>JAPYKT020000004.1:5790000-10790000 GCA_028749325.2 Caryopteris x clandonensis
TGATGAATTCCTAACACAAATGGGAGTCACCCATTTTAAAATCCTCGATGATAAGGTACTTAAATTGTCAATCACAAAATTTTAAAGCATCAATAATCCGCCAAATTCAAATATCTGTGCTGGATATATATAATATTAAGATTTAATAAAATTATTTTGTCTTAATGATTAACAATATAATAGAAATATAAATCATTACATAATAAGTGATTAAGTTATTTACATTGAAAGTATATTTATATCAACATGAACATAATGAGGTATAGAAAGCTATACACAGTTTATTGCAAAAAATAATTTTTAAAATTAAGAAGTATCTTAATAGAGATAATACCAATTGATTTGAATTAGTTGTAAATATTGATTTGATTTGTGTCTATACTGTATTTTAGGTATACCTTACTTGACCATATACTTTCCTTAATTATAGGATATTGTTGTAACTACAAATACGTGTATATATATATGTGAATATACTCTCACCAGTTCTTATGGTGATTTTTCCAATCTTCTCTCAATTCTCAATTATGTGTTGTACATATTCTGTGATGGTATCAGCCTAACTCGTTCCTAAACCCTAAATTCTTCCGCCGTCCTCCTTCTCTACCTCGCCGTGTTTACATCCGGCTCTCCTCTTCTCTTGTTTCGGTGATATTGGTCGGTATCCGCCATCGCCAAATCTCAGTTTCGTCATCATCATGTCGAACTCTGCTAATGATCCTCTCCCTGTTACCACAATGATAAATATGATGCAAATTAAACTTGAAGCCTCCACATATTTGATGTGGCGCCGCCAAACAATACACATGGCTGAGTGTTTTGATATTTTGGGCCATCTCGACGGTACGACTCCAGCGCCGTCTTCCACGATCACGCCGGAGAGCGGCGCTGCCACTGCAAACCCGGCTTACACGACGTGGCGTCTGAAGGATAAACGCCTTCACAGTGTCATATATACCTCTATCTCTGCCGACGCGGCCTCGTAGGTCATCGATTGCACATCCGCCAATCAAGCGTGGGAGGCGCTTGAGAGTGTCTATGCCTCTGCGTCCCGTTCTCATCAACTCCGGAAGGAGTTGTTATCACTTCGCCGAGGAGATCTGTCCGTTGAAGACTATGGAAAGAAGTTTAAACATCTTTGTGATCAGCTGCAAGCCATCGGCCGTCCCATTGACGCCGACGATAAAAGGCACTGGTTCCTCCGCGGGTTGGGGGTTCAATTTGCAGGTTTTGCCGACACTAGGATGGCTATCTCTCTAGTTCCGCCTCTCCGTGATCTCCTCCACCAGGCTGTACAATTTGATATGATGCTTAAATCCATGGAGGGTTCGTCTCCCTCTCCTGCCTTCTCCGCCGTTCGCCAGAATTTTCAGACGGCTGCCCCTAAGCCGTCGCCTCGACCATCGTCTCGCACCTCTCAGCAGCAGCACTCTTCTCGCTCAGGAGGTAATTTTAATTATGGTAACAATGGTTCAGGTTCAGGTGCTTCATTTAATTCTGGTCGTCGTGACAATTCTGGTGGAGGTGGGTTTCGTCGTACGCCTAGATGCCAAATATGTCGTGGGGAGCACTACGCTGATAAGTGCTCTAAATACTTGAATGCTCTCAACTCCAACTCAGCTGCCCACCTTGCTCAGGCGTTCACGTCCACTTGCAATGTCTCGGATCAAACTCCTGATTGGTATCTTGATTCGGGCGCCTCGGCTCATATGACGAACCAACTTTCAGCTCTTGACACTCATGAGTCCTATTCTGGTAACGGTTCTGTTATAGTTGGTAATGGCAATGTTTTAAATATCTCGCATATTGGCAATACTAAAATTTCTGAGGATGTTAAATTGTTAGATGTACTTGTCGTCCCTCATATCACAAAGAACCTTCTGTCTATAAGTAAATTAACTGCGGATTATCCTGTGGATGTTATTTTTTCTGATAAGTTCTTCGCCATTCAGAACCGGCTCACAAAGAAAATCCTGGCTCAGGGAAGGTGTAATCAGGGACTTTATTTACTTGATCGGGGTATTCCAGCTTTGGTTGCAGCTATTCGGGTCAAGAGGTTGAAAGCAAGCTTTGATTTGTGGCATTTACGCCTGGGGCATGTCCCATTTTCTGTTATTTCATTGTTAAATAAGCAGGGTTGTTTATCTGTTACTTCAGTTTTACCAAACCCTAGCCTCTGCTCTTCTTGCCAGTTGGCCAAGAGCAAGCGTTTACCATTTTCATTGAATGACAAACGTGCTACTGCTGTTCTTGACTTAATTCATTGTGATTTGTGGGGTCCTGCACCCGTTTCCACTTCTGATGGGTTTAAATATTATGTGGCTTTTGTGGATGATTTTTCTCGATTTTCGTGGATATATCCTTTGCGTGCTAAGTCCGAGTTTTATGATGTGTTTGTTCGGTTTCATGCTTTCGTCTGCAATCAATTTTCTCGAACTATTAAAACATTTCAGTCTGATGGGGGTACTGAGTTTATAAATGGAAGGGTTCGTGATTTTATGCATCTGCATGGTATACATCACCGGATTTCTTGTGCTTATACACCACAGCAAAATGGCAGGGCCGAACGTAAACATCGTCATATCTCTGAATCTGGTTTATCTATGTTATTTCATGCTCAGGCGCCAGCTTCCCTTTGGTTTGATGCTTTTGCCACTGCCGTTTATGTCATTAATAGGCTACCCTCTGTGATACTTGATAACATTTCTCCCTTTCAGGTGTTATTTGGTTATCCGCCTAGTTATGATACTTTTAAGCCCTTTGGTTGCCGTGTCTATCCGTATCTTCGTGACTATGCAGCTAATAAATTGGAACCTCGCAGTCGGCCTTGCATCTTTCTGGGTTATAGCAGCACGCAGAAGGGTTTTCGTTGTTTTGATCCGGACTCTTCTCGAGTTTTTATCACTCGCCATGCTCAGTTTGATGAGCTCCACTTTCCTTTCTCACGGGTACCGTCTGTTACGAAAGTCACTGATCTAGATATCTCGACGTTTCTCGATATCTCATCTGACTCTTCTCTGGCTCCTGTCTCGGCTCCTGTTCGTCCTCCACATCATTTTTCGGTTGATAACGATGCTCGTTCACCGTCCTTGGTTCTCGATGAACCTCCTTTGGAGCCGCCTACTATTGATCCTGTCGTGCTTCCTGTTCCCGACATTGAGCCTCCAGCTCCAGAACCACCCCAGGACATTGAGCCTCCAGCTCCAGAACCACCCCAGGCTCCTCAGCCCACTCATCATATGATCACTCGAGCTCGTGCTGGTATTTTCAAGCCGCGCTATCCGGTTGATTTAGCATCTTCTGCCCTTCTCTCAGCTCTTGTTGTCACCTCTGAGCCCCGTGGCTTCAAGTCTGCTGTTAAGCTTCCTCAGTGGCTTGCTGCCATGCAAGAAGAGATTGATGCTCTTCGCTCAAACTCGACTTGGGATTTAGTGCCTCGACCTTCTGGCACTAATATTGTTGGCTCCAAGTGGGTCTTTCGTACAAAGTTTCTTGCAGATGGGTCAATCGAACGTCACAAAGCTCGTTTAGTGGCTCAGGGTTTTACTCAGGTTCCTGGTTTGGATTTCCATCATACATTCAGCCCTGTTGTGAAGGCGGCCACAGTTAGGGTTGTTCTGGCCTTATCTGTTCAGCGTGGCTGGCCTCTTCACCAGCTTGATGTTAAGAATGCCTTCCTGAATGGGGTTCTTCACAAGCCTGTCTTCATGGCCCAGCCCCCTGGCTTTGTTGATCCTCGGTACCCTGATCATGTCTGTCGACTGAAGAAGGCACTTTATGGTCTTCGCCAGGCTCCCCTTGCCTGGTACCAGCGTTTCAGCTCGTTTCTCTTCAGTCTAGGTTTTTCACAGAGTCGTTCTGATTCGTCTCTATTTCATCTGCATCAGGGTAAGACCATTATATATCTTCTCTTGTATGTTGACGATATTATTGTCACAGGCAATGATCTTGCTGCCCTTCGCCAGTTCATAGCTGATACTGGAGATGAGTTTGCCATCAAACCTGTTTCCACCCCATTGGCGACAGGTGAATCTCTTGTCAGTACAGGTCCTGCTTTCAAGGACCCCACATTATACAGATCTCTGGTTGGTGCTTTACATTACTTGACCATCACTAGACCAGATTTATCCTATGCTGTCAGCTCTGTTAGTCAGTTTCTTCAGTCGCCTACTGAAGATCATTTTTTGGCTGTTAAGCGTATCCTTCGCTATGTGAAGGGTACTCTCCATTTTGGTCTCTTGTTCACTAAGCATCCTGACTCTTCCATCTTGGGATACTCTGATGCGGATTGAGCTCGTTGTGTTGAGACCCGTCGCTCAACTTATGGGTACTCTATATTTCTTGGGGGTAATCTTGTTTCTTGGAGTGCAAAGAAACAACCAACTGTTGCTCGTTCCAGCTGTGAGTCTGAGTATCGGGCACTGGCCAATGCAGCTGCTGAACTTGTTTGGGTTATTAATCTTCTTCGGGAATTGCGGGCTCTTCCTCCTACTCGGCCAGTTCTGTTGTGTGATAACAAGAGTGCCATTTTCTTGAGTCAGAATCCTGTTGCACACAAGCGAGCTAAACACATTGATCTGGATTATCACTTTGTTCGTGAATTGGTCTCATCTGGGCGCATTTCCACTGAGTTCGTTCCCTCTTATCTTCAGCTTGCGGATATTTTCACGAAGAGTCTTCCTCGTCCGGCCTTTGAGTTTCTACGGTCCAAGCTTTGCGTGTGTCTTCACCCCACGCAGCGCTTGACGGGGGGTAATAGAGATAATACCAATTGATTTGAATTAGTTGTAAATATTGATTTGATTTGTGTCTATCCTGTATTTTAGGTATACCTTACTTGACCATATCCTTTCCTTAATTATAGGATATTGTTGTAACTACAAATACGTGTATATATATATGTGAATATACTCTCACCAGTTCTTACGGTGATTTTTCCAATCTTCTCTCAATTCTCAATTATGTGCTGTACATATTCTGTCATATCTAAAATAATTATAAAAGATAGAAATATATATATATATATGTAATTTTTTTAACTAAAAAGTAGTTCATTAAAACTTACAATTGTACCTTACTGCCACTACAAATACTCAAATCCAATACAAAAACATTAAGACAGAGATATAAATAAAATAATCTGAATACTCTTGATTTTTAAATATTAATTATACATCCAAAAATTCTAATATTTTTAGTTTTTATGATAACATTTAAAATATCCAAATATATATAATCAACCCTCTAAAATATATTCTATATTTTGAATGTAATATTTTATTTTTATATATCCAAGATGCATGTCAAATTAAAAATTTTAAAAAGATGATTAATTTGAGATTTTATTAATAAAAAAAAAATTTGAAATGAAAACAATAAAATGTTTTGTTCTTATCCCAATTTAGCAGGTACATATGAGTGAGAAAATTAATTATTTCTATTTTTACCATTTAATTACTTTTATATTATTATAGATATAAATACATTGATAAGTTTACAACAAATAAATATTCTAATTTTGGTGAATTAAAACATAATAGATGCATAATAGGCTGCCCCTGTAGTATAAGCCCGCCAGAGTGTGGACTACATCTGGGCCGTTCTCATACTTGTTTTTTCTTTTTTTTTAGATTAAGCCCATTGACTTTATGGGAAGGATATCGGATACATAAGTATGGGTATTTCATTGGGCCTGATAAGATACTTTCAATAATAATAATAATAATAATAATAATAATAATTTATTTATTTATTTATTTATTTTGATTTTTTTTCACGTTTCTTTTTTCTGAGACAATAAGGGCGATTTTATTTTTGTTTTTCAATTTGGCAGGATCTTGCAAGGAAGTCTAGTGGGTTATGATGGTCTCACTTTTGAGAGGCATCGACTAACCATCAACCAATAGTTAAATGAGCTAAATATAATAAAAAGTTAAATGAATTCAATATATTTAAAATTATACAGTCGACATAAGTTAAATTTTATAAAGTTCAAATGACCAACCCATTTCTTTGCAATTATTATGTTGCTCTTTTTCCCAAAAAATATATTTTTCCAAAAAAACTACATTTTTTTGTTGGAAATATATTGTGTTGTTCGTAACACTTTCGTATGTACAAATAATTTAAAAATTATTAGTTTTATCCTTAATATGATTTATTTATTATCAATTCTTTGGATAAATTATAGTTGTTGTTTTTTTTGTTAATAATACATTTTGCTTTTAAAAAGAAATTACCATTCATGTTGAAAATGTATATTTTTATGTGATTTTAGTGGTTTAAAGAACTAATGTCAAACAAAATCTAGACCATTTTTGCAGTTCATTTATTTTCACATTGTTCATTGGTAGTGTAAGTTGTTATAGACTGGTATAATATTTGTCAAAGAAATGTGGTACCAACAAAAATATATCAATTCAATTGTTTTAAAAGTTATTCTTAAGAAAAATATAATTTATGAGGCTCAACAAATTTTGTTGGGCTATATAGATTTTAGTAAAAATCAAGTATGGGCTTATATTGTTAGATAAAAATAAGTTTATTAGGGGTGTTTGGATCAATTATTATCATACCCCTTATGAAGGCACAATCTATACAGACCGATCTACTTTCGCCCTATGCCTTGGCCCAGGGCTTCCCTCTAAGGCTGGTCTCGTCCCAGCATACCACGCCGCTTGGTCAACTGCTAAGCCAATCCCTGGTTGGCTTCAATGGGTAAATCAAAGTCAAAATATCTAAGTCTGACTGGGGCTTTTTAGTTGTATTCTTCCGTTTAAGCTATTGCACCCATTACATTGGGTTTTCCGCATGTTGAACTTGAAGTTTCTTATTCCACATCTTCTTCTTCAATGTTCTCTCTGCTTCTTGAAAGCTAAGGATAGCAGCTAAGTCAAGGATAAGATTTTATTTGCGGTGGAGTTCAAAATCATCCAATCTTTCTTCATGATTTCCCATGCCTACCTAATATTACATTTGCTCCACCTATATCTTTTATATCACTTTTAAAAGTAATAAATCTTTTATTTTTATATAATATTATCATATTGATATACAATATCAAACATATAATTAAGGGTGTCAAACAAGTTGAGTCGCATGTTCACAGGTCGGATTGGAACGTGGTTATTACATATTTTGCATAAACTTGAATCCGACTCATTTAACTTATCGTGTCAATAACTGTAACCCGAACACGACCCATTGATTTTGTGGGTTGACCCGACCAACTGGATTGAATCTGAATAATAAAAAATATTATAAAAATAATGAGTTATAATATTTGTCAATGTACAATTTAAGTTCACAAAAAAAAATAACTGAAACTAACAATATATAATAGCACGTGATAAAAAAATTATATATATTTTTTATTTTTTATAATATTACCGTTCACTTTATGAAATTACAATAATATATATATATATATATATATATATATATATTTAAGTAATAATCATACTGGTTAGGAGGTTGACCCAATCTGATTCGTTTTCTTTTCAGATGAGACCCGTTTTTCACTCGAACTCGTTAAGAATCAACCCCAATCCGATGTATTTGTGTTCTTTTTTATATGGGATTGTCAGATTGCCATATTATCCACATGTCAAACAAAAAATAATACATCCATTATTATCAATTTTTTCATAAAACAGAAGGATCGAGTTTGAACAAAGTAAAAACATCAGATATGGCAAGGCTTCATTAAAAACAAATTAAATGAAAAACTAAGTTAGATGCACAATATGTACGTGCAACCTGCTATTGTTAGATGAATTTTCATAAGAATGAGAATGGAGGAGAACCGAACGGCCCAGTTGAAGATAAGCCTATCCCATTTTTAGACGGGACGGGGCATAATTGGATGGTTTGTTGTAGGTCATAGAATGAGCGGAATGATTTATTATAAGTCAAACTTTTATTATTGTAATAGTAACACATAATATTATTTATAAAATTTAATATAAAATTAAAATAATGTTAAAAGTGTTTATAAATTTATTTTCACCTTCAAAACATGTTAGATATCATTTGAAACTTTTAATTGCAATATGGTATTGTATTTTATGAATATATGTTAGACTTGTAAAAATTTATATAAATTAAATTGTTGTTATTTATGGTATATATGGTATGTATGAAACTACATTGGTATATTATGATATATATGATAAATATACTATAACAAATAACAAATTGATTAGGATCATGAAAGCCAAACGAACTAAACTGCCACTCTAAATGTTTTTGCCCCTTGTTTTTTAGAATACAAATGGGGTTTGGTAAAAACAAATAAACAATCTTATGACATCAAGTAGAATTGTTGTCTCCCAAGTCACATTAAACTCAATAAAGAAAAATTATAGTCAAATTCCATGAATTTCATGGGTTAATTTGATTGAATTTAAAAATTGTTAAATTAAAACATGATATGACATTTGATTTTATGTGATAGAAAATATAAATTTTCTCTGATTTTTGTAAATTTCATTATGCATTCAAATATAAAGATTTGAAATTACCAGTATCACGAATATAGTTATTATTAAGAGTTTTACATGAAATGAATATATTGTATAATTTATAAGATCTAATGCCATCAATTAATAATTCTTGTATGTTGCAATATTGGCAGTTAATTAATTTATCAATTATTATATCTTTTATATTCTCAAAATTATTAATTAAAAAAATTATGTACTAGATCCATACCTGAGTTTGGGGGGTTAATAAGAGTGGAATTTAAACCCGACCCGAGTCCATGAAGCTCCCTATCTCAGCGCCTTTATACATGGGATACCCATAAGTTCAAAATCACCCGATAGCGACAAATCAAGCCACCTGTACACTCGCCTAACCAATTATTATTATTTAATACTGGAGAAGCATTGAATTAAATTGCTTTCAAAAATTTCAAACCTTTTATTAAAGTGTGTGTACTTTTCAGTAATGGTCCTTCGACTTTATAAATATCACACTTCTACCCAATACAACCCCCAATTAATTAGTTTTTTTACCCAAAATAATTAGTATTGCTAAATCCGCTCTAATAATTTTTTTTTAGGTACAACTTTATATTTAATAATCCAGTAGTGGCGTATGCCACGTAGTAATCTTACGACTAGGGTAGGCAATCACATTAATTGTGTTTCTATAATTAGCAGTTTAGTAGAATCAATTCAATTAACAGATCAATCCAAATTAATAGTATATACCTTACGTTTATAAGATGAATAAATGATCAATAAAAAAATATGCATGAATTTTTTTAATATTATATATAATAACTGAGCAACAAGTAATTTTTTTTTTTAGTATTCTTCAAATTTTGAAGAATAAAAGAAACTATTATAGTGTTACATAAACTAGTAAGTTTGCCATGCAATGCACGAACATAATATTATAGTATAATATTATTAAATAAAAAAAATGAATAATATTCATATTTTAAAAAATATATAATTATTTTCAATAATTTGCATATGTAGCATGAGTATGATAAGGATATAAATATTATATGTGAAATCATATTATATATAATGAGTAAAATGAAATAAATTATCCAAGTAGAAAATGGTACTTTTATTTTCTTTCAACTTAAAATTTTGGGACGAAAGAAAGTAATTGTATATAACTCAACTAAAAATAATAGGTCAATGCATGGATAAAAATAAAACTATGAATATAAGCAAAATTATGTTAATTATGATTAATATAAAATTTAAATCAATCAAATTCCTTAATTTCCGAACTTATTTGATATACTATAGTATCAAATATATTATAGATATGATACTATAAAATATCTAATTAAAAATTTGCTAAAATAATAAATAAATATAATAGATATTAGTAGAAAGAAAATGAGCAGAAAAAATAATGAACTGCTATTTTTTTTATTATAATTATATAGATATAGATTATTGATTTAATATTTGCATTCAAAAATTTAATCCTAAAATAGAATTATGTGTTATGCATATATTTTTCTAAAAAAATATATAAGTTTTTTTAAATAAATTTCTATAGATTATTTTAAATTTCAACGATGAGGATATATAATAAAAAGTACCCGCTGTGTTATAAAGAATAAGATTATTAATATAAAGTAGATGATCAGTTAGTCAAAATAAACAAATTTCCAAATTTGTAACTTTCTTGCAATTTCATTAAGATGAAGGACTAAAACGAAAAATTACTCCTAGAACTCAAACACAAATTTAACAAAGGCCACCCTCGCAAGTTCGCACTCCGGCTTACGTGTTCATGACAAGCTCGCGAGTACAGAAATAACAAACGCGCGCAAGTATCCAGATTCTCAAATCGTTTAATTTAAAGACAGAAATCGTAGATTAAGGAAAGAGATAAAATTTTCTGCGGAAAACAATAGTTATTCCATTTCAACCTTTTTTCTTCGGAGGGAGAAAAAAAAAAGAAAAAGAAAAGAAATAAATTAGACAAACTTTCGATCTTTTTTCATTTCCCTCTATTTTTCCCATTTCCTAATCTTGGAGGGAAAGAGAAATTTTTGATTTCATTCTTGAAAATTTTCTGCTAGTTCAGTTTGAATTAATCTTTAAAAAGATCCTCACTCTCTCTTCAGTGAATTTCTTGAGCAGCTCATGTTTTTGATCTTCCAGAGTTTGAATTCCAGGTTCGAGTTCTTTGCTATATTTCCGGGGTTTCTGAATTATTCAGCTCGTTTTACGCTGAAGTTCTCATTCTCCATTTTTCTGCTGCTCTTTTTGTCGTTTCTTCTTTTTGATTTTTAGGGTTTTAGATTAGCTCAAGATTGGGGCTTACATCATGGTGAATTTGCTGCAAGTTTAATTCAACATTCTGAAAATCGTTTCATTTTTTGGACCTTTCATCTGTAAATTGAGGCATTTATTTTCTCTGATTTACCTTTGTCAAATTATTGGCCTGAACTTTGCTGAACTGTGTTCTCGAATTTCTATGTTATATAGCGTTATTGCTCAATGTTGATATAAATTGTGTGTATTTGGCTTTGCATTATTTTTCTTATTTGTGGCATTCCGTCCAATTGCTCATTAAAATTCCTATTGAATGGAAATTACGATAAAACTTTAGCTGCAGTATTTAGCTGGCTACTAAAAAGTAGATACGGATTCAGTAATTGCTCTTGGCATGTGGTCAATGTTTAAATGAATGTTTTTGTTTAATAATGATTTTGACTTGGGGATTTGATCAGTCGGTGTTCATGCTTGATTATAGTATTGCTGATACTGATCTTGACAAAATTGGTGTGCCTAAAACTGATCTTTTATGGACCCTCATAGTGTTTACAAGCAATTAATTTTTTGCATAGTAGATACCGACAAAAGTTTTCAGTTATATTTTGTTGCATTAGGACATATTTTGCCATTACTTAATTCTTATAATCATGGAACCATGAAGGCATTTTTTGCTCTTAACTATATGAACTACATTGCTCAAGTCTAGTGCAATTATTTCCAGGTGGGAGTAATCTTCCCTAAACAAGCAATGCAGACCAAGAAAAGAGCAACTGGAAGGAATTCTCGAGAGGTTACCAGTCCTCGGGTTCCACGACAGCAAAGGAAGCTGGTTGAAAATGTGCAAGTTCAGGGAAAGAAAGTTACAGAACTAATCACATCTTCTGCTAGGAAGAAAAAAGTTGGTAAGTAAGCTCTTGAACCTGTTTTCTGATATTATGTCCTGAAACTGTATTGGATGGATTTAAGCGTAAGATGGTAACTGCTCTTCTATATATGTAATTTTGAATGCAAAGTCTACGGACATATCCCTCCCTTAAAAACTTATCTACAGTTAATAATTCAGCTTTGTCTTCAGTGCCCATAAAGCTAATGTGATCCTTTTTTTATTTAGACCTAAAGCTTTTTCTATTTTGTTTTTTGAGTGATTCTCATGGTTTCCTTTTAGTAAAATAAGGATCACGCATTGTAAGTTTTTTTTATCCATATCTCCAGCTATTGACTTTGTTAAGCTTCTCTATAGCCTTTCTGTACTTAGCTATATCATTCTCTGTAGGCATATGGTTCAAGAGAGAACTATTGATGCTTTATGTGATTTGCCAATGAATTAACACATTTTGGGCCCTTGTTGCAACTTTCAGTTGGCACTCTCTCAAAGGTAACTGAGGAGCCTGCTAATGGAACAAATTTGGATACCAAATTCAGATTGGAAGATGGTGAAGACTCTAGCATATGTTTGGATCACCGCACTGAGCATGACTTTAATAATTCTTTTATAAATCAGGTGAGGATGTGTTTCTTACATGCAATACACCTTTTATAATTGTTCCCTAGAGTTATGCTTTACTCTGCTTGTTACATCTTTCCAAATTCCACGGCTGGTTGTAATTCTATTTTGAAGTTGTGGAATATGATGTTTTTACAAATAAGAATGATGTCAGTGATTTTTGCAATAACAGATTCTATTTCTTTTCTTTGGCATATTATAGAGTCATGAGAATGGGGCTGCTGATTTTGGTGCGGACACCATATTCTCTCCTTCCTTTCACCTTGCTAAAAGTGTTGGAGAGGAAGTTTCAAGTCAAGGTACTTTATTTGATATATATTCTTCGTTGCTTCTCTTTTGCATTTTTATCTTTCCAATTCTATCTCAATGTTCCAAGTCTACTCTAATGTCTCATATGTTCTGTACTTATGTTACTGGACTCATTCCCTTACCCCCAATCATTCGAGCAGACTTCTATAATTTATTTCAGCATGGGAACCAGCAATTTCAGGACTGTGGGAAACAGAACATCCAGATTGACTGCCCAGGTATTATTAGCACAACATATACCAACTTGCATATCTCCATAGAGTCTTTTATTTTTATTTTTTTTCATTGTTAATTCAGTCAGTTTTGCTACTTGTATAAATTTAGGTGGTGTCACTCTTTCTCCAGAAGTTTCAGCCATATACCTCTCCATGAAAAATTCAAATTTGGAATGCATTGATGAGAACAATCAGGATCACATGTCAGCAGATGTCTGTCAGGTGGATGAGGATACTGAAGAATTTGATGATTTTGACCCATACTTTTTCATAAAGAATTTACCAGATTTGTCTTCAGTGGTCCCGACATTTCGGCCTCAGCTGTTGCCTAAACAAACCAGAAGCTGCCCATCAACCACACTTGTTCTGGACTTAGATGGTAATAGTATCTACAATACTTATGCCATCTAGCTGTTTTTCTTGTTAATGTCACTAAGATCTTTCAGCAATGTTGTGATCCCCTAATGAACTAATTGCAGAAGGTTGGGTTGTTGGAAGAATTGAAATTAATGAACTTCTGCTTGTTTCATGTAGATTCTTTTTTGTTTGAGATATTCAGTATGGTCATGTTATTTAGATGATTACAGTGATTTAATAGTACAAAATTTTAAAAGCTGATTTTGCAATCATGTACTTTTACCATCTTAACCCTGCATTTGCTAAATTTGAAAATTACATCAATCGCCTTACAAAGTTCTAAATTGATATGAATGTAACAATCCCTGTGAATTGTATATTATTCTCATGTGCTTTATGCAAATTGCTTCTTTACAACTTGTTCTCTCTTTAATGAAGAAAGTTGAATTATTGGACCATACTTCTTCTCTTTTTTCTTTTTGGTTGAGGTTTGTGCTTGTTGTTATATGTGTGACTGTAACTAGTGAATGGATGATCTGGCATTTCTTATGGCCCAATTTCCAACATTCCGTTGCAATTTTTTGGTGTGTCTATTTTGTCTTGGTAGTTAATTTCACTCAATGAAGTTATCTTCTTTGGCAGAGACCCTGGTGCACTCTACACTTGAACCATGTGATGATGCAGATTTCACATTCTCTGTTAATTTTAACCTGAAGGAGCACACAGTTTATGTGCGATGCCGTCCCCATCTTAGGGATTTCCTGGAGAGAGTTTCCAGGCTTTTTGAGATAATTTTATTTACTGCCAGTCAAAGCATTTATGCTGAGCAACTACTGAATGTCCTGGACCCAAGGAGGAAAATCTTTCGCCATCGTGTTTATCGTGATTCTTGCGTCTTTGTTGATGGAAACTACCTGAAAGACCTCTCAGTTCTTGGCCGTGATTTGGCACGTGTCATTATAATTGATAATTCTCCTCAGGTAAAGTTGTCTTAAAAATTTATTTTCTTTGTCACTCACTACCTGGCTGCTTTGATTTGTTTAATTATGCAACACTTGGCTTTTTTATTCTGTTTACTTGGTGACTATGCAGTTACTCATATCGTGCCCATGCTTTTATAAAGTTGATTTACAGACAAGTTTTTAGTCACTATTTTTTATTTTTCAAAAATTTGTGGGAACCCACTGGCTTTTTTTTTTTTTTTTTTTTGGTGTTAGTAGCGTTTGACGACAGCGTACCATTGAGACATGTAATAGTAAAAGAGAGCTTTTGAAATGTTGACTACAAGACCCCTTGTGCTGCATTGGATTAAAAGATTTAAGGATGCATTTGAAATCCATAATGGCAAGTCCTTGTTGGTTTTTAGCATTGGCATGGATTTGAAATCCATCAATTTCATTTTGAACTAAATTCCAAGGGATTTTGGTGGATTTGAAATCCATTCCAACTTGGATGGATTTGAAATCAATACATTTCAGATTCTTCAAATTGTATTTGAAATGAAGACCTGTATATTCATGCTTCCGAAAAAAAAATTAAAATGTCTATTTTATACTTGGATAGAAATAAAAACATATGTCTCCACCAAACTGATGGTCTGATAGAGGACTCATATGTAACTGACCCCGCAGTGGGTTAAAGAGTTAGTTTGGTGGTGTTTTAACTTATTTTGACATGATGAAGTTTATTAGGCACCCACTATTGAATTATGTGCAAGAATCGCTCTGATTTGTCAACATAAGTGTGATATTTTAGGATTAATACGGTGTATACCTTTCTTTTTTTGCAGGCTTTTGGTTTTCAAGTGGACAATGGAATACCAATTGAAAGCTGGTTCGATGATCGTACTGATGCAGAGCTGTTACTGCTGCTTCCCTTTTTGGAAAGCTTAGTTGGAGTTCAAGATGTAAGGCCCCTTATTGCCAAGAAATACAATCTCAGAGAAAAGATAGCTGCAGCGGTTTGCCCTTTAGACTATCATGAAGGAGACCCATTTGAAAGATGAGCATTTGTGGGGTGGAAATCATACTTGGGCTGTGTTTCCGACATGCTTCTGCATTCGGTTGGAAGTGAAGAAGGGACAAGTAATAAACAGGTAAAAGCAGTGTTATCTGAAGCCATTTCAGGACTGGTAAATCTGGAGTCTTGACTTCTCTGACTGCAGACATTGGCTAAGAATATCTAGGGTCTTGGGAGATTAACATTTATCTGACCAAATAATTAAGTCCATACAACTGTGTTTTTCAAATGGGATGATTTATTTATTCGACTGCGTTTCTATTATCAACTCCTTTTTATTTTGTGCATTCTGTTATGGTTTGTGTGTGTGTGTGTGTGTGTGTGTGATATCGTGAGCTTTATTAGTTTGAGTTCACGTATTCTTGTTGTCTTTGAGATGGAACGACAGATGATGTCACATATGTGGAGTATTCTCTTATTTATTTATTGTAAAAATGCATGCATATTTGTGTATAGCCATATGAAGATGGTAAATCATAAAGCACTTATTAGCCTTGTTTTTACGTAGTTAATTTATTATTAAAATATATAAATTATAACAACTATACATGCAATGTACTAGGATTAATTAATATAGTTAAATAAAGTTATTCATGCACTCTTGTAGAAAAGGTTCTCCAATTCATAGAGAGAGAGAGAGGTAAAAAAAAAAAAAAAAACCTATAAAAAATACTGAGTACAAATTTTGATTTTATTTATTTAGTTTCTTAGAACGTCATGTAATACTGGTGTTGAGTAATGAACTTGGTATCCATTTAACCAAACTAAATTTTTTCGGAGGGTTCCATAATTTATAATATGATAATATAATAAGTTATTATAAAAATTTTAATATAATTTTTTTAAATAAATTAGATAATTATATCAAATATATTTGTATACCTTTAAAGATTAGAATGAAAAAAATATATGATACTTTTTAAAATAAAAAGGTGAAAAATAATATTTCTATAATTTTATTCTAACTATTATTTTTATTTTTTTATCTAGTTATAGATTGATGCTACATCTGAGATGATAAAACTTAGTGAAAAAAATACTTTGCCTTTTTTCAGGAGATTTATTGTGGGCATTGACGCGATTGACATCTAACAATTTATGCAAAATACTTCCTCTTTTTTAAAAAGGAAAGAAAGAATATCTATCTATATATATATATATATATATTTATATATCCAACAATAATTTTATTAAAATTAGGACAGAATATTATTTTTGCCTTTGTATTATTTTTCCTTAATGAGGAACTTAACATGCATGTCCGTTTAAGAAAAAGTAGGTTACTTTTATCACCCGTTACCTAGTAAGTATAAATACTTACCACATATATTTATATATTTATTATTATTATTATTTTTAAAGGAATATTTTAGATGTAGGCTGGTTTTATTAGTTAGGGTTTCAAAATTGTAAGTTCTAAAAATTGTGAGTGTATTAGAACTAAAATTAAAATCAAATCGATACGTGGTCGATTTCAAAATATTCGGTTCCACGATTTTAATTTTCGGTCCGAAAAATCAGTTTTCAATGACTATTTAATATTGAATGTTGAAAATCAACGACTGAGAATCATTGATCTTCAGCGACTAGCTTGTTCAAATTATCAATTTTAGAATTGGTGGTTTGAAACCAAGTTGAAACCAATACCAAATTATTATGTCACTCAATTTTTATTTTTAT
This sequence comes from Caryopteris x clandonensis, assembly GCA_028749325.2. Lineage (NCBI taxonomy): Eukaryota > Viridiplantae > Streptophyta > Magnoliopsida > Lamiales > Lamiaceae > Caryopteris > Caryopteris x clandonensis. The sequence goes on from JAPYKT020000004.1 coordinate 5,806,842, forward strand.
TCAAAATAAAAATTGAACGATTAAATCAAATTGTAAACCCAGTTCGTTTGTACCAAAATCGTGCCATTGGGAATACTTGCCAATTTTAAGGTTTTACAGTTTTAGTGATTGGACTCACGGTCCATAGGCTCTGTGACCTGAATAATAAATACAGCCCAATTACGTTTGATCGAAGTTCAAACCAAGTGAAGATATTGCCCTGTCTTTAATACCAAATTACAGATTCGCCCATCGGTGCACACGTCCTGCATGCTCTGTTAACCACAGTTACAAATCCGTTTTACCTCTGATTACTTTGAATCTAACCACGGTTAATTGAGCGGATATTTATATAGACCCCGCGACTCTCCCCACCCGCCAATTCATTCTCCATTTCTCCTTGAGAATTCAAAATTTCCGTACCAAACTTTCCAACTCTCTTCAAGTTCTCATTTCTCTCTGGTTTTTCGTAGCAATGGTGAGCTAGAGAGATAAGAATCATCTCAGTTTAATTCATCTGTTTCAGTTTAACTATTTATATTTAGATCAAAATCGTTGCTCAAAATTATGTCCTCTAATTTCAGGTGGTTGCGCAGAAGGTCAAGGAATCGGAGATCACTGAGCAGGATTCACTTCTACTCGTAAGTCACTCGCTTAATCTCCCATTTTTTGTTTAATTCCTTTAATTTCTCATATGAAACAGCCGGTATTGAGTTGTAAATTATGGGCTGCCTTATAATGTTGATAATGATATTACTATTGCGTTGCATGATTAATCCGAACTTCCGTTTTGCGTTATATGGCATCAAATTCGGGTTATTTTGTTTCTCTTTTTTTTTTTTTTTGTTTCGAGAAATTGTTAATGGAAAATGTAAGAATACCTTTAGATATTTTGTATAATGTTGATTTCATGCTCTTCGTTAAGGATTCACATAATGTCTGGTAATATTTGTCGCACGGTTTCTTAATGTGCACGTTGATTCAAGCGTGTACTGAATCTATGCGCTTAGATGTTGATTATACCAGAGTTAATCCTGATTTGAACTATTGCTCAAAATTGATCATGATTTGTAGTTTATTATCTTTATTTTTATCTCGTCTCCTTGCAAGTTATATCTGTGTGTGTGCGTGCGCTTGTGTGCATGTGTTAACAATATGTATAACAAGCATTCTGAAAATTGCTTCGAAATTTGATCAGACGAGAAATCTGTTGCGAATTGCTATATTCAACATCAGTTACATCAGAGGCCTTTTCCCTGAGAAGTACTTCAATGACAAGTCTGTTCCAGCTTTGGGTAAGTCGCCAACTTTTATTTTTATTGTAACGGTTATTGAATGGAAACATATTTAATTTTCACATTGTAACAGACATGAAAATTAAAAAGCTCATGCCTATGGATGCTGAATCACGTAGACTCATTGACTGGATGGAGAAAGGTATATTTTCCGTATAAAATTCTCAATCGGGAACTTATTTTATCCCTATTCCCTCCTCATTGCTTAGTTGCTCATCGATTTCGGTTTTCCCTTTATTATAGGGGTTTATGATGCTTTACAGAAGAAATATCTGAAGACACTCTTGTTCTGCGTCTGTGAGGCTGTAGATGGTCCAATGATTGAGGAATATTCATGTAAGCCTTTTCAGGACGCTACAGTTTCCAGAAAAAATGCTGATATATGGTAATGCTGATATATACATACCAATTTTGAATTATGGTAATGCTGGATATTCATGGTAAAACATTGTGCTTTATTTTTCATGCACGTATTTACCAACAGGGTTTAAGTGTTTACCAATAAGAATATATCTCCAAAATAGTAATGGTTGACGATCCTTTTCAGTACCATATTTAGCAAACTCATCCAGTATCATTATTGATTTGAGCATAAAACTTATGAAGTCGTTTCTTGCAGTTTCATTCAGTTACTCTGATTCTGACAGTCAAGAGGTTTCCATGAACATTAATCGTAGTGGGACAAAGAAGGGAGGGACATTCAAGTATAACTCCTCAACAGAAGTAACTCCTAGTCAAATGAGGTAGTTGAATAAGAACAAGTTTTCAGTGGTCATATTCTGGTCTAGTATTTCTTCACAAACAATATGAAATTGTTCATTTTACAGGAGTTCAGCATGCAAAATGGTCCGCACACTAATTCAACTGATGAGAACTCTGGATAAGATGCCAGAAGAGGTGTAATTTCTTGACACCGAGTCACCCCAATGAACTTTTATCTATCTTATTTTGCTAGTCGTACTTGCTTTAATTAATTAATTAATTTATTATTATTATTTTATTTTATTTTGGTGATAAAGCTTATTCTGTGTATTCCTTTGTTTCAGCGCACTGTACTGATGAAGCTCCTGTATTATGATAATGTCACGGTAGGCTTTTGCTTACTAGGATTGCTATATGCTTCCTAATTTCGGCTAGCAAATAACTGATTTTGTGAGTATAGAGAAAAGCAATAAGTGTACCTTCTGTTACTGTGAATAGTAAATCATTTACGTCAATGCAGGGAGTTTCAGATTTTTCACCTTGCATAGTCAATTACCTTGTCTTAGATTTTCACCTTCTTACCTGAATGTTGCAGCCAACGGATTATGAGCCTCCCTTTTTCAGAGGCTGCACAGAAGAGGAAGCTCATAATCCATGGACTAGAAATCCCTTAAAGATGGAAGTTGGCAAAGTCAACAGCAAGCATTTGATACTAGCTTTGAAGGTATGTGATTTCAACATATATAAAATCTTTACATCATTTTGTAGGCCTTAACGAAATTTTTTTTGTCCCACCATTAAACTCAACAGGTTAAGAGTGTGCTTGATCCTTGTGAAGATGAAAACAATGACAATCAAGATGATGAAGTTAGCTTGGGAGCTGATTCTCTCCAGAAAAATGAAGATAATGAATCTGACAGCGAGGTAATGTGTTAATTTCCTTTGCTCCTCTAATTCCAGAGAACTATGCTATATAACCATCAAGCTTGACATATCAAAAACTTGTTTTGCTATCCAGATGAGCAACTCAGATGATGATGATCAATACATAGTAGCACCCATAGGTGAATTTTTATCTGAATTTTTTTTCTTCAGCTCTTCATTTTCTTTTGCTGTGTAATGAAACTTCTGGCATTTTGGGTGACAGAGAAACAGCAATTTCAAGAAGACAATCCAGCAATTGATGAAGGTGCCAATAATCTCCTGAAAACATCAGCTGGACTTCTATATTTAGTAAGTTTAGATTAGAAGAAAATTTTAATATATCTTTTTAAATGCAGATGATACCCAGGATTCAGTAGAAGATGAACAGCAGTTAGGACGAGTAAAGGATTGGATCAGCTCATATCACCTTGACACAGTTGATCTCACTGATGTGCTTTCAAATTTCCCAGACATCTCAGTGGTATGGATTCTTTACATGGTCCAATAGTGTATAGTATCCTGGTTTTTATTGTCTGTTCCTCCTACCTAAATGTTCCAATTTGTGCAGGTCTTGATTGAAGGTACATTGAAGGATCCTATCGTCTTAAGCTAATAGAAACAAGGTCGTAGTTACATAATTTTCATCTATTGTCTGATGCTAAATGTTCCTGTGGTCTAGAAATTATGGACAAACTCGTGAAGGAAAGTTTTATATCAAAAGCTTCAGAAGAGAGTTATGTCATTAATAAGAAGGTTAAATTTCCTTTTCTTTTCTCCTCTCCTCCCACCCCCTCCCTGCTTAATCGAAATCCTAAATATATAAAGATTTTCTCATTGTGAACTGCATCTGAACTGTAGAAATCCGACTATGAGTTTGAAGTTGTGAAAGAAGAAGTTGATGGACAAATGATCGCGGATGATGGAAAGGCTGGAAATACGACTGCTGATCACATGTACATGAAGGTGAATTTTTCTTTTAATACTGATATCTACCTTCAATTCAAGATTGAGGTCACTTTCTTGCATTCAATATTAATATGAAATATCATATTCCACATACTAATTCTGGCTTTCAATCTCAGGCCTTGTATCATACCCTGCCAATGAACTACATAACAGTGGCGAAACTTCAGAACAAACTGGAAGGCAAACACAGCCAGGCCACAGTTCGCAAGCTTATTGACAAGATGGCCCAAGATGGTTTTGTTGAGGCGGGTAGCAATCGCAGATTAGGTAAGTACATGCAAAAACCAAGTAGTATGTTCTCGCCAAAGTAAAGATGCTGTCATACTCTGACCTGTTAATCTATTGTCTCAGGCAAGCGGGTGATCCACTCTGATCTCACTAAGAAAAAGCTTGTTGAAGTACAAAAGGCTTTCACCGCAGATGCTATGGTAAAATTAAGGATTGTAATTATTAAATTACTGCTAATCCATGAAATCGCCTGCTTGTATGCTGAGCATATATGTCAACTTTATCAGGACCTGGATAAGAATGAATCAGTGAACAAGTCCAACCTTCCCGGACCCGAGACTGCTGGTACCAAATATTACATTCTTTGCAGAATCTTGAATTATGACAGTGCCATTATTTACATCACTTAATGTATCAAATTTGATTTTATACTAGGTAACAAGTATAAGGACTTGTCCACATATGGTGGACTCCACTCGATTGGATCGGATATCACAAGGACAAGAGGTCGATCGGATGCATACGTTAACGGCTCTACTAGAACTGAACAGGCTGCTTCCAGGAAAATGGACCGAGGTGGGAATACGCCGACTAGCAGGGCCGAGGTATGCTTCATGATTGATTGAATCATCTGCTCTTTCACACAATTCTGTTGTTATTAATCAAAATCCACTTGTAATAAATATGCAGCCTGCAGCTTCAAGGGAGAGCTTTGCCCCTGGTGCTGATAATGGAAGGGCTAATTTGAACGGTGATGACATGGACATCGTCATGGAAAGCAGGTCGACTCAGGACAAACGCTTGAGGAAAGCAAGCACGGTATGCTCCTAAACTGTTTATTAACATTCAACATGTTAATTGTAGAGCATTTGTCTTAAAACGTCTGAACTGAATCATTAAATAATTACAGGTCAAAGATCCTATACTGCAATACTCAAAGCGCCAGAAGTCTCAAGCTGTCTGAAAATCTGCACGTTTGATCCTACCGAATGCTCTTCTGCGTCTGTGGTTTCTCTGTTACTACGCTTGTTTTATCAGTTGTGTACCTGTGTCTATTATGCAGCAAGATCTGTAGCAATTAAAATGACTTAGCAGGGGCTTCGGCCTTATATGGAAGCTCTTTGGATTTATATATGTCTGCGTGGTTGTTGGCAACGCTTCTATATATGCCAATGTTAAGACAAAAGTAGTCACTCAATAGTTGATCAAGATCTTGTTTGATAAGTATTGAGGTAGACTAGGAAGTTGACGAACGGCATCATTTGGATTACCTGAAACGATATTTTGAAAAGTATATTTTCTTTAGTAATTTGATATATGGATGTAAAATTTGTCGTTCCAGATAGATACGATAAATGAAATTTACAAGGAAAATAAAATAAAATCAGGAGATTAATACAATATCCTTGAAGTGCCAAAAATGAAAACATGTGCACAAGTTTTGCTAACGATGAGCTTAGCTTCTAATTTCAGGATTAAGTTTAAAGGGTATCCGAATTGTAAATTGTAATTCAAAGTACATATTTGTCGGATATCCTAAAACTTGAGCCACCCATATTTTGTTACATCTTTATATACATATATATATATATATAGATATTATAAAAATCACTTTTACCCACATCTTTTTCAATATGATTTTTATCACTAAATATTCTATAGCTCCATTTTATGGGTTCTCCTCTCAAGTATTAGAATTAAATATTTTTTTGACTACTATAATTAAAAAGTAAATACAAATTACTCGAAAAAAAAATATATATAATATATTGTTAGTATAAGGTTTATATTTTTGTTGTCCATTTCTGGGAGGAAGAGAAAAGAAAAATGAATAAGAGAAGTAAATAATAAAAGTATTGATATATAAATATTCCTTAAATTCAAATAGAAAGTACGTATAATATGACTATATTGAATTTTATTTTGGCAAATATACCATTCAATCTAATGTAAATATTTTTTCTAGAGTAGCTTCATTATTTTATAATATTTTACTTTTAGGAAGACTTCCACTTTTCATTTAATTATTTAAGGTGTGTGATATACGGATATATTATTTATGTGAATTTTTTAAATTTAATTTAGCTATATAATATTATGAAACTCAAATATTATATAACATTCATATATATATATATATGTATATATATATTTCTTTCTCTCTCTCTCTTTTATTTTCTAATTAAAGTATGTTCAATAATGAGCCTCAAATATGTGCGATGCAAATTATTACAATTATTAATATGATACGATAATTTTATTCACCTCGCATTGTCCCATCCCCCATATATGCATATATAAAATTATTATATTTTAAAGAGTAAATGAATATAATATTTTCAACACAATAGAAATATGTATATTTTCAGTAAGCATATACAAATATTGCATAATTGATTTTATGATTGTGAATATGCTCTAGTTTAAAAAAACTTATTTTTTGTGGTTGTAGTAAAACTTATATGTTTGATAAAAAAACAAATATATATATATATATGTATATACATGAGAAGAATTTTTAGTGAAATATCTCTAAAAGATTATAAATTTTTTCAAAATTTCACTAATAAAATTATATGTTGTTAAACAAGTAATATTTTAAATTGTGTTTTACGTGCATCCGATGCACATAAATTTGTATATTTTGTAAATTTTTTTAACTATTTTGCTTTTATATAGTTATAAATTTAATCATATTTTTTTGTTTCTGAATTCAGGTACTTTTGTTTGGTTGTATACATGTACACATGTATAAAATTACATATTACACTACCATTAAAGTTCGATCTATTCACGACAATGAAAATAAGGATATTATATCTTGAAAATTACATATTATCTCTTTTAAGGTAGGTTTGTTTTGAAGTGAGCTCAGTGAAATAAAAGATTTATATTTTCTTTATTGATTTAATATCTATAATTTTTTTTTATTTACTTTATTTTAATATAAATAAAAAAATATTATTAATTTAAATATAATTTTTTTTTAATTATACCCAATTCTAACACATCAGTAACATAGAGCAAACATACCAGGAAGATTATAAATAAATAATCATCTTCCTGAGGTTTGCATTTTTTGGTTTTTTTTAATAAAAATACTTGACAGAAGGCTAGGGACAGGTGGCGTCTTCTAGCTTGTAAGGAGTCAGGAATGAGTAACGTGGCATTTCTGTAATACGAACCATTTACCCATTAAATATGAATTTTGAATATAATTTACTGTGCATTTAAGAGGAAAAAATGAAATTTAAGAGAAAAAATTACTCACATTATATATAAATATATATTATGGGTTAATATCTCTTTTAAATAAACCATATAAATATATATTATATGTATATGTGTATAGGATCATATAATATGGGTTGATCTCTCTTTTAAGTATACCATAAAATACTTAGAGGATCATATTATATCTCTTTTCCAATGTCATGCCAATTAAACCCATTAGTTACAAAATTCCTCTGTAAACCCATTCTTTTACATATTTTCCACTTTATTCTATTTTACTTCTACTTTTTTTTTTTCGTAATGTAAAATTAAATTGACATCTTGAACCAAATATTTAAATAAGATCTGAATTGTTCAATAAATAATAAAATAATAAATATATATAACAGTATAAAATTTGAAAAAATCAAATTAAATAACGTAACTCAGATGTGATGGGGCTTGAGGGAGGTCACCCAATTGAGTGTTTTATGTAATGGAGTTGTTCATTAGCTCATCAATGTATTATATTTATAATATATTGAGATGTTAATTAGAGGGTAACCGACATTATAATTAACAAGTTCTTAATACTAACATATCAACTACACTATTAGTATTGACTTCAAGTTAAGTATTTGTCACTTCACTTTTCAAATGGTACAATGTTGTAATAATTGATCTTTAAAAAGATTAAACATGTTAGAAGAATTTATACTAACTTGAATTTTAGAATACCTTAGTATTGAGGTTTGTAGTTTGTTATATTAGTGTGAGTGAATGGTGTGTTAACTTTTAAAATTTGAAAAAAATGTTAAACAGGATCGTCTCAAATTGTTAGATGCTCAATTTTTTGAAATTTGTATTCTATTTCTAAACTATGCTTATTTATTTTGGAGAATTCAGGTTACATAAGTAGGAAAGAAAATAGAATTCCAGTTGCAAAACCAAACCAAACAAATAATAGTGTAATTGTTTGTAGGGGTTTAAACGAGTCGAATATACAATTGTTCATGATTGTTTGAAATATTATCGAGCTTTTAATATTTTATTTGATTATTAATGGATTCGAATTTGAACGAGCTTTAATCGAGTCGACCTCGATTAGTAGTTTGATATTTCACACATGTTTTAACGAATTTTTCTTAACGAGTGCGAGTTCGAGTTGAGCTTTATATTTTATTAAATGTAAAAATATATTTAAGTTTATTTAATATTATTATCATATCGAATTCAAATAAATTTTTAACAAACAACCTTAAATCAAATATTAAATAAATAAACTCGAATCAAGTATCGAATGACTTGTTTTGGGGAGAGTAATTATTTTCATAGCAACTGCTCCTTCAAGTTAGAAAAGTAGTGGGTCCCATTTTAAAAACAATACATAAATAGAAAAGCTACCACATCATTATGACACACAAATGAAGAAGTAGGAAGGAGAGACAGTTACCGACACCGATGTTTATTTTATAGAAGTAGAGAGGACAGTTACCGACACCGATTTTAATTTTAGTAATGAGGGTGCAACTATGGGTATTTGTGATGCCATTTTTTAAAAACAAAGTTTAGTGATTATTCATATTTATTTCGTTTATTGGATATGTTATATCAGTTTTGTATTTTGGTTTAATTCCAGTAATGATCATTATCTTTCCAAATCAGGACCCCCATCTTTTTTATTTGGTTAACTATATTACCACTTTCCAAAATTATTATTTAAACTTGGGTTTTTTAATTTAATTAAGAAATAAGGTACAAATTATACTTTGAATTACTACTTTAGGTTTAAATTGGATCCTAAAACTTTTTTTTATACACATATGATCTTTAACTTCTAAAATAAATCAAATAAACCTTCGATTTTTAAAATAAATTAAATAAGTTCCTAAAGTTTAAAATATACGACAAATAGGGCACTCTTAAATATTAAATTAACTAAACAAATTTTAAATATTATATATATATATATATATCTAAAAATCAACAAATTAAATTATAATATACTTAAATAAATTAATAAATTAATAAAGTAAAATTTATTAATAATTTAATATAAAAAGGGTTTGAGATGTGATGGTTGGTTATGTTTTTTAGATATTTTATTATATTATTGTAGATCATTTAAGGTCTTTTGATATTTTTTATGTACTATACAATTTAATCTTTATAATTTTATTTTGAATATATACTTTATTTTAATATTTTTTATTTAACTAAATATTTTCCTAATTTATTAAATATTCTTTAGATTTATTTTGTTATTTTAATTTATTAAAGTAATCCGTTTATTTGGTAATAAAAAATTTTGAAGTTAAATTTTTATTTATAGAAAAAATAATTTAAAATACTAATTCAGCGGTTAGTTTATATATTTTTGCTTTAATTAAAAATCACAACTTTTATTCATATATACAGTCCAGACCATTGATACGTTTTCCTGAAACTGAGGTCCCTACAGAGAAAAAGCAGTCACGCATACACCAAAAAAATCACCCCAATTTCCTTTTTTTTTTTTTTGTCAAATACGTAGATTTCGATCATCAAATTGTAGTTATGACTCAAAATAAATTATGCTTTAATTATGCAACATTCGTTTTAAAAAAAAAAAAAAGTTATATTTTTTAACATAAAAATATTTTATTTTTAATTAATTAAATGGAGGTATAATATTTTAAAATTTATAAATTTATATTTTTAATAATTTATTTTGTTTGTTGATTAAATTTATTTAATTATATATAAGTTGTTTGAAAATAAAAGAATTATTATTTATTTTAATTAATAAAATAAGATATTAATTTTTGAAATAAGATAAAATATTTTAAAGACCATGACTATTATTTGAAATTGAGAGACGAATTGTTGCAAAAGTTGTGATTTTCTATGCTTAAAACTTATTTAAAACATACAATGTATTATATTATCATTTGGAGTAAAATATAATTAATTAAATATTGATAAATGGGTTTAGTGTTTGGTAACATACCCAACTGATTATTAGGTAAATTTAATTGGATGATTGAAAAAGGATTAATGGAAGTACAATTAAGATTCATGAATTAAGATTCAAAATCTAGAATCTTGTATTATGATTCCTAACCCAAACACCCAGACATTGATTTTACCAGCCGACCTGTCTCCTTGAGATTTGAGAATCAGAAGGTTGGTCACAAGACACGTGTCCTCATGTCAACCCTCAGTCCCCGGTATTTCTATATTACCCCTTTTACCCATGCACTGTCATCTCTATCTCTTCCTACTGCAACATCACAATCTAAATACTGAGATCCTCAACAAAGAAATTTCTAGGAATTCTCTGTCACGATTTTCTCAACATTGGAAAAATTCAAAGAACAATGTCTTCTTATCAGGTAATTTTATGAATTATGTTCCTCATTCTTTCTCCATCTACTTTTTTCCTAATTGCTCTCTAATTCCTCTCTCTCTCTCTCTCTCTCTCTGGATTCTGTGACTGTGTTAGGTTGAGGTGGAGGGGAGTGACATCCGGTTGAAGCACCTTGGTTTTGTGAGGATTCTGACTATAAACGCCGTTGTTTTGGTGTCAAATATTTACGATCACGCCAAACAGAACTCCGGTTCCCTGAAATCCACCGTCGATAAGGTGGAAAACGCTGTAACGACTGTTGTGGGCCCCGCTTATCAGAGACTGAAGGGCGTTCCTACTCATCTCCTTATTTTCCTCGACAACAAGGTTTCTTCTTCCGTCCTTATCTCCATGTTTTGTACTGTTATATAGGATCTTCTTTGACGATCTCTGTTTTTAATTATATATTTTTTCCCTCGTAATAAACTGATTTTGACTGTTATTTATGATTTACTTGTGAAGGGTGATCGATCGTCAATGAATTATACATCTTTGTTGATTAATTTCCTGGACTCTCAAAATATTGAGTTTTGTTCAACTTTCTTAATGATGATTGCCTTATGCTTCATTTGAGGGGTAATGATCGTATGCTTTCTTTGCTGAAAGTAGATTTGTTTCTTGCAAATTCAAGCTTTGTGTTGAATAGTTATGCTAGTCTCTCAAGCTAAGTATACCTTTTTTTTTTTTGTACGTTGTCTGGTCTCTTCTATTAGAAACGAGATTCAAGACTTCGAATCTCTCTCCACCCCTATGTCCAAGGGTTTCTGTTCTTTGGGATATTATCCACTATCTTTATCTATTTTTAAATATCTATTTGTTCTATTTTGCCATAATTGCACCCGTTTTCTTGTACCTATTAATCACGTCTAATGATGTCGAAATAGAAAATGCTCCTATCTATTTGTTTGTTTGCTTATGTGATCTACACAAATTGTTTGGTAATTATAGGTGGACCAAGCGACCCACAAGTTTGACGAGTGTGCTCCACCCACAGCGAAGAAAATTGCATTCAAGGCTCACTTAGTCCTCCAGAAGGCTTCGCAAACTGTCCAAGAATTGGCAGAGGAAGCAAAAGTTGGCGGCCCTCTAGCGGCTGTGTCTCGTGCAAGTACAATTTCCAGGCATTTTGCTGTGAGTCAACTGGCTTTCGTTTGGTACAAAGTCAATCAGCATCCTTCTTTGCATGGAGTGTCGAATGCTGCTCGTTCCACAGCCACATTCTGTTCGGAGAAATTTAACTACTCAGTTAAAGAATTGAGGGCCAAAGGTTATAAAATCTTCAACTACGTCCCTTTAGTCCCGGTTGAAGAAGTGGCCAAAGCGTACAAGGAGGTAGAGGAAGCCGACCACAAGAAGACAGATACGCCTAAGAATACAGATACGTCGAGCTCGAGTGGAAGTGAATCGGAGATGGAATAGGTGCGTATGCTTATCTCTTTGAAATGTGTAAATGTATATAGTAGATGAGTTGTATGAATGTATGATGTGGTTTGTGTACATTATACAACTGTTAAAAGTGAAGAGAAATTGGACGCTTAATGGTGTAATACCTATTATCTTGTAGTGCAGAGATATATCAAATGTTTGATGATGTTGCGTTGATCTTGATTCTTTATCTGGAGATGCATCAAAATGCAGCGAAAAATTAGCTTATTGAGGCCGACTGACTGAATTTACTGAAATATAACTAATTTTATTAATATTAGTTATGTGCCCATATATTTTTTAATATTTACCCAATGAATTTGTTCGGACAAAGATAAATAAAAATTGTGTTATCATAAATAATAAATTACTATAGAAAATATTTGAAAATATTCTTGTACATGGATAAAGAAGCGATTGAAAGAATTAAATCTACCTTCTCAAAGTGATCGAGCCACTGTTTGAAAGTGACCTCTTGAGTATTGGAGTATGTTTGTCGCTGTTCAGTTTAAAAATACTTCAGTCTTTGATTCATCAGTTGTTATGTTGAAACACAATTTTGCAATAATTGGTTCGGCAAGTTGTTTCTGTTTTAGATTGTTACATTTAGTATATTTCTATTATTGTAAACATTTTGTTGGAATAATTTAGTTATTTTAGGTGTGTGTTTTATTCAAAGTAAATGTTGTTTTAAAAACTTTCATATACATTAAAAAATAAATTAAATATGCATGATGAAGAAATATTAATAATTACTGGTAAAATATATATTATATGTGTATTTACATGAAAAGTTAAGAATAAGTTAGAGAACAAGATTAATATTTATTTTTAAAGTTGTAAAATGATAATTATTTGTACCAAAAATTAAAAATACTAAAATGTAGGAGTGATGTATTAGTGAATATGAGGGATATATTATTGAAGTATTATATTATAATCTTCGTTGTTTTGTTCTGGTTTGTTTGAGGATTGTTTGGTAGAAACTGTTGAAGGCGCAATAGTCATATTTATTATATTGAAGTTTAAATAGAATTGGAGGAATGACTTCAGAAAAGCAGAAATTCTTACATGTGTGTCTTTTGTAGAATGAGAATTGGGCAAGTGTTTTAAGTTTATATATACACACACACAAACAAATATATATATATATATATATATATATATATATATATATATATATATAACAAACGCTTAAGTTTACATAATAGTAGAATTCTATCTATTTGTAATAATATATTTTTTTTTATTTTTTTCATACACAAAAATATAGTAATATTTTTTTGATTAATTATTATATTTATTATAATATTAAAAATGATTATTGTTTGTTAAGATTTTTGTTAGAGAATTTCATGATTTTTTATAATATATTTATTGTTTAGATGTTTAGAAAATTTCTTAATTTGCTTATAGTAAAAATCTAGCATATAATATATTTATAATATAAAAACCTGTACCAATATATATGTATATATATATATATGTTTTTTTCGTCTTTTTTATTTACAAATATGGTAATATTAATTTTTTTAATTTTTATATTTATTATAATATTAAGAATGATTGTTGTTATTAAATTTAAAAAAAAAAATTGTGATTTGCTAGAATAATAGTTGTTCAAATTTTTTAAAAAATTTCGTGATTTGCTTTATAGTAAATTTGGTATACAATATATATAATATATAAAAGATCTTTACCAATATATATATATATATATATATCATGAAAAATATCAGTTAAAATAGCTTTCTAAATTTAGATATGTTTTATTAAATCATATATAATATCTTTTTAATTATTGAACAATACCATTACTAGTAGTAAATAACTAATTCATCCGTAAATTAAGAAAGTTAATCTCACATTAAAAAAACAAAAGTTATTATTTTTTTATATTGGAATTTTGTGACTTGAAAAAATTTATTTGATTTATTACAATTTTACCCACTATATAGTTATATGATTTATGTATAATATTTATATCTCCTATCATAATAATGCTACATATACAAATTATTGAACATAATTATATATTTTTAAAAATATCAATGTTATGTATTTTTAAATTTAATAATATTATATAATAAAATTATATAAAAATAAATTCATAAAAAATTAATATGTCCGTGCATGGCTCGCATGAGAGAACGTACTAGTTTTGGGATAGAGGTGATGGTGAAGTAGTGGTACTCTAATTAGTGGGCTGGGCTGTGGGCATTGCATTATAAAGTTAATAAATAAAATGAAATTTTTGGACTATGAACATCACATCATTTAGTCTATTCAATTGGTGACATTGAAAAATCATCAAATTTTACAATAAATAAGGATCGGAGTAATTTATAATTTGTAAACACATGAAAAATATAATTTGAACATTATATTCAAAATTTAATACCTTGATAATTGAAAAGTGATAAAAAGACATACTTTATGTGTTTTCTATTTCGGAACAACATGGGATGTAACATCAGAAAATTGGTTGGATGACAATGTTTCACCTGAATGTTAAACGTGACTTCAATTGAAAAATTATGTTAATTTGATATTTATTTTACGAAGAGTAATCGTATTTGTAAGAATTAGTGAATTTTATTTCTTTTGGCAATTAAACTATAACTTAATGTGTAACTCATCCTAATTAAATTTAAATGTCTTTTCAACTGTTAATAAGTATCTGTCCAGACTTTAGTAGTGGATAATATCATCTCACGACTCACTGAAAGAGCCATGCTAAATATTTTTATCATTTAAAAAAAAAAAAGCATATATATATATATATATATATAGAGAATAATGTTTCAAATCTAAAATTTTCAAATTTGTTTATATAAGTTATATGATTATGAGGTTTATAATTAATTCTTGGATCAAACTGAGATTGGACAAAAGAGAAGTCCAAATCCGGCTTCTAGACTGGCTCAAATGCATAAGAATGGGTTGATATTGCTTTGGGCTTCAGCCCATACAATACTGACTTCGTACCTTCATATTCCGACTACACATAAATTTCCTGGCCGATGCTCAGATTTTATTTTTTATTTTTTATATTTTTTTATTGAGATTACTACATTTTAGTAGAAGGTATGGAATTAAGATGGGGGGAGATTACTACATTTTAGCACAAATCTTTAGTATCAAATTTTTTTACTATTCCACTCAATTTTAAAATCTTATAACTTTTTTTCTTTCAACTCCATTTTTTTAAAATTATCAAATTAATTAATTTTTTTCACGATTTTTAATTTGAATTGTAAATAAAAGTTTAATTATGAACTAAAAATTCGTTTTCTTAAGTTAGTTGGGATGTATTTCTAAACTTAACTAAATGAATCAATTAGATCTGAAACAAAGCATTCTATTAATGTTAAAATAATAAATTAATCTCATAAGATTGGGTATATATTTTGATAATCATTTCTTTAAGTGAATGAAAAAAACACAATGCTTTTAGTGATTATATTTTTCTTTACTATAATTTTGTTAAAAAAAGAGATTTTTGTGATTAATGGAAATTGAAGAAATGATTTTAATTTTTAATTATTCAATAAACTTAGCTCTGTATTAATATTATAATGTTAATTTATATATATGTTTTTCTCAATAAGGTATTGCTTCAACATAATTATGTTGTTTGAAATAATTAATAATGTCTTCAAAGGTATGGGATAGTTTTTCTTTTTTTTGAAACCAAATCATGTATAACTTTTTTTTTTTTGTTAAATATATAAATTTTACTGTAACTACATAAAAACTATTTCTCTTTTTTAAATTCAAGCATTCGCGATTATAAAAATTATTTTGCACTACTGTCATATGTTTATTGTAGATATTCATATTTATATTGTGCTGAACATATTACACTCATTTGCTCTTAAAAATATAATATATTTATATATGTGTGTGTAAGTGATTGGGACGGGATAAGTTGAATATAATTTATTGTATTCCATTTATAATTATAATAATTTATGCCGTGAATATTTAAAACTAACCATTGAACATATTTTGATTAAAAAAGAAAAGAAAGAATCAAATAATAAAATATTTTATAATACTTATATTTTATAATACCATATAAATAACTTAAATTAAATTAAAAACTATGCAAATTAGTTTGTGCAGGAGCTTAATTAGTGATTGTAAAAAAGCAATATAGAAGTCACTAGAAGGTTTAGGGACTTAAGGAACTTTTTAACAACCACCTACCTAAAATTTACTTAGGGCAGCTAGCCAGTGCTCAGTGGCTTAATATATCTAACTACACTAATATATTTATTAAAATATAATACACAATATTAGTTATCAAATTACATAGTATCTTATATGAAAGTTATATCTATATATACATCCATTATTATAAATAGTTATACACTAGTGGTTGGAATTTCTTGGATGTCGCAATCTAAGATTTATTGAATTCAAATAACATATATGGTTAGTGTTATAAATATTTTGATTGCCAAAGTGTATCCGGTTCAAGAAAGTAAGGCCCGTGACAAAATTTTCAAAGAAGAAATACATAATTTGTTAAAGGAATGAATGGGACCTTCCTTCACCATTCCACCAAAAAAAAGAGGCATTGATTCAAAGATTGGGAATTGACAAAAAAATGAAGAAAAAGGAAAAAGAATCCTTCCAGGCCCAGGGTCCATATTGGAGCAGAAAGTGGCGAAGAGTTATATGAGTGGTACTGCTCAATATTCTACATATGCTTTGCCCAATTCAATAATTCTCTACTGCTTCTCAATTTAATACTCTTTACCTAAAATAACAGATCATTATGTATGTATGTATGTATGTCCCTACTGCACTTCCATCAACATTTGCCTTCCCTTCGAGACTGGGTGCATATTTGTAACAACAAATTTTAAGCCCCTATCTAAGCTTGTCATGAAAATTAAGGTAGAGGGAAGTAGCTCCGCAAGTGTCAGTGGTCAAACATAGGGGAAGTCAACTACTACATTTAATTGACACATAATGCTCTTACATCATCTCTAACACTAACACTGCACTGGATTGCTCATAAATGTTATTTTACTTTCTTTAATAATGCCCTATAAGTTTCATTCGTCTTTTTTGGTGGAGTTACCAGTGACACAGGCTCAAGCTCGCACTACTTTTATAAAAAAGAGATAAAATTACACATTATAATTAAACACATAGAGAAGAAAACACAAATGAAGCATAATTCTAATTCACACTTTAAAATGCATTAATTATGTAACATACATTTTTATTGTAGTATTTTGTGAATTTGAATTTTAGTTTTGCATTGTTGTCATTAAGTTTTACATGTTTCTTTAACTATGATTATTCTTACAAATAAAAAGGTGAAACTATTATAATAAAGAATAATATTAAATAAGATTGCATATATAATGTCTTAGGCTTTTTAATCGTGAAATAATAAATGGTAAAATGGTTTTTGATATTAGTTGTTTATCATTAGTTATGTACAATTTCTTAGTTAGCAACATTTTAAAATAAGGTAACAAATTAATTACTCTTCAACCAAAACAAATGAGATCATTATTTAATAATTGTAAAGCAATTCTTGAAGAAAGTCTTGTCTTATTAGATTTTCTTTCATCCTCTTTTTCTATTTTTTTTAATTTTTTAATGTCCATAATATCCTTATGAAATATTAAAATTTAAAATATATTTAACAGTTATTGAATTGATTATAAGATGTTATCAATCTTAAGATGAAATGGCATGATGTGGTGACCATTATGAATATCTATATTTTTATTTTGTATCTATATTATGAATATCTTTATAATTTCTTAATTGTGTCATTGCCAGATACATCTAATATTGTATTTTTTCCATTATTTTGTATAAATCATAAGGTAAAATTATAAGTTATCATCGAATTATTAATAGAATGATATTTTTTAATCCTATTGTCCTTACAATTTAACCACAAGGACATCAAAATAGTGCTTCAAGATTTGGTGTAAGTCATCGCATACTAACAAGATTATATATTTGTTTGGTATTTTGACTAAAAAGACTTGATCGGGCAAATATATACGGGACATCTAGAATGTCGAATTTTTATTTAAGATAAGAAATACCACAATATAAAAAAATTGCAAATAGTATATTTGTAAAAATTCGAACATAATTACTAAAAATGTTAAGAGTTCGAAACATTCCTCTTCCATGCTATTATACTAAATATTTGTGAATAAGGATGAAGTTTTAAAAAGAAAAAAAATCATAATATAAACGTTAAGATTAAAATCATTTAAAAGGTAGTCCGAGATGTGAAGATAGAGATTCTTTAATTATTATCGAGGATTTAGAATCACCTATCGGTCGTTTAAAAGATACTACAATTTAATTCATCAATCCATTGGGTTGCTTAGGATTTAATTATATTAAATGAATTAATCAAATCATATGATATACACTTGCTAAATTTTCACATAATTCATCACTTATTTATCTGTGTGCGTTTGTCTTAGGTTAATTAAATGTTAATGTAATTGTTATTAAAATATCAACATAAGAAAGGAAAAGAAACGTGAGCAATCAAAATAAATAACAAAATTGTTAATTATTATTTTCTGATATTATTAGTAATTAGTATTGACCCTACCGATGCGGTTAGTAATAAATTCAAATAAAATAAAATATATGTTTAATATGCTTCTGAGTAAATCAATATTGAAGTGTATCTAAACTATTTTACCTTTTTTTTTTTTTATTATTGATAATGGCAGGTAAAATAATGTAGTTCGTATATAAAATAAAATAAAAAATTTATGTCCCAAAATATTGATTCGATATAGTCTATGTAGTAACTTGAATTATAAACAAAAATATTATTTGTGGTTTAGAATATATTGTTGTTGTATTAGACAATGATTAGCATAGAATTTTACTATAAATAACTGTTTTTGTTATTATATATATAGATTAAAAATAATTTTGTCTTATTTGAGTAAAGGACAACTAAATGTAATTTAAAAAAAAAAAATTCATCAATTTTTTGCTTTTAAACACTATTACATTCCAACATGTATTACTGTCAAAAAAATATTACTAAGATTATGGTTATTATAATTACAATTAAAAAAGAACAGTTTAAATTTAGTAGTTTGTAATGGATATGATTAATTATAAGAATAATTTCTTTATTAGATATTAAATATTCAACTAAATACTGAATGAAAGTAGGCATATTCTTTGAATAAAATATGATTAATTTTAATGAGTTAATAAAATTACAAATATTAATTTGGTGGTTTATAATAAATGTGTTAGTTGTATTGAAGTGGCCATCCCTCAAATTCTACCAATCAACTTGCAAACTCCAACCAACAAGAAACCATGGTTTTAAGTGTTTGTGGGTACTTTGGACCACATCCTATTACTATTATTTTTCTTTTTCTGCCTAAGTTTGAATTTAGTATATAATCTGTGTTGGGATAGTAAATTGTTGTAATGATGATCATAAAAGAAAATTAATTCCACTGCAATCCACCATCATATCATATGCTGCCATTTTCATTGCTTGCATGAATTTATATATATATATATATATATGTGTGTGTGTGTGTGTGTTTTTTTTTTTTTCTGGTTTTGGAGGAGCATAAAGCACTTCCCCTGGCCTCAAACTCACACAATCACATTCTCCACTTTGAAAATGCACTTGTGCCCCCCATCCATCTTCAACTTTACCTTTACCTCCTTTGTAATCCATTCTTTATTGTTATTTATTATTCTCTCTCTCTCTCTCTCTCTCTCTCTCTCTCTCTTCTTTATTTTTCTTTTTGGTGATTTGGTCAATCTCTTACTACCTGACATTTTTGACCAAACACACACTGGTACGGCTCAAAAAAAGGAGCAGTAACTTGCCTTCATTCTCATTCGACTTGCTTGCAACCTAGGATCCCTCTTTCACTCTATTTAACCTTTTTTTTTTTGCGGTTCCTCTCTTTGGGTTAATCCTTCTAAATATATGGACGTTGTGGTAGTATGCTGGTGCTCTACTATCTTCCATCCACATTCTCCAATGAATCATTTCAAATTTAATTTGATGTTGCTCAAGAAACCTTACTTTGTTTAGTAATTATGCAATATCTGCATCCTAGGATTAATGGAATGTCCGAAGTTATAAGTGGAAATTGGATGCTCCACTCCACTCTCCCCTTTCTTTCAGTCTTTACCCTAAAGACAAGCACACAAATTTAGTTGGACATTGATATCCACAAATACAATCCCTATTTTATTTTCTTACCTAATACCAATAATTCGTAGTTGTACTACTACCATCATTACTCTGTAGCCCACTCTCCAATTTATTTGTGGGTACATTATATTTTTTTTGTCTGAATAAATGAAAAGTACAAAAATTGAGGAGAGGACACAACTACTCCTACCTTGGGAGCATCAATGCTTCACTTTCTTCCAAAGAAAATCATGCCTCTGCTTTCTGCCCCCCTTCACATGTCCTCTATTCAACCAAACCCCCCAACAACATTGCACTATCAACTCTCTTTTTATCATTTCGGCCCCCCTCATTTTTCACAATTACATCATCCACCCCTCTCTTTTTAAATCAAATGCAATCATTTCATTTTTTGGATTTAAATCTGGAAATACTGCAACTGTGCACACAGAAAAAGAGTAATGTGTCGCCCAAAAACCCTCCTAAACTTCCATTCTCTATACAATTAATAATTAATGGACCACGAGACAATATATAATTCCATTTTCCACCCACAAAATTTGGCCTATCCTCATTTTCTCCCCAAAAATCTGCTTCATTCACAAAGACATGACTCCCGTGCCGTTACCGTCACATTCACAGTCCGAATTTCAAGCATCACCCCTTAGCTCTCCTCCATTGGTTCGAAATCGTTGGCGTTGCCGTTAATGTTGATGTTGCCTTCGCCGTTACCGTCATTTTCTCCCTCCTCGTCCGCCCATCTTTCAACCGGTGCGCACTCCACCTTATGGCGCAGTTTCCAATCCAGCGCCTGACAAGCACGTGAGCAGTAATTCACTGCTCCGCATACTGAACAACGACGAAACTCGTGCCTCCGGGTCTCCGGTCTACCACAGCCCGAGTGAGAACAGAGCCGAAGTCCCGGTCCAGGAACATTCCCGGTCCGGTCTGAAAACCACTCAGATAGAAACTGGTTTGCTGGATGAGGCGCCGGAGACGGTACATTACACCCGAAATCACTCAACAATGGGCACGAACCTTCAGGCGCGTGGCGGTGGGGGTTCCACGCAAGCCACGACTTCGGGACCACCGCCGACGGGCACGCCACTAAGACTGAGGCCAACTCACGCGCGTTAGCCTGGATTAAGAATCGGCGTCCTTCGGCGATGTTTTTCTTCACACCATATCCGTCCTGCAGGCAGTGGCCCAGCTCTCGGAGAGCGTCGATGTGGCCCAGGAAGGCCGCGCGTGCGCACAACGCGACCCCGGCTCGCAAGTCCTTGTCGTTTTTCGAGCCACCGCTGCCGTTGAACTGGATGACGGCGAGAGAGTATAGGGCCGGTGCATGAGAGGCAATCGCTGCCTTCGCCATTAACGACGCTCCACTTCCTCGATTTTGCAAACAGTAAAATCGAATCTGTGCCCGGCAATAGTAATAATCTCAGTGATTGGATAATCTACTGCTCCCATAAATTCTCTCTCTCTCTCTTTCACACACACACACACACACACACACACACACACACACATATATATATATATGAATTTTAATGAGGCAGTAATAATATTTACCATGCCGAGCGTAAAGCAGGCTTCTACATTTCCGGTGTCGGCGCAGAGTTTGAGGAAGCGATGAGCGGATTCCGACCAGTTTTGAGCCTTGACAGCTAGCATTCTCCGGGAGGCTTTGGATAATACTGGAGAATTGAGGCCCAGTCCGTTCAGTCTTTTGCATCTGTTGACAAAAATAAATAAATAAATCCGATTCAAGTTATATCCGCGAAAATATTATTTTTTTCTCTGTATGAGAGAAGGCATATCTCAATCTCAATGCGCCATTCATGCCTTGAGTTCTCACATCTCATAAATTACAATTCTAATGTCGATCAATTCTCATTGTAATCGCGCCTCGCTTTTCCAGCAAGGAACAATGCAAAACATTAAAATACACGGATGTCCAGCAAATGTTTTTGGAATCGGTAAAGATGAGAAAAAAAACGGTTTATTGTTATCAGCCGGTGACAGATATTAAATGAGTTTCTCATGAAAAATAAAAAAAATAACTCGTTTTATTAAACTAAAGTTATAAAGATTTTTGCTCAAAAAAAATTTTAAAAAAAGATTTGAGCAAAAAAAAAAAATTAAAAAAACAAATCAACCGTGAGAAAAGTATTATATATATTTGGAGAGAAGAAGAACATACGTTATCAGAACATTGATGAAATCGGCAGGGCAACCAGCGGTAGAGCTGAGTTTGCCGAGAATACAGAGCACAAGATCGTCCGGCAAAGCATCAAAGAAATCACATCCTCCGGCGAAGCCTCCATCGATTTCCGGAGAAAACTTCACATTTTTCCGGCAGGCGAATCGATCTCCGGCAGATACATCCACTTTCCTTCTCTTCACCAATCTCTCCTCCACATTGAGCACTTTGGGATAACACAGCCCTCTCCTGGTTCTCATTTATAATACAATATTCGAAACACTTGAGTTTTTCCAGTGTGTGATTCTTTGCGTTTTCTCCCCTCCTCCTCTGTATCTCTTTAGAGATAAAGGGGAAACGAGAAATGAGAGGCCTATATATATATAAGGAGAGGAAGGAAATGAAAAGAAGGCAACAGCATTACAACAGCAACGGCGATGCAAAAAAAATAAAAAATAATAATAATAATTAGGGAAGAAGCAGTTGGGTAGTAAATGACGGAGTTACCCCTATGGTTTCACGTTTTGTCCTGATTTACCTAAAGAACGTGGTCAAACGGTGTTGACCACTGAGCAGATCCTCACTTCCGTCGTCTGTACTGCTAATCACAAGTGGACAAAATTTAGCGTCAGCGATCCGCTGTCGAAATTAATTCGTTTGGTCTGGATGGATTAATAAGATTTTGCAATTTAAGTTACACAAATAATAATACACCTTTGACTGCCTCAATAATTATTTCCAACAAAATCACGCATCCAATCCAACTCCAATTTAATTTATTAAATGTGTTAACACTTAGCCAACATAATTGATTTTAACATTTTTTAAATTAAAAAAACAGCTTAAAAATAGAGAAATATTATGTTGTTACAAATTTTATTGACACCTTTTTTAGAAAATAATATATGTGGGAACTTAATACGTGTCACTAAAGTGCATAATAGAAGTATGAATTTGGCTCTTTGGCAATTTGCGAGAAAAAAAAATTATGTGTATTATATTATATTTTCATCCTTTTTTTTAACTCTTTTAAACACTCTTTTCTAATAAAAATTTTAACAGTAAATTTTTTATACATTATGTGTATGTGAAACACGATTTACAGTATTATTTGTTTAATTATAAAATATTACTTATTTAATTATAAAATATCACTATTTTATAAAGATAATTAATTAAAAATAATATATTTTAGATAATAAATAATATTTTATCATTTTTTAATACATGATAACGAAAGTAATTACCTTTTTACAAATTTTGACTCTTGATGTAAAAATATAGAATATCGGTTCAGACAATGATTGCCTATATATAGTTACTTGATAAGATATTAAATGAAAGAAAACATATATCTATATAATAATAATAATAATAATAATAATAATAATAATAATAATAATAATATCCCACAAACTTATAATTGATTTTGGTATCTATCAGTTTCACTATTGAAGATATCAAAAGACACATAAGATTTTGTTACAAAAATAAATATTATATAAATACAAGAAAAAAGAAAATAAGTTAAAGTAAATATATTAATGGTGAGATGTTAGAGAAGTTGTAAACTCAAGGTTTACAAATATATGTTAATTGCGTGATGTGAGAGCTTTGGCTACATTTTTATGCGAATTTTTTATATTATGTACGATAGTATAAAATAAAGACATCTAACAAAATTGCAATAAAAGAAAGACGACATAGCATTGGATAGAGAGATTCAGTCAAAGCTACTAATGAATTATTAAAAAACGTGAAACAAATATAATATGCTTTGCATAAATTAAATTAAAAACAAAAAATACTAAATACTGCAATTTATTAAAAAAAATATATAACGGTTCATTGCATAGTTGGATTAAACAAGTTAAGCTAATATAAATTATAAATTAAATTATCACTTATTAATTTATCAAAAATAAATATAAATTTATTAAAACATGTTATTTTTATTTTAATAAATAATGTTGATTGGACATTTACATTATAATTACAACTAATTTATAAAAAAAATATAAATTAAATGTCTCATTATTAGTTTAAAATTTTACGAACCAGCTCATGAAACTGACTTACTAGCTGATAAATTGAATATTGTCAAACTTAAATATGTTTTTTTTTTTTTTTTTTTCTTTGCCGTCGAATAACAAACTTAGCAACACACCATAAATGTAGAAGAGCATAAGAAAAACAGAAATTGGGAATTTTTTCATTTATTTCTTCATGTAAACTAGTGATTGAGCAAAAATACTTTACCTCAAGGCTCATCATATCATTGTTGATTTTTTGTTTTATTAAATATTTTTTAATTTTACTAACTTAATTTAATATTTACGAGGATCTTATAGATTTAGAATTTTATGAGTTTGTTTGACCTATTTTATAAGTTCAAGAGTCCATTGGAGAAAAAAATAGTTTGAGATCTAATTTAAGTTGATGACATTAATTCAAAGAATAATTTGTATATTTTCTCTTATTTTGCTATATATTATATTTTATAATAATTATTGAACTTTGCGTGTATAAATGACATCCCTAATCAATATATATTATACATTAAAAGTAATAAACCACAAAATTAAATATCAAATGTAAGGTAGAATTTGAAGCGGATATAAATGAGGAACCAAGATTTGTAAGAAATCATGGACGCTGGTCTAGGTAAAACTCCATCTATTTCAATCTAATCGTCATTTTTAAGAAGAAAACTTGTTTTACGTTATCTGTCATCTTATGATTTACGAAGAAGCATTAAATATTTTCTTCCAATTTTGTTCCTTGAATTTTTGAGATAAATCTCATTCAACAATTTTGAATATTGGGAAAGTAATTAATTAAATTTAATATACACATTTTTTAACCTCTGTTTGTTATGATTATTATATGTTTTCCTAAATAAAACAATCTTATGCAACAATAAATTGAAACATGTGCATTATAATGTGTGTGTCCCAAAAATGTGTTATTTCTCTCAACAGCATAACGTTTAAGTTCTTATACAATTTTTTGAAAATCATATATTCACAGTTATAGACTTATTATATTTGTTGTCAAACTTATTCAACTATAAATTACTTGTTCAATAAAAAAAAATTTAACTAATAAAACGAGACATTATTTTTTAAAATAATTTTTTTTAGGTAAAAAGATATTTTTAAAAAATAGAACTGAAACATGATTACAAAATTAAAAGAAATTGTAAGGTGAGCCTCCATTCTTTGTTTTTCTTTTGTTGCTTTGGTATGGACAGTCGAAGAGCTGCACAAATATTTTGGCATTTTTTTAGCATTCAATTGAAGTTTTGCCTCTTTCATTTACAAAACAACAATTTATGCCAACTATAAATTTGGTATAAAGCTGAAACCACTCTATTGTCCTTCTTTTTTTTTTTTTTTTTTTTTCCCTATAATAATAATTTTTTTTTTTTAAAGCAACTCATGAAATGTAATATTATAGAAAATAAAAACAACAGAGAGATCTGACGGAATTTTTTTTATTTATTTTGTAACTGTCTATGTTTGTGGGTGTGGGATTGTGTGGAATGATTGTTTACTTATTTACATTTAAGAGATAATTTTGAGGATAAATTAGGAAAAAAAATTCGTCCACCATAAAAATTGCAAAATATTATTTATTATTTTAAAAATTAAAAATTTTAAGACATCATTTATTTTGAATATATGGAAGTAAGATACAAATTGAAAATAGATATTACTATGACTTCATTTTAACAAAATTCATATAAGACAGATCAATTTATCACATTGATAGTCAAATATGTTAAATATAATTAAAATTATGCAACCAATACAATACGATCTTAATGTCAGATTAACCTATATTTTCTTGCACTTCTCATTTATTTTTATCACAAAAGAAATATTTTTAAAAAAATATCAATGATTTTTTTGGTTGAAAAGTTATTACTTTTGTTTTAAAAGTCATATTAATGAGAATAAAAAAAAAAAAGTATTCATTAATAAAAACTGAAAACAATACTCTTTCTTTTTTGTTTAAAGTATCAACTTTTCCTAGAAACATATCTCTTAGATTTGGTAGTTTTACTATTTATTGAGATACCATTTTATTGTTGTAAATTTATAATTTTTCCAATAAAAAATATCGAATTGCATTGAAAATGCATTCATTTTTTAAAAAGAGAACAAGGAAAATGTGAAAGAAAATGGTTTGATCGAGCGTGAATCATGTTAGATTTGTGTTAACCTCACAATTTTGATCCTATTTAACTATATGTTCTATTATGGAACCATTTTAGAGGGGACCATCTGTATTTATTTTTTCAATAAGTTCAAATTTAGCTATAGGTACGGTTTTGTTGGTTTCGATTTCAGTTTTGAAACTGTCGATTTTTTAAATCGTGAGGGGTGAAACTGAAACCTAATCGACATATAATCGGTTTCTAATCAAATTTCGAAATCGTCAGTTCCACGGTTTTGATTTTAGTTTTTTGGTATTTTTTAAAAAAATTCACACTTGGACCAGCAGTTTTTAACCAAAATAATTTTAAGAATTGGGTATCCTGAAACGGAAATTAAATCAATCAAATTTGAATTTCAAATCAAAAGTAATAATTCAATTGAACCATTCAATTTCAATCCCAAATAAAAAATGTGCCCGCATCTGGTCCAACGATCGTAATATGATTTACAAGCAAACGAGAATTGTCGACCACTTCCACTATTCTTATTTAATGAGGATAGGAGAGGAGTTTTCTCATTTATTTTTTGTTTTTGTTTTTCCCTTTTTTATTTTTGTGCATTTATGCCTTTCTTTAGGGTAGCCATTGTAAAACATATTTTATGTTAGTGTTGCATCTCTCCACACCTTTTAGTCCTCGATTTATGTTTTTAAATGGATCCATAGACCAACTCCATCGCTGCCATGGGTGGCTTTAACTTTGATAAAGCAGGCTCCATCTTAAATTTTATTTATTTTTAATCTTTATTTAAACCACTTCATATGTGTTAAACACAAATATGTAATCTATTAAAAATAATTTTTATATATGTAACATTTTAACTTTTTATTTATAAAATTAATTATATATAAAAAATACATATAAAATTGACCAATAATAATACAAAATTAAAATTGGACTTCATCATAATAATACAATAATAACACATGTATAGAAGATTAAATTTTTGAATTATATTATTTTGCTCATAACTGCTCAATTAATGCATTTCAAAGTGTAAAATTTTTATTTTATTTGTAATTTTATAATTTTTATCATTGTAATTTTAGGTTTGTCCGTTTGTAATTTTTATGATTGTAACTAATTGTTGCGTTTATATAAAAAGATGAGAGTGTGATGTGAGTGAAATTTGATGTGTCGATTGCACAATCTATTTAAAGTTTGAATGAAAATATTGGAGAGAAGATTTGGTGTTGGTATATATACTAGTGATGAAATAGGGATTCAGCTTTAGAATCAATTTCAAAAAGATTAAAAAAGGCAAAATTGAATAGTTTTATCCCATTTCAAAAATCTTCAATTATATTCCCATTTTATATTCACATTTCATTTTTCTTTTTCCATAGAAAGAAGTCTCATTATTATTTACCACTAAATTCGTCTCCACTCACCAAAACCTTTTACTCTTAATATGCTTCACTTTTTATCTCATGCTATCACAATAAATAAATAAACCATAAACAAGTCCCTCACCATATCTTCATTGCCTAAAAGTATTATTAAAATTGAGAATATTATTCATATTATCTCCAAACAAAATATTGAATAATATAAATATTTTTTTGTGTGAAGTTTGGGGCAATGTAAAGCATAAATACTCCTCAACTCTAGTCTCTAGCTCTACTCTTTCTTATTAGTAGATTGGGATTAAATCTCCAAAGAGGCCGGCAACATAGTTTACTTAAAGTATTGTTCCACCTAATTTATTTAACCAAAAATATCATATTTAGATATTTTTTAAAATTTATTTAATTTTATAAAGTAGAGAAATCTTAACATTTATTAAGCCAGTCTATCTAGCAGTCCATATAATAAATAATATATCTTATTTTAATAGACACACATTTAATTTATTCCATCTATTTCTCATTTATTTTACTACAAATTTTTTTAATTTGAATAAATACATTGTATTTTACTTTATTTTCTTGGGGCCATCTTTATTTTGTAACTAAAATATGATAATATATAGACTTTACATTGTATTTATTTTTGAAACATATTTCACTTAAGTTAGAAAAAAAAAAAAAAAAAGTGTTATCACATATGAGAGGTCAAACTTTCATCTCACCTTTGTAAATCGAATTCAAGCCGTTCACCCAAAAATCTAACCCAGCATAGCCTAGTCCACTCATAATGAGATTGGATTGGATTCATATCTACTTGGCTCCAAAAACAATTATGAGCTTATTACAATCAACTACTATAGTCCAGATGGAATACATTTTGTAATATGTTAAAGTAATATTTAGGAAATAACTTCAACTAAATTAACGTTTAGAATAAATATTTAAAATATTTCTATTATTTTATTGATAAATACATACCATATAACTTAAAAAATATATAGATTCTCTCCGTTGTAAAATAAAAATACTATTTCTCAACTAGTTAATTATAATATTAATATAAATACCGAACATAAAATTGGATCATATACCAGAAACGAGTGGAATTTAGTTACTTTTTGTTTGAATCATTCCATTCAAATAAAGCATATATCTAAAGACTTCAAAATTCAATTATGAATTTAAACACAAATCCACAATCATTAAAAAATACAATCTCACTCAAACATTTCAATCTTACTACTTCTCCTACAATAAGGCTTACAATTATTTTGTAGATCAAATTACACTAAATTAATTAATATTTCCTCATCCATCACTCATTGAAACTAACGCCAAAATAACAGAAATAAAAAATCCACACTTCAGTTTATGTAATTTGAATCACACATTATGTTAGAAAATATTTACAATAAAAAATTTATTTTTATCACATAGTTTACAAATGCATCTATTTTAGTATATAGGATAGAATGATTAAAAGGTTTAGGATCAAGAGGTAAAAATTCAAAACACCCACTTAAAATTGCTCTTGATGAAGTGGGACTTGCATTTCTTTACCATTAGAAACGAAAGATAGGAGAAAGAAAAGGAAGGAGAGAAGAAAGAGTAGAGAAAAGAGAAAAAATAACTTTCACAATTGAAAGAAAAAAGAGAGGAGAGAGAAAAGTGAAAAGATGATTTTACGATTATGGTTAATAGTGAAAGCTTTTCTACCTTCCACAATTAACAATAATTGTAAAAGCCTTTCACTTGTTAATCGTGAAAAGTCTTTCATTTGTTAATTCTGAAAAATCTTTCTCCTTTCACGATTAATGATAATCTTCAAAGCCTTTCTGCCGATTAGCATAATCTTAAAAGTTTTTCACGATTAACATAATTGTGAAAGCCTTTCATGATTAACATAATCGTGAAAAGTTTTTTCTGTCTTTCACAATTAACATAATTGATTAAGAGTCTTTCTGCCTTTCACGACTTTCACAGTTAACAGAGTTCATATGTGAAAGTCTATTTCTGCTTTCACAATTGGGTTTCACGAGAGAAAGTCATATTCACAATAAAGTTGAGAAAAGAAAGAGAAAAAAGAGATAATAAATAAGGGTACATTCGTTAATAAACTATAAATATATGTAGAGATGTTATATTTTTGAATTTTATACAAAAAAAAAATTCTTATTTTAAATGGATAAAATTACTAGTTGTGAAGATATGGGTTGTGTGAATGAATGGATACTCATAATTATATGGTGCTGCTATCGCATGGCCGTGTGACAGCGAATAGTGAAAATACGCTGCCTTAATTAATTCAATTCAGTCCTATTTAATGAACGCTGCCGCAGCAAACCTGTGTCCAACTAATGTTTTTTCCCTCAATCTTATTTTTGTTTAGTCAATCATGATGTATTATTTTTAAATTCATAAATTCAAATATATATATATATATATATATATTTAATTTTACTTATTTGATCGTTGTTTGAGTGAACGTATTTCAAAATTTAAAACTGAAAACTTAATCAGTAATTGGATGAAAACACTTTAAAGTCAAGAAAAAATAAATTTTAAAATAGTATAAAAATTATTATTTTGTACTAGTGTTTCAAAAATTATCACGTAAAAGCCTTCAAATATTTTCTTCTCCGCTTCATAAATATATTTCAGAAGACAAACTTGTAGAAATTTTTATAGTAAATAATTGTATAAATATAACAATTTTTTAATCCAATTGTGGATCGGAACTAAAATAAAAAACTGAAGTTTGGTTTCTGTTTTAGTTTTAATTTCGGGAACCAAATGTTCTAAATTGCTGAATTTGATTTCAAAACAGTCGCTTTCAATTTGAGTTTCGATTTTAAATAAATGATTCAAGTGAGAAAACAAAAATTCATAAAATCAAAGCTTTGGAAACCAATAGATGCGTGACATGTCTATATGATTGTCTTGTTTGAACGGAGAGAATATATTAAAAAGAATATGAATGAAGGGAGAAGGGTTGGAAGAAATAGACAAAAGCCGTTCAGGCAGGCACTGTCGTGTGGCGTTTAGTGTTGAACAAAACCAACAACAAATATATATATATGTCTATGCATTGCGCACTTCAGACTTCCTTTTCCAACTTATGTCGAATATTGCCCCATCACTCTCATATATTCTCTGTTTTTTTCCCAGCTTATTCTCTATCCTCACTCATTATATAAGCCTGACACGTCGCTTTTCTTTTTCTTTTTCTTTTTTTTTTTCTTTTCTTTTTCGTTTTTTTTTCCCTTGAAGGATGACACTGTCTGAATTTTCTTTAATTTTTCTTTTACTATATACATATATGTATATATATGTATGTGAGAGAGAGAGAGAGAGAGAGAGAGACAGCTCAATTTATAGCATGTTTGATGTCGGCTGATTTTTTGTGATGATTTTAAAAGGTCTAATAACTAAAATAAAAATAAAAATTTAAAGAAAAAAAGTAAGAAATAATGTGTTTGATCATGTAACTTATTTCAGTGTATAAGTCTCGTGAAAAATTATAGAAAAATCTTTAGAGACATTGTGAATAACGAAACAATAATAAAATAAAGCCGTGAAGAAAAGATAATTTCCTTTAAAACCCTATGGCGGCGTTTTGAGTGGTGCAGCGACTATTGTGTCCTTTCAAGATAGAATTTAGTGCACTCACAACTTATAAAAATAACTTCAATTCTGTGAGACACAAAAATAAATAAATAAATAAATAAATAAATAAACAAATTATTGTTATTCAAAATAAGTAGCGTTTTAGAAGTTTTAAATTTATGCATAATACGAAAGATCTTAACTCAATCAATTAGTACTGTCGAATAGTGGATAGTGAATATTAATATTATTTTTAAAATTTATGCTTAGCTTTTTTTTTTTTTTTTTTTTTTTTATATAAATGTATGTACTTTTGACTATTAATCATTAATG
The DNA here is from genome assembly GCA_028749325.2 of Caryopteris x clandonensis. NCBI lineage: Eukaryota > Viridiplantae > Streptophyta > Magnoliopsida > Lamiales > Lamiaceae > Caryopteris > Caryopteris x clandonensis. The sequence goes on from JAPYKT020000004.1 coordinate 5,838,863, forward strand.
TTTCTTTTTTTTTTAATTATGGATATACTAGGTATTTAATTTATTTTTTAATATGTGTAAAATATTTTAGAAAGCTAATTATTTTAGATAGAAGGGAGTATATATATTGAGATGTCATATTATAAAGATGAGTTTAAATATGAGTTTGGAGTATGAGGTATCATAATTATTACTTTATAAGTGTGTATATATTTATATTATGTTAATTTTTAATTTTTTTCAGTTTTCAATTATTATATATTTCTTATGTTTTGGAAGCCCTACTTTGATCCACTATATTGTTTTTTTGTTGAATTCATATATATTATTGTCAATCCAAATATGATAAAAGTTGGCTCCTATACAGTTGGTATTCTTCTTTTTTCTGACTAAGTGCATAAACATGTATAGTGTTTGCTTCAATAAGATTTTCTTGACTAAGTGCATAAACTTAAGAATATATATTTTTTATAATTAAGAAAAGTTGGTATCTCTAATGGAAGGGTTCACAAATTCTTTCTTACCCTACTTCACATTTATGGTAGGGTTCTTTTTCTATGTATATTATTTTAATAATACATATTATCTTATGCATTTAAAGAGAGAGGGAAAAAAAACCTATAAATACTACATTTAATAAACTTCATAAAACCTTGTATTTAAAAATGAAAAATAAAAATAAGGCATGGATAAGTTGGAGATGACGTGGATCCTAGGGCAATGATGTTGGACCACTCATGTCAAACCACGTAGGACCCATGTGTGTCAATGTATTCTACCCCAAATGTTATCTTAAAATCCACTATTCTAAGTAAATGTCAATTTTATTCTGATGTTAATGTTAAACAAATAACCGTATATTGTTATTTTTGGGGAATCTTTTTTAGCATAATTAAATTTTGAACTAATAAATTTAGAACATATAATAATTGTATTTCTTTTGATGTTTTATTATTTTTCGGTTAAACAATAAGTATATTCATATTGATCTCTCTACACACGAATTTTAAAATGTTCTGAAACGCAATTATATTTGTTTATGGTCATTTAGATGAACTTTCAAACGGCTGCAACTTAAATATACGTAGACATAGTGAACCAACGGCAACTCTAAACATAATTTTCTTTTTAAACTCGCTGCAAATGTCCCATACCACAGTACAAAAGTTATTTAGGTTTACGAACGAATCAAGGGTTGCTCAATTAAATTTCATTCCCTATCAAGACAAATTTCCAAATAGGTCGACATTAACAATTTCTGAGGTTCATGCACTATTTTAATGGAGTTGACCCTATTTGTGTGGTGATAATCCTACAATAAACGCATATATTTTAAGTTTCAGTAGTTGGATAAATACTTGTAATAAAAACATTAATTATTAATTTCGATTTATTTGAAATAAAGACAATAACTCTTGGAGTAATGTAAGACGGGAAAAAAAAACAACTGTATATCAACAAAGGGCATAATCTGACCTCAAAAAAAAAAAAAAAAAAAAGGACACATAATCTGTTAAGTATTTAAGTAAAATGTTTATTCGGAATTTGATAATTTGATTAGATGGGGATTTGACTTATTAATAAACAAATAATATATTTTTGGAAGCGTGACCTGGTTAGCTCAGGTGGTTAAGATCCCCCAAACCTCATTGGGGTCACTGAATAGGACGTTCCCCATTTCAAGTACGTGCATGCTTCCAACTTCATCTTTCTTTTATGTATTATTATCTATTTTAAAATTAATATTTGATGTGGTTTCATTTTGACGAATACATTTAAAAGATTATTGGTTTTATAACAATAAATAAATTAAAACAAAATCTACTCTCTTGATCAACATAAAGATGCAGCGGAACCAGAAATTAAATTTAAATTGGAGCGACGAAAATAAAGCTCTTTAATAATAATAATAATAATTTGAAAATACACTTATAACATTAAAAAATATAAAAACTAATATTAAAGGTCTGAACTAGAATATAAAAACCAAAGACATATTGCAAATACAAGTAATGACATGGGGAAAATTAAAAACTAAGTTTTTATTGAGCATATTGCAAATGAATAAGTAAAACTATTTAGCAGGAGTAGGCAGGAAAGCATCTTGGACATACATTATAAACCTATTAAAATTCGTAGCAACTTGCCAAAAGAAAATTAGTAAAATTATTTATTTATTTTAGATGAAACACGAGCGTAACATGAAAAAAGTAGATTGATGTTTAGAACAACATTTGTACGACAACTCAACCAGAATTCACTGTTATATGTAATTGATGGTTTTGGGGTAAAAGATAGATTTGAAAATTGATGCTGGTGAAGTGAAATAGGTTGTTTAGTTGTGAAGAAATTATGGATAAGCCTTGCATGGTAACATTAAAGCAAAGTGAGGTATGATTCTGTCCTTAATTTTAGGAAAAGGGGTGGGATCTTTCTTTTGAGTTTTACGGTTCCTCTTCTTCTGCCTTCAATTATAATCTTGTCACCTAAAGTAATGTTAGAATTGAGGTAACATTGCTTCTCATCTTCAAAAGTGCTAATATCTGCCAAATCTCATTTCAATTACCTCTAAATCAAGATTGTTAAATATCTAGTAAATTGTAATAAAAGGGTAGTTAGCCTCTTCGATTAAGCAAAAGTAAAGTTCCAACTTTGAAAAACAAAATAATTAAAAAGAGGACCTCGAAAAATATAATTACTTAAGGAATTACGTCAATAATATACCTATATTACTATTTGAGCTAAGAATGTATCACATAACACAAAATTGAAGCTCACAAATTCTATTGTCTAATAAAAAGCAAATTATTTTGTCAATTTTCAGAATTATGTCAGGTGAAATATATATATATATATATATAAGTTTCGATTTTGATTTCAGGGGACTTCTTATAACTTTTTTATATGAATTTTGCCAAAATTTTAATAAAATTCAAATGATTTTTTTATTTTTTATTTTCATTTGATGCATAGTTAAGATTTGAGAAACAAAAAAGCAATAGCATGACTTTAGATAAAGATGGCATGTCATTTATTCATTGGAAACTCACGCACATCATTTTAATATTCTAGTGAAAAATATCTAAGTTTATATTATAATCACAGACAATATATTTATATATGTATACATATTAAAGTTGGAATATCTGTAAAATATCATCTTAAATTTTCAGTTTTATAATAAAATTTTCATCAAATTTTTATATTATGCTTATTGATATTATACCAATATCGATATATCCAACGATATTTTCATAAAAAAATAAAATATTAATATTTCTATTAGAAACCAAAATTATCATCCTTCATTAATGGTCTTTTATTATAACTAATACATAACGAAAAAGTAGAAGCACCTCTCTCGTAAATTTGAAATTTGAAATATAATATAAATATTTTTATAACAATAAAAATTAAATATTCCATAAATTTGAGGGGTGCTGCAGTAATTCCTCTCTTTTTGTGGGTTTTGTTTAGGTGGTGCATGCGTCTTTTGTTTGTTGACACCAACTATCATGCCTTTTTCCTTTATTTTTTTATTTTAATTCCCTTTAATTTATAACCATCCAACTACCTACGTCACCACCTGCATTATACGTGCTTCTTTGTTCTTCAACTTTCATTTATTTCAAAATTACTCTTTTATAAGCCCCTTATCTTTCATTCTTTTCTATTTTCAGTGTTTTAGACCAGTTGGTGCCTATTTGCCACTCCTACCTTGTTAAAAAAAATTAATTTATTTACCAACTCAAAATAAACTTTAAAACTAAATTTTATTTATTTTATAAATAAAAATCATTAAAATTGTCAACTAAGTAAAATTACAATTATCAAAATCTGATAATTAAATATAACTATTATAATTGTTCTTAAAACACATTGAATTTATTCACACACAGCGCGCGCACATAGTTTATCACTTTTTTCGATTCATATATGAAGCAGATGATAAAGAATTAAATTTTTAATGACTTTTTAAGTTTAGTTTTATATATTAACTATTTTAATTATTTTTACAGCTATTACTTAAGTTAACCACTTCTAATTAATAATTAATGATTCCTTACGCATGGCTAATCAAGATTTTAAAATATATATTTTTCTCTCAAAAAAAAAAGAGAGAAGGAAAATTTGGCAACCTGACATAAGCGTGTGAGAATTAGCAGCGCATTGTTACATTCTTACGTTAATCACTTCCCTTGGCATGTCGTCAAACTGACTCTAATTCTTTCTTGATTAAACATTATATAATAATTAATCACATTTAGTTAGGCCAACTAAATTGACTCTGTCTTTTTTCTCTTTTAATGAATAAATAAATTGAGTGTTTTACTACAGCAAATTATTTCATTTCTGAATTAATTTTATTCTCGGATTATGTTTTCGTTATTAAAAATACGTCCCCAATGTTACATGATTTATAATATATAATATAATAAATTATTATAAAAATAATAATATATAATTTATTAAAATAAAATATATAATTATATAATATATATTTTTTAATAAAAACTTGTTTAAAATAAAAAATATATCACTAATAAAGATATAGTAAATTTAAAATATACAATAATGACATACATATTAAAATTTTACATATGAGTTGTCTCATATTAAAAAAATAAATAATAAAATATATATTAAAATTTTACATGAAAGTTGTCCCATAGCAAAAATATGAAAAAATAAACATTAATTGTATATGTCTAGTGAGACACTCTTTTTGTTACTAATTCAATTAATTTTAGGATGAAACCTCATTAGGAGCTAGTTTCACATTCGAATATTGGTTACACTTCAATTTGGGCCAAAAATTATTTTCCTATTTTTAGGTGTGATTCTATTATTATTATATATACATACATACATACATACATACATACATATATATATATATATATATATATATGTTTTGTGGTATAAGGAGAAGTTAAATGAATTGGTGGTTGCACAGCGGATGTTGCTTAAAGCATTTGCTAAAGGCTCACTCGTAAACTGAGTCAGATAGTGTGGCACACGACTGCGCACGTGATCTCAAACCTTCTCTTCTTTGTCTTTTTTAATTGTTGGATGTAATAACATATACCTGCATGTATACAATAAATTACTGCTGGGTTTGTGTTCGGTCCTGCTGCTGCCACCTGCTGTGTTGGCTGCTGAAGTTTGTTGCTCGCTAGTTGCTGCTGTATCGTTGCTGCATTGCTGCTATTTGCTGCTTCCTTGGATGCTGCTACTTGGCTCCTGCTGCTGATGCTTATTTAATTGCTACTGCAAATTTGCTATAGTTGCAGGTTGAAAACATTTTTTTTGCAGAATTTGGTTCACTGGTACTGATGCTGTTTTGTTGCTACCGGCGTCGTTGCTGTTGAATTTTTTTTGCTCATGAGATCATGCTATTTTATGCTCCTGACTTGATATTGCGGGAGTTGTTATGCTGCTATTGCGTTTGTTGATGATTTGGCTGAGCTAGCTGTTGGAATTTGTTGTGTTTGATGCTGCTTTTGGAGTCCGTTTGGGAGGAGTTCCCTTGCTGATCTGCTCTCTACTTTTAGGGACTGTTTCACTGCTAGTTTTTACCAGCAATTGCCGGCTTCTCCGCTGGTTTGATCTGGATGCTTGCTGGTATTGGCTACTTCATTGGAGTACTATTACCAGTTTTTTTGAAGACACGATTGGGGCCTGGTGATAATTATTTTGGATGAAGTGTTGCTTATGCAATTTAATCTTCTAGAATGTCGTGTTGGCCTTACTGTTACTTGGGGTTTCTTCCCCATATTTTTAGTTGTTTCCTAGGTTGCTTGTTCCCGACCCCGTGCTGGGATTTAGGGATTAGTTTTATTTTTCTTCGAATATTTTCGAGTATTGGTGTACTACAAACTTTTTTTTTTACTTTATTTAATTTCTGCGATTTTGAGAAAAAAAAAAAAAAAAAAAAGAGACCTTATAACTTTATTTTGAAACAAAATATGTGATAAATAAATAAATTAATTAAAAAGAAGTTATAAACTAACCGATGGGAACTTACCAAATTTTGTGAGATTATATTTGCGCAATCACCGCATTAATGCCCGAAATGGAAATTGTGCCACTTTGACTCTTTCTTCAAACTAATGCTCCATGTGAACATGCCTTTTATTTTTTTGGCTTTTAATAAAAACTAATATATATATTCTCAATCTTATTTTGTCCACATTTAGTCATGGGATCGAATATTCCTCCTCCCTCAAAAAACTAAAAAATAAAAAATATAAATAAATAAATAAAATAACCCCCCTCCCTTCTCTTGTATTTTTTTTTTTAAATTACTAGTTGTCTATCCTTTAAATGCACAGAATGTAATATATTTTATTATAAAATTGTACATAATATATTATATTATATTAATTATATTTATATATATATAACTATATTTCATCTTGAAATATTATTTGTTATATTAAATTCAATTTTTTAAAGTTAGCTTTATTAAATAATAAGTGGTACGATATTTTGAACTAAATTTTTACTGTCTCCGAATTAAATATAAATATTTAACTTACTAAAACTATTGAGATTAAACAAAAAAATTATAACATTATATAAATTAATAGTATAACTTTTTTTTAATAAAAAAATATGTATATATTTTTAGATTAAATTCATATAAAAATTAATATATTATTATTCAAATCCAACACATATATCAAAATTTAAAAATTATAATTCAATTCATACAAAATTATACTTCTTCCATAAAAACTATATTCCATTTTTTAAATGTAATTACTTATTTCAATATATATATTATTGATGTCAAATTAATGATAAAAAAAGAATATTAATTTGATATATCATATGTAAAAAAAAAAATTAAAACAAAAATATTATTTAAATTTTAAAATTTGAGGAAAAAAATAGAAGAGAGAAACAAAGTGAAAGACATATGTCAAAAGAAATTTTTTTCAATATTCTACTTTTATATAAAATATAAATAAATAATAAAAGAATAAGTTTATCAATTTTACGTCCCAACATATATAATATATATATTTAGAGAGGATCGTGAAATCGGATCCTTGTAGAAATTTTTGAACAATTTTCCCCCCTAAAACTACTTTAAGTGCATATGAACTAAGTTGTAATTGTATTTGAACACCTTGAAATTGATAATGTGTTTTTGGAAAAATAGTTGAACTTTATGAAATTTTAATTTTCTGGTTTTTATTCTTCTGTAATTTTCTTTACTATTTAACCTTTTTTTTTTACAACTTTCATGGATATAATTTGCTGAATTTAAATATATATATATATATATATATATATATATATATGTTAACGTGAATTTTTTTCTTTTTTTTTTGTAAGCTCCAAATAAATTGGAAGTTCAAAATTTGAAATATTGGACCAAATTTATCCGTATTAACACAAAAAAGTAGGGTGTTTTTAAAGCCACCACTAAATTTACTTTGCATACCACATTAATTTTACTCACAAAATTAGATATAATGTAAATGACATAAATACCTTTATTTAAAAATTAAAAATATACACAAAATTTAATTTTTAATAAATAAATATTTATTAATTTTGTGTGTAGATGAAATAAATATTTATTTATAAAAAATTAAAATTTATGTGTTTTTAATTTTTTAATAAGATGTTTATGTCATTTATAATATATTTAATTTTGTGAGTAAAATTAATATGGTATGCAAAGTAAAATTAATGGTGTCTTTAACAACACCCCAAGAAGTATAATAAATAATTTATGATTGAATTATTAATATTCTTCATGTTAGGGGTTTGGATTTTATATTATATATTATCCTTATCTTATATTTTTTATTTTAATATATAATTAGTGAATATTATTAAATTTTCACGTGCGACGATTAATTTTGAAATACAGGATAGCATATAAATAGTACTCCCTTAGTTGCCTGGTAAGTGTGGCGTCCAAATTAACTGGAGGACTTTATCGTCATTCTAGATTTTAACTAAAAAGTGTACTTCATATATTTACCTCAAAAAAGAACAAAAATGAAACTGGCAATCATTTAGTACGAGTGACCCAAGGGATAGACTTTGGATTTTAATATAATAATAATAATAATAATAATAATAATAATAATAATAATAATAATAATAATAATAATAATAATAATAATAATAATAATAATAATAACAAAAATAATATGGGTGGGTCTCTAAAAATATGGATTCTTAATTAAGAAAGATGGGGAAAATAGTATAAAGGGATAAGGTTGAAGATGAGGAGTGGGTGGAATGCATATCCTTAGCTCACCTTTTTTATCTGGACCACATTTTTTACTGGTGAGGTATCCCTACGTTTCAAGAGATTAGGATTTTTAATTACCTAAGATTTTAAACACTCATTAAATTCAAACTTAATCAAATATCCCCCTACACAATGATGAACAAATTCATACATAATTTCAAATTTTTTATACAAATTTAATCTGCAGCATTTGTGATAATTCATTTGTGGTTATCAATATTTGATTTTTTTTCTTCAACGAAAATATAAGATGAAATATTGAATAAAATAAAAGATTCAAATTCAACATAATCATATATTAACATTATCACGAGTTCAATATTACAAAATCCCAAAAAAACAATTAATGTGATTGATACAGAATTTAATTCTATGACTAGACATTATTATTATTAATAGCAGAGGAACATAAATTGTTGGACATGGTAGATTAGAGTTGGCACCGCCTTGTCATTGTTTTTCGTTACTATAATGGAAGAAATGCGACGAAAACAAGATTTCTAAGACTACGCCAACGAACATGGTCACTCTCTCCAGTGTTCCTTTGCTAAATAAAAATGTTACTTTTTTTATTGTTTGGAGTTGTTAATTAATTAATTAATTAATAGTGAGGATTTAGCGTAACGAACCCAAATAGGGGTAGGGGGCAGAAAGAGATAAGATAGATGATGGATGCTTAATTAGCGCATTAATTTAGGGGCCCCAATCAAGTTTTTGTTTCTAATTAATGAATAAACCACTTTTTTGCTTTTCTCCCTACCTGGGAAACGATGCCAGTGCAAACTTTATTTCTTTGAGTCGCTCTAAAGCCATCCTAAATGGACACATCATTCTTAGGATACTTTTCCCTATTACTTATCAAAGCCAAGGTTCTGTCCTAACCTTCTTACACAACTGAGAACTGAATTAGAATAAGTACGACAATAAAATTTCTGGACGGACAAAATTGAGACTGGTAGGAGCTGAACTATTTATACATAATACATGCTCTTTAAGACATCAAAAATCATATTTTATTTTTCATTTAAATTAATAAAACAGCCTTAATGAACTTGAAAAATCAAATTTCTTTTATACCCTTATTTATTTAATATATAAATATTATTGACTACACAAAAAGTGGTACTTCACAAACTTCACCTTTAAAATTCCAACAAATATTAAATAAGGGTATTTTAGAGAAAATATATCTTTAGTAAAAAGGTAATTATAATTTAAAATAGTAAAAAAAATGAATATTGGATTATTTTTATAAAACACAGAGAGTGCTAAGAACCTAGACAAATTAAAAATAGATCATGAGTCATTTCTTCAAATATTTTTCGTATATTTTTACAATTAGCAACCCAAAAAGAACGATGATTTTCATCTCATTCAATCAAGGAACTTGTTATATTTTGAATGCTAAATCATGGATGGCTTTTAAAGATGTTCAATATGCCTTCAATAAGTCAAATATGTTAAAAACAATAAAGACAAACAAACTATAAAGGCATCATTAGTAATTAAAAGTAATTAGTTTCGATAAATACCAAACACAGAATAAATGTGATAAAATTACATTTTATAAATAAACTTTAATCCTTATTTTTTTGTGCACAGACTTAAAACAAGAAGTAATGTGAAACCGGGGAGTAATAAATTAAATTAGACTAAGAATTATAGAAAATAAGAAAAATTACACCTTTTTTTTTCTTCACAAAATATCAAAGTAAAGATTCCCTCATTTCAAAGCACATACTCCTTTCATCGCAGGAAATGTTTAAGAGAAAAATAATATATATTTCTGAAACTAAAATTTATATTCAAATTTATGCTTCTAGTCAGACACAATTCACTGTTAAACAAGTTAAATAAAATGAATAAGTTATCTAACAAATAATTTGAGAATTATAAGTTAGAAAAATTGGATTATAAGCCAATTTTAAAATTATAAATATATAATAAAATTGACAATGAAATAGGGTGGGATGGATACTTGAAGATATTGAGATCCGTCCCATTTTTTAATGGAACAGGACTGGGCCGATTCACACTGAGGATTTTGGAGCGACCAATTCGAAATTGAATTAATTTTTAATCTTTAATATTAATAAATAGTAATACATAATATAAAATTAAAAATTTGGAATAAGAAATAAATAAATGGTTCTGAAAGCATGTTTATAAATTTATCTCACCTATTATAAATGTTGGTATCAATTATAATTATTAGTTACAATATAATATGGTTTTTAAAAATATAAGTTATCCTGAAAAATATTTGTAAAGTTGGATTATTATTATCTATGTTATATATAGTAAATTATTTTAAAAAATACAATATACGTTATATCCATCTAAGTGATATGCAAACCTATATATATATATATATATATATGATAACATAGAAGTAAAGAGGAGGGGACGGACATGAGTGATATGCAAACCAATCATATTCCAGTTTGAGTCAGAAATTAAGATAGTTGAAACAGGATGGTCCGGATCAAATTATCCTAGGATACAATTTGTTATTGGCATGAAACAAATATATAAATGAGATGACAGAAAACGGCGGTGACAGAAGTAAAGAGGTGGCAATGGCATGCAAACAACCAGTTTCTAATTACTATCAAAATTAGGAATAACCCATATATATTAGTACGTAATCCATTAAAATCGTAATTTCTATCTTTTTCTAAAAATACTAGTCCAATATTTTACAGGGATGTTGATAAAAAGTAACTATCAACCTTTATTATTATTATTATTATTATTATTATTTAAATTTCATGCACTTTTTGTAGGCGTATAATGTCCTAATTAAATTAATCATATTATTTATTTAAATATAGTGATGCTTACTATTAAAATAAATAGTAGTGGGAAATTGAAATAAATAATGGAACAACACATCAGCAAAACCGGCGTCTGATGGAGATTTAACCACAAATAATTGTATAATTAAGTGAAAAAGTTAAATAAGCATCTTCCTCACAGTCACGGGCACACCTTATATTACTTAACTACTATTCTTCTTTTGTTTTGTAATATTATTAAATAAATTAAATTAAATATAATTTTATCCGAATTAATATTTCAAATTTTTTATTAGTTAAAATATATAAAAAATGATGGTCCTGTATACAAAAATATATTTTATCGATTTCAAATTAAGAGTTTTATTTTTAGATTTTTTTTTATTAAAATTCAAAAATATTTGTTAATATGAATTATTTGCAATTCAAATATAATAAATATTCAAATCTAACTAAGGTAATTGTATTTTCAAATCTCTAAGTCAAATTTAAGATCGGGGGAGTAAAATAAAAAAATATGAAAGTGTAGTTAATTTGATCAAGTATACATAACAAATAAAGTATATAAATGAAAATTTTATTTCTATTTTAACAAATAAAAACCTGAAGTGATGAAGAATATATAATTATCTTTTGCTCCTGAAGATTAATAATATATAGATGTAATTTGCAATCGTATAAATCTGTACAATATAATAATAAAGTGGTTTAAAAATAAAAAATAAAATTCTGCAATTTTTTATATTCAAAAGTTAAATGTTTTTTGAATAATAATATGATGAAAGTAAACCGAAAAACACTATAATAAGATTAGAATACAACTATCAATCGATACATCAGCAAAAGCGGCATCAGATAGAGATTTCACCACAAATTATTGTACATTTTTTTGAAAAAAGTGTAATAAGTTAATATTATAGTACCGACTGTGGCAAACTTTTTTTTTTATATATATATATTTTTAAATTAAAGAAAGTGGACCGGCCAACATAATTCTTTCAAAAAAGAAGAAAATAATAATGATAATAATTATTATATAAGTTGATTGGCAAAAAGAATGTAAGCATTGTTTGACTCATAACAGGTCAGATGTCATTGTTTAGAGTTATTTCCTTGTCGATGCTATATTGCTTAAGACATATGGAAATTAAGACAAGACCGTGCAAAATAAGACAAGGAATTAACATTATTGCGACGCGTAATAAAACTTTGATAATCTCCTAATTATATGTTGCCACTGTGGCAGCAGACTACAACATTAATAATTATGTTTCTACTCCCTTGTGTACTCTACTGAACTGTACAATTAAAATACCCTTTCATTTGTATAAAAAATTAATTATTTTCTTAAAAAGAAACTAATATTTAGGGCGCACAAGTGAGCGACATGTTTAGGGCTAAAACGGTACCCTTTTCTGAGTTGTTAGTTTTTGGGAATGCTGCATTATTTGACGTTGATTATAACAAACATGGTGATGTGAGAGGTCGGTTACTAAACTTATTTATTAATTATTATTTCCACTTTCTTTATATCTTATCTCAATTTAACTTCCTATTTTGTTTAATAAACATATTAAATATATTATTTAATATTTCATAGTATTTTAAATAAATTTGATAAGAACATGCTTCGTTTGTTCGACTCATTTACGCTTCTAACTGATATTAAAGATTGCAAAAGTAATAATTAGAGATGACAAAAGTAACAAATTTCTCGGTGAAGTACACTTACTTTGTAACTTTTTATTTGTGGTAATTACTCTTGTGATTTATTTTTAAAATCAAATATCTTTCAAAAGTATGTATTTAGTGTAGCCAACACATTTATTATATATAAGAAGACTTTCATATTAACAAAAAAAAAAAAGAACAACTACTTAAACTAGTTAAATTTATTTGCAAGAACATAACTTCTTTTTGTTAACATCTTTATTATAAAATAAAGGTGTCATTGGTATCAGAGAATATTGATCCCAAAATAAAAGATAAAAATAATTAATTTAAATAAAATATTAAATTTAATGTTCACACTTGATGTGAGACCACCCCGGTTCTTTTTTTTTTTTAGTAAAAAAAAATAATGGCTCTATTAAAATAACAAATCGAACCGCAAAGAGTTGTATCATACAATACTGTCATCCTCAGGACAAGCAAATACACCGTAATTTTGAACGGCCACTTTAACCATTCTATCAAAAAATTAAAAATAAAAAAATAATAAAAAAAAATTAAACGGGCCTTTATATTAATGGGCTTGAGTTTCTGAAGGGCTCATTAGCATTTGTTATCCCAATATTCATGATTTAACTTGTGGGCTAACAGAAGCCCATTTACTAAGATGCATATTTCGCACTTGTTGCTGTCAAAACCCTATATTATTAGCTTTTATTAGATGGTCAGTTCAAAAGAATACTTTAAATTTTGTATTTGCTTGAAGATTTAAAAGTGTAAAATTTATAAAAAAAAAAAAAATAATAATATATGTTAAACGTAGTTTTATAATAAAATAATTGAGGAATCATAATATATTTATTCAAATTTGTATGATGATTAAAGAGAGGAAAAAAAGAAAGTGGATGTCAGTTTTTAGGTAAAAATCATAGAATTGGATTCATTCGACCGGAAACTAATTTCTAATATCTAAATTGAATTGACATGTATCCCATCATCCATATCAAAATCAATGCAACCATGCCAAAATTGTTATGTTATAAATGGTCCGTATATATTTTTGTAACATAAATAATACTCACTTCTTTCTTTTTTTAAATATACATATATACATACATATATATCATGTTCCACAAGACTACAATGTGTTCTTATTAATCAATTAAAGAAAGGTACAAGTTTTGAAGAATCATAAATTTGTATTTATATATGACTTTATTTATTTATTTGAATTATTCAATCATAAATAATTTATCTATAATAAGAAGATTTATTGTTTTAACAAATAAAAGAAAATATTGACTTTATGACTCATTTTATTTTTCTTTTTTGAACAATATACATATATGTATATATATATAGAAAGGGATAGAACATAGGTGAGAGAATAATAGTACACTAAATTAGAATAAGAGTTAGATGCAATATAAGTGTGCAATGTGGATTGACTAAAGTTAGATTGACAATGAAAATGAGAAATGCATGAAATTGGGCGTGTCCCGACATAGACGCAACAGCGACTTCTTTATGCACCTATCCTTTCCACTTCTAATGCTGTCTAATCCTCCACTGCTATTTAATTTTATAATCTGTTTTTCAGAATGACATACATTCAAGAAACATCAAATATACTAATTTCAAACAGATGTCTATTACATTATATACCATCAACTTCAAAAAACCTATTAACCTAGTTGCCACATGGTCTTTCATTCACATCTTAATAATATCATAGACCCGCTTGGGTGCTCTTACAATCTCATTTTATGAAAAATAATATTGTTAGATATTTTTTGAATTTGAGCTTGCAATTACTTTTTTTTTTTTAAGCACGAGTTATATACTCTACAAATATCATTTTATATTTTTTAATTTTTAAATTAAAAGCTCAAAATAAAATAAAAACACATATAATAAAGTAAGATTTCTGATATTTAAGTGAAAGGGATAGTAAATAAAGAAGAAAATGAAATAGGTTTGACATCTATAAGTTGAAAAATGATATTAGATCAACTTGACGCCGTTTTCTTCATCAATACGAATTATTTGAGTTTCCTTTTCAGCCTTGCTTCTCCTTTACTCATCCTTCAGATTTCATACACTTAGTCATCAAAATTAATTGTTTTTTTATTTTAGTTTTCCATGTAATGAATCCATTAGATGTGAGGGGAGAAAAGACATAATGAATAATGTGTCAAGATAAGCAGAAGCAGATGAACAACAAAATCATGCATCTGGGTCCATATATTTTGGACACATACAATCATAATTACTGTTTAATTAAATAATAGTGTGTTTATTTTGTGAAGAAATCAATCAATTCTGGGTATCCCTACACCTCAATTATGTGTTGACCCAGCAACTACAACTATGAAAACAACCACAAGTTGCAGTTTATCATTATTCTGTGGAAACTCATTGCCTTTTGCCTTTTCCTTTTTTTTTTCCCCACAAAAGTAGGACAAATATTCATGACAAACAGTTTCAGCTTTCTATAGTTACTGGAAGTTTTCAATCGCACAATTTGTTATAGACTTATTTCTATAAAAAAATTAATTAAATTAAGTATTTTTTCAAAAAAATTAAAAATTTTAATTATTTAATAATTTCAATTTTATAAAATATAATTTAGTTATTTTTTATGTAGCCCAAATCTAATATAAATGACCCAACCCACAATTAATATACAAATCTAACTCAAATAATTAATAAAACGTAATTATATTTTTTGAATCTACTATCTTAAGTCAAATTAAACATTGTAAAAAAATGATTGGGTTAATATATTTTACATAAAAAACTTATGTGAAGATAAAAAAAGTTCTTTGTGTTTCAAATAATTGAAAAATGTTTCCAAAATATAAAACAAAGAAATCTGAACAAATTAGAAGATGTCAATTTCATATATATTTTTTTCATTTTTTACGCATGAAATTGTAAAAAAAGAAAAAATTAATATTATAAATAAATTTTTAATAGAATTTTAATATTTATATATGGTAATATTATTATATTCGTATGCATAGAAAATAAGTAATTATTGAAGAATTTGATGGGTTAAATAATTAAGACAACATACATATATATATATATATTTATGTATATTGAATGTTGGTGCAGTAATTGAAGTTCGTGTCATGCATGAACTCATCATAGCTAGTTGGGCTTGTAATAAGTGTGAATATCTTAGATTGTTATTCATAGGTCAAATTTAAGTTTATAATTATTTTTTAAGATTGATTGATTTATTAACGCACACTTAAATTAAAGATCGTGTGTATGTTTGAATTCGAATCTAAATCAGAATTCTCTTTCGTGCATTAAAATTAATCATTTTAAACCTTAATATATGTTCCAAATATTATATACATGAGAACCTGTGATGTATGCGTATGATCATCAAATAGTTGCATGATTGAAAAGCAAGACTCTAGGTTGATGGGTTTTCTTTTATTGGCGGCCATAAAAAAATATTTAAAAGGGTTGGCGAAGTCGATGAATCTAAGTAATGAGTACGTTGGAACCCTAAAATGATTATTTGAACATATCCAGTTTGTAGGGTTCGAAAAATTAAGGATAAGAATGGGGGGTGGTTGGGGTTGGGGTATTCAGATTGAGATTTTTGGTCCTTTGGCATTTATCCACTCTCACCAAACCAAAATGGCTGCATTTGTGCTGTGGTCAAATTAGTTGCATTCAATTCCATCATTATTTTATTACTAATTTCATGATTCTACTTAAGGTAATCATAATGTGCTAAATGATTGAATCCGTTTAAGATTTTGTTTATTATTATAGGACTCTAGTAATTGTTCTTAAATTCTAGTAGCTGTCCTTGAATTGTTTGTTTTTATTAAAGTTTCAACAAATTTTAATTGAATTTAATTAAGTTGAATACAATTTATCAATTTTTATATTTTGTGCTGTTGCACTTAGTTTTGAATCAATTAAATTTTACATCTTGTTCTCCCGTCGGGGAGAAGCTCCTTAATTTTTTTTCATCTTTTAAAAAATGATCTCAACAAATAATGTTTTTTAATTTTCAACCCTAGTTGTAAGTGAGAGCGATTATATATTTTTATTAATTAATGATGCTTAGTTATAGGCTTGAGTCTTGGGATTATAATCTGAATCAGGTGATAATAAGTCGATTAACAATATAATACACTATAATATCAAATTAAGAAAGAGGTTCACAATAAAAAAACACCCTTGAGCTGGTTTGAGATAGAACTATAATAAAAAACACTCTTGAACTGGTTCGAGATAGAACTATAATAAAAAATACTCTTGAGCTGGTTCGAGATAGAACTATAATAAAAAATACTCTTGAGCTGGTTCGAGATAGAACTATGATGGAGATTACGTTCAAAAAGAAAAACAAGTGAGATGCCACATGTTGGGCATCTGTATATTGGACGATCATAGTTGGTAGTTGCATATGAAGGCAAGCATCCGACCGGAGTTGATATCACGCAACCTGGGAAACCTAATGGAGGACAACCTCAAGATATACCTAACTAATGTAATAAATTAAGTGGAAGTAAACAGTAGGAGACAGATGTCGGTAGTGGCATGAAGGAACGTAATTGTGTCAAAGTTAGGTGAATGAATACACACATGGTTATTTGTAGAACACAAACTAAACCAAGTGTCCCACTTCCCTAGTTCAACCTTTGGGGGCTGCCTCAAAATTACTCATATCACAAACAACTGGATAAGATAGATATTTAGATCTACTTGATTTTAAAAATGCCCCCCTCCAAGATATAGAGAGAGCTTATCGAGTTGAAAGTCATTATCAGCTGAGTTCATTTTATTTTATTTTTTAAAACTAAGTCACCTCGTTTTAATTTTATTGCACAACACTTCGTCCCACTTGCAACAGAGCAATTTATCTGTAAATTGAGGTGGTTGCAAGATCTTAATTTTATTTTTTTCCTAATTAAAAGATGTCCTAATGGAGTGGAGGATTAAACATGTTGTGAGATATTTTTAAGAGCTTATAAGGTCAGATAAACACCCTCTAACTTGATGAGCGTGAAATAACAACTTAACTAATACAAGAAAATCAAAATATTCAATATTTGATAATGGCACAGACATATCACTTGATTTAAGCCGGAGAGACAAATATTAATAAAATGGGTTGGCCTGGGTTTTCATATTTTTCAGAAATCTATGTCCATGTTTGTGTCAACTCTTGGGCCGAACCAGGGAGACAAAACTCAATGCCATACACAAAGACATGGACGTCAGTGGTAATTTCTGGGCCTAAATGAAGTGAGAGAAAGGGCCCAACAAATTTCTGGGCGGAAATGCACTCTTACTGAGCTTCAAATTGCCAAATAAAATTTCTATTCTCAAAGTTGAGTAAATTGTTGGGACGGCTCAAATTCACAGTTTCTTTTGATGGAAAATAAACTAAAGAGGGATGTTTTGATTAATTTGATCTAATTAACTAACTACTCTAAAAAGGAGTTTTATAAAATAAATATGAATCAATAACAAACAACAAACAACAAAATTGGAAAAATAACATTACAAAACTCTAATACAAGGGTTCAACTCAATTATGTTAATCATCACATGCTAACAAATATATTCTTCCAATTCAAATCTTTAATCTTAAATTTATTAGGATAATTATAATAATGCTTATGTTTTTTTGAATCAGTTAACCAAACCTAACATCCGATCAAAATTATCATTAATCGATTGAGCACGATAGCGTTCTATATTAGTAAACAATAGCATTATTTCTTTTTTGTAAGAAAAGTTAAACCCTACTTATAAATCATTGAGATAGTTGCAATTATTGAAATTAGTTCTGTAAATTCATTAAATTAAATAAATTAGGATAGCACAATAAATTTTGCATTAAAAATGATGTAATGAGTATAATCATATATCAAGAGAATCGTACAAGATAATTTAAATTATCTTAATATTTTAATGATTTTTGTTTCAATTAGACTATTTTTTTGTAGTAATTATCAATGTTTGGACTTAAATAAAGCTGTGAATATGGCTATTTTCAAAACTTATTTTGTTCAAAGCACAAAACTAAAAATTGGATATACTATTCATAGAGCAATTAGTGTATGATTTTAGGAATGATGATAGAATTATAATGCTTAAAATATAGTAAAAGATAATCCTATAAATAAAATTAGTGTATATTGGATTATATGAATTTGATAATTTAAAAAATTAGGACTTCGGAAAGTTTAATGCCAACAGTCCCTCAAAATTAAAAAAGAAGTCTTATATGAAAGATTAAAATAAGCAGGCACGGGAGAGTCACGAGGAATATAATAAGATTGATAAAGGATTATGTTTTTGAGTTGAAATAATAAAGCTAAAACCATTTTAATCTTTTACAAATAAAATACAAATATTATAATTATGTTAACCAAAAAAAAAAAAAACATTAACCACATGCGTCACACATAATTTTTTTTGCTAGTATATATACACATATGTGTGTGTGGCAAATACTATAAGAAGAATTTTGACAGCAAATGAGAACAGAGCATATAAAAACTAAGAACATGAGCCACTAGTTCAGATTTTAGGTGGCAACATCAGAAAAACTCAAGGCAAAGGGGAAAGATATTAGATTCTGGTGGCCAGGTGGCATCCTGAGCAACCAATCACAAATCCACACTCCTATCCTTACAAGATAAGCCCCTTCCCTTCTGACATTAAAACTCTCATTTCCATTACATCTCTCTCTCACTCATCAAACACCTGCAAAAAAAATCAGTCGACATGGCCTCTGCCTGTGCTTCATCAGCCATTGCTGCTGTTGCCTTCTCTTCCCCGAGGCAGTTATCTCTCCCTCCAAAATTACACAATCCCTATTGTTTATTTAAAAATAACAATTTCATATGCATGTCTTATTCTAACCATGCACCATTCTGATGCAGTTCCCAGAAAAATGGATCAACTGTGGGAGCAACAAAGGCTTCTTTCTTCGGAGGGAGGAAGCTGAGAGTAAGCAAGTTTGCGGCACCATCGACCTCAAGATCAGTCGCCCTTTGTGCAGCGGCTGATCCCGAGCGTCCACTGTGGTTCCCCGGGAGCACCCCGCCCCCATGGCTTGATGGCAGGTTTGCTCATCATCCTCCTCTTTCTCACTGTCTTAACAATTTTGCTCTACAATATAGCACATTATGACTAGGGTTCAAATACCAGCATATATTGGGTTTTGGATTGTGGAAAATAGGATGTAGGATGCAGCCGGTGTGACACATAGAAGGACTAAAGAGCTCCTCTGGGGGTCAAAGTGATAAAAGAAGAATTGGGAGAGATTATTTCTAGGATTAGACCTACAGAAGCTCGAGACGAGGGCTTTCCTGAGCTTCGTCTTGAGCTTCTGCAGTGAGTTTCATTGACTGAGGGGTAGCAGTGTCCTATAATGTATTATTCAGTTCTTTCCAAATTTATTTTAAGTGTAGCTAAATCCCATTTATCATCATACCTTAAATGGTCAGAAATTTAATGGGCACTTCTAATACCTGATTCCAATCTTGTTATGCAGCCTTCCTGGAGACTTCGGCTTTGATCCTCTCGGCCTAGGTACAACTCATCAAACATTAAAGAGATCCTTTTATTAAATTAAGTTCAGACCAAATAAACATTCATATGATTTTTTTCCCTATAGGATCCGACCCGGAGAGCTTGAGATGGAACGTGCAGGCGGAGCTCGTACACTGCCGATGGGCAATGTTGGGTGCCGCCGGCATTTTCATCCCCGAATTCCTCACCAAGATAGGCATTCTCAACACTCCTTCATGGTACACGGCCGGTGAACAAGAGTACTTCACCGATACCACCACACTCTTCGTCGTTGAGTTGGTCCTCATCGGGTGGGCAGAGGGAAGAAGATGGGCTGACATCATCAAGCCCGGATCCGTGAACACCGATCCAATCTTCCCAAACAACAAGCTTACTGGAACCGATGTAGGTTATCCAGGTGGGCTATGGTTTGACCCACTTGGATGGGGATCAGGATCTCCAGCGAAAATCAAGGAGTTGAGGACAAAGGAGATCAAGAATGGCAGGTTGGCGATGTTGGCAGTGATGGGAGCATGGTTCCAACACATCTACACGGGAACGGGCCCAATTGATAACCTCTTTGCTCACCTTGCAGATCCAGGCCATGCCACCATATTTGCTGTAAGTGGAACTTTAGATTTTTCAAGCATCAGTTGTACTTAAAGCAGTTAAGAATAAACGTGAGCTAATTATAATGGTTTTGCAATAATATGCAGAGTTTCAGCCCCAAGTGAGAGGTAGCAACAAGGGGATCATAACAGGAATTGTTGGAGAAACAGCAGCAAACATTATCATGGGGGGAAAATGAAGAGATTGTCAGCATGTTTTTCCAATTAATGTTGCATTATTAGATATGTATTGCTGTATCTTTATAAGCGTAGAAAGAGAGCTTATGCAGTGTACAAATACCTCCAAGAGATCCTAACTCCATAAACACACTTCATGCCCGTAAGTCTACTGATCTGCATGATGAAGATAGTTCATCAAATCTCAACTTCAAACAAGAAGCTATAAAAGCAGAAAACACGAGTATGCTATATGCATGATTGAACTATAACCAATTCAATTATCAATATATATGTACATATAAAAACAATTCCAGTCCATTGATGAACATCACAAACGTATAGAAACAACATAATCAACAATGATGTAAGCAGCTACAATAAAGCAAGAGGCATGTATTTGAGAATAATATTAATTTTAAAAAGGTAATACTCTTAATAATGGATTATTTCATAGCAAGAGGGATACAATGAACAATGTATTGCTTCGTAAACAGCCTAACACTTAAAGAGGATTTCATGGAAAAACAACCAAACACAAATCAAACCTTACTTGCAGGTTGACTTTGCTCAGTTGATGCTTGGCTTCACTATTAAAAAGAGATGCCACCCTTGCTTTTGCTCTATCTTGAAGACAACAAGGTCGTCTGCATCACTATATTAGTCATTTATATCGCTGTGAATGACCATGGACATCTTTCACATTTCACGAATAGAGAGCTTCACCAAGTTCATATAAAAAAAATAGTGAGACTCGCCCAGACTTAATTCAGAGACAGTAAGAGTTTGTCAAGAAGAAAATGTTACTAAAGTGTAAGATGGACGTCAACTGAATAACAGCGAAATACTCAATACAAAAATGTGAAACAATTATCGATTTAAACCCTCTTATCATTAGTCAATTGATGATTTATGATATGATCCATTGTGAATCACACATCATTACAACAAACCAATCCTGTACTTCATATGGGTCATATATCGTGATCAGTCAAGAAATGTGTTTTCTTTTATACTTTAGTATGAATTCTAATAGATTCTGCCTGAATCTTTCTAGGTCTTCCCTTCTCTCTATTTTCTAGAAGGCATACTAGGTGTCTACAAGTCTCCTATACGCATGTCCAAACCATCTTTAAGTCTGACTTTCTCATTTATTGGAGTACCCCCTCTTTCTTTCTTATACATTATTTACTTATTCTATCTAATTTTTATCTTTCTGCACATCCATCTCGACATTCCCATTTTTACTGCCATCATCTTTTGGTCATGTTCATATTTGGTTGCCCAACACTAATCCATAAAGCATGCATAACAGGTATTTGATAAGTTCAACCAATATTCTCTTGTTCAATAAAACAAGATGAAACTTAAAACAAGTGCATTAAAGAGCCAATTAAAAAATAGGTAATCTACACAAACCAATTTTACGCAATGAAAGGCACCAGAATGGGGAGTTTAACCGGTTCATCTGATATTTTTAATCACTCAGTCAGCTGCAGAATTACCACACTATAGCCCATGCTTATCTAAGAGATGGAACCACATATTTTTATAAATAATCCAAAATAAAAGGAAGCAAATATCCATGACAAGAATCACGGCACAGGTACTAGTGCATGGCAAACTAGATAAAGTCTTTAACTGATCTTCTAGCCACATAATACATGTACACATCATATGCCAAGAAGAAAAATGTAATAGATGCTGCCACACCTCTCTCTTCTTCTTTCTTTTTTTTTTTTTTTCCCACTTTCCATTTACCATTTTTTCCATCTCTTTCCTTTTCCCTTCTTTCCCTTATTATTCAGCAAGTTCCTCATTCTACTTTATAGTAATTCAATCAAATAAATGTGCCAGCTTACAGCGACATAGCATTAATTGAACAAGAAAACCAGGAATAAGGAAAGTGTAAACTGATTTAATTTTTTAAATTTGCATTGCTTTCCTTAAAAGCAAAGTCCAAAATTTGCATCACACCTAGAAGTGATGGCAAGAATGGTCATCCTTCATAGTTCAGCTAAAAAATGCCTTCATAATCATGTTGTTCTCTGTGCAAGGTTTCAAGCACCTTGAAGTGATGTAACAATTTTTTAATGTAATAGAATGTGCATAGAATCTGAAGGTTCTTATGACCTTTTTGTTACATACATGATAATTCCACATGCAACATAAAACAGGGCAGCCAACTTTCTGAGCTATTGGTTAGATGTAAGTTGATTATTTGGGATGAAGCTCCTATGGTTCATAAAAACTGCATAGAAACACTGGATAAAACGTTGAAAGATATTAATGCAGTTGAGTAATTTAGTATATTAATGCAGTTGAGTAATTTAGTATATTCAGATAAAATTTTACAGCCCCTTCCGATTCCTGTGTTGGTTTGGGATGACATCTCTATGGATTTCATTACTTGTCTGCCTAAGTCGAGAGGGTACTCTTCTATTCTGGTGGTGGTGGATCGGCTCTCGAAGTATGGGCATTTCATCGCCTTGAAGCCGCCAATTACAGCTCGTTCGGTAGCAGAGGCATTTATGAGAGAGATAGTTCGCTTGCATGGGATACCACGGTCGATTGTGAGTGATCGAGACTCCATTTTTATGAGCACCTTTTGGAGGGAGTTGTTTACTAAGTCGGGGACATCTCTGAAGTTCAGCTCAGCTTATCACCCAGAAACCGATGGGCAAACAGAAGTGCTTAACAGGGTGTTGGAGACCTATCTGCGCTGTTTTACATGTGAGCAGCCCAAGCAGTGGATGCGGTGGTTAGCTTGGGCGGAGTACTGGTATAACACATCTTTCCAGACTGCCGCCAAGATGTCACCTTTTGAAGTGGGTTATGGGAGAGGGCCACCTTCAATCCAAAGGTTCTTGCCGGGAGAGTGTAAAGTGGCAGCAGTGGCGGATTTGTTAGGCAGCCGGGATAATTTACTGCGGCGCCTTCGCCAGAATCTAGAGGCCGCTCAGCAGAAAGTGGTGAAACAGGCAAATAAGCACCGGCGGGAGTTGGAGTTTCAAGTGGGGGATAAGGTGTTTTTGAAGGCACGTCCATTTCGGCAGACTTCCTTGCAGAAACAGTTGCATCATAAGTAGTCTGCAAAGTTTTATGGGCCGTTTTTGGTAGAGGGTAGAGTTGGGCCTGCTGCATATCGTCTTATGCTTCCGGTGGGCAGTCGAGTACATCCGGTTTTTCATGTGTCGCAGCTGCGCCGCGTGGTGGGAGACCACCTGGTTGAGCAGGACTTGCCGCCTACTTTGGAGATTCCGGGAGGACCGATGTTTGAGCCTGACGAGGTGTTGGCCGCGCGTAATGTGGAGGAGAATTGGGTTGAGGAGGATCAGGTGTTGGTGAAATGAGTTGGCCAGTCAGAGGACGATGCGACGTGGGTTGGTTTGGGCGAGTTTCAGCGTCAGTTTCCAGATTTCAACCTTGGGGACAAGGTTGTTTCGAAGAGGGATGGAATTGATAGCGAGCAAGGAGATGAGGTTCAGCCCGTGGTCGAGGCTGCTGAACCACGGCCCTTATTGGTCTATCGTCGGCGGAGTCGGGCTTGAGTCCACTTTCGTGGGCTTAGGTCGTTAGGCCTAATTATTCAAGATATTATTCAAGATCTTTATTGGTAGTTATAGAGTTTGTTTCCTATTTTTGGTAGTTATAGAGTTGGTTTCCTATTTTTGGTAGTTATAGAGTTGGTTTCCTATTTTTGGGGGATTGGGTTTCCTAATTTCGGTAGGACTCTTGTTAGTATAAAAGTGGATTGCTAGGGTTAATGGGGGGATGCTTGGATTTGGAGAGCCTGGAGGCTTGGGCAAACGGATTTCCGTTTGATTGTTACCAATAAAGATCTTGAATAATATCTTGAATAATTAGGCCTAACGACCTAAGCCCACGAAAGTGGACTCAAGCCCGACTCCGCCGACGATAGACCAATAAGGGCCGTGGTTCAGCAGCCTCGACCACGGGCTGAACCTCATCTCCTTGCTCGCTATCAATAGCACTTATCACAATTTTCAAAGTAATCTTGATGATCCTTCTTTTTTGCAGGACATGATACTTGCCCCTACTTTGGATGTGGTTATGACCTTTTTGTTTTGGAATGTTTGATCAAACGATCCAAAACTATAATCTGCTATCTCAAATCATAATTCTTTCAGTCATTACTCACATTCAAGAAGGTGATTTGAGACAGGATTTTATCAAATGCATAAATTGGACAAGATTCAAGGTCATTTCAAGTTATATATGATCCCATAAGCTTTTCATTTGCTTCAATTCAATTTTCATATCGACATCATATAGTTATGCGTAGCATTAACTTGGTTACCTATGCTCCTTTGCTAATGTCCCAATCAATATTGCATCCCGTTAGTTACTCTTAAAACTGAGCTTTATTGCGTGAAAGTAGCCTTCAAGAGAATATCACTCAGTCTTCATGGCATCGGAAGTGGCGCTTTGGGGTTCCACTCAAGCTTGTACTCAATGAGTTATTTCTTGATATATAAAAACAAAAGCCTCAAGCTTGAATGGACACATAATAAAACACCATCTTGTTGATATTTTGCAACATGTAAATATGAGAGAATGTATTAAAAATAATAATAAAATAAATAAAATACTTAAGTAATAATGTAACAGCCTTGAAGTTGAAGAGAAAGTTGGTCGAGTTTCTTTCTTTAGCAGATTTAAGTTGAGCTAAATCAAATTCAATCAAGCTTGAATGACAAACTCAAATTCAAGCTCAACCACAACTTGACGTCAACTTGGTGAGCTTAGAGCAAAAGAAGAAGTTGTGTCTGCCATTCAAGGTTCCATGAAGAAGCAACTGTAAGTTGTACTTCTAAGTTAGTCAACTACCCAGTAAACCCCCAGTTCTGGGCTGCTAAGCATGCAGTTACAGCTTTTCCATGACTCCCCACATGAAAGGAGCTACATTTCTTAAGTTCTCGGCCTTTGCCAGGTAAATTATTCTTAGAATGTCACCATCTTAGAGTACAAGATCCAACACACCATCATATGAACATAATTTAGCCATAATCAACATAAAATATTTAGACAAAAGAATACCATTTTGCATGGCGACTGGTGCATAGGTGCCGTGAAGCCATCGCACATGAGGTACTGCCCAGAGCACGCCTTATTGAAATCAATTGCACAAATAAACTATGCATGCATAGTCAAACAAAAAAATCAACACTAATTCAGTCGTATTTGAGAAAACTGCAGACCTAATCCTGGATTTACTCTGAGAAATAACCTCAGATATTTCAGCACTTCATCAATGAATTCAGGAATTTAAATGATTCTATACTTGTTTCAAAGATTTTCCAGCAAAAAAACATATAATGAAGAACCTCTTACATCATAAACTTTAATAACTTGAGAAAGAGGGAAAAAGTGAAAACAAAAATGTTTTAGTGGGGAAGGGGGTGTGGGAGCCTCGTCTGGAAGAGAATTTCGAACATATCTTGTATTCTTTGTTGAAAAAAGCATAATTGTATGATGCAATAAACAGACAAAAGGACAAAGATGCAAAACACGGATAAATTTGGTGGGTTAAAACATGACTCCAAATGAAACAAGATAATAGTCGGATGTCCCAATAGCAGCAGGGTATTGAAGCTGAGGTTAGAGCTAAATTATCCATCGATTGCAATAACTAATGCCACATAAACTTCAACGGAAAGAACTCACAGCAAAGCTAGCAAAGAAACACAAATAAAACTGCAGAAATCTGAGAGGGGAAACATTTTTAGCTACACAGACAGTAAGAAGATTTATCGATAGAACTGTGTGGTTTCATAAATTAATAACTTTAGTTACAGCCTGAGGGAAATTTCCCACATTTCTCTCGTCTTCTCCAAGAAATATCAATATATATTACACAAAACAACAAACCCGAATATCTTCAAGAAGGGTGGTTCGGAGGGCGAACCGATATCTGAATCGGAAGGGGCCGGCCCGTTCCGTTTCCACCGCAGCTGTTGCAAACCATGCGGCCCGACCCGGCACATGTTCGGCAACCATAATCGCCGTCCGACCAACGGGTGCACATGCAGGTGACCCGACCCGTTCCATTGCATCTAGGGCATCTGGGTGCCCGGCCCGGACCCATCATCGGGTTCTGATCCATCACTTGTTTCACTAGAACAGCCCCCGCCAAAACGCTGAGGCCGGTGGCCAACTGAGTCAACACGATCGGACCCATAACTGGGTTTGGTTCTGAGAGAAATCGATGTGAGAATGGGGAAGGAAAATGGGGAGAAGGGGGGAAGATTTTTTCGGTGGTTCTAGTGATTTTTTAAGGAATTATGTGTGTAGTTTTAGATTTGCTGTGAAGTGGTGGTGGAGCAGTACACGTAAGTTGAGGAACAAGTTGGGTGGTGTTGGGCTGTTTGGAGCTTTCTCAAGATTTGATTTTCAAGAAGGGAATGGACGGAGGATGACTGTAGAAATGTACGCATCTCTTTCCATTCAAAACAAATATATATTATTATTATTATTTTTTAATTAATTAGGATTTCCAGTATTTTTAGGATTTTCTTTTTCAGATTTCAGGATTTATATTTATATTTTATTTTATTTTACAATTTTCAAACTAGTTTTGTTTTTCAAGATTTGATCTTATATAAAAAAAATATTTGTAAGATGATTCAATAAAAAATGAAATAAATTCTAAACACGCAAAATCAATCAAAGTATTACGTACAAAAAAGCGACATACGGAAGGAGAGATAATCAAAATATTGGTGGGTAGGGTTTGGGTCATCTCTAGAGCCTAGAGGGGGAGGATGTCTTTGCTTGTACTACTACATTGCTCAACATTTTTGTTCTCCTCCTCTTTTATCCACAAATATGATTTTTGTCAAAATAATTTAATAAACAACAACTTCAACATTGACTTAATTACCTAAATAATGTTAAAAAATATATATATAGGGTTTTTACAAAATGGAACTGTTTAAAAAAAAGATTTTCCAAATTAGGGTAAAACGTTATTGAGCGTGACGTTTTTTTGAAATGACGTCTATGGGCCTGACGATTAAAGTGGAAATAAAAAACGTCAGGCCCACTGATATTTTTATATTTTTTTTTATTTCTAAGTTATTTATTACATATGTATAATATTTTTACTACATGTTATATTAAAATTAAAATTAATAACTTAAAGGAAAAAATAATACTTATATACATACATGTTGATATATATTTTTCAATATATTATTTTATTTTTATTTTATCTATTTTTATGTGTATATATATATATATATCTGTAAAATAGTATGATATGTCTGTAAATAGTAAATATGAGTGAAAATTCAGTAAATATGAGTGAAAATTCACAATATATATATATATATATTGAAAAGTAAATGTACATAACAGTACTGAAAAAGTAAATGAAATGTAAATCAAATATGCACTTCTATATTTGCAGAGTAAAATTATATCATTGCATTGGAGAATGTATGTATTATGCCTGCAAAACTTATTTCATTGCAGAAGATATAGTTAGTTTTTCACCTGTAGGTAAAATATATGTTTAGTATTATTAATTAAATTAATTTTATTATATTTTATATTATTACTAATCCTTATTATTTCTTATTTTACATGCCAGCAACATTACATCACATTCAATGAATAATGAGGTTAAATAATTCTTACTTTATTTTATATTACCACTAATCTTTATTATTCTTATTTTGCATGATATCAACATCAACATCCAAGAAAAAGATATTACATTATCAGGTATAACTACTGTCACCTTAAGTATCAATCATGTTATTATTTCTATTTTATTGTTTTATTTTTAATATATAATTTTTTAAATTTATATTTATATATTTTGTAACCCGTATTAATTTATTTTAGTTTACAAAAAGTATCATCAAACTTGATGTTTTATTATATTTTGAAAATATTTTTAAAAGCATTGTAAAACATAAATTTATAATAATTTTGTAACTAAGTCCGTGTTTGATATTGAAAAATGAGCAATATGTAAACTTCATTGTTTAATTGCAGTAAATAAAAGATGTTGCATTATTTATAGTAAAAAATATTTTATTTTATTTTAATTTAGTAAAAAGATTTTTTTCTTTATTTAAATAGATGAGATGCGGTTTTTTAAAAAAATTGGGCTGCAAATAACTGTCACCTATTTTTAGATGGATAAATGTAAGGGTACGACTATTTATACTCCCGAAATTTCTAAATATATCCAGAGTTTAAATACAGCCCACTTAAAATTAATAATTCTCTTCTTTTTACTAAATATATCTCAATTATACCTATTATATTCTTTTTATTAAAAACTAAAAATAAAAAACACAAAATAAATCAGAATTTCAAACCTAATTGTCCAACCCGCAATTCCCTGCCCCCCTCCAGAAAAATCTCCAAAAAGTTTCTCTCTGCAATTTCTCTCTAGAAAATATTAGTATAACACAAGAAGATTAGAAGGAAAAATAATATTTCTTATGAAATAATTCCATCACATTCTAGCACTATGCTTATGAGATTCTAGTTATTTTGTTGCAGAACAATGACAATTCAGAAGAGATTTGGTCAGATGAATGGGCTGACACTTTGTTACGGGTTGTGACCATGTATACGTCTAAGGGCCCAAAGACTGGCGATGATGAGGACATGGTGGAAAAATTTATTCAGATTTTACTTTTTAATGTCAT
The DNA here is from genome assembly GCA_028749325.2 of Caryopteris x clandonensis. Classification (NCBI taxonomy): domain Eukaryota; kingdom Viridiplantae; phylum Streptophyta; class Magnoliopsida; order Lamiales; family Lamiaceae; genus Caryopteris; species Caryopteris x clandonensis. The sequence goes on from JAPYKT020000004.1 coordinate 5,868,630, forward strand.
TGGAGAATAAGGAGAGGTTTGTGAAGAGATAAAGAGTGGAGTTGATTATTATTATGAACCCAAAGTTCTACCATCCTTTCAGACGAAGGAATATATATATATCTATATATATATATATATATATATGAACCATTGTTCCGATATTTCTTAAGAAAATCATGAATGAATTTGCAATTCGACAATATATATATATATATATATATATATGAATCTTGTACACATAATTTTTAACATATCCATAAATGAATCTGCAAAGTTTTGTATAGAGAAAAATAAGACAATAAAAGTAAAACTAACTAGTAGGGGAGTAGCTGATTGAGGTTCTGCAGTTGAGAAAAAAAAAATTAAATTATTTTTTAGTGTTTTAGTCAATTTATTTATGTCTTATTTTATCATAATTATTATGGAATATGTTTAGAGATTTTAAAGATATGATTAGCGGCACCCTAAAAATAAAATAAAAGTATCTCTAAAACTAAATTTTATAGATTAAAAAGATATAAAAACTTACTAAGCTTACCGAAGCGTGTAACAAAAGTGTGCACTGTGTAAAGAAGAAAGAAGGATGCATGCATATGTTTGATTTTATGAATAACATAAAGTGTAAAATCATGAAGACCTTAAAAGATTTTTTGATAATATGGCACCAACTCTCCAGTGAAGAATAATAAATATTCAACAATTTTGAAATATATGAAAATGCTTTTATCTTAGAGAAAACGTTTCAAAAAATAGAGTATCAATGAATATAAATCAGCACAATTTCGTATGGGCTCTACATTCGTAGAAAAAATGTTATATTTAAAATATTAAGGCTTCATTTGAACGGAGAAATTTAGGTATTTTGAAAATTGTATTTGAATTCAACAATTAAATTCACTCAATTTGTTTTCCTAAAAATTCAAATTATATAGTATTTTCAATTCCTTCTAAGTTTTTTTTATTAATTTTTAATAAATATGAAATTCTATTATCCAAATTATTTAAAATTCATCCCATAATCACAAACTCACGCTTGAGTATGTCACTAACAAGAGTTTGTGTGTTTGCAGGTAGAGATGTTAAACGGGCTAGCCCTATCGGTTCTGAGCTAGTTCTAATGGATTTTGCGTTAATCGGACCTCGATTTAATCGAGTCATTTTAAACGGATTTTATTATGGTGAATATAACCCTAATCCTAACCCTATCGATTTTCGGGCTAATCGAACCACTATCGGGCTATGAGTCGAAATAGTCAAATTATATATTTAAATTTAAAATTTTAATTAAATGCATATTATACAATATTTAAAATATAATTTTAGATAACATTAAAATTTTATATAATTTATAACTTTTATATCACTATACAAAATTTAAGATTCAAACATTTAAGTGATATACACTATTTCATGATCTCAATTCTAGCTTTAAGAATATTCACGTTATAAAATTTGAAATCATGTTACATTTAAGTTCTAAATTTAAATGATAGTATTTAGAATCTTTTAGTAATTAAACATAAATTTCAATATCTTCTACTAAAAATCAAATATGGTATATGAAAAATAATTCAAAATGGTGTATATTATTAATTCGATATTAAGAAATAGACAAATAACAAGAAAAGTTCGGGCTAGCCCTATAAGACTTCGGGCTAATCGAGTTCGGGCTTAACGGGCTGATTTTAAACGGACTAATAAAATCAAGCCCTAACCTTATAAAAGTAAACTTTTAACCATGTAAATATATTGAATTTGATTCCTTTGTATATGGTAAGTTAATAGAACTTGTGGTTTTTTTTTTTAAAAAGTTAAAATATTATTTATTTCTACTATGTAACTAAGAAGCTCCATAATTTGAGGTTTATTAGGTTTAATATAGGCTGGCAATCCTAACAAGCTGAATTACCTTATATCTGAGGGCGTGCATAGTTGTGAAAGTCACATATTAACTAATACAAACTAAAACTAATATTACATATGAAATTAATTTCTCTAACATTTCGTCAAATTATTAATTTATTTATGGGCAATGCTAAATCAATGAATTATTTTATTTTATAATGTTTAATTTGGTAATTATAGAAAGAGTGTTTCGAAATACATCAGATTTACTCCCTTCAAACTACAATCTCTAACTACACCTCATATATAAAATTCTAATACTAAAATTCAATTAACACAATGCAACTTTCTTTTCTTTTCTTTTTTCTTAAAAAAAATAAGTTCAATTTTCTTAACGAACTGCACACCTTTCCTTTTATTTTCTTGAAACACGAAAACCATCCAACCATCATCTTTGCGCCATAATTATAGAACAAGAGGATTTAGGATGAGCAAAATTTGGATAAAATCACCAAAAAAAAAACTTTATTGATTGCTTTATTTATGTTCTAAATATTTATTCGCATTATTCAATTTTTTTTAACAAAAAAAAAATCCATAGTGAATTCATCATGTTTGGTCCTAGTTCTCTGAATCACCTATCAAGTCTTCGTGCTTAACTAATGAACAAATCGAATTGGGTTCAGTAAAAGTCAGTTAAGCAAATTGAAAGTTGTTCGACATTTGCTGGTCCAACATTTTAAAAGTGATATCACTAATATTTGTTGAACCCTTATTAATCGGACGATCATTGAGTTGTTCAGCAATCGGCAATTGAACAATGTTCAATTTTTGTTAGTCAAAATATATGATCGATTTTGGTTTATTGGGATGATAGAATTGACACAAAGAAACTTACAAAATTCTAATTTAAAAGACTAAAAACTTGTAAAAACACTTATAATGTTCTTATCTGATGCATTTTGTTGTTTATTTTTTATTTCACCAAAACAACAAAAAACTCAATGTCTTTTTTATGTTGTATTTTGTATGTTTGGGTTTTTATGTATAGGTGTGTTTTCTTAAGAGGTGATAAACATAATTGGTAAATGAGGAAATCGATTGTTTTTTTATACACGGGTAGCATCGTCATTTTTTGTCTATTTTTATCATTGAAAATAGAGTCGTGTAAAGGGAGTAAAATATAATATATTTACACCTTCATGAATAAGTTTTGTATTAGTTTTGAATGATTTTGTTTTGATTCTTGAATTCAAGTAGAATCATGATCATCATATAAATAACTAATAACAAAACATAAATAATTTGGATAAGGTACAAATAAAACCCTCAATTATATATTCAGGATAAACAGATCACTAAACTAATTTTTTTAACATTTCATAAGTTAAAATTGGCCAAATAGAGAGTTGGTAAATATATCACCACAAAAATACTTAGGGTGAATTTGGATTAATGAATTTGAAAATCAAGATAATTTCAAATGAGTTGATTTAAAATGATTTGTATTTGTAAATCCACTCATTTCAAAATTCTTGTTTGGATATTTGAATTTGAATTGTTTGTTTTTGTCTTGTTTGAGCGGGTAGTGTATGCGTGGACTGTGTGTGTGTGCAGTGCAGTGCGTTTATGAGTAGTGCATGTAATACGTATATTCTTTCATATGTCTTTAATCTCTCCGAAAAAAAGAAAATCAATAAATGTAGCTAACGAAACCCAACCATGGAATAGTAAATAGTAACAGCTGTAAATGAAAAAATATTTAATGGCATCTTTCTGCCAATGCTTGAGGTATTTCATTTGAAGCTGATCTAAAAAAATTCTCTTTGCCAATGCTCATGTATCTTTCGTGACTACAGATCCATTCAGAAAACTTGCCTGATATTGATGTTGATTCTTGAAGTCCTGATGTAATTCAAGTAAGGTTTATCATCGTCTAGAGCAAACTCCGATTCAAGATGGGATATGTCAGCATTTTCTGCATCAGTAAATATCCGAGGCACACCTGATTTTTGAGATACAAGATAGTTTATGGAATCATAATACAACATATAAAATTGAATATGAATTCACAAGCAGAAAAAAAATTATTTATATTGTGATTCATTTCGGTAAACCAAATCATAGCCTACATGAGAAGCTTTCCGTTCAATAAATTGGTTGAAGAGATGACCAGCAAGCAGTCATAATTATGCATCGGGAGCAGATCAATTAGGGTAGCAGCTACAAGGAACAGAAGATGAAAACTTATATTACCATGAAAACACTCCCTAGCTTCTCCAGCCATGAGTACAACATCACCACTCCGAAGGAACATCGCGATTGGTGTATCTTCTCTTGATTTTCCTCCAAGTAGGAAAATTGCTTTGCAACCCAAGCTGATAACGAGGACATGTTTCACATCTAGAATGTTAGGTACATGCTATAGGCAGCAGATAAGTATTTTGACCTTGCAATGTGATTGTATGATACCTCATGCTCACGATAGGTTTGCTCCAATCTTTTTCCATGTCATCAAGGTGCCCGCCAAGCATATCACCTGAAAGAATATACACACAACACCATCACTACACTGAATACATTATCTATAAATATTAAAAATGAAATTGTGTGTGTGTGTGAGAGAGAGAGATGAGCGGAAAAGATATACAAATCACTATTTAAAGGAGCACATAAACCAGTCAGCACAGATTTCAAAAATCAGTTGAGCGATTGAGACCAGACCAAGTTTTCAAATATGTTAAAAAGTATAAGCCATACCTAACCCAAAATAATTCACGATGGCAGCTTCGGGCCGGAATTCTTCATCACATGGCATAGCAGGTGCTGCCATTTTTTTAGTCAACTTGCACAGTGCATCGGGTATCTTCTTGTGAGGGAGAGAAATATTATAGCTCCGCTGCACAAAAAATAAAAAATGCTTATTTCATCAATTCAAGTGCAAATGGAAGAAGCAAAATGAAGGATGACCATAAGGATCGCGTAACATCAAGATTGGGCATGGCAAGAAATTGAGACAGAAAAATGAAAGCAGTTAGCATGCCTACCAGCCACTATTTTATTTAACAACTCTCAGTTAGTTAAAGGGTGCAAGGAGAAAGCAGAGTAAAAATTTAATTTTGAGGGGGTGCTATTAAACTTTGAGGGTCTGCTTGGTTGGAGGTATTAGAATGGGGAACTGGGAATAAAGAAGGAATCATTACCATTTGATGGGGCTAGGTATAGGTTACCAAACCCACCACTAAGATAATGATTCCCCGATTTTTTATTAACTACTCCCCTTCATTAATCAAACTCCTCAATCAAAACATTGACCACACAATGGTTTCCGTTACCATTGCTATTCTAGAATTTTAACCAAGCATCCCTTGAGATAGACCCAACACAAACATATCAAACACTAGGGTTGGTTGCTTGTCATAAGTCTTTTATTAATTGAATTTTTTGCAACAGGCCGCTAAGAATTGTATAATAAAATGCACTTGCATCCTTCTATAAGTATATGCTACAACTCGACTTGGAAGCATAATCTGTAGACTTGCTAGAGCAATTCTGGTAGCTTCAATTCAGCATATTAAAGGATAGACAGAAACCTCATATTTGAAGCTTGAGGGTCATTTTTGAGAAGGTACTAGGCTGATAATCAGTAAGCACAACCATACAATTAACCAAACTTGATACAAGCATATAGATTATATGCAACATGCCCTCCAAATCCTTGTAACAGAGCATGAAAAAGTATACCATCTGATAGAAGTACGCAGATCCAGATGCAATGGAATATAAGTCAAGGTTCAAGACCCTTTGCACAAAATGTTACTTTAGACAATCATAGCCTGTTTCAGCATAACAAACTATCACAAAGATAACACAGGTAATAATCTTAGTCATAAGCACATAATCCAAGCATTTAAGATTCAGCTCTTAAGTTGCTTTCTGCCATCACAATATAAGAGAGGAGCCTTACTAAACTAACATGCCTTACTAAACATATATTGACTGATTAGGAAGAATGGAATGAAAACAGTCATAAAAAAGAGGATTCTAGCAAGACCTTGGACCAGTCAAATTGCAAGCCAAGGGTACTCCATCTTAACTTACGCAGCAAAGCAGAAGCAGACACTGATTTGCATGCATCTTTCCCGTGTGATTCACCCAAATCCTCGACAAACTTCCAATTAGGCGTACTCACATCACTCTGAACAACACTAATCTCAGAACGAGCATCAACATGAAAATCCTCTTCTAATACCAAAACCTTCCCCTCTTTAGCTGAGACAAACAAATCCTCAATGGGCCCATGAACTGCATTGTGGTTTGTTCGATTTGGGGGCTGAGGAAAGTTCGTCAAACTTTCCCTAATCCAGTGGCGTTGCTCCTCTATGCTTAATGCACCAGGAATAAAATAAAAACCTACATTTGGAACCAAAATCAGTTCAACGAAGGCAATCTAGAAAATATCGATCCGTAAAAGCCGCCAACGACACATATGACAGCATACCTGGTCGACTTTCCAAGCAGAAAATAGGTCGATCAAAATCACATTTTAATGTCTTAACTCCGTCCTTAAGTTCACCCCAGCAAATATACTTCTCTAAAATTGACCTGAAGTCTACGACCTCTGATAAATCTACAGGTCGCGGTATCTTTTTCCTTAAATTATAAAATAAAAAATAAAAAAATAAAAAATAAAAAACACCGCATTAGCAGCAGTCCGGAGAAGTAAGGAACACCCCCCCCCCCCCCCCCCAACATACCAGAGAAAAAAAAACAAAGTAAGTATAACGGAGTCAGAAAGTCATACTTTCTGGTGTTATCGTAATAGATTTTGTATTTCTTCTCCGCTCTGCGAAAAGCTGTTCTCTCGGATTCTTCAGTGATAACCTCTGATCGATACATCATCAGAAGGTAGGATGGCAGAATTTTTTGAAATTTAGGATTCGGTATTTCTAGGGTTTTGTGGTGAAAATTTTGAATATGGTCAATTAGAAGATGGTCTTCTGCTAAAGTTTGGGTTCTGATGAGGCGTTTCGCAGCCCATGGAATTTTAGTTGGTACTTCCAATTTAATCTGTCCATGTGCTGCATTTGCTCTGGGCACTCCGCTGATCCATACTCCCCGTTGCAAATTCCAGTTTTGCCATTTAAACCCTGTTTAACATTTATATAAAATGCAAAATATATTATTATAGTATAATATTATTAAATTTTAAAAATATATAAATTATATTTTTAAATATATATAATTATATTCAATAATTTATATATGTAGTATGACTATAATAAGAATATAAATACTATATATAAAATTATATGTTAACATTAATTAATTTTATTTATAAAATACAATTATCAAATTACTAAATATATAATATTTTCAATTCAAATCAAGAAAATTAAATAAAATTTGGTATATCAATGTTAAAATTTATTATTATTATATATAAATCAAATCTGGCAGAAATTCATAATTGATTTTTTAAAAACAAGTAATTATGAAGATATATGCATTTTTTATTAGTTTTGATAAAATTTATAACATCATCAGTATTAACAAACAAAAATATAGTCAAATTAAAATAAATATTTATTTATTAGTAATCAGTTTATTATTATTATTATTATTATTATAGAGATATATGTGTGTATATATATATACAAGGGTAAATTGACTTTCCATCGTATCCTTGTATTTTTAATTATATCACTTTAACCCTTATACTCTTATATTTTGTGACATTTAACTCTCCAGTGCTTAACTTTACCTCCTTGTCCTCAATAGAAATTGACAAAATTACAATTATTTGCCATTTTTTTACGAGATTACTTTTTGAAATGTCTCTGGATTAATTAATTTACTTCTAGATTTTAATATTCTCAACGTAATTAATTATTGTTAAATTTATTTTAAAAATCCATTATACTCAAAATTGAGCTATTATTTTTAATCGAATTTTTAAAAATATGATATTATGCATGTTGATGTTGATTTCGGTGATTAAACAATTCTCAACTAATATGAGGGTGCTAAAAGTTAACAAGCTATAAGATTCAAAATTTAATTAGAAAACGAAAACAATAAATTGTTAAGTTACACTTTGCTCCAATATGTATGATTGATAATTTCAGCAACTTGATATTTCAGTTAAATGCTAGAATAGACATAAACATAGTTCTGATTTGGAATTAGAATTGGTAGTTTGAACTATCAATCAACGGTTTGATTTAATCATTAATTCAATTTCAATTTTAAACCAAAATCAAAACCAAAATCTGTTTGGTTCAATTTTGGGGTACCCAGTCCCAGAAAACGGCAATTCCAAAATCATAGATTTCAATCCTGATTCCAGTTCTAAAGTGATGGTTCCAAGTTTAATATTTGAAAAAAAATATTGAAAATCGAAACCGTAGAACCAACGGTTCAAGAATTGAAATTAGATGTCAATTCAGTTTTGGTTCCATCATTTCTGACTTTAAGAACTGACAAATTTAAAATCGAAATTAAAACCAAGGAGGCCATGCTAGGAAGCTATGATTGTTATTTTGATTATTCCAATACACTGAAGAAGGCAATGCCTGGATCCCATTCTATTTGTGAGACAAGAAGATCAACTCCATGGATATCCTCAAGGGTCCTAGATTTCATGCCGATAAGTCTTTCATTAGGTAAATAAAATACACTTTTTTGCAGACTTGATATTCTAAGTGATAATCTAAGAGCGTTAGAGAGTTAATTAATACAAAAATAGGAGTATAAAGAGTAAAGTGATACAACTAAATGTACAAGAGGATTACTTACTACAATAGGGCTGGAATTAATAGTTTTGCAGTATGAGTCGAATTTTTAAAATGAATCTCTAAAATTATATTATATTTTTTACAAAAAAAGAAAAAGAAAAAGACCATTTATAATATTTATATTACAACTATTTCTGAAATAGGTAACAATAAACTATAAATATCATATTAAGATTACCCTTTTTTTTAGAGTAGTGTGATGTATAATATTTCAAAAAGTTTATTGATTTTACAACTATTCGTAAAGCAAATTTTCACAAAAACAAGTTCTACCACAATAATATTTTAACCTTTCTATATGTACCAATATAATGTGAGAAATAAATAAGTTTTTTTTTTTTTAATCAAATTTTTGTATAATTTATATAATTAATCATACTTTTACAATTATTAACTTGACGTTCAGATTCGTATTTTAAAATAAGATATTAAATTAAAAAATGCAATTATATTTTGGCTAATTATTTAAGTTAGATACAATATTTATTGTGGTGAATATTTATTGGGTTAGAGAGCTGCAAATAAAAATTAGAATTAAAAAATTTTAAAATTGATCATTTTTAATCTTAATTATTATATAAACAAATCTATATCTTTATTTACTAATATAATAAAAAAATGTCTATAATAGTAAATCCCACAATGTTTTAGTTTCCAAATTTAAATATAGCATCCACAATTTCTATTAAAAAAAGAAAAGAAAAAAATTGCAGGTGCGCCCGCAAAATAAAGGCATGCTGCACACATAGTTACGTCATGGTTGAGAAAATCTAAAGATTTTTTGTGTTTTACAACTTTAAAAAAATAAAAAACTCTTTCCAATATCCTAAAATATGAATAACTTTTTGTATTATTAATTTGTTTGTGACCTAGAAATAAAAATTTATTAAATGATTTAATTTTTTTATTTAAAAAATATAATTATTTATTTATAATATTTTAAAATTTAATAATAAATATATTACAAATTGTGCGAATAAAAAAATTCTAGTAAAAAAGAATATAAATATGAAATATGGATGAAATTTCTGATATTTAAAACCTTGCGTAAACAAATAAAAGATGAAGGGTACTTCTGTCTTCTCATCACCAAAGGCGAGAACTATCTGCCTTTAGCAAAACACAGAGCGCTCATATTACGGAAATACTGCAAAAGAGAGATATCGGTCCTTCGAAAAAAAAAAACGATAAAGAAAAGGAAAGAAAAAAAACACTCAAACCTCGAAGTTTATAAGGGAAGGCCCAACTCACGCACAAAAATCTGGTAAGAGAAATCAACCCAGAGGTGTCGGAAATGGCGTGCAGGACCGCTTTGAGGACCGTCTTCCTAACTGAGCCATGGCTGCCTTTACCTTTCGTCAACAAGAAATTCTTCTTTTTTACGCCACAAAAGAAAATATCAACATCGAATCCAAGCTGTGGTTGTAAAATTGCAGCAAATGCTAAGAGCTATCGTTTTACAAGTAATTGCTCGAATAAAGGAAACGTATCTTCATCTAGCGATGATTCCGAGCAAGGCCCACCTCAAGAAGTTGTTTTAAAGGCCATTTCAGGTTTATATTTTGGGCTCAATCTTCATCTTTGGCCCGTCATACTTGTCTTTTTAATCGTTGTTATATAAATTATTTATATGTGCGCGTATGTGTGTGTTGCAGACACTTCTATAGATAAGGGGTTCCATGATTCTGTTAATTTGCTATTTTATTGATTTGTTACTTGTGAATTCTTTACTTATTACGAGAATATTTGCTATTCTTCCAGCTTACTTGCGCACGTGCATCAATAATTCTCTGTATATTGAAATTAGCCAAAATGAGGAATTATTTATGCAATGTTAGTGTCAGGATTTCGAGGCATTAGAATTGGAGTGCAAGTGTATGTAGATGTTTTAACATCACGAATTTATTTAGTGTAACAGCAAGGTTTTAAGTTCTGAAAGAGTGGGCCTTTCTAAGATTCTATGTCTTTCTTCTGTTCAATTTATAATATGAGTTGTTTTATCTGAAATGACTAACTGATTATGTATCTATTGGTATTTTCAGAAGTGTCAAAGACAGAAGGAAGGGTGGGACAAACTACTAATGTAGTCATTGGAGGTACAGTTACGGATGGTTCGTCCAATGAGTGGCTTGTTTTAGATAAGAAGGTGTGCTAATATACTTTTCTCGCTACCTTATTGGCCTCTTAGTGGCTTTTGGTAGAAGTATATGGTTAAGGACTTGCAAAGAGAAAGGATGTGACTATTTTTGTAAAATCTGTACTTGTGTTGTAGGTGAACTCGTATCCAACAGAGAGAGGATTTACAGCAATTGGAACTGGAGGTGATGATTTCGTGCATGCCATGGTTGTTGCTGTTGAATCAGTACTCCAACATTCAATTCCAGAAGTAGGCATCTAATTTTCTTTAAACTTGTTTATCTTGCTTAGTAACATCGAAACAGTTAGGTCAAGATGAGGATCTGATTTGGCCATTATGGCTCACATGCATCGTGGAATTAGTTGTTTATTTCCTTCCACAGTGAGTTCATTTGATATGATGTTGACACCCTTAGTTTAGATAGTCTTTCAGGGCGGCATAAGTACCATTTCTAGCATGAGGTTTTAAATGATACTGCTTCTTATCAACTTATGAGCTAAATCAGCTATACCTATTATATGTTCGCATCTATCAAAGTAATGCATATGTTTATGCTACAATATGACATCACATTGACACAATTAATGAATAAAGCTACTTCGAAGATATATATATATATATATATATATATATATTTTTTTTTTCACCTGGACAATGGCTTTTCTTTCAGTTTTAGTCCCACAACGTCTAAACTTTGATGGAGCTGAATCATGCATACATGCTATTAAGTTTAGGTTTGTTTTGACTTTAAATCATTTCAGCTCTTATCTTTTTGCCTAAATTCTCTGAGACCATCGAAACCCTAAAAATCCTCGCTCAAATATTTTGGAATCACCAAAAGATCTTCTATTTCATTGCAAATCATTATTATCAAGTGACAATTTTAATTATCTTCCTGGAATGGAGATTTTCCAAGGATGTTTTTGAGTCCAGTGCAACTGCGTTTGTCCCTCTTTGATTTTATTGTTCCTCCTGGCAGCTGCCATTGCTTGTCCACCCACATAGCAGTCAACTTTGTTGGTTCTTTACTTTTCCGGACTGTTCAGGGTTTTTACTTGCAGTTCTATTTGAAATAAGGAAGCTAAAATCAATGAATTGGGTTTTCTTATTTTTTTTTTTAGTTATGACAATGGTTTCATGTTTACTACCTGGAAATAGTGGTCTACTGTAAAGGACTCATTGCACTTTCAGCGGCTCCATTGAATAGTAATTGGGAATTGGAGATAGACGATGATTTGATTTCCTTTTAGGTCGAGTCATGGGTTGAAGAACCTCTGCATCCCCTGTTATTGGTTGCATTCAAAATGATGGACCATCAAACACAGAGAATCACTATCAGCCAGTTGAAAGGAATTCAGCGAAAAGTAGGATAGTGAGGATGATGAGTAGAAGAGAGGAGAAAGAATTTCAGATTTCGTGGCACTCCATGATTCTGATGAACCGCAACAGGGATTCAGGCTCTTCAGTGATGGTATGGACCTCTCGAAAGGGGTTTAAAGTTTTTTTGAATGAGATAGGATCACAGATAAGTGAGAGCATGGGGAAATCGGAGCTTGCAAAATGCTGGCTCTGGTATTTTAATAATTCATAATTATAGAAAACGAAAACAGAGCCAGTTTAAAGTGATTGAGTTGCTTGCCTCGGAGAATTTTGTGTGCATGGCTGTGATAAGCACTTGACTAATCAATATTTGAAGAGATGTTGGATGCCTGACAATATGGTGGAAAACAGTAAATTAATGAGATGAAAATCTCTTTTGTGAGTGTTCAGCAGCTGCTTTCTGCTTATGATTCTGAAAGTTGGGGTGTGAACCTGCAACCTCACTCACGTACATCTGTCTATTTTCACTGTCTATATTGGACTTTGGTTACCACGCAATAGGATAATGAGGTATACAACACACGATCTGAAGGGAATACAAGTCACGTATGCTACTTGTGGTTGAGGAGTAGTAAGAAAGTGTCATGGGCTTCAATAGTTCTTGAGTCTATCGTGTAAAGGCTGCCCCATGGACTGGGAATGTAGACTATGATAAGCTTGTGTAGATGTCTTACAGCTGCTGGTAAGGTGAAAAATCTTTTTGAGTCTCGGTTGATTTCTACATGGAACTTTGTGGTTTGTTTGCCTGCCTCCCTTTATTAATTGAAATTTTGCTCCTAAAGCAAAGAACTCTGAAACATTCCTAGGGGAGGAGTAAATAGGTGTATTCTATTGCTGAACCCCAACCCCCCCCCCCCAACCCAACACACAAAAAGATAAAAAAGTTATTATTTCCTTCCAAGCAAATGTCGGGCTGTGCAGTTAAATGGACGGAAATGCCAGCACAGGGATATTTTTGTGACAAAAAGTTCTCCGGATTAAAAGTGCAAACAGTAGGACCAACTAAATTGGTTTGTGCCTGTTGGACTAGCTCCAAAAATCTCACTCAATGCATGTCAGCAGATGTTCTAGAAGATCTGTACTGCAGACATTTTTGAAATCTGGCTAAGTTCAGAATTCATTCTTGCGTTTAGGATTCTCAAACCCTTCAAAGATGGAGTGAACAACATTTTCTAAGTATGTACACTGAAGTTTTTAGATTCAAAACACTTCATTTGAAGGTGATTTGATATCTAAGGAATAGATTTAGAGCAAATGCCCGATTTGCTGTGACTGTGTTAATTTTTCTGTTTCCTATCACTTCTTCTCCAGAGGTTGTCATTACTTCTTAGCAATGACTGAATCTGTATGACTACTTTTTTAACCAACAATCATAACTCATTACTTCTCTTGCAGAAAGCATTCATGTTTCACTTAGTTTGAAAATGCCTTCCTGACCTGCAACAATTGAAGCTTTTAAAATTTGGGTTTTTTAGTCAGCCGTTCTTTCTCATCAACTTCTCATTTACTGGGTTATCTACTCTTGTTCTTTCCCTTCTTCTCTTGTTGTGTATGTATTTGTTTTTTGTCTTTCTCTTTGGTTGCTTTTAATTTATTTATTTATGTAAGCCACTCAAGTTAATTTGTTTTCCTGCTACAGGGTCAAGTGAAGCAGAAGATCTCCTCTGGTGGCAAATATGTATCAGTGAACATAGGACCTGTTCAAGTTGTTTCCAGTGAGCAGGTGCTCCCTCCCTCCCTCCCTCCCTCTCTGTCTCTCTCTCTCTCTATATATATATATATGTATATATATCAGTTATAGTATGTGTGTGCTTGCCTGTGGGGGTGGCATGGAGCATGTGTGTTATGTGTTCATGTATGTTCTCAAAGTTACACCTATTGTCTGCTTTAGTGCCCACATCAAGCAACAAGTATTCTAATAATGCTATTATAGACAGAAATTTGGGGCATAAACAGTCAAATACTTGTTGAAATCCACATTCGTTTTATAATAGGAAATATCCACCAATAGAATGTTTCCTGAATATGCCGTCTTTTGGTATATATATGTTGACGTTATTGGATATTGGGGTTGTGTTTTTCAGGTCCAAGCGGTATACAATGCAATGAGAAGAGATGACCGGATGAAATATTTTTTGTAAATCTATTACCAATTGGATTGTATAGAAGGCTTATCATCTAGATTTGCATGCTGCTCATATTTTTCTTCCTTTTTTATTCACTTCCAACATCAACTTTCTAATCGCTTGTCTATTTATATAAGCCGAGTTTAGCTAAGCTAGTAATTTGATTATTCCATCATTTGTGTCGGTGTGCAACCAAATCCCTTTCAAGGAGCATTTTGGGTTTATCAGTACAAATGAATATCTTTATTGGCTGAAGTTTTTTTAGGAAGACCAAAAACAAAACCACCGGGGCACTGTCCCAAAGTGGACATTTTCATTCTATCGTTAAATTTGGGGTGTCTGTACAGGCTTAAGGGATCCAACAGCATGCATGTGAAGAGACACTAACCATTACTAGAAATCCAAACTAGGTTTAGATGATTTCAAGCACTTTCTAACTTCAAAATAGGGAGGCGATTCCATAGATGGAGAGTTTGAAAATGATATGGGTCATTGCTGGATGGAATATATATGCTCTTACCAGATCATATTTCAGTTTTCGTAAGACAAAAGTAAATTGACTTATATCCAATAAGCTGCTGCTAGTCTATAATTTAAATTTGATTCATTCGCACTCGAGAGCTCACTCTTTTATGTTTCGACATGGCTGCATTCATTAGAATGGAGTAAGTAGTTAGCTACATGCCAGTCAAACTTCTTGCATTGATGTCAACTGGTGTCCTTCTCATGACATTTTTCAAGTATTTCCTACCTCCTTTATGACATTATTATAATAGCTTTTGTCCTCTGTTTTCGTTTTGATGAAGTTGGATTTTCTGCATTAAATACCTTGAACTGGTACTTGATTTTGTCGATACCAAGTAGCATCTTATTGTTACAATTTCTGCACCACAATTCTTCTTTGAGAAGATGTTCTAGGAAACAAGTGGTTGTGTGAAAAACAGGGCGTACTATTTCGTACACCCCGTGGTCGGGTTATACCAGATATAACATCCACCATTTGCTTACAAACGCACCCACATGGATGTGTGTGTATGTATGGATTATTGGTGGATGCTACAATTGATGAAGGATTTAGGATTTAGGATGCCAGGAAGTGGTTGTGTAAGAAGTTAAGAGATACCCCTCTTAGCATAATTCCAAGGATGTAAGAAATTGAAGCCATCGTTGTTATGTGTCAGCATCTCTGACCTAATTATCTTGACTGACTGATTAAGTAGTTGTTTGAGCCTTCATCATCAAATTCATGCATTTCTCGGTTTGCATTCTAGTGATGGATTTGAGTTATGAATTCCAAATACTTAATGATGATTCCGTAAACTATTATCTTAGTCGTAAAATAAAATTTGATTAAGTGTGTGCCTTACAACGTGCGATTATACTGTTAATAATAGATATTCTCTAGTGTACTTTACGATAAAGCTTAAAGAGAGAATGATACAGTATAAAAAATGAATACAAAATAAAAATTAGGGGCTCATATACTTTTTATATTCATGTGTCACTTTCTTTTTGAATTTTACAATAAATTCACGAAAAAAAATATAGAGGACCCATTATCTAATAAATGTCCATGAAAATAATGCCCCACACAGTGTTGTGCTTCCAGCAAATAACAAAGTTAGTTGATTCCAATGATTTGTACACCTAGTTCTCATTAGTAAGGGTTCATAAGTAAAAATACAAATAAAAAGTAATATCGAAAAACTAAAATAATGTAATTTTGACCAATTGGCTTTTTGCATATTGCACCTCAAAATGAAAGATGCTTTTCTATCAATACAAATAATGTATAGGGCGTTCTAGATCACCTCAAAATTATTATTATTATTATTAAATTTCCCGATTTTCAAACTAATGTTAATAAATAATTAATTTAATGATGATTTTTCTAGGGCTATATCCAAAAATAGGGGTTGAAAATATTCCAACCTTTTAGCAGGAATATTATGAACAAAGGGGTGGGTCCGACCTTCGTACTTCAACGGTTCTCAATTGCTCAAAGGGTCGCTGTCTGTAATAACATTCAACTTTTTGAGGCGGTTATCATTATTAATTAATGAAAAAAAAGAAATAAATAAATAACTAATTAACTGGTTTTATTCAATCAATAACTTTTATGGCGAGCGAAGTCTAGTTAATTAGCATGCATAATCACAATAAAATAATTAATTATTGTGTCAAGTGAAATTAAATAATGATTAGGTAAAAAGATACATAAAGCATTATTTTAGATTAAGAATGACAATTTAGTTAGTTCAATTGATGACTCCTTCCACTTTTGCTCTGCTTCACTCAATTATAACGTCACATATATAATACTTCCTTCTATTTAAAATAAGTGTTCTTTTATTTCTTTTTACATATACTAAGAAATATATTAATTGTCTATTCTATCATTAATTAATGAAGAATGAATATTAATAATTAATAGTAAAAATGTACATCATGCGTACATTTACAAGAAAAGTTAAAGGATAAATTAAAAAAATAACATTAATTCCCACCTTGAAAATTGTAAAACGTCACTTATTCTGCAAAAAATTAAAACTACTACAACAACATTTATTGTGGATAGGAGGGAGTATATTTTTAATATTTATATACATATGTATATAATTATTATATTTATATAATATATAGTTAGCACAACTAACTTCAATTCAACTTTATAAATATTATTTTTAGCCAATATTTATTGATTAAACATAATGACATACAAAATCACATTTTAATTAAACTTCCATGCATCTAATCCAAATATAATAATTGGTCGAAATATTTCATTTGGACTTTCTTTAACTTCACAAGAAATATAAAGACTACAAAATTCTGATTCTGTCACATTAATACTAATCTTAGGAATAATGTAATTTCGATTAGGACGTCAAACTTTTGTTCCTTCACCACAGGAAGCAATTCTAGTTAGATGGTCATCTATTAATTGTAATTAAAAAAAACCTTTAGTTGTTAATTACTTATTATTATTATTTTTTTTTATGTGAAGGGATGTATTCACAGTGTGAAGCCAACAATTGTTTTTGAACCTTTCAGCCGTGAATTAAAAATATATGGAATATCTTTTATTTAGCCATCCAATCCTATCACTATATTGTTAAAGTCTTGATTAGATCAATTATTGCAATAATTTAGGGCAATGTGACATAACCTAAAAGGGTTAGTGGGCAAGCACACATTATAATTTTTAGTGCTAATATTATTAAATCATATATCATAGGCTAATAATTCTGTGTTGTGGGTCATTTGATGTTTGCGTTTCTCTATTTGTCCCCTGGTTTTACTAATATATATATTTGTATTTATATAATAATCATTTCATAATATTGCTTCTGGGTATTGTTATTTCTTTACCCCCTCTCTCTTTACTTTTTTCTTCTCTCTACAGTCTTCTGCTATTCTTTCTGTCTGACAAAATAAGCCATCATGTTACCAAACATTGAGGAACAGGAAAATCGTAATGGGGAATCCAAGGTATGTTTGACACTTCATCTTCTCGTATCTTCTCCTTTTCCTGAAATTAATTACCAGTAATTGGCCACCCAAAAAAAAAAACATTTATTTGAAACTGAAAAATCTTTTTTTTTTGGGTATTATTAGAATGTTGTAGAATGTGAAGGAGGGGGAGAATCATTATTATCCTCAATTCCCAACTCACCAAATCAGAACAGCAGGCCAACTAGCATGGTGATGAAGGCAAGTTTAATCTTTATTGTAATTATATCTCAGTTTCCTATGATCGAAGATATGTATTATTAATCAAATAAACTGGGGAAAAAAACAGAAGGCGAATACGGTGATTCCTGCACACCTTGTGGCTGAAGCGATATCAACACTCCATGGACTGGACCTCAGGTGGTCAGGCCCCATCACCCCTAGTGAAATGCAGTACGTACAACAGTATGTCTTTGCTAAGTATCCAGAGTACTGCAATGGCCTCGTCGAACCAACCGAGAAGCCCGACTTATACAGCCTTTGTATCAATGATCAAGAATCCTCCGAATCCATATCCGACCACGACAAGAAGAAGTCCCCTAGAATTGTCCGGGAATCATCCTTTTCGCCCTCCTTCGGGGCCAACAACCCTTCCGATATGACCAAAATCCAGTTAGAGCCATCCAAGTTGCTCGATATACTCACGAAGAAAACTTCCTTCCAGGGGAACTTCATCTCAATCCCAGAAATCCAGGCTCGAAACCGGGCCCTGGAGAACTGTGGGCTCACGGAAGAGGACTATTTGGTCATTTTCACACCAAGTGTGAAAGAAGTCATGATGATGGTTGGAGAATCATACCCCTTCTTTAGAGGGAACTATTACATGACGATTCTTAGAGAAGAGAATGATGTAATAAGAGAATTTGTTTCTTACAAAGATTCGAAAGTGATTGCAGCGCCTGAGACATGGCTGGATTTGAGGATCAAAGGGTCACAATTAAGCCAATATTTCAGAAGAAAAAGCAAGCATTCTCCTAAGGGCCTCTTTGCCTACCCTGCTTCTACCAATGGGGCCCGTTCGTCGATGCATTGGATATCAGAAGCCCATCGGAACTCTTGGCATGTGCTTCTTGATGCTAACGCGTTGGATGTGGGGAAAGACCGGCTGGCGTTGGCCCTCCATCGCCCCGATTTTGTTATGTGCACGGTTGATATTACGCATGCTCAGCCCGCCAAGATTACTTGTCTGTTGGTGAGGAAGAAATCGTTTGAGGCTGCTGTGCCTTCTGCACAGGGGACTGTATGAGAAAATTGTCTGCTTTGTATGTAAATTTGGGATGTGATGCATATATAGGTACTTTCTTGCCTTGTTGAATTTAAAATCCACATTGAAGGAACGAGCAGGGTTGTTTATCTAGAGGTTTTGTATGATATGATCAAAAAATTGTCCAACATTTGGCGTTAAATTAAATGATTAATGTGTATTGTTGATCATCACTTCAACTTTTAGACTACGTTATATTAGACTTAATAAAAATAGAAAAGTCTCACCTACCTACCCGCAGGTACATCTTAACATATTAATCGAATAACTGTTAATTTTTAATATATCAACATTGAACACAATAATATGTGCATACAGTGGAGAAATGAGTAGTGCGTGTTAAAACAAGATCTAAAATTATATATATTTTTAAAAAATAAAATCACATAAATTTAGGTGAAGTTCCAACACTTGAAGAAATCTTATGTTAATTGTCTTTTATGTATAAACAGTACTTTACGTTAGAGTTCGGGCACCTCTATTTTTTATTGTATTTATGTGATTTGTACTAAATAATGGAAGGTGGAACACGTATATTCAACCACAAGCTTTGTTTGATTGTAAATGTAAATTTTTTCTTAAAGCAAAGTCTTGTATTCAAATTGATTGTGACTTGTTTGTTAATTTTTGCAATTGGGCAAACCCAAGGAGAAGGAGATACATGAGTACTTGAAATAAATTCACAACACAAATCATGTTTGTCCCTGCAAGTTCAGTGTTTAACATCTTAGACACATAGTTACATTGGAAACTTGTCCATGACATCTCCTCCAACCACACATTCATAAAGTCACCCATCATAATAGATTTATCTCATCCAACCACATTAAACTCATCCAAAATAGAAGTCTCAATCTTTTAATCTTGCAAATGACATTAGGCAATTTGATAGAATTGGATACTCTCATATCTAAAGTATAAAAGTATGACATGTTGCATATGAACGGTGCTAGTTTTTCCATATTACTTTTAGATCAATCCAAATATTTTGGAATAGATAACTTATCCACCTTATTAGGTAATTTTTGTTTTTGAATTTCAATCCATTAAAGGCAAATATAGTTACATATTTTAACTTATCAAAATCAAACATACTATCTTGAAAATGTATTTTGTCAAAAATGTAAATGCTATAAAATTGTGCAAATTTCGGTCTTAACCAAAATAATCGACCAAAACTCTCCGAATTAAGAACTCTGGTTCGATTTATATTCACTAAATGGCCCAAAAATTTTGAGTTTTCCAAATATTAATTGAAAGAGTTTTTTTTTTTTTTTTGTCGTATTTGTGCATAAGTACTGATAGCATTAAATTCTAATTTTTAGATGGTCTCTCATCTAAAATATGTATAAAGTCATCTAGTTTTAAAATGGAACTCTGTCTTAAATTAAAGAAATCTTCCAAAAATTTAGGACGTGCATTTATATAATCACATTCCTAAGTTTTATTTTGAACTAAGATTTCTCTTAAATTAGTTTGCCACATTTAACAACTAAAATGTGCGGGACTACTCCTATTTTAGAACAATTTTATTATTATTGTTGTTGTTATTGTTATTGATTTTTTTTTTCTTTTATTGTTGTTGTGTTGTTATTGGTGTTAAAGTCAAATGAAAACATGCTAATTTTGGGGGTTTAGCCTCTTCTAAAGTTATATTATCGACAAAATTGATTAAGAAATTTTGGCATAAGGCTAATACAAATATTCACCGTAGAAACAATATTTATGGAACTCTATGAAAAATTAATATATTTTATTCAACATATTAAACTTTTATCATGAATTCAAATAGTTTATTTATTTATTTTAATCATAATAATTACATTATGAATAACAATTCTTTTTTATATTTTCTAATTTTAAAAATAATTTCTATAAATCATGTTTATATACGTAATTTTTATAATACAAATTCAAGTATTTAAAAGTTAGACAAAAATTTGATGATACCAAGTTCTTTTATACAATAGTATTAGACTTCAAACAGTTAACTAAAATAATTCATATGAATTTAGCTTATAGTTGAGAATTTTGCAAAATCTATATATATATATATATAAACAAAATAAATTTTTTTATTTTATTTTCCCGCCTGAACTTCATTATTTATTTAGAATAATTATATTATCATTAAATTAAAATTAGACATTTTTATTCTAGAAATTTTGATTCGATTTCAAAATCTAAATTATTCCACAAATTTAGGTGTTTCAAAATTAGATGATATCAGGAGTATACTGCAATATTGAATACATGATTCGAAATCTATATATTTTATCGAATATTAATCAAATCACTGAATTATGAAATTAAAAAATATATGAAAACTAACAAATATATGACTCAATTTTCTCGATTCATTTTATCAAAAAAAAAAAATACATATATATATATAAGTAAAATTACCTTTTTAAATTTTGTTTTTTCGGCCTAAATTTCAACCATATAGATGTAAAAATATATATATTTATGCAACTCTTTTAAGATACATTATTAAAATTTAATTAAAGATATTAATATTAATAATTTTCGAGATTTGCTTAGTTTATGTTGTTCAACATAAATAAATATGAATTTTAAAGAATTTTTGTTAAATCATAATATATTCAAAATAAGAAATAAATTTGTTAGGAACGTGAAATCATTGTAGTTTCATTATATTATGGAAAATCATTAACAATTTTTCTATAATTAAACTATCAATTATTTAAAATCATCCAATCAGGTAGATAAAATCTGATTTTATCAAATATGAAATTAAATTTTCAACAATCTTACCATAATTCAAAATCATTTCTCATTTTTGTCTCTCTCTTCTTTCTATATATTTTATCAAGATTATTACTAAATATTTTAAGGTTTCTCTTTTTTGTTCTCCCTCCTCTTGAAGTGTTTTGCGTTTTCAGTTTTGAGAAAATAAATGGTAAGCCATATACGATAATATGTGTCATATTTCAATTGTCACAAAAGTCTATACTCTTCAAAATATTATTTTTAGGTTTATTTTATTTTATAACTTTTTTATTCACCGGTTTCTTTCAATTTATCATAAATATATTTAATTTTCTTAACTATTTTTCTTTCTTATTTTTAAACAAAAAGTTCATCCATCTCTTTCATGTTTCGTTTGATTATTCTTGTGATTTTCTGTTGAGATCTGTTAATTATTTCGACGTATAAGCACCGTGCGATTT
Source organism: Caryopteris x clandonensis (assembly GCA_028749325.2). NCBI lineage: Eukaryota > Viridiplantae > Streptophyta > Magnoliopsida > Lamiales > Lamiaceae > Caryopteris > Caryopteris x clandonensis. The sequence continues at coordinate 5,890,868 of JAPYKT020000004.1, forward strand.
TTCATTAGCTTTCAAAGTATTTGTTTCTATCAAATTTCAAATTTCTATAACATTATTACATTTAATTAGCAATTTACAAAATATTTTAGTCCTTAATTTGACTATGTAATTGGTAAATTTTACGAGATCTCTACAAATCTTTATTTTCTTTAATATGCTAATATGACTATCTTTTTTAATTTAATTTGATTCAACCTTCTATAAATCATGAATATCATGCTTATAAATTTGTGAACGAGGTGAATTCTAATAGAAGAAAAGACGAAACATAAAATTACAACAAATTTCTACTCATTATACAAAAAAATAATCACTGAATTACAAATCTACACCTTCTATAATATACTATATAACTTGAATATATGATTATATTACAAAATATACGAAAAAATATCTTCTGTACATCGCACAGGTCTCACACTAGTAAACTTTTAAACAAAATATAAGTTGTCTTTAGTTGATCTACTCCTTTTTAAATGTTTCAATTATATAAAAGAATGGATTTTTTTTTATTATTTTTTTCTCATAATTAAACATAATGCTCAATCTTAACGGTTTAAATCTCCTGGTACAAATTTATTAATATATTCTCATGATATATAGTTGAAAAGATTCACAGATTTCTTTTAATACGAAATTTATTTATTTTATTATAAAACTCAAATGATTTGAAAGTTCTTTTAAGAATAATTTGAATTATAAATATATTTCATGAAAGTTGATAGGTTAAGAACCTTAAAAAGTTATTACATCAACAAGGTCCAAGCCCACAAACTCAGAATTTACAAATACTCCATTGGATACCCGCCCATCTAAATGAACAGAATTTGGGTAGGTTTAATAAATTTGTAATGAATATTTTAAAAAAAATAAATAAATTAGATAGCACTAATATTTGGGTAAAATAGGAATTTGTGTTTTTGGGTACCCTCCACCGTCCCAACCTATTTAATTTTATAAACTATTCAAACAAATATATTATTTAGTTGAGTTTTGAACCCTATTATTTCCATTAGAAAGCTCTACTTATAATTTTACATAAATTCTTATTTGAACTTAAGTATCAAGATGATATTTTTGTTGTTACACATCCCCGATGAGAAATTTGTTTAGTTGCTCATAAATATAATATTTTTTAAAAATTAAATATATGTTGTGCAGTTTAGGTATTTTTTAAACAAATTGATAAAATATGAATAATATAAATTTCACAGTGATGGATCTATAATTTTTACATGGTTACACAGAGCTGTATAAAGTGATTTTTATTTTTGCATATATATATAAATTATTAATTTTATTTAATAAAATTTAAATTCACAATAGATTTGTTGGTATATAAATAAAACTATATTAATATCTTTACCAAAATCTATTAACATTAGTAACACTACAAACTTGTGTAACAAAATATATTAATTATTTTAAATTTTGTTAATATTTCATGAGTGATTAAAATTATAAATTCAGATACTAAATATAATTATTATTTTATACTAATATTTTTAGTAATAAGTAATATAGTTTTAGTAATAAAATCATATAAAAATAACTTTGATGTATCGTATGAGATCTCATACTAGTATTAATTAAAACAAAATCTAAATCACATAACACAATAACAAGTTTATTTTTTTATTTTTTATATCTATTAATTTAAAGATAATATAAAAATAAATAAATGTGCCCAAAAAATTTTTACTTCAGAAAAATAAAAAAATTAGCATGTGAAAAACCAAAGTCATATATAAGAAACTAGTTCTTATTATTTAAATATTCCTTTACTAATATCACTTCTAATTAAATAAAAGAAAAATCGACAAACACTGTATACACACACACAAACTCATATAAATATACAATATTTCATGTGAAATTTCTTACCCATATTAACAATAAATAAATATATCCTCAATATTAAACTATTTATTCTAAAATATCTGCATACCCACCCTTCCACATACATCCGCCCCTGCACATGCTTAGAACTTGTGTGTAACCATACCAATGTTATTGTCTGGTGGTCCAATCGGTCGATATTTATTATTTATTTTATAATATGTTTTTATTATATAAAAGATAATATTTTAAAAATTAATAACCAACGACAGTGATTTAAAGGATGAGTCAACAGGCAACCGACTATCTCGACCGGAATGTCCCTAAATTGCCGCTGTGGACCGTAATGGTTCACGTCGCAAATATGATTCCATTTAACCAATTCCCTGGCGACACATAACCAGTAGAACAAGCCAATTCCCTCCCACTCTAGATGACCCATCAACTAACTTTGACCACACAATAAATATTAATGAGATCCTAAATAATAATAATAATAATAATAATAATAATAATAAATAAATAAATAAATAAATTCTTCTTACACAAAACAAGAACTTATACTCATATCTTTAAAGAAAGCATTTTTATATTGCATAATGCTAATTATCATGAATCAGCATTAAAATAATTTTTTTTAATAGAATAGGTTAAAAAATATGAGCCAAATATTTAAAAAATCAAAAACTCCGCTTGTCGTTTCACTACAAATGTTGGAACTCGACTTGTCGTTTCACCACCGAAATTCGGGCGAAAACTGTGTGCTGCTATTTGTTTTTTTTAATTGGGCAGCAGGAATCAGCTGTTTCCCACCACCGTGCATCCTAGCAGAAGTCACTGTTCACGTTAGCGGCGGGTGGTATCTCGAAATGCCACAGTCGCCCTACACCCTTCACCAGATACTTCCTGCACAAGAACGCCTCTGCGTAAATCTTCTCCACCTTGCGGTCCACGTCGTGCAGGAATACGTGCGTCACACCTGATTTCTTCCTGTTCCTCGCCATCACCGCCGCCGAGTATATCGCCGCCATCCTCCCCGGAGCCTCCGGGAAGTACCCTCGCGGTGCGTCCACCATTATCATGTCCCACTCCGTATCGTACACCTCGTCTGCAAGCATATTCAGAGCTAACCTGCAACCACATAAACAATTTAACGGGTTAAGATAAATCTTATGTACAGTTCATTCAAACTGAAATTCGTCAAGAACGTAATGTGAGTGTGTGTGGATGGACGGTGAGTACCTGCATTTATGGTTTCCACGTAGAAATGATTTCTGGGGCGAGCAGTCGGATTCACTACGAAAATGGTGCAACAATTCATCGGCCTCGGAGAGTTGATTGCGGTAGCGGACGGTGTGGACGCGGAGGGCAGGGGCGTCTTTTAACACGGTCTGGACCCACTTGGGATCCTCCTCGAGGAATAGGGTCTTGCCGCGTGGGTTGAGCGAGGCCCACATGAGTGAATCGTGGCCGAGTCCAAAGACGAGGAAATTGCTGGGGCCGAGGGATCGGAGAACGTTGTAAGACAAGGTGATCTCGCCCAGTGATTGCTGAGGCACGACGCGCGACGTCGCGTAGTGGAGAATCGCTTCCAGCTGGAGACTCGTCGCCCTGCCGCCGGGCCGCCCGCCCCACGCGCCGCCGCAGATGAGGAGGGAAGAGCTGTCGTTTCCCAGAAGCAAAATGACGATCAGCGCGCCGCCCAACAGACCCGCCACAGCCAGGCCAAGAAGCCACCGGTTCTCAGGCTTGAAGTGCTGCTTTTGGTTGTGGCTTTTCTGCATTGTTTTGGTCCGGATTCACTCCTACTGCTGAAACTCGACTTATTTTTTATTAATCTTAGTGTATTTTTAGTGGAAAAATGGGATTGGAGGTGCTCGGTGTTTCTTCCAAGTTAATGATTTTTGAAAACTCATTTTATAGATTACAACAAAGTAGGTTTGGGAGGAAATATAAGAACTTACAGAATAAAATAAATAAATAAATAAATAAATAAATAATTACATGGTCTTCATTTCTTGGGATGGAATAACGTTTTTCTAACCCCTTTGTCTCCTTTTTCTCTTTCATTTTCCTTATATTTCGCACTATCAAATATTTCCCAACTTCCAACCTGTATATTAGTGATGCCACGTCATGTAGTGGTAATTTAGAAATAAAATTAATAACAAAGAATCTTGATTAGTGGTATGGCATAAATTAAATCATAGAGGACTTCTTTGGAAATATATAACTCAAGAGATTTTTTTAATTTTTTTGCAATCATGGTTATTTTTTAATAATTAGTATTTTTTTTTGTTTTTCATTATTTATACAGTACTAACAGATAAACATTAAAAAAAAGAAAGTAAAATGTACAAAACAATATAGGGGAATGTATCAAAGATATATTACTAATGTATATTGTGAACAATTAAGACGGTTAAGCACCATTCAAAAGTGGAACTTCAATTTTCCAATAAGGGATCCATGATGAGCCTTCACAAAATCACCAATTTGTTTGCCGGAAATCTTGGCAAGGGTTGCCGGAATGATAATTATTTGAAGTTTCAATTTTATCATAATAATATTAATTAATATATTATATTATAATAACAAAATATTAATTATATATGTATTTGCCGAGAATGATCAAATGTCCAGTTGGACAAGATCAGGTTTTGAAGACTACAGTACTAACATAATATATTTAATTACAACATACATAAAAATGAATGAAAAGATATCCTAACAAATTGAAATAAAGGTGGTCTCCTAAAGATGCCTCAGGGTAAGATGATATTAAATGAGCATGATTAAAATTGTATAATTAATACCGTCAACATGCAGTTAATAAAAAAAATATTTTTAATAAAATTGATATATTTATGGAAAAATAGTTTTACCAAAAGATATTTTGACAATCTGGATAATGTTTTGTTACAATATTTAAAACCCAGAGGATAAATGAAGCAAGGTCGAAAGAAAGAGTTTTCATTTAATTGGTGGGTGCAGTTGCATGACCTTAATAGTTGATATCATTGACTTATGCTCTGTGCATACGGCCTTTGTCGGCCTCTCACTCCGCAGAATCTATCACGCTAAATATACATACAATATATATATATATATATTATTTTAGGGACAAACACATTATACAATATACATGCAATTATTACATGATCAGGTAATGTTTTCATAATTCCATCACTAATAAACTTGATCCTACAATTACTTCAGCTTTCTCATGTCAGACACTCAAATTAATTTCAAAATTATTAATATATTTTATTTCATTATTTAAAATAATAATATTTATACATTATTATGTTCTAATATGAATCTAAAAAAATAAAACATTCCATAATATAAAACTAGAATCTTGACTTGACTTTGTGATCCATGTCATTTTCATTAATCGTTCGTTCTTCTATTAATATAAAAGTAGGATCGTGAGTTGTGTTGACGATACATGTCATTTCACTAATTCATTTCTTTAACTAAAATTTTAATAAATTTATTGTTTTAATTTTATTTTAAAATATAATATATCAAATTAATCATTCTTTTGTGATATTTACATAATAAATTATTGTATTTAAAATATAAAATATAGTTATTTATGTATTGATTATTTGTTTTTAATATGATATATGTATATATAAATATATGTTGAATTTAAATAAATAATAGATTAAATTTATATATATATATATTTGAGATAAAAATAAAAAAATTGTTAACAATTTTTTAAAAATAAAAATATTATACTATTAATTGATATAATTTATTTTTCACTTTAAAATTATGTAACAATTTGAAAAAAAATAATGGGTTGGACAATTTTTATTAGGTTTAGGGTCTCATTTATGGTATGTTTGAACGAGCCTTGTTCCGTCCGAAGGTAGGAAGTGTTGATCAATTTTGTAAGTTTGTTAAATATTATCCTACAGCCCTTCCTTAAAAGAAGCAAGGCATACTACTTTTTCTCATTTTCTTCTATCACTCATCCAATCATCTTACAAATTCAAATAACAGCTATAATAAATCAATCAATTAATTATTACACAACTTTTTAATGCATGTTCATCACTTTTTATAATAATTTACACATATTTTACAAATCACACACTAAATTTCAGAACAAACATAATATTTACATATTTTTTTTGGACTCACACAGTCTAAAATTTTCAAAAAAAAGATTTGTTACAACCTCCAATCTAATACGAACATATTGTTAGGAAGAGATACAATCAATGTGGTCTGTCCCGGCTTTAGGGTTAAGGTTCTGTATCAAAATCTTTTTTTCATTCTAGGCCTTTTAGTTCTGTATATCTTTATTAATATTTTATTTTATCTCTTACTTTACATGTATTATAATATTATAAAATAACGTGATTTAAGAAAATAAATTAAAACAAAACAAAAAATGTTAGCTGAAAAAAACAAAAAAGAAAAAACAGAAACCCTTGTTTTCCTTCTTTTCAATGGCGGACTGTAGTTGGCTCAATGTATCCGCCCAGTTATTGACCCAACCAGTAATATGAGTCACGATATATGGAATCAAATTGTAGAATGAATAACTAGAAGTGTTTTCAGCAATAAATCTATATCTATATTTATACATATTTAAAAAGAAGTCAGCTTAAAAATAGTAATATCAAATTTTTTTGCCAAAATAAGTTGTCAAATTAGAAAATGGATGCGGATATTCGCTACTCCGAACTTTTAAATACACCATAAATTAATTAGAAGAAAATTAGACATAATTAAATTAATTAAAATACATATATATATATATATTTAAAACTAACATAATTTTGTTCTTAACAAAGAAATATGCTTTTACTGTTCCCCATCGTGGACATGTTTTTTCATGGACTTCTTTATTGTGATTAAGCTAAACAAAAGGGTATTATTGTAATTCTCCCTCAATACACAACGCATCATCAACCTCCACTATCATTGTACTGGTAGGTATATATTAAGGAAGGACAGAAAACATAATGGGCGTTACTCAAAGAAACGAAAACGTGCTAATGTGATGCAGCGGTGCGTACAAATTATTGATGAACACGAGATATGAACGAGAGGATCAATCTGATACTACGTATACTGATTGAATCGCTCACGCTGAAAAGGATAATATCCTTGTATTAATTTTCATCCAAATCATCCAACCCTAATAATCAATGTTCGTAGGGTCTAAATACTAGAAGAATATTCAAGCCAAAATAAAAGAAAGCCCAATAGCTTTGGGCCACATAAACAAAGTACGAAATAAAGATGATAAATAATTAAACCCGTAATTTAGTTGGGTCTAATTTCTCCAAATAACGAAGCGCAGCTTCGTCTCCACCATTCTCCTCCTCTTCAAAACGATTCGCCCTCGAATCGAAACCAGCTTCGTCTCCAGAGGAGTTGTCACCTGCAAAAGGAACCAAATGCTTGACGTTGAAGACGTCGGATGTGCGAATGTGCCCCGGAAGGCGAAGGCGATAAGCATTTGGGTTAATCTTCTCCACTATCTCAATGGGACCGATCTTGCGGGACTTCAGCTTATTATACTCATGCAGGGGAAAACGATCCTTGGTGAGGACCGCCCACACAAAATCACCCACGTCAAACTGAACATCACGACGCTTCTTATCTGCAGCAGCTTTGTACCTAGAGTTGGCGGCCTCCAAACGGGAATGAGTAGTAGCATGAACCTGCTGAAGCTCTGTAATGAGGTCAACAGCACGGACATCAGCAGAAGGAGTAGAAGACAAGGTAAGAAGGTCCACAGGAGCACGAGGAACTAAGCCATACACCACATAGAAAGGACTGAACCCGGTACTGCGATTCAAAGCCTGATTATGAGCAAACTCAGCAATACACAACTTAGCATCCCACGATTTCAAATGATCTCCCACCAAGCAACGCAGCAAGTTACCCAACGAACGATTAACCACCTCAGTTTGCCCATCAGTCTGAGGGTGGTAAGCACTGCTGAAATTCAACTCAGTGTTGGCCATACGCCACAAAGAACGCCAGAAATGGCCAAGGAAACGGGAATCCCGGTCCGAAACAATGGACAAAGGTAAGCCATGCAAACGAAAGACATCACGAAAGAATAAGGTGGCAACATGAACAGCATCAGAAGTACGTTTGCATGAAATGAAATGCACCATCTTAGAGAAACGATCAACAACAACAAAGATCGAATCATTACCTCGTTGGGTGCGAGGAAGCCCCACGACAAAGTCCATGCTAATAGCAGCCCAAGGACGTGTAGGGACAGGTAAAGGGCGATACAATCCGGCATTAGTAGCAGTGCCCTTAGAAATCTGACAAACCCGACATCTAGCAACAAAGCGAGTAACATCACGACGAATAGTAGGCCAAAAGAAACGACGGGCCACCAACTCAACTGAACGGTCACGGCCCACATGGCCTACACCATGAACCTCAGAAATGAGCCTCAAGCGCAAACTGCATGTAGGAATACATAAACGAACACCCCGAAATAAAAATCCATCCACCAGAGAATAGTCCTCATAAGTGTTGTGCCCCAACAGGGATATAATAGGACCAAAGAAAGGATCAGATGCATAGAGATCCCGAAAGGTATCAAAATCGATAACCTCCACACGTATATCGGTTAACAAAGAGTGACGACGACTCAAAGCATCAGCAACTTTATTGTCCACCCCAGCATGATGGCGTACAATAAATGTAAATTGCTGTAGAAAAGCAGACCACTTGGCATGACGAGCAGAAAGGGAATCCTGAGTAGCCAAGTGCTTAAGCGCCTCATGATCAGTGTAGAGGATGAACTCACGCTGGAATAAATAATGTCGCCAATGACGAACGGCACGAACCACAGCGTAGAATTCAATATCATAAGTGCTGTATCTAGAACGAGCACCAGTCACCTTCTCACTAAAGAAAGCCACAGGACGACCTGCCTGTGTCAAAACAGCCCAATCCCCACCTTCGAAGCATCACAGTATAACTCGAAAGGTGTAGAAAAATCTGGAAGCACCAACAAGGGCGCGCTAGTAAGTCGAAGCTTGATCTCCAGGAATGCCGCCTCTGCTTGAGGAGACCAAGAAAAGGACTTACCATGCATGGAATCAGTAAGTGGAGCCATGATGGTACTAAAGTGACAAATGAATCGACGATAAAAAGAAGCCAATCCGTGGAAACTACGGATGTCAGTAACAGAAGTAGGAGTCGGCCAATCTCGAATAGCAGCAATCTTCGATTCATCAACCCCAATACCGGCAGCAGAAATCCGGTAGCCCAGGAATAGGACAGAATCTGTACAAAACGAACACTTTGAAGGAGAAGCATAAAAGTGTTCAGCCCAAAGGATAGATAAGACATCCTGCAGATGTGTTAGATGCTCGGTCTCAGACCTGCTGTAGATCAGAATATCATCGAAGTATACAACCACACAAGTCCCAATGAGAGGGCGAAGGGACTGATTCATAACCCGCATAAATGTACTTGGAGCATTGGAAAGGCCAAACGGCATAACCAACCACTCAAAAAGCCCTTCACGTGTCTTGAAGGCGGTCTTCCTCTCATCCCCCGGTCGAATCCGAATCTGATGGTAACCACTCCGCAAATCCAGTTTACTGAAAATCACTGCACCAGATAATTGATCAACACGAGATATGAACGAGAGGATCAATCTGATACTACGTATAGTGATTGAATCGCTCACGCTGAAAAGGATAATATCCTTGTATTAATTTTCATCCAAATCATCCAACCCTAATAATCAATGTTCGTAGGGTTTAAATACTAGAAGAATATTCAAGCCAAAATAAAAGAAAGCCCAATAGCTTTGGGCCACATAAACAAAGTACGAAATAAAGATGATAAATAATTAAACAAATAATTTAGTTGGGTCTAATTTCTCCAAATAACGAAGCGCAGCTTCGTCTCCTCTATAATGATAGTTCCTTTATCTGGGACTTGAAACATGATCCAATGAACTAAATGCATATTCCCAGCCAGATTTGATGCTATCATATTGAGGTAAGACAGCTACCTACCAGTGTAATGAAATAGCCGCATTGCCATTTTCTAGTCATCGTCTTATACAAGATTGTCTTAAAGCCAATACATACAAAAATTCTATAATAAACTAAAATTTCACAATTTATATATAAATCCAAAAAATATATATATAACACAAATTATCAAAAATCAATATTATATAACATGTAAAATTTCTCAATCTATCCATCATGTTCGTTTGAAAATATTGAACCTTCCAAAGTTGTTCAAATGATTTGGAGGACTTCCTCTTCTTCTTTGTTTCTTCCATCCCTTTCTTCTTGTTTTTCTTTTTTCTGTTTTGTGTTTTATGTACTTTATATTTTACTTTTTTAATTAAAGAGCTATAATTGATATAAATAAGGTATATTTAGTAAAAAAAATATATATTAATTTTATATAAAGTGTATTTAGACTTCGGATGTATTTAGAATTTTCGAGATGCAAATAGAAACACCCTTAGAAAATATGTAAAAACTTGAAGACTATTAATGGAAAATACTATTTTTTTAAACTTTTTTCACTATTGTGAATCTAGACATTTTTTTGACGTTTATTAATAATTCTTTGATTTGTTTTCCTTTTTCTTATTTCTTTTAATATATTATTTTTAAAAATATATAATATTTTTGTATCTAATTTTTTTGACGTATAATATATTAAATTAATTTTTTTTCATAATTGTTAATTTGACGCTCATATTACATACAAAATAAGTCGTTAGATTAAAATTATATATTTATTTATTTATTAATTATATTAAATTTGATTATATATTGTGGATTAAAGTATTTATATTGAGTATGAATTGTGGCAAAAAATTAATTTCATAATTTTCTTATAATAAGATTATCGGGCAATTTTATTTTTTAATATAATTAATCAATTTATTTATTTAATCTTAAATTTATTAGTCAATAAATCTATATATACTAACACAAGTAGAAAATATGATTTATTGTATAAAATGAACCAATTATTTATTTTAATGAACAAGTATGAGAATATTTAAATAAGAAAAAAAATATTTTTCTAAAAGTTTTATTCAATTTTTTATTAGATATTTAGGTTTGTTTGAATATTTGTAATCTATTGAACTATTTGTAGTGGTTCACATAGTCCAAGAAGAATATGTAAAGAGATCAGGGATGAGAATTAATCAATTTTGAAAATGGATATTTTTATTTTTTAATTTGTCTTATTTTCTATCCTATAGAATAATAAGTATTATATTCAATATGTGATATTAACGGTAAGGCAAAATAAATCACTTAATACAAGTCATTTAAATTCCATGTAGAATATTTCAAATTAATTTAGTTTGTTTTCAAGATAGAATTATTTATTTCAATTTTCAACTCAAAAAAAAAAAAAAAATATATATATATATATATATATATATATAGAAACAAATATTCTAACTAATTAAAAATTTCATTCTCAATTCAAACTGTGTGACGCCTGAACAACTATTAGAGAAATAAGAGAAATTTGAACAATAAAATAATTTGTTTTTTTTTTTTTTTTTGGAGGTTATGTTGAAGCCTTGTCTCTTCAACTTATCATTGTATGGCTATTTCAATTTTCAGTAGATTACTTTCAAACATAAGAGACAGCTAAAGTTGGGCTTTGTTGGCCCGTTTTACAAGCATAGAGGTTATTATTTTGGACCAAGGCCCATTTTAATTTTATGGAGTAATAGACCGAAACCATGGGATTCTAGACGGGGTCTGTCGGGTGCCGACACAAGTTTAATGAATACACTATCTTTTTTTAATGCCGACGATTATTTGTAACCCCAACTATTTTTCAGACACATTTCATCACTTTAAAATAATTTGGTTAATATTTTCAAAGATAATTTCGGATTTTACAAATAATTTAAAAATTCCAAATTTTTGAAAATAATTTTTATATTTTCAAAACTGTTTTAAGAGTTGTAAAATATTTTTAATTTTTTTTAGAAAAAATGACAAAAATATCTTAAATTTTTTAATTTTCGCTAGGAAAATGGGATGGAGGTTTTAATCGAAAAAATTGGTATAGTTGGGGTACATCAAAACCCAAAAATTAAAAGTTTTAGATACCAAGATGATAAAATTGTTACACTTCAGGTTTCAAAATGAAATTAACTCTAATTTATACGTCTCATGTGTTTGGATTTTAATTTATGATCTAACTGAAAAATTATCCCAAGTATAAGATTTCTAGTTGATGTGGTATTTCGAAAGAAACATATTTTAAGATATGTTTCTTGGATTTTGGGAAAATAATACTTTCTTAAGATTATTTTCAAAAATTATGTTTTAACCATAACTTTTATATTTAGTTATATAAAAATAATAATTTTAACAAAAAATATTTTAATGATGAGAAAGTAATATTTTTTAAATGTTCTCTCTTGTTCAAAAATATTAAATATTATAAAAAAATATTATATTTTATATGTGTCGAATAAATTCATAAAATTTAAATTGTGTCTGTCTAATTACTTAGATTTAAATTCTGCAATTCTAGTATAGAGATCCTCAACTTAATCAATTAGAATTAGATATTGGAAACTTTCAAAGCATTAGATCAAAGAAGGAAAGTCCTCTGCATTGAAAAATATTGAATACTTTTTATGAGTAAGACTCTTATTCATCGAATGCACATAATGTAATCTAACAAAAAATATTTTTAAATAAGCTAGTAATACATTATAAGTGAAAAAATAATATTATTAAAAAATTAACAACTATATTTTTCAGAGTAACAAGTAATATCTTTAATTTTTAAAAAAAAATAAATAAAATTGTTATATCGAGTTCAACGATAACCAAATGAACATAAATATTTTTTTTTAATTTAACATATTATATCAACATTAATAAATTTTTATTTAGAAAATAAAAAATTTTATTATTTAAATTTAAATAAAAGCCCCTCTAATCCAACGGTCTAATAAATACACCAATTTATTTTTGACCTACGCAAGGTCCATTCCAACATATTACATGACTAAATTTGTCTTAAGTAACAACATTGTTCTGTCTTGAAAAGAACAACATGATTAACTAGCGTTTCACCCACCATTCCTAGCTTTTCCCAACTCTCCATTTTATTTTTCAGAGAAAATTTTAACCTATCCTCTCATAACTTAATAAAATTAATTAAATAAAAAAGTGTGAACAAAAGAAATTGGAGACTGAAATTCCTAGTTGTCGTCACTTGGAGTATAAAGGATCCACGTGGAGAGAATCGCGCCGCGTGGTCAAAGCTGCTGAAAATCCTACAGCTCAGTGAAACTCATTAATGGCGGACGCACAACTACACAGACAACTATATCTCACATTCATACTCTCTTAAATGACCTTCACTCCTCCCAACTACCCACCCCCGGCACCATTAATACCCCCACACCCCACCCCCACCCGGGCCACCCCACTCCGCTTTACCTTTTCAAATTGATCCATCAACTTTGATCACACACTTCATTTCACTCCATAATCCAGCAAAAGATTTCTCCAATAATGGAGAGGAAAACCAGCACAAAGTTTTTGGCTACGCTCTTTTGCCTCTCGGTCCTTGCAATAATGGCCGGTGGCGACGACTCGATCGCCACAAAGTGTGCGTCGGAGTTCCAGAAGGTGGCGCAGTGCCTCCCGTTCGCCACCGCGAAGGCGGCGGTGCCGAGCAAGGACTGCTGCGACTCCGTCACGGATTTGAAGGACAACAATCCGGCTTGCCTTTGCTATATAATCCAGCAGATCCATAACGGCTCGAACGCCGACGTTAAGAGCATGGGCGTGCAGGAATCGCGCTTGCTGCAGTTGCCGTCTGCGTGTAAGCTGGCTAATGCTAGCGTCACTGAATGTCCAAGTAAGGGTTTCTACTGCGTGTTTCTCTCGGTGTACTAGTGCGTGTTTTTGTCTTATATTCTTTATACACATAGTGATATCTCATATGAGCATCACCCGTATGGGTATGGGTCGGGTAGAATTTTCCTCTTGGGTGCAGGCATTGGTATGCATGTTGCAGATTCTGGCAATTTCAAAATTAAAATTAGTTTGGCAAACAATGTAATTTCAAGGTCCCAGAAAGCAAAAACGGTAATATTGACTGTTAATAAATGTCATTTGGAAGTCTTGTTTAATCAAGTCCAATGTAATAGAACACTTGAACTGGGCCCCAACTTAATTGATTGAGCTTTCGTCAAAGCTACTAAAGTAGCTTTAAAGTTTCAATTTAAGCTCTACTTGGATCGAGTGCATGTGCATTGAATGTTTTCATCACAAATGCAGACATTCATATGAATGTGTGTGAATTTGTTGTGGAAAATACCTTGGGGCAAAGGCGAAATCCCTCGCCATCCTGCGTCCTTGGGGCAATCTGCCACCCAGGAACCAACTGAGCTGTCCATGCGGACTGTTGTGGAAAATACCTGATACACCATACATTGGGTGTAGGTTAAAGGAGACCCCATATTTGATAGACTTGAGATCATAGGATATAGTATTTCATCCTTATTATATTTGATTATTTATATGCCGAAATCAATCAACATTGAGATCTAGTTCAAGAAATTAAATTTAATGGTGTGGGTCCAGCTTGAAATCCAATTAGTCACGTTAAGCTCAAGATTGACAATGTATCGACTTGAATCTATGGTACACTAACAAAATGAAATACTAAGGTTAAGCTCAAGATTATTTATTTCATCATGGTATGTCTGCGTTCGAGATTGTGATGTGCATTGTGAAATGAAATAAGAGAATTTTACACTAACAAAATGAAATACTAAGGTTAAACAAAATATGAGAACCAGTAAAGTAGATTTAAAGACAGAAACACATTAGGAAAAAAGATGGATTCAAGTAGAAAAATGGGTATATAATGGATGTTGGTGTCCCGCCCGGTGCCCCAAGGCCTGGTTAGAGCCTAGAGGATCTCTGGTGTAGATCAAGCTTGAAAATTTTTCATCAACTTTATGCGACAAAAGCTCTCATTTTTTGTTTCCAACCTGACTCTTCTATGAGACAGCAGGATTAATAAATTGTTATCGTTAGATTGGGAGGGAAATTTTAAAACTTGGTAAGCTTTAAATTATCATGCAGTAGCACAATCTATCGATGATGGAAAATTGATACCCTGTGATTGTTGAATCGAGTTCTATTTTGATTAATGTTCCCTGTTAACTTTTGAATTTCTTGCAATGAGCAGAGCTGCTGCACTTGCCTCCAAACTCCCCCGATGCCGCTATCTTCACCAATGCCAATGCCACCTCCTCCACCACAACCACTCCAGTCACCACGCCTGGTGGATCGTCGTCCACCTCAACCAGTAATGGAGATTGGTTCAAACCTCAACTTTCGGGATACCTAATTGTGGCGATGGCAATCTTCTTCCACGTGGGGCTTATGAAGTCTTGAATATGTTCGGAGTTCTTTAGAAGGTTTTATGAGCTCTGTTTTTCTTTGTGTGTTTTGCTTAGGCTCCGATGGCATAAACCATATTCAGCTTGCATTTGTGTGTTGCTGCGTAATTGAATCCAGCTTTAGGTTTTTACCTACAGACTGAATTACATTCGATTTTGGATGTGGCCTTTTACTATGTTAGCTAATGTAGCTAGATGCTTTCCCAAAGTATTTTCTCATTTCCTTCTCCAACTCTTATCTTTTTATACCCGAAAATGGGTTCTTCCCTTGCCAATCATGTTTTATCACCTATTGAAATCGAACTCTTTTTTTTTTTTTTATTCAAAATTATTCTACGGGTATAAGGTTATTTTATACTTGTTTTCTTCCACCATTGTAGATGATTGTATGCCATTTTATACACTTAACTTTTGTTGATTTTTTCAAATAAAATGAAACACCTAAAATACTACTTAAAATAAAGAATTTTGAGTGCAAAAAGTAAGTTCAGGGATGCAAATCAATTCAATCAAGTTACGTTTGAACTCTATTTAACAGTGATATCAAATAAGTTACAAATGTACATTTACATTTAACAAAATCTAAATTTCAACTCTAGTTTGAGCTCAAAGTAAAATATATTTTAAAAAAAGAAGAAGAAGAAAAGTAAAAACATCGATTAATTGGCTCAATTAAAGTTCAGTTTAATTAACTATTAAATGAGTTCAAATATAATATTCAAGTTCCATAACATTTGAAAGAAGTTTGAACAATAAAACATTGGATTCAACTAATTTACAGTCAAAGTGAAGTTGAACAGGTTAACGGTAGAAATCATGCAATGTGATTGATTACCCAAAAACAGATTGAGGGTTACAAACGACAGTACCAAATTCAATTTTAGCGCTGCTCGTAATTCAGCCTAGACCCTTTTTCTGGCCACCTAAGCTCCGAAAAGGCTTTCTCTAGGCACTAATCCGCCAACATTCTGACGCCTAAGGTATTTTACAAGAAAAATTCATGATCTTATCATATTAAATGCATCAATTAAATAGAATATTTCAGTTTATTTCTGGTTAGAAAGAAGAAGGGTCGTTAGTTGAAGGTGAAGGCAAGGCAGGAATGAAGTACCCTAGCAGGAATATCCATCAAAAGCTGCATGCCCGAACAAGATTAGATGTTCATCTCGTAATTCTAAAAAAAACATTGTGATCTAAGAAATTAATAAACCAGTCAGCATATACAATAGAAATATAAATTGTCATTAGTTCATGAGCTCGAAGGGGCTGTTTGTATATAGATCCAGCAGCATGTCACAGCTTTATTAACAAAGAAACCATAGGTGAATCCGGGCATCATAACGGGTATCATTGTGAAACGAGTCAACATGCATTTGTAAATGTGATAACTTGAAAACATACATAGATTTTACCATATTCTCTCATGTTTCTAAATGGCTAGTTTAATATGCTGGAATATAAGTCAGTGTCATACGGTGTTAAGAATAGCTGGAACTCCTGAAAGTTAGAGTTGGTGGCGAATGAGTGAGCGCGGGGATGAGTCGAAGATTGATGTGGGGGCATCCACAAATCTGAAGAGGAGAGGGGCACGCCTTCTGGGACTCCATGCAGCATCATTGGCTGAGTATCACTTTCATGTATCGGATTTGATGGCGTGGATTGCGGTCCACATGAGACCCACGAATTACTTGACAGAAGAGAGAGAGCACGACGATATTCGGGTGCTGCATCTGAGGTGGAAGATGATGAAAACTGGAATTCCTTGCAACCTGGAAAGTGGAAATGAAAGATAGTAATAATCTAACATTCATATGTGCAAGTAGCAAAAATCTAGTATATTGAAAAACATCAATTAGTTTAAAAAATACGACCGCTGCGTCAATTAGGTTGTGTTTGAATTGAGGAGTTTGAAATAGATTAGATGTGAATCCTCCCCAATCAGGAAAAAAATAATTTAAGGAGAGGGTGGATTTCTCATCCATTCGATAAATACTTCTATCCAAACAACATAAATGGATTTATTAAGACGGATTTTACATTTATCTGAAAACCCTCAATCCTAATGCAGCCTTGAGGAAAATTGCATAAGGACCGGCCCGTAAGATCCCATTCTATTCAATATTTAACTTATATCAACAAGACACAGCCCATGAGTGGTCATAGCTTTATGAAACTCTTGTTCCATACCACCTATCTATCAAGGGTCTTCTCTAAGTAAGACCAAGTTCAATATTAGTTCTTCCCAGGATTTCTAGATTTGACGGTTCCTCTAATTTATCATTAATGTCAGTTACACCAATTTCCTAATGATGAGCACTTGACAACCTTACAGATCATGAGCACATGAGAGAGTAGAGGACAGTTCAAGCTAAGATATCAATTATTTCCATGATATTTTCTGCATCGTTATTATCATAATTTGAATCACTGTCTTAATATATATGAACGTAACTTGCCTTGCTATTGGGCTCACACAACCACATATAGTATATATGTCCCAAAATGTCCAGTTTTAACATGAAACAGGGCGTCTAGGAATCGATGAAGTCTCTAAATAAGAAATCACAGTAACAGTAATAAATTTGAGGCTAGATTGAATATATGGATAGCATTAGCAAGTTTCCTTTTCAAAATTATAAGAAACTTAATCAACAATAAATACAATAATGCGACTAAGAAAAAAGCAAGTTATATTTTTTGTACTTGTGAGTTGTGTCAAACAGAACAATTCTCAGCAGGAATCTTTTTCCAAGTAGATCTCATGCAACAAACAGAAAACTCAAATCTAGATATAACATATCACAAAAACTTTTGTGCATCGGGTGCGCCGTGCAATTCAATCTAGAGTATACTTGTTTTAACTAAAAAGTATTGCTTATTTACTCGAAAAGTATTAATACTGATTTGTTACATAAAAAAATAGTAGTATTTTTAAGTAAACAAGTGATAAATTTTAGTAAAACAAGTAATATTTTAAATCAAATGCACAGTGCAGCCGATGTACAAGAGATTCACTCATAACATATACTCCCTCTGTCCCAGATAAAGGGTCTTGTTTCTATAACTAGAAATAGTTAAAGAAGCAAAACCCTTTACCTGGGACGGAGGGAGAATTAGTTATAGATATTCCCGAAGAAGGTAAACTGACCTGGATTCAAAACCTCGGTCACAGTGCTCTTGGATACCAGAAGTCCTTTTGATGTATTACTCTGCATATTGATGAGATGTGGCAGCTTAATTCCTGGCATCTGCATTTGCGTGCTATTAACTCCATTGCCATTGGACTTCGAAGGACAACCTTTTGTTAGGGTGAATTTGGAGTTGCGCGTGCTATCCCATGAGGTATTAGCCAAATTTCTTGAGTGAATAAGCGAAGCATTATTCAACAGAAAACTCATTTGTTGCCTACCTCCTGTACATGTAAAATGAACATAGAATTATCAATTCATCAGGTTTGCCCAAATCTTCAGTATAAAATACATGGAAAGTCACCATTTTCTAAACATTCCTCCCATGATTATTTCCCCCTTCATGTCAAGTTTTGAATGTCCTATATCTTGTCACCAAAGGCAGACCAAACTATTGAGCTATTTTCAGAAGGTTGATGATGCATTTAGCACATCCTGAATCTCCTGACACAACTGATCTGAATGGTAAATTCTCCAACTCATCCATGTTTTTCATCAAATCAGTTTTAGAGAAAGGAAAGCAGCATAAAAGTCCTCTTAAAGTTCAAAACATCAAGTCTCCTCAAAGTACAAATAATTATTTAGTGAAAGTAAATTTACAATAAACCAGATTATACTTCATGTATCCAATTGTATTGAACAGAACCATAGAAAATATAAAGACAAACTATGCTAGCCCAACGTGTAAAATTTTAAATGCACCCATTATATTTGTTATATTCAAAAACTTATCGTCAGGAATCAAACAAGACATATTGTAAAAACCAATGAGTACAATACCACAGAATGGTGAGAGCCTCGCTGAATTAAACTTGATAGTTTCCTGCTGTGGCTTCCTGCGTCGTGCATTATGATCAGAAAGTCGTCTTCTACAACTGCGCTTCTTCTCGTCAAACTCAGACAAATTATGGAACCTTGAAACATAAAGCACCTTTAAATTTACAAAAATCTTCCAAACTAATGAGATCTATATAAGGAAATGCATTATTACATGGCATAAAGTAAAATGTAATTCTACGACTGTGATTTCTGGAATAAAATTACCTGCTACACTGTTGGCAAAACCTGCGTTCAAGGCCACCTACAATAACCTTTGGGCATTTGGAATGGTTGTCACAAACTCTGTGTTTCCTGTGATATTCTTTAGCTGTTGAAAGATCAATATTGCATCCCTCAACTGCACACCGAGGTATGTGAAGATTTTGACCTGAGGGTTTAGTTCTCTTCAATGAAGTGGTGGATGAAGTAGGCATGACAGATAAAGATGCACCCTTAACATTGCCCCCAGTACCACTATTCTCAAAGTACGTTCGCTTTCCCAGTTTCAGACCAATCAATGGTTCGACAGAGCCATAAGAAACTTCCAAAGGTGGAGAAGTTTCCGGAAACTTAGTTCCTTTGAGTTCCATTTTCTTGCTAAAATTATCAGAAAAATCATCAAATCTCTTGAGCCTAAAGTCTGCGCTTAGGTTGCCTTCTTTTGTGGAAGAGCCGGATGCTGATATCGAGCTCTTAGCTGAAGAAACATGCCCACCATCAGAGCCAGAGGCGCCACTGTTCCCACCACCTGTAGAGAGATTGAAGGATCCAGCATCAATTTCTCCATCATCAATAATAGTCCAATCAACCAATTGCCGCTTCTTAGGACTTTCTGTTGCTTTTGAACCAAACCCAGCAAAGCTTTCCCAATCCCACTTCGCATTCCAATCCATCTCATAAAAGTGGCTCATTAAATGGACTGTCTCAACTACCACAGTGCTTGGGATGCATCGAAAACTAGGCACTGAACTGCAAATGAAAAATGAAGACTTAAAAATATGCTTAGAAGAAAAGAAGGTTTTAAGAACCCTACAAAAAAGCACAAAAAAATTAAACGAACAAACAAATAGAAAGCAAGAGAGAGAGAGAGAGAGAGAGAGGGAGAAAGAGAGTTGTCTTAAAGGATCAAATAACAAAAAAGTCTCACATAATCCAGATTCAGGAAATTGTCACGATTACCTTGGAGATATGAGAAAGTAATTCACCCCATGGCGAAACTACAATAAGCTGTTTCCAAAGGGTTAAGAAATCAAAAGAAAAGAATCAGGACACTTCTTGAAAAGAATAAAGTTTCAAATCAAGCGTTCAACTCAACCCAAAAGTTCAACAAAGAACGTTTTATTCTTTTTCCAAAAAATAATATTTGTTGTAAATTCCCAATCAAGACTTCAAAGCAGAGTAGACCAGGTCTGAAACAAAAGACGAACAAGAAATGAGTCAAATTACAGCTCCAATGGTTGATAAATTTATCATACCATACCACTCAGAGCTTGTTTAGAGAAGAAAGCGGTGAAATTATACTCTCCCTTCTGTCAGAAAATAAGATAACCTGAAAGTAATTTTACAGTTTACTGCCTATTATTAACAAAAAAACATTGAGTGAAATAGAGACTGTCCTTTTCTCTCTCTTCTTCTTTTTCTTCATTTCCTCAGGAAAGATGCCAACACGCATGATTATGATTGACAATACATCCTTGAAAAAAACCATTGACAAGAAGAAGAGAAGATCTCAAAAAAATCTTAGAAGAAATAAAAACCACACCTATTTACGATGCTTTCAGCGCCTTCCTCACCAACTTAACTCGAAATAATAAAAATAGTAGTTGATGGGGCAGTTAAGGTCCCCCCGCAGCACATAAAAATGTTCTCCTTTCTCCGACGGACAAAAAGGGGGGGAAAAACTCAGAACACCCAAATAGCCCAACACGACGTCGCTTTGCCCATCCTCAATGACGTGGAAACACCTCAGACGCCACAACCCAAAAATTTTAGTCTAAAAGAGAGAGAAAAGGGGAGACGAAAGAGGTAAAGAGAGAGAGAAAAGGGCATCTTTCCCCCCCAATTTCCAAAGCTGAAAATAGTTTGTTAGTTCCAAAATTTTTCACACATTTTCGGAAAGTCTTCAGCTAATAATCCCCACTCTGTTGAGAAACTCCTCTGCTGTTTCTCCAAAAACAGTAAGCATATAACATAGAGCTGTTCTCCCACCCTTTCTCACTGAAATATTTCATCATCCCTTCTTTTTCACCCTCAATGGAAAATCATTTTTCCTTTCCGCCGTTCAGCAACAAGTAATCATTATAGTAGCAGGAAAGTTAGTTAATCAGGCTGCACATAATTACAGAACAAACAAACAGAGCAGACGAAAAGAGAAACATTTTACTTTATATAAGGAAATGAAAGAGAAGTGCAGCTTACCCAGGGAGAGACAGAGAGAGAGGGATAGGGAAGTGTGGGGAGTGGAGCAGAATTTATTTTACCAAAAGGAGAAAGGTAGAAAAGGAGAGTGGGGGTGGGGCAACTGGCAATCACAATGGTTTGAGCTATGTTTTCTGTACGGAGGACGTGGGTCCCATCAAGTGGTAGGGTGTGTGAGCGTCCAGATGAGTACCAGTGGGTGCGAGCCAAATCGGACGGATGGGGTTGAGGATAAATAAATATAGTGCAGCTGCAGATAAAATTAGTTTGGATTACTGTAAAGGACAAGAAGCTGCTAAATTATCAAAACATGCCTTTACCACCGGAAAATTCTCTCGTAGACTATCTACCAAAATAATTAGCACTCTTTAGTTCCATTTTTTTAATCACAAAAACATTATTTTTTTTTCATTATTCAAGAAAATAAGTATATATTATATGTAATAATTGTTAGAAACAAGATAGAATAAGTGCAAGAGTTAGATTTAAAAAAAATATATATATATATATAAAATGGTCTTGTATTTAGTACATATGATCTAGAAAATTGTTCTCAACATACAATAACTTTTAAATTTATGAACCGTAGTGCAACAATATCAAAAATTATAAATGAACTACTCGATGTTTTGAAACTTTTTTACATATGAGAGAAGAATTACAAATGTTAAAATATTTGAATGCACATTTTAGTGTAGTTAATAAAATAATAATTTTGAGACTTATTTATATTAATTGAAAAATTGTGATGTTTTTTCAGAGTTAGAAATTGTTAAGAAAATCATTAAAAGGTTTGTCCTTACCACAAGTTTGTATGTTAACTCTTGGACAAGTTTAACAATAAAATGTTAGGTGGGTTTAAAACACGTATTTAAATCATTCATAACTTAGTTATCTTATTAAAAAATAATTATTGAAATCTCCACTCAATATAGTTGAGTTAACATTGAAAACAATCTTTAGTGTATAGGTCTTAACCTCATTTCCTTGACTACATTGTACATTAAATCTCTATTTATATTTTTTGTTAATGCATCCACTGTATTCTCCTTTAATTTCAAGTAATGAGTAGAAATAGCTCCAATAAAGATCAATTGTCTAAAGACGTTATGCCTCCAACGAATGTGTTGTACATACTATTTTGTGACCTACCGATTGTTGATATTATGTCACTAAGTATCATAATAGAAGGCATTGTTTTGACCAACATGGAATATCCTCTAAGAAATTTCTCAAACATTCAACTTCTTCGCCAGTTCTATCTAATGCAACTAAACTCTACTTTCATGGTGGATGGAGTTATTCATGTTTGCGTCATTGTATCTTTCTAATAATGTCAGGAAATATGGCATAAAAGTATATCATGGCTTAAGGTATGCTTTAGATACCTTATTATTGGCGAATCTACTAAGCTTTCTAGCTAAATATATAATATCTAGGCGTGAAAATTTTATTAGGTACATTAAGCTATAAACAACCCTTAAATATTTCGAACAGAGATATTGAGTCTACTCCATTTTTGGCTATATGTAGACTTCAGCCCACTAATGCCTTGATCAGAGGTAAGTCAAAAAATTTGAATTTTTTTAATATATTTTTAACATAATTAAATTGTAACAAGATAATTTTACTAGATCCAGTTAGAACACGTTGAACAACAACTTCAAATTCACAACTCAGTTGAGACACAATCATCCTTTTGTGCGAAACATATGTAAACAACAAAGACTACATTAAACAATTGTTTCAAGCATTGTGAATAACTCAATAGTTTATTAGCAAAATCAAAACAAGATGAAACATTTATGAAACACATGTATGTTATCGTAATTGTTGTTCTTTAAATAATCAAATTTATAGATACTCTCGATACAATTTATAGAGTATTCTAAGTTGAAAATTATTAAGATAATGCAACATCTTTGAATAATTATAGCATTTCCCTTCGAATTTCCTCCAATTCCGAATTCATTTGTTTAAGTTTTATAGATAAGAGGCCGTGGTATGCATTGACTTTTTTATGAATTTTATTTTTATCTTGAAAGTTTTGGAAATATTTTATTTTTGTAATTAGAGTTTGAATATTATAATTGAAATTAATTTTCTACATTTTTATTATTAAAAATATATTATTTATTACGAAAAATATTAGTAAAAGAAAATATTAATTATACGTAATATCTAAGTTAATAATTTTCATATTTGATTATGAATTTATTTTAAAAAATACAAGTTAAATATTATCAAATTTTAAATTATATTTGAATTTATGTACTTAAAATTCGAATTTGAACTTGTATCTTTGTATTTGATTATATAAAATACTGAAAAAACTTAAATACAAAAACATATTATTTCACATATTTATATTATCATATAAAATAAAAGGCGAACATGTTCAAATGATTACTTAAATACAATTTATTCCACATATTAATTAATAAAATGGTGAAAAAACTATAATTTCAAAATAATTATTTAAATACAATTCATTTATACAAACTCACCTAAATACCCAACAAACCAATTAAGCAACTTGAAAAAATTGAAGACCTCTACATTTGTCGGGATTTAATTAACCTATGACAGTCTTGGCAGAAATAAGGAGAAACTACCGTATAGCTACGTTAGATCTGTGAATGCAAAAAAATTTGGTCCAACAACACGAACTCTTCTGACTAAAAAAGATTCGGCCCCGATAACACATAGCTAGACGAATGATGAAGAGTCAACTTTTGTTTGGAAATAATATTTGCAGACTTTTGGTATTTCCTTAACCTAATATTTGGATTGGTGGAAGATGACATGTCGGATACCAATTTGAGGATTCTTCCAAATAATTATTTATCACTACTAGAGTGACTTATCTCTTCTTCATAGAGATAGATTCAATATTATAAACTTTACCATTATTTTTTTGTTTGAGCTATGTGTGAGAGAACCACATCATTTACACATTTGATCTAACAATGTAGGCTATTTCCAACATGAGTTTTTGGCATTTTTTCATTCACTATTGGGAATACTCAATATGTATACTATCTTTTGGGAATAGGGTAGGCTAGACTAAATTTTTACATAAATAGTTTAAATTTTATTTATAAATGTGAAATTTAAGACTGATTTAGTATATATAATAATCTTTTTGTTTTTCAACCTAAAATCTATTATACAAATCGGCTTTTTTTTTCAGTCTAAGTTTGACCTGTTTCAAAAATAAATTTGTTCTGAAGTTTACTTAAGGACTTACCTATTATCATACCAATTTGAGATTATGCATGGCCTAAGAAAAATAAGTAAAAAATGATGTTGTAAACTAAATAAGAAATAGATGTAAGATTTGGATTAGTGTACTTTTATTTAAAATAATATATACTAGTTAATTATATAAATAAATTATCATTATATATATAAGAAAAAATTATATATGTGTATATATACATACATATATATTAATTCACACACCACATTATATGGACTTCTAAATGTGCTGGCCTAATAGGGATAATAACATTTTTGTAATGGCTTAAACATACTCTATAAAATTAAATAAATTTTAAAGAAGACTTAAATATGGTCTATTTATCATATAGATTAGGTTAAACAAGGTTCAAAGTAGACGAAGTTGTAGGCCCCTATCGGGTAGACTGGCATATATCATAATTGTTGGATGAATAGCTAGGAAACTCAAAGTGTGATTGGATATGACAAAAAAAATGTAACGATTATGGTTGATCTCATATATCTGTTTAAAATAAGAGTGTGAATGGTTGTTAAATTTTTTGAATTAATAGTATCTTTTGAAGATAAATGTGAAAATAATATATAAATCCGTATATAAAGTTATGTATATTTATACTTAAATTATCTTCAACAAATTATAAATATTAATTTCAAAAATATGAAAATATTTCCATCATATAAATATACTTATAAATACTTGTATATTTTCATATTCATAGTTATATACATTTATATTTCTTGTTGTATATATAAATACATATTTATGTAAACATCAATATATATACTTAATAACAATACAAATTATAAATATATAATGATCAGCTATATAAATATAAATATATTATAATTCATTATATTTATACATTTATCTATACTAATAAATATTTATAAATAAATGTAAGCAATATGTAGACATTAATATATATATATATATATATATAAATATTTATTGATATATAGAGATACAATATATAAATATATTTATATGAAGATAAATATACTTAATAATAATACACATTATAAATAAATAATAAAAGTTATTCGAAGATAAACATGATTCTACAAATACAATTTGTAAGTACTTATTTGTTTATATTTCTGTTTAATTATATATGTAACAGTATATTTACCTAAACTTATGTATTTAATAACATATACATTATTGCCAAATAAATTTAAGGTTTAAATATATAAATATAATTACATTTCTAAAAGTATAATTTATATTCATACTTTGTGTTAAGAAATATAAATATATATGTATATATAAATATATTGCATTTAGAAACATACTTTTCCAACTATATTTGGTGTTATCAACTGTATATTTTTGACTGGTAGTTTTGCATATTTTAATATATATATATATATAATTATTATTATTTTGATAACATTACTCTGATGTTTGTTTTGCGACGTGCTTATCTTAGTACACCATATACCATATATACAAACTGTTAAATCAATAATTTAAAATTTAAAAAGTTTTGACCGTTGTAAAGACAATATTATGCTATATATGTACATACATATATTTATATATATATAGTATTGTCCGTACGTGTTTGGTCATACGGATTTGTGGGCTACAAGAAACAGGGGAATCCTAATTCCTTTTGTGTAGGATCTATATCTAGTAGTACCTAAAGAGTAATTAGGATATATTTTATCAACTGTAGTATTTAATTATTCCGAGTACAGTAATGTAATACAATTACAATTTCTTCAAACCGAAAACGACATTCCATCTAGTACTAATAATTTAGGACTGCCCAATCTTAAATAGTTCCAGCTAGCTAGCTAGCTGGGGTGCAATAAATTAACCCAAACTATTCGACTTTGTTTTGATTGGTCAAGAACTCAAAACCTAATTTATTAATCAAACAATTAGTTGGACCACTTGACAATTTGATGCTTCAATTAATAAACTAACTGAATGAGATCCAACTGTTGTTGATCAAGAATAATTTTATGTTCGCAAACCTTAATTATACCAAGTTGGTGGTGAAGGTCTTGTTAATGTCGATTGCTTCGACCAATTAAAAAAATATTAATAATATTAATAAATAAAAATTCATGATCATAAATAAACTTGATTTTATTTTTTAAAAAGAAAATGATATTCTCATTTTATTATCATTTATTTTTTAGAATTATAACTATAGTTTTTTTCAGGTTTCAATAATAAAGAGTAGACATTGTAATCACAAAGAAAGTCAAAATTATTCATGTTTTTTGTGATTGTAGTTGCTTTTTTAAATTTATTAATTTATTCACAATTTTATTAAATTTTGGTCAGTTTTTTTTATTCGGTCAAAGTTGTCTGATTTTCTTAAAAAAGTTAAATTTTAGATTGGAAAAGAGAGTTCACTTTTAAATTTTATTTTATATAATAAGTATTTCTTTCTTTATTTTGTGAGCTAGGAATATAAAAAAAATATTGATTTACATTTAAGTTGAATTTTGTCGCTAAAGATAAGTTAGAAGTATAGAAGTTCGTAAAAAGATAAAGTTAAATCAAACATAATAATATATGTGGCAGTCATATAACAAAAACATAACAATTTTTACTCTATAATAAGATTAATTAAAATTACAACTATTTTGTAAGGTTGTGAACAAAATGATAAAATTAAAAACTTGTTTAAAACGATAAAAATTTGAAAAAGTCTTGATTTTTCTTGGCTATTAGGCCTACATAGATTATTTTTAATAAATGAATTAATTACCAGGTCATTCTTTATTTGGAACGTTAGAATGAAGATAGCAATATAGCATGGACAAGTGGCGTAAACAATGTGAAATCCTTGTTTGAAATGCAGTTATGGAAGGTAGGCACGTTTTAGCAACTCAACGGTCAAACGTTGTTAATGTCAGAAGTTCTTATTGTCATACCCTCTCTATCGCATAACATAAACTCGTGCACCGTACACTAGCTTTTTTGTGGAAAAAAATAAAAACACATAAATTTAGGCTTCATTGGGATGGAGATTTGAAAAATAAAGTAATTTTAAAAAAATTTATTTTAATTTTTTCATATTAAAAAAATGCGATCTTTTTGAATTTTTTTATTTAAATTGAAATTGAAATTGAGTGAATTTAAAATATATAACTTTTTCGCATTTTTCATATTTTTATTTTCAAAGGTTACGATATAAAATGTATAAGTTATATGTATTTGTTTGTATGTGCATATATTTATATATAGTGTGTGTGTTGTGGGTAGTATGTGTTGTTTGTGCATGGTGTGTTTAAACTATGGATGCAATGTATATTGTGTGAAATGTATATTATGATGTATGTTGTCTATGTTTATCCAATAGTATTATGTGTATAGTGTATGCGTACGTAGTGTGAGTGATTAATTTTATTTTAAATGTATGAAAAAATATAATGAATTTCAAATGATTAAGTTGGGTAAAGAATTTCAATTTTATAAAAAAATATTATAAATTCATAAGGAATTTAAAATTCATTTATTTTAGTTTTTTTTTGGCAAAAAAATGTTGAATGGATTTAATTTTGGATTTTAAATTTATCTCCCAAATTCATAGTTAAACCTCTTCATCCAAATGCAATTTTATATTCTATATATTATATAAAAATCGGTTATTAATAATTTTCTTATGCATATCCTCTAGTCAAAGTATCTATGTGTGACTCCACATTCATTATATTTTTTTTATGTGTCTGAATTGATAGATAAGGTCACAAGAATATCAAATTTCATATGGAAATTAATATAAAAGAAAATTATGGTCTTATCGAGCACATTCCACATCGTTAATTATTAGTGTCCATTTTTTTGAAAATTCTTAAAACGCTATAAGTTGATAACCACGTGTTATAAGAAATGCATTAAGGTTTGATCATACACGCAATGAACGACTTTGACATCTTCATTTATATAATAGACACTAAGATAGTTGTTTTGATCAATGGTAAGACCATAGTACTTGTTCGAAAAATAATTGTTATCCATCTACCTTAGAAGACTATTGTTCAAAAAACGAGAATGTATTTTTTATAATTATACTTGTATTTGTCATAGCTTGATTTCCTTGTCATTTCCAAGTTGAAAATACATTAAGATACACATTTGGGATGCAATGGAACAACTATGTTCTAACAAATTAATTAAGATTTTCTACATTAAAATAAATGTTAAACATAAGCATTATTGCTATCTTAAGCATAGTTCATCCATCCAACTTAAAATAACAAGTCTCCACTGCAAATATTTGATTTCTTTTTCTTGAACAAAATTTTAAGAACTCTTAACACTTTCTTTTCCATAAGAACGAAAATAATTTCACAGTTAAAAGGCATCTTAATAAAACAACAAAAAGTACACAATCAATAATATTATTATCAAGAAATTGTTGTAACATAACACAAATTTTGATAAACATATTTATTATTTTATGATATTTTCCGTTATTTTTCAATATTTCATTCATTCATTACCAATCTAAAATAAAACTCTCTCCCATATATTGATATTTTCTCAAAATTCTGAATAAAAGTGTCTTCTAAAAAAAATAAAATTACATATTAAATTAAATATTCATCTTTGGAATATTTTTATATGAATATTAATTTGTATTGATAAATATAAAAAAACTTTCTAAAATATCCACAATATTTTTTATATTTATTTAATAATTCTTTTCGAGCATATCTGAAATAGATAACAAAAATATCAATTTTCATATTAAAAATTAATGTTTCAACTTTACATAAATTAAATTTTTTATATGAAAGTTAATATTTATTAATATATATATATATCAAAATCATATTCAATATCTACTGAAATTTATCATATACCATTTTATATAATGTGTTGACAATTAATAGATGAAAATATAGATTTGTCCTCTTTTACCACTATCATGCATATTGAAAAAAGAAAATTTGATAAATATATTAGTAAATAATAGAGGTATTTAAACCATTAAAAATATTGAACTTAAAATATGGTATCATCTTTATAGTATTAGGATTTCAATGTACTGATAATTTAATGACTTACAGATGGGACAATGTACATGTAATGACTTACAAATGCTTTTTTCCATCGTTTTGGCTTCTACGTGTGTGTATATATATATAAAGTATATGTAATAGCTAAAAATAAAAAGTATGATTTTTTCCTCCAAAATATCTTTCTATATTTAGAAAGTGGGGTAACCAATCAAGATTTTTCTTTCTTTCTTTTTTCATTTCAATTTTTTTTAAACCTTATAATTTTTTCATTTCAACTCCATTTTTTATGAAAAATATATCAAATTAATCATCTTTTTATGATTTTAATTTGATATCCACATTTCATATATAAAAATATAATATTAATTTTTAAATATAAAATATATTTTTATAGGTTAATTGTGGTATATTTTAATATTTTATATATTTTTATATTGTGAGATATTTTTATTTTATACAATTTTAAAAAAAATATAATTTATATAATTATGTATTTTATTATATTTATAATAATTTTTTATATTATCTTATTATAAATAGTGCAACGCACGGGAGAAATACTAATTCTCTTTAATAGTTGAAATACTAGTTCTCTTTAATAGTTTAGCAATTAACCTTTGTTATTCTGTTAAGGAAATCAAAAGGTCAAAAACAAAAATGATCAAATTTTCAACATAAAATTAAAAAAAGAAAAAAAATATATATATATAGCTCATCATATATAGTTCATAGAACATTAATTGAAACTAATTATGCTAATAGAATACTGGAGGCGTTTTGCGTATTCTAATTATATTCCCGTTCCCATATGAATAATGGGGTATAGATCTTCTTAATCTTTTCACGTAATTATTTGTTTATGTGCTTGCTCCCATTTAAATGAACAACAATTCTAATTATTTGTTGTTCTGCAATCTCTCCATGAAAAATAATTTTATTTTCGGGAATATTACCACAAAAACTTAAGAAAAGAATATTCCTTTGGTTGATCAAACAAACCCTGAATACATATAATTAAGAATCAAATTCAAAGACATTGTGGCATTTGTATCCTCTTGCACATCATAGCAAACACTAATCAGACATAAACTAAAACATTGAAGATATAATAGTTTGAAAGTACTTGTTATATCATTGTTCAAATAAAATAGGACAAATATATGCATATTTATATATTCCATAACATATAAACATGTATATTATATTGAATTTATACATTTAAAATAACATATTTTAGATCAAACAAGCATTTTTCATTAAGAACCAAATAAGTACCTACAAAATATGAAATTGAATTTTGACGTATGAAGGCCATAACCTACTTATGATAATAAGCTTTCTTTGTGTATTATCAGAGCTCAAACCTTGTTTTCAAGTTTAACAAATTTATTTATGTACAGTTATATCTGTAAAATAATATTTAACATTCAAACATTTACAGATTCCCAGAAAATCCAAGTATCAAGAAATAACTTGACACGCCACAACTTGACATGCCATAACCTGACACCCCATATGAGCAATGAGCTCGTTAAACAGTTTGCCCCTAAACCAAACCAAGGAATCATGATATAACATGACACATATGAGCGGTGAGCTCTATAAAAGAGCTTGGGTGATTTTATGTGTTTAGTTGATTTCTAATGATCCATACCAGAGTTATTTAAATATCTACTACCATACCAAATAAATAAGAATGTTTCATAATTAACCAAATATAACTACGCTCTACAAAAATTTGATTTCAGAAGACTAATAATCTTAAAAACAAAAGCATATCTAAATCTGATTTGTATAAAAAGTGTATCTGCACATAAAAGATGTACCTGAAAGTGTATCTAAATCTATAATTGATTTGCATAAAATGTATAGTTCAATTATTTGTTTTATATTCCAATAATTGATGTATGAAGCCTGAAATTGTTATCCAGAATTATGACGAATGAGGACCATAGCTCCAACTTATAGTAATAAGTTTTCTTTATTTTCAATTTGACACCTCAACAAATTGAAATTTTTGCACATAAAAGGTGTACCTGAAGCGCATATAAATTCATAATTGATTTATATAAAAGGTGTAGCTGAATATATATTTGTTTTGGATCCCATAATTGAAGTATGAAGCCTCGTATGGTTTGCCAAACAATCATATGCATCTTTCTTATGCAAAGTATAGAATGTGAGATTGAATTGATGTATGAGAATATAAGTCCAACTTATTGTAATAAATTCTTTATTTTAACTTTGAAATCTCAACCAATTGAAAATTTCTTAGGTATGTTCACATCTAAATTCATAATTAATTTATATAAAAAGTGTACCTGAATATATATTTATTTGGATTCCATAATAGATGTATAAAGCCTCGGTTAAATTTTTCAAAATGATTATATTCATCTTTCTTATGCAGAGTATAGAATGTGAGATTGACGTATGAGAACATAACTCCAACTTATAGTAATAAATTCTTTATTTTCAATTTGGCACCTCAACTAATTGAAAATCTATTAGTTATCTACACATAAAAGATGTAACTGGAAGCACATCTAAATTCATAATTGATTTATATAAAAGCTGTACCTGAATATATATTTGTTTTTTATTCCATAATTGATGTATCAAGCCTCGTATGTTTTCCAAACAATCATATTCATCTTTTTTATGCAGAGTATAGAATGTGAGATTGAATTGACGCATGAGAACATAACTCCAACTTATAGAAATAAATTATTTATTTTCAATTTGGCACCTCAACTAATTGAAAATCTCTTAGTTGTCTATACATAAAAGATGTAACTGGAAGCGCATCTAAATTCATAATTGATTTATATAAAAAGTGTACATGAATATATATTTTTTTTGGATTCCATACTTGATGTATCAAGCCTCGTATGGTTTTCCTTACAATCATATTAATCTTTCTTATATAGAGTATAGAATGTGAGATTGAATTGACGTATGAGAACATAACTCCAACTTATAGTAATAAATTCTTTATTTTCAATTTGGCACCTCAACCAATTTAAAATCTCTTAGGTATCTATACATAAAAGATGTAACTGAAAGCACATCTAAATTCATAATTGATTTATATGAAAGGTGTACCTAAATATATATTTGTTTTGGATTCCATAATTGATGTATGAAGCCTCGTATGTTTTTCCAAACAATTATATTCATCTTTCTTATGCAGAGAATAAAATGTGAGATTGAATTGACGAATGAGAACCTAACTCCAACTTATATTAATTAATTCTTCATTTTAAATTTGACACCTCAACAAATTGAAAATCTCTTAATTATCTGCACATAAAAGGTGTACCTGGAAGTGCATCTAAATTCATAATTGATTTATATGATAAGTGTACCTGAATATATATATATATATATATATATATATATATATATATATATTTGTTTTGGATTCCATAATTGATGTATGAAGAATCCTATGGTTTTCCAAACAATCATATTCATCTTTCTTATACAGAGTATATAATGTGAGATTGAATTGATGTATAGAAACATTCTCCAATTTATAGTAATAAATTCTTTATTTTCAATTTGGCACCTCAACCAATTAAAAATCTCTTAGGTATCTACACATAAAAGATATAACTGGAAGCACATCGAAATTCATAATTGATTTATTTGAAAGGTGCACCTGAATATATATATATATACATATATATATATATATATATATATTTGTTTTGGATTCCATAATTGATGAAGCCTCGTATAGTTTTCCAAACAATCATATTCATCTTTCTTATGCAGAGTATAGAATTTGAGGTTGAATTGACATATGAGAAAATAACTCCAACTAATAGTAATAAATTCTTTATTTTCAATATGGCACCTCAAAAAATTAAAAATCTTTGAGATATCTACACATAAAAGGTGTACCTGGAAGCGCATCTAAATTCATAATTAATTTACATAAAAAGTGTACATGAATATATATTGTTTTTGGATTCCATAATTGATGTATGAACCATCGTATGGTTTTTCAAATAATCATATTTATCTTTCTTATTGAAAGTATAGAATGTGAGATTGAATGGACGTATGAAAACATAACTCCAACTTATAGTAATAAATTCTTTATTTTCAATTTGGCACCTCAACCAATTGAAAATCTCTTAGATATTTGCACATAAAAGATGTACCTAAAATTGCATCTAAATTCATAATAGATTAATATAAATTCTTTAGTCTCAATTTGGCACCTCAATCAATTTAAAATCATCTGCACATAAAAGGTGTATCGAAAAGCACATTTTTAAATCAATAATTGATTTATATAAAAAGTGTATCTAAATATATATTTGTTTTGTATTCCAATAATTGATGTATGAAGTCTGAAATGGTTATCCAGATTTCTAACGTACGAGGACCATAACTCCAACTTCTAGTAATAAATTTTCTTTAATTTCAATTTGGCACCTCAACCAATTGAAAATATCATAGGTATCTGCACATAAAAGATATATCTGAAAAAAGGTGTACCTGAATATATTTGTTTTGTATTCCAATAATTGAAGTATGAAGCCTGAAATGGTTATACAGAATTCTAACGTATGAGGAACTTAACTCCAATTTATAGTAATAAATTTTCTTTATTTTCAATTTGACACCTCAACCAATTGAAAATCTCATATGTATTTGCATATAAAAAGTATATCTGAAAGCACATCTAAATCCATAATTGATTAGTATAAAATGTGTATGTGAATATATATTTATTTTGTATTCCAATAATTGATGTATGAAGTCCGAAATGGTTATCCAGAATTCTGAACCATAACTCCAACTTATGGTAATAAATTTTCTTTATTTTCAATTTGGTACATCAACAAATTGAAAATCTCATAGGTATCTGCACATAAAATGTGTACCTAAAATCACATCTAAATCTATAATTAATTTGTATAAAATGTGTACCTAAATATATATTTGTTTTGTGTTCGAATAATTGATGTATAAAGCCTGAAATTGTTATCCAGAATTCTTAACCATAACTCCTCCTTAATAAATTTTCTTATCTCATAGGTATCTGCACATAAAAAGTGTACCTAAAACCCCATCTAAATCTACAATTGATTTATATAAATGTGTACCTAAATATTATATTTGTTTTATATTCCAATAATTATATATGAAGCCAGAAATGGTTATCTAGAATTCTAACGAGGACCATAACTCCAACTTCTAATAAATTTTCTTTATTTTCAATTTGGCACCTCAACAAATTAAAAATATCATATGGCATCTACATATAAAAGGTGTACATGTAAGCACATCTAAATTTATAATTGATTTATATAAAAGGTGTACCTGAATATAAATTTGTTTTGGATCCCATAATTGATGTATGAACCCTCGTATAGTTTTCCAAACAATCATATTCATCTTTCTTATGGAGAGTATAGAATGTGAGATTGAATCGACGTATGATAACATAACTCCAACTTATAGTAATAAATTCTTTATTTTAAATTTGAAATCTGAACCAATTGAAAATCTGTTAGGCATGTGCACATCTAAATTCATAATTAATTTATATAAAAAGTGTACCTGAATATATATTTATTTGGATTTCATAATAGATGTATAAACCCTCGTAAAATTTTTCCAAACGATTATATTCATCATTCTTATGCAAAATATAGAATGTGAGATTGAATTGACGTATGAGAACATAACTTCAACTTATAGTAACAATTTCTTTATTTTCAATTTTGCACCTCAACCAATTGAAAATCTCTTAAGGTATCTACACATAAAAGATGTAACTGGAAGCATATCTAAATTCATAATTGATGTATATGAAAGGTGTACATGAATATATATTTGTTTTTTATTCCATAATTGATGTATCAAGGCTTGTATAGTTTTCTAAACAATCATATTCAACTTTCTTATGCAGAGTATAGAATGTGAGATTGAATTGATGTATGAGAACATAACTCCAATTTATAGTAATAAATTTTTTATTTTCAATTTGGCACCTCAA
Organism: Caryopteris x clandonensis; assembly: GCA_028749325.2. Lineage (NCBI taxonomy): Eukaryota > Viridiplantae > Streptophyta > Magnoliopsida > Lamiales > Lamiaceae > Caryopteris > Caryopteris x clandonensis. The sequence goes on from JAPYKT020000004.1 coordinate 5,926,833, forward strand.
CCAATTGAAAATATTTTAAGTATCTACACATAAAATATATAATTGGAAGCACTTCTAAATTCATAGTTGATTTATATGAAAGGTGTACATGAAAATATATTTGTTTTGGATTTCATAATTGATGTATGAAGCCTCGTATGGTTTTCCAAACAATCATATTCATCTTTCTTATGCAGAGTATAGAATGTGAGACTGAATTGACGTATGAGAACATAACTCCAACTTATAGAAATAAATTCTTTATTTTCAATTTGGCACCTCAACAAATTGAAAATCTCATAGGTATCTGCACATAAAAGGTATATCTGAAAAAAGGTAAACCTGAATATATTTGTTTTGTATTCCAATAATTGATGTATGAAGCCTTAAATGGTTATCCAGAATTCTAACCTATGAGGAACTTAACTCCAATTTATAGTAATAAATTTTCTTTATTTTCAATTTGACACCTCAACCAATTGAAAATCTCATATGTATCTGCATATCAATAGTGTATCTGAAAGCGCATCTAAATCCATAATTGATTAGTATAAAATGTGTACGTGAATATATATTTGTTTTGTATTCCAATAATTGATGTATAAAGCCCGAAATGGTTATCCAGAATTCTGAACCATAACTCGAACTTATGGTAATAAATTTTCTTTATGTTCAATTTGGTACCTCAACAAATTGAAAAACTCATAGATATCTGTACATAAAAGGTGTACTTAAAATCACATCTATATCTATAATTAATTTGTATAAAATGTGTACCTGAATATATATTTGTTTTGTATTCGAATAATTGATGTATGAAGCCTGAAATGGTTATCCAGAATTTTGAACCATAACTCTTCCTTATGGTAATAAATTTTCTGATCTCATAGGTATCTGCACATAAAAGGTGTATCTAAAAGGGCATCTAAATTTATAATTGATTTATATAAAATGTGTACGTGAATATTATATTTGTTTTGTATTCCAATAATTGATGTATGAAGCCTGAAATGGTTATCCAGAATTCTAACTTACGAGGACCATAACTCCAACTTATATTGATAAATATTCTTTATTTTCAATTTGGCACATCAACAAATTGAAAATCTCATATGGCATCTGCACATAAAAGGTGTACATGGAAGCATATCTAAATTTATAATTGATTTATATAAAAGGTACAACTGAATATATATTTATTTTGGATTCTATAATTGATGTATAAAAGCTCGTATGATTTTTCAAAGAATTATATTCATCCTCGCAGAATATAGAATGTAAGATTGAATTCTTCCGTATGAGGACCATAACTCCAACTTATACTGATACGTTTTCTTTATTTTCAATTTAGCACCTTAACAAATTAAAAATCTCATATGATATTTGCACATAAAGCATGGTTATTAATATCCATTGAGAGTCAATTATACTAACCTATAAACCTTAGAAGATCACTTTAATTGGATCACCTAACACAACTATACACGTTTAATTACACCTTAATACAACTATATAAACATTTAATTTTATATGCATCAACTCATCTCAATGTGTTGGATATTTCCAACATCTAAAGAGGACTTTCAAATTTTAGTTGTTAATTTCTTATGAATGTGAGAAAATTAATACTCTAAATTCATCTACTCAAAATGTACATTTCAAATTTGCAACTTATTTCATTTTTCTCAAATGAAACATAACTTTAAAATTGCTAAAAGAACAAAGTAAAGTCAATATCAAACTTTATAAATCAATTTTCAACTGAAAAAAAAAAAAAAAAAACACCTAAAGCACTTCATTGTTGACTATGCTATAACAGAAAACATGCACTCTAAATGAATGACAAATAAAGGAGAAAAAGAAATATCTATATGTGATGTTGCCTTTGGCATATGCGATAAGATTGAGGTGTTCAACAACCCTTTTTCTTGCATATTGAATGTAATTATACAATCAAAGGAGACCAAATGACTTGTTGCCTACAGCAGTAAAACAAAGTTGATTTACTGATCACTAATTAAGACCTAGCAAGATGAAAACTTATCAGAATAAGATTTAATAATTATGAAGTATGGTAAAGAAAACTTTCACATGTATGAGCATACTAACAACACATATTTATTTTTACATCTCGAAAGTTCCCAACAAAAAATATTTTTTTACAAAATATAAAGTTATATGCATTTGTTTTAATAAGCAATTAAGAATTAATAAGAACTAGATACACGGGTTGGTAATGATCAATATATTTTGAAGAATTCAAGGTAAATAAATTTTAATCTAATAAAATTCTACTAATTAGCTATACCATATATTGTTTTAGTAACCATCATTAAAATAGACTAATGTCATTATATTTTTTTTAACCTAAAACAAATATTAATTGCTTCACTCCAAGCATGGTAAAAGTTCAAAAAATGCACACTTGTTGAATTTTGAAGCAATGTATACTTTAGAATGTATTAAAGAGCAGCGGAGCATAATTGCCTCTCTCTTCTTAACTTTGCAACTCTTTCTTCAAACTCACTCATATTCATGAGAAGATTCTGCGGCTTGGCCGGCAAAACAACCCATTTAGTCCTCACTAAATTCACCTCTATTTCTTCAGGACTTAAACATTTAAGACAAAAAACTTGCAGATATAAAATTTGTAGACAAATATATGCATATTCATACATTCCAAAAATACTGGCACGTATATAATTCATCAATTACATTAACAAGAGTCCAACTGCTCTACAGAATCAAAAGCCATCTCCACGTTTTTCAAATAAATGAGTGAGTTTGAAGTTGTACTAGTCAATAAAATCTATATGGTAGAACATGAACAATCATGATTTTTTAGAATTCAAAATTAAGTTTTACAATATAGCATGGCACTTAAATTATTCGCCAGCTAGGATAACAAGTACAAGCGGCACAAGTAGAACAACATGCAAACAAAATCTCTTCAATATGACATTCCCAATTTTTCCTAAATTGTGTATAAACCAATTTGAAGCCAAAAGATTATTAAACAACACCTGAATCCATTTTAAAAATCAAGTCTAGAGGCATCTCGGAACTTGCAGAAACTAATCAGATAGATAAAGACAAAAAACTTACAAATATATAGACATATTTATATATTCTGAATATATTAACAAGGATATATTTCAGAACAATTGTTCAATTGCTCTACAAATTGAACCCATCTCGTAGTTTTTAAAATAGCATGACAACTAAATTATTCGACTCAGCACATTATCAAGGCCAATTGTTTTCTATTCCACAATCGATCATATGTAGCAAACATCTTGAATTTTCATTGATAGCCGACTTGAAAGGACCTCAATTAGAGAAGGGACCATAGACTAGGGACAATTCAATGGTGCTTAATCAATGTTCTTAAAAAGAAGACAATACAAATTGCAAGAAAAAATACGCGTTAATTCTAAATCCCAAACAATACAAATTGCAAGAGAAAATACGCAGCAGGAATAGGTTATTTCGAAAATCCAATATCATAGTTTCTAACAAATTTATATGCATAAGTGACTATTAAAGAACATCAATATCTTGATAAAATCTCAAAAAATATCAAAAGATCAGTATTACAGGCAACAGGCAATCCATAACATATTTTTTTACTTTAAGTTGATGCATCAAGAAGAGAAAGGAACTCTCTCTGAGTGCCTTAGCCTTGCAACTACGGATAGTCACAAAATCCCCAGCAGGCAGTCTTTGGAAGAGAAATCCAGCAGAGAACTCAATAATTCCATTAATGCCGTAGCAGAGGCCCAAATAAATAATTTCTCAGCCCTGGATGCCTGAAACACCATAAAATTTTCTATATTGCCCAGGTCAAATCTATGTCATGAAGCCGGAGTGCAAGGAGGATAAGGGTGTGTGTGTCTTTTAGGGCGGTGAAAAGTAGGGGTGAAGCTCGAAAATTCAGAGGTCTTGAAGGATGTTGAGGGTTTTGAATTTTGAAGCCAGCAACGTATTTGTCTCTGAAGATTGAAGAGGAAGATGGAAGGTTTGGCAATGGCAGACGAAGTCCAGAAATTTAAAACGTGTTGTTTTTCATGGTATTTGAATGTGGGTGGTGATTGAGGAGAGGAGAGCTTGGTTTTGAAGGAAAGAAGGGTAAAAAATTGAAATAAAAATTTTAATTTCAAAGGATTTGACCGTTATGACTTTAATGCAGTTCAGATAAATGACTGAACTGCCCTCCCTTTGCGTTGAATCTCTTTTCAATTTGAAGTTAGGCACTCACTGCCACCACACATTGTTATCGATGGTCTATAGTTGTGTTATGATTCATGATTTCTTATTTAAAAATATTTAATATGAATTGATAAAATTATTTATGTAGTTTAAAATATTATAGAATATCAAAAATTAGTTATTTTAAGTAATATTTTACTTTAATACTTCCAATTAGCTCAACAACTTCAATTTAATTATAATCTATTTATATAATTTTTTATTTTTTTTATTTTGATCACCAATATATTGGACTTTAATTTTTATAATGATTAGTACAAAGTTTCAATAATATATATATATATATATATAATTTTTTAATTAGAATAAAACTGAATTGCAATATTTTTTTCCAATAAATTCATAATACAACCACAACTTGAAAATAAATTATCATTACAATATTTGGTAATAATATTTTTGCTCAAACTAATATAAATTTTATTTACATATATGTATGGTAAAATAATTATTCATATTGTGATAAATTTTCGGATTAGAAAATAAAGAATTGGTCCAATGAAAGTAAAGAATTGAATAGTATTTTTAAGCCTTAAAGATAAATAAATCTATCATATAAATAATTTTCGGGCATTGCGGGTATACATTTTTTCATTAGAGTAAGTCATATATGACACACTTTCACGAATCTAGATTTTTGCAACTAGGTCAATCCAACTCAAAAAAATTGAAAACTTACAAATTTTGCCAAAGGTGTTGGGCTCCTCGACAAATTTGCTCCACACATGCAAAATATAATATTTTTTTAACAAAAGCAATATTTTTTAATTTTGTTAGAAAATATAATTTTTACGACAAAAGTATTAATTTTCAACTAAAAAATATTACTTTTATTTAACAAATTATCAAAAACAAAACAAAAAATAAAACTATAATATTTTTTTAACTATGTAAAAAGTAATTTTGAATGTAAGTTGTCATTTATTAATATGTATGAAATATCCACAATATTTATTGAAATTCATCCAATATTTTTATTTCTTAATGTGTTTGAATTGATAGACAAGGTCACAAGAATATCAAATTTCATATAGAAATTAATATAAAATAAAATTATGGTCTTATCGAGCACATTCCACTTTGTAAATTACTAATGTTCATTTTTTTCAAAATTCTTAAAACGCTATAAGTTGATAACCACGTGTCATAAGAAATGAATTAAGTTTTGGTCATACACGCAATGAACGACTTTGGCATCTTCATTTATATAATAGACACTAAGATAGTTCTTTTGATCAATGGTAAGACCATAGTACTTGTTTGAAAAATAATTGTTATCCATCTACCTTAGAAGACTATTGTTCAAAAAAAGAAAATGTATTTTTTATAATTATACTTGTATTAGTCATAGCTTGATTTCCTTGTCATTTCCAAGCTGAAAATACATTAAGATACACATTTGGGATGAAATGGAACAACTATGTTCTAAAAAATTAATTCAGATTTTCTACATTAAAATAATTGTTAAACATAAGCATTATTGCTGTCTTGAGCATAGTTCATCCATCCAACTTAAATAACAAGAGTCCACTGCAAATATTTGATTTCATTTTCTTGAACAAAATTTTAAGAACTCTTGACACTTTCTTTACCATAAGAATGAAAATAATTTCACTGTTAAAAGACATCTTAATAAAACAACAAAAAGTACACAATCAATAATATTATTATCAAGAAATTGTTGTAACATAACACAAATTTTGATAAACATATTTATTATTTTATGATATTTTCCATTATTTTTCAATATTTCATTCATTCCTTACCAATCTAAAATAAAACTCTCTCCCATATATTGATATTTTCTCAAAATTCTAAATAAAAGTGTCTTCTCAAAAAAATAAATTACATATTAAATTTAATATTCATCTTTGGAATATCTTGATATGAATGTTAATTTGTATTGATAAATATAAAAAAAAAAAAAAAAACTTTCTAAAATATCCACAATATTATTGATATTTATTTAATAATTTTGTTCCAGCATATCTGAAATAGATAACAAAAATATCAATATTCATATTAGAAATTAGTTTCAACTTTACATTAATTAATTTTGTTTGAAAGTTAATATTTAATAATATATATATATGTATCAAAATCATATTCAATATCTACTGAAATTTATCATAACCATTTTATATAATGTGTTGACAATTAATAGATGAAAATATAGATTTGTCCTCCCTACCACTATCATGCATATTGAAAAAAGAAAATTTGATAAATATATTAGTAAAGAATAGAGATATTTAAACCATTAAAAATATCAAACTTAAAATATGGTATCATCTTTATAGTATTAGGATTCAATGTACTGATACTTACAGATGTGACAATCTTCGTGTAATGACTTACAAATGATTTTTCCATCGTTTTGGCTTTTTATATATATATATATATATATATATATATATATATATATATATATATATATATATATATAACGTATATGTAAAGGACCGTAGCTAAAAATAAAAAGTATAATTTTTTCCAACAAAATATCTTTCTATATTTAGAAAGTGTGGTAACCAATTAAGATTTTTCTTTCTTTCTTTTTTCATTTCAATTTTTTAAGAAATTATAATTTTTTCATTTCAACTCCATTTTTTATGAAAAATATATCAAATTAATCATCTTTTTATAATTTTTAATTTGATATCCACATTGCATATATAAAAATATAATATTAATTTTAAAATATAAAATATATTTTTATAGATTAATTGTGGTATATTTTAATATTTTATATATTTTTATATTGTGAGATATTTTTATTTTATACAAATTTTTATTAAAAATATATTTTATATAATTATGTATTTATTATATTTAAAAATAATTTTTTATAATATCTTATTTTAAATAGTGCAACGCACGGGAGAAATATTAGTTCTCTTTAATAGTTCAACAATTAACCTTTTTTATTCTGTTAAGGAAATCAAAAGGTCAAAAACAAAAATGATCAAATTTTCAACATAAAATTTAAAAAAAATTATATATATATATATAGCTCATCATATATACTTCATAGAACATTAATTGAAACTAATTATGCTAATAGAATACTGGAGGTATTTTGCGTATTCTAATTATATTTCCGTTCCCATATTAATAATGGTGTATAGATCTTCTTAATCTTTTCACGTAATTATTTGTTTATGTGCTTGCTCCCATTTAAATGAACAACAATTCTAATTATTTGTTGTTCTGCAATCTCTCCATGAAAAATAATTTTATTTTTGGGAATATTACCACAAAAACTTAAGAAAGAATATTCCATAAGTGGATCAAACAAACCCTCAATACATATAATTAAGAATCAAATTCAAAGGCATTGTGGCATTCGAATCCTCTTGCACATCATAGCAAACACTAATCAGATAGACATAAACTAAAACATTGAAGATATAATAGTTTGAAAGTACTTGTTATATCATTGTTCCAATAAAATAGGACAAATATACGCATATTTATATATTCCATAACATATGAACATGTATATTATATTGAATTTATACATTTAAAATAACATATTTTAGATCAAACAAGCATTTTTCATTAAGAACCAAATAAGTACCTACAAAATATGAAATTGAATTTTGACGTATGAAGGTCATAACCTACTTATGATAATAAGCTTTCTTTGTGTATTATCAGAGCTCACAACCTTGTTTTCATCTTTAACAAATTTATTTATGTACAATTATATCTGTAAAATAATATTTAACATTCAAACATATACAGATTCCCAGAAAATCCAAGTATCTAGAAATAACTTGACACGCCATAACTTGACATGCCATAACCTGACACCCCATATTAGCAATGAGCTCGTTAAACAGTTTGTCCCTAAACCAAACCAAGGAATCGTGATATAACATGACACATATGAGCAGTGAGCTCTTTAAAAGAGCTTGGGTGAGTTTATCTATTTAGTTGATTTCTAATGATCCATACTAGAGTTATTTAAATATCTACTAACATACCAAATAAATAAGCATGTTTCATTAATAACCAAATATAAATACGCTCTACCAAGATTTGACATCAGAAGACTAATAATCTTAAAAACGAAAGCATATCTAAATCTGATTTGTATAAAAAGTGTATATGCACATAAAAGATGTACCTGAAAGTGTATATAAATCTATAATTGATTTGTATAAAATGTATAACTGAATTATTTGTTTTATATTCCAATAATTGATGTATGAAGCCTGAAACGGTTATCCAGAATTATGATGCTTGAGGACCATAGCTCCAACTTATAGCAATAAGTTTTCTTTATTTTCAATTTGACAGCTCAACAAATTAAAAAATTTGCACATAAAAGGTGTACCTGAAGCACATCTAAATTCATAATTGATTTATATAAAAGGTGTACCTGAATATATATTTGTTTTGGATCCCATAATTGATATATATTCATCTTTCTTATGCAAAGTATAGAATATGAGATTTAATTGACGTATGAGAACATAACTCGAACTTATAGTAATAAATTCTTTATTTTAAATTTGAAATCTCAACCAATTGAAAATCTCTTAGGTATGTGCACATCTAAATTCATAATTAATTTATATAAAAAGTGTACCTGAATATATATTTATTTGGATTCCATAATAGATGTATAAAGCCTCGGTTAAATTTTTCCAAATGATTATATTCTTCTTTCTTATGCAGAGTATAGAATGTGAGATTGAATTGACGTATGAGAACATAACTCCAACTTATAGTAATAAATTCTTTATTTTCAATTTGGCACCTCAACTAATTGAAAATATCTTAGTTATCTACACATCAAAGATGTAACTAGAAGCTTATCTAAATTCATAATTGATTTTTATAAAAGGTGTACCTGAATATATATTTGTTTTTTATTCCATAATTGATGTATCAAGGCTGGTATAGTTTTGTAAACAATCATATTAATCTTTCTTATACAGAGTATAGAATGTGAGATTGAATTGATGTATGAGAACATAACTCCAACTTATATTAATAAATTATATATTTTCAATTTGGCACATCAACAAATTGAAAATCTCTTAGGTATCTGCACGTAAAAGGTGTACTTGGAAGCGTATATAAATTCATAATTGATTTATATGATAAGTGTACCTGAATATATATTTGTTTTGGATTCCATAATTGATGTATGAAGCATCGTATGGTTTTCTAAACAATCATATTCATCTTTCTTATGCAGAGTATAGAATGTGAGATTGAGTTGACGTATGAGAACATAACTCCAACTTATAGTTCTAAATTCTTTATTTTCAATTTGGTACCTCAACCAATTGAAAATCTCTCAGGTATCTACACATAAAATATATAACTGAAAGCACATCTAAATTCATAATTGATTTCTATGAAAGGTGTACCTGAATATATATTTGTTTTGGATTCCATCGTAATTGATGTATGAAGCCTAGTATGTTTTTCCAAACAATCATATTCATCTGTCTTATGCAGAGTAAGGAATGTGAGATTGAATTGATCGTATGAGAACATAACACCAACTTATAGTAATAAATTCTTTATTTTCAATTTGGCACATCAACAAATTGATAATCTCTTAGGTATCTGCACATAAAAAGTGTACCTGGAAGCGCATCTAAATTCATAATTGATTTATATATAAAGTGTACCCGAATTTATATTTGTTTTGGATTCCATAATTGATGTATGAAGTCTCGTATGATTTTCCAAACAATCATATTGATATTTCTTATGCAAAGTATAGAATGTGAGATTGAATTGACGTATGAGAACCCAACTTATAGCAATAAATTCTTTATTTTCAATTTGGCGCCTCAACCAATTGAAAATCTCTTAGTTATTTGTACTAAGATGTACCTGAAAGCGCAGCTAAATTCATAATAGATTTATATAAAATGTGTACTTGAATATACATTTGTTTGGATTCCATAATTGATGTATGAAGCCTCATATGGTTTTCCAAACAGTCATATTCATCTTTCTTATGTAGAGTATAGAATGTGAGATTGAATTGACGTAAGAGAATATAACTCCAACTTATAATAATAAATTCTTTATTTTCAATTTGGCACCTCAATCAATTGAAAATCATCTACACATAAAAGGTGTACCGAAAAGCACATTTTTAAATCAATAATTGATTTGTATAAAATGTGAACCTGAGTATATATTTGTTTTGTATTCCAATAATTGACGTATGAAGCCTGAAATGGTTATCCAGATTTCTGACGTACGAGGACCATAACTCCAACTTATAGTAATATATTTTCTTTATTTTCAATTTTGCACCTCAACCAATTGAAAATCTCATAGTTATTTGCACATAAAACTTATATCTGAAAAAAGGTGTACCTGAATATAATTGTTTTGTATTCCAATAATTGATGTATGAATCCTGAAATGGTTATCCAGAATTCTAACGTGTGCGGAACTTAACTCCATTTTATAGTAATAAATTTTCTTTATTTTCAATTTGACACCTCAACAAATTGAAAAACTAATAGGTATATGCACATATCTAAATCCATAATTGATTAGTATAAATTGTGTACATGAATATATATTTGTTTTGTATTCCAATAATTGATGTATGAAGCCCGAAATGGTTATCCAGAATTCTGCACCATAAATTTTCTTTATTTTCAATTTGGCACCTCAACAAATTGAAAAACTAATAGGTATATGCACATAAAAGGTGTACCTAAAATCACATCTAAATCTATAATTAATTTGTATAAAATGTGTACCTGAATATATATTTGTTTTGTATTCGAATAATTGATATATGAAGCCTGAAATGGTTATCCAGAATTTTGAACCATAACTCTTCCTTATGGTAATAAATTTTCTTATCTCATAGGTATCTGCACATAAAAGGTGTATCTAAAAGGGTATCTAAATCTATAATTGATTTATATAAAATGTGTACCTGAATATTATATTTGTTTTGTATTCCAATAATTGATGTATGAAGCCTGAAATGGTTATCCAGAATTTCTAACGTACGAGGACCATAACTCCAACTTATAGTAATAAATTTTCTTTATTTTCAATTTGACAACTCAACAAATTGAAATCTCATATGGCATCTGCACATAAAAGGTGTACATGGAAGAACATCTAAATGTATAATTGATTTATATCAAAGGTATACCTGAATATATATTTGTTTTGGATTCTATAATTGATGAATAAAGGCACGTATGATTTTCCAAAGAATTATATTCGTCCTCGCAGAATATAGAATGTAAGATTGAATTCTTACGTATGAGGACCATAACTCCAACTTATTCTAATACGTTTTCTTTATTTTCAATTTAGCACCTCAACAAATTAAAACTCTCATATGATATTTGCACATAAAGCATGGTTATTAATATTCATTGAGACTCAGTTATACTAACCTATAAACCTTAGAAGATCACTTTAATTGGATCACCAAACACAACTATACACATTTAATTACACCTTAATACAACTATATAAACATTTAATTTTATATGGGTCAACTCATCTCAATGTGTTAGATATTTCCAACATCTAAAGAGGACTTTCAAATTTTAGTTGTTAATTTCTTATGAATGTGAGAAAATTAACTCTAAATTCATCTGCTCAATGTACATTTCAAATTTGCAACTTATTTCATTTTTCACAAATGAAATATAACTTTAAAATTGCTCAAAGATCAAAGAAAAGTCAGTATCAAACTTTATAAATCAATTTTCAACTGAAAAAAAAAAAAAAAACACACCTAAAGCACTTCATTGTTGACTATGCTATAACATAACACATGCACATTAAATGAATGACAAATAAAGGAGAAAAAGAAATACCTATATGTGATGTTGCCTTTGGCATATCCGATAAGATTGAGGTGTTCAACAACCCTCTTTCAATCTCTTCTCTGAATTTTCTCTAGTTGCTAATCTCCTCATGTTTTCATACATATTGAATGTAATTATACAATCAAAGAAGACCAAATGACTTGTTGCCTACAACAGTAAAACAAAGTTGATTTACTGATCACTAATTAAGACCTGGCAAGATGAAAACTTATCAGAATAAGATTTCATAATTATGAAGTATCGTAAACAAAACTTTCACAAGTATGAGCATACTAACAACACATATTTATTGTTACCTCTCGAAAGTTCCCAACAAAAAAATTAATTTTTAAAAAAATATGAAGTTATATGCATTTGTTTTAATAAGCAATTAAGAATTAATAAGAACTAGATACACGGGTTGGTAATGATCAATATATTTTGAAGAATTCAAGGTAAATAAATTTTAATCTTTTAAAATTCTACTAATTAGCTATACCATATATTGTTTTAGTGACCATCATTAAAATAGACTAATGTCATTATATTTTTTAACCTAAAACAAATATTAATTCCTTTACTCCAAGCATGGTAAAAGTTCCAAAAATGCACATGTTGAATTTTGAAGCAATGTATACTTTAGAATGTATAAAGAGCAGCAAGCATACCTGCCTCTCTCTTTTTAACTCTGCAGCTCTTTCTTCAAACCCACTCATATTCATGCGAAGATTCTGCAGCTTGGCCTGCAAAACAACCCCATTTAGTCCTCAAATTCACCTCTATTTCTTCAGGACTTAACATCCACTATGCTTCTTCCTTCATTTTCCCCCAAAAGCAGAGCACTGTTACTATGAAATCATATGATGAGACTTCTTATTTTAAGACAAAAAACTTGTATATATAAAATTTGTAGACAAATATATGAAAATTCATACATTCCAAAAATACTGGCAAGTATATAATTCATCAATTATATTAACAAGAGTCCAACTGCTCTACAGAATCGGAAGCCATCTCCATGTTTTTCAAATAAATCAATGAGTTTGAAGTTGTACTCAATCAATGAAATCTATATTGTAGAACATGGACAATCATGATTTTTTGGGATTCAAAATTAAGTTTTACAACATCGCATGGCACTTAAATTATTCGCCAGCAAGGATAACAAGTACAAGCGGCACAAGTCGTATAACATGCACACAAAATCTCTTCAATATGACATTCCCAACTTTTCCTAGATTGTGTATAAACCAATTTGAAGCCAAAAGATTATTAAACAACACCTGAATCCATTTTAAAAAGCAAGTCTAGAGGCATCCCGGAACTTGCAGAAACAGATAGATAAAGACAAAAAACTTACAAATATATAGATATATTTATATATTCCGAAGATATTTACAAGGATATATTTCAGAACAAGTGTCCAACTGCTCTACAAATTAAATCCATCTCGTAGTTTTTCAAATAGCATGACAACTAAATTATTCGACTCATCACATTATCAAGGGCAATTGCTTTTGATTCCACAATTGATCATTTGTAGCAACCATCATGAATTTTCATTGACAGCCGACTTGAAAGGACCTCAATCAATTAGAGAAGTGACCACGGTTCTTAAAAAGAAGACAATACAAATTGTAAGAGAAAATACACGTTAATTCTAAAATCCCAAAATCAAACAATACAAATTGCAAGAGAAAATACGCAGCAGGAATAGGTTATTTCTAAATTCCAAAATCATAGTTTCTGAGCAATTTATATGAGTAAGTGACTATTGAAGAACATCATTTTCTTGATAAAATCCCAAAAACATCAAAAGATCAGTATTTCAGGCAATCCACAGAACAACTTCTGAACCCAAAATTGGAAAAATTCAATAAAATTGAATCACTTTCAAGTTGGGTATGAGGAATTTATGGATTTCAAGAAGACTGCATACTTTTTACCTTAAGTTGATGCATCAAGAAGAGAAAGGAACTCTCTCTGAGTGCCTTAGCCTTTCAACTACGGATACTCACAAAATCCCCAGTAGGCGGTCTTTAGAAGAGAAATCCAGTAGAGAACAAAATTTTCTATATTGCCCAGGTCAAATCTATGTCATGAAGCCGGAGTGCAAGGAGGATAAGGGTGTGTGTGTCTTTCAGGACGGTGAAAGCATGTATGAAGCTCAAAATTCGGAGGTCTTGAGGGATGTTGAGGGTTTTGAATTTTGAAGCCAGCAACGTATTTATCTCTAAAGATTGAAGAGGAAGATGGAAGGTTTGGCAATGGCGACGAAGTCCAGGAATTTAAAACGTGTTGTTTTTCATGGTATTTGAATGTGGGTGGTGATTGAGGAGAGGAGAGCTTGGTTCTGAAGGAAAGGACGGTAAAAATTTGAAATATAAATTTTAATTTCAAAAGATTTGACCGTCATGACTTTAATGCGGTTCAGGTAAATGATTGAACTGTCCTCCATTTGCGTCGAATCTCTTTTCAATTTGAATTGAATCTCTTTTCAATTTGAAGTTATCTCTTTTCAAATTGAAGTTAGGCACTCACTGCCACCACACATTTCTATTGATGGTCTATAGTTGTGATATGATTCATGATTTCTTATTCAAAAATATTTAATATGAATTCATAAAATTATTTATGTAGTTTAAAATATTAAAAAATATAAAAAAATAGTTATTTTAAGTAATATTTTACTTTAATACTTCCAAATAGCTCAACAACTTCAATTTAATTATAATCTATTTATATAATTTTTTATTTTTTTATTTTGATCACCAATATATTGGACTTTAATTTTTATAATGATTAGTACAAAGTTTCACTAATATATATATATATATGTGTGTGTGTGTGTGTATAATTTTTTAATTAGAATAACACTGGGTTATAATGTTTTTTTTCCAATAAATTCATAATACAACCACAACTTGAAAATAAATTATCATTACAATATTTGATAATAATGTTTCTGCTCAAAGTAATATAAATTTTATTTAGATATATGTATGGTAAAATAATTATTCATAGTGTGATAAATTCATATAATAAACAATCAAACAATATTTGAGTTGCTTAGATCGATTAGACGTCCGTCTAAGCACCAAATATGCTTAACACTAGTGATTTCAAAAACTCGCATTAACAGAAAATTGAGTAACACCTAAACCGACTACACGGCTGACTAGATTGAATTTTGGGACACGGCCCCAAATGGGACGCCATTGTGAACTCGTGAGACAACAGTTAGATTGGGCTTTGTAACATAGTACACACTTAATGGACCAACATAAATTGGGCCGAACTCTGCATGTTATATTGATTTGAACTGGGCTGGCCTGATTACATAGCCCACTCCTAAATCTTATTCCACAAGTCTGAATCTGTAAGTCGATTTGGGCCAAAATTTTCTCCAGAAATGTGAAACTGGGGGAAAATAAAAAATTAACTGGGATTTTCATTTTCATCAACGTAAAAAATACGGAAAATAAAAATTAAAGTATATATAATAAGGTGTAATTTGCATTGAACAATAATTTTTTCTTTAACAACCAGAGTGTGCTTACTGTTTCCGACTACTGGGCTTAATATATGAAACGAGAAAACATAACAAAAACAAATTATCAATCGAATACAAATTTGTAATAAGAAATTTGAATTGGCAAAATGGATCCCTTTGGTAATGAATTCATCTAATTTCAAATAAATATTCAAACTAGTTTAACAATGTCCATTCTCTCGAGCTAGTTAATCTACATATTTTAATGATTATGTTTATACATCGAATCAGTTATCAACTCCACTTGATCCAAAAGATTATATTCTCTTCATGTTTTTTTAATAAAGTTTTCAATTTAGCAATTAAAAAAGACGTAAAACTCATTTTTGGTTACAAAATGATATGCTAATCATATATCGTTGTAATTAAATAAACAATTCAGCAAAAATAATTCTAAAATACTAAATAACGCGAATATTTTTAAAATCAAAACATCAAACGTAAAATAAGATAAAAATGCATAATATTACACAAACTATGACCGATCCATGCGCTAAAACAATGCATAAACCCACTTATTATAAAATTAGAAATTAGTAAAATCAAAACTTGAAACGTAAAATAAGATAAAAATACATAATATTACACAATCTGATCGATCCATATGCTAAAACAATGCATAAACCTACTTATTATAAAATTAGGAAAATCAAATAGACATGCAACTTTTTTAGAAGATAAATTATGAGCTTTCATAAAATCAAACTAGCATTTGAATTTAGGAGGCCATATGAATTTTTTTATTACAATAAAATAAAAGAGCGTATTGTTAGATCACAAATGGCATTAGAAATTGTAATTATGAAAAGACAACGGAGGTGGAGGGCGAAAAGCAAAGGCAACCAAAAAAAACAATGAGAACTCAAATCAAAATGAAACATGAATCAATAATTGTAAAAGAGGATTATTATTGATTGAACTGAAACCATTAAAATGAGTAAACTAAGTCCACACGTAAAAGAAATAATGATCACAATAATTACCCCTCCCCCTCCCACAACCCTATTTCTTCTACTTCGATCCCACTTTACTTTTCCCCAAATTTAAATATTATAAACCATCATCATTGTATTAACCCTCTTCACTCCTTCTTCCCTTACTTTAGCTCTCCTCTCCATACATAATCATTACCTCCTAAATTTTAAAAATTAAAAAAGTAATTTCTTTGTTTTTTTTTATTTTTTATAATTTACTTATAAATTAAAGTAACCATACTGGACTTGACTAATCATGAAAGAGAACGGTGGGTGAATTTATATATATATTTTGCTGCCATACATTTTTACTCTGCCAAATTTCTCATGTAGTTGAAGAAGATAAGTATTCGTGTGTTTTTGAATGCCTCCTCATTTTCGGGAACATCACCTCTTTATTGGTTGAAAAGAGATGAGTGACTTCAATCACGCTATAATTTTTTGCCCATTTCTAGGATTGGAGTAAATTCCCTAGAACACCAACAAAGAAACTCAACTCTTGATTCTACATTTTCTTTCTTTTGTTCTTTTTTAGTCTGCCGTATCACTTTAATGTTCAAGTTAAACAAGATTCTACATCAAATATTGTAAAAATAATTATTTATATAGCCTGTAATATTTAATATAATGATTGTGAAAATGTAACTTCTAGCCAATGGCGTTGAAATATTTATAGGCGTTTGTTACTGAATGTTGTCGTGATTATTTTAAGAAAGATTATAGTTTCTTTGAAGGTGGATCATATTAAAAGACCTAATTATTTGACACAAAATTATTTTAGGTGTAATTTTTAGCCCATGAAATTCTAATACTATTAAACTCCAAATCTACTTTATCATGAGTTTGCATATTTTTAATTCCTCACCACCATATTTATAGTTCAGATTTAACTGATTCTGAAACTAAAATACAATCTTGTTTGATTCTATAAAATTATGATATTCATATAATTGACTCTCACATGATCAATTCTAACTATATAAGAGCTCAATTGTTTTAGCATGTTTTTTCTTGGCCCTCGCTTAAAATTGCCAATCTCATACTTAGTCTACATAAAGTTTTTAAAATCATTTCCCTTTCTTTTTACTTTTTACTTTTTTACATCACCGTTTTTACAGTGATGTATCTTCTTTTTCTTGGTTTTCTGGGGGCGTTTGTTGGGCTTTTAAGTTTTATGAATCTTTCCATAATCAGATTCCTTTTCAATTTGAGGTTCTTCAACAAGTTTGGATTATTATTACTATTATTAATTGCATGGAAACTATTTTATAATATTTTTAATCTAACATAGATACTATTTTAATATATTTTTGTGTTCTTTTTTTATTTTTATAAAAATAAATTAGTATATTTACTTTATGATCATAGTTTTCTCAAAATATTACTATACAAATTGTCAATTTACACCTGCACACATCTAACCCAATTATTCAGCTCTTTGAATATAATATCTCATTTTAGTATATGTAATATGAGTATCAAATTAAAAATTATAAAAAATACTTTATTTAATTTAATATGCATTATAAATAAATTAGGAATTGAAAAATTACTTATCTTTTAAAAGTTAGATTTTCTTTTTGAAAAAGACAAAAAAAAACTCCTATAATGAATTTTGAAGGAAAACTAAAATTTATCATCATAATTACTTTAGTATATATATACAAAGTATCTAAAAGAAAAAAATAAAGGTATCTCTCGAATTTCAATTTATACACAATTTCTGCTTAAACAATATATATAATTATATCATTATTTGATGTATGGCGTACGTAGGGTCGAATTTTTCATTAATTAAAAGAGTTTGCTGTCTTGGACCCCAAGAATATGCAAATTCATAAGGGCCAAAAATTATTTTATGTATATATTTATACATGGTAAATTGAATTTTGACATAAAATATTCAACACTCTTAACATTTTCTCATCTATTAAGAGATGTGGCTTGATTCTTAATTGGGCATGCAATCACATCGAGTTGTATTTATGTATTATTTTTGACTTGTTATGTTTTTATTTTAAATTTTTAACTCAAATCCAAATTCGACTAAATTCAATCTTATGCATGAATAGTTATCATATGCACAATATTAATGTTTCTATGAATTATATGAAGGGATACACCACTCACTTGTGAGTAAAGTATGTGCTAAGAATTCTTTAAAAGATTTTGTTTATTTATTTATTTATTTTTTGAATCAGAGAAACAAAGAATTTTTTTTTGAAAAAGAAATAAAGAAAGGAAAGTGGGTTGTTCCATAATCATATCAAGAAATTACAGAAATAGGGAATTCGTAATGATTAATTAGAAATGTAGAAATAGAATAGGTTTGGTATGATCTCAACGTGTGATGCCTCGTCATATTTGGATTGCGACATTTTTAACTCATTATCATTTCTATTTTATAAGTAAACAAAATAAATAGTTGGTACTTTACCAAATTTGTACCAAATACTAAATATCCACACCACTCCAAACTTCTTCTTCCGCCAATACTTGAAGCAACAACTTTCGTTTATTACAAATTTGTTAAATGAAACCCGTAGATATGTCCATTAACAGAATTAACTAGATTTGCATCATTTTTTTTTTTTTTTTTTGTGTGGGTATTTTATAATATATATATATATATATGTGTGTGTGTGTGTGTGTAACTGTGATATTATAGTCTTATAATTTTTCTCTTTCTTTTTTTTTTGGTAAGAGAAAAAAAAATCGATTGGGATGCCCCCACGGGCTACAGGTGATTCAAGACGCAAACCCGTTATAATATTTCTCAAAGTAGTAATGTTTGGTTGGGTGGTGATGATTATGAAGCCCATAAATTTTGTGAAGCAATGGAATTCTCTTTACACCAAAGCGAATGATGGAAACGCTCTTTATAACAACAATGTTCTATATAAAATGCCAAGTATGTATTTCTTTAGGTAGCCCAAATATTTATTATAACGTTTCCAAGTATGAAGGCAAAAGTAAGTTCAATGAGATAATAATTAAATGTTTTAACATAAACATTAGTAAATTAAATTCTAGTTATTTTATTTGAATTCAATTATATAATTCTATGATATAATCATTATCAATCATCAAGCATGATAACCCTCATGATAACTATTTTTCTGAAAACAATTTTTGAGTTGCAGAGGAGAAATCCAGTCATAAATATGTTCTTTTGTAGTATCGGTAATAATAGCAATAAAACACGATAAATAATTTTATTTTTGGGTTTGACCATTTACACTAAAATAATTTCTGAGTATTCTTTTCACTTTTGTTACATTCAAACTCTCAATAGAAAAAAAATTATATACTCTTTTGTCGATCAATATTGATAGATATTTTTTTAAATGTTTGATCTATATCAGTCAAACATATCTTACAATGTTTAATAAAAATTAATTGAATACTGAAGCTAAAATTTATATTTTGAATATTTTAATTTAAAATATAATTTTTTGAAAATCAGTCTATACTTAAAGTGATATCTATATTTAATTTAAAATATATTTCTCATTAAAAAAAATGTATATACCTAAAGTAAATAGTTCTATTTGTTTGTTTGTTTTTAATTTTTGTTATCTATACGAAAAGTAAATAGTTAGACACGAGAAAAGCGGTCGCACAATCATACCATTTGCGTGGAAAGAAGGGAGAAAAAGGCGCTCGCGGAGAAGCAAACTAAGCCGTTCGATCTTTTCTTTGCGCAGGTTCCTGGCCTTTGATATAATATGCATCGGAAAAGTTGGTTTTAATTTTGCTCCCTTGACCAATTAAGGCTGGACCGGACCACAAAATAGCCATCAATTTCCCCGAGGCCGAGGGGTATCCTTGTCACAGAAAATTGCTGCATTTCTAATTACCTTTGTACCCTTGACAACTTCTCTTTCTAACATTTAGCCCAGAAAATTAGTAAGAGAGAAAAAATTCAAGAGGACTGGGTGGCTTATAAATATTGTACCCTAACTTAGAAAATATGTTGATTATCTATTTTTTTTCTCTTTCACGAGGGGATGTATTTCATCATCTATTGTTTCGAACCTCATAAATAGTATATAATTAATATACGTTTCGAACAGATAATTATAATGTGTCAAATTTTTCAAAATTAATTTTTTGTAAGTAAGAAATTAACGCACAAAATTCATCACTTATAAATAGTGTTATGTGATGTAGGATGTGAAAATGTTTAATAAAAGCTCCATCCAAGTTGAATTAATGTTAACATTAATTTTAATAAAAGTATTATAACAGTTATGATATAATTTAATTGACTTCCACCAGCAGGTAATCAAGTAGTGCCACACACGTACATGCTCATCTCAGCCTCGAGCGACTTTAATTTGGTTCGATAGATATCATAGTGGGGAATAACATTTGGAGATTGAAATAATTAACCCCACAGTTGAACTTGATGTCTATAAATAAAACCTTACATTGCATGAAAAATCACCTGAAAATTAAAACAATACGTCAAGTTGTGACCACTAATCAGGGCGTATTTGTTTCGTGGAGAGAAGTCAAGATCGACTCAATTTCATCCATTTTTGTTTATGTTTCTGTTGCAGTTTCTATCTCGAAATTCTATTATTTTCGGAGTTCCAAAGTTAAA
Source organism: Caryopteris x clandonensis (assembly GCA_028749325.2). NCBI lineage: Eukaryota > Viridiplantae > Streptophyta > Magnoliopsida > Lamiales > Lamiaceae > Caryopteris > Caryopteris x clandonensis. The sequence continues at coordinate 5,948,046 of JAPYKT020000004.1, forward strand.
GCATTAACACTTTTCTTCTCTTTCAAAATCTAGAAAAGAAATAAGTAACATTTTTTTTAAAAAAAAACTTTGTGTTACACTCTATAAATTATTATTGAATGTTATAATCAATATTTACATGCATGAACATAATGCAAAAGCAAAGAGCTTGACCCAACACTAAAGAATCTGCAGTAAAAGTTAATAATTTGAATTGGTCATTCCAAATTATTATTATTTTATTATTTTTTGCAGCAGTAACCATGAAATAATTTTATTAAAATAAGGTAGGGGACAAATTATATTTGATTAATTGAAACCTAAAAATTGACTTCACCTTTGTTACCTGCCAATGTTGATGGGGGTTATCACATGTTGCATTGCAACCCGTCTCTTTGATTTTCGAACTTGTCGTGTTGTCCATCACCGACCCATCATTTTCTGCCTGACAAAATCCAATGCATTATACATTTACATATTTGTCTACTTCTTTCTATCAACATTATTAATTTTGCTGTGATATAAATAGAAGCCATACAAAAAAGAAAAAAAAAAAAAAAAGGTTAAAATATTAACAAAAAATCTTTGGCTTTACTATTGGGAAAAATCCACTTTTATAATTTTTTCATTTTTTACTATACCAAGAACGTGCCGAATTTTATTTTTACTATTGGTTAAAAAAAATTTGAATTTGTTCAATATTCCACTCCAACTTGATTTTAGAATATTTACCATAATTGTTACAAATCAATGCGGCATGCATTAAATGTTACAGGTTAATATTCAACCATAATCTTCTATTCTTCTTTTTATTTTGAAGGGAAAAATTGAACCTGAATATGCGTTGTTTAATAATAATAATAATAATAATAATAATAAACTTAGTGTTTCTATTTTGTATAACTATTATAATATTTGATCGATTCAAATTATAAAATCTCTTAAGTTGTTATATTCAATTGAAAAATTCAGCCATAAATACCACCTATTTAATTTTTATATTATTGATTTGAATTTATCTCTTTTTGATATCATGATTTTTATTTAACTCATTTTAATTTAGTTTTTCTAAGAAATTGTAAGTTGCTTTTTAAAAAAAATTTAATCTCTACGTAACATTATGAGACTATTTTTTTATTTTTAGCACACTTATCTCAATGTTATAATTGCACATTCACTATTTTTTTCTTATTTTGTGAAATAATTTATGAATCATCATTTTTTCATAAAATGCACGAATATATATTTTTTAATTTATACTTATTTAACTATGAGTGTTTTGAATACATTAACAACAAATTTATTTAAACTTATTTATGGGGTCTGTTTTCAAATATTATACTTAGTGAAATAATTTTGCTAGTTGTTAATTATTTAGCTTACATAGACAAGCCCTGCGCACGACCTTGACTTTTTAGCATGCAGTAGTATACCTTCATAAAAATTATTAAACTTGAGATTATATTCTAATTACGTGCATGCGAAAAATATACAGTGATCTATGATCATATAAATATTTTAAGAAAATAAAAATTAAACTCAAGATTATGTTTGTGAAATTAAAATTATATTATATTAATAAAAAAAACTTAGTAAAGTACGTATGACTCTACTATAACAATATTTCTTAGAACAAATATATTAAAATAAATAAGAGACTTTCCGGGATACAATTAATCAATAGTATGTATGAACAAAAAAGTTGGTGAAAATTTAGGTGGGCTATGAAGCTAATTGAAAGTATTACCAAACAGTATACATACTAAGGCCATCTCCAGCAGTCAGTACAACTCTAGTGCAGATTTTGCACTATTTTACAGCAAAATCTGCATTTCATCTCCAGCAGTTTGCACTACTTTCTGCACTAAAAAAGAATATTTCAATAATATTCCTTATAATTTATTTATTTTTAATCTATATTTAAAAAAAATCATATTTGTTAAATACATAATACGTAATATATTAAAAATATTTTTTTATATGTAATATTTTAATTTTTTATCTATAAAATTAATTTTTATCTATTTTTTTAATTTTTATGGTAGAATAATAATTGTATGTGTAGTATTTAAAATTTTATTGTATGATTTTTATTTATAATTCAGATTACATCTTTTTATTATTTTTATTAGATTTAATTAAAATAATCTTAAAATTAATTAAACCAAATTAATTGTAAAAGAAAAAAATTATTGTATTATTTTTATTTTTAATTAAAATTACATCTTTTTATTTTTTATCATATTTAATTAAAATATAATTAAAATTTAATAGAATTAAATTAATTATATAATAAAACTTTATTATTAAATACAAAAATTAATAAAATAGAATTAAAAAAAAATAAGTGACGCAGACTGAAATCTGCGTCAATAGTAAAGCAAATTTATTAAAAAGAAATGACAGCGGCACAGTGGCGCAGGCTCCAGTGCACTGCTGGAGCCTGCTTTTCAACATGCATTGCTGGAGAGGCCCTAAATAATTGCTACTCCTTTTTGGTAAACATACATCTTTATCTTTACCACATGCTTGCAAATAATCTATTATTTTAAAAGTTGATGTTTTGTTTAATTAATTTAAATAAAATATAAAATATTTAAGTTTATGAAAAAATTATATATAATTAGATAAGTCAAATTAATAATAAAAAATAGTATAAATGGGTGAAATATTTTTACGTCTAAATGTTGTTGAATCAAAATTGTCTTATATTTAACTACTTCAATATTAAAATGAGCAACGCAATAGTTGGTATAGAATTTAACTTAATGAGAATGATACAAACTAATATTTTAATAATAATTCCACACTCACATTCATAACATTAATAAATCACATTGGAGTTTTTTAACAGTATTTTTTTACAGAAATTATAACATATATATATATATATAGTTAAAATGTATAGTATCTAGTACTTTTGAAATAAAAATAATTTTTTTGGCAAGATGTTGTCATGGAAAAGACAATTATATAAGTACGTATAAAGTGTGTGTGTACATATTGATCTATGTTTTAAAACACTTAATAATTTTGGTTTTTAATATATGGATTTTGGGGGGTTTGTTTTTACCTCGTAAATTGTACGTAAGTATAAACCATTAATTTACTTTGGTTAAATTGGGTTTAATCGGGTTGAGAACAACATGCTAACGAATTTGGGTTTAAGGGCATTTTCTTCTTTTAAACTAATTTAAAATTTATGTATATTAAAGAAAAAATTGCAGAGTATTATTGTTATTTTTTAGCCTAATTGTGAATTTTATCTTGATTGTTTTTTCAATTACTTTTCAAACTTTCATATTTTTTAAAATATAAATATTTTTTGGTTTATAATTTATTTTGAACATATAATATATAAAAAATATTATCTTTTCACGATATTTAATTTGACACTCATAATCTATATATTATAACAAAATACTAGATTAAATATTAAACTATTTATTACTATATTATTGAGGTTTGATTTGAATTTTTATCGTGGATTGAACAATTAATATTGAATTTAAATATTAATTAAAATTTTATTATAAAGTTTCATTCATAGTATTATTACAAAATTTAAAATTTTTAAATACAATAATTAAATTTATTTTATTTTATTTTATTCTTTCATCTTAAATATATTCAATATGTTATATGTAATCTGAGACAACCCCCACACTTATAACCCACAACATAGATTACTTTTAACCTGGTTAAACCTGTATATATATGTATTTTTTTTCATTCATTTGTGAACACCTGCAACGTATTTACGAGGTACAATTTACCCCCTCAAACATCGGCTCATTCACACCCAAGCAAAATCAACAATAGCTGCAAAAGTATTCACCACAACAACACCAATATTTACATGTCAAACATTGGGTAATATTACACAAGTCAAAACTAAACAATAAAATAGAACCCCAAAAGGATAGTAAGCCCGTGGTTTAACCCCAAAGGTTGTCATCCACGTACACCGATCCTCAAAAGCTTGTTGAAGCACGAACAACATGCTTTGTTACACATCATAATCACGTTCACCTACAATGCACAAAATATGTGAGTTAAAGCCCAGTAAGCAGAAATCATGCATGTATCATAAGTTAAATGTTTGTAACAACTTTAACAGAGACGTGAAATGCATATTAATGAAACCCTAACACATGTTTTAGAATCTTTTATTTTTATAGGGCCCATGACCCACTTACTGTGCATCGGAAAGATCTAGCTCAATAAATAATAATAATCATAGAGTCTATCCATGTCTTACATGCCACCGGCCCGACAAATTGAGCTTATCCATGTCTCACATGCCACCGACTCAATATATATGATAGAGCCTATCCATGTCTCACATGCCACCGGCCTGACGAATCAAGTCTATCTATGTCTCACATGCCACCGGCCTCGGTACACTAGTAGTGGTCAACATTACACTTTTCGTTTCTTTTCAACATATAGTGCATGCAAGGCAGACTATATACAACTTATGCGTACACATGCCAATGCTTGTGAATGTTATGTTTATACCATATTAAATCAATCATTCACACCACATAATTCATATCTATCAACATCAAGAAGCACATATCACAAACATCTTATAGTCAAATAATACAAACAAATACTATGTTTATGCATTGTAGGTGCAAAATGGATTTCTACTTACCTTTGTTCGACACAATTGTTTGAAACTCTTATCCCCTGTCTATTAACACCGTCAATCTATAACAATAATTAAAATATCATATTAGTTTAACAGTAGTAAATTTTCGTTAATCAATTTTACAATTTAAAACAAAGTTCTCATTAACATTGTCTTGGCAGGATGCTTGCTGAATTTCTAAAAGTATCAAATCCTATAATGAAGCTTCACTTCAAAATTAAGTAAATAATACAAGTCACTTAATTTTGTAATTAAATAAAACCATAATTAGTGAATTTAGTGTATTTTCATCTAAACCAACTTTTTAAATCTGTAAAACAGTAAAGTTTATCTTAAGAATTTCTAATAATATTATCAACTAACTATAACAAACAGAGTAAATCAAATAATAACATTCAACAAATGAATTGCTAAAATCCAAAACCAAACGTGAGTAGGAGGGGTTCAATTCAAGCTTTCCAAATTGCTAATTAGGTTACTTAATTAATATAAACTAATATTTGATTCATTAATGTTTGATACCTCTCAATCATCAATACTTTTACTCCTTTGTCAACCATTTGAATAAAGTAAAATATTAAAGAAGCAATGGTACATATCTCTTCTTTCACTTCAAGCTTTTTCGCCACTTCTGTTCTTTCTTCCCTCTACTTTTCCCCCTTTTTTTTTTTTTTTTTTTGAATTGATTAGTGAGACATAAATATTTGGGGCAAAGCTTTTCGTCTAAGCTACCGCCTCTTATTATTATTATTTTATTTATAAGCTTTTCTTTTTCTATATATATACTTATATTATTATTATCTTATTTCATTAATACTTCGACACCTAATTTCTCCCTCAACATTTGGCCTAGGGGGTTCCAACCTATAATATAAACCCTAAATAAAAATATTAACCATACACAAAATAATCAAACACGACTGCAATATAAATGCAAATATAATTTCAATATATAATTTCAATAGGGCATAAAATTATAAAATGCAATCTTATTTTATTAATACTTGACACCTAATTTATTCCTCGATATTTGGCCGAAGGGGTTCCAACCTATACGGTAAACCCTAAAATATTTAACAGTAACATTCCAAACATAATTAAATACAAGCTGCAATACAAATAAAATACAATTTAAATAGCAAATAAAATTATAAAATAAATACAATGCATGAACTATATTGACCCGTGAGTAGTGAGAGGCTTGGGGTATCACATAATCTATATTTATACTAACATAAATATAAACATAATTAATTATGTAAAATTATCAATTAATTGTTTTAATAAAAATATGAGATTATTTTTTAAAAATAATTTTCTAATAATATTATTCAAATTATTTTTATTTGTTGTAAATTATTCAATTAATTCACATATGTTAAGAAGATAGGATACGATGTGTTTGAGTATCATACAAAAATTAATCAATTTTAGAATATATATTTTATATTTGTAATAATTAAAATTTATCTTAATTATATAGAATAATTTGTCTAAAAAATACATATTAGTATGTGCATCACACGAAAGAAATACTAGTGAGAAACAAAGCTAACGATGTGTAGAAGAAAACTAACAAACATAAAACATACAAGTTTATTCAACTACTAAGAGGTGTTTTTACTTACTTTTTCAAGTAGTTTTGAGCTTTTAGCTTTATAAGTTAATTTTAGTGTTTGTAAAGTACAACTTTTGCTTTTAACAAAAAAAGAAAACGTCTCAAGCTCAAAGGAACAAGAAGATGGTTGAATGCTTTTCAACGTTTCTAAAGATTAAGCAGACACTGCAACTTTAGAATTTAGGTAAAAAAATAAAATCAATCATATAATCAAACATTACCCATTTTCTATTATAAGTGATTTTATTATAGTCTTTAATTTTAATTACTTCTTAAAAAGCCAAAACAAGGAAAAATATCTTATATATTTCATAAATATATAAAAGATGATGCTAAAATTTTCAATCTACCCTACATAATTAAAATTTTATCTTTTTTATTCTAAAATAATAATAAAATAGTTTTAGCATGATTTTAAAAGATGTTAAACCTATAAAATTCTTATGTTTCTCAATGGATTTATTATGGGAGGTCACTTTAACCCTTAAAATTTGTCCAATCACATTTGACGATGAAACTTTGAAAATTTTAAATCATATATTTTTTTCTTAAAAACATTGTATTTTAAATTATATTTAAATTTCTAACAATAACAACAACAATTAATACAATGTAAATAGGAAAAAAATATTGCATAATTGAGTTGCTAAATATGACCCGGTAATTTAAGGAAAATTTTAGCTGAGAAAAAAAGGAATGTAGAATATATCACTCGGTACTTAAAATTGTAGAGATATTCTATTAATTTTTCACTGACTTCAAATTATAAAATATATGAATCTAATAAGAGAAACATAAAAATTAGAAAGTAAATAATTAAAATAAACTAAAAACATAAAAAGTTGAAGAAAAATATGGTGTTCACTAGGTAATCTTCTTCCAACACAATATATATCTTTAAAAATCCACTTCCAAATATGTTTAATTCCAACAGGTCCTAAGATATGATATGTCAAGCATCCCCGTGTTGCCACTCTAAGATTGGATGGCTATTATCATTTGTGTGATGTTGCATTATCGTTGTTCATTTGATTTTCTTAATTTTTCCACCAATTTAACTGAATTAGACTCAGTTAGTGTTATAATTAACATCGATTTCAGTGCTTACCCTGCCACCTTCAAAGCCATCATTTTCAATTATTTTAATTATTTTAATTTAATAAAAAAATTAAAAATGAAATGTTGTGGAATGAATTGAGAAATTTAAATATATATATATATATATATATAATATTATTTATTTATTTATGAAGTGAGGTTCATGGAGAAAAGATATCGGTATGGATTTTGACTGCCTTTTAATAATCTATGTTACTGTGTACCCGAAGATCACATAAAATTCGCCAAATCTTTATACTACTAAAACTAAAATTTTCTCAATTCGTGTAGAGCAAAATATTAAAAAAGAAAAGAAAAAGGAGGGGCAATTGAGGAAAAAATTATCAATCGAGTAGGAGGAAGAAAAAAAGAGAGAAAAGTTTGCGTACACGGTCAATACTACTCATTGATCGTATGGGCCTGGTGACGTGTACAAACCGGAGTGGCTAAAATAAAAACAAAACAAAATGCACGCAATCCCCCTTCCATTTACAACACACACTGCACGCACAAACAAATACATACAACCTTCGATATAGAGAGAGAAAGAGAAACGATTCGGAGGTTGGGGGAGGGGGTGACGGGGTGGGGGAGAGTCTAGTTATGGAGTGAATCATGGAAGGGGTGGCCATGCTAAGGCAACTCATTGGACAGTTACAAGAGGTTCTGGAACTCTACGGTTCTCCTCCTCCTGCGGTTCCTTCCAATTACTTCATTCAGTTTCAATCTCCATCGCAACCCGTATCGCAGCAGCAACCCCTCAGGTTCCTGATTACTCCCCCTTTTTGTTCATTTTCTTCGATTTTTGGTGTTTATTTTTTGTTGGGCTCGGTTTAGAAATTGGTGTGTGTGCGTCGGTGTTCTGATTTTTGGATTCTCTGTTTTGCTTGAAAGAAGGCGATTTGGATTTTAAATTCATTTCTTGCTATATATATTCATTTTTGGTTTCCGGGTGTCGGCCTAAGTTATCACTACGGGCATTGAATTAGTTGCTGTTTTTATTTCTATAGAAAGGATTTTGGTGTGTTATGCTAATTCTTCGATGTTTCCATATCTCTCTCTCTCTCTCTCTCTCTCTCTCTCTCTATCACTATCTCTATCTCTATCTCTATCTCTATCTATCTATCTATCTATCTATCTATCTATTGCTTCTGATTCATTCTACTGTTGGTGTAGAGGAAATGTTTTTAATCTCTCAGTATATCTGTTAGCCTGTGAAGTTGTATAGCACTTTATGCTTTGGAAGGAATTTTAATGAGTATTGTCTGCCGTTATCCTTTTTTAGGTATAACCAAATTTAGCTCATTGGGTGCTTCAGAATAATATGCTTCCCATTTCCTGAAACTTGTTTGTTTTATTTTCTGGACTCCAGTAAGACCATGGGTTTCTATAACGCGTTGCTTTCCAATCTATCATTGAAATCATGGAGTGCTCTTTGCTAGACCTCATGAGTGTCCTTGATAGATGTTGACCATTATACTGTGCTTGTCATATTATCAAGTGGACCTGCAAGGTGCCAAGGCATTAGCTCCATATGATTCCATTTGATTTTATTACGAAGTAATTCTTGGTTTGTTTGACAAGTGATATTCTTTTTTTTTTTTTTAGTTTTTGTCTTCTTCCTAGCTCGAAAGTTTGGGGTTAGATGCTACTCACACACTTGCTTTTTTATTCTATATGTTTCTAATACATTAAGGCCAATGGGCAAGATTGACCTCTAAAATTATCATTGGATTCTTGAATATGGAAGAAATGTTAGTTCTTTCATGGCTACATGGTGATTGACATTTGCACCTTTTGTGATCACAGCAAAGAATTTACGAAGCAAGCTATTCTTCTTGTGTTCATCTTTTCAAATGGGAAGCAAACTATCAATATTCACAATTAAAGATTCCTGCCACTTTTTCTTTGACTTTTTAGTACAAATCTTAAGTTTGAAACTACAATTCAGTAGACTCCCTTTTAGTATTTGCAATCCTTTACTTTTGCTTTCCACATTTAGTATCTGTTGTGCATTCAGGATACCCTAAATAGGTGAAATTCTAAAGATTTTAAGTCCAAGGCTACGAAAAGTAGAAAAATGGATGTTGCAAAGAGTTCAAGTTAAGAGAATATGATGCTGGTGTTAGTGCAAAGGTTAAAATTGATATATCTATTCAGAAGACTCCCGTTCATTACTACAAAATCATCTTGCTTGATTTCCAAATTTAGAATTTCTCAGATATTTAAATCCAGGATGCCTTGAGTAAGGTCAAATCTAATGAATTTTAGTTCAGGAGTATAAAATCAAAGAAGAAACATGGATGTTGTCAGCACTTCGAGTAAGGTCAAATCTAATGAATTTTAGTTCAGGTGTATAAAATCAAAGAAGAAACATGGATGCTGTCAGCACTTTCTTTTAAAAGGACAATTTTTCACAAAGATAAGAATCCATGCCATTTTGCTGTCAATATGGAATTGGACAGAATAAATGAAATTTCAAAACTGTGGCACATTATATTGATACCATTATTAAAGGTCAACTAACTCCAGAATACAACATTTTCTCCATGCTTTCTTTGTGTTTATTCAACTTTTTGACTTGATTCTTTCTAAATCATCAAGTGGAATTTGAGGAACTTCTTTTTAAATTGCTGGTTTTGGGAGGTATATGATTTCACAGAATCACAGGATACTCTTCTTGATTGAGAAAGCTGTCTTATTTCTAACATATTTGGGTAGCATCTTCCACTTCCAGTTCAGCATCTGGCGCTCCAAGTTTTTTGGTTAATAAGTCAATACTGAAGTGGGTATCATCTGCATGTACTTTAAAATGTGCACTGAAGATTTTAAGCTGTATTGCAATGACAGCATATAGTTCTGATCTTGTCCTTTTGTCCCTAAGTCTTGCTTTCTTATTCCTTTAGGTGTCAATATAGGTAAGATGCAACTCCTGATAATATCATTTCTCATTTTACTAGTATTCATATCGTCATTTGTGCTACTAGCTCTACTAGCCCCCCCCCCCCCCTCCTCTGTGCAAAATGGAGACTGAAGTTTGCTATGATGCTTCACCTCGTTTGGTTATTTATTACATGAACACCCTGGAATACTTCTGCAGCAGCGGGGATGGTGTGTAATTGACTATCCCCTTCTCTTACTGTCCCCTTCCCCCAGCATGTTGGACAAGTCTCACTCGCGCACATAATTATCATGTAGTTAATACTTTATATGTAAGGTGGGGAGAATCGAGAGAGGGAAGGATATTGCAATATCAGGAAAATATTTATACTTTTATTCTCTTACGAAATGTATATTGACATGCTCTTAGGTCGTGGATACTTTTCAGCTTGCATATTTCTGCTGTGAATGTAGAGTTAGTTATATTTGCACTTTTGGTTGTAGTTACCTGAAATCTGACTATTTTGACTGTTCAGTTACAATCTTTTATTATGATAGATATAGCTAGCAGCTAGAGTGTGGATTTAAATATTTCATTTTTATTTCAGGCTATCATAGTAAGACGCTTCATTGCCATTATCATTCCCCTTTCCCCTGACTTTTCCGGGATTTCTTCTCTAACCACATCATACAAGTTTTCAACTGCCAATCTCTTCACCGTAAATAGTACATTCCTTTCATTCCTAATCTATCTTTCCCATTCCTGACGACATTAACGAGTCATCTCAACATATGCTTCTCTGTCGCCTCGCCACTGCCTTATGCATATATTGCGCTTAGTAGCTCAGCAATCTGACCCATGTAGCATAGCTGGTCAAATGATAGTCTTGTGACATTTGTGATCTCGCGTGTTTTTCCTCTATGGCATAAGACTCCTGATGTTGAGAAGTAGTTTATAACTTACCAAAAGTCCCAGTTCTTTTGGATAATAGATCCTAAATGACAAAAAAGTAGGACTTCCCTACCATCAACATCAGTTTATCCCTTCTTTTAATTGGGGAAATTGTAACTTCAGGCATGATTGGTTAGTGGGTCAAGGATGAAGGAATGGGAAATGAATGAAAAATGAATACATAGTTCGATATCATCATTCCTTTAATAATGATTGGAGATCCACAGGGGAGTGCCCACTCTCTGTCTCGAGGGGATTGAAAGTCATACTCGTTGTAATTTCCCACTAGTATCATTACCTTCTCCATTCCCATCCCCCTTTCACAAGGCAAGCTCGGCCTTAATGAAACTAAAATTGACCTTCTAAGGGGCTTGCTTAAATAACTCCATTTTGTGACAGTGACCATCCTTTATTGGAAAAAGAAATATTACTGGAGGAGCTGTGTATACAGTAGAGTTTTCTACATGATCCCCTCTTCCCCTCCATAAAAAAGAAAAGAAATCGAAAAAGACAAAGAAAAGCTGTTTCATCTGGTATAACAGTACGTTTTATTTCCGTGAAGACCATTATTTTGTCCATGGTAGTGGATTTAATGATTTATGTTGATCTCTCTCTCTAGCGCACATTTGGTTAGGCTTTGTTTATTTACCTTAGTGGTATTATGTTCATGCTGTATTGACGTATTGGTAGATGCACACACATATTCACACATGCACTCATGCAGACACAGAACAACGAGGAAACAATATATATTTTCTCACATTTGTACCGCATAAGTTTGATATGCTAAAAAGTTATTAAGTACATATTTTCTCTGTAAATGTGAGAGAGCAATCTGAGGGAGAGTAAATATTTATCTCGCCACTTACATTGCATAATTCGATATGCCTACTTTGCTAAAAAGTTACATCAGTGCATATTTCTTCAGTAGATGCAGAGTAATTGTGTGGCACACTTTCAAAAGTATCTTCTCAAAACCTGACATTCGAGTGTTCTCTTACAACTTTCTGGTTTTGTTTCCAAGTTTGGTGCATATATATCCTTGCTGTTAAAGCTAACAAACACAAGTGTGGATTAAATTCCTCGGCCATCCTATTTCATGTGATGATCTTAATTTTTCTTCCTGGCAATTTGTCATTACTTACCATTTTTAATCTTATGTTTGTTTTATTTTATGTTCCTTTAATCTGTATCAATTTCCTCATCCTGGATGCTGAATTTTCCAGGTAGCACGCCACTTGAATGATTCGTTTCTTTCTCTATCTCAAAGATCGTTTTTCTTCTTAGAAGATATACATGCTAACAATATGGACATTGTAACACCGAATTAGGTATTCATCTAGTGCTAAATCCATGAATGAATTTTGTGGTGTGAGTAACAACGACTAGGAGATCCTCACCTTGTTTGATGACCTTGGTGCTCTTATGTATTGTTTTTATTTCTCTGTGCTTTTGAGAGCTACCAAGAACTAGTCCCTTATCACTTTCTGAACTTTTAGAATCTGAATATACCTGTGTGTTTTTGCAGATGGTGTTTTCTCAATCTTGAAGGTAGCCCCTTAGAAGACAGCTGTTATAACATAATAATGACTGCTGGTAAATCCGAGAATCTGAAAATGCTGGAGCCTGGCAAACCTCCGCCTTCTAAGAAAGCCAGAAAAGAGCGATCACTTGGCAAAGCAATTGTTGCCACAACCTCAACTGAACCTATGGAAGAGGATATCTGGAAGGAATTCCCTGAAGACCTCTTCGAAGCCGTTATAGCTCGACTCCCCATAGCGACATTTTTCCGCTTCCGCTCCGTTTGCCGCAAGTGGAACTCATTGATAACTTCCCAAAGCTTCTCCCAGCAGTGTGCTCAAGTCAAGCAAGCCCAGTCCTGGTTTTATACCATCACCCATGAAAACGTCAATACTGGAGCAATGTACGATCCATCAGCCAAGAAATGGCACCATCCAACAGTCCCAGCATTGCCAACAAAGCTAATCGTGCTGCCGGTGGCGTCGGCGGGGGGTCTCATATGCTTCCTTGATATCGGCCATAGAAGCTTCTATGTATGCAACCCTCTAACGAGGTCATTCAAGGAGTTGCCAGCCCGATCTGTCAAGGTCTGGTCCCGCGTCGCTGTTGGTATGACTCTCAATGGGCCGTCAGCCAGCTCGGGGTACAAGATCCTCTGGGTTGGTTGCGAGGGAGAATATGAAGTCTTCGACTCTGTAAAAAACTCGTGGGCCCGGCCCGGAACCATGCCCCTGAATATTAAGCTTCCGCTCGCGCTCAACTTCCGTTCGCAGGCCGTTTCTGTCAATGGGACGCTCTATTTCATGCGATCGGACCCTGATGGGCTCTTGTCGTACAACATGGAAAATGGGACCTGGAAACAGTTTGTGATTCCAGTACCCCCGCATTTGAGTGACCACACGCTGGCGGAGTGCGGGGGGAGGATCTTGCTGGTGGGGCTGCTGACGAAGAATGCAGCCACATGCGTGTGCATATGGGAGCTGCAGAAGATGACGCTCTTGTGGAAGGAGGTTGACAGAATGCCAAACATATGGTGCTTGGAGTTTTATGGAAAGCACGTTCGGATGACTTGCCTGGGCAACAAAGGCTTGCTTATGCTGTCGCTGAGATCGAGACAGATGAATCGGTTGGTTACGTATGATCTGTGGAGCGGGGAGTGGCTCAAGGTGCCTGGGTGTGTGCTGCCTCACGGGAGGAAGCGGCAATGGATTGCGTGTGGGACCGCATTTCAACCGTCTTTAACAGCGGTGGCTTAGTTTTACCCGTGCTATGGATGTGGGGGAGGGTTGGTGTCAAGTGGATTTTGTTGCGAGTATTTGGTGCTGTGTGCTCTGTGCAGGTCAATTTTCTTCAGGTGGCTATGGTCGTGGGAGGTTTGAAACGATAGCCGTTGCTCCTGCATGATGATCATCGAACGTGGAATTTCTGATTTTCAGGAACGAATTAAATGGATTCTTGCTTCTAGTTATAGCTCGATTGTGAAGGATATCCTATGCTCTCTTTCCACTCAAATAATCACTGTAAATTATTTATTAAGGATTCACTTGGTTGATCTCTCTCTCTCCCTCTCTCTCCCTCTCCCTCTCCCTCCCTCCCTCCCGCCGTATTTAGGTTCTCCCATGTTACACACGCACACACATACATATATGTATTCCTTCACCGAGATATTTAAGAACTTATAAAGGGAATCAAGTAAAATCTCATTTGGTTGAGCTTCTCCTAATCCGGACTAATAGTTCGTGATTGAATCCACCAACTCCATTCTTCCTAGGATTTGTTTAAAAAAAAAAAAAACTGCCTCCTTTACTTCAAACTTTTCTTTGGTTCTCTTACATGTCCTGTTGGCACCAACAAATAAATAAAAATAGAGAGAGCTGTAATATATTCATTCCTATTTTATGCTCTTTCTGCTACAAAATAAAGTTCTACCTTTCTCGTTAAATGCACATTACATGAGTTGTAAACAAAATAATATTCTACCGTGTTTAAAGTTTTGTACCATAATATAACTTCTATTTGATATTTATAGTTCTTTTAAAAACATTGTATAGTCGGAACTTTCAAGAGTAGCAACATAATTATCCGATTTTGCCATATTCTCCGGTATTTATTACGTATTCTTACGTAAAAATACAATTAAAATCTGAAAATTTCAGTTTATAACTATAATTACGAATATATTACAAATAATATCTTACTTATCCCAAGAAATGTGATATGTTTAAAATAATTAATAATTATACATACATGATTAAGAACATTCTAATAAAAAAACTTTAACTATTAATGAGAATCAGTATATTAACTTGATTTGATGTTGTTTTCTGATATTATTCCTTAATAGAATGATTTAATTTATATTGTTCCCAAATAAAATCCAAACAACAAATTATTGATAGCATCCAATAATAGGGAGTAATTCATATTGAATTTTCTACGTTTGTCTCTGCAGATTTCGGATGAGAAATGTAAGTTCCAAATCTCTTCCAAAATGCACTCATGACCGTAACATGAATTTAAACAAATTTAGCAAATATAAATTGGAAATTAAATTATCCATGAATGCATTATAAAAGCAAGTGTTAACTGCTTATTTACTCATAAGTTTTAATGAATCGATCCCTGAATAGTTACAAACAGCTCAGCTCGTTTATACCCAGGATCTCTACTAAACAAAGAAACCACCGGATGTACACAACAGCTGATGCTTCAGAAGAGTAGATTAAGATATTAAAACTGCAACAGCAATATAGACGAAAAGGGACGAAGGAAAGGATTCTTTAGTGTGTCAAACGTGTCTCAGAACATAGTTGCACTGTAAGTTACAAAAAGTTGTAAACTGAGGGCTAAAAACAAAAAAACAAAACCATTACGATATTACGATACACACTCCTAACACGAAGCATGAGATGCTCTTAAGCCATCCCTCCACTTGTTGCCGTCCTGATTATCTGGAATAGGGCTGAAGAAGAACAAACATAACAATATTTTAATAATCGACACATATAACAAGAACTGATAAAACAACAGCAGAAGGCATACTACAGAGGAAAAGACGATGCTAGCAACTATATTTGATGTCTTCACAATCTTTCCACTTTCCAGCAAGAAAGAATTCAGGCTGCTATTTGGGTTGCTTGAACTACTGCTCAGTCAACTCCAAAACCATAGCAGTATGTGAAAATAGCGTATTATGGCAATAGGATCAAATTGCTTTTCTTTTAATTAGACTCCCAACATAGGAACTTAATCAAGTTGGAGCTGATTTAATTTGTGGAATAACATATTGACAGGAAAGGTTTGCGAAAGACTTTACATGATCCAATGACGACAAAAATGAAGAAACCGATCAAGAATGGGCCAACAGGTAAGTTGTTCCCCTTCTTTGTACTACTCTCAGGGACAGCACCACGCTTGTTAATGTTCTTCTCAAACCTCTCCACCTTCCTGTCAGCAAGTCTCCTTGAAGTTGTCTGTATATAATATTATAATCAGATACAATGTGAAGTAGCTCAATATCAAACATCAAACAGAACAGAAGGTTCAGATCACAAAGTGGCATTGCAGTTAAAGTAAATCAGTATCCTCACAAAAAGGTTATATCACTGTCCATAGCATTCTTTCTTGAAATAGTGCATGAATCAGTGACAACACTAACCCGCACCTCTTCACATATATCAGGGCAAAAAGTCAACAAATATTCATAGCTAAAAGAGGAAAAGGATGTGTTTCGGGATGGTTCTTTCCGACTGATTGAAGGAAAGTATCTACCAAGGCATGATCACAAGCTAAGTTTCAGTTCTAGCATTGAAAGATGCTAATATTTTCCTTAAAAAATTCCAAATGAATAAAAGTTACAAAAAATAAGCTATCATTCCTTTTCAAACCATATTTCCAGATTTAAAATACTTCATCAGATAAAAAACTTTTGACATCCTCTCCTAGATATAAGATCAAGGGTCCCTCCTCTCCTCCCTTGGCCTACAATCCATTTGCCGAAGAGTTTGGACTTCTAAATTTACACAAATATATTAGTATAATTTGGTATTGCAGCCTAGACTTCACACTAAAATTCTTCTTGCTTATCAATAAAATGGCAACAGCTTGAGCATCACAATATGTTTAACGTCATAACTGAAAATAATCTATTACTCATTTGACAAAATCCTAATTTTTAGTTCAATGATGCAAAAATGTTTAAGTTTCAAAAACATTTTTGGTCCCAAATGTGTGAAAGTTGAGATCTCTTTTTTTTAGTCAAAATAAAACAATGCAAATTTTTATTTCGCAAACAAGCTATATATGATTGAATAAGTCAAATCATTAAAAAAAAAAAGTCGTATAAATGCAAATTTATGATCTTTATAAGGTTATACCTTCATATAATTGACCAAAAATAAAAGGTTGAACTCTTTGAAAACATCTTTTTTTTTTTTTTTTTTTGGAACGGAGAGAGAACTACTTACAAAAAGAAGCGCAGGTGGCATGGTGAGGGTGCACCTCAAATAACTATGCACATGAGACAAAACCCTTGAAATTACAACATCACTATGTTCTTCAAATCTTATAAAATAACACACATTTAATGTAAATGATGTGCATGCAATCAACACCAACACACAGAGGCAAACGTTAATAAAGGGTGAGTTGGACAACATCCAACCCGCGGACAAGCTACCTGTGACTTCCAAAGCATACAAAGTACATCGCTTACCCTTTTAAAGATCTATGACATGATAACAGGGAAACAAAGTTTAAATTTACCCCTAAGTTGGTACATAATATCCCAAAACCAAAATAGAAGAATCATGCCACCGTGCTTGTTTCTGTTGCTTAATACATAAAACAATTGACAAATCATGCTTTGAATTCATTATCCTCTATCGCAAGATCTATATTGAAGTGTAACAAAAACTGAAGCAGAAAGGCACATAATCGAGAAGCCGAATCATGAGACAAAATATTAAAAAAGAAAAGGAAAGAAAATATTCAATAAACACAATTATCAACATCATGCATTCAAATGGCAAAAGGACAAATAAGCTTTGAAAATCTACCATTATTACGGCGAGATCGGCTGTTCGGAAAAGCTTCGAACAACGAATTGCCGGATAAATTAGAGGCAGTTTAGCTCCGGCAAATCAATTGGACACCGACCTCTGTAATTACGAGAAATTTATCGGCTCCCTCTCTCCTGATTTGTATCCAACTACAAATGGGAAGAAATCCAGCAGTTTGAGGAGTTTTATAGAGGGGGGAAGTGGTTGAGTCCGTTACGGGCCTGTCGGCGAGTCACCAAGGCCGGGTCCCTACACGTATTAGCGTCGACGTGGCCATTCGTGATTGGATATTCGTGTGAAATAGGATTAGTTGCCCAAGTCTCCTTCCTTATTCGAATCGTTATGTAATTATTGGGTAAATTACATTAAACTTTTTAAAGTTTAATCCAATTATGAATTACCAAACCAATTTTAAGATTTATCAAAATAATATATATTCTCCTGAAAGTTTGACAAAATTAAGTTTGTAGAAAATAAATTATCACACAACGCTTGATTAGAATTACGGAATAAAATCATAAATTTGTGGAAACAATTAAACCCCACTTTCTAGTTTAATATCCAGACTGAGGAATAAAATCGTAAAGCTAGCACTAGGTCAACTAAAACTTTATTAACGTTTCACTGAACAAAAATAAATTGTAGTTTGTAGATTGTTGAAGGAAATAATAACTTTTTACCGAAAAAAGTATCACATTTTATTAAAAATATTATTTACTTTTTATTCATTTTTAAAATTTTTGCAGTCATGCATATTATTAAAAAAATATTATTGTTCCCTGAAGTCGGTGAATGTAGAAAATATGATCGGTCATTTAAATTTATCTATTCTCCCCTATCTTAAGAAATGATGTCTAAGGAAAGGACGCTACAAGTCATTTAAATTTCTTTTCAGTTGAATAACTTCAGAACCCAATTTTTTTCTTGAAAAATTTATCAATTAAGAGTTTATTTCTCAAATTTATTTTTTATTATATTGTCTTGTTCAAACATAGCATATACATACGAGATCAAAACAGGTATATTTGTCATTTTATATATGTTTAAATTTATTAAGAAAACAGAATAAAAATTATGATACTATTAGAAACAATCCTACTTTTTTCGTCCAGTATTCACCTAGACACTTTTGAATATTTCAACATTACTTTTCTTCTTTTCTGAGTTACTAAACCAATTTATTTTCCAAAAAACAAAGTTACGTGAGCTCATGGCTGATTAGTATTTTCTGTAAGACCACAATTGTATTTTGTTCTTATGCAATACTATAATTTAGTTGGTGTAGCATGTGGGCAATGATAATCAAGTTTGGAACACGTTTATATAGTAGAAGTAATTTAGTTTCCATTTACCCGGATTTCTCTTCATCTAAGTGGTCACCTGGAGGACCTGCTCAAACACAAATTCTGTAGGTTAAAGTTTTTAGTGCCAATTTGTAAAATACCTATCTACACTATTTTTTTTTTTTTTATTTAACTAATAATTGTTTTCCCGATATACATTCATTTCTAATTGGTGACAGTATTACAACTATATTAGACTCATTAGGCTTTTATATCTCAAATAAATATAAATCAAATTCATACTTTTTTTACTAATGATTCGTCTGGTTGTATTCATCGAGTTTTATGAACTAACTATTCATCATAGTCCAATCATTTTCGATAATTCCTGTCTTAAACTCCTTCAACGAAAACTAATAAAAAACCCAAAATCCAGTGTTTCTCGAACCAGACTGAAACAACTACTTGCTTGGGTTTAATCGAATAATAATCTGACTTAATTCGAGTGGCACCAAAACAAGACAGTGATATCCAATGAGTTATAAAAACGATCAAACCTGTTAATATTTATACGACAGCTAACTTGTCGAATTGGTAACTGAGATAGCAAGACAGATTAACTCACCAGATAATTGAAAGCACGGAGAAAAAAATATATTAGGAAGGGACAGACATCAATCTCACCTCCTTCCACGCAGACAAGTAAGCCCTATAGTTTCAAAATTGCAGTCTAAATGTGTCGACAAAATTAGAATTAACAGTCTTTTTTCGCTGGTTATACTTGGTCTGGCTCGATGTTCTTGTGACATTTCTCAAACTTAAATCAATAAGTAAGAAATCCTTTCTTAATCCCACGCCCTCATGGGTGATGTTCTTAATAAAAGGAAAAGGATAGAAGGACATCTACGCATTAAAATGCAACGAATGGATAAGAAGCCGACATCTGCAATGAACATTCATCTGGGCATCGCTAATAGAAGGATCCAACATGGTAAAAGATGAAAGATAATAAAAACAGACTTTCTACACATAACCATGTATATATGTGACAATTTCTGATGTGAAATCTGTTCTAGATCCTTTACCATGTATAACATCTACTGGCAAAGAAGTTGCCTATGTTGCACACTTTCAGTTATCAATCACCGAAGAATACAGGACCAGATGCCAAAACACACAGCCAGAATAAACCAAGAAAACACATTAACTGCAAAGATGAGATTATAATCAAAATTGAAAAATCAATACAGTCAAGTAGTTTTGCATTCCACCACGACAATATTGCAACCGTGTGGAATATAAGCAATATGTTGCAACTTAAGAAGAAAAGGGTATGGCAGGTTAAATTATAAGATTAACAAAAAAGCTGGTCATAAATCTCAGACTAGTTACTACCTAACGGTGACTTGAACTCGCAACAAGTATATACAGTTCCCACATAAATACCTGTTTAATCACCAACAAGCAATGGTGATTGTGATTCCATTCAACTCCAAGTGGTGGCATCGTCCAATCCCAGCACTGCATCGGCATGAAACCAAAGATCAATTGGAACTTACTAGTTTCAACATCCACTTCCTTTGTCTTCAGTGAATTTTTTAATACCCTATTCCATGTATACATATATATATCTTGGTTCATCAGCTGTTCTCATGGATTTAATCATAGAGATTCGTACCTTCCAAAACTTCTATCTTGTAGAGAATTTGACCAACATGTCCAACCGAACAACCAGTTAGAAGTCTTCCGTACTTTGTGTGGGTCACGATTCGATTACTGGTGTTTATAACTTCATTATTCAGTTTCAAGAAAATCCTTCTAAGATATTGGTGCCGGTACTATGATCACAATCAACTACCTCCACAATCTCAATATCTTCTTCAGTCTCCATAAACTCAATTCCTTCAATGTTGGACATCGCTTGAAGAAAATCTAAAGGAATGGCTGCAGGATCCAGCTCAAGACAACCCTTAGGCGACTTCGTCCCTTCTTGGCCGGTAAGCAAATGTGAAGGCACTCGATGAGAAAACCTGGACATTTCTTCCTTTGGGATTCTTCGTATTTTACTTGGGTCAAAATGCTGATGGAATACAGTTTTGAACCCAGCAACTTTAACTAGGGGAATGACTATTACTCCCAGGTCCTCATCATAGTCTTCAAGTACTTCAACCAGGTCATATTTGTGTATCACTTCGTCTTCAGTGAGCTCATTCCACTGTGGGGACCAATTCCGGTACAAAGCCCAGACATCCCCCTTTTGAGGAAATATTAAAATGGTCTTAGATTTTCTTTTGGTCCATCGAACCATGTGGGAGAAACAGTCTATTGAGCTACAAATTTCATGCTTGCTCACTCCGAATTCTCCCCATGTTTTTAAACTGCCACTCAAAAACCAACTTACTTCACACACTCGGGTTGCAGTACTGAGCCAACTCATCTTCACCTTGAAGGGGTTTAGAGATATCACACTCTGAATCATTGCATAGTGCCGTGGCATCCCATCATCATCATCATACACAGCCCATACTTGGTTTTCTCCAAAACATTTTTCTGTTCTGCTCTTGTCAAAATCATAAAATTCAGGATCCAAGACATCTATAGAAATCGGCTCAACCAGTTTCCTGTACAGGTAAGAGTCAAGTTTATTTATAGAGAATTTATTCTCACCCTCCAATGACTCACAAAGTTTGTTCTGATTGCACATGATGCCATCAATACCATCATTTATGGTTACAGATTCTTTTTCCTCCATATTTTTAAGAACCTCCTCACCAGCTTCATTCCTCACCATAGCAGCTGAGGTGCATTCATTGAGTTTTTTATTTACTTCATCACGAGCCTTCTCAATCAACAAATCTTTAATATCAACATGGCATTTGGTACGCTTCCGAATATCCTGTTTAACACCAGAAAAGTTTACTTGGCCATTTTCAGAGTTCACCCGTTCCATGTTCTCTTGGTTCCTACCACAATCTTCAACTCCTTTTCTTCTCTTGTTAGCATCGAACTGGCCAGAGGATTCCCCACCCATTGCTCTTTTGGAAGCAAGATTTTTCCGTCGCAATGCCTCCTCTCTTCTTGCAGCAGCCTGTGCTTTCTGCCTTTCTCGTTTGACTTTCTCATAAGCCTGCTGAACCATACTCGCAGCTTGAACAGCTGATTTACCACCAGTTGGCTCAGAGAAAGGAACCCACTGGAAATTATTGCTATTCGAGTCAGGTTCCTGCTGGCTTATGTTCTTCCGTCTCTGAGAATTGCTTGTTTGAGTCACCTTAGAACCCTTGGTAGACGGAGGATCTATTTCAACTGCAAAATAGGCCTCATGGCAATTGGGGCAGAGAAGATTGTGATTCAGATACATTCTGAGATATTCATACTGCATCTTACACCTATGACATACCGTCCAGAAAGTGTGCCGATCCTTCTTGCGAGACGCATTAGGGCCAGATGAAGGATTCCTCTTACTGTTTTTATCCTTTGGAACCCGCACCTGTGAAGCTGCATTGTTTGCAAAGTTGTAAAATCCATTTTGCATTGAAGGACCCTCGTTCTTATTCTGGTTTCTACCATGCCTCTGATCATATGCTGTTCTCTTGGATTTATCCGACAATAAACTCCATGCTTGAGAGACAAGTTGGAATGCCCCTTCTGCTCCTACAGACCTGTTTTTATCAGGATGAAGCAGAAGTGCTAGTTTCCTGTACTGTTTTCTTATTGTTTCATCATCAGCTAGAGGGGTCACACCAAGCACACCATACCAGTTTGATTCTCCATGACTTTTGTCCTCCTCAGCTGAACTATAAACCTCAAGGGTCATCAACATTTGAGATATGCCCTCTAGTTCAGGATATAGATTTTGAGCCTTGAGAGCGAATTTCTTTGCCCCCTTCATATCCTTCGCCAGAAACTTCGTCTCTGCAATTTCTTTCGCTCTCAGAGCTTCATCTCTGTTGCACTCCATCTACCCTTTGTCCGTCACCCCACCACTTGCCTATATAGATCCTCAGAATGGAAACAACACAAAAATCAAGAATTTATTCGAAACAAGAATTCAAGGAAATGTATTTATTATTTAACTCCACACAAATAAGCAAAGGAAACATAACTCAAATTTTTTATATATAAATAATAACAATAATAATAAATAATCACCAATAATCAAATGACACAGCGGAGCTCAAAAGCATTCAATTAATCCAATAGCAACACAATCTACTAAGAAATGATATGATTCCGGAAAATTTAATAAAAGAAAGAACAAAAATCAACTTCAAACAATCGCGAAAGCCAAATTAATTGCAGCAAATGAAAATTTCCATTTAAATCAACCATATCCGCCAGCGGCCCATAAAATTTAAACTTGTATACAACATATCTACCATCAATTTAAATCTAAATGAGTTAAACTACTAGCAAGCATCATCAACAGCAAAGCACAACAGCATTAAGAAAATGAAATAAGAAAAGAATAATTATCTACCTTTTCAGCAGCAAGAAAAACTCGATATTTAAAGATAAATCATAGAAAACAGCAGTATAAACCTGAAATGCCCGATCAAAATGTTCAATCAACAGTATTAATAGGTAGATAAAATCACATTTCATTGTTGGGAAATTAAAACCCTAAACGGTGATCAGTGCCAGAAAATCCGTAGAGTAGAGCGAGGGTTACCGTATGCGAGAGAAATACGTATCCTCTCTATGGAATTGAAGCGCGGAGTTCCATCAGTGGAAAATAATTTTCATTATTTCGAATTCGCCCCAAATTTTAATTCAAGATTGGATTTTCGGGAAAAGATCTTAGTATAGAAGAGGTAAATTGTGGGGGCTTATATTTTTCTTTTTCCTCGAAAATAGAATAACAGCACAAACACTTAGAAAAAATAAGGACAATATGACATATCTCGTCTTCGAATACCATTTTTTGTCATAAATTTAAATAACCATGGTTAATTTTTAATCATGACATGTTGGAAACTTAACCACGGTTAACTAAAATGGGCTAACCTTTTTGGATGTATATCCTGCAAAATGATGTAACAATACAAATGTGACAATATTATATTAATTACGATAATAATAATAATAATAATAATAATAATAGTAATAATTACGATTATTATTATTATTATTATTATTTTGGTAATGATAAAGTCTGACTTATTTGTAGCTATACTGTAGTTTTGTGCAATGTTATTTACATACATTATTACATTTAATGCATTAAATAAAAATATATTATTTGTTAATTACTAATCTAGTGACATATATGTCTTTACCTAGATGTTTAATTCGATTTAGAAATTCATATATACATATATAAATAGTAAAACATTCCAAGAAATTAATTTATAAGTTTGAAATATTTTGACATTTTTATGTAAAATAATAATAATAAAAGGATTATTGCTGGTAGCTTATAATTGGTTGGCATATATATATATATATATATATATATATATATATTTACTTTTTTCAAATATTTAAATTACATATATCATTTTTTCATTTGTATATATAAAATTAATTATTCTTAAAAAAATTAAATTGACACCAATATTTATAATTTTAAAATGAGATATTTGGTTTGAAAAATGTAATTGTTTTTTGGTTGTTTGGGTTATATCAATTCATTATGAGTTAAATTATTTATATTCGATTTGGGTTACATAAAAAAAATATATGAAATATTTTTGTGTAAAGTAAAAAATTAATTAGATAATTTATAATTATATTATTTTTTAAAAATTATAAATATTTAATTTAATGTAGTTTTTTTTATATCTAATTTGATATTTTATACAAAATATTACACTGGGATCTCCTGCCCTTCACCACCTCCCACCATAGCAAAGTCCATAACAAACATCAAGTCAAAAAAGAGGTTGCAAGGTTGGGCCTTGACACTTAACTTGCTATTACATCCAAAATATAAAGTCCACGTGGTTGGAATGAAAAGGAATGACAGCCCAAGACCCATACCTATACGAATATAATAATAAAGTAATTTAATAGTAGTAATAATATTTTGTTTATTTTTAGTTTTCAAAAGGGTAAATATTGTTATATAATAAAGTGTGGTCTTTAATTAATTAAATTTTATTTTATTTTTAAAAAAATTGTTAAAATAAAAGTAATTTTTTTAATCTATTTTTGACGTGTAATATATTAATTAAATTTTTTCATAATCTTTGATTTGACACTTATATTACATATATTGAAATAAAATATTATATTTAATATAATTATTCTGCAATTGAATTTTTTGGTTAGTTATAATCTTTGTTGTATATATGAATTATTTGTATAAGACTTGGACCGTAAATAAACTGAAGCAAAAAACTCTTATTTTAGGAAAGAGAAAATATATATTTCTGATACATAACTAATTTTTTACATATATTTACAAAAAAAACATAATTAAATACTTTAAATATTATTAAATATTGATTCGCTTAAATTTTATACATATATTTTATTTTACTTTTTAAAAATACATTACAAATTGTACATTACATTTGAACAATACTAGTTATATAAGAAGTCTATTATTCAATGTGCATAATATTAATACTTTGAAATGTCCCAAATTTGATTTGGCAAGAATATGATGGAGATGAGATGTATTTTGACTTGTTATCTTTTTATTTATTATGATATTTTTATTTTCTAATTATTTATACTTTATTTATGTTGTATTATATGCACTAATTATTTTATCATCTACCTATACCAGTGTGTGACATGTGCAATGCACAAAATATATTTCTTTCTTTATATTTTGTAATATAAGCATGTATTCAAGTTATATAATATATTGTCAAATGTGTGGATTTGTAATTCAATTCTCGTTCACAAATTGATAAGCATGATATCAACGATTTATAGAAGGTTGAATGAAATTATTATATTCTAAAATAAAGATGTGAGCATATTAAAGAAAATAAAGATTTGTACATATCTCGTAAAAATTGTCAATTACACAGTCAAATTAGGGATACAAATATTAAGCAAATCGCCAATTAAATATAATAATATCACAAAATTTGAAATTAGATAGAAACAAATACTTAGAAAGCTAATGAATAATCGCACAATGGTTATACATCGAAATAATTATAAAATCTTAATAGAAAATCACAAAAACAATCAAACGAAAAATGAAAGAGATGGACGAACTTTTTGTTTAAAAATAAGAAAGAAAAATAGTTAAAAAAATAAAATATGTTTATAATAAATTGAAAGCAACATATAAATAAAAAAATCTAAAAATAAAATAAACCTGAAAATAATATTTTGAAGAGTGTAGGTTTTTGCAACAACTGAAATAGGGCACATATTGTTATACTTGTCTTATCATTTATAATCTTGATAAAATATCTAGAAAGAAGAGAGAGACAAAAATGAGAAATAATTTTGAATTGCGGTAAGATCGGTGAAAGTTTAATTTCATATTTGACAAAATCATATTCTATTCATGTGATTGGGCAATTTTAATAGCTTAAATTTTAGAAAAATTATTAATGACTTTCCACAATATAATGAAACTACAATGATTTACAGTTCCTAAAAATATTCCAATATTTATTTCTTATTTTGAGTATATTATGAGTTAACAAAATTTCTTTAAAGTTCGAATTTGTTTATGTTGAACAACATAATTAAGCAAATCTCGAAGATTTTTTTATATTAATCTATCCAATTAAATTGTAATAATTTATCTTAAAAGAGTTCCACAAATAAATATAGTTTTACATTTATAGAGTGGAAATTTAGGTCGGAAAACAAAATTTTAATTTTTTTTTACTTTTTTATATATATATATATATATATAGATTATTCTTTCGTAAATTTTATAAGATCATGCGATTTTAATTGGTTTGATAAAATGATTCAAGAAGATCGAATCATATATTTATTAGATTTCATATATTTCTTAAATTTTAGAATTTAGTGGTTTGATTAATATTCGATAAAAATATCTAGATTTCAAATCATATATTAAATGCAGTAGTATATTCATCTTGATATCATCTTATTTTGAAACACCTAAATTTGTGGAAAATTTTAGATTTAGATTTCGAAATCGAATCAAATTTTTTAAAATAAAAATGTTCAAATTTAATTTAATAACAATATATTTATTCTACATTAAGTAATAAAGTTTAGGCGGAAAAAAAATAAAAAAAAAATCATTTTGTTTATATATATATATATATATTACTAGATAGCTATCAAATATGTCATATGATACAAAATGGAGCTCAAATATTCTATTGTCCAATAATGTTAAAGAATTTAGACATAACACACACACACACACACACACATATATATATATATATTACAACTCATATTTGATAAATAAATGTTAAATTTATAATAAGTAGATGTAATTTAACTAAAATATTGCAATTATCTCTGCTAATATATGAAAAGTAATAATGGGTTGCTAAAATGTATAAAATTTGGTTATATTTTCTATTTTACTTTAATTATAATATATCAATTTATTCTTATATCGTAAGAAATTTCTTATGATTACGTAAGATTCCTATTTTGGATAATAGAAATTATGGAAAATTAACAATAAATTATTAAATTAGTCAATGAAAGATATTTGCTGAAATAACCACAACTGATATATAACACCTCCTTTTTTGCAAGCTTCCAACATTAATACATCAAGTAATTCAACTAAATTATATTGTGTAATATTTGTGCATTTTCCTTATGTGAATAACCCTAATAAATAGTATGATTTTCCTCCAATTTATATTCTTTTAATTACGAAATATTCACAGGTTGCATCAAATATAATTCTAGCAAAACAAAAGACAATGGACCCATCAGGCATCACATTTGCTTCAGAGTACCATTATTCACATTTGTAATTTTATTTTTTTTATTTCATAATTATTATTTTATATAAAAATATCTAATTTTATACAGTTCTTCTGCTTCTTCTTCTTTTTTTTTTTTTTTTTTTTTTGAAAATACGTCAAAGTATTCAAATTAAAAAATATACTTTTCTCTTAGTATCCACCAATAAATTTATGAAACCAATCTTGTTATAAATTAGCCATTAACGTCTCTTCATTTTCCAAGTTAGAGCGATTTTTTCATAATGTTTTTATAAAGAATACAGTTTGATTAAACATATTGAAGCTGATATCAAGAACGTCGATATGTCCGAGTGGTTAAGGAGACAGACTTGAAATCTGTTGGGCTTCGCCCGCGCAGGTTCGAACCCTGCTGTCGACGTTTTTTGTTTTTTCTTTTAACTTTCTCGTACATTAGTCCAAATTTTGTCCTTAGTTTAATCTCCCTGTGCACGGACAATAATTATTCAGAATAGTCGTGTTAAACATATTAATTAAAAAACATATTTTCTTTTTCATATTTTACAGAAAAAAAAAGGGATTTTGATAAAATAGAGTTAAATTTTTGTACTTTCTTTTCATACATAAGAAAATTATAGCAGTGAAATTTATTTTTCTTTAAAATAAATGTAGCCCAAATATATACTATTTCGGGTTGATGGGGACTTTTTTCTGAAAATTTTGTAGTAGTTTCTCAAAGTAACTAAAAGGAACCATTGGAGTTTTACTTATTCATTACAACTCCTCCTATTTCTTGTACTCTTACAAATACATATATAAAAAAGGTGTCCAAATTATACACTTATTAACTTAGCAATGTGTCAATCCATAATTGTCAACCTATTACATCAAATATGTCCCTTTAAAGAAAGGGAGAGATGATAAGAGCAAATTGTTTCCATTTAAACAAAATAATTTTCAAATCACAATGCTTTTTACATGTCTTTTTTTTTAATCATAATAGTATCATGTATAAAGATGCATTAAAAAGAACTAATATATATTACCCCATGGTATAATATATAATACATATTATTGTAGTATGATATGGTTTAAAAAAAACAAAAATAAATAAATAAATACTACAGTAGATTGATAAATGAGGCTTTGCATTGATTTATAAATATAAATTTGATACTTTTTTGTGTTAAATTTATGTATTTTTACTTCATTTTGTACTTAGTTAATAATTTTGTTTGGTACACATTTGATATATTGTTTGAGTGCTTTCATGTATAAGGGGAAATTATTTGATCCAATTATTCATCTTGAGAGATTTTAAGGAGAAACTGTTTGTTGAAATTTAAAGGATTTTGAAGTCAACACGAGTTATGTGGATCAACACAACGTGTGCCTATGTTTTATGGGGGACACGACTCAACTGTATTGGTATGGTAGTATGCGAAAGTTATTTATCTTTTTACGTGACTTTTATAAAAAATAAGAGAATGCTTCAAATGATATAAAAAGGAACTCACAAACACAATCAAGTATCAAAAGATTAAGACTGAGAAGCTTGATCTTCCAATATCACTTCTTCACATTTTATCTTTTTTTTTAATAGTATCATGGCTTTGTATAAATTTTTGTTGATTTTACAACAATCATCGGTGTCTAACTCTTAGAAGTTATGGGATGTGAAAGTAGCTTAGCTTGAATTTATTTATAATATGTATATTGTTCAAGTTCTTATGTTTTTGAATTCTTTCTATCTTGTATGATTTATTGTTTCCAATTTGTATGTTTGATTGGATTAAGATCAATATATTAAATTTGATTGCTGATCATAAGAATTCGCAACATTATTATTAGATTGAGAAATCTATTATTATATGAAAGTAATATAGTTTGAAATTCGATTTGGAATTCATTGCGATAAAAATATAATTTGTTAATGATTAATCAACTGAAATCTTCTTCTGAGAGAGAGATTTTAATTTGTGATGGTCTTTATAACATTGATTAAAAAATATACGCTCAATGATTATTAATCAAATATTGATGAATCGATTTACAAAAGAATTATAAATTGAATAAAATATTCATCAAAATTCAATATAAAGAAGGGGTTAGAGAGTTTGGAATGGGACTCCAAGCAACTTTAGCAAACAGGATCCATCCTTAAAAAAGAAGAATCATCATACAGTCTACAATATAATTTACATATAATAAGCTCAAATTAAAAAAAAAAAAAAAAAAAAAAAAAAAAAATCCTTTTTTAAGAAATAAAAACATGTGGTGACATAATGTGATCTTATCTTCTTCTTGTTTCCATCTAAGCCAAAAACCAGCTAATCCAATGTTTCATCTTCAAATGATGTAAGAGATTCATTCTTCTACTTAATAGAGATGCCATCTCACATGTTGATGAAGTATCCTTAAAAGAGAGAAATATCCACAGTTCCCCAACCGGAGACGTAATTTGAATGATACATGAAACGGAGTGCAGCGTCGAATCAAACATCAAAAGTGCTGCTAAATCCTACAGCTTAATTTCCACTCACAAAAGCTTCCAGGCTGCAATGCAAAGCAAAACCGATATATCAGCATCTGTTATTCAAGAAATAAAACACACGCAAAATAATCTTGAAACGAAGCCCCTGTCGATTCATATATGCCTAAACCAAGGTTATGTTACTTTGCAAATTAAGGTCCAGGTTTTGGTGATTAAACCAATCTATCAACCTCAATGCTCTCCCTTCGTCTGCCCAATCCCCCTCGGTCTTGCTGTGTTGGGGCTAGACCTTGGTAATTAATGGCATCGCCTCACCATTATTTGGTGGAGGTCAGGAGTTTGATCCCCACTCACACTAACCCCCCCCCCCCCCCCCCACTCCAAAAAAAAAAAAAAGTTTGAATCGAATAATTAATTTTAAAGGTATCCCATAATAGTAAAGTGAATGCTAGAAGATTTAAAATCAACTAGAATTGTGATATAAATACTACTATGTTCAGAACTAGATAAATAGAGGAACATGTGCTACAAAATTCTCAGAGGGGCCTGTAAGAGTGAATAATGCTAGAAAAACAAACCTAGCAAGGTATGGAGCTTCTCTAGATATGTCTGAAGGGAATTAATGTTTCGATCTACCATATCTGAAAGAACTTCATTACAACAATAAAATCCTTAGCTACTACAAGAGAAGAAATGAATGATACAAGTCAGGTTGGTCTATATCAACATATTTGTATTCTGTCCCCCCCCCTCCCAAACTCTCAAACTTGGTAATATTGGGGAGTCAACTGGCATCATTTTCTGTTAATTTTCTATTTTTCGCCCTTTTGGGCCACACATCACAAGTATAAGCTAACCTCAGCCCCACAATGAACTAGTGTTTAATAAGTCCTGCATTTACGCTCTAGGCTTAGTTTCAAATTGTCAACAACTAAACCCCGTTGAACTCTAGCTAGGCCCCGTCCAAGAGTTAAGCCACAAATCTGCCACCCGACTAGCACAGGCAACTTCTAGAACACTGCAAAGAACAAATTGAGGCACTAAAACATTGAATTGATATGTGTAGTTGATTTTGGTCCTAAGATTTCACATCATCAATGGTGACTATAGTTATCCATTTAACCACATTTATTTCACAATTACAGCACACGAAGGCCCAAGTATGCTATATGTGGAAAGTTCTTGTTCCTTAGGGGAAAAAAGGACCCACCAGAGCTCAAAATACATAATACCCTGTAGCAGCCTACTTGGAAGCTCAAGACATCATATTAGGTTACCAATTACTACAAATTTGTGGTCAGTATTAGAAAAAATGAAGATTAAAGCTATGGAAAAGGCTGCCAATGAAAAGACCAATTCGTCTGGACAACGAAGAGAATAATAACAAGAATTAATTTTAACAATCAAGAGTCATTCTTCGAACACAAATGAAAGGAAAATTTACAGCACATATAATTGACCTATTTTTAACATCTAAATACCAAAAGGAAGCAAATAATGAAATTGCAAAAAAGCTAGCAATTTTTACAAGAAAGTGTGGGGAAAACTAAAGAGAACCAGCAATGAGCAGAACTCAAGGCATTAGTCATCTAAAAAAGCACATACAAATCAAATAAATGAAGGAACAATTAGATAAATTCTAACAAGGGGCATCTTAAAATCCCACCAAACTATAAGGAGATTGAAAAGAATTCTTACAAGGAATATCTTTCCTAGGCGAAGGAGGGGCAGAATTATGACACAGAATGGCTCTCCCAATCATGGAAATGCTCGAAACAATCCCCACAAAATACAAAAATACGACCAATCCAAGAACCCAAGGCATCAAAAGAAAACCAAGGAAAAAAGTCACGGATCCACACAGCATCAAAGATAAGGAGATCCCAAGAAGCAGAGAGGCGAATCCCGCCGGGGTTATGTGCTGAAACGACGGGCCCTCCCTTCTCCGTCGCTGGATCGCCGGAGATTGATCGGAAAAATCGATCGACGTGGGGGGCGATCTTATAATATTCAAAACTAAAGCTGAGAGCTCGTAGAAAACCCTGGACTGGTAATCCTGTTGATTTTGCTGTTGCCTTCCCATCATCTTCCCAAAACTTTCTGCGTTTTCAAGATTCTATCTAAAATTGGTAATGAGATAATATGAAGCTGGGAAATTTCGGTGCGGGAATCGAGGTAAATGGATAAACTTCGTGTTTACGGAATTGAATGGATATACTAAATGATATTTATCTGTTTCAAATGTTATGGGGAAGATTTTGTATTTTCTTGATTATAAGTGGAAACCAATAACAGGTTGCAGGCCCACTTTCCCTTTTCTCAAGTTAAAGGAAATAAACAAGAAAAGAAAATGTAATAAAAAAAGAATAGATGAGAGAGGGTGAAAATGCAGACGCGGCGGTGGAAATTCGAGACGAAACGTATCAAACACGCGCCCACTGTCAACGTTTTTTCTTTTTATTTTTTTAATTAAAAAATTAATATATATATTATATATTATATTTATAGAATTTTTTTTAACTTTCCAGTTTGCTCTATATTTTAGCTAGAAAAACAATCCAAAAAGGAAAAAAAAAACATGGGTAGCAAACACATCCATATATTTATATAAATGTATTTAGAAAATAATTAAATGCAAAAAATGTGAAAATGTAATAATACAACCTAACAATAAATTCTTAAAGTCTAGCATGAGAGTATGATGTTTTATTATTGACTAAGTCTTTTGTACATAATATGCACGTACAATATGATTTAAAACATTATTTATTTAATTATAAAATATTACTTATTTCTTAAATTATATTTCTAATCATTAGTTATCTTAAAAAATAGTGATACTCTGTAGTTAAACAAGTAATACTTTAAATCGAATTGCATGTGCACCCAATACACATAAGTTTTTGCGTTTGTTTATGTCATATCCATATTTTTTTTTATTTGAATCCTAAGAAAATATATTTTTAGAATTTATTTTAAAGAAACGCTTTATTTGCAGTTCTATTTATTATTTCAATTCTGTTAATAGATTACATATACAAAATAATGCAAAATTCATTTATTTCATGGGAGAATATTTTTTTTGCTAAAAAGGTGAAATTATTTTTTATTAAATAAATAAATTAATAAGCATACCGAATAATATTAAAATCTACGATTGAAAAAAACAGAAACAAGGATGGTTTGAAAGCATTCCACATATTAATCTGCTCATATTTGGGTGCACACAATTTTAAAATCCTTTCTTAATTGTCTTACTTTCAATATTGAAATATATAATTAACTATAATTAAAGATGAATTTTGAAATATATAAGGGTGCGGCTATTTGTATCTAAAATTCTTGAAATATAATTTTCTTTTATCAACTATTCTATTTTGGATAATTATATTTTTTTAATTAAATAAAATAAAAAATAAAAAAATATTTTATTATCTTCAGAAATAATTCATGCGCAAGCGCTATTGTGATTTGATGGATTGATGACTGCTTCATATATATATATATATATATATATATATATATATATATATATATATATATATCAAAACAATCACGACTGCAATTGAAGATTTCGTCAAATAACTGATGATTGTCAGTTTTTTTAGATTTGCATTTCACTGATTGCTTTATATATACATATATCAAAACAATCACGGCTACAATTAAAAATTTCGTTCAAGAATTGATAATTGCCTGCTTTCCTAGGTTTGCGTTGCATTAACTGCTTCATATATACATATATCAAAATAATCACGACTTCCGTTCAATAACTGATGATTGCCTGCCCCTTCCCACAATACAATTTATATTTATATTTTCTAAATTTTTTGGAGTGAAGTCTCTAAAAATTTGAATTGGAGTGAAGGTTTTTGGCACGTGCGGTTATATATGATCGTTGTTTATTTGCGGAGTGATTTGTTTGGTCCGTTATGTTTCCTGTTTCATGTGTATAAAAATGGGGTGGGGTGGGGTCTCATATTTGAATCGAAAAAATTGGGGGAGGACGATAGAAATTTCTTGAGAATGAAAAAGCCAATAAGTGAGGGATACTTAACATCCTCCCTCACGTCTTACTCGTGCGTGGCAGTGTTGGCTCGGGAAGAGGCATCGAGTTGAGGAAGGCTCTGATACCATGATAGAGCATCAAGGTCTAACTCAACACTTAAAACCCAGGTTATAAGTGAGAGGATTGCCTATGCTTATAAGCCTACCCAAGACACTTACCTCAACCGATGTGGGATACTTAACATTCTTCAAATTATAACCATGTAAATAAGAGTGGTGGAAGATATAAAATTTATTTTTTAATTAAAAAAATATTACTTATTTAACATAAAATATTTAATAAATAAAAATAAAATTTATTCAAAAATTTAAGGGTTCAAATAACTCGACCCAATATATAAACAGGTTTGCGTAGAAAGCTGGGATATTAGTTTACTCTGTATAATGACCTATCGATAATGATCGTGTCCAACTCCAATTTATATATTCAATGCAGGTCAATATTAGTGAATGTTAATTTATATGTCCACTGCATGCGGCATCAACAAAAGAATTTTAATATTATATATTTTGGCTTTTACACCTAAATCCCACTTTCTTTTTTTATAAATTTTTTATTTTCATCCTCATCTTATTAATTAAAAGATAGGTTTTTTTTTTTTTTTTTTTTTTTTTTTCCTTTAATATATAATTTATTTAGTTGTGAATGTTGATTTAAACATAATTCCACATGCCGGATTTGAAAGGACCATCAGAGCTCAAATGCAACTTTCCTTTCTTGTCATTTTTGGAGATCATGTATTCATTTATTAAATCAACAACATCTAGAGTAGGTGCTAGAATTGCTCGACTTGTCAATTAAGATGAATCATTTGCAGTTTTTCCAAATTGAGGATACGTACTCTCCACTATTGAAGCAAAAAGATCTCCTTCACTTATCAATAAAATATCTTCTGGAATACCCAAATCGACAACTCCATCATTGGAACCTCCACCCGTTCCATTACCAATGCTTGCAATCCAATCAGAAAACTCTTTCAGCTCTTCAAACGTAGAGCTTGAAGCCATATTTTGCAACCTCACGTTCTTGGTCAACCGCAAAACCTTGCAATCACTCCACAAAAATGATGAGTTTACAGTTGTATGGACTATATCCTGCCTATTGCCTTATGGAGCTACTGGCAAAATCTGACAGGAATCACCACCCAAAACAACTGTTTTGCCTCCAAACGGCATACTGGAGCTCCTAAGTTGGCTAATCGCATTACAATTTGCAAGGTTTTGTGCAAATTTTCAAAATAGTACTTATGCATCATTAGAGCTTCATCCCATATTATGAGCTTACATTTGACAAAAGCTCTACAAGTGGACTTCCTTGCTTAAATTATACATGTAGAATCCTCATTTAGATTGATAGGGATCTTAAACCTTGAATTACCGGTGGATGCCACATTCAATGCAATTTCTCCTTTAGCTCTTATTGTTGAAGATAAGATCTTCCAAACAAAAGTTTTTCTAGAACCTCCATATCCATATACAAAATGTACGCCACCTTTATCAGTTTCCACTGCTCTTATTATTTGATTGTACACATTAAACTGATCATTATTTAGAGATTGCACTAATTGCTTGTGCTCATCGATAAGTGTAGCTCTATCATATTGTAGTTCATCATAAATGAACTCGTTTTGATAAGCTGAGCAACTCTAAAAATCAGGTACAAGCATCGGAGGATAATCGATCAATCTCTTGCCTCTATTCTTCAAAAATTTCTCAATTTCTATCAATGTGAAATTTTATATTTCATCATCTCTCAAAGTTAATTCTGCAAAATAAAATATATATTATTTAATAATATTATAGTAATTATTCAACTAAATAAACATAAAAACTAATTTATGATTTAAAAAGAAAAATAACTAGTACTTTGATTTCTCATTAGATTTCGCCGTCTATGTACAATGTCATTGGGTAAGTAGGTCCAACACTGGTCCTAAACATCTTCAGGACGACTCAAACAATCAAATGAAAGTAGTGTTACAAATAAACCTCTTAATTGACGTGCTGATGCCCAATAGCTTGCCTCTACTATACCGTCAATGTATTCTCTATCGTTTTCCAATAATCCTAAAGCGTAGCAAGCATCACGATGTGTATCATGCTGAATAATGACAATCTTTTTTATATCATCATGACACTCGCATCCATGTTGTACATTTAGTAGGCATCTCGCATAGAAATAATCACCTGATCCAGGGGGCACGTAGTGCAATCGTGCTCATGAGAAACCCCTCGTTCTTGGGGCCCACTCTCTGCTACCACTTCTCCAAATGAATTTTTGAGGAAATTCTACATCATTAAGCTCCTTAGCAATATTTGGGCACTTTTTGTTGGCCTTAAACTAGCCCAAAAACATGCTTTGTTGCATTGATGGTCGTTCAACCACTGACTGCAGAGAGTCATTGTCAGAGTAAATCATTGGCTGTTCATTTGGGAGATGAAATGACAATCTCTCTTGGGGGGGGGGTCTTTATATTGTATCTCATAACCAAATGGTCTCTAAGAGGCCTCACATATTGATATATACCTACAATCGTAGTTCAAATTGATTTCATCCACATTGTTCAAAGCACCATCACCATTCAAGTTCTAGTAGAACGAAGTAGTAACATGATCATGTTGAATAAGTATTTTATAAAGCGGGATTGTTGCACCACTCTGCATTCAAATGAGCTCTATATTTTACCAAAAGGCGTGGATTGTGTGGAACAACATACTTATTATCCAATGGTACTCCACTCTTCATGACCGTTCTTCATGTATATTGTTGTCTATAGATTGGATAACCATCTTTGTCGACATCGGTCGTGTCAAATTCTTTTTTGGAAAATGCTTTGTGCAATTATCATCAGCCATGCAAGGAGAACCCTTCTTTAAAGGACCGCATGGACCATGTACTTTGAATTTGATTCTTCATCAGGTATCACAGCTGAATTATTTTAATAAAGACTTTGCTAAATTATGAATTATGGATATAATATATTGCATTTTCTACAATCGAGTATTTAATTAAAATTGGATAGCAATATTTAGTGAGATGGAATATTCACGTAATTGATAATTTATGAAATTGACCTAATTATTGAAGGAACTAATGATATTATAATGAATCTTTGTTTGAGAGTAGAAGATTTGTAATTTAAGAAACTATGTTTAACTGTGATATTACATTTTTTTATTCTAGGGTTGATGATATCTTAAAGAATTATTTTGGTATAATGATTGTAAAATTGAATGATGATATCTAGTGAATTTTTGCTCGAGAGTTTTGGATTAGTTTCATTTTAAGTTTTGTTGTGATTTTGATTGTGTCACATTACTTATGAAATTTATGCCTCATGTTGTGTCTCTGCCAATGTTATGACTTTCCTTTTATTGTCTTTGGTTTCTGTTCCAACTATCTTTCAGTAGTGTAATTGTTCTTTTTGCAATCTGGTTTATCAAGCTTCAGATGTTCTTAGGTAGTTATTTTTTAATTCAAGTGCATTTCCAAACATTTGACATTTTGACAGTTTCTGTGTAATGAAATCTCTACAATACCTTCTGAAATATATAGAATCTAGAATGATTTTTCAATTGGTGACCACTTTTCAAACTCATAATAGTAAAATTGTATATGTATGCATACATACGAAATAAAAGGAAAATAAACCATGAAACTGTATATGATTCAAAACTGGCAACTGCTACGTGCTGCATTATGTCTTAGTCTTTATTGTTTATGAGATTGACCATGGTTTTGCCTCCACACGAATCCTGACTTTTGCCTTCAACTATTCCTGACTTTTGTCTCCAAAACTCTAACGGTATTATCTGTTAAATAAAAAACACTCAATTACAAAATTCTAATAACAATGTTTTACCTAACAAACAAACAAAAAGTTAAAATAGAAAATTTATATTGTAACCTGATTCGTTCCGATAAAATGTGACGGCAATATACATTCTCAATTGAGCTTTTTATCTGAAGATTGTGAACTGCTTTTGTTTTTTTTGTTTGAAAATATTGACTTGCCAATTTTTTCCACTTTAAGTTTTGATGATCCAATTCTAGTAAAAATCATAAAATTTCCTTCATCGATGTCAAACTTACTCCACCCATCATTAAAGTAGACATGACAACCATTTTCGAGCACAGTTTCGACATGCCATTCTTTTCCACTGTTATTTTGCAATATCCATATTTCTGAGCTGTGTAGGCCAGCAGGTAACATCTAGCATATCATTGAACTGAATTTTAGAATAAAAATAAGATAGAATTTGAAATTTAAGATTCTAAGTTAGATAAATATATATACTTACACATATTTCATTGTTGTAGTTTCTACTCTCCAACTTTGAGCTAAATATCTTGAAGAAGGCCTGAGACTTGTCGGAGTCCATGGTGCTCAAGTGAAATGTAGAAGCAAAAACTGTGAATCCGCATCAATCTCGGACAGTTATTTATGTATTAATATAACCTCGGGACTGCAATGACCTTTTCTACATCAAAACACTAAAATATGTTGTTTGTGGAGTATTATCTCTTGAATTTGATACTGATAGTGATGCATATTTGGTAAATACTGTGTTGTGGGATGACTATTTATTTTATTTCATAAATCGTGATTACTATTTACTGGAAATAAAATCTTGCTCCTGACTTATAATATAGGGTATATTTATTACTGATATGCTGTTTATGAAGTATAGTGATACATATTTGGTAAATATTGTGTTATGGGATGACTGTTTATTTTATTTCATAAATGGTGATTACTATTTACCGAAAATAAAATCTTAATTTAGATTCATGATTTATTTTAATATTTAGATATATATATATATATATATATATATATATATATATATATATATATATTAGAAAATTTTGGGTTGATTTCCTGAAATGGTAAATGTTTTATACGGAAAATTTGCTCCTACTATTTTTAGGCTAATTTCTGATTATATATATACACACATATATATTGAATTCACGTGTCTTATGCACATTTATCAGAGAGTCACAAGGGGATCAAGTTGGGGGCCTCTGAATGATTTAATGATTTCGCCAAGTCACTATAAAGATTAATAACCTTTCCTAATCAAACTTCGAGTCTGGTTTTTATTTGGTTCTATGCAACTAATAACAAATTATGAGTTCCCCAAGTTCAATTCTTTTTGGAATGCTAAAAGCAGCCAGGTTTACAGAGTATAGATTTATACAATCGAAGGGGGTCGGAGGTTTAAGTTTCCGGAGGAATCTTCACAATTTGTTGAGATGCTTTTCCACCAAAACTCCCACTGTCAATAAGTTGAGAAATGATTCTCACCTCCATTTTCTCTCTCTCTCTCTCTCTCTCTCTCTATATATATATATATATATATATGTTCTTATTTTGTTGGTTTGGGGTGGATTCACCTGCCTTGATGGAATTAATTGTATATTGGCGTGCTCCTATTTCAATATATGAATGCGTAAACTTGAAACAAACAGTGAATTCCGCACTTAGTTCATTTAATTTAATTTTTATACCAAAATTATATCTTCTTCAAAATGGTCGGATGCATTGAAATATGCCCAATTTGGGGAGGCAATTTCACTTTTAAATTTAGAAGGCCAATGTTAATGATTTAGCCAAAGTACATAGTGTTGGGATAAACATACTCAACTAATTCAAAAAGAATCAATTGACACATAGCGGAAACAATAATTATCCCTTTCTTGTGTGAATCTGTTAGGAAGTAATAACAAATAGAATAACCAATACGAACAATGCACAACAAAAAACAGATAAAATCAACCAAATAGGCACGAACAATTTTAACGTTGAAAGCATCCCCAATGTGAGGAGTAAAAACCACGAGATCGGAGTCTACCCAAAATCTCCACTATAATAAAATAAAGGAGTACACCAAGTTTACAATATGTCACAACAGATATTCAATCACAAGATTCAAATATAGGAGTATATCAAGTTTACAATCTGTCACAACATATATTCAATCACAAGATTCAAGATTCAAGATAATGTAATCTAGATATCAAGAGTAGGAAATATCTCACCAAAACCGCAATTCTTTTTCTCTCTCTTTTGTTTCTTTCTTCAAACTTGACATTCAAACTTGACATTCTTCTTTACGTTGATCTTCTCCCATATATATAGTGTATTTAGATTAGACATACTTTTCTTGTTTCAATATTTGGGCCAACACATGGGCCTTAATTAAGTTGGATATTGCGATCTCTGGAAATTAAGCCCAACACATAGAAGGCAAAATCCAAATATTGTGATCTAGAAACTAGTTAGAGATGATGTAGAGACTATGTAGTTGGTGATGGAAACCACAAGAAATACTAGAAATCCCATTAATGATTATAGAGCTTGGAAAAATGAAGAAAGAAGGCATTGAAGTTACATTCTTAAGGCGTACTGGATTCCTTGAGTGGATACTTTTTCTTTGCCACTTGTGAAAACACATTTGTTTTATCCTTCTTAACTAAATTAATTGTAAAAGCCCTTTGGAACATAAAAGCTTATAAATTAGAAGCAACTAATACGCTCTTCCATTCACTTTAGCAAGCTTCTTTCTGGAAAACGACTTCCTCCAAAGTTAGAAATCAGTATCACCAATCCAAGCCCATTCTCCCTACTTTTGAGGGTCAGTCACATGGATATAATTTTTGACCAACTATCCATATATAGAGCTGTGACCCAATAGCTGCACCCTTAACAATTCTTCTTTATCTGATTAGCTCCTTCAAAATGAGAAATAATAAAGTGAGTTCAAACATAGCCATTATTTCTCTTATGCAACAATTCTTCTAATCCTTGCTTTTTTCAGAGAATGAATTTCAATATCTAGCTTTTATGGTTGAAAAGTGCATGCAGCATGCTATGACATTTCTTCAAACATGTTAGATTGAAGGTTTACTGTCATGTCTAACTTTTTTTTTTTTTAATTGTATCTAGAGAAGTGCAATATTATCTCCTTAAATATATTGGATTTAAATGTACACCCATATAATAATTACAATATTTAGCAAACATGATCATATGAGACTAGTGTAGTTCCTAAGTTGAACAAAATATCTTAATAAATGCATGAGGTTAATGCAGTTCTGTTTACTATTAGTGGAATTTTAATGGAAGTATAAGTAATAAGAAGTTTAGAGTGCTCCAAAAAAAAGTATTCGAAATATGTTGATATGTTCGGAATATGTTGACTCATTAGGTAGAGAATAGAGTTAGTAATGCTTAACATTTAGGTACCCTTTTTTTAGTTAACTATGTTGTTCATATTGTTTTTAGTATGAGGTTGAAACTTGAAATTTGGTAAAAAAGTTGTATCATCTGTGTCATTCTGTACACAATGTGTATTTATGAAATATGCAAATGATATGACTGTAGAAGGTTTGAAATGGTAAAAAGAACATGAAGTTCCCAATAACTCCTTCTAGTCTGTCAGCTTGAATACGAATGAGAAATGAAACCAAAGCGCTCGAGACATAGAAATAATAGTTTTTTTTGAAAAAAAAAAAGGAGCTTACCCCAAACAATATGTGAGAATGCTTGACAAAACAACATTCTTTAGGCCACAACTTAAATAACTGGCATACCTTTCTCCTTTGGCCAAGAGACTCATCATTTCCACCTTTATGATCCTTCTTTGTTGTTAGCCTTCTCATATGGTCAAATGACAGACATAATATATAAGAGCAACTTCTTACATCCTTATCCAATAAGGAGGACATTGTGCTCTCCCCTATACCTTGATGTCAAGGCTGAAGTGTTCTTTTTCTCTCCTGCTATTATATAGACATGTCGTTGCCACACCAACAGTTTGACTCCACAAAAACTTGATGTTATAGCAAGATCTCTCTCTCTCTCTCTCTCTAATATAAATATGATTATACAACAATTAAATTTAAAGGGAGGCAGCTAAAACATATTGAAGGGTAGCATATCCCATTTAGGAATCAATATAGCTATAAATACAGTATGTACAAAATATACCAAATTTAAAGGGGGCATTTGCCTTTTATTAAGCACCCTCTGTTTCATCTTTGACCACCAGTACAGATTGTATAGCGAGAAATTGGTATTTTCTTTGATGCTGACTTTGGCAATATGGGAAAATAACTTTGAAATAGATAATTAATTTAGATTCTTTTACTAGCTTCTGTTTCTTTTTAATCTCCCAATATCTTATCAATAATTTTCTCATTAAAAGTAATATAGTTATTTTGAGTCAATGTCTCATATAGGAGAGGGCTCGCTTGCACTGCTTACAAAACAGAGCAAAAGGCATTATATTCATTTTACACAGATGGATATTATTGTGCTAGCAACATTTTGTAAGTTCCCTAGGGCTGAGTTGTTCCAGCTCCGTTGATATTACATATCTGAAAAGCTTGAATCAAACCATGTATGCTAATGTTCTGTGATTTGGCAGTCAGCTAGAATATTGAGATCCATTAGCACCTTAGTTTTCCTCCCGTTGGTCTTGATTTGAGCAAGCTGAAAATGCAAATCATTATCCTCAACATATTGTAAGGAAATTTATTTGGTATTATAGGTTTGTAGAGATTGGTTTTCTTCAAATTGGATCACCTTCTCCTCTAGATGCCTTTTTTCTTCTACCAGCATATTTTCCTATACACAAAAGACATATCATCACAAGTAAATTTCTCTACAAACTACTATGAGAATCTGTCTCACGCTCTGTCTCTTTTGTTTTAGTGTGCCTCTTATCATGTGAAAACATGAAAAAAGAAAAGAAAAATGGAACAAAAGAGAGAGCACATAAAAACTCCTTATTATCCCACATGCTACCCTTTCTTTTTTGCTAGGTGCAGGCAATTTTTTTCTTTTATAGTCCAAATGTTTTCAGTCTAATCCAAATTAAGCAAAACTAGATTATTTAGCAAGACATCAGTTATAATAACTTTCACACCAGATGGAGTTTCATGATTATTACTTTTTTTTTTTTCAGGCTTTTAAAATTGTAAGCGTCCATAGATCATTAGCCCAACATTAATCAAGTCAAACTACATTGTCCCTCTAGAGATCACATTTCATGAGTTTTATACTTGCAACTTGTTATCTTCAACATTGCTTGCAATATCACCACTTTCTCATGTATTGAAATTTAAAGTGATTCGTTATTTCTTCTTCATTTTACTTAATTTTTTTAGAGACTAATTTATAATGTTCATAGTTGATACACCGAAGGTGTAACAAATATTACTCAGCTTGACATTTCAAGTTAGAATATTACAATTTAAAGCAAAATATATATGGCATGTAGCTTTAGATTTGTAGGTAGGACTTGGCCATTTTTTTGAATTTTCTAATCTACAATGACCTCTAACGCAACCTTATCATCCCTTACCTATTATGATACTTCAGTTTGTGTAAACAGTCTATTGTGAATATCATGAGAGATCAGGACATTCAAAACTATGCATGTAAGTTTCAAAATTGGATATCCACTAGAAACCTCTGAAATA
Organism: Caryopteris x clandonensis; assembly: GCA_028749325.2. Taxonomy (NCBI): domain Eukaryota; kingdom Viridiplantae; phylum Streptophyta; class Magnoliopsida; order Lamiales; family Lamiaceae; genus Caryopteris; species Caryopteris x clandonensis. The sequence goes on from JAPYKT020000004.1 coordinate 5,991,992, forward strand.
TGTCACTCTCCTAGAACTGGAGTCGTCTCTAATACGGAGCACCTTTCGTAGCAATGTCAAGACAATATGGAAAATATAAAACTGCATACCTTTCCATGAAGGCTTGATAGATAATCCAACAGCAAATGTGTCTGCATTATGGAGTGATGTATATGAAAAATTGATTACAGTTGAACAGGCACGATGATAGGAAAGGTAATAACTAGATATTGTATGGTTAAAACTAGAATATTGAAGCTTACTCTGTAGATCTGTGAACAAGAAATTGATAGAATCCTAACCCTCAAACAGTTCCAACAAATGACTTTAGTGCAAAATAAAAGATAAACTAGAAGTGCCATAGTAGTTCGCTAAATTGACAATTTTCTTTTCTTATGCAAATCAAACACTGACTAGATCAATTACTGAAATTTGCATAACGCAGGAGGAGAACAAATAAGTCCAAAAGAATTGTAAGGCACAATAAATGATATTAAAGACAAAAAAATAGTAAATAAATACGATCTAGAAGATGGTAAGCCGATCTCCAATGAAGTTATGTGGGTGGTGTTTCTCTCTCTCTCTCTCTCTCTCTCTCTCTCTGTCTTACACACACACACACATTAATGCAGAGTGAACTACACTTCCATAGAACTGCAAAACTAGCATACAAATATCACAAACCCTTCTAGGACTAGATGATGGAATCGTACTTATCACTCTCTACAAAACCACATAGAAGATAAGCTATATGACTCTTTGCGAATGACACAAGTCTACATTTGACTATACTGAAAATGACTTTCAAGAAAGACAACATCAATGTGGGGCAGTGTTCTACATCTTATCATGTGGGGATGTCCTCTTAGCAGAAAATACACAATGTGGGGGAGTTATAGCTTCTTAAAGAAAAATTCATTTTCCCTACTTCAACAACCTACTTTAGCTCAAGCAAAGAGAAACCCAAGCTTTTCTTATCATTTTGTTGAATTCTACATAAGAAAGGGCATCAACAATACTTGACATTTATATAATACTTTTAAATATATGAGTCATATGGTGATTTATGGGGCTATATATGTGTTATCAACAACCTTTATGCAGTAAGTACTGCAAAATTTGAAAGCTTTTCCATCATTCTCTCGTCCTCACATCTAAAAGTAATTCCCTGTTCAAATTGGTATGTCATTCTAAACTATTAAATATGATTTGAGTAACACAATTTAAGCCAAATAAAAAGCACATTAACATGGTTAATCGTGTCATTCAACCTATAATGCTATAACCACTTGTCCACAACAAGTCCATCTTAAAATGACAATCAATCTTTTTAGGAATTTTATGAAGTGCTTCATGTTTTCTCGTGAAAAATCTACCTTAAGTATTTAAGAACCTAGTTTAGACAACAATCTAAGTAGATCTATAATACACTCAATAATTTCATTGGAATAGGAAAAACTAAAGTGTAAATTCAAATGAAGCACATAAAACCTTTGTCGATCTTGTTAGATTTAGTGCATCCTCCAGCTGTTTCTCCAGCTGGACAAGGTCAGCCACACTAAGCTGGTTAAGACGTGGCTCCCCAAGTTCCCTAGGAAAGGTCATTTAATCTATGAGTAAATGAAGTTTGGGAACCCAAATGTCAAAAAAGTTTTGTAGAGCATACAATCATGTGAAAGACATAGACTGAAAGAATGTGTAACCTTTCCACAGATTGAAGGAGCTCTCCGCTGGAGGGTTCATTTGTACTTTTAGGATATTGTTCCTATCACACAAGAAGACCAACAAACATGTGAAACAATAGATAAGAAGTATTTTTCTTAGTAAAGAGACAATACAAGGATCAATCGAATACCAGTATGAAAAAAATTATCCCAAGTTGACACATCCCATATTTCAAATGATAAATGAACACATTAACTTCAAGGATAATTCTTAGTAAAGAGACAATACAAGGATCAATCGAATACCAGTATGAAAAAAATTATCCCAAGTTGACACATCCCATATTTCAAATGATAAATGAACACATTAACTTCAAGGATAACTGTATCACAATCTTTTTATATCAGAACAAAAATTATAAAACAAATCAAACTCAACAAGCAGAAATGCTTAGTCCTTGTAGCGCAATTATGACTAATAATTAAACCTTCCATTTTCTTCTCAAGACGCAAGGATATATTTGTAATAAAAATTCTGTTAGTTTTCTATCATGATTTTCATTGGGAAGACGACATATGTTAATAATCTTTAGATAATATATTGCATTACCAAGTAGTAGAGGTCAACATATATTCTGATATGAATAGTATCTATTTATAATATATTTCCGAGGTTGGATCAACAAACTAAGTCAATAAATGAACGTGCAAACATGTTACACATAGTGCGATCATGTTTAAGGCTAAGCACATAGGTCCAAACCAATACAATATATCTAAAACCCATTTTAAGTATCTAGAGAAGTGATTGTACCTGTGTTCCACATACTTCCTTCAAGGAATCTTCTTCTATTTCAACATGACCTCGATATCGTTGCAAGATCTCACTCAGGCTGGACAATGATTTAAAGGAGTGAGATTTAACACTCATGTAAAGAAGCACAATAAAATGGTAATCTCTAATTGATGAATACTTAGACAAGAGGCCACAAGAACATAGGAGTATATGACCTTATGAGCAAAAAACACAACAAAATCAACAGAAACAGAAATGTCAAAAAGTTGTACTCATTAAAGGACCTACACAATATGAAAACGAATGATAAAAGAAATGGGGAGGGGGGGTTGCATTTTGTGGGTGTTTTTACTTTGCAACTTCTGGTAGGAAAAGTTGACTGTGCATTAAAAGTTGTACGAGAACAAGAACTCTAAAAATGAGAAAATGATCTCTTTTGGATATTTAGAGCTTATCAAATTGGTTTCAAATGAAGGAGTAACTGATAGAGCTTATCTTGGTGATTAATTGCCAGCTTATTACTAGATATTACTAGCATCTTAAAAGCCTGTTTGGGGGAATTGATAGAGATGATCATGAGGAATAATTATCATCTTATTTCTGGCTTGATTTTTGGTAAGATATTAGGAGATATTATATTATAAATAATTTTTATGATAAGGGTGAAGATAGACAGAAGAGTGAGTTTCTTGTGCATCAGGTGCACCGTATAATTGATACACAGTATTACTTGCTTAACTAAAAGATATTACTATTTTTTGTAAGGTGACAAATTATAGTAATACTTTTTAAATAAATAAACAATACTTTTTAGTTAAATAAATAATACTCTACTGTGCATTGAATATTTTTAAGTAGATAGAAAATTAGTATCTTTGTATTCAACCTTGGCTGGCGGAAATCATTCCAGAGTGTCCTTTTTTCTGATAAATAATATTTTCTTTAATAGTCCGCTCTTTACTCTATTTAATTGGTCCAACCTGCCGCCCTTTCAACCCCTCACTAGGAAAGAGTTTTGTGACACTCTCGCGAATGGAAAGTCATGTGGAAGCGATAGAGAAGAGCGTCTACTTGTTATGAGAAGAAATGACACAGTGGCTGAAACACTTAGACTAACGAGGGTAAAGACCGTCAATGAGAGCAGTAGTGTCACACAAGTTTCTACTCCAGCTATAGAAATCAACTATTCTCCAACTGGCGGCCATACCTTTCACACCCTTATTTTTGGAGATTTGTATATATTCGCAAAATATGTTGAACTTCAAATTTGGATATGAGTGACCTCATTGCTTGGATTAAAGGGGCTGAACTGTATTTCTAAATCCATCGTACACTAGGGCAATTGGAGTTGGGCTTATTGTGTATGGATGATTCCAAATATGCACATTTCGAATCAAAATTGCTAGGCGTATCGATTGCCAGAAAAATTGAAGGACTAAACGAGTTTGACTAGATTGAAATTGAAGAGGATGGGTGAGTATTGCTAAGAGAAATTACTTGATTTCAACCTTCAGAAAAAGATTGTTTCTAAGGCGGGAGTAATTTTGATAGAACTAATCTTGGTGAACAAATTACCAGCTTATTGCTAGAAATATTAATAGCCTGGTTTGGGGAATCATTAGCCTATTAATGGCTCGATTACATGCAAGAAATTATGAAATATTATATTATAAATAATTATTGAGTTAAGGATGCATGAGGATTAAAGGAAAAAAAACGAATATGAATTAAATAGGATAATTGAGTCCTACACACTTTTATAATTATATGTTGGTTCTTTTTTCCAAAATTCACAAGAAATACCAAAAGGAGATCTAGGGGCTCATTTCTCCTTTTTGTTTTTCTTTTTCTATAAGGAACTACCGTAATACTATCAAATAGAAAACATTCGATTTACTAAATTCCAAATTTGAATAAATATAGGATGATGCTAATCCTGGTTACTTATGAAACCTGTGCTATTCCATAAAACTAAGTACATGGATTTAAATTTCTATCTCTTTTCGTATGATATAACTAAAATAACTTAATCTATTAAAAACAAAAAAATAAATTGATTTTCATTCTGTTTCGACGAAATTGTGTTGTAATGAATAGAATGATGAGGTTAATGAAATGACCGAAACATTAATCTAGAGTATGAAAATACAAAAAAGAAATAACAAAGAAGAAGAAAAAAATCTTAGCTTTTCTTGGTGAATTCCTAAACTAAAAAACTTTATAAAATTGGATGAATTATGATTAACTTTAAATTTTATTTTAGAATATTTTTAGACATTTTATATAATTTATACAGTATAATAAATATATTTTTATATATACATATATAACATCTAGAGCATTCAGAAATGGAAAACCGAAATGATTCGATATCAAATTAATTTTAGTGAAAAGAATAGGAATGATGGCCGAAATAGGATTAAAACTTTCCAAAATCTTTCAAGTATTTGAAGTAAAAATCTGGAACACAAATTGAGGTCCTTATTTTTCTTAAAAGAAATTACATTGATATTAAAACTTGTTATTGCATCGCAAAATAACAAAATGATACTTATATAAATATTTTTCTTTCGCTGGATAGTTTTCATTAGACTATTTGGGAGAGACACATATCGAATATTGTATTTGGGAAGTTAAACAATTATATATATATATATATATAAATATAAATGGGTGGAGGATAGTGGAAGTGGGGACCGCGAACCGGGAACGGAGGGGTAATTATTTTTATTGGCATTGGTTTGCTCAGTACAGTCAATGAGAATGAATATTGAAAAATGATTCTCATATTATATTCCTAGTTCTCATATTCCGCGATCAATATTCTTTTTTACACACCACATTTCCCCTTTTATTTATTTATATAATATATAAATAATAAATAATATATATGATAATACATATAATATTGGTAAATTATATATATATATATATATATTTCATATATATTATTTATTATCTATACATTTTTAATATAAGAAATATAAAATATTAATATGTTTTACATATTATAAAATAATATATCACACATAGTAATCATAGTTATGAATAAAATTATATATAGATAAATGATAACTAATATTATTTTATAGTTTATATGTAAATGAAATATTATCAATATATCAACATATTATATATTATTATAAAATAATTAGTGAATACATAATATCCTGCATTTTATAGTTAAATATAAAAAATATATAATTTATACGTTTGCAAAAATATACATAATATATTAAATGTAATAGTTAATATGCATATTACATATAAGTTACATATATTATATAGATACAAATATATTATTTATATTTTATTAATGTAAAATAAAATAATATTTCTTATACGTAAATAATATATTTTATTAATATGTACTATGTAATACTATGAAATATATTAATATATTGATATATATATATATATATATGTATATTAAGATCTAATATACAAATTAATTGAAAAGGTAAAATTAAATTGTTAATACTTCTTATTGCTCTAGATTGAACTGAACCCAACAATAGAAATACTATTATGATCTGATTGAATCATTGCTGAATTTCATACCAAGCGCCCCTAATTTTGTAGCGTAAAAAATAAGGGTGTCTCGTGGGCAGTATTTTATTTAAATGAGTAAATATTATGTTTAGATAAAATTAATTATTCTTTCCGCAAACATAAAATAAAAAAATATTTTCTCTAAACTCTTTTCGTTTGAAACGTCACAAATCGATATGGAACAACTAGACATTCTTGAGAAATAAAATCAACGATGATTTCCATACTAGAATATTGATTACTACCATAATTAGTAGATAATCCTTAAAATTTTGACTAATAAATTGAACCACCGAGATATAAGCATCGAATGGAATTCAACTGTTTCCCTGACGGGATCAATAAATTAGTTATATTAATTATTGTTAAATATAAGGAGACGGGATCCCTATTAATATATTAGCTGTGCTTCAAATTTCTATTTTGGGTTCCCTTTAAAAACAAATTCTATTTTTGGTCATGATAATTTTTTATTTTTTTAATCACGGGAAGTACGAGGTACGAAAATAGAAAGAACGCCGTTTGCTAAAAGAGGTCATTCAAATTAAATCTGGAGTTATTCGGATGAAAGGACGTCGGCTACATTCTAAACCGCAAAACATCCTATTTCAACCCTATTTTTCTGAAGAATATCCATAGATTCAAAATTTACTTAAATCTAAAATATTCAAATACAGGGAATATCAGAAATCTACCAGGAAGGTAACACACATAAAAGTATAATAAATCAGACGGAAGAATGAGGGAAAAGGAATGGAAAAATGACTAACTTGTTGGTGCTGGAGTAATGATAAAGCTTCCCCCTACCGGAGACGACGATGGCGGCGACATCGACATCGCAGAGAACCGATAAATCCTTAGCTTTTTTGAGGAAACCTTGTCTACGCTTCGTGAAAGACGTCTGCCGAGCGTAATTGTTTTCGATTCGCTTAATCTCCAGCTTCCTTCTCCCCATTCTCTTTCCTCACAGAGTACGTGTGTGTTGTGTGTGAAATCTGCAACGAAGGAGGTGAGCGGTGATTTATAGGCGCTGCTGTGCAAATGGTAAGCCGAAAGTTACCCCCGCTTGCTTAATGAAACTGATCAAAAGTGAGCCGTGACGTGGCCTGGGGGACCTGAGTCTGTGAATTCGTGTGCCGTGTGGATGGTGGGTCCGCTCCTTCGTCCAATCGCCTTGCGTTTTCAGTTTCACAGCCCTTTATTTGTTTTTTCAAAAAGAAGAACCTCCACCTGCTATTTGGAAAAATATAAAATTTTCATTTTCTTTATTCCCAATTTTGTCAAGTGTGATTTCAGAAAACAAATACAAAAACTAATGATTTTTGCCCTTCACAATGTCACGTATACGAGGATAAATGGCGATTATGTTCCTAAAGCAACTCTAAGCAATCAATAGCGATGTTTGTAATTGATTATACTTTTGAATAAGTAATTTAAATTAATTTATATATGAAAATTAAAAGTTAACGATGTTTGAAGATAAAATTAGTCTTGATCTAAATTAAAAATTTTAAGTATTTGTTAAATAATTAATTTTTTACTAATTTATTAACCAAAAATTCTATAATTACTTTTAATCAATTTGAAACAGTAAACTGGTTGTTTCGAAAAAATAATTAAAACTGATTTTGAAAACTAGTTTTTAGAATTTACAAATATTTAAAGTTGATTTTATTTTTAAAAAAGATATAAACTATGATAACTATAAATTACATAATACAGAAGTTAATGTTATTATGAGAGCCGGTCCTCATAGGGTGAAGGACCGGGGCCCACACTTATATATGTTTTTAGTATGTATATTTGTAAGATGCAATACATAGTAAGTTAGCTTTGTGGCTGAGCGGGGGCGGTTGCTCCTTGGTAAGATGTGTGAAATGTTTGGCGGTCTTTCTTTATGAGTGTCTCCCTTAAGTAGGTGGATTTCACTGTCTTGTTAATGGGAGTTCCATATTAGTTAAAGTGTTTTTTAGTTATTTGTAATGATTGTATGCTAGTAACCGATAATAACAGTAATTAAAATATATCATAAACATTTTTACTTTTTTTGTGGAAATTCGAATTGTAAGCACAAATTAAGGGCCGTTGATTTTAGAGGTAAAATGGATCTTATGCATGATGGAAAATATAATCATTCGAATTCAGTTCTATAGAAAAAGTGAATAAAGTATAATAATTTGATAGTCAAATGTGAGACTAGCAAATCCTTTTCATCCTAAAACTAAGACATATAAGTTAATTAGTTTTTTTTTTTCTTCGACGTGGAATAACTCACATATAAAATTAATATATATATTTTATAAAAAATTAAGTCAGTCGAGAATTTGAAGTTCAATCTTTTTTAAGGGATGAAAAACAATACATCATTAGAGGTATAAATATAGTAGAGGGCAGAACGTGTGGCAGAATTTGTTCAAGACTCTTTGAGAATGCGACAGACATGCAATAGCCGGTCCATGCACGTACCTGTTGTGGCATCCGTACAGTCGCTTTAGGGATTATAAATACTTTTTCATTAACAAACTCATTTTAAGAACGCTACCCCTACGATACATGCTTTCCAAATAAAGAATGAGTAGAAAAACTATTTAATTTTTATAATTAAAAATATTGAAAAAAATCAGTACATAATAAGATGCAAAGTATACATAAAAACATATTAATATAATTGTGATATATAAATTATTGGAAAAAATAATATTTAAATTTTAAAGTATCTATAATAATTATAAAACTACTAATTTTGGAATATTGCCCATTTGTAACCATTACTAAATAAAATTTCAAATTCCATCAATGCTAAAGATATTAGGATAATAAACTGATTTAACCCTACTTTTTTTTTAAAACCCACGGTAATTTTCAAATAATATAATATTTATATTTTTTTTATAGAATATTTATTTATTTAAGTTTTATATTTATAGTTTAATTCAACCACAATAGTTCAATCCACCCCAAATATTTAAAATCGGCACAATTACCCAAAGCCAACAGAAATACTCCATCCTACTTAAAATATTAATACATCACTACATAAAATTAACAAATAATTGTTTTTTCAAAAAACATTTGAACTTTCTTCAAATTATATCTATAAATTTATATGATTAATGTTTATCTAGTAGCCCAAACTTGCACAAATAACCTAATTTACAATAAATTATAAAGTCTAACTCACAAAAAAATATTTTGATAAAAAAAAGGATAATTTTAAAAAAAACAATTACCTAAGTTTTCTTATTTTTATAAAATAGTTAATTAATTAAATTTACACTTGTAAATCACCACAGATACTTCAAATCATACATAATGACATCAACACATATTAAGATAAAAAAATTAATATAATAATTTCATTTTAAAATATCATTAATAATTTTATATTTGTATCTTAAGCTTAAAAATATAGTCGAATAACCTACTCCCACTAATAAATATTGAGATAATATGACCAATAACATAACCTAAATAATCCAATTAAAAATATATAAATTTTAAATGATATATTTTTAATAAATTATAAAAAGTATTTCGTTAAGTATTATACTTTTACCTCCTTTCCACATGTATACTTCACATGCTCCCCCCCCCCCCCCCCGGAAATAAGTTTCCACCCTTATTCGAGAGGTGCAGTGAGGAGGAAAATTTCAAACCTTTTATTTTTGTTGCTTAATTGCTTTTATATTAATATATTTGTCTTTCTTTCACAAATATCCACAAAATACAATAAAAAATTAGGAGATTTTGACAATAGGTTTTGGGGAATTTAAAATTTCACAACACAACCACTTATTTGGCTAAAATCAAAATTAATGGACTTTAAATTTATTTTAAGATTTGATATATATATATAGTAATAGTAAATTGACAAAAAAATATAAGTGAGTCTCTTGTATATTGAGAGCATCGTATATTTGATATATAATAGTATTTGTTTAACTAAAAAATATTATTTATTTACTTAAAAAGTATTATCTTTTTTAAGGTAACAAATTAGTAGTAATATTTTTTAAGTATATAAGTAATATTTTTTAGTTAAACAAGTAATATTATAGATTAAGTTGCATGTTGCACCCGATGTATAAATTTTTGCGCAGAACATATGTAAACATAACAACAACCACTCAGTAAAAAAATATGCGGTCACACATGCACAATCGATCACAAACAAGACACTCACACGCAAGCTAACCACAAAACAAGTATGCATCATTATCCTTGTTGTTAATAACAACTAAACAAATTCTTTGAACTTGTAAAGAAAAAAATTATGTACCTTCTAAAAAACAAGGTAGAAAAAATATATTAATTTAAAAAAAAATAAATTACTTTTCAAATAAATTTATATTTTTTTGGGGTGTCTTGTACAAGATCCCACGTTTAAAAAAGTAATTTTTTCAAGTGTTATTTCCTTTGTACCTTTGATCCTTGTCTTATTTGTAAAGTTGTTGTAACTTAAAAATAAAAAAAATAAAAATTTATATGGCGGAAATTGGAATATTTTTTTGAACTTTAGTATATATGGTAAGAAAAAGAAGAAAAAATTGAGACCAAGTTGTTGTTACATGGTTGAAAATTGGGCAGCACAAAAAAAGGTGGTGCCCGGGGTCACTTTTCCTGAAATTTGAGGCAAAGAATTGGACACTCTGGAAAGAGTAGATGGCCATCACCTCAAGTGGACCATCAATACCTGGTCCAATTTTTTTCTAAATAAAGTTTCTTTTTTTTTTTTTTTTTTTTTTTCTGAAAAAGTTGACAAATAGAATCTGGTACCAAAATTTAAACCCATGAAATTTAGTTTAATATATATATATATATATATATTTACTAGGATCTGTTCGTAAAAATAAACTTTTCGTAACATAAAAATACCAATTTTATCCTATAAATAAGAATCAAATTTGTAATAAATACAATTTTTATTATCAATTAGATGAAAATACAACATCTTAAAATTTATAAATTCACAATATAAAAAATTATGATTTTTAATTTTGACTAATAAACAAGATATTAACAATTTGTTTTTTTGGATAAACAATATTTTGAAACAATTTTTTTTTTTTTTTAACAAAAGGAGTATAATACTTACAAATATATATATACTCTAATTATTTTTCTTACAAATGCCTTTTTTTCCTTTTTTTCGTCATGTATTTTAAAAGTTTATTTGATTTAGGCATATATATATAAGAATTTGTTACTCAGCAACCGAATTAAAGTTGGCACTAGTCCCCTCCCTACTTTATTATTTTACTTATATATAAATAAATAAATGAGTTTTTATATATTCCCGCCCCTCTCCACTGTTCTAGTCCCACTTCCAAATATAAATAAAATTAGATCTCTAATATATATATATATATGTATATATTTTAATTTTATTTTCTCACCACATATTTTTACTTAAGGAGGATTAACTCTATTATTATTAAATTAAAAATAAGTAGTGAATTATTCAAGAAATTTTGATTCAATATCTCATTTAACCAATGGACTGAACGTTTCAAAGAATTCAATATCTGAAACCTGCTGAAAGCCTTTTGCAACTAACCTTGCTTTGAGCCTTTCTACCGAACCATTAGCCTTCCTTTTTACTTTGAAAATTCATTTATTTTGAACAACTTGCATGTCTTCTGAATAAGGAATAAGATCCCAAGTATGGTTGTTAACGAGAGCTTGAAATTCAGGATCCATGGCTTGTTTCCATCCTGGATCAGACAAAGCTTGAGTAACAGTAATGGGTTCAGCAACAATTTGAGAAGTGGAAAAAACTTTTGGTTTGTATATTCCCAATTTTGAATTGGTGACCACGTGATGTATAAGAGCAGTTGAGATCAAAGGTAAAGCATGAGGTGATGATATATGAGAGGAAGAAGATATATCGAATGAGGAATGAGAAGAATTTGAACTTAAATGATGTGGAGAAGGTACATGAGGTGGGGGAGAAAGAGTAGAGGATTCAAGTGGCAAGGGTAACATAGGTAGGCTGGAAACGTTCAATGGATGAGGATGATGACTGGATTCTGGAAATAATTATTTGTAAGGAAAATCCAATTCATTAAAGGATATTGTCCTTAAGATATACACTCGACCAGATGGGCTTAGACAACTATATCCTTTATGATATGGACTATAGCCAAGAAAGATGCATTTGGTGGATCTAAGTTGGAGTTTTGAGGTATTGTAAGGTCTTAGGTAAGGATAACAAGCACAACCAAACACTTTAAGAAAAGTATAATCAGGAAGAAAGCCAATTCACATGTGACACCGCCACACTTATAACCCACAACATAGATTACTTTTAACCTGGTTAAACCTATATTTATTTATTTATTCCTTCATTCACCTGTTCACCTGTAGCATATTTACAAGGATACCACTCATCTCCTAAACAAAGACTCATTTACACCCAATCAAAATCCACACCTGTAACAGATTTACACAAAGATTTGTGCACACTAATAAGTAAGGATCCAGACGCAAAAGTATCTGCCACAATCACACCAATATTTACACATCAAAAGTTCAGTATTATTATACAAGCCCCCAAAAGTAAAACAAATGAGATCATAAGCATAGTGAGCCCATGGTTTAGCCCCAAAGGTCGTCATCCATGTACACCGATCCCAAAAGCTTGTTGAAGCACAAATAACATGCCTGGTAAGCCGTGAACTTACACATCATCATCACACTCACCTACAATGCACAAACTAGGTGAGCTAAAGCCCAGTAAGCAGAAATCATGCATGTACGATAAGTTAAATGCTTGCAGAAACTTTAAAAGAGATGTGAAATGCATACTACTTAAACCCTAACCGATGTTTTGGAATATTTTATCTTTATAGGGCCCGTGACCCACCCAATGTGCACCGAAAAGAGCTATCTCAATAAATAATCATAATCATAGAGTCTATCCATGTCTCACATGCCACCGGCCCGACAAATCGAGCCTATCCATGTCTCACATGCCACTGACTCAATATATCATAGAGCATATCTATATCTCACATGCCACCGGCCTGACGAATCAAGCATATCCATGTCTCACATGCCACTGGCTCAACATATCATAAAGCCTATCCATGTCTCACATGCCACCGGCTTGACAAATCAAGCCTATCCATGTCTCACATGCCACCGGTCTCGGTACACTAGTAGTGGTCAACATTATATTTTCCATTTCTTTTCATCACACAGTGAATGCAAAGCAGGCTATATACAAATCATGCGTACACATGCCAATGCTCGTGAATGTTATGTTTATACCATACTAATCAGTCATTCACACCACATAATTCATATACATCAACATCAAGAAGCACATATCACAAATATCTTATAGTCAAATAATACAAACAAATATTATGTTTATGCATTGCAGGTGCAAATGGATTTCTACTTACCTCTTTTTCGATAATAAGTATCTGAAACTCCCTACACGTACTTCAATGTGGTTAACCTAGTAATTTTTTGAAAACAAAAGCTTGCGTTCACCAATTCCTCTGCCCCCCCCCTCTCTCTCTCTCTCTCTCTCTCTCTCTTCTTTTCTTTTCCTTTCCGCTGGACTCCTCCCTTCCGCAACCTTCTCTTCTACCTCCCCTCTCTCTTCTTTCCCTTTTTTTTCGTACGCTAGACTCCTCCCCCCTCCCCCCGCAACCTTCTCTTCGTTCTTTCTTTTTTCTTTTTTTATAAAAGGAATGAAACCTTTTTTCTTCCTTAACTCGTAAGTTAACCGCCTTCATTTTTACACACTTATTATCAATAATATATATATATATATATATATATATATATATATATATATATGCACACGCACCCACATAATTATATATAAGCACACGCACACCCACTAATTATATATAAACCCACGCACACCCACTAATTATATATATACACAATCAGCACATGCAAAGGTTATTACTATTATCTATTATTTATTTATTTGTTTTTATTTTTTCATATATTTTTTATATAACTAAACCCATGTTAAATACTAAATAATAATTTATTGTGTAGTTGATATATCCACACATATAAGTTCATATGTATATGCAAATTAAATTCTGTAGGAATAATATATATATATATATATATCCTTTAATATATTTTACCCTATTTCGTATTACTATTATTATTATTATTAACTCACTACGTGTAATTCTATATTATTAATGCTTGACACCTAATTTCTCTTCCTCGACATTTGTCCCAAGGGGTTCCAACCTATACTATAAACCCTTAAAATTTAACATTTACATTCCAAGCATAATTAAATACGAGCCGCAATACAAATAAAAATGCAATTTAAATAGCAAATAAAATTATAAAATGAATGCAATGCATGAACTATATTGCCCAGTGAGTAGTGAGGGGCTTGGGGCATCACATAACATCTCATGCGGACTTTTGTTTGACAAACAGAAGTGGGTAACCTGTTGATGATGTACAGAACTTACAAATGCATCCCACTAGAATTTCATAGGTAGGGTTGATTGAGCAAGTAAAGTTAAGCCCATATCTACTATATGTTGGTGTTTTCTCTCGGGTTTGCCATTTTGTTGGTGGGTGTGTGGGTAAGGATGTCTAATTTGAATGCCAAAGGTTTGAAAATATGTGGTCACAGGTCTATATTCACCCCCGAAGTCAGACTGAAACGATTTGATTTTTTTGTTAAATTGTCTTTCCACCAAACGATTAAACTGCTGGTAAATTTGAAGCACTTCACTTTCTGAATGCATAGGATAAATCCAAATATACCTAGTGAAGTCATCAAGAAAATGAATATAATACCTGAACTCTTGAGCATATAGAGTAGAAGAAGGTCCCCATACATCACTGAAAACAAGTTGAAAAGGAGTAGTAGAGTGTGTTTCAACTGTAGGAAAAGATATGCTCTAAAGTTTTTCAATTTTGCAGGATTCACTAAAGGAAATATTCTGAATTGAAGATTTTATATCCAAATGCTTGAGTACATTAGCAACAGTAGTACTACAACAATGTCCTAGCCTGCTATGCCATAGACCAACGTCTTTACTTGTATTTACAGAATGAGAATATATAGCGCTAAGATAGCTAGGCATATTTGTAGCATTGGAGATAGTGGTGTACTGATGTTGTTATGAAGGCTGATATGTAGCAGATGGGAGTTGAGCTAGATTGAGTTGATAAAGACCATCTTTAAGAGTTTCGGTCAGCAGAATTTTGTTGGTTTGCTTGTCTTTGACAAAACAACAAGAGTGATGAAATTCAACATAGACATTGTTATCAAGTGTAAATTGAGAAATGTTGATAAGATTTTTAGTGATATCAGGTACACAAAGAATTTTATTAAGTGCAAGAAATGTGGACAAAGTTGGTATACGAATAGAAGATGATCCAACAGGAGTGATAGGAAGATGAGATCCATTACCTACAACCAGTTTGTCTGATTCAAGATAAGGAGCCTGAATGTTAAGATTACCAAGATCTGCAGTAACATGAGATGTAGCAACACTGTCGACATACCAACTTGCATCATTTCGACCATAGGGGGAAGCCATGTGATAAGAAGATCATTGTTTGGAACTAGTAGCATAGAAACATGTAGGACTAGTGGAGGAATCCCAATTATTAACACCAGGCAGTGATTGTGGGGCTGGATCATTTAAGATTTGATTAGAAGGAACAAAAGACAGATTAGCAGCTTGCATTGATGAGTTTGAAGCAGGTGTAAACCCAGTGTAATTCACATCAAACCGTTTGAAACACTTTGAAGCCAAATGATTTGTTTTGCCACAGATTTGACACATTTGTCGAAATCGATGAGATCTTCCTCTACCCCGACCTCTATGAAACGATCCTGCTCCTCTTGAGAAATTGGTCTCAGATTGTTTGGTAGCAACATGAGCTGCCAGAGTATTTGGATGAATATTTTCAATATTAAGAGAAGTTGAGGAAGAGAGTTATTGAATCCTTAACTCATGAGTTTGCAATTTGCATTGTACGTCTGGAAGACTCAAATCAAACTTTGAAGATAAATTCACAACTACTGATTCAAATTCTAGACCAAAACCAGCTAATATGTAAACAATAAGATCGTCATCCGAGATAACCTTTCCAGCAGCCATGAGATTATCCGCAATTTCTCTCATTTTTAATATGTAATCCTCAACAGGAAGATCACCTTTCTTTGTTGTTTGTAGTTGTAGTTGAAGATGCATAGTTCGTGCCTTTGAATTAGTACGGAACAATGTCTCAAGCACATTCCAAAGCTCAGCTGAAGTAGTACACCTACTGACATGGCCAAGCATCGACTCACTCATGGAGGATAAAAACCAGCTAAATAACAGTTGATCACGACAAATCCAGACTCAATAATTCGGATTAATGGTACGATTAGAAGACTCAGTGGAAGACTCTATGAACCCCAATGGTTTTGCAGTAGAACCAAGCAAAAATTCATCAAATCCATGCGTTGTGACTGTAGCCATAACTCGTGCTCGCCAAAATATGTAGTTAAGACGATCTAATTTCAAGGAGATAGTGGTGAAATTTTGAAGAGAAACAGAAGACCCAGATGAAATTGGAAAAATCCATTGATATAGATGCAGAGAGAGTGAGAGAAAAAAAAAATTATCCACCAGATGAAGAGGAAACTGGCAACTGATACCATGCTAATATGACGTGCATAAAGCTAACTCAGTGTTTTGTTATTGCTTGAGGGTATAAATAGATGAGTTGGTTACAACTGCTAAACATATTAACCGTATGCAGTTAATGAGTTGTAACTGTATCTCTACTGACTAATCTAACCATGCATTACATTTCAATTGACTAAGCTGACTGACTAACTGATATTTTGTAAAGATATTTTACTATATTGATCAATATTCCATAACATACATATTTCAGAATGCCTACGACGACCATGATGGGTCTCCATAGATTGACTTGCAAATGATGGTGTTTATGAAAAACAAAATTCTACCGAGGCATTCATTAATTTTGTCATTACTCGACATTGAAATACCTAATGAACGTGACATTCAAAGAAAAAGAGACGTCAGGGTTTTGATCATTTACCAAAGTATAATACTGCGACTCTTTCTTGTTTCAACAAGCACAGAATCGTTTTCAGTACATTTGAAGAGATATAGAATAGAAATTGAAGATTGAATTATGACAAAACAGCTTTCGTAATCATAGATACAAAGCAATAATACTAGTGGCCCTATAATTTTACATTCAAAAAATTTAACTTCACAAAAAACAAATTAGAGGTAGAAGTTGTGCTTCTTATCTGAAATTAGCGCTCTGAATCAATGAACAGCTCTCTTTGCCTTTCGCAGAACCTCCTTTAAGACCAACGATATTCTGTACGACATATGGAGTTCAAGAAACATTTCTTTGACCCGAGCATAGCTGTTCCTTCCCATGGTCCTTCTCATCTCTTTATTTGTGGCTAGCTGAATGATATTTTCGGCAAGAAGTGTGACACCCTCTTTTCCAGCAGGGTGTAACCAACCTGTGGTGTCATTTACCACAATCTCCATTGTACCTCCAGCAGCAGTACCCTAAAATTTGATGACATATAGGATTTGCTGGTGTAAGAATCAAGTATAAGAATCTTATATTTCATCTCAACATAACAGAAATATAAAGAATAATCAGGAAGAGAGTCCATGCAAGTAATATGTAAAGTGGCTTAAGGTTCAGTGTTGATCTCAAGAATCTAGTTTATTTCATTAACAGTAGAGCACCATTCATCCAATGTTCCAAAAGTCCCTGCCTAACCCCACCCAAGCCCACCTCGAAACTAATCAGTCTGCCTAGTGCCTTTTAAACATTGCATTCCCCCAAACAATTGGGATTCTTTTCCCTTCCCTCTTTGTTTTTTTTTTTTGGAGGGGGTGGGGGGTTATTCTTCTTTTTTATTGTTTCAATTTCTTACATATATTGCATATAGAAACTAGAAAAACAAACAAAAATCCACCATGACAGGGGGCAAGCTCAGCCTCCACCCCCACCTGGCTCATCCTGTGGTTCGTCAGTCATGAATTTTCTGGTTAACAATAGGAGGCTTAAGCTTCACTTTCAAGTTGAACACAAATTGGTCTTCTAGGAGGCTTCCCCAAAGACGCAGCTCATGGGAATATTTCAGTCTCAACTGCTCAGTACAGGTTGCTCTTGCTTGTGAAAGGGAGTGTATAAAAGGATGATTTATGAACGAGTTTGTGGGTTCAGTAAGAGGTCAAGGTCCCAAGACAAGATTGACACCTCATGATCAACCACCCAGACCCTGCAACCTGAATGCTAGGAGGGAGGCAATCTACCAGTTCCATAGAAATTCTTAGCTTATGAACTTCAACAGAGAGCAACATTAAACATTTAACGTTTAAGAATGAGACATGGGAGAATATGGTGACTTTTAATTCTATAACTGATAAATAATCTCAAAAATAAACAAAAGTCGCATTCAAGATCAAACGAGATTATCAATCTCACCAATACAGGCAGCTGAAAAGCCATAGCTTCAATAGTTATCCGCCCAAAGCACTCTCCACGTGCCTACACATTTAATATAATGCAGCTTTCTTCAGTACAATGAAGAGAAATCAATCTCATCAATATGTGAAAATTGATCATATTTCTCAACTTTCCTTTTTCATTTTCTTTTTTAAATAAGAAACAGATTTTTTTTTTTAAATTTTGTTTTATTTTTTTATTAATGATGAAATGATAGATATTAAAAATCATGGTCTCATCCACTCAAAACATCCCAAAAGACTGGATGAAAAATATCAAAGAACTAAGCTCCAATCCCTGACAAAACCTGAAACTTGTAGACACCTAGAGTCTCCATACTTTTGAGCCCATACAGCCACCCTAATCTTAATCATATTTCTTTCCAACAATCAGACCAACAAACAATAGGCACTATAACCCGCCATAAAAGTCAACCTCTACAGCCTAGAGGCAACCCTAAATCATCAGAGAATAGATCAGCACATGTATGTGGAAGCACCCAAGCAACATTACAGCCACATTATCATTAGAAAGCTAACTATTTTCGCTGTCCTTTCCATAACAATAGCTCAATATCATGATCACAATAAATTCTATAATCATAGTAAAACATCAATGAAAGGGAGTACAATGATATCATGTTGGAAAAGTAGACACCATAGTAATATCAGCGTGATGCATTGAAAATATTGCATCCCGTGGGAATATGCTAATAAATTAATAAGAAACCTGAGAGTTTTGGACAAGAACATCAATCGAAGCCAGATAAGGAGCAACATTCAATGTCTTGTTCACAAAGAGCACTTTGTCCTGAATTTTTTTGTCGCTAACAAAGTTACGGAGTTCTGTTTCAAATTTAGTCTGGGCAGCCATGTCACTTCCAACTATAACTGCATGCATCGCTGGCAACTTCAATTTCCTCTCTTGGCTCAGTTGCAGAGCTTCATAGAAAGCTTTAAGAAATAGATCCTGACCTTTCCCTCGGGAAACACCTGCAGCATTTCAGCATCCACGGCTTAGAAAACTGCATAGTCAATGCAACCACAAGTAATATATTGTTCTTCTTGCATGTAGTTAGGTAGTTAGAACAGATGCCACTACTTAATAAAATTTCAGAAATTAATCTTACGAAGCGTAAGCCATTGAGAACAAAATAGGGAAATGTGATCCTTTACTTTAAAAGTTCAAAGTTGAAAAGGTTCATCAGCAAATTCATCTTCAATTATTTGCAGCATGGTATGCAGATATAAATTTGAGAAGCGGTGCTTTGCAACTATTAATATTTCTTTCAATACTTGAGTCACAGTAAGTCCCCCCTTTCTGGGATCATATCATTCTTGAGGGCATTCTATCGATTCTTTTATCAATCAAACAATAGAGAGAAAGTTCTTATAGTCTAAAGGCGACAGGTGACATTAATTATCTAGTCACCTATCCGCCCTCATGTCCGCACTTTGGAAGAGCACTTGCAAACTTCCCTCATGTGTACTAGTTATGACAGATATTTTAGAATAGCTTTAAGAATATCAAGCAGATTATGGTCATTGCCTTGTCTCCACTACATCAGGCACAGCACTACTATGACGTGTACAGAAACACGTCCATAAAAATATGGGATAAGAAAAACTTGGGAATGGAAGATGTTTGCATGGAAAAATCATGATGAACTCAAAAGTTCGAAAGCAGTACCCCACAACTGCTACAGCATACACTGGACTTAGCATCAACCGCTAAAACAGATAAAACTATAAAAGACAAGTCCAATACATTTAAAAACTGTCATATTTACTTGGAAATGTGTTGTTCAAGAAAGAAGTTGTATTAAAATAAATGTTCAAGGATAAAGTAATTCAACTGATAGTAATGTGCATACTGTTGATAATGGCAAACACAAGATCATCTTTTCGTACGCCAAGTGATTCCCTAATATGCTCCCGAAGGACCCTTCTGGCCACATTGTCTTCAGCTACCTCCATCAACTCTTTGCTATTTCCAAGGTGCACAACATAGGTCTGAGGCATCTTAATCCTGACCATTGGAAGTGAGAGACCATATAATCTCTTATAATTTACTGCAAGAAGAATCTAGAAAACAAGTACCCAAGAGACATATTCAGGAAACTCTACAAAGTTTAACTTATTAAAGAGGCTGAATAACTAGATTGTTGAAGTCAAGTTGCACTGGAATGAGCTCTTATCTCGATATCCTTTCTTCAAAAATATGTTTTAATACAAAAATTCTCATGAGCACAAGAGCATGCAATGATCCAACATTCTGATAGGAATAATATGCATGTAAAATTAACCATGGCTCGGATTTATATCATCTTACTAGTACAATGTATGAGTTATGCTTCCCGCTTGTTGTGAATTCTAATTGCTTTGCATATAATATATGGAAAGTGAACCTGCTGATTGGTCCATAGATTTTTGAAGCTCCAAACAGGCATTAATAAATTTTCTTGATTTCTTTTCCTGTTATGATTCTCAGGCTTGAATGCTAGAGATCCTCGCTCTTGTATTCTCTGAGATTACAAACTTGTTACCCTAATATTCATAAGCATTAATGGATACAACATATTAGGTTTCACAATGTTAGAACAGTTCATTAACCCAAAGCCAAAAGTAGTTCAATGTCTGCAGCTACTGCGTTTCAATGGTTGAGATCCATACGCCATGGTGCATGCATGTATTGCTTCATCTACAAGTAAACTAGAAAATGAAACAAAGTTATATGATAAAACTTCTAACAAAGGATGCTGCATTGGTTTCCACTAGCAGTTATAAGTAGCATGTCTTTCAATCCTTTATTAGATAATTGAAGTATGCCAAGGACAGGAAAAAAAAACACCTTCTTTAGGAAATTCATGTAACTCGAGACTCTTATATGACATTTCACAAATATGAATTTGTCAGTTCATTTGCCTAGAATACGCTCGAACTGACCCTGCATAGTTATAATCATACGTATCATACACAAAAATTAAAATAGCATACCCTAATCGGTCATGAGTCCGGTTCTTCCAGTAATCAGCAGTAGTTTGTGAATCAATCATGGCACCTGCAACAAAAGGGAGGTGCTTTACATACTCCAATTTAAAGTAATGGCCTCGCATTTCATGTATCCACCACAAAACCTTAGGGAGTACACGAGGCACATTCTCTTGGAGCACAGCATCCAACCACTTGCCAGCCACGGCAGTATTTAAAATGACCAGATCAGCATTAAGAGCTGTATCAACAGTTTCCTGCCCTTTTGCAGTCAAAACCTGCATTGCATGATAAAAGACCTCAAATATAATTCTGATTGTCGAAAATTAGTGGTCAATTAGCCTGATTTCAAGATATGAACTTCATTATACCTCCACTCCTCTCTCCATCATTCTCCGTTCTAAACTGAAGATCACTTCATCCGATTCAGTGGGCTTCTGATTAGTGATCCAGACAACCTGTGTGCTGACAGCTCTTAACAGAAACGCAAGCTCCATCAGTAATAAAGGTCCACCTATTGAAATTTGTTAAAAAGACGAAATTATCGTTCTACACGCCCTTGTATACAGATTTTAGTTACAACAGAATGATTTTCTCAAAGAAATTTCAGAAACTAGACGGCATTGTCATGTCTCAGCATTTATGGTGGTGTCACAATCTCAAATAAATAAACAGTGAAACATAGCCCATCACATCCTATCTGCCGAAACAATTCCATCATTTCTCATCAAAGCAATCAAAAGTTCATCTTGGCGTCACATTCTGAACATTAAACAAATCCACTTTCAAGAATATTTCCGATTACGGGATTCACATAAAAAGGAGCAAATAGTTTTCCTTTTTCAAAGACACAGTACCGGAGAGCGAGAGCTCGTGAGAGACCATGACCACAAGCTTCGATTTCATGAAACTGAGTGGATTTTCTCCTTTCCTGGCAGCGTTGCCTTCTGAGTTGAATGAATGAATGGCCGTGTTGTAATTGTTGGTGTCTGAGTAATCTCGGGAGTTGCAGGAACCGAACGAGGCTCCAATGAAGAAGGCAGTGACCGTGGAGAGGGCGATGCAGAGTAATATCAACAACGACCATCTCTTCTGGACTGGAATCAACGGTATCGTGGAATGCTTGACCATTAAAATGTCCGCGTACAGCCGGAGTACGATTAACGATCAGATTAAGTATCCCATTGAAACATTAGTGCTCCAATTTCGGGTATTTGGGGAGGTGAAGAGAACTTGCCACTGCTGCTCAGTGCATAGATCTACACCTTCACACTGCATTGCCAATTCCAACTTTCAATGTACCAAGACGACGCCGTTTTCCAGGCCATTTTGGGTTTCCTCTTTTAGGCAATCACCCGTGCAGTCCATATTTTATTTCACCACATTTGGAAAAAGGTGTTTGCTCATTTTTTATTGAACAAATATAAATAAATTTACCGAATATATCTTACCATAATACTGACTCAACACATTACTTTTAAGAAGCTGTAATATATACTATAAATAAAAATATTAAAAAAATAGATCTCTGATGTTTTTTTTTTAAAGTAAAGAAATTGTTATTCTCCTTCTAATATTTGACACCTTTTAAACTCTAATACTTCAGATCTCAATATTTATACACCCCTAAAACTACATTTTTAGAACACTTCATTATTATTCTGAAAAAATTGTTGGTACTTATGATTTTTTATTGAGAACTAGATTGTTGTCTTATATTTTTTATATTAATAATATATAATAAAATTATATTACTATTATAAAAATTTATATAATAATTATTTATCTTAATTATATTTATATAAATATTATGCAATTTGATTTTTTATTATGTTATATTATAATTTTATTTTCTTAAAATATATCTTTATTAAATAATAAATTGCACGGTTTTTGAAACACAAAATATGAAATTGTCAGTTCACTAAAATCGATTAAGGTGAATGAATAAATTATAGTATTATATAAACTAATATTATAATTTTTTTACAAAAAAATATTTATATTTTTAGATCCAAAACGTATATTATTTATTCTAATCAAGCACATATATAAAAAAAATTAAAAATCATATTTTAAATATAATTATTTATTTTAAAATATACAATATTGGTGTCAAATTAAAAGGCACAAAAAAATGATTAATTTGATATATGATACATCATAAACTGATTTGAAACAAAAAAAATTATTTGAGGTTTTAAATTTTAGTAAAAAATAAGAAATACGTTGAGACACATGTAAAAAAATAATAATAATAAAATAAAATAAAAAGATGATAAGATTATAGTATAATTTTTTAATTTATTTAATTAGATAATTGTACAATTTGTGTATAGTGACTGGTGGCGATAGAGTATTCTCCTTTTATATTACGTATAATTTATTTATTATAAAATATACAATATTAGTGTCAAATTAAGAAAAACACAAAAAGAGAATTAATTTAATATATGATATGTTAAAATGAATTTGAAACAAAAAATTTATTTGAATTTTTAAATTTTAGTAAAAAATAAAAATAGAAGAAAGATGAAATATATGTAAAAAAGAAGATAGGATTATATTTTAATTTTTAAATTTACTTAATCAAACAATTGTACAAAATTTTGTATAATAACACGTGGCAATAGATATTCTCCTTTTATATTAAGTACATAAATGATTTTCATTTAAGTTCAACATAACAAACAAAAAAATTAAAACTCTACTAAATTTGTATATATCATATGCATTGATCTTTTCGATTTGCTAGTTAATTTATTGATTTATACATAAGAAAATTTAAGCAAGTAAAAAATATTTTATTTTTTTAATATAATAAATGGTTGTGGATATACATAATAATCAATTATACGGATCCTAAATACGTACTTGAATTGATCTAATCTTCAAATTGTCTCTCAAGTGAAATACTTACTTTGAGTTGATCTGATCTTCAAATTGTCTCTCAAGTGATTCAACTTCATTGCTGTTCAAAGATCCTCAACTTTTTTCTTTCAAATACTTCAATCTCGGTTTATTTGTTACTTAAATTTATTCGATATATCTATTATTTTATTTTATTTTTATTTTGCCGGACCTGCTTAGTGTGTTTTGAGGAATACTCATAAACTCATATGAAGCCATTGTTTCTTTTAATAAAAAGATGTTAAAATTTATGAGTGCATTTGATTGGATTTTTGTATTTTTAGTCCATTTATGTTTCCGAATAACAATTCTTAAAAAAGTAAAAAAGTTAGAATTTATGATAAGTTCCTAAAATGAAGAGAATTGAGACCGGAAGACAGCAGTTTAAATATTAGCTTAACTAAAGAATCTTGGGATGACAACAATTTGTATTACCTATAACTAATGATTCATAGGGTGACGATAGTTTAATATTACCTAAAATAATGTTAATATAAGTATTATCTACAATAATGTACAACATCCATGACGGTAAGAAATTACCCCTCCCTTCCCGTAAAATTAAAAAAATACTAATTATTATTATTATTATAAAAAAAATAAAAAATCTTATTTGTTTAATATGACCTTAGCTATGTTCTGCCCATTGCGTTGGCTTAGTCAATTTTGCTAGAACGTAAAGTACATGGTAAAAAGTGTTGGTAAAAAAGCTCTTGAATGTGATGTGAGTTGTAAAAGTGTTGGAAAAAAACTAAGAACACAAGAGATCCCTTCCTATACTACTCCACCTTCTTAAATAATGTTGGTAATCTACTTGATCCTACAATTGTAATTACATGTATAAAATTCTCTAGAACATATGGGCTAAGTACTTAGGTTTGGGAATTGAGCTTGAAATATCAAAATATTAGCGCACCAGTTGAGTTCGTACTCCAATTGGTACTCAATAGTAAAATTTGCGGAAGTTTAAATTAATGAAACATGACTGAGTTTGTTCGAGGAAGTACTTCATTCTTCCTCAGCGAGTGAATATATTAGAGTAGTGCATTGTTTCCCAACAATGTGAAAGTATGGATTTACAATAATGTAAATTCCCTCTTCACTAAATACCACTAGTTAGATCACGCACACTCCCCCTAGCAACTAGTCCGACCGCTCAGTCCCCTGAATGAATTTTACTAAACGTATTCCTACGGTATTGTTCTAAGACTGTTAGACCGTCTCAGTTCCAACTAGGCGTATAACTCAGATCACTGAAATACAATAAAATTAAAAAGGTCTTTCTCTCCCGATCTCCCTCAAAGTAAACTAAACAAACTAACTCTAATTATTGTGAGTTGTCCCATTTATATACAAGTTATGGACAACCCTTCAACCGAGTTTACAAGGTAAGAATCTCAATGATCAATGCGTGTATATCTTCAAGATATGTTTCCTTGTTTTTAGTTCCACCATATCTTTTTCATATCTTCTATGTATCTTGGCTGATGTGAATCCGATGGTCATTAATCGTCCAAGTTCGATGGATTTCTATCATTTCCTTAGTGCCTTGGAGAATCTTCCTTCAATTTGTCTTGAATCTCCATGATATCTACGTTGATTTTCTTTCACGATTTCTTTGTGTCTTTATAATTTATAAATATATAAAAATCTTTGTAAAATTTTCAAGTATCTAATCTTTACAAAATCTGCACAAGAACAAAAGATTACGTTAAATCTAGCAACATCACGGGCTTTGTCCGTTTTTGTCCAATGCCAATACCTAAAGAACTCAAAATGGAGTTCTTACATAGCTTGAAAGTCAAAATAAATAGAGTTCAAAATCACGAAACACACTTTTTTGTTCGAATTCTTTCCAATCCCTACTTTCTGAATTGTCCTCGTAAAAAAGTATAACACATAGCTCTGTAAATTGATAATTATTTATTTTGTAAATTGGAATTAACTATTCAAGTTTTCATTTCATGTCGCCCGTCCCAAACCATCGCACTAAATATTAGTCTCGGACTGTTAGATTGGCTTAAATTATGTTTTGTCTTAAACACAATTTAATTATACGAGAATACTGTAAATATGTATTAATATATTTATTATATATATCTATATATATTACAATTACGTGTGTAGTATTAGATAACAAAATATAATTTCATTTTGATGCATCAAATATTATCACAATGAGTAGATAAATATTACGAAAAATCACATTCCCCAAAAATATAGGTATAATCTTTCGAGTTACCGAAAAAAAGCCGATGCTTGTTATGTTGGTCTTACCACTTGGACTGGGCCCAATTTGCTCAATGTTTTGGGCTAGTAAATAGGCCCATTGAGCTGGGCATTAAATACTCTATTTTCCTAATTTAGTATAATTAATAATATAAGATTAGGAAACCAATAAACCACGCAACAACCAGAAACATTACCTCTAAATTTTGGAAGTCTGACTTTTCTTTGTATGAGAAGATGCAAAAACTTGTATGTATTATATGCAGTGACCTTCTATATATTGGATTCTAATTTAAAAAAAAAAAAAAAATCTAAGTTTTTCTACATTGAATTCTAATAAAAAAAAAAAGTAAAAAAGTGCAAATCTAAGTTGAATTGGCCCTAAAATTATGTAAAATCGCATAAATTCGGTGCCTGTTGTGCAAGCGCATATTTACCCATATTTTAACATGCTATTTTTTTTATTAAAAAATCAGATAAGACGTAATTACTTTTAATATTATTCAAAATAATATTGTTTTTTTTTATGTGTGTGTGTGAAGTAGTATTATGTTGTGTATGTGCGGAAATATCTACATAAGAATGTTATTTACAATCTTTTGAATTTTGCAAGTTGAATTAACACATTTATATGTAAGAAAATTCTTGCATTTGGCACAAAAGAGATAAAATCGAAGAAGAAAACAAGTAAAACTGTTTTTCTGTTTTTGATAATAAATGGTTGTGGGAATCTATGGTATATCCTCACTTTTGATAATCACAATGATAGATTAGAATATATATTAAAATGGAGGAATTGATAAATTATCAAAACTTGTTTATTTTGGGGGACGGGATATGTTATCCCTATCCTTCATCTAATATATTGGTATTCATTTGTTAAACTCACAAATATCTTTTTTCTTCATTGATTTTTTATTAATTACTTTTAAAAGTTGTTGATTTTAATAATAAATAATAATAATAATAACAATAATAATAAAAGTAACAATAAAAATAATTATAACAATAAGAATAATAACAGTAATAATAAAATTAATAATAATAATAACAACAATAATAATGATAATAATAAAAATATTAATATTAATAGTAATAATAATAATAATAATAATAATAATAATAATAACGGTAATCATAATCATAATAATAATAATAATAATAATAATAATAATAATAATAATAATAATAATAATAATAATAATAAAAATAAAAATAATAATGTTTCTATATTTGTTATTATCATTTTCCCACCTATTTTTCTTTTCACAAATAAAAATATCGATTTTTAGGAAATGTTGTTATACTCTGCTAACCAATAAACATTCATTTTAATTTTTTATAATCTTATTTATTAATATTGGTAATGTTACTAATTTTATCAAAACTAATAAAAAAATTCATATACCTTCATAATTACTTGATTTTAACAAATCAATTCTAAATTTGTGGCAAATTCGATGCTATATATAATAATAAAAAATGTTCATATTGATATACCAAATTTTATTCAATTTTCTTGATTTCAAAAGAAAATACTTTATATGGTAATTTGATGATTGTATTTTATAAATAAAATTTATTAATGTTCACATATGATTTTATATATAATACTAGTAATTTATCCCGTGCGATGTAGGACTATTTATTTTTTATTAGTTATTTGTTTAACTTTTATGATTTTATTAATTTAGAGAATTTTGAGTTTTTAAAATTATAAGGTATTAAACAAATGGAATTAAGAGTCTCAAGTTGAAACTCTTGTTTTTAATTCAAATATTTCCTTATGGTTTAAGTTGAGAAATTATATTTAACAAAAAAATTATGAAATGCAAGATTTGTTGAAAAAGCAAAACTTTGTTTTAAAGACATATATTGTTTTAACATATTAACTAATGACGCGCACAATGATATATATGGTTTGATCTATAAAAAAATTAAAATCAAAACCACTAAGACATTAAACAAATTTATCAAAATATGATGGATACTTGAATATTATTATTTAATCGAACTTGTTTGTTAACTTTTTTTTTTTAATTTTGCTAGTATTTTTTTTAAGTGAATGTAATTCTAAGTGAACGAAGATAAAAAGCAATATAACTACTATCTAACTTAAACAAATTATAATTATTTATAGTGATTCATAATAAATTATTAAAAAGAAAAGTGTTATTAGTCATAAACACTATATATATATATATGCATATATATATGCAAAATCTATAAACACTAACCTCATAAGACGAACCCACATAAATTCTACATATAAATATTAGTCAAATAAATATTTAATAGAAAAAAAAAATGTTAAGACCTACTTTTATATTATTGATGAACACAAAAAAATATTTCTAGTGTCATATGCTAATATAATATGATTCTCATAATTTACATTCTTTACCCTAATTGATCTATTTTATTTAATAATGTTAAATTGGAAGATTTTGCATTGGATGATTCTTTGGGGATTAATAACAAAATCAAATTCTAAATTGGTGTTATATTTTCTATCAATGTGATACTCTACAACATAATTGGTGAGGTGTTATTTATTAAGTGTTGACTAAGCACAATATTTTCTTAATTTTAAGAGACATATATATATTATTTTAAAGATAATTTTTATTATAAATAGGTTATAGAGAAATAAAAAAATAAAAAATAGATTAGAGATATCTACATTTAGTTTAAGATCGAGTCAAAGAAATTCTATATTTATAATATTATAGTAGATAATGAAAAATATTATATATATATATATATATTTAGGAATAATGAATTTTAAGTTTAGAGAACATGATGAAGGTAAAGAAGAAATATAGATTTTATCGAAATTTGTGTTAATCTACTTATTTTTTTCTTATTTTCTGGTTGTAACCAAACCTGAGATTGGTGTGATTTTTTTATATTTTTAGTAGAAAATAAGAGAAGAAAGTTTGTTTTTATTTATTACTATAATATCTTATTTTTGGAGAAAATTAAAAAAAAATCATAATAATTGAGACATCACCTTTTAATATATTCTAGAATTAATATTAATCAATTTCATAATCATGAAATTTATGTTAATTAGTTATATAATTTCAAAATTTATGTTAATTAGCTTCATAATTCCAAAATTACATGGTGGAGTAGCTATTTACCACCACTACTACTAATAATAAAATTATTCAGGTAATTAAAAGGATATTATATATGATTTAAAAAAAAAAAAAGATGTATTCAAATTTGAAATCTACTTCGAGCAGGAAAATTTGTCAGCTTCCGGTACATCTCTTTATATATATATATATATGTGTGTGTGTGTGTGTGTGTGTGTTAAATCTATTTCAAAAGACCTGCAACATAGAACATTTTCTTTTTGTTGTAACAATTTTTCTATAAAAGAATAATCTTAATTTTTGTGTTGGTTTAAAATTTAAAAAATAAAATATTAAAATTTTGTTATTTGTTTAACATTAAAATCGATGAAAATAAAATTATAGAGATTAATTTTAATGTATTATGTAAATATCAATTATTTTTTAGCAAGGATGAAAATATCGCGATATATCGCCAAATCAGGGCCACCGATACGAAATTTAGGGGGAACGAATTTTTTTACAGAATATCGGTAAAATATCGGTCCGTATCGGTATCGTATCGGTAAAATATCGGTATCGATTACGCTACGTTGTGATTTTCCAATATATCGGGATATATCGCCGATAGTATCGGCGATACATCGTGTGTCGGTTGAAAATATCGCCAAAATGTCGGTTCGAATTTTTTTTTTTTTCGTGGCTTAAAGCCTGAGATATTTTCAACATTTCAGAAACATAATAATTACTTGGACTACTGATAAGGCTGGTACTCTGAATGGAGGTATAAAGTGTACAACATATCATTAAACAATTTAAAGCCTTCCGGCTTCACGCATGCTTCCAATCTTCATAGGGGACTAGGCAGGCAGCTTTTGTACTTTTTTTTTTTTTTTATTCTTTCACAATAATTCAAATTCAGAGTAGCAATTTATATACTACATAATTTCTTCCGTAATCTTCCCAAGTTCCATTCAGTAGCCAAATTCTGCCCATTTTCTTCATCATTGCTAATTACAGAAAAAATATTTTTTCTCCTCTTATTTTGTAAGTTTCTTCATTCATATATTTACTTTCGTTATTTGTAGATATATTTTTCTTCTCATTTTTCTATTATTTTCTCATTTTGGTAGATTGAGGGGATTTAGCTATTGAATCACAACTATTGGTATCAACTATCAACAAGCTTATTTTGTAAGGCATCATCAAGGATTTAATTGATTTATACGAATACTCATTGATTTTCTTTAAAGTATGTATTTCTTAATTTTTTGTACTTGCAATTTGTTTAATTATGTAAATATTCTTATATTATTAAGTATCAATTTATGAAAGTAAGATGCAGGAATATGAGACGAATTTTAATTTTTGTTTTGATCAAACATGAAAAATATATTAAATAAGTATGAATAATTATTGTATCACTTCAGACTGCTTACGTTTTTTGTTATTGATATGTTTCTTATAAATAATTCATTTTGTTGAGATTTTATGATTAATTTATGTATTAAAGTTAGTAGGAACATTCTCTAAAATTTCATGTTAAATTTCCATCATTTTAATAAAATTTCCATCAATTTTCTAGTTTTTACCGATACCGATACTCGATACCGATATATCCACCGATATATCCGTAAATTTAAGGTACCGATATTTCCACCGATACCGATATTTTCATCCTTATTTTTTAGTGATTTATTGTAATCCAACTTATTAAATATATTGTTCTATATCCCAAAATTTGTAGAATTATAGAATTTAATACAATTTATCTCTATAGAATATTTAGAAGTTTGTTTTATTTTTATATATTACTATAATATCTTAATTTTGGAGGAAATTGAAAAAAAATCATAATAATTGAGATATCAACTTTTGATATATTCTAAAATTAATGTTAATCAGTTTCATAATTCAAAAATTTATGTTAATTAATTACATAATCCCAAAAGTTATTAGCTTCATAATTCCAAAATCACACGGTAGACTAGCTATTTACCACCATCACCACCACCACCACCACTACTACTACTAATAATAAGAATAATAATAATAATATTAATAATAATACTAATAATAATAATAATAATAATAATAATAATAATAATAATATATTATTATTATTATTATTATTATTATTATTTAGTAATTATATATGGTTTAAACAAAAAGATGTATTCAAATTTAAAAAGTTACTTTGAACAGAAAAATTTGTTAGCTTTGGGTACATCTCTCTCTATATATATATATAGATAGATAGATATATATATATATGTTTAATATATCTCAAAAGACCTGCAACATTGAACATTTTCTAATTGTTGTGACAATTTTTTTATAAAATTATAATTTTAATTTTTGCGGTCGTTTAAAATTTAATAAATAAAATATTAAAATTTTGTTCTTTTTTAACATTAAATTCAATGAAAATAAAATTACACATATTATTCTTACTGTATTATGTAAATATTAATTATTTTTATTTTTATATCAAATCAATTTATTGTAATATAACTTATTAGTTATATTGGTTATATATATCCCAAAATTTGTGAAATCATAGGATTTAAATTGAACTACAATTTATCTCTATAAAATATTTAGAAGTTTGTTTTGATATACTCTCATAATAAAATAATTAAAATTAATAACAATATTATGATTTTTATTGCAATTTCTAGTTACCATTAAATCTTGGTCTATCAATCAAATCATTTTGTTATATCTTATTTATAGATAGATATTGATATAGATTTGTATAATAAAAAATCACAATCAAAAATAATTTAGGAATAAAAAATTATTTTTTTATTTAAGACCATACTTCTCTTTCAATATATATATATATATATCACAATTAACTTAAGAAAAAATATTTTATAGTTAATGATTAAATTTAGTGTATATATATGTGCAATATAGATGTCAAATTAAAGATCGTGAAAAGAAAATTAATTAGATATATTTTTTAAAAAATGACGATGAAATAAAAAAAATTATATGTTTTTTGAAAATTTTAATGAAAAAAATAATAAAAAAATAATCAAATTAATTTATTTTGATAGATTATAACTTGAAAATGAATAATTATGGTAGCTTTATTAAGCAAATATTTATAGTAGATATTGATATAGATTTGTATAGAAAAATAGATATCATAATATATATATATATATAAATATGATATATATTTGTATAGAATTTTAGGCGGGAAAATGTGATAATTTCTATTTATGACGGTATTTTTATTATTATATATAGATTTATATACTTATTATAATTATAGTACATATATAACTTATTGAGCATAATTATATATATTTTTAAAATATTAATTTTGTGTAATTTTTAAATTTAATAATATTATACTATAATAATATATCGGTGCATCGCACAGGAAAACATACTCATAACAATAAAGGAAAATAGAGTTTGAGTAGGGATATTTTGACAAACACAAATAAGTTACAATAACAGTTTCCAACAGAGTTGAATCACATCACAGCACCATTGTCTGATAAAAGTCCGATGCTATTGTTTGGCTTTTATGAAACAACACACATAAAATTGAAGAACTCCCAGAACTTTATGAGAGAGAAAGGTGGCACATTAGTCGTATGAGTCATGGCAACCACCCTGACATGTAGTTATTAACACTTGGCCCTGCTGCTCCAACTGTTATTGGATCTCCCTGGTACCTGTATTTCCCATCCACACAACACACAT
This sequence comes from Caryopteris x clandonensis, assembly GCA_028749325.2. Taxonomy (NCBI): domain Eukaryota; kingdom Viridiplantae; phylum Streptophyta; class Magnoliopsida; order Lamiales; family Lamiaceae; genus Caryopteris; species Caryopteris x clandonensis. The sequence continues at coordinate 6,025,431 of JAPYKT020000004.1, forward strand.
ACATTTAAGCTCAGAAAATATTATCTAATGAAGATGCCAAATCTCTGCAAGATTCAGTCTATATATTAGAATTTGGTGCACTTTCTGGAATAATCTAGAGTCAATATTATAAATGTTGTAATCTACTAAGTTCTAAAAATATATAGTTGGAATTAGAAAACTTATTTCTAGAAATGTATAGAATAAGAAATGTGATTTTCCACTCTATTCCGAACCTTCAGGTAATTAATCCTTTCTCAATTCTCTTTCTTACCTCCTTAAAAATTCTAAATATCTTGAATGCACAACAATCTTGATTCAAGAAAATGAGCTCTCTCTCTTTATCTCTCTCTCATGTTTCATGGTACAGAAGAAGAGCAGTGGGATGGATAAAAGAAGGCATACCCAATTTGTAGAGTGGGTTCACATTCCATAGGATGATAAAATCCATCACCATGATGCTGATGAACTACTGCTTGTCTTCCATACCCCACATCTTGACCATTTTGGTTCCACTGCAGACTTATTTGGCTTCCTTCCATCAACTGCAATTTCACACACAAGAAAGGACACGTGTAAGCATCCACATTATCCAAGTAACTTAACACTCCTAAGCTGTATATATATGGGGTATTCCAATCTTGGAACTCATTATTATTAATGCTTAAATGGATGTGTGTTCTGAGTGCAATAAGATCATTAAACGGTTAGTTTCTGGTTTAATCGTATCCATGGTTCCATCATAGACGAATATGCATACCCGTTGTTTCAAACTCTTGTTAGCTTCATTGAGGGCATGCTCCTAACCATGTATACAAACAACCAAAATTAAGAAATTAACCATGCAACAACATTGACGTTTCATTAACACACAAGTCAGAGGAGTTGAGAACCTTCGTCTCCAGCTCCGACAGAGTATCCAGCATTACTTGTGTCTGCAAAAAAACACACACCATGTAATCTTTCAATAAATCAAGGAAGCATGTTTCAGAAACGCATTACACAATAAAATTATCAGCAATTTATTTGATCCTAATTGGTTTATGCATCTCCTCAATGCGGTTAGTATTTCTAATTTGCTTGCTTTCTTCTGTATTTATTTATTGGGAGGATATAAATTATTGATTAATTTCTTTAGGAATTACAATTAAATTTAAAACGTGATCATATTTTTTTTTGTGTTGAATATACTATAATTAAAACTGGTTAAGAGTTGATGGAATTATAATTATTTTGTTGAAGCTTAATTTGATTATATCCAATTAAGTATAGCTCATATATGTATTAGCATAAAATATGTAAATAATAATTAATAACTCCAGCTGAATTATTAATTGGACAATATATAGATAATAATTAATCACTCCAACTAAATAATTAATTGGATAATGGTTAATTATGGAAGATCAATTTATTCTGTACTCTTGTATTTTGATCATAAATATATTTATATCAAATACGTGGTATAGTCATTATATAGTTCTCAATTATATTAGATAAATATTATATTTTTTTATATCTTTGTCAGTATTCTGGAATCTTTTATTCTTATCAAATCTCAAGGGATTTGATCAATCCAGCACACTTGTTGCGGAAGGGAAGCCCATGATTGGTCGCGCTTCTATCAATTCAAAGATAAATATTATATTTTTCATATCTTTCTCAGTATTATAAATATTATATTTTTCATATCTTTCTCATATTATGGACTTTTTTATTCTTGTCAAAATTATATTTATATTAGATATGTATCATATTTTCATGCAGTTCTTATAATTGGTGCCTATGTTTTCCACATAAAAAGGGTAGAGAAGCCCTTGATAATATTGCAAAATATTTATACAGAGCAATGGAGCATGTCGGAGCATATGAAAGACGAGGTATTCCATAAAAATTCTTATACAAGATTAATTAATCTGTTAGAATATACATAATAATCAATTATTCCAATCTTATTATGAGATATTTTGTTGATTTTGTAACTTTGCCAAGAGATATTTGATCAAATTAGTCACATATTGTATCTGTCAAACAGTTGGAGAGAAGTAAAGATGAACTAATTATGACATGAAATTTGAATCTAAATACGTACTCGAGTTGATCTGATCTGCTTCAGAGACATATCAAGTTGCCTCTCAAGTGATTCAAGCTCCTTGCTGTTCAAAGGGCCAAGATCCTCACCAAGAAGGTTCCTGATCGGAACAACAGAACCCAATTTTAACTACATGATGAAATACATGTTTTTTTTTTTTTTTTTTTAATTCTTTAATTTCAATTGATTTAAATATAATCTGTTATTTTATTTTATTTTTGCCAAACCTTTGAGAACGTTGTAGGGTTTCATAGCGTGCTTTGAGCTTCAAATATTCCTGCTGGCTACTCAATTCCTATAAAAGAATGAAGTTGATGTCAAAAATACTTGTAAACTCATATATTCATATTTATTTGCTGCAGATGTTTCTTGGGTTTTTAGTTTCTGCTGCCTTTTGCTAATTTGATATTTGTTCCAGAATTTACTTTATATTTGGGTATGTTTTCATCCATTTATATTTTGATTACTGAACAAATACACATCAACAGTATCCAGACACCTAATGGATTTATAATTTATAATTAAGGTGAGAGAATCATCTTTCCAATGTAATAAAAATATTTATACCAAAACAGGCGCCGCTTGCGATTTCTCCCTGATTTCAGCTACTTAATTCTGTGGAGTTCATTGATATAGTAGCATAATATGTACATCTTCAAATTTCTTTTACAATCATATCAATTTAAGGAAAAACAATTAATTTTTGGCTCTAATAATTTGTTTCATGGGATTTTCAGTTTTAATACTTAGTTTCATGCGATCCCAGATTTTAGTTTTCCACCTTTTTTACACTTTTATATGATTTAAATAAGTAGGCATGCACTAATAAAATCAATAATACATCCAAATTATAAGAGATTCTAATAATAATACTTTTCTGGAAATTTGAACAAAATTAGGCTTGCAATTATCTCTCTCTCATATGATTATTTTGTTAAATTATATTTTGTTGATAAAAGAAATATGAATAAAAAGTGGAATTGAATAAAACCCGATGCATCTTGGAGATGGAAGCAGTTGAAATGTTACCATACGTGCTGTCTTAATTTAAGGCAATTAAGTTAGAGGTTTTTAGGTAGAAAATTTGAATGAGATTCCATTAGTTTAACTAGCTTGGTAACATACCTTTCTTAAAATCTTTGATTGACATATTTCTCTGCAAAAATCTCTCTGTCGTAATACAAGAATTATTTCCTAACAACTTTGTCTTAAGATACGTGATTCTTTAACTCTCACTTTTCTACCTGTACTTCAGTTTATGAGGGCATTATCATCTGGTATGATTCTAGTACATTGTCTCTTATTTTTATCAGATTGTTGTCTTTTTTTGTCCAAAGGGTTTCAACCTGATGCTTCCCATGTTAGTATTTCTTATTTTTTTTTCAGATGTTTCTTGCTAATCTATTCTCTTTTTAATGTTTTCTTTTTTAAAAATTGAATCTTTTCAACTGTCTGTTGTTATTTCTCCAAATGGTTCACATGTGAATTTAAATTCTTGTCATCCATTTCATATGCACGAATCTGAATCTAAGTTTCACTAACCATACGAAGATTATTGCTTCTTTATCACCTTTGCCTTAAGGGTCTATCTTTATCAAGATTCATTTAATCTTCTTTTTATTATTATTTTTTTCCTTAATTTAGATCAATGGTGGAAGAAGAGATGTTGAGCATTCTTTCCAACTCATGGGCAAACACAAATCAAGAATCTCCAGAATCTAACTGCAGCCTCTACACGGCTCACGCACACAAGAGTCCTAGAATCGAGAGGTTCAAGGGTGTTGTGCAACAACAAAATGGGCACTGGGGCGCACAAATTTATTCTAACCACCAAAGAATATGGCTAGGCACATTCAAATCAGAGATTGATGCTGCTGTTGCCTATGATAGTGCAGCAATGAAGCTTCGAAACGGAGATTCTCACAGAAACTTCCCCTTAACCAACATAACTCTCCTAGAACCCAAATTCCAAAGCCATTTCTCCACAGATGTAGTCCTAAACATGATCAGGGATGGATCATACCCCTCAAAATTTGCCAATTTTCTGAAAAACCAACAAGGAGGAGTTCAACTCGGCCTAAATATATCATCTATCTATGGTGATGGTGAATTTTCTTGCACCCTACTGTTCCAGAAGGAACTAACACCAAGTGATGTTGGCAAGCTTAACCGCCTTGTCATCCCCAAAAGATACGCGGTCAAGAATTTTCCAAATGTGCCTGATCCTAGTGAGTGTAATTTTGATGGCGGCAGGGCAGATGAAGTGCAGCTTGAATTTTGTGATAGGGAAATGAATTTGTGGAAATTCCGGTATTGCTATTGGAGGAGTAGCCAAAGCTTTGTGTTCACAAGGGGTTGGAATAGGTTTGTGAAGGAAAAGGGCTTGAGAGCAAAAGATACTATATGCTTCTACTCGTATGAAAGTCGAAAAGGAAGGCCTCCTGGGCAGTCTTTCCTAGTGATTGATGTGGCTAGCAAAGATGTCCATTCAAGAAATAACAACAGCACAAGATTGGATTTGGAAGTTGAAGATGAGAAGCTAGTAGAGGCTGGTAAGGATAAGACACATTTTGAGTTATTAGGTTCAGCTCATAGGAATGAAGCTAAAGGTTTTAAGCTTTTTGGAGTCCAAATAGACTAATTTAGGTGCTTTAAAGGCCTCATTATATAGTTTTTGCTTTGATTTATTGTTTCACATGTTTTTTATCAAAGCTTTTTACTAGTTTTATGCTAGCTTTTTCTTACAGGTGAAAGTGAAACAACTCTCCATCGTTTTCAAGTTTGTTAATTTTTGCTAAGGTCCTCTATTTTAAACTACAATTTATGTTATCTTCATAAACACACACACACACACAGAACAAATTGTAAAATTAGTTCCATATTTATAGGATATTTGCAATTTTAGTTATGTTTAAACATAAAATTGTGAATTTAGTCCTAAAATTATAAATTTTGCGAATTTGACATGTGTGACTCACTTGCCTTTTTTTCGGCCAAACTTTTCTGACGCGGCTTTTAAATTCCCACACAACTTGTAATAAAAAAAAATAAAAAAAAACCACACAATAAAGAGCTAGAGTTTTTTATTACTTACGGGTGTTCCTCTAGAGAAGACAACCATTTTCTTTTAAATTTCTTTTGTTCATGTGGTATTTCTTTTATTGTGTGGCATTTTTTTTTTTTTGCAGGTTGTGTGGAAATTTAAAAGCCACGTCAGAAAAGTTTTTTCGGAAAAAAAACACGTGAGACGCATATGTTAAATTCTTGCAAAATTACCAATTTTCACCAAAATTAAGACTAAGTTCGCGAATTTAAAATTGTTATGAAATATAATTATGAACTTAAATTTAAATGAGACTAAAGTTGCAAATGTCCTATAATTATAGAACTAATTTTACAATGTACTCCACAAACAACGCATGAAAACAAATTTTAATTGAGGGAATGTGTGGAATTAATACCAGTGCCTCCCTTGCAGATGCATTTGTGTCTGGGGCTCCATAGTTGCACTTTTGATACCTTTCCAGTGTTTTGAGCATGCTGCTAGAGAGTGACACAACAATTCAGTAGAATATAAATTAATAATCTAGAAAAAAAAAAAAATTTAATATCAAGAAATATATGATTTATTTTTTTAAAATTATTATTGAAGCATGCTTTGGTCTAATCAGCAACTTTTAGCAGAAACAAGGACAGGTACAAAACAGTCTTTCACTTCCCTGAAGAAACCTCATATTATTATTTTTTTAATTTAATGAAGTCTTACAACATTGTCCATAGGTAATTATGCTGCAACTCTTTGGAAATGAACTAAATAAAAGGTCACTTGTGTAAGATCAAGAAATAATGACAGTAAAAAAAGAAATGAAAAAAAAAAAAAAAAAAAAAAACATGAACAAGGACTGGATATAAGACTGCTTTGGATCATAACAACAATCGAAACCCAAATAAATAATCACAAAATAGGAAATCTTGTAATTTTCATTTTTAGGGCTGACTTATTACAAACTAAATACGGGAGCAGTGGAGTGGGAGTGATCTGGGAAAGTAGAAAAAAACTTTTAATTTGAGGGTTTTAACTTACATATTTCGAATTCCAAACACAAACCCTAGATACAGGAAAAATAATCCAAAGAATCACATCAGCCAAATTACGAAGAAACTAAAAAAAGTAATAAGAAGAAGGAAGAAGGAAGAACTCAAATACACATACTCAGAAGCCTTACCTAAATGATGTCCATAATCACTTCTTTGTTTAAATAAACCGTAATGATTTCTCAATAAAAGAGACCAATCTGAGCTAGTTATTGTTTCTCCTGTTACGAGATACTTGAATGAAGCATTCAAAGTGAAAGTAGACGAAACTGGGATTTTGTCCATGAAGAAAATTAGAAGATGAGAGAAGATTGAAACAAAAAAACCCTAAAAAGATGAATTTTTGACAAAAGGACTACAATAATGTCAGTTTGAGGTATTTACCCTCAATACTAACAAGTGTTGGATTGCCGCTTATAAATCTTGAATCTAAGAAAAAATCAAGCTTTGCTGAATAAATACAAAAAAGAAAAATAAATAAAGAAATTTCCTGATTAACAGAAGCAGGTGTAGGAAAGGGAGAACAAGAAAATTAATTTGCTTAATATACATGATGAAATGTTTTCTGGAAACTAGATCGGGCCATCTCTCTCTCTCTAGAAATATATAAATTAAAGAAAAAGAATAAAAAAAAGAGGTTTTTGTAGTTTGAAAGAAAGAGAGAACACAAAAGCCAAATTTCCTATGGCTAAATAAACATCACATACAATTAGCTGCAGAAGCTCAACATAAATATAGAAATGAACTTCTTTTCATGGTTTCCTCTTGCAGATCTAACAAAACCCTCAAGCGCAGAGCCCTATAGATCCCAAAAATTTCACTCAAACGGCAAAAAACACCTCTTTCCAACACCAAAAAAGATAATTTTGCTTCTCTCTCTCTCAATTTCCCTCTCCTGCTCCAAAACACAGAAAAAGATTGAAGTTTTGGACCAGCTCTAATTTCAAAACAACCCACAAAAACTAAAACAAGAATCTTGAAACACAAAGAGAGAAATAAATTAAAAAAAAAAAAAAAAAAAGAAAGAGAAAGAAGCCCTTCCTTCCCTCAATATTATTAATATTGTCATACGTAAATATAGGTAATACAAGTGCAGACATATGAAGGAATGGTGTTTGTTTGTTTTTATACCTAGAGCTACTGCAAAACTCGTACAGCTTTCCTCTATTGGAGAAGATAATCAGGGCAACCTCCGCATCACACAGAACGGAAAGCTCATAAGCTTTCTTCAAAAGCCCATTCCTTCGTTTTGCAAAAGTCACTTGTCTGTTGATCTTGTTCTCTATCCTCTTCAGCTCAACTCTCCCTCTTCCCATCTCTCTCTCTCTCTCTCTCTCAAAGACACAAAACCGTTTCTCTTTTGTGCTATCTAGTACCTCCTTTATAAATGCTTACAATACATATCGTACGCATATTATATATCATGAAAAGTCAAAAGAGATGGTAAAATTAGTGCTGTATATACGAGCATGCTTCCATGAACTCACTTGCAAAACTACATCTCTTATAATTGCTTTTTTTTTTTTTTCATTTTTGTTTCCTTTTCTTGTGGTTTTACAAAAGGTTTAGGCAAAGGTCATCATGCGATTAAATGAATAATTAAAAAGGTCTGGGAAATAATTTGATGGTGCTGAGGTGCATGGTGAGGCGGAAGAATTTACAGTTGTCTAGGTTTGATCCGACGGTGACAAATAATCAGTGTGAGCATGTTGGAAAGCAGACAAGATGGATGAGGTGGGGTATGGGACCCTTTGTGGGGTCTTAAAGTGAAGAAACCTTAAAAGCTGAAGAGTAATACCAATTTTGGGCGACACGTGTCAATTGGAGGAAGGAAATGTCTAAAATACATACTGCCTCTCAAATTTCAATATACTCATTTATTAATAATCAAAATTCTTCTCTATGCAAAATTTTTAAAAAGATATTTTTTACACAATTTCTAAAATCCTCCAACTAAGTTTTCATGATTCTTTCACGGTCAATCGTGAAACCTCTTTCTTTTATTGTAAAATTTGAAAGTTTTTTCTTTTACAGTCAATTGTGGAAGCTTTTTTTTTTCACGGTCAATTGTGAAAGCTGAATCGTAAATTTTTTTTTTTTTTACGTTAAATCATGAAAATTCTTTCAGATCAATCGTAAAAGTTGATTTGACATTGTGAAAGCTCTTTTACGATCAATCGTAAAATTTAAATCGTAAAAAGCTCTTTCACAATCAATCATGAAAGTTGGGCGAAGGAAAAGAGAGAAAATAAGAGAGATTTTGACCAAAGAAAAGAACGAAGATGAACTTACGGGACGAGTCTCAAAGTCCAATCGTGGAAGCTCAATTATGAAATTTTCCACGACTAGAAAAGGAAGATAGAGGAGAGAAAAAAGTGGAGATATGAGGTTTCACAATTAAGTCAAATCATGAATCGTGAAAGTTCAATTGTGAAAGTTATACAGTGAATCGTGAAGGTGAAGGAAAAAAGAGAGAAAATAACAGAGATGCAATGTTGAAAGTTACACAGTCAATTGTGAGAAGGAAGAAATACGAGAGAAAAGTCATATTCATGAGAAAGTTAGAGAAATGGAAGAGAGAGAAAAGAGAAGAATAAATAAGAGGTACATTCGTCCATAAACCATAAATGTGAGTAGAAAACATGTTTTTTTTATCAGAAAAGAAGTTTGAAGAGAGTGGGGAGAAAAGAGAGGGGAGGGGGGAAGAAAGTCATATTCACGAGAAAGTTAGAGAAATGAAACAAAGAACATTTGTCCATAAACCATAAATATGAGTAGAAAATAATTTTTTTTTTTTTCAGAAAAAAAGTTTGACTATTTTAAATGAGTACAGTACCATATTTCCCCCAGTTGAATTATAAGTTTTGGGTACGGAAGTAAAAAAATTCAAGATGAAACCATATATGGTAATTTTGGTAAATTTCTTTTTAAAAAAATAAATAAAATTGTCGATGAATAATGAGAGAGTGGGTATAGTCCAACTTTGATTAATTTGTTATTTTGGACAAAAATAATTGAAATATATATATTAAAAAAAAAACCTTATTTAATTCATCTAAAGGTATTTATGGTTGCTTCATTTGCAATGACATAAGAAAACATAAATCTAAGTTTAACAACCTAAGAAGTTTTATCAACACTGCACATAATGAAGTGTGCATTCGAATTTAACTTTAATAACAGCAAATTTGTCTCCTCTCACTAATTAAACGATCCTACTAATTAGACAAAATATTCATTTTGCCATTTTTCTTTCTGCTTCCATTTAGACACTAGATTGTTCTTGATAGTACAACTTAACCCTAGTATTTAATTTGCCACTGCTATACATTTTCTAATCAAAAGATTTACTGCTCGAAAATTAATGATTGCAATGGATGAGGTTTCGTTGGGTACATTTGTGTGTGTGTGTGTGTCAAATATCCTAAACAGGCAGCACATTATAGCAAGAACATAAAATAACTTTAGGGAAGAAACATATTGCATACTATAAAAATTATGGAACTCTATTTCACAAACTAAGTTGCAACAAAATGTTACGTTCTCTGCTGCCTTAGCTAAAATTGCAATATAAACTATAATCTAATGACATGTTCGCCTTAAATAGGAAAAAATAATTTTAATTATTATATTAAATTATTTTTTCAAAAAATCTTTCCAAAAAGATTCTGAAACTTTTTTTTGAATCAAACTTGAGCCATTGATTTGATCGATCTTAGTAAAGGTACGACAAAAGTTGACATTATAATTAGAGGAAAAAATAAACAAATATTTGTGTGTGTATTGAAATGAGAAACTTAATAGAACTAAAATATTTAAGGATGTTTTAATGGGCCCTTTTAAATGCGAAAGCAACAGGTACCATATATTTGAAATTGATGTTAAGAAATTATTGGAATTAATAAAGTGTTATTTGGTAGGGTGTATATGACACACAAAGCATGGTTTCAACTTTCTACAACCTTTCATCATTTAATTAGCTTTTGCAACAAGAAAATATATACTACTTACGCAAAACTTAATAGCCTAAACTATTTTTTAGCATTCAATAATTTGTACAGTTTTCGAGCAACGGTGATTATTGACTTAAGTTATTGGAGTGTTTTCAATTGATTGTGTTATTAAAAAAGTTATTTTTTTTTTTATAAACAAAGGGTTGAGTGTTTGCTAAATAATTAATTTTTAACTAATTTATTAACAAAAAACTCCCAGAATCATTTTTAAATCGTTTGAAGATTGGCTGTAGATGAGGGTTTCTTTTGTGCATATCGGTCTCGACAATCATTTGCATAATGCTTATTTGTGCGGTAGATTTGGCAGTATGGTACACACTTAGGATGTTGCCTCTTCCATTTTGTCCAAAATTATAACTCATATGTGAACCATTTGTCGATTATGAAAATTCACAGTTGTGTTTGAGATGAGGAACCACGACCATGGTGAACGAAACAGATAGAGAAAGAAAAGAAAGGAGGTGATAAGGGTTGTGTGCCTAGATTAAGCTAATACAATGTGAATAATTGAGAGAATTGAAAATTATTGGTGGATAAAAGAGAGGGAGAAGGAAAAAAAAGAATGAGGTGATAAGTGTTATCGACCTAGATTAGATTGATACCATGTGAATAATTGAGATAATTGAAAATTGAAAATTGAGAACCGAGAGAATTGGCTTTACTTTATGATTTTATTGAGCAAGTTTAAATAGATACAATACAATAGTATTTTTATATAATCTACATATTAGAAAATAAATTAATTAAATGATACAACAAAATAAATTTATGATTTTGCTTGGTCAACTGTATTTTAAAATTTTTTATAGATATATTCAATGGTAGATCAACTATATCTTGAAAAGGTTAATAGATATGTTCACTAGAAGAGGTATATGGCCGATCAGCTTAAACTAGTTCTGACAAACATTTTTTAAAATTTTTACACTTTAAATCACTTTTATTTATTGGAAAAAAAAAAAAGAAAAAAAAATTGCAAACACCACTATACTTCAAGTAAAGAAACGGACCTATCCTTGGCCGTAACCAAGATTGAGCTCAGGCCGAAATTTGTACATTATTATTTTTAGTACTCTGATTTTATCTTTTTAATAATTGTTGTTGTTTCAATTCTGATCCACGCCACATTCGTAGCTAAGCCCACCTCATTTCATGTTATTGTTCATGTTTGCTCTATAATCCAAATATAAGTAATTATTACGAAACCCAAAATCAAGCCTAATTCTCTTGATTAAAACTGCCGTACATTAATTATTTTAGTAATATTTCTATGAGAAATCAATGTGTACATTCTCTTAATTTTTTGTTTTGAAATCTCGTATCACACTTTAACAAAAAAATTACAAAAAATAATTTTTTACACTCTTTTAATTCTTACTCCATCATTAAATCTTGGATCCGTCTATGTTATAATCAGATGCAAAAAAGAATATAAATTTAAAGTAAAGATTAGCAATAAAGAACACAAAGATTTATGTGATTCACCAACAATGTGTTGATTTATTTTTGAATAAGAGAAGAGAAAGTTTTATTGTTTTGAAGATATTCAGAATAGAGACCGTATATTCAATGTATAAAGTACTGACTGCAACTAAATTATAAGATAAGTAGTATTATATATACTAGATATGTGAATGACCTAGAGATTCACTCTGAACAAAATCTTTCACCCAATATAATATTGATCTATGACATACATCATATGTACAAAAACCTCAAATTCATGGCATATTTCAACAGTTTGATTCAATAATAAGACTACACATAGGTGAAAATGGTATGTGTTGGACATCTCAAACTCTCATGGGTTGTTCCTATTTATATCATTGAATGAACAGTTCCAATTCTAATCTACATGGTAAGATGTCTCTTTGATTTGATTTGAATTTATTTTAAACATCTTCAATATACCTTCTTTCTTTGCGGCGGACGTGCTTGATAATGATAAATATCATATGAGATTTCTTTTATTCTTCTTACCTGATTTTGTCTCCTCGTGTCATTAGAATTTTTTCTTTGGATATGTTTGAATTTGTAAGGTATTCTCTAACAACTCCTCGTTGAGATAAAACTATATCTTTATTATTTACAAATATAAGAAAAAAATTTAAATCTTCCAAGTTAATCGTTTTGCAAGGTTGGTTTGTTTCATGCACATCAACACACAGTTTTATCAAATTTAACACGATCTCAAATAATATTCGTTTTTGTCTAGTGTCAATCTTTAAATGACATAAAAATGTTTCTTTCACAAATTAATACATTGTAATAAATATATCCATATGAATTGTATTAAGTATGTTACAGTTGCATAGGATTTCTCTTTTCTTCGTATATAAAATAAATATGCGTTTATTATGTTTAGACAAGATTCTTTGTTAAATACCTTATATAAGAATATAAATACATATATATATATATCTATCCGTGTATATAAGAATAAATAATTTAACTGTGTGTATCATGTATATGATCATGTTTGAACATTTACTTAAGAACCATAAATAAAATCATTGGAAAGTTTGACTAATCAAACATATTAATAAGTATTATATATTGTCTATTTATAAAATAATATTACTTAAATATAATTGACTTCAGTAATATTTAATTATATCATGTAATGATTAGTTATTTTCCATTATGTACGCTATGGACGCATTTTCCATTTATACTAATTTCACTTTACACAAATAATAAAATTAATTCCATAATGTTATCTGTCGTTTTTCCCTATATATTTTTATATTAGTTAATTATCATAAATTATATTTTAGTATAAAATAAATATTCATATTTGTACATCTATCATAACATTATATAGAAATAATTGAATTGAAAACTTTTGGAAGGATCGAACATGATTTGACCCTAACGTATATATTAGGATTACTATATTATATATAAACAAAATAAAAAAACTTTATTTAAATTAATGTATTTTGTCAAACTTTCTCAACATATTTTTAACTTATTTCATTCTCATTAATTATATTCAAATTTCAATCTATGTGAGAATTGACAAATTAATTGTATAAGTACAACATCTATATTATATATTAAAAAAGATATTGAAAAGTAGGTTTTTGTCACGTTAATATTGTATACATTAAAATAAATAATTACATTTAAAATTATGAAATATAATTTTTATGAATGAAATATAAAATTTTATGCATTGAATTATTAATTTTAAAATTTTGATATATATGATGAATTTGAATAAATAGTATTATCAAACTTTTATATGGATTTAATCTAAAAATATAAATAATTTGTTTTATAAAAATAAAAATATTATAATATATTATTGTTTAACTTCAATAGTTTTTAGTAAATTAAAATATTTATATTCAATAGAGATACAATTCAAAATTCACTCCAAAATAATGTTACAATTTATTATTTAATAAAACTAATTTAAAAAAATAAAATTACAATTTAATATATAAAACTATTAGTATGTTCTCCGTGCGATGTGCGGAAATATTATTATAATATAATATTTTTAAATTTCAGAATTACATAAAATTAATATTTAAAAAAAAATATATATATATATATATATATAATTATGTTCAATAACTTATATATATATATATATATCATGATTATAATAAGAATATAAAATTATATGTGAACATTAATTAATTTTATTCATAAAATAAAAATATCAAATTACCGGATATAAAATATCTTCTTTGAAAATCAAGAAAATTGAATAAAATCTGATATATCAATGTGAACTTTATTATTGTTATATATATGATCGAATCTGCTATAAATTCATAATTGATTGTTAAAATCAAGTAATTTATGAAGATATATGATTTTTTTATTAACTTTGATAAAATTAGTAACATTACCAATACAAACAAATAAAAATATAAAAATTTAATTGAATGTTTATTGGTTAACAATATAACAACATTTCCTAATTTCCATTTGTGGAAAGAAAAATAGGCAGGAAAAATGATAATAACAAAAATAGAAGCAGACACTTTATTATTACGTACAATAATAAACTCACATCAATTTCTTAATAAACTCATCTCAAAAGGTCACTATCAGTTTATTATTAACACAATAGAAAATAAACCAATATTAAAAATAATTTTGAATCTTACATCTAAATTTAAGTTGAAAAAATTAATATATTATATTATATAATCTAGAAAATCTAAAATACATGTGATTTTCAAGAGTTATCTCCATGAGCCTCTTCATGCCATCTTTCATCGGCATGGATCTAAGTGGATGCATCCCATAAACTCAACCAATCACATTTTATAAATTAACACAAAAGATTAATATATCTAATTTGAATAACACATTAAAAATTATAAATAATTTAACTATAATAAATAATAAATATATTATCAAGGGTTTCATCTTTCTTTTCTAGACCAGATATCCAATCGAATGATTTGAAGTTAGGAAACAATGAGTTCCTAAAATCGTGAACCTTTGTTTGGCCATAAAAATTGAATCTATATTCATGTATTGTTGTTTTGAATTTAAATTCATTAGTTGAAATTGAACTTATATATATGGCTTGCTGTTTTGAATTTAAATTCGTTAATTATAGTTTCCCTCAAATAATAGTTTTTTAAAGCTATTGATATGTGAACTTCTTGCTTGCCCACGAATAGTATCACCCTGCAAAAATAATAAAATTAAATATGTTTAGTATTGCATGTTTCATACTACCCATTTTCTCATGTTTATTATGAAATTTATTTTTTGACGATACATATTCATCCTTAAAAACACACTCAAAACTGAAGATCTTATTTTTTTATCCACAAATGTATATTAAGTATAAGAGTCCAAGCCATTCTTTTCAGATGAACATCTTTCATAAAGTTGAAAATAGTCAACATTACAAATTAATAAAGCAAGATCAGAAAAGCATATGAATAGTGAAAGTGTACAAGTAGGTGATACAAAATGATACACTATTTATAATAAAAATTTAGTTCAATAGATATTTAGGTATTGTTGAAAAATCTAGAAATCAGTTCAAATCAGCATTCTATGGTGCAGATTATTTAGATATGAATGTAATATTACTAAATCAAATATTACTGTTACAAACATTTAATTTAATAGATAAATATTTCTGAAAAATCTAGGAATCAGTTCAACAAATCGGTACATATGGATATTCTAAATATATTATAAATATATTAAAAGGAATGCTTATTGGTTAATAATATAACAACATTTCCTAAAAATTCTTCTTTCCATTTGTGGACAGAAAAAAGATATGTTACATATATGAATAGATTATTGTGGGAATTGATAAGCTAAAATTAACGTTCCAAATCTTGTAATATTACTAAATCAAATATAACAAAATTTTCTAAAAATCCTGAAAATATAAATAATTAAAATGAAAAAAGATTATTTAGATATGAGATATGTTACTGTTATGAACATTCAGTTTAATAGATACGTATTGCTGAAAAATTTAGGAATCATTTCAACAAATCGGTACATATCGGTATTCTAAATATATTTTAAATGAATGGTTATTGATTACCAATATTACATTTCCTGAAAATTCGCTTTCCATTTGCAGAAAGAAAAATGGACTGGAAAAATGGTAATAACAAATATAGAAACCATCACTTTACAAGTATATATATATATAGATATTTCAAATTGAATAATATATATAAATATGATTGATATAAATAACTAATTATGTACATTTTTATTAATAATAACGTAATTTTATTATAAATTATTAATATAATAAATATATTATTTCACGAACATCTAGTTTAATATAAAACAGGAACCCTAAAAAGTAGGAATGTCTCTTCTCATGACACGTGTCTCCACAAATAGTTTACATGTATTTTCTACATGCGTTGTCTCTTTCTTTTTTATTTGTATTTTTCACTAAAATTGAAAAGTCAAAATATCATTTTCGTTTTAAATTTATTTTTAACATCAATACTATATGTATTGAAATAAATAATTATATTTAAAGTATGAAATATAGTTTTTATGATGAATTTGAATCAATAGTATATCAAATTTTGAAATGGATTGAAGCTAAAAATAAATATTATTTTTTATAAAAATAAAAATATTATATTATTAAATTTATATAACATTATAATTTATTGTTTAATCTCATTAGTTTTTAGTACATTAAAATATTTATTTTCATTTCAAGGACAATTCAAAATTCACTTCAAACTATTGTACAACTTATTATAATAAAACTAATTTTAAAGAAATAAAATATAGTGTAATATAACAAATTATATTCTAAATTGAATAATATTTATATAATTGATATAAATAATAAGTTGTGTATATCTTTATAATAATAATAATAATAAATATAATATTACTATAAATTCTTAATATATTAAAATATATTATATCTCGTGCATCGCACGGGCGTACGTGTAGTGATTAATAACATGCCATAAACGTGCATCCATGAAAAGCAGAAGTAATTAATTAATGATTTTATGAAAATGTCGAATATGATTAATAAAACTAATTTAATTATTAGAATAATTATATTACAAATAGAAAATATTTAACTTATTTAATTATGATTAATTATATTTATTCTTAAAAATAATTAATTAGGTAATTCTTAATTATTATTTATTATTAAATTTTTTAATTATGATTAAGTAATTGCTGTTTAATTATGATTAATTTTTAATTTTAACAATTTTAGTTAAACAAGTAATATTGAGCAATTTTTTGTTCAATTTTTGTTGAGTGTGTGATAATATAATAATAAAGTCTAAAAAAAAAATTTAGTACATTTTGAGTTTATAAAAATGAAAATATTTTTGAAAAATTATGTGTCAACCTTTGATTAGTTGAATTTTATTTTACTTCTTATTTTTGACTTTTTTTATCAATTGGTTAAATTGCAAATAAGTTTTTGTTTTTTTAAATTCAATTTTTGACTTATAATATCAGGTTAGTTATCTTTTCATTATATTAAGTTTTACATTCATATTGCATATAGTAAATGAGATATTAGATTAAAAAATACAATTATTTTGGTTGCTTAATTGGTTATATTTGAATATATTTATCCTGTATCTCATTGTTGTATTGGATTTGGACTCCTAACAAATAATGTGTTAGAAATTTTCAATTTCAAATACAATTGATCATTCTATTATAGAAACAAAAATTTTACAGAAACAAAAATCTTATTGTAGAAGGTGGGAATATTTTTTTATATAAAACTATATTTTTAGTTCGAATATTCTTAAATATTGAATTATTCAAAATTATATTATAAATCGTCAATCGCAAGGGACAATATTAGTGAATAATACCACACACTTTTCAGTAAAACGTTTATGCAGTTTAATTTAAATAATTTTTAATATTACGTGTTTAAGTTAATAAGTAATATTTTTTAAGTAAATTAACAATACATTTAAAGTAAACCAACAATACATTTAAAGTTAATAGTGTTAACGCATAACCGTAAAGATATTATTTTGTATTAAAATATATTATGATTCAACTATAAATATAATATTTTTGTGTTAAAATATATTATTATTTAACCAAAAATGTTTGGTTGTTTATTCTTAAGGTTCCTTTCATATACCTGTTGAGGGTCCAGATTTAAAAATTTATGAATCTAGAACATAGAGGTTCCACTTTTTTTTTTTCCTTTTCTAATGCTTAATAGGTATATCCGTCATCCGTGTAACTTATGCACTCAAGTATTTCTCGCATTCCAGTTAATTGATTAAGAAAAATAAAAAAAATAAAAACTTAACTTAATATTTGAAAAAAAAAAAAATATATATATATATATATATATTGGAAGGTATGGAATATTTCTAAGTGCATTAAAGGTTTAAAGCGTTGAATTGTGAGATATCAATTATTCGTGAACACTTTAGTTGCACATATGAGAATCAAGATCCTCCCTAAAAGAAAAGTAGCAGAAAAAACAAGCAACATAAATATGGCTTCATACATTTAACATAATTTTTATCCTTATGAAGCAAAACTTAGTTGATCAATGTACGAACGAACCTTCCTTTAAAAAGCACTGATTATTATAATTAAACCTTTAAATCTAACAATTAATATATGAAAAAATATTTTATAATTAAAATTAATATGTTATTATTATATATGCAATATGGATATCAAATTTACGATCATGAAAAAATGATTAATTTGATATATTTTTTATAAAAAGCGAAGTTGAGATGAAAAAGTTATACACCTTTAAAAATTTGAGTGAAAAAACAAAAAAATAATTAATTGGACATACTAATTTCTAAAAATAGAAAGTTGATTTTAGACAGAAAATTGGTATTTGTGTATATTAGTTCAATTGTCCTGCTTTTATATAATTATGGATATATATATTTTTGTATATATATTAAGATTTCATCTATTATTTTCTAAAAATAAGATATTTTTATATTTTAGTGCAAAAAATTTGTTGGAGGGGGGGGGGGGGGGTTGATTTTTATTTTTATTGTCGTTGTTAAATATATACTTGATGAATTACATGTTGAGTTTCAGATTTTTAGCGAATTTTAAAATAATTACAATATTTTTTAGATTTAATTTAGTTTTTATAATTATTTGGCCAAATTTTAGTTTTGTTTTAAGATTTTAATATTTTTTGTTATTTATTTATATTGTCCTTTTATGCTTATGTATAATTACTTCGTCGGTTTTAATGGAGATCAAAGGTGGGTGACCACCATCGATTGAAAAGGAAACTATAGTAACCAATTTGATGAGACCATCTCCAGCAATGCGCGAGAGTAGTGAGAAATGGGAAAAGGCAGGTTTTTGAAGCAGTGCACTGCCTGTGGTATTCTGAAGCTGCCATTTTGTTTTTTAATTAATCTGCCATTTTGTTTTTTAATTAATCTGCGGTAAAATTGGTCTATGCCAATAGTTCCTTTTTCTTAATGTTTTATTTATATATTTTTTAATATACATTACTTTCTTATTTTAATATTTTATTTATATGTTTCTTAATATTTATATTTAATAATACATTTTTTGTTTTATAATTAATTCAGCTTAATTAATTTTCAAATTATTTTAATTAAATATGATAATTAATAATATAATTAAAAGGTGTAATTTTAATTATAAATACAAATGATACAATAAAATTTTAAATACTACACATAAAATTATCATCTACCATAAAATTAAAAAAATAGATATAATTACAAATCGTCAAAACATACAATTACAACTAAAAATTATAAAGTTAAAAACAAAATATAAAATTATACAACATAATTAAAAACATAATTACTTAATAGAAAATACACATGATACTAAATTAAAAATCTAATTTCTAATAATCGGAAAGATCACCTCGAGACACTCCAATGTCTGGAATTTTTTTTTTGAACACATTAAATGTATTAGGAAGTGGATTTGTTTGCTCGGCTTGTGTCATCTTCTGCAAAAAAAATTGTTGCTCTAACCTCAAGTATTCGTGTAGTGCAGGATAAAAAATAGTGTCTAAATTCATCCTTAAAGTTATGTTCTCCTCTTTGATCATTTCCAACTCATTTCTTTCATTGTGCATCACTATCTCACGATCTCTCAACTCAATTTCACAAACTTTTAACTCATTTTCACAATCTTTTATTGAGGTTGTGCTTACTAATAATTCTCTAAGTGAGACATTTTCTTGTTTTATCATTTATACAAAATCATCATCATCATCTTTTTGTTCTTTTAAGTTTTGACTTTTTCACCCCTCGGGTCTTTTTGACAAAGAACCACCAGTACTGCTAATGTTTTCGTCATTTAAATCAATAGAAAATGAAGGCAAAGAAGGATTAGGGGAAATAGGGACTCCAAAAAATTTTCTACACTTAGCTCTTCAACTTGCAGAAATGGTTTTAAAATCAGCCACACATAGTCGAATTTGAACCCAGCCTCATATCATTTCATCGACCTCATAGTCTCATTTGCACGCTCCAACTGCGTAATTTAGAAACAATATTGAAATGAAAATATTCTATATGACAAATGAAAAAATAAAGCATAAATAACAAATTACAATTGTTTATTCGCTTGCACCACTAGGATTCAGCAACTCAATTTGGTGCAGACACCCGTTGAATTTTCTCACATGTTTCAGAATGGTGTATATGCGACATTGCAATGGTTGTTTGTTAAGATCTTGCATCCCGGTGCTTGGTTTATTGGAGTTGTATTTTTCTATAACACGACTCCAAAAAAGATCTTTTGACTGGTTTATTCCCACAATTGGATCTTGTGAGATTTCGAGATAGACGTCAGCAAGGTGTCGATCCTCAGCTGAAGTGTAGTTAGTGGTGAGTGTCTCAGACATTTGACAGAAGAAAATAAAAGATGATGTAGATAAAAAGGAGTTGGTGAAGTTTGTGAGAAATGTTATGTGGTATGAAATATATTTATAGAAATTCATAGAAAAGCAACTAATAATCCAACGGTTGTTGTTGAAAGCACACAAATTGTGCTTTGTGCAACTCTTTTTTCAATTCAGAAAATTGGTGTAGGGTTGGGATTTAAAGATCAAAAGAATCTAACGCTTATAGTTGAATACACACGGATTGTGTTGGTTGCAACTCTATGTGTTTTAAGACTTTGAATGAACGACTCAGATTAAAAGTTTTTGTAGGTTATCAACGACTAATATTGAAAGCACAAAGAATGTACTTTCTGCAACTCTAATTTTAATTCAGACAAGTGGTGCATGGTTCAGATTTAAAAATAACAAGAATCTAATGGTCGTAGTTTAAAACGCGAGAATTGTGCTTTTTGTGTCTTTTAAGGCTTAGTCGAGGGTTGAGATTAAAAGTTGTTGTAGGTTATCAATGGCTATTGTTCCGAACACAAAGATTGTGTTTTTTGAAATAGCATACAGATCATTATATAATGAGCACATACTTCAACTATTTTCTTCACATCAATCTTTCTTATCTTCAATTCATTTAGTCATTTTCTCCGTTAATAAAATATTTTTCTATTATACTATGTTTGTCTTTAAAAAAAATGAATTTTCATTATGTTGGTCCTTCTGTTATTTCTTCCATTCATTCAAGTTCATCTGATGATGAACATCAACAATTGATTGATAGTGATTGTTCCGATGTGGAGCAACAGGCGATTGTTCAACAAATATATAATAACAGTCGTATTTTAGCAGAATACGGCGTTGAAGGGCTGAACCCATCTATGGAGGCTCAGTTCTGGGTCGCAATTAAATATATTGTGATTGTGAAGCAGTAGCTCAAAATCTTTTCAAAGACTACGTTTCTGAAACTCCAAGGTTTAATGAAGATCAGTTTCGTCGACGTTATCAAATGTCACGAAATATGTTTTATCTGTATTGTTCATGCAGTAAAGAATCATGATGGATACTTTGTGCAGTGGAGAAATGCAGCTGGGCAACTTGGTTTGTCTACACTCCAAAAAGTAACTGCAGCATTCTGAATGCTAGTGTATGCAATTTCAGCGGATGCAACTGACGAGTGTATCAAAATTGGAGAGTCTACTGCAATTGAATGTGTAAAAAAAAAAATTGTCGTGCTATTGTGGAGATATTTGGGGGAGAATATCTAAGTTCTCATACCGCTAATGATGTTGCAAGATTACTTTATATTGGTCAGCAATGTGGTTTTTTATGAATGTTGGGAAGTTTGGATTGTATGCATTGAAAGTGGGAAAATTGTCCAACAGCATGGGTAAGACGATATGCTGGTCGAAATGGATCTCCAACAATTATTCTTGAAGCTGTGGCTGATTATAATTTGTTGATCTGGCATGCTTATTTCGGGATGCCAAGATCCAAAAGTGATATTAATGTGTTGGAGACGTCCCACCTTTTCTCTAACCTTGTTAAAGGTATTGCTCCTCCTTCACGTTATGTCATTAAAGGAAAAGAGTACAACATGGGGTATTATTTGGCCGATGGTATATATTCCAAATGGGCAACTCTTGTGCAAACGATCCATGCACCAAATGGTCCAGAAAAGAAATGTTTTGCAAAGAAACAAAATGTGTGTAGAAAGGATGTGGAACATGCATTTGGAGTCCTCAAAAGTTGATTTGCAATTGTGGCAAATCTAGCACGTTTTTGGAGTAAAATTGATTTGAAAGATATTATGATTATGTGCATAATAATGCATAATATGATAATTGAAGATGAATGAGAACTTAATGCTCCAATCGAAGAAGCAAGAGAAGTGTCAGCTCCAGAAGTCGAACTTGTTGAAAATGAAAACACGTATTTTCAAAATTTTCTGGCTCGGTTTAGACAAATTAGAGATGCAGAAGCTCATTATGCACTTCGAAATGCATTAATTGAGCATTTGTAGGCAGAATATTCTAATTTAAAATTTAATCTTGTAAATGTATATTTTTATTGTACTATTATCATGAAGTTCAATTTTAATTTTGCATAATAATTGCTTGATATTATATGTATTTTTTATACATAATTAATTTTATAAATAAAAAGTTAAAATGTTACATATAAAAAAATTATTTTTAATATATTACGTATTATGTATTTAACAAATATGAAAATTTTAAAATATAGATTATAAATAAATAAATTATAAGAAATATTATAGAATATTCTTTTTTAGTGCATAAAGTAATGCAAACTGCTGGAGACAGAATGCAGTGCAAAATCTGCACTAGAGTTGTGCTAACCGCTGGAGATGACCTGAGAAGTGAAGAATAGTGACCCAATAATTTAGGTATATTTGGGTTACTAAAAATAAAATAAAATAAATTGAATCGTCTTCTTTATTTTTAAAAAATAAGATCCTTGAATTATATAATAATTTATTAATATAAAAAATACATCTTTTGGATACAGTATTTTCGTTTAGTATATGCTATACGAGTATCAACTTTAAAATATGAAAAAAAATTAATTTAATATATTATAAAAATAAATTAGGAATGACTAAATTATTTGTGTTTTAAAAATTGAAAAATGAAATTGTACAAGGGTCTAAAAAAAGAATTGGGAAAGTTGAGCAGCAGCTGCGATCTTACAGCAGCTTTCCTCCGTTGCACGCGCCCAATATTTTTTTATTATTATTTCCTTACATAAAAAGTGGTTTTATTAGATATTCTATTTTACAATTTCAAAATTTTTAAATAATTATCATTTATTTTATCTTTTAATTTAATTTTAATTTCAAATATCTAAATATACTAAAAAAATATTAAAAAGAAAAAATTGTTCATATACTCCATATTGACAGAAAACAATTCAAATCGATCCATTAAAATCAGTCACTTCGAGCCTTAACTTTAGAATATATATATATATATAAAAATAAAAATAAAAGTGAATAAATAAAGGTGTAAATATTACCACAAATAATTTACGATTTACATGATTTTGGGGTGGGGTCCAGTTTCAAGTTTCTTTGGGTAAAAGATAGAAAATTGATGATCAATTATTATTGGAGCAGAAACGAAGGCCACAAAGTGCTCTCCATTTAAAGCTAAAGCTCAATACTGTAAGCTGCCCCATTTCTGCACACTGCAGCAGCTGCCAATAACATCCTCCAAACCAGGACTCATTATTTGCCCTCACCCATTATACAACCATACCTAAATATAGAATATACATATCAGAGGTACGTATGTTGTAAATTAAAACAATTCTGATTATTTGTCATGTTATATATTACTAAAATATCACCACCGGATACTCATTATATGTGTGTCATGTGATATATTATAAAAATATATATTATCACTTTATTCATTATATTTATGAACTATATAACACATCAAATGAAGTGAAAACAATGTCTATAGGAATAATATAGAATATTCCTATATTTTTCGTCTTTCAGCCTCAATCATTTAATAAATTTTGTATATGAAAGTATTTACTATTTATACTTAGTCATTATTTGAAAGTCGATCACATAAATATTTTATAATCAATCAATTTCAAAATTTTGAACCATTTATTACATTTTATATTTCATGGTGCTGAGTCAATTATGAGGAAGTTACAGCCCATTAAATGAAGGGGCATCTGTTCAGTGAAACAATCAATCTCATCAAAATATCTATGGATTAATTGCTTTTTTGTTTTTTTTAAATTTGATGGGTTTGATTGCGTGTGCAGGTAAAAACTTGATTAGATATGTAATGAAGGGAAGTGAGTGATGAATGGGGTGGGGCCCCAAACTAGAAATCCTGTCTGATATTTAACCGTAAACGGACACACACTTTCAACATCAGGCTCCTGTGACACGTGAACCACTTTCCAAATTAGGAAAGATCACTTTAAAGTTGGAGTCACATCGAATGGGGCCAAATCAGTAACCCCACTCCCATAAATCTCCCCACTTTGAATAATAGCACCCCTCACTTTTATTAATTGTCTTAGCTAAATGTCACACTCTCTTTTGTCTGCTTTCATAATTCAATTATGGGCTTCCTTATTATCCATATTCTCACCTATCTATGCTCCTCTTCAAATATTGCTTCAGTATAACTTTCTAACAAAAACATTGCATTCGCAATAATAATAATAATACTAACAAGCATTTACAATGTTGATGTCTACAAAAGATATTTATAAAGTACGATAATAAGAGGAAATTTAAAATTTTTTTTAGATGGACTTGGGCGCTGGTGAGGCGACGTCGCCGAGGTGGGGTGAGATGAATCAGATAAACTAAATGAATAACTAAGTTTTTTCAAAGAAAAATATCGGCTTATTAGTAATTTAGTTTTTTTTTTAAATTTAAATTTATAGATTTTATTTGTAATTTCATAATGTTATTTTTTTAAATATTAAATAAAATGAAATGAATAACATAGCACTTTTGATTGTTTTCACAAGTGTTGATGTAAAATTAGTGTTTGTACATATTAATTATCAACTAATATCAAAGGTTAAGAGACTATAAGATGCACATAAAATGATGTCAAGTGTTTGTCATTTCGGTGCTTGATATATCTCTACTCGATAAATCCAACAAATATATAAGATAGAATTAAATTCTAAATTATGATGAATGTTTATTTCTTGTTGCTTAAGAATTGACGAGTAATGGATCTCAAAAATATATACATGTTGAAATTTTGGCGAAATTTGGAGAAATAGATATATTTGATTATGAAAAATGTGTAGGAACAACCCCTATTATATGTGTGTGTATATAATTTGTTTTCTATAAGGTATTTTAATTAATTATTATAAACAAAAGCTCTTATTATATTATCTAATATTTTTTCCCGATTTGATGAATGCAGTATCAGAAACTCATTTGAAAGTTGTTTCAACTGCTTGAACGACCAAAAAACATTTACGAGGTTTTACAGACAAGACATATATCTCTGAAAATAATGTTCGATATATATATATATGTACTTAAAAAGAAAAAAAATAGATGTTATAATATATGCATTATTTGTCATTGATCATTAGAATCTTAGCAAAATATTAATCAAGTTTTAAAATCCTAATTTCGACTAAGCACAAACCCTAAACAGAAAATTCTAGATCCTCTACAATGATTAGCAATGAAGCAGGTGCGTTTAGAAGGGAAATATATCCGTGTTCAATTTGGGAGGTGTTTAAGAAAGAACAAAGAATATGATCTCTAACGAAAACATGAAACACTAATAAAACGTGGGAATGTTAATTGTGGGCCCGCCCATGTCCAATTGATCATAATTAAGCAGCTGGTTGGAAAGGAACCTGATAAGAGATGACAGGTTACATCTCATAGGTTTTCTTGGCCACTTGCTAGTAAGCATGTACCTCTGCCCTTTGCTTTGATGCCCATTCTTGTCTCCCTTTTTTTTTTTTTTTTTTAAGTGTGACCATACAAAATACGATGATCATCTAGTTAAGGAAATATTTTCTTTGATTTAATTTTGTATTAATAGAGATTCGTAGCGATGAGGATAAATTATCGCTCAATCTAATTATATCGGATTCAATTTAAGTTATATACTGTATAAAAAAATACGTGTAATGTGAATTTGTGTCGAATTTTAAATTAATATAGTTCATGCAATGAGCAGCAGAATTAACATGATGTATATACATTAGGTTGGCCAAGTTAGGTAAGGATTGACCTCTTCATTGTTACGTTTGTGATGTTTGCTTTATCTTCTTTGATAATTTTTTGAACTTCATATTAGGGTACTTATAGTCTTAATGTTTAATTATATAAATCACATATAGTGACATAAATATCTTAGTGTTTTTTGGTTAAAGACGAATTGTTGCAATGGGAGCTTGAGCATGAGATATTTGACGTCAGTCCTATCCATCTGCTCATCAAATTAGGAGGACAAATTTGAGAATGGCTAGCGATTGCCACGATATTTCATAGGAATGACGAGAGTGTGTCGAAATTGTTGAGAACTCTAGGATTTGCTCGCCTAATTTTTCATCCATGTTGTCCTTGATTTGACGAGAAATAGACTTATGAGTTGTTGCAACGAGAGCTTGAGCGAGAGGCGTTCAATGTCGGTCGTCCTTATTCCATTTTAGTAGTTTGGACATTTATATCTTTCTCTCCAACAAACTCCATCCTGTACCAACATAAACAACTTTATTGGAAAAATTGGATACAAGCTTATGAAAAACCTAAGTTGTTGCTAATTGGTGTTTTTTATGTTTAATAAATAGCTAAAATATAGGGGTTTCCACCATGTCTGAAAATAAGTTACATATAGCTCCAATTCTCTGGAGGACCAATTTTATGTTTACAGATGTTGTTCTATATGCATGCACCCCATAAAATTTGCTCTATGCATGTAAATTTAACTATTTTTTTAGGTAATTAAGAAGATTGTTCAAAGAAGTATTATTTTTTAATATAAATTTATTATATTTTATTGAAAAGTATTAGTTTTTATTCAAGTAATTACAAAAACATAATTTTTTTAGGAGAAAAAAAAATACTTACTTTTTTTTTTTTTTAAATGTAATACGTTTTTCACAATCTAATACGTACTTTTTAAAAAAATATCGTGCCGAAAATACACACACTCAGGAAATCGTAAGCACTCAGCAGATGCTGGACGCAGGTTATTCGGCTGAATTCGGTTCGAGTGGCTAAGATCTGCATGTTTTTATCGTTTATGGTGTTGGATCTGATCCATTGCATACAATATGATCCAGTACCCCGTATTGGGCCAATTTTGGTACTCATCACCCAAGAGCCCACTTCGGGAATGGCTTTTCTGTTTATTTATTTATGTTTAATTTTACTTGAATCAGTAAAAGACAAGGTTCACGATCCAAATCATGCCATTCCATTCCTCTATTTTAAACTGGAGAAGGGAAAAACAATTAACAACTGAATAATTAATGTATAATGTCGATACATACCTTTTTTTTTTTTAACTATTCATTATCTAAGATTATTAAAATAATGAATGACCTGTATAGTTAGGCCAACATTTTTTTTTTGTTTTAAAGTCCATATATATATATATATATATATATATATAATAGTAAACCTATATTTTTTATTATCATTTTTTTGTTTTCTTTTTACAAATGAAAAGAGGAATTTTTAGGAAATGTTGTTATATTGCTAACCATTTATTTTAATTTTTTTCTATTTTTATTTGTTAATATTGGTAATGTTACTAATTTTATCAAAACTAATAAAATAATTTTATTTATCTTCATAATTACTTTATTTTAACAAATCAATTATGAATTTGTGGCAGATTGGATGCTTAAGAATAAAAAAAATGTTCATATTGATATACTATATTTTATTCAATTTTTTTAATTTTAAAAGAAAATATTATATGTTTGGTAATTTGATAATTGTATTTTATATATAAAAATTAATTAATATTCAGATATGATTTTATATAATACTTATACCCTTATTATAATCATAGTACATATATAAATTATTAAACATAATTATATTTTTTTAAATATTAAAATTATATATTTTTAAAATTTAATAATATTATACTATATTAATATATTCATGCATATCATAAAAAATATATTAATTGGGCTAACAATAAACCAAAAGAATCTGGTGAAAATAATTTGGGCAATCTAGCTAATATCCAACAACGTTGTGAAGAATATTATGTCGGCCCAATTGATTAATAATATGCACATCACTTGTATATTTGTTTATGATTACAGTGGGACATAGACAATCTATCTTCAAATCTTGAATTTTGTTAAATATATGTTTGTTTTTTAATGAAAAAGGTAAGTTCCATAGAATTTATTAAAGATGCAATCATGATGTTATATATTTTTTTTTTATTATTATTACTTGTTTTTACAAAAATTAAAAAATAGAGTTAAATTTATCCAATTCAACAAACAAGTTCACAGAATAAATATAAAACTGCATCCATTAGTCTCGTATTCATGCAGTGCAATGTATAATCAAAACATAGTCTTGACATTTGAACTGAGACTATTGAAAAATAGATATTTAGCTATTGAGATACAAAAGGATCGCCCAAACCCAGAAAACCCTATTTTAGAAGAAAAGGGAATTTCCCATTAGTGGGAAGCAAGAATCTTGGGTAATGTTTGAAATTAGTGTGTGTGTTTATCGTATACTAATAGTTCAGAAAAATAAAATTAAAATATTTTATAATTTTATGAATGAATCTTTTATGTATCGAGTGCATTGCACACTCGATCTATAATATTATTTATTTACTAAAAAAATACTATTAATTGTTAAGCTAACAAATCAGTAGTAATACTCTTCAAGTAAAAAAGTAATATTTTTAGTTAAATACGTAATATATAAATTAGATTGTACGATGCATCCCATGTACACAAATTTTTGCGTAATATTATTTTGGCGCTGGTACAAAGATGATTGAGTTAAGGATGAATTTTAATTGAGTATAAGAGTTAAATAATATATTTTTTATTTTTCAAATGTAGTAAGGGAATAGTTTCAATTTATGCATATTAACTGTTACTGTTAGAAAATGCATTCAAAATAATAGTATATTACTGTTTTGATTCAACGAGGGCTAACAATTTATAAGAAGTGAGTTAAATTCATTTCGTTGGACTTAACCTTACAATAACTGTATACGCCACTTGAGTATATGATTCGGATGGGAAAAATACAAAAAATAGTGATATAGAACATCTATCATATTACATACCAAAATTCCATTAATTCGATATATTAATATTTTGATATATACTAAAATATCGATACATCAAAATATCTTCTTTGCTTTTATTTTTTTGCAATCTCGCTTGAGATGATATTCGTCCGATCAAAGTGACATTAGTTTTATATATACCAAAATTTCTCAATAAAATAGTATTTACGCATTGAATAATATATTTTTATATTAAATGATATGTCTTTTTTTTTTTTTTTTTTTTTTTTTTTACGAAAGAATATATTGAAATTTCGGTACATTACAATATGAATAGATGCCATATTGAGAATTTGGTTATACCCTAACACTGCGTTTACTTTGAAAGAAAGGATTATGGATGATAGGATTACAGTTTATTAAGATAGAGGATTTGATAAATTATTAAGACTGTATTTACTATATTAGTATTCATTTGTGTGATAACAAAAATTATTTTAATACCCATATAAAAAATAAACTCACAAATATCTTCCTTCTTAATTAATTTTTCTTTTATTACTTTTGGAATTTAACTCAAATTTCACCTTAAAAAAATATTTTTTTACAAAACTCATAATAATAATATTAATCATACGATACTAATAATAATAATAATAATAATAATAATTAGAAAAAGAAGAATAACAATAACAATAACACTAACAATAATAAACATTATTATTATAAGAATAATAATAATAATAATAATAATGATAGTAATAAATATAATAATATTAATAATAACAATGATAATAATAATAATAATAATGATAATAATGATGATACTAATAATAATGCTAAAAATAATAATAACAACAATAACAATATTCACAATAATAATAATAATAAATAATATTAACAATAGCAATAATAATAATAATAATAATAATAATAATAATAATAATAAATAATTATATTAACAATAATAATAGGGCAAAGATAGGAAAGTGAGGATTCATGGGGGGTATGTTTGTCATTCTGATATTTTACCAAATACGATAAGTTATTCCACTCTAAATGGAGGGATAAATTATAGGCCTTTTGACGTAATATAGTGTTTTTAGAAAAAAATTAATAAATTATAGTACTTTTCAGACTTTTGAAAATATAAGTAAAGTCGTTCCGGGAGGGGGCGACTTTCAAATTTTAATGTCGCCCCTCCCAATATTTTTTTCTTAAAGTCGTCCATTGTATGGACGGCATATTATATATATATATATATTTTTTTTTAACCCAAAAAAAGAGAAATAAGGCGCCATTCGGATGTGTCACTCGACCAAGTTATCACTCGGATAGCCGAGTGATACCTGTAACTCGGCCGAGTCACTCGGTCTGGACATAACTCGGCCAATCGAGTTCATGGCGTTCACTCGATTAACTCACTCGGTCGGTCACTTAACTCGGCCGGCCGAGTGAGACAAAGTTTCTGAAATCACTCGGTCGACTAGTTATAATTTTTTTTAAATAAATCTAAAATTGAATGTGTGGTCAAAGGCTGCCACACATTACTCTTTTTATCATTTATATAACTAACTTACACCACACATTTCTCACACTTCTCTCTTCCTCATTTCTTTCTTCAATTCTTCTTCAATTCTCCTTCAATTTTTCTTCAATCTTCAGGGTTCTTTCTTCTCTCTTTCTCCAAAAATTGTGTCAAATTTTTTCAAATAATTATTTTTCATGGTTCTTTTGTGTGTACGTGGTATTTTGTGAGTGCTGGTGTGTGTGTGTGTGGTGTTTTGTGTGTGCTGGTGTGTGTGTGGTGTGTGTGATGTGTGTGTGTGTTGTGTGTGCTGTGTATGATGTGTGATGTTTATGTGTGGTGTGTGTTGGTGTGTGTTGGTGTGTGTGGTGTGTGTGATGTGTGTGGTGTGTGCGTGTGTGTGATGTGTGTGTGCGTGTGTGTGTGCTTGTGTGATGTGTGCGTGTGTGCTGTGTTTTGAGTGTGTGTATGTCGGTTGGGTTAATTCATTTAATTTGTAATAGATTTTATTGAATTTTTTGCTATTATATATAAATTGTTATAGATTTGTCGTTAATAATTTTATTTTCTCATTATTTGAAGTAGAAACTCAGGGAATTGTTGCTGCTGTCGTGCATTTACCGTGACCCTTAAATTGTTGCCCTTGCATTGGGATATTGCTCTATTTCAATATCAGGTTTGAATTTTACTAATTTATTAGTTGAATTTAATTTCATTATACTTTGTAATTATATTGTTTAATAATACCTCTTGCATGCAAAAAAATAGTTAACTCCATATATTAAGTTCATTAATGCATCTTTATTATTTAAGATATAGAGTTTTCAAAAAATGTCGGTATTGTTGTTTATGTTGGGGATAGTAGCGATGTTCCATCTGTTTGTGCAACAAGAGTACCTCGCGACATCGGATATTCTGGGTTGGTATCAAAATTCTTTGAACTGACAGGGATCGATAGCGATGAATATAAATTCAACATATCCGCTTCACTATATGCAAACAACAGATATCATCGTATACCAATCAACAACGATGATAATCTATGGTTTTTCTTTGCACCGGATGCGGATACTCAATATGTAGAATTTCATATTGATAAGAAAAAATTGCAAGATAATGCTCTCCCAAATATTCTCCTAAGCAATGAGTATTATCAATATGTTTCTTACTTAAGAGGTGATGACATCAATAATTCAATACTTGTCACGCAAGACCTTACTGGTGGAACCTCAAGGTCCAATAATGACAATATTCCAACTGAAAGAGAAAATTCTCACACAGAGGATCAACCACATGATCCATTGATTGACAATTTTGATGTGAATGAACTAGAAGACTCTGAACCTGACGAAGACGAGTTGTCTAGTGAATCAGATGAAGATGGGTGGATATTGATGATATTCAAACTATGTATTGCCCAAATCAAGAGAGGCCACCATCCAATCAACAACCACCACCACTTCCATCAAGTGCTCAGAGATATTCCATGCATCCGAATATCCCGTTCTTCAATGCATCGTCACATGAAATACTTGTGGACACATTTGATCTACCGAAAAATATAAGATATTATGATGCTACTAAAGGAGTGCTCACAAAAGGGATGGTTTTCAAAGATAAGAAGAATTTGCAGTCTACGGTGAAAGACTTTTCAATTCGTATAGCGAGGCATGAGTATCGAGTAGAGGAAAGCACACCTCGTATATGAAAAATCAAATGCAAAAATAGTTGTGAGACTACACATTGCAATTGGTGGTTACGTGCAGGATACAAACAGAAGATTGATATGTGGGAAATCACTAAGTATGGAGGCCTCATACGTGCCTAATGAACGCGGTGTCTGTTGACCATCAAAACTTGTGCAAAAACATGATTGTTGCTTTGCTAACTGGAATGGTTCAGACAGATACTGGGTATGAGATTAAGTGTATTCAACAACAAGTGTATGATAAATTTCAATATACAATCTCATATCATAAGGCATGGCATGGTTTGAAACGAGTAAGAGAAAATGTGTATAGTACATGGGAGAGCTCAGTTTTAAAACTACCCAAATTTTTTGGAGCTCTAAAAAAATGAAATCCATGCACAGTTGTCGAGTGGCGCCACATGCTCGAAGAGACAAATGGTGTAAAAATATTGAAATATGTGTTTTAGGCATTCAAGACATGCATAGATGGGTTCCAGCATTGTCGTAAACTTATTAATATTGATGGAACTCATCTTTACACTAGATACAAGAACAAGATGTTAATTGTTGTTTCCATAGATGCAAATCAACATATTTAACTTTGGCTTATACACTTGTAGATGAAGAAAGTTTTGCTTCTTGGACATGGTTCACATCCCCGAAGAGACAAATGGTGTAAAAATGTTGAAATATGTGTTTTGGGCATTCAAGCCATGTATAGATGGGTTCCATCATTGTCGTAAAATTATTAGTATTGATGGAACTCATCTTTACACTAGATACAAGCACAAGATGTTAATTGTTGTTTCCATGAATGCAAATCAACATATTTTACTTTTGGCTTATGCACTTGTGGATGAAGAAAGTTCTACTTCTTGAACATGGTTTCTTCGTATGATATCGAAACATATTGTTCGCGGTAGAGAAGGAATGTGTCTGATTTCAGATAGACACGCCGGTCTTTTGAAAGCAGTGGAAAGAATTCCAGATTTTCAGCCTCCTCTTGGAGTCCATCGTTTCTGTTTGAGGCATGTCTGTTCGAATTTCAATACCAAGGTGAAGAATGTGAAGTTAAAAGACATGTGTTGGCAAGCCGGATCAGCTTTCACAATAAGAGAGTTTGAAAATATGATGGATCAAATAAATGTGTTGAATGAGAGGGCATATGATTACCTATCGAAAATCAAAAAAGATCAATGGACTCTTGCACATGACGGAGGCAGGAGAAATTGAATATTTACAACAAATTTGTCTGAATGCATGAATGGTGCGTTGAAAGGTGCACGACGGCTCCCAATTTGTGCGATTGTGCAGGCTACATTTTATCGATCAATAAAATATTTTCTTGACCGATTGACAATGGCCCGTGAAACACAACAAAAGAACCAACCATGGCCTGATGAGGTGTACAAGAAGTATGATCAACGGCAATGGAAGGCAATGGAACATCAAGTATATAAGGTTGATTTTACTAATCAAACAGCTTCAGCGAAAACGTTTTGTGCCAGGAAAAACGAGATGCTACACACATATTGTAAAGTTGATGCTCAGAGAGTGTAGTTGTGGAGACTGAAAGCAAAACGGCATACCATGTTCACATGCAATGCAAACTTGTCGATATTTTGGAGTCAATCCAATGGTTTGCATGAACTCATTTTACAATACAAGTACGTATGTGAACACATATAGTGGTAAGTTTAAGCCATTGCCTGATGAATATTATTGGGATGAGGCTTGCTTTCAACTGTATCATAATCCAGCATTGCACGAGAAGAGGCATAAAGGAAGAGGCAAAACTACAAGAATTGAAAATGAAATGGATTGGGCACAACACGCGCTAGGCAACAATATAGTGCACAAGATCAAGCTGCTACCCAGACAGGAACTTCATATGACCATAGATAAGCTTGTTGTGTATAGATTGTTGTAATGTTGTTTGGTTTAGTTGTAATCAATTTTTGGTTTGTTTAATATAATGTGTATTCAATTTTGAATTATCACTTATTAGTTTTAGGTTTTTATACAAGATCAAATTTTTATTAGTTTTTTTCATTATATATTGAAGTTATTATGTTTGAGATTTTATTTTGAGTTCTTCTAATAGATTTAATCTTATTGCAGTATGAAGCACTTCAGAGAATATGGACCTATTAGTGGTGAGATCTTAAGAGAACAACATCTACACCGATCTGAGGATGTCGTTGCAGGAGAAGTTGACCAAAAATTGAAGTGCAGACACGGAAGTGGTATCTTTTGGAGACTTGATGACCACGATCTTTATTAGGAAGACCCAGACGATGATGGCAGGGAAATACTCAGAAGTACACAGAGGTTGCATTATCGAGTTATATCCTTGTTATATCATATGGAATTCTATGGTGTTTGCAGATGTGGTGATTTTACACTTAATAAATCATTAATCACTGTACTGGTTGAGAGGTGGTGGCCCGAAACTCATACATTTCATTTTAGAGTTGGAGAGGCGACTGTGACATTACAAGATGTCGCATTTATTTAGGGCCTACCAATTGAAGGTGAGGCCGTTATAAGTTCACATACTTCAACTGGAAGGTCATATTGGACTAAACATTGTCAGGTGCTTCTCGGATGGGACCCTAATGCAGAAGACTTAAAAGTGTCAAGATTTTCACTGTTAGCATTAGGTAGATATCTATGCACGCACCCTATTACTGATAACAACACACAACAACATGCTGTGCAATATGCACGTGGATGTGCCTTAATTTTGTTAGGATTCATAATGTGCCCAGATACTTCTGGGAATATGGGGTCATTGTTATATTTGAATCAGCTAGAAGATATTGATGAATGTTGTAATTTCAGTTGGGATTCAGCAGTACTAGGTTATTTGTACCATCAGTTGTGCAATGCAGAACATAGAGGTCGTACGCAAATTGGTGAGCCAATGCAACTATTGCAAGTAAATTTGTCTCTTTATTGCATAATTTCTATATGTTATTTAAAAATGAGAAAAACATATCTAATTATTTTTCTTCCATAATAGATATAGACTTGGTCGAGAATTACTTTTCTCAAGCCGCAAATGTCGGGAGGTAGACGCCTTAATGCAGCGGCAATTATTGGTGCATATGGAGTTCTTCCTGTTGCACCATATGGTGCTAAGTGGTTACAATACCACAACTTTACAAATAGTTTAACGAGCAACCTGAGGACTATACAGGAGAGTTTAGACAGATAAACTCAATAAGAGGTATGATAACTAATTATTAAGATTTTGCTATCTTTCTATTAAATTTTAATTAACTTTATATTTGTACAGTTTAATTGGCAACCTTATAACCAATACGCAACTGCTGTGAGCGCATATATTGACCTTGGAATTATCAGAGTCACCAATATGTGAATGTCAAAATGCCCTATGATTTATTATTCAATTGTTGAGTTATATTACTCAGATCGGATATTGAGACAGTTTGGGATGAGACAACGAATTCCACAGGCGATTACTGATATACATGATACATTGCATAATATATGCCGTAGAAGTCGCTCCACTACAAATTGGGTTGAAACTCATGCTTCATTTGTAGAATAGTGGCTCAACAGAGATGGTCACACTGCATAATAGGCCAGAAACATTTATCTCTACTGGTACGGACATGCAGACTGACTCTCATGTGCCCCCACAAGAATTTCAACTTCCTTTCACCACTCCTTTGGATTTTACGGCATATGGTCAGTCGTTCACTTTCCTTTTAGAGTCCAGGCAGTATACATCTCCGCCTCTCGTATCATGCACTTATGGAAGTTATCGACCACAGTTCAATTCATCCCCAATTTCATATCCTCAATCTGGCACCACTCAAGTATAATGGATGACAATGTGACTTTGAGGACTACACCATCATCATCATCGGGTCGTCCAGCCTTTAGTTTGAATATTACAATAGATGATAATGAATCAAATGGTGAACCAAATTCACAAGAAGATCGAAGTAGAGGCAAAAGGAAAAAACCTGGCGTCGTTGTTTTACAGGATCACATTATGATTATTAATTTGTTTTCTATGTAATTAAACGCTCCAATCGCTTAATTTCAAAAATATATTATTATTATTATAACTTTTATCTGTTTCCACAAGGGATGCGAGAATGTAGTGATGGCCACAAACGGCGCATTTCGGTAACTTAAATTTAAAACACTTGTAGTGGTTTAGAAGGTAAGATAAAAAAAATTACAAAGACTGAATCCCACTCGGTCGACCAAGTGAAGTGCCAGACCGATTGGCACGACCGAGCTGACCGAGTGGACAAATTCCAAAAAGTTTTTCGCACTCGGCTGGCCGAGTGAAGTGCCAAACCGAGTGAAAATTACACTGACATGCCCGAGTAAGACCCCTCACTCGGGCGACAGAGTGGCCTGCTAGACCGAGTGGCACGACCGAGTAAGCCTCTAGGAAAGTTTTTAAACAATTTTTCTCCCCTTGTCTCTCATTTTTTACTTCCAAAACCCTAGCCTCTTCAATTTTCTCCTCTCTTCTTTCACAAATTCGAAAGATCATAATCATACAACTCACTTTTTTTGTTCAAATCATTCAATATATCACATTGAACAACAAATCATTCCAATTTTTCATAAAAGTGGTGAAGATTTGAAGGATTCAAGTAAGAACACCAATTATTTTTCCACTCTTAAGGTATGTTTTCATTTACCAGTACTCTTATTGATGAATATATTGATGAGGGGCTTATTTGGAGTATTATGACATGAAACATGTTATGTCTTCTTACAATTTTTTATTGAAGTTTTTTATCGAACACTTGGTATGCATCATATTTTTCTCTATTTAGGTATATTTTCATTTACCATTACTCTTGTTGATTGAATATATTGATGAGGAACTAATTTGGAGTATTATGGCATGAAACACGTTATGTTTTTTTACAATTTTTCATTGAAGTTTTTTATTAAACACTTGGTATGCATCATATAAATTAGGAATGTGGCATGATTTTGTCTACAACAATGATCAAATGATGTTAATATCTCATGAATTTCAATGTTGAATGATGAAATTACTTGAGATATACTTGAGAATGAATATCGTATTGAATATATGCTTGAGAATGAATATCGTATTGAAGATATGACTTTTGAACTTGTTGATATGAATAGATTACTAATTTCATGTCATCTAGGTACCAACAATGTATCAATTTCCGTCGGGTCTCCAAAATCATACAATGGATGTTATCAATACTGACTCCGAATAGGGTCAACACTCCATCGAAGAACAACAAGAGATGTACGAAAAAATTCTATCAACCATGTCGGATGCCTACAGAATACAGTTTCGAAATTGGGAGAATGAAAGTGAAAGGTGGTTTGAAGTCCAAAGGAAGAAAAGACGAGCAACTCGTTTCGCCGATGTAGAATGCATGAAGGAAATGGGCATCTATGAGGATCTGGAAAAAAATGTGCAAGAATATAGGGTGGAGTTCCTGGAATTCTTCTCAAAAGTTGATGTATGATACAATGATACGGTGCCAACTTCCATGACCTTTTTTTTAGAAACGAGTACCAATATCTTTCGGCCGAATATATCAATGAGATTTATAGATTTCCGAAGAAGAAGTTCTATAATCTACCCGATGCCAAGATCAATTTTTCTGAGTTCAACCCAATTACTTTTTGGAAGGAAATAACGGAGGCTTTCCCGGATAAGTCATCGGTATACAACCCTAGTAGATCGAAAGCATCGAGTATTCGAAGCCCGGTCATCCGATATTTTCAGAGGTTCATCTCCAGTACAATTTTGGCTAAACATGAGCCTGGGGTGGTTAACTTGGATGAACTGTTCATTCTATGGTGCTTGATGAAAGGCCAGAAGTTCAATGTAGCGTCAATGATCTTAAGACAATTTGTGCGAACAAAACATCAAGTAGCTAATCATATTGGAGGGTTGTCACTCCAATTGCTCGACACTTCGGGATGAACTTGGAAGAGATGGAAGAGACGCCATGCGAGACCACTATAAACCTCAAATTTCTTTGCAACATGAAGATGTGTCTGTTACATCCCGGCATCAGAAAGTTGTATTTGATTTATCAGATAAAAAGAGGTTTGCACTGCCCAATTCTCGCCTTACAAATGTTGCTGAAGGGAAGGTCAAAAATATTCTACTGAATGGCTCGGTTCACATAGAAACCATCGAGGAGAGTGAAACTAAATTAAAGAATGAGGAGTAACCAAGGAAAAGGAGAAGAAGAACTACGAATACCTGAACAGAGCCTATGGAGGTTGATATTGAAGAACAACAAGGGGATGAAATGATGGGGGAAGCACAACTGCCGTCATATGCTCAAGCCGGAACTTCACAGCAACCACACCATCCACCTCAATTTCAAGGGGGGTGGAACGATTGGTCGGATTGGAGAAACATTTTGGATGCGTGTGTTGCCAACCTAGAAGAGTATATGCATCGTCAATCATACAATTCTCAAATTGCACTTGACATGCAAATGCAACAATATGAGTGACATGTGTAGTAAGATCATTTTGAAGAGCGTCAATACCCAGCTTATCAACCCTTCAACCCATCCAACACACCGTATGGACCACCTCAGTGAGCATGTCTCAATCCCTTTTGATAAGATAGTATGAGAAAAAGACTACTTGTTAAAAATACATTGTTTAGATTTGAACCTCTTGCATGTTTGTGGTAAATATGGATGAATTGTTTTACTTTGTTGCTTATTGATGATTTTCAGTAGTACTTTGTTACTTATTGATAATTCTTGTTATTTGTTGGAGCTCAATAAATTAAGCAATTCGTCAACTCATTATCTTTTTACCAAAAACTTCGTCTAGCACACGAGAAAATAAAAAATAAAAGAAGAGATAGTTGTTGTGATATATACAAACTCATGGATCAAACTCGTGAAACAAGAGAAGGGATGAAAATGGAAGAACGAACAAAAAACCGAGAAGATGAAGAAAAGAGAAACTCCACTCAACCAGCCGAGTGGAGTTCTGACCGAGTGGACCGGCCGAGTGGAGAGATTTGAAGGAATTCCAGAAAGTTTTCAACACTTGGCCCCCCGAGTGGAGTGCCGACCGAGTGCTCCGGCCGAGTGAACGTCATGAACTCGGTTGGCCGAGTTATGTCCAGGCCGAGTGACACGTCCGAGTTGTGCCTTTTTCCTCTTTTTTCTGGATTACAAAAAAAAAAAAATATATATATATATATATATATATATATATATATATTGTGAGTCTCCCCTCCCCGGGGCGACATTAAAATTTGAAAGTCGCCCCCGCCCGGAGCGACTTTACTTATATTTTCACAAGTCTGAAAAATACTATCATTTATTAAAAAATTTCTAATAACACTATATTATGTCAAAAAAAGGCCTAAACTATAACCCCTCATGAGCCATTTTTTTTTTTCAATCCAATATCCGAGATAAAAATATTTTTTTTGTCTATAAAAGTAAACGGATGATAAAATTGGATAATAATATTTACCGATTTTCATAATATATAGTAAACACAAGTATCCGGGGAACTTGGGTTTAGTTTATGTCTGAAAATATAAATGCCCAAATTTGTTCAAAAGTTAATACAGTTGGGGAAAAACCAGTGGTGGCATTGGGGGTGATAATGGGACAGGGGTTTGTAAGAAGTGAATAATAGATATTTCTTTCCAATGAACAAAAATTGCAGTTGTATATATGAGGGGCGCAACTAGTTGAGGTAGGGAAGGACGATTATGTTTCAGTCAAATCTACCACTCAAATTCTGGTCCTACTTTATAACCACTGCCGCTCACATCTCTAGTAGATTTGCCAGGAAATTCTGTAATTGAATTAGGGGGGGTGGAAGCTGAAGCGAGGAATTCCATCATTCATGGATCAATAAATTCAACAATTAATAGAGGAGGTAGCACCTGCATTGTTAAGGAAATTACAACTAATTTAACAGAGCATATTCAAGGGATCTGCCTCCCTCTATCTACACTCTACTCCCACATGAATGACAGTGTTTGATGAGACCCACTCGTCGACGACTGAAACATTTCCGGGAAATGCAGGGTGGAGCCACTATGGGACTCCGTTGAAGAACCAACTTCCTTGCTTTCTTGGCCCAACCCATAATGCTGCCCCAGCCCACCGTACTGCACCAGGCCCGGTCCATGCTGCTGCGGATCCGCCCCAAGGCTTCCTGATGACAGAAGAGAGAGAGCACCATCGGAGTCAACAACTGGATTCAACCCATCCGAAAAGATGGGGCACGAGTTCGGTGTCTCCACGTAGTTTAGCTGCTGCTGCTGCTGCTGCTGATTGTTAAAATCATGATCGGGCTTCACAACCCCGCCGGCCCAAGAGAAGCCCACCACTGCACTCGGCAGTATCTGTGGTGTGCTGAAGGATAGAAGTCCGGCACCTCGTCGGAGCGGGGAGTTTCGGGCCAGAGTGTCGGGCTGAGGCTTTCTTCGCCTGCGGTTATGACCATCGAGTCTTTTCCTGCAGCTTCGCTTTCCCTCGTCAAACTCTGCCAGTGAATGAAACCTGCATCATAGAATCAAATAATTTGTTCATATTATATTTATACAGAGAAGGAAGAGAGAGAGAAGGAGAGAGAGAGAGAAGGAGAGAACCTGCTGCACTGTTGGCAAAAGCGCTGCTCTCGACCTCCAATATGAACCTTAGGGGTCTTGGAGTGAACTTCACAGACTTTATGTCGCCGGTGATACTCTCTGCATAGGCTTAAATCAGCATTACATCCATCCACCAAGCAATGAGCAATATTGGCATGGGCTTTGGCCCTTTTCGATGACCCTGAAATCGATGATGATTCCATTCCCCTTCAAAATGTACTTTTTAATCTGCTTTCTTTTTTCTTGAGAGAGAAAAGGAGAGAGAGAGAGAGAGAGAGAGTTTCTTGAATTTGCTGTTTCTTTCTTTCTCAATTACTGTGTAGCTGAACTTATGATCCACTCCCCTGTTACCAACATTCTTGCAATGCTCATCCACCTGTTACATATTATGCAACAAAACTACCAAAATGATAGAGAATAATTGCACATACAATTATTATAAACCAAATGCAAACATTAGTGAAACGGCAATGCCAATGTATCTTCTTTCTGTGAAGGAACATTACATAATTTAAGAAGTTTTTGTCACTCAGAATCAAACATTTAGGATTCAATTGAAAGAACAAAAAAAAAATAATAAGAATAAAACTTTCAAACTTGATAATTTCAGCACATGAAATCAAAAAAACAGTTCCATCACCATAAACTTCAATATAGTAAGAGGCAATCAAGAATCAATATAGATTTCTCAGAATACATTGAATTTTGAATGTTCCTATTCCAATGAGACTTTTAATTTCTAAACTGCTGGAAGGCAGATTTTTTTTTTTTTTTCTTTTTCTTGTGGGGAACTCTAAAATGACATGGATACCACAATCCCCCCCCCCCCAAACCCACCCTTCAAGAACTGCAAACCTTGAAACGCAAATGAAGAAATTCAAGAGATACAATTAGAGTTCATGAAGGCATTGGGCCTGATGAGAGGATAGGTTATCAAGAAAGCCATACAAAAATTGTATCTCATTTCATCATTCAAGAAAAGTCAACCCTAGAATCCGTTTCTAAACAGAGAGGCAAAGAAAAAATACCCATTTCAGAAAAATAATTGAAAGAGAACATAAATTTTAGCCAGAAAAGAAGGTAATTCCCATTTCAGAAAGATAAGTACTCACAAGTTACAAGGTGAGAAAAGGTTTAGCTGCAATTTGCTGGTCACAAAGAGTTGAAGCATTCTTTTCCTGCACCTTTCTTTTTTTGTGGTGGGGGGTTAGTGATAAAGACTGAGAAGTAAGTGAGATCATAGGGTATATGGAAGTATGGAACTCATGAGAGAGAGAGAGAGGGAGATGGAATGGAATTGTACCTCAGCAATCAAACCAAAGAGACTGCCAAAACATGACCAAGCTAAGCACCCATCCAGAAGAAAGTGAAATGGGAAAAGGAAAGGCCAGAATGCATATATATATTGGAAGTTCAGAGCAAGAAAGCGAAACAACAGATATACATACAAAATACAATACAATGAATTGACAAAGAGTAATAAAAATGAGAGTGAAATGTAACAAAGACTTACAGACAAGTGTAAAAGGAGAAGACTGACTTGGCCTTCTCAGCCATTCATTTTCTGACAGTGACTCCATTATAGATGGATCAGAAAA
This sequence comes from Caryopteris x clandonensis, assembly GCA_028749325.2. NCBI lineage: Eukaryota > Viridiplantae > Streptophyta > Magnoliopsida > Lamiales > Lamiaceae > Caryopteris > Caryopteris x clandonensis. The sequence continues at coordinate 6,068,183 of JAPYKT020000004.1, forward strand.
CTGGAAACCAACAAAAGGAAGAGAGAGAGAGGAGACTGTGTCTGTGTGTCTGAAGGAGAGAGGGTCTAGACTAGTAGAAGTAGTTATGGCTGTAGAGTAGGGGTATGGGAATGGGTTGAAAAAGGCTATGGAGTATGATGAACAAGGAGATGAGGAAGAGGCTTCAAACAGTTTATACATGGGAATATAATTATTGGGAGGTCCCCCTGCAACCCCCCCCCCCCCCCCAAGGAAAAATTAGACCATATCTTCACAGACAACTAATTATACACATACATATGTCCAAGAAACTTAAAATAATTAGAGCATATCCCTACCAGACAACTACTTATACATACATATGTGTATCTATCTAAAGAAAAGGGAAGAAACCAGAAGGGAAGGTACAAAAATTGGTTTATTTTATTTAGAAGTTTTGGGCTTTTGATACACACTAGACACTAAAAAAACAAGAAATAGAGAGAGTTTACCAGTTTTACTAAAACTATCACATTCCTTTTTGGGGTGGCAGCATTGTAACAAGTGATTAAAATAAACTATATTTATAATCAAAGATATTAGTTGGGGAAAAAGAGAAGGATAGACCCCATAAGAATGAGTGGCAAAGAAAGGGACAGGGTGTAATATATTACTTTCAGTCTTAGAGAGAGAGAGAGAGAGAGGGGTTCCAAGGTAGGGTTTCCGTACCATTCATTCACTCATTCTTTCACTTTCTTGCCTATATTAATCCATTTATACTGAGTTCAAATCTTTGAACTCAGTCACTTTTATATTTTTTAAAAATAAAAATTGACGATTATGACTTCTGTTGTATTCGTACGAGATAGAGAGCAGTATGGTATAAATTTCAATTGTATGAATGAATGCAAGTGATTTGAGTAAACAAAGTAATATTTAAAATTACTTAAAAATAACAAATTTTAAGTTGCGATTAGTCATGAGTATTAAATAATTAAAAGAAAATTTCTCGTTTTGATGGCACATCTCATTAAACTCTTTTGCATCTAAAATCACCTTTATCTTTTTATTTTTTACCATTTTAATGCAAAATATACAATTATTTTTTTACTGTTTGAACTAGTTTATGCACTAAAATGAATACTTTATAATATTTTTTATAATTTATTCATTGAGCACATTATATATGTAATCTTATTTAATACAATTTTTTAGCGTAACAAAAACATTTCTTACATAAGCAAATCTTCGTATTAGAATATTATTCTCACAAATGTTCAATTAATGTATTTTAATAAGTCTTTTATTTTTAACTTGTCTGAATGACAAAAATATTTACAGAATATTTCATATTCTAATATTATTGTCTAACAATTAAGTCAAAAAAAATTAAAATACATATCCCTAATTTTAGTTATATACACGGCCAATTAAGCAAACTGCTGGGGATGGGGCAATCCTAACTTTAGTGACATTACAACTTAACTATGATTGAGATATTTTCGCTTCGTCGGTGATGTCAATGGGCTTAGTTTAGAGCTTTAAGGAATTAGTTTATGGTATTCATGGTATAGATCGAAAAAGGCAATGTTTATATGCTTCCAAATACTAATTCAAGTCATTTCATTGTGGCATCTGCAAAACATAGGAATATGGGACAAAAATTAAAATTTGGGATTTTACTTGTCTTCCAGTGGAATCAGTTATTTTAGTATTTTCTGCAAATGTGATGTTGTAGCCATTTGAAATAGCAAAAGTTATTTGTTTTTTTTTTGGTAGTTTAATCATAACACAAAATTATGTGTGCTTTGGGATATCCAAAATGAATGATTGTATTTGAATTATCACAAGGTAAAAAATGTAAGAAATTGATCGAGATAAAATGAACTTGATTTCACCAACTGCTAAGGAATGGAATCTTGATCGAATGGTAATAAAAGTTGTGTGGAATAAATAAATTTATTTTAATGAGCTTATATATCAAAAAATGGAAGGAATATGATTCAAAGCTTACAGAAATTGATTTCTTGTTTATATAAATCTTTCATAATTGCTTTTCGAATATTCAATTGGTTCATTTTTTATGTTATAAACTTGGAGAAATATTTTGGCAGGAACGAGTTGAAAAGCTCATTATAAAAAATAAATAAATAAAAATAAAAACCATAAGTTACGAGTAAAAATTAAAAATTTAAAGATCATATATATTGAGTAAAAATGAAAACTTTCGCTAAAATTTATTAGAGTCAAAGAGATAATCACATTCAGTTGTTACAAGAATTAAAGCGGGATTTTCTCCCACAAATATGAATAATTAATTAATTATGTTATTCAACAACATCACAAAGGTTTGATTTTATCCCTAGCCAAACCAACTTAAATTAAAGTGAAGATTCCAATGTTTATTGTCGCATCTCCTCGGCTAAGAATGTTAGTTACAACTGTTTTTTGGTAGATAATGATTCTTGCAGTGTTTGTTCTGTCACGTGTGAAGTCAGTCAAATATTAGGTTAAAAAGTAAAACAAAAAGCAATTATTGTGGTGTGTTTGGATAAAGGTAAAAGAAAGAAGAGTCCAGAGGAGTGGGAAGAGGATAATGGTGTGGTCCAACTCCAAGACGGAAATCTAATCCACATTCCTATTCTTATAACTCATTCAAATATTATTTCTCACATAGACCATAGGCTTCGCCTCACACCCGCAGCCTGAAAATTGTATCTTTTATTCAATACAAAAATTATATTTTACTAATATTTTATATTCTGGAAAATAGATCTTATTTTATAGTAATATAGTATAGATTATGTTTTGAGTCATCTATTTAAGACATATTTAATAGATTCACAATATAAGTGTGTATTTTTGTAGCAACCCATATGAGAATCAATTAAAGAAAAACTAAGCAACTTGAATATAGCTTCATACATCTAACATAATTTTATCCTTGTGAAGCCATGAGAGGTGGAATATATAGGAGAAGTAACTCATGTTGTACCATGTATTCAATTTATAATATTATTTATTTAATTTAAAAATATTATTTATTTACTTGAAAAGTATTACAAATTTTTTTTAAAGTAACAAACCATCAATAATACTTTTTAGGTAAATAAATAATATTGTAGATCGAATTGCATGGTGCATCTGATGCACAAAAGTTTTTACGATAAGGAAAATATATAATAACATTATTAGATAAATATAAAAATGAAAAATATATTATAAAATCCAATCCAATATTTTAAGATATAAAAACCGGCAAATAAAATCCAAAAAAGGTCAATGAAGATAGTTTATCAAACATTTACTTTTTAAAGGAAGTTAAAGAATCAATAAATAAAACATCGAAAGAAATATAAAATTAATCAAATGTACAATAAAAATACAGAGAAATTTAAATAAAAAACAGGAAATATAATCTAAATATTTTATCAAATAAAATTTCAAAAACTTTAAATACAACCATAATTAATAAATAATATTTTAAAATTTTGAAGTCAAAATCAAATCAAAACCAGTTGCTTAAAATTGATTGGAGTGAAATTCTTCATCAAAATAATTTCACACCCAAAGCAAAGAGCAACGGAGGAAAATGTGGTCCATAGTCAGCATGGGTGGGTTTGACGTTTTTAATTCAGTTTGACAAATTTTTAAAACGTCAGGTTCAGTAATAAAAATAAACACTTATATTACAAATCAATATCATGATGTTTTATTGTATTTTGGAAAAAAAAATTAAAGCACCGTAAAATATGAATTTGGTAATTAAGCCTGACTTCTTGAAACAGGTCACATTGTTGATAATAATAATAATAATACGATAGCATGATAAGTAGTTTTGAAACAGCGTTATTTTTATTTTACTTTTTCATTTAAAGAGCTACTTTTTATTTTTCAAAGCAAAATATGACCTATTCAACACAAGTTTTTCCGTTTGTTGAAACACGTGCCCTTAATCAATAAATCCAATAATACTTCTTTACAACACCAACTGTCATGTATAATGCAGCATTGAAGCACACGACCCCAGAATTCTTTTATCTCGCGTCTTAAATCGAATGCAGAATGAAGTTAGGAATTCCAAATACCATGGCACATCGCCACCTACTAGGTTTGTATTTCTTGTACAGTCAACATGAGGTATTCGTAATTTACATAATTCTATGGATTTTTTTATTATTATTATTATGAATTCAAACTTTGATAATTTATTGCAACTTCAAGTTTAGATATTTTTATGTAGTTCCAGTCGTGTATGTGTGTGTGAGCGCTTTGTGAAGTTCAACTCTGCGTCAGACAAGATACTATCATAATATGATGCACTCACATTCTTCCCACAGATCTGAAAAGGTGTCTTACAACTCGTATGGTTGATGGAGAAGTGGAAGCTGTGAAGCAGCCAACTTAGGGAAAGCCCCAGCATATGTGCTCAATTGATATTTTCCCGACAACATCTCACAGGATCATTTTTCTCGATGATATGTTCCATTCTTTCATTATCTATGCAGCATGATTAGGAATTCAGCACATAGGTAAACATGATATTTTACATGCTACACTAAGTGCACACCTCATGATGATAAGTGTAACACCCCATATATTTATGTATGTGTGTGTGGGCGCGCTATCACACTTACATCATACAGAAATGCTCAATTGGAGATACATTGATAACAATTCCTCCCTTCATATCCTATTCTCACTTACTATTGCAAACATATATTACACTAGTTACAATAACTTTAAGCTGAAACAGCACATTATTCCCAGCATCCTACACGAGCGACCGTATCCTCTTACAACCTGCTTAGAAATTCCATTAAACAATCAATGGATCAACAGCTAAGCAAATAAAAGGAGATTGCAACCACCCAAAAGTCAGAAAATTTGGGAATTCATCTCTTCCATCTAAGTGCCCTTGGAATTATTCTGCAAAACATAAATCAAATGACTAAAAATCAGTGTATCATGTCAACTAAATGAAAACAAAACCACTGGCGATAATCTGGTCCAAAATGAGCAAAAGATTATACAGTTCAATGGGCATATTAATCTCCAGTGCTTTATGATTGCTATAAACTTAGTGAATGGTAGCAAATCAAACCAGAGTATGATACATCAAAGCCTCTTTTCGAACAAAATAGAAATATCCTTTTTCTCAGTGTACAATTGTGATCCTTCTCCAAATTTCAGCCACAAACAAACAACTAATTAAAATATATGGCATATAATAATTAAAATATATGATAAATTACAAAAATTCCAATTGAGGTTTGACTCTTTTCACCCAAAAAAAAAAAAAAAAAAAGAGATCATTATATTTTAAAATTACAAATACTTGGGTTACTACAAATACCCCCCACCCTTCTTTCAATAGGTGTAAATTCTAAAATAGAAGCAAAGGATGTGTCTGACATATAACCTTTATTGGCTTTCTGTAGAATAGCTTTTGTAAGAAACCACAAACTAAAATATTCCTGGTATAACACATAGTAGAACCAAGCAGAAATTAACAATGCACAGTATCTGTGTATGGTTGTATGCAACAATGTCCAGCAAGCAAAACATCATTTCACAATAAATATTAATGTTTGCCTACATTATATTGAACGTGTCCCGCATCTATTTATAGATATTAAGTGTACTGAATTTGTAAATTTAGTGTGATTACCTTCGATTCCAAAAACTTTTTGCTGTCACTATAGTACTGATTTGGGTGATTAATTCCCTGATCACAAGATACCCCATGAACAGCCTCAAATGTCAAGGTACACGCCAACTGCAAAACCAAACTTCTTGGTCATAACTTGTATAAAAAAAGGGGGCAGAATGGGGGTGGGGTTGGGGGTTATGGCAACATATATGGAATTTTTTTAGTAGACAATAACCTGATAATGTCTATTCCGCACTTTATCCATCACATCCTCAACTGCACGGTTGCCTACTCCCATCTTATTAAGTGCTGCTCTCAAATTCTCTTCACTGCTCAAGCAATTTTTGAAGTCACCATTCAGATCATCAACAAATTGTGAAGGCAACGCAAAAGGCAAGTTGCAGTAACTTTTTGTATTGTATGTTTGCAACTGATTCACTTATAATACTAAGCATGTATGAAATACTAAGCAAAGGTAGCATCCTTCCATTCACATCTATTCAGTGAATGCGGAGTGTGATGTGCATTTCATTGATGAAACTAGAAAGGTCAGTCTTGATTAAAGATTAGCGAAGATGGAATACCACCATATCAAAGAAGTTTGACCTGAAATGACGATAAGGGCACCCATGATGATCTCCTACACCTGGTGTTGATGATATTATCTTTTGACAAGAATAGGGTGTGTAATCCTGCATCATTGACAATGACAGTTATATGAAAGATACAAATCAGCTGGCAAACACAGAAAGAACCAGTACCAGTAGCATTCAAGTTAACTCTGAAAAAGAGCATTGCGATTGTTTGTAGATCATGGGACTATAGTTGGGAAATAAAAAGGTTACGAATCACGTATTAACATGTAACATTCTCCTGCTTTTTTACATAGCATGAGTCTATAAACTTCTTGAGATTACTGATACTGTTTGAGAACAAAGACTGATAGAGATCAAACAAGCCTATTATCTATATAAGTATGATCTTTTTCTACCTTTTTTCTACAGTGATAAAAAGGAGTCTACTTCAACTATACCTCATCATCATAATTAGTCCAAAATTTTCACCAACGAAAGAAAATATAGTTTCCATTAATTAAAAAGACTAAGAATATTGACTGCTTAAGGAAAGTTTCATGAATGGATTTCATACCGTCCTCTTCCCTTCTTTTCCATAATTGTGGCGTATGCTGTACGCATATTCCTTGTCAAATCTTTCAGCACCAACCTACAAAAGCAGCAGAACCAAAAGATATTTTTTAAACTTGAAACATGACAGAATACAGGTAATTTCACTCTTTTCGTTTTGCCTAAAATGTGTCCCCTATATCTTGTCAAACTTAATTTAGGGAGAAAAAAAAAAAAGCAAGAACAAAAGCATGAAACAGTCTGTTTCCTATTCATATTATAGCATACATATATTGTGTGAGAGATGTTTTCACAGCATGATCAATGCAATTTAGTCAGCAGACTTATACAATTTGCAGGAACTAACATAAAGGATTTATAGATTCCTGGAGCAATCATTTTTTTCCTTGGAGTAATATTCAAATAAAAAATATGAAGAGATGTGTCCATATTACAATGTTCACAAAAAATAATTGAGTAGATTATGTGGCGGTGACATTATGCAAAGGCTATTAAGTTCTCTATTTGTGATTGGGGCTGAAGAAACAGAATGTAAAATAATAGCGATGTGATCACCTTTCTGGAGAATTCTTGTTTCCAGAATGCAAGAGCATCCTCCAATTGGAGTCCAACACCCTAACATACAAGCACAAAAAATATCAGTGTGATAAATATCCCATGACTGTTTGACTAGATTTGATTCACCGGGTTCTCGTCAAGCTTTCATAGTTAAGACAGTATCACATTTCTCCTCTCACATTCAAAACATAGCTAAGAAGGATGATATTTCCAGAGCATAATAAAGCTTCAACATATATGATTCCAAGTTGCATCATACCATTTGGTATGAAGAGAGCAGCATCTATTAAGTAGCATGATTACGGAAGTATGCATGAGTAAATTTAATCCCTGTGTTTATTAAGCATTCATTATTTACTGAACCTCCATGTTGCCACAGAAAGATAACTACACTATTTATCTGCTCATCTTTGAGCTGATGGCATTTTATACAGACCAGCTAACTTTTTTTATTTAACGAAGGAACATTTCAGTCCTTAATACATGAATCCAACACAAGAAGTTCCTAAATAATGAGGTGCATGCATCCTGAGATATCAAACCCCTTCCCCAATGTGTCAGAAGGATAAATGCCACATGTAACAGAATAATTTTGCAAGTATGAAGATAAACAACCTTGAGGAAAAGACCCAATTGCATCCTCCCTCCATGCTTCAAGTGATGATCCTCCCTAAGCTGCACATGGAAGTGCAGGAGATGGTAAAATTTGTGAAATACTAATTGGAAAGAAGAGCAGCAGAGCATAATCCACAGACTGATCTATCACCTTTTCAAACAAATGACGCATGCAAAGAGGGAATGAACTTTTGGCAATTTGATCAATGTCCTTCAGTGATATTTCTGCATATTCTTTTGGCTGCAGTGGCACTTCACAAGTCAATCACCAATTTGAACTTACATACAAATTAATTATTAGATCGTCCTTTCTAATTACCTGGCTATAGTCAGGACCTAAATAACTTGTGGATAGGGCTTCAACAATCTAAGTATAGAAAAAGAAGTCAGATGCTACAAAAATCTGAATATGGATTGACAAAGAATCAGCTAAGAATACCTACAGGGGTCAGGCGGTCCTTCTCTTGCTCTCTATTCATAGATGTCCACTTTCTGATAGCACAATAATGCAGGTATTGATATTTTAGCGAATAAGATCTCATTATCTTGCATTTCTTGCAACCTAAAAGTAAAATGCAAAATAAAATGGACTGACATATCTAATTTAATTCTTAAACATTTTTCTTCGAATTTCTTCACCGCCACAAGTTCTTATCTTGAATATGTTAGCTACAGGAAAAGTTTGATGGTGATTTGTATGAACCACATAGGGTAATTGTTTATTATGCGAATCACTGATCATTGTTATTATGCTACAAATGATGTCTGACAAACATTAACAAAGTAATAATTGCAAAGAAAAACATTGCTTAGACCATTAGAATCAAACTACTCGTACTTATAGTATCTTAGCACATCAAAACAAGAAAACTACCAGAGGGAAGTTTCAATAGTGCCTGTTATAAAAACCTGAAACCTTTGCTCTAAATCATTGAGGAAAGAAGATGATCCATTCTTATCTAAATGAAAATAATATACATAATGGAAGCATCAAAGACCAAGGATTGAGAAGGACCTGTTTGTTAATACAAGTGCCTTAGAAAGTTGGCTGCGATATTGTGTCATGAGGAGGGAAAGCACCTGCAAAGACGATCAGAATTCAATCACAAAATAATGGAACAGAAGGGATCACATTTTCAAAGAAAGTGCCCTAGCAGCATATTCACCTGGTTCATAGCAACATATGCATACCCCTTCAGGATAAATACTCGGCGGCTTGCTACAAGATCAGGAACTTGTTCAAATGGCACCTTCATTATAACAAAGGAAAATAAGTTTCAATTAAGAGAAAATCACCAGAGACAGTGCATCGATGCCAAGTTCATGGAACAAAATCTATGGGTCGGAAGTTCTGTATAGATTTACTTTACAGAAGGCTACTACATATTTCTAACAAAGTAATGTGACTGTTGGAGAGGTTTTGGGGTGTGGAAATATGAATTTTTTTGTATTCTATTGAGCCAACCGAAATGGGATTTTACTTCCACTCTTGATAGCATCGCAGAGCTACTTGTTTCTGCATGTATGCTTAACAGATAAGGATGGAAAGGAAGGTATTATGGATAGCTATTACCTTGTAATATGTAGTATAAGCTGCAATGATAAATAGATAGAAAAAAATCAGTGTAAATGAAATTACAGGCCAGGAATCTAAAAGCAGTTAGATTTGTCTTAGAGGTAATAACAAACATACCACTGGGTAAAGGTTGATTAGAGTAGGTACGAAATACTTGGTTCAATTTGTCGTACAGACTCTGAAATCAAATCACAGAAAGACTTAGTTTATGGAAACTTATGTACCCACGAGGGGTGTTTGCATGTGGCTGGAGCTATAATGAGAAGGCAATCTGATGCTGCATGTACACTAGAATTTTCAGAGGCATGATTTAGTACTTCAATTACCTCATATTCTGCAATGCTTACAGCTTTATAAGGCAGGTCAAACTCTGCCACTACTGCCATCTGGAGAGAAAATTCAATTACAGGAGATCAGTCATCAAAGCAAATAATTTCAAGATAATAGCACTGGCAGCATGATTGATCAGAATAACAGCAAGGTCACACCTGGGCATCAGGAGGTTCGAGCTGAAAGCGATAGCGAAACAGCGCAGTCTCCATGGAAAGGAACCATTTCCGTAATTCCTCACTACCATATAAAGAGAAATTACAAGCAAAATGACTCAGTTATGCTACACTGGTGAGCAAATGCTAAGAGAATAGAAAAAAGAAAGGCAAGTAAAAGCTGAAGCTTACTCTCTACAGTAGACAAGTCGCAAAACAAAATGGGAAATGACATCCTTTTTATGTTGTTCAGATGCTTCTGTTTGGCTCATGTTCATCTTCCATAATTGCTTTACCTTTATCACAAACCATCAAGTCAAACCACAGTGCATAACTATGAAAACATTCAGCACTTGTTATACAAAAAAAGAATTCAGAAAAGGCAAGGCCACAAAAGCTTTAATATTACCAAAATTTCCATCTCATTAGGTTTCTTCCCACGGGATAGTCCATCTGAAATTCCTTTTAAAACTGCACCAAACAATTTAAACCATCAACACCGTGCATCCCCAATTAAAAACAACTTGTTATGGAAAATGATAGCATGAAGCCAACAAAGTCAACCACTAAAGGACATAATAGAGAACAAAAGGCTCCAGAATGTACAACATTTGGCTGAATCTTAAAAACAGACATCCACAACTGCCCCAAAATGCATCCTAAATGTATCATAATTAGCCAATATTTAAGCCCAAACATCCAAGAAAATCCTGAAAATCACCTTTAAAGAACATAAAAGAAAATAAGTTGTCAAAAGAGCTGTTAAACTACTAGTGCAATTTCAAACTCCCTTGTTAATTGGCAGGCTAATATCTTATCTAACAAAAACCTTAAAATTGTGCTACGCGCCCAGTAATAAATAAAAAACATACGTACCAGACTAAATTAAAAAGCTCGATTCAAATTCCGAAAAAAAAAAAAAAAAAAAAAAAATTCACTAGTTCTAATTCCGCAAGCTCGATTATGAACCCAAAACAATAGTTTAAGTATGAAATGCTGGCATAATAGACATTTCAGAAACTTCAATATACGAGCTAAATTTTGATAGATCCAACTACGAATGTATAGTTAAAAGAAAAGACACATAGAGAGAGGAAGAAACCTCGAAGGCGGTCGACAGCATATAGTTCGAAATCTTCGAGCCGAACTTCAAGTTCTGGCGCCGAGCGGTAGAGCGGAATAGCTGAAACGGGATCGCCTGCGGAGGACGGCGAGGATTTCTTGCGAGATCCGTAGGCTTCCATTTATTTAATTAACGTTGAACAGTTGCCGAAAAGGGGACGAGGGCACAAACTGCAATCGGAATGGGTTTTGGGAATAAACACACTTGCAGAGGAAAATGGCGGGAAATGGTTCCCTCCATAATTATATTTTATGTTATTTTGTGTTCTTTCTTTTTCTTTTTTCTTTTTTATTTTTTTATTTTTTAGGTTGGGGGGAGAATCCCCCATGAGGCCCAACATTGATTGGCAAATTCACCACGGTCCATATTCGGCCACGTTGCTATTCGCTAAACTTTTACATTCATTGACCCATATAAAAGATAAAAGGAATCGTATTTTCGTTTTTTACTATTTAATAGTCGATTAAAATTATATGTAAGGAAATAAGTTGTAACAAGAAAAGCAAAAGAAACAATCAACACGTACAAGAATATATTAGCCAACAATTCATGTTTTTTGTAAGTGATGTGAATATCCAACTTCTAAATTACACGTTATTTAATAATGTCGCAGGCTGTTAAAACCTGGCAGGATAGGGGATACCCTGGTTAAATAGTTCACTGAGTATTGCTGCTATCTTGGAAGTGGGCATCGAGTAAAAATCTACTGTTCTAGACCACACATTATTATATGCACCATACTAAATCAAACTAACAGGATACCAAGGAATCAACAGTCGTCTATCACTTTGGTCATTTGATGCAACATCTCAACATATGCCCAGATGAAAAGATTGATAACATCTCTCTCAACATAGTATATGGCCTTCCATAACAATGCAACTTGTTTACAGTAGCTGGCAGTAGCATATGAAAACTTTAAAAGATGACAAAAACGAAGTTTTTTCTTTTATTCAAGTTTTTCTACAACCTTCTAACATACTAGCAGCAAGATGAAAAAATTGTGCCAATTGCTCAGCAGGATCTCAAGCGAGTGTTTCAAGAGCTAATTTCTTAAAAAAACATAGGCTCTACAAAATTCGGGTAACCATAGATACAGCAGGCATTGCCCGCGTAAGCCCAAACCGGCATAGAAGGCTCTCCTTGGGTATATAAATGTGAAGTTATATATATATATATATATATATCCTAAATACTTAATATTTCATGTGATCACCAGTCTATAGAGTACTGCTACTTGGAAGACCGCACTGCACTAAGGCTTCTTGGAAGCCATCTTCCGAAAATACCCCTACCCGAGCTGTCGACGTTTGTTTCTTCAGATGCAAAATTCCCATTTGAGCCCTGAGGGCTGCTTAGCCCCAACCCTCCAGCGTCATCAGAAATTCCATAAAGAGCCTGTGAAAGACAACATGAGACGTCACACACAAGTAATAAATTTAAGGAAGACTGCCAAAAATTGGTACAGCTTCTAATTCAACTTTTAACCTTTTAAAGCATTTTCGGAGTGTGAATGCTGATTTTATGGTGTTAACATGCAAGATTCTAAATCTTAAAAGTAGATGTTCTAGGTGGTTATGGTAATTTTGAGGAGATTTAAATGCTTTTTTACATGTTTTTATGGACAAGAAGGAAAAAGTGAATTTGATTTTTTACCATACACTTCGACTTCTGGTTTTTGTTATAAGAAAATCACCTTTTATCTTGAACATCACCGGCTTTTACTATAAGTATTTTCTCCCACAATTTCTAATTTTATCCCTTCTTTAAAAACTAACTCCACCGCACACGCTCCCTAAAACATATTGTAATTTAATTATAAAGGTTCCATAAGGCCGACAATGCTAGATAAATTTATATAAATAAATGCAATATTAAGATATTTTAGAGATAAAAAATTAAAGCAACTGAGCTCTTGACAAGGGCTTGCGAGCCTATCAAGTTGGGTATTTTTTAGCTCAATCTTGAGAGCAACTCAACTCAATTCAGAGTTTTTTCAAGTTGATTCTGAATAGCTCACAAGCCAACTCATCAAGTTTACACACCAAATATCAATACCTTGAGGCCTGAACCAGAACCTTCACTCTGTAAGGAATTGGAAGGAGAAAATACAGCCTGTTTCTTCTGAGATCCATTAGAAGTAGAAGGTGATGGAGGCTCTGAAATGCTGAGAGGCAAAGAAACGGCCTGAGAAGCACAAAGAATCAAGCAAGATAAGTACCCAACTAATGTTTTACTTACTGAAACTGAACCTAAAGTGTATGCTTGCAAGTAGATTTCATGGGCATCTAGGCACTAAATAATTAAGAGAGAACTTTACCCTGACTGGAGCTACCGCTTTCTGCAATTCAAGAGCAGGCCTGGAGGAACTAGATGCAGAACCCTACAGAGCCAATTCAAATAGTTAGGAAAATTACGTTAACTGAAAACAGAAAGCACCGCAAGTATATGGTCTCACCTCAATTTGGTCCATGCTTCTGCTACTTTCAATGTTCTTCGCAAAATTGAGCAACTTCCCCACTCCAAAGTTCATTTCATTCTACATAGATGTTAAAATATCAAGGTATCATCATTAGGAAGAAGTCAAATAGCTATACTCAGCTCAACCATAGAATAGTGCAGGTTATTGTGAATAGTACCTGTCTTCCTTCTATCCTGCTAATTTTAGTTTCCTGGGACATGACAAAGTTGAAGGGTTTAATTTCTAATCCGCAATCATAAATACATCAATATCCGAAAGAGAGTACAATTCACAAAAAAAAAAAAAAAAAACATTGAAGTTGCGAGGGAGAGAGAGAGGGAATAATTACCAGAGATCGCACTACATGGTGAACAGATTGGACATCTGAACCTATTAGTTTCACATCACCTCGTAGTTCAGAAACCTATACAGATTGCCCAATTAGTAAGTAGATAGGATATCGTGGAAAACTTGAATCAATAATCAATCATTCATTTTGTCTAACCTCCTCTTTTGTTGCCATTGTATTATCAGCACACTCATCAATTTTACAATCTACACGATCTATTCTTGAGGATAAATGTTTTTTGGTGGCCTGTAAATTTTGAAGGAAGTTAATGCAGGCATGGTATAAATACATGTCGATCGCATAAGCACTCTCTAGCGCAATATAAACATAGAGAAGTGTCAGGCAATGCAGGACAAAGGATCACATGCAACAAATTATCAGGTGTAAATAAATATATTCACACATTTTGATGCCATTACTGAAACTACAATAATTTTCTTGGGCATATACAACCATAAAGCTTTGAGATGCATGCAAGGAGTAAATACATGCTGCAATTGCACCCTATGCCTAGTGCATATGCCGTATAAAGGTATAACAAGTGTCATCTGTAAAAAAATGGGATACATGTAGGATGCACAAAATTATGTAGCAAAGCATCTAAAAGACCTGTATACATGAGAATGACCAAAAAAAGTGCTGAGACGTTCAAACATTAATGCTTGCAACATGCAGTCTTTCACAGAATAGCAACAGAAACACCAAGTGCCACATGAAAAAACCAATAAATGCTGAAGAAACATTACAACATTGAAAGATGTAAACAACCAAATAATAGCTTTAATGCAAATCCAGTTGCAATAAAAATAAAAATAAAAATAAAAAACAGTCCACATTTTGATCACAAATCCATATATATCATCAGAATAGCAAACGGAACTAAGAATGAAGAACTTGCCGAAACTGAGGAGTAAACATTCTCAAGCTGTTTAGCTACAGATGTACATGCATCATTCAAGCCACGCCTTGTAGCAAACATCATGTCAGAAAGTTTCCAACCCTGCAAGCAGATAAATATTTCAAATTGCATCAATCAGCCAAGAGATTAGGGGCAACTGAAATCCCCTTGAGTGAGTGAGACGATTTCTATTTACAACACAACACAAAAATAAAATAAAATAAGTAAAATTGAGTAATAAGTAATGTTCTAACATGCATATCTCCAGTTCCTAGCACCTGAAAAACCTAAGAGTTTCCAATTCTCTCTGTTACAAATACAAAAACAAGAGGACCCAAAATGTCGCTCGTGTCAAAAGAGGGAATTTTTCAAGCACCGTGAAGCTCTTGATCCACTTGTAAGATCAAGATCCTCTTGCCTTGCCATGAATAGAGCATCTGGCACCATTGTGTGCTTAGAGGGTAGTTTTATATGCCAGCACATGTTACAAGTAGCTGCAAACACTTCCCTATTATCTAGCTGAATGGAAAAAAAAAAATCTTTTATCCATTTTTTTCTTTAAATCTCGAAGATTAATAGGATTTTCTGCATGAACAAGTATCTCGAGAACAGCCTAAAAAGAACCCTACATTATAGTCAAGAAGTTTATTCAAACTTTCAATAATTCTACAGCACCAAAAGCAATAATCTGCTGCAGTTGGATTGATAAATACTTAATGCAGAAGCAAGCATAAAGTGCATCCAGACAAAGAAAGAGAGAGAGAGAGAGAGAGGAGAGATTTTAAGCAATTTCTAAAAAAATATGGTCTAAAAATATCGTGATGTGATATATAGCAGAGCATAACCAGAAAATGACATTACCTTCCACCATATATAGCCATATCCAACAACTACAACAATGACAACTATGCCATATTTTCCAGATGCTGTAAAAAGTAGGAGAAGATACAGTCAGTCAGTAGCACAGTCAAAATCTATACGCAGCTAAATAAGCAATAATAGAGGATTGAACCTCAAACAAGTCCATCTTAGCTTTTCTATAGCTTTGCATCATTAAACATAAGAATAGAGAAGAGCAGGATTGCATTATATTAAAACACATCCAGAATCCAAAGACAAGAGGCTAACACAAATTCATTCTTATCAACCCAGTAACTTATTCAAAATTCAAGCAAG
The DNA here is from genome assembly GCA_028749325.2 of Caryopteris x clandonensis. Classification (NCBI taxonomy): domain Eukaryota; kingdom Viridiplantae; phylum Streptophyta; class Magnoliopsida; order Lamiales; family Lamiaceae; genus Caryopteris; species Caryopteris x clandonensis. The sequence continues at coordinate 6,084,180 of JAPYKT020000004.1, forward strand.
TTTATTAACCATAAAAATTCAAGCATGAAAAGCACCAACTGCTTTAGCGAATAAGATGCATATAAGACAAACTATTGAGGGAATCAATGACCTCTCACCTTTAACGTATAATAGTACATTTCTATGAATCAATATGATACTGTTGCATGGAATAAAATAGATGTGGCTAACAGAAAATATAAAATTCTTCCAAATGCAAGCATTATAGGGAAGTGCAGAATCTGAAAAAACAAAATACACTGCATATAGGATACAGATAAAAATATCTATCTTATTGGAAATAGACCATATAAATTTTATACAGCATTCAAATTACACACAACATAAATAATGATTTCAATACAAAGTTCATAAGAAAATGTGTTTTGTCATCCAATTAAAAAATTGTTAAACCAACCTGATCTATTTCCAGTAACAATTGTAACAGATCTATTTGATGCCAGGAGTTGCAGCTCCTCACGCAGGCTGTTAACCTGTACAAATTCAAAATTCTCTCATTTGTTTGATACAGCATTTGAATAAATTTTAACAAAGCATAGCTGTAAAGTGGCCAAGAAATGGCAAGTCAGAGCCAAATTGTAGCCGTGTCAAAGTTCTATACGAATTATCACAAGTGTGACCAAGAGAAGGAAGTGCTGAAGCTATCAGAAGATATTTATAGCAACATCATTCTATTTTATTCTCCAGGGCCAATTTACAGGAGAAACACTATAAAATGATTCTCATCAAAAGAAAACCCTCTATTAAGCAAGCACCTATTTTCGCCATAGTTGGCAGAAAAATTTCCTTGATTGAAGATGCCTTCTATCCTTTACTCATCAGCTTCACTTTAGTCAAACTGAGACCGATGAATAAATTACAATGTTTGTACTTTTTAACCCAGTTAGTATCCATTATGCATTTATGCTTAAATAATCTCCTCTTCAGGAGAAGCCTGAAGAGTAAATAAAGAAAATTGAGCGCCATAAAATCATAAAAGTCATATTTACAGTGACAGCCTGACCCTTAACCACACAAATGGAGTGAAAAGAAAAACATACATACTGTTTCTAGCCAAGATATTCTGAATTGCTCAGTAAGAAACTATAAACTAGTATAAAAAGTTGTAAAATGAGGACAATCAAACATAATTGACAGAAGCATTTCCTCCAGACAACAAGAAATCTAAGATAAAATAAAAGAAGAGAAATATATAAGATAATTGTAAGACCTCTCTATCAGACAACAGAGCAAGACAGTCACGTAATCACAGAGATAATTAATTCCAAACCTGTTGCATCAAAGAATCATTTCTAGGTTTGGTACTTGAAGTGGGTGAATCATCTCGATTAAGTAGCTTCAGAACCTGCAGTATCAGTAGAACGGTCATGTAAACAAACTAGATTCCATGGATTCTCTACAAGATCAGCTGCCAATCCAATTTTACCTTAAATGTACCCGAGAAAAAATCAGAAACATTAGGCATCCGGCCCTCTTTAGCAAGAACTGACCCCACAAGGCCTGCATAAGTTGAATTTTCTGAGAAAACATTATAGTCACCACTACACATAAACAAAACTAACAATGCACATCTTTACCATTTCATAATGGTACAATGCATCCAATTTGCCTAACTTCGATTTAAACCAATACAATATAGATGTACAAAAAAGGTTCAGAAGGTCCAAAAGGCAACACTTTCTTCTCTGTAAGTTAAGGTAATTCTTAGCTTCCTACCCAGCTGATGTCAACCAAAACAGCTCTTCGTGAGCCAAAGAAACTCAGCCCATACCCGAATAAAAGGGAACTAAACTCTTCAGCTACTATTGCAGACTAAAAATACAAAATCAATGCATTATTCAGCCTAGTTAAAAAGTGATACCATCCCGTACAGAGCCAAAATAGGTTCGTAATAAAACCTAAAATTCAGACTTGATTAGAAAACCAGCAATGAATCCAAGCCCAACAAAATAATAGGGGGAGAAAAAAAAAAGAATCGCATCAAGTGAGAAATCACTGACCTGCACCAACGATGAGCGTGAGTTTGCCGAGAGGAAGCGCCATGGGCACTGTATATATCAAATCGGTGATTCTCAAAGGAAATTAACGAAAAGATCAAACGTTAAAGGATATTTCAAGGAGAAGAAAAAAGAAATAAGAGAAATCAAAATTCCATGTCTGCAAGAGGAAAATAGTGAGCTTTGAGGTTATTTTAAAGTTTCCCCCAAACTTTCGACTTCAGTTTAGAAACGTGAATTCTGAAACTTTAAGCGAAACCCTATTGTTTTAGTATTGGAAGTATAAAAAAAGGGAGTGGCTGTAGGGTAAAAGAAAACGCTTTCTTTGTGCAATGAGAACGGAGAAGTAGTTATTAACTTATTAGGTGGGAGTTAGGAGTGGGTATTGGGATAAGTTCTCTGATTCGAGCCGGATATCCGGAACGAGAAGAGGTTTCTATCCGAGCCCTACCCGAGTTGTTCAGCTACAATTTAGGCCCAAACTTACCCTTCGCTTAAAGCCCTTTGCCTTTCGCCAATCGCCGTCTTCACCTATCACCAAGACCGCCGTCTTGTAGGATAAGAAGTCGAGTCGAACTGGTCTCTGAAGGGATCCCTACTTTATTTATTCATCCTTCCTCTTTCCCTCTTAAATGGTCTGGGACAGCTATACACGATACCCGGCCCAAACTTTCTCAATTGGATCGAGTGGCCAAATGCAAACTTGATTTATTTTTTAAATCGACCCAATTGAAAGGGTACCCGAATCGGGGGCGTGGAAATATCAAATATATACCCTTGGTGTCTTGTTGGTCAAGTCATTAGTTTGATGTGAAAATCTTGCCCATAGCTGTAGAAGGGTGTCATGAGTTGGTTTCCTTGATTTTAGTTTATTTCCATTTTAGCCTCCTATAATAAAAGAATTTAGTTTACCCCTTTAATCTCATCTGTATTTTTTTTTTTTTAATCTTTTGTGGCGGACTCAAGATCTAATAATACAAGGGGCCAAAATAAAAATGCAATGACCACGTATTTATTGTATATAATTAGTATTTTTTAGTACGTTATATGATATTTTGTAATATTTGTGATAATATGATAGTGAATTATTTTTAATCGTAATTGTAAGAAAGATATTTTTGTGTTTCATATATTGTCATTGGACAAAAACAAACATTATTTGAGATAAAATTAGATTTGATAAAATCTTGTATGGATGCGCAAGATATACTTGAAAATTTTACAAAAATAAATTTCTTTGTAAATAATAAAGATACCATCATATCTCAACAAGGAGTTGTTGGGAATACCTTGCAAATTCAACTTTGTTCAAAATAGGGGAAAACCCCTGAGAGTGAGGCCATCTCCGGTCTATACAACTCTAGCGTAGATTTTGCAAAATCTGCATTTCTTATATTTCTTAATATGCACAACTTTCTACAATAAAAAATAATATTTCTTATATTTTATTTATTTTAACTACTTAATTATAAACATAGGATTTATGTGCAATTCGAGATTATTATGTATACTTTTTAGGTAATTGCATGTACCTAAGTGACGAGTTTATGATGATTTTATTATATTTTGTTTCGTCACATGTTTGTTAAAGTTTTGACCGAAAACAAACAATTAAGGTTGCACAAACTACGCCACAAGTCACATGACCCGACGCACGGCCTGTGCTCCAGTACAGAACGCGTCGATTTTGGAGCCTTGAGGCACAGATCGTGCTTGGTCTAATAGCACGAACCGTGCTTGACTTACATGGACTGTGCTTAGGGATGTCAATTTGACATACAGGATAGGGTTACCTGCGGGTAAACGGATAATCGGGTAGGGTAGGGTATAAAATTTTGGGTAATGGGTAGGGTATTACCTGTGCCCGTCAAATTATATTAGGATAAGGGTAGGGTATGGGTTTAATATTTTATCCGTGTACCCGACCCGTATACCCTACCCGTGTACCCGTATACATATAATTATATATATATATATATATCTTATATATAATAAAAATAATATCAATTATTTTAATACTTGGAGTCCTAGTTCATGGGATAATTTGAATCAAGTGATCGGTGATCACATTAAGATTATATATTGGGTGTTATTATTATTATTTTATATTATGTTTGATTTGTGTTCATGTTTCGTAATATTATATTTTTAAATTTTTTATTGTTGAAGAAGTCAATAAAGTGCATTTTTATTCCAAAAATATAATGTGTATTTCTTTAGAGTGGGCGGGCAGGGTAGGATCAGGTAGGACGGGTAGGGTAGAACAAATTTACCCATGTAAAATAACATATAAACGGATAATCCGCGGGTACCCATATGCCCATACCCTACTCGCGACAAATAACGGGTAATTGGGTAGGATATTTTGTGTTAGGGTAGGGGCATGGAGGAGGTGTACCCGTACCCTACCCTACCCATTTACATCCCTAATTCGTCTCATGAAACCCTAGTTATTGCCTATAAAAGGAGGAGTGTGGGAACAACAAAAGATTATCACATTTTATAGGAGCGTTGGAACAACAAAAAATCAACACGTTTTAGAACTAGAATAAATATATAAAGGAGAATCAACCAACGAAGTCTTCTTTTATTTTTTTCTTATGTTAGCTATGATTATCAATATGTCTCACGTGGATTATGTATTGAATATGAATAACTAAACACCTAGTGATTTTAGGGCTTATATTATAATTATCAATATTTTTCCCATGGATTATGTATTAAATATGAGTAGCTAAACACCTAATGATTTTAGAGCTTGCATGATTATTGATTCATCTCCTTTTCTTTAATAATATTATTTCATTTATGATATTCGTTTATGCTTCCTTGATTTGAATGTCGTATGAAATTATGTGGTGAATAATTTCATATGTGTAGTTAATCCATTATTACCTGAGATGGAGTAATTGATTAACGGATTAGGAATACATAACATAAATTTGCTAGATCGAGAAATTGATAAGTATTGTGGTAAGAATAGATCGAGAGATTGGATCCAATTATATTAGTAATTCTCTTACGAATATAGGAATTAAAGATGGTTTGATACATTAAGGAAATCATATGAACCATACGAATGCATGTCTAACTTCCTTAGTTATTTGAATTTGATTTGATATTTTTCTACTCTTTATTTGTTTTATTATAGTTTATATAACCAATCACAATATTCGATTCTTTAAATAAAGTATAATATCATAAATGAGTACTTAGTTTATTTTATTTTATATTGTCTTTGTGGATACGATACGTGTTTTCACCACGTTTTTACTATAAATTACCTCGTACACTTGAGAGTCGTATTTTAAGTAAAATAAAAGAGCAAAGACTTCATATTTGTTGAAAACATAATATATAATCTATTAAAAATAATTTGTATGCATGAGACATTTTAACTTTTTATTGTAAAATTAATCAAAAGTTAAAAAAAGAAAAAAAAAACATATAATATTAATTAATAGTAATACAAAATTAAAATTTAATTTTATAATAATATTGGTAAAATTAATTTTTTTTATTTTAATTTTATGTTTTGTCCATTTTTTATTTTATGTATTTTTTAATTAATTTTATGTTATGATTATAATATCATGTGTAGTATTTTTAATTTTTTGTACTTTTTTATTATGATTGAAATTAAATTTTTTTATTGTTTTATTTTTTATTACATTTAATTAAAATAATTTAAATTTTAAATAAATGATTGTGATATAAAAAGAATATAATATTCAATACAAAAAATATATATATAAATAACTAAATAATACATTAAATAAATAATAAATAATAAAAGAAAAGAAGTGGTACAGACTTTAAGCATCATAGAAGGCTGTTTCATTGTTTCGAAGAGGATGAGGCGTATTGTTAGGAGGCTCTCAACCCACTCCACCATCTTTTTACCACACCGATGGATCAATTTTTAGATTATTTTAGTGAGATTGAGAGAAAAAGTTTGAAATAATTCGGTTTGTTTTTATGTCATCGTAAGAATATGTGTTGTTAAATCAGTTTGTTTTTTTATCTTTAAATATCGTACGGATATGTGTTGTGAAATTCATTATGCAGTTTTGTTATTCTTTCTTTAAACATTATAGGGAATTTATTTAGGTGTAGGGTATTCAATTAAGAAGGAGTCTACACTATTGTAAATTAATATTTTTGAAAAATAAATCACTACTCTAATATACTTGTTTGCAGAGGAATAAAGAGAGTTTTTTTTTTTTAAACAGTTCAGTCTCGATTTATTTATTTTTCTTTTACAAATTATACTGTTCGTTACTAGGTTACAAACTCAAATAGTGTGCTACAATTTTAAAATTTAAGAAATATAATTATTGGACAATATTTATAGTTTCATGTCACTCTAATGTGTTGTGTGAGGAACTACCCGGGTACCCCTATATAAGAAGCTAATAATCTTATAAAAATTGTAATATAAGATTTTTTATATAAAATAGCAATATAAGATTTTTTTAATAATATTTTATTTTAAATACAATAATATATCATAATTAACTTAAGAAATTATATTTTTTATTTAAAATTTAAATTTTAATTTATATATATGTAATATGGAAGATTGTGGAAAAGTGATTACTTCAATATAATTTTCATAATAAATAGAGTTTAACAAAAATTCCATTATCTTTTAAAGTTTTGGGTGAAAAGGTAAAAGAAAATAAAAAAATAGCTTGATTGGTTATAATTACCAATTTCAAAAAATAAGAAACTGATAAAGGAGAGATATTCAGATTAAGGATATGCATAATCTAACCAAATCAATGCATGACGAGATTTAATCATACAGATCTTTCTCTGATATCTTACCCAGGTATAATATAACAATGAAAAATTTACAAAGATCTAGCAATAAAGAAAATGATTGCAATATCAAAGCAAATAAAAAAGATACACATAAAGAGATTCATTCACATAAGGAAAGATCCACCAAGATACAACTATGAGAGAAATATTTGCACACAAGAAGGAGATCAGCACTCAAAGATATAACCAGAACTTGACATGGAATGAAGATCCTAAGGATCGGTTAAGCCTTACAAGGAAGAAAGATCATGAAGATCTTGGAGGATTGAATGAGCCTTCGGGTCTATAAATAAGAGTCTTATGTAAAGGTTGAAAATTATCTCTGTTAAATTATATTTAGTATCATATGCAGAGAAAGTGAGAGACGTTTTACTTGAGATATATGTTTTTATTTGAGAGCTTATTGTAATATAATTCTAGCGAAGGGAGAACTGTCAAAACCATTTGTTGGTTACATTGTGCACGGGAGAGTACAGCCTACTGACTCGGGAGAGTTCATAATATTGTCGTATGGGAGTCAACAGCTAAATCTATCTAGGAGACTAGGTGGTCAAGTAAGTTGTTAGAAGAGTGTGGAATAGAGTTGACTGTGAATTCAAATTATATAATTGTGGGAACAAACACTTTGTTTAATAAAGATACTTGAAAGGAAGAAGAGATTCTTCATCGCACTTGTTGTAATTATTGTTTCGCTTCCACATAGTTCAATTATAGTTCGAATTAATATTGAACACAACACACACGCATAAATTCTGACTAACATAAACATTTTAATAAAGCAAATATCCACCAAATAAATCCCGAACCATTTGGTTTACAAATAAGTAAATATAAGATAAAATCATAATTAAAAATAAATCAAATAAATCCATTATGTAATTTCACCACAACAAAAAAAAAAAACAAAACAAAAAAAATTAACGATGTTCAATCTATATATCGAATAATTAGCGTCTAATATATTTTTTAAAAAAAATTATAGATACATATAAATTTGGATTATAAGACTTAGAAGGAAGTGTTAATTAATCTGCATGTGATCGCTCAGAAGGCTTTCAAAACTGTGTGTGGATTTGTGGGTGGAATGGGAATGCACCCCTTCATAAGTAGTGACGACAATGCCTTCATCTTTAGACAGCCTCTTAACTTGCTTTTTAACATTGCAACCTTCATGTGTGCATTTGTAATAGCTTCTGCATACAACAATTCCACGCTTACAAACTGTTAACAGGCGAAATCAGTGCATTTGTAATAGTTTACGGTAAAAATCAAACATAGATCAAACAAATAAAAAATTAGAGTTCATAATTAATAAAAATTATAAAATTAGAGGTCAAATATTATATAGAAATATAGTCAACGACTCAACCATCATGAAATGAATTTTTCTCTACTTTAACTCTTTTGTATTTTAATGTTCTCTCATATAACATGTCTACCAATTTGTTGTAATCTAAATCGGATTATAGATATAAATTCTTGTGAAACCAACTTATAAAGGGTAACTAACAATTCTTAGGTTTGCTAATGTTTTGAGGTTTTTTCACAAAACAAGATAGCTCAGGTCGAAAGAATATTTACTATCTATACCAATAATTTTAAGATTGAGTTATTTCGAAATAGATCGGGATAATTTATCTCTAAAATGTGAAGGCCCTTGTGAGCCTACGATTCTGCTTCCTTATGCAAAATCAACTAGGTACATATTTATTGAATAAACTCATCCTGTAATTTATGGAAGGTCCCAAAATTAGTCATTTATATTTTTTTTTACATTGTTGTTTTATATTTTTCTAGTCGTCCAAAATTTAGTCTATTTTAAGCATGAATTTGAAAACATCGCTAGATAATTGCACGTATACCACACCAACCATGTCAAATTAACTTTTTTCATTTTTTAGTGATTGGTGGTTTCATGGTTGATTTTGGTCCATGTTTAACATTGTGTTATTTATTAGTGTGGCACGTCTATATATTTACTATGCCTGAAAAATGAAAATCGTCATTCAACGTAATCACATATGATGCGCATGCAATTACCACACAATACTTTTGAATTCCCCTAAAAAGAACAAAAACTAAATTATTAAATAATAAATAACAAAATTGTAACCAAAAAAAAAAAGATTCTGAAAATGCTATTAAAAAAATTTACAATTTTGCCAATAACTATTGTAAAGCTAGTTTAGGAAGAAAATAAATCTGTCATTCCCTTTTAAGCAAATATGTAATGCATGCATAGTGTAAATTTCTATTTATTACAAGCCTTTAAGTCTTAACATCTTAAATTGTCAAGAGACAGTAACTCAGAGAACTAATTGAGGAGGACTGAGAGTATAGACAAAGCTAATCAAGAAAAAAAAAAAAAAAACAAATTCTTTTTCTTGAACTTGAATAATTATTTAAGAATAAATAATAATGTGAATGCCTAATATAAACTAAAATTTAGGCGCAGGACCCTTTTTTTCTTCTTTTTTCTTTTTTTCTTTTTTCAACTAAAATTTTAAAGTTTAAAATCTTTTTCACTGTAAACCAGTTTTTAACATGTCATATGTCGAATTATATTGTATATGTGAAAATAATATATTATAATTAAAATATGAAATATATTTTTTTATGTTTTGAATATTTATTTTTATTTTGATAAATATTTTTAATTTAAATAAATAATGGTTTAAATTATCATGTGAATTTGAACTATAATATAAATATATATATATATATATATAATAAAAAATATTATACTATTTCAGATATACAATGAATTGTTTCACTTTAATATTTGTATTGAGATTGAGCAATCATAGTAAGTTGGACAATTTGTATTGAGTTTACGTCTAAAATTTACTTCAAAATGTCGTGCACTTTTTTATTTGTTAGAAATAACCTTTGAGAAAATAACAGTGCAATATAACATAATAATCATACTTCAAATATTTGAGTGAAACGTTAAGATTTTTAATTTCATAGATTGACTACATATTGAAAATACAATTCGATAATTACTTTTATAAACAAAAGAAAAATAAAGAAAAACAATTCACTCAAAAAAAATCTATTTAATAATGTGATATTTTAATTTATGCTTTAATTTATTTTTTTTCAATTTCATCTACTAGAGATTAAAAAAACACATGTATTTAACACTATAAACCTGTGTCGATCACACTTACAATTTATTAGGTTTTTTCATATTTTAATTTTCGCACATGTTTTGGTTGCACCACGAGCCATTATTTTATTATATAATTATAAGTTTTAATTTTTTCATATTATTTTACTTATATATTTTATATTCTTTATAATAATGATATTAATTAATCACATATTAATAATATAATAAAATATATTACATTATTGTAATATTTTTCAATTGTCATTCTTTTATATATATTAATAATAATAATTTTCACAAGCCTTGCGCAATTTGTAATTTTTTTTAACTATTATATTATGATCATATAACTTTAAATATTATGTTATAATCATATACAATATTTAAATATTATGCTCCGATCACATAAATATATTTTTTATGTAAAAGTTTTGCATATCTTATTCTATATTAATTTCATTTTTTATTATATTTAAAAATAAATAGATTTTATATATTTATTATGCACTCATAAAAAATTTATCCGTACATTGCACCGCACTGCTATATGAGTAATATACCGACAAATCTATGTCACTAAATTATGGAGCCCAGAGAAGTGAAGGAAAAGAAAGAACAAAAGACAAACAACGTATACTAATAACCTATAAATGCGATTGCTTCATTTACCCCCAACTCCAAAATTACTTCTTATTTCAGATATGATATACTCTAAAAGTACAACTTAGTTACAATGTTTTTTACTGGACTTGATACACAATTTTTATATATTTATAAAATAAATAATTTATCCTATAATTTTAAGTAAATTAATACTTGAAAACAAATATTTAAGAATATTTCAAATATTTTATTAATGACATGTAAAATATATAGTTATGTACAAAAAAATATTTTATTCATTCCAAAATAAGAATCGATTATACAATAAGTTGTATTAAAAATTAAATTATTTAATAAGTTTTTTTTAAATAGTTAATATTAACTTGTAGCCCAAATTCTATACACATGATCCAATACACAATAAATATTCAATCTAACACAAATAAACAAAATAATTGTAGTTTTAAATTTTATATATGAGTGATATAAATGTTAGATTAAAGATCGTAAAAATATGATTAATTATATATAATACGTAAAAATAGATTATAAAAAAAGTTATTTGTAATCCAATAAATTAGTAAAAATATTTCAAAAAAAGAAGAAAAATTAAACTCAATTAATCGAAGGGTTACACATTATTTTACAAAAATATTTTTTTATTTTTTAAAATCAATGAACATATAGTTACTATTTCTATGCTTATATTACTATAGATTTTTTAAGAGTATTTAAACTCTGATTGCGAAAAGACCTAATCAGAACTCCAAAACAAGCCTCCACTATTGTAAATAAAACAAATAAAAATTGAAATTATTATTAGTTAAAAAAAAAAGATAGATAGAGAGAGAAACCTGGGGAATCTATTGTTCTTGACAGCCTTTTGACCATATTTTCTCCATCTGTAACCATCATCAAGTATATCAACCTGGCTTCTCGTCTGAAACGCAAGCCTCGGTTTTCTGCTCTTCTTCTCCCCCTTTGTCTTGCCGGTAGAGATGGGGCCCACGGGCCCATTATTGTTTGGGCTGTGATCATGCTGGATCAGTCCATGATGAGCATCTTGGGCTTGATCCATCCTCATGAGATTTTTATGCAGAGTTGAAGAAGAAGGAGAAGACGAGGCAGGATGATTATCCATGAGAAAGAATAAAAGTTTGTAGATGAGAAGAAATAAATATTGATTTGTGGTTATAAAGATGTGATATACGTGTTAGTGTTAATTAATTATCCGTAAAGTTTGATGGCTATGCTTTATAAATTATGTACTGCTACATACACTGTGTCTATATATTGTTATATAAAATAGAATCAAAACTTATGGTTTATTGCTATCAATTTGTCACGAAAGATTTAAAAAGTTTTTAAAACGCAATGAAACATATTCCTCATTGTTTTTTTTTTTTTTTTTTGTTATAGCAATCTCCAAAGGCAAAATAAGGAATTCTTTTATTTCATTTTGCATTTATATTTTATTTTGTGTATAAAATAATATTACTAATAAATATATCAATAAAATATACAAATTAAAATAGATTTAGATGACAAGGTCTACTTTTAATGGGATTAGTGGGTAGTTTAAAAAGATTTTTATTAAAAATCAAAATTTGGGAGCTGGGCTGGGGAATACAAAAGTCCTGGGCATCCATGAGTATTATTTGGTAATATGCATATTTTATGTATTCCCTTTCAATTGGTTATTGGACTTGACTATAATTTTGTTTCTTCCCTATCCTTTGTTTTTACTACATTCTCGTACCATATTTTGTTTAGCAATATATTATATATATGGCGATAGTATTGTTTAATAAATATAGCATACTTATTATTAAAAAAAAAAAAACGATTAAAATGTATGAAAATGGATGCTTTATGTGATTTCATGAATTAAGAATACAAAATTGGACCAAACATGAATGATTTCATGTAACTGAATTATATACTCTTTATCCCTATAATAAAAGTTTTATTTATATAATAAGTTGATTAATTGTATTAAAAATTAAAATTATAATAAATATTTATAAAAATATTAATTTATAGTATATTTATAACTTAAATCCATTATAAATAAGACAAACACAATAAATATTTAAATTTAATTCAAATAATCAACTAAGAAAACACAACCTCGTGCAATTGTATAAATAAAAAAGTCAAGAGTCAAAAAAAGGATGCCATATGCAGTCGCACTTACTCTTTCCTTTAACCTTGAATTTTCACATGTGTACAGTTTGACATATGACCCCATTTCAAAACTCCTAAATATATATATATATATATAATAACTAAAGTATTATGTGTTTATAATGGTTCATTAAAATTTTTAGCAGATTTTTTATTAAATATTTTAAAATTGTATAATAGTTATAATATATTTGGAGCTATATAATATTAAATAAGCCTGAAAATTAAGGAATTTCATTCCTATTAAATTTATAATATTATTTGTAATTATATATAAAGAAAATTGGAGATTTGATAGGAAAATGGTTAGTTGATGTGAAATCTATATAACCACTTTATTTGGTTACAAAATTGCTAATTGAAAAAAAAATAAAAGGGTACCATTTTTTTATTTCATTAACATTGAAAATTTACGAACTTGAAAAAAATGTAGGTTAATTTATTCCATCTTTATCATAACTATTAAGTTCTCCGATGCACAGGTACATTATTATAGTATAATATTATTAAATTTAAGAAATGCATAACATGAATTTTTTAATAAATACATATAATTTTCAATAGTTTTTATATGTAGCATAATTATGATAAATATATATATATCTATATATATATAATGAGTAAAATAGAATAAATTTACCTACATTTTCTCCTAAGGTGTACAGATTCTCAAGTTAAGAAAATGGTACCCTGTATAAAACTTTATAAAGCTATGAATATAATCAAAATCATCTGAAATTTATGATATTTTAAAATTGCATATGATCAAAATTACAAAATATTATCAATTATTTGACACATTTTAGTATTAGATTATCAAGTAACCATTTTTCTATCAAATCTCTCTCTCTCTCTCTCTCTCTCTCTCTCTCTCTCTATTTAATTTATTTGATATCATATTAGTTCTAAATATATTATAGATATCATATAATCCAAAAATATCTAACTAAAAATCTGTTAAAATAATAAATAAATGTAATAGTATTAGTAGAAAGAAAATGAGTAAGAAAATCAGTGAACTACTAAAAATAGTTGGTGCTTTTGTTATTATTATTATTATTATTATATATATATATATATATATATATATATATATATATATATGAAGTATGGTCATTTCCAACCGTGCAACCACCGATTTAATATAAATTTACATCACTAATAGAAATCAATCACAACAAACTTTTGCCATACTTAAAGTTATCTCAACCACTCCATGTTAAATTGATGTACCGGACTAATATTCCAAGAATATACATTTTTTATATTAAAATTTACTTTGTTAAATAGTTACACAATTAAATAATGTTTTTCATAAATACATTTATATTTTAAAAAATAGTTAAATGCAAAATTGATTAATATCTTATTAAGTTTTAAAAGTTAAAAGAAAACATATGAAGTTGAATGAAATAAATGACGATACTTTTTTTTTAGAACACAATTTATTAAAATCCAAATATATATATATATATATATAATTTAAAAAAATAAGAGAATATAATGATAAACATATGATTTACATACAATTTGAGGTTATTATGTATAGTTTTTAGGCAATTGCATTTACCTAAATGACGAGTTCATCATAATTTTGTTATATATTGTTATGGCACGTATTTGTTGAAGTTTTGACAGAAAAACAGATAATTAAGGCTATATAGGCCACGTCTCAAGTCACACATACTGTGCTTATCTTCGTGATATGGTCTTAATCGTCGTGGTTTGGTGTGATTCAGGCGTATTTTCTCGATTTGGTGTGATTCAGACATATCTTCTTATTGCAAGCCAAAGCCCTAGTAATTGTCTATAAAAGGAGGAGCTACATCAGATTATAGACTACCAGACAACATAATATACAACATATTTTAGGGGTTAGAACTAGGATAGAAAAATGATCAACCAACCAAGTCATTAGAGAGAGAAAGAAACGAAGATCGTTTGGGTTCAAATAACTCTCTTTTCTTTTGTTCTTTTTATATTAGTCATGATTGTCAATATGTTTTCCATGGATTATGTATTAAATATGTGTGTCTAAACATCTAGTGAGTCTAGAGATTGCATGATTATGGATTCATATATTTTTCTTTAATGATATTATTTCATTTCCTATATTTGTTTATACTTCCCTGATTTGAATATCATATGAAATTATGTGGAGACTAATTTCATATGGGTAGTTAATACATTACTGCCCGGGAGGGAGTAATTGATTAATGGATTATGAATGCATAACATAACACTTGCTAGATCGGGAGATTGGTAAGTATTTTGATGATAACTCTATGAGATCGGGAGATGATCAATGTTATCTAATCTACGTTTAGATCTAACTCGGAAGAGAGGATCTAGATATATTAGTGATTCTCCTACAAATATAGGAATTAAATTTGGTTTGATACATTAAAGAACTCATATGAAACATATGAATACATGTCCCTTAATCCATACAATCTTTAAAGTTCTTTAGTTGTTTAAATCTGACTTGATATCTATTTCTACTTCTTTATTTCTTTTATTTTGTTTACCAAAAACAATCCCAAATATTTGATTCTTTAGATAAAGGAGAGTATCATAAACGAATACTTAGTTGAATTTACTATATACAGTCCTTGTGGATACAATACTTGTTCTCACCATATTTTACTATAATTTACCTCGTGCACTTGCGAGTCGTATTTTAAGTGAAATAAAATATCGAACACATAAACTGAATTTAAAGAAAATAAAGGGTAGAACCATCTACCATGCAAGATCGATTATTCATGAAAAAAAGAAAGACATAAGAAAATCTGACTCTCTCCCTAAACCTCAACTATGAAATCCGAATCAAAATTGTATCTTGTTTGCCTCTTTCCTGAGTTTTCTCTCTCTTCTTCATCATTACCGATTAGCATGGTGAAGCTGAGAGGTGTATCATCATCGGTTGGAGAAGTCTCTGCAATATAAAGCTTCATAGTGATCAACATCTTTGGAACAACAATGTCTACTTTTAATAATCTTAGGTACCAACATTTTTGCTCATGTTTTTTTTTTTTCGATATATGAAGAAAATAATAAAAAACAGTTAACAGAATTGCCAATGCATGTTTAAGCTACTTATTGGACTCTTTCACCATTGTTGATGCTCCTTTAGAGAAAACAAAAGTAGATTTAAAATTATCAATCATGCTTCAAAAAGTTGATCCCAAAACACGATTTTTCATTCTCTTTGTATCCCCAAACTTGGACACAATCTTCTTTTTTTGTATTGTTTGCTCTCACTGCCTTATTCCGATCCAATTTTACAGCCATTATATTCAAGTTTCCCCATATTTTATAGTGCAATTCATATATATATATATATATCACAGTCGATCAACCCTTGTAGTCTCCACCCCTTTTTCACCATTATTCAAAGTTGTAAATTCTTCTTCAGTGAAGAACTCCCGCATCTTCGACTTTCCACTTTTATGCACGCACAATCTATTGTGTTGTGTGCTAACATATGTTTCTTATAGAACCTTCTGGTACAAGAAAATCGGTCTGGTCCCGTTGCACGCTTCTATCGTTTGCAACAACCTTGATATCTCTTCAATGGGAAGTATTGGAGTTGCAGCTTCTTCGTCATTACGACGTCTTCTCCTTCATCGATTAACATCCACAGGTGGAAGAAATTCAATAAAGTTATCTTCAAGATGAAGATTGGGCTGGGCGATGATTTTGGCTGAACACAACGTAAAAGTATTTTATTGTTAACGGGGATGTTAACTCCGAATAACCTTAGAATGCTATTGTTGGTGGCCATGAATATTTGTGAGATGAGTAGAAAATATGTAACGATAAAAAGTGAGGGTGATCTTTTATATATAGACACATATATATACATGTATATATATAGTTGTATGAGGATTAGAAATTAGTTTTCTTTCAAGTAAAATGTGTGTTATTGTTGTAGAATTGAGCATGTGATCCAATTTCTTGTTTTCGAAAGATAAATCTTAATTAGTGTATCTAACAAATATATTTTCATTATAATTGTCCTTTTATTAAATTCTAGTAAAAGATAAGACTACTTATTAATTCCACTGGTAGGGACGAAATACACCAAGAATCTTGAAAAAACCACAATCTTCTATTTAGATTATACACACCTACCAAACTTAAAAAAAAAAAAACATATTTATCTTTTTTTGTTGTCTAAATTTCAATTTGTGTAACAAAAAGTTTGGCTAATACATTTCTTTGTTTATTTAAGGTAAGTTTTTATTTTGTCTTTCTTATTTTATTTAGGTCTTTATATTCAATAAATTACAAAATTAGAAAAAATAATAATAATTTATGAAAAATAATTAAAAATTATAATAATTTAAAATTGAAAAATAAGAAATATTTATGATAAAATAAAAAATTGAAAAAATAAATTATAATATCAAAAAAAATAAAAAATAACAAATAAAAGAATAATAGTATTTCACAAATAATAAAATTTAGATTATGATATATTAAAATAATAAATTTTAATATAAAAATATTAGCTATTTCTTGAATTAATTTGTTATGAAGATCTTTTGGATTGATGTGTTACAGTCGCATAACATTACTTTTTGTTAGTCTGATGTAATTTCATGTTGAACAATTTGATATCGATTTCTTTTGTCATCTAACTGTCCATGTAATCGAGGAACTCATATTTTTTAAATATTAGAATCAATAAAAAAATAATAAATACAATTTTGTCAAAGAAATATATGAATATCATAATTTAAAGAAAATCAAATCTTTTAATATAGTAAGATTATGATTTTAAATATAAGTCTGGCGAAATTTTTGTATTGTAATCTTCATAATTTATTATGGAAATATTAATGAATGTAAAAGGAATATTATTTATAACATTATAATTGTGTTGACTTTCTTTTTATTAAAAAATTAAATATTTTTTTGATTTAAAAATTAATATAAGCGGAAAAAATTGTTAATGATATTTTTAGGATGACTTCTATTTATATATATATATATAAAAATATATATATATATATATATATTAAGCTAAATATACAAATTACTGAACATACTTATATATTTTTGAATAAAATATTAATAGTATATAATTTCTTAAATTTAATAATATTATAATATAATAATATGTATGTGCTAAAAGAAAACTTACTAATCATCTAAAAAACGTATAATAGGGGATAATTAAGTAGGGCTTTATGGCCACCTTTGTTTTTTGTTTTTCCTTTGAAATATAAAAAATATTTTGCAAATATATCACACAGTTCCTCTAATTTTAAATAATATCAAAGATAAAAGATGTCATCACCAATATTAATATGGCGTTTATATACATAACGAAATTCTTTTTATTTTAGTAGCACAAACAATATTACTGTTTAAATCTTTGTTCTAGCTTTCTTCTAGTAATTTTTATTTTTTTTCTGTACATATACAAAGCAATTTGTTTAACTATTTCTTTAGGCACCAGATATTTTTATTTAAAAAAAAAAACACTTAAATGTACATTTTGGAACGATTATTTTTTTAACAATTGTGTTTTTCTGAATAAATTATGTAATTTTGGACACCATTTTTAACAAACTAATTACAATGAACAAGGATTTCAGCAGTTCATTTATTGCATCGAAATAGTAGTCTAACACTATGTGTTGTAATCATCCAAATAAAATCAGTTTTGTGGAGTAATAATAAACCGAAAATTGTTATCTATACTAATATATCAATGAAACAGTCTTAACTTATTTTTATTTTAAAAAATAATTTGTCAGTTTTTTATTAGTTAATTTTTTTTGTTCTTTTTTAGAATATTTTTCAATTTATTAAACAATAAATAATTCTTTGTTTCTACTCCATTTTTATTTATAATATATTAAATTAATTCTCGATATTTAAGTTTACACCTATATTACATATATTAAAATGAGTATTGGATGTGAAAAATATAAATATTTTTGTGTTGATTGTTTGGGGTTAAATTTTAATATTTAATCTATAGAGAATATAAACTGCAAATAAATATGATTTTTTTATAAAAATATTACAGAATTTTTTTATACAATTAATTAATTTATTATAGAAATAAAATTTTATTGTAAGATAGAAGAATATATATTTTTATATATTTTTATCAATACAATCATAAATTATTTTACATATTATTAACTATTTACTTTTAAAATATTGATTATTTCAAAATTATATTATTAATATATTTTATTTTATTTTTAAATACAATATAAATTATACATCGCACCGAAGCAATAACAAGGTGCATGGTGTATTTTTTTTGTCCAATTACTGAATAAAATATAAATCTGGCTGAAAACATTGAAGCACCCGGCAGGGCTTTATCGGGAGTTCAAGCCTATTATTGTTAAAAATCTACTAGGATTTTCAAATTATCTGTCGTTTATTTAGATATTGTCTTAAGCTCATCAAGAAAGTAAGATCTCCAATTGACTTGAACCATGTAAATTTATATTTGGATTCGAATATATAATATAACTAAAGCTATTAAAAATCGATAATCACCGTCGCTGGTGTGACTGGACAGTCGTCTTAAATAGGAGTGTAAATAATTTAAGTCAAATTGAATATATAATAATTATTGTTTCAAATATTATTGAACTTCTAATATTATATTTGAACTTATTTGATTATTAATCAAGTCAAATTTTAATTGAGCCGAACATAATTTGAACTTGTGTGATTTAATATTTTTACAATGATTTTAACAAATTTTATTTATTAAGAGCTTTAGATTTTATCATTTGTAAAATTATGTTCAAACTTGTTTGATATCATCAAATTAATAATTTGCTTTGTTCTCGACTCTAATAATAAGTGACTTGAACTAAGAATATAACAATCCATCAAATAGGTCACAGGAGGTTGGCCCACACAGCTGTGGGTCATGGCGAGCCAACCCACAAGTTTCATTTTTTAAATAATTTTGTACACTATTTAATTAAGTGAAAAATAAAAATTTTAATTTAGCTTTCGAAGACTATGATGCTAATAGCCTCGTAGTATTGTTGATATTACTTTTATATTTAGTGGATTATAGAAAAATAGACAAGCTTTAAAAACTATTTTGATTTATTAACAATGAAATTAAATTATGTGCTTATTTAATTGTTGAAGTAATTGGTAAATATATTTCTAAAATTTTACAATTTTCATTTTTATACTATATATATAATTAACTATATCATAATTTTTTAAAAATAACTATTATCATAATGCCTATCAATTTTCTGACATATTCCGTCCAATCCTGTTAAATGGTGGGTTGGTGGACTGTGACCTCTTCCTCCCATGAATCTATCTTGACAGACCTAATTTAAATATTTCATACAATATGGTACATAAAATAATGAATGTTAAAAACTATAAAATAAAAAAATTGTGTTTTTTATATTGATTAGGATTTGTCTAGTTCAGAATGAATGTAATATTTAGGTCTAGACATTAATGAACATTAAGTAGCTATTAGTTCTATTTAGCTTTCAGCAATTCATTTGAGTTTAAAAAGTCAAGAAACTTAACTATCCTACAATTCACGGTTGGTCCTTTTATTGGAATGGCCCAGAATATATAATTCATTTTACTTCATAAAGTTTAGAAATTGAACTACGTGGCCGTCCTTTTTTTTTTTTTTTTTTTATTCAGCCATAGATATTATATATTTTATTATAATTAGATGTCGGTTCACAGGACATATTATATTTCATTATATTAATAATTTTTTTTTATATTCAGCTATAAATATAATGTATTTTAGTACAATTAGATGCTCGTCTGTATAATACATGTTATACAGTATATTTATTATATTAATAGATTATAATAAAATTATATTATTATTATTAAAATATATATATATATAACCTATTATTTATATCAATTATATTTATATAAGTATTGTTCAATTTGAAATATAATTTGTTATATTAAATTACATTTTTATTTTTTTAAACTAGCTTATTTAAATAATAAATTGTACAGTATTTTGAAGTAAATTTTGAATTATCCTTAAATTGAATATAAATATTTTAATTTATTAAAAATTATTGAATTTAAAAAATAAATTAATAGTATAATATTTTTATTTTTATAAAAAATATTTATATTTTTTAGCTTAAATTCATATAAAAATTTGTTATATGATTTATTCAAATTTATCACATACATCTAAATTTTAAAATTAATAATTCAATGCATAAAATATTATATTCCGACCATAATGATTGTGTTCCACAATTTTTAAATATAATTATTTATTTTAATATATAATATTGTTGTCAAATTAAAAATTACAAAAAAAATTAATTTGATGTATCATATATTAAAATCGAACTTAAAATGAAAAAAAACTATTTGAATATTTTAATTTAAGTGAAAAGTAAAAAATAAGTGAGAGAAAGAACAAATGAGGGAATATGTAAATGACACATGTCAATTAATTATAAAATTATGTGTAAAGATAAGGAAATAAAACCTCTCACGATTGTTCTTTTATAGTATAGAAGGATAATATATGATGACTTTATATTATTATTATTATAAAAAATTATACTTATTTAAGTAACGATATTGAAAATAAAAAATTTATAATTATATGAGAAAACAAGACGGTGTACTGCTAACTAAAACACGCACGAAATTATGCATATGACGATATACGTTTATAGTATTCCAATACATGTAACTTTTTTAGCTTTTAGCAGACAAATTTAAAAATTAAAAATAAGTTAAATTATTTTATTTTTAAATAGATTTTTTGGGTATTTTGTTTCCCTTTATATATATATACATTTATTTATTTATAAAATCAAATATCGAGTAAGATTGAATTATCACTCAAATATTTGAAGATATTATCATTTTCTTAAAAGTTTTATCTAACAAATAATAAATCGTACAACATTTTAAAATGAATTTTAGAATTTCATACATATTATTTAATCCATTATAATTCCTTAAAACTCAATACATGACAAACTTGCTCTTCTTCTTTTCTTCTTGTTTTTTTTTTGTCTATTTTGTTTTTTAATTAAAAAGATATAATTGTTATAAATAAGGTGTATTTAAAAAAAAATTAAACAAGATGAATTTAATCAATATAATGTATTTAAAAAATTAGAGAGTGCAAATAGATAGAGCAGGTTCTTCTTTTATACTAAATAATGATAAGAATAAGACAACTTCACTTAATTTTTTTTTTAATAGTATCTATATGAATTATTGAAAATTTTGAGTTTGAATTAATAAAAAATATATTACACATCATTTAAGATTAGACATTGATCCAGTTTCGATTTGAAACTGTCTGACTCACGGTTTGGTTCCGGTTCTCTATTTTCCGATTCCATGAACCGCTGGTTCTTAACGTCTTTTTAAAAAATTATAGTCGTTGAAGATCAACGGCTGAGATTAACTAACCGTTGATCTTCAACGGCTGAGATTTTGCAACCATTGAGGGAACCGCCGGTTCGAATCAAAACCGAAACTGGGGAACCAAAACTGTGGAAGGAACCGGGGAACCGGAATCATGGAACCTCCGGTTCCGGAACCAAAACCGAAACCGTATATATGGTGGTTTTGGTTTCAATTCCGCCCTCCACGAATTCAAAAACCGCCGGTTCCAAAATCAAAACTGAAACCGACAAACCGTGGCCATGCGGACCATTATGTCAACAATTAGCTCACCTTGTTATATCCGTTGAAGTTTTAAAGGAATCCATTAAAAATTTATTAAAAAATAAAAAAAAAAGAGTTGGTCGGGCTGCCATCCCAAGGTACCACTACTTACTATTCTTTATAACCACATTCACCTTGTTATATTCGTTGAAAGTTTAAGGATGTCTTTGTATTGGATTAGAAGTGTGTGTGTGTGTGTGTGTGATTGTGAGCATTTGTCAAAATTTAAAGTTGTCTGTTTCAAAAAATAGTATAGTTTTTTGGTTATTTTAAAATTTAATAGAATATGACTGGAAAAATAAATGTTAAATTATGATGAAAAAATGTTAAAAATAATTTGATAATAATTTAATGATTGGTTAGAAATAAAATATTTAGGTGGGAGAGAGAGATGAAGAAAGAGAAATAATAGGATAAATTATTGAAAAGAATATGACTTGTTGGTTAAGTTTTTAAATGCAATTTTATTAATATTTATCCTAAATTTTAAAAAATATTTAATTATAATAAAATCGTTTCACTTTGGTGCCCAATTGACGATATGGATGGCCAAATTATCCAAATGACGTTGTTTAATCAACATAATTGATAAAAGAAGTGAATTATAAAAAAAAAAAATTACAATTTTTGTTCAATTTTTACTTACAACATGACTTTAAACATAATTTGTTAAATGAAGAACGTCATTTGGTCGTTGAAATGAAACAACTATTTGTAATTGATAGAAATTAGAAGAGTTTGACTAACGTTGATATAGTGATGATGCAATTAAAAATTAGACAAAAAGTTGTATCGTTAGCTAATTAACCTTAGTAAATTAAAAATATATTTTTAATATGAGACTCACAAACAAAAATCAATGAAAAGAACATTAAATAAATAAATTACAATTGGTCCGGTTACCATGCCATGCAATTACTACTATTTCACTTATGACCACATGCACCATCAACATAGGATCCAACTTATGGCTATTTAACTAATTATGTATTGCAGTATTCCATTCAAAACAACTAATTGCAAATATTGCATCAATTTCTATACCGTAGAATACAAGTTATATGTTTATTTTAATGGGAAACTAACAGCTGTTACTGGTCTACTCGAATTTTATAATTTAAGTTGTAAAATAAACACCATCTAATTATAAAAACATAGTACACGTTTTTCCTTTACTCGTATAAAGTATTTATAAATTTATACATAATTAATTATTAAATTTATTTATTTTAATATTTACACTCAAAATATTAAAAAATATTAATATAAAAACTTATTTATAATAAATTTATATATATAAATAAAAATTTATTTATTGGTTACGTAATTTAATATTTGACTAGATTAAATTATAAATATATATTATCTTTTGTGACAAAAAAGTTCTACTTAAAAAGTATATCACATGAAATTCAACAAAAAATATTGCATGCTATGAATTACTAAAAATATAAAAATAACGATTGACATTGTAAAAATTAAAAAATTATAATTAAATTACAAATTTTACAAAAAGTCAGTATTTTTATGTAATTGATTCTAAAATATATGCATACACTAATCAAAACTTGTTTGAAGAAAAAAAAAAAAATAATAATAATAATAATAATAATGATGATGAAGATGATAAATAAAAAAATAAATTGTCGGAAAATGAGTACTGTGCAGAGTTTATTTGTTAGGATAATAATAATAATAATAATAATAATAATAATAATAATAATAATAATAATAATAATAATAATTTAGTGAGCTTAATATTTTCTCGAGAGAAATGAAGAAACCAAACATCGCCTAGATCTAAGTTCAAGTCATCCAAACTTAGAAGAGAGTCGTTGTCTGCCGTAGTGATATTATAATCTCTCTTCAACTACATATACAATTGTATTAAGCAATCTCCTGCCTGTTATGTGCGGAATACGTCTAGACAGGGGAGCATTCAAATTCTCATTTCGTACTCACTAACCCAATACAAATTCAGAGAGCCGCGAAACCTAAGTGGAGAAGGAAAACTATGGATTTTGATGTGATTTTTTCGTATCTGAATCAATTCAGGGCTTCTGCGAATTCATTCTTATCTGACTACGAGCCTCTCGCGCTGGTTTTAGTTCCTATTTTGACGCTTTTTCTTGCCGGAATTGTTCAGTCGATTTCTCGTGTTGTTTTCGAGAAAGGACTGAAATCTGCGGCCGTGGAGTTCGTTATGGCTTCCGTAAAGTAATCTCATGCTTAATTTATCATTCTTTTATTTTTCGCAAACTTATGAAAAAATTTGACGGTTTGACCAATTGTCAATTCAATTGTGCTTTTTTCTTTTCATTTTTGTTTTTTTTGAAAACAAATAGGTTGGTGCCTGGTGTGCAGAGGTACATAGATGCTGAGAAGCAAAAGGTACGTATAATTTTAATTGCTGTATCTGTTCGTGTATATTTTATTATTTTTCGTTATGCTTCATTTAATAAGATATTGTTCTGTGTTGTTTGTTCGGTTCAGTATTGATATGGAGTTGTAAATATGAAATGCTTTGTTCTTGAAAATTTGTTATAAAATAATGAAGTGTCGCATTAATTGAACTGCAACGAAAAAGAAAAGCGCAATTAATCTCAGGTAGATAGAGATGTAGCAAATTGATGTGGTGACATACTTCAGTAACCAATGACACGAGCTTGATCCTGTTTTTGAAGTTTTTGGGACACATCTTCTGTCGTCATTTATTTCTTTTCTCGAGCTTAAGCTGGATCACTAATTAAATTGTCAGTGACTATGACTGCATGTCTTGTTTCAGCGTTATGAGAGCTGCTAAAACCAGGAACTGTCTGTTTTATAGTTCAAAGCACATTAAATTATAATTTTACCAAACAAATGCAAATATTAAATATTATTAAAAATAGTAAGAATTATTAAAAGCTTGCTAACCAATCTGCAAGCTTTTAAACTTGAATTCATTATCTTAAGACCTTCATCTAACAAATTGGTATTTATTTATTTTTCATCTTATGTGTGGGTAGGTTGTAGATAAGTTGCAAGGCTCTGGTAAATCGAAAAGAGATGGTTGGAGGACCGAGTTACCCAAGGAAGGCTTAGGAGTTGAGGTCATCGATAAAATGAAAGATGAGAAACAAAAAGATGTGGCATGGCAGGGCAAATGTTCCGGTACAGTGTATGTCATTCTGTTAATCATATCACAGTCCATACTTGTTAGCTGAGATATTTTATATGTAAACCTCTTGTAATGCTGCATTTCATAATCCAAGTTACTAAAATTTATGTGTTTTCTTTAGCTACATTGCAGGAAATGAACAGGAAGGGCACTTTTCTTTGATTAACGAGGCATGCTCAATGTTAGTGAGATTTTGCATGTTCTTGCATTTTTTCGGTTCAACATTTTTAGATTTCTAGATTAGCCTGTGTCAGTGATCGCAAAAAGGAAAATTTCTAACAACTTTTTGTGGAAAGTGACACACCATTATTGGTGTGCAATCAGCTTAATGGAAAACATAAATTTGAAAAAGAATCGATATTCCTCTTCTTGATAAGAGGAATCTACCATACTTGGAGGGCTCCCAAGGGATGGTTTATACTGATTTCCATCTTGAATAGAGATGTGAAAACTGCTAATTTTCTTCACTTTGATCTGCCTCTTATTAAAAATTTAATGTCCTCCCAGGTTTGCACATACGAATCCTCTGCATCTAGATGTATTCCAGAGTGTAGTAAGGTTTGAAGCAGAAGTTGTAGCAATGACAGCTGCACTGCTTGGAAGTAACGAAAAGGCTTCTGGAGGTCAAATATGTGGAAATATGACATCAGGAGGGACAGAAAGTATATTGCTGGCAATGAAAACCTCACGGGACTATATGAAAGCTAAGAAAGGGATAACTAACCCAGAAATGTTAGTAAAATGTTCATTGTTCATATCCTAATTGATATTTGAGAGGTTTCTGGGCTGATTCTTTTTCTGAAATAGGGTTATACCAATTTCAGCTCATTCAGCATATGACAAGGCTGCACAATATTTTAAAATCAAATTGTGGCGTGTCCCTGTGGGTGAAGATTTTAAAGCTGATATTAAAGCGATCAAATGGCATATTAACAGGAACACAATATTGGTTAGATTTTTATCTGATACTTTTTATGCCACATTTTTTGTTGTCAAATTGTATATGACAATATGGAGTTTGGTTATGGCGAAGTTCTTGTAAAAAATTGGTGTAACAGTATTAAATATTTGCATTTCATGTCTTAATGAATGCTATTTTCACTTGAAATGGTAATATTACTGATTGTATTAGTCCATCTCCATTTCAACCTGATTCAAGCGAACTTTCAAGTTTTGGTGGCGTTCTATCTAAAAACCTCTTTTGCTCATTTCCTTTTGATATCTATTTTAGAGACTAAAGCTACTACACTGTTTGCAGATTGTTGGATCGGCACCTGGCTTCCCTCATGGAATTATCGACCCAATCGAGGCATGCTGCATTAGTCTACTATTTTACTATTATTCGGACCTTCGTTGTGCTTTAGAGAAATGCTAACTTTACGATTGTCTTTGTAGGAGCTTGGTGAGTTAGCTTCTACTTATGGTATTTGCCTGCATGTTGACCTTTGCCTTGGTGGCTTTGTACTGCCGTTTGCTCGTAAACTTGGGTATGTCCAATACCAGATTTGAGAAAATGATTTGGGAGATGCATCTTATGATTCTTATTTAGGATTGGTTCAAGTTCTTTCATGTATTTCTCACACAGGCTTTTATTATGTGATTTTTGGAGATGATTCTTTTCTGATCCCAAATGTGTTTCTTGATAACATAAAATTCGTTTTGAATGAATATTCCGTCTTTATTTTTGTTCTGAATGTCATATTCTTCATCACCTTTGGTCCTCTGCAATCAAATGTAGAGTCAGAAAATATATGTATTTCAAATGCCACTTCTGCCCTTTCGCATCATACTTTAGTTCTTCACAGTTCCCACTTCCCACTTCCCAGTAGTATGATGCTTACAGTTTGAGTGAAGACTGGCATATGACTCGAAGTGCTGAGAGAAATAAAACTCTCGAGCAGATTTTGTATGACAGGAAGTAGTTGCAGGCCAGCGTTGTAATTATAATCAACTGAAAACATTATCATTCTGTTTTGCCTGTTAGATGCTACATTTTATCTTTGAACTTTTCTAAGGTTTCCGGTAATTTTGTATCTTTATCTTAAAAACTATTGTCAAAAAAACGAGTTTGGTTCCCATATGCCAGAAAAGCTGTATCACCTTTTTGCTTATCTTTTCTCTTTTGTCAACAAGTTTGGCTAATATTATCTGACCCTTGTCCCCTAGGTATCCTGTACCACCGTTCGATTTCTCTGTTCAGGGAGTAACATCTATATCTGTGGATGTACACAAGTATGGCTTGGCGCCTAAAGGAACAAGTGTGGTTCTATATAGGGACCGCGACATTCGGAAGGTAATAGATAAATTTATCTTGTTCTTTTGCCATGAACGGGCCAACTTGCTGCAACAAGATAAAATGATCAGCTATCTTAACCTTAGAATTCATCTTACATACTTCTCCTGTTTGTCTCCTCCAGTCTGGTTTTGATACCTAATTAGTGCTCAAAATGCTGAATTACCTAATCAAATCCCAGCTCTCACCCCCAACAAAAAGTACCCTTTCAGAATTATGGATCAGTTTTATTGACACCAGCACAAATACACACCCTAAATATAACCAAAATGAGGAGAATAGGATTATAGTGATTGTCTATCCTCGATCAGGAAAATGAGGTTGTGCTGGGTCCTGTTTAGTTTCCCAGTACATTATTCGTCTCTTTGTGCTTTATAATCTATACTGACGTCCCCACCTTTAATATTGATATTTGCTGGTATACCGCGGTGCTGGATCATTTGGCAATTCGGATTTCTTATAAAGCATCAATTTGTTGCTGGTAAGTTGCTTCTCCCATCTGAATTTTTTTCGTCTTATAATCAAGTGCTACTTTGAAGAAGTATAGTGTGTTGTGCTTTTTTTGTTGCCAGTTGAATTTAAAGGGAAATGACTTTTTTTTTTATAATTATTATTAATTTTATATTTTTATGAAATAAAGAAATGTCATATTTGAAGCATGTAATTCAATAGATTTCTGCAGTCACCATTAGTATTTTTTAACAGTCTTCAGTCTTCACTACCTCTTTGCTTTTCTTTCACCACATATTTGAATGCGTACCCTCTTTGTGTCCAGTCACTGAATGGACTGGTGGGCTTTATGTATCTCCCACAATTGCTGGGAGCAGGCCTGGAGGTCTAGTAGCTGGGGCTTGGGCAGCGATGATGTCTCTTGGGCTAGAAGGTGACAACTCTCCAACCATCAACCTGTACTGACCCCTTGTTTGGCCTTTGACTGATTTGTGGATTAATGATAAATAGGTTATCTGGAAAACACCAAGAAGATTATGGAAGCATCAAAGATAATAGAGAAAGGGTAGATATTATATTGTAAATAAAAAATGCTTTTGGATCATTCATCTTAGCCCAATGTATATCAACTTTAGTCTTCCATTGCAGAGTCCATCAGATTCCAGAACTGTTTGTCATTGGAAGGCCCGATATGACAATTGTGGCTTTTGGATCTGATATCTTGGACATATTTGAAGTGAATGATATTATGTCATCAAAAGGATGGCATTTGAACGCATTGCAGAGGCCTAACAGGTAATTCTATTTCTAATTTTTTTAAAGAAAAAAAATATATGTGAGAGAACGTGAAGGATGACGGTCAACAAGCCATTTATCTTCCTTCTCTATTCCCTAAATTTTATTATGAGGTCTATGTTTACTTCTTCACATTTTCTCAACATCCCTATAAAAATTTTGCCCATAATAATTGTTATGTTTCGCAGCATTCATATCTGTGTGACACTTCAGCATGTAAACGTCACTGAAGAGTTCCTCAAGGATCTGACAGATTCTGTAAAAACTGTAAGTACTATCGATATAAGTCCAATTCCTGGCTTAAGGGGCATTCTGGGCAGTAGTCTGGTTCTATAACAAATGCGTAGAATTATTCATAAACCTGCGAAATATATAAACCGATTTTGGTTGTTGAGCAGTAGTAACTTTAAATTATTGAATCAGGTAAAAGCAAATCCTGGTCCGGTGAGTGGAGGGCTTGCTCCAATATATGGTGCCGCTGGGAAAATGCCAGATAGAGGCATGGTTCAAGATTTGTTGGTCGATTTCATGGATACCTCATGCTAATCCACTCCTTTTTGTACTTGTTTGCCCATGTTTCCCCTTCTCCTTTTTATGACAACAAGTACTTTGCCAATTCTTGTTACAAGTCAATATTTGTTTTAACATTTTTAAATTGGCAGTATTGAAATTTAGAATATATGAATATTATTATGTAATCTATGGTAAATATATCCTTCGCATCTATAGTGGAAATGTTTGTTACTTCTATTTTTATGGTGTGTTTGACTTACATCTTGATTCGGCTGATGCGGCACATGCTATAAACACGAGAACTTGCCGTTACGAATGGAAACAAAACACATATATATGCTCAATTGTGAAAATAATGAAAGTTGGATATTCGAGTTGCTTCATATTAAAATATTCCATCAAGAGATTAGCTTATAAGTTTAGTAAATTATTTTTATTATTAATTAATTTTAGAATAAAACTTTGTTAGAAGTGAGTAATTTTTCTTTTATATATTGAGTACGCTTTAATATGTAAGATCATAATAATTTTCTTTGAATTTAATATGGTATTAGAGTGGGTTTATTGCTCGGGCCAGATGAATAGATCATGAGATGTGTCATATACTAAATTAATCTTTTTTTCATTATTTTTATTGATACCAATATTACATATTAAAATAATAAATTATATCTAAAATATGATATATAATTTTTATAGATTAAACCTATAAAAATAATACTATTACTCGATTTAAAATATATAATTTATTGTTTCACTTTCATATTTTGTACTCATTTTAAATATGTGCATGGAGTTTGAGAAATTATAATTAATTCGATAATTTGTATTGAGTTTGTATTAAAATATTACTTTGAAATCTTGTGCAATTTTTTATTTGTCGTATATAACTTTTGAGAGAATGGTAATATAGTATAACATAATAAAAAATCTATTTCAAATTTATTTGAGTGAAATCCTAAAAGTTCTAACTTTATATATTGACTACATATTAAAAAGATTACTTGATGTTTTATTTTATAAACAGAGAAATATAAAATATAAGGAAAAATATAACACACACAAAATCGATAAGAAAAATGTAATATTTCAATTGCACTTTAAATTTTATCTACTAGAAGATGAAAAATTGCACATATATTGAATAGTGTGTATTGAAGATACACAATTAGTAATTTGTATTTTGACATAATTTATTTAGACCTACTGCTTTATTTATAATTACAAGTTTTAAATTCCTTTTTTCTCATGTGATGTTACTTATATGTTATATAGTTATTTATATCTATAATATAATTTTCTTACATAGTATTAATATAACAAAATATAATATATTCTGCGCGAACCAAATCAACAATAAAATATCATTTGCACACATTCCCTAGCATTGAGCCGTTGGCTGATTCAATCGGAGAACTTTATAATGGGCTGATGACTACCTGAAGTTCCCGCCATGATTCTGACTAATTCTCCGCAATAATTTTCCCGTTCGGTCCGAAGCTGTTCTGTCTTTTGATATTACGAGTAATCAAATAAAATTGAATGATTTTTTCTGCGAAGTTCTGGAAGCACGATTCTTACCAGGGAAGTCGCCTTCTGTTTCTAGTCTAATTTTACGTTAGATTTTGTTATATTTCTTCAAATTTAGGAGATTTACTCTGGTCTGGATCCCCTCTAGCGATTTAGAATTTCTTTTAATGGGTTGCCGATGATGCGGGATATGTAATATTACAATTTTTGCAATTATTGGATTTTTAGAAAGATTAGAATCGTTTTGATGATGATGCAATTTCCTTCAAAAGGGTTTTACCCTCCTTATAAAGTTTTATTGCTACGAATTGAGTCTTGAAGTGGAAGGGAGAGATAGTAAAATTTTCATCGCGTTTTTCCTTTATTGCAAGATGGATTTCGATTGTTTAATTTACTGTATATATTTATTTTGGTCGATTCTCTAATGTCATAAACTTTATATCATGAAGAAATCAAATAATATGCAAGTATAGCTAGCTAGTACTTTTCAATGGTGTAAAAGCATCGCTTCCTCTTTTTCATGTGAAAGGGGATTCATCTGGAACTAGGATTACTTATCAAGCTAAATTCCTATTGCTGCTTCTATGTTTGGATACTTTCAGCAGAGATTTGTCGAATTGATAAATTTATCTCCTTAATAAGTTCCTAATCCTAAAATAGCAAAGAGAGGAAAATATATCTGTAAACGTATTCCATGTTGAATACCACAGTTGCTAAGTCTATTGAGGATATTGGTAACATGTACACAACTCAGAACTGATGTGGACAAATGATGCCATGATTGAGCTCCTGACTTCTGCAATTTAATAAACTAATTACCTTTAGATAGCCTTCATTCAAAACTTTTTTGAGATATTCTCTAGCCATTCCCTTAAATTATTTTCATCCTCTTTTAAGAGTGTTTACTGAAATTGAGAATATGGCGATTCAATCTTGCTAATGTTGCATTGAAGTTCTTCCTGAGAAATTATATGAATACTTTTCTCATTCATCTTTCATATTTTACTTTGCTTTCATCTCCTGGTACAAGAATCACGAGCTCATCTAGTTGGCTGATCCTTCATATTAGCAAATTCTTACTGTCAATGAGGATACTTTGCTATTTCTGTTGCTCCTTATTTGGTTTGAATTAACTTTCACTGGAAACAATAACCTACTAAATCTTATGATGTCCATATATTTTAATGTTTTCACTCTTATAGTGTCATATCTTAATATATTCTTCACCGTGAAGCAAAAACTTCTTGAAGTGCGCACATCGGGCACTAAAAATATCCAGTTGTTGGTTAACGGAGATACTTGTATTTCACTTACCAATTCAAAAATAGTAACCAATCTCAAGTTTTACAGCCCATAATAGAAGAGTTTTACAGCACATAGTAGAAGCAGAGTACAAGAGTGCCTCTTTTATTATCTATCTTGCAAACTCATCATAAGATAACCACTCAAATATGAAAGCCAACACAACTGCAAATATGTCGTAAACCTTTTTTTGTGGCATGATGTCCCAGTTCTGAACTTGGCTCACCGATCATTAGAGCTCCAAAACCAAGACTTCAAGATCAAAAGATAATTTATTCAGGTTATCAGAAACTGTAATGCATTTTGTGTTAGCACCAATTTATGGTGATCGGGATAAAACATTTAATATTGATGTGCCATAATATGTATTCAACATTTGATGTATGCATGCTTTAGATGATAGAAGTTTGGGCATACTGCATTTTGTAGGCTGGAAACTTTACAAAGGTTCAATGTTCCTGGGAAGAAAACTCACGATTTCAATGCCAATGTTATGGAGCTAGGATAGTTAAGTGTTTTGAAAAGCTCATGATGGTCTTTGACAATTACTGTGGAAAAACTAACTTAGATGGGATCTAAAACATCCCAGAATGTTTTGAAGGATCCCAAACTGTGTTCGTGCATTAGTTACTTACAGTCTGCATCAGTTTTGACCCATAGCTCGTTCCCAGTAGGGTCACCACTGCTTTTCATAAGCTGTTTCTTGTGGCTCTGTGTGTTTTCTTTTGAGATGGCTTGTTGAGGATATATTATGATGTCTTCAGCAGAGGGTCGTAGTCCTTCACTATTAGGTGCCACAGAATGGGTATTGTAATTTTTGTTCTCATTTTTGGTGGCTTTATGAGAATAGTGACTAGATGTTGCACTCTCAGGATGGACTTTCCGGTTGAAAATATGTAAGATCTGCATTGTCACATCCAGATAAACTCAACGCCATTCAAGAAACCGGTACACAATTAAAAATTGATAACTGAGAATGATATAATGGTTCTTGAACTTTGTACAAAAAACTGAAAATTGGATTATTTAATTTTGTATACTAATACACGCACCTTATGCAGTTTTGTCTCGGCTGCTGTAGAATCCACTACTCCTCCTGAGTTAGCCGTGGTACTTTTTGAGGGAGGATGAATTATTCTTTTTTTCAGCATCTTTTTCATGACATGAACTGCAGATTTGTCAGTTTCCTTTTCAGTTCGCTTTTCACCCCTCTCTGATTTACTTCCAGAATTCTCTTCTGCTTGTTTAGTCTTCTGAAAGAGCTCCCCAAGAGAGGTCCTTTGTTCTTTCCGTAGTGGTGGTACCATGTCTGGCAGTTCAATTGCTGATCCAAAAAGATAGCTTTGCAATGGACAGACAATCCCTCCATTTCCATAGGTCTCAGCACTTTCAACAGGCTTGCCACTTAGTGTAATTGTGCTGCAGTGACTGATCCTTCCAGCACTAACATGACTGTTCCTTCCAGCACTAACATGACTGTTCCTTCCAGCACTAACATGACTGTTTCTTCCTGAAGAAACATTGCTAATGTCGTCTCTTGCTTCACTGCCCAGAACCTTTTCCAACTCATCATTGATTAGCTTCAGTTCATTTTCGGTGACTTCAGTTTCTTTTTCAGCTATGTGATCAACAGAGATGGAAAATGTTGGTGTTGCTGGATCATTGGTGATTGCTTCTGTACCTAGAGTACCAATAGCAAGAAATCCATGGAAAAGCTCTGTAAGAGCATTTGGTGGTTCTTCTTCGAGGTCATCCTCTTCCACTCTTGCAGCCTCTACACTGGTAAATGAGTTTCTGAGGTAGTTGTCTCTTTGGGCTTTGCTGAAGGGCTTAGAACTGTAACTTCCTTTTGGATAGCATTGTAAGTCGTCTAACGATGGTTGACCTGTAAAACCTGTAAGGCAAGCACAAGAACTCCCTGATATGGAAAACATATGTAACTAAAATAGCATGGATTACAGTGCATTTAAGTAGATTTGCAAGCTTCATAGGATCTTGTTGCTTTTCTGTTTCATAGCAGAACTAAAATTGAATTTTCTCTTTCGATGTCAGTGTACATTATTTTGGTTGATAGACTCTTGACTTTTTTGATCTGTTCTGTGAAAAGGTGCTGTGAGTCTGTGTTCATGTTTATTACAGTACATTGCTATAATCTGCAATCTAAAATATCTATTTTTTTGTGCTGATTATTATCTGCAGCAGTTGGGATTAAGATATTTCAGTATTGAACAATGTTCCAAGTGATACAATGCTATTCAATATCAGATGGACGTCACAAATGTGTAACTCACCAATGGAAAAATCTTTTGGTGCTTCACCGCTGTTCTGCCGGAACTTGCGATGCATCCAACCTAATAGCTGCAGCAAAGACAGATGGAGATGACCTCCATGAAATGGCAAGGAATGCAAATAAAGAAAGGCAATAAAAATGTTTAAATAATCTTATGTTTCTCATGAACAGTAATACCTTCATTTTGGTTGCACTATCAGAGAGCTTGGTAGGAGTTGGTGGAACAATTCAACTATATATATACTGTGTCATGCAGACCATTAATCATGTGGAAAAGCCATTGAGGTCTGAAGTTGATAGGAACTATTTTTACTCATTGGTAACTTTTTCTTTGTTGTTATTTATTTTCCTTTTAGAAGTTTTTAGAGAGTGATGATTTTCTAAATTCCAGAATTTTAGTCTCAAAATATTTTTGGATGAAGTCAATCAGATTGCACCTATCAATATTATGTGTTCGTCTTACATGTTTCTACTTATTAAGACCTAAAATATATATCTCCATATGCATGTTAACAAGTTATAATGACTGATATATTTTTTGGCACTTCTTCTTGTATGTACTAGAACCTTTCGGTGACACATTTACAACTAGTAAATTTCTAAAATAGCTGTAACTTACTATAATTTTAGTTTTTCTTGATACTGTTGTTAGCGTCCCCTGTGATGACAAGAGGACAGTAGAGAATATTATATGATGCTAACATTCAAACATTATGTGACAGTGAGGAAGATCTTTAGTCACATGAACGGTAAACTCGATGGTCATTATGGTTAATCATAGGTCCACTGCTTGACAGAGATCACAATGAAAGGACCTAAGCTTATTAATCTTTGAACAGAAAATAATTGGATGGTGCAGTTGGTTTAGGACTTTTAGTGTCATCCTTTACATGGATTTTGTGCTTGCGGAAAAAAAAAAAAAAAAAAAAAGAAATTGATACTACATAAAAGATAGAAGCAAGGAGATTCCAGTTTAGATATCATTGTTATTTTATGATGCTACAAGATATGTTTTGTCATATAACTTCATTTAATTATTTTCTTCAACATTTATCTTCGATGATCGATAGGCCAGTAGGGATGGTAGTGTGCTTGAAAGGCTATTATGTGTGCCATATGCTAAGGTAATAGTTAGTACATAGTGTTGAAGACATACATTATGTTTTTTGCCAAGTTATAAATTGCCATAATGTAGCATTACCTTGTAGATAACATATTGAAGCTTTTATGACAAAGTAAGACCTTTGTAATTTTGTGGCAGCATGGCCTTGCTGTTTATGTTGTTAGTCAATTCTTCTGTTGGTCTGCGGTGTGCATGTAGCTGATGAAAAGGTGTTTAATAATATGAAAACACATATCAGAAGTAGTTTTTTATTTTAGAATTGCATATGCCCCACTTGCATTTTGATTCACCTGCTGATCAGAAAATGGTTTTTAGTTAGAGACAATTTACAGAGGGCCATCTTTGGTGAAATCATTATCTTCACACATGCTCTGAATTGGTCACCAGGAACAATCCATGTTAAATTTCGTTCACGCATAATTTTAGAATTTCTTTTTAAAACAAGTTGTCACAATGTTTCTCCTAGCTTGTCTCCTTCGAAATGGTTTTGAGTTTAGTTGCTTTCAGATATTCACAACTTGTTCAGCTTTTCCTCGACTTTATTGTCAGACCTGGCAGAATTTGTATAGCAAGCCAGTGGACCTTTGTTGGATAATATAATAGGTTCTTGAAATTAAGAAAGAGCACAAAGAGAAGCACAAGCCTTGAGATTTGTCATGAGGATACGTGGGTTCAGTTTCTGGTTGATGTTAGATACTTATCCGAAAATAACAGAGATTTGAAAGATTTAATTGAGACTACATAGGATTACATTAACATACTTGATCCATCAAAGATATGTGATGAACTGGTTCGTCTTTTTTGCTTTGTTAGAAGCAGGACGTATATCTTGTATTGTAAGTTTCTCTTCTCAGAAAATCTAAAATTTGATTGCTTGGAACATACTCAGATGCTGTGAATTGTCATCATTAGCTTGTCTTTAACATTTTATGCTGAGCCTTATATTGCAATAGATGTAGTGTCACACATGGCACTGGAATAATCTTTAACTAGTTTTCAAAGTTTAGTTTCTATTGCTACGATATCTTAGATTAAGAAATGTGGTAAGTCCTTTGAATTTGATCCATGAATCTACAGATAGGCTCTCCCCGTCTCTCTTTCTCTCTCTCTCTCTCTCTCTCTCTCTCTCTCTCTCTCTCTCTCCCCCTCCATTTGAGAGCAGGCAACAAGATGATGTCTGGTAAAGAAACTGTCATCATATGAGTACATTAATAGGTTATTTTTGGTATATCTGTAGTGAATTTCAGTAATATGCAGGAGACAGCTTGCTTGGGTTGTATGCTACATGTATGCTCTTGACATTCATCATTCATATTTTGATACATAACTTATTTTCAGAATCAAGTTCAGCTGACTTCTGTAATGTTTCAAACAAGCTGCAGATTTCTAAATACAGAGATGGCAGTGATTAATTACTTGTTGAAGTTTCTGGTTTCAACTTGCAACTTGGACGAGGAAATGTATTATAATCTCAGAGGAGGTGGAAAAGTCGAATGTAATCTCAAAAGGATGATTATGGATGAACATGCCATTCAAACACATTGGAATTTGACTTCTAATATGTTTTTATACAGCTTTTATATCATTCTTTCCCTGAATATTACTTGATTGAATTGGGTCTCTTGGTATGGCTACCCATGTGTGTGTGTGTGTGTGTGTGTGTGTGTGTGTATTCTCAATTTTCGGCCATTTACGAAGCTAGTGGCTGGTTACCACAACTTATTTCACCTGTGGCTCAAATTGAACAATTCTTGATTTACTGTTGGTTTTATCAGCTTGCGAAAACACAGTTGCAACTGGAACCTTCTTACAAACACTGAGGGAGATGTACCAGCACCGATCCAGATTCCTGGTACATAGTTAATCGCTGTCCTCTCCGAAGGGGCTGCATTACCCTACCAATTGCAGCTTCTAGCATCTCACCCCAAGTGGAGGTGTGTGTGTCCTCTCTTATGATTTTATGCTAGTAGGGGCCTATATATTCAAGCAACACTTGCTAAAAAAAGCTTTATCATGAATAAAACCTTGTGCTGATTGATTTTTTCGTCGATATGCTATCTAAACCATTAGATTTCACATCCCCCCTGCATGGCATGTCATGGATTTTTTCGTAAAGATTGTCATCACTTAGGCACTTTTTCTTTCTAAATTTTGTCTGGAACCCTCGTATTTTTATAGTTTGCCTAGAGGCGGTCGCCTATGTAAAATCTTGGGTAGAGAAAATGAGTAAAATAACAAAAAAAAAAGATCCAAAATCCAATTGCAAAGCTTTGTAAATGACATTGTCAAGCATATGACTTTTACCTGTTCTGTGTAGCCCACAAAAATAGAGCAGTTGTACTTTTTTGAATCAACAAATATTGCTTTTTATGTTATCAGTAGGAATACTAATTGGAAAATCCAGCTAAGAACCCTGGATTTTAATATCTGGGCTTTCTCTTTGTTGGTTTCTGAGGTTTTCTTTCGATTAAAGAGTGTAATAATTCACATTATCTTGTCCAAATTCTTTGTTCGCCCCAAGTGAAGTTTGTGGTCTGCCTGTAGCCATGCTTGTCACTTATCCAATGTGTGGTATTGTATTTAGCTTTCTAATAATTTGCCACAAACTAACCTAATTAGGTGCTAAGATTAAATGTAACCAAGACCTTTACAGTTTTTTTGAAATGACTGAAATAGTCATCTTTTTGCAGATAATTTGATCATATCATGTTGGCTTTATCATTTTATTTGCTAACTTGCATTTCTGTTGCTTAATCCAAATTATTTTATTTTAATTTATTTTATGATGGAAATGCCACCATCCACTAATTTATAAGATGGAGTGAGTAGAGATTCCTCCTGTTGTTCCTTTTACTTCAAGAAGCGTGTGATTTTTTGCTTTTTTAGCATGGGAAGATGGTATAGTACAAGTGCAAGATATGTGAGGATTGTGGGTTTGAACATTCATAGAGGTTGGGAACACAGTACTTTCTTGAAGAATTATTGGCCTTTTAGAAAAATCATCCATCTCATACTCGGATCCTAATTATATTTAGAACCAAATGTCTATACACGTGGACCTCTGATTACAAATTAAGGAGAGATTAATGAAATAAAGTTCAGACATCTTTATATTTTTATTTTGAGTGTATAGTTTCAACAGAGGAGGTATTCAATTCTTGCCGGAGCGTGATACATTCATCTTGATTAACATTATGAGTTGCATTAGCCTTATCCACATCCTCACTGTTTCTTATAAATATATAATAGTATCTTTCTCTCTCGCGTGCGATGCACGCACATATCATTATAATATAATATTATTAAATTTCATAAATTTATGAAATTAATATTTTAAAAAATATATATAGTTATGTTCAATTATTTATATATGTAGCATCATTATAATAAAGATACAAATATTATATATAAAATTATATGTGAAAACTAATTAATTTTATTTATAAAATACACTCATCAAATTATCAAATATATAGATTCTTTTTTTAAATCAAGAAAATTGAATAAAATTTAGAATATTAATGTGAACATTTTTTATTATTATATATAACATCTAATCTATATCAAATAATTATGAAGATATATGAATTTTTTTATTATTTTTTATTAAGTTAGTAACATTACCAATATTAACAAATATAAATATAATTTTTTTTTCTAAAACTTCGTCTCTTTTGTGAAAAGAAAAATGACCGGAAAAAAAATAACAAATATAAAAACAACAAAAAATAATAACAAATATAAAAATAACCCATTTATTTATATTATATTATATATATATATATGTATATTTGTGAAGGGACCTTATATATTTTTCGTTGAACTGAGCACTCACGGGTGAAAATGACTAAATGAGTGCAGTTAGATTCCTTCAATTTTTTACCAGCAACAGAAGGAACAAATAAAGAAGCATACTTTTGTCCTGATGAATTAAATTCTTTTATCTTGGGCCCAACAACGGTTAGCCATATTGAAGGTAAAGGCTAAGGCTTTAGGAAATTCTAACACGGATTGAACTGTCTCTTCCATGGGCCACAACTCCTGCAATGAATAAATGTTCCCTTGCCCTACACCCCCGCCCCACGATTGGCTGCATCCAAATCCAATTCAGCCAGCGACTCTGCTTTTTGTGGCCTTGCAATTAAATTTTCAAAAGGTACTAAATTAGATCAAATTTAATTTAAATTGTTGGGTATTGATGTCGAGACTTTCGCCCGCCTCAAACTGCCACTCTTTTACCTATATAAAGGTATATGAGTTAACCTAGAATTGTCATGAACTCGAATTGACTTAGAAAAATATATTATTAGACCACATCGAGTAGATCATTGGGCCATAAGAATAACATAAATTACCAAATAATTAAAATACTGACATAAGATATGTACATATTAGAATTTATAGAACTGACGCAAGGGGAATTGTAGGGGTATTTCAAATATGGAGTAGATGAATAGTGTCACACCAACTTTGATGTCAAGTTGCATTGTTGGTTGAAGTGCTGCGACTCTAAATTTGACACCAAACTTGGACATATGATGTGGGTTGGAGTTGCTTTTGCTCATACTAGGATCAACGAGCTGAGTTAAGTTCGAGCTTGGATAGGCTAAGTTTGGTTCGAGAATGTTGAGCTCGAGCTTGAAGCTTGTCAAGTTCAGACTATCAAACTCGACTTGAGC
Organism: Caryopteris x clandonensis; assembly: GCA_028749325.2. Classification (NCBI taxonomy): domain Eukaryota; kingdom Viridiplantae; phylum Streptophyta; class Magnoliopsida; order Lamiales; family Lamiaceae; genus Caryopteris; species Caryopteris x clandonensis. The sequence goes on from JAPYKT020000004.1 coordinate 6,124,749, forward strand.
TCATGATATGGGCTTGTGAACTTAACTCGGTTTGACTTGAAACTTAAGTTTACTATAAAAAAATTATTTTTGCAATCTATTAATATGACTTCAACATTTTTCTATCAACTTTCAACCTTTCAAAGAAAAGAACATGCGGTTAATAATAAAAAAATAACAAATTTAATAAACAAAATTACAATGCTCATAGTTAAATATCTCAAAAAACTAAAATTTACATCATTAAAAAGTCTCACAATAAATAATATTTTGTATTATCAAAAGTGAAAAATTGATACAAAATAATTAATAATTGTCTTCTTTCTTACAAATTTTCTTACTTCATGTCTTTTTTCATAAGTTTTTATAATTTTTTTAGGTAAAGTATTACTTATTACTCATATTTTGGGTAATATATATAATTAATTAAAAAATAATCGAGTGTGCTCACAAAATTTCGAGCCAAGTCTAAGTAAGTTTGGCTCAACTTATTAATGTTTTGAGTCGAGTGTGAGCTTGAGTCAAGTTGATCGAGTTTTGATCGACTTGAAGTCGAGCAGCTTGTGATGGCTCATCACACCCTTAGCTCACACTAATTAATTATTAAATAATAATTACCAATTAGAACATTAAGATAAAAAAGAAAACTTTACAATGAATGATGATTTAACATTAGCATTTTACATCCTTATTCCCTACTATAAAATATTATTGAAACTCAGAAAACAGTATATGTGCTGTGAAGACGTACATAAAGCCCAATGCAAAGGTTGAAATTGTTGTGTAGAACTTTCCTCTATCTTATTTATATAGAGCAGATTTAAGAGGATCAATACCATTTATTCCTCAAGAAACTAATTGAAGAAGACTTTCATACCCTTTAAATATTCATGGCTTCAAATGGGATGATCATAAGTAACTCCCTACATTAATGCAACCAATATATATGTAAGACAACTTAGTCACCTTATATCAACAGGTGTCCAATCGATTAAAACAAATCAAACGAACCAAAATTTTGATTAACAAGAACACGACAGTAATATCTTTCAATACAAAAATTAATATATTTATGATTAAAGAGTAATATTTTTCATCACAAAGAGTATTATTTTTACAATTAAGTAGCAGTGTCTTTCAACACAAAGAATAATACATTTAATAATATTTTTCAATACAAATAATAATACATATAAATACAATGAATATACATTTAAGCACAAAAAATAATACATTTATGTTTAATAATAATATCTTTCAACACAAAAAATATTATTCTTCAATACAAAAAGTAATACATTTACAGTAAAATAATAATACATTTAACTATGATTTGAAGAAAGATGGCGCTTATGAGACTCACTCTTTTTACATTTATTTTTTGCAGAATTATGAAATTATATTACTCATGTTTGAATTTTCTAGTGAGAATTCATGCAAAAATAATTGCTTAACTATATTTGTGATTTGTTTTTTAGGAAGTTGAGGGAGACAGTCATCTTTGGTTTACTCTAACAAACATATTAACCTCATTTAGAAAAAAACAATATTTTATATATATGAAATTTGATCATATTTAATATATAATTCCTATAAAATACATACACAATATATATAGAATTGATATATCTTTTTGTGCGAATCTAGGTTGAATGTAGTTTTAAATTTCTTTATATTCTGTCATGATTCCTGCTGTAAGAAAGCATGGGTGACCGGGATTAGTTTTATGGCAATGTCATTAGGACAAACTTTAAAGACCCAAATATGATTAAGTAAAGTAATTAATGTCGCCATCCTCCAGAAGTCCAAATTAGGTTATTTGTTTAATCCAGATTTCTTTCACTGAACCAATCCCTCTCCTCTATTTATTGTCAAGAAAATGTGGGCCACCTAAGAAAAAAAGAAAGAGGGGAGAAAGGGACAGGACATTTCCATATTTCAGTCCCAAATTCCAAACATGTACCATGCTGGGACACTTACCCCTAAAGTAAGGCATCTTTGTTTTACTATAATAATTGAATCTCATCTCACCACTTTCTATAATACATAAATCTAAACCTAACATTTTAATAAAATAATATATATAAGTAATAAATCATATAAATGTTATCTAAACATCATAATAAAAATTTAAAAGAATTTCAGACAAAACTACAGTTATCTTATGAGCTGAGTGCATGTCTATGGAATTGTAGTAATTATAGATTTTTTTTTATAATTTTAGCAAATTAAATAGTGAAATTAAAAATTACATTTTTTTGGAATATTTCCTCGATATTTCTTTGATTATATATATATATATTGATATTTCACCAATTTTTTTATCAGTTTAATATTTAATTCAATATATGTCAATATTGATATTTTTTTATATTGTTTCATATTTTATGAAACATCCATGATTTCATGTATATTTGATATTATTATTCTCCATCGTGTTTGAAATTGATAGACATAAGTATTGATTCTCTCTCTTTATCAAATATCTAAGAATATAAAAAAATGTGAGTTTATTGTGCATTGAATACTTATTTAACTAAAAAGGAGTAACACTTTTCAAGTAAACAAATATTATTTAATAGTTAAACAAGTAATGCTCTACGCTTTTAGCTAAAAAAAAATATCCTAATTAGTTTTGTTAAAAGAATAGATATATAATTTGATTTGTTGGAATAAGTGGGGTGGGGGGTTCCATTTAGTTGTAAGGATAAGGAGGAATCTTGCAAACCGGTTAATTATTTTTCAGTCACCAACACATAACCAAAAGATGGATAAAGAAACAAGTTGAAGACTAATATACCCACCTCTACATTATTTTTTCCTTTTAACTACATTTTCGATATTTTAAATTGGACTTTTATTCTAATATAAAATACATTTGGCTCTTCTGCATATCAAAATACACTTGAAATTTAATTATATTCAAATAAATTAAGAAATTTAAAAAGTAAATTTTATAATTTTATAATTAAAAGGATATTCTCAAATATATTTAATAGATCTTAAAAATCTCAAAAGGACCTAAAAGTTCATTAAAAACAAATCTAAACCTTAAAAAATAAACATCATCCTGAAATTGCAACTACTTTGTTGTTTTTTTTTTTTTAATATTTTGAACCATAAAAAATAAAGAAAAATCATAATATACATATAAATATATATGTATGTATATATATATATGTTGCAGGTTGAAAAATGAAGGACCAGAAATAGATAAGCATTGGAGTTGGGCAGTGGTCCCCACACAAAGTACAAGGTACAAAAGCACTGTATAGTTCATGATTATGTTATTATTATTTTAATAGTATGCAGGCGTGGGGACCATCCAACGAAGACTTTGCTGAATTTAATGGACGATACGCCATAAACTGCAAACGCCTTTCGCCCATTCACCACATCTGCAGTTCAGGCTCCCAAAGGTGGTATAATTCTTACCAGTATAAATAATAAAATAAAATACCTATTTAAAATAAAAAATAATTTATGTGCTCAAAATATAAAAAATTATGTTTTATATTCAAAATATTAATTTTGATTTTAATGAAATGAGATCCACATTTTTTATAATTGAAAACAGAGAAAGGAAAAAAAATAGAGGAGGAGATAAATTTCAAGTTATTCATAAAAATCTTTCAGCGTGAATAATTTTTTTGTGAAAGTCTTTCTTTTTTCTGCCTTTCACAATTAACAATAATTGTGAAGTTTTTCTCAATTAACATAATGTGAAAGTCTTTCTGCTTTTACATTTTGTGAAAGACTTTATGCCTTTCATAATGCATTTCATAATTAACATTTTGTGAAAGACTTTATGCCTTTCATAATGCATTTCATAATTAACGAATTGAGGAGGAGAGAAGAAAGATACGAGAAAAGAGGTAAAATAATTGAAAAGGAAAGAGAAAGTAGAGAAAAAAAATGAAGAAATGAATTTCACAATTAACAATTGGGTAGAAAAGTTATATTTTTAGTTTAATCATATAAAATAGTTTTAAGTATACTTTTTAATTTTTAGAAAGTTAATATTTTAAAAAATAGTGTGTTAGTTTTGATTAGTTGATTTTTTTTTCTAGAATATTTATTTAAATGTGCTAAAATACAAATAACTTTTTTATTTCTACTATATTTTTTACATATAATATATTAAATTAATCATACTTTTACAATATTTAATTTTACACCCGTATCGTATATACTAAAATGATATATTAGGTGCGGACAATAAAATTATTTTTAATTGATTATTTGGGATTAAATTTTAATATTTTTTATTTATTGAATTATTTATATTGGATTTTGGCCGCAAGTAATATATTGTTTTATATAAACATATATTTTGTATATATCTTTACTAATAAAATAATAATAATTTTATATATTCCTAAATATTGATTAACTTAATATTATATTATAAATATGTTTTATTTTATTTTAAAAATATATTACAAATCACATATCATACAGGAGCAATGCTAATAATAATTACAAAAAATTAATTCATTTTAATTATATTTTATCTTTATGACTGTTTGTACTTTATTTACTAGATAAACTCCAAGTATACAACTTAAATACTAGGTAGTGTAGCTTCCTTTATTTTTTTTCAAAATTGCATAATATATTTATTTTAAGCTTTAAATATATATTCTTAAATTATTATTTAAGTTCTTCAAAAGAATCTTCATTGGATTATTATTATTATTATTATTATTATTATTATTATTATTATTATTATTATTATTATTATTATAATTATTATTATTATTATTATTTATTTATTTTATTTTTTTTAATTTTTTTTAACTTTGTCTATGGAACAAAAATACTAATGAACTTTGTGTCAGTATGTAAGGTGTCATGCACGATAGGTTTTTTGTGGAGATCAGTTTGCAAAAAACTCACTCGATATTTAATTAGAAAATTGCTTGGGTTAATTAGTTTTCTATACTTAATATAAAAGTAAGAATGCTGAAAATAAGGATTCTATGTCATCACCACAAATTTTATCTATATTTAATATAAAAAAATATGCTAAAAGGACATATGTTACTTCAACACATATTCTGCATTTTATACTTAAAAAATATCTTTTAAAAAATTATATGTAGGAAACAAAAAGTAGTTTATTTTTTCTAACTAAAATTTAATAACTCAAATAACTTTTTTGTTATAAATTTGTTTTTGAAATATGATATATTGCATTAATCATTTTTTACGATCTTTAATTAGATACTAATATTGTATATATTAAAATAAAATATTATGTTTAAAATATTAAATAAAGTTATTACAATTTATTTAAAATATATGTTAGATTTGATTAAAAAATGGATTAAATTCTTGTATGAATTTGAGACAATATAAAATAATAACAAATATTTTTATAAAATAAATTTATTATATCATTCAAGTATATAATTAGTTGTTTCATTTTAATATTTTTAACTGATTTTAAATATTTGTATTGATTTTGAGAAATTATAGTGGGTTGGATTGAGTTAAAATTTTAAAATAAAGTTCGTCGTGCAATTTATTATTTACTAGATAAAACATTTGAAAGATTGATGAAACGTATGAAACTATATAGGGAAACCCTAAGATTTTTAATTTCTTATATCTACTGCATATTGAAAATGTTATTTGCTATTTGATTTTATAAGTAGAATATATATATATATATATATATATATATATATAAAGAAAAAGAAAACACACACAAAATATAATTCGAAAATGATAAATAATTGGTATGTTGCATTATAAAGAGTTACGAATAGGCATGTTGTGACAATTTTAATTTGTGACGAAAAATAAATATATAGTAATTTAACAATCAATATTTTATATACGATGGTGTCTCATAATTTATAGTTTGTAATTTATTTAAATATGAGTTCTTAGTATCTTTTTACTTCCTTTATTTATATCATGACTATTTCTTTTTATTTTTATTCTTATCATTTAAATATTTTTTAATCACCTATCATTTAATTTATATATTTGTATAAATAATAATAATAATAATAATAATAATAATAATAATAATAATAATAATACTACTAAATAATAATAATAATAATAATAATAATAATATATCATTTATTGTGATATTAAAGCTTAATATATTCTAACCCGTGCATCGTATGGACGGAGATCTAGTTTTATTTATGCATGATTAGATGAAAATTTATACTTGTCATTCTTGAAATTATGCGTAGGAAAATAAAAAGTATTATACGACATTTTTTATGTATATTTTTTCGTACAACTTGAGATCAAAATAATTTCAAAAATCCTATTGGTTAAAAATGCAAAGATTTCAAAACATGCTTATTTATATGTGTATCAAATGTACATTTTTTGCATTATCTTTGTGATTTAAAGTATTAATACATAATCTATTGATACATGATTTTATAAATGATGTATCAATACTCCTTAAAACATAATCATGTCATCTAAGACAGATCATTGCAAGGAATTAATGTTACCTCTTGTTTATCCCCTTAAAAATGTTCACCACCTCATGTTTCAAGACCAAGATCTATTTTTTATTGCATGCGCCATAGTTTTCTTTTAATTACACAATTTAATTTAATTGCAAAATGATCCTCCATTTTGGTCTATAAATAAAGGCTTTGGTCAACTACAATTCTCTCATTTTCTCATCACAAATACACCACAAATTTTCAAAAATAAGAAGGAAGGAGAGGAAGTGCTAAAATCCGTTAGAAGAAAAGATCATAGACAAGGGTTTTTGAAAGAATTATTCAAGAAGTTCTTAAGTTTTGCAAAAGATTTTAAGGTGATTGGCTTAACTAGAGGCATAATTATGAAGGTTTTTTTCATTGCATGTGATTATGGAGTTCTCTTAGTCTTAGGTGTGTTGGGGATCAGTTGTTGTAGAAAACATGCTTACAAAAGCAAATGTATGAATTATTTACTTGAATAACTCTTTTATAGTCAAAATGCTCCAAATTTGCTAAATGATCTAAAAATGTTAACATGTATGAGGTTTATTATAATCTGATATTTTTATGAAGTGTATACTAGCTAAAGAAGTGATATTTCAAATTTCATGACTTTTGAAGTGTTTGCTATTTTAGTAAACTTCTTCTTGTGACCATATTAGAATTTGAAATCACATGCTACATGTATATTGTAATTTGTATAAAATATTCTACGAAGTTTTTGAGAAAAGCCTTGGACTATGTGTTAATTTAATATTTTAGAAATATTTGGTTAAAAATTGGGATCATTTGGAATTGTTTACGATTTTTAGTGGTTTTTGAAAGAAAACTTGTTCGGGGTGAAATCCCACTAGACCACCCTTGAATTTTTATAAATTTCTTGTGTGATCATTTTTAAAAAAATGTTTTTATATGTTGTTATATGGCTAGTTTTAAGGTTAAATATATTTTATGATGAATTTTACGATTAAGACCAATTGGATAGCTGTTTTCATCGAATTCAACCTTAGAAACTGATTTTTTTCTAAAATTGTGTGTTTGAAATCTTGGAAAACTATTTGATATGTGAATATATGATAAATTTTTTATATGTGTGTTTAATTTCATAGTCAATAGGAACTTGATGAGTGTGTAATAAATTATTTGTTATAAAGTTTCAATGTGACTAATTTACCAAGTGTGTGATAATGTCTTATTTGTAAAAACATAAATGTGTATACGGGTATTTGGGATGTCCAATTATGAGTCGTTCAATTGGAAATTAATATATGTTATCGAATATTTGTTCGCAATTTTATTTCACTTAAAATATGACTCGTAAATGCATGAGGTAAATTATAGTAAAATATGGTGTGAACAAGTATCGTATCCACATGAATATTCTATAGTAAAATCCAATGAGTACTTGTTTATGATATTTTTCTTTATCTAAAGACTTCAATAATTGGAATGAGTTTTATAAAATAAACTAAAACAAATAAAGAATAGAAATAAATAAAGCAAATTCACACAACTAAGGATATTCAGAGTTTATAAGAGTTTTCTTTAATGTATCAAACCATATTTAATTCCTATATTTGTATTAGAATCACTAAGATATTTGGATCATTTCTCTCAAGTTATATCTAAATGTAGATTAGATGACATCGATCATTCTCAAGATATCATCTAACTCCCAATTGTGCCTAAGATCTATTCTCATCATAATACTTACCAATCTCTCGATCTAGCAAGTTTATGTTATGCATTCCTAATCCATTAGCCAATTACTCCTTCTCGAATAATAATGAATTAACTACACATTTACAATTATTCGTCACATAATTCCATGCGACATTCAAATCAAGGAAACATAAACAAATATAGGAATGAAAATAATATCATTAAAGAAAAACAGATGAATCCATACAAATGAAAGCCTTAGAATCACTAGATGTTTAGCCACTTATATTCAATACATAATCCATGTGAAACATATTGATAATCACATCTAAATAAAAAGTACATAAGAAAATAAAACTATTTGAAGCCAAACGATCTTTGTTTCTCTCTCTCTCTGATGACTTGGTTGATTAATTCTCCTTTGTATCCTCGTTTCTAGCTCTCAAATCTAATATATATTGTATGTTGTATAATGTATATTGTATATTGTATCCTCTAAAATCTGATGTAACTCCTCCTTTTATAAACAATTACTAGGGTTTTGATATCAGCCGTATCTTTGTTTTAGAATGAAAAGATACGCATGAATCACACCAAATCGTGATGGTTAAGATCATATCATGAGGATAAACACGGTCCGTACTTAAGGACTATGCACGGTCCGTGCAAGGTCACGCACGGGCTGTGCTTCATGAAGCTCATATCTGGGTTAGTCTGATATGGTGCACGGGCCGTGCTTTGGTCGTGCCTCTGGGGTCCGTTCTTAGTTCGCGTGCATGGCTCGTGTGACTTGAGACTTGGTCTATACGCCCCTTAATTATCTGTTTTTTTGTCAAAACTTCAACCAACACGTGACGTAACAAAATATAACAAAATTATTATGAACTCATCACTTAGGTCTGTGCAATTGCTTAAAAATCGTACAGAATAACCCCGAATTGTATGTAAATCCTATGTTTGTCAAGTCTAAGTGTGGAAAAGTGTCAAGTGCGGTTTGAGCAACCATGCTTTCCAGGGCTATCCCCGAATACCAAATTGGAGAATGTGGGTAACTTTTAAATATCTTATCTTAATTAGATTAATTGATACTTTGTAACTGATATATGGCTCATTGGGCCGGTTGGTGATATTATGTTGACACACCGATTACGAATATAATTACTCTTATAGGTATTATCTGCTAGTGGTCTTATGTCAACATAGAAAACACGAGTGAGGCTACATTTTCACTATGTCCGCTGGTGAGTGTACGGGCTCACAGCTAACACTGTACCATTAAGTATGGGTCGGGACAAGTGAACAACTTCGATTTGTTGGTTGGTTTTGTTAATACAATATAATTTTTAGTTATTCCACTGGGCTTCTCTTCCGAAAGATGTCTCATGATGCTAATATCAATTTGAGGTCTAGCGGATGACGGAGATGAGTAGTTGCTCGCAGGGCTCTTTTTTGTACTCAATTTGTGGTTGTTGTTGTTATATGTATGTAAAAATGTTGACCTGCTACTACTATTTCGATGTTATGTTATAAGACTTATGGGATTTTTTTTATCGTCAGATTTGATTCAAGAGTATGGATAATACAAGTCTTTTGAACTTGTTATATTGAATAGGTTTTCTTTTCAAAGCAAGATTTTTTTCAACTTATATTTCTTTAAGCCTCCCGCTAATATTATATAATATAGAAAAGGAGTTTTTCGTCAAGCCTAATGTTAGTCACATAATGTTGGTTTGGGACCTGCTTGAGGGACCGTGATATTACAAGTAGAATGAACATGTTTGATCCCACAAAGATCGATGACTAAACAAATTAATTAATGTGATTAGAAAAACTTAATTTTATTTAAACCATCGAAATTAGAAATTGTGTTTATCGTGTATTTCTCTTTTTTGAGAACACACCATTAGAATTCTTTAGTTATTGTACACCACCTCAAATGGGTTAAACTTGTGAGCGAATTTGGCCTGAACTAACCTTGAATTCCAAGATTTAATTTTGTCGCCCACCAAACACTGCAACAAATTACAAAGGACCAAATTCACTACCTTCATCTAACCATTAGCTTGTGGGAGATGCGCACTATTAGAGTCTAGGTGTGCATTAGCCTGGTGCCATATACTACACTAGAAATGACTCAAAGACCATGTACTTTGGCTAAAAACAATGGATTGAGGGAGACATGCTGGCGATAAATTTCACGAAAGAAAATTTGAGAACCATGCACGACATCTTGGTGTGTTTACAAGGAATGAAATGGTTTATCTTTGAGAAACGAGCAACAACCACCAAGATAGACCCATGACCTGGTTGAGTGCGAGAAAGACCAAGTAGAAAAACCATGCTAATTGCATACTAAGGTTGAGTGGGAATTGACAGAAGAGGATTAAGACAAACATTGTAAGAATTCTCTTAGAAACATAGACACGGCAGTTAGTCACAAAACACACGACATCTTGACATAGAGCAGATCAATCAAAACATCGTAGAGGCAAAATAAGCATGTGCTCATGACCCACATACCCTGCGCTGTGAAGTTGGATGATAAGTTGTTAGCGTAAATTGAACTTAGGGACACACAACGACAACCCCTTATGTAGAAAACCCTCAGCCATTGCATAATCAGAAGCCACACTAGTGTGTAATTAATCCGAAATAGGCCTAAGATGAGGATCAAAGGAGTAAAGATCAATGAAAATATCAAAACATATATCAACCGTACACATGTCTGCTAAAAGCACATGGCATCAACTCAGGGCATCAACAACGTGACTGGATGCACCCGAAAGATGTTTGAGGACAAGTGCGAACTGCTGGAGTAATTGAACTCCTGTTGATATAAATAATGACACCAATGGCTAATTGTCCAAAACCACCGCATAGAACTCAACATCATAAGTGTTCTACTGCATATTTGCTCCATTCAACTTTTCACTAAAATATGCCACCGGACGACCTTGGGTTCTCAACCCGCCTTTACTTCCAACCTTAGACACGGCGTAACTCAACTCAAATGGTAAGGAGGACTTTTGTAGCACCAACAATGGGGCATGTGTAAGCATGTCTTTCATGGTGCAAAAGGCCTCATCGATCGCAAAAGTCCACAAGAAAACCTTTCCATGTATAAAGCTCGTTATTGGTGTCATGATCAAATTGAAATGAGGAATGAACCGTCCGTAGAATGAAGCTCAGCAAGACCCTAATTCCAACCTTAGAATGAAGTCATGAAATTCGACAAAACTTAGCCTCAATTTTTGAACTACCAACAACAATTCCAATGGAAGAAAGATGATACCCCAAGAATAACACTTGCTCAAACAAAAAACTAAATTTATGTGGAGTAACAAAGAAGGATTCCCTGCCTAGAATATCGTATACCACTCATAAATGATCAGGTCTGTTGACATAGATCGATTGCAAGTTGTGCGAAGGAGAGAAAAATAAGTTTTATAATTTTAATAAAGTAATATTTTTCAAAATAATTATTTAATAGCTTAAAAAAATATCCCTTTTATTTTTAAAATCTTACTTTTAGCCCTATATATACTCCATTCATGCCATAAAGATAGCCCCTCAAGTTTCACAATGACTATAAAATGCATTTAATATATTTAAAAATCCTTACTATACCATAATTAATATTATTGATTAAAGAATGTTAAATACAAATAATTAATTTCAATAAATATTAAGAGTGTATTAGAGAAAAACACTTAGTGACCATCTTTCCGAAACATTCCAAGAAAAGACTGGGTTTTTTTTCAATATAATGCTAAAAAAAAAAAAAATTTACGAAATAGGCATGTTTTGGAACAGTTTTTTAAAATAGGTAAAACGTCACCGCCGGTGACGTTATTTCGAAAAAACGTCACCGGAGGTGACGATCTTAAAATTAAACGAAAGAACGTCACCTTTAGGTGACGTTCTTTCCAAAACATGTTATATATATATATATATTATATGCATACATCATACATGCATACATATATATATATACACTGATATATATATATATAAACTGTATGATATATATATTTTTTTTAAATATATATTCTTATTAATATATATAAGTATATATTTATAAAATATATATTCATATATCAAAATAAATATTAAAATATAATTAATAAAATTAAAATATTATAATTTTATTTAGGATAGTAAAAAATATTTAAATTTATTTTTATAATACATATATTATATATATGTATATGTATTTATAAAATATATATTTATAAATAATAATATATATTTTGAATATGTATATATATATATATATTTTTTATTTATTAAGTAAATATATAAAAATATATATTAAATTATAATTTTAAAAAGTAAAATATTATAATTTTATTTAAGATAATAAAAAAATTATTAAATTAAATAATAATTTTTAATTATTAATTCATATTTTGAAAATAAATAATATATATATAATAATAATAATAAATATATATATATTTTTTCAGATATTATATTTTGAAAATAAATAATATATATATAATAATAATATATAAATATATATATATATTTTCGGATATTATATATATTATTATTTATAAATATATATTATATAAATATATACATATCTATATATAATATATATTATATATATAAATGTAAAAACGTTAATGTATTTTATTTTAATTTCATATATATATTTATATATTATTATTATTAAATATATTTATTTATTTTGAATATGAATATAAATATTTTTATTTATTAAGTAAATATATATTAAATTATAATTTAAAAAGTAAAATATTATAATTTTAATTAAGATAATAAAAATTATTAAATTAAATAATAATTTTTAATTATGAATTCATATTTTGAAAATAAATAATATATATAATAATAATTTATAAATATATATATATATATTTTCGAATATTATATATATTATTATTTAAAAATATATATTATATATATATATCTATATATAATATATATAATATATAAATGTAAAAACATCACCTTAAGGTGACGTTTTTAGATTTATATATATATATTTTATTATTTATTAAGTAATTATATAAAAAATATAAATTAAATTATAATTTACAAAACTAAAATGTTATAATTTTATTTAAGATAATAAATAAAATTATTTAAATTAAAGAATAAATTTTAATTATTAATTCATATTCTAAAAATAAAGTAATATATATATATATATATTAATAATTATAATTTAATATATATTTTTATATATATACTTAATAAATAAAAATATAAATATATATATTCAAAATATATATTATTATTCATAAATATATATTTTATAAATATATATATATATATATAATATATATTATAAAAATTAATCTAAAAACGTCACCTTAGGTGACGTTTTTAAAAAACGTCACCTTAGGTGACGTTTATTCTAAATTATATTTGTTATGTGTCATATATATATATATAGTATATACACTACATGCATACATCATACATGCATGAATATATATTTTATTATTTATTTATTATATATTATATATATATACACTCACACACGTATATATATATTAAAATCTGTAAGATATATATATATATCTTTATTTTTAAATATATATTAACCTAAATATATACTTTCAATATGTATATATATTTTATTTATTAATTAAATACTTAAAAATATATATTAAATTGTAATTTTAAAAAGTAAAATATTATAATTTTATTTAAGGTAAAAACAATTTCTTTAAATTAAAAAAGAATTTGTAATTATTAATTTATATTCTAAAAATAAAATAATATATATATTAATAATATATAAATATGTATATATATATTTATAAAATATATATATTTATATTCTAAATATATATTTTGAATATGTATATATATATTTTTATTTATTTATTTATTAAATAAATATATAAAAATATATATTAAATTATATTGTTTTATAAATATATTTGTTATAAATTATATTTCTAAATTATATTTGTTATAAATATATTTGTTTTAAATTATATTTCTAAATTATATTTGTTATAAATATATTTGTTATAAATTATATTTCTAAATTATATTTTTTATTTTGTTTTCTTTTATATAATATATATAGATATATATATATATATGTATTTATAAAATATATGTATATTTTGAATATGTATATATATTTTTATTTATTAAGTAAATATATATTAAATTATAATTTTAAAAAGTAAAATATTATAATTTATTTAAGATAATAAAAAAAAGTTAATTAAAGAATAATTTTAAATTATTATTATGTGTAATTTTATTTTCTAAAATATATATATATATATAAATATATATATATATATATTTTAATAATATATAAATATATATATACAAATAATAAAAATTAAAAAATAAATAATATAATTTTCTTTTAATTACAGAAATATTTGAAATATATATAATATATATATATAATATATATATATATATAATACACACACATACATACATGGGCCGGAAACGTCAGTGCCACTGACGTTTCCAATAAAACGCAGCCAACCAGCTCTTGACCATCGAGGCACAGCCAACGTTTGAAAAATTATGGTGTAAGTTTATATATATTATAGATTTAAAATTTAAAAGTTATAAATATTATTTAGAAATATAATTTATAACAAATATATTTATAACAAATATAATTTAGAAATATAATTTATAACAAATATATTTATAACAAATATATTTATAACAAATATAATTTAAAAATATAATTTATAACAATATATTTACAACAAATATAATTTAGAAATATAATTTATAACAAATATATTTATAACAAATATAATTTAGAAATATAATTTATAACAAATATATTTATAACAAATAAAATTTATAACAAATATATTTATAAATAATAATATATATAATATCCAAAAAAAAAAATATATTTATATATTATTATTATAAATATATATTATTTATTTTCAAAATATGAATTAATAATTAAAAATTATTATTTAATTTAATAATTTTTTATTATCTTAAATAAAATTATAATATTTTACTTTTTAAATTATAATTTAATATATATTTTTATATATTTACTTAATAAATAAAAATATATATATGCATATTCAAAATATATATTATTATTTATAAATATATATTTTATAAATACATATACATATATATAATATATGTATTATAAAAATAAATTTAAATATTTTTTATTATCTTAAATAAAATTATAATATTTTAATTTTATTAATTATATTTTAATATTTATTTTGATATATAAATATATATTTTATCAATATATACATATATATATATATATATTAATAAGAATATATATTTAAAATATATATATATATCATACAGTTTATATATATATATATATGTCAGTGTGTATACATATATATTATATATATATATGCATGTATGATGTATGCATATATATAATATATATAATATATATATATATATATATATATAACATGTAAACTAAAGAACGTCACCTAAGGTGACGTTCTTTAGTTTAAGTTTAAAATCGTCACCTCCGGTGACCTTTTTTTGAAATAACGTCACCGCCGGTGACGTTTTACCTATTTTTAAAAACTGTTCCAAAACATGCCTATTTCGTAAATTTTTTTATTTTTTCGCATTATTTTGAAAAAAAACCCAGAAAAGATTACCTTTATGGAACTTAAGGCCAACTCATTAAATATAAATGGAATTCAAAAATCTTGTTATTGGAGGGAAAAAATAAAAACTCAGCTTTAATGGCAATACCTAACAAATAGAAGTGACGAATTTTTCAGCGAGATTAAATATCAAACAGAATTAATTACATATTTCAATCCTAATAATGGAATCAAACATTATTGGTTACCATTATTGCATTTATAAAAAGTGAGAAAAAGAAAGTGGCATAGATTACCAAATGTGATTCCACTGCAGACAGGAATCAAAACGAATAATAAAAAAATATGATTCCACTGTATCAGGTGTATTATATAAATCGATATAATTAAAATTGAAACTATAATTATTAATTTAAAAATATTATTGTTAATTTATTATTTTAAATAATAATAATATTTTTTAATTAAATAAATAATATTATAAAAGGAATGCAACATGCAGCCATGAATAATAGAGGGTCCCGAAGTCAGCATAAATTTGACATGAACTCAATGATTGTACACCACCTACTCTATCCAGTTAAACCTTTTTTATATCAAAGTTACGCAAATGTCAACAAATATTATCACTAACCCATCATACTCGGTTTTAAATATTTTATTGGACTCATTAATTGTGTTAGTTATAATTGGGACATTCATCCAAAAGTCACATTCTAGAAAACACACACAGACACACATATGGGTGTGTGTGTGACAGAATATCTCACCAACTCAGCATCCTTAGCCATTAAGCAAAACGTTAATTTACTTTTTAAAGCAATGATAACTTATTTCACTTTCAAACCTAATCTATCACAATCAAGTGAAAACTCTTTTCTTATAATATTTAAAAAATAAAAAAAATATTTTTAATTTCTTCAAATATCACAAGAAGTGAAGAATAATATAAACAGAGAGCATGTAATTTTAAGCTGGAAAACAAGTTGTAATAAAATAAAGAAATGGCAATAATGGAGAGAGAGAGAGAGAGAGAGAGAGAGAGAGAGAGAGAGAGAGAGAGGAAGTGAAATATTTAAAAAGAGTTGCAAATGCAACTTACCACCAGAAAAATATAGTTTTTTCTTTCCTTGAAATTCTAAAATAAAGTAGAATTTCATTTTTCCCCTTTATTTTATTTCCTTAAACATTCGGACTCCAAAGAGACCATAAACGCGAGCTGAATATCCCCATGACGTCCGGCAGCACTTTTCTGGCCAACCCTTTGTGGGTGCGCACCCCGACCGCCGGCGCCGCCGCGTCATCCTCCGACAGACCCTCAACTTCTACCCTCGGCTCCACGTCATCAATCACCCCCGCCGCTGTCTCGCTCTCCGGCAGGGCCACAGCGCGATTATTTTCTTGAATTTCAGGGGACTCAATAGCCGGAAACCCAACAACTCCACCAACCGAACCGACACCGCTGGCTTTTTCACTTTTCCTGGCGCGACCCATTTTGTCCTTTTTCTTGCTCTTCCCAATGGCGACACTCTTCTTGAACTGCTCCCCATTGGTCAAATGATCCTCGAAAGCTTCAATGGCTTGGTGAATGAGCTCACGGTTGGGCGAAGAATCCCACCTGAACCAGAAGCTAGTGTAGCAGTGAAAGCAGTCACAGTCAAAAAGGGCCGGTGACTTATGGCCGTGGGCATCAGTAGACTGCTTCTTGGAGCTCTTTTTCTTGTCCTCAGCCGGAAAAAAGGAAGCGTTTGTGGATTTGAAGGATCTTGTAATCATATAGGCGAGAACTTCGCGGTCTTCTAGAGAGAGAATCGAGAGTAGGGCGAGAATGGCGGCAGGCAAGATATTGAGCACCGGAAAAGATTCTGTATTTGAGGAAGAAGAAGAGGAGGAGGAGGAAAAGGGGTGTACTTTGCCTTTGCTTCTCATTTTCATGCTTTGTATTTTAGGAGGAAATGAGGTTCAGAAAACTGTTAATACAAATTGAAGCTTAGGGTAGTAAAAGAGAAAAAACTAGGTTTGTTTTGTTCTTCCATTTTTTTTAAATTTAATTTTTTTAAAAATGGAAAATAAGAAAAGGTGAAATAAATTGTTAGGCGAAGGTAGGCTTAAAGAGGAAAGGTACCTTGTTGGAGAGCTATCTCAGATATATGGAGTGGAGGGTCACAATCCTTAATTTTGAAAAGTGAGATATACATATTTGAATTTAAACTACATAATTCTAATTTAAAGTTTGACTCTTATGACCAAAGAGATACTTATTAAAATAGTGTCAATCTTCTAATATAGTATTATGATGACGTGTACATGTTATCTATTTTAATTACAAATAACAATGAAATGAACGGAGTAGTGGTCCATCTTGAGAGGCCTGTAGTGGTCCGTTGTTTCTTACATTTTTATTACTATAATGTTAATATTTATTATTATTTTCAAAGATTACATAAAAAACAAAAAATTGAATGTTAAATAAAATAGTAAATTAATTATGTTGGCACATATTTATAAATATGTTTTAACCTTGTTGAAATTGATTAGAGTTTTTAGTTGTAATGTAACATTGGACCTAATTTTATGTGTTTTATCGACACATGTCAACTTATACAAATATTTTACATTTTTTTTGCATGTGATATTTACAAAGTTAAATTGTTATTTATATTTATATGGAGTTATGAGTAAGGAAAATACATCGATATATATATATATATAACACATATTTTATATATGTTCAATATAATATAAATAGCACGTTGGAGAATTGGTTTAATAAACTGGTCATGATTTGACCTTAACTGAACTTTAGTAGATAAATATTTAATTATGTAGGAATTAAATTATATAGATTAATTTACATTATGAATTGATAATTGTAGTGTGTTAAATTTTTTAAACTTAATTTATGGTATGAGAAAGTAATGCACAAAGTTTATCATACTTTAGAGGGTATTATAATTTGGGAATGTGAATACGATTATTAAAGTTCATCTCACATTGAATTAATGTTGTTATTTATCCATGTATAAATATTATAACGTTTATAATGTGTGCGCTCGATTCAAATTCGACTGTAGTCTTGGGCATTGCAGTCATTCAGAAATATCCACAAGCATTGATTTTGAATCCTCTAGAGATGATTTTTTTTAATGTCTATAAATAGTTCATCATAATTGTATAGAAAATACCTAAAAACGTGCATTGCAAAGCAATTTTTTGAAATTTGCACTATAAATTTTCTAACATTGTTGAGTTTTCTATCTCACTTTTTCTAGTTCTTAGAGTTTTTGGGCTACCTGTGCTACTACATTCAAGACGCAAATTATTTTATCTTTGAAGTTGACACATCAAATCATGAGCACCTATTGGAACGTATTTGTCTTACGAAAAGAAGACTACCTCAATTCAATTTTACTTGAAAGTTCAATTCCAGTTGCATTTGTTTTTGGGTTCCAACTACATGTCATCCTAGTAGAGTTATAAGTTTTCTTTTAAATATATATATATATATATATATATATATATATATAATTGTAAGTTATTTTTTGATGTTATAATCAATATATAACAACAACAACAACAACAACAACAATAATAATAATAATAATAATAATAATAATAATAATAATAATAATAATAATTATTATTATTATTATTATTATTATTATTATTATTATAACCAAATTAGGATAGAGAGGGGGTAAAAAACGAGTTAGCTGTAGAGAAGATCAAATTTTCATCCCTCCCGATATCAATGTTACAATAAAAGAGAAAATATATAATCCTAGATCTATGTTTTTGTCTTCATTTTGGGAAGTGTGGATAACAGGAGATGTTTGTTGACATTTACGTAAAATGTTTGGGTTGTTGGGCAGTTTGAGTGGTTGTTCTTTTTTTTTTTTTCACTAGTATTGCATTTGTATGATGTATAATTTTTAATTTTATAAATTATTATCAAAATAATTTTTAATTTAAGATACGAATATAACTATTGTGGTAAGGAAATTGGCTTTGTCCATTTCTCAATAATATTACGCCGATTAAATGCTTTTCTTGAGCATATGGTCACTTGTATGAAGTAAATAATAGATTACCTTCTACAATATTTACAATTTTGTTATAGCTATTTGTTTTTATTTTTATATTCATTTTAATAACAATTTTTTGTTTCATTTAATTCGGTGAAGTCACTTTGTATCGCATATATAGAACTTATAACTAGCGTTGCGTTTATGCTTATTTATATATTTTTCAACTTGTAGATTATGTTATTTGTTTTCAAAAATTATAATTTCATAAAAGTTTGTATTTATAAAAATAACAAATAGATTGATATTTAAATTTATACATCTCTAAAAAGGATAAAATATTAAACAATTGAACATTACAAATTAATTTGAATAATTAAATGCTATATAATTAATATGTGTCTCAATTAATTATGAATATTATTTTCAAAACCAATACTGTGATAATGAGATAAACAAAGAATAATTTATATTTTATCTGCTCCATTAAAACTGTGACGACCAATTGAATTTTTTGATTAAAGTACTTTAAATCATCAAATTGTTTCAACGAATAATATTTTTCTTACAGATCGTAATTATTTACATAACTACTAAAAAATGAAGCAAACTAGAAACAACGATACAATCATAAAAATAGAGATTGAAGATTGAAGATTGCACAATACAGTATTAAGTACTATTATGAGAATGTCTCATAAGAATTACCTAAGAAAAAAAAAACTTAATATTAAATAATGAATGAGAAAACTACAGCACAAGCATGGATAAAAAAGAAAAAAAGATGAAAGTCTTTGTTAAATGAAAAGAAGGAGAAGAGTGGTACATCAATTTCAAATTCACATAAACTCATCCAAATTTAATTCAATAGATTTATAAGAATCTAAATAACCATAATAAGAGTTTTTCATCACAATCTTACATCCTAAATGGATAAATATTCATAAAGATACCCATAATTTTAAATGGCCTTCAATGCTAGTCGACCTAAGCTATTAATTCATATAAAAACATAAATGGGCTTAAAAAAATAAGGACTTATTAAATAATTTGAATTGACCAACTCTCATTAAGAAATATATTATTTCTTTATTTATTATTATTATTATTATTATTATTATTATTATTATTATTATTATTATTATTATTATTAAGAAAAAGACATGCAAAAATATAAGTTACTGATAACTCAGACATATAAATGTTATCTGTGATTTCATTAATAACAACTTACCCTTATCTTAAAAGAATCATTCTCCTCAAATTTGCATAAACTTAGAGAGGCATACAAATGTAAACATAAATGCCTTAATTAAGCGTTACAACAATATTTTAAACATATGAACAAAAAAAGAAATTCTTTCTCATATTGGCGTTAGAAGCGGATAAAGAATTTCTATTATTATATACTAATATTTGCATTTTCAAGTAGATAGCTATTTTCTTGATATTCGGATTTTGGCGTTACAATCATTTGATGTGGACATTTATGTTGGTTATAATATTCATACAATAGCTTACAATTTGTTGTTTACTTCTTTGGCTTTTGGATATTGAAGTGAACGACCATGAAAGAAGGATTAGAATTGGAGGAACAACAACACCTTCTCGATATGAAAGGGAAAAATGGAATGGTGAGATTTATGTCTGCAACATGAATATATCTTGATTAGTGTTCTTGATTAAGTGTATTATTTTAAAAAGTAAAATAACTTTTATATTAGTATCACTAGTTCAAAAGTAACAACGAATAAGAATGTGTGATAACTGAGAGCACACTAAAATACATAAATTAGTTTTAGTTGGAGTTCTTTAGAGTTGCAATGCCTGCTATGCAACTAAAATGATCAATTTATATGCACTAAATCCCATTGGAGGTTTTACAACTGACATTAGCAATATATGATGCTTCAAATGTAATTTCAAGAAGTTACATTTTTCATATTGACATTCATAATTTAAGAGATTAACTCATGATACTTACAACTAAGGCTGTTAATGAGCCGAGTTGAGCTTGAGTCTGGGCATGTTTGACTTGAGCTTGTAGCTCATGGAGTTCAAAATGTTAGGATCGCTCGGCTCGAGCTCATGATATGCAATTGCGATCTTGGCTCAGTTTGAGGGTTGAGGCTCAAAGCTCAAGTTCGGATCAGACTTGAAACTTAAATTTATTTTTGTGCTCTATTAATATGATTTATACATATTTCAATATTTTTCTAATAAATTTTAACTTTCCCTAGAAAAGAACATGAACTTAACATTAAAAAATAATAAATTTAACAAAAAATTTACAATTTTCATAGTTAAATGTTTCACATCTAAAAAAAAAACAAGTTCAAAATTTACACCATTAAAAAATCTCACAATAAATACTACTTTGTATCTTCATAAGTAAAATATTGTTACAAAATAACCAAAAATTGGCTTTTTCCTTGCAATTCTTCTTACTCCATGTCATTTTTCATAAGTTTTTATAAAGTTTGTTGAATAACTTATTATTCATTTTTGGGTAATGTAAATAAATAAATTAATTAAAAAATAGTCGAACCTGTTCATGAGCTATCGAATCAAGCTTAATTTGACTCAATTTATTAATATTTCAAATCGAACTCGAACCAAGTCTAATCAAATCTAGCATTAACTTTATTTTGATCGAGCCGAGCTCACGAAGCAAGCTAACTCATTAACACCCCTACTTACCACTGACTTAGATATCCAATTATCTATGTCCTGTGGGGTCACATTCGTTTCAAACAAGCCAAGCCATCGGTGTCTTAGTGGAAAAACATAAATGTATTTAGAGGAAACATAAGTCCACAATTAGTTAGGTGCGATAGTTCCATTGCTTGACCCCCCGGGGTGGGGTTAAAATATGTATGGAATTTATGCTTCAATTGATATTGATTGTTGTTGTAACACAACCCAAATTCAATAAAATCGTAAGGCCCAAAGAAATTACAATAAATAAAATTACAAGCCCAAGCCCAAAGAATTTCAAGGCATGTTTTAATATTAGATAATTTATACGACAGAATGCTTTAAACTACAAAAAAAGTAAAAGTGAAATGAAATTGTTTTATTTTATTTAAAAGATAATTTGCTTGAATAATTCTAGATTCTTGTTTTATATTAAAATATATCATAATTAATTAAAAGATATTTTATATTTAAAAGTAAAATTTAATTTTTATGTAATAAGATCATTAATTTGATTTATATTTAAAAAAATGGTGTTTCGACAAAAAAATAAAGCTTCTAAAATATTAAGTGAAAAATTAAAAATATAAATATAAAAAGCTTGATTGGTTACTTGACAGAAGATTTTCCACACATTCTAGTGTGTGTTTTTCCGTTTCCCATTTTTTTCGGCCTTAATTGTTATATATATCCCAATAATAAAAAGTAGTTTTCCGCGGAAAAAGCTACTTTCTATTTTTGGTGTGCTTCTTTTATTATAAATAAAATTTATCATTAATAGGTTAAACATACTATTTATATATACGGCATATTAAATGGTCCGTATTCATATACACAAGTAACAATAGTAACAATTTAAAATAAATAAATAAATAAATTATACAATAAATTGGGATATAAACTTTTATAATAGAATCTATAATATCCTGACCAGCACTCCTAATCTACATCAAAAGATTGGTGAGAAATTCAAAATCTGAATTTTGAGTACCACTCAATGTATATACAGTTTAGAAGTCCATTTGGCTCAAAATTGCATTAGATGATGATACATAAGTAAAAAGGAAAAGAGGAATTCCCAAAAACTCTAAGACAGAAACTAGAAAGTTGCAAACTATTTATATATAATAGTACCCAAGGGCTTTTAGGAAAAGCATGAAGAAGAGTGATTCATTGAGTCAATCAGCCTTCTTATCAGATATTTGAGTGGCGGCAGTATCCATAGTATCTTCTGCCATCTTCGCATGCCTTTCGTCCCTCTCCCTGAAATACTTCTCGAACGCCTTCGGCAGGAACCGCGGTATCAGAAAACAGAACAAATTCACTGCAAAATACGCCAGATTCAGCGCCGCCAGCCCCCTTCCGAACCAGTACCACACCACATCCTTCACACACATCAAAACAAATCAATTTACATGCCATCAATTTGAAACTGAATTCAATGCAATAAAGTCTGAGATATCGTTACTCGCAGTTCTGCATTTGCCGGTAGAGTTTTGTTGATCCAGACATCTTTCATCCAATCAAGCACCACGAAGATTCGCCGGACCGTGTAGAGCAGCGGCACCAGGGCTCTCACCGGCGGAGAGAACAACGACAGCCCACTAATTATATTCTCGGTCAGAATCTGGAACGACAGCAGGAACAGATGCGGCGTCGCCGACCGGACGGCGTGGTCGTCGCCTCTCGCGAAGCCACCCAAGACGTAGGCCAGCGGCAAGAATAATCCCACGGTGGTTCCGACGATCACGTACAGCCTGAACATCCTGCTTCCTTGGAATATTTCGGGGGATTCCCTGGAGTTCCCGAGGGATGGGAAGACAAACCTGGAGAGTAGGAGGATGTAGGCGGAGGCTAAGGCTGGGAATACCAGGTCGAGAAGGGGGACTAGGCCGCTGGCCGAGAAGACCATGATGAAAGCGACTAGCTGTAATTCGATTACGCGGAGGGACCCCATTACGCCGCCTAGCGCCGGCTGCTGCTGGCCCGGCTTTGCGGTCGGCATCGTTTGGTCGACTGTGGACGGAGGAGGAGGAGGAGACACGGCGAGTGTGACGCCCGACATTTTCTATCTGTTCAAGAAAGAAATGATGTTTTGTTTTGGACACAGGAATATACAGTGCATGTATGATGTATAGATACAGAAGAATGATGATACCGTTGCGTTGTTGGAAAGAAGAAGTTGAGGAAGATCCTGAGAAAAAGCAAGAAATGAGAAGAGTAATCAGTTAAGGAGCACCGAAAGACAAGTTTGAAGGTTGTTCGAGCACGTGACACGTGGAACAAACGAGGGGACCATGTGTGAGTGGTGATACGTGGCTGCATTGTAAGATCGCATGCAATCATGGGTTGGGCTTCCAGTGCAGAAAGATTGGGCCTTTTATAAGACTTGATTGTAGTGTAGTGATCCATCTTGTTGGGCTTTTTAATTTTTTGAAATTGCAAACATAAAATCATGATTGGTAAATGATCATCTGAATTCGAATTCATGGCATCTAGGGAGGATTGGGTACTGTGCAATGCAGCAAAATGACGTCATCACAAGATGTTACATTAAAGAAAATCTTTGCTAATAGCTTTTCCATCGTAAAACTCTCACACTATAAAAGTAGAAAAAGTAAATTAACTAACAATTAAATAAGAATAAAATATAAGGGCAGGTTTGTTTTGATTTGGATGGGAGATATATTAAATGCATTCGTGCGTATACATGTGCTATGCATATCCTAAAACAAATATCTTCAAAACTGTTATGCAAACAAAGAGATAATAGTACTTCACGTTGATTTTATCTGTAATTAGGGAGATTCTAAGAGAAAAGATAACAGAGAGTTAGACTTCAATATGCTTTCGTGTAGGGTGCCATAAAATACTCTCCTTGTAAACCTATAGAATCATCTTAATTTCTCCTCTCAGAAAGTTTGTTTCTTGTTTTGAACAGTAATGGTTGCGATGGCTGCAACAGTAGGGCTGGGGACGGAGGAGGAGGAGCAGCAGTGTGGCAGTTATCTGTGGTCGGAAAGATGTAGCATACTAGATGAACGTGATCAGTTCTGCCGGGGTCATATAACGTCGTGTGTCGAGCTGACGGGCGGAATCGTGGCCATGAAGGGAGGAAGTTCACAGACTGTCTCTCTACCCTGATAGAGGTCAACATACTCTTGTCCCTTCCACATCTCCCCTCCATCATGTTGATTTGTAATTCAGACATATTTTGTATATTGTTGTGTCTTGTAATTACACAAGAAGGAGTACATAAAGAGAACAAAAACTTATTTAAGGAAATGAACTAATCTAGGACCTACTCTGCCGTGATTTGATTTTCCAGGATCTAAGGAGTTATTTTTGGATGTTGATTCGGATCAAGATTGCTGACACTCCCCTTCAAGTTGAGTAGTAGGGTCTCTAATACTCAACTTGTCAAGTACTTTTGCAAAACTCCTTGAATTTACTGCCTTGGTTAGGATATCCGCTAGCTGATCCTCAGATCGGATGAATGGTAACTCGACAATCTTAGCCTCTAGCTTCTCCTTGATAAAATGTCTGTCTACTTCAACATATTTTGTCCGGTCATGCTGAACTGGATTTTCCGAAATACTAATGGCTGCTTTATTATCACAGAACAATTGGCATGGTTGATTTGAAATAAAACCAATTTCTGATAGCAATTTTTTTAGCCACAGAATTTCCGTCAATCCACTCTTAATCCCTCTGAATTCTGCTTCAGCACTGGATAGGGCTACCACCTTTTGTTTTTTGCTTCTCCATGTAACCAAATTACCTCCAACAAAGGTGAAGTACCCTGCTGTGGATCTTCTATCCATAGGATTCCCTGCCCAATCTGCATCCGTGTAACCATATATCCTTGAGTCTCCATGTCTCCCAAAGAATAGCCCATACCCGTATGTACCTTTGAGATATTGCACGATCCTGAGAGCAGCCTCCATATGGTCAACATGTGGTTTATGCATAAATTGACTAACCACGCTGACTGCATAAGCTATGTCTGGTCTAGTGTGAGAAAGGTAGATGAGCTTCCCTACTAGCCGCTGATACTGTCCCTGGTCTGTAGCTTTAGCTCCCTCAACAATCTGCAACCTATGGTTTACTACAATAGGAGTATTAACTGGTTTGCATTCAAGCATTCCAGTTTCAGTGAGGAGGTCAAGGGTATACTTCTTTTGGCAGATGAAGATCTCGTTGGTAGATCTAAGAACTTCAATGTCGAGGAAGTATTTGAGAGCTCCTAGATCCTTCATCTCGAACTCCAAGAACAGACTCTTCCTCAAGTTGTCAATTTCTTCCGTGTCATTGCCTGTGATGATCATGTCGTCCACATAAATGATCAGACATGTGATGAGACTTCCTCGTTTCTTCAAGAATAAAGTATGATCTGAGTTACTCTGTCGAAAACCATAACTTTTCATAGCACTGGTAAACCTCCCAAACCAAGCCCTTGGAGATTGTTTGAGCCCATAGAGTGTCTTTCTCAGCCTACATACTTCCTCTCCTCCAAACTCAGATTCAAACCCAGGTGGCATTTCCATATATACTTCTTTGGTCAACTCTCCATGCAAAAAGGCATTGGTGACATCAAACTGATGAAGTGCCCAATCATTGTTTGCTGCTAACGAAAGCAACACTCTCACTATATTCATTTTCGCCACCGGAGAGAATGTCTCTCAGTAATCCACTCCGTAAGTCTGTGTGTACCCTTTTGCTACCAACCGCGCTTTGTATCTTTCAATAGATCCGTCAGGTCTCCGTTTAATCGTGAAGACCCACCTATAGCCAACTGGTCTCTTCCCTTGTGGCAACCTGCACTTTTCCCATGTGTTATTCCGAGCGAGAGCATCCATTTCCTTTCTCATTGCATCTCTCCAATGTTTTGACTGAAGGGCTTCTTTGACTGTTCTCGGTATATTCTCTTCTTTATACAAAGCGGTTTGAAAGGCTAATGCTAAGCTTGAGAGGTTTCCCTTTGCAATATTCCCAACTGGATATCTAGATTTTCTGACAACCCTCTCTGGGGAATATCTCCTTGGAGGAACTCCTCTATTGCTTCTTGGAGGCAAAACATATCGTCCAGTATCCTGTTTTTGTGCTTCTGAAATCTCATGATTAGTTATTTCAGACGTCTCTGAAGTAGAAGGGTCAGTGTTTTCATTCGGATTAGAAGAACTAGGGTCGGAAATAGCTTCAAAAACTCTTACCTCTTCAGATATCAGGTGGTTGGGGAAAGCATTATCCGATGGGCTGAGCTCGGTGGACTGTAAAGAAGCTTGAGTCTCAGCGGCACGGTTAACAGTCTCTGTTGGAACAACTTCTAAAGGACTGCTTGGATTTAGCAACCAGCTTAGTGGATCAACTCTAGGATTCTCCCCCTGAGCACTAAGGTGGTGGTGTTGATAAAAGAATTCTGTTTCAAGGAAGTCGCAGTTCATGGTCGTGAACAGGCGACGGGACTTTGGATCATCACAACGATAACCCTTCTTGTGAATGCCGTACCCGACAAAAACACACTTGACCGCACAGGGATCAAGTTTTGTGCGTGTGTGCTTGGGAAGATGGACAAACATAGAGCAACCGAAGATACGAGGTTTTAGAGTGAGAGGAACAAGAATATGAGCAAGCATGGAAAGACACTGTATCGAAGTTTGAAGGTTAAGACTTTTTTTGGGTAACCGGTTTAAGAGATATACAGATGTTGCAACAGCTTCAGGCCAGAAATGTGACCGTACCCAGGAGTCAATGAGTAACGCCCGTGTGATTTCAAGAATAATCCTATTTTTCCTTTCTGCTACCCCATTTTGTTCAGGAGTATGAGGACAGGTAGTTTGATGGATTAATCCATTATCGTGGAAGAATTTGGTCATAGAGGAATTCACAAACTCTCCCTCATTATCGGATCTCAAAATTTGGATATTGGTTTTAAACTGATTCTGAATCAGAGTATAAAAGCGAGAAAATTTGGAAAAAACTTCTGATTTATGACGCAAAAAATAAACCCATGTCATACGTGTGTGATCATCTATAAATAATATGAAATATTTAAACCCCTGACCACCTATCACAGGTGCAGGACCCCAAACATCCGAATGGACTAAAGAAAACATAGACGGCATACGAGTATTACTGGGTTTAAAAGTTTGTCGGTGACTTTTAGCCAAAACAAATGTCTCACAATACAAGTCTGAAGAGGAAAACAACTTAGGGAAAAGAAGTTTGAGATAACCCGCAGAAGGATGCCCAAGTCGGCGGTGCCAAAGCCAAGCTGCGTGAGAAGCCGTTCCGGTAGACAGCATCGCTGTGCCTTTTTGAGCAATCTCATCGACGTAATACAATCCCCGACGCTCAGTGCCACGTCCAATGATCCCGCCCGTCCTGATATCCTGTAACAGACAAAAAGTGGGATGCATTAGGACAGTACAATTCAGCTCCTTAGTAACGTGACTGATGGACAGTAATTTGTGGGACAAGGCAGGGACATATAAACAGTTTGAAACTCTAAGTGTAGAAGAAATTTCTACTGTGCCAGCACCAAGTACAGGAGTTATGTCACCACTAGCTGTTTGAACATGTGTTTTTTTCGGTTGTGAGGGACTACAAATATCTAATGCTTCGAATGTCATTGTATCCGTGGCACCACAATCAAATATCCATGCACTGTTTTTAGATTGGTCACGACATGTATTATTAATAACATGAGCTTGGGCTAAAAAATGAGGAGTGGATGGGTCAGATATAGGGTTATCCGACCCGGTACCTTCAAAATTAAAAGTGGAATTCACGCCTCCATCTTCTCCATCTCCTCCTTCACTCCCACCGCCTGAAACCTTAGCCTCCATAGCTAAGGGCTCTGATCGACCGCTGTTGCCACCTTGCCTCCATCGCCGACGGTTCTGGTGTTGGTGACCTCGGTGTTGCCCACCGCGACCGCCGCTTTGCCTCGATTCTCCTTGGGGGGCTTATGGTTGTCTTTCCACCACTTTGGGTAGCCAACTAAGTGAAAACATGTCTCTTTTGTGTGTTTTGTCATCCCACAGTGAGTACACTTGAGTTTATTTTTGTCAATTTTGTCCCGGGATGACGAGCCTCCACTGCCGCCATTCTTAGAGGGTTGGCCGGACCGGTTTGATGGCCGATAACCCTTTGCTGCCATTCCTTGAGCTTCGTTGTCCTGTTGAACAAGAAGTCCATTGCCAATTTCACGATAGGCGACTCCCTCAGATTCGGGCCCCCAGATTCCGCGGTGAGCCGCACCCCTCCGGATTAGGGCATATGCAGTTTCGACGTTGGGAAGCGGGTCTAGCTTGAGAATGTCCCGCCGTTCAGGTTCGTAACTTTCATTGACTCCGGCTAGTAGTTGGAAAAGTCGAGTCTCCGATTGCAGTTTCCAATAAGTCTCGATATCCTTCTCACATTCCATTGGATTCGGGTGACTCTCATCTATTTCTGCCCAAATCCTCTGCAATGTACTGTAGAAATTCTCGATTGTCCCTTGTCCTTGTTTGATGCTGTTGGCTTGTATGGTTAATTCAAATATTTGTGCCGAGTCCCTCTTAACAATGTATGTTGTTGCAAGTCCCTTCCAAAGACTCTCGACAGTCTTATATTGGACGTAGTTGCTCGGTAATATTGGTTCCATATTTTGAACAATCCACGATATGACCGTGAGGTCATTTTGGTACCACTTGGTATAGCTCGGATCTGTTGTATTGGGGGAAGGAGGAAGGCCAGTGATGTGGTTGAGGCAACCCCTTCCTCCAATGGCGAGATGCATCATTCTCGACCATAATGAATAATTGAATTCATTAAGCTTGATACTTACAGTAACTGTCTGTCCCTGATTTGTTTTTGTTGATCGGTTGTCGTTGCTTGGTTGGCTGTATTGTCGGAGTAGAGTGGCCAGTTGTTGTGCCAAAGCCTCTGCTCCTGGTTGGTGTTGCTGGATATTCACTAGGTTGTTGTCTCCGTCAGCCATGTTGGGATTAGGTTCGGTATGTGATGATGCAGAACAGCAGATTGTTACTGCTCTGATACCATGTTGATTTGTAATTCAGACATGATTACTGGAGAGCTTTTGAGATTGAGAGAATCAGAATAGTTTTATATTGTATATTGTTGTGTCTTGTAATTACACAAGAAGTAGTACATAAAGAGAACAAAAACTTATTTAAGGAAATGAACTAATCTAGGACCTAATCTGCCGTGATTTGATTTTCCAGGATCAAAGGAGTTATTTTTAGATGTTGATTCGGATCAAGATTGCTGACACATCATAGTTGGTTCACAGAATACTATGGATTATTAGTGTAGAATTGAAGGGGATCTATCAACAATTTATCTATTGCTTTTGTCGGTAAAAGTTAATTAGGTCTTAATTGCTGTGTATGAAAATTTTCATGGCATAGTGCAAATATTTTTGTTTCGGTATCTGCAGCTCTCATGATTTAATGCAAAACACAATACCAATACACTGTAATAAGTACATACACAACAACAATTGAAAATTAAGCTTATGCCCTTCTCTTGTTCTTGCTGTCCCTCTATTTGCACATCGTTTAATTCCCATACAAGTGACCTCATAAAACAAAAATATGTAGCTAAAACCCTTGGAAGGGAACACCACCAACTGCATGGACTAGTTGTAACGCGCCGCTATTTTCAATCTACTATTTTAAGGATTATTATTATGTAAAAAAATTATTATTTAAAAGTTAAAGTTATTATTTATGTTTCATTTATTACGTTGTGAGTTTTGTGACCGTAATAGATTTTAAGATACCTCAATTGAGTGATTTAAGTTCATGAATGAATTCGGAGAATTAAGTCTCGAATTAATTTTAAGTTTTAAGCCCAATTGATTATATTAAGTCCAATAAAATATTATGATACGTTAAGTTCGAATGTCTCATATTATTTAGTGCATATCATACATCATCTCATTTATTTATTTATTTAAGTTCAAGTATATTTCAAGAAATTATGTCTTAAATTATATCACAAGCCTAATTAAATATTACATTATGCTTAAGCTCAAGTGTCATTTTTAATTGGTAAAGCCCATGTCATTCATTTCTAAATTATGCATTTTAAAGCCCAATTATATTTTGAGCCCAAATGTTATTTTCCAACTTTATTATTTTAAGAGTTCAAGTAGACTTATGTTCTTCGTAGACATGCTAGTAATAAGATATATAAGAATAAAGTTATTGATAAGATTATATCTTCATGTTTCCTAATTCAGTTATAATTGATAGCATTAAATCTATATTTGTCCGAATCCAGTTAGAGTTGTAATCGAATCATGAAGATATTATGCAATGGCTAGAAATATGTAATCTCATAATTGAATTATTCCACAAAAAGTCATAATATATTATATTTTTATCCTTCTCCATCAAAAAATTTCGTCCACCCTATCCGGGGTTTGTCAGTTGTGCCGTTATCATCATCTCAACCTCTTTCTTTGTTCGTTTCAATATCGGATATTCTTACTTTGAAAATTCAAAAGTCCTATTTATACATGTCCAAAATTTATGAAACTTTAGTATGTCGTTCATTCATAAGATTTCAAGTCACTTTTAAAAATTCAGCCCAATCAAATATTTATTTTATTTTATATGAATTTTCTATTACTCCAAATTCAGATTTATAAAGTGGTACGTTTCTGATTTGAAAATTCACAATATAATTTTATAGTTATCCAAATCTCTTCAATTTTGAATATATGGTTTTATACGTGTTATGAATCTTCCATAAAAGCTTCAAGTCATTCTCGTTTTTAATTTATGAGTTATGATATTTTTTCTACGGTTGTGCAAAAATTATAGTTTCAGCTATTTCGATTTAAAAAATCCAAAACCTATAGCAGTTTTTCTTTTTAGAAAGCTCCGAAATTTTTATGTGATAACTCATATGAGTCTAGTTTCTACAGTTCAAATTTCATATTTTTCCTGAGTATATTTTTTGAGTTCTAAAATATTATTTCACATTTGTGTACAGAATAATCACATTAAAGAATTTCTTATTCACTTTGAAATTCATCTCCAGATATTTCAAAAATTCCTACTATGTTTTACACTTTCAAAATATGAGTTTTAATGTTCCAAAAAAGAACTTTTTTTTTTTTTTCTCAATTTTCATTATTAAAGAATTAGACACATTAATCTCATGGTTGGAGTTATGCAAAGACTTGGGACGATATGAGGAAATTTACATATGCATATCATGTCAATTATGTTATTGTGAGAGTTCTTACTTGTCTATACTAATTATGCTTATTGATTAGTTTTCATGTTTAATAGTTAATATATGTTATGATTATGATATGTGCAAGATTAAGTTGCACCCTTAAGTTTGATTAATCAATTCCCTAAGTTTTGCAAGCTACTCTACTACATGCTCTCAAGCTTTGCATGCTATTCTACTACATGCCCCCGAAGTTCTAAGGTATCATAAGTTGTAAGGTATGTTTCGAAGAAATTCGTGCATACGCCCATAAGTTATAAGGTATGTTTTGGCGCAACTCGTTATACGTCCATACGTTCATGAGATATGTTCCGGCATAACCCGTGCATACTCCTATAAGTTATAAATTATGTAAGTACTTGATACTTTATGACATAAGTTTAACTGTTATTACATGTTTTACTATCAATTAAGTAGTTAGTACTAACAAGATGGACTCTCACGAAGTGGATGTAGCTAACCCCACTATATTCCCACATTTCATATTAAACAGAGAGTATTGGAGGCGAGGCGGAGCCAAAAACATATGATATAATTGAAATTATGATTTTTAATATTTAGGTTTGATGATTTTAGTTACATATTATTTCATGAATTTTTTATTATTATTAGAAGGTCAGAATATGTGCACGTGTATAAGTTGATTTCCATGTATAATTTATTTTATTTAACGTCAATTGTTATTGAAGTAATTAAATATGGTTTCCAATATTTTAGCTATGCATTTATGAACTTATTGAATTGTTTATAATGTTTACTATTATTTCAATATGTTACATTTCTATAAATATTAATTATTGGACATATGAAGTCTTAAGTGTTTTATTTGAATTATTATATTTCCTTCGCTCCTTATGATACTTATGTTCTCATATGACAGTTTATTATAACAGTGTCATGTTTAGATGAAATTCGTGACTTATGGATTTTACTTAGATTTAGAAATATATATATATATATATATGTATATTATTCATGTGGAGCAATTGTCTATTGAATTATGAACATGATTAGTTACCAAAGTGTTATGTTCTTGTTACTATATGTGACATGTTATGCGTCATTACTTTCAAGATTATATTTTATTGTTGATACATTATTAGACTTATGAAATTATGTTCATTAATATGTTATTATGCAATTTGATTAATTTATATGAAACATGTTTATATTTGAGAAGTATGATTTTAGTTACTTTAGGATAATCCATTATTCCATGAATTAAATAGTATTTACTTGCTTCAGTATGTTTGAAGAAATGTTTATATATAAGTTGATGTCTGGAATACAATTTTATTTACTTCAAGTAGTTAAAAAGTTATTTGAATATTTTTTATATTGTTGTTGCTTATGAGTTAAATGTAAAATTAAGTAATAATTTATTTTTATTCTACTGTCCATAATTATGCATATTGTTACTATTATTATTTAATTTAATTAGTGACTTTCTTAAGGAGCAATTTGGTTTATGAAACCATCTTGGGTTTAATGACATTAATTCTCATAATAACAAATATATTTGTTAGATTGTTGAGCCTGATTAGGCAATAATGTAATGTCTATATTTTCGTTGATTTATTACGACCAATTTTGTAGTATTAATTATGACATGTCCTATAAGTTTGGAATTATCAAATCAAGTTTATTAATATTCAATTTACATGTTAAATTGATATGTATGTTTATGTGGTCCTTCTTTTTAGTAGCTTGATTTTAGGAATGTTATATTTTTATTGTACATGAATTCTATGTCAATATGTTTATGTGTGGAAAGTCTTATTTAATTCAAATGGTTATTTTATTTAGTGTAACGTTTTAAGTATTTAATTCTTATGATATTAATTGTGATATCATTATGTTTAATTTAAGATATTTATTTGCTAGAAGCATGTGTATGTGTTAATTTAATTGAAATTATTTCCGCTGCTTTTGTATAAAATTTTATCTATGAATTTGTATGTGTTAATTTAATTGAAATTATTTCCGCTGCTTTTGTATAAAATTATATCTATGAATTTGCATTAAATTACATGTTGTGTGATTTGAATAAGTATGAGTTATTATTTAAATTATGTCATGTGATATTATTTTGTGAAAAGAAGACATGATTTATATATTTTGGCTGCATAAGATTAAAGATTAAACTCTTATGATTAGTTTTAAGTGTTTCAATTGTTTCTTATAAATTATGAAATATTTTATATTTTAGGTAGGGTTCGATTTTTAATTAATTTTGTAAATTAAGTAGATTTGAATTTATTAATATGATATATGTATTTTAATTACATTTAAAATAAGTTATAAAAATTGGCGTTAGTTAATGAGACAATCACATGTTAGTACTTATTTACAATCACATGTGAGTACTTATTTTCCTATGATTAGATGATGTGTTTACGTGTGTGATTTAACAAAAGCAAAAAAAATGAGTACTTGCTTCTTGTTTTTCTCAACTTTGTATTTAAGATATCAAGACAGTGAGTATCTATTATATATGTCAAAATTTGTGGGACCCTAAAAATATATGAAACAAGTCTTCATTTTAGAGACTTACAGTATTTGGAGTTTTTGCCCGGCCCTAAGTGCACTAGGGCTAGGGCCGGGTCGGGCCAGCCCGACTTTGAGGGTTTTCTTTTTTTAATTGTTTTTTCTCTTTTAAATATTTTATATCAACAAATTAGCTTTTTACATATTAAATATATGAACATCCTACAGATTTATAATTAGAATTTACACCAATTGAGATATGGTTATATAAATAAATACATAATACATTATTTATGGTTTGAAGTTTGAACAAATTTTGTGACTCTCATTTCTAAATTAGGAAGATCAAATCATGAAGGATCTATTTACTTATTATGTATCTAGATTGCCATTATATTTTATTGTTTTTGCTATTGTTTGGAAGAGGCATTCTTTGTTACTTATTATTATTAAATTGTTTTATATTAACAATTGAATTGGGATGCTAGTAATTTGAACATAATTTATTGTTTTCATTGTTTCATAAAGTTTGAACCACATTCAATAATAATTTTTATATAAAGTTTCGACTCTATTAAAAAAAAAAAAAAAAAAAAAAACTTACACGGCCAACCCCAACACTACAAGAAAAAAACTTATATTAGAAATAGAAAAAATTCGTCTATAATCACAAGATATTTGTTTCGATAAAATTTCTTAGAATTAAACATTTGGACAAGACCAACTTTTATTGCATCTTTATTAGTATCTATGAGTTGCGATGAAAGAAAATATTAGTCTCGACTATAACAATAGAGGGAAGAAGCTACACATTCGGAGAACAAAAATTTCTTAAGACCTCAAAATTTTGTTTTGAATTTGGGATCTCAAATTCTCGAAATTCAGTTTGTGTTTGGTTTTAAGAAAGATATTTTATAGAGTTGTTTTTTGTGTACGAAATACATGGATCATGCAAATATACTAATTCTAGCTAAAAGATCTCAAAATTTTTGCCTAAGATGTCGCCTCTAATGAATTTATCGTAAAATATGATTTTATTTAAATAAAATAATTTTTTGAATTATTTAAAATATATTATTTTAATTATAAAAATATTACTTTTCACTATAATCTTTTTTATTTGACTAATTAAAGAACTATATATATATATATATATATTGCATTCAGCAGCAAAGACCTCCTGAAGTATAACAAAAAAAGATAATAAGATTTTGTCTTACTTTTATGTTGGAATTACGACATTGCATTTCACAGGTTGGACTGGTATGCATGTCCTTTTGGCAAAAGTGAACTTTTCAAAATTTAAGTCCGATTGTGTCCGAAAAGAACAAAGAAATAAAAAAATTAATAATAATAATAATAATAATAATAATAAGGTTCAAAATAAGAAAATTCCAACGAATATGAGTTCTCTCATATAATAATATTTATATTATATATTAAAATTATGATTTTGCTGAACAAATTTGTTAAAAATGATTAATTTCATTTTGGTCATCTTTACGGATATTATTAGAGTGTTATTAAATAAAGTCTTCAGAACATTCAACCAATTCTAAGGCTACCTAAATTGTTCTATATTTTGAAAATCTGAGTTTGGAACCTTAGGATTAAATCATTAGAGATAAAATTAATATAGAAAATTCTCTTCTTAAGATCTTTATTTTGACATTCATTTAGCATATATATATATATAATAATCCATCATCAATTATTAAATCCACATATATTTATTTCTCATAATATAATAATACAAACAAAATTCTATTAAACCTATTGATTTGACATATCAATAACAATCTACCTTATCACAACCCAAAACAAACACTACCTTTTACTATGCATTTGATTGTGATACAACCTTACAACCCACAACCAATTGTGCTACGGAGACCTCCAGTCTGGTCCAAACATCTCCTTAATATTTACAAAAAGATTAACACAACAAACTTACAAGTCACCAAATGTATGGAAAATTATTGTACGCCTTCAAATGTGGAATTACAGAAATTTAAAAGGGTTTAGTTTGAATAATTAAATCAATATAAAAATAAGATATTTTATACAAGAAAATGTAAATGTATATAGGAATTGAAATGATTTTTAATAATTAGAGACCCGTTGTGAATATTATTTTCTAATCATATTTTGGGTATAAAGTTGAATAAATTAGAACAAGAAGTATATGAACAATAAGTTTTTATAAAGCAACAATTATAGATTCAAAACAACATAAATTAAATTAACATAAAAGATTTATGTCCATGACTATTTTCATCAAATTAAATTCACATCAAAATGATAAAATTCCCAATTATTTTTATTTATCTAATTAATTTAAAATAAAACTTTATTGACTTCGAGATGAAATTCAAGGAGATATCCAAACTGGAGCAATGAATATTATATTTGCCATCTTGTAGACTCCCTCCAAAACCACATTTTGAACGAACATGTATTTGAAAAAACACAAGGTGGATGTGGATTAATATTGCAGATAAGCGCCAATTTCCATTCATGAGTTTCCCACTAAAACAAAAAACTAATATGTAATGTGGAAAATGGGCGCCTAGAGTTTTGACTTCCCGCCACGAGGGAGAAGACACTGTTTAGTCAACGTCTACCTCGGGAACCACCCAGAACGTTAAACGTTTTCCCAATCATATGACGCCACGTGGCGGACAACATGCCTTGCCTCCGATTTGCAGATGCTCATCGCGTCTCAGGTTAGCCCTCCTTCCCAAACTTAAATACCCTCCCTGATTCCCCCACGTGTCCCGCACGCTCTCCCGCCTCCTAATTATCTGTCCGTTAACCCTATTAACCTCTCTTTCTCTCTCTCTCTCTCTCTCTCTACGCCAACGTCTCTTTACCAGAAAAAAAAAAAATAAGAAAAGGAAAATTTAAAGAAAAAGAAAGAAAAGATCAATAATGGGGAAGCTGATATGCGACTCGACGGCGTCGACTCCGGTAATCCCGTGGCGGGACCCCACCACCACCCCTTCCTCCGATCTCGTTGACCAGGCTTCGGTTCCACCGCCGCCGCCGGAAGTCTCATGGGAAAGTGTGCCTGGATTGGAAGACCAGCAAAAGAGGCATTTGACGCGTCTTTACAATAAGGGCGTCCTTTGGAAGCATCCAGAGGATAAGATTCTCAACATTGTGTTCAGGCTGATGCACGGCGGAGAGGTCGAGGCAGACGGAAATTGTCTTTTCACGGCGGCGCGTAAGTCAATGGATGTGGAGGCGGCGGCACGTGAGCTGAGGATGAGGACGGTGAAAAGGTTTGTGGAGGATCTTGGATCGGTGGACGAGGACACCAAGCGGTTCATTGAGTCGGCGATTAGGCATATGTATTCGCCGGATCTGAAGTCCGGTTGGGGGATCCATGTGGTGCAAGAGGTTAAGCTTTTAGCCAAGAAGCAAGATCGAGAGGGACTAGATTCTGCCATTGACGAGCTTGTTCAACTCGGTATGCAGAGGTATTCAGATCTAGATTTTTTGATCTGCTTCTCTTTCTCTCCAATCTTTCAGATCTGGATGTTCTTAGGAATCTTTTGTTATGGTTGAGAATTAAAAACGGAAACTGACTCATCCCCGCCTTCTTGTTACCATGATTTCAGTTAATTTGACTTTTTAAATTCATGAAATTTGAAAAAGAAAAAAATGAAGAATGCTGTTTTTATTTTATTTTCTGTTGTTCTTTTATCTTATAGACAATGTAGTTTTGTTGTCGAATCTTGATATTCACTAGAGTTCTTAGTGTTTTCGGTCAACCAATTTTATCTTCAAGAATGAGAACTAGATTTACACATATTCATTTTCCTTTAGGGATAAGTGCCTTGTTTGTAAATCTATACACGATCTCTTTCATATTTGTGGTTTTGCTCTTCCTATATGGATTTATTCTGCCTAATTTATCAGTCGACCTTCAAAGCAGTAGTTGGATTAATGTATGATCTCCAAACTGGAAACTTTGAATCCAGATTGAAATGTATTTGTCATTTTATGTTAAATTTTCAGTTACATCTGGAGAAACAAGCTTGTCTGTACATAGATTTGTGGGTAATGTATTGTATTTGATTCTGGGTTTTGTTTATTGAAGAGAAATGGCTGCTGAGTCTATATACAAAGAAAGATGTCTAGCTGTTGATGATGGCCCGAGTTGGGCCAAGTACATGTCGATTTCTGGTTGCCCTGACGATGAATATGATATCATCAATCTGCAGTATACCGAGGAAGGTTTGTTAACTGTTGATGAGAACAGAGACGGTCATGCCGCTGCCTTTGGTGATGACATTGCCATAGAGTGTTTAGCTACAGAGTACAAAAGAGAAATATTTGTGGTAAGAAGGCTCTCTCTCTCTCTCTCTCTCTGAATTGGTACTGATTCATCATCTTTAACAGCTGCAGGCACATGGATCTGATGCTATGGTTGATGAAGACAATTGTGTCTTCTTCTTGCCTCACCGTCCAAGAAGTGAGATATGTGAACCTCCTTTCTTTCTCTTCATGAAAGGAACAGGTAAATCATACACCTCCTCTCTTTCAGAAAGAAATAGGGATAATTAGGAAAAACAAACATTACCATTGAGGTTTAACCTAACTGCAAATATAAACCCACATAAGTTTGTATCCTTGCACATTGCCCGAATTGAGGGGTGGTTTGTAAGAAAAAATTACTAATCTCCAAGGGTGGTTTTGTAGGAAAACACACTTCAATGAGTAGATCTGCAATTAAGCTAAATCTAATGGCTAGTTTTTGTAATTATTCCAAAAATGTAATTCATCTTGGTTAAGCAAGACCAACCTTTTCTACTCACAGGATGGTGTGGAGCCGGTGCTGATCACTACGAACCTCTTATTGCTCACCGTTCAGCACCTACCTCACCAGAGAAAGTCGCCTTGGTACTTTAGATCATCCGGCAATCATTTTTGTGGCATTAAAGGTGGTAGGAGTAGCCTGTCTGAATTATTATTATTTTTTCGAGAGAGATTTCCAATTGCAATGTGGGGTTATCAATTCTTTTCTAGGATCTATTCTGGAGTAATTCAATTTTTGGTTGAGGAAAATTAAGCTTTTCCGACTAGCAGGCCGTGTTGTTGCCTGTGCGGTGGGAAGAACCCGTTTTAGTTTGGTAATTAGAGTCTGATAGGCCGGCTTTTCTGTTGTTATGTAGTGTTTTCTGAGGGTTAGCTGTGTTATTGCTGTTCGGTTTAACTGGAACGGCACCTTCTGTTGTATGTGATCCATCTCTGTTGAAAGATGGAAATGAGCTTATTCTTTTTTTGTCTTTCCAGTTTAATATGACTGCATTTTTTTAATTTTTTTGAGTTTAAATTTTTCTAATTTTTGCGCGGGTTTATTTCGATTATTCGAAAATCTGGTTTTATGGTTGCAATTTCTATGAATATTACTTTCAAGTTTAAAATCGTTTTCTATTAAATCTATAATTCGAAAGAGTTTATTTCTTAAACAGAAAATTAAAGTTTAGTTTTAAATGTTAATATTTTATAATTTAAAGTCACAAGATTAATATTTTTATATTAGAGATAAATTAAATATAATTTAATAACTCAAATTAATATAAAAATCATATAAATGCACATTCATGAATTTTAAAGTGCTGCATGTTCACCTAATCAACCCAAATAAAAAATTATATTATTGTGAAACTATTTTTTCTTTTTCAGAATGAGAAAATAATATATGATTGATATCTATTTTTGTCAAAAAGTTTTTTTTAATTTTTTTTGAGTAAAACGACATAGCGGAAAAACCTAAAAATGTTATATTTTATATTTAAAAAAATAAAAGAAAACGCAACATTTGTTTGGGTATTATGAATAAAAAAAGATTTAATCTTATAATTCTTGAAGTTAGTTATGAATGGATGTTGCAAGCTGTATCCACGTTGGTGCTGCGTAGGGGCAGGCCATCAGGAATCTTTATAAAAGTTGTCTTTACCCTAACCCCAATTGTTGATAAATACGAATTTCGATGCTGCCCATAAATTAGTGATCGGCTGTCAATAGGCATCGTGTCAAACCCACAACATTGAGACGCTCAACGCGCAACCTCAACCACCAGGACGGAGTGGTAATTGTGGCATATTATAAATCATGATTTATAATATAATTATATAATTATATTAATATAAATTTTTTAAATAAAATATATAATTATATAAAATATATTTTTAATAAAATTTAATTAAAATATAATATTTTATTTTATAAGTATATATTAAATATTAAAAGATACCACAATGTATATAAAAAACTATTTATATTTGTATCTAAAATTTAATTTTTATATATGTAATGAATATTAAATTGAAGATCATGAAAAAATAATTAATTTAATATATTTTTTATAAAAATTTAAGTTAAGATGAAAAAATGATAAGCCTGTGAACATTAAAGTAAAAAGGCAAAAAAAAAAAAAAAAATTGATCGAAAGATATTTTAGGTGAAAATAATATTTTTGTAAAATTTCTCAACTTTTGTACTTTTATATAATTATTATAGATTACATAATTTTATTACAAAGCTGGGTAGACTGAAAGAGCGTGGAGCAGGAAGGCAAGTAAAGCAGTTGTTGAAGACAAGGTTTCAAACCCAGGACATTGAGAACACAAAGGCACTTCTTAATCCACTGGGCAACTATGAAACTATTACATACTTTAATTCTAAATCTGAGCAGCCTGGAAAGAAATATTACACTGTATAAAAATAAAAATCACATTTATAATAAACATTCGTATAAACAAATTAGTGTAATTTTATTGTGGTTGAACATTAACACAATATCAAAACAAAATAAGTATATTTTATATCTTGCATCACAAAATAAAAAAAATTCTAATATATACTTAATAAAATGAAATAATATATGTATGTATTTTTAAACTAAATTCAATAAGATCAAATAAATTAAAATAAATGTGTACACCAACTATCTTTTGGTACTATAAAGTTAGTGCAGACCATTAGGTCATCTGTCCTTTTTTAATAATTTACAATTATTTTTCAATATATCCATATTATAATTATTATGATTTTTAGCCACATAATTTTATCTATATATGTATAAAAAAGTCATATATATTATATATATTTGTTATTTATTTTTTATCTATTTTTTATAGGTTTAACAAAATGTTATTTATGTAGTTTTTCTCTTTTAAAATTATAAATATCACATGATATTATAAGATAATTTTCAATTAAAGAAGCAATATCATTACATTTAAGGTAAACAAATATTATCTTCA
The DNA here is from genome assembly GCA_028749325.2 of Caryopteris x clandonensis. Lineage (NCBI taxonomy): Eukaryota > Viridiplantae > Streptophyta > Magnoliopsida > Lamiales > Lamiaceae > Caryopteris > Caryopteris x clandonensis. The sequence continues at coordinate 6,167,174 of JAPYKT020000004.1, forward strand.
CGGTTAAACACTCATACATTTACGATCGAAAAATAATATATTTTTGATTAAACTAATAATATTTTTATAATAATACACTTCGACACAAAAAGTAATTCATTTGAACACAAAGACTAAAACATATAATATCAAGTTATAATATCTTTAGGGTTATGCGGTAATACCATTTAACACGAAGAGTGTTAATTTTACAGTTAAACAATACTATTTTGCAACAAAAAAAGTAATACATTACAATTAAGTAATATTACCTTAAAACAAAAACAATAATACATTTTAACATAAAGAGTAATATCTTTACAATTAAACAAATACCTTCAAGAGCAAGGATTAATACATTTACGGTTATGTAATAATACATATCAAGACAAAGAGATTACATTAGCAGTATTACCTTTTAACACCAAGAATAATAGCTTAACAATTTAACTATAAAATTCTTTTAGAACAAAGAGTAATACATTTAAATATGATTCGAAGAAATATGGTGCAAAAAAATCCATTCTTTTTACATTTATTTTTTTGAAGAAAGATGAAAATATATTACTAATATTTGAATTTTCTAGTGAGAGTTAATGATAAAATAATAAAATCAATATTTAAGAATATATTAACTATTTTATTATTTTATAGGTAAATGTATTTAGAAAATATAGTTTTTTTTAAAAAGAATTTAAAAGTATTCCCCATTTTATAAAATAAGAGATTTGTTTTCTGTAATAAATGATTAATGCATTAATAATTAAATTTAAATTAGTATTCTAAGAAATTATTAGTTGATAATTATTTATTATTAGACTTCTTAATTATTTTATTAGATAGATTCAACAAATTTTGAACAAGATAATTACTAATATTATTTATTTAACTAAAATATATTATTTATGTAGTTAAAAAATATTACAAATTAGAATAAAAAGTATTACTCACGTCAGCAATAAATCTAGAATTGTTCGATGCAAGCTGCGTGGATGTTGAACGCAATTCTTTTTAATTTTTTTTTTATATTTTTATATTTTTTAAGTTTAGTGCATTTTAGGCCCAACCCATGTTTTAAGTGGGTGTTAGATGGATTAAGTTGCACGGTTCCTAGCATATAAGACCTACTAAAAAATATATTGATATATCCTTTTTGTTCTACAATAAAAAAATTATATAATAAATTGATCAAAATTATAAAAAGTGAATTATTTAATAAGTTCTTAAAAAAATATTACTTCATATTTATTTGTAGTCCTATTTCAATATAAATAGTTTAATATATAATAAATATTCAAATCCAACCCAAATAATTAATAAAAAATAATTATCATTTTTAAATATATGGGATGTTAGTGTTGTCAAAAGAGAATTAATTTAACATATAATATATTAAATATGATTAAAAACAAAAAAAAAATTATTTGTAATTTAACAAATTAAATAAGTTATATATAATTAAATATATTAAATAAACGAATAAAAAAAGACAATATAAATATAATTAAACTTGGTTTCATGTGGTTCTGGGCAATTTGCATTTTGTTATTGTACGCGACAGAGGTGTTCCTGATTTGGTTGACTCATCAAAACAAAATGGTGTCTTTATTTTTTTTCTGTGTTTTTAATAGAATCGAATTTAGAATAAAATTAGTTTCATATAGATACTTATTTTGATATTTAGATTATTAACTTTTGGGGTGTTTCTCCAAACAAAAATATAATATATTAAATAGATATTTTGTATTTGCTTAGAATAATTATATAAGTCTAAGGTGAAAGGAAAATTAGTTTAAACTCAACCAAAGCTGTTCAATTTATCAACCAAAAGTTGGGGCTTTTGTTTTTGTGGAACACCCATTTCACTAGTTTTTATTTTTATACAATGTGCTTCTCCTTTCGCCGGACTCTACATGGCTTAATTTATCTTAATTATTTCCTATTTGGGTGGAGGACCCTACTTCTTGGTCACAAAAATTATATATAGCAAGGATCTTATTATGTACAACGGAATCAATCTCACCTATCCTGCTCTATGTGCGTCCAGCAAATCCAAGAAACCTTCTTGGAAGCTCCAGGCAACAGTCTGAATGGCCTAATAATAAAACCACCTAAAGAAGAAATTAAGTTATATCTACTTATATGGAAAACAACATATATAAAATAAAAGCCACAAATTTATAACCTAATTACATAAAACAATAAACTTTTATCAGACAACCTGTAGATTTCGTCCCTCAATAAAACAAAATAAAGAAATTAAAATAAATGTATCCCAAAGCAAAGAAAACAATTTCAAACATTGCCATCTTTGTTCCCAATAAAGTTAATCGCCAGTAGAAATTAATATAAAGTTGAGACCCACAGTTATGTATACTTAATTGTAGTAGTTTTAGTAGTTAATTAAGAATAAAGTTTAATTTAGTGGGGACTTTTGAACAGAAAAGAAAAAGTAGGAAGATTAATCTTTTGAGGGTTTTTGACATGAAACATGTCTTCAATTCATGAACCATAACAGCTCAGTTTTGCATGCTGTGATTTTTATAATGCCTAAATCTCCTCTTTGACTCCTTCCCTGAAACTTCATTTCTGAGTATTGATCTTCCATTTTTATGATCTGCTTTTGTTTTTTACCACAAAAAAGCCTTCCCTTTCTGTGGGCATAAGTTGTTTTATTCTCCCTCTCTCTCTCTCTCTCTAACCCTATTTTTCAATACCTCAAAAGGGAACTAGCTACGTAGATACTGTGCATGTAGCAACATGAATGATTGTTGCATCATTTACAATAGGACATACTAATTGTACAAACCCTAATGTATCCACTACTGATGTGTTGCAAATTGATGTATCGTAAAGTCAAAAATTTCAAATCTTAAAGATTATAAGTTGTGAAAATTGTCATATATTAGTGATGTACACATTCAATTATATGGGAAGGTGAACAAAGCAAAACATCATCAAACAATCAATGAAATTCCCACTCTTTCCGAAAAGTGAGAAGAGGAAGTAAAAATTAAAATGAACAAAAACATGCACGACATGATTGATCGACTTACACATGACAAATATTCAAAAAAAGACTTGTTAAATTATCATGGAATTAAAATTCTCAATGGTGGCATGCAATTTCACTCGAAAGACTAATCCAAAAACCGAACATCTCCACATAAATATTTAAAAAATTTGTCTCGAATAGATGGCTATTTGCGGGAGGAAAGCATGCATCAACAAATAAATCTACTTCAAATTTTACAAGGCTATAAAACTCAATCTTTTGAAACCAAATAAAAATTCTTATTAGGGAAGTCTAAATAAAAGTTACAAAGAAGAAATATTAAAGAGCCATTCACCAGCTTTCCTGGTGGACAGATGACAAAAAATGTCTGGAAAATATATATCTTAGAGGGTCATCGGGAATGAGAGAATTTTTTTGAAAGAAACCACTTAATAGAATACCTTAAAAAAAAAAAAAAAAAAAAAAAAAAAAAAAAAGAAATTAAGTGTTTCATATTATTTTTAATAAACATAGATAAAAAAATATTACGTTATGGCTTTAATTATTTCTGTTTGATAAAAAAAATACAAACAATATCCTACTAATTGAATTCCTTCTTTACAATTTTTCTTTTTATTACTATCAAAAAATTTATTTATTAATTTTATGCATTCAAAGTGTAATTTATCAATTTATAGTATAAATTTAAAGATTTATAGAAAAACAAATCATCTTGATCTATAAATAATTACGCTGGAAGCACAATAATGGACTAACCCTAAACCAATAGTCCTTATTTCCATCCTCTTAGCTTCTTCCTTAAATTAATTTTTTTTGCTGTCCATCATTATTGAGAGTCAATTATTATGGTATTTAGGTTAATTATTCATTCAATTATTGTGACATTTAGGTTAATTATGATTTCTCTTTTAATCTGGTTTATTTACTGTTGACTGATTTAACACCAATACAAAATCTGATTGGTAGAAAGACGTGAAAAGGATGGAGTGCGTTAATAAAGGAATCTGGACTTTGATTTTGGCTAAAAATTCAAAAGCACGTGCCGCCTACTTCAATTATTTGGGAGAAAAGGCCCCGACGAACTCACGAGGAAAATGCTCCTCTCTTCAATTAAATCAAATAATAAGCTGCTTTTATATGGGCAAAAGGTTCAGCTACCCTAGCTAGTAGTGTTGCTGAATCTGCAGGTCGTATTGGTCCCTTCTAATTTATGCGCAACTCATCCTGCTCCGTCCATGACCCACTAGCTAAATGACTTAAATTGAACCGACTGGTGAACATATGGAACTGAATGAGTTAAATTGGTTATACTAGGATGAACGAAAATTTAACTCTAGTTCAATGAAAACTCTCGTTCGCTATGAGCTAGTTCAAATCAAGACAAACTTATATATATTTATTTCAGGCTAATTCAGTCTAAATTGCTTCACCAGCCGTGATGAGTTAATTCTTCTCATTACCTTAGTAGACGAGCCCATATGGATCTAGGCTGAGTTGGATCAATTCGATCCATTTGACAGCTCTAAATATGTTTATGCAGTAATACAATAAGCTTAAATTATTCCTACAATTAATTAATTTTTTAAAATCCAAAACCCTTAAATTTAAATGAGGTAAAGGATCCTTCAAACTTTTAAATATGGGCCATATAGGATCCTTGTAAATATCGTTCCAAATAACTAAATAAATCTGAACTATATTTAATAAAGTTTAAAGTTCACAAATAATATATTAAAATAAATTTTAAAACTAGTTCATAATTTAAAATTAGTGAAGGTGAAGAAGAGTGTGTTTATCCACTTACACTGGAGCATGTTACATGTATAATTGTATGTTTCTGAATAAAGGATACATTAATTATGGCGGGTCGTATTCATCAATCCTAGGTATTTATTATTTACACACACTTCAGAAAACTTCACATGGTTCTCAATGGATCATTATTTCCATGATTCTATGATAAAAAATACAATCATAATCACCATCGCCAGTTCCATTTTTCTTTTTCTTGAAAAAATCAGTTTGCCAGGAACAAAGTGTTGAAACTTAAAATCGACTGCAGAGAAGAGATGAATCGACCAGCTGTAGGATTAGTGGAGGGAAAACCTAACGTCACCGATGGTGTAACAATTCTCTCTTTACTCTCCCATCTTAAATTAAAGAAATACGAGTTGGATTTGAGTGATGTGCAATATTTTATTTATTTTTTCTAAATGAAAATATAAATTAGTTTAAATCATTAATTTTAAACTACGTCCCTTTATATAGTGGTTAGTTTAAAATTTTCAGTTATATTGATTAAAAATATTATTGTTATACGAATATTATTAAAATTTTAAATAATAAATTTGAGGTTTTAAATATAACTCTTGTTTTAGATTTATTTATTTATTTTGTTAGTGGGATAAAAGGAATTGCGCTAGTCTTATAGGGCTCTCATAATTGTTAATATTTTGAAAATTTTAAAAATTATTTGAACTATCTAAAATTTAATTTAAAAATCTGAAAATTATATTATTATTATTATTTTTTTAAATTTATTGTTTGAAATAGCAAGGAGGAGAATGAAAGTGAGGAGAGCGTCACGACCTCTTCACCATTTCGTTGTTGGCTTTCATTCTATAATATCGCGTTACGGATTTTTGGTGTGTTATGTATGTCGAGCAAATTTGTCTAAACAGTGTGCATAAAAGAGAGATATAAAATGATGAGATGATCATCAGTGTTTGGAAAAGAGAGAATATTCGATCCCCCATCCATAACCCAAAACAAATATCTATTTAGGGTGGACAAATAGTCATGGGGTTCTCTGCATATGTGGATTTCTAATCTATGAAATTTTAGATTCATTCACTTAAAATCGATCCAACACAATCTAGATATATTTATATTAAGGGATTTGAATTATCTAAAGTAAGTACAAATTTAAAATTAATCCAAATTCCTTAAAGATTATTTTTATAATTTGGGAAAAAGAACTACGAAAAATTTCATATCTCAAATCCTTCGATCCTTTCTAAAAAAAAAATGGGTTTTCACCTCTGTAAAATGAAATTGAAATAGAATTATTAAGTCTTAAAACCAAAGTTACTAGAGAGGGGTACCTGAAAAAGTAAAAAAATGAAAACCATATGCTGAATAGCTGAAAGCAGTGGAAATGCAAAACCAAAGCACCTAAATTGATGCAATAAATACACTGTACATCACCACGACAGCCCAATAAGCAATAGCCTTGTAACAATGTAATGACTGCTTTACATAAAGTATAGTCTTTTAGGTTCCAACTTTATGAAAAATAATTCATGCAAAAGAAGCATGTGTCTAGAATGAATCCCACCAAAGTATCTTTCTCTCTCCACCATATATAAATACCCTCCACGTTCTTCATCTTTCTAAGCTTAATTAGATCATACAAAAATCCCAAAGGAAACTCAGCATTTCCTTCAAAACACTCACATATACATACACTTGTCTTCTCATAAATTCATCAATGGAGCGTTCAATCAAGGAGCAAAAGATTCAAGCCTTGAAAAACTATAGAAGGGCTAAGTTTGTTTACAATTTTCTTCTCTACTCACTTACATCCATTATCACTTGCTTCTTCTTTTCCTACCCCTTTTGGTTCCCTTCCATGAACCACTTCTTATCCTCTCTTCCAAACAACTTTTCCAATCTTCTCAATGCCAAATGCTTATTTCTAGTGGGGAATCTTATCATTTTTATCCTCGTAGGAGAGTCGAAACTCAAACAATCGTCATCATCTTCATCCTCAGATATATACGATGAATACGTTGCAAGGAGTCAAAGTAGCAACCATAAGGTAAACTCCAAGGAGATTTGTGGTGAGGAAAAGAAGAAGGAATTGAGGGTGTGCAAGAGTAGTTTACCTCATGCTGAAGGAAAGAAAAGGGCATTGAGGAGTTGCAAAAGTGAAGTTTGGGGTGAAAGTGAGATTTATGCAAAGAAGAAGGACAAAACTAAGGGGAAAAAAGAGGAGAGCGCTAAGATGAATCATGAAGAAAAGAAAATGGGAATTAGGAGTTGCAAAAGTCAAATATGGGGTGAAAGTGAGATTGTGAAAAAGAGTAAGGGGCAAAAAGAAGAGGAGATCTACAAAAGTGGTATGAATGATGAAGAAAAGAAAATGGTAGTGAGGAGTTGCAAAAGTGAAATAAGGGGTGAAGGTGAGATTGTGGAAAAGAATAAGGGGCAAAAAGAAGAAGATATTATTATCAATGATGTAGAAAATAAAATGGGAATGAGGAGTTGCAAAAGTGCAGTTTGGGGTGAAAGTGATATTATTAAAACAACAAAGGGGCAAAAGAGAGAAGAGATTATAAATCATGAAGAAAAGAAAATGGGAATGAGGAGCTGCAAAAGTGCAGTTTGGGGTGAAAGTGAAATTGTGAAAAAAACTAAAGAAGAGGAGCAGCCTTCCATGACAAGAGATGATTTGAACAAAAGAGTTGAAGCTTTTATTGCAAGAGTTAACAAGCAAAGGTTGCTTGAATCTAAATTAGTTAGTGATAATAGAGGTTGATCAAGATTAATTCTCACACCGTGTATTGTCTTATATTTTAGGACTAATAGATGCCCAACTTGTAGATTTTCTTGATATTTCGATCTTGCGCTTAGAACCTTTTAAGATATATATGTACGTTGAAGTGATGAGAAATAATTGACTACTAAGAGCATGTTTAATTGAGTGCTCTTTAGAATAATATATAAGATGTTGAAGAGTTTAGAAGTTTTTCAAAAGTGTTTTAATTTTTTTTAAACAAATATGTATAATGTTATAAGCTTGTAGTGGGATTTTAGTAATGTGGTTATTTTAGAAGTTTAGAAGAGTTTAGAAGTTTTTCAAAAGTCTTCTTTATAAAGTAATGTGGTTATTTTAGTAGTGGGATTTAATTTGTATTTTTCAAAAATAATTTATAATAATATATAAGAGTTAATAAAGTGTCCAATCAACTATATCAATTCATCTTAGCTTAAATCAATGTATTTAATTATCACATAAACAGATGCTTACAAAAATACGTGGCAGTTTCAGTTTTAGAGTAATTAATTTGAGGAGGTTGGGGCACGAGAATAATACAAAATGATGTGACATTGGGTAAAGGCATGCACTGCATGGTGCGAAGCTGATTTGGGTATCACTTATTTTCATCACCACAACAAAAAAGCATGCCACATTTTATTTTAATTAATTACAACGTCTGTTTTTGTCCAATCTTTTGAAATTTAATATTATTATGGGTATACATCATCTTAATTTTCTTGGAGATATAAGAAATAAACTTTGGGGATGTAGGTAGATTGTTTGTATATCTTTCTTTATATTTTATTCTGATTAAATTTTAGGTAATATTTATCAGCTATTCACTTAGTTTATCGGATATTGAGTTGTTTGAAATATATTTTAAAAATTGTAAGTAATATAAAATATGTGTGATAAGATCACATATAATATATAAATATTATATTATATCTTATATAATAATTTTTTATGTTATACAATAATACTATATACATAATATATTAGATAAATCAATAATTATATGATATATAACACATAGTATAATGTATACTTTTGTAAATATATAAACAAATTGAATAATTGGACAAATAATCTATACTTATATTCGATTATATTCGGTTACTAAACTATTAAATTTGAATAATACCTTAACTGATTATTTGTCAAATAATCAATCGTATAAGTAAAATTGACCTCTCTAATAAACCCCAATTCATACAGCCTCCTTTCAAAAAATATAGTCATGCAAAAAGACTTATATATTAATTTTCTCAAAGATATAGAAGATAATGTCTAATTTATATTGTCTTGGTCTAAAAAATATAGCGTTTTTCAATGAATTAGATTTTTAAAATTTAAATATTTATTTTAATAATTTTTCTTTTAAATAAATATTTATTGTTAAATTTGAGAATTTGACAGGTGTGATTAAATACATCCTGGTGATGTTTCATTGTAAAATTAATTGATGATAAAATAAATATCTTACCATAGATATTCTAGTTTTTCTGTTTTCATTTTTTTATTGAGACAACTCATATGTAAAATTTTAATATTTTATTTTTTAAGAAATTTTATTAATTTATCAAGAGGCAAGAACAGGTTGAGGATTTGAATGTTTACCACTCTTTTCCGATTACAAAGGATTCAATATTTTTTTTTCCAGTTTTCTAATGATTTATTAGAATAATTATAAAATAAATCAATAAATTCAAACTTTGAACTCTGAACCTCCACATATTAAGAAATAGAACGAAAAAAAGAACCTGAAATTCCGATATGGAAGAAGGAGATATTCGTACTTTTAATTTTTCTATTTTTATATACAATATTACTCATTAGTTTAATATTAAATGAAGTAAAAAGAATTAAATTTGGGGAGGCAGAAACTTTGACCTGGACAATAGTGACTGCATTCAAATAGTGTTGTTTCCTTAGCATAGAAGACAATGATTATTAATTATTATATTCCAAGACCTACCCTACCCTACCCTACCCTTACCTACCCATCATATCAATAAATAATATAAGTAACGGCATACAAACAAATTAAATGTTACCAATTCTAATTTTAATTAATGCTAATTGAAATTCAGTTTCTCCTACCATGGTGAATCGTAACGTTGACGGCATGTTATTTTTTATTTTTTGGCTTAACAAAATTTTTAAAATTCAGTAATCAAGTGAAATGTTAAATAATATCTATATATATAATTAGAAGCTTCAATTTGTTGAATTATAATAATTTTCTTATCTCTTACTTTCTCTATTATAACAAAATCATATATATTAAGATTACAATTCCTTTTATTAATTAATAAAAAAATTATATTTATTAAGATAATATTTTTTTTGTCAATTAACAAAGATATAACCTTCTAAAAATCTCAAATTGTGTACCTATGTAAATTTATTTTATTTTTTGATTAGACTTATTCAATTATATATAATTTGTTTATAAAATTTTTAAAAAATCAAAATTTTTATGTTCTGTAATTGACGAATAAAGTTAGATATTAACTTTTATAACTTAATTTCTTTTTACAAAAAATATTTTTGAAACATAATTTACTCTTTTAGGGTGGAATAAGCAACATATTATTATGAACAAGCTTAATCCCCTTCTAAAAAAAAAAAAAAACAGAACAAGCTTAATTCGATTTAACAATTTTATTTTATTTTATTTTATTTGAGGTTATTGGTGGAAAAAAATCATCAACTTTGGGTGAGTTTGCAATTTTCATATAATGTTTAAGAGTTGAGATTTTCATCACGGACTTAATTGTTTTGCAATTTCCACATCAACAAAAAATTTGAATAAAATCATTCAACAATTCAATGAGTTGGTTAATTTCCATACCATATTTTGGATCACCTCAACACACATATCACAATTTTGTGCTTTGATCGTCCCTCATCACCTCAAGTAACGAAAATAGATTTTGAAAGTTGTGAAAAATTAAAAAGTTATTCGACCTCTTCATTTCACTACGTGACCAACCACAATTTCTATATTAAAGAAAAGCTCATATCGAACACTACAAAAGTTTCAATTCAATTTTATCATAAATTAATTTAAGAGTCTCCTGTTGTCATCATAATTAAATTACAATGTAAAAATTGTATAAATAATCAAATTTTAAACATCATGTAAAAATTGAAAAATAATCCAACTTTCTTGATTTATCTGATCAATAACTCTTTATTTATATTTAAAATTTAAAATTTTACCTTTAGAAAAAAATCGCTATTTATGAGTTCAACCCGATATTATTTACTGGAAATTATTCAAAGAATTAAATTATTAAATTCAATATTATATGTTCCAACCAAGCATTAAAGTTGGCTAGAAAATTAGATTAGATGAAAATCAAAGAACTTTTTCTGTATCTATCTTGGGCCGGTTATTTGCTTACATAAAGTTGAGGTCCAGATTCCACCCAAAAAGGCCCGTACAAGGACTTAGGGCTGTCTTAACTGGCGGCTTATGTGGTCCCGGTTTCCTCTCCCCATCGGAGCTACCCACCCTTTTATTTTATTTTAAATATTCAAATATAACGTCATCAACACCCAAAAAAATATTTTATATCTTTCAGACTAATATTTTATTTTATATAATCAACTAACTTACAGAAATAATAATAATTTTCTTGATTTAGCACACATTTGAGCATAACAAATTAAAAGTAAACGGTACCTAAGTATAAATTCAAAAACATTAATTTTATGTAAGAAAAGAGCAAACAAAAAAGTATTTATACCCACCGTATATATGAAATGAATCATTTACATTTTAATTTTAATGATTTTTTTATGAATGTTGAAGCAAGAGTGATACATTATTATAATATAATGTGCATAACACTTTTTTTGTTATTTTAATTGATATAGTAAGTCTTTTGTGCCCTAGTTATATAAATTTTAGAATTTGTTGTTATTCAACTAGAGTCTTGAAAACTTGCTTAAATTTAAGGGAAAAAAATGCATTTACTCGTGCACCCAACCATTATAGATACACGTAATATCTTTTAGATATATAAGTAATATATTTTAATTAAACAAGTAATATCAAATAATTATGAGTTCAATTTTTGTTAGAGTACGAAAATGCTATTTAAGTAAATAAGTAATATGTTTCATGTAAATCAATAATATTTTTCTAGTTAAAAAAATAATATTATACATTTTAGGTAAATACATAGTAGTTTTTAGATAAATCAATAATATTTTCAAAGAAAACAATTAATATTGTTAGAGGCTAATAATGTAATCGATGTAATAAATAATAAATTTTAGGGTAAATAAGTTTAAGATAGGAGATCAGTGGACAATCAAGAAAGTCAACTCAAAACAACATCATGGATGAAGCCTGAGCAGTTACCAGGCAAAATTTATAGCAATATAAAAACAAGAAAATTTAAAAAAATTACAAAAAATGTCATTTTTTGGATAAAAATATCTTTCTATTTTTGAAAGTACAATATATAATTAATTATCTTTTTTTCTTTTTTAATTATAGTTTTCAGAGGCTTATAATTTTTCCCAACTCTGTTTTAAAGAAAAATATATCAAATTAATCATATTAATATTCATATTGCATGAATAAAAAATAAAATATTAAATTTTTTTATACATTAATTGTAGTATATTTTAATATTTAATATATTATTATAGTATATTTTGATATTTAATATATTTTTATATTATGAGATATTTTTATTAAAAATATATTTTATTAATTTATTATATTATTATATTATAAATTCATGAAAGAAAAATTAATATTTAAAATATAGCTGAAATGTGTGTCATTCTACCTGCATTATTATTTGAGAAAACTAAATGTGTGTGTAGCTTAATAACTATAAATTAATGAAATGAAATAATTTAGAGAAATCATACATCTAATAATATGTCATTATGTAATTAAATAATATAATTTAAATAGTAGTTATGGAATGTTTAGTATTACATAATAGGATCGTCCTTCTTTACCCTCAAATTATGAAAAATTAATGATGATTTTCGTAATTTATGTAGTGTATGAAAACGTCCGACGAAGACAGCAAATGCTAATTACTAACCATGATTTTTTTTTTTTTTTTTTTACATGAAATACAAATTGTTTAAGAAAATAAATATTTGCCTGACAAGTTTGACGATAAAAAATTAAATTTTAAAATACAATTATTTCCATAATTTTCATAAATTACATTTGAATTTTAATATTCACTATTAACTATCAATTATTAATTGACTATAAAATCAAAGAAATAAGACATGTCACTACCAAATCTACATCAGTTTGTAAGAAAAAAATTGTTTATTCAAAATTATATATGAAAATATTAATTAGTACATATAATTTTAGTTAATAATGTATGCCAAATTGTCTGAAATTTTGGATTGCATTTATTTTTAGCAAGTTGGATAATAAATCATTTGAATAAGAATTTTAATATTTTAGGTTTTTTTTAATGGAATAACCGTCATATGTGAAAATCATATTCCACATGGCAAGCTTGAAATTCAATTGATGAAGATATTTTAAGAAATAAAAATGTAATGTTCATAAATTATATTTTATTTTTATAGTTTTTTATAGTTCCTCCTTCACATCAATATTAATTAATTATTAATAGACACTTTTCAATTTCAATATACTTCATTTCAGTTTTTATTCGTTTTCAATTATATTAATAAATATAAAAGAAAAGTTAAACTTACATAACACTATATGGCAATAAGTTGTTTATTTCTTAAACTCTTAATATTGAATAAATATTCTTAAAAAAATAAAGATATGTTTCAACCGTAAATTTCATATATTTTATAATAGTAGTAAGTAACTCTCAAATAAAAGTAAGTAACTCTCAAATAAAAGTACTCTCAATTTGTGTGTGTATATATATATATATATATGTATATAAAGGTGTGTATGCTCGACTGTGGGTTCACACACCTAGTCGAGCTGATGAAATAGGTGAGAGAACTAAATGTTTGTAGACATGGTCAAGTGTCTAAATGTTCGCTCGAGCATTTTCAGATTAAAACAAGATGTTCAACCGAGCCCATCTCGCTAGATCAAGTGGAATTCGGGTGGCAACAAAATTCTTTCCATTTCTTAGGAGATTTTGACCTGCTTCATGAGCCTCCAACTTCTTTCCTACATATATCCAGAGATTTAAGGGATGCATGGTACAATCATCCCAAGAATTATCGAGTTTCATATCTTTTTTCATTTGTTTATTTTCATAGATATGATGAGAGACATGTTTGGTGTGAAATTTGTTTCAACTATATCTAGTTTAACATTTTGTGATCTTAGGTTATATCATAGACTACTTGATGATTATATTGAATCTTTGAGTTGAAATCAATTTTTTCTTGGATTCCTTATTCATATATATTGAGTTGTGTTGTCTTGTTTGATTATTCGACTGGTGATTAAACATATTTGATATATTAAATTGAAGATCGAAATATAAGATTTAATATTAGATCATGAATATGCATGCCATAGATAATTGCACAATTAGAAAATCTATAATTTTTAAAAGAAATTATTAATGCTAATAACTTTTGGGAGTTATCTTCTTGTTTAGAGTAATTAATATTGGCATTAATAATTAATTCACATCTTAGAAAGGAGGAATAATTTAAGTTTATGATTATCTTTTAAGAACTTGAATTTGATAGAATCGAAAGTATTTGAAAACATCCACTTTTCTGCTCCTATGCGTCTTTCTTATCGATTAAAAGCTATTGAGTTTGATTGTTTTGCTCAACTTCTTAATTTAATTATCACTTAAATAATTACTCATCCAATTTTTCGTTAACTTATATAAACTATGTATAAATCTTGGCATACTTAATAACTAATTACAAATTTATTTATTGTTATGTATAACCACTGAGGATAATTTAAAATTTTAGGCAAAGTTTAACCTATATATGTACCAATACTGTAACATACTTATTTTTGTAGGCCGAATTTAGCCTTTAACAAACTTGGCCTAACCTATTAAATACCTTTAAGATAAATATATATGTATTTATAGATATTATTTAAGTATATATTAAAGTAGTACAAGTTATATTATACAAATATGTATTATATTGGGTTGGTTATATAAATATAAAATATATTTTCTATTTACTTAATTTAATTATATAAAAGAGCAATATTAACTAAAGTATATATATATATGTATTATGTGCATATATACATACTTTAAAATAACTGATATATTTACATGTATATATATATATATATTATAATTCTAATTTGGAAGGCCTCTCTCTGCATACAATGTAAGACATATTTTAAGGGTATGTTGTTTGTAGCAGCAGGAATGAGTTCTAATGTCTTTTCTTTTTTTCTTCTGTAGAAATTCTGAGTTATGTGAGTTTTGATACATAATTTAATTTTTTGGTGGTGTTGTTGTGGTTGTTGTTTTATTTTGAAATTAAATAATATATGATCTATAATGTTGGTAGTAAATTATATTAAAAGAATATATATATATATATATATATAGTTGTTTTTGTAATAATTAGAGTATTATTTGTTAAATTAAGAAATTATTTATTCATTTAAAAAATATTAGAACTGAACTTTTACCTTAAAAAATTAGTAATACTTTTTAAATAAATAACTAATCTATGTGTATATTATAATAACACAATTACCAACTATTTTTAATAGTCGACTAATTTTTTTTCTACTAATAACAATAATAGTTATTTATTATTTTAACAAATTTTTAGTTATATATAATTATTTTCTTTTGTTCCAAAATTGCAAATTGAAAGAAAAATGATACCATTATATATATAAGATTATATATATAATATTTAGTATTTTTTAATAATAAAAAATTATATAATTATATATTTACAAAAATTATATTATATAATATTTAAATTTAATAATATTACTAGTATTTTTTAATTAAATAAAAAATATTAGGAATGTAAGTGTACCACTGACAAGACTCTAGAGATTCAGTTAATAAATAAGAAAACAAATTGAAAACTGAATGAATTTGGGCGGATCCATAACTAACAAGGTCTCCTTCGCATACGAAGGGAAATCTGTGAGGAAAGCAGCCTTTCGGAGATATCAAGAGTCTTAACCCCCTCGACATTTCCGAAGTTTCTTTTCCCAATCTTTCGTAGTATTTTCCCCCCTTTTTTTTTTATTACAAGATTCATTGCTGTTCAACGATAGAAATACATAACAAAAGAAGAAACTATCCTGAATTTTCTGGAACAAAATTGAAACGATGGCTACACTCTCTTCACCGAGTCATGGCTGTTCTTCGTCATCAGCTTATTCCACTTCCTCCTCTGTCGGGTTTCATCAAATTCGCAAAAAAAATCCTATTGCAGTGATATCCCAGAAGGGATTGGGGTCGAAAAATGTTTCTTTCCGATCCAAATGCTGCCCTTTGCCCAATGTGATTCTCATGCAAGATGGTTAGTCTGTATGTCCATTATTTGTTCGCCTTTTTTTTTTCTTCAATTTATCTTCCATTTTCTATGGACGAAGTGCAAATTTTCACGGTTTAAACGTTTTTCAGATGCTTTATGAGCTTAAAGGATTTGTGACTTTGTTCTCCCCCCTCTCTATCTATCTGTCTGTCAATGCTTTTGGATTTATTTAATACTAGTTGCTGATTTACAGAAGTTATAATTGGGGCATTCTGATGTCATCTGTATTGTTCGAATCTAAATAGGGAAAAGGGTATAGATCTTTTACTCAAAGTTCTGTAAGATTCTTGCATTTAACTCTCATAGTCCTTTTAGTACACCAGAAAGAAAGACATAATCCTTGAACTTAATTGCGTTTTTCATTTTCTCATGAAGTTCTTTCTTGCATTGTGAGTGAAATTTGTAACATGTTATACTCACATTTTCATAGTCATATCTAAATTCCTAAATCTCTTAGGTGCTCTGGCCTCTAAAAAGGCTTCTACGAATGAAGCTCCTCAGGATAAACTGAAAGAGGGGTTGCTGTCAGTTACTTCTCCAGAAGAACATGAGAAACCGATTGATTTGGATATAATGGACAATAAATCCACTGTCAGTATTACTGTTGTAGGGGCCTCTGGGGACCTTGCTAAGAAGAAGATATTTCCAGCCCTTTTTGCACTTTACTATGAGGATTGCCTTCCTGAGGTTTGCTTCACACCCGTGCTACCTTGTCTGGCATTTGCTTGCAACAATATTTGTATATGGAAATGCAGTACAAAGTGGAGAATTGAAATGCATTTTTTTCCCACAAAGATAGATCAATATTTTACTGTTTCTTAATCATTTCAGCACTTCACTATCTTCGGTTATGCTCGTAGTAAGATGACTGATGCAGAATTGAGAGAGATGGTTAGCAGGACACTTACTTGCAGAATCGACAAGAGGTGATTGCTGCTCACTTCCTGCCAGTTATTGTATATTCCTCCATTTGAATTTAGACTGACTAACATCTAAACTTGGTATACTGATTGATTATTATCTCATGGGCTAATGATTCGTGTTTTCTATAGGGAAAATTGTGGTGAAAAGATGGAACAATTCTTGAAAAGATGTTTCTACCATTCTGGCCAATATGATTCTCAGGAAAATTTTATGGAGCTTGATAGGAAACTCAAGGAGCATGAGGTAGTATGGAGTGGATATGGTTTGAAATCTTATTTTGATATAAATTTATGAGTTGGGAGTTTTTAATTGTTTTCTGCTCATTTATGCTTGTTGTTGTTGGGGGGGGGGGGGGATACAATTATTGTGGGGTTCTTGTAATATCTATCTGTTATTTCCTTTAGATGATTCTTTTTGGAAGAGTTATTTGTTTCTTCTCTTTACATTGACCTGAGAATGTGTGTTGAAATTTGCCAACTATGAGCAACTCTGTGTTTCAAATGATAGGATTAATACTTGCATTCTTCTTTAAAACTTGGATTGGTAACAAATTCAGTCACAAGCTTTCATTTCATAGTTAGATACTGATAGGAGAACTTTACCTTGTGGAGATTATACTAGCAGAAGTATTAGCGCTTCAAACCAGTTTTTGGAGTTTCTATATCATATATTAGAGGATTTTTTAATCATATTGTGAAAGTTATAGATGGAATATGAATTCTTTTTTTGAGAACCTATCATTGATATTAACGTTCTTGTTATGGTTGGTTTCTGTAGGCAGGAAGGGTTTCAAACCGACTTTTTTACTTATCTATCCCACCAAACATTTTCGTAAATGCTGTAAAATGTGCCAGTCTATCTGCATCTGCAGCTAAGGGATGGACCAGGGTCATTGTTGAGAAACCTTTTGGCCGAGATTCTGAATCCTCAGCTGCTTTGACTAGTGCCCTCAAACAATACTTAGAGGAGGATCAAATTTTTAGGTGAATCGCTTTATGGAGCAATGTGTCTTATTTCTTGTAGGTATTATAATGAGTATATATGTTTGCAAGCGTTTGACATATGATTCCTGTATGCTGGTATTACCTTGCAGAATAGATCATTATCTTGGAAAGGAGCTAGTAGAGAACCTTTCTGTCCTTCGCTTCTCCAACCTAATCTTTGAGCCATTATGGTCAAGGCAGTATATACGAAATGTACAGCTGATATTTTCGGAGGACTTCGGCACTGAAGGAAGAGGAGGGTAATCCGTCTTGTCAAATTGACTCTAAGGAAGCCCTTAACTTATACTTATGCCATTGCTAATTTTCTGTCTTGTACCAGTTACTTTGATCATTATGGAATAATCAGAGATATAATGCAAAACCATCTGCTCCAAATTTTGGCTCTATTTGCCATGGAGACACCTGTCAGTTTGGATGCAGAAGATATCAGAAATGAAAAGGTTTCTCTCTCACTCTGACATTGTGGTGTGTGTAAACCTGTATATATATTCATTTTGAAGAATCTAACAAATCCTGGCTTGAACAGGTTAAAGTTTTGCGCTCGATGAGGCCCATACGCATTGATGATGTTGTAATAGGACAGTATAAGAGTCAGACAAAAGGAGGTGTCTCGTACCCTGGATATACAGATGACAAAACAGTACCCAAAGATAGTTTAACACCGACTTTTGCTGCTGCAGCACTCTTCATAGATAACGCGAGATGGGATGGCGTGCCTTTTCTAATGAAGGCTGGAAAAGCTTTAAACAATAGGAGGTTAGCAAAGTTTACATATAGACAAGTTGCCATTCTTTACACACACACACACACACACACACATATGGGTTTTCATTTTGTATATATAGGTTCGATATAGAACCCAATGTTTGGTTTCTGGAGACAATCTAAAGTACTATAAGTTGTAACTAAAATGGCAGGATGAAATAGGAAGCAAAGCTCTAGTTCTGTGCCTTGAAGTTGGCTCCATAAGAAACCAAACATTCAGTTATATATTCAGACTCTACTTATTAGGTTGACATTTGCTGACTTGTTTTCTTATATATTGCACGTTTATCCATTCTCAGTGCTGAAATACGGGTACAGTTTAGGCATGTACCTGGTAACTTGTACAATCGAAATGTTGGCGCTGATCTGGACCGAGCAACAAATGAGCTTGTAATCCGCGTTCAGCCCGATGAAGCTATTTATCTGAAGATTAATAACAAAGTCCCTGGCTTGGGAATGAGATTGGACCGAAGCAATCTTAATCTTCTATATAAAACAAGGTACTTATTAGTTATTCATTGTAAACAATCGTCACGTAGTTCCTGCAAGCTTTCTATTTCTTGATATGAAGTTTTCTGGAAATGACTGTCCTTCAAAGTGATCGACTGGGCTACATCTTCTGTCAGCTATTTGATTATCCAATTTTTCTTTGAGAACATGCTGTTGGATATATCTGCAACTGTACAAATGGAACTATTACTTCGGATAACTAATGAAGCAGTAAGGAATGTATTATGCTAAGTCTTCAAGAAATATAACTATTAGGAATAATTACCAAAACTACCATTTAGTTTTGATCTATTTACAAGAAGATCCAATCAAGTTTTTAAATTACAAATACAACCCTTAGGCATAGTTTCTAGTTTTTTTTTTATATATTTTTTAGTTTACTCAGATTATCATGCATTTGAAAATGATTTAAGGCTTGTAGTACTTTTGAAATGTTACTCATGTATACTTATTGTGTGTTTTGTAGATACTCGAAGGAGATACCAGATGCATACGAGAGACTTCTTCTAGATGCCATTGAAGGTGAAAGGAGGCTCTTCATCAGGAGCGACGAATTAGATGCTGCTTGGTCCCTCTTCACACCTGTCCTGAAGGAGTTGGAACAGAAGAAAATAATCCCAGAGTACTATCCTTATGGAAGTCGCGGCCCATTGGGGCCCCATTACCTTGCAGCCCGATACAATGTTAAATGGGGTGATCTCGGCATTGATGAATGACAACAATATCATCGTTTTCTCTCTCACACACCAAGCAATTCTTGGTTTAAACATATTTTACACATTACAGAGGTGAAGTAGAACGGTAGGAGCTATAAGAGTTCAAGTTAGTTCCTTGTTTCTTTTTTCTCTTTGTTTTAATTTTCTTTATCGTTTGGCATTTCTGCGGTTGTATGCAATAGTTTGGATAATTTAGCATAGAAGATCCAGAATAAAGATAGTGTTTGGCTGCTGAATATTGAAGCAAGCACGTTGTTGTAAAGACTTGAGTAATGCATGTATTTTGTGGAGTGTTTAGGCGTGACCAAGATGTGGTTTTGCAGTTTTCTTTGCTAATTCCAAATTGAATTCCGACAAATGCAGTGTTATAAATTGAAAGCTAATTTTAGATGGCAGTCCTGATGTGCAAGAGGTTTTGTTCTATTTTCCAGCACAGTTTATTTGGTACAAAAGATTGAGCAATTAATACAAGTGACGTGGGTTGAGGATGTTTGTGTTGGAGGTTGTTTGCTAGACTGATTTGATCGGTTGTTGAATTTTATGTTCTCATTTGCGTCAAACAAACATCAAATTCAAGAAGTTCAAAAATCAAACATAGAGAGAGAGAGAGTAGGCCATACTGTTACTTATAGCTTCTCTTCTTGCATTCATTTTTACATACAATCAGGTCGAATAAAATCTACACTTCATTGGAAAATCACATACAATCAGGTCGAATAAAATCTGCACTTCATTGAAAAATCACATACAATCAGCTCGAATAAAATCTACACTTCATTGAAAAATCTTAAAATAAAAAGAATGTTGAACGATATTTAAGAAAATCTATAAAGTAACAATTAAAAAAAAAAAAAAAAACTGATAAAATATGAAAATTATTTCAAAAATATAAAATAAACAAAAAATATTTAAACAAATACCAAAATTTGCAAAATAATATTCAGTAATACTCCACCTTTGTGTTTTGAAATTTAGTTTTAGGCAATAGTTTATCCTGGGCTTCATTAATTGCCAGCCTCTTGCAAAGAAAAGTCAAAAAGTGTTAAGACTTGAAAATATCAGTTATGCGCAACATTTTCAACCTTTTCTCACTCCAAAATTAAAGGAGTGAAAGCTTTGTCCTAAGGATTTCAACCTTTCACCTATACATCAATTAATCCCCTAAAACCAAACCATAGTCTCCGCTTTCACTTTGTGTGTGTGTGTGTGCGCGTTTCATTGAATTTGTGATTGCTTGCGGAAGAATCTTTCATATCTCTCCAAACAATCTATCAATTTCATATTGTATTATATTAGATGTGTTTGTCCGTGTGATATACATAATGCACTATATTTTATTACATTCTCATAATATTTATTATTGTTATAAGATTTTAAAATATATATAACTAGTATGATATGAAAAATAGAATATAAAACTTATAGTTATGTAACAGAACAAGACGTCATAGTATAAACAAAATATATAAAAAAAATTAATAACTTACATATGTGATTGTCACACATTTATAATTTTTAACATATGTATTTTTGTTTGTTTTTTGTTTTGTTTTCCTTCTATTTTTGTATGTTTCTCTTAGTAATTAATAACATTTTCAATATGTAGCCAATACAAAAATTTAGAAATCTTTTATAGTTTTCCTCGTATCTATTTACAGTATAGTTTCTTTATGCATATTGTATTATCATTTTCTAGAAATCTTTTATAGTTTTCCTCGTATCTATTTACAGTATAGTTTCTTATTGCATATTGTATTATCATTTTCTCAAAAGTTATCTTTGAATTCAAACTCCATAAAAATTCTAAGGCATTATAATTCCTCAAACTCAATATCAATATTTAAAATTAATAAAAAAATTATTAAAGTGAAACAATTTATTATATAATTGACATGCTATATTTTTATTTTATAATTTTTTTTATATTTTATATATTGTAGCTAAAATTCATATATGAATTTAATCTATTATTCATTCAAATCCAACACATATATCAAAATAAAAATAAATAATACAATCAGTCAAAAACTATATTTATATTTTAAATATAATATTTTATGTTTATATATACAATATTCATATTAAATTAAATATCGTTAAAAAATTAATTTAATATATTATATGTTAAAAATAAATTTATAAAAAACTAAGTTATAATAAAAACAGACTTGCATTTCCCTTTCCCACTCTGGCCAATTAGCGAAAATTTCATAATTGTAGGAACAATTCTTTTATAATGTGACATATTTCACCTTTTACTCCTTCCACCTCACAACAATATTTTGTTAGAGAAAACTGAGAGAACAATTGTGGATGGAACTAAGCAAAATGTGCCTCCAACCAAGCCTTCCTTTTGTCTATCCTTGAGCTACCACTAACATATAAAGATTTCTTGGCGGCAAACAAAAGTTCCCACTCATAAAGGCCGGCTTTATTAACGCCTCAGTTATGTTAGATTCGTCTTCCATTCCCTTTTCGAGTGCACAACTCCTAAGATCAAATCACTCATTGTTATTCTAATAGGTGTGGCCCAATAATATATTTTTCTAAATCAATTCAAGCCCATGACAATCTAGGTTAACTCATATACCCCTTATATATGTAATGATATTCACTAGCCTCCTCCATAAAAAATTAGAAGGTATTTTATTTTTTTTATTCTCTTTTTTCTTACTTTGAGTGTGTAAGAGAGTGATTGAGTGTGGTTAGAATTTGACCACATCGAGGAGGACTACAATCTGAACCGGGCGAAGATCTCAACAGCGATACCCAACAGACAGACCGTGGTGTGCTTTTGGTAAGATCTTTCCAACTCTTATTTGATATCAAAATTATATTATCTTGAATCTTGAATCTTGTGGTTGAAAATCTGTTGTGACAGATTGCAAATATGGTGTACTCGTATATTTGATTATAGTGGAGATTTTGGGTGGACTTCGGGCTTTACTCCTCACGTTGGGGAGGTTTTCCAAGTTAAAATTGCTTGTGCCGATTTTGTTATTGCTGATTTGTTTTATTTGTTCTTTTGGTTGTGCATAGTTGGCAATTGGTTATCCTATTTAATATTTCTTCCTAAGAGATTCACATAAAAGAGAGATAACTATTGATTTTGTTGTGTGTCAATTGATTGTTTTTGAATTAGTTGAGTGTGTTTATCCCAACAAATATATTGAAGGAAAGTTTATTCACTCAAACTTGTTTCTGGAACTTTTTTGTTACACTTGAAGTGATGCCTCTACTTATATTACTACACCTTCTTAATAAACGATGGGGATATATTTGATCCTATGATTGAGATGATAGGATATAGAATTATCTACAAAGATACTTATAATGGAGAGTTCTACACTCCTACTCTAGAATGTGAAATACAAAAAAACAAAATTATGAACTAAATACTTGAGCTTGAAATTAAGTTTAATTAGGTGTAAATATAAAAATGGAGGAAGAAGCCGAAATTTGTAACAATGCAACGAGGATAGGTAGTTGACGCAGTCAAGCAAGGGACTTTGAAAAAAAAGGGATATGATGAATGTGTTTTGAGCAGAGGTTCCGTAGTTCTTTGTTTGAAGGGTATGAATGTTATAATTGTCAAACAAAGTCCTACATTGGTTGTGCGTGGAAGAATTATAAAGCATTATTAGAATGGACAAATATTTTATTAATTTAAAATTCGTACAAACTCAATTAAAATCGAACAATATTGATATCGATATGAAAATTGTAACTCTATTGGATGGATTTGTTTTAATTTTAAAAAAAAGAAAACTTTGAATATAAGTGACTAGATGATATGTCAACAACTTAGCTTTGAAAAAGGGGTCCCATTATGTCCTGCAGCTGCCCAACATTTCACATAAACCGATCATCACGCCCACCTACCAATTCCTATCACTAACTCTTTTATTGCCACTCTCAAATATCTCTGCAAAAATCCCTACCACAATTAAATTATTGTAAACACAACTTACCAATCTGCCCTCCAAAGAATATCAACTAATTAAATATTCTTTGCAATTACCATAATTTTAGCTTAAAGTTTACCTATGCTTTGTTTTTAATTATCTTATTTTAACTATTAATTATTATAGTTAGAGGCCACCAAATGTGAAAATTGGAAATCATTTGGATAAATTAGCCACTGTAAAAGAAAAAAATATTGATTTTAGTAAATCTTGGTAGTATTAACGACAGAAACGCACATGCACATTTTTTCATAGCGATATTTGTCTTAATACATAGAGGGAGATGCTACACACAGAGATTGAGAGGTTAAATCAAAAGCACTGAAGAATTAGTATTATGTTACTTCAATTTTTAGTGTTGTATATATTTTTTTTCCCTTTTCTTTTTCTAGAAAATTATTTTGAAAAGCAAATATAGACTAACGGTGGTATCCCTATCTAGCTGCTTCGAGCTAGTTCTAACTAATTTTTAGTTATTTTGGCTTTAAGCTAAATGAGTTATTTCAAATGAACCGACAATATTATGATCTTAATTTTAATCTTATCGAACTAAATGGATTATTGTGGAGCTTCTGGCTTTCGGTACATCCAAGTTATGGTATTAAACTCAATTTTAGTATCTACTTAAATGTTGGTGCTTATAACAGTTATGTAATAAATTGAATTCTCATTCCAATTTTATTAAAAAATAATAATGTTCCACGAAAATTAATTCATATATTGTATGTTATTGTTTCAGTAGTAGGGCTAACTAGCAGGGTAACCCTATTAGAGCTTCGGCTAATCAGTTCCTTCTAGAACATGTTGATATAAAATTAAATGTTGGTGTTTAGAACCTTCTAACAATTAAAGATTAAATTTTCATGAATTTTATTAAAAAAATTACAATATTCTACAAAAATCAATTCAAATGTCGTACGTTATTGTTTTTGTGTAATAGAAAACAAAAGAAAATGAAGAAAAAATGTAGATTAGAGGGTCAATCAGCGTATTCGTACTAATAGCAATTTGTGCTAATCAATTCAAATTTAAATAAACTAAATTTAAAAAAGCCTATTATTTTTTGTACTAAAGAATCCCATTTTCCTATTAGTCTATTATATTCTCTCTTTCTTGTTGGCTTCTTAATTTTCACGATCCTTCTTTATTCTCTCCATGACGTACCATATCTTTTAGAAATATAATACTTTAAGCTATATCCTTGCAGACTATACTTTTGGGGCACTATATTATTATTTATATTAAAAAAACATTCAGTCACCTAAATGTTACAAAATTTCATTATTTTCCAAATATCATTGCAAGTCGCTCTCATTTAATTATGCATTATTAATTATTTTGGATATTTGCAAGTGGATAAGTATGATTTTCTATTTATAATATTAGGTATTTAGTTGATTATATTTCATCTATGTTCAACATCATAAACCGAATATTTGTTCAACATTTGCATCTGTGTTATTTTCTATTCATATTCCCAAATTGTAAATACATTCGATATTTATCTTTTGTAAAAAAAAATGTATAATACTATAAATATTGTTTTAACATATTATTTAATTAATATTTAGATTAAAAAAAAATCTAGTATTAATAAACAAAATCATATGGCCCCAAAACAGTACCTCACAACAGACCACGTACTGTCCATAAAGCATATTTCAACATTAGTGTAATAACGAATCCACAAAACTCCTACTTTACTTACTAACTATTTCATGATACGTAATTTCTGATGACCATTTTTACCTTAATCAAACGTCTATGATAAATGATATTTTTGTAATTTTCTTCATCATTTTTAGGGTGTGACGATACATTTTTTTTCATTATTAGATTTCCAATGAAAGTTTGAAAATAAAAAAAAGAAGGGTGTTCAAGTTTTATGAGATAGAGATGTAGACTATAGATGGGTCACATCTATTTTATGTTGTCATGCAAGAGAGGATGCTGTCTTCCGAAATTCTTTTTGAATTTGAGTGGATGTTCATTTTAAACTTAAATGGCTCGTGAAAATTTTTTTACTTTTAAATTTTGAAATAAAGTTGAATAATAATAATTTTAATTTATTTGAAAATTGTATAGAGTATAAGTTTACTGTAAATATCACATCAATACTGAAAAAATTGTGTGGTTGTATCTCGTATCCTAGTTTATCCTATAAAATTGTCAATTCTATCCATGATTAATAAAAGTATTTTTTTTTCAAATAAAAAAAGTAAAAAACACCCAAATAAAAGAAAAATATATTTACAATTTTCCAAAAAAAGTAAGAAATAAAAAAGAAGAAAGGAGATGATCGAGATTGTAGGGAGGCAGCTTATGATTGCACGAAATATTAGTAAGTTAGTGCGCATGTAGGAAGCTAAGATATAGAGATGAGGGAGCAGGCATGAAAACATATATAGGGAGGGGGGCTTCAATTATTGGCAATCTTTTTCTGATGGACATGTAAACATAAATATAATTTGGGCATTTTCAGAAATAAAAGTGGTATTTTGTGTACCAAATATATGGATTTTTTTATATGTATATGAAGATCCGACTAGAAAAAATCAACATTTTAAAATATTCGATTTATGGCGACACTTCCATCATATTTACCTCGCGCACATAAGAATGTGATATCTTTTCGACATAAAATAATAATAGTTATACTTTTTTAAAGAATATTCATTTTTCACGATTAATGTATTATTTTCACCATAAAAATATTATCTTTATTTAACTAATTATAATAAAATATATTAGCTATAACATTACATTTTTTAAGGAAAATGTAATACATTTGTGGTAATAAATAGTATATTTTGAATAATTTAAAAAACATTACTTGTACCCAAAAGTATTACTTTTTTAAAAAAAATATCAAATTTAATACATATGCACGCAGAAAAAAATGTGCGCACAATAGCCACCAAATTCATGCCTTTTTGCACAAATTCTGGTCAAGTTGACAAGGATCTCCACATTTTTAATAGCAAGATCTACCCGTTACATATAACAAGACCCATATATTTAATACATATAACGGTTGATAGAGCTAGAAGAACAGGTGTGAAGCCTCCTGTGCGGTATGGTTTTGAGGATATGGTGACTTACGTATTACAAGTCGCTGACGAGGTGGAAAAGGAAGAACCATCTGCAGGTGAACCATTCACATACAGAGAGGCTGTTTCAGGTAGTGAGTCGGCTCAATGGCTCGCTGCAATGAGAGAAGAGATGGAATCACTTGCCAAGAATGAGACTTGGGAGCTGGTCAAACGGCCTAAGGAGAGAAAGATTGTTACTTGCAAATGGATATTCAAGAAGAAGGAAGAAACCACACATGGTGAGAGTGTGAGATACAAAGCTCGGCTAGTTGCAAGAGGGTTCACACAGAAGGAGGGGGTTGACTATAATGAGATATTTTCACCAGTGGTAAGACACACTTCCATCAGAGTGTTAGTAGCAATGGTTGCACATCAAGATTTAGAACTTAAGCAACTAGATGTGAAGACAGCTTTTCTACATGGAAAGCTCGAATACGATATCTACATGACTCAGCCAGAGGGGTTCCAGGTTCTGGGGAAGGAAGATTATGTTTGCAAGTTAATGAGGTCTTTATATGGGCTAAAGCAGTCTCCAAGGTAGTGGTATAAGAGGTTTGACAGTTACATGATCCAGTTGGGATACAACAGGAGTCCGTATGATTGTTGTGTGTATCACAACAAAGCTGATGATGGTTCCATGATCTACCTCGTCCTGTATGTGGATGATATGCTCATAGCTGCGAAGTCCAAGTCTGATATTCAGAAGTTGAAGGATCTGCTCAGTGCTGAGTTCGATATGAAGGATTTGGGTGCTGCCAAGAAAATTCTGGGTATGGAGATATATAGGGAAAGAGAGAAGAAGAAGTTTTTCTTGTCACAGAAGAGTTACATTCAGAAGATCTTGTCTAGATTTGGCATGTCTACCTCCAAGCCTATTGATACTCCAAGTGCTACAAATATTCATTTATCCACTGATTATGCACCGAAATCTGTAGCTGAGCAGGTGTACATGTCTCGAGTCCCATACTCTAATGCAGTAGGGAGTTTGATGTATGCTATGGTCTGCACTAGACCAGATCTTGCACATGCTGTTAGTGTTGTCAGCAGGTTCATGGGACAACCTGGAAAGGAGCATTGGCAAGCTGTGAAGAGGATTTTCCGTTATCTCAGAGGTACGTCTGATGTTGGTCTCATTTATGGAGGTGATGCTCACGTTTCTGTGACTGGTTATTCTGATTCTGACTATGCTGGAGATGTTGATAGTAGAAGATCTATGACTAGTTATGTTTTCACTCTTGGTGGTTCTGTTGTTAGTTGGAAGGCAACTATGCAGGCTACAGTTACTTTGTCTACAACTGAAGCAGAATATATGGCACTGACAGAAGCTGCTAAAGAGGGAGTTTGGTTGAAAGGGCTTGTAGGTGATCTTGGTCTACATTATGATCAAGTTATTGTATTCTGTGACAGTCTGAGTGCAATCTGTTTGACCAAGGATTAGGTCCATCATGAGAGGACCAAGCATATTGATGTGAGGTATCATTTTCTGAGGAATGAGCAGAGAATCAAGGTGATGAAAGTAGGTACTGCTGATAATCTTGCTGACATGTTCACCAAGCCGGTCCCGCATAGCAAGTTTCGACATTGTTTGGACTTGCTAAACGTCACAAGCTGTTAGATGCCCAAGGAGGGCAAATCTGAGGCAGAAAGGAGGAGTCTGTTCATCTGGCATTGTAATGATGCATCTGCAAGGAAGATTCAAGTCAAGGAAGATTCAAGTCAGTATTGGGCCTTAAGCCCAATTTCGGTGTTTTATCTCAGTACTATATATATGGTCTTTGAGATCTATAATCTGTAACATATACCGCATAATAAAATCAGTTCTCCTCTCTGCCCGTGGACGTAGCCAATTTATTGGTGAACCACGTAAATCTTGTGTCTTCTTTACGTTTCCTGTTTCTTGTTTATACTCTATAATCCTATTCTGTCACAACAAAGTTTTTGAATATAAATATAATAATTTTAATTTGTTCCTTATAATGAGTATATACCACTCAAAACTTTGTGTTTCACTCCCAATTCTAATAGTATCAATTTATGCCAACCATATATTATATATAATACACACACACACACATATATATATATATAATAAATTGACTAATTTCACATTTGTTTTAATTTTTTATATGTTTATTTGTTAATATTGGCAATGTTGCTAATTTTATCAAAACTAATAAAAAAAATATATATCTTCATAATTACTTGATTTCAACAAATTAATTATGAATTTGTGGCAGATTCAATGTTATATATAATAATAATAATATTCTCATTGATATACTAGATTTTATTCAATTTTATTAATCTCAAAAGAAAATATTCTATATTTGGTAATTTGATAACTGTATTTTATAAATAAAATTAAAATTTCACATATGATTTTGCATATAATACTTATATACTTATTATAATCATGGTACATATCTAAATTATTGAACATAATTATGTATATTTTTTAAAAGATTATTTTTTTGTATTTTTTAAATTTAATAATATTTTACTATAATAATATGTTACAGCAAAATATACTAATTTTTATAAATGGACAAAATGTAAAACATAGTCCCAATGGTACATAATTTTTATAATTCTAACACAAAGTTTAAAAACATATTAATACTCATTAATGAAAATATTATCAGTAATATCAATTTTCGTCCATTTATCCGTTAAAACATGCTGACGTGGACAAATGAAAAATTGAATTGCTCCACTACGTCATATTTCTCTTTCTTCAACAGTAAAATTTCACTTTCTTACGATTATATCCCATACATTCAAAACTTATCTTTAAACTAATTATAATTATAATTAATGTATAAGAAAGATAACAAAACATAACAAAGTTATTTAAAAAACTAAAAAAATCAGGAACTAAAATACATAAATATTTCAATTAAAAAATTGTAATCATATTTACAAGTGGGGAATAACGATAAATTCTCAAGAAAAAAAGTTAAAAATAAAAAACTAAAAAAAAAAAAAAAACTATTTAAGAAACTTAATAGGACAAATTAATGTTTACTAATTATTTTAAACACATCATATTGTGAAATAAATTTTAAACATTATTTAAAGAAGCATAACAAAAAAATATGGATAATAATAATGATATTAAATAAAAGTTATATTTCCCCAAATTTTCTAAATTCTTAAAAATGGTCGTGTAATATGTTTTATTTATCTTTATTCTTATTTATTAATTAAGAATTAAAGAACCCTAATTCCTTTTTTTTTTTTTTTTTTTTTTAATTTAAGGGTAGTAATTATGTTGAACAAATCACATACCAATAAAGTGGTTGGGATAAAAATCTAAGAACTATGTGTGCTCAAATTTGAATTGATGTTGTATTTGGACCCTCCCTCAATTTATCTTTCAAAAACTTTTTTAAGGGTAAGCTTCAATCCCGTCTAAAATTTTGTATGTGGAGAAGACGTGCATTAATGAAGCAGGGTACACTAATGTTAATAAACTTTTTTATCCGAAACCTTTTATAGATAAGATTTGATTATGCACACTGTAGTTCTCGGTAAAGTAGGAGTGGAATAATAATTGTAGAACGAATAGACTATATATTAATACTGGCAGCAAAATTATCGATTAACTGTCAACTACTTTTTCAAATTAATTTTATTTAAAACATTTGCAAATTCCATGCCTTGAAAAACATTAGTCAAAGAAAAAAAAGAAAAAAAAAGAGAGAGAGAATAGAATTATGGTTTTGTTTCCTAATGGGTTATCAAGAAGACATGGAATCGGGTATTGAGTGATTGACGGAAATATGATTAAATAAATTAATTTGTAATGTACAGTAATTTTGGTTAAGATAATATGAAATTTTGGTGGTTTGTGGCTCAATCAAACAATTTAATCATGTTTTAGGGATCTTTCCTTCAACTTCAAGTCTCTCTCTCTCTCTCTCTCTAAGCTATTTACGTTGTTTGATATTTTTAGGGTGGCCAATGGGAATTGGCTGCACCCATATTTGAACTGACAAGCAACCAAAATCCAATTAACATAAAACATGGATTTCCAAACTCCTTTCATATAAATAATAAATAAATAAAGTCCCATCATTTTGAATATAAATTTGTGCAATTTCAGATTTTGCAGAAACCACACTTGTGCTCTGTAAATTATTACAAACCTAACTGCTGTTGTAAAAGTCTACATGCGACAGGTAACCGATCATAGGATTTAGCTTGAGCTTTACTATACAAACCAATAATAATAATAATATTCCAAAAAATAATAAATATTTAAAACTGATTATCCTTCATGATTACAGTTACTGTAGCAGGAATCATTGATAGAGACCACAATTTCTATTTTATTTTATTATTTGAGAAAAGAAAAAGATATTCATGAAAAAGGAGACCACCTGAAAACTGACAAGCCATTTCCTCCAGCAGTAAAACAGTAAAAAGGACATGCAGATAAATCAAAAATATAAATGAAAATAAATAAAGTTGATGAAAATATACAAACTTTTTTTACATGTCCCCTTCATCAATCAAGAGGCCCCATTTCTCGGCTCTTCTCATGGAACAACACAAGGTCTCAAAGAATCAACACCACCAGCAACAGCAGCAGCAGCAGCAGCAGAAGGTACCTCCACAGGATGCTCCCACCAATTTCTCAACACCAAACATGGCCTTAGACAAGCTCGAAGACGATAATAAAAAGCGGCAGTTGGCCCCCAAGAGGAGCTCCAACAAAGACCGCCACAAAAAGGTCGAAGGCCGCGGCCGGAGGATCAGAATTCCGGCGCTCTGTGCCGCCAGAATCTTTCAGTTGACCCGGGAGTTAGGGCACAAGACCGACGGGGAAACTATACAGTGGCTCCTACAGCAAGCCGAGCCGTCGATCATCGCCGCCACCGGCACCGGAACGATTCCGACGTCTGCTCTAACAGCCGCCGGAACATCTGTTTCCGAACATGGGAGCTCCGTTTCGTCCGGTCTGTATTCGAGATTGAGTGAGACTGTACCGGGAATCAGGGGTGGTTTGTCCATGATTGGTGAAGATGTTCTTGGCAGATCAATGGGGATTTGGCCTGCTTTTAATGGGTTCGGATCGGGTATCTTCCAGAATTCGAACGTTTTGAGCTCGAACCCGGGGAATCAGACAGCGAGTCGAGTGAGTAAACTCGGGTTTCAGGGGTTTGAGTTTCCGGGGACGGTGAGTTTGGGGCAGCATATGCCGGGGTTAGAGCTCGGGCTTTCCCAAGAAGGGCAGATTGGGGGGCTAAACCTTCAAACATTCAGCCAGTTTTATCAGCAGATTGGGGGGCAGAATGGGGATTGCAGCGGGTCGAGCAACCATCAGGAACAAACCCAGGTTAAGGAAAATTCACAAGGATCAAGACAGTAGCTAGTAGTGGTGGAAAGACAGCTTTTTTTTTTTTTGGATTCTCTTTTGATGATTGATTATGAGATAAGTTGAGGTTTTGTTTTGTGTTTGTTATAGAAAAAGTGATTGGGGTTTGAGCTAATCGTTCAAAACTCAATATTGAATCTTCACACATGGAGGCTTCATTTGGTTACAAGATTTAATTGCTTCTTGTTATTTCTGCTCACTGCACTTGATGTCCACAAACAGGTAATTCAAAGAATTCTGGGTTTTTTCTTTTTTTTTTTTTTTTTTCCTTTATATATATATATATATATATATATATTTAATTTTAGTTTTTGGAATGCAGATTGGAGTATGTACAGCAGGGTGGAATGAAGGTTGCTTGTGATTTAACTATGTAGTATCCAATTTTGAGGTGTGTTATCAATTTTGGCACTTAATATATTGGCTTGTAATGGTACTTTGAAAGTTTCTTGAAATACAAGATATCAGCTGCATCTCATTATATACATATACTATATCTTATGAGATCCACTTTTACTTTTAAGTTTCTTCACCTTATTTAACCAAACTTTCCCATCTTCAACTAACTTTCTATGATGAATAGACCCTTGAGAATTCCTGCAATTCTTATTTCCATTTAATGTCTGGATTCCTACCATGTTTATGTCGGGATTGAATCTTCTATTATTTTGTGTTTCATCTTATATTTTATTACTTTTAATACACGTTTTATGTTATATGTGGTGTGTTGTGATTATTTTGTGTGCATAATGTATGGATATTCTAAAACCAAACAAAAATCCTTCCCATGATCCCATCTCTCACGTGAGGACTCGAATCTCAGACCCATAGTTATGGATAGTAGATGTCACATTTTGGTTTTTGTAGTATAAATACAAATTTAAAATTAAATGTTTGCAAAATATTATCACCCAAATTTGTAAATTCACAATCTTTATCCAAAATAAAAACTAATAACTCATTTTTAAAGAATATAATGCAAAAGCATACGATAATTTGGACAACATAAATTGATTTATAGCTAATTGTATAATAAAGAAAACGTTCCTTCCAAAAGGCATGAATTTTATTTTAAAAATAATTTATAGGTAATGAACTGATATGGTTGTTTTCTATAATATTAAAGTGGAATTATTTTAGCTACACCACAGAGTTTAAACAAACAAAAACATTTAAAATGAAAAACTAGTCATAATCAATTCTTGAGGATCGTCATAGAATTAATATGGAAGATTAAATGTAAATACTTTTGAAGAAAATCGAGTTTTTCGTTAATGAACTTTATCCTAAATTTAATTTATTAATTTAAGAAACACTTGAAAATTCATAGCAGAAGTAAAATTAAAGCAGAACATCACTTAAACATAAGTCACAGCAAAAGCATAAATAAATTAGAACAATCCAAAATTGACTGAACTTCAATTGCTTAGATTTATCGTTTTAGGACCTTTAGCTACTCACATCCTTCCGGTCGATGCCACATCACACTGAAATTTTTGCGTTTTGTGGGATAGGCACACTTGCTTCGTGAGACATATTTGTCTGACTAAATATACATATAAGTATAGATGAATAATTCAAGATGTGGAGTTCATAGATTCATGGTTGTTCATAGATGTTACATATGAAGGCATTCCTGAGAACCTTATTTTAGGCCCCGGGCCAGAGTGAGTCTCATGCTAAACTAGAAATTGAATTTACTTGTGAATATAACTTTGCACATACTAAATTGTCACAACAAAACATATATACATTTAATAATAACTTATTAGTATATTAGAATCCCCACCTTAGTTCAAATATTAAGGTTGTATATTATTAGTGAAATGCATTGTCTTACACTCCAGTCCTCCAAATCATTGCCTTCTATTGTTTGAAACTAAGTATGGTCTTAGACCTCAAAGCTTTTAAAGTTAATGATATTTAACAATAAAATGGTATGATAACAAAAGGAATTTGGTGAATTAGATTTAGGTTCTAAAATTCAGATTTGGATTTAAAAAAAAAAAAAGGAATTATAAGAGTAATTGATCTAATTGAAATTAAGAATTCAAAGTTAAATTGAAATTAGAATTTCACTTAAAAACTTGATGATTCTTGAGAATGAAAGTTGAGCTCAAATAAAATTCATTCTAATTTGAAGATCAAAGAAATAAATCAAATGATCGTAGTAGCTTTTGGGGCTGGAATTGAATTAAATCATACTTTGATAATTATAAAATTAATTTGATTTTGAGGCTACTTATCTCTTTTGCTGATTTATGGGATTAAATAGTTCAAGAACCAAGAGAGTTTATAGGTGTGGCTTTGACAAAGGGAGCATCTAGGATAGTCTAAGGTTAGCCTCAATTAATTCAACAATTAGAGTTCGATTTATTTCAAAACTCGAAAGAGTTTGTTGCTACGTGCGATAATTCAAATTCTTGAATATGATTGGACGTGAAGTAAATCCCAAAATTTAAACCATTGATATATATATATATATATATATATATATATAAGAAATAATTAATAACGAATATTAATTAAACTATTTTTATTTTTTTTTAAAATGTTTTTACAGTAAGTGGTGGTAGCTCATTTGGTGAAGCCATGCATGTACAACTCTGAGATGTTGTAAAAGAAGTTGATGAGTTGAAAGAAGTGGACAGAAGTTTGGAACATGTTTCAGACCGCAAATGTGTCATACATTAAAAAAAGGACAAACTACGTCTGAAAATGGAAAGAGCTTATTAAGACTAATTCATACGTCTTCCATATTTTCAAATATATCGGCTTCACTATTTTTGGCTGCTTCACTTACTTTCCTATTCTAATTAATTAAAACGTCAGTAGACCTGTATTGACTTTAGAATTATCTCTGTTGTCAAGGCTTTGACCCAGGAATTTGAATATCACATTATTATTTTTAAAACTATGGTATTTTGAAAATTAAGACATTTTTGGATAGTTTGTTGGGATGATGACAAAGATAATCTTGAAAGAAATTTGATTTTTTTGCTAGATAAAACAAATAATTAGCAACAATTCAATCATGTTTATCCTATTAAGTTATTTTCACACTCGAGTCACCAGATCTTGCTCAGCTCCACTACGAACATCTTCTCATTCATATTTTTTTTGTTTTCTTTTTTCGATTAAATAATTAGTGGGTCATCTCAACTCATTTAGACCCCTACCCGCACCAGTGATTCCCAATCCAGATTAATGGGCTTTGAGCCCTTAAATAATTTGATGCCTTCCTATCGTATTGTGTTGTGGACTTTTGAGTAGTTGGCTTATCTTTCATGATTTGCAGTGTTGGGCCTGTGTACCATCAGATGCCTTTTCTCTTTGGGCTTCAATATTTTTTCCGTTTTCTGATAGTTTTGCTTAAGTGTTTTTCACAAAACTTTTTGTCCTGTCGGTTCGGCCCATATTTTTCCATAGAATTGGGCAAATAGGCCCGTGTCATTCCTGGAGGCCCAAACCAAAGTTCTGGTCCATACCTAGAACCAAATCATTTATTATTATTATTATTATTATTATTATTATTATTATTATTATTATTATTATTATAGAATTTTAATCGATTTGCACACTCTTACCTGCTAGTTCATTGATTTACTCAAAATTAGGGGGAAAATAAGGCAGTTGACTAGTGGATATGAACCTAGATGATAGTCTATATTGAGCCTACTTCACACGAGCCTATTTATTAAATGAGTCAAGTTTAATTCTCTTATCAGGTGTATTTACTCAAATAGGTAAGGTTTGAGCATTAGTCGTAAACTAATAGGAATATGCGTATTCATATTCATTTATTTTTCAAATACTATATTTTATTTGTATTCAATTCAGTGACTATATTTGAATTTACTCAAATATTTGTATTAAAATTTTGAAAAAAATCTACAAATTAACTTTAGAATTAGTATCTCAGGTACAAATTGGACTATAAATTATTTTTTTGTATAAATAAAATCTTTAACTTTTAAAATTTGTCAAATAAATAGGCCCTTTCAATAAATTAAAATAACAAAACAAATTTAGATAAATAAAAACTTATTAAAATAAAATAAATATAAAATGATAAAATTGAATTTATTTAATACATAAAAAATATCAAATGACCTTAAATAATTTAGATATAATAAAACTAGAATATCTAAAAAACATAAAAAATCATCACATCTCAAACCCTTTTTTATATTTAAATTATTAATAAATTTTACTTTATTAATTTATTGATTTATTTAAGTATATTTATGATTTAATATGTTGATTTTAGTTTATTTAATATTTTAAAAATTTCTTTAGTTAGTTTAATATTTAGGAGGGTCCTATTTGTCTTATATTTATAATTTTAGGGATTCTTTGACATATTTAAAAGTTTAGGGACTTATTTAACCTATTTTAAAAATTCAGGAGTTTATTTGGTATATTTTAAAAGTTAAAGTTCTATTTGTACAAAAAAATTAATTTAGGGCCCAATTTGAATATAAGGTACTAATTTAGGGGTTATACATTTTTCTAAAATTTTTAAACTTGTATTTTTATAGTTTTCCCAAAATTTTTATTTAATATTATAAACAAAATAAATTTATGTCATGAAATAAATAAATATATATGTCTGTGTGTATATATATTTAATGAATTTATATATATATATGCGTAAATACACAAAAATATATAAATAACATTAATTATTTCTAACATCAAGAAAAAATATATATATATATATATATATAATATTCGAATCAAATCTTAAATTCCGATTATGTTATATAGAATATTATTTTCATTCTTTACATAAAAAAAATGCCTTTGATATTTTCTCAAAATATTATTTTCTTGAACTTCATTAAAAAATAAAAAATAATAATAACAACATATTTATAATTAAACATTTCCTACATCCACAAAAAAAAAGTAATAAATAAACAAATTTATTACGTCCACTCTAAAACAGGGAAAGAAAACCTAAATATTGGAACAAAACTTTGTATATCCAGAAACTTAAGGGGGAAAACGTAAAGAAATTAAAAAAAGAGCCGCATAAATGTAATATAAAGGAACAAGCAGGCGCATATTGTAAATAAGAGAGTTCTGAATGGTCCACGCTCGTATCGCATGCATGACGATCCATGACATCAGCGCTTCTGCATTTCCAACTTTAGCCTCCATTACCCAAAAAAATCCAAAGTAACCCCTAAAGAAAGCAGCACTAAATTTGACCTCAGGCTCCTTTTGTTCAGACAGACAATGGGGACCATGTGGATTACACTTATGAGTCAAATGGTGCCCTATTCCAATTATTAGGTAAATAATTAACTCTATTTTATAAAAATAATAATTTATTGCTTATTTGGTACTATAGATATGGATAGGGAGGTATGTAGTTATAATCATTCCACCAATATTAGAATTTGACCCCCAAATAATTAGAATATTCCCCCTCCCATTAGGAAATTGTGGGCCCCCAGATCAGACATCCGCACGTTCACAAACAACGTAGGATGATGAGTTTGATACTTGTAAACACTAGGTTTCCAAGTAACCCATTTGTGTGATGTGAGAACTTTGGCTGCATATTTATATCAATAATTTTTTTTTTTTAATTATGTACGGTAGTATAAAGTAATAACATATGACAAAGCTGCAATAAAAGAAAGACAACATAAGTTGTACGAGCAATAAATAAAGAGATTTGGTCAATATTTAGTGAACAAAATCTCAAGTTTAATCGAAAAATGAAATGAAACCGAGAAAAAACAATAAGAAGATGAACAATACTAACACAAATTCAACTAACAATCAAATACTTAAGCAATATTCAAGTTAACATTTAGCAGTTATCTTTCAAGTTGAAGAACTATAATCAATCTTTTACAAGTGATGCTAAAGATTTTTCTGGAGTAGATATAAAATTAGCAGAAAAGTAGAGTTTGTAAAGCAAATTAATTAAAAAGTATACTGAAGTTAATTAGATTAAACTAGTTACAAGTTGAGAATTGGGTGTATTTATAATTTTAAAATCGAATTAGGATATTATGTGTGTAAAACTTGAACAATTTCTACTCAAGTTTCTTCAACAACAGTAAAGTAAAAGTAAAAGAATTACCCCAATTCCAAACCACCATAAAATTGGTTAGGTATAATCTAATCTTAACTGTTTATTCATTCACTCACAAACATGACAACCATATTTTATAAAATTCTTAAAACAAACTTTTGCATTATTTTGTTGCATTAAACTACAAGCTTCTTAAGCGTTGTAATCCAGCAGAAGTTGTTGGAAGCAATTTTGCTGCTAGGTTACATCCGTTGTAAGTGTTTCATATTCTATAACAATCCTATCAAGAATTAGAATCATCAGTGTTCC
The DNA here is from genome assembly GCA_028749325.2 of Caryopteris x clandonensis. Taxonomy (NCBI): domain Eukaryota; kingdom Viridiplantae; phylum Streptophyta; class Magnoliopsida; order Lamiales; family Lamiaceae; genus Caryopteris; species Caryopteris x clandonensis. Next base: position 6,205,925 of record JAPYKT020000004.1, read on the forward strand.
TATTATATTTTAAAATAATCACCATATATTATATGCATATAATAATATCACTATATGTATTAAAAATAATAAAATCGAATATAAAAACACAAAATAGAATAGAAGATACAAAACCTTCTATCAATACTTATCACATGTTCTTTGTGATGTCACAATGATATTATTTTTTACAAGAGATCAGGAAATGAAACACCATTTGAAATAGGAAATTTATATTCAAAAAAGGTGTGGGCGGTAGCGCTAAGCATGGGACTCGCTAATAATTTGATGGTATTGAAAATCATACAAAAGCACTCTGAATCAATAAGTATGTTGACTATTTGACTTCTTTCGACCTAAATTATATTGAAAACAATGGCTCGCATATATCCATATCAAAAATTGTACAAACTACCCAAAACGTTCCAAACTGAAGAATCGAGATTAAAAGGGAGTATGCAAACATAATAGTTACAATTTTTGGATAGTTAGGGTAATCTCTTGTCAAGATATTTTATTTAAATTATAATTAAAAAAATACTTAACAAACACTTTTATATCTGCATCTTTTGAGTGAACGAAGAAATGATGATATTTTAATTACTAAAACATCATGGCAGGGCAGATAGTACATTTTTATCATATATTTGTTATTTACCACTTTATGTATATACATGAATTTGCTTAATAATTTATAAAACATAATAGTTCTCGGCATTTTAGCTTACTAAATACAAAAGATGTTTATATTTATTTTTAGCACTAATTGTAAAAATCATCATTAATGAATTTTGTATTTTTACAATTGTATTAAAATATAGCCATGTTTGATTATTGATATCCGCCAGATTCAATTTTATTTAATCCCGCAAAATCTACGATTTATAATATATATATAAATAAATGATCTTTTTTTTTTTTTTTGGTTTTTTTGTCTAAATGTAAATTCTATTTTTAGATATAAATATTTTTATATTTATTGTTATTAAAATATTTGTTGTCTAATATTATCTTAAAGTCGAGTAAAAAAGTATATCAAATTCTTATTAATTAGGAAAATATATGTTTTTTTACTTATGTAAACTTAAAAAATTGATTTGGATAACAAAATAATTTTGATATCGAATTCGTTAATAGCCTAAACTCTTGCAAATTAAAATTGAAATTATTCCTAATTATGTACATATAAATATAAAAAGTTTAATCTTTTATGGAAGTTGATTAAATCTAGTTAAAAGATTAAAATAACTTAAATAAATTCTCAGCTACAATTTGAGCATGTAAATATTGTTTATTGTACATAAATAATCAAATTTTGTTATAAATATCAATATTAAATATTTGGTTGATATCTTCTAAAATATATTTAAACAAATCTACAAATATGGTCATTAGTGTGAATTGACTTTAAAATGAATTCAGTAAATCAACTTACAAGATATTGATACTATTGTAAAACTTTAACTAATTGATCTCGATTATATTTAATGAAGGAATCTATGATTATAATATATATATTAAAACCCTAAAAATAATACAAGAACCCACAAAATATTATATTGTTAAGAACTCAAAATAAAATAACATAACTTTTAATAATAAAGATACATACAAAATAACTTTTTTGCATTGTACGGACAACCAATTTAAACATTAAAATATATTATAATTTTGACTTAATCAATATTTATGAATAAATATTAAAAAAATGTGCAAAATATTTTATCATTTTACTAATGAAGACAGGTAGAAAAGTATAAAAATATATATTCCCCGTTCCAAAATAAAAATGAAATTATCTAATATTTATTTGGAATCTAAATCCAATACATATTAGATATTGAAATATAACCATAAGGTAATTAATCAAAATAATTATATTTTGCACATCTAATATATCATGTTAATATATATCATAGGGGTGTAAAATTAAGAATCATGAAAAATAATTAATATAATATATTTTACGTAAACATGAAATAAAAATAAAATATTATTTTGTATTTTAATAAATAAAAAATATTCTAAAAATAAAATCAACTTGATTAAAAGTTGACTTATCATTTTTTAAACTAAAAAAGAAAAACTAAAAATAAATAAGAAAACTATATTTAGATTATTTTGTTACACAACTTTTGAAAGTCTTTCTAAGAAAGGTTTTACTATATAAGTATAGACATAGACTACGACTTGCTCTGTAAGTTGGTTGAATCCGATTCTCCAATTTAACTATTTTCTCATTCTCTATCCTACTGTTTCTCTCTTAAAAAAAACTATGCCTAATATTTTATCTGTCTAACTTTTTGTTTCTTTCACTCTCCCTCTCACACAATTATCTATCTCAATAATTATCTTAATCTTTTACGCAATTATTCCATCATTATAAAATATTTTTTTAACATCTATTTCACATATTTTACCATATTCAACTCCAGAACAAATACAAAATTTATACAGTTCATTAAAGCTCATGCGTTCGAAAAATAACACACATAGATTTGATACGCAGTACATGTCAAATCATGATAAAATGCATACTTGAATTTATGAAACCCAATATTTTTTTTCAAACTCAAATGTAAAATTGATTAACTCATTAAAAAAAAAAAAAAAAAATTGAATGCAATAATCCCACAAAAAAGAATAGTTAATTTGAAGGGGGAAAAATAAAAATGATAGTATTGAATAGATTGGGTTGAAATGAATGCAAGATTGAATGGGGGCGGATACTTTAATTGCAATGGGCAGATATGCGAATTTGTTGTCACACAATATAATATCCCATTTTCTCATATATTTATTTGGATTCCAACATTGAAGCGTCGGCCTATGGAGGATCTCCATTGGACCATTTTACCCACGACATACTACTTTCTGCATAAGCTCAAATTAACTAATAATTAAATAAAATATTTTAATTTAATTGGTTTATATATTGATTTTCCAGTCATCCAAGGCTATTCCAGTAATTTATGGGCCTCATCTCTAAAACATTATCTTTATTTGACAAAAAAATATTGGCAAAGTGAATCTTAAAGTCTATAAATTATTGGCAAATATTTCTAAAAGTTCATAAACTATTTATAAATACTTGAAAAAATTTCTTACATTTTACAAGTCGGATTATACCTAAAACGATAGAAACATGCGGACCTTAACTGATCATATCTGAATCCTTGCAAAAATGCGGCAAATTCAATGCTTGTTGTGCACGAGTTTATTTTGGACCTGATACTTTTTGGATAAAAGATATATTTTTTTAGATTGTTAAAAGAAAATTATTTTTCATGATAAAAATATTAATTTTTGCTAAAAACTATTATGATATTAACCTAAGTCAAATAAAAGTAATACTTATATATATAAGTCAAATAAAAGTAATACTTTTTTTTTCATGTACAAAATTGAGTACAAAAAATTGAATAATATGTAATTATCTTTTTTTAATGTAGTAAAAATGTTGAATGAATAAAGGACTTTAAATTGAAATTTTTGTGTTGTTTATTCCTATCTTATTCACTTTGGCATTAATATAGAGATATAATAATAATAATAATAATAATAATAATAATAATAATAATAATAATAATAATAATAATAATAATAATAATAATAATAAATTTAACATAAATATGTTAAACAATTGAAGGCTCTCATGTTCTTTTTCCTTCATTTTTAAGGAATTAAAATTTGAAATAAAAACACTAATAGCTCGACCAACTCATTGACTTTTATATTAACAATAGTTTCGAACAATCAAATTAGATTATGATTGCTTGGGTAATTTCATGAGTTTATAACTTTTTTTTTTCTAATGTACCAAATTTTAAAAAAGGTGTAAAATATATGAACTTTTATTATATCGTACAGAAGTTTGAAATTTTATAAATCTATGCATATAAAAAGTTACGATATTTGCTCTAATTTTAATTGCAATAAAATTTTAAACAAGATTTGTTAAATGAACGATATCTTTTAAACGAAAAATGTTGTTTGGACATCAAAATGAAACTAAAAAATGTAAAAACCAATTTAAGACAAAATTTTCACAATTATGTCCCAATAGGATTGGTGATAGTATTAGATATGATCCATCGCATTGGGTAAAATTGAGCATACTATTTGCAGCAAATAAGAGGCATGTGCCATTTTGTCCCCAGTTAGGGTTCGAGAAAATAGAATAATTAAATTAAATTAAAACAAGAAAGGACAGACAAAAGATTCCCTCCTGTTTAGCAGAACCTTTCCAAATATGGAAATTGTAATCAATGAGCAGGGGACACCAAACAATTTTAATAAATTTAAATATGTCAGAGGAAAGCCAACGGCTGGGTCTTACCAAATCTTGCTACATTATATATTGCAACTCCATTAAAGCGCTACGAATCTTTTACTTTCTTCTTTGCAGCGATGCTCAGCCGTCTTGGTTACGGTGGTTCGAGTTAGTTTTAATGAGTTTTGAGTTAATTAAATTTTAAAATAAATAAATTGGCTTAAATAAATAGATATAATTGTGAATCTAATTATAATTCTATGCGACTTGATGTTATTGAATTGTGAGTCTGAATAATAATTTGAAAGTTAAATTTTAAATACAGATAATTTAGTTCTAAATTCAAACAACGGCACTTAAAATATTCTAGTAATTTCTTTTAATTATTTTCAATCAAAGAAAAATTAAAGAAGGATCTTCTCCCGCGTCCTCCTCTTAGGATGACTCAAACACAGGAGACAAGGACCACTGATTCTAGCCCTCCAATGCTCTTTCCATTTGAGTTATAATTTATAATTTCTATTATATTAAAGAGAGCTATATTCAGTATACTTTATAATGGTACATGTCATAGATTTAAAAATTAAAAAAAAAAAAAAAAAAAAAAGCCTCATACTTAAAATGGAGATAAATGGATGAAGCCATCATATTGTAAGCTTATTTGATATACCAGTCACTTTCTATATCCTTATTTGTATTAATGATTAAGAAGAGATGAAAATATCAAATAATTTTAGTACTCCAAATTTAACAATAGACGCACATAAATAAATCCAATAATAAATACTGAATAGAATAAGAAAGAACCCGAAAATAAAAAAGAGTGCAGCTATTCTCACTTTCAAATTTTCTAAATATAACCGAGTTAAATTCTTTTTTTTTTTTTTTTATAAATACATCTCATTTTTTACAATTATACCATTTTAATTAAAAACATAAAAAAATGAACAAGAAGAGAAGAAGAAGAAGCCAACAAGCTTGTCGTCTAAATCAATCGAACATCTTCGAAAGTTCGTATTTTCAATCGAACAACATGTTATATAAGCATTTTAGATGAAAATATACATTATGGAAGAATTTGGTTTAGAATATTCGTATTTTGTTTTTTTTTTTCGGCATTTTATTTTGAATACGTCGCACGCATACTTGTATGTATTCGAACATGATATGTCAAACACATATGTTTGTGTTCGACATAATTGATCTAACACTTCAGTTCGTGTTCGAACCTTATCTATTGAACAAGGATAATCATGTTGGCCTAAGACTCGTTCAAAACATTATGCCGAACAGTTGAAATAGTGTTCAGTAAAATTTGTCCAACACGGCTCGATTGAATGTTTTGAATGAGTCTTGAACAGATTGAAAATTTATTTTTTGTTTGGAGCATACATTCGAACATCAATAAAAATATTCAAAGTATATTATCGAACATAAGTTATATAAAAAAATTGACCGTGCCGGCCACAAAATAGTTTGATAATATAAAACATACAAAAGAGTGATCCCTATTTTAATTGCAGTAGTGCCACAACCACCCATATATTCTCTCCTTTTCACTTTGTTAGGAAGTAAGCATTGATGATGTTTGAATTTTGTTGCTGATTTTAATTGTTGAGAATACTAAAATTGCAGCTGCCATAATTAACTTTTTTTTTTTTTTTTTTTTAATAATAATTGACAATACTTGAAAATGAGTGCAAATTGCAAAATTAGTCTCATACCTATAGAACATTTGCAATTTTAGTCCTGTTCAAATGTAAATTCGTAATTATGTTCCATAACAATTTTAATTTCGCAAATTTAGTCCTAATTTTGATGGACATTGATTTTTTTTTTTTTTGGAATTTGACATATGCTTCTCATGTGACTTTTTCGGCGAAACTTTTCTAATGTGGCTTTTAATTTCCACACAACCTCCAAAAAAAAAACACACACACACACAATAAAAGAATATGCCACATAAACAAAAGGAATTTACAATATTTTTTATGTTGCTTTGTGTGTGTGCGTGTGTATGTGTTTTTTTTCTTTTGTTGCTGATTGTGTGAAAATTTAAAAGTCATGTAAAAAAAAAGTTCTCCGAAAAAAACACATAAGACGGACATGTCAAATTCCGACAAAAATCCTAATTTTTCCCAAAATTCCTAAAAATTCTCCAAAATTAGGACTAAATTTACAAAAATAAAAGTATTATGGGACATATTTGCAAATTTACATTTGAACAGAACTAAAATTGCAATGTCCTATAGTTATGGGACTAATTTTACAATTTACTCTCAAAATGATGAACTGCACTATTTGATTATGTGTTAATTGTCCCGTGATGATTTGTCAAACTTTTAGAATATAAAATTACTTATTTTGCTTAAATTTTTTTGAATATGGTTTTGATAAATAATTAATAAATACATTAATACCTATCCACTATGGATATTTATTTGTTTCTATTAAGAATACTAATAGCATATAACTCATAAAATTCAAGGGATGTTCAAGAAAAAACGTAATAAAATAAAATTATGTTATAGAATAAAGTCAAATTAATAAACATACTAACTTTTTTGCAACCATCTCTCTAATGGTATTAGAATATAATTTGTATTTAATTAAATATAACACCAAATTATTTACACAAAAAAATATAATTGTGTAAATTATGAAACTAAATAATATGATTTATTTATAATAAAAATAAGCACATGAATATAGGAGGTTAGAAAAATGGAAAACGGAATTTGAATAATCTACCCTAAATAATTAATTATTATTTTGTAATTTTAAATATGGTAATTGTTACCTATTATTTTTGTTACTCACATTAATTTTAGCTTTTTAAGTAAGCCATAATAAAATACATGATAAACTTATTATCTTATTCTTATTACTTACTAATTGTCAAAAGAAAAAGATGTAGATACCAAAATTATATGATATTATTTAATATACATATATATATGAATTAATATTTTTATATATAATGTTAAATTAATTATTTTTTATATAAATAATAACATAAAAATAATATATAATTTTTTATTGAACAATACAATCGATGTTATAATTTTATTTCATTTCTCACATTTGGTGTGCTTTAATTTTATTTTATTTAGACCATATAGTAATATAGGCAGGTAATTAAAATTATTCCTTTCATGATTATTGGATTTTCCGGCTAAAATCGAGATGACATGACGAATTATTTTGAACACGTTGGTCAGTAGATTATTTAGAATCGGTATAAGATTAACATATCATAAAGTAACTTAATTAATTTTAATTATGAAAATCAGATTTGTCTTATAATAATTCATAAAATTCTCAAAATATTACGGAGATTACAAACACCAAAATTTAATTAACCGAATTGACATTATTTCCAAATTACAATAATAATTATGTAATCTTAGTAGGTCAGATTTGTAAAAGGACCCAAATAAGGAAAATAAAATTGTATATTAGTCAAAGATTTAGAAGAGAATTTATATAATTGGCCCAACTTTTATTGCGTTGATATCTTGGTTGAAAGTAAATCCAGTTAAAATACAAAATAATTCAAAATTCTAGATTTTCTGTCGAGAAAGTTATAGAAAGTATTATCTTCATATAGTAGAAATATATTTATATCTATTTATTTTAAAAATTCAATTTATGCCCGTTAATTTTGGTCCGTCTAATGTATAATCTTTAATTTATGAATTCTTTTAATAATTTTTAACTTTTAATTGTTTTTTGTATATAATTTTACAAAAATTTTAAAAACTTTTCCAAAATTACTGATGCGATGGTCAAACTTCTAACCTAACAAGTATCTGCAATTTTCAACAAATTTTTTAAATTCTAATTCATGTCAATTCACGTATATCATAAGTATATTTTACTTCAATTTATTTTCTCCATATCAAATAGCATACACATTCTATACCTACTCATTTATGTTTTATTTTGTCCAACAAAAAAAGAAAAAAAATATATAAAAAAAATATCAATGTTTCAAAAATATTATTTCAATAATTTAAGATTTTAAAAATAATATGCACGTTACATGCCAATTCATGTGTAAACCTTATTGAATAACAATGTACATAGTTGATAGTTCATGTCAGTTCAATTGCAAACCATATTGAATCACGATGTATACAGTTCATGTGCTTATTCAATAATAACGTACACAGTTCATGTCAATTCATGTGCAAACTTTATTAAATAACGACGTACACAGTTCATGCCAGTTCATGTGGAAAACTTATTGAATAACGACGTACACAGTTCATGCCAGTTCATGTGTAAATATTATTAAATAACGACGTACACAGTGCATGTCTATTCATGTGTATCCCGCTACAAAACAAAAATGTTTCACATTAATTCACCCGTAGGTCACCATAAATGGGATTCACGTTAATTTTCATACATAGCTCATCGAGATACGCTCCACACACTCATAGTTATCTGTAGCTAACAAACGACAGATTAATTCCACATATAATTCTTCTAAATATAATTAAGTGATAAGTTCTATTTTAATAAATTTATCTATACATCATAAATTCAATATTCCTTTTAATCTTCTCATTTATAACCAAAATCTTAAGTAATAATAATAAAAATGGAACACATAAGCCTAGCTAGGTTACAAATTCTAGAGAAGAACGTTGATGAGAAAAATTAAAATGAAAACAAAAAAACGCGAAAAAAAAAAAAAAAAAAAGAAGAGAGCAGACCAAGTGAGGTCCACATAGTCAAGAGAAGCCAGTTGCAGCCCTCGTAACCATGACTCCTATATGACTCTCTCTCTCTCTCTCTCTCTCTCTCTCTCCCCTCTCTCGTTTCCCCTGTGCAAACAAATGTCGCACACACGCACCCACACACACACGTATATATATGTATGTATATCTGCTGAAATGTGAAAACGTTGTGTTAGAAAGAGTCCCTCCAAAAACTCTTGGACAGCTCACGAGCCCACTGTCCTATTTTAACCAACGTCTCCTCTCAACATTACAGACCCTTTCTTCCCCAGAATTCAGCAACACATTCCAATTTCTCTGAGAGAGAGAGACCCTCACCGGAATTTCACAACGGAAAAGGAGTCCTTTTTCCAGTTGTTGTGTTGTTGAATTCTAGCTCTGTTTTCTGTAAAAACCTTCATCTTTATCCATTTATATTTGATCTTGCCAAATGTATTACTGGTCTCCATCACTCAGCGTTGCAGATGAGTTTGAGAAGCTTGTTAATAGAATGAACCCACCAAGGTAATTTATCTTAATCTTTTTCCCTTTTTTTCTTTCATGCTTATGATGTGAATTCTGAGAATTTTATTAATTTCTTTGAATTAGCCAATTATATTTCTCTCTGTGTGCATGTTGAAAATGTATCTCTGTGAAGATATGGTTCGTTCTTGAAATAAAGTGATTGGAAAAAAAAAAAAGACTAATTCGTGAATCTTGTTCTTGAATTGGGACTCGTGTAGGGTAAGTATTGACAATGCTTCTGACAAGAAAGCAACTCTGATCAAGGTACGAGAATTCTCCTGTTTTAAATCTTCTGATGCTGAAGTTTTATTTTATTTATTTTTTATTTATAAAAATTAAATAAAAAATAAAAAAAAACACACGTTTGCATATCACCACTGTTTGATCTGAGAAGCACAGGTTTACCATTTTTTCCCCTTTTTTTTTTTTTTTTTTTTTTTTTTTCCTGGAAAAATTTGCAGATTGATAGTGCAAATAAGAGGGGAAGCCTGTTGGAAGTGGTTCAAGTTCTTACTGATCTGAATCTGATCATCACAAGGGCATACATTTCTTCAGATGGGGGATGGTTTATGGATGGTGAGAATTCAATTTTTCCTTTTTCATTTTCATCCGTTGAGAATCTGATGATTTTTTTAGTACTAAATGCAATTTTCTTGTTTTTGATTTGTCAAATGCAGTTTTTCATGTTACAGACGAATCCGGGCGTAAGGTTGATGATGACACAATCCCTGAGAAAATTCAGCAGGTACACACACAAAGCAATTTAAAGATTCACCATTTTTTATTCCATCAGAATCATCAATGCGCATGATCGCTTATTCAGGCATATAATTTAGTGAGAATTAATCAATCTGTTGGTATGTAGAATCACCTTTTAATTTCAATGACAAAAAAGGTATTAATGATTCTAGGTGAATATTCGTTTTCTATAGATGCTTAGGCCATCAAATTAATGGAGTCGGCATTGTGGCTTTTCTACAGAGTGATGCAGTTTTCTCGGTTGAATTTTTATTTTGCATTTTAATTCAGAACAAGGAAATTGGGGAAAACTCATAATCCAAGATACGCTAAAGTGTTTTTAGTGATATTGCACATGACGTGAAATTTGCAGGATAAACAAACCGTCATGGCCTATAGGCTATAATTTGATGTAAAGAAGTTGCTTTCTTGGCTAGATTCTTGTCTTTTTATAGAAACATTTCTCTGCATTGATTCTTTTGGGATGATTTAATGGATACTTCATAATGCTGTTAAATTGCATTACAGTCCCTGGTACGACGTGGACGTAGCTTCTCGTCTCTAGAAAGATCTGTGGGTTTAGAATCCGCTGCAGAGCATACAACTATCGAGTTATCTGGCAGAGACCGACCAGGATTGCTATCAGAGATCTTTGCTGTTCTTGCGGATCACAAGTGCAATGTAGTTGCAGCAGAAGTGTGGACCCACAATTCAAGAATGGCTTCCATTGTTTACATTACAGACGAACCAAATGGACGGGCAATAGACGACCCTGATCGGCTCAATAACATCAAACGGCTTCTCCTATATCTTCTCAAAGGCAACAGAGAAAGTGCAAACAGTGTTGTTTCCGTTGGCTCAACTCATATGCAGAGAAGGTTGCATCAGATAATGTACGCTGATCGTGATTATGATGATCAGGATTCGGATAGACCGACAGACGAAAGGACCAAACCCCTTGTGACAGTCGAGAACTGCGTGGAGAAAGCATACACGTTGCTGAACTTGAAGAGTGTGGATCGGCCTAAGCTGCTCTTTGATACGGTGTGTACAATAACGGATATGCAGTATGTGATATTCCATGGCACTATTATTGCTGAAGGTCCCGAGGCTCAACAGGTAACGTCTTAATTGAATTCAACGTAGTTTTACATTCTTAGTTATTTGGACAGCTAGGAGTATCCTTGTCCAAGAGAATTGTGAAAGTGCAATTAATATTGTGGTCGAGTTTTATTGTGATCTTGGCTGCCAAATTTGCATCATATGGACCGTGTAATTCATTTCAGTCATTTGCAAATATACCGCAACTAATGTATAATCAGCAAACATCCTATTGAGTCTCACTGTCACTTTCTGTTGTAATGCTTTGCTTTTACTAGGAATATTACATAAGACATATGGACGGGTGCCCCATTAGTTCCGAGGCTGAGAGACAGCGTGTAATTAATTGCTTGGAAGCAGCAATCAAGAGGAGATCATCCGAGGTACCTAACAGAGAGAAAGATTCATGTTATGTGTAATCTGTCTTCAGCTTGATATGATTGTTTCACATGTACAATGTAGGGAATAAGACTGGAATTACGCGGTGAAGATAGGGTCGGCCTTCTATCTGATGTCACTCGTATATTTAGGGAAAACGGGCTGTCAGTGATGCGAGCTGAGGTCACAACAAGGGGGACAGAAGCAGTAAACGTATTCTATGTAACTGATGCATCAGGCTACCCTGTGAAAAGCGAAACCATTGAGTCTGTTCGGAAAGAAATAGGGCTGACTATACTCTGTGTAAAGGATGAAGCGTACCCTACTTCACCACCCGAGCAGCAGACGGGGGGAGGGTTCTCGTTGGGTAGTCTATTCCGAACAAGATCTGAAAAATTCCTTTACAATTTAGGGCTGATCAAATCATGCTCCTAAGAGGGTCAGCTAGCGGCGTCATTTTGGTAAATATTAGTTGGCTTAAAGGTATACATAGAGCAGCTCGGTGATGTAGTCAGCAGCTTATTAACGTTAAAGAATCAGTTTAAGTAGGCCTACAAGCAATCCAGTAATTTACTCAACATGTAAAGATTATATGTTTGAATTGTAAATTTACTGTGTGTTTTGGACTTCATTTGTTTGGAGGTTATTGTGGTTAATAAACATCATTCTTCTTCTTCACAGTATGTTCCCCTTTTTGCCTGGCCTCATTGTTTTATTGGAAATCTATATATTCTAGAGAGAGAGAGAGAGAGAGAGAGAGAGAGAGGTAGTTTTCAGGAACAGGGAATGTGATGCAAAGGAGCCAACCATGGGTAAGTGCTGAAAGGGATCGACATATACATACATATGGAAATCAATCTATAATTATGAGCATTTTCTTGTTTGTCATGTGGCTGTTTTGTGGCTGACCAAATCTTTATATCTCCACCGAAAAATTGCAAAACTCAGTACTGTAACTTGTGGATAACTATGTTTTAACTTTTATAATTTCATTCGTTTATGTTATAACTGTTTGAATTTGATCATTTAATAGCCGGAATTCAAAAATTATGTGCCATAATCACACGTGCACCGCATATAACCATATCAGTTAGAGATTTTTCATTTTTCGATGAACCTGTGGTCCCTGCAATATCAATATTGGTTTATATTTAATGTTGTTATTATTATTATTATTATTATTATTATTATTATTATTATTATTATTTTAATCTAGGTGATACATCCACGTTCACATTATTCACACGACAATAAAAGAATAAAAAATCTCAATTTAATGTGGTCACGTGCTACACATGCATTTAAGCAAATTAAAATTGAGCAATTAAAAAATTAAAATTTTGTAATTTTTCCCATGTTTTTTATCCTATTCTCTAAGGAGTGGTCCTACCGTGTAATAAATAACTTGAATTTGGATTAAAAGATTTGGATGGATTATTGAACTACCAGGGCTTTGTCATATTTCATATGGTTTATTGAAACCAGTTATGATAAACATATTAAGATTTATTATCAATGAATTGAAAATTGACAACCCTCATTTTGAATTTCGCAACTAATTTTATTTTAAAGAGAAAGGAATTTTGAAATCATACTCTTCTCTGGTATCAAAATTGCAAGAGTTTTACTCTATGGTCAATTGCATTAAAAAAATATAATCTTTTGTAATATTTGTATTTTTAAAATAAATTTCAATTTTTACATGAATTTAAGGTGATGTTGTACCGCTAAAGAGACAATTTTTTTCTTAAAGGATAATATGTGTATATAATTTTAATTTAGATCACGTAATCATAATAGATTAATATCTCATATTTATAAATATATTAGAATTAAATTTAAAATTAATTTCTATTAATCTAATCTTATTCTTGTGGATAAAATTAAATTGCTAATTATGCATGATTCATAGATATTATATATAACTAAAGAAAAAATATGTATTATATTTCTACCATCATTTTACATGTAAAATAATAAAAATACAAATAATAATGTCATATATAATTTTAATTAAAAATATTTCAAATATATGATAATAATAATTTGAAGTTGAGTATATATATATATATATATATATATATAATTCATTATAAAACCATCACATGCCTTGAACTACAAAAATAAGAAAGATAGTATTGACATTTAAAAAAATATAAGGTTATAATTAAAATGTAAATTTCAAAAAATATTATAATTTTTTATGCATTCACTCGAAAATAAGTATAGTAGCAAACATGAGATTCCCATTTTTAATAAATTGGATACTGTTTTTGCTTGAGATACTACCGTAAGTCATAAATTTCTAAAATTAAACAATATATTTTTATTTTTACTTTTTTAAATTCAAAATTGATTTAGAAATATCTCAATATAAATAAAAATAATAATTTATTTGTATTGGAAGAATGTGAAAACATCTAATAATAATAATAATAATAATAAACTGACAATTTCTATATTTGTTATTATCATTTTTTCCGCCCATTTTTCTTTCCACAAACGAAAGATGTTTTTAGAAAATTTTATTAAATTGCTGACCAATAAGCATTTATTTTGATTTTTTTTATATTTTTATTCGTTAATATTGGTAATGTTACTAATTTTATCAAATTTTATAAAAAAAATTAATATATATTTATAATTACTTGATTTTGACAAATCAATTAATGAATTTGTTGCAGATTCGATGCGATATATAATAATAAGAAATGTGCACGCTGATATACCAAATTTATTTAAATTTCTAGATTTCAAAAGAAAATACTATATATTTAGTAATTTGATGATTGTATTTTATAAATAAAATTAATTAATGTTCACATATGCTTTTATATATAATATTTATATTCTTATTATAATCATGCTACATATTAAATTATTGAATTTAATTATATAAATTAAAAATATTAATTTATATATTTTTTAAATTTAATAATTTATACTATAATAATATGTCTGTTGTTCGATTAAGACAAGTTACAACGTATTATGTAAAGTGGATCGGTAAAATTTATTATATTTGCGTATAAAGATTAGTCATTCACTTTAATTCACACAATTTCTATTTTTCTATTTTTTTTTTAAATATGTGTGTATATATATATATATTACTTATATTTTTAAAAATATTACTACATAATTATTTTGTACCTAATACCTTTATTGTAAAAAAGATATTTTTATTGTAAAAAAAAAAAATTTGAACAATATTAAAAAGTTTGACACTTTTAATTAAACAGTATTACTTTTTAAATAGCATATCTAAATTAGTCTTGGTTCATGCAATTTTTTAAATTATGTAAAGTCTAAGTTCAAACATGTAAGTTTACACGATTGTATAAGTTCAATCGTACATGCATGCACAGTAAATCGTGTTAGCTTACACGATTGTGTAAATCACAATCTTAAATATAAGTGCAATATATATTTTTTTAATTGTTTATTAAAAGATTTTTTTTGCTATTTTTTGTGGGTACAATTTAATAGTTGCTGAATGTAAATTTGTTTTCCTGAAATAAAATGGTAAAATCGAATTAAATCCAAAATCTTGTAATTTGAAAACATTATCACAGTGTAAGATTATTTCAAAAAACTTTACAGATAGATATAACATAATTCATTATTGACTTTCATAGTCAATAAATTAATTGGAACGAATTGAAACTAAAGATTAAAATTTGTTGCTGAAATTCAATTTTCTTTTTTTAGTTTGATATTAGTGTAGAAGCTGTAAAATCCATGACATGTTTAAAGAAATGTAATAAAACAGAATTAGTTTATATTATAATAATTAAATTTTAATTTGTAAATACGGTTTTCCATATATTTGGACGAAAGCATTTTTTTCATTTAAATTATAAAAAAAAAAATCAGTGGACCGATATAATGGTAATTGTCATCATATTATAATTAATTATTAATATGCATGTTTACTTTATGCGGATATTTCGATTTCTAAAATTAAAATATTCCAATTTTATTTGTAAAACTTGTCATGCATGTTTACATCCAATTTGTTGTATATTTGTTTTCTTGCAACTTATTTTTGCTCAAAAATAATCTGAGATTTATTATAATAGAAAATGTTATTGGCATTACTTTTTTATTTTTTTATATTTAAAATTTTATTAATTTTTCTATTGTTAAAATTGTCAAGCAATGGTTACTTTGCTTATTAAAGGCGTTACTCATTTTAAAGAAATTATTAAAGAAAAGAATAGTGAAATTTTAATACTTTCCATTCTTTAATATTGTATTTTTTTTTTATCATTTATTGTAAGGAATTTTGTCTAACATTTTCAGACAACATATATTAAAAAATAATTAAATTACCCACCTGACTGAATCATTGTAGGGAAAATTTATTTAATATTTAATTACTGAATCAAATCTTGTAATTAAGGTTGATGTCCAACTTTGCGACTAATCAAATATTTTACTTATCAATATTTTTACTCATCAATTTTTTGTGTTTTTTTTTTTTCCCGAAGGAATTCTTTTTTAATCCTATAACATACCCAATTTTCATCAGGCATTTTAGAATAACAGCCAATTCCCTCTTTTTTTTTTTTTTTACTTAAATACACTTAAGTAAATATCTATACATATTTTAACTGTATCTATATATATTATTATTAATAACTTAATAATTTATATATTGCATTGAACCACCATCCACTCAAACAAGATACGTGCGTGCATCGATTCCATTGACTAATTGTGTTGTGGATTAATTAGGAAAGCACAATAATACATAGAATTCAAAGATAGTCAGCTAAATGATAGGTACCTAATAATTAATAATTATCCCACGTAAAAAACGATTCTACTAAGTGTCACTATTTTCCATAATTTTTTTCAAATAAATACAATTAGCTTATTTGAAAAGCATCAATTACATTCCATCAATCATGCAATTTTTATTAAATCTGGACACTTTTATTACGCTTCTGAAAGTGCATAATTTCCAATTGGAGAAATGTTATTTAAAAGAAAAAAGACACAACTATGTTTAAAATAGTAATATAAAACTAAAAATTAACTAAAATTATACAATTTTATATATAATTACAATAAAAATTAACTATTAACTAATACCCAAAAAAAAAATTCAATTATGCTCTAGGGGTTAAATTCTTAATTCCTTATTGGAAGGAACAGGGTTTGGACCTTGTCTAGGTTATACATATATTTTTTGAATGAGTTATAAAATATAAATGATTTTGGGTAATGTTGGACATCCAAAAACATAAATTCAAATCTTGTTCAAATAACAATTGTATTTTGTTTTTTTGTTTTTTAAAATTGATTCCAAGCTCATTCAAATATATCCAAACACTCTCTATTAGATTTGAATGAACGAGTATCTATTAATACCCGTTCAAATATCCTGATTGCACGACAGTAGATACAGTGATCACTTCATATTCTCACAAATTAAAAAATATATTTTAACATAGAATAGTTTCTTTGAACATGTGGTGATTACTATATTAGGTGTTGTGCACCGATTATAAAATTTGAAGGTCCATTTTGATCTATATTACACTTCACACCCTTCCTCCAATCTGTAAAATAATTCACACTCAAATATATATATATATATATAGACACACACGTGTGTGTGTGTATATTCTGCTTATATTTTATCACACATAACACATTATATGGGATGCCTGGGATTTGGATTTTGTGGAAGAGAGAAATTAAAAAACTGGACACTAAATTGATTTTCCTCGACTTTCTTTACCTTTTGGACTCCTTTTTGCCATGAGTGGAAATGAGAAAGAATCATGCTTTTTATCAAATTATTGAAAGGATGGGGACAGATAGAGGATCGAGCAACACTCCTTTTATGTCTTTTCCTTTTTCTTTTTTTTTTTCTTTTTTTTTTTTTAATTAATTTTAAGAATTCATGCTGTTCTTCAGTTCTGGGCTTATAAAATTAAGTTTGTTCGTGGGAAAGTTATACGCATATTTACGAAAACAGGGGTACCTGATTTGCGGAAAGGGAAAAAGAATTGGCTCAGAATATTTATATTTATTTAAGGGGTAACTTAAATATTGACAATGATTTGGTTAATTTTGAATTTACGAATTACAATGTAACTGTGCAGTATTTTAACAACCCCGGTATTAGAATCCTTCCCTGTTCTCATATGATAGAACTTAATTTAAACAAGTATTACCATTTAATTTTGGGGTATTCAATGTCTTTGATGATCTCTTGTTATAATAATAATTTAATTTTGAAACCATCCCCTTACCCGATCCTAAAAAGGAAAGCTTTTCTTTTTTGCTAGAAAAGGCACACACCTTCAACCCAGAATCCCCAAAATACTCATCTTTCAGGACAAGGTTGCTGCTGTATCTAACCACACATGTTCCAACGCCTGGGCCTGGAAGGCATCATGAGCAGTCGCAGCTGTGGGGATTAGAACCCAAGACCTTGAGGTTCCTTTGTCACCTCCCAGCAAACTGGACTAGCCCTAGGGGTCTGGCACATTCACCACATAAACCCGAGCATACAACATGGCATATGGTTACACACACTGACACACACTGAGAGACTAACATTCTTAGAATCATTTCGAGTGCCTACCCTAGAGAAGCCATAATGGAATCCTCAATACATTACAACAGCACCACTTCACAAGAGAACAATCAACAAAAAAACTATTGCTAAATAGCACAGAGAAGTATGGCTTGAGATAATTATGGATTCTTTTATAATTATACTGCGTCCTAAGGGTGGCTTTTCTTTCTACTGGGATATTTGCTATGTTAAGTCATGCTCGTCCTAAGGGTGGCTTTTCTTTCTACTGGGATATTTGCTATGTGTCATGCTCATCTGTTGTACATAAATTATTTGATTATACTAAAGACAATCAAGTGATCACAACTAATGGCACAGAACTTCTGATGAAATAGAGTTTCCTTATCATCCGCAGTTAAAAGTGCAACCAACACAAATGCAGGTTGCGTCTCAAGACTTGCTCGAGAAGTAGAATTATTTCAGCCTTTCCCTCAAACATACAGGAAATACAAACAGCTAGCGGTCGGATAGAGCCTCACCTCACGAAATTGTACGAGTCCTCTATATCAGGAAAATGACAAAAATCAGAATGGCAAAAAAAACTGCTCTCATGATTTTGGCCCAACTCAAAACCTTAAGCCACTGGAAGTTCACCACAATCGCTAATAACAACCCTCTTTGTGGGACAATCACCTCTGTCTGTTTCTTGTGATTCAATCAACCTTACAATATCCATGCCCTCCAAAACTTGTCCAAACACAACGTGCCTCTGGTCCAGCCATGGTGTCTGTAATGAAATCAACACAAATTATGGAAAGCACTTTGTAAGTGTAGAGGAAAGTGACTTTAACATACGCCAAGTTCCAATATAAAGGAGAGAGAACTAAAACGAAAGAATTTGAAGGGGTATAATGGCACATTATGCTTAAAATGTTTAACAAAATTATAATAAAAAAATGTGCATAGCATACTAAGAATTGAACCATTCCAGCCTAACTCTGTGTGCGCCTGTTTTATGCTGTTCTCTATTAGTAATCAGAACATCATCTCAAATACTTATTATCTTTTCTTTGACAAGATATTTAGATGAAAAACAGATTTGCAGTAGGGTCCAAGAACATGCTTTGGTTTTGACTTCTAAGAACAACAAACCACTTAAATACAGTCAATTATATTCTAAACTTTCACTTTTAGTAGCTATCACCAGCAACTGATTACACATGATCTAAAGTGAGTTTATTTCACACAGCTGCATGCATACCTTGACAGTACAAATGAAAAATTGGCTTCCATTCGTATTGGGACCAGCATTTGCCATGCTAACAACTCCAGGTCCAGTGTGAACCACTACAGATATAGAAGGGTCCACTTATTACACCGAAACAATAATGAAAAAGCTCCAGTTAACAATTTACCAGAAGGAAAAGTATAAACTCACAATTAAAGTTTTCATCTTTGAATGTGCGACCATATATGCTTTTACCACCAGTGCCCTGATCAGACATATTTCCAAATAATGCAGTCAGAGATAAAAAAAGGCCCCACAATTTTAAAAGGTAACCGAAAACAACTAATATAAAAGGCAAGGCCTTGCTAATTACAGGGAACACGATGCCTAGCACCTTCAGAGCAGCATAAGATGTATTGAATAACTAGCATGTAAATCAATAGTGCTTCTAATTGTAATAGCATGTGTCAGAAATAAACAGCAAACCAATGTGCTTATAGACTTGTTTTCATTGCGAAAATTGATTTATAGAATATGTTCTGTTATCATGGTGCACTGTCTATTTTACAAACATCCTTGATCTATCTTCTAGTTAAAATTATATAGAACCATTTAACATGAGAATTTTCAAGTCAATATCTAATTACATGTTTATTGTACACAATTTTCTTCCAAACATAAAAGGTTAAAAAAGATAAGAACAGAAACAAACCAAATAGAGACAAAGATACAAGATCGCTAAGAAAGGAGGATGGAAAAGAAGAAACTGTGTAAGGTTCATTGAAATGAGGGAAAGCCAGAGCGCCAGAGGACTGGGGATGATAGGCTGTATGATGAACTCACGCAACAATATAATCATCCAAATCATGACATCAAAACCTACTAAGTTAAAGCAGAAACTTATTTGTAATATTACTTTACCCTATCATCGAGTTCACAGGTTGAAACTCAATTTCAACAGGTGCATAAATATATCTCCGACATTTTATCTAACTCAAGGCTTTCTAAACAGAAAATAAGTAAGGCTTCTTATTGGAATCACTTTACCATTTAAAATGTGGTTTAAACTCTTCTGTTTCACTAATTTAAAGAAAATGCTTGACAACTTTGAAGGCTTGAGAACAATAGCAGATATAGCACTGTCTCAAGAGAAAAATATAGCCATCAGCATAGTTATCAAGGAAGCTCTTTCAACAAAGCAACAATGGTAAGTGTTTTACCTATACTAGAATAAAATTACTTGGTGGTTTAGTACTAATAGAAAGCTCTTGAGAGAGAAAACCATCATGATATCAATACAATATTTCAAAAGCATTAGCAAACATCTCCATCAATACTTGGAGAGCACAAATACACATAACAGACACCCCAAGTATAACATCATGTACTGGCTAATAAAACAGCTTACATTTCCTTTATCAAAATCTCCTCCTTGAATCATGAAATCCTTAATAACACGGTGGAATGAAGAACCTTTGTAACCAAATCCCTTCTCACCTGTTCAGTTAAATATCCATGAAAAAAGATAAACATAAATTTAATTAACTAGCTAATTAATATATTCTGGTTTACAGATCAGTATATACCTGTACAAAGAGCACGGAAGTTTTCTGCTGTTTGTGGCACATCTTCACCATATAAACCAATTACAATTCTTCCAGCAAGCTTTCCTACTGGATTTCCAATGCTTATATCAAAATAAACTTTGCTTGTCACTTTTGATTGCAATGTAGCTTCCTGAGTAAAGAAGAAAAACTTAATTAATAGCTAGGCAAAAAAAAAAAAATGATTTGGACAGGAAGAGAAATGTGATTCCCTGAAAGAACTCAAGGTTGTAAATGTTTTCTATTGCCAGGTAAGTGGGTATAAATTGTAAAAGACAGAGCATACTTGTTCCATTATTTCTTATTATTAAAAACCCTGCATAAACTAAAATATGAATCATTCCTTTCCAGTTTATGGAAGAAAGAGTTTTCAATTTCCTAATAGATGAAAAGCCATCGCTTCAGTTCTTCAACCAATCACCTTTGTCCTTTACTTTTTGAAAGAAATGGTGTAAAGCTCTGCTAACAAATTAATGGTTCTCAAAGAGAATTCTCATACTGCAGACAACAAATTATGTATATTTGCAATTAATTTAGCATGCTTTTTCGTAATCAAATATATCCTAACACGGTATCCCCAGTGAGCTTCTTTCGCTGTGTTCATCATCACGCTTCATCTCTCAAGTTAAAAGAAAAAAGAGAAATAACCCAAGTCTGAGTTTGGACCCAATGGATTCATGACAAAGAATCCATAATGAGCATGAGGAAAAAGTTCATATACCAAGAACCACGAAAATAGGTAATCTATTAACTTATAAGGCAAATCACTATTAGATTAGTTTATTTCACAAGTTTATCAACTTTATGAAGTTACATCAAGGGTATCCAACTATAACATCAGTAAGAAGACTATTCACAAAACCAAAGACCTCATACATATGAAACAGCACACAAATAACGCATAAATCCAGAGGTGCATAAAGGAAAAACAATAATCAGTCTATTTTCCACATTTATTCATACTTCAAACAGAAAAGACATTGTCAGGAATAACAAACGGATAGAATTCACAAATACAAAAGGCTAGAACACATGAATAAGGAAGATTTATAAAGTAAAAACAACATTTAGTCAAAAGAGCATTTATGCGACATGTATTGATATTCCACAAAGACGACAGAATCAGCAATGAATAGATAAAGTATTAGTAAATAAACAGAAATGAACAAACCTCAGCCATGGCTCTAACTCTAAGAGGCATAGAGCCTGTTCTGCTTCTGGTCAGACAGTCCACACGCGAGGAGGAAAGGCTGAACGAACCGGAGAAAAAGTTTGACGATGAAAACGAAGAAAATGCATGTTTACGAAGCTTTGGAGGCGCGACAGAGCAAACCGAGCTGGTAGCTTTGGTGGGTGCGACACTTCGTGGAGCTGAAATCGAGCTAATATTCGACTGAAAGCAAAGGAAAGGCAGAAATTCAACGCCATAGAAAGACGTTAAATGTGACTTAAAAGATGGAACCTACAAGCAATAAATGGGGAAATTAGGGTTTAGGAGGGGATAGACGTACCAGAGATGCAAACGAAGCCGCCATTCCTGGTTCTTCTCTCCGCCGGAGTGTGTGTGGATGGAGAGGATAGCTTGAGAACTGTGTGAGGGATTAGGAATGCGTAGTGGGAGTAGTTGAAGATAGGGTGGAGGAGAAAGGGGAGGGACGGAGATGACGATATTTCAAATGCCCGGAAGGGTGTTGGATCTTTGGATAATGACAAACCAATCCTCTCAAAATATCCTCTCCTCAAAATTGAGAATTTTTCGCTGTATTTACGTTTATGTCTACAAAATAACTTAATTAGCTCCCTTGTTTCGTTAATTAACTTCATTTTTTAGATGACATGAAAATTAACGAAACTTTGGGTATATTGTTAGCTTCAGTTAGCCATGCGCTTAAAATTAAATTAAATTATTTAATATTTGATTCGAATTTATTCGTTAAAAATTTATTCAAATTTAATTTGATGATAGTATCAAACAAGTTTGAACATATTTTTACATTTGATAAAATTAAAAACTCAAGTTCGTCAAGTAAATTCACTAAAATGAGTGTAAAATATCAAACTACTCAAGTCCAGCTTGATTTAATAATCAAACCAGTTTCAAACAAAATATTAAAAGTTCGATAATATTTCAAATAATTTTAGATAATAATACATTCGGCATTAACTTGACTTATGCCATTTTAAAAATTAAAGTGTGTAATTGTACAAAAAAAATTAATTGAAGAGTGTATTTGTACCAAGTAGACATGGGCACGGTTCGGCGGTTCCGGTTTCGGTTTCAGAACCGCCGGTTTTCGAAACCGGGGAGGGTGGAACCGGAACCGAACCGCCATATACACGGTTCCGGTTCCACCGGTTCCGGTTCCCGGTTCCGCCGGTTCTGTTTTTTTTTCTTTTTTTAAAGATTTGTTGGGAACCGTCGGTTTCCGGTTCCGGTTCGGAACCGCCGGTTCCCAACGGCCACATGATCTGGGCTGTTGATCTATATTTTTGAAAGCTCAGAACCGGGAACCGGGAACCGAAACCGAGAACCGGAAATCGGAACCGACGGTTCTAACCGGCGGTTCTAACCAACGGTTCGAACCGGATCGTTGACCGCAGGTTCGAACCGGCGGTTCCGGTTTGAAACCGGAACAGTGCCCATGTCTAGTACCAAGGTGTATAATAGAAGAGAGTATTTGTACTTTTTCCATTATTTATTTATTTATTTCTTTTTCTGTTTTTCCCAGAAGGACCAATTATTTTAGAAAACCCGAAAAAAGAAAATTCTGGGGACACAATCAGCTATGCCTGTGGTATCAAAACAAAGCTGGCTGCAGCCACTCTCTACCGAACTTTCTTCCACTCTTTTGGGGCTTCATCGTTTCAAAGGACAGTGGCCTTCTGCAGTTTCCACTTCAAGGCCTAGACCACCAACCAGAGCTCAAATGGCAGCTACTACTTCCCCCGACCCGCCCAAAGTGATTGATTCCCATTTACACGTCTGGGCGTCGCCTCAGCAGGTAATTTTGAATCCCAAATCACAAATGTGTCAATTTTCCCGTAATCTTGAAAGGGTCTTTCCTTTTCTTTGTTTGTTGGATGTTTAGGCTGCAGAAAAGTACCCGTATTTCCCGGGTCAGGAGCCAACATTGACGGGTCATGTCGAATTCTTGCTTGAGGTATGTTATCAACTTGTTTTCTCCATGATGAGCCAACTTTACTTGTTTTCTTAATGTATTAAGCTGAAACGATCTTTTATTATCCGAGCGCAAGTAGAAATTCTAATGACCTATTTAAAGACATAAAGTTTAATTTTGCCTTGCAACGAGAATTTTATACTACAGGTCATTTTATAGAAGTTGTTCGTCTGCCTGGTCGTGCATATAGACTGTTTCTTAATTCTTTGGGAAGAGAAAGATGGATTTTGAGTTTTAAAATTCAAACGTTTGTTTTTTTATTCTTTGAAATCTCCTTTCTGGATGAGTGAAAATGCTCCTCCGAATTAACACTACGTTTCGCTAAATTTCTATATCATTCTCTAGAGCATGGGAGAAGCTGGAATAGATGGCGCCCTAATAGTGCAGCCCATCAATCATAAGTTTGATCATTCGTATGTAACGAGGTCAGTTTCTCTAAAGATGCTCCCTATTTTCTGATTCAAGTACCATTCAAAATGGTTATGATTATGATCATCGGAAATTCGAATGCATTTTGCAGCATTACTAGGAAAGTCATTGTTATGGTGATCATCAGCATATTAGCATGTAATAATCCTCCATTTGAAATTTTTTGAGATTGTTTCAGCACAACCAAATGTATAAAATGTAACTTAAAATGTAATAAGGTTGATCAAAGGCATCAAGGTAAAAGAACAGTCACCATTTTCAATTAGAATGGAGAAGTAATACTCATCATTTTCCCCTTCAATTTTAGTTCATATGTCATAATTGAGCTGCACATATGTTTATCTAGACCAATAGCCCTACACAAAGTCATTTTTTGGACAGTGTATTGAAGCAATATCCGTCCAAATTTGTTGGCTGTTGCCTTGCAAATCCAGCTGAAGATGGAACAGGCATCAAACAACTTGAAGATCTCATTTCTAAGGTCTAAAGAATCTCAAAGTATTGTACATTGTTGTTAACTTTTGTAGAATCATGCTGACGTTGAATAAAATTGTGCCAGGATGGTTATCGCACTGTGCGCTTCAATCCATACTTGTGGCCATCTGGTGAACTGGTGTGGTTCTTGTCCAAGTCAATTCAGTCCGTACACATTTATTTCGGAACTAAAGTGAAAAGATTTTCAACATGATCTACTTCTAAATATCAGATTTACCTTGCTATCTAACTTGAATATTTTACTCTCTTTTTTACATATATAATGTAACTACTCCTTAATCTTGCTGAAACAATATATTCTCTTTCAGTTTGTGCTCATCAATCCACCATTTTCAAGCAAACATTTGAAGAGAATGTCACCTTATCAATCTTTGATTAAGAGAATTAATTGGTTCAATGTTTTGCAGATGACAAATGAAGTTGGGAAAGCCATGTTTGCCAAAGCTGGAGAGCTTGGAGTCCCAGTTGGTTTCATGTGCATGAAGGTTTACAATTTTTTTATTGCTCCATAGTTAGTGGTATTACTATGGAACATAATTTATGAATCACCGCATTTGGTTGTTTCCAGTAATATCCTTTCAATTTCTACTCTTACCATAATACTGTTTTTCGTGTGGAAAATCTTTTTTCCAGGGTCTTGATCTGCATATATCAGAAATTGAAGAACTGTGTACAGAATTCCCTTCGACAATTGTTCTGCTTGACCATCTGGGTTTCTGTAAACCCCCCCAGTAAGCTGCCAATGATTTAGAATTTTGAGGAATTTTGCACGGGCACATATATAATTTATAATTTCAGGGTTCTTTGATCATCTTCTTTCAGGAATTCTGAAGAAGAACAAGTCTTCAATAAACTGCTGAACCTTGCCAGATTTCCACAGGTATGTATTTGATGGATATATATAAATTATCCCAACAATACACTAGACATATGAAGCCCATTACATTTTGACTGATGGTGATTCTTATTCCACATGTTGGAGACTTTACGTTGTTGTTCAGAGAAATGAGAAGGTTAACTGTAGATTTAAAGGAATGCTTTCTTAATTTGTGATTGTAAAGATCAGAAGAAATTCGAGTTAGGAGCTTACTTGTGAGCTTACTTCACGCGACTACATCGCACATCCTTTGAAATGTGAAGTATCTGAAAGATTCCAATACTAAAAACAGAAAGTCTCGGAAGTGATTCATGTTATGCTAGCCAGAAGAGGAAATGATGCAACAATGTCACACATCCTTTCCACACCGGTGAAGCTGATGGCTAATTCTTCAACATTCATTTCATTTCTTAATACATTCTACGGATAATCACAGAAAACTGCCCTGAGGTTAGCCTAATTAAATATTTTCTTTAAAAAAAATAATCTATTTCAGAACTTACAAATGCCGTTCTTGACACCATCCACCCCTCCCCCCCCCCCCCAACATCCACACACTTAAATTACACTTGCAATATTGTAAGGAGGAATTCAGTATTGTAATACATAATATGAGTTTTCTCTAAATAGGCCAAACCTCAGGGGTCCTAATTTGCCCTACTTTCTAACATGTGAAGACTATTTGATATTT
Organism: Caryopteris x clandonensis; assembly: GCA_028749325.2. Taxonomy (NCBI): domain Eukaryota; kingdom Viridiplantae; phylum Streptophyta; class Magnoliopsida; order Lamiales; family Lamiaceae; genus Caryopteris; species Caryopteris x clandonensis. The sequence goes on from JAPYKT020000004.1 coordinate 6,232,687, forward strand.
TCTACCCTTTCATAAACTTTTAAGAACAACGGATGCACCTCTCTTGACAACATCGAACGGGTATTCTTTGTTTCCTTACTTTTCATTCTCTCTTTAGAAAACACAACAAACGAATTTAAATTGTATGTTAGTTTTCGTCCACTGCAATTATCTGTTATTTGTGTAGTTTTGTTGTTGTGCAATTATTTGTTTATTTATTATTGCTTCCTATTGTCCTCTCGCAAGTTCTTCCTGTCATGTTCTTAGTGAAGGCTGAGATTTTAAATACTTCCTAATAATGTGTGTCATTGCACGCGCCTCTCACATATACTGGAAACGTTGGTCTTCAACTCCATTCTCCACTTCCTCCACCCAAGCCATGAAAAGAAATGTAAAATTATTCTGAAAAAGAAGATGCATGAATAGAGAGGGTACTTAATTATTAATGATTATATTAGTCAGCTACATTTTCATACTAACCAGTACTTTACATTGATTGAAATGTAACACAGGTTTACGTAAAATTTAGTGCTCTCTTCAGAGTGTCGAGGAATCCATACCCGTTTGAAGATTTGTCCAGTGCTTTATCCAAAGTAGTCTCCAGCTATGGAGCGAACCGCATCATGTGGGGAAGGTAACACATTACATAGAGGATTCTGTTGTATCTATTCTCTTCTTGGACAGATTCATGACAAGCGAATGGACCATTAAAATTTGCAAACCTTGTACAGTGACTTCCCTTACGTTGTTCCTGAGTGTGGCTACAAAGGAGCAAAAGAAGCAGTGTGCCATCTCATACAGAAAGCACAGTTGTCGTCCTCTGAGTCGGAATGGATTATGGGGAGAACTGTATATCAACTCTTCCACAGCCAGTGGTCTTCTTCTCCATCCATCTGAATGCTCTTGACTGTTATACTGAGGAATGTTTTTCTTAACGGTTTATTCTGAATGTGTGGCTAGTAGCTATGATTTTTCATCTTTGTAAATTGAAGAGATTTAGAGAATGCCAGAATGATCTATGGCTTGTTGAAGTTGAATATTATTGCAATTTACAAAAATACTAATTGTTAAATAGGCATTTGTAATTTGTGGTAATTATAATTTCAATTGTTATATTTGATCAAAATTTAAAGCTACTGGAAAAAAGAGACTCCCATCTGACAATTTCAATTATATAATGTTCGATATTATTTCTCTTTTCTTTGACACGTATTTTCATAATTAATTAACACATATTTTTCATTTTTCTCTCTTATATTTTTATTTTAAAATTTTAAATGTGATATTATGCAAAAAGAAAATAATAAATAAATGTGTGTTTTTCGTTAGATATGTGTGATCCCATTGTTATGCACTACATTTACCATAAAGTTCACAATAAAAAATGTTCATCAAAATTTTAATGGTGAATAAAAAAGAAATAAAGTTACAAATATAGATCTCTTTATTGTAGATTTTTTTATTCTTACTTATAATATAGAAACATTATTATAATTTTTTAATATATGTTATCCAGAAATCAATAGCATGTGTGTGTATATACACACACTAGCAAAAAAAAAACACGTGTGTTGCACATTGTTCTTGTTTTTAATATGTAATTATATTTTTATAATTTTAGTAAGTTGTATTAAAAATAAGACTATGAAAAGATTATTGAAAATGTGCCTACACGATTATGACTAATTACTTTAGTATTTATTTTGAATATTTTAAATACGATAAAACATTATTTTTATAATTAATGAAATACATTATCTAAGAACAAAATATTTAAAATAAAATATTAATATATGTACGTAACTAAAAAATAAAATATGTAAATTTAAAATTATACCATAATTTTCTTACCACATCACGAGGTGATAAATTTATTGAAGATAATCTTATTTAGTGTAATGGTTAGATTTGGCTAATGTATTATATCAAAAATTACTATCATCGAGTAAGTCTATATCCATAAACAAAAATATCTTTCTAAATGATTTAATATGAAAAATTTATTCAAAAATGTAAAATAATTAGCGCAAGCACCATGCCATAGTTATTTAGAATAACTCATCTTATCCTGATTTAGCAAAAGGTAACAACGTCATACTCCCAAGTACTTGCTCGGATGTGGATCATAACAATAATCTGTGATTTTATTATATTTTTGTTTTACAAAATTAGTTTCACGTCTCTTTTAAATGTCATGAAGTACCACTCTAATTTAATATATGCACAACCGAACAACAAAAGAACTTGGATGTTACAACACCTATAGGTACCATCGAAAGATTGGATTTATATTATACACAAACTAAGAAATTTTATGATACTAAAAAACCTCTCAAACTCAAGAACTTGGGTAAAGATGTATGTAATCCGAAATTCAGTATTCATTGAATACTCTTTTATAATGGCGGTTGTCCATGTGTTCCATTCGTGAAGTTGAACACAAGTTTTCAAAACAATTATCACATTAGAGTGAGAGCAAACAATAGTGTGACTATAAAAACTACAATGTGCACTAACTTATTTGATTTGCCCAAAATTCATTCCTTAAATCTTTAAGAACAATTTCAGAATTTCAAAAAAGAAACAAAATATGAAAATATAATTACAGCTAACAAAGAAATATAGCAAACAAAATTTACGATGTCTCGGTTATTTTCCCTTTATGTTCTTTTACCTTTACATCTCACCTATTATATGAGACAGAAGGTGATTCTTTTATATTTTGCTTGAAGTACTTTCTTTTACGATTAGATGTGATTGTCAATTTTTTAATTAATAAGGATGGAACTAAAATTGAATCAATATATATGTAGTTTCGGTTCTAATTTTAAAATTGTTGGTTTTTCGATTTTGATTTTGGTTCTTAGTTCCTTTTTTTAATAGGACTACCCAAAAAATAAAATAAATAAACATAAGACATGAAACCAGTGGTTGCAATTGGAACTAAATGGGCGGTTTTTGGAAAGTCAGATTCTGGAATCAGCTACTTGAAGTCGAAACTGAATTGATCATTTTTTTATTTTGATTTATAACCATAATAGGTGAATGGTAAAACTAAATTGTTGACCATCAATTCTAGTACAGAATCAGAACCGTGCTCATATTTACTTACAATGGTAATAGAATCATCCCGATGTGAACTTATATTATCATCATGATTAAAATATAATTTTTTTCTCGTACAACATCAAAATTTACCAGTTTTTTCACGATTCTAGAAGTTGACATGACCCAACTTTTGGTGTCATAGCACGCTGTCCATTTCACTTTTGTTGATCACCAACAAGGTAACATGTAATATGATATTTTTTGTCACCAAACAAGAGCTGGTGTCATTAAATACCTCACACTTATTATTAAAAAATGAAATATAAATGTTATGGTCGTACAATTGACTTATACTAATTAAATTAGTCATTAGTCCATTAATATGTTGAACCTTCCCAATTTTGGGAAATTTAGAACATTCAAAAATTGTTCCTTTTGTTCCTTCTCTGTAAGTCACTCCACCACTTTAATATAGTTCGTAATCTATTAAAGCTATAGTTCTCATAATTTGACATAAGTGTTCACTATTTTCTCTCACAAATATGATATTATTCTATCTCAATTAAATAAATTTTGAAAAATGGTGCTAAGATTGCTATTTGAACCTATTCAAGACTTATCAGTTTTTTCAACAAACAAAACCTTATCAAATTTCAAAGTATTTGTATTGGTTTCTTGAGATTTCGGTTGCAAGTTGAAGTTTCGTGTATGTTTTTGCAAGCACGGCATCTTTATTTGTCAGCATAATTTCCAACCTTGCAACAACTCTTTTTAGCTCATCATTTTCTCTTTCCAAAATCTCCAATTCATGATTCTATTTTCTCCATTTTTTTTAGGAGCTATTCATGTATGTTCTACATTTCTTCAACAATATATTGAGTGTCGTCATCTTCTTCTCTTGATTTTGTGTCATCAACAACATATGCATTAAAAATTTTAATATTATAGCCATTGAAAATAAACCTTTCCTCTCATAAATGTTTCTTGGATCACTCTAAATCGATCAGATGAGATCCTTTATGGGTTTCGCCTTTGAGCTGGATTGGCTCAAAGTTCATCCTTGGAGTGGGAGCAACTTGCTTGGGTTCTTGAACTTTTGGCTTTGGAGACTTCTTTTGTATACTTTCAAGCAAGATTGTTGTGACATTTTGCTAGAAGTGCAACACTCAACTTTTTGTCTAATCCCAACGAAAATTTCTTCATGATCTTCATCTTGTATTGTAACTGTTTGAAGGCAACATTTTTCCCATTGTAAAGCTTCTTCTGATGTTGCAGATCCATCTCAAATGTAATAAGAATTCCCACCAACGTATGTAAATCCAAAGTGGCAGTATTGTATGATTCATCAATACCAAAAAACCTTTGGATTGTATTTTGCACTAAAAGCACGTATCAATAACATTATCATAATATGTGGAGATAGTTTGTCTTTCTTCCATCTTAAGACCTTCAAACCCAAATTGTATTAAAACTACAACTCTAACAATGGGTTTATATTATTCTATTATTGAAAAATAATATGTAATAACTGATTGTTTGAATAATGATTAAAAATTAAAGATTAATCAATTTATAATATCATATGGTGAAAAGCAATGCAGGTAAATCAATAAAGATGTCGATGTTAATAGGATATTAGATGAGATGTAGGTGATTAATAAATAAGTTGTGAGAGTTCGAGGATGTTGGATGAGAGGGATTATGTTGAACGGGCTATATTAAAATCCCAACACAAACATTCCCTTGGCTTCCTAGTCAATTTCAAAACTAAAAGCATTATGCTGATCCCCAACAGTGCTAGAGCAGCCATCAAAACGGATAACCATTAAAGATGAGGCCACACCAACAGTGCAGCAAAATAAACATAATTTTACCAAATCATTATTGCCTCTTCACTAGTCAAAGTGTATATTCATCAAATTCTAGTCTAAGCTCTATAGCGTGACGCTCCACATTCGACTTTCTACCCTCACCAACTTAAGACTGCCACAGGACGATGCCCCCCAGAAAAAAAAAATCAAGTAAAAGAGAACCTCTAACAAAATAAGACTATACAAATTCCTAACAATGTACAGTAACTGTGAACAACATACATCATTACAACACATTTTTTTTCTCTAATCTTCTACCCTCTGTATTTCGCCCATCATGATTCGATTGCTAGTGACCTTGAAACCAAGAAGAGCAGGATCGATCTGTCTACCTTTTTTGCCCTTCTTTCTGTTGTTACGTGCCCCAGATGTCCCATCAGTAGGCTCTGAAGTTGCGGCCAAAACATGAGGCTCTTGAGGGGTTGGGGGCTTCTTAGCACTGCTTTTGAGCATATCACTGAATGATGTCTCCAATACATCCGCATCATTACATGATGATGTTCGTCGGAACTGCATATCCCTACGACCCGTTGTCTCTACATTTCCTACAATAGCTCCTGCCTCTCGCCTTGCCCCTGAAACCAAGCAGCATACACAAAGCTCAAAAATTAAGCCTGCCTAACAATATCCCAATGCAACTCTATGGAGGAGGAAAAAAATTAGAAAAATAAAATAAAAGAAAGAGCTACCCCCAAATTTAGCTTAATTTAGAGAAGGAAACAAAAAAAAAAGAAAAAGACCTCATTCAAAATTTGCAATTAACACCACATGTATTTTTAATAAATTACACCTGTTGGGGCAGAGTTTGTAAGAAAAATACCAACCAGAAGGAGATAATTAGAACAACTCAAGGGAGTACAGTAATTTCTAAACATCATAAATGGTTTTCTATGAATGCGAAAATACACCAAGGGTAGTTCTTGTAATTGCCCCCAATTCCATCCAATTCAAATAATGCCAGCAAGGCAGGGAGAACACTGATAGTGCTTGAAAAGAAAATAGACTGCAATTTCAAAGATCCTTTTGACAAAAATAAGCTGTATGCCGCCTTCCAAAGTAAAGAAAGCAAAACAGGGATCAGTTTAGGTTGTGTTCAGATTTGAAATCCATAGTGACAAATCCACGGGTGATTGTGTGGTTGATATGGATTTAAAAAACAAACACAACTAAGTGATTTGAGTGGATTTCAAATTTACATTAATTTGGGTTCACTAATTTCAAACCCTTGCACATTTCAAAACCTTCAATGAGGCAAGCTCAATAATTGCATTAGTAGAATGAAAAGAAGGTGCAGGATCAACAACTTACCATCAGAAGGTACAGCATTTGAAAGACTTTTCCCTCTGGTAACAGGATCAACATTGAGCTCAGACAACCCATCCTGAGAAGATGCAGCCCGTGAGACAGGTGGACGCCTCAGCAAGACATTTTCTGGTCCTTTTGAACTGGGAGGTCGCAACCTAGTTCAAACACAATAGGAATAAGATATCAAGGGCAAACAAGAGGGGAACAATGTTGTGCAAGTCAAAGCAGGGAAGGAGAAACATATTACAACAATAAAAGAGTAGAAATCAAACAAAAAAGCCCAAGATACATATATTCATTTCTGGACAAGTAGAGCCACAGAGTTTGATCTCTCAACACCATTAGATATCCTAGTTTATTTGTAAACCCAACGTAAACAAAACACTTCAGATCATTATGATTTTTTTTGGCTAGTTATAGTATACCAAATAAGGAAACAACTCAGAAGGTTTGTGTACTTCTGGAAAGATAAGATTAACACTTATCTTCCAAAGGTCCCATGAGCTTGGGTGTCAAAGAGAAGACCAATCAAATAAATGAAAACGGAGCAGCCAATTTTTCCTACCTATCCTTAGGAGCATCCTCAGAAACAGAATCATCTGATCCAATCTTGACATTCTGAAAACCTGACCATTATTGTCCAGATGATGTTACTCTGTGTAATAGGAAGGGGCCCAATAAATGTAAAATATCCAAGAAAAAAGTAAGAATTACCAGTCGAGCTAAGAGACATATGCCTGCTGAGGACATTGACCGGCATTTCTCCTCTTTCAGCAGATGCCAAACCAGCCTGATCAACTAAGCCTTCTTGTGCCTCTGAAATCATTCCCTGAATGTTACCTTCATTTATGAGCACTCTCTCTGTTTTCTTTCACATAAGAAATTCTAATTCATACAAATATTGTCATCACTTACCTGAGAGTTTTCATCAATGCCAGTACCAAATAGTTTTCCTTCAATTAATGCTCCACCTTGAGATCTGTAAGGCAATCCACCAATTTCCAGAACATTAGTTATCCCTTCCGATAGTTGACTCTGAGGCGGTCCTACTGAATCAGAACCATATGACCCAACAGTGAATGAGTTGTTGAAACCAGACTCTTGATCTGGAAGAACACTGAATGACTGGTTTGCCATGTTTGTCCTGGAATAATGACCAGAAGGCGGCCTCATCTCATTTGGCATTCCATTAGTCATATCAAACTGTTCATTAGATGGGTGACCAGATTTCTGCTGTAGTAGTTCCATAAGCAATCGCTTTGAACTGTCGTCATTTGTTCCAGCTGACATCCACATACTAGGGTCTTCGGTGCTTCTTTTGCCATCCAATTCCCGTCTCTGCCTCTCATTATGTAGATGTAATTGTTGAACTCTTGACTCCATCCAGTCATTCGATAACTGGCCATTATTCTCTGACCACTGATTCTCCATTGTGTCCAAGCGTGAATCATGAAACTGATTTGGATTCAAAGGGTGGTTTGCGTGCTGAGAATAAACACCTGATGACAAGCCTCCAACTTGACCACCAGAGTGCATCCGTGCAATCTGCTCCTGTATTTCTAAACCTTGAGCACGAGCCATGGAACTCACAACATCACGATTAATCCCAGCAGCACCACCAGGCAATGACATTGACCTCTCAAAAGGTAGCATGCCAGACTCATAAAGACCATGTTGGATTCTATCTTGTATTGAAAGATTTCGATCAAGAATGTTGAGATGCTCCTCGGAAGGGGGTATTTGTTGGGAATAGAAGTCTAACGGGCCAAATCCAGCAGAGACAGCTCTATGAGAGGCTGCAGGATTTCTGTGGAACTGACTAGTTTCATCAAGCGCCCACCCAGGGTTGATCTGCCTTTCTTCCATTTCCAATCTCTGCCTCAGCCCCAAGGGCAACTGGCGTCCTTGCAGCTGATCTTGCTGTAAAATTTGTTGTTCCAAGGGGTGAATCTGTCCATGCCTTCCACGTGATAGGAACTCCAACAGATCATTTTGATGCCCCTGATGAGGCATTTGACCAAATTTTGCTTGAATTAGCTGCTGCTCAATGGATGGATCAGTATGCCTTGAAGGAAACTGGGAACGCTGTTGCATATCATTTAGCATTTGCTGCTTCAGCAGGACATGTTCAATAGCAGCAGCATTTGATCTAAGAGCATCAATACGCGACCCACGACCAGACTCACGCATTTGACTCTGCAGCAGCTGCTCTAGAAGAACCTGTCTGGCCTGAGACTGTTGTTGCTCTTTCAACAACATTTGCTGTTGATGATACTGCTCTTGTTGCTGCAGCTGCTGCTGCTGTTGTTGGAGTTGCATCTGTCTCTGCTGTTGCAGCTGAAGGGCCAATATGTGATCCATATCTTGCCCCGTTTGATTGACGAGCTGTTTGTGGTGCATCAATTTAGAACTTGGGCCCCCTTCTAGCATCGCTTCATTCAAGTGTGTATTATGAGATGGCATCATGCCGTGTGGCTGGAGATGCTGCTGCAATAGCTTCTCTGCTAAATCAAATTGGTCAACTCTCGGAGAATGCCGTGAATCTATGACATCTTGATACAAGTTGGAACCAGAAAGTGTGCTGCTGCCGTAAACATCATTCCATGTCTCTGGGCCATGAGTTGGATTAGTCGTTGCACCAAAAGGGGCATGTCTACCAGAAGCATTCACAAGTTTCTCCTGTGCACCACCGCTAAATGGAGGTGCCTGGTCATTCAGGGAATATGTACTTTCAAGTTCAGACCACAACAAACCAAGTGGATGCAACTTATTATCTTTCTGATTGGACATTCCCGAATCTATCATTTCATTAGCAAGATAAGACTGGTTACTACTATTTGTTGCAGGTTCCCCATATCTAGACAACTTCCCTATAGCACCGCCACCGCTTCCAGGTCTCCCAGGAAACACGATTTCTGTTTGAAGACAAGAAAGTGAAGATTCAGAACATAATTCAATTTACAAGATTAAAAAAAAGAACACAGAAACAATGTGGTAACCTTCATCTTGCACACCAAAATCATTGAAATCTTTCCTCTGAGACTGAGAGTATAAATGTTGTGACAGATGACGATGATGTTCAGAAACATTTGACTGACCTTGATGAGCAGGGATAACATCAAAATCTGGTAACTGCCAGCTAGAACCATCTACAGCAGTGGAGGGAATGGATTCAGGGATAGGAGCACCAGATTGCAAGTATTTTTCAGAAGCACCCTCCATCACAACTGGTTTCTCTAGATTAGAGCCTAATTCAGTTCCACTATCATACTCATGTCTAAATTTTAAATGAGGCATGACATCACCCAGTTCCTGGAAAGGCGAGTCATCAGGAGCATCTTCCAGACGGACAGGGAGATCGGTCCCAAAAAACCCTTGCTCAAACCATGAAATGATGTCCACTCCAAGAAAAGGTCCTTGTATTTCCCCTTGAGGGTCCCGATAGTACAAACTCAGTTCCTCTGGAGGGATTCCTCTATCCAGCTGATATTCGTTGGCTCTGCTCCCAATCTTCTGTAGCCGGCCATCCCATTGCTGCTCTGATGAAGGCATAGAGTTCGACTCATGGGAAAGTTTATTAACATCAAATGATGTTGCAGTTTCAACACTGTCAAACCGAAGATGCTGGTTAACAGCAGCTTCTGAAACCTTGAGCGGAAACTCATCAAACTGAGCACTATTGCGAGTTTGTGAGCTACCAATATCCAGCTCTCTTTCATTCCTAGCCTCAGAAACTTCATATTTTCCTTCATCATCAGCATTTCTCTCTACAATAAGTTAAAAAACATTGAAGGAGTTAAAAATAGTAAAGTTCTCCAAAATACCATTTAAAGTATAGTCTAATTTTCACAGATTAACAAACCTGTTTTAGGGTTGTAAAAAATGCTGTCAACACTAGCTTGATGAATATCTACAGACACTTTCTGGGAGTTATCTGGTGTCTCTTCAGTGATACCAGCAGAGACGGGAACCTGCTTTCCATTGATGAATTCGAGGTCTCCCACTTCTAGATAAGAATACAAAGAAAGGTGATTACTGTAAAAGTGGAGGAGCTTGCAGCAACGTAACGAAAAGGTGCGTGTATTATATTCTTCGAGAGAGTTACAACTTAAATACCTGAAACATTATCAGACGATTTACCCTTCTTAAATGAACTGTATGAGGCTCCACTGCTTGTTATTTTACCTTTCCATATGTCATTCAGTATGACCTGTAACAAAAGAGGAGTTTTTCACATTTCTAAGGGAGTCTAGCCTCACAGCACCAAACACTCATCTATAATATTAATGATCTTATGAAGTACAAAAAAGCCTCACCTCCTGCTCAGCATCAGGAGCAACAAAAGCTAGAGGTTCAACAACATCTACTTCAGTTATTGGGGGTACTTCCTCCAAATTGTCAGGCAAGACGACAAGCGATGACTCCAGCTTTTGCTTGCGGTATATGTCAAGCAGTTTGGCCCTTGGGTAGACAAATGTTTCAACAGAAAGGTTTGAATTCCCACTCTTGTCATATTGAGCAGCACCAATTGGAGTGGCAGATGGAGGTCTGCCAATGGAAGAACCCGACCTACCACGACCGACAGTGAAGCCCACATTTGCGCCCTCAACTCGTCCCCTATCAAGTCCAAAACCAGGAGCAGCACGGTTTCCAGGGCCAACAGGATTTCCCTCCATCCTGTGTCGAGGCCTCCACTTATCACGAGAATCTGCATCACGTTCAGGAACAGCACGGCTATTTGGAACAAATGGCTGACTTTCAACCTGAGACTCATCCTTCTCAACATCTGTCCTTTTCTCCATCCGAGAATCCTTTTCTTTGTCATCAGGACCCCACCTTAAAGACCATTTGCTATCACGCCTTGTTTCATGTCCAGAATTGCGACTACTAACATCATGCCACCTGTCAGTCACCGGCAAAGATCTATTTTCAGTAGTTTCTCTTCCTGGAGCATTCTCTGCCCTTCTATCCACCTTTCTGCGATCCCTTCGGCCAAGCAATCCAGTTTCTCTTTCTTCTTCACGCCAGCGGCGGCCACTATCAGGTTCTGGAGCAATCCTCCTCCAATCTTTTTTGTCCTCAGGTGCTTCTGAGCGCCAAACCTCCTTCTGGTTCAAATCAGCAGAACTACCAAGAGAAAGAGAACTCGGGCCACGAGTTTCCTGCTTAAAAGAACGATATCCCGTTTGATGAATTATGAACATGACAAAATAATAAAACATGTGGGAAAGGATGATGAAAGATAAGGAAAGAGAACATGCCACAACCAAAATTGATACACACAAACTGTAATCTAAAATCATAACAAAGCGTACATGAAAAAAGGGGATGCTTTGGCAAGAGAATTTGTGGGGAAGATATAAAGAATAAAAAAAAAAAAAGTAGTCATGAGATTTTATACTCATGCAACAATTAATAAAGGTAGGTGAAATAGATTCCCCAAGTAGCCATTTTAGTTAATCAACATTAAAACCAGAAGATTGCACCATAGCACTTCTAGCAATGTATGTGATATAGAATCATACTGCACAAGCTGCACAAGTGTCGCATATTAGTTTTAATACATTATAGTTTCATGCAAGCATGCAAACAGCTTCCCAGGGGCACTTGACTAACCACTGGACCGAACATGAATTGGACAAGACGCAGCAAGAGAAAAACATGAATACATTAAATATTCTATATGCAGAAGAAATAAGTCCAAGACGATTCATATAATGCCACTAAATCAATGTTACACAATAAGGCATTGATATAGTGCTAGATAGTTCATCAAGGGCTGCATCAATATTAGAGATAGCAAATCCCAGTACAAAGTCTTTAAATCTCCCACAAAAAAGGTGCAGATAATCATAACTCAAACACAAATCAAGGCTTCGACAATCAAGAAATAATGAATCATGTTAGTAATCTCAGAGACAAAAGCTACCGGGCACCTGCACATTTACCATTTTAGGTTCATTTGGCTTCGCATACAGCCACTGCGGCGACAGAGGGATGCTCTCAGACACAGCTTGATCTGTAACAAATGCATAAAGGGTCAAAACAAGCCATAATACAAAAGCTAGAATATGCGCATCAAAATGTTCCATTACTAGAATAAATTTGTAAGGGGGAACACTAGTTACCTTTTGACTCATCCAGTGATCCCACCAAACCCTTGTCTTCATCATTTCCCATGGAAGCTTCATTACAAAAAAACACCAGAACACATCATTTGAAAGGGAATTAATAAACACAAAGAGGAAAGACAAGCTCAAAAATTCAAACGGGCCTATTCATGGAATCATTACGAATCTACACATAGGTGAAGAGAAATGAGAAAATGAACTTCAAAGTTCAGTTCAAGCAACATTTATAACAAAAGCTATTAACGTCAATCGGATTTCCCGAATTAAAAGATTAAATTAGCAACCAAAAAGATGTTTAAGAGACTAAATTTCTTCATTCCCATAAAAACTACTCCATCTCTAGAATTAACGCAACGACTAGATACTAAATCAGAAGTGAAGAACCTGATTTGAAACCCTAGGACCTAAATTGAAAGCTACATTTCAGGTACAGATCTGTAAATCAAAGTGAGGTATCCAGCATAAGGTAGCCAATCCAAACATCTAAAGTAAATCAAAACAAGCAAAAAAATCAATACGAAATCAATAACAGACAGCGATTTACCTTTTGGATTCCACGACTGATCGGACGGCTTCGAAGCCATGAGATCCTCCGGAAGATCTAGCTTGCTTTCCGCCATTCCAACAAATTGGTATTTTCACAAAATTTCAAGAAACAATCGCGAACCTCAACCAACAACCACACCACAAAAGAGAAACAGTGAGTGAGATTGGGAGAGAACTGAGCGGCGACTAGCAATACACACAATTCAGAGTGAAAGAGATTCCAAAAGCGAATTGACAGATGTATACATATGTGTATGTATAGGTAGACAGAGAATTAGGGTTTGTGAGAGCAATTGGAAATGCAGAGAGAGAAAATGTGTAGGAAGGAGAAAAACAGAGGGTGAGGGTTTGGGTGGTCAGAACAGCCAAATCAAATAATCGGGAATTATTATATTATGATTTTCGGGAAAGTCTACAAGAATTATAAAATGACCCCATATAAATGTTTCTCTTCCTAGAAAACCCCTTGACCCTCATTCCTTGTTTTTACTTAGTCCACACCTAAGCGGAAAAATTGGAGTTTTTTGCAAACTGGCAAAGATATTCGAGTATGGTAGCGAGCGGGGATGTGAAGAAGGCACACGCAAAAGTTTTCATTTGAAGTAGTTAAGCAAGTCTCCTAATTATGCATGCTATCAAATATTACCAATATTCTAAAAAATCTAATTAAATCCTTAATTCGATTTAATAAAATATTATAATTCTCTTAATTTTTATTTTCAAGCTTCACAAATGATTGAAAGTATCTTTAAGTATTGTATTATTATTCATTACATACGAGATAGATCGAACCCAAGCTTATATGTAGGATATTTTATCTTATTAATTTTATTTGTCTACTCCTACAATTTACAATTATTTTATCAAAGGGGAGAGAAGGTGGTTGTTGTTAATTAACATTTGCTTATAGGATATGTCTTATTTAGTTGGGTATTGAATAAAGGCTTTAGTCATGGGCTTGTCATGAATAGGCCCATTTAATCAAGCATTTAGTGTGTCATGAAGAGGTATAAGGTATCTTGGAATGTTGAGGAAATTTCGTCTGCAAGCGTGGAACAGGATCAATTCATGTTATTTGTCTTATTTCATTCCCTATTTTAATAGAACTACCATATATTTTCTACTTCCCCATTCTTTGATTGCAGTTTATTAGAGTTGCGTGTGTGTGATTAAGTTGTTGAATGAGTGTGTGTGCAGCAATTGGTACAACCTTGTCGTTCTTCGAACATCAATCACTATGACACATGCGGATGCGTGTATTAAGGTCGTGGAATCTCGTTTGGAATCCCTAGAAAAATCAATTGCATCCTTGCAGGCTCATGCGATTGAGATACGAACGCGGGATTTGGAGACACAATCCTTTCTGCATCCAATCTTAACAAGAAAAACATCGACGTCTTCGGAAGCATCCACAGGTCACCCATTAGCGGCAAAACCACAAACGGCTATTCCAATCCTATTGGTGATAGCTCTGATCTTCACAAAGATTGACTTTCCTCTTTTCCATAGAGAGGTTCCCGTTTCTTGGATCTCTTGAGCGAAGAAGTTCTTCCGTGTCCACAACACCCCAAATGCAGCACGGGTTTAATTGGTTGTAGTGGCAATGCAAAGAGGATCAGCATTACACTTGCTCCAATGGGTGATGCGTCGTCTTCCATCATCGACATGAACCAAACTTACTTGAATTATTGTGTTGTTACGGGGTCTGATGGCCAAACCATTTGAATCACTAGCAAATACTCACCAAACGTCATCGATGGATGTATATTTTGATGAGTTCATCACACAGGTCTGACATGTTCCAAGACTTGATAACACATTGTTTGGGTTTGTTTCTTCACGGGTTAGGCAAGGACACATGGCTTCACATCCATTCAAAGGATGTTGTTGATATTTTCTCCATAATGCACCTTGCTAGGGGGATCGAATGCAAATTACAGCCACTCAAGTCCTACCGCATTCCGTCAGTGCCACAGCGTATGCCTTGGTCAAGTTCGAATTTTGCGGGATTCTTAGGCAAAAGGTGGGGCTTGTCGAGATGAAAAACCCAACCAAGCGTTGTAGGGGCAATTTGATTGCACTTTCACTAGGATGACGGGGCTATTTGATTGCACTTCCACTACGATGACGGGAAATGTCTCGACGGTACCCACAGAATCATTAAGGTCTTCAGCGAGTTCTCACTCTCTAAGCATGCACAACTTATCCAACGTAGAATATGCAAATCTCAAGGCCAAGGGCTTATGTTTTCATCATGAACCTTATTCTCCACTCATAAATATAAAAATAATAAAAAAATAAAAAATCATCACATGTCTTATTTTCATGCAAGAAGAGAATTGCTTACTTATTTCAGCAAGGCTTTATCTTCGAGAAATGTGGCAAAATCAACTAGTGAGAAAGAGTTTATAGCGTTGGTCTTAGACGCACAGAATTGGAGGCAATATTTGATAGCCGCTAGTTTGTGGTACGTGGATCACCGCAGCTTGCGTTACCTTTTGAGTTAACCTATTCAATCCTCGATGCACCAGTATTGGGTGCCAACATTAATGGGATTTTACTTTGAAATCGAGTACCAAACTGGTGCTTCAAATTGGGCGGCAAATGTGTTATCCCGCGGCAAGAAGTCCGAGCCTTATCAATTATGCAGTAGGTGGATGGTGTGGAATTATACCGAGCAGTGTGGATCGATGACTCCTGGACCCTATCATTCACAATCTTGAGGCAGGCTGGTCAATAACTTAACCATTTATGTTGAGGAATTGGACATTTTTCTTCAAGATAACATTGTGTTTACTCTCTCCTCTTCGTTAATTGAGAAACTTTTGGTGGAGTTCACACACCCCAACGGCGGGTAAAGCGAATGCCTATTGCACGTATCGATGTATAGCAGCCAGTATGTATTGGCCAAGAATGTTACGAGGGATAACATAATTTGTAGTGGAATGTATGACTTGTCAGAGGAACAAATATGATGCCCATTCGCTAGTTTCACTTCTCCAGCCATTGCCAATTCCAAACTGGGTATGGAAGGATGTCAATATGGATTTTATTTCCAGCCTCCCTGCCTCTAATAAGTTTGATTGCATTTTTGTGGTAGTGGACCATCTTTCCAAATTTGCCCATTTCCATTCTCGGCCTGCCAAGTGGCAAATTGTGTTGCCAAGGGAGTCGCACGACTACATGGGGCTCCATGATCAATTGTGTCAGATCGTGACCCCTAATTCTTAAACTTGTTCTGGAAGGAGTTGTTTTGCGCATTGGACATAAAATTGAAAATGAGTTTCAATTACCACCTGAAAATAGACTGCTAGTCTGAAGTACTTAACTGCTACTTCGAGACTTATCTCTGTTGCTCCGTTATTTTGTGTCTGATCACCCATGACAATGGGTATAGTGGTTGGCATAGGTTAATTATTACTTTGATACGAGCTATCATTCAGCTGTAGGCACTACTACTTTTGAGGTCGTCTATGATCCGGCCCCACTCATTTTATCCCAATTTTTGCCCAGAGAGGTGCGAGTTAAAGCGGTGGCGGACAAATTGAAAAATTGGAAATTAATTATGGGGCAGCTATGTTACCACATGGAAAGAGCCCAACAAAGAATAGCGCACACGCAGTGGGTGACCGCGTATTTCTTATGTTTCGACCTTACTACCAAGTGAACTTATTCCGGAAGCTCAGTGTGATACTGGCCCACCATTTTTTTGGTTCGTTCAAAGTGTTAGAGAAGATAGGCCCTACAGAGTATGAGCTTGACTAACCTCCAGGTTCTCACATTCACCCGGTCTTCCATGTTTCTTAGCTAAATTTCGTGATTGGTGGGTTGTCGGTTGAGGCTCATTTTCCTTCAAACTTCTTATTAGATGCACCTGATATTGATCCTAAGATGGTGTTGGCAAGTTGAGAGGTGTGGAGAGGGGATGAACAAGTCTGACATTTTCTAATAGCTTGGAAGGTTTACTCCTGGGACAACGCTATAGGTGGATAAAGTCCACCTCAGTACTAAATTTCCCATATCGAAACTCAAGAATGAACCATTTCGGACTATTTTGGACCCAAAACCAATTCAAAACAAAAACAAAACATTTCAATTTAATTACCTATATGAGATTATTTTTAAATATTAATTAAAACTAATCTAATCCCTAATAGTTTGCAGGCACTTTACTATAGGATTAAATACCGAATGCTAGGATTAATTTATACACAAATATGATATAAATTAAATTTTCACCTCTAATTTGACGAATTGTTTTTCCATCTTTGAGTTAATTTAGCTTCTTTAATATTAAAGTTGAACAAACTATTAGATGTTACTAAGGATAACTATATATTTTTGCTTTGTCTTTAGGTTAATTTATTTTCTCCTTTGACATTCAGTGGATCATTATGCTAGATGGTCATGGTAGCTACTAAGAATTGTTCTTTATTTAATTGAATTTATTTATTGAATTTACTATACTTTTGTATATTATGTTGTTTCTTGTAACATTAGTGAATCATAAAATACTATGTTTTTATATTACATATATTTATTAGTAAAGGGTAAAAAATATTATATTTCTGAATTTTTCATTTCAGGCAGATCCAAATATTTAGCAGCAAATATTTGATATTTTTTATACGATATGAATATTCAAATTTAAATTTACTTTCAAATATTTAAACTTTTATATCATTTAAATCACAAGTATTCTACTTCAAGACTAGCATTTGCGTCACAATAAAGTATTAGCAAGAGCGGAATATAAACTTCATGAAAACTATTCAATATTTATTTATTTATTCAATTTTTTGAGAGGTAACATACAAGATTTAAAAAAACCAACACTCGAATAATCATAAAATCATGGTGAATTTTGGGCTATTACACAATGCATTATAAGCAAAATAGGTGGATTATTATTATGATTAATATTGATTTATAATAATTTATGAATAAAAATAATATATATAACATATTTATAAGTAAATAAATATTTAATAATATTTGAAGTATTTTATTTTACTAGTAGAGACATATTTTGTGTGTATATATATATATATAATCCATCTATTCCAAAATAAGAATTTTTTTTCTATAATAAATTGATTAATTGTATAAAATAATTAATAAGTCTTTTAACAAGTTATTAATTACTATTTATTTGCAATTTAAATCCAATACAAATAAGTCAAAGCACGAGAAATATTCATATAGTTGAAAAATTAAAGATCTTATCCTATGATTAATGTTATATATCACACTTAAAAAGCAAATTAGAAACAAAAATGTTATATGTATTTTAACAAATTGAAAAAATATTCCTGAAAATAAAAGAAAAATAAAATTCAACTAATCAAAACTAACAAATTATTTTTCAAAAAATACTTTATCTTTCAGTAATGAAAATAGATATCAAAACTATTTTTATACTGTTTTATTATTATATTAATATTCAAAAACTTATATGTTATAGATACTCATATTTAAATCCGTACAATAAATCGTATCCGTACATGAATACAATGTTCTACCAGTAGAGTTGAATATGTTGTAAAATTATATGCGTAATAATTATTTGACCTTGCATATGTATCTTTGGATTGTGGAAGCTTTTACTCAAAAGGGTGCTTTGGATTTTTATTTTTATTTTTTATCTCTCGATCTTATGAGAAAAACATGTGGTTCAGATTTCTTTTTTTTTTAAATGTACAGTTATAAGTATTATAAATTAAGTGCTTAAGTTGTCAAGCATAAGAAATTCCAATTTATAATTAACTCCATAATGTTGTTTTTTTTTTGTTTGAAATAAGTAAATAAATTTGAAATTTTTATTTTATCTTAGTTTCCTTTTTCTTTGACTTAGAGATGAAATTGAGTCACACATCATACAATGATTAATCTAAAAGATTTAAGCTTATAGAACGAATATTGAAGTGTATAAAACACAAGAATAAATATTCATCAAATACCTTCAAAATAGAATCCAATTATCTCTATAAGCAAAGCAAATACATATTATTAAACATCATCCTATTATAACATATCTATCTAAATT
Organism: Caryopteris x clandonensis; assembly: GCA_028749325.2. Classification (NCBI taxonomy): domain Eukaryota; kingdom Viridiplantae; phylum Streptophyta; class Magnoliopsida; order Lamiales; family Lamiaceae; genus Caryopteris; species Caryopteris x clandonensis. The sequence goes on from JAPYKT020000004.1 coordinate 6,251,613, forward strand.
ATAAAAATCAAACCAAAATCAATTACTGGTTTTCAAACAAGATCCCACTAGAAAAGTCTATACTCCTACATCCTTCTATGCATTCTATGCATAAAAGAAGCATACTGAAAAATTATTTTTAAATTCAATATTAATGTTGATGGATAAAAGAAAAAAACAAAGACATAATTTACATAATATCAAATTAAATAGACAAATAAAAATGTATCTACTATTCAAAGAATCAAACCAATGAACGTGAAAGAATTGAATAGGAAACGACCTTTTTTCAATCTATTTATAACTCATAACAATAAAATATAGATAAACGTAATATTCATTATTTATGGAAGAATGAATCAAATCAAATATTTTAATGATTAAGATTTACTAAAAATAGTTATTTGCACAAACATATCCTAAATAATATATAACAAATTATTTTTTATATGGGAACCACTTTTAGCTAGGATTTTAAACGAAAAAAGCATTTCTTATATATACATGTATATATATAGATTATTATTTGAAGATTTGATAACATCGTGCGATTTTAATTGCTTTGATAAAATAATTCAAAAAAATCAAATTATATATTTATCATATTTCTTGAATTTCAGAATTCTGTGATTTAATTAATATTATAAAATATCTAGATTTCAATTATATATTAAATATAACAATATTTTCATCTTGATACCATCTTATTTTGAAATACCTAAATGTATGGAATGGTTTAAATTTTGAAGTCGAATCAAAATTTATAGCATAAAAAAATTTAATTTTAATTTAATAATAATATAGTTGCTCTACATTTACTAATCAAGTTTAGACGGAATAACAGAATTAAAAAAAATTATTTTGTATTTATATATACTAGTATATTCTATCGTACGATGCACGAACATAATATTATATTATAAGATTATTAAATTTCAAAAATAAAATTAATATTTTAAATATATATAATTACGTTCAGCAATTTATATATACCATGATTATAATAAAGATATAAATATTATATATAAAATTATATGTGAACATTAATTCATTTTATTTATAATATACAATCAAGTAATTTTTTTTAAATTAAAAAAATTGAAAATAATCTATATATCAATGAACATTTTTATGTTATATATAATATTGAAACTGTCATAAATTCATAATTAATTTGTTAAAATTAAGTAATTATGAAAATATATAATTTTTTAATTAATTTTGATAAAATTAATAACATTACCAATATTAACAAATAAAAACATAAAATTAGTTATAAATTATTAATATATTATATCATGTATATTGTATCTCTACTTTTGAAGCGTATCTCCAAAAATAATTATATATTCATACTTATTTTTTCTCTTTTTTATTTGTATTTTTTACAAAATTAAAAAATTAAAATATATTTTTTATTTTAAATTCATTTTTAACATATAATATATCAAATTAATACTGCAATACTCAAATTATACTCCAAGATCTCTTCCTTATTGATACGAGAACACTCCTCAACTTACCACAATGCTGTTACAGCGGAGACGTAAATGAAGGTCACCTCTCGGATGTAGGCACATGATCAATTTTTTACTCAAGAAACAAAATCCCAATGCAATAATTAAAACTAACAAAGTTAATTTCCATCAATGGCAATTTTCAACTAAAAGCTCCTCAAATGAAAATCCCCATTTACATTCAAGTGTCAAAAGTAAGAATTAAAGACTAATCAAGACTGTAACAGAGAAACAAAAAGAAATACATATCTCAAGTCTCTCTACATTGAGGCGTGGCCTTCGTTTTCTTCTTCTTCCTCAGCCTATCACACACGACAGCCTTCTCCAACAGCTCTACCCTGTGTGTCAATGCATTCAGCATCCTCGTCTGCATCTCGTTTCTCTCAAACAGCTGAGTCATCAGACTCATCATCTTCTCATTGTCCTCCATCATCTTCTCCAGCAACTCCCTGTTTCTCTTGTTATCATCCTCCACCCCATTGCCCTCCTTCGCTTTCCCTTCCTTGTCTCCATCAACCCGAGTACCAATCTTACCCTTCTCCTCTCCCTCACTGAAGCTCTCTCTCACACCCTCTTCAACTACATCAAAATTCTCACAAACACCATTGCCGTTGTATTCACCCACCTTAACCTCAGAATCAACCCCAACATCAATTACGCCAGCTTCCCCATCATTCCCCTCAGATTCCATACTGTTCTTATTTCCTTCCACACAACTTACAACCTCCAAAATTTCTTCACATTCACCATTGTCCTCTAAATCCCCAGAATCCTCAGATGAATTCGTAGGATTCATCACATGGTCATGGGTATTTGAATTATCAGTCCCCTCAGGAACCCTAATTCCAGTCTCGTGATCATCATTTTCACCATTGTGTTCCATATCAGCGGAGACAATAGCATCAATCCTCTCCTGCAACGCAATCGCCTTCCGAATCACAGCCTTCCTGCACACCCTCACTCCAAAATCCAACCCGCATATTGAATCCAGTTTAAACAGCTGAGACATCAAAGTCTCGTTCATCTTCAGCCTCTCTTTCTCATTCCTTCGAACCAACTCCACAACTTCTCTCTTCGATAGCCTCTCCTCAATCCCATCTACCTGAACTTTGATATCCTTGATCTTCTTCAAACATTTACGAACCAAAAATCCCCTGAAAACTTTCTGTATCAATACGGCAGACCCCGTACGGTCTACCTGTTCGGATCCGACAAAGTGAACCGGAATCTGAACAACTTTCGGGCTTGAACTTCTCTCTGACGGGCGTTGGACGGGCCGATGTGGTTCAGAGGCCGGGTCGACATGATAAACAGGCACGCCACGAAATGAAGGGGAACGAGAGGAAGGATGGCCCATCGGTTCGGGTTGCTGATACCAGCGGTGGTTTCTGAAAAATGGACTCTCCATTTCGAATCAAAGTGCCCGAAATACGTGTGTAATTGAATTTAGATATTTTTGGAGGAAAATTCGGTTTGTTGAGTTTGTTCGCTGTTGAATTAGTGGAATGAAGAGGGAGTATTTATGGGTAAGGGGCAGGAGGGAAGAAAGAATTTGAAAAGTCTAGAAGATTCGGGAAAGGGGCTGGAGGGACATATTAGTCAATATAATATATAAACTCAACGGACTAATTCTGGATGCTTATCGAGCCTTCTAAGTGAAATTTGCGAGTTGTTACACGTGACCACTGGCGTCATCTCTTCCGCTTGGCTTTGGCCTTTGTGGAATAACTAGTATTTCTAGGCATGAAATAATATAAAAGTAATTAATAATTATGTAATTATTAAATTATATATTTTATTTTATGTTGTTGTGTGAAATTTTATTATTTTTATAAAACAAATAAATAATTTTATATAATAATAACATATTTTTACAAAATAAATTTTATAATATATAACATATATTTATAATATAATTTTATTATGTTTAAAAATATCTCACACTTTTATTTTATATAAAAATATTTTAAATACAAAATATATATTACAATTAAATAAAAAAATTAATATTTTAAGAAAATTATTTTTATATATGTAATATGAAATTTAAATTAAAGATTTTAAAAAAAAGAATTAATTTGATATATTTTTTTATTAAAAATGAGAAACTTGAGTTGAAAAAACGAACAAAAAAATAGAGAAACAAAAGTAAAAAAGCTGATTGCACAACCCAATCAACAAATAAAACCCAATCAAAGAGGCACGACATGGAAACATTAACTTTATTTCTTAATTTAGGATAATTATATTATTATAAAATTAAAATTAGATGTTTTTGTTTTAAATTTTTTGATTTGATTTTGATATCTAAAGTATCCACAAATTTAAGTGTTTCAAAATGAGATGATATCAAGATAAATATACTGCTCCATTTAATATATGATTGAAAATCTAGATATTTTATCAATCAAATCACTGAATTTTTAAATTCAAGAAATATATGAAATCTAATAAATATATGATTCAATTTTCTTGAATCATTTTATCAACCCAACTAAAAATCACACGATATTATCAAATCTGTGAAATAATAATAATAATATATATAAGTAAAATTACTTTTTTAAAAAAGTTTCTCCCACCTAAACTTTCACCTTATAAATATAAAATTATATTTTTACTTATGGAACTCTTTTAAGATAAACTAGTGTGAGACATGTGTGTTGCACATAAAATATTTTTTTTATTATATTTTGTAATATGAGTATTTACTCAAGTTATGATATACTGTAGAATTTGGTATAAGTGAATGATAACAACAAATATCACGTTGGAGAGTGACGACGGTGAATTTGAAGATCGGTAAAATAAAGTGAAATTATTTCAAAGTTGATGTAATCTAATTTTTAAACTTACCAAATTTTATTGGCTAAAATCAAAATCCTGATTTTATTATTCAATTATTTTTATTTTTAAAAATTATAATTAATTACATACTATTATTACATTTTTAGAAATTACATTTGAGCTGTAAAACATTATAGGAAATAGCCATTTTACTTTAATATATATATATATATATATTATTACAATTTAATTGAATAGATCAATATCAATAATTATGTTGTTCAACATAAATAAATTTGAAATTTCAAGATATTTTTATTAACTCATAATATATACAAACTAAGAAATAAATATTGGAATATTTGTTAAGAAGATAAATGATTCTAGTACCATTATATTGTGGAAAGTCAATAATAATTTTCCTAAAATTAAGCAATCAATTATTTAAAATCACTCAATCATGTGATAGAATCTGATTTTGTGGTTTTATTTAATAATTCAAAATTGCTCTCATTTTTATTGGTTTCTTCTTTTTATATATTTTATTAAAATTATCACTAAATATTTTAAAGTCTCCCTTTTTCTTTCCCTCTCTGAAAGTCTTTTGGGTGATCTTTTTTAAGAAAATAAATGGTAAGACAAGTATGATCAAAACTTACACTATTCAAAAATATTATTTTTAGGTTTATTTTATTTTAAATTTTTTATTCATATGTTGCTTTCAATTTATCATAAATAAAATTTATTTTCTTAATTATTTTTCTTTCTTATTTTGAAATGAAAAATTCATCCATCTTTTTTTTTTCTTATTATTCTTGCGATTTTCTGTTGAGATCTACTAATTATTTCAACGTATAACCACAATAAGATTTTCATTAGCTTTCAAAGTATTAGTTTATTCCTAATATTAAAATTGTGTGATATTATTATATTTAATTAGCGATTTGCGTAATATTTTTGTCCGCAATTTGATCGTATAATTGAAAATTTTTACGAGATCTGTACAAACCTTTTTTTTATTAAAATAATATAATTCAAACTCCTATAAATCTTAGATATTATGCTTATTAATTTGTGAACGAGAATAATTCTAATAATTCTATTATATATATAGATATAGATTATTTCAAAGTTAACATGATTTATTTTTTAAACTTATCAAATCTTATTCAAATTCTGATTTTATTGGCTAAAATCAAGCAAATCCTGATTTTATCAAAAATTAATTTAAAAAATTATACTTAATTACTTACTATATAATTACATTTTTAGAAATATATTTGAGTGGAAAAACATCATAGGAAATAGTAATTATATATATATATATATATATATATTACAATGAGATGTTTTTTACTAAACTTTAAACTAAGTTGTAGATATTTAATAGATTTTTTTTTTTAATATTTGCATAACTTGTTTATAATTTATAAGTAAAAATAAATGTGCCTCCAATATTGTTGCGCAGTATTCAATTTGAGACTGATTACAAATAAAATTGTGGGATTTGATTTTGTTAATAATATGAACAAATATTTCAAATCAATATTTTTTTCTGATTTAAAAATCATCAATTTTATCATAATTAAAAAAAAAAGATTATTTTGGATAATGAAGATAGACTCTGTGATTTTAGTTATTAATATTAGATTGCACTACATTTGGTCTCTTTTCTATCAGTATGCAAATTCTTTTAACAAACGAATAATCCAATAGATTTAGTGCATCTAAAACCATGGAAAATTATGAATAATGTTTGATTTGATTTATTTAAATAAATTCATACAAAATTATAAATTTAGATTTAAATATATTATTATTGTTTTGTTAATATTTTTAGTAATAAATATTATATCTATATATATATATATATTAAAACAAAATGACTTTTTCCCAAATTTGTTTTCCCGCCCAAACTTTTGTACTAAATGTGGCAAACTAATTTAGAAGAAATTTTGTTCATAAGTGAAATTCAGTTCCTAATATTTTGGAAAGATTTCGTTCATTTTATTTCACAAATTTAGGATATTCAAAACTTACCTAATAAATAAAGCAAAAAATCAGTGAAATATATCAAAACAGCTAATTTTATGCATTTCAAATATTTAGGAAAATCAAAACTAACCTAATATATTTAACAAATACACCGTGAAATAATAAATCAAGATAGCTAAGTCAATAAATAAAGCACAAAATCAGTGAAATATATCAAAACAACTATTTTTATACATTACAAATATGTATCTATATATATATAAACCAAATGATTTTTTTCAATTTTATTTTTCCGTCTAAACTTTATTACTTAATTTAGAATAACTATATTATTATTAAATTAAAATTAGATGTTTTTATTCTAAAAATTTTAATTCGATTTTGAAATCGAAATTATTTCACAAATTTAGGTGTTTCAAGACTAGATAATATCAGGATAAATATACTGCAACATTTAATATATGATTCAAAATCTAGATATTTTATCGAATATTAATCAAATAATTGAATTATGAAATTCAAAAATATATGAAATCTAATAAATATATGATTCGATTTTCTCGATTCATTTTATCAAACCAAATCTATACTATATCTATATATCAATATATATATATATAAGTAAAATGACTTTTAAAATTTTGTTTTTTCCGCCTAAATTCCCACCAAATAAATGTAAAACTATATATATTTATGAAACTCTTTTAAGATACATTATTATAATTTATTGAAGAGATTAATATGAACAATCTTTGGGATTTGCTTAGTTTCTGTTGTTCAACATAAATAAATTCGAATTTTAAGAATTTTTCTTAACTCATAATATATTTAAAATAAGATATAAATTTGTTAAGAACGCTAAATCATTGTAGTTTCTTTATATTGTGAAAAATCATTAACAATTTTTCTATAATTAAGCTATCAATTATTTAAAATCACCCAATCACGTGAATAGAATATGATTTTGTCAAATATAGAATTAAATTTTCACCGAATAATTCAAAATCATTTCTCATTTTTTTGTCTTTCTCTCTTTCTGTTGTTCTTTTTTTTTTTTTTTAATTTAATTTGATTCAACCTTCTATAAACCATGGATATCATGCTTAACAATTTGTGATGAGACTAATTCTAATAGAAGAAAAGATGAAACATTAAATTACAACAAATTTCTACTAATTATACAAAAAAATAAAAAAATAAATGAATTGCAAATCTACACCTTCTACAATATATCAAATAACTTAAATTTATATTTATATTATCAAATATAAGAAAAAAATATCTTATGTGCATAGCACAGGTCTCACACTAGTATATATAAAAATAAAATGACTTTTTTTCAATTTCGTTTTTCCGCCTAAACTTCATTACTTATTTAGAATAATTATATTATTATTAAATTAAAATTAGACATTTTTATTCTGGAGATTGATTCAATTTCAAAATCTAAATTATTCCACAAATTTAGGTGTTTCAAAATTAGATGATATCAAGATGAATATACTACAATATTTGATACATGATTCGAAATCTAGATATTTTTTCAAGTAATCAAATCACACAAATATGAAATTCAAAAAATATATGAAATCTAACAAATATATGACTCAATTTTCTCGATTCATTTTATCAAACAAAAAATATATATATATATATAATTAAAATAACTTTTTAAAATTTTAATTTTTTCGGCCTAAATTTCAACCATATAAATGTAAAATTATATATATTTATGGAACTCTTTTAAGATACATTATTAAAATTTAATTGAAGAGATTAATATCAACAATCTCCGGGATTCGCTTAGTTTCTATTGTTCAACATAAGTAAATTCGAATTTAAAATTTTTTTTGTTAACTCATAATATATTTAAAATAAGAAATATATTTGTTAGGGACGTGAAATCATTGTAGTTTCATTATATTATGAAAAATCATTAACAATTTTCCTATAATTAAGCTATCAATTATTTAAAATCACCCAATCACATGGATAAAATCTGATTTTGTCAAATATAAAATTAAATTTTCACAAAACTTACCATAATTCAAAATCATTTCTCATTTTTGTCTCTTTCTTCTTTTTATATATTTTATCAAGATTATTACTAAATATTTTAAGGTCTTTTTTTTTTGTTTCCCTTCTTTTGAAGTCTTTTGTGTTTTCTATTTTGAGAAAATAATTGATAAGACATGTATGATAATATGTGTCATATTTCAATATTCATAAAAGCCTACACTCTTCAAAATATTACTTTTATGTTTATTTTATTTTTAGATTTTTTATTCACCTGTTGCTTTCAATTTATTATAAACATATTAAATTTTCTTAACTATTTTTCTTTCTTACTTTTAAACGAAAAGTTCGTCCATCTCTTTCATGTTTCGTTTGATTATTCTTGTGATTTTCTGTTGAGATCTGCTATTATTTCGACGTATAAGCACCGTGCGATTTTTCATTAGCTTTCAAAGTATTTGTTTCTATCAAATTTAAAATTTTTTGTAATATTATTACATTTAATTAGCAATTTGCAAAATATTTTTGTCCTTAATTTGACTATGTAATTGGCAAATTTTACGAGATCTGTACAAATATTTATTTTCTTTAATCTGCTAATATCGCTATTTTTTAATTTAATTTGATTCAACCTTCTATAAATCGTGAATGTCATGCTTATCAATTTGTGAACGTGGCTAATTCTAATAGAAGAAAAGTCAAAACATAAAATTACAATAAATTTCTACTCATTATACAAAAAAATAATCACTGAATTACAACTCTACACCTTGCACAATATATCATATAACATGAATATATAATTATATTACAGAATATAAGAAAAAAATATCCTCTCTCGCAATGATCCATACTAGTTATTATAATAATAAAAACATACAAGTTATAATAATTGCTGTGCATGCTCAGACGAGTCTTACACTTGTTTTTATTTACATTGACTTCTTGGCATACAGAATTATACATTAATATAATTCACTAAATTAATATAGAAATCGTAATTAAGTTTCGTGTGAAAGAACAGGAATCTATTATCTTATTATAATCAAACTTTAATTGATCACCAATTTTTTTAAAATTAAAGCAACTCAAAAAAGAAATTAAATTCTAATATTTATTTAAGAGCATCAACTTTAAACCTAAAGAAGCATCACATGTAATTAATGAAATCATAAAACCATTTGTTCTAATATTTGAAAGATGGATAGAATATGAAAAGAACAATTTCAAACTTTTAAATATAAAACTCCAATTATGAATTAAAAACAGAAAAGTCCAATTATATTTTCACATCATTCAAATTGATATGAATTAAAGAAATAAAAAAAGTCACAAATTATTCATTAAGTTCAACATTTATTTAAACTGGTATGGAGGGTTCTGATCATAGACATCCAAGTCTTCATATACATTTGCTGTTACGAAGAAAAATCAAGGCTAATTGTAAAGCTCAATTATTATTATTATTATTATTATTATTATTATTATTATTATTATTTTAAAATTTTTAAAATTTAAAATTTAAAATTATTTATTTATTTATTATTATTATTATTATTTTTTATTTGTGCGCGGCCGCTTTCTTTACAATGGGATACGTACTTTTCCTCTTTCAAAATGGAAAAAAATGGATTCGGGTTACAAACTTGGTCCCCAAACTCGAAAATCTGATTTTGGGCCGTATATCAGATCACCAAATATTGGTCCACCCACCCAATGTGGCTGGCCCACTTTCTCCTTTCTAGCCCAAATCCAATGTGGCTGGCCCATTTTCTCCTTTCTAACCCAAACCCAATGTGGCTGGGCCCACCTTTTCCTTTGCAGCCCAAATTCTGTTCTGTATCCATTTGTTAGTAGCCCTGGTCCAAAATAAAGAAATTGACAAGATTGGCAATGACAGTTTTGTCCCCAAACAGTTTGATTAATGTAATTGGTTCATAATATATACGATATGTTTTGCAGCTATCTTGGGTCGTTTACCTGGCACTACTCAGCAGCATCCAGAAGCATACACATACAATGGAATTGTGATTGTTCGGATCGATGCTCCAATCTATTTTGCAAATATAAGTTACACCAAAGACAGGTGAGATGGCTACTGAGTTTCAATCCTCTGCAACTTACTATGTGAATGATATTATTTTATTTTTCTTACTATTTGTAATTAACACATGTTGATTCAAATATTAAAATTTGTACAAAATACTTACACTAAACTGATTTCAATAACACAAATAATATATTGTTTATTACAAAACTAATGTCCTAAATGATTCTAAATTTATAAGAGTAAGATATGTTTAAAATCTATTGATATAATTGAATAAATCGTTGCTAATAATTTGGTATGTTTATTAATTAAATTATTGTAATAAAAAATGATTTAATTTTATTATATTTTTTTAACATTCTGTAAATTTCACTGATTCAAGCCAAACAACGCAAAAACATCCAAACATCGGATGATTATTTGTAATAAAATAATTTGTTATTTTAGGAAAAAGAAAATAAAATGTTGTTTGGTCAATAAGATATATATATATATATATGTATCATTGTGTAAGTTATTATGATGTATAAAATTGAAATAATATAAATTGTTTAGTCATCACTTTTTATTAGATCTCAAATTTTAATTTCAATTTATATTTGTTTTGCTAGTATATGCTATATGGGGAACTAGCATACTTCATATATTAGTAAAATAAAACACTAGGTTTTAAGATTATTCTTTTAAAAAAGTTTAACAAGTTTAAATTATTATTATTACTACTACTACTACTACTAGTACTACATTTTTTATTTTTAGTTTGTTTCATAGCTTATGTAATTAGAGCTTCTTTTGTGCAAGGAATATAGATTGTTATACTTTTATATACAATATAGTAGATGCCTTGTAAATAAACACTATCTGCACACACATAGTGGACAAAGATTGGGTTTATTATTTCACTTTCATTATGATTCTTGACCATTTTTAAGGCAATATAATTTTGATTGGAGTTAGGACTTAAACAATATATTAACTATGAATTTAGGACTACAAAGATGAAAACTATAATATGGGAGCCTGGAAACTACAACATATCAAGTAAGACACATAACTCAAGATCTAAGATTTGTGGGTCTTTAATTAATATGTTTTATCTTCCATGTCCGAATTGTACTAAACAAAATTTAAAGTCCTCAATCCATAAACAGGTCATTAATTTTTTTTTTTTTTTTTTTTTTGGTGTTATTCTAGAACTTATTTCCTAGTTCAATTTAGGAGACTTCTCCATTAGGGAGGGGATCCTTAAAAAGATTCACTTTCCGAAGAATTTCATGACGAACTAGGGTAAATTCATTAACGCAACATATCAAACCCGGCCCAAACCCGAACCACGATTGCAAGCCCATTTCCTCCCCTACGCCCGGCGGTCAAATCGTAACGTCCGCGCCATCTTTATAATCCGTTCCAAACAAACTCTCTCTCTCTCTCTCTCTCTCTCTCTCTCTCCCTCTCTCTCAAATATTGCAGATAATCCAGTGAAGCCCTGAAAAACCCTCTTTGCATAAATGGCTGCTCGTATCAAACAAGAAACCATCGAACCAACCAAATTATTGCCGGAAAGAAACCATTGTCGAGAAGTAGTTTCGTTAAGCAGCAGCAGCAGCAGCAGCAGCAGCAGCAGCGACTACTCCGGTTCCAGCCTCGACGGCTCTGATGATGGTGGATCCGACGTGGAACTTATCCCGAAGAGGAAGAAACAGAGGATGGTAGCCGTTTTGCCGGTTGGGTTTCTTGATCCTATTCGGCCTGCCGTCGCGTCAACCACCAACAAGACTGCCTGCAGTCGCGTGGATAACATTATGGTTAGGGTTAAGAAAGAGCCTGTTGAGAATGCAGTTGCAACGGAAAAACGGAAAGTGGCGGCGGCTACTACCATGGCTCTGGTGCCGGGTTACAAGCAGTTCTGGAAAGCCGGAGATTATGAGGGCTCCGGCGATAACAGCAAGTTTGCCGATGGTATGTATGTAGCTAGAAACCCTGTCTTATTCTTTTAAATAGTGAAGTAGTGTGATATTTGTTTTATCATTATTTGCTTTCATGAAGCCATAATAAATAAAGGTATATCTGATACGATTGTTTATCCAATATTGAATTGTGGAAATATTATATTGTTAATGGTTGTAATTAATCCCTATTGAGAAATGATAGTTTGTTTGAATCTTAAGTGTTTCTTGCATCAATATTAACTGTCTCTTGAAGGCGTATTGAGAGATTATTGTCTGATCAATGGAAGCCTTCAATAGTACATATCTTAGTCGTTAAATGATTTCCACTAATATGAAATAAGGTTGTAAGATGGGACTTAATGTTAATTATGAACCTTATCGTAAATTTGACGATCTTGGTTCGTCCATATCATGAGTTCGAATATGATCAAACTTCTTCTTTCTGGCTTTGAGTTTATATTACTTGAACTTTTATGTTTTGCTGATAAAGATTGATATTTCTCTCTTCATGGTGACCAAATTTATTAATTTTGCAGATGACATGGACCATCTCAGGGTTCATCCCAAATTCTTGCATTCAAATGCTACCAGCCATAAGTGGGCTCTGGGAGGCGAGAACTAATTCAACTACAATTTTCTTTTCTAACGTCCTCGTAATTTTCAATGAATTTTGTTTTTTTAACTGTGGATTAATGCTCTATACATTTTGCAGCTATTGCTGAGCTTCTAGATAATTCCTTAGACGAGGTACTTTCTCCTCTCTTTCTCAATACTTGCTAATTCTTTGTAGTTTGTGTTTGATCCCTCTCTTTCTCTCTCTCTCCCCGGATCAGTATTGCAATGGAGCTACTTATGTACGCGTAGATGTGCTGGAGAACTCGAAAGACAAGAGTAAAATGGTGATGGTTCAAGGTATTACTGTTTCATTCTTTTTTATCTCCTGGAAAATAGCTACTTACTACTACTTACACTGATTATGTTACAATTGCAGATAATGGTGGCGGTATGACTCCCGATAAGATGCGCCGGTGCATGTCTCTAGGGTACTCGGCGAAAAGCAAAATGGAGAATACAATTGGCAAATGTTTGTGACAACATTTTATCAAGTGGATATTCTAATAAGAAGAAAGAACAATAAGTAAAGTTTTGATCGAAATTTTCATTTCAACAGATGGAAATGGTTTCAAGACCAGTACAATGAGGCTTGGGGCAGATGTCATAGTGTTCTCTCGTAGTCAGGGCAAGTTTGGAGGAACGTACGAAGTTTCTAAGTTTTTCATTTACATATTTAATAAATGGTGGGATTAAATTAGTAACATCGTTTTCATTTTGTTGTAGCTCTACACAGAGCATTGGATTGCTGTCCTTTACCTTCTTGAGGGGTACTGGGAAGGAAGACATAGTAGTTCCCATGGTAAATCCTCCCTGGAATTTAATTGTTTTTTAGACACACCTTTCTTGAATCTTCTGTATGTTGCTCTTCTTACTCAGTAATCGTAAACAGATTGATTATGAGAGAAAAGGAAGAACATGGAGCAAGTATGTGAAATCGTCCTCCGACTGTTGGCAAAGAAATCTCGAAACTATTGTTCAATGGTCTCCATATGAAACTGAAGAAGATCTACTCCAACAGGTACTGCTTAGTTTCAACATCTGCATGATGATGTTTTAGTGTATTCATGGAGGAGTATCTTCATTGTTTCTCAAACTATATGTAGTTTAATTTCATAAACAAGCAAGGGACGCGCATAATAATCTATAATCTCTGGGAGGACGAAGAAGGATCACCTGAAATGGATTTCGACACTGATCCACACGTATGCTCTCACGCTTTCCTCTTTAACTTTTCCTGTTGCTTTATGTTTGTCTGTATAGAAACTGCCATAGAATCACTTCAATGACCTGAGTTGGTGTCTTGAAATTATTTGTCTGTACAAAAAACAAGACTGAATGCTTCATATCCGTTTGTTATAGGACATTCAAATTAGAGGGGACGACAGAGACGACAAGAAGATAGAATCGGCACAAAGGTACCCGAGCTGTAGGCATTTTCTCACTTATCGCCATTCGTTGAGGGTATAATGTCTTTATCTTTAGTTTCCATTATTTTTGCTGTACATGATATTATCTTTATTTATATACTTCTCTCAACCTCTATCGCAGAGCTATGCTTCGATATTGTACTGTAGGATCCCACCTGGTTTTCGTATCATATTACGAGGAAAAGAAGTTGAGCATCACAATATAATTGATGATCTGATCCACACCAATGATGTTGTTTATAAGCCTGCAGCTTTTGCAGATGTAACGTTTTCTTCCTCCGATTCTTAATCCACACCAACAGAAGTCTCCCTGACATAGTTAACATGTTGTTTTTTTCATCCCACTGTCTGAATAGATGTCAGCAAACGTGACACTAGGATTCGTTAAAGATGCAATACATCATATTGATGTTCAAGGCTTCAACGTATATCATAAGAACAGACTTATCAAGGTTGGTTTCCTCCTAGCTAGTTTTTCATTTATTCATTCTGAATATCCATGATTTCTATGAAGTGTGTGTGTGTGTGTCTCTCTCTACCAGCCGTTTTGGAGGGTTTGGAGTGCTGCTGGAAGTGATGGTCGAGGAGTAGTAGGTATACATAATTAGTCCCATCGTCATTGATTAAAATACAATGCATATATACCATTTGGAGTTTGAAACAAGACTACATTGTTCGTTTCTTGAACTTAGGTGTACTGGAAGCTAATTTTGTCGAACCAGCGCACGATAAGCAAGGTTTCGAGCGCACAATTGCACTATCAAGACTTGAGGCTAGGCTACTATATTTCCAGAAGATTTATTGGTGCGTTCATCTTCTTCAAATAACTTTCTGCTATCCAATCAGTAATCTGGAGTAGAAAAGGCTAACTGTTATCGACAGGTCTTCAAACTGTCAGCTCATTGGCTATGCTCAAAGGCGTCATGCAAAGAAATCTAGTTCCCCTGTGAGAGAAGCCTCACCTAGCATTAGAGATAAATCCAATTCTAAGAATAGTGCGAAAAGCAACAGTTTTACAAGTGGTGGAACTCATGAAACAACCGGGAATAGAGTACATCGATCAGGTACTGTAACTCCTTTGAGAACTCAACGTGACGCACGGTCTGACGTGCAGAAGGGATCTTCACCGTTATGCATGCAGCCTCAATCGGAATGTCCACTAGATGAAGCTGCTCCAAATGTGCAGGCTAAGGTTATTCTGTCATTGATTTATCACTTTTCTTGTTTTTGCATCAAACTATAACTAACAGATCTTGATAGCTACAATGAAGTAGTGACTACTTCTCCTTTTGCTATCTTATTTACTTATTTATTTTCCTCGTTTAAAAAAGATGGAAAAGCCTTGTAGAGATGGATCTGTCTTTCCCTCACTCACCGATATGGTTGTTAAGTTGAAACAAGAGAATGAGAGCTTGAGAAAAAGGTATGAGATTTTGCTTGTTTTATCCATTTTTTATATATTGCTTTGACCCATCTAGTCCTTTTTCCAGTCTGCAGAATGCACTGCAGGATCTGAAATATGAGAAGGACAAAAATAATGAACTAGAAAATCAGGTATAAATCATATGTTGCTTAAACCGGAAACGTATAATCTGTACAAATCTTTCCATTTTTCAAGTCGATAATGTTTTCTTGTGTAATTCTAATACGTAGTCTTGAATGACGTAGTGTTTTAATTTCCGGGTTTTCCAGCTTGAACATACAAAGAAAATGATGGCTACAATGGACGAGGAGCAAGAAACGTTTGTTAGTACCTTCTCAGAAGAAAGAGGCAGAAGAGATCAGGAAGAGCAGAATCTGAGAAATAGATTAAGGGTGTGTTGATACGCCAGTTTATAATATTTGATGTTAATTGAGTTTCCAAAACTAACAAAAAGAATTTGCTGTGGTTGTAGGATGCTACTGAAACTGTTCAAAAATTGGTGAACAAAGTGAAGGAATTCGAGGCTGTAAGAAACTTGCACTGACACTCTAAATACTAATTGCCTTCTCTCTCTTTAAAAATCATTCATCACATAATTTGTTCTTATGTTTGAGGTTATAGTATGAAATTTGAGTGTTTTATCTAAATGTTCTAACTTAGCTGATTGGTAATGTACATACTTCCTCTTTTCGTTCATTTGATCCCCATTCCCATTTAAATATACGACCTCCTCCCTTCGTCCCAAAAAATATAATATTATCCTTTTCGACTTATATAACAATTACACTTTTCAATTTAACAAAAAGTTCTTTTTATTTTTTTATTTTTTAAAACAATCCTAATATAATTATCTTGTATATCTAGTTTTTTTTTTTTTAAATTTTACTAGAACATCCTCAAATTAATTAAAAAATTATGTTATAGAATATTTTCGTAGACAACATAACCACTATTTCATATAGTTACTATATCACGTACACAATATAGTTACTGTGTCATGTACATGTACCCAAATAATCATAATAATTTATATCGTATTTGTAGAGACGACATAATAATCAAATTGTGCAACTATTATGTTGTGTAAGTGTGGATAATAGTATTGTGTATGTGTGACCATGTCATCTATATTGGACTGAGATGGAGTCGATATGAAGTGGAGGGTGCCATTTCATTGATGACTTTTTAAGTCAATTCAAATAAAGTGATATTAAAGTTAATTTTATATTTAGTGTATAAAAAAATAATACATTTAAAAGAGTTCAATAAAATTTTTATTTAGATTTGTGTGTGGTGTATATATGCACATTAATAATTCTCTTTTGAGTTGCATATTTTGTAATAACTAAAAAAAAATACATTTATAAGATCTAAATACAAATTTAATGTAGATGTGTGTGTGCATGATCGTGTGTATTATGTATATATATGCACTCTAGCAATTATTTGAAATGTCATTTTTCTGTACAAAATGTCTTTCTATTTTTAGAAAGTACAATGTCCAATTAGATGTTTTCTTTGCTCTTTCAATATAATGTTCAAAGGCTACTTTTTCATCTCAACTTCGTTTTTTATGAAAAACATATCAATTCATCATCTTTTTTATGATCTTCAATTTGATATTTATATTGCATATATAAAATAAAATATTAATTTTTTAAATATAAATATTTTTTATATACATTGTGGTATATTTCAATATTTAATATATTTTTATAAATAAGGTTTATTAAAAATATATTTTATATAATTATATATTTTATTTTAAAAAATATATTACTATTTTATAATAACTTATTTATTATTATATTATAAATCATGCAACACATAAAGAGAAATAGTAGCATATATACTAATACAAGTATCAGTTATTTTTGGTAGCCACTAATTTTTTCGCTTATTTTCTTTCTACAATAGCTATTATATTTCTTTATTATTTTAGAAGATTTTTAATTAGATATTTTAGGATTATATGATATCTATATATGATGTCAAATAAATTTTAAAATTAATATTTGATCGATATTGAATCTATAAATTATTTATAATTATATATATAGAAAAAGATTTGATAGGAAAAATAATTAGTTGATGATCTACTGCTAAGATGTGCTTATATATATATATATATAGATAGATAGATAGAGAGAGAGAGAGAGAGAGAGAGAGAGAGAGAGAGAGAGAGAGAGAGAGAGAGAGAGAGAGAGAGAGAGAGAGAGAGAGAGAGAGAAATATTTGATAGGAAAAATGATTAGTTGATGATTTATTGTTAAGATGTGCCAAATGATTGATGGCTTTGCTCATATGGAATTTTAAAATATCATAAATTTTACATGGTTTTGCTTATCTTTATAGCTTTACTTTAGTTGAACTATATATAATTATTTTCTTTCGTTCCAAAATTGCAAATTAAAAAAAAAATATAGGGGACAATTTTCTTATTTTCTTAACATGATCAGAATTTTTGCAATTTGAATTTTTTTAGGTAAATTTATTCTATTTTACTTATTATATATAATTTTATATACAATATTTATTATATCCTTGTCATAGTCATACTACATTGACGGATTATTGAACATAATTATATATATATATTTAAAAATATTAGTGTTATGTATTTTTTTAATTTAATAATTTATACTATAATAATATGTCTGTGCATCGTATGAGAGAACTTACTAGTTATGATAATATAATAAGTTATTCTAAAATAATAATATAATTTTAATAAAATAAATAAATGAATATGTAAAATGAATTATTAATAATATTTATCTTAAATAAAAAAATATATAGTTATATTTTATATTAATATATTTAACTATCATAACATAACATAATTAACCTAAGAAAAATATTTTATATTCAAAAATTAAGATTTTATTCTTATATATGCAATATGGATATTAAATTAAAAATTATTAAAAAAATTAATTCAATATATCTTTTCCTTAAAAATATAATATAGACTACAACGTCATTCACTTTAAAAAAATGGGGTGAAAAAGCAAGTCTAAAAGAACAAATTTGATGGCCACTAGATTTTCTAAAACCAAATAATTTTAGTGAAAAAATTCTAAATTACAATTTTTTTGCGATTCTCTTATTATATATATGTATATGTATGTGTGTGTGTGTGTGTGTGTGTGTGTGTGTATTTGGGTGATGCCCAAGCATTTATTGATGGAGGATATTTATAGTTTAATTTAGAAAAATGAAGCAATAATTTAAATTTAAAGCGTCGATCACATGCATTGGATAAATGCTGCGGGCATACAATTTATTATTTTTGTTGTCCATTATTTATTATTGTTATGCCCCTCTTTAATTCTTTCAATATCGACGATGTAATTAATATTTAATACCTCCTTCTCTTTGCTTCTCATTTAGGGTATTCATGAGAGTGGGTCATATACCCTCCCATTCTTTAATTTCCCCCTTTTATTATATTTATTTATACAATTAAAATATCATTTCTGCACCATTAAAACATAATCAAGAATCAACCTAAATGCAGCCATCACTTGTAATAAATACTAGGTATGCTTATCCGTACGTATCTCATATATAATCAATTATTATATTATTCTCTTTCTTCACATTCGAAAGAGTATTTATGTAGACTGGGCATTTCGTTGTAATAACTTAAGCACTTACCTCTGTTTTCTTAATTGTTGAAAATACGTTGCGCGTGTAGCCACGCTCGTTTTCAGTCAAAATTGACTTGACCTTAAAGTCTTCTCCCCAGTTTCATGCATGCATGCGTAGTAAAAATTCCAACATAGTAATTAAAACAAAATTAGAGGTAAAAATAAATTGCAGGAACAGTGGAAAACTGTAGGATTAAAGTACAATAATGTTGCTTCATTATGTACAAAGGACGTGCCTTAGATAATTAGTACATTAATTAATCCATCCTCCTTCCTTTGTACTACTCTTAATTTCTTAACTCAAGAAAATTAATCCTGTAAAGGATTAATTAGTACAGCATTAATACAAACAAAAAAAGAAAAGATCCCTTATCAACGATCGACCAACTCTCTAAAGCCAAAGTGCTCCAGCTTCCTTAAGGAGAGGAACCAAAGTGCCGCTGATATGGGAGGCCATAACTCTGTCCATTGCACCGATGAGTTTGCCGCCGATGAACACCACCGGGACGGCGGAGCCGCTGCCCAGCAGCTGTGAGAGAGCCCTCTCGATTTCCTTGCCTCTGGGATCTTGGTCAAGCTCGTAGACTGTGGGGTTGACTCCCATCCCACAGAAAAGCCTCTTCACAGCATGACACATGCAGCACGTGCTTATGCTGAATATCACCACCGCGCTGCCGGAGGCCAGCCGCACCACCCTCTCCAATGGGTCTGCTCCGCCGTGGACGGATGATGAGTAGTAGCTGCGTGAGTCTGATTGGTACTGCATCTCTCTCTCTGAGTGCAAAGACAGTGCTTCTACCAAGACAAGAAAAGCTTAAAGAAGGAACTACTAACGTGGAAAGAAGTGGGATGAAGAAAAAAGAAAGTGCTAGCTAGTCCGAGGATACTTGGGATGATGTGTGAAAATGATGAGAAGCAAAGGGAGTTTATATAGTTGGAAGTGGGTGGGGGGTTGGGTTTGATTTGTCTCTTGTTGTCCCAACGCGTGCGAGGATGATGTATGTAGTTTTTGCTTTAAAAGGGTTGCAAAAATATTGCAAAAGCACTAAATGTGAGACAGCAAAAGGACACACTCTGAAAGTGTAAGGCGGCTGCAATGGGCTTCTCTGTCTTTAGTACTTACATTTACTTTAGATTAGATAGTATACTAAATTCTGTAAAGATTTGATGTGTTTCCTACCAAAAAAAAATTGGTACGAAAGATAGATTCATTATTTACTGCTATTAAATAAAGGTTGGGGTTTAATGAGGAGTGGGTGAATATAATAATTTACCAAAAAAACCCGAGCCCTATTTCCTATATACATACATATATACATATACATATATGTGTGTGTAGACGCGCGGCTGAGGTTGTACCGGTTGTCGGGGCTTGATGAGTGGTTATTGGAATAATGCGCATGCAGGTATTCATTTCTATCTTAACTAATGCCTTGCCATCACCAATATTGTTTCCCAACGGTCCTTACTGTGTTAGTTATTGCCCACTTTCCCAACTGCTTTTAAGTCTCACCTGGGAGACACTATGTATTGGCCTTAATTATTGTTTATGATGCGGGAACCTCTTCTTTTATTACTATTATTATTAGATACACTACACACACTGTCTAATTATATATTATTGGTCAGATCTTTCTTTTAGTCAGAAGAGTCGGTCGTCTTAAATTTAAAAATTTTACATTTTTTAAGACCCATAATCTTATAGTTATATATATGTATATAATTGTCACAAAAATCTAATGTGATTATGGGGTAGCAACTTTTTTTTTTTTTTTTAAAATCAAGAATGTTAAAAGCTTGACTTAGACCTAACCATTGATAAGTTGGTTATATATATATATATATATGTATGTATGTATATACATGCCAAACTTAAATTCTGGTTTTGTAAAAATATGGTAGGTAGAAGTAACTGTAGAAGCTTGGAAATTTAATGAGGTGCATGCGCAAGCCATTGAACATTAAGGAGCAACGAGACTTAAATTGATTATAGGCTACCGGATGTGTCCTAACTCGTTCGTATCAAATATCACCATTTTAATATTATTTAATTGTGTTTAATAGGAGAGATGGTGACGTAATTAATAAATCAGGCAACTATATATATATATATATATGTGGTGTTCCATGTTAAATGGCCATTTAAAACAGAACAAACGTACTGACAAGTTTGTTTGAAGAGGAGTTTTGGTCATAGCTTACGATGCATCAATAATTTTTATCCACACCAACTTTTAATGGCTGTGTCATAACTACCCAACGTCGATGCAATTATAACAAAGGTGCAATACAAATAATTCCGACTTTCCAGCTACTTAATACATGCTAACTTATTACTTAATTCATCGTTGATCTGATTTAAATTCAATAAAAGACACGCAGTTTGATTTCAGACGATTTTGATAAAAATAATATTTTAAAAAAATAATAATATTCTTTCAAATAGTTCAAAAAATATTTATTATCGAAACAACATTGTTTCTAACAAAATAATAAAATATAATCACAAATTATGGTTAAAAAAATCAACTAACTTGTAGAACAATGCGGGTCGAAATACCAGTACATATTTATGTTATAGGCATAATTATTAAAGATAGGAGCTAAGGCGCATGAATTATTAAAGATACGAGTAATGACGCAATAAACCAGAATATATATCCCTCAACTTTATTGGGGTGGATACTTGGGCGCATAGTTGAGTTCCATACATTAATTCTGCTAATAAATAATAAAAAACATAATTTTTTTACTTCTTTATTATTATTATAATTATATTCACTGCCATATATGGCACTAGTCTAGCTTTTATCCTCTGTTTAGTAATATTTCCTACAGTCATATTTTAATGCATTTCATAGTACTTGTCATAAGTAGTCTCGTCCATAAAATTATAACGAAGTGCAACGAAAATAAATGCCCATTAATTGAATTTGCAATAATTTCATTTATTATTATTATTATTATTATTATTATTATTATTATTATTTAGTTGAAGACATAACTTCATTAAATATTTCACTTCATGCCAAAACACATAGGTATAGCTTTAAATGTATATAAATATTTTTTGAATATTTGATTGGTCAATAAGGTAAACGATTTCATTTAAAGTAAACGATTTCATTAAAAGGACGTGTTTTGGAAATGGTGCAGCTCGTGGTTGGGCATGACGTCATC
This sequence comes from Caryopteris x clandonensis, assembly GCA_028749325.2. NCBI lineage: Eukaryota > Viridiplantae > Streptophyta > Magnoliopsida > Lamiales > Lamiaceae > Caryopteris > Caryopteris x clandonensis. The sequence continues at coordinate 6,274,204 of JAPYKT020000004.1, forward strand.
ATTTGCAAGTATTTGCAATTGGGCCCCTGAAAAATGGCGTAATGCACGTGGCGAAAAAGGTGAAATCCCACCTTTTTGTACGTGATGTAAGAATATGTAATGGTTAAACAAAATGGCTGAATCTGGAGTAAAATATGGAGGTGGAGGTGGTAAAATAAATGGGTATTTATACTTCTGCCCACCTAAAGTGGGGACAAATGTGTCAATTCCAAGGCGGAAAAAGAGGTTGCGCATGCACTGAGTCAGCGACGGTGGTGGCGGAGACAGGCGGCGAGTCAGTCCGGAAGCGGCCGGCCGCGGTGGACTTGTGAATTTTCCGACATGAAGCCACTTTATTGTCCCCCCAGCTTTTTTGCTTTTTCACTTTTTACCTCTTTTGAGAAGTGTATCACTGTAGTGAGCTGTGAGCATGCAGGTATTTGAGGGGTTGACCCAATTTCAGGAAAAAGTTTGCTCAATCAATAATCTATAATTTCTGTGCTCCCACTCACACCTCATTTCATATTTCTTTTATTTTCCTATTATAATTATTAGTATTTCTCTTAGTTGCATAATTTAAAATGTAATAATATAATAAATTATTATAAAAATAGTAATATAATTTTTAAAATAAATATCTAATTATATAAAATTTATTTTTAATAAAAATTGTTTAAAATAAAAATATTGTGTAATATAAAAATATATTAAATATTAAAATATACCACAATTAATCTATGAAAAATATTTTATATTTAAAAATTAATATATTATTTTTATGTATGCAATATGTATATCAAATTGAATAGCATGAAAATAATTAATTGAATATATTTTTCATAAATAACAGAGTTCAGACGAAAAAATTATGATTTTGAAAATTGGAGTAAAAAAGAAAGGATTAAAAAAATATTGCTTTATATTTTTAAATGTGGTCCTGTTATTATATATATATATATATATATTACAATTTTAATTGGAGAATGAGATATTAGATTTTAAAAGTCATATATTTTACTACTTTTTCTTCCTAAAATTTATAATTTGTAATAATTTGGAATAATTGGGATGGGGAGAGTGTTATGGATATAGATACACATAATTAAAAAAATTAGGAATAAATATCTTGTAATTATATTCCGGATATAGATACACAAAATCAAGATAATTAAGAATACATATCTTTTGTATATTTGACCAATATTTGGTCATTATTAGTTTCCTAATTGTGTGGTGTAATCTATTTATTAACAGAGCTTTTAATAATCACCTCATTAACGGTGGATGGTTTTTAATTCTCACATGGTATCAGACATAAACACATTGTAACCTCAATCTCTCTTCTTTCTCCCTACCCGATCTCACGTCACTCTTTATTTTTGACTCGATTCTTGCGCTAAAATCCTCATGGCCAACTCGCTGAAGGAAGTCTCCGCCGCTTCTCTCAGTTACTTGATCTCCATCAAGCTGACCTCTATGAATTTTCTGTTGTGGAAAACTTTGATTGTGCCTATCCTCTTTAGTCACGATCTACTTTGCCATGTTAATGGATCCGTTGTGCCTCCTCCACGCACAATCACGGATGATAAGGGTTCTTTTGCTCATAATTCAAAATTCGCCAAATAACATGTTACGGATCAAAAAGTCCACAGTTTAATTTTGTTGTCCTTTATTGAAGAGACGATACCCAAAGAGCTTGGGTGTAGAACTGCTAACTCTGCGTGGCAAGCCCTCGCAACTGCCTTCAACTATTCGTTGGCCTCTTGTGCTCTTCAACTCAAAGGTGATCTCCCCTCTCTCTACAAAGGAAACTCTTATTTTGATGAATATGGGCGTAAATTTAAAATAATTTGTGATCAGTTATGTGCAATTGATCGTCTTGTTGATGGACTTGAGCAAATTCATCCATTTCTTTGCGGTTTGGAGTCGCAGTTTACAAACTTCTGCGATGTTCGGATGTCCATGGTTCATGTCCCTTCTTTTCCAGGATCTTGTGCATCAGGCAAAAGGTTATGATACACTTTATTTTGCCATGAATGATTCCGCCATGTCTAACATCGCCCTTGCCGCCTTTGTTGCTCAGTCTCGATCTTCTTCTGGCTATGTTGAAAGGTATTGTGGGACTAAACAGTCCAGGGGTGGCCATTCCATTTCCCATGGCAGTGGGAATTACAGTGGCAATTCCTATTCTTGTTGCAACTCGAGAAATTTTTCAGGCGACCATAATCAGCTACAACATCATAGTGACTGCTCTCCTTATACTTTAGCCTACTAGATTTGTCGCTAGAAAGCGAACTATGCTAGCAAGTGCCCTGAACGCTATTGTTCTCAACCGAATTCGGCCGCCAACCTCACTCAAGCCTTTCGAGCATCGTGCAATGTTTCATCAGCCGATTCTTCTGATTGGTTTGTGGATACAGGCGCCTCAGCGCATAGGACCGCATATGCCACTACTTTGGACTAATTTTCTTCATACAATGGAATTGGTAAAGTTTTCGTTGGTAATGGCGCATCACTTGATGTTTCTCGTATTGGTTCTTCCTCTTTATCTAATGATGTTAAGTTGTTGGGCATTCTAGTTGTTCCACATATAACCAAAAATCTATTTTCTATAAGCAAATTGACCACTGATTATCCTATTCACGTGATTTTTTCTGACAAGTCATTTGTCATTCAGAGACGGGACACAACGGTGAACTTAGCTTAGGGTTGCAGTGAAAATAGGTTATATTTTGGAACAAGGTCATCCAACTTTAGTAGCGGCTATTCGTTCCAAGAAGTTGAAAGCATCTTTCGCTTTATGGCATTTATGTTCTGGGCATTTTCCATTTGCAATTATTAAAATGTTGGACAAATTATGCCACTTGTTTGTGTCGTCTATTTTGTCAGATCTGTCTGTTTGTTCTTCTTGTCAATTAGCTAAATGAAAAAAGTTTGTGATTTGCTTTGAATAATAAATGTTCTTCTCGTGTGCTTGATCTAATATATTGTGATTTATAGGGTTCTAGTCCTATCGTTTCATCTGATGGTTATATGTATTATATGATTTTTGTTGATGATTATTCCAGATTCTCATGGATGTACCCAGTTTTTGAAGTTCTTCTCCGTTTTCATAGGCTCATTTGCACACAACTTTTTGGGGTTGTTAAGGAATTTCAAACTGATGGGGTGGCCGAGTTCCTTAATCGTAAGGTTCAAAAGTATCTTTTGTTTTTTAATAATAAAAAAAGGGATTCATCATTGTGTTTATTGTTCTTATACTCCTCAGCAAAATGGTTGTGCTAGGCGGAAGCATTGTCATGTTACTGAAACTAGATTTTCTATGATGTTTTATGCTGGCTTACCTACTATGTTTTGGTTTGATGCATTTGCTGCTGGCATTTATGTTATTAATCAGAGTCCTACACATCTTTTTGGACAATAATACTTCCTCTGAGCTTTTGTTAAATACTTCACAAACTCATGAGAATTTCAAACTTCTAGGGTGTCACGTTGATCCATGTCTTCGTGATTTGGCTTTGCATAAATTCTCTGCACACAGAAAATCATGCATTTTCATCGGTTATAGTAGTGCTTATAAAGTTTATCGGTGTTACGATCCTGAGACTTCAAAGGTTTATATTACTTGTCATGCCATATTTGATGAGACTTTTTATCTGTTTACAAGCTCTAACATGCTCGTTCCTCAGTGCATCCGACTGATATTTCGACCTATGATAAGCGTGCACATGGCTCCCATAGCTGTACCTACGCCGTCTCCTTATGGATTGTGTTTGCTCGAGAGTGAGTATTGACCCCGATGCCTATACCTATAGCTCAGCTCGAGCCTTCTATTCCACGACACTTCACTTCTTCGCACCATTCTCCAGTAGCTCCGTTTGAACCATTGTCTAATATGGTTGTTGTGCCTCCTCGACCACATGTTATTTTTTCTACTCATCCTTTGCTAACACGCTCTAAATCATGTGTATTGAAACCTAACTATCATGTTTCTTTGGCTATCAATAATTTTCTTTTTGCTTTGGTTGTTTTCTCCGAATTGAAAGGGTTCAAATATGCTGCAAAGCACCCCAAATGGGTTGCTGTTATGCAAGATGAGATCACTGCTTTACATCAAAATGCCACTTGGGATTCGCTTCCTTAACTGCGAGACACAAATATTGCTGGTTTGAAATGGGTCTTCCGATTCAAGTAACATGTAGATGACTCTATTGAGCGTTACAAGGCTAGACTTGTTGCTCAAGGCTTCACTTAGGTTCCCGACATTGATTTTTCACATACATTTAGTCCTGTTGTGAAATCTGCCACTGTTCGTATTATTTTGGCATTAGTTGTTCATAGCAAATGGTCGTTGCATCAATTGAACGTTAATAATGCTTTTCTTAATGACATACTTTCTAAACAAGTTATCATGACTCAGCCTCTGGGTTTTGTGGATCCCTCTTTTCCAGATTATGTATGTCGCTTCAAAAAGAAATTATATGGTTTAAAAGAGGATCCTTTGGCGTGGTTTCAGCATTTTAGCTCATTTCTACTTACCAGGGGTTTTTGTGTAAGTCATGCTAACTCTTCTTTATTCATCTATCATCGAGGCTTCTTTACTATTTATCTCATCCTCTATGTTGAGGATATTATAGTAACTGGTAATGATCAGGCTTTTCTTCGGGGATTCATTAATCGTGTGCATTGTGAATTTGCTATTAAGGATTTAGGGCGTCTAATTTTTTTTAGGTATTGAGATCACTCACACAGATTATGGAATGTTTTTGGGCCAAACAAAGTATGCTCGTGATATCCTTAGTCGGGCATCTTTATTGGATTCAAAACTTACAACAACTCCTTTGCCTGCTGGTGAATCTTTGGTCTCGACTAGTGATCTTTATTATGATCCGACCTTATATCGATCTCTTGTTGATGTTCTTCAGTGTCTTACAATCACACGTCCAGATCTCTCATATGCAGTCAATGTTGCAAGCCCATTTCTTCGTGCACCAACCGGGGATCATTTTCTGACAGTTAAACGTATTCTTCGTTATGTTAAGGGCAGGCTTTATTTTGGTCTAACGTTTGCTGCTCGTGCTAACTCCACTGTTATTGCCTAACTCCAACGCTGATTGGGCGCGCTGTACCGAGACGCGATGTTCCACCTATGGTTATTCTTTTTTCTGGGGAAATCTAGTTTCTTTGAGTGCTAAAAAGCAACCAACTGTAGCTCGATCCAATTGTGAGTCGAAATATCGTGCTATGGCTAATGCTGCTGCTGAGGTAATGTGGGTTGTTAATTTGTTGCATGAACTGCATCTTCCCCTTTCCTCGCCTCTTATTTTGTCTTGTGATAATACGAGAGCTATTTTCCTTAGTCAAAATCCTGTGGCGTATAAGCGGGCAAAACACATCAATCTTGATGTTCATTTTATTCGAGAGTTGGTCACCTTAGGCAAGTTATACATGAAGTTCATCCCTTCACAGTTGCAACTTACAGATATCTTCATCAAAAGTCCACCTCGCCCGACCTTCAAGTTTCTTCGTTCCAATCTCTGGGTATGATCTAATCTCGCGCTTCGCTTGCGGGGGTGTTGTGGATATATATACACAAAATCAAGATAATTAAGAATATATATCTTGTAATTAGGTTACGGATTTAAATACACAAAATCAAGATAATTAAGAATATATATCTTGTAATTATGGTATGGATATAAATACACAAAATCAAGATAATTAAGAATATATATCTTGCAATTATAGTGTATATCTTTTGTATATTTGACCGAGATATGGTCATTATTAGTTTTCTAATTTTATGGTGTAATCTATTTATTAATAAAACTTTTAATCATCACCTTATTAACAATGAATCGTTTCTAACTCTCATAGAATAATAAATATACATTTTTTATTATTGGAGGAAAAAAATACTTAGATGTTACAATTCAAACTGTATAGTCCAACTCGAGCTCGATAGGGCAACGGCCACATAAGAACTTTGTTGGTGGTTAAATTTTGAATCCAACTTAACACAATAAATTGAAAATACACAAACTTTGCGGTTAATCAAGTGGGCCATCATATTTTGAATTTGGGAAGCGTTTAACGACGACACACATCAGGCCTAGTCGTAGTATCCAACAATTTTACCAGCTCTATGGTGCAAACTCTTCTATAATTACTTTTCTTTTAAGATAATTAAAAAGAGTTAGCACAATACATGCACTCTTTGTCAAGAAACACCATTTTTGTTTATATATATATATATGTGTGTGTGTGTGTGTGTATATATATATATAATTTTTTTTTGTTGGGATGCAGTAAGTATTACTTTTTCACGGTGGCAGATTTTGTAGAATGAACTAGTGAAGTCAAAGTCACCTATAAAAATTGTATTTTCACATTTAAAGAAAATTTAGAAGCAATAAAGAAAATTCCAGCGGAATACCTTTGATTTCTTTAATTTTTACTTTAAAAAAAGAAAAAAAAAAAGTAGATATTAGGAGCAGCCCATGATGCTGTGTTGGGCCGTAATTAATAATATCTGGATCCTTAGCCAGATGTCCTTCAAGTAAGAGTGCATTTAAATCGATAAGGATGGGCCAAGAATAGATGAGGCCCAAAAGTTACTCTCTGTGGCGCCACTGCCACCAAGTACTTGCTTCAATACTTAATATAAATGTATTAAATAAAGGGAAATAAATATTGGTTGAAGTCGTGGGGCTTGGAAATCTCTGTCCCCCTACATGTTGGTAGAATGCAATTAAATTTCAACTTCATTATATGATGTGGTCCTCAATTATTTCAATGACCATCAATTCTGGTTACCCTTTTCATTATGGACAAGCCTTGTAATAAATTCCTCATCATCTTTAGGATTAAACTTAAACTATCCGCTATATATTAGAGCATGAACTAAGCATTGTCTTCTATAATAGCTAAGTATGGGCTATTATAAACATTAATATGCAATGTGATGATAAATGTCGCACGTTAATTCACTATTATTATAGTCCTAATGATAATTTAATTGTTATATCTTAGATTCTACAATTAAAAAAAATCATCGAAATATATTTGTAGTTTTTCATACATGTTGACGGTGCATATTAAATATAGTAATCTCACACAAATTATAGTTCAAAATTGGACATGAGCAAATGTTTTGCAGAAAATGCGTCCTTAAATGAGTTATAATAATGAATGGGTACAAAAAAAATCATTAATTTTTAACATAGCTAGTGATAGTTCAGATTCATAAATTAAATTTACATGAATTTTTCATGAATCAATTAAAAAAAAGAAAAAAAAGAGACAATTCATATACCATAATATTACATAATTATGGTATAGAAGAACCCAAAAAAACCCAAGAAAATGCTAAAACAAATTGAATCCGAAGCAAAAAGTAGTAAGCCTATGAAAATCAACCGTGCAACTCCCAAAGTAATAGAAAAAAAAAAAAAAAAAAAAAAAAGAGAATTGAGAACTATTTCCTCCTAGCCATTGAAGTATTATTGCCCTCAAAAAGCATTTCAATCATGGTCTCAATATCCTCAGGCTGGTATTTTATATACTTGTCAGCTTGCTTCCCGCTGTCTAGGTACTGCCGGAACCGCCCCACAAACGACCGGTACGCCGGAATCACCACCGCTGATATCGATATCCGGAGCTCCGACTGAAGCTGCTCGTCCTGCACCACCCACGTGCTCTGCGTCCTATAAATTTCTTCGAAAATCGTCGTAAAAATCTTGAATCTCTCTTTGAGCAGTGCCTTATTAGCCTTTCCGTTTATCACCAACCCATCCTGATTCAAGGACTGCAAAACTCTGTTCCACGTCTCCCGTTGATAGTTCTTGTGGTACTGCCTCACCACCGTCGATCTTCTCCGGCACCACGTGTTCCCCATCACTTGGAGAATCTCGTTGGACCCCTTCACCTTTTGCAGTATGTATCTTCCATTGTTCATCAAGAATATGTATTTTAGCGATGTATCCTTGTAGAGTTTTGATTTCTTGTCTAGATTCCCATCCAACAGGTCCATTACTGTTACTACCTGGATCGAAAACGGCGTCGTGTCCACCATCGTCTCGAAGTTGTGTGGGCTTTCGCTCTCCTTTTCCAGGTCTTGGTCGCCGGATAGATTGTTGGCGACGGGAATGTATTTTTTCTCTAATTCTGTGTGCTTTCCGAAGATTTTCTCCAGGGTGTCTTTGTATTCACATGTGTATTTCAGATAGTTTAACACGTAGCGTGTGAGGGGGTGCACCGCGCCGCCGGGGACGGGTGTTCGTGCGCCGTCGCTTTTGATCGAGTTCTCTAGATCCCAGAAGTTGCTCACCGCCAATTCTCCTATCCGGTCCACGGCGGCGGACACCTCCGCTATCAACTCGTCGGAGCAAGCCTGGCTGCCGATCGCCGGAATCAGATTCTGCAGCGCTTCGTACATGTCCAGATACTTGAACAGCTTCTCCGCCGATCGCTTCGCCATTGCCGTCGCCTCTGAGAAATCGAGGAGTTGAATCACCACTCCCCGGACGATGTTGCACAACAAACTCCGGCAGATCAGTGGATAGTCGGCGAAAACCGACTCTCCCAGCCGGCTCTCTCCCGGAAAGATAACTTCCCCGCAAGTTTTTACCACACTGATCCACCGCGAAATCTCTGCTTCCAGCGTTTCCCACGGAACTCTAACCATGTCGTCCATGTTTAATGTGATCTCCAAATCCAGTTTCACCATCTGGTTTCTGATCGCATTCCGCCGTGAAATATAGTACACCTGGCAGCACTCCGTTTCGTATCCCGCTGAAATCATCGTCGTCGCAATCTCATGCATTTTCGTCACAGCATCCGGCGAATACGACGGATAATCATCCGATTGGCCGGAATCCGGCTGAATCGCGCACCGGTCGGAATGCTCCTGCTGGTTCTTCGAATTAAACGACGACAATTTATGCACATTCTGCACGATCTCAGTCTCCCCGTCAGTTTTTGAATCTTCCAACAAAACACGAAACTCTTCCTCTAAGAATACCATAGCGCGTTGCAACGCCACACTGGTGAGATTCACCTTCGGATTAATATGCACGTCCGACGAAAATTCGCTCAATAAATTCGTCAATCTGGAGATTCGCCTGACGGACTGGATGAAAAAGAAGTCCTCCTCCATCATCCTACCAAATTTCTTATTAATTTCACCAGAATTGTACCTCAAAATCTTCGACTCTATGATATTCGAGAAGGAGTCGACGAAATCGGGGACTTGAGGTGGAGTCGACGATTTATCGTCCATGGCTGACAGCTGCTCGATGAATTTATCAACATTTTCTGATATTTCATTCCTGCAATGCGCGGAGTGTTCATCATCATTGCTAGATGAAACCGAATTTCGTGCGCCTGGACTTGCTGGAACTTGGCCGATTTTGTTGAAGCTATTGTATTTGTCGAGAGGCGTTTCTTCCATTTTTGTTTTTGCTGCAACAGTATTCCCTACTTTTGTCACAAATGAGGGGAAAAAAAAAAAAAAAAAAAAAAAAAAGGAAAGAGAGAAGAGGAAAGAGAGGGTGAAATGAGAAGCATGAATTTTGGGGGTAATTGTGTTGGGAATCATGAAATTTGAATGTTTGGATGAGGATGAAAGTTGACCCGGTTATGTTGCAGACCTGCTTTCTGCTCTCCACGATACCTTTGTGGTCATCCATAATCTTCCCTTCTTTTATTAATCTGAAGCCTACAAATACTATTTATCCAATTTACAATCGGAAAACATGTCTTCTGAATCTTCAATTATTGTTTTACAGTCAACTCTTATCTATTTATAAATTAGGCTATTTATGTTTCATATATGGAATAAAGCAAACAAGTTAGTCATTTCGTTGGTCGTTGGTCTCGGAGTTACCGGCTACAGACCGAGGAGGTGGCTGGTGGCTGGTGGCTGGTGGCTGGTGGCTGGTGGATATCCCTCTTTAACTTTTACAAATTTATACTTTAGTATGCATATTTGCACCTGTAAATAATTATATTTGTTTTCTTTTCATTTTTTACTTAACTGCCCTCAAATCTTTGTTATTTCATTTTCAATAAGTAATTATTAAAGTATTTAAATCCTTTTCCATTTTTGTAAACAATTATATTCTCTTTTGTGACTATTCATATTAGATTTAGGTTGCATACAAATAAATTGAATATTTTTAATGAAATAAAAAGTAATTCGATTATTTTATAATTCTTTATTTTTGGAATAATAAAAAATATGTTATATGATTATTTTTTATTTTTACAAATGAATACAATACAAATTATGCATTCTAACAAGTTGCACCAAATTACAAACACAAAAGTGGATTGATATTCTAATTTTATTAATTAGTGGGATGCATGTCTCCTTCTCTCAAAAGTGGGCAATACTTCATACACATGAATCTCATATTACATAAGATCTAAAAAGAATTCACCTAAATCAATTTAAAATTTGAGAATATATATTTCAAACTATTATTGTTAAAAAAAAGAAAAAAGAAATTCAAATTATTATAAACTACCCACATATTATCATGCATTCAAGATTCACAGTTTCTATTGGGAAGTCTAATGTTACCTTGTAATTTGCAAATGGGCCCTACTTATTACTTTACCCTCTGGAACAAATCGAATAACTTGAAGAAGAGGCCCAATAGAATGGTTTATAAATAATTGATAAGAACTGTCAAATGGCCCAAAATGTGTGAGCCTGCCTGGAAAATGGATCAAATTGACATAGGATCACCAGTAAGGTGGTTGGGCCAAACCAGGCTAAACAAAAATATATTGGCCCAAATTGGCCCATAAATTATGTATAGAACGTCGGACTCAGGCGTTTCTATGATGACTCATTTGTCTTTTTTTTTTCAAAAGGTGGTGGGCCTTTTTTGGGGAAAACTATAATAGATTAATATCGATGAAATTAATTTCATAATTATCAATTATATATTTATCTAATGAAGAATAATATATTATCATTTTATAAGTGTTGTATATTTGTAAAATAAAAGTATATGATCAGTCTTTAAATATTGATAAAAGTATAAAGATAGTTATAAATTTATATGTGCATAACTTTTTATATTTAGATATTATACCAATTTGTTTAATAATTACAGCATGACACTATAAATATCTATAATAAGTGGCTTCAAGTACAATCGCACACATATATTTGAACTTGATATTTTTTTAAAAATAAATAATACTTTTATTGAGAAAAAGTTGAGATTGTTGAAAAAGATTATATATTTTTGATGAAATATTATTTTTTTACAGAGAAGTATTTTGTTTTTGTATATTCAAAAAAAATTGTTTGGGGTGCATCTCACAATTTTTTACTTTTGCAGATCGTAGCGGCCCATTTCATACATTTGGTCCATTAAATATCAATTCAAAATATAAATAAATGAACTGAGTTGAACTGGCCCATTAAATTAACTAATCCCAACCCCATCATTATTATTATTGTTATTAGTTTAGGGATTTCATTTAGATACTTAAATTTTCTAATATTCGTTATTTCTATAATATATCAATCATTGAAATTAGAATATTATATGTAATTCATTTTCCACCATCATTTTAGTTTAAAATTAAATTATTTTATTTATATAATTCATTATCCATCATCTTTCTAGTTCAAAATTAATTTAATTTATATAATTCATTTTCCATCATCATTTTAGTTCAAAATTAATTTCAGTAACAAATCATTTTATTCATTCATATTTAATATATCGAATCTAGACCGTTCATAAAAATTGACCCAACTACTTACTGTTTTTAGGACTTAATTTTGGGACTAACCATGATGAACTGGGTTGAGTAACACCTATAAAATGGAGCTAATGTAGAGAGAGAGAATAATATAATTAACTTTGGAACCACATTGGAAAAAGGCTGGAGCCCTAGCTTAGGACCATAGAATCAGGTGACTACACTGGCTAAAAATAAAAATTATTTTTATTTTTATTTATTAACCAAAGAATAGATAAATATAACATCAATAACACATCAATACAATATATATATATATATATATATAATGCAATTGTGAGATAAAAACAAATTGACAAAGATTTAAAAGTGAAGTGTGTTAGTCCTTTAGCTACGGATATTCAATTTTAGTAAGAGTTTAACATGTGCATCAAATTTTGGGATAAAAATTAATGTTTTCTTCTTCAATTCTTGCCAGTTGATATGCACATTTCTAAAGATTTGGACAAAAATCAATCTTAAATGAAGTATGGTTTAAATATTTAGAATGCAATATATATTTTTTATAATAAAGTATACATATCAACAACGTAGATTTAAATTCATGAAATAGCATGCAATAAGGATCGAGGGTCTTATGATATAACTTATGATTGGTGGAACTCCTCAACTTACCTTTCTTGTGTATTGCTAGCCTTCTGGGCAAAAGGCCATGAGCTAAAGCTTCCCACAAAACTGTAGGTGGAGCCAAAGAATTGATGATTCATTAATATTACATGGTGAAGGGTGAAGACCATCTGCCCCCATTACTTCAAATACACACATATGTGTGTGTGTGTATATATATATATATATATATATATATATTCCTCTCTCTCTCTCTCTCAATTGATGTGACCTAGGTGGACCAGTTTGATCTCCATTATTGGAAAAGGACAAGGCACATCTTAAACTTCCCACCACATTTGTTGTGCCGTACGTTTTGGTACCAACAACAACTAATCTCTTAACATCATCTCTCTATTTATGTTATGTCTATAAACATTTGCAACTGCTCTCTTGTACTTCTCCTGTGCTCCTACCACCTTTGCCTCTTACATCATATCTATATAAAGAGAGACATTTCTTTTTGGATGATTTCATACTCTTATTTTCTTCTTATATATATAATTACTATTTGTCCCCAATATAGGCTAAGTGCATCATAGTCCAAATTCATTTTGAGGTATGTAATTATATCTTGTGAATGTACGCCTCTATAAATTTCAATATCTCTACATTTAAATATAAAATAATGTACTAAGGTCTAACTCATTAAAACATGTAATAATTTGTATTGCATTACAAATGATCGATATAATTTGAATGAGGATCCTTGAAAACACAGAAGTGAAGAATGTTTGTGACTCTACAATTTACTATTCTTTTGATGCAATTAAAAGGAAAGTGGAAGAATTACAAATAAGGTATTACACTACCTCAAAATGAATTTGAATTATAATGCACTTAGCCGGACAAATTGTAATTATATATATATATATATATTAGTGAAATTTTCATTTATTATAAAAAAAAAAAAAAGAGTGCTTGCTCAAACCAATTATCATATAGTTTGGGAATCCATTTGATTCAAGTACATATGATGCAACAACCTCATTTGGTAGTTATATCTACTTCCGTAACATAAGCATGTGATGTAAATTGTTAATTGCAAAATGGATAGTTGTAGGACACTGGCAATATATATCCAGATCTTACACTCATGATTTTCAATATTTTTGTATTTTAATATTATATATATATATATATATATATATATGTATGTATATTGTTGGGGGCGGGGGGGGGGGGGCGGGGGGCGGGGGGGAATAAATCTTCACACAGAGAATATACCAGTCAATTGTTTGATGCCATTTTTTGTTGTCTTCTCTTTATCCATTGGTTTACTTACTCTACACAAAATATTCCTATTCCAATTCCAATTCCAATTCCAATTCCACTAAGGCCGCCTCTTTAAGTCTGGAAGAATCGTTGGGCAAAGTTAAAGTCAATATTCCTAGACATAAATTCAATCATTCCTAACCAGTCATAACAATTTTAATAAACACCAATTTGAAAAACACGCACACACATGCACACAAGTAATTAAGATTAATGGTATGTGTTATACTTGGTTTAATATTCAGTGTGATGCAGGTGCAAATGAGTCGAGTAGGGTATAAATATATTTTTTCATATCTTATTTATTTGCTTTAGATATGATTCAAATGATATTCGTCGAATAATCTGACAATTAAGATAATTGGATTATCTTATATTTTAAAAATTATGAATAATACATAATCAAAATATAATTGTTTCGCTGGCCATTTTCAAATTCTAACAAAAAAATATTTGTATTCTTTATACTTTTTTCTTTATATCCAACATCTTCGTGATATTATCAAATTAATTATATTTTATTTGATTACATCTCAAGATCTTGACATACAGGAGTCTTTTTATTGATCATATAAATATACATATTAAAATATCAATTATATTAAATTTTTATTTAAGGAATCAAATTAAATTTAATTTATTTTTAAAATTAAAATAATAAATATAAAATTGATACTTAATATATAATTTATATGTAACAAAATTAACTGAACATCAATAATCATGCTAAATTATAGCAATATGAAAATAAAGTGGTAATACCTCTTACCCTAAAGTGGCGGAAAATCATGTTATGTATGCTATAATTATTTATTATTTTTGTTGATAATTCTATTAAAATTCAAACTCTGAAATCCTATGTTTTAAACTATATTTATCGACTTCTTCAAATATTCTTACCCACCAAATTGAGGAAGATGATTGGGCAAAGGCGGTGGTGATTTATTCGATTTAGGGTGTCAGAAGGCTGGGTTAAAAACTCGTGTTTTAAGTTTGATAGGTGTTTGTTTATTTAATTCAATGAATTTAATTTAAATAAAATCATAAGTTTCTTTAATAAACAAACTGAATATGAACACTAAATAGCTCATTTATTAATAGCTTGTCAAATTGAGCTTGTTAAAAACACTGGAAGTTCAGTTTAAGACCACAGGTTGGAAACTGTCAAAAAGGATAATGTATTTTAATTTTTATAAACTCATATTTGTAATTAAATTAAGTTTAAGTCTTAGTTTTGTGAATTTAGAAACTTTTGGGATTTTTATTTTTATCTTTTTGCAAATAAATATTTTATAAGAAAATCTAGAAAATGAACAAATAATATTTTGAATTCATTCAATAAAAATTGAAAAATGAATTTTAAAAACTAAAACTTAACAAATACATTTAAATAAATAGCAAAATTTCTGAAACAAATCTAACAAAAGTAAATCATCTGAATAATTAAAAACAAAATTAAAACATCAGAATTTATTTAACACTTATGAGATAACTTATTAAAATCTATAAATTATTTTAAAAAATATAAATTTAACAAATAAAATCTGCAAAGTTGTTGATGAAATTAAAATGTAATAAACGTTAATTTAAGCATCTAATAGTCGCAAGTAAATTATTTAAGTAAAAAAACAGATAGCTTGAAAATGATAAATGAAATCTTAAAAAGTTAGTGAATTTTTCAATTATTATTGCTTACTCATCCATTACTGACAATCTTATGATTTATTAATGAAATTTATATTTTATTTGCTATTTTAAAATTTTAAATGATTTTATATTTAATCTTAAATTATAATCCATCAATTTCAGGTTGTTCACATAAGCCCAATATAGGTGGCTAAATACATATCCTTTATAATTGGTCCAAATATACAAAATCTCTCAATTTTCAAGCAATATTTTCAACTTTGGGTAATTGAAGATTTAAAATTGCTATGTAACAAAATGTAATTACAAATTTTATTTTCAACAGAGCTAAAATGCAAAATGTTGTTGGGGACAATGTCGTAAATTAAGAAATGGCCAATTTTGCAATTTTTTCAATTGATTTTTAAAAAAAAAAAAAACTAAAAAAGCCTAATATTGTTGGGGACAATGTCGTAAATGTAAGCTGTTAGAATTATTAAAAAAAATGGATAATTAAAGTACAAGGTTTGTGGAATCACTGTAGAGCTTAATGTTAAGAGTGATCATGTATGTCAACATTTAAATTTTTGCTTATAAAAACTATTAGATTATTTTGATTAGATCTTTCTTTTATGAAATTATTGGTTTTTAATCGTAATAAATCAAAGGTAATGATGATCTGTTGAGTTTTGATTTAAAAAATATATAAAAAGCAAGTTTGCAGTGTGGAGTTTTGTTTGGTCAAAATTCAAATATTCCAAGTTGTTTAACCATCAATTCACACTTCCAACTTGTTACCGACAACATTTGTTTTATAAAGTCGTGTATCGATGCATGCATCAACCTCTAACTAAACTGTCCGCATTTGATTTCGACATTTTGTGTTAAAAGATTTTCTTTGAAAAATCTAAATGTAAAGTTGATAATTGTATATTAGAATGGTCAAATAAAGTCTTACATTGGTTAGCTATTGAAGAATCATAAGGATTTATAAGGACCAACATATATATATGTGTTAATTTAAGTTTTTTGGGGAAGACCCAAAATAAATTTCTATGTTTTTGGCCAAAGCTGACAATACCCTATTAATGTATAGATTGAAGTTCATAATAGGAGCTAATTAGTTTTATTAAGGATAGTATTGATTAGGTTTGATTATGTATAAAATTTTATTATTTTTATTAAGGTTAGCATTGATTAGGCTTGATTCTGTATTAGTTTATATTATTCTGTATCTCTTGTATATATCTTTTCAGTTATTCTGTTTTCTTGTACACCAAGTGTAAACTTCATTATATATAGTGAATACCAAGATCACCAAAATTATCGGTGATACATTTCATTTCTCACATGGTATCAGCCGCTCACCATTAAACCCTAATTTTTCTTCACACCTAAATCCTAACCGCCCTCACGACTCCATATTAGCTGATCGGACTCATCCCCTCTGATCTTTCTCTTTTCCGTCTCTGTTATGGCTGCTATACTACCTGCCCCTGAACCCGTTCCTGTCACCTCCCTCCATCATCTAATTTCGCTGAAGTTGTCCTCATCTAACTACTTGTTATGGCATCAACAAATGTATGTATCACTCTTAAGTTTCAATTTGTTATGTTTTGTCGATGGCTCCTTGGATGCGCCGCCACCTACTCTCTCCGTGGCCGACACTCCCAATCCTGCCTACATATCGTGGCGTTCGAAGGATACCAGAATCCTCATTGTGATCTTCTCCACATTATCTAGGGAATCCATGGCAGAGGTTGTGGGCTGTACAACTTCCCGTGCAGCATGGATTGCTCTTGAATCAACATTTTCCCACTTGTCTACCTCTTGCGCCAATCAACTACGCGAGGAGTTATTGTTCTTATGCCATGGAAATATGTCTGTCGTTGAATTTGGACGGAAGTTCAAAGCTTGTGTGATCAGTTGTCTGCCATCGGTCGCCCAGTGGAAGATCATGACAAGTCTCATTGGTTTTTGTGGGGGTTAGGCCCTCAATTCTCTGGCTAGATGTGCATATAACCATCTCCCCACGCCATATTTTTGCGATCTGCTACATCAAGCGCAACAGTTTGACATCTTCACTAGGGCAGTTGAGATTGATCCACATTGCCTGCTGCTTCTCTTGCTACTGATCGGCATCAGCGTGAGACTGAAGGTCGACCCCGAGGTGGTCATGGTAATTATTCTCAGCAGTGTGGTAACAGTGGAAATAGTGGTACTCATCGAGGTAGCCGATCTGGACATTCCTCCGCTGGTCGTGGTGGTGGATCTTTCGGTGGTAGTGGAGGTCGTAGGCCTTACGTACCGTATTGTTAGATTTGTCGTGGGAATCATTATGTCGATAAATGTCCCTAATAACTGTAGCTTCGAGCTTCTGCTCCTTCCATAGCGTAGCTTGCTCAAGCCTTTAATGCTTCATACACCATTTCTGCTTCTACATTTGATTGATACGTTGACTCGGGCGCTTCTGCCCACATAACACCTCAGGCCTTATCTTTGGACTCTATTTCATCCTATTTAGGTAAGAGTTATGTGGTTGTGGGTAATAATCAATCTTTGTCAATTTCTCATGTTGGCAATCATACTTTAAATTCTGATGTCCGCTTACTTAATGTGTTGGTGGTACCTGATTTATCTAAGAATTTACTATCTATTAGCAAACTCACAAAGGATTATCCTGTCAATGGTTTTTTTTTTCCTGATAAGAGCTTTGAAATTCATAATTGAGTGACCAAACATGTTCTGACTCGAGGGCCCTGTGATCAGGGGTTGTATGTGTTGTAAAGGGGGCATCCCGCGCTAGTTGCTGCTCTTCGTTCTGTTGGTTTGAAGACTTCTTTTGATTTATGGCACTTGAGATTGGGGCATGTCCCTTTCTCCACTATTTCTACTTTACATCAGTTAGGGCATTTGTTTATGTCTATTTTACCGACTCCTAATCTATGCATTTCATGTTAATTGGCTAAA
This sequence comes from Caryopteris x clandonensis, assembly GCA_028749325.2. Taxonomy (NCBI): domain Eukaryota; kingdom Viridiplantae; phylum Streptophyta; class Magnoliopsida; order Lamiales; family Lamiaceae; genus Caryopteris; species Caryopteris x clandonensis. The sequence goes on from JAPYKT020000004.1 coordinate 6,292,447, forward strand.
AGCAAGCCTTTTAATCTAAATGAAAATGTGCTAATAAAGTGCTTGATTTAGTTCATTGTGATTTGTGGGGTCCGACACCTGTTAACTCAATTGAGGGTTATCGTTACTATGTGCTATTTATTGATGATTTAGTAATCTAAATGAAAATGTGCTAATAAAGTACTTGATTTAGTTCATTGTGATTTGTGGGGTCCGACACCTGTTAACTCAATTGAGGGTTATCGTTACTATGTGCTATTTATTGATGATTTAGTTCATTGTGATTTGTGGGGTCCGTCACCTGTTAACTCAATTGAGGGTTATCGTTACTATGTGCTATTTATTGATGATTTTTCATGATTTTCGTGAATTTATCCATTACATGCGGAATCTAAAGTGTTTGATGTTTTCGTTCGATTTCATAAGTTTGTGAGCAACCAATTTTCTAGTTCTCTAAAGGTTTTGTAGAGTGATGGGGGTACAAAATTTGTTAACTCTCGCATGCTTTTCTATTTTGATTTGCATGACATTCAGCATCAGATTTCTTGTCCATATATGTCGTAGCAAAATGGTCGTGCCGAGCGCAAACATCATCACATTTCTAAATTCGGTTTATCTATGATGTTTCATGCTCATGTATATGCCTGCTATTGGTTTGATGCATTTGCCACTGTCGTTTTCGTTATTAATCAGATTCCCACCCCTCTCTTGTAGAACAAATCACCATTTCAGATTTTGTTTGATGTTGTGTTGAATTATGCTAACTTTAAGCCATTTGGTTTTCATGTGTTTCTTTATCTCTGTGACTATGTTGCTAATAAGTTTTTGCCTCGTAGTCGCCCTTGTGTATTTATGGGGTAAAATAATTCTTACAAGGGTTTTCGGTGTCTGGATCCTAATTCCGGACGTGTCTTCATCACTCGCCATGCCTGATTTGATGAGTTGTGCTTTCCGTTCTCTAGTTCATCTCCATTTAGATCTTCATCCTTGTTAGATATTTCTTGTTTTTTGGATAATGGTCCTCTGCTGCTTGTTTGCCATCGGTACCGCCACATGTGTCTCATTCATCTGGACCGCATGACCCTTGTCGTATTTGTTTGGATCCGTTTCAGTCCCCTTTAGAGTCTCTCCCTCCACTTGCGCTGTTGTCTGCTCCAGACCCTCCGACTTCCTCTCCTCCACCAAACCCCCTTACCTCTGGAGCCCTCTTATCCCATGCAAACGCGGGCCAAATGGGGATCTTCAAAACTAAATGCCCAGTTAATATTGTAACTACATCTTTATTGTCTGCTCTGACTATTGCTTTTGAGCCGCGAGAATTTCGAACTGCCATCAAGTCTCCTGCTTAGCTCTCAGCCATACAACTTGAAATTGATGCACTACAGTCAAATTCTACTTGGGATTTGGTCTCGCATCCCCCTAACACGAATATTATTGGTTCAAAGTGGGTTTTTCGAACAAAATTTTGCATGGATGGTTCTATCGAGCATCATAAAGCTCGGCTGGTCGCTCAGGGATTCACTCAGGTTCCTGGCTTGGATTTTGGTCATACCTTTAGTCCTGTTGTTAAGGCTGCTACTGTTTGAGTTATTTTGGCTCTTTCTCTGTCCACTAGGACTGGTCCTTTCATTAGTTGTACGTAAAAAAATGCTTTCCTGAATGAAATTTTACAGAAGCCAGTTTTCATGGCTCAACCTCCCGATTTTATGGATCCTCAATTTCTTGATCATGTATGTCGTTTGAAGAAGGCGTTGTATGGTCTTCGTCAAGCCTCTTTGGCCTAGTTCCGATGCTTCATCTCGTACCTATTATGTCTTGGTTTTCTTGCCAGTCGGTCTGACTCGTCCTTATTTTATTACCTCTATTATTTATCTACTACTTTATGTAGATGATATTATTGTTATTGGCAATGACCTTACTTGCTCCGTCAATTTATTGATCGCACTCACTCTGAATTTGCTATCACGGACCTTGGAAAATTTAACTACTTTCTTGGGCTCGAAGTTTCATATACTTCCACCGGTCTTTTTGTAGGTCAAGCCAAGTATGCCCATGATACTTTGGAGCGTGCTCAGTTTTTGGACTCCAAGCTGGTTGCTACTCCTTTAGCTGCTGGGAATCCTTTGCCGGTTCGAGTCCCTCTATAGATCTCTTGTGGGCGCTCTACAATATCTCACCATTACTCGTTCGGACTTACCGTATGCTGTAAATATGGTTAGCCAGTTTCTTCAATCCCCAACAGAGGATCATTTTCTAGTTGTTAAGCGCAATCTTCAATATGTAAGAAGAACTATCCCCTTTGGTTGTCTTTTTCTTCTCGTCCTGACTCTGCCGTTATTGGGTACTCTGATGCTAATTGGACTCGTTGTGTGGAGACGCGTCGTTCCATTTACAGTTATTCTATCTTCTTGGGAGGTAATCTTGTTTCTTGGAGTGTGAAGAAGCAGCTCACTATGGCACGTTCAAGTTGTGAATCAGAATACAGGGCACTGCTAATGCAGCTTCAGAGATTGTCTAGCTCACGCACCTCTTGAGTGAGCTACGAGCATTGCCTCGTTCGCGTCCTATCCTTCTATGCGACAACAAAAGCACAATATTTTTAAGTCAAAATCCTGTGGTCCACAAACGGGCAAAGCACATTGACATCGATTGTCACTTCGTTCGTGTACTCGTCTCTGCCGGGAAGCTCTCTACCCAATTTGTCATGTCTCATCTTCAACTCGCAGATATTTTCACGAAAGGTCTCCCTCGTCCATCTGTCAAGTTTCTTCGGTCCAAGCTTTGCATTGGTTGTCACCCCTCGCAGAACTTGAGAGGGGATATTAAGGATAATATTGACCAGACTTGATTTTGTATTAATTTTTATTATTCTTATTTAGGATAGTATTGACTAGGCTTGATTATGTATTAATTTATATTATTCTGTATTTCTTATACATATCTTTTCAATTATTCTATTTTCTTGTACATTAAGTGTAAACTTCATTATATATAGTGAATACTAAGATCACCAAAATTATCGGTGATACAATTCCTTTCTCACAGGTTGTATTAGAGCCTTGCTCCCAAATAAAACCATGTAATATAGATTTTCAATGTCAAACAAAGACATTGGGCCTCAAATAAATGACAATATGAGCCCTATTGACCAGGCGATGGGCACCTAGATAGAGCGGACTCTCCAGTGGTGGTAAACCATAGACTTCTCGCAAGATGTATGTCCTAGTGAGATGGGGGATTACTAGTCTATTAGAAGTAGCGGGCTCTCGAGCAACAATACACCAAGGATTTTATGCAAGGCATGTGTCGACAACACAATGAAGATGGATAGTCAACTCGATCAAGAAAGGATCTTGTAGGAAGAGAAAAATGGTGAGTCCTAGTACACAATGAAGATGGGTAGAAGACACGATCGAGCAAGGATCTTTCAAGAAGAGGAATATAGTGAATGCGATTTCAGAAAAGATACAACGGTCTTTGTTTGAAGAGAATAGTTATGGAGATTGTCAAACAAAGTCTCTTCTCTCTTGACCATTACAAAATTATGAGGATTGTAAGGCTGGACGTGAATCTTCATTGGTAAAAGGCCTTTTAAGAGAAGCTAAAAAATAAATTTCTGCAGACATCGACCAAAAGTAAATAATACCAGTGTAGATACTACAATTCATTGTACGGCCAACAAAAAAGGCAAAATAAAAATTATAAAACCCTATCAATTTTTCATTTCTTGTTAAATTTCAAATAGAAAATAATTAATCTGGATCAAAATTATTAACACTTTATCTTGTTTGGGTCGAATTTTACCTGTTGATCTTTTGTAATTGTAGGAAAATTGGTGTATTGAGTGGGTGTCAAATATACTTTGACTAATTTTTTAAGTGGTTAATTATTTAATTTTGGAGAAATTAAATATAATATAATTAATCTACATTTTTCATAGATAATTGTAGTAGATTAAATTTCTCAAAATCAATTTTCAGTGAGTGAGAAATTAATGCTCAAAGTTTGCTACATATAAAGGGCTGTATGTGTTGTGGAATATTGAAATGTTTAATAAAAACTCATTTCATATAGGATTAATATTGCCATGATTCCAATATAAATATTAAAACACTTATGAGGTAATTAAATAATTTTTATCAACGAGTGATCAAATTGGAGCATAGACAATTACAATTTTTTGACTATTTGTGAACCGACGATTCAAATCGAATGAGAACAAAAAAAAATGTTAAATGAAAAGTGAAGAATCAAGAGGCCCCTCCTATTTAAATATTAGGGAAAGCTTGCGTCGTCAATTGTTATGAGTGGAAGTTAGCGCAAACCACGGTATTTAAAGAGAATGAAGGCCTGATATTTTGGGTTGGAATAATAATGTAATTGAAAGTTTATCGTGACAAATACGGTGTTTGTGATGAACCGTGAAATGCGCACCCAACCCTACCCGGACCTGGACCCGGAGGAGAATGTGTTTCCATCTTTTTCTTCAAATCGATTCATTCCAATTTTATGTTCCATCTGACCCGCCTTTTGACCTCAATTTAATTAATTCAGTAATTAATTATCACTTTTTTTTTGGCCCTTTCTCTACTGCGCATTAACTTCTTCCTCTTCTTTATTTATTATTTATTTATTTATCTCAGTGGGAGTGGAGGGTTATCACTATTGGGCATAACTGATAACTACCTCGCTGCCATGGATGATATTAACTGCCTGCTTTCTTTATATATATATATAATTATGATAATAAACTTATAAATATAATAATAGTTATTATTAATTATAGAATTAGACAAAGATGCATACTTTCGTGATGTCTGAATCCAGGAATTTATTCCGCTCACATTTCTTTGATTTTATAATTTTAGTAAATTGAATCTAACGTGGCTTCAAAAACATAATTAAATAAATTGTTGTCCAATTAATATTCTACTCCTGTTCTTCCAAAATTATAATTGTATTTCTGTAATTATTTTAAATATATAAATAAAATACTTATTATGCACTATCCATATGCATCATCCATATGAGATATCCATAAACACTTAATATATAATTTTTGTTGATCTTATATCTATACATTAAATATATGATACAGTTTGCATGTAGGTTATACCTCATTAGGAGTCACAATTTGGAATCTCTGACGTGCCGGCCCAAGTCCACAGGCCGATGACAAAGTTCGAATCGACTCAAAATTCCATCGGATTGTTAATTTTGAGTCCAATACTCCTAAAATACACTAAATTCATCAAGCTTAATGCTCGCGGGCTATTTAGCGCATCTGGCCAGGCCAAATAGACCCAAACATACTTCAAGCTTAAATTATTTAGTCCAACCTAATTTAAATATTAAGCTTGTTGAATCAGTCCATCTGATTAGACCAATTTTGTCACCTCTAATACTCACGTTGGTAGCCCAAAATTAGCCTCATCTCACATTTAATCCATTAATGCTCCTTCACCACTCTAAATATATTGACTCCATTTTACAATTTATAATATGTATATGTGTAAATTAGTAAATATTAATTGATATAAAATAATTTATATATAATTTCTATCTATTTCAATAACTATATTATGATGAATGTAATTCAAACGTATATTTCAAAAATTAGAAAAAAAATAGTATTAGCTATGCTATCTTGATACATTTTGATTATGTTTTGGTAACTTATCATTGATAATTATTCTTAAGTATGTATATATATATATATATATAATATTTTTACAAATCAAGGATAAAATACTCAAAGATTTTATGAGATCTAGTTGGCTAAAATGTATAATTAAAATTATGACAATAAATATAATATATTATTACTAAATTTGAAAATAGTGCAATGGACAAAAAAAATTTAAAATTGTTATTTATAGAATGTTATTATATTAATATAGATATAGATCTATATATATGTTTAAACAAATACAAATCAAGTCAAATTATTAAAATTAGAATACGTAAATATAGATGTCAAATTATTTTATTTCTTAACTGCCAAAATATTATTGCACTCGTTTAATCCATTTATTTGACGATACTTGATTTTACGGTTGAAAGAAAAAGAAAGAAAAGAAAAAAAGCACCAAGTCACATTATATATTTACCATAAAGGAATAAAATTGAAAATATAATCTTTATCTATACATATATTAAAGTAAATTGATTTATTTTTATTTTTATTTTCTCGTCTAAATATTACTTATATTTTTATATAGAAATATTTTTATAATTGTCTAAAAAATTGCAGATCAAAAGAAATCTCCATTAAAAAATAAAAAAATTCTAAATATGAAACTTCATAACGGTAAATCATATCCATAGAATTAGTGATTTTATTAAATTCAGAAAAATTAAATATTTTTTATTGATTAAATTATTTATTTTTATGATAAACTTTAATATTATAATTATAATTTAATTTATTATATTTAACTGGTAGAATGGTGTGAATAATTAATGTGATTGATGTGATTAATATTTCTTAAAATAGCAAAAATAATTTTTTTTTAGTTATTGAATATGTGAAAATTATATCATTAAGTGATTAATTAAGTTTTAATCTAATAACAAGAAAATATAATATTAGTGAGATATTAAATATAATTATTAGTTTTTTGTTAATATTTTTAGTACTAAATAATATATTTTTGAATAATTAAAATATATACAAATAACTTCGATGCATGGCGAGAGTTACTCTAGTAATAATAATAATAATAATAATAATAATAATAATAATAATAATAAAAATAAAAGATTTAAAATGGGGAGGTGAACGAATTAAGTAAGAAATAATTCTTTGGTCAAAGGAGTGGTGGGGAAAGTGTGGATGTGAACAATCTACTACATAGATGCATACACATATATATACACGCACAATCCTAAATAAATTATAAGTTGTTTGAAGAGTAAATTAATTATATACAAATGTAATATGTGTATGTGCACACACATTCATGTGCACTAGTGCGTGTTTGTGAGAGAGAGGGAGGGGGTATTTTGGCTGAACTGTATGAAAGGAAAAGCCGAAGACATAGCCGGCTATAACTCTGTTCACAATACACTGCCTATTGTCTATCGATTCTTTGCTGTGTCAAAACTAAATTAGTGAACCTTCCCCTAAACTTGTTTCTTGCTATTTTTAATTTCATTGTTCTTATCAGTTGCTCCAAAATTTGTTCTGTTGTTGAATATTCTTCTTGTTTGGTTCATCAGTTTTATAGATAAGGATAAAGATAAAGATCACAAAAAAGATTGGATTTAATTGAGATTAAGGCATACCAAGTTTATCTCTCTGGGCATTTATGGTAGGATTGGATTGAAGGAAATGATGTATTGATTGATTTTCGCTGCGAATCTGGTTTTGGTCAAGGCGAGGGTTCAACAGAGATTTGATCTTCGAGTGAGGTAAATGGGTTGTTTTCCTTGTTTTGACTCAAGAGAAGAGGAAAAACTCAATCCCAATAAAGAGAGAGATGATCACAAGGAAGTCCAAAGTATTCCTTCCAATATATCAAAGTTATCATCTGGTTAGTGTCTTAATTCATGAATTTCTGTATTTTTGTTCTTTTTTATTTGTTTTTCTCTTCCCGCTGTTTGATCCGATCTAAGTAGTATGGGTTTATCAACACTTCATCTCTGTTTACTGTGGGTGATTTTGATTGATTCTGTTATTTTCATTTGATTAATCCTAATTGGTTTCCTATTCAATTTTCTACGCCAGGAGTTCATGAAAAATAGTTGCGTTTCGACTTTCTAATTATTGAATAGATCTCAAAGGGCGCTGGGGTTTAGTTGTTGATCTGATTTCTATTTTGAAGACTAATTATTTTGCTGTTGAAATAATTGACATCCAGTATTTCCTTCATTTGTCAGCATTGACCTAATTCATTCCCATTATAATACTTTACTAATAATTAGATGCTGATAAAGACCAATTTGTTTGTTGTTTGCTATACATTGATAGTTTTCTGTTTCTTTATAATTCATAAAATGACTTGGTTTTTTTGTATGTTAGAGGTTTTTCGATGCTCTAATAAATTGCTGCATATTGGGCTGTAATTTGCAGGGGGCGACAGGCTAAAGTCGAGAAGCAATGTTGGACTGAGGAAGGAATCATCAGGGCTGAGCTTGCCTGATGCTCAGATTGCTGCACAAACATATACTTTCCGTGAGCTAGCCAATGCCACAAATAACTTTAGGCCAGAGTGCTTTATTGGAGAGGGAGGATTTGGACGTGTATACAGGGGAAGGCTTTCCAATGGTCAGGTAAATATTTTGGCTAATATTGCAAATTCTATGTTGACTAATTTTGCAAATTGTATTCTTTGAAGAGTGAATTTGAAGAGTGTAATGAATTTGATATTTTGGTTGAAATGAGGCACCTTGTTCCTAAAGTTAGTTCATGCTTCTAAGAATGTTAGTGTGGGTTAAGTTCTTGGTCGTCTTAGACTGGGATAATTCTCAGCTATGTAACATTACTTGAAAATTAAGTAGGATCAGAGCTACATAACTTTGCGACTCTTTCAATATGTGGCTATATATATTGTTTAAACAGATTCCGACGTGCATCTGATATATCTGTTTCTATAACTTGTAAGCTTGCTTACCATGATTGCTGCAATTATATGCCTGAAAGTATTTAGTGATATGTGTTAAAGAATAAGTTGGACATGCTATTAATAGTTACTATTTCATAGCCAATCTCATATTGCCAGTTAATGTGTTTTCCAAATTTTGGGTTTTCTGAAGATGTGTGATTGGTGACTTATATGTAAGAGAAGAGAGATTCATCCTGAGCTATGGCCTTTTATATGCTCCTTGATGTGCATTCTGTGGGTGTACGATACTACTCTCTTTTTTGGTATAAAAAATTGATCATTAACACATATCCATGGGAGTGTGCAATAGATGATGTGAATACACTGGGTGTATGATGTATTCCACCCTCGAACTACATCATAAAACGTATAAATATATCTATATATAATGTTAATCAAGACTCTAGTTGACTTTGCTTATTGCAACCTATTCCTCATTGATGCTGGCATTATTCAGTAGCTGTTATTTAAAACTTCTGCATTCTTTTTGGCAGGCTGTTGCTATTAAGCAGTTGGATAGGAATGGGCTTCAGGGTAACAGAGAATTTCTTGTTGAGGTTCTTATGCTGAGCCTTCTACACCATTCTAACTTGGTGAATCTGATGGGTTATTGTGCTGATGGGGATCAGAGGCTTCTGGTCTATGAGTTTATGCCCTTGGGATCATTAGAAGATCACCTCCATGGTAAATCTTGAAAGCTGTTTTCTTTTCTTATGAGATTTTGTTTCTACTTAAATTTAATAGCCTTCCACTCTATTGCATAGGTGCTGAGCTGTAAATTGTTTTTTTGGTCTCAATGAATTGTCATTACCATTTTGTAAACTATAAAGAATCTACAATTCTACTTATTTGTTAATTGAAGAGCTAGCTGAAAAAATGCTCGTGGATACTTTAGATGAGTACAATACTTATAGAAGCTATTACCTTTACATTAAATTTTTCCTCAAGCACTGATGAGGATGTATCTCTCCGTAAAGGAGGTCGTTATTCATTGAGGAGGACAAGTAAGATTATGTTTTTGCACAGTCCAAAGATAGTGGATTTTAGTTAGGACTCTGAATACCTTTAACTTGCTCGTCCTCCGTCATAACTTAATTGAATAATAAAACATTAGCAGTCCATAGCCATTCTTGAAGTATAATTGATTATCTAAAACCCTGTTGTTTTGCTATTGACGTGCCATTACTTTTTTTTTTGTTTCACTTGCATCTTAAAAATGTTTCAATGCTTCTAATATACAAGCAATACTCAAATGACAAAGTGCATTTGTGTCAAAGCATTTTGTGAAGCTGCTATTGCATCCCCCCCCCCCCCCCCCCCCCCAACCCTCTCCCACCTCTCCTCTCAGACACACACACACACACACACACATACTGTGCTGACATGCACTCACCCCCAACCATCCATCCCCCCTCCCCCTCCAAATTCACACACATCAGTGCACATTCTTTTTCATTTTAGGGTTTGCTATTTTAAATATGTTAGAAGCAATGAAAAAGTGAAATGCCTTAAAAGTATATTCTCAGATAAATGTTATGCTCTGATCCTGAGCAGGATGGTTTGGTTTACCTTCTTCTTCTTCTTTTTTTTGTTTGTTTGTTTGTTTGTTTGTTTGTTTGTTTGTGTGTATTTTGAGTTTCAAAGCGTACTCAAATATCACTAACATATCAAAAATCACTGCTCAGATCTTCCACCTGATAAAGAACCACTCGATTGGAACACTAGAATGAAGATAGCAGCTGGTGCAGCTAAAGGGTTGGAGTATCTCCATGACAAAGCAAATCCTCCTGTTATTTATAGAGATTTCAAGTCATCCAACATATTACTAGGCGAGGGCTTTTTCCCAAAGCTTTCCGACTTTGGACTTGCAAAGCTAGGCCCCACAGGAGATAAGTCTCATGTATCAACTAGGGTCATGGGAACGTATGGTTATTGTGCTCCTGAGTACGCCATGACTGGACAGTTGACAGTCAAGTCCGATGTTTACAGCTTTGGAGTGGTCTTCTTAGAGCTCATCACGGGCCGAAAAGCCATTGACAGCACCCGACCACAAGGCGAACAGAACCTTGTTGCTTGGGTAAACCCCTCTCTACTTTCATGTTTCTTGTTTCATATTTAATCCTTTGCATTAATTATCCCCCCCCCCCCCCCCCCAACCCTTCCAGGCTAGGCCGTTGTTCAATGACCGTAAGAAGTTTGCAAAACTGGCAGATCCGAGTCTTCATGGAAAATTTCCTATGCGTGGCCTTTATCAAGCTCTAGCTGTGGCTTCAATGTGCATTCAAGAACAGGCTGCTGCTCGACCCCTGATTGGCGATGTGGTGACAGCCCTTTCTTACCTGGCAAATCAGGCATATGACCCGAGTCTTGCTCCCGGTCATAGCAGCAGAGTGGGTGGGGACAAGGACGATAACAGAAACAAAGATGAAAGAGGTGGGAAACTATTGAGGAATGAAGAGGTTGTGGGGTCCGGCAGAAAATGGGAATTGGAAGGATCAGAGAGAGATGATTCTCCTAGAGAGACCGCAAAAATGTTAAACCGGGATTTGGATAGGGAACGTGCGGTGGCTGAAGCTAAAATGTGGGGTGAAAATTGGCGAGAAAAAAGACGACAAAATGCTCAAGGAAGTTTTGATGGCAATAACGGGTAGCCTTGGTGGTACAGTTATGCTTTCTTTCCATCTGCACATCAGTTCTTTTTCCTCCTCCCCTCCCCTCCCCTCTCCTCCCCTCCCCATCACTTTCCAGTACCTTGAATCATTGAAGAAGGAGAGCATCAAGATTGTATATTTTACATGTAGAATGATTGATCAGAAGCTTTGGATGTATGGAAAAGCTGAGTAAACGTGTCTAAAACGAGGCTTCGGCTGGCTGGGTATTTGTAAAGTTTGACATCTTTTTCTGTGACCTTCAACTAATTGATGTGTATCATGGAAACTGTTGTTGGCACATCATCTTTTGGATATTGCTTCTGATATTCCCCCCTAAGATTCAGGTTTTAAATATGGGTGATTCAAAGAAATCGAATTTTGTTTTGTCATTTTTTCTTAAATCTCTTCTCGTAAAATTCTTAAATCCAACCTTGTCTAGACAAGATTTAGAATGCAGCAGGCCATGTGAATTTTATGATTCTTGTCACTAGGAAATTATGTTAATTTCTAGCGCCCCTCCCACTTTCTCATTCTTTGTAAACTTTGAAGTCGAGATTTTTAATTTTAGATAAACCAAATCTTCTATTTCTTTACATAATTCGTTTCTTGAATTTTAGTTTGCATTAGTGTTTCTCTCAATCTGTTGTTTCTTTCTTTTGTTGTCATTTCTACAAGATTTTAGTTGGTGATATACTTATACTATTATTTATTTTGAGATATATATATATATATATATATTATAATCAAATAATTAACAATCTTGTGCATTTTATTATCAATAATAGTAGTACATGAAAGTTATGTTTGCGTTTATTATTTATTTTATTTGTATGATAATCTATATTTTATAACTATATAAAAATAAAATAGTTTGACAAATATTATAAAAATATTACTTTTGATAAAATAATTATTTAAACAAAATAAATAATAAAAAGGTGAAGAATTTAAGAAAGAAAATTGGCGTGCTCTGGTCAGCATTGAGAAGGGAGAGGCTGACATAGGTGTGGCGCAGTTTGGCTACTTTTGAATCGATAAAAAATTACTGGAATTACTAATGTGCACGAACACATCTTTTATCTTTTTGATACAGAAAAGACTGTAATCCATTTATTACTAATCCATACAGGAGTGGTACAAAGCTGAAGAAGTTTAAAATTGGGCGTTTTAGGACCTCAGAACAGATAAATTTATTAAGTAAAGGTACAAAGCAGAAAACGCTTACAAATTTGCAGTATTTATGATGACATATACACTAACATATAAAATAAGAAATAAGGTTTATCATATGAGTAATCCTTCCAATCTTGATATGAGTAATCGTTATTCCTTCAACTACCTCCAAACAGAAGTCTATGGCCCATATATTTCAGTGTAATTATGACCCAAGACAAAAGATAGTGCATGAAGGCATCCATCAACTACCTCCAAACAGAAGTCTATGGCCCCGCTCAAGCGTGGTGATCCAACATCCTCCAATGGAAGCAGCCAAGATCAAGAGCAACAATTGAGATGGGACCATTCTGGGGAGACAATCCAGTGTACTGCACCAGGGCAGTCAGGACCTTCCCACAAACCACGCCTCAGGCTGTAAACCCATAAACCGGATTTCCTGGTTAAAGTCGATTTCGTCAGAATCACCACTTTGTAGCGTCTGAATCACTGTCGTAACCGAACCCCCACGACGACCTAAACCGAACTGCAGGCAACAGATGTTGGGGTATTGAAAATTGAAAATGTTTTCTTGTCGAAGGGTTCCACAAGAAAACAATAAAATTTTGTTTATATAGGCACAACAAGCCATTACAGATACCCACAAAATAGCACATGTGGCCACAGTATCCACGCCAAGGTCCTTCGTTTTCTTTCAAAACGGGTGGCGAATTGAAATTCAAAACTGAATCGAAATCGACGTAATACGTTATAGATCTTTCAATCATCACATAATGTGATTTGTTTGAGAGTTTCAAGTGAGACTTTACGAAACAAGGGTTGTCAATTAGATCACACAATCTCTTTGAAGCACACCTGAATCTTACAAGAGACAACACCGGCAACTGCAAGAGAACTTCATAAATAATGTCTTCTGGAATACCTGCCATTATCATTTCTTGAGTTTAAACGGAGAGGGGGAAAAAGAATCAAGAGAGGGGGTTTATTTATAGCAATTAGACAGTCTTTGTTCTTAAAAATTGGGAGTCCTAAATTATTAAGTTCCACTCGGCCTGACGATGATTTTAGAAATTAGATGACCTGTGCGTATATAATATATATTTTTTTTATATTTTATGTAATTTTTATAATTTTTTTAGTAAAATAAAACCATTTCATTGATCACTGTCCAATGGTGAATATCCTCTTTAGGTTTTTATTTATTTTGTGATTTTCGTAAACTTAATCGTGTGCTGTGATAATCTTTAAATATATGAAAAATATAGAGTGTATTATGAAAACTCTGTGAGACAAGCTTGATCAAAAAAGAGCAAGTCGAAACATGTAAACAATTATCGAAGGGAACCAAAAAAAAAAAAAAAAAAAAAAAAAAGAACATAATCAATGTGTAATCCTCAGCTCTTGGGTTTTATTTGGGCTAAAGATTTAAGGATGGATTAAATTAATAATATCAAATTTAATAGAATTGATGGGTTATTTACCGAAATAATGTAAAAAAAATAATTTGTACAATGGGGTGGATTTGAAAATCGTTCTAAAAATAGGGTAAAACGTCACAAGACCTGACGATGTTTGGTAAAAATGTTACCGAGCCAAATGTTTTAATTTGGAAAATAAAAACGTCAAGCCCACTAACATTTTTATTTTCAAAATATATATAATTATGCTTCATGTCTCTCATCATATGTATTCATATATATATATATATAATATGTATTCATATATATATATATATATATATATATGCACGTATATGAATATTATTAGTGGTCGTGTATATATATGTATATATATACATGCAAGTATATATATATATAAAGATATATAATTATATATTATATATTTTCGTACATATATATAAATGTGTATACATATATTTATAATTTGTTAGTTATGAATTTTTTTATATTATTTAATAAATGATATTTATATTATTATAAATCAATAAAAAATCTGTATTTTTAATTAAAGTAAATAAAATAAAATATTAAATATATTTAAATAATTTTTATTATATAAATATATATATATATATATATATATTTATTTCAATAATATATAAATTAATAATATAATTATAAACTCAAAAAAATTATAAATTTTTAAAAAATCATATTATAAATTAATTTAAAAAAATTAAGGAATATTTATTAATATTTTAAAATTTATATTACTTCTTATTTAAATAATTTAAATATATATATATATATATATTAATATATTAATTATATTTCAAAAACTATATATATAAATATTAATTATATTAAAAAAAAAATGAATATAATGTTAGACCCACTAATGTTTTAAAAGAAACGTCATTGGGCTTGACGTTTCTTTTAATTTATTTTTTATTTATATATATATTCTTTAATTTTCTATTATATATATGTTATTTATATTTAAATATATATATATATATATATTATGTTTAAAATATATATAATTATCGTATATATTTATTATTTTTCTTATATAAATATTTATTTAGAAATATATATATATATATATATATTTTTCTATATAAATATAGATTATATAATTGTGAAGTAATAAAATTTTGTGTTTTTATTTAAGATAATTAAATCATATTATAAATAAATTTATAAAACTTAAAGAATATTTATTAATAATTATTATAATTTTATTTTAAGTATTATTTCTTAAATAAAAATATATATAAATAGTATTTAGAAATATATATATATATATATATATATATTCTATATAAATATATATTATATAATTGTAAAGTGATAAAATTTTATATTTTTATTTAAGATAATTAAATCATATTATAAATAAATTTCTAAAAATAAAAGTATATATAAATCATTAATTATTATATTTTTATTTTAAGTATTATTTGAATATTTTAAAACAATTTTTTATATATACATATTTAAATAAATATATAAAAAATAGAAAAAAAATAATAACGTCAGGCCCACTGACATTTTAAAAGAAACGTCAGTGGGCCTGATGTTTCTTTTAATTTTTTTGATATATATATAATCTTTTATTTTATATTATATATATTTAATATATATATATAAGTTATATGTTATTAATTCTGTTTAAAATATATATAATTATCGTATATATTTATTGTTTTTCATATATAAATATTTTATTTAGAAATATATGTATATATATTTTTTCTATATAAATATATATTATATAATTATAAATAATTAAAATTTATATTATTATTTAACGTAATTAAATCATATTATAAATAAATTTCTAAAAATTAAAGAATATTTATTAATGATTATTATATTTTTATTTTAAGTATTATTTGAATATTTTAAAATATATATATACATATTAAAATAAATTTATAAAAAAATTAAAAAAATAATAATGTCAGGACCACTGACGTTTCTGCAAAAATGTTAGTGGGCCTGACATTATATTCTATTTTCTTTTTTAAAATAATTATTATATTAATATATATTTATTTAAATTATTCAAATAATTAGTAATCTAAATATTTAAAATATTAATGAATATTCCTTAATTTCTTTAATATGATTTTTTTATAATATGATTTTTTCAAATCTATAATTTATATTGATTTATAATTATATTATTAATTTATATATTATTGAAATAAATATATATTTATATAATAAAAATTATTTAAATATATTTGATATTGTATTTTATTTAGTTTAAGTAAATATACAACTTTTTTTTGAATTCTAATAATATAAATATCATTTATTAAATAATATAAAAAAATTCATAATTACAAATTATAAATATATCTACGTGTATATATATACAATAATATATAATATATATATATATAATTATATATCTTTATATATATATATATACACACACGGCCATATATATGTATCATATGTATGACATACAAATATATATATAGATATATATATACATGATATGTATGATACGAGATAACATATAGGGCCTGACGTTTTTATTTTCCAAATTAAAACGTCAGGCCCAATGATATTTTTACCAAATATTGTTAGGTCCAGTTACGTTTTACCCTATTTTGGGAACGATGTTCAAATCCACCATATTTTGCAAAATGTTTTTTTTGTTTCCGCATTATTTAGATAAATAACCCCAGAATTGATACCAATTTAAAGTTCAATACTTCTGTTTAAACTAATTTAGTGGAATTTGAATTTGAAACTAGAGTTGTAAGTGAGCATGAACTAGTGTTGAAGTTTGATAAGAGTTTGTTTATTTAATTAAAAAGATAGAATTTGAAAATAGTTTTGGCTCGTTCAATAAATAAAATGTATATGAATTTTGGAAAGCTTGTGAATATCTTTGGTTGGCTGGTGAACAAGCTTGTTTAATTAATTTATTATAAAAATAATATTGAGCTGGAAAATATTTATTATTAAAATTTTGATATACTATTTCTTTTTCATAACTCTTAAATTAACATTGTTCAACAACTCAACACGAATTTAATAGAAATAGGTTGGTCATGTGTACCTCGTCGTGTATTTGGGTCCAAATTAAGTTAGATCCTATTGGTAAAGAAAAAATAAAATAAAATTGAGAGTGATTGTACCAACTCACCTGTCAACTCATTTTATTAATATTATTACTAGTGCGAGACCTGTGCGCCGCACAAAAGATATACTTTTTTTATATTTTGTAATATAAACATATATTCAAGTTATATAATATATTGTAAAATATGTGGATTTATAATTCAATTCTCGTTCACAAATTGATAAGCATGATATCAACGATTTATAGAAGGTTGAATGCTTTTTTTTTTTTTTTTAAATAGAAACGTGAGCAGATTAAAGAAATAAAGATTTATACATATCTTGTAAAAATTGTCAATTACACGGTCAAATATATATATATTAAAATAAAATGATTTTTTTCCAATTTTGTTTTCCCGCCTAAACTTTATTAGTTAATGTTGAATAAATATATTAGTATTAAATTAAAATTGAACGTTTTTATTGTAAAATTTTTGATTCTATTTCGAAATCTAAAATTTTCCACAAATTTAAGTGTTTCAAAATGAGATGATATCAAGATGAATATTCTACTCCATTTAATATATGATTTG
This sequence comes from Caryopteris x clandonensis, assembly GCA_028749325.2. Lineage (NCBI taxonomy): Eukaryota > Viridiplantae > Streptophyta > Magnoliopsida > Lamiales > Lamiaceae > Caryopteris > Caryopteris x clandonensis. The sequence goes on from JAPYKT020000004.1 coordinate 6,309,933, forward strand.
AAATCTAGATATTTTATCAAATATTAATCAAATTACTGAATTCTGAAATTCAAGAAATATATATGAAATTTTATAAATACATGATTTGATTTTCTTGAATCATTTTATCAAACCAATTAAAATCGCACGATCTTATAAAATATGCGAAACAATAATCTATCTATATATATTATGTATGTATGTATATATAAAAGTAAAATTACTTTTTTAAATTTTGTTTTCCCACCTAAAATTTTCACTCTATAAATGTAAAACTACGTTTATTTGTGGAACTCTTTTTAAGATAATTATAACAATTTAATTGGATAGATTAATATAAAAAATCTTCGGGATTTGCTTAATTTATGTTGTCCAACATAAATAAATTTGAATTTTAAGAAATTTTGTTAACTCATAATATATTCAAAATAAGAAATAAACATTGGAATATTTGTCATTAACAATTTTCCTAAAATTAAACTATCAATTATTTAAAATCACCCAATCATGTGAATATAATTTGATTTTGTCAAATATGAAATTAAACTTTCACCAATCTTACCGTAATAGAACTCTTTCTTCTTTCTATATATTTTATCAAGATTATAAATGATAAGACAAGTATAATAATATGTGCCCTATTTCAGTTGTCGCCAAAGCTTACACTCTTCAAAATATTATTTTTAAGTTTATTTTATTTTCAAATTTTTTATTCATATGTTGCTTTCATTTTATTATAAACATATTTTAATTTTTTAACTATTTTTCTTTCTTATTTTTAAATGAAAATTTCATCCATCTCTTTCATTTTTCATTTGATTGTTCTTGTGATTTTCTGTTGAAATCTGTTAATTATTTCGACGTATAACCACTTTCTAAGTATTTGTTTCTATTTTATTTCAAATTTTTGTGATATTATTATATTTAATTGATGATTTACTTAATATTTTTATCCCTAATTTGATTGTATAATTTACAATTTTTACGTCACAAATCTGTATTTTCTTTAGTCTCTCTATTTAAAAATAATAATTTGATTCAACCTTTTATAAATCGTGGATATCATTCTTATCAATTTGTGAATGAGAATAAGTCTAATAAAAGAAAAGACAAACAAATAAAATTACAACAAATTTCTTTTGATTATACAAAAAATAATCACTGGATTAGAAATCCACACCTTTAACAATATATCATATAACTTAAATATAGGATATACAAAATATATAAAAAAAAACTTTTATGCATCGCACAGGTCTCACACTAGTTAGGGATAAAAATATTAAGCAAATCGCCAATTAAATATAATAATATCACAAAATTTGAAATTAGATAGAAAAAAATACTTAAAAAGCTAATGAATAATTGCACAATGGTTATACGTTAAAGAATTAGCAGATCTCAACAAAAAATCACAAGAACAAACGAAAAATGAAAGAGATGGACGAACTTTTCATTTAAAAATAAAAAAGAAAAATAGTTAAGAAAATAAAATATGTTTATAATAAATTGAAAGCAAAATATGAATAAAAAATTTAAATAATTTCGAATTACGGTAAGATCAGTGAAAGTTTAATTTCATATTTGACAAACTCAGATTCTATTCATGTGATTGGGTGATTTTGATAGCTTAAATTTTAGGAAAATTGTTAATGACTTTCCACAATATAATGAAACTATAATGATTTAAGGTTCATAACAAATATTCCAATGTTTATTTCTTATTTTGAATATATTATGAGTAAACAAATTTTCCTTAAAATTCGAATTTGTTTATGTTGAACAACATAAATTAAGCAAATCTCGAAGATTTTTCATATTAATCTATCCAATTAAATTGTAATAATTTATCTTAAAAGAGTTCCACAAAAAAATATAGTTTTACATTTATAGAGTGGAAATTTAGGTCTGAAAACAAAATTTTAATTTATTTTTACTTTTATATATATATATATATATATATATAAATATATAGATTATTGTTTCGCATATTTTATAAGTTCGTGCGATTTTAATTGGACTGATAAAATGATTCAAGAAGATTGAATCATATATTTATTAGATTTCATATATTTCTTGAATTTCAGAATTTAGTAATTTGATTAATATTCGATAAAATATTTAGATTTTAAATCATATATTAAATGCAGTAGTATATTCATCTTGATATCATCTTATTTTGAAACACCTAAATTTGTGAAAAATTTTATATTTCGAAATCGAATCAAAATTTTTAGTATAAAAATGTTCAAATTTAATTTAATAACAATATATTTATTCTACATTAAGTAACAAAGTTTAAGCGGGAAAACAAAATTGGAAGAAAGTCATTTTTTTAATATATACTAGTTTGAGATCTGTGCGATGCACATAATATTTTTTTATATTTTGTAATATAATCATATATTCAAGTTATATGGTTTATTGTAGAAGGTGTAAATTTGTAATTCAGTGATTATTTTTTGTATAATGAGTAGAAATTTATTGTAATTTTATGTTTTGTTTTTTCTTCTATTAGAATTAGGCTCGTTCACAAATTGATATGCCTGATATCTACGATTTATAGAAGGTTGAATCAAATTAAATTAAAAAAAATTGCGATATCAGCAGATTAAAGAAAATAAATATTTGTACAGATCTCGTAAAATTTGCCAATTACATAGTCAAATTAAGGACAAAAATATTTTGCAAATTGTTAATTAAATGTAATAAAATTACAAAAATTTGAAATTTGATAGGAACAAATACTTTGAAAGTTAATGAAAAATCGCACTGTGCTTATACGTTTAAATAATTAGCAGATCTAAACAGAAAATCACAAGATAATCAAACGAAATATGAAAGAGATGGACGAACTTTTCGTTTAAAAATAAGAAAGAAAAATAGTTAAGAAAATTAAATATGTTTATGATAAATTGAAAGCAACATGGGAATAAAAAAATCTAAAAATAAAATAAATCTAAAAATAATATTTTGAAGAGTGTAGTCTTTTGTAACTATTGAAATATGACACATATTATCATACATTTCTTACCATTTATTTTCTCAAAACAGAAAACGCAAAAGACTTCAAAAGGAGGGAGGACAAAAAATAAAGACCTTAAAATATTTTGTAATAATCTTGATAAAATATATAGAAAGAAGAGAAAGATAAAAATGAGAAATAATTTTGAATTATGGTAAGATTGTTGAAAATTTAATTTCATATTTGACAAGATCATATTTTATCCATGTGATTGGGTGATTTTAAATAATTGATAGCTTAATTAAATTTTTTTTAATGATTTTTCATAATATAATGAATCTACAATGATTTCACGTCCCTAGGAAATTTATTTCTTATTTTAAATATATTATGAGTTAAAAAAAAAAATTTTAAATTTGAATTTATTTATGTTGAACAGCAGAAACTAAGGGAATCCCGAAGATTGTTGATATTAATCTCTTCAATTAAATTTTTATAATGTATCTTAAAAGAGATCCATAAATATATATAATTTTACATTTATATGGTTGAAATTTAGGTCGAAAAAAATAAAATTTAAAAAAGTTATTTTAATGATATATATATATATATATTTTGTTTGATAAAATGAATCGAGAAAATTGAGTTTCATATTTTGTTAGATTTCGTATATTTTTTGAATTTCATATTTCTGTGATTTGATTAATATTCAAAAAAATATCTAGATTTCGAATCATGTATCAAATATTGCAGTATATTCATCTTGATATCATCTAATTTTTGAAACACCTAAATTTGTGGAATAATTTAGATTTTGAAATCGAATCAAAATCTCCAAAATAAAATATTTAATTTTAATTTAATAATAATATAATTATTCTAAATAAGTAATGAAATTTAGGCGGGAAAATGGAATTGGAAAAAAAATCATTTTGTTTTAATATATATATAGACTATTGTGGGATGTGTGATGCACAAAAGATATTTTTTTCTTGTATTTTGTAATATAATCATATATTCAAGTTATATGGTATATTGTAGAAGGTGTAAATTTGTAATTCAGTGATTATTTTTTTGTATAATGAGTAGAAATTTATTGTAATTTTATGTTTTGTTTTTTCTTCTATTAGAATTAGGGTCGTTCACAAATTGGTATGCATGATATCTACGATTTATAGAAGGTTGAATCAAATTAAATTAAAAAAAATAGCGATATCAACAGATTAAAGAAATAAATATTTGTACAGATCTCGTAAAAATTGCCAATTACATAGTCAAATTAAGGACAAAAATATTTTGCAAATTGCTAATTAAATGTAATAAAATTAAAAAAATTTGAAATTTGATAGAAATAAATACTTTGAAAGCTATTGAAAAATCGCACGGTGCTTATACGTTTAAATAATTTGCAGATCTCAAAAGAAATCACAAGAATAATCAAACGAAACATGAAAGAGATGGACGGACTTTTCGTTTAAAAATAATAAAGAAAAATAGTTAAGAAAATTAAATATGTTTATGATAAATTGAAAGCAACATGTGAATAAAAAAAATTTAAAAATAAAATAAACTTAAAAATAATATTTTTAAGAGTCTATGCTTTTGTGACAATTGAAATATGACACATATTATCATACATATCTTACAATTTATTTTCTCAAAACAGAAAACTTCAAGAGGAGGGAGAAAAAAAATGAGAGACCTTAAAATATTTAGTAATAATCTTGATAAAATATATAGAAAGAAGAGAGAGACAAAAATGAGAAATAATTTTGAATTATGGTAAGATTGTTGAAAATTTAATTTCTAATTTGACAAAATCAAATTTTATCCACGCGATTGGGTGATTTTAAATCATTGATAGTTTAATTATAGAAGATTTGTTAATGATTTTCCATAATATAATGAAACTACAATGATTTCACGTTTCTAACAAATTTATTTATTATTTTGAATATATTATGAGTTAACAAAAATTCTTTAAAATTTTAATTTATTTATGTTGAATAACAGAAACTAATCAAATCCCGAAGATTGTTGATATTAATCTCTTCAATTAAATTGTACTAATGTTTAAAAGAGTTGCATAAATATATATAGTTTTACATTTATATGGTTGAAATTTAGGCCAAAAAAATAAAAAAGTAATTTTACTTATATATATATATATATATATTTTTTATAAAATGAATCGAAAAAATTGAGTCATATATTTGTTAGATTTCATATATTTTCTTAATTTCATAATTCAATGATTTGATTAATATTCGATAAAATATATAGATTTCAAATCGTGTATTAAATATTACAGTATATTCATTTTGATATCATCTAATTTTGAAACACCTAAATTTGTGGAATAATTTAGATTTTGAAATCGAATCAAAATTTCTAGAATAAAAATGTCTAATTTTAATTTAATAATAATACAATTATTCTAAATAAGTAATAAAATTTAGGCGGGAAAACGGAATTAAAAAAAGTCATTTTGTTTTAATATATATATATATATATATATAGATTATTGTTGGTGTTTTTATTATATTTTGTAGAAAATCAATTAATATATTATAAATTGACAAGGTATGCAAGAATAATTTGTAAAACATCATGTGGGGATATATATAGTAAAAACCTCACCACATACTATTATTATTTTGTGTATTTATAAAGTTGTAGTTTGACTTATATCATAATTTAATGTTTTTTTATATTAGTTTTTTATAGTAAAAATCCAATGCTTCTTTTTTTTTTGTTGTTGTTGTTGTTGTTGTTGTTGTTGTTGTTGTTGTTGTTTTTGTTTTTGTTTTTGTTTTTCTCTATTATATTTTATGCTACAGATGGATGGAGAAAAAAGAGATAAAAAAAAAATGAGAACAAAATATAATTGTTGGTATTCCTAATTTCTTATTAGGGTTGAGCCATGAATTGAGAATCAAATGTTGGAGACATATCTTAAAGTGGGAAAAAACATTAAAAAATTAGTCTCAAAATTTGGGTCTGAGTAATAGCTTCAAGAAAAATGGAGCCTTCATTTTTCTTTTCTTTTTTTTCCCCACAAAATAAATATTTTGTGTTCAGCACGAAAATCATCTTCCATTTATTTGCCTTTTTATTACATTTATCTATCATGTATACATAGTTGTAGAACAAATTTTTTTATAATATGATTCTTATCATAATATAAAGTCAATTCAATTAAAATTAAAGTCAAATTCTGATTGAAATTCAACACCGTCAACCCACATCTTTGCACTCATCCTTCGCTCTTTTGCAAAAAATAATTCATTTCAACAAAATAAAATCTTACTTTTTCAATAAAATTTTATAATTTTTTTAACAAAAAACTAATATTTCTTGGAAGCATGTAACTTGTTGAAAACATATATTTTTATTGATAAAATATCACTTTTTATTTCAAAATTTAGGTGCTTCAAAATAAGATGATATCAAGATGAATATACTACTACATTTAATATATAATTTGAAATCTAGATATTTTATTAAATATTAATCAAATAACTAAATTCTGAAATTCAAGAAATATATGAAATCTAATAAATTTATGATTCGATCTTCATGAATCATTTTATCAAACCAATTAAAATCGCACGATCTTATAAAATCTACGAAATAATATATATATATATATATAAGTAAATTATTTTTTAAATTTTGTTTTCCGACCTAAATTTTCACCCTATAAATGTAAAACTGTATTTATTTGTGAAACTCTTTAAAGATAAATTATTACAATTTAATTGGATAGATTAATATAAAAAATCTTCGAGATTTTCTTAATTTATGTTGTTCAATATAAACAAATTCGAATTTTAAGGAAATTTTGTTAACTTATAATATATTCAAAATAAGAAATAAAAATTGGAATATTTGTTAGGAACCATAAATCATTGTAGTTTCATTATATTGTGGAAAGTCATTAACAATTTTCCTAAAATTTAAGCTATCAAATCACCCAATCACGTGAATAGAATCTGATTTTGTCAAATATGAAATTAAACTTTCACCGATCTTACCGTAGTTCAAAATTATTTCTCATTTTTATCTCTCTCTTCTTTCTATATATTTTTATCAAGATTATAAATGATAAGACAAGTATAACAATATGTGCCCTATTTCAGTTGTCGCTAAAGTCTACACTCTTCAAAATATTATTTTCAGGTTTATTTTATTTTTAAATTTTGTATTCATATGTTGCTTTCAATTTATTATAAACATTTTTTATTTTCTTAACTATTTTTCTTTCTTATTTCTAAACGAAAAGTTCGTTCATCTCTTTCATTTTTCGTTTGATTGGTCTTGTGATTTTCTGTTGAGATCTGCTAATTATTTGAAGTATAACCATCGAGCGATTATTCATTAGCTTTCTAAGTTTTTGTTTCTATCTGATTTCAAATTTTGTGATATTATTATATTTAATTGGCGATTTGCTTAATATTTTTATCCCTAATTTAACTGTGTAATTGATAATTTTTACGAGATATGTACAAATCTTTATTTTTTTTAATATGCTCACTTCTCTATTTTAAAAAAGAATAATTTCATTCAACCTTCTATAAATTGTGGATATCATGCTTATCAATTTGTGAACGAGAACTGAATTACAAATCCACACATTTTACAATATATTATATAACTTGAATATATGCTTATATTATAAAATATAAAGAAAACATATCTTTTGTATATCATACATGTCTCACACTAGTATATATATATATATATATATATATATAATGTTATGAAATAAATGAACATTTTTTGTTATTCCTATACAGTCAATTATCAATGTGAAAAAGAAACACATTGAAAAATGTTCTAACATGTAATTCATAAATAGGAAGCAGGGTAAAGTATGTGTTTTCTATACTCTATCCTATTAAACTCAGGTAGATTCATTTATTACTTGTCGCGTAATTAGGTAATCTGTCGGGTAATTGGGTTACCTCGATATATTTAAAACATTATGAATAATATATAATAAGCACATATACAATATATAAATTGATATAAAAAATCACATATAGTATGTATAATATTAAATATTATATTTTTGTCATATAATAATTTCTTATGCTATATAATATATAACTTATATGATAATATATATTTTTCAAAATTGGTAGACAAGTAGGGTAATCGGGTAACATCATATACCCGTACCCTATCCTACTCAGTCACATAAAGTATGTAATGTTTTTTAAAATATGAATATTAAAGAATATCTTAAAATAAAATGTTATTTTTTAAATCTGAAAATTAAAGAAAATGTAAGTTTTAATAATTTTCCGTAATATTTATAGTTTTAATTTAATTTTTTTCAGTTTCATATTTTCTTTAATATTCAGATTTGTAAATCCAATTACCAGATTTTACCTTTAATGTTTAGCTTTTTAAAACTTATTTATATATTTTATTTTTAATATTTATATTTTAATATTTATTTAATTTTATAATTTTTCTTTAGTAATTTTCATATTCAGTAAATACATTTTGATGATATTTTATTATTTTTTGAATTCATTTTAATTATTTTATTTATATTTAAATAAACAAATTTTCAAATATATTTTATTTTCAATTTTTTTTGTCACGTATGCCAATTATATAACAAATAATAGAGATATGACAATAATAGTATATTTCATGTAGTCTATACTAGCAACTTTTACAAAAAAAAAAAAAAAAAAAAAAGAAAAAAGAAAAAACTTAAATCGATTCGTCACATGTATTTCACAAGCAATTTCAATCCAATTGGACCACTCAAGCAAAAATGATCTCTATTGGTGAAATTAGAAAATTGTTGCCCTAATTGTCGACCTGAAAAATTGTTGTCAAAAAAAGTCAAATTTTATAAGTTATTAGATAAAATAAATAACTAACAGTCATTTTTATGAGCTTTTCAGTCATTAAAAGATATTTCCTTTGCACTTAGTACATCTATTTATGAATAATCTCAAGGGAATATGTGACTATTGTAGATGCGTATTTATAACCTTGATGATGTACATGCATCATTTTTTTGCAAGTTATATTGTAATTTTTTTTGAATATGTATACTTATAATATTAATTCTTTTTGTTTACGAAAACTAATATATATAAATTTAAAAGACAATGAAATTTAAAATTCACCTGGCGTTTAAGAAAAAAAATTATACGTCATTTTGTAAACATTGTAATTAATTATCTTATACTAAGATTATATATATGTGTGTGTGCACACGTGCAAACATCAACATATGTATAAATTTGAGGTTTATGCACTAACTTTATATATGATGTCTCTAAATTCAAAATTTTATAACTTTTATCGATAAAATATATAATCTAGATTGTAAGCAATACCTTAAATTATAGTTCATTGTTTAACCTATATATATTAAATGATAAAACTTTGACTATACATTACTATGATGTAAAAGAGAAAACATGATTTCCTCCAACTATTATAATATCTTATATGAATTAAAATTTTCCAGTAAATAACAACAAAAAACACAAAGTTTGAGCATAACCAAACATTGCAATTGTGACGATCATTCTATTATATGAAAGGATGATCGTATGCATATTTTTTACATGTGTATGTTTTAAAGACACGTGTACATTTATTTTTTAATTATTTAAATAAAAAGAAAAAAATCGCTCCTTCAATAGTGCCCAATGTCGTTTCACAACTTCTTTCACTTATTTTTTAATTTTTTATTATATACTAAATTTTATTATAATCAATTGTTTTTGGTTTCAAATATGGTTTTAATGTATGATATATCAATTTAATTCTTCTTTTATGATCTTTAATTTGACACCAATGTTGCAGATAGTAAAATAAAATATTATATCTAAAATTTGAAATATAATTCTTATGGGTTGAATTTTTTATTTTTTTTATTTTGATATATGAGTTGGATATGAATAAATAGTGAATTAAAGTTTTATATGGATTTGAGATACAAATATAAAAAAGAAATAATTATATTATAAAGCTAAAAAGTATTATACCATTAAATTTACACCTTAATATTTTCTAGGAAGTTGAAATATTTGTATTAAGTTTGAGGAATTATAGTGGGTTGAAACATATTTGTATTGTCTTTAAGAAGTGAGTGAAATTCAGTTCGGGCTGTTGTGTAATATAGTAATTGCCATGACAACCTTTGAGAAAATCGTAACATACATAAATTATATTTCATACCAAATAATATTTTAATAAATTATTAACTATATAATTAACAATTAATTTTTATATTACCCATAATATAATTTTACAATAAATTATTAGTCTAAGGAAATATATTTTCTTCAGCATTGCATGGGTGAACATCTGGTGTGATATAAAACAAACAATATATGAAAAGAAGAAACATATATAATTGTGTTTAATAAATTATTATTTGAACAAATAACGCAAATATTATCTTTCATAAAATCATTGTCATTGTGCCCGAATCAATAATTAGAGTCATTGGCAACGACACCTTTATAAGAACTTAATTCATCAAGGTAGAATTGTCTAATATAAAATTTATTAATTTTACGAGCGTGCAAGTTCTCTAGATAACTTTGTCACAATTCATTGTTTGGATTGTAAATATGATAGGTTCAATACAAATTTTTTCTACAATTGCATAATCTAACATAGTCATGAAAGGGCGGTAAATTTTTTTAAGCTATAATTTACTATGAAAAACACTTAAGTTAGATGTCAATATGAATGAAAATAGAGTAAAGAATTTAATGTAGAAAATGAGAGGATGAGAAATGATAAATAAGAGTTTTTATATTTATTATTCATATTGACTTACTAAATTTATCAAAGTATATATCAAAATGTCCTGTAGCATAAAAATATTTTTTCATTATGTCTTGTGACCGGTGACTCTTACTTATTTAACCAGTAATAAGTTGATGTGACATTTTTTAAAATATGTGATATTAAAATTTTACTTTTCAATGTTGATTTGACTTAATGAATAATATTGATTATCAAATAAATTTAGAAATCATTTAATGAATATAAGGATTTTAGTTAAATAACAAATATTATTGAAAAATATAAAATAATTTTATTATAAATTCCAACAAATAAAAAAAAAAGTTGCAAGTTTGAACAGAAATAAAAAAATAAAAAATAAATACAGAAAATATCAACTAAATGATGAAAATGACTAAAATGCAAAAAAATAGAAACAAAATATGAAAATTATATATAAATTTAAGAAAGTTTACATAAATTCCAAAAATTAAAAATTAATTATGTAAAACTTGAATTTAATTTGGGAAACTAAATCAACTCAAAAATTATTATTCAAAGATTTACAAAAAATATATTTTAGCTTATGACAATCTTAAAAATATAAATACGAGTAAAAATAAAGTTTAAAGTTGGAATTAATATAAAATTATACTAAATATTTCAAAACATTACACATAAATTTCGAAAATTACATATAAATAAAAAACATTACACATAAATTCATAAACAAGTCAAAAAAAATTCTGAAAAAAAAATTATAATAACTAAAATAATATTAGAAAATAGTAATTTTGTAAAACTACAATAAAATTCGGAAAATATTAAATAAATAATGAAAGTATTAAAAAATAAATAAATTATAAAGAATAATCTTGAATTTATAAATAAATTTCTGAATTTATGTTTAGTTTTCTGATTTTTGAAATTTCCTATTTCTTTGTAAATTTCTAAATTCATTTGCAATTTTTAATGTATATTGCAATTTTATTATTTATTTTATGTATCATATATTTATATTATCTAATTGTGTAATATAATATATTTTAGTTTTTCTTATTTTTGACTTATAATTCATAAAATTAATTTCTATTTTCAGAGTAATCTTATAATTTTTAGACTTTATTTATGTTGCTCTGAATTTATATGTATATTTTTATTTTTATGCGCAATTTTATAAATTTAATTATAATGATTGAATTTTTTTCTCATTTGGTTTTAATTAATTCATTTTAATTTTTACATGTATATATTTTAAAAATATAAAATATAATTGTTTATTTTTAAACAAAACTTTCTAATTTACTTATAATTATTTGTAATCAATTAATTGATTTTTAATTAAATTTAAACATATCCCATAATAATTATAAGAATGTTTATAAGGGTAGGGCTAAACATATCCCATAATAATTATAACAAAATTAGACATAAATAAGTTGACTAAAACTTCTTTATAAATTTATAAATTTAAGTTATTTGATTTTATTCTTGTTTTTTTCACCTCGTTTTCTTAACTGCAGAAACTCCAATATTCAATCAAGCTTGCAAGTTGCAACCATAAGAATTAATCCGATGCACTCTCTCTGTTTCTCACTATGGCGGATAACTATTCAACACAAGCTAACTAAACTTAATTTCACGTTTTTTTACTTGTTTTAATTTTACTATTTTCTTATTTTCCATGTTTCTTGAATATAGAGACACATAGGTGGAATTGCAAGTTCATTCATGGCTTTCTTGAGATGGGGCTCCAGATCTGAAGCCTTTCACCGCGAGTGCCAAACTTGATAAATAATACACACTTAACTCTAATCTAGAGTTGATTTTGTTAAGAATTGTGTATACAAGAGTTCATATATATATATATATATATAAATTCTAGAGTCAATTTAATTGTTTTCTTGATCACGCCTGCTGTATATGGGCATGCTCGTTGTTACTTAGAAACATAACAGAGATATAAATAATGAGGAAAGTGAAATAAACCGATTTTTTGCAGGTTAAAAGGGGACAAATTTATGATAAATTAAAGGTTAAAGAAATTGCATAGAGAACTCTTTTGAGGTTTTTTTTTTTCTGGAGAACAAGGAATTTTCTACTTTGATTTGTGAATATTAATTTATTTTTTGTTTTTATATTTTTTATTTTTAAAGAAAATAGTATAATGGATATAAATAAGGTATATTTAAACTTCGGGATATATTTAAAAGTTTTGGGGGTATGAATAGCCCTTATTTATAATTTCAGAAGTTTTTTTCTAATTTTTTAGATTTTAGAACTTATAATATATTATTTTTTGTATTTTAAATATTTCATCTTACTTAGTATATTTTATGGTCATATTTCCTTATTTGGCAACTGATTTTGATAGGAAAATGTGATGGTCTTATTTTTAGACTGAATTTTTTTTTTTTTTTTTTTTTATGGATATAAAATGTGTATTGTGAATATATAATACAAAATCTAAAAGTAATAATGTCAGGTCAGGATGTTTAATTTGTTGGTTTGACTAAAATGTATATAGCGTTAAATCTGATATATTTTTTTTTAACAAAATATATCATGTTTGATAATATTTTATAATATTTTAAATTTTTTTAAATAATAGAAAAATAAGCCAACACATGAGCTTCCTCTGTTCCAATCTTTTAACAACGGAAAAAAGTAACAAGCCTAGGATGGCTACTTGAGAAATGCAACAACAATCAATTGATAACTATCTACAACTCATGAATTTAGGGATTAACAAGTGTAGGAATATAAACGCGTGCTCTACCTAAATTTAACAAAGGCCAATGATCAATCTCCTTATACGTGCTAGTTTCTTTAAAGTCATACACTACCACTTTGCTTCTAGAAGTACTGAAAAGCATTTGACGTCCATTTCCAGTGGTGTATGCTAAGGGTCTCAATCCAATTAAAGGACAATTGTGCCAAATAAACTTCTTCCAAGACTCCTTCACCCCATATTCACCTTTAACCCATATGTCAATGTCGTTATAACGATAGAAAAAGGATAGTGCATGAAGGCATCCGTCAAGTACAGCCAAGCGGTTGCCATTGGCCCCGATCCAGTCTGGTGGATTCAATATTCTCCGATGGAAGTTGCCAAGATCAAGAGCAACAATTGAGATGGGACCATTTTGGGGAAACACAAGCCAGTGTAGTGCACCATTAGCAAACACGCCCGATTGCGGCCAATTCGCATCCAAATAAGGGCATTCCTCAAGTTCTTCCCACAAATCACGCTTCAGACTGTAAACCCATAAACCATACCTCTTGGTTAAAGTCGATTTCGCTCTAACCGCCACTATGTAGTCGTCGGAATCACTGTCGTAACCGAACCCCCACGACGACCCAAGATGAACTGAAGGCAACAAATGTTGGGGTACTGCAAATCGCACATGCTTTCTTGTCGAAGGGTTCCACAAGAAAACATTAGAATAATGTTTATATACGCACAACAAGCCATTACAGACACCCACAACAAAACACTGGTAGCGACAGTTTCCATCCCAAGGTCCTCCGTTTTCTTTCAGAACGGGTGGCGAATTGGCATTCAAAACTGAGTCCAAATCCACGTAACACGCTATATGTCTTTCAAGAAAGATCATCACAGAATGTGATTTGTTTGAGACTTTCAAGTGAGACTTTACGAAATAAGGGCTCTCGATGAGATCACACAATATTTTTGAAACACACTTGAATCTTAGAAGAGACAGCACCGGCAACTGCGTGAGAATTTCGAAAACCATGTCATCTGGAATGTCTGACATTATTATTTCTTGAGTTTAAAAGAAGAGGAGGGGAAATCAAGGGAGGGGGTTTGTGCTGTGGGGATTTATTTATCGCAATCAGGAAGCCTTTCTTTTTTAGGAATTGGTTGGGCCTCGCAATGTCTCCAATAGTGAACTCAACAACAATTAGTTACATCAATAAACGAAAGATTGTTTGAGTTTTTTAAATTTTAGTAAAAAAAATACAACATAAAAGAGATAATGAATACATATGTCAATAAATTATAGAGATACATATTAAAAAATGGAAAATAATTTTTTTTTATATTATAAAAAGAATACCCCAAAAAAAAAAAGATAAAAATAATAGCCAAAAAAGGGAAAAGGTTTGATGCAGTGCAATCACAGTTGCAAATTGCAACTGTTTGCCACAACTCACGTTTCTATTATTTTTTCTTTCCTTATTGTCTAATATTTTTGTTTTATAATTTAACAAATTTTCTAAAATGATTTTAAAAGTCTATGGCTTTTCTTTATTTGTTTGTATAACCTAAAGTTTAAGATAACACTTTTAATGGCTTTTTGTATCACATTTATAAGTGTTGCAATAAACTATTGAATACAACACTTTAAAAAATTGTAGACATGACTGAACCATTATAGACATGACTTTGAACACTTCATTATTTATGCTCTGTTTGCTGAATTATTGAATTTCTACTTTTATATATATGATCTTTAATATATATAAGTTTAATATACATACTTTTCTATTTAAATTATATATAATTTTTAATAGTACTTTAGTTAATATGATACTCGATTTTTTTCAAGATAAAACTAATCTTTGTCTCACTATCCTCAATGGATATGATTAATAAATATATATATATATATAAACATATGTATGATTTAGTATTCTTTTTTTTTTCAAATAGTTCGTACCAAAATATATATTAGCTAGTTTTACTTTAAAGACATATTATCATCAGTTTCAGATATACAAGAAATGTTTTACTCTCATAAGTTTCAGATATAAAAAAAATGTTTTTTATTAATTAACTTGTGAATATTATCTAAAAAATATTGTTTATTAAAAACTGTTACGTGTAAAATATTACATATTTAAAAATATTATCTGAAAATTATTCTATTTAATAGTGTTATCTAAAAATATTATTTGTTTAAATATATTTACATATTTATAACAAAAAGATGATTTACTCATAATTATTCATATTTAAAATTTTGGTCCAAATTGTTGGATTCACAGGAGGTGGTTTAACAAGTTTATTGTTATTTCTTAAGTTTTACAGTATTGTCGTAGCTCAAGCTGCTTGAAAATTGCACAACATCTTTATAGTAAATTTATAGGTTATTTTATTATGGAACTATTTTGTTTTGTAAGATATTCGTGATAACTTGTACAATACTTTGAATATATATATATTAGTTATAAGCATGGACAATCCTCTCACTTATAACCTGGGTTTTAAGTGTTGAGTTAGGCCTTGATGTTCAATATGGTAGTCTAACTCAACACTTAAAACCCAGGTTATAAGTGAGAGGATTGCCCATGCTTATAAGCCTACCCAAGACACTTACCTTAAGCGATGTGGGATACTTAACAATTAGCTATATCTAATCTAAGGTCAACATTCTTCGATGTGCATAGCTTGATAATGTGAAATATTGATCAGGGTAATCTTAATAATTTGTTGGTTGGAGTCGAACTTATATATTATATACTGATTTTTTCTTATACATTTTTATACAAAAAAATATAAATATTTGAAAATGCAATACTTAGCTGTTCCTAGAGAATTTCGCTTGGTGGAAGGGGAAACAACTGCTAATGCACAAAGTGACTGTCCTTTTCGGGAATAGAGTCGAGGCCTTAAAAAGTTTTTATTAACTTAGATGTTTTGTACAAAAAAAGAAGCACATAAAAAATAAAACAAAAATGGCATTTGAAGCAAAAATGCTAAACAACCGAATAAAATATTTGAAGCAAAATTCAGAGGATGAGGCAAAATTATTTAGACATTTTATAAGATTTTTGAAAATTTATAAGATATTTATAAGTGCTTCAAGTATTTGAATAAAATAAAATATTGAAACTTATAAGATGTTATTAATAATCAAAATAACTAAATATAAAAAATTTATTAAAATAATATCATAGTTAAAAAATAAGATACCGTCCTATCCTTTTTACTGATATTTATTTTGGGATAAACTAAAATCTTATTTTTAAAACTTTATCAAATATTTTTCTCTAATCAAATGACCATGCATTTCATTTGCTCGACTGAATGGCAAGTTCGCCCACCATCACCAATTTAAAAAGGCTTGGCGCCTACCTGGGTGCTAGATGCCTGTCTCCCAATTCAATTTTGATTAAATCGGAGTAATTTTTTTTTTCAAAAATCGCTGTCAAGATGGGTTAGGCGCCGCCTTAGGGGGTTCTGTGGGCAAAATATTTTTCAAGTTTTTTTGTTGAGGTTTCATATTTATTTATATTTTCTAAAATAATAATATTAGGTAATTTCTATTCATGTTGCTTCATATGACTTAAATTTTATTTTAATCTACTAATATTTTATGCTATTTTATAAGAGAAATGTACTAGTTGAGGATATAATTATTTTTTATATTTAATATTTTCTCCATCTCAAAAATTATTAATATCATGTCTTTTCACAAAGCTGAGAAAATAAAATTATTACACAAATTTTTATTTATTTATATAACATTTAAATAAAACAACTAATTCAAACATTAATTATTATATATGAAATAAAAAACAAGTTCTAAAATATTTTAATTTTCGTAAAAATGTGCCAAAGAAACTTTAATAGTTCTAACATTGATGCTATGTTTCCAACTATCGATAAGGCTACTACTTACTTGAAGATATTATTATCATTATTTTATGAAAATTAACATTTTCTTTTGTAAATAATTAGTATTTCTTCCGTGCAATACACGATTTATAATATAATAATATAATAAATTATTATAAAAATAGTAATATAATTTTAAAATAAATTAAATAATTATATAAAATATATTTTGATAAAAATTATTTATAAATTATCTAACAATATAAAAATATATTAAATATAGAGTATACCATAATTAATGTATGAAAATGTTATTTTATATTTAAAAATTAATATTTTATTATTAAATATGGATATCAAATTGTAGATCATGAAAAAATGATTAATTTGATATATTTTTCATAAAAAACCGAGTTGATATGAAAAATTTATAAGCCTTTAAAAATTAGAGTAAAAAAAATATAATTGGTTATTATAGTTTCTAAAATAGAAACTAATTTTTGGGCGTGAATTTCTGTATCAATTTATCCTATATCATAGGTTGAGAATTAAAAAAGGAAAAAAAAAAAACTCGATCTACTTAAGCGGTCACCTAGCACCCAACTACCGATTTTTAGCTTTTACACCATTGCCCACCATAATTGCCTCATGCATTGAGCCTCATGGTGGTTGTCTCATGCACCGAGCCTCATTTTTCTTCTCGAAGATCCCGACCTAGTCTTGCTCAAGGAAGGTTGGCTTAGACCAAGTGTTTCCAACGATCAAACTAATGAGAACAAGGTTTAATACCCTTATTCTCAATACTTAACTTGTCTGTCTAAATACATAAAAAATTGCATATATTTTATAGTATATTGTACAGAAATTAGATCCAATGAAAGCAATGTAACTCAATATAATCAAGATAACAATCAATAAAACATTATACTTTATACACATAATAAATCTCTCAAAAAAACCCATCAAAAAAAGTAATTTATCCAAATATGATTGTTTCGATCATCAAGATATTAGTAAAATTACTAAATTTTTTAATTTTGTTTTATTATTGAACAGTATGGCCATAATTCGATAATAAAATTAAATTTAAACACGCAACTTCTACAACTTTCGTTAAGATTGTGTGGCCCACATTTTATCAAATTAAAATATAAAAGAGATTATAATTAGTGTTAAATATTTTTATTGATAATTTAAATGAATAATATATATTGAATATGTTTTGATCAACTTTAATATAATAAGAATTGTTCGATCATGTTGATAGAACAAAACTAGAAAAACTATGAGATCTGTTTACCAAGTTTATGAAAAATTGATCTTTCTTTCCACCTATAAAAGAAATACAGAGTTATATCATTTATATCAATTTATGATTAAATATAATATTGGTATAATAATTTCATGTGTCGTATAATGTAAAACTGAAAATGAATTCTGAAGACAAACCAAAAGAGACAATGCATTGCCTTTATCAAAATTGTCGTATTTGGCAGTCCCAATTAACACCCCAAGACAGTATGCACTAATACTCATATTGTTTGTATGTCACTGTGTATATTTTGTAACATTTTCAAAAGGATTCATATTGAAATGGACTTAAAAATAAAACGTTATAATTACAGAAGATCACTAAACAGCTGATTTTTTGAAGTTCCATCAAGGCAGTATGTACCAACAAACAAAACAAGAATTAAGGTTCATCATATGAGTAATGGTTCTAATCTTACACAAAAAAAAAAAAAAAAAAAAAAAAATAACAAGCTTCCATATGTGGTTGAGAATGAAAAAAAAAAAAAAAGTTTAATGGTGAGAACAATTAATTGATGGCTATCAAAACTAAATTTTGGAATTAAAAAGACTAGGAATATAAACATACCGTTCACCTAAATTTAATAAGGACCAACGATCAATCTCGTAAGACTCCGGAGTTACATAGTTATACACTATCATTTTGCTTGTAAAAGTACTATAAAGCATTTGATATCCCTTGTCTGGAAGATATGTTAAAGGTCTCAATCTATTGAAAGGACAACGGGGCCAAGTATACCTCCTCCAAGACTGCACCCCATATTCTTCCATAACCCACATTTCACTGTACTGAGAATAATAGAAGCAAAAACAAGAAGTTGCATGAAGGCATCCATCAAGTACTGCCAAACACATGTTATTGGGCTCGACCCAATTTGGTTGTTCAAACATCCTCCAACGGAAGTTGACAAGACCAAGAGCAACAATTGAGTCGGGACCATTACGGGGAGACACAAGCCAGTGTAATGCACCATGAACAAACACGCCTGATAGTTCCCATTTCCCATCCAAATAAGGGCATTCCTCAAGTTCTTCCCACAAACCAGGCTTCAAGCTGTAAACCCATAAACCATACCTCTTGGTTGAAGACGATGTCGTCCTAACCACCACTTTGTAGTTGTCGGAATCACTGTCGTAACCGAACCCCCACGACAACCCACCCTGAACTATAGGCAACAGATGTTGGGGAACTGCAAATTAAAAATGCTTTCTTGTCAAAGGGTTCCACAAGAAAATACTAGAATTGTATTTAGATACGCACAATAAACCGTTACAAACGCCCACAACAAAACACTTGTTGCAAAAGTTTCCACCCCAAGGTCCTCGGGTTTCTCTCAGAGCGGGTGGCAAATTGGCTTTCAAAACTGCGTCCAAATCAAAGTAATACGCTATATCTCCATAGTGAGTTAACAACAATCAGTTACATCAATAACCGCAAACTCCATTCTTCTAGAAGCATTAAGCAGGATAATGTAAACAATACAGGTACCCATTGAGAAACTCAGAATGACCGGCGCAAGCTGTGGGCATCCTAATGCGTAGTGAACAATTTTTTAATTTTTTTATAGCTTGGCGCATTTTTTGAGGTTCGACATCATAAAATATCAATAAATCCACCTACAATTCAGTTGCACGAATCTACCGTGCAATGGATCCATAGGAGATTTTACCCATTTATTTATTGGTGTTGTGCATTGCGTCTTTAACAATATTTTGTAATAATTTGTGAGAATATATTGCATGTACAAATATGCATTCTTTGAATCATTCCCTTCATCCCTTTTGAACTATTTATTTTACTTGATGCATTTTTTCATATATATTTATTTTTTATACTATTTGTTGTTTTTACTGTTTTGTTATTATATTCTCAAATTCTATATTGATATATCATGTTTGGTACGCAATTTATTAAAGTTAAAATTATTTACTTATATTGAAATTAATTTTGTATCTTTTATTGAGCCAATTTCTTGAAAACTTACATTAAGTAAATAAAATTCGTGTCCAAAGATGTCAAATTGAATATGAACGGCGGTTCTTGGTCATTGGGGATGAAGAAGGAAGAGTACAAGACTTCTATAGGGAAGAATGCTACAATAGTTGTAGAATAAATAAACTGAAAGTTGGTTGGAAATTATACTGATCGAGGATCAACATAACATCTTCGTGTTTTCACTTTGAGATGCTGAATATTAAAAAAAAATATTTGTTAACATACAACAAAATACAAGTTCATTGCCCAAGTGTTTCATACAATCAAACCATATGAGAACAAGGTTTAATACAACATATGTTATGATATATTCTACAGAAATTAGATCCAATCAAAGCTTTAAAACTCAATATAATCAAGATAACAATAAATAAAAGAATAAACTTTATAAACATAATAAACCTCTCAAACACCTCATCCAAAAAATATTTAATCCAAATATAAATATTTCGATCATCAGGATTGAAGTGAAATTACTAAATTATTAAATGCAGTTTTTATTATTGCTCACTACGGGCATATTTCAATAATATAATATAATGTAAACATGCAACTTCTACAGCTTTCATGTAAGATGTTGTGGTCCACGTTCCATCAAATTAAAATGTTAAGATATTTAATTATTAATTTTAAATATTTCAATTTATAATTTTAAATAAATAATATTTACTGAATGTTAATTGTAATATAATAAAAATTGTTGAAACATGTTAACACAAAAAAAAATAGAAAACCTTTTTGTTTTGAAAGTCAATGAAAGATTGGTCTTCTCTCCACTTATAAAAGGAATAAGAGTTATATTATTACTATCGAGATATATCTTTTCAAAATTATTGCCTTAATTATGATTTTGTATATAAGATCAATGTTAAATTATAATTTATGTTATATTTACATAAAACTTCATGCTTATATTTCAAACATATTACTTTCATGACCAAATAAAGTGGGTGAGCTTGTAAAACTTTCTGTATATCGGATGTATCGTGCAACTCAAAGTATAGCATTGTTTATTTAGCTAAAAGTTATTACTTGTTTATTTGAAAATATTACGACTGATTTGTTATTTTAAAAAAATAGTAATATTTTTCAAATAAATAAGTAATAATTTGTAGTTAAATAAATAATACTTTTTAGACTAATTACTTGATGACATTTGTTTTGATCAAATACTTCTTGAGTTATTTATTTTAAAGTCAATAACAATTTAATGGTAAAAGTAATGTTTTGCCTCTTAACATTTGTTCTCAAGTTTAGTTATCCTCCAAATCTTTTATTTGGGAAATTTTTCCTTTTTACCCTTTATTTTAAAATTTAATATCCACAATAATTTATTTTGGGACTAATTATGTCTTTATTATATTGTAAGTAAGCTAATAAGAAGATCTTATATTCATCAAATCAAATTTATTAGTTTTAACAATCATTAATTTGAAGTATAAAATTTTTTGTAGTCATCCTGGTATAAATAAGTTTGTAATTGACACTAAAATCATTTGTTATATCAAAGGAAGATTAAATCAAATAATGTATTTTTTTTGGGATGCGTGGGATAAGTGCACCTTATTTCAAAGGTTGGAGGATATATTGGTACTTTGTCATAAAGTTGTAATTGATTTTAAAATCAATAAAAAAGATATAAATTAGTCTTGGATTATTACTTTATGTACAAATTGAATCCTCTATTTTTTTAAAAATATAAATAGAATTTTTAACTTTTAAAATGGGTTAAAATAAATAAGTTATTTTGTTGGCTGTCGAGACCAATAAATAATAAAACACTTATTCATACAGATGTGTGATACTGATGAACAAGAATCGTATCCACAGAGACAAGTAGTTTTTATTCTTTTGTTGTAACTAAAATTAGGGGAGTTTAAGATTTGGTGAATGTCAATATTCAATTGAACGAGAACAATGTATAATGCGAATGCAATTTAGTTTAAGTAAATTCAACCAAGGGGTAACTTTAAAATATGTTCGTAGAATCGATCATGGATATAAAAATGGTTCTTTCATTCAATTATTAAATTGGTTATAAGTGATGGTATGACCAAAACAACCTATCTCTCCTTAGTTGTTTGATAATCAGGGTACGACCTCTAATTATTTCCCTTATCAATAAACAATTCTAAATACGATCGTAGAATTTAATTTATCAATAGCATTAGGTAGAGAGAGACTACCAATTCTAGCAAAAAACGCACATGTAGGTTTATTTAAGCCAGATCATATATCTCCATAACAGACTGGTTCAAATAATCATGTTATTGTACCACAAATATTAGAATGATTAAACAATTACGAATTTAACAATCTAATTGGCAACTTATTGTTTCAATTGTCGAAAGATTGGCCACCTCATTCAATCATCAAAACAATAAGATTTATTGCTCACAGAAGATATATGAATAACGAAGAATGAAAGAACAAATAAAAACTAATTAGATCTCACAATTCGGACGAATATAGTCATCTGTAATTCCTTTGGATGAAAAGGTGAAACTTAGCCTTCCATGAAAAATTCCAGTCAATACAAAAATCAAAAGAGTGTTTCAAAATTCTAGGTATCCCTCCTCTCTATAACTCTCCAAAATATGAAGTCTCCCATACTCCCCACTAATTCTAACAATAATTATCATTATAAATCAGAAGTAACTGCCATCACTTAGTGGAGAAAGAAAAATTGGCGGTTATGTTTATTTCCATTAGTGGGCGTTTCAAACTAAGGCGTGCCCACGCCTTACACGATTTTTCTTTGACTGCTTCGTTCGAAGGTAAGGCGTGCCCATGCCTTATGTAAAAAATTTTGGATGGTCCTTGCACATCTTCAAATCCATCATTTTATATCTAAGATACATCAATCTATCCAATTGCCCTACAAAACACAATCTTTAATCAAAATTCAAGAACAAAGCATGATTATAAATCAAAACCAAGGGAAATAAGATAAAGAAATACAGATAAAATATATCCTAATCACATTTAAATAAATTAAAATACCAAAATAAATCTAAAAAATATTTAATATATTAGAAAAATATTTAGATAAATAAAATAAAATAAATATTTAAAAGTAAAATGATAAAATTGAAGTTATTATAAATAAAAATTATCTAAACACCTTAAATGATTTAAATATAATAAAAATAAAATATCTAAAAAAATAAGAAATCATCACATCTCAAACCCTTTTTTATATTTAACTTGTTAATAAATTTTATTTTATTAATTTATTGATTTATTTAAGTATATTTATGATTAATTTATTAATTTTTAGATTTATTTAATATTTTTAAATTTTATTTAGCTAAATTAATATTTTGAAGGGTTCTATTTATTATATATTTAAAAGTTTAGTGGCTTATTTGACCTTTTTTGTTAGATGGTGTTTGGTCCCAAAAAAAAATGAAAAAAAGAAAGTCAGAAGGACATTAAATCAAATAATGTTTATTTGGGACGCGTGGGATAATTGCACCTTATATCAAAGGTTGGAGGGTATATTAGTACTTTCTTATAAAGTTGTAATTGATTTTAAAATAAATGAAAGGTATAAATTAGTCCTCCATTAGTACTTTAGGTATAAATTGAATTCTCTATTTTTTTTAAATAAATAG
Source organism: Caryopteris x clandonensis (assembly GCA_028749325.2). Taxonomy (NCBI): domain Eukaryota; kingdom Viridiplantae; phylum Streptophyta; class Magnoliopsida; order Lamiales; family Lamiaceae; genus Caryopteris; species Caryopteris x clandonensis. The sequence goes on from JAPYKT020000004.1 coordinate 6,334,163, forward strand.
GATCTTTAATTTTTAAAATAGGTTAAATAAATCCTGAATTTTTTATTACCAAATAAACAGGTCATTTCAATAAATTAATATACCAAAATAAATTTAAAAAATATTTATTAAATTAGAAAAATATTAAGATAAATAAAATTAAATTAAATTTCAAATAAAATAAAATAAAATAAATATTTAAAAATAAAATGATAAAATTTAAGTTATTTTATAGATTTTATATTTAACTTGTTAATAAATTTTATTTTATTAATTTATTGATTTATTTAAGTATATTTATGATTAATTTATTGATTTTTAGATTTATTTAATATTTTAAATTTTGTTTTGTTAAATTAATATTTACGAGGGTCCTATTTATTGTATATTAAAAATTTAGTGGCTTCTTTGACTTATTTTAAAAGTTCATGGGCTTGTTTGATCTATTTTAAAAGCTAAATATCTTATTTGTATAAAAATAATTTAGAACTACTTTGAGTGTGAGGTATTAATTGAGGGACTAATTTGTACATTTTCCCTAAAATAAATGGGGTTGGGGTGTTTTATCACAAAATGAAAAATTAAGGGAGATTTATCATAAATTGAAAGATTAGAGGGTCAATTGCGATTTTTTTTCCTTTTTTTCCTAATTGACATAAAACTATATATATTGAATAAATGTTTTAAGTGGTAGATTCTATTGAATAATGATGAATAAATTAAATTAAATTATATTAGATAAATTAGTAAGAAACTAAACTCTAAATATTATGATTAAATATAGTTTGGAATAATAATTTCAAGCCCTGCATAATGTAAAACTGGAAGGAAATTGCAAAATTAGTTTCATAATTATAAGATATTTGCAATTTCACGGCACCGTTGTAGCTCAAGCTGATTGAAAATTGCACAACATCTTTATAGTAAGTTTATTTTATCATAGAACTATTTAGTTTTGTAAGAAGTTTGTGAGTAACTTGCACAATACTTTGAATAGATATATTTAATCTAAGGTCAATATTCTTCAATGTCCGTAGTCTGATAATGTGAAATATTAATTCGAACGATCTTAATAATTTTATAACTATAAAATATTTGTAATTTTACAGCACCGTTGTAGCTCCAGCTGCTTAAAAATTGCACAACATCTTTATAGTAAGTTTATAGGTTATTTTATCATGAAACTATTTTGTTTTGTAAGATGTTTGTGAGTAACTTGCACAATACTTTGAATAGATATATTAGCTATATCTAATTTAAGGTCAACATTCTTCTATGTTCGTAGCTTGATAATGTGAAATATTGATTAGGAGGATCTTAATAATTTGTAGGCTGGAGTCGAACTTATAAAGTATATCCTAATTTTTCTTATACATTTTTTACAAAAAAATATAAATTTGAAAATATGCAATACTTAGCTATTCTTAGAGAATTTGCTTGGAGGAAGGGGAAACAACTGCTAATGCCAAAGTGACTGAGATGAAACTGTCCTTTTCGTGAATAGAGCCGAGGCCTTAAAAACTTTTTATTAACTTAGAAAAAAAATGACATTTGAAGGAAAAATGCTAAACAGCTGAATAAAATATTTGAAGCAAATCTTTTCGTGACCCATAAAATTAAGATGATGAGGTAAAAATATTTAAATATTTTATATGTCTTACATTTTATAAGATTTTTGAAAATTTATAAGATATTTATAAGTGGTTCAAGTATTTGAATAAAATAAAATATTGAAGTTTATAAGATGTTATTAATAATCAAAATAACTAAATATAAAAAATTTATTAAAATAATATCATATTTAAAAAATAAGATACGGTCCTAACCTTTTTACTAATATTTATTTTGGAATAAATTAAAATCTTATTTCTAAAACTTTATCAAATATTTTTCTCTAATCAAATGACCATGTATTTCATTTGTTTGACTGAATGAAAAGTTCGCCCACCATAGTTGCCTCATGCATCGAGCCTCATGGTGGTTGCCTCATGCACTAAGCTTCATTTCTCTTCTCAAAGAGGCCGACCTAGTCTTGTTCTGGGAAGGCTGGCTTGGACCATGTGTTTCATACAAATCAAACCAATGAGAACAAAGTTTAAAAATTACATATATTTTATGATATATTATAAAGAAATTAGTCCAATTAAAGCTTTAAAATTCAATAAAATCAAAGATAGCAATCAATAAAACCTTATACTCTATATACACAACAAAACTCTAAAACAACCCATCCAAAAAGTAATTTATCCAATATGATTATTTCAATCATCAAGATTTTAATAAAATTACTAAATTTTTAATTATTGTTTTTATTATTTAACCCTACGGGCATATTCAATAATAAGATTAAAATTTAAACATGCAACTTCGACAACTTTATTAAGATTGTGTGGTCCACCTTCCATCAAATTAAAATATTAATATATTTTATAATTAGTTTTAAATATTTTATTATAATTTAAATAAGTAATATTTATTGAATATGTTTAGATCAGTTATAATATAATAAGAATTGTTAGAACAAAATTAGAGAAACTCTGATATCTAGTTAGGAATTTACTAAAAATTGATATTTCCCTCCATCTATAAAAGGAACACAGAGTTATATAATTTATATCTATTTATGAAAATTACTCTACAAGTATGAGCAATCATAGAATGGAGAAAATAATCTCTTCTTCCATTATTGATAAAAAGAAAATAAGATAAGTCTTTTCATTATTGTTGTCTTAATTGTGATCTTATATATATATAAATGTGATCTCGATTATATTTGCATAAACTTTTATGGTGGGCGATAGTGTAAAAGTGGAAAATTGGTAGTTGGGCGCAAGTGACCGCCTAAGTGAATTGAGTTTTTTTTATTTATTTATAATATTGAGCTTATGATATATGATAAAATATATCACAATTTTGCAGGAAGTATTATTTATAAAAGAAAATGTTAATTTTCATAAAATAATGATAATAATATCTATAAATAAGTAGTAGCATTATTAATAGTAGGAAACATAGTATCAATGTTGAAAAAGAAAAATGGGAACTATGTTTCTTTGGCACATTTTTAGGAAAGTTAAAAAATTTTAATTTTAATTTATAATTTGTGTTAAATATTTTTATTTATAATTTAAATAATTAATATATATTGGATATATGTTTTGATCAACTTTAATATAATAAGAATTGTTCGATCATGTTGATAGAACAAAACTAGAAAAACTATGATATCTGTTTAGCAAGTTTATGGAAAATTAGTCTTTCGTTCCACCTATAAAAGAATACAGAGTTATATAATTTATATAAATTTAGGAAAATTACTCTATAAGTATGAGCAATCATAGAATGGAGAAATTATATCTTCCATCATTGATAAAAGAAAATAAGATATGTCTTTTCATTATTATTGTCTTAATTGTGATCTTATATATAAAAATGTGATCTCGATTATATTTGCATAAACTTTTATCCTTCAATTTTACACATATTACTTTCACAATGAAGTAAAGTGGGTGAGGTTTTATTGGTAACATTTTAATAAGAGGAAGTCAAATTATCATACAATATTATTGGTAACATATAAGACTCTGAAATATATTTTATAAAACATATAAGTGTTATTTAAAATTGATATTGTAAGTGGTGAGTTTTATAAAATAATATCAATTGAATTGAATTATATTATATTGGATGAATTAATAGTTTAGGGATTTGAACTATAAATATTATGATTAAATATAATATTGGTATAATAATTTCATGTGTTGCATAATGTAAAACTGAAAATGAATTCTGAAGACAAACCAAAAGAGACAATGCAGTGCCTTAATCAAAATTGTTGTATTTGGCAGTCCCAATTAACACCCCAAGACAGTATGCACTAATACTCATATTGTTTGTATGTCACTGTGTATATTTTGTAACATTTTCAAAAGGATTCATATTGAAATGGACTTAAAAATAAAACGTTATAATTACAGAAGATCACTAAAACAGCTGATTTTTTGAAGTTCCATCAAGGCAGTATGTACCAACAAACAAAACAAGAATTAAGGTTCATCATATGAGTAATGGTTCTAATCTTACACAAAAAAAAAAAAAAAAAAATAACAAGCTTCCATATGTGGTTGAGAATGAAAAAAAAAAAAAGTTTAATGGTTAGAACAATTAATTGATGGCTATCAAAAACTAAATTTTGGGATTAACAAGACTAGGAATATAAACATACCGTTCACCTAAATTTAACAAGGACCAAGAATCAATTTGGTAAAACTCCCAAGTTAGATAGTCATACACCACCATTTTGCTAGTAGAAGTACTGAAAAGCATTTGATATCCATTGTCAGGAAGATATGTTAAGGGTCTCAATCCATTCAAAGGACAACAAACCCAAGCAAACCTCGTCCAAGACTCCTCCACCCCATATTCTTTCATTACCCAGATTTCAATGTATCGGTAATAATAGGAGTAAAAACAAGTTGCGTGAAGGCATCCATCAAGTACTGCCAACGAGATGATATTGGCCTCGATGCAATCTGGTGGTCCGAACATCCTCCAACGGAAGTTGCCAAGATCAAGAGCAACAATTGAGATGGTACCATTATGGTGACACACAAGCCAGTGTAGTGCACCATTAACAAACACGCCCAAATGCCACCAATTCCCATCCAAATAAGGGCATTCCTCAACTTCTTTCCACAAATCACGCTTCACGCTGTAAACCCATAAACCATACCTCTTGGTTGAAGACGATGTCGTCCTAACCACTAGTTTGTAGTCATCGGAATCACTGTCATAACCGAACCCCCACGATGACCCACCCTGAATTATAGGCAACAGATGTTGGGGTAATGCAAATTGAAAATGCTTTCTTGTCAAAGGGTTCCACAAGAAAACCTTAGAATTGTATTTATATACGCACAATAAGCCGTTACAAACGCCCACAACAAAACACATGTAGCGACAATTTCCACCCCAAGGTCCTGCGGTCTCTCTCAGAACGGGTGCCAAATTGGCATTCAAAACTGAGGCCAAATCGACATAACTGGCTATATCTCTTTCAACATAGATCATCACAGAATTTGATTTGTTTGAGAGTTTCAAGTGTGACTTTACGAAATAAGGGCTGTCGATGAGAAGGCCCAATCTTTTTGAAACACACTTGAATCTTAGAAGAGACAGCACCGGCAACTGGGTGAGAATTTCGAAAACCATGTCATCTGGAATGTCTGCCATTATCAGTTCTTGGATTTAAACGAAGAAGGGGGAGGGGGGAATCAACATATGGGTTTTGTGCGAGGTGTGGGTATTTATTTATAGCAATCAGAAAGCCTTTGTTCTTAGGAATTGGTTGGGCCTACGCAATGTCTCCACAGGGAGTTTAACAACAATCAGTTACATCAATAACCGAAAAGGTTTACAAATAACCGCAAACTCCATTCTTCTGGAAGCATTAGCACTTAAGAAAGCGTAAGCAGGAAAATGTTAAAAAATAATTCAAAGAATTAGAGAGGTAGGGGGTGAAAATTAAAGTTTCTGTGGACCATGAAAATTGAGAGGAATGGTGATTATCCTCTGTACCTTTCTTTTTAGTTTTGATAAAATTAATAATCGGACACAATTTTGAACAAAGTTGTCCAAGTGAAAGACATAATAAAGTAATAGACCTGGCCATTAAGCAGCATATTGCACATAATGCGATAAAACAAATAATACAGGAAAAAAAAGAAACATATATAACTTTGTTTCATGAATTATTATTTGAAGAAATAATACAAATGTTATTTTTTGTAAAATCATTGCCACTATGCCACAATATTTAGTCATTGTTAACGACACATTTATAAGAACGTAATTAACAAAGTAGAATTGTCTCATATATTAACTTATTAACTTAGCGAGCATGCAAGTTCCTTAGATAATTTTGTATTTCCAAATGTGACAAGTTCAATAGAAATTTCTTATGGTCTCAATGAGCCATATTCCATTTTCTACAATTGCATAATCAAAATATAGTCATAAAAGAAAGATAAAGATTTTTAAGCTCTAATTTTACAATGAAGTTGGATGTTAAAATTTTACTTTTCAATTTTGATTTGAATTAAAAAATAATATTAATTAAAAATATTTAAAAATCAGTAATAAATATAAAAATATTAATTGAATAAGAAATATTATTCAAAAGTATAAAACTATTATATTATAAATTCTAAAAAAGTGAAAAGTAAATAATTTTAAAAATAAAAAAAAATAAAAAAATATCAATCAACTAATGAAAATTACTAAAAAAATGAAAAAATTAAAAACAATATAAGAAAATTATAAATAAATTTTAGAAATAACACATAAATTCAAAAAAAAATAATTATGAAAATCCAAAATTAAATTCAGAAAACTATAAGATTATTTTGAAACAAATGAATTTAAATGTTTTATATTCAAAAATTTAAAAAAACTTAATATTTAGTTTATGACAATCTTACAAATATAAATTTTAAAATGTAAATAAGATTGAATTTTTTAAAGAATTCAAATTAAATTAAAAACCTTATAAATAAAATGAAAATTACAAAATATTTCAGAAAACTACACAAAAGATTTGAAAATTACATATAAATCCTAAAACATTACACATAAATTCATAAACAAATCAAATAAATTCTGAAAAAATATTCTAATAAAATACTATCAGAACATAATAGTTTCGTAAAACTATAATTAAGTTCGGAAAATATTAAATAAATAATGAATTTATATTTCTCTGAATTTATAATTAAGTAATCTTATAAATTTTAGAGTTTGTTTATATTTCTCTGAATTTATATGTATAGTTTTGTATTTTACGTTTAATTTTCTAAATTTAATTATAATTATTGAATGTTTCTCATTTAGTTTTAATTAATGTAATTTCATTTTAGTTTTTACATTTGTTTATTTTTAAAAATATAAAATTTAATTGTTTATTTTTAAATAAAACTTTCTAATTTATTTATAATTATTTGTAATCAATTAATTAATCTTTAATTAATTTTATATGTGTAATGTTAAGTTTATTTATAATTTGAGAAGTTTTTTTCTAATTTTTTAGATTTTCAGAACTTATAATATATTATTTTTTTGCATTTTTAAATATTTGATCTTACTCATTTTATTTTAATAGTCATTTCTAAATTTTCGGAATTATATCTATATATTTTTATTTGAATTTTTTCATATTTCCTGATTTGGCAACTGATTTTGGAGGGAAAATGTGTTAGTCCTATATTTAGGTTGATTTATGTTTTTATATAGATATATACAGGGATGTATATTGTGCATCCTCATATTTTATTTGTAGGTTTACTAATCTATATAACGTCAGATTTAGAGACATTTTTTTAACAAAAACATAGGCTGGTGACATTTTATAATATGTTGAAAAAAATTATAATAAAAAAAAGTTATAAGCTTCATCACACGAGTAGTTTTTCCAATCTTGCCAAAAAAAAAATTAATAATAATAATAAATAAATTATATTTATATATATATATATGTAATAGTAAACGGGGTTTCTATAATTCTTATTATCATTTTTTTCACCCATTTTTTTTCCTATAAATGAAAATGTAAATTTTTAGAAAATATTGTTATAGTGCTAACCAATAAGCTTAGAATACCGATCTGTTGAACTTATTTCTAAAATTTTCAGTTTTTCCCGCCTATTTTTCTTTCCACAAATGGAAAGACGAATTGTTAGGGAATATTGTTATATTGCTAACCAATAAGCATTCATTTTAATATATTTATAATATATTTAGAATACGGATATGTACTGATATGTTTGAATTGATTTCTAGATTTTTCAGCAATATGTATCTATTAAACTGAATGTTCTTGACAGTAATATATCTCATATCTAAATAATCTATTTTATTTTAATATATTTATATTTTCAAAATTTTGTTATATTTGATTTAGTAATATTACAAAATTTGGAACATTGATTTTAACTTACGAATTCCCACAATAATCTATTCATATATGTAACATATCTTTTTTTGTTTCCAACAATGAAAAGAGGGATTTTTAGGAAATGTTGTTATATTGTTAACCAATAAGCATTCATTTTTAATATATTTTGAATACCAATATGTTAAACTGATTCCTAAATTTTGTTGCAATACATATCTATTAAATTGAATGTTTGTAACAATAATATTTGATTTAGTAAAGATATAAGATTTGGAAAAATATATATCATATCTAAATAATATGCAGCATAAAATGTCGATATGTAACCGATTCCTAGATTTTTCAGCAATACCTAACTATTTATTGAACTTAATTTTATTATGAATAGTATATCATTTTTTGTCATCTACATTGTGCACTCTCACTATTCATATACTTTTTTTACCTTCCTTTATTGATTTGTAATGTCTACTATTTTCAAATGTTCATCCGCAAGAAGGGATTGAACTCTTAGAATTCATCTAGTTCGCTACATTATCTTATGTTTTGAGTGTGTTTTTAAGGATGAATAGGTATCGTCAAAAATTAAATCTTATAATAAAGATGATAAAATCGATAATATGAAACATGCAATATTTAACACATTTAATTCATTATTTTTTTTAGAGTGATATTATTCGTGATCAAGCAAGAAATTCACACATATATTGTCTCTGATACCATGGTGTCAAATCACGAATGTAAATTCAAAACAACAAGCCATTGATATAAGTTAAAATTTTTATGGCAAAAAAAATGTTCACGATTTTAAGGACTCACGGTTTCCTATGAATAAATTCAAATTCAAATCATTCGATTGGATATCTAGTCTAGAGAAGAAAGATAAAACCCTTTTGTTTGATACTCTATTTTTTATTTATTATTATTTAATTTTTCTATGTGTTATTCTAATCAGATATATTAATTTTTTGTGTTGATTTATAAGATGTGATTGATCGAGTTTATGGGATGCAGCCACCTAGATCCATGCCGACAAAGGATGGCTCGAAGAGGCTCATGGAGATGACTCTTGAAAATCACATGTATTTTAAATTTTCTAGATTATATAATATAATATATAATATATTAATTTTTTCAACTTAAATTTAAATGTAATATTGAAAATTATTGTTAATATTGGTATATTTTCTATTGTATTGAAGGAATAATAAACTGATAGTGACTTATGGGATGAGTTTATTGAGAAACTGATGTATTATATGAGTTTATTATGGTATATAATAAAGTGATTGTTTCTATTTTTGTTATTATCATTTTTCCCGCCCATTTTTTTTTGCACAAATGAGAAAACGGATTTTTAGGAAATCTTGTTATATTGTTCACCAGTAAACATTCATCTAATTTTTTTTATATTTTTATTTGTTAATATTGGTAATGTTACTAATTTTATCAAAACTAATTAAAAAATTAATATATCTTCATAATTACTTGATTTTAAGAAATGAATTATGAATTTGTGGCAAATTCGATACTATATATAATAATAAATGACCTTCACATTGATATACCAGTTTTTATTCAATTTTCTTGTTTTCAATAGAAAATACTATATATTTGGTAATTAGATATTTTTATTTTATGAATAAAATTAATTAATGTTCACATATGATTTTATATGTAATATTTATATTCTTATTATATTTATGATACATATATAAATTATTGAACATAATTATATATATATATATATATTTTTTAAAATATTAATTTTATGTAATTTTGAAATTTAATTATGTTATACTATAATAATATATTTGTGAATCGCACAAGAGAACATACTAGTAAATAATAATAAGCCTAGGATATGTATATGACAAATACAACAACAATTAATTGATAACTATCAAAAACTCATGAATTTAGGGGTTAACAAGGGTAGGAATATAAACGAGTGATCTACCTAAATTTAATAAAGGCCAATGATCAATCCCCTTATACGTGCTAGTTTCAAAGTCATACACTACCACCATTCCCCTAGAAGTACCGAAAAGCATTTGTCGTCCATTTCCAGCTAGGTATGCTAAGGGTCTCAATCCATATAAAAAACATGTGTACCAAATAAACCTCTTCCAAGACTCCTTCACCCCATATTCATTCATAACCCATATTTGAATGTAATTATAACCATAGAAAAAAGATAGTCCATGAAGGCATCCGTCAAGTACCTCCAAAGAGAAGTCAAAGGCATGGACCCATTTTGGTGGATCCAACATCCTCCAGTGGAAGTTGCCAAGATCAAGAGCAACAATTGAGAGGGGACCATTTCGGGGAGACACAAGCCAGTGTAGTGCACCATTAACAAACACGCCCGACTGCCGCCAATTCCAGTCCAAATAAGGGCATTCCTCAAGTCCTTTCCACAAATCACTCTTCAGGCTGTAAACCCAGAAACCATACCTCTTGGTTGAAGACGATTTCGTCCTAACCACCACTTTGTAGTCCTCGGAATCACTGTCGTAACCGAACCCCCACGACGACGCACGCTGAACTGCAGGCAACAGATGTTGGGGTACTTCAAAGTGAACATGCTTTCTTGTCGAAGGGTTCCACAAGAAAACATAATTAGAATTGTATTTGTATACGCACAACAAGCCGTTACAGACGCCCACTAAAAAACACATGTAGCGACAGTTTCCACCCCAAGGTCCTCCATTTTCTTTCAGAAGGGGTGGCGAATTGGCATTCAAAACTGAGTCCAAATCGACGTAACGCGCTATATCTGTTTCAAGAAAGACCATGACAGAATGTGATTTGTTTGAGAGTTTCAAGTGAGACTTTACGAAATAAGGGCTGTCGATTAGATGGCTCAATTTTTTTGAAGCACACTTGAATCTTAGAAGAGACAGCACGGGCAACTGCGTGAGAATTTCGAAAACCATGTCGTCTGGAATGTCTGCCATTATCATTTCTTGAGTTTAAACGAAGCGGGGGAAATCAACTGAGGGGGTTTATGCGAGGTGTGGGGATTCTTAAAACTTGGGAGTCTTAAATTATTAATGGGCCGAACTGGTTGGGCCGAATTTAAGATCAACTCGGCCTTATGGCCCGCCTGACGATGATTTTGGAAATTAAATGAACTGTGCATACCCTAGACGCTAAGATCTTTTGATTTTCGAATATGGCTATCGAATTAAACATGGTTAATTTAATATAATACTTGTTTAAAATAATTTTAAAATATAATATTTGTACATGTAAAAATTATGGTGAATATTCTTTTATGAAAAAATAGACAAATCATGACGTGTTGGTTGTATTTATTTATTATACAAAAACTACGAAAATATATCTCCACATGCCCATGCATAACACGCGCCAATTGCTTATATTTGTCTAATTGTCTAATTAAGGTTTAATTTATTATAGTCAATCATTTTTCTTTAAATCTTTGTGTTTCTCGTCATTAATCTTTATCTTTATCAAACTAGATAATTGATCCTATAACTTAATAGTAAATTATTTTTCAGGATTCTGATTAATTTATTTTGTGATCTCTTTTTAATGTGATTAAATCGTAACCATCGCTTTAAAAAAAATTCAAGAGAAGTAACAAAAAAGAAATAATTGCCACATTTTTTTTTGTAAGTTATGGGTGAAAGAAATTGAAGTACTCTCTATCACATCTTAATAATTATTTAAATATAATTTAAGTATTGTTTGTTCATTATTTTTAATTAAATTACTGGAGTACTAATTTATTATTATAAGACAAAAAATATATAAATCTTTGATTTATAAAATTTTGATAGAACTATTATATTAGAATCGTATCTACATAAAATGCATTAATAATAATATTAATTTTTTTGACTTCAAACAAAATGTAGAAAATCAATTATTTTTATAAAATCTATAATGTATTTTATAAAATTTGTTTTCAATTATTTAAAAAAATTAAAATATGATAAATTTACGATTGTTATATTATGACTTAAAATTCATAATTTTCAATAATTGTATAGTTTTTTCTCTGATGTTCAATTGACACTCAATTTTTTTTCTCTTCGGTTCAATTGATTGATTGACAGTAATATTTTCTCTTGTCCATTTTGTTTTCTTAGTGAATATCCTCATGTTTTTCTTCCTAATCTCATCGTATATAATATTTTGCTGTTTGTTTTTATAATATATGCATACATCTTGGAACATTAATTTTCTCCAAGAAATAATAGTTAATTCTAGAGAAGAGTAAAAAAGTTCTCCTTTTTATTCTTTTTTCTTCTTTAATACTTATATCTTTAAACATATATGGATTGACTAAAGAAAAAAAAAAGTATCATGAATATCATTAATACTTGAACTTCATAATATCATACACATAAATTCATAACAAAATAATATATCCGTACATTGAACGAGCGCAACTACTAGTTTAAATAAAAAATGAGAGGTCGTGATGTTTTATCTGTAGGTTTGATTCATCTTTATAACGTGACTATTTAACCAAAAACATTAGGTCCGGTGATATTTTATAATTATTTGAATTATAATTACAAAAAATGTAAACTTTAAAATATTTTATAATATTATGGTAATTAAGCCAACATATAACCTTCATCATATGAGTAGTCGTTTCAATCTTGCAATAGCAGAAAAAAAAGGCCAAGGATATGTACTTGAGAAATACAACAACAATTATTGATGAGTATCTAAAGCTCACGAACATGAGGGTTAACAAGGGTAGGAATAAAAACGAGTGGTTTACCTAAATTTAGCGAACGCCAATGATCAATCCTCTCATATATGCAGGTTACAAAGTCATACACTATTACTTCGCTAGTTTGAGTATTGAAAAGCATTTGACGTTCATTTCCAGCTGGGTATGCTAAGGGTCTCAATCCGCGAAAAGAGCAATTGTACCAAGTAAACTGCTTCTTCCAAGGCTCGTTCACCCCATATTCATTCATAACCCATATTTGCATGTAATTATAAAGATTTAAAGCAGCTTGTGCATGAAGGCATCCATCAAGTGCCGCCAAAAAGTATCCATCGGCCCTGATCCAGTGTGGTGCATCCAACTGCCTCCAATGGAAGTTGCCAAGATCAAGAGCAGCAATGAAGATGCGACTAATCCGGGGAAACACAAGCCAGTGTAGTGCACCATTAGCAAACACGCCCCACCGCCACCAATTCACATCCAAATAAGGGCAGTCGTCAAATTCATCCCACAGATCAAGCTTCAGGCTGTAAACCCATAAACCATACCTCTTGGTTAAAGACGATGCCGTCCTAATCACCACTCTGCAGTCGTCCGAATCACTGTGGTAACCGAACCCCCACGATGACTTAAACTGAGCTAGAGGCAACAGATGTCGGGGTACTGCAACGTGAACATGCTTTCTTGTCAAAGGGTTCCACAAGAAAACATAATCACAATGGTATTTGTATACGCACAACAAGCCGTTACAGACGCCCAAAAAAATATTTGCGTCGCAGCAGTTTTCACCCCAAGGTCCTACGACTTCTTTCAGAGCGGGTGGCAAATAGGGATTTAAAACTGCGTCCAAATCAAAGTAATACGCTGTATCTGTTTGAAGAAAGATCATCATAGAATGTGATTTGTTTGAGAGTTTCAAGTGAGACTTTACGAAATAAGTGCTGTCGATTAAATCACGCAATCTTTTTGAAACACACTTGAATCTTAGAAGAGACAGCACCGGCAACTGCACAAGAATTTCAAAAACAATTTCTTCTGGAATATATGCCATTATCATTTCTTGAGTTTAAACGAAGAGGGGGAAATAGAATCAAGAGAGGGGATTTATGTGAGGTTTGGAGATTTATTTTTAGATATGCACGCAGCGGACTATAAATTAGTTAGAATAAGTAGTTGAGTCGGTTAGAGATGCTGTTAGCTGAGGACAAAATATATATTTATTAATTAATGAATAATTCCTATCAAACTAATTTAATAATATTATTTAGCAAAACGTGTTGGTAAATCAATTTTATAAAAACTACAAAATAGTGTGACTTATTACATGAAATAACATTTTAACTTCTCAGAAAGCGAATTAAGTAAAATATAATCTACTTATTTAGTGTAGTAAATTAAATGGCTCAATTTACTATATAGAATTAAATGGGCTTTAAAATGCCTAAATATTGTCGATTTGTTGCACTTTATAAATGGCATTCGATTTTACGTCCTATTTTACTAATGAGATGGCCGTAAACTGTTATAATTATATTTTGAAGTTTTATGAAATTAAAATGATAAATTATAAAATTTGAAACAAATTAATATTTTAAATAAATTGCTACTGGCTTACAAAATAAAATATGTTTCTTATCAAACAATAAAAGGTGACCATCTTTTATGAATACCTTTGACCAAACACTTCGATATTAATTGGGTTATTTACACAAATAATGCAGATTTTTTTTTTTTTTTGTAAAATAGGGTAGTTTTGAAAATTGTTCCGAAAATAGGATAAAACGTCACGTCCGGTGATTTTTTTGGTAAAAATGTCACCGGGCCGGACGTTTTAATTTTGAAAATAAAAATGTCAGGTCCGCTGACGTTTTTATTTTCAAAATTTATGTATATGCATCATGTCCATCAGCTGCAATCCCATGCATTCCATCCATATATGTAAATATATATATATATATATATATATATAAATATATATATATATATATTTATTTATATAAATATATATATATATATATGCAATTATATTATATATAAAGATATATATATATATATATTTGTAATTTGTATTATATTTATTTATATTATTGTATATTAATATTTTTTATATTTAGTGAAACTAAATCAAATATAATATTAAATATATATTTATATTTTTAATTATATAAATATATATTTATTTCAATACTATATAAACTAATAATATATTTGTAAATTAATAAAAATTCTAAATTTTAAAAAATTAAATTATAAAAAAACATTTTCAAAAATATTTTTAATTAATTTTGATATTTATATTAATAATTTAAATATATATATATATATATTATATATATATTATTTCTTATATATTTTGAATAAACTAAATTTATTTATCGTTTATTTTTTTGTTATATAAATATATATATAGAAATTTATGTATATATATTTTATAGAAATATATATTATATAATTGTAAAAAATAAAATTTTATATTATTATTTAAGATGATAAAAAAATTATGTAATTTAAATAATATTTTTTAATAATCATTATACATTTATTTTAAGTATAATTTGAATTTCAGAAAACAAAAATATATATATTTTAATACATAAATATGTACATATATTCAATAAAAAAAGAAATAAAATAAAATATTGTCAAGCCACTAACGTTTTAAAGAAACGTCAGTGGGCCTCACGTTTCTTTTGAATTTTTTTTTATTTTTTTAATTTGTATATAATATATATTATAAGTATATATATATATATAATTTCTTATATATTCTAATTAAACTAAATTTAATTATCATTTATTTATTTTTTTGTTATATAAATATATATATAGAAATTTAACTATTATATAATTGTAAATAATAAAATTTTATATTATTATTTAAGATAATTAAATAATATTATAAATAATTTATATAATTTAAAGGATATTTTTTAATAATTATTATTCATTTATTTTAAGTAAAATGTGAATTTTTGAAATATATATATATATATATATTAATACATAAATATATTATAAATTATGTATATATATTGTTATGTCATAAATATATACATAAATTAATTAATATAAATAGAAAAAAATACATCGTCGGGCCCACTGACGTTTTAAAAAAATGTCAGTGGGCCTGACGTTTCTTTTTATATTTTATATTTTTTAATTTTTTTTAACATGTATGTAATATATATTATTATATATATATATATTTTATTTATTATATATTGAATAAGATTATCGTTTATTTAATTTTTTGTTATATAAATATATATAGAAATTTATGTATATATATATTTTATAGAAATATATATTATATAATTATAAATAATAAAATTTTAAATTATTATTTAGTATTATTAAAAATTTATATAATTTAAAGGATATTTTTAAATAATTATTATACATTTATTTGAAGTATAATTTGAATTTTTGAAACATATATATATATATATGTATATATATATTAATACATAAATATATTATAAATTATTTATATATATTATTATGTCATTAATATATACATATATTAATTAATATAAATAAAAAATAATAATACATCGTCAGGCCACTGACGTTTTAAAGAAACGTCAGTGGGCCTGACGTTTCTTTTTGTATTTTTTATTTTTTTATTTTGTTTAATATGTATGTAATATATATTATTTCTTATATATTGAATAAGATTATTTAATATTTAATTTTTTGTTATATAAATATATATATATACATAGAAATTTAAGTATATATATTTTATAGAAATATATATTATATAATTGTAAATAATAAAATTTTATATTATTATTTAATATTATAAAAAAATTATACTTCATAGGATATAATTTGAATATTTGAAATATATATATATCTATATATATATATATAAATACATAAATATATGATAAAATATGTTATATATTAATACATAAATATTGTATGTATATATTAATTATATTTAAATATATTGTTTTAATAATTATTGCATTTATATTTTAATAATTTATTTTGATTATTATTTGAATAAAATAAAAAATATATACGTTTATATTTATAATATTATATGTTATATTTTTATTATTAAATTATTTCTGAAGAAACATAAAAAAAATGAACAGAAAATAACAAAAATTATATGAATTATACATATTAAATTAAAATAATTATGTTTTCTATACAAATTAATAATTAAAAATATCACATTATGATATATGTTATTTCAAAAAATTATATCACACCATATATTTTTATAACATGATAATATCTTATTACATACTTTTATAAGAAAATCACATATTAAATAGTTTTACAACAAAATTATATCACACAGTATAAAAATAAAAGCACGAAATCATTTAAACTGCAACAATACTGAAATTAAAGCAGAAAGTTACCTGCCGCAGAAATGATATTTGACTGCAATTTCACATGCAATTCACTGCAATTTCACATGATTTACTGCATGCATTCACTCACTGCCACTGCCACTTCACATGTTTTGTGAAATTATCACATGTTTTCACAGCAAAGCCAGAAATCTCTTCACTCTATTAATTTATGCACGTCTCTCTCTTTCTTTTCATTCTCATTCTATTTCAGATTTTGTTATCTCTTCCTCCACTTTTCCTTCTTCTTCTTCTTCTTCTTGATTTGAATAGCTGAGGTTTTTTTTGTTGCTGTTGGTGTTGTGCCCTATTTCACTTCTTCTTATCAAGATTATCTTTCCCAATTATTTTGCATTTTGTTGCAACTATTTCTACTATCTGTTTCAAGGTATGTGTTATTTATTTGATAATATATATATTAGATATCATTATTTCTTTTATTTGTTCCTTTCACATGTATTAGTTTTTTTTTCTTTTTTAATAATTTTGACCATTTTGTTTTTAGTTATCACCAATTAAAATAAGCTTATATCTTCAAAGTTTTTACATGATATGACATAATTTTTTTCTTAAACACTAATCATCAAATTTTTAATTTTTTGATATCATATCATGTAGGTTGTCTTCAACAAGAAAATCATCATTTTTCAGAGAAATTTTTAGACCTCTCCGTAACCTAAGCTAAGGTAAGTAGTATATATTCATCATTTATTTTACTATCATTTATTTATGTGGATGTTTGTTTGATTTCATATATATATTTACATGAACATGTTCTTAAATTTTTATTATATTAATTTATCTGTTTCAAGGTATGTGTTATTTATTTTAATTTTAATTTATTTGATAATATATATTAGATATCATTATTTCTTTTATTTGTTCCTTTCACATGTATTAGTTTTTTTATTTTTTATTTATTTTGACCATTTTGTTTTTAGTTATCACCAATTAAAATAAGCTTATATCTTCAAAGTTTTTACATGATATGACATAATTTTTTTCTCAAACACTAATCATCAAATTTTTTATTTTTTGATGCTATATCATGTAAATTGTCTTCAACAAGAAAATCATCATTTTTCAGAGACATCTTCAGACTTCTCCGTAACCTAAGCTAAGGTAAGTAGTATATATTCATCATTTATTTTACTATCATTTATCTATGTAGATGTTTGTTTGATTTCATATATATGTATATATATATATATTTACATGAACATGTTCTTAAATTTGTATTATATGAGTGTATTGTTTCATGTGTTCTTTAATTATTTTGTTGTAGTTTTTTCAATTTTATTTATTTATTATTATGAATATTTTTTTGTGTTGCATGTATTATATGTTTAACTTATTTTGCTTTACGATTTGTTATGTTGACTAATTAAAACTTGTTTAGTATAATTAATATATTATTATAGGATAATTAAAAAAAATTAAATTTAATAACTGTGACCCTTATAAATTATATTTGATAGGTATGGCTTCAAAATCAAAATCATCAGCATCAACTTCCACACGACCCAATAAAAATTTCACTTACAAAGGTTATCGGTCTATCGTAAAAAAGTCTACAAGTTTGGTGCAATTAAGAATACGTAATCAACAACTAAAAGAAGAAATAGAGGGATTGAGGAGAAAGAATATTGCTGCAAATGACATATCCAACATGCAAGAACAAGAAATACAAAAATTACGGCGGCGTGTAAAGATGTGCCAAGTTGAATTGGAGTGGTCATCTAACCGTGTCTCTGTTTTAGAAGGTTGCATTCAGCAACAAGAAGACGTCTTAGGGCAGGAAATAAATTTTCTACGTGGTACTTTAAGTACCATGACAATGGAAAAGAATAATATGATAGAGCAGCTTGTGGTTAGAGACGGACATATAAACACCCTTGAAAACGTGGTTTATGAGTTACATGCTCAATTGAATAATGAGAGACACCAAAATAAAATTATCCAACAAGAGAGTACGACTAACTTTCATCACATGAATATGATTCGATCACGCATACTAGATCTTATAGATGTCACCCCTGGCTTAAATATGTGGCAAGATCCAGTTGAGAACAGAAATGTTGATATAGAAGTCGTGGATGATAATAATATTATAGAAAATTTACCTGCTAATGATCATTCACAGAGTGATGTATATTCCATGTAATTGTATATTTGTTGTGAAATGTAATGCATTACTTATCATGTTTTTGATACGTACTATATGGTCCACACTTACTCATTCTAATTTATATGTTCTCCATGTTTTTTTAAAATTTATATATTTCACAGTGAAACAAATTATAAATATCACTTTGAAGCAATGACGAGTCGCAATAGAGTTTATAGCGAAGGCGAAATTATACAGGAAAATGTAAAATTATTGTATAGTTGTGCGCCCAATTGTTACACACGAATTGATCGAAATATAGACTTATCTGCATTGAAAGATCAAATTTACCAATTTCTTGGTGTGCCTAAAGATCAGTTTCATCTGAAACTTTTCACAAAATGGGGGGGAAGTTTACGGACACAATAATGTTATAGAGTATGTAGTTCAGATTGAAAATGACGATAATCTTAAGTTCTTCCTAGATCCTAATGATGAATTAAACTCTATGGACATTTTCGTTGAGAAAGAACCATGTCAAAATCTTAGCGAACATGAAGTTATGCTTATGAGCCAAGATTGGGGATATTATATGCCGTTGTTGTTCCAACAAGATGTGTCCATCACATCAGTCCAAGATTTCAGTAACCCTTGTGATTATATGTTCGAAATTACTCAGGGCTTGGAGAAATTTGTTTTAAGAAACATTGTTTTCAGTGCTTTAAAAATACATAAATCACCCAAATTCAATTCCGTGTCCTCCACAAAGCGCCCCCAACTTGCATTATCAAATTTTGTTTTTTTTTTGTGGTTTCCATGGTATCGCATTGTCCATGACTTTCCCAGACAATATAAAATAAATGGTACTTCAATGTTAGGCAAGAGTTTGATCATCTCCTTAGGCATTGACTGCATGAAAATTTATTTAAAAAAAGACTTTAAATAAATAATATACACACATTTCTATAGTTCTTCTAAAAGAAAATTTACCAGTAGATAGTGCGGGACAAAATGTGATTTAGACAATGTAATATCGAAATAAAGCTTATTTTCATCCAGAATTGGCAAGTAATCGATGTATACTTCATCACTCGTGAAAGCACGCCATTTTCCCTTACTCATTCTCTTTACGCATTTATGTATTATGCAAGACATTCCTATTTATATTAGTTCAGCAATAGAAATTAGTTCAGCAATAGAAATTTTATAAATAATTATTTATACTATGATTTAATTATCTTAAATAAAATTATAAAATTTAATTATTTACAAATATATAATTTATATTTATATAGAAAAAAAATAATATATATATATATATTTCTAAAATAAAATTTATATAAGAAAAAAATTAATATACACGATAATCATATATATTTTTAAAATAATAAATAAGAAATAATATATATATTAAATATATAATAAATATATTATATATATATTTCAAAATTTTAAATTATACTTAAAATATATGTATAATAATTATTAAAAAATATCCTTTACATTATATAAATTTTTTATAATATTAAATAATAGTATAAAATTTTATTATTCACAATTATATAATATATATTTCTATAAAATATTGATAGGATATATTTTATCTATATTTCTTTATCTTATTTCCCTTGGTTTTGGTTTATAATCATGCTTAGTTCTTGAATTTTGATTAAAGATTGTGTTTTGTAGAGCAATTGGATGGACTAATGCATTTTGGATATAAAATGGTGGATTTGAAGATGTGCAAGGACCAGCCAAAGTTTTTACATAAGACGTGGGCACGCCTTACCTTCGGACGAAGCAGTTAAAGAAAAATCGCGTATGGCGTGGGCACGCCTTAACTCGAAACAGCCACTAACGGAAATGAACATAGCCTCGCATTCTTATTTCTCCATTAAGTGATGGCAGTTACTTTTGATTTATAATAATAATTATTGTTAGAATTAGTGGGGGTAGGAGAGACTTTATATTTTGGAGAGTTATTGAGAGAATGGACACCTAGAATTTGGATACACTCTTTTGATTTCGGTATTTGCTGCAATTCTCCATGGAAGGCTAAACTTCATCTATTCATCCAAGGGAATTACAGAAGACTATGTTTATCCGAATTCTGAGATCTAATTAGTTTTTATTTGTTCTTTCATTCTTCGTTATTCATATATCTTATGTGAGTGATAAATCTTATTGTTTTGATGATTGAATGAAGTGGCCAATCTTTCGACTGTTGAAACAATATGTTGCCAATTAGATTGTTAAATCTGTAATTATTTAACCATTCTAATATTTGTGGTACAATAACACGATTATTTGAACCAATCTGTTATGGAGATATATGATATAACTTAAATAAACCTACATGTGCGTTTGCTAGCTAGAATTGGTGGTATCACTCTACCTAATGCTATTTGTAAATAAAATTCTACGATCGTATCTAGAATTGTTTATTGATAAGGAAAATAATTAGAGGTCGTATCCTGATTATCGAACAACTAAGGAAAGATAGATTGTTTTGGTCATACCAACAACTATAACCAATTTAATGATTGAAAGGAAGAACCATTTTTGTATACATGATCGATTCTACGAACAAATTATAAAGTTACCCCTTGGTTGAATTTACTTAAACTGAATTGCATTCACATTACACGTTGTTCTTGTTCAATTGAATATTGACATTCACCAAATCTTAACCCCCCTCATTTTAGTTACAACAAAAGAATAAAAACTATCAATCTCATGGATATGATCCTTGTTCATCACTATTACAAATCTTTAAGAAATGTTAGGCCCACTGACATTTCTTTAAAACGTTAGTGGGCCTGACGATGTATTATTTTGTTTTTATTTATATTTATTAATATATGTATATATTTATGACATAATATATATACATAATTTATAATATATTTATGTATTAATATATATATATATTTCAAAAATTCAAATTATACTTAAAAAAATGCATAATAATTATTAAAAAAAAAATTTCAAATTATATAATTTTTTTATAATATTAAATAATAATATAAAATTTTATTATCTTAAATAATAATATCAATTTTTTTAATTTACAATTATATAATATATTTCTATAAAATATATATACATAAATTTATATATATATATTTATATAACAAATAAATTAAATATATGATAATTATATTTACTTTAATCAGAATATATAAGAAATAATATAAATATATTATATACAAATTAAAAAAATTAAAAAAAATAAAAATTTTCAAAAGAAACGGCAATGGGCCTGACGATATTTTTTTTTCTTTTTTTAATGAATATATGTATATATTTTTGTATTAATATATATAATTTTTTTTCTGAAATTCAAACTATACTTAAAATAAATGTATAATAATTATTAAAAAATATTATTTAAATTATATAATTTTTTTGTTCTCTTAAATAATAATATAAAATTTTATTTTTTACAATTATATAATATATATTTCTATAAAATATATATACATAAATTTCTATATATATATTTATTTATATAACAAAAAAATAAACGATAATTAAATTTAGTTTATTCAGAATATATAAGAAATAATATATATATATTTATAATATATATTATACACAAATTAAAAAAAATTAAGAAATTAATTAAAAACGGGCCTTATGTGTATTGTATTTCTTTTTTGTATTATTATTACACACATATATATATATATATTTATATTATTAATATACATATCAAAATTAATTAATAATATTTCTGAATATGTTTTTTTATATTATAATTTTTAAAAATTTAGAATTTTTATTAATTTATAAATATATTATTATTTTATATAGTATTGAAATAAATATATATTTATATAATTAAAAATATAAAAATATATTTAATATTATATTTGATTTATGTTCAGTAAACATAAAAAAATATAATTTCTAATAATATAAATAAATGTAATACAAATTAAGTATATATATATAATTATATATCTTTATGTATAATACAAATATAATACAAATTACAAATATATATATATATCTTTATATATAATATAATTACATATATATATATATATATAAATACTTGAGTATATATATACGGTACACATAGATGTGAGTTTAATTCATTCATTTATTTGTCGCATTCAGATAGGATTGAGGATTAGAGTTTGCTGCTATGATTTGTATATAAATAGAGATATGTATTATTATACATTGATCATTAAGTAATCAATGAAAGCTTCAGTTGAAATATCCTTCTTCTAAGTTCACTACTGCTTTATTCATGACAACTTTATATTTAATCAGCCAATGACACTGCTTATTCTTACTATGAAACTTTTCATGGAATTAGAGTGGGTGTAAGAACCTGCCTCTCATATCTCAAATTAATATTTTAAATAAATTGTTACTGACTTAGAAAATAAAATATGTTTCTTATCAAACAATAAAAGGCAACCATCTTTTATGAATAGCTTTGGCCAAACACTTCGATATTACTCCAGCTAATGTTATAAAATCTAATGGTGAAAACCAATTAACTCAATCTATATCAATTTTTATTTTCTGATAGGAAGTTCTAAATATTTTTTTTGTTCTAAATTTAAAATTTTGAATTTCTCCGAGATTTCTAAAGTGGTGGGCAAGATTAAATGTTACAAAGAGAGCAATTCTTCTTTTATATTTTGATGCAATTAAATGTTAAGATATGGATATAATGTTTAAAATACTTTACCTGCCTCTAATGACGTAATGACCAATGCAAAAACTTATGTGGAACGGGTTCACCGTGCAACACAATTTAAAGTATTACTTATTTAACTATAAAATATTACTTGGATGTACAATTCACCTGATGTACAAGAAAGTCACTCTTAATTTATCGATAATATCTTAATAAATATATTTTATTAGTTGGTAATTGAAAGATTTAAGCAAAATCTATAATTATATAAAAGCAAGACAGTTTGGCTAAATTACAGTTTTGCCATTTTTCTGCCAAAACTGTTTGCTAATTTTTTATACAGGTAAAACATTGTAAACTGTGACTGCAGGTGGCATGACAAAATTTTTTGTAGTTTGTTCAGCTATCAATAAAAAATTAATACATCTATTATTTCATTTGTAGTCTATTTGTAAGTATTCCTGTAAAACTTAAATTAATTAATAAATATTTTATTTCAGTAATATTTTCTAATCCTCTTACATATTTATTTATTAAATTCTAAATTTTTTAAAGCTAAATAAACTTAAAACTTAATTATGCGTTCAATTTTCTTTACATAGAGTGAATGATAAAACAAGCATTTCACCTGCAATTCATTTTTAAAATGCTTCTTAGAACACAATATAAAATAATAAAATTAGTTTTGTTTTATGCAGATAACAAGACATTTCAGAACCTGATACAAAATAATAAAATTGAAAAAGTTGTCTGTCTGCACATATACAAAAGTTGCAGATCCTCACATTTAAAAATTTAACCTGAAATTCTAAAAACTCTTCAACTTCATGACAATATGCAGCAAAAACCACTTCATCTTCATAACAATCTCCAAAAAATCTTTGTGCAGATATACTTGATATACATTATTAAAATCTGAAAAGTTTTCTGGATATACACAAAAGGTTGCAACTCCTCTCAAATTTCAAAATTTAACCTAAAACCCTAATGACTCTTCACTTCATCAGAACCCTCTATAAAAGATTCACCACACATACATGCAGCAGTTTCCAACTATTTCCATCACAAAATCAATAATCAGAAAGCAAGAAAGATACAATGTGAGAAGCTTTGCTTTAGTGTAATATGGTTGATTTATATATTTTGTTTCACTCAATGGGTATATATTTTTCATAATGCACCATGTTTTTCTTTTCTGCATGAACTTTTTGAACTTATTTCTTGATATTTGTTTTAGGCATTTAAGATAAAAATCCATGGCTCCACTATTCAACCTGTTGAAGGACATCGGACTGTCGAGGACACAATGGGCAGTGAAGCTTCGTTTGACACGCACCTATCAAGTTCCTGCATATGGAAACAGAATGAGGATTCAGAGTACGGAATGTATTTTCCATGACTATGAGGTACATATTTCGATGCATATATAATTTTTTATGTGTTGTGATATAAAAATGCAACAAATAATTATATCTTCCTATAATAGGGAGAAAGAATTCACGCAAGCATAAAAACAGCCATCATGCCCAGGTTGAATACTACATTCAATGAGGGAAGGTTGTATGCAATTAAGAATTTTGTGGTAACAAACAACAAATTGCGCTACAAAACTTGCAAGAACAAATACATGCTGATCTTTATTAACAATTCAAGGATGGCTGAGATATTCGATGATTCATTTCCATCACAAGTTTTTAACTTCAAGCCCTTCAATGATATAAGCAATGTAGACAAGTTCACTCAAAATGAACTGTTTGGTAAGTACAATTAATTTCTATCTATTATTTAAATTACTCTATCTATTATTTATAACTAGCAAAAAAAACTTAATATAAATGATTGTTTGAGCAGATGTGATTGGACGGATTGTTAATATTGGACAACCACAACTGCAAAATCGCAATGAACAAGAGACAAAGTGGATGGAGGTTATTCTTGAAGATCCTAAGTAAGTATTCTTATTTATGTATTTTTGTTTCATGTTAGACATTAAATGTGCTCACATATATAAACTTTTATTTAGCCAAAACCAGCTTCAATGCACTTTATGGGATGAATACGTTGATCAAATGTCTGAATGTGTTAGAATCGGGTGTGATGCTACTATAATAATCCTGCAGTTTTGTAGGGGAAAACTCTATAGAGGTAATAAATTACAATCAATGTTTTATTGTTATTGGTATAAATTACTAAAACAGAATGTAACAATCCACATCGAATAAGCAGATAGAGTTTATGTTTCTACCACTTACAATGCATCAAAGTTGATTTTGGATGGCGACTTACCTGAAATTGGAGAATATCGAACAAGGTAATTTATTGTTTCACATGGTTTACAAATATTTTATTTTATGAGGAAGAATAGTGTGATTATTTCTATATATTTTTGTTAGGTTTGTGGTAGAAACAAAAGGTCGAGTAGCATTTACCACAAGGTCAAGCAGTTCAGCGAGAGGGGGTAGTGAAGATCTCTTTGGTGGGAATGCTATCATCCGAACAATTAAACAAATAAGAACATTTGGAGAGGTAATATATTAATTATAATATTTTTATTTTATTATTCTATAGCACTTATTCTATATTTTCACTTTCTGTTATTTACACATGAAGTTTGTTTACTTCAAAATTCACCTTACATTATAATAAAATAGAACTTATATAGGACATATTTGAATTATATAATTAAAAAAACATGCATATACTTGTCATTTTTAGCATAATTTAACACCTAACACCCACAAATTGTTGTTTAAGAAAATCATGCAAACATTGAACAAATAAAATCCAAGTATTTAGATGTAAATGAAATAAAGAATCAGGAGTACTTATCTTTTTATCTTATGTAATAATTGCAGGCATGGACTTGCTTTATTAACCATCTCAAGCTACTCCAGCTGTGGAATAAAAGAAAGTATAATTACTAGAAAAAAAAAAAAAAGAATACAATATATTCAATACACCATAAAATCTAGCAATTCTCAAACTTATTCAAACAACTAATCTGAAAGACATGACATATTTGTAACATAATGAAATAATATGCACATAGCTGAAGCTAAATTTTTTTAAAATTTAACTCATAATGACACAAAAAATTATAGTTACGAGAAATCAGCGAAAGAACAAAAACATATTAACACAATACTTTATTTTTTAGGTAGGAAGTGTGTGGATATATGCAAGAATAGTAGCAATTGAAACAGTTGGACAATAGTGGTATTTATCTTGCCCAAAGTGTTTCAAAAAAATCAGCAAAGTTCATGCTCAATTGTGACCGTTTTGATGCAGCGGGAATGCCAAGGTATTATTATTATTATTATTATTATTATTATTATTATTATTATTATTATTATTATTATTATTATTATTATTATTATCATTACATATTACATATTTATATTACAGTTTCTATTTTTTGACTTATTTCTATGCTAAATTGCAAAGGTAAAAAATTCAAGTTTTGGTTCAAGATTCAACCGATAATGCATCCTTGCTTCTTTGGGACCAACATTGTATTGAGTTGATAGGAAAGAAAGCTTTACTACTGCGTGATGAGATAACAGATGTGGGCATTCTTAAACGAAATTCCTATTAACTTTTGATATTTTAAAATATTTAATTTAATGGTAATAAATTCGTTTTTTTTTTTTTCTTTAGGTTGGGGATGAAGATTCACTTCCAGATGCTATAAAAAATATACTTGATTAGGAACTCTACTTCAAGGTTCAAGTGACCCCTGAACAACTTGAACATTTCTATGGTGCTTACAGTATTAAGACTATCAATACAGAAAAAGCAAGGGTTGAAGCTCCATTTGTTCTCCATGAGGTAATTTATATATATATATATATATACACAATATACATTTAATTACATACATTTAAATATATTTAATTAAGAAGTCTAACTTAAAACTTAATGTATTTTTATGTACTTAGGGATCAGATTTGGTGTCTAAGGCTGGTGGAGAAGTTGACTCAAAAAATGTTATTTTATATTAATCAATACAACTCAAATTTAAATTTAAAAAATATTCACCTTTTATTTTGTTCAGTTTGTAATACAAATATTTCATGTATTATTGGTTGAAAGTTCAGATCCTTATTTTTGCACACCACTTAACAGTGTACAAAATATGAGAAGGAAAGGGAAAAAGATAAAGATAGGTCAGTGAAGCGCAAACTAATTGATGAATTATCCACTAATGCACCAGAAAAAAAGAAACTTGTGATCAAGGAGGAGACGAATTGAAAGCACTAAGATTTACAATCATCTGAACATCAATTAGTTTCAACTATCTGTTTTGTTGATCAGGGTATGGACTTTTGAAGATAACAATGATAGTTTTTTGAATTTCTAGGAAGTTATTGTGTGGATCACCACATGTTGCTGGTAGATTCTTTTTGTGTTTTGTTTTTTAATTCCTAGGATTATAGTCTATCTATTGTACACTGATATCCTGATGAATTTTAAATGATTTGAATTATGCTTTCTATTATTTACCCTCGAAGTTTGTTTACTTCAAAATCCATCCATACATTCTAACAAAATGGAGCTTATTTAACAACATAATTATAAATACATGAAATAATTGAAATAGATAATAAAAATAAACATATAATTGTCATTATTTTAGCATAATTCAACCCCTAACATCAGCATATCATTGATTAAGAAATTCATGCAAGCTTGAACAAATAAAATCTAAGTATTCAAATGTAAATGCAAAGAATCAAGAGTACTTATCTTAAAATCTTATATAGTAGTTGCAGGCATGAACTTGCTTTACTAACTATTTTAAGCTGCTACTGTTGTACAGTAAAAAAATATATAAGTACAGAATAAAAGAATACAATATTCAATAAACCATCAAATCTAGAAATTCTCAAATATATTCAAACAAATAATATGGAAAACATGACATATTTGAAGCATAATGAAAACAATATGCACACAACTGAAGTTATTTTTGTTTTTTATTTAACTCATAATGACAAAAAAAAACAATAGTTGTGAGATATCAGTGAAAAGACATAAAATTTAGCACAACTACATAAGAAATAAAATTACATAACAATACAAACATATCAATTATGCATACTGAAAACAAATTTTCAAAAAATTAAATAGGGGAAAATGTACATATCTTTTTTTTTTTTTTTTTTTTGTTATCATTTCACGCATTTGCTCTATTCTTGCTTGTACTTTGCTCCTCCTGCAGGACAAAATAACAACTTAATCCAGACTTATCATATGAAAAAACAAGTGCTGATAAGTGAATTAAAGTAAAATTTAAGCCTTTGTTCTATAAATTTTGTAAATTATAAATTATCATTATGCTTCAGCTTACAAATAAATGAAGTAATAAATTGATACAAAGATAAAGAACAGAAAATAATACATGCTATGTATAGACTATCTATCATCATATGCACTTTATGCATCTTTCATCAAAGTTATTTTTGTTTTTAATTTAACTTATAATGACAAAATCAATAGATACGAAACATCGGTGAAAACAAATAGAATTTAGCACAATTAAATAAGAAATAAAAGTACATAACAAATACTTAGACATGAGGAAACTATTTACTCATTCTTTCAAACCTAAGACAAGTTATAAATTACACCTAATTATTGTATTATTAAGTTGATTAATTATCAAGATAATGAATGCAAAATATTAACCAGACATACATGAAAAATAATTAGTCACAAACAAAACACAAATAATAAGAAGTGTTGGACCATGAACACAAATTTCATTCAATAATAATAGCCAATACATACATATCAATTATGCATACTGAAAACAAATTTTTAAAAAATAAATAGGGGAAAATGTACGTATCCTTTTTTTTTTTAATCATTTCACAAATTTGCTCTATTCTTGATTGTAATTTGCTTCTCCTGCAGGACAAAATAACAACTTAATCAAGACTTATCATATGAAAAAACAAATGCTGACAAGTCAACTAAAGTAAAATTTAAGCCTTTGTTCTATAAATTTTAAATTATAAATATTATTATGCTTCCAGTTACAAATAAATTAAGCAATAAATTGATTAAAAGATAAAAATCAGAAATTGATACATCCTATGTATAGACTGTCTATCATCATATACACTTTATGCAGCTTTCATCAAAGTGATAATATTATAATATACAAGATTCTATCAGACAAGTTTTTCTATTTAACTTTACACAATTTTTGTAGGAGGCTTTTCGTATTCCTAGACAACTCATGATTAAATGTTTTTCAGATGCATATAAGAAGTTATTGTACAAAAGAAAGCATTCATTTTCAGTGATTTCTTCAACCCTTCACATATTTTGCATTTCACTTCAAGATTTACAACATACGAAGGCAGAACTGCATAATTTTAGCATACATTCATCGTATATGCACACAGTACCATGAGGAAACTTACAAGTTCTATTATCATCAACAGAAAGCGTACCAGGGATGATACTTCAGATAAAGGTAAGTTCAATGGTCATCTATGCAGTTTTATCTTCCTTAATATAAAAGAAGGAACGTTGAAAAGCTAAACTAGACACGTGTCAAATGTTTATGCATCTGAGTAATTTTTCTTCTTCATTTGGTGTTGGGTTTCAATCCTATGAGCCTTTAATGCATTATTTCTCAGGTTTTTTACTAAATCTGATTGATTATAGGTTCGAATCCTAGATGTAGAATTGCTTATATAGAAACTATCAGTTGTAGTCAATAATATGTCTCACTTTTATTGAGTTTTGCGGTGGTGAAACATGTAATCTACATGAATTTTAACTTAATTCAGAAACAGTAAAAAACAATAATTAAAAATCAAAATTACAAAATACAAAAATTAATTGAATAGTAGAGTCTCTCTTTCTCTGTTATCTGGGATGAACAAGGATGCATATTAATCTACAGAAAAAAAAAATCTTTTATTTTCAATTAAACACCTATGAATTCTAATTTAATTAAAAATACAACAGTAGTAAAAAAAAGGTCTAATTTTGTAAATATGGAACCGTCTGCACGCTTATTGTAAAGCATTTTATAGGTTCTTTTTCTATTTTTTCCACAACATTAGACATCTTAATTGTCTTTTGTGAAAATTATGAAAATTAGACCATTGAACTGGATATTGAAGTTGAGGTTAAAAATATTTCTATTACTGACAAATTTCAAACATAAATATAGGAATCTAATGATATATAACATAGACATAATCTATGAAATAAACAAGAAAAATAAAACAACGGATGAGAAATACTTAGCTTTGTTTCACCGTTGTCTTAAAAAAACATCAACTTTAGTAAACTTGTGCATCCATTGCTGTTGAATCTGGACGAATAACTATGAACACGGAATTGGGTAAAACAAATTTGTAGTTGTATACATTTGATTCTATATCGTTATACAAAATCGACACAAAAATTACAATTTCAGAAATTGGTGAAAGAATAGTAGTTTCAAAGATTTAGTCGAAGGGCTTCAGATTTGGGGAGAAATGGGTAGGTGAAAGCTTGGGTGGAGAGTGACGAAGACTCTAGATGTTGGTAGGAATTTGTGCCTTTTTTAATTTAGAAAATTGACATTTATAATGGGTTTGATTTTTGGGTGATGAAAGTGTGTTGCTTATATTTATTGGGCCATGTTACTTTTTTAGTTGGGCTGAATTTTGAATTGAATAAAATATATACTAGCCCAAGTGTATAATGTGTAATGGTTGGGGTCTTAGTTTTTAATAGGATATTTTTTTAATAGAGTGGTAGTATATATAAATCTTTATTATTTTTATTAGAAGGCAATGAAATAAAGTTAAGTACTTAATATTCTTATAGGATATCAATAAAATTAATCTTTTGAATTCTACAAAAAATTATAGATTGTGAATCAAATAAACTTTTTCAAATTACAGTTTTCTTATAAGATAAATTATTTAAAAACTATTTGAAAGAACAAGGCTATAAAAAAATAAGAAAATATTTAATCCAGATTGCTGAAGACCACAAAAAAAATCTTGAAATTGCAAAATTTAAACAAATATAAGATGGCCATTTATAAGCTTAAATTGAAGAGTACCTATATCAATGTTAACATCAAACTAAAAAAAGAGAATATCAATTATTATGTCAAAAATCTATAACAGGTTCAAAGTAAACTGGTCGTTGGAACTTCAATAGTAAAAGATGTATAAACTTATTAAATTTAGTCACAATCTTCGATACTTATAAGATTATGCAACAATAATTATCCTCATAAAGTGTATTAATTTGCAACAATATTATTCATTAATTTGAAAATCCAAATTGTTACTTATTTGATATATTATTAAATTAGTAAATTATTAAAATTCTATAATTTGAAATTGTTCAATACTTAATTTGGCATGTGCTATTTAGATAATTAATAATATTTAATTACTAAAGAATAATGCATCCTAATTTTTAATAAATATGAACATTTATTGGACAAAAAAAAATTCCAAATATGATATTATTATAATATTATAATATTTTATTTTCATGATAATATAGTAATTTTGTGTGCTCATATATGGTCAAACTTATAAGTGGGCTTATTCAAAGTATATAGATGGATCTTATTTACTACAAAATTAAATAAGAGTCATTTTATTTTGCTACACTTCAACTATATTCATTTAGTGTCAATTAATTTCAACGTAGAAATTAACATTTTATGTGGAAATTATTTTTAAAATATTATTTTGACTTGCATGTTACATTATGATATAATATTATATTATAAATAAATATTGTGTGAGTCTATATATTTTAAAAGTATACTCTAACATTTGTTGGGTTATTTATGCATTTTCAGAGAACCATGCAAGTACGCCTTCACATGCTGGCAATAATCATATATCAAGGACTATGTTGATCTCACCTTCATTTATCCCTTTAAGTGAAATTACGAATGGTACATTAATTTCAAATATAATTGCATTATAGTACTACATAAATTGTGGTCGTTACTTATTTCCAATGACTATATTTTACTGAAACAACTATTAGTGAATTACAGTTGCCTCCACCAACAAATTTTCTTATAGTCCTGGAACATTTTGTACTATGAATAGCAATAACAATCATGTTTCCTCAACCATGATTGGTTCAAATTCATCTATGGTGATTGACTTGACTGGTGAAGAAGTTGTGCCCAATATTGACACCATCATAGTAGGATCCAATCCATCAAATGCTCATAATGTTGATAACATTACAATAGATGATATGAATAACATCGGTATGAGTACATTATTTAATTGTAATTTTATATGTATTTTTCAGCATCATTTGTTCATATTATATTTGTTGTTTGCTATGTAGATGTGGATCATATTGATTATAAAGGAGATGTCCCTCAAATTGGTAATCACTTTTGATATAAATCTATCTATTGTTTCACTATAAATGAACAACATTTATGTGTGTGTGTGTGTCTGTTTTATTTTTCGGACTATTGGGATGTTGGAGATCCAACTTATAAATGTGAGTTTTGTGGTGCATTTTTTTGGTACGAGGAACGTCTACGCTCTTACTACAATGCAAAATATCCAAAGTATTCATTGTGCTGCAGCCAAGGAAAGGTCCAACTTCCAAAAGTGAAAGATCAGCCTAAGACTTTGATTGATCTATTGCATAGAATAAATGAGAAAAGTAACCATTTTTTAGAGAACATAAGGTCATACAATAATATGTTTTGTTTCACATCAATGAGAGGCAAAGTTGACCATTCACAAAACCAAGGGAATTCGCCGCCTATATTTAAACTGCATGGTCATAATTATTATTTGATGGGCAGTCTGTTGCCACCTGAAGGTTCAACTCCCAAGTTCGCACAACTTTATATATATATGACACTGAGAATGAAATCAGTAATCGTATAAAATGTGTGTGGTTTGTTCTTTGAACATTACACTTTTATATCACAAATGTTTGTTATTTGATTACTTTTTTGAAAAGTATGTATTAGTATGTGAGATGTATGATGTTAACAATGTTTTACATATACAGGACAAGAGAGCATAAAAATACCATTCATGCAGAATTCGTGTCTGATTTGAAAGATATGTTAGATGATCACAACATATTAGTGAAAACATTTAGAATGGCAAGAGATAAATTGCTTGAAAGAGATACTTCAAATGTAAGGTTGCAACTTATCGGGAGAAGGGGTGGAGATGCACGACGATATAATTTGCCTTCTATTTTGGAAGTTGCAGCCCTTTTGATGGGTGATTTTGATGAGAGTTTGGGTGATCGAGATATAATTGTTGAGACACAGACTGGTCAGTTGAAGAGCATAAATGAATTGAATGTTGCATATCTTGCTTTGTAATATCCTCTGTTGTTTCCATATGGCGAGGATGGATATAGAGAGGACATACCTTTCTCTGAGTCGACCAGTACTGCAGGGGAGGAAGAAAGAAGGTCAGTATGAGGAAGTGGTTTGCTTATTGATAGCATGAGAGAGAAGAAGAACCCCCTTCTATCTTGTGTGCTAGGAGACTAACTCAACAATTCATAGTTGATGCATATACTATGGTGGAATCAACACGGTTAACTTATGTCCGTACCGACCAAAAGCAACTATGTTGTTGAAATGTATAAAGGTCTTACAAAAGCTCTGCTCCGTGGTGAAACTGATGTGTGTGTTCTCGGAAAACATATTATACTACCATCTTCCTTTACTGGTGGCGCTCGATATATGATACAGAATTATCAAGATGCAATGGCGATATGTAGATGGGCTGGGTATCCAGATTTGTTCATTACCTTTACATGTAATCCAAAATGGCCTGAAATCATTCGATTTTTGGATAGCAGAGGATTGAAAGCTGAAGATCGTCCTGATGTGATTTGTCGTATCTTCAAAATGAAATTGGATGGTTTGATAAATGATCTAAGGAAGAACAAAATATTTGGGGCAGTTAGAGCATGTAAGTTTCTACTATTATTTTTTAGATTAGATTTATATTTATACTTAGATCAAATAATTATATTACATACTTACATCTTCATATTCTGATTCCACGACTGACCTTTGCTACTTTTTTTTAAGTGTCTATACAGTTGAATTTCAAAAGTGTGGTCTACCGCATGCTCACATATTGTTATTTATGGAACAACAAGATAAGTATCCAACTCCTGATGACATAGATAGTATAATATCCGCTGAGATTCCACATCCACAAGTTGATAATGCATACTATAATGTTGTTCGTGATTTTATGATGCATGGTCCATGCGGAGCTGCACGACCAAATTCTCCATACATGTCTTCTAATAGATGCACAAAACATTTTCCAAAGAGATTTGTTGATACCACCAGTGTAGACGCAGATGGTTATCCAGTTTATCATCGTCGAGATAATGGGATAACTGTCATGAAAAGTGGAGTTGAGCTTGACAATCGGTATGTTGTTCCTCACAAAAAGCATTTGTTAATGAAGTATGGAGCACATCTAAATATAGAGTGGTGCAATCA
The DNA here is from genome assembly GCA_028749325.2 of Caryopteris x clandonensis. Classification (NCBI taxonomy): domain Eukaryota; kingdom Viridiplantae; phylum Streptophyta; class Magnoliopsida; order Lamiales; family Lamiaceae; genus Caryopteris; species Caryopteris x clandonensis. The sequence goes on from JAPYKT020000004.1 coordinate 6,369,453, forward strand.
ATCACGATCAATAAAATATTTATTCAAGTATGTCAATAAAGGACATGATCGAGTTACTGGATCTTTTTATAAGAGCACAACCTCCGCTGAGGTTGAAAAAAATGTGGATGAGGTTAGCATGTACTACGACTGTAGATATGTGTCTCCATGTGAAGCTATGTGGAGGATACTTGGATTTGAAATTTAGTATAAGAATACCCCGATCTGCTAAGTTTTCATTTGCCAGACCAACAAGCCGTCATTTTCTCAGATTTAGATCAGATTGATGTTATCATGGACAAGCCAACTGTCAATCAAAGTATGTTTCTGGCTTGGTTTGAGGCAAACAAAGAATTTGAAGAAGCACGTACTCTAACTTATGCTGAATTTCCACATAAGTTTGTGTGGAAAAAGGATAAAAGGGTTTGGGCCAAAAGAAGACGCCGATTCTCATTAGGACGGTTGTTTTATGTTCCACTTGGTAGTGGAGAAATGTACTATTTGAGATGTCTTCTCAACGTCGTTCGCGGTGCAATCAGTTTTGAGAAAATTCTATCAGTAGGTAATGTCACATATGACACATTTCGAGAAGCATGTTATGCACATGGTCTGCTTGACGATGATAGAGAATACATTGACGGGATAGTTGAATCAAGTCCATGGGCATCTGGATATTCTTTGAGATACCTATTTGCAACTTTACTATCATCTAAATGTTTGACTCGGCCAGAGGATGTATGGGACAAGTGTTGGACATATTTGTCAGATGATAATCTGCACCGACAAAGGAGAATTTTGAATCATCAAGGTACATTTTACATTATTTGAAATTATTTTATATGATGTATTTAAATAAGTTTAGAAGATTTTTAATGTAATAAATAATAATATTACGTGTATACTTTTGACATCGTTGAATAGATCTGAACTTGAGTGAAGATGAGATCAAGAATACTACTTTGGTTGATATTGAAAACACCATGCGAAAGCTTGGGAGCAGTTTGAGAGAGCATGATACGATGCCATATCCCGATATGCGAAATCAGTTGAATGCTTCAAATAGATTAGTGCACAATGAGTTGCACTACAACCGAGCTGTTTTAACTAAAGAACACGAGACCATGGTTGCCAACTTAACAGATGAGCAACGTAATGTATACAATATAATTATGGATGCAGTGAATTCAAACCAAGTTGGCAAATTCTTTGTTTATGGGTATGGAGAGACTGGAAAAACATATGTTTGGAAGACATTATCTGCAGCTATTCGTTCAAAGGGAGATATCGTGTTGAATGTAGCCTCGAGCGGAATTGCGTCTCTATTGTTGCCTGGTGGGAGGACTGCACATTCACGATTTTCCATCCCACTCGATGCTATTGAGAACCCTACATGTTCTATCAATCAAGAAAGCCACTTAGCAGAGCTCATAGTCAGAGCAAAACTTATTATATGGGATGAAGCTCCTATGATGCACAAGTATTGTTTTGAAGCACTGGATAACACCCTTAAAGATATTATGCAGTTGAGCAATCCATTGAACATAAATAAGCCATTTGGTGGTAAAACAATTGTGTTTGGTGGAGACTTCCGCCAGATATTGCCGGTTGTGCCAAAGGGAACACGATAAGATATTGTACATGCAACAATAAATTCATCTAGAATTTGGAAAAATTGCAAGGTGCTTCGGTTGACAAAAAATATGAGGCTTCGGTATCCAGATGGCTCTGCTAATGAATTGTCCGATTTGAGAGAATTTTCAGAGTGGATTGCAAGTATTGGAGATGGGACCATCGACATTCAAAATGATGGATTTTCGGATGTGGAAATTCCTGATGATATCCTACTGAGGTGTAAAGCTGATCCAATTAAAACTATTGTTCAAAATACTTATCCATCATTCTCTAATACTGTCGAGGACCTAGGGTTTCTAAAAGATCGTGCTATACTAGCACCAACCCTTGATGTTGTTGATAGTGTAAATTACTACATTACTTCAAAAAATTCATCCGATGGTAGAACATATATGAGTTCTAATAGTACATGCAAGTCGGATGTGAATGTTGATATTTTGAGTGATGTACACACTACTGAATTTCTAAATGGTATTCAATGTTCAGGTGTCCCAAATCATGAGTTACATTTGAAGGTTGGCACTCCGGTAATGTTATAAAGGAATATTGACCATTCTATTGGATTGTGTAATGGTACTCGATTGGTTATAACAAAGCTTGGAAATCATGTTCTGGAAGCACAAATTCTAACTGGAACCAATGCATGATACAATGTCTTAATTCCAAGAATGCTACTAACTCCATATGATCCAAGGTTGCCATTTAAGTTCCAAAGAAGACAATTCCCTCTGAATAAACAAAAGTCAGGGTCAATCCCTAACTCATATTGATCTTTTGTTGAAGAAACCAGTGTTTAGTCATGGACAATTATATGTGGCAGTTTCAAGGGTCACAAATCGTAAGGGATTAAATATTTTAATTTGTGACCAAGATAATGCGCAAAGTAATTCAACTAGGAATATTGTGTATAAGCAAGTTTTTCAAAATTTGTAATCTTATTCAATTGAATTAGTGATGTTTCAAGTTTATATATTTTTATTAACAAATCCGTATTACACACTTTAATTTATAAATAAAATATTTTCATGTTGTACACCGCACGGGTGAAATACTAGTTTTCTTAATGGCGTTATCATTCTTGTCGGATAATTTGCAGTTTTTTTTCTGTTGTTCAATTGATGATCAATTTTTTTCTCTTCAAAATTAGCGCAGGCATGGTCTTTGCCTTTTTGTTTTTTAGTGAATCTCTTCATCTTTTTCTGTTTGATTCTATAATATCTGCATACATCTTGGAAGATTAATTTTCTCTAAGAAATAATAGTTAATTTGAGAGAATATTAAAAGGTTCTCTTTTTTGTTCTTTTTTCTTCTTTAAAATATCTAAGTATTGAAATTTTTTTGGAACATTAAAAATTGGTAGAGGATTGGAAATTCATGAAGAAAGAAACATGATTTTATATGAGGTATTGTAATTTGAGAGGTCCTGATGACCCAATGACATTTTTAATAAAAAAATCATTAGGCCTGCTTTTATAATATATATTTTGAATTATAATTACAAAAAATGTAAATTTATGAATTATTTTATAATATTTTAGTAATTAAGTCAAACATATAACCTTCATAGTATAGTAGTATAGTATGAGTAATCAATTCAATCTTGCAACAACAAAAAAAATAAAACGCCTAGAATATGTACAACAACAATTAATTGATGACTACCTAAAACTCATGAACTTGAGGGTTAATAAGGGTAGGAATAAAAACTAGTGGCATACCTAAATTTGATGAAGGCCAATGATCAATCCTCCTGAGTCTGCAGGTTTCAAAGTCATACACCATCACTTGGCTAGAACGAGTATTGAAAAGCATTTGACGTCTATTGTCAGCTGGGTATGCTAAGGGTCTCAATCCATGTAAAGGGCAATTGGACCAAGTCAACTTCTTCCAAGACTCCTTCACCCCATATTCATTCATAGCCCATATTTGAATGTAATTATAACTATTTAAAACAGCTATTGCATGAAGGCATCCATCAAGTGCCACCAAAAAGTTGCCATCGGTCTCGATCCAGCGTGGTGCATCCAACTGCCTCCAATGGAAGTTGCCAAGATCAAGAGCAGCAATGAAGATGCGATTAATCCGGGGAAACACAAGCCAGTGTAGTGCACCATTAACAAACACGCCCCACTGACTCCAATTCACCTCCAAATAAGGGCAGTCGTCAAATTCTTCCCACAAATCACGCTTCAGGCTGTAAACCCATAAACCATACCTCTTGGTTAAAGACGATCTCGTCCTAATCACCACTTTGTAGTCGTCCGAATCACTGTGGTAACCGAACCCCCACGACGACCTAAACAGAGCTTTAGGCAACAGATGTTGGGGTAATGCAAATTGAAAATGATTTCTTGTCAAAGGGTTCCACAAGAAAACATAATTAGAATTGTATTTGAATATGCACCACAAGCCGTTACAGACGCCCAAAAAAAAATTCGCGTAGCGGCAGTTTTCACCCCAAGGTCCTACGACTTCTTTCAGGACGGGTTGCGAACTGGCTTTCAAAACTGAATCTAAATCGACGTAATGCGTTGTAGGTCTATCAAGAAAGATCATCGTAGAATGTGATTTGTTTGAGAGTTTCAATTGAGACTTTATGAAACAAGAGCTGTTGATTAGATCGCGCAAGCTTTTTGAAACGCACCTGAATCTTACAACAGACAGCACCGGCAACTGCAAGAGAATATCAAATATAATGTCTTCTGGAATATGTGCCATTATCAGGTCTTGAGTTTAAACGGAGAGGGGGAAAAGAATCAAGAGAGGGGGTTTATTTATAGCAATTAGGAAGTCTTTGCTCTTACTGGGCCGAATTGGTTGGGCGATCCATTGGGCCTTATTGGTTGGGCCACTGTCTGCAAAGCAAATAAATCCCATCAGATTATAAATTAGTTAGAAAAGGTTAAATCAGTTAGAGATGCTTTTAGTTGTATAGATAATGAATTCAGTTTTTATTTTCTCTCTCTCTCTCTCTCTCTCTCTCTCTCGTTTCTTCAGGCCCTGTGGCCCGCCCGACGATGAATTCGAAAATTAGATGAACTCTGGCTCTGCATATAATATATATATATATATATATATATATATATTACATCAAAATAATAGGTACACTACATAAAATAAGGGACCGAAAAATTCCTATCAAACTAATCTTAATAATAGAAAATTAATTAAATGTTAGGAATATCCCAATAAGGTCAGGTATTCCAAGAATTTGTAAATTGGCTGCCAATTATATTTAGGAGACGCACCAGATAGAGGAAGGAGGGAAATTATATTTATTGTGAAGTGTTTTTGTGGTTCATGTCAACATTGTTCCATTTTTGGGGGAAGAGGAATGAAAAGTCATGCCATTATCATCATAAAATTTATGAAAAAAGAAAATAATCAAATTTAAATATTGAAATTTAGGGAAATAGTCCAAAGGGAAGGACTAAAATCATCTAATAATATTTAAATACATCTTTACTCAAAATATGAGAAATCTATAAATTTGCATGATCAATATGAAATATACATGAAGCATCAATAGTGGTAGATCCTATAATTCCGTCAATTTTGGGATATATATAACCAATATATCTGTATATAAAGGTTAGAGTACAATCGATTTGATCTAAAAATAAAAATAATTAATATTTACATAACATGGTAAGATTAATCTGTGTAATTTTATTCTCATCAAATTTAATATTAAAAATGACCAAAAATTTAATCTTGGAGAATTTGCACTTATCCAATCCCACAAATTAAGTGAAGTATTGAACCCATAGTAATTAACCAATTTGCATAGAATTCTCTAAAACTTGGCCGGAAGAGTAGGAAGTTTAAGAAGTAATTAACCCATAGATTAACCAATTTAATCTATAGTATTTTCATAATTGTCACAATATTTTATATCTATAAAATATTTTAAAAAATTAAATTTTAGTTTAATATTGTAATTATATTTTTCGAAAAAATAGTGAGTATTAATTTAAATAGAATATCATTCACCAAATATTATTTAGTATAAATATATACCTATATTAAAAGCACATTTAAAACACGTGTATAATTTCGCAGGTTCTAATTATATAAATAAAAAATGTTTTTTCTTTTAATTATCTTAATTAATACGTTTTACATAAATAATACTTTTTGCATAGACCATATATGTAAGCCCTTTTAATTACTCAGTTTTAATCTTTTATAATAGAACTGAGTAATTATATAAATAAAAAATGTTTTTTTCTTTTAAGTATTTGATCCTCATAATCTACACACACACACACATACTGAATAAAACTGAAAACCACCAAGAAGAATTAGAAATATATCTTAATAAATCTAAACATTGGGGAATCTATACTAATATTAAAATTTTAAGTGGCAAAAACTATTAAAAAAACTTTTAACTTTCCCAGCCAAATGCACCAACTATATATTGAAAGAAAAATATTATTTCTGAAAAAAAAAATTATTATTTCTGAAAGTTTTAACAATCGCCATTTTTTTCTTCAGACTTAAGAAAATTTCAGAAGTCTTACAAATTTTTTCGATTCAAATCAGTTTTTTATAAATAAAACCTTGAATTAATCAGTTTTATTATGATTATAATTTACTACTATATTTCATTAAAAAAAAAAAAAAGTATTTGATCCTTATAATTTTGGTTGTTTGATTGTGTAATATTTGAAATGAATTTGGACATTTGAAAGTTGAGTTTTGTTGCATAAAATTGTATACTATGGAGCAATGTTTTGTGAAGCAATGTTATTAAAGGTTGATGTTTATATGGAGCAATGTTTCCTACATTTATTTATTAATATACATATAGTTATACATATTTTTATTCTTATGTTTATTTGATTTATCTATATATATATAATTATATATTTTTTATTAATATATTTATAAATATATGTTGAAAAATATTACCTGGGTTAGGTTGCCCCTGTATAAATCGTCAAACCCCTCTTAGGCCAACTGTTTCATAAACATGTGTTCTCTTTCACATTACTTTCTGAAATTAGAAGAAACATATTGCTTCAGAAGAAGCATTTAGGTACAATGATGTTAGCAGTACAGCTTAAGTACGTTTCCGGACTTTCTTGATTTATTATTTTTCAGAAAATTTTAAAAATAATAATAATAATAAAAAATGCATTTGCTTTACAGTTTTGGTGATTGCCTTTCCAAAAGATGAAACGTGCTATTTCATACTTAACGATACCAAAAGGCTCGACCTTATCTTTGATCAGTTGCTGAATTCTTCATTTCATCAACTTTAAATTCAAACTGGATTATCATTTTTACGTACAACTTAAGTTAATATTCTTAGCTTAAATATATATATATATATATTTATTTATTTATTTATTTACGGGACATAATTTTTGATTCGATACGATAACTCGATCTGAACCAATCTAATAATTTACAATATAGTCTTATATTTGAAGTAGCTTCTTTTTTTTATGTACTTTGAGTATTATTTGAAATTGACCTGGAATCTACAACAACTCCGACCCGATAATTGAATTAATCAAGTGTTTTAAAATTTAATTATTTTATTAAAACTGTTTATGTTGTGTAATGAAAATCTTGTGCGAGCTATATTATGTTTATTTTCTCTATTAAACTTTTTTTTTAATGTAACATCTTTTGAAATATTGAAAAATATTTAAATTAAGTATCAAGTAGTAATGTTCCAAATATGAATTTAGGACGTCAGTTGTTAAGGAGGTTTGAGGATGATTACTCATATTGTTCAAATAATGTTCAAAATTGTATTAAACAATGGATTACACCAAACAAAGAATATTTTATCTCGCCATGGACACACAATGTCATGCATTACGAAAATCTCACAACAAATATGTATTTATATCTAAATTTGTTGATCTATTCTATGTTGTTTACATGTCTAAAAGATTTTTTTATTTATTTTTGTAGGGCGGAAAGCCATCATGCAAAGTTGAAAAGATATCTAGAATCGAGCTAGGGTAACTTTGAGACGTGCTGGGTTAACATCCATTCTATTTTTGAGACATTGCATACTGCAGTGAAAGCTTTATTTGAGAAGAGCATTAATGTGGTGCAACATATATACAAACATATCGACAAACTAACTAAATACTACTCCCTACAACTGAAAAAAAAAAAACATGTTTCTAAGAAATACAACATTTTACTTCTTTTTACTCTGTCAATCATATATAATTTGTTTGTAAAATGAAACTAATTAACTAGCAAAATGAAATATAATTTTTGAAACAAAACTTCTTTTTTACGACATAAAATATTTTCAAACACATGACCTTTTTTTATTTTGAAACGTAGAAAGTATAATATTATTATTCAACTCCCATGCTCATGGCAGGATCTATTTTGGGAGCAAATTTTTGGCGATCTTAGTTGAAATTATTTATAGTTTGAAGTATCAATTTGATCTATTTTGAATTTACTCAAATTCATTTTTTGTTCATTTTTTTTTCTTAAATTTTTTATTGATTGTGAAGAAATCATTAATCATCCATAAAATGTAAAATTTTATGGAAAAAATTGTAGATGACATTCAGAATCATCTTGCTATCCAAGCATTAGTTAATTTGTGTCTTGTTTTTAGAATCTACATATGCCACATTGGTGTTCATTGATAAAGTAAGTGTGTTGTCATATATATCGAAAATTTAATGAGGTTTGAATTACATGCAGGATATGGCAAATATACGAAAATCAAGGAAAATCAACAACCTAAGAGATACTCAAGGAATGAAAGATCGGCTGATTGAGAAAGAAAGAGGATCATGAATCAAGGAAGGGCACCAACCTAAGAGATAATCAAGGAAGGAAATATTGGTTGGTTGGAGACAAACAAATATGGATAATCTTGGTTGGTTGAAGGAAAGAAGATTAAGAAGATAACGATAATCTTAAGCAAGATCAAATAAACAAACAAATGAGAGATTCAATGAATAGGAGATCTGATGAGGAGAAAATTAAGGAATGAAATCACAAGATCTTGAGCCTTCGGGTCTATAAATAAGAGTCATATGTGAAGGCTGCAAAGCATCTCTGTTACATTAAATTTATTATCATATATAGAGAAAGAGACATCCTACTTGAGAGGGACAATTTTATTTGAGAGCTTATTGTAATACAGTTCCAGCGAAGGCGAACTGTCAGTGAACCACTTGTTGGTTTCCATTGTGCTCGGGAGAGTACAGCCTGCTAGGCTTGGAAGAGTACAGCCTACTAGGCTCGGGAGAGTTCAGATTTCTGCTGTACGGGAGTTGGCAGCCAAATCCATCTAGGGGACTCGATAGTCAAGTAAGTTGTTAGAAGATAGTGGTATAGGGTTGGCTAGTATTAGAGGGAGTCTAATGACGTGTAAGTCCAAACTATATAATTGTGGGAACAAACACTCTATCTAATAAAAAATACTTGAGAGGAAGAAGAGATTCTTCCTTGAAATTGTTGTAACTACTATTTTGCTTCCGCATAGTTCAATTATAGTTCAAATTAGTACTGAACACAACACACGCGCACGAATTCTGATCTAACAATTGGTACCAGAGCAGGTTCCAGTTTTTTTTTAAACAGGTTGATCCAGGGACAGGGACATGTGAACTCACGAAAGAACATCGATGCGACCTCCTTGTCTCGATGGACAAAACTACCCATTCTGGAAATCCATGATGATCATCTACTTGAGATCCAAACGGTATGTAGATGCAATTCAAACTAAGTGGACATGGCAAAGACATAACAAAGATCGTTGAGAATCCTAGAACACTGTGGACCGAGGATGAAAGGTGTGCAGAAGATGCAAATTACATCGCACTATATGCAATATTGGCCTCTGTTGACTCGATGAGACACAAATTGATCATACACTATCAAACGGCTAAGGATACATGTGATGCACTACAAAAACATTTTGAAGGGAATGAATCGGTGAGGAAATCAAAACTACAGAGACTTGCTACACAATTTGACGGGATTCAAATGACTGAAGAAGAAAACATCGAAATGTATTTTGCAAGGTTTAGTGACATAGTGAATCAATGTTACACCCTTGGAGATGCAATTCAAGAGAATGTTCAAATCATGAAAATTATGAGAACCCTGGCTCCTAGATTCAGGGAGAAGATTACAGTTTTAGAATCTTTCATGATGCTCACCCCAATGTTGTTAGATGACTTGATGGGAGAACTAAGGACCTTTGAGATAAACAATGGAATTGATGTTTCCAAAAACAAAGGGATTGCACTAAAGTCCGAGTCAACTACAGAGTTGATTGAGAATGATGTAAGAGATTGCTGACAAAATGACACTACTGACAAAGAATTACAGCAACTTCGTCAAAAAGTACAACCAGAGGCAGCAGTTCACCAAAAGTTCGAACTATGGTGATAATGCCAGAAAAGGAGGATCCAACACTCCGAACTTCAAACAAGGTAATCGAAAAGATTCTGACCAATGCAGGGAATGCAAAGGATATGGACACTATCAAGCTGAATGTCCAAATTTTTTGAGACAGAACAAAGCACTAAAAGCCACCCGGATTCAGAAGGAGATGAAGAACCTGACGAAAAAGAAACAACCTATCCTAGTAACTTTGTTGCATATACATCGAAAGATCTGTTGTGCCTCACATCTTTGGTGCGAACTGAAGAAGAACTGGAGCTTCCTGAAGAACCAAATTTCGATGATCCAACTCTAGAGGATCTGGAGAGAATGTACCTGGACGTAACAGCCACATGTACAGTAACTACTGAGGTAATTCAAAGATTGGAGAATTAAGTGAAAGAATATAAAAGTAAAGGTACCATTGCCATGGAACATCAAGAACTAAGCCGGGTAAAACATGAACTACAAATCACAAGGGAGATCAATGAATGACTGAGCAATGAACTGACTGCATCCCAAAGAAATGTGAGAAATCTGGAACATCAGGTCCAACTTCAAGCAACGAAAATTGAGTCTCTCAAAATCAATCTAGAAACAGCACAGAAATTTGTTCACGACAACCACAAGGTAAGTCCATCCATAACTAATAAACTAACAAAAACTGTATCTAAATTGCAGGACAAGGATAATGAGATAACAGAACTGCGGTCTGAGTTAGACAAAGTGGTGCAAACTATACAAGTACTGAACAAAGGAAAGACTAAATTTGATGAGATTCTGGCATATGGAATATCACAAAGTAACAAAATCAAAATTGGATACATTGAAGAAAGATTTTCTGGAACAACAATCTTTGTACCAGCCAGCTCCTCGACGGTCCAACACGAAGGTCCAAATACTACAAGTGAGTTAGGAAAACAGGACACCAAAGGTACGAAAAAATCCATTCCTATACGTCACTACTGTGAAGCACCTAGACACATTCGACCTAAGTGCTACAAAATGAAACATGACCTACGATCAAGTAACATCTCAAATTGGAATACGTTCGGTGTTCCTGTGAAAAGTTCTACATCACCAAAAACTCTGAAGGTGAAGAATAACAATCACAGAATATCACATAAAAAATATGGGTATTTAAGAACAACATGTGTCTTACATCTTCGATAGTCTCTCTTGGTGCGAACAACATCGGAACTTGGTTTTTTTACAGCGGATGTTCACGTCACATGACTGGAAATTCCACTTATCTAACTGATATCATTTCAATAAATGGGGAATATGTGATGTTTGGTGATTGTAAGAGTGAACGTGTCATTGGATAAGGGACTCTTAATATACGTGGTTTATCTAGATTGTCTAATGTGTTTCTTATTGAAAATCTCAAAGCAAATTTGTTAAGCATTAGTCAAATATGTGATCAAGGACTACGAGTGAATTTTACTCACGACAAATGCATGGTTATTGACATTGATGATCATTGTATACTCACTGGAACCCGATCCACTAATAACTGCTATCTTCTTGACAGGAATCATGTTTGTCATAATGCAAACACCGGGGCAACCGAAGTATGGCATCAAAAATTAGGACACATTGAATACAACCACCTCATTTCCTTATCAAAATCCCAATGTGTTAAGGGGTTACCTAAACTCCCAAACATGAATCAAGAAATTTGTGGTCCCTGCCAATTTCGCAAATAGGTGAAAAGTTCACACAAAGGAACTCAAGATGTCTGCACAAAACAGATTATGGTCCTATTACACATGGACATGATGGGACCGGTTCAGACCGAAAGTACTGGAGGTAAAAAGTATATCTTTGTGTGTGTTGATGACTTTTCAAGATATACCTGGGTAAGATTTCTTCGAGAAAAATCAGAAACATTCGAAGAATTTGAGAAACTAATAAAATTACTTGAAAATGAAAAATAGGATTCTATTGTTCGAATACGAAGTGACCATGGTAGAGAATTTGAAAATAATTCTTTTATTGATTTTTGCTCCTCACGTGGTATTAATCATGAGTTTTCAGCTCCTAAAACACCGCAATAAAATGGAGTAGTCGAGAGAAAGAATCGTACTCTAAAGGAAATGGCCAGGATTATGATGTTAGGCAAGAATATAGATAAAAAATGGTGGGCTGAAGCGGTAAACACTGCATGCTATGTTTCAAACCGTGTCTACTTAAGAAAATGAGTGGAAATGACCTCGTATCAAATTTGGAAAGGCAAAACTCCAAATCTCAGTCATCTTCATGTGTTCGGCTGCAGATGTTATGTATACAATCACCAAGAACAATTAGGTAAGTTCGATGCCGAAAGCAATACATGTATGTTTCTTGGTTATTCTACAAACAATAGAGCATTTCGTATATACAATCTAAGAACTCAAAGACTTATTGAAAGTACTAATGTTGTCTTTGATGACTCATTGGAAAGATTGGATATTTATCTGGAGGAAGCAGGTTCATCTGCTGTGCGACCTACATGTGAACTAAATTGTGAAAACACATGAGAGACTGATCAGACTCCAAAGAGCGAAGAGTCTGAAAACCATGAACCTTCCACCAGAGTTCAAAAGGAACATCCCAAAGAACTTATCATTGGAGATCTCGATGAAGGTGTAAAGACACGTGGAAAACCAAAACCTGATCACCGCAAAATGGAGGGTTTAGTACATCATGCATGTTATACCTCTATGATCGAACCTAAGAACATTAAAGAGGCTCTCAAATATGACAACTGGATATTGGCCAAGCAAGAGGAGTTGGAACAATTTGCTAGAAATGATAAATGGACACTTGTATCACGACCGTACAATGCAAACATCATTGGAACTAAATGGATTTTCAAAAACAAGAATGATGAGCATCGAAACATTACAAGGAACAAAGCCAGATTTGTAGCTCAAGGATACACGCAAGTTGAAGAAATTGACTTCGAAGAAACTTTTGCCCCAGTCGCACGATTGGAGTCTGTGATAATTCTTCTATCCTTTGCTTGTATTAAAAAATTCATACTTTTATCAAATAGATATGAAAAGTGCAATTTTAAATAATTTTTTAAAAGATGAAGCGTATGTAAAGCAACCCAAAGGCTTTGAAAATCCACATTACCCAAATTATGTGTACAAACTGAAGAAGGCATTGTATGGACTGAAGCAAGCCCCGAGAGCTTGGTATGAGAGACTGACGAAGTTTCTACTTGCACAAGGATACAAGCGAAGAGGGATAGACCAGACCTTGTTCACCCAATGGTCAAACAATGACATTATCATTGTACAGCTATATGTGGATGACATTGTGTTCGGCTCTACATCCAAAAACAAAGTGAATGACTTTGTCAAGGTAATATCACAAGAATTTGAATGAGTATGGTTGGTGAGCTATCCTACTTTCTTGGACTGCAGGTTAAACAAAGCAAAAATGGAATCATGATACATCAAGAGAAATATGCTAGAAACTTGGTAAAAAAATTTGGTCTTCAAGGTTGCAAGATTGCTCAAACACCTATGGAAACCAATACCAAATTGTCTAAAGGTGAAAGTGGAACTAGCATTGACCCAACACTGTATAGAAGAATGATAGGGAGTTTCTTGTATCTTACTGCAAGTAGACCTGACATAAGTTTTAGTGTGGGATTGTGTGCTAGATATCAATCCAATGCAAAGGAATCACACATCAAGGCAGTAAAAAGAATTATACGCTATGTGGCAGGTACTATAGACTATGGACTAAAATATTCTTTCGATACTAAGCCTATTCTTGCAAGATACTGTGATAGTGATTGGGCCGGTGATATAGACGATCGGAAAAGTACTTCGGGAGGATGTTTCTTTATTGGAAATAATCTAGTGTCATGGCTCAGCAAGAAACAGAATAGCATATCATTATCCACATCAGAAGCTGAATACATTGCAGCAGAGAGTTCATGTTCACAGTTTGTATGGATGATGCATATGTTGTGTGACTACGGTATGAACTTGGACTCAATGACTCTTTTTGGCGATAATATGAGTGCTATAAATATGTCTAAAAATCCTGTGCAACACTCCCGAATCAAGCACATTGACATCAAGTATCACTACATTAGAGAATTGGTTGAGGAATGTGTTATTGTACTTGAACATGTTCCTACTCTAAGCCAACTTGCTAATATTTTTACCAAGGCCCTGGATTCCCAATGGTTTATCTCTCTTAAGAAATCATTGGGCTTTTGTTGTGCACAATAATGCAAAAAAAAAAAAAAAAAAAAAAGGAGAAAAAAATGGGGAAGAACCTTGAATTCTCTCAAGAGATAAATGATAAAAAGGGGGTTGGAAGAAATATGACATAAATTCTCTCTCTACGCAGGTTTAAAATTCAGTTTATCTTGAACTTTGAATCCAATATATCTCAATTTATTGTTTTCTTGGAAAGAACTATGACCTTGAAATGATGCAGTGACAAGCTATCAGCCGTATGATTGAGCATCATGCACAGAAAATAATAGGTCTGTGAAAGCTACCAAAGTGTTCTCCTTTGGTTTGCACAAAAGGGGTTATAAGGGACAGTTGAGCTCGGCACACAGGATTTTCCTAGTGTGGTTCTTACTTGTGTGGTTTGCGAGCTACTACACAAGGTTTCTGCAGAAGGAGTGATAAGGAATCTACTCTTAAAACTGTGTTCTTAAAAAGAAAAAGTGAACCAAAGAGACACCTATGACTTGAGAACCTGGATTTGTCTTAGTGTATCCTCAAACTGGATTACCTGCTGAAAGGAGAATAAATGTCTGAACTGAAATCTCCTTTTTATTCATTATTTCCTCTTTGTTTAGTAATTCCTCATTATTTTATTTTAGTATCTCTCTCTAGATCTCTCTCTCTACAAGCCGACGGGTAAACCATGGAAAATTAAGATATATGAGTAAGTGGGCCTGGTGCTAGTAATATGAGACTAGTGACAATTAACCTCTCTCGCATGATCTCTTATGATGTGAACACGTGGTAGAATCTGCATGGAAAGGGAAGTGTTTGAGCAGTGTATTTGAACCATATCTAGCAGCACTTATTTTGTCACATATTACAAAGAAACTTGAATTTTTTTTCTGCCCTAACCATTAATTCATATATGTTGTTCAGTTCTTGTTCGTTATGGTTAAAGATATCACTCACATCCACCTTGTGTTAAATACCTAGTCTTTCTGCGATTTCTCTCTTCTATTCTCTTTCGTAGGAACATATGAAACTAATAGGGCGAATGGTCCTAGCTCGATCTCCAGGCAAACAGGATAATGATATTTTGAATCCAGTCCTTCTGATATTCTTGAACAGTCCGTACCAATACTGAAAATGGCTTTTATGGTCTTTCTATGTTCACAAATCCTTAGTCAAATGGCTCGAAAAAGGGGGAGACGAAGACAGTGAATAGTACTTAAGTAAAAAAGCTCAAATTAAGGGGCAGTTGGTTGTCAGGGAAAGATAATGCATATTTTGACACTCTACATGTGATTTTCTTGTGGTTACTGACTAACTGTGATATATGCATTATCTGGCTGATTCTGTTTTATGTAATATTCATTAGTTTATCTCTATCTGATAAAACTGCATACTGGGAGTCCTAAGTTCACTATCTGTTCAAGCCGTGATCAGATTGCCGTGTTTAAAAATGTTTGCAGGACAAGAGATTTTCGATCCAAATGCCAAAGGGGGAGATTGATAAAGTAAGTGTGTTGACATATATATCGAAAATCTAATGAGGTTTGAATTACATGCAAGATATGGCAAAGTTACGAAAATCAAGGAATGTCAACAACCTAAGATATACTCATGGAATGGAAGACTGGCTAATTGAGAAGGAAAGAGGATCATGAATCAAGGAGGGCCAACAACCTATGAGATAATCAAGGAAGGAAAGATTGGTTAGTTGGAGATATTGAAGGAAAGAAGATCAAGAAGATATGGATAATCTTAAGCAAGACCATACCAACAAATAAATGAGAGATTCAAGGAGAGAATCAAGGAATATGAGATCAGCTACAAACAAATGAGAGATTTAAGGAGAGACAAATGAGAGATTCAAGGAATAGGAGATCGGTTGATGAGGAGAAAATTAAGGAATGAAATCACAAGATCTTGAGCCTTCGGATTTATAAATAAGAGTCATATGTGAAGGCTGCAAAGCGTCTCTGTTACATTACATTTATTATCATATGTAGAGAAAGAGACGTCCTACTTAAGAGGGACGATTTTATTTGAGAGCTTATTGTAGTACAGTTCTAGCGAAGACGAACTGTCAGTGAACCACTCGTTGGTATTCACTGTGCTCGGGAGAGTACAGCCTGCTGGGCTCGGGAGAGTACAATTTACTGGGCTCAGGAGAGTTCAGATTTCTGCCGTACGGGAGTCGGCAGCCAAATCCATCTAGGAGACTCGATGGTCAAGTAACTTGTTAGAAGAGAGTGGTATAGGGTTGGCTAGTATTAGAGGGAGTCTAATGACGTATAAGTCCAAACTATATAATTGTGGGAACAAACACTCTATCTAATAAAAATACTTGAGAGGAAGAAAGAATTCTTCCTTGAAATTGTTGTAACTACTATTTCGCTTCCGCATAATTCACTTATAGTTCGAATTAATACTGAACACAACACACGCGTATGAATTCTGATCTATCATTCATGATTAGAGAATTTACCATATGAGTGATTTTGTACTTTGGTTGATTTTTTTACAAAATTCTGTAATTTGAGTTCTTAATTAGTAGTTAATTAGTTATTTATTAAGCATAATACTTCCTTCATCCAAAAAATCTTTGCATAACTAAAATTATTTATACAAATATTTTTTTTTTCGATGGAGAGAATATTACATATGAACTCTTTCGTATTTTCAACATGTGGATAACAACCTGAAATTATGATTTTATGAGAATATTAAAAATAAAAGGGTGCGCAACATCTGAAGTTGCCTTTATTACAATTTCAAAAAATAAAATGTTTTTCTTAGATATAGTTGATTTTTATATTATATAATGACCATTAGGTTGTCACCTTACGTTTAAGATTGTATTTCTATGTGCTTGCCACATATTGTTCGTGCAGATAGTCCCACAATATGAAATTAACTTATGAGATCGTTTTCGGTCATCCTGAAGAATGATGAGGTCAGCTTCATTTTCTAATGTTTATAGCCAACTCGTATTTGAATACTTTTTCAAAATTAAAACAAGAAAAATATTATTTTGCTAAAACTGGAATGAAAAATAATCGACTTCATCCAGTCATAATGTAATGTGAACAAACAAGATAACATAGCTTGATCAAGTCGGATCAATATTTGATCATATATTCAATAATTGATTTGTTGTTCTACAATGAATCGATAAAACCAATTAGACGATATTCATGACATAGAACTAATAAGCAATCGACTCATGCATGTTTTGTTCAAACAATTTTTTTTAAGAAATAAGATGCCAATTCTCTCTTTCTATTTCTTTCTCTCTCTCTCATATAATTTGATCTCATGGTTGTTGAAAGTTGAAGTCGCGAGGGATGAACGAAATATTGTTTACAATTGGGTCTCATAAGAAGAAGAAAATAATGGCACTTGAAGTGTATCAAGGATGCCTTTGGTCAACCAAAGCTATCATTGTGACTTTTGAATTTCATTTCCCTCTTTCTAGAAATTTCCTTATTTTAATAGTTTACTCTTCCTCATAATTATTATCTTCGTCCGGTTATCCACTTTAGAATTTTTCTTTATTAAATTCTACACAAAATTTATTAATTTAATTATCTATTCTAGAAAGGTTACTTGTAAATTAAATCTTATTTAATTTTATCCTAAATTTTGAGATTAGAACACCTTTCATAATTTACTTAATTTATTAATATTGGGAAGTAAAACACAAGTAATAATAACACAAAGGAAAAGTGCATTATGCCCAAATGATTTGACATTTTAAGCGCCTCTGCTGTCTTTCTTTACACATCATTTTCTCTTTTACTTGTTCACGTTTTACAATTATTTCTTAAATTAAAGTAAGATCCTTTGTTGCTTTTTTTCAAATAGTTTCAATAATTAAAGTGGTTTAATTATATCTATCAGAATTAGAGCGTTACCTCAATAAGTATAATTATGTGAATCGTGGAAAAGATGAATCCCTGTCTGAAAATTTAAAATTTAATAATTGTCATGAATGTACTAACTTTAAGAATTGAATTATAATCCTAGCTCTTCAGTTTTTTTTTTTTATCGAAATATAAATTTTTTTAACCATCGTTAAATTTATATATATAAAAAATAATAATATAGACTGTACAAAAAAATCGTATTGACAACCTAAAAAAAGGAAAAAACCACACCGGATTGACATTCTTTTCTTGTATAGTGTTCTAAAGTCCACCGTGTGATCATAAGAAGAGAAGGAGAAAAAGAAGAATCGATGGGAGTGGAGTGGCATACATGTGATGTTTGAAAAATACAAGAAGCATGTGAAACTAAACAAACATATATATATATATATATAGAGAGAGAGAGAGAGAGAGAGAGAGAGGACAATAATAAGAGGGTTTGACGTTTCTTTCTAAACATTTTCTCCTTAAAATCGTGTTTAACTCCCACACGCAAACGCCTTTGACCCCTCCAAACCAACAAATGTAAGAAATGAGACACATCTGACAACTTGGGACATGGGCAACCAACAGCCGCAATTTCCTTTAACAAACATTACTCTCTCTTCCATGGATTGAAACTTAGCAAGTGGGATCGATGTTGAGCCTATTTGCTTCTTGCTTCTGGGATTCTCCCTTTTCTACACAAACACACACACACACGTACACAGTACAAAAAGCGCGCACCTTATAATTAGTCCAACATTTTTTTTCTTAAATTATGTCCACCTCACTAACAACACTCTATCCCACACTAATTACCAATACCCACCAACAACAACACTTCCCATTTAATAATAAAAAAAAAAATCAACGTTTCAATAATATTCTTTGGGCAAAGATATGTTAAATATGTTAAAAGGTGAATTAACAAATAATAAAGCCACAAAAATAAAATTAATAGCTTCTAACAAATTCTATTTTAATTTAGTTGACAAAAAATAAAAAATTAACTGAATATTATTCAAATAAAACTTTATTTTGAACAAAAAAGTATATGCAATCCTCTCGATACTTTAAACACTATATTTGTAAGTCGCTTAATCTTGGAATCGAAAATTTATACACAGGATCTGCCCATCTTTCAATTTTCAAACAGAAAATTATAAAATACAGAATTTTACTCCTACATGCTAATTCAAATTCAAATAAAAGTGGTACATTATTTTCTTTGAATTTTTTTTCTCAAAAGATTTTCCGAAGAAAATTATGAACCAGAAAAAAAAAAAAAAAAAAAAAAGGAATATGGGGTTTCCCTTCTCCTTACGAAACCAAAAATCCTTTCCAATTGTCAATGTTTGAGGATCCAGATTAATGAAATGACAAGCTGTCCCACGTCACATACAATTTTCAGAAATTAATTGTAATCCCCAAAATCTCCCTACAACTTCCAGGAAATACCATATAATTATTTTCCATTTATTTTTTGCATTAATAAATTAGTCAAATTTATAAATAAATTAAATTTAAATTTGGTTGCTGACATCATCTTTAAGAATAATTGGCAATAACAAATGGAATTTAAGGCATCTAATCCACGATAAAATCTTCCAAAAAAAAAAAAAAAAAAAAAAAATATTGAGTGAGATGGAACCCAATAATGAGTAGGTCAAGGACTTTAGGTACTTGTGTCTCAACTACTACTTCAGTTTAAGAATATAATGATAGTGATAATCCCTTTACTGCTATTCTTAATTTCTGCTCCTGAACATGCACCTTGCTTATCCACTAAGTTTCCCCAGGATCACCATCTACTCCTCTTATCCTCTTTCTCACATCATTCGTTCTTTTGTTTCGACTAAATTGCAAATTTTAATACTTGTTTAATTCTGCTTCGTCGAATTAAAAAGTTTCAATAATTCAGCATACGCTCCTTTTATTTAAGCAAAAAAGTTAACAAATACAATAACTATAAAAATAGAAACTAATAAGAGTAACAATGGTATCAAAATGAAATGTATTGAAGAATATTGAAAAAGAAAAATATGAAATGAAGTAATATATGCTTTCCATGAACTATACTCTAAACTTAAGGAGAGAGAACATAGAATATCTGGTAAAGGAACCTTTTGATCTCAATTATTTGAAGCACTAGCCAAGCAAATAACATGTAATGGGGTCTCCACCTCCACTCTATATAGTTGATGGAGACAAATTATGAGCAAACTAAAAATGAGTTAATTATGAGAATTATTTTTAAAAACTTTTCAAATAAATCTCCTACATATGAACTGCTAGTTTTGTGTGTGTGTGTGTGTGTGTGGGTATTTTAGACTAAATGATTTCTCCTCAGCACATTCTGCAAAAAAGTTGGAACTTTTTGTAGGTGTGTTTGTTGTAGGTGCATGTTTGGAAGAGCTTATTATTGAGATTGTATTCTTAAAATGAGCTTTCTAAGAATGTGTGAGGTTTTTTCTTTCTTTTTGATGAAAGTATATTTTAATGTTCAACCACTAAGGTGAAAGAAGCAAACTTCATGTAACAAAAATTCAAGGCAACAAAAAACTTTTTATTGAGACATTAAAAGTGGTCCAATATGATATATATATAGTACTTATCGTTTTGGAACAGTTAGCGCAAGTGTCGCATCTATTAGATCCTATAAAATCTTAAGTGTTCCAATAAATAATTCTATCAAGATATATACATATTTTCAGATACTTGAAAAGAAAGGGGGAGGCTTTGAAATCATCTATTTCATCATTTTATGTTTAACTTGTATTTTATTTTAAATAGATATTCATTGCGTGTTGAAATTCTTAATTTGAATTTTCATGAGTGAAAAGTTAATAAATAAAACTATCGATACAGATAAATGACTTTATCAAATCTTAAAAATAAATAAATAAATAAATCAAATTACAAATAATAACAAAATTATGTCAAAAGGGGAGCCGCATGTAATCTTCTATTCCATCTATAGCACGTTTCACATGTGCACCACTAAAAAAATTGAATAAATTACATATTATTATTATTATTATTATTATTATTTTTTGCAGACAAGTTTATTCAATATTCATAGTTTAAGGTTAAGAAAGCTCGCCATGAGATTTGAGGAAAAAAAGTTATATATATAATTACGTAAATATTTATGTACATCGAGTGTATTATGCAATTATATTTATAATGTTATTTATTTAATTAAAAAATATTATCGTTGATTTTATATTTAAAAAAAAATAATATTTTTTTAATAAATAAATAATACTATAAATTAAATTTATCACCCTATCATATAATAGTTTGTTGCTCGAAGTTTATTATGATTATAGTCGAAAGAAGTTAATATTTTAAAATAGAAAAAAGAGTTTGATGAGGGAGAGGAGGAATTAAGGCCACATAAATAATGGGGAAAGATATTATGGGTCTGCAAGTCATTTCAAATAGTCGGTTTCTAATTAATGCTTTCTGATGCAAAATAGTGAGACAAGGAAGATTTTAGGAAATCTTGAATAGTGCTAACTTCAAGTTGCCTCATTTGTCCATTTATTCATTAATCCCACGTGGCTGCCCCTCCTTCTCGACCCATTCGGGTCGGGACCCCAAAACTTTATTCCCTCCACCCCACACAAAAATAATATATATATATATATATATATATATGTGATTAAATTAACGCAAAATGTGATAGGACAATAAGTTTGTGTGAAGAATCTAAAATGGATTGTCAATTTCAAGGACCCCTGTTGGAAAAGAAGAGTGGGTTTGCCATTATTCTTTTGTACGAAAAATGAAAATAAGTTTTAATCAAATAAGAAAATGATGCAAGTTGGTTAAAGATGGCGTGCACACTATTATTAAATCACTTGTTTATTTACACCTCCTTTTTCTTATCTTTAATTATCAATTTATACAATTTTCTATTATCCAATTTATAGGAATGTCTTTCAAGAATCTACAACTAAAATCAACTCTCTTACAAATTTGTAAGAAATGATTTCTTGTTACACAATTTACATCTAAATTTATTATAAAAGTTATTAATCTATCCACATATACACATACATATATCATATCTACTTATTTTAATATTATGGTGTTCCATGTTAATTGTTGGGAGGGACCACCTGAGGACAGAAATTTTGTTGGATTAATATGAATCCTTAACGAAAAAACCTCACATATTACGTAAGTTGCAGCTGTTGTTCCCCAAATTGATCCCATCTCTTGTTGCAAAGACTTGGCCAAATCTTTCCCACACCACAAAACTCCCATTCATTGGCTCCTCCTTTTCTGGTAATAACCCAACGATCCCTAGGTACGGACACACTTCTAGGTATGGACACACTTCTGTCGGTTTCAGTTTTTAATTTTTTTTATATTTAGAATCGAAACTGCTAGTTCCAGGAATTGGAATCAAATTGGCTAGTTTTTAGTTCTAGTTTCGATTACAAACTAAAATCGAGTCAACGGTTAAACCGAACCATGACCGCGGGTTTTAGTTTTATGTCAGACAGAAATGCATACTTAGACATTTATTTCGTAGTACAAAAATATACTTAACAAGTGATAAAATGCAAGTGCAATACTCCTAACATTTGGGTAACTATACTTGACAAACATTCTCCAACTCTATTTTAGTTTGATATATATTTACATTATGTTCGTGCACTTGCTTTTACACCTTATATCGTCGACATATGAATAATTTAACTTAATTATATTTTTGTTTTTTACATAGTAAGAGGCTTTTAAAATTTTTAATATAAAAAATAAAAATTCTTCCTAAATTATTTTAAAAAATAAATATATAAGTTGTCATTTTCCATTAACTATAAATTATCTCTTCCTCATAAATTAAAAATACATTAGACATTTAATTTATTTTTTAATATACATAAAGATTTCTATAATGACACACTTATTTAAAAAACCATACACTTTTATGCCCCATTGCCGTAACATAAAATATTAATTAAATTAGAGGACCCCTTATTCCACAAAAGGGCGTTTACGTACTTTGACATTGATCCCCACCCCCCCAATTTACGAGCTCCAGCTAGATAAGCATGACATAAGGTGACTTCACCCTCACGGAGTCCCAACCCAGTTTTTTCCTCGGGGCTGTTTGGTCAATTCAAAAAAATCAACATGCCATTCCCTACGGTCCCAGAAAGCTTGAAATACAAGTTAAATCCCAAATTTGACCCCGCCACCCCCCTCTATTTACCAAGACAACCATTCAACCTTGCTTTTCGTTTCCTAAGGTTGAGTTCCCACAGGAGATTTCCCAAAAGGTACTCCAAATAAGGCAGACGCCATGTAACCATTCTACGAATGCCTTTCTCCATATTAGGCATATCTAATGCTACATCATACTCAATAAATTAAATAAGCTATACCAAAAATATCGTACTGAATAAAATACAAAATTGTATAAATATAACTCAAACCATAATATAATTTTTTTTTGTAGGACGATGTCACTAAACTATTGAAGTCTGAGTAACTCAAAATCGAGCAACAACACACCAAGATATGGAAGCAAAGTCCAACAAAAAGTGCAAGAAAAAAAAAACGTTAGAAATGGGGTTTTGTTTTTCTTTAACCGCTGGAGTTATTCCCATAGAACAAGGTTGGAAAAACTTAGGCGTTTGGTTGAGTCCCATTGGAGAAGAATTTTAACCTTTTGGCAGAGGAATACAAAAACAAAGCCATGTTATTTTGTTGGTTCAACTTTTGTTTGTAAAATGCGTCAAAGTAAGTGTGGCAGATTGAGTCTAGTTCACGCCAATTTGGGTTCCTTATTACATTTATTTTATTTTTTATTCCCTTCTCTCTCTAAAACAATCTCTTCTTCCACAACACCCCCCTTGCTATAAAGAAGCCTAACTTTCCCCCCTCTCTCATTGCCCAGTACCAGACAACCTTTTCCCCTCTCTCTCTCTCTCTCTCTGCCTTTTGTTCTTGTCGTTGCGGTCTCTTGTTCTTGTGGTTTTACCTTGTTAATATTCAATTCTTACACACATGTGTATGCGTGCGTGCGTGTATAAATTCTCACTTTTGATGGGGTTATAAGAGGGCTGCATGCGTATCAAGAACTCAGACACAAAAAACTAAGTCTTGAACCAGAGTTTTGAGTTATCCTTCCTTTCCTCATATACAGAAGAGATGGAGAAAGCTAATCTTCTGAAGAATGGTGTCCTGAGATTACCTCCTGGGTTTAGATTTCACCCCACTGATGAAGAGCTCGTGGTACAATACTTGAAGCGCAAGGTCCTCTCCTATCCATTGCCAGCTTCCATCATCCCAGAGGTTGAAGTCTGCAAGTCTGACCCATGGGACTTACCTGGTTCGTTTATTGCCTAACCATGCCACACTTTCTCATATACATACACGATACACACATACAGACAACAATTTGTTTCTCTCTCTCATCAGTTAAATGATGTTGTGTGCAGGTGATACGGAGCATGAGAGGTATTTCTTCAGCACAAGAGAAATCAAGTACCCAAATGGGAACAGGTCGAACAGGGCAACCGTATCGGGTTATTGGAAAGCAACAGGATTGGATAAGCAAATCGTGAGTACGAGGAGTCATCAGGTTGTCGGAATGAAGAAGACTCTGGTTTTTTACAGAGGGAAGCCTCCAAAGGGCTGTAGAACTGACTGGGTAATGCATGAATATCGCCTCACTTCTGCAGAAGCTACTGCCAAGAATTTACCCCAGGTGAGATTTCAGTTAATTAATAATAATAATAATAATAATAATTAAACTGGAAGTGATTGTTTGTTAATTGGTTTGTGGCCTGTGCAGGAAAACTGGGTTCTTTGCAGAATATTCTTGAAGAGAAGGAACAGCAAGAGTGATGGTGAGGCCACAGTTGCAATGCAGAATAGTGGCAGAGCAACGGCCGGTTCGGCGCCGGTTTTCTACGATTTTATGGGCAAGGAAAGAGCCGATTTGAATCTGGTGCCGGCTAACTCGTCATCCGGGTCCAGTGGGGTCACTCAGATTTCAAGCAAAAATGACTCGGACGATCATGAAGAAAGCAGTAGTTGCAATAGTTTTCAGACCACTTTCAGAAGGAAACAATGTTAAGAATCATGTATAATAGAGTACTGATGTCAGATTTCAGGCAATCCCTTTTAAATTAATACCTCCTAATGCTACTACATCCAGTTTCTGGCAATCTTTGACATGCCCAAATGCAGATAACAAAAAAGAAAAAAACAGAAAACAATTAATCGGAAGGTGAAGATGTTGGAAGATTCTATTATTTTCTTTACAATTTCTACTGTTCGCCATGCAAAATTTTACAGTGGTAAATAAAAGGTCTCCATTAAAATGCAAAGCAACAGGGGTTGAAGAAAGTTATGTGAAAGCAAGAATGGTAAAAAGGTAAAGAAGTAAGGAAAGGGAGCATGTGCAAACATGCACTATAGCTTGCATAGACTGTGAGCTTTTGTTAAAAAAGAGAATTCTTTTACAAAGCACAAGAATAAGAACATAATCTTTGCAAAATCAGTATATTACCTTCGCATGGGGTTCCTTAGGACCTAAAACGAAGCAATTTTATTAGGAATCAAGTTCCCTCACAGTAAGTATAATATTGAATCATATACGAATTAAATACGATCCCAATTCAGATCTCAATACAATGACATTATCCTAAAATCCTAATCGGATTCTTTGTTGAGCAGGCGAAAAAATACAGCACCAGATATTGTGCTGCGATATGGTGTCGTTTCACACAAATAAATCAGTTTTTCAGGCAGTTTGCTATCATTTGGCTAAACTACCCAAGTTAAGTAACTTACACAGAAAAATCAATTAGCTGATAAATTAATTATGCACAGCAGAGGATCCAGATCGGGTAAATTGTTGGGTCGACAAACATTTTCAACAGATTGTGTTGGAGCCCGTAAGAATCAAGAATAGTCCAAGTACAAGAATCACAAGCAAGAAAAGTTTGGTTCTTTTCTTGGGGAACAGAATTAACTAAACTTTTGAAATCAGAGGACTAGTAGGTGAAAGTAGAGAGTCCGAAGAAAACACTGAAAATTCTTCTCAAACAAGGCAATTTCATGCAACTTCTTGCAAGTTATTACATAGAGTGGTCTGTCTGATTGGCCAATGCAAGTTTTATTTCAATTCTTGGGGCCATGTATGGTAGAAATGAAGGTATGATTGGACAAAAAGAAATATAAATAGGTACTAACCCTCCCCTACTACATATTGTTGAAAATTAAACATAGATTGAGCAAAATAGATTCTCCAATATCTTCCAACTACTAAATAACCTTGACCTGTTTATTCTTAATACGAAAATTTGACCTAATTTAGCACGACAGACCTTATTTAATCATGTATTTTGTACCGTATTAAATATTGTAATTAAATAAATAGTCTTGTGTGTTACGTACAAGCATCAGACATGCAAAGGCGTCAGTCATATATATATATGAATGAACCCAATAGTAGTTGACTCACCTCTAGCATGCTTCTAAATTAAATAATATTTTTTTTCCATGACAATAGGCACTACAACTACTATTATTCAGGCTTTCATAATTACACAGAATTCACTAAAGTTTATATATTTATTAATTTAAATCATTATCAGAACCCCCCATCAATCTGCAAGTTCTCTATCTAGCAGGTTAATGATGATTTCAGGGTGTTCAGAACTCATATGATTGATGATATCATATCATATAATCGTGTAAAAGGAAAATGGTTAAAACAGATAGCACAAACTACTGCCACGTGGATGCTGGAGGGATTATGGGCGGCATATAGTACTATTAGGAGTGCTATAAACCTAATTGACATGCCCTGGCCAGGCCAAAAGGGAAGAAAGTCAAGAACTCTTCTCTCTCTCTCTCTCTCTCTCTATAGACACACATATACATACATGTATATATATATATACTATATTATATAATATGAAATTTACACATAGAAACAGAAAATCAAAGTATAAAAATTGCCGACCAGACTTCCTTGTGACAGTGGTACAGAATTATATAAGGACTGTTGGAGTTCTTCACGTCACCCATTCTATAAGCATATATCACTTTCCACACACATCTCATTATCATGTCATGTCTCAGCCAAGATAGGAAGGAGGGTCGGGTTTAATTGCACCCCTCCCGATTTTCTATTGCACTTTGCTGTTGCGTTTTAGCTCATACATGTTTGACGTATATCTTTCATATTTTATAGAATTATTACAAGAAACATATGTTATTTTAATAATCAAAGTAAGATAGAAAATTCGCACAGCTGACTTATGGGTTTGATTGTCTGTGATGGGGACAGGCAGTAGTGGTAGGCCACAAACACAAGAAAAGTTTATGGCATCACCAAATTAGGTCAATCACTAATGAAAGAGGGGGAGGGGCAATCTGGGTATTTCAGAGATGGAAGTTGCAGACAAGGAATGTGAATAATTTGCCAATTATGCAAGTTGAACAATTCAAAGAGGGAACCACTTGCAGTGATATTTTGTTTGCACAAAATCAAGTTTGAGAAGGTTGCTTAGAATCCCTGCAACAATGACATCTCATCTTATTAGCCACATTCAAATAATACGGCCTCATCAAATATATATTCAAGTCCACCCAAAAAGAAATACCTATAAAAGCTGTAGGCCCCTTTATTTTGAACCCAAGGATTTCACACGCTGCCTCCTTATACCAACCAGCATATTGGACTCCTACTATTATTATTAGTATTATTATCATTCATCAAATATAGCCCAGTTTATGATAATATCTTACAGACCCTTCTACCGATACATTATCCGCATCATGCAAAAACGACCGGTGTCACTATTGAGTTAAGATTAATCAAGATGCTACTTATTTAGCTGTGATTGAATGGAGGATTCAATTTCAGAAGACAAATAAGGAAATTAGACGCGATATATATACCAATCAAGTTTATATGGAGCTGTATCCTATGAACATCGAACTGGAAATGAATAATGATTATCGCAGAAGGATAGGTAAGGATCGGATAAATAGGTCGACATTATCAAAATCATTGTCCTGATAGGCCCCACCTAGGCCTAGGAAGACTACCCCCAATTCATCCCCGCCCAGACCCCGCTTAGACCCTAGGCACCAATATATCGATCATCTGACACCTAGCACTTTTTAGAACATTGATTAGCGAGGAAAAGATAGAACCGGAATAAGCAGAGCAACAACAATTGATAAGGGTCCCCTATGTCAGTAATGGTAAATATGTTACTTCCTCAAAGGTAACATCAGTTTTCATCAGGGTAGAAAGAGACGGGTAGGGAATTTCAGCTTTCGGTGGTTTTGTAACTATCAGCAGTAACTTTGTATCTCTTAAATGGACAACTTGTCCAATTGGATGATTTGGCATCATCCTTCCTATGACCATAACCGCAATATATTATCCATTCTGCAATTCTCAAATCTAAATATCTGCTTCAGCTAAAAGTGCTATCTCAACATGCTAAACAACCGTGAAATTCTAAAGAAAAGCAACCCGATACAACTAATTGGCAACTACAATATATACTTTACAATGCCTGAAATGGAGGAAAAACCCACCTGTGCATCTAGAAACCATAGGGACAGTACTTAAGGAGATCACTAACTGTTTACGTAGAGCACAAAAGATTATCCTTCACATAGAGCTGTGTATGAAAAGCATACATTTAGAGGGTCAAGTAATGAACTCTGGATGCAATAAAAGTGTTATAAACAAGACTAGCTGTATTAATTCATGGTTGCAAAGCAAACAAGATCCAACCACAAACATAGATGGAAAATACTACAATCTGATGACCAGTGTTGACTTCAACCAACCCTAGAAAGAGAAATATTAAGAAAATTAAAAGGCATAGATTCCAGTCAAAATCTAGCAAAAGTGGAGGCACAAAGGTTGCATTACAAATAAGCATCACGATTTGCCATGTTTCTTTCCTATACCATTGTCTCAAAGAGGTTTCATGCTTGCTTAGTTCCCTTACTCATTTCATCTAACCTTTGAGGCTTTACTTCTCCTTGGCAATGGTTTGCACACCTTCAGCCTGTGACATGTCCTGGGGTGCTGGCTCCGAACATGCCCGCAGAACAGCCTCATTCTGTGAGAAAGATACTCAAATAATCAAATGCATTCAATATATTTGGCATAATAAGCCCCAACCCACAAAGAAAGAAAAAGGAGAAGGGAGTGGAGGTGGCAACTCAAAATTCAATGCAACATCAAAATCATACTTATATCCATGTGATAACATTTCAGGCAATAATTTCTCAAGTTCAGATTCAAACTTGGATAGTACTTGGTGAATTTTAGACCGAGATTATGAAGCTCAATCTAGAACTTTTAGACATACCCGAGCATGAATATGAGGTCAAGCGTTTAAGCCGCCATCTCTTTAGCTATGTTAAACAGAATCATAAGTAGTTCCACGTTAGATTTACTTTCGGAATTCATAGGAAAGACATGTTATAGATGCATTTTTTGGCAAGATATATGGCAGGCGCAATCAAGCTTGGAGCTTGATTATTGGAGATTAATTGCAGGATATTAAATCTTGATTTATGGGACGCTTTTGACATTTTCATTTTTAGAAAGGATACGATTTTCTGTCAAACTTATATTGAAATAATTTAAGGGCAGCTTATCCTTGATCTTTGCTGTCCTGATTCCAGTTTTTCATATTTTGGTTTACTTGTAATCTCTATATAAGCAGTCCATGAACAATAAATAAAGAAATCAGAAAGTTAAAGTTATATTGGATATGGGTCTCTCTCTAACGAGTCCTAAGGTCTAAGCTACCTTTAATGAGCTTAATAAATCCCTAATAGGCTACCGCCATAGGTTGCTCAAAGAAGAGTAACAATGGCAAGGATCTGTCCTTGTCAACAGATTTCATGGTTAATCGTCCTGTCACACAATCCTGGTCTACCAGTCACAACAAACTTGAATCAGTATGTGTCAATCTAGAGTAAAACAAAGCAACACCTACACGCAGGCAGATGTGGGAGTGAAAGAGACGAGATTACAGAACAGTACACACGAGCACAGCAAAAATTACCGTCCCACGCCTTAAGGCTGAATTTCAATATTAAGGCCGATCCTTTTCTTTTACAGAGTACTTATAGCCTGTCAAGACCCTTTGGTCTTCTAAAACACTCTCCCTAAGAAAATAATAAATAAGCCTTGAAACTATAATAGCAAATGATTAATAAAAGGCTTTGAAACTAGAATAACAATAAATGATTGAATAATTGGTAATTGAGCTTAGACTGATTTTTCCTTCCTCCTTCGATAAACCACCAGTGCATCAATTCCCTTCCCCATCAGATTAGCCTTGTCCCCAAGGCTAAAGTTGGGAAACTGGCTACGTAAATGATCGACATCAACCCAAGTACCTGGGAGGCATAATTGTCCCCTAGCCACACCTGACCATAGTGAAGCACCTGAGAGGGTATTAATGTGGGAACCAACTCGCCGTCGTCCGGAGGCAGGTTGGGATCAACTAAAGCATTTCTTACAAACATCTTGAGCTGCGACACATGGAAGGCTATGCAAGCGGCACCCTACGGGCATTTTCAGGTGATAAGCAGTTGTGCCCATTCGTTCGACCGCGAAAGGCCTGAAAAATCTAGGTGCTAATTTGACTCGCAAGCGACAAAAAAGCGAGGCTTGGGGATAATGCCAAAATTTGAGGAAGACCCGGTCACCAACCGTAAAATGGACATCACGTCTATGTTTCTTAGCCTCTCTTGTCATACGTTGTTAAGCCCGTTCAAGGTGGAATTTTTAAATTTTGCAATATTGAATCTCTTTCCACCAACTCGTCGAGAACAACCTTCACGCAAATCTCCCCGGGCAAGAATTGGGCCAGCACAGGCGGTTTCATCCCATAGACTGCTTCAAAGGGAGTGCAACCTATAGATGAGTGAAAACTCGTGTTGAAACAGTATTATGCCCATGCCAACCATGTAGACCAGCGCTTTGGGTTATCCGAAACAAGACACCTTAAAAGTCTCTGAACAACGATTCATAACTTCAGATTAACCATCCATTTCCAAATGATATGAAGAGCTCGTTCGCAATGTTGCCTTAAAATGCTCTTGCCAAAGTGCACTCGAGAAGATAGGGTCACATCCAAAACAATTGTACTAGGCAACCCATGCAAGCGGACGACCTCCCGAGCAAAAACAGCCGCCACATCTTTGGCTGTAAATGGGTGTGAAAGTGTCATAAAATGCGCAGTCTTTGTTAAGTGATCCAGAACTACCAAATAACGTCAGCCCGATTACATTTTGGTAACCCCGTAATGAAATCCATGCTAACATCTTCCTAAATTCGCTCTGGAATGGGTAATGGTTGGAGCAGCCCCATGGGTGCCCGAGTATCATATTTGTTACATTAACAAACAAGGCATTCCGCAATAAAACTTATGACTGAACTCATCATTCCTGGCAAATAAACACTAGCCGCCAGTCTCCTATAAGTGCGAAAAGCACTAGAGTGCCCACTGGTAGGTGTGGAGTGAAATTCTTGTATGAGTTTGTTCGTCCAACCCCCATAGGAGGAATAGCAAGCCGACCCTTAAAATAAAACACTCCATTGACCAAGGTGTAAGGGCAAGACACTGAATCGCTCTTGTCCAAGGAGCTAACGATCGGAGCATATATAGAATCGTCGCGTACGACCCTGGTTAATGCCAACCACTCCACCCACGTTGGCGGTGAGATCGCCCCAAGAAGTGATTCCGAATCAAGGCGAGATAATACATCTGCAGCCACATTTGTTACCCCATTTTTGTATTCAATCTCAAAGTCAAATCCAGTTTGGCCACCCAATACTGCTGGATTAGAGAGGATATAGACGGTTGCAGCAAGTGCTTCAAACTATGTTAGTCAGTGCGAACAACAAAATGTCAACTGAGGAGGTACTGCCGCCAATGAAGGACGGCTAGTACTAATGCCATCAATTCCTTCTCGTAAGTGGACTTGCTGGCATTGCAACCAGAGAGTGCCTTGCTGAAAAAGGCCACAGGGCAACAGTCTTGCATTAGAACAACCCCAAGGCCACGCCCTGGTGCGTCACACTCAATGCAAAACTGCTTAGTGAAGTCTGGAACGGCTAACACCGGCACTGAAGTGATGGCCTTTTGAAGGGCCTCAAATGCTATCTGGGCGGCTGAATCCCACATGAATTTCATGTCCATCCTCTTTGCTAAGGAGAAATGTGAGTGGTTGTGCTATTTTCCCGTAATTCCGAACAAAGCACCAATAGTAGCCGGTCAACCCAAGAAATCCTCGAAGCCCCTTAACCGATTTAAGCGTAGGCCAATGTAAGACAACAACAACCTTTAAGGGGTCCATTTGAACACCCTCCACAGAAACAACGTGCGCCAAATAGTTGATTGAAGTATGAGGACAAACACACTTTTTTGGATTAACGACAAACGGCGCAACAGATAAAATGTACAACACTTCTCGTAAATGACTCAGATGAGATGGCAAATCCGCACTATAAATAAGGATATCATCAAAAAAGACTAACACATACCATTGCAATTTTGTTTTAATCTTTCCAATAGTGAGATACACAGATATTGTGATGCATCTCCAACCTTTCGGTACATGGAGCTGAGATGAAGAGGATTTCTTTACTCTCCAAGAAGTCCCGAAAGCACTGTGGTAATCTCATCAAAGTGAGATGGGTACAAGTCAACCTTGTCATGAACTTAACCTATTTGATGGCCACTCAAGATTCAACTCCACTCCATATAATTTGATTACTCAATAACCAAAACAGCTACCATACCTAATTCAATTAAGAATCCCCCCCACCCAAACCCATCCAAATCCCACGTTCCGATTCGTGGGTCCTTTTTGACCCAGTCTCTGAAGAATGCTTTTTGGATAGCTAAAATTTGCAACCCACTTTTAAGAGAAAGGTTTAGGCATGTGTGAATTTATTGGAGACCTATGGAATATGAAGATCCTATTTTATTGCGTAACTGTAAGCTGCTATAGCATATGTAAGACTTAATAAATTGAAGGTTCAAGAACTAAAATCTCATAATGATATCCTACGAAATTGAAAAAGTCATCTCAGGCTGGAACTTTTATATGCAACGCCATTTTTTTATGTTAAAAATAAGAAACCAGAATCTCTATTCTGCAGCCTCCTTTCCCTCTTTAACACTTTTTCATATATTTTGGTTCATTACTTATATTTAGTTTTTAATTCTTAAGAACAAGCCAAATTAAAACAATATTACTTTGTCATTTCTACAATATTGACCCAAAAGTACTTTTCAATCGTCCCGAGACCCATATTATCATACCAACTAAACCTACCCCCTCCATACCACATACAGGCAAAAAAAATTTCGTTTGGCGGACCTGTATCCATTCCATGAACCACATCATACCATGATCTAGATAACTATGCTAAGGATGCACAAAGCATAATCAACTCTTGGTTTCCTCTATTATTTTTCATAGTAAGATGCATAGATACTGTGAGCATCTTTAACCTTTCGGTAGCAAGTAATCAACAAAAAGTTTCGCAGACCAAATATGGAAAAAGTCTAGAAATATTGTACTGAATCTGATCTCATCAAAAGTGACTACAGGGTGTGAATCAACCTTGTTATGAACATAATCTATTTTATGGCTGCATCAGTATCCAATTCCACTCCCTACAGTTGAGTACTCTACCACCAAAGATTAAATATAAGAAAAATGCCAAAAAAAGAAAAAAAAAAAATACTATACAGCTTTACCATTCATAATTTGGGCATCTGCATGCAACAGCTAACAGACATTATTTTCTTCAGCGAGCATGAAAGTGATAAAAATCCTTAATAAGTTAATGACCCAAAATCTTTTGATAGAGGCATGCAACAAACAATTAACTCCAATTCGAGAATATGCACTCAAAATAAATAAATAAAAAAGGTTACGAACTTTTGTTAAACAAACACTTACATCAAGCAGCTGGTGTGCACAATAGAAATCACTTAACCGTGCACTAAGAAGGCATTCTTATTTCGGCTAAATACAAAAATATTTAAACCTATTCATAAATTAATTCTTTTACAGGAGCCCACTCAGAGATTGATTAGTTTCGATTCATAGGCAAAGAAGTAAGTAAATAAATGAACAAAGTGGTACCTGCCAAACGCGATGGAGGCGTTTCTTGGCATTGGCTTTGCGGGTGGTCGTGAGTTTTATTCTCTTCCAAAGGAGGCCACCAGAATCGTGTTTCTTCACTATCTCCAGTACTCTGGTTCCCCAGAATGCACCCCCCGCCGTCGCCATTAATTTCCTCTTCTATTCTTTTTTGTCACACTACGAGTGGAAACTACGTTTCAAGTAAGCGATTAAACGGAGAAGATGCTCTGGGCTTTAATAGAATGTTTAATTGGATTTTTTTATTTTGGGCCAAGTCCAATGTATTTTACAGGCCACCCCAATAATTTGGTCCAATTTATGTTAGGTTGGATCCATCCAATTCAATAATTTGTTTGTTTTTAGTTATGAAAATTCATCAAACATTTTCCTCATCTAAATCATACTCTATTCAAATATATACATATTTTTTTACTATTCATTTAAATATAACTTCTTGAAAGTAGTACAAGTATTATATCTCAAAACAAGCAACCCCTAATATTGTTTTTTTTATGATACACATGGTGTATTTGTACACCTATACTTTGAGACCAGTGGATCATCTTTTTTTGTACTATTTCAAAGCATAACCAAATTTTTGTACTATTTACAATTCCATTGTGAAGAATGAAGAGAGTGGGAAAATTGGGAAATTAGGAAAAGAAGGAGAGAGAGAGAGAGAGAGAGAGATAGGGAGTGAAGTGGACGTCGAAAAATAAGGGGGCAAGCTGGCTTGTGAAGGCCACGTGCGATGAGTGTCGAAACCCAGTTTGGGAAGATAGGGGTCATCTTCATTCCCAGTCCTGGACCATTTTTTGCAATAAAAGAAAAGATATACAAATATAAATAGATAAAAAAAATATTGTACTACAAAATCTGAACACATGCATGAATCATATATTATCAGGATTATTTATTCAATTAAATCATAGATATGATATTTTAAAATGATTAATTGATTATAATATTTTTAATTAAATAAGTAATATTGTATAGGAGGTTGTGTGGTGCAGCGATCCACGAAATCAATGGAGCCACCCAGAATGCTATGTTTGGAAAGATGTATCAAGAGTTTCCACTTCATCATTATCCGCATTCAATTTTCTTTCTCTTTCTCTTTCTCTTTCTCTTTCTCTTTCATAAGCTATCAGTAGATGTATTTAAACTATTGAGTGAACAAAAGAACATGGGACATCATCTAAACTATCACTCCTCTATCTTTTGGCTTGATCAACTTCCCCCCCATATCATCAAGTATCATGTAATATCCAACATATTCCCATGTGATTGTGAAGCAATCAAAAAATATGTCTAAATATTATATTATGCTCATATGACTACCATCGTGCATCACTACTCAATTCTTATTTAAACAAGATATCTTAGCGAATCATGTTCAATAAATTTGTTCTCTAACAAGCATTTGCATACATGTACTTGTGTTATCAATCATAACCTAATGCTGACTTAAAGCTGGACTTAGCGTCAGAATTAACTTCAGTTGGTTAATTTCAGTTGGCTTTTCAGAAAAAAAGATAAATTAAAAATAAATTTACAAATTTAGCCCCAGTGGAAGAACGGTGATGTCGGCACCCCAGAGAAACGTCGGCGTCTCGTGGCAAACCCTGCTGCATTTACGTCGACCATCATGTTTCTCACATGCCATTTCCTGGATTTATTCAACTTTACCTCCAATTGCAGCTACATAGATAGATATTTTCTTACTTTTTTATTATTATCTTTTCCAAAAATTTGTAGCATCCCAAGGATAAACTTTCAATATTTTTAACCTTATCAGGATCCCACGAGACTTTCTGGTTGTCCCTGGCCTTTAATTTCCTTGCTCAATATTCTATCCAATTTGGTATTAGAATTCTCGTTCCTATATATATGTACAGCTCCCTTCTCTGTAAAGTATTCATGTGCGTGTTCCGTAAGATAAGAGAGAGACTCGCACAGAAACACACACATATATGCATGTAGAGAGAGAGAGAGAGAAAGCGGCTTGCCATGCATCTGTGTTAGTGAGCTAGATAAGTTGTCTGTGCGGGTGCAGGGTGGTGAAGCGCGGAGCTGTCATGGTAGGGGAGGCGTTTCGACCGCGCAAAGCGTTGCACCATCATTGGATGGAGACGGTGCCATGATGACGGTGCCACGCTGTGTGCGACCGAAATACTTTTCCTTTCAATCTTGCTGCAAATGGTGCAACATTAATTTATTATGCATAATTGATATGTCATATCTATCTATATATATATATATATATGATATCATTTTATAGCTGATTCGATTCAAAATTATTAGCATTTTTAAAAAAATATCTAATATTTGATTATTTGTCTGTTTTGCATTCAAAATTATTAGCACTTTATATTTATTCATTTTGCAGATCTAATTGTTCATTCTGTAACATATACATAAGAATAATATTAAAATTCTGATCGTTCTGAATCCAATGATAAAAATCATTGGTCAACATTATATACATTTTTTTTTTTACTTCGTCAGATCTCTTACACTTCTGTTACTAAAATAACATTTGTTTAGATAAATACAATTTCCTTAATTAGATAGGATCAGTGAACCAGAAATTTAATATAACCAAATACCTTACTAAATTCACATAATCAATAATAAATAGTATACCAAAATATAAAAATTATCGCTCACATCTTTTAGTTAAAATCAAGAAATCCTTGCTTAAATTTAATATATCATACTCAAAGAACCTATAGAATACAAAAAGGTTATGAAATTTTAATAATATAGATTTTCAAAATTTTGTTTGAGAGATTTTTCCTGTAAGTCTGATATATTGCATTTAGTATTGTGAATGTTCTAAAATAGTTATTATAAGTAATTATTCTCCATTTCTTGAAATTATATTATCTATATAAATATACACACATATATTTGAATAGCGGATCTAGAATTTAAAAACTAGGTATGCATAACTATATAGATGATATTGTACAAAAATAAAATGATACAATTTAATATGATAGCATTTTAAAAAAAAAAATGCAAAATAAACAAATATAAAATGATACAAATTAATATGGTAACAAAATTTTTTAAAAAAAAAGCAAAATATAAAGATAATATACAAATAACAAAGATTAAATAACCATAATATCTAAATGAGAATTGCATTAAAAAGGGTTTCGTCTAATTTTATTATTATTGTTGTTGTTATTGGTAGGTGTAGCAGGTTAGTGAGGGATTTCCTATGCACTTGACATATATTTTTAAATCGTTTAAATATAAAGTGTGTTAAAAATAAATGTAAAAATTAATAAATGAACGTATCAAAAATCATTTTGGTAAATGTGCGGGGGCAAATTCTAGTGTTCTTATTTATTTTAATTATTTTATTATAGTCAAAATTTTGTACCTAAAATTTTATAAATAAATTGTTTAACCCACAATTTCCAAAATATATTTTCTAAACTTACACCAATCGTGTAAGCTTATGTGATTGTGTAAATTCAATCGTATAAGACTGCACAATGAATAGTGAAATCTTACATGAATGTGTAAGTTCAATCGTGTAAGTTTACGAGATTGTATAAGTACAATCGTGTAATATGCACTGTGCATCGTGTAAGTTTACATGAATCGTATAAATTTGCACAACATATCATGTAAGCTTACATGATTTGTGTAAGCTTGTACGAGATAGGTAGGAAGGAAAAAAAAAGAGAGAAAACAGGAGAGACTTTCACGAGGGGAAGAATGAGAGGAGAGAGGACTCACACGAGAGAGGAATAGATATGAGAGAAAAGGGGTAAGAGAGACTAGACATGGGCACGGGTTCCTCGGTTCTGGTTCGGTTTCGGAACCAACGGTTCCTAGAATCGTCGATGGAACCAAAATCGAACCGCTATATATCCGGTTCCAAAACTGGCGGTCCCTCAGTTATTTCATTCTTTTAATTAACAACTTCTAAAATAATTCTTAGTCTTTTGAATTTGATTATCATAAGAGATTGAATTGAATATAGTTAACTTAACTAAAACAATTATATTTTACAAAATAATAATAATAATAATAATAATAATAATAATAATAATAATAATAATAATAATAATTACAAGAATCAAAACTTAACACCACACTCATAAAAAAAATGACAAAAAAAATTGAAATAGTTACAACAAAAAATTAACTTACCTAAAAACATTTACTACTTTTAACAAGAAATTACAACTTTACAAGTTTACAATTACAACTTATTAAAAAAATAATTAGAAGAGAAAAAAAAAGACTTGAACTTAACTATAAATTAAAAAATAAAATTTAATTTCTAATTTAGAATTAAGTTGTCAACGTATCCTCATAGTTGAAGAATCAAAGTCGATGTAGTTCTCTTACCTTGTAAAGTACATTGATGCTTGAGTAGTAGTGTGACTCAATCACTCTTGTTCATCTTCATCCCCATCCTCTTCATCAAAATTTAGTTCTTATTTGCTTACATCGGCATTTGACCAATCATTAAGTAATGCTTGATTTTCTAGATTTTCAACTTTTAAATTGGATCTTCAAAAATCTAAAATTTTAACCGCCAGTGCTAAATGCTTGTTCAACCCAGACAATGGAAGTCGGGCACGCAAATATTTCATTTGCAATTAGTGATAAAATAGGAAAGTTTTTTGCTCTTCAGGACCACCATCTTAAAAGTTCGTTCGGTGTGTCAAACTCAAATCCTCAAAAGTAGTAGATAGATAATTATCTTATTGATATAAACTATTGCTTCTAAACTTTTTTAATTTTCTAATATCATAAAACTTATAATATTGATTAACGTGTTGAAAGTTCGGATCTTGATAATATTCGAGTTGACCCAAAATCGAACGACCTCCACCAATATCTTCATCTCCATTACCGCTTTCACTAAATTATCACCACAATAAATATTATATTCTTTAAAAAAATCATAAAGTAGTTGTTTTTACCTACAATTATATGTGGATTAGGAGTGTCATCATCCTTAACCGAAAATATTGCATCATAATACATTCTTAGTAATTTCTCTAAACCATCTTCTCTAATTATACGATCTAAAAATTTTGCCATTAAAAATATATCGGGAATTTCTTGATAATACTTTGACCATTTACTTATCATGCTTGCAATGCAATTTTGTAATGTCTCATGTGAATAATATGATTGTAAAATAAATACAATTTTAACACAATAATCTATAATTAAAGGAGAAGTAGGATAGTAACAACTGAATAATTCTTCCGTTGCATCTTTATAAACTTTCAAAAGAGAAATTAATTCAATACATGTATACTATGAACTTAGAAAGAAAGGAATGCCTAATTTATCTTGTGAAAAAAATGTACTTAATTCATTTCTAACCTCAAAAGAATCATTCAACATTTTATATGTTAAATTCTAATAATTAGACACATCTTTAGTGATTTTTCTAGGTGTACTCATACCAAATGATTTACAAAATCTTCTCCATTTTTTTGCATAAAGTTGCATGCCTGGCTAAATGTCCAATTATTAATCTAATAGGAACTATATGTTTTTTTGAAATGTTCCATGACATCTTGAACACACAAATTTAAAACATGACACATGCATCTAATATAAAAAATATAATCTTAAATGATGGTTGATAAATTTGAATAATAATGATAAACTAGCAGTATTAACACTAGTATTGTCAAATTAAATTGAATTTTTTTTTTTAACTAAAATATATTCTTTCAAAATACTATGAATTTTATGAGAAATATTTGTGGCCATGTGCATTTGATCAAATTCTCTATATGCAAGTAATCTTTTTTGCATTGTTCATAAATTATCCAATAATAAGTAAGTCCTAAAAAACTATGTTCTCTCCAATGATCACTCCATATATCTGCACAAATTAAAACTTTCTTATTGTAAAGAATTAAGTATATCAATTAAAGATAACTTACATTCACCTACAATTTTCTCAATATCACGAACTAATGTTCTATGTGAAACACCGGATGCTTGAGGGTTTAGTGATAGTTGAACAAAATTTTTAAACAAATCATTTTCACCAATATTAAAAGGAAAAGATATACCAAAAATCATTTTTGATAAATATGTCCTCATTGTTGGATCATAATATATAAATAAAGAAGTCGTACCTTGTGATTCATCGGTGAATCCTCCATAAGGTATTTGCGTTTGATGCCGATTGTTTCCTACTTTGTCCTCCTATTTTAAAAATATATTCCAGCCCACAATAGTTGTAAATTGCTTTACTATTTTGCAAATCTCTTCTGAAGTGACGACAAAGATATCCAATCTAAGTGCCTCATCTCGTCCACTTTGACTGTGATTTGTTGCGTATTTTGACTTTGATTCTCTTGAGTTGGAAGACATTCTTCATCGGTTGATTCAGTTTGAGGACCATAGTATTGTTCTTGTCCTTGTGCACCTACATTAATAATCATAATAAATTATTAATTATAGATGATTGAGAGAGATATTTAAAATAAAAAATATAATATTATTTAAGAGAGATATTTTATAAAATAAACACAAACCTAGTTGAGCTTCAAAATATTCTTGCCACTCGATCAGAATTTCAATATCTTTATTATCAAGATGAAGATATCTTGGAGCCAAAGGTGATGGTGGTGGTAATTTGGCTCCAGCACTCGTACTCATCGGCATAGGTGATTTTTCTTTTGTTTGTTGAGATGAAGATGATGATCTTCTAGCTCCTCGTCCTCTTCTTTGGCTCGAGTTCGACATTTTGAGAGAGTTTGAGTAGGGTGGTACCGTACGGTATACCAAAAAATTTATGCCATATCGTATACCATACTGAAATATCGGTATATGAAAATTTCATACCGATATTGTATCAAAAATTCGGTATACTGAACTATCGGTATACTAAAATTTTGTTATGACACAATACTCATACCGTACCATACCGAAATTTTGGTATACTGTTTCATACCGGCTTTTCGGTTTATCGTTTCAAACCAAAATTTTCGGTATGCCGTTCATACCAAAATATAAGGTATACCGTGTCCTGTGAATTATCGGTGTAACAATAATATTTCAATATATCGGTATTTTAGTATATACCGAAATACTAGTATACCAAATATGGTTCGGTATACAGATATACCGAAAAACTAGTATGTCAAATACTGTTCGGTATAGCGGTATACCGAACATTGCCGGTATGCTGAACATTATCGATATACCGATATAACTTTTGGTAAATTGGTATACCAAAAATTTTATTTTTTCATACAGTTACTGTACCGAAAATCTCGGTATACTGAAAATTTTCATATTTTTGGTATTTTTCGGTACAGTAAGTGCGGTATACCGATAGTTTTGATATTTTTCCTACCCGTAAGTTTGAGAGATTAATTGAGAGGAATGACAAGATAATTGAGAGAGATTGAGAAAGATGACAAGATAATTGAGAGAGATTGAGAGAGATGGTAAGATAATTAAGAGAGATTAACAGAGATGACAAGATAATTAAGAGATATTGAACGAGATTGAGAGAGATCATAATTGAGAGAGACTAAAAGAAATCAGATTTTGTGAAAGAAAGTGTAATCTCAGCCGCCGAAAATCAACAATTAGTTAATCTCAGCTAAAATTTTCAAATATGTATAACTTGATTTTAATTTTGGTTCAAAATTAAAAATAAAATCAGATCAACAAATAAACCGAATTATTGACCGATGTTTTTAAGTTGAAACTGAAACTGTGCTCGCCTCTAACAGAAACTTAGGGGTAGGAAATCTATTTAAATTCATAATTAATTTATATTAAAATGGGTTAACTGAATTCATATTTATTTTGTATGAAAATCTATTTAAATTCATAATTAATTTATATTAAAATGGGTTAAAATTCATAATTAATTTGTAAAAAAATCTGATATAACCTTACAAAGGACTAGATTCACCTTCTTCATCTTTTGCAGAAATACATAACTTGGGAATGAAGGGATGCTGATTTGGATTGACTCTGTACAAAATATATGTGTATAGACATGTAAGTAGTTGTACTTAATGAGCGAATTTATGAACCCAAGTCACATTCTGATAAGAATGGAATACCATATGGGTCAAAGGTTATCCTCAGGGTAATTATAATTCCTCTTATTGTTCTTTTCAACATAAAATTAATTTATTAACTTTTAACTCACATGCAGATCTACTGCTGAATTTAAATTTGCATGAAAAAACTCAATTGCATGTAATAATTTATTAAACAAAGATTGACAGTTCAATAATCTTCAATTAAATTAACTAATTTGATATAATTTTGTCATTATAGTAAAATACTTATCTACATCACATAATTTACTCACACTATATATATATATATATATATATATTAATATATATTATTAAGATATATAATGAATAACAATAAATCTCGAATTCAACTCAATTCTATTTAATTTAATAATTCAAATATAATTCACATTTATGTATAACAAACTTCATTTTTAGTAATAATAATGAAACATATTGAAAATGCTTTAATTGTAACATACTTTACAGTAACTAATGAAAAAATATAGGGTAATTTTTTTTCCCCATCTAAATTATTGTCATTTTGGATTTACCATATCAACTTTTTTTTTTGTGATTACCTTATAAACTATTCTAAATTTTGTCAGTACCATCTTAGTAGTACAACTAATGAATATTTCATTTTAATTGCATATAAAAATGATATCTTATAAAGAATTTTAAAATTTTCAACAGTTTGAAATGCATTTCTCAATCCACTGCTTTAATCAAAGCTTTTATGAAATTTCCTATATTTCCTCACAACACAGTTACTTCAATAAAAAATAAAATTGCATTTTATATACATCATTGAATTGAAAAACTTATCAGACAAGTTATCCAAAATTTTTAATTGGTTGACGAATCCGACATAATTGTATTGTCCTTGAATAACTAGGCCATAATTATGATTTTTTATAGAAATATATTTCTAACTATAATTTTTTATTTTTTAAATGTTGTGATGGTCAACAAATAGCGATATTTATTTGTTAAAATAATTTTGAGTCAATTTTTATATATTATAAATCATATATTTGGGTGAAATGTTTTATTTTCAAACATGAAAAATATAATTTATTTTTAACACAAAAAGGATGATTAATTATAGTAAATAATATTATTAATATCTATTTGTCGATCTTATTATGGGGTGAAAGACAATTTAATTTATAAAATTCACTTCAAACATTAAATGGAATTAACAATGAGTACTTTATTGATAATTGTTTTAGATAGTAATTAAAAACATTTTAGAATAGTTTATATGATAATCACAAAAAAAAAAGTTCATATATATGGTAAACTCAAAAAATGATAATATTTTAGATGGAAAAAAAATTTTTACCCAAAAAATATATAATTAAAATAAATAAAGGAATAAGTTGAATTAAATTCAACTTACTCTGCTTATCCTTCAAATAATTTATATTATGTCGTGATTTGATTTTTATTCAATAACTATCAAAATATATACACAATGAATTTGATTAAACAAATAATTAAACTTAATATGTTATTAATAATAAATAATATTGTTTATCTACATTTTTAAATATCTGAATTTTAAAATACATGAGTAAGTATTGGGGGTTAAAAAGCTGATATATAGTTTCATTAATTGGATGATGTAATTTGGTGATTTAATAATAACCATTT
This sequence comes from Caryopteris x clandonensis, assembly GCA_028749325.2. Taxonomy (NCBI): domain Eukaryota; kingdom Viridiplantae; phylum Streptophyta; class Magnoliopsida; order Lamiales; family Lamiaceae; genus Caryopteris; species Caryopteris x clandonensis. The sequence goes on from JAPYKT020000004.1 coordinate 6,413,454, forward strand.
ATTAAAATAGTAATTTAATTATTTATAATTTAGTATCAAATAATTAATGGATCAATTCTTAAATATGACAATTTAATGATTCATCTATCAAGCAGATTCCAGCGAAAATGTTAAGATATTTTCTTCTAAAGCCAGACTACAAAGATTTTCTATGTCATCTTAAACATCACCATCCATGAGAATTGAATTGTTTAAAGAATATTATTTTTGAGTGGACAATCCACGTATATGTTCAGCTCGTAAAGGAAGTTGTTGAGAGTTCATTTATTCATCTTTGTTCGTCATCTTTAATTTTTTTAATTTAATAATAAACGATGATTTTATGATGATTATAGAATTAGATGGAACAACTAGATGAAGAGGAACTTTAATCTAATAACTCAAATGACATCAAATGCTATCCTAAATCAAATGACTCATTTGCAAAGGTAATGGGGAAAGAAAAAAATGGATATATGCGTATGGATGGTTTGGCATTAGTCAATCAGATGTGTGCAGGCCACTTCCAAGTCGTGATACAAGTTATAGGCTTGCAATGGAGTACAAAGAAAAATATGAGGCTTTATCTGCAAAGGTTCATGGGGGATCACAAGTTGCACAAGAATCTAATCACCATAATGTTCCATTATCATCTGCGAATACTTATTGATCATCAACATCAACTACATGCTCAAGGAAAATTTGGGTAATAAATTAAAAGTGTATCTTATTGACTCCTATATTGTTTGATATGTGAATAAATAAGGTTTTAAAAGATTACAATTTGTTTTTTACATAGGTGCATTTTAGAGTTGTTTTAAAGAGTTTGGAGAATATAAATGAAATTGTTGCAACTGGCTATGTTACCGATATAAAATCTGTAAGAGTATATGGTGAAGATTTGGGATCTGGATGGTGCGAGATAAATATTCAATGTCAATTTAGACATGATGTGCGTTTGATTAAACTTTACGATCACATACAAACTATTGGAGATTATCTTGGAGCACCTGTTGTGTGCCATTTATCTTTGGTATGTATAAAGCTAGGTTCCTTTAAATATTTGTCATTATATAATCATTAAATCTATGTTTGAATATAGTGTATAGGAGACTCATGTTGCTACAAAAATTTAGGTTAATAAATGATACAAAAGTTTTAGTATTTTAAAGTTTTGTGATGTCCAATGCATGTTTCTACTTGTTTATATTTTTTATTATTTGTGATGATCATTTGTGAAGTTGGACAAAACAATTTGTTTTGTAGTAGGTTGAATTCTATTGTTTTATGAATATTATTGTATTTAATTTCTTTGGTAAACTTTTATTGATTTTACAATTGAATAATAATATCCTTCTATGTATGGATTGCCTTGAATGAAAGTGATCATTAATGCAATGCAACAAATATGTAAGGGCGGACTGTTGGAGAAGAAAAAATATATTAGTGGGTTTTTTGTTTTCTTTTGTTTAAACATGTGATTTTTTTGGGTATATTTGGAGATGAACATGTATATCCAACATTAGACAAGGCTTATTTGTTGGTTATTGTATGTCTTGATATAGAGGTTGGCATTTTCTGAAAAATTGACGAATTATAGCTGCCAAATTATTCTTCTATTTTATGTTACTACAATTTTCATTACATCTAAATTAAATATTTAAATTATTATATATATATATTATAATTTTTGCAATATTTATTTGTGTCTTTAAAATCATTAATAGATATTATTAAGTGTCCCAAAAAGACAATATATGAACATTTATTTGTGTTTAGTGAAACTGTTCACACATCTATAAGTGTCTCAAAAAAGTATATTAGGGACACTTGTTTGTGTTAAGTAAAAATATTCAAATGTTTATAATTGTCTCAAAAATGCTCTATAGAGACAGTTATATGTGCAATTTAGTACCTTAAACAACCAATTATAAGTGTCTCAAAAAGGATAATATAAGAACAATTTAAACATCACATAATAAAATTATTATTGAATATATAACATTATATTGGGACACTTAATTATGTTGTATAAATATTAAAAAGACATATATCAGTGTCATATAATATTATTATTAGAGACACTTTAGAGGTCCCCAACAAGTGTCCCTAAACTTAATGCGACCTCATTATTTGTAACACTTATGTTATGTGTCACAATATGTAGATATTGAGACACTTTTTTGTGTCCCAATATCTCATTTTTGGAGTAGTGTATGATTTATAACATTAGATAATTGACCTAAATAGGTAAAATATGTATTTTATACTCATTAAATAATATTTGATGTGTATAAAAGGCATTTGGTATAATGAAATATTTCATTACCAACTGTTTAAGGTAATTGGTGTAATCTGTTTATTATGGTCACAAATTAAGATGTAGTAATATTAAAATAACTCAGTACTGAAATGAAAACTATAAAGTAAAGAATTACTAAAAGAAAATATCAAGATGCTACTTTAAGAACAATCTTAATCCAAAATAAATTACTATCGAAATAATAATAATTATTATAAAAAAAAAAAAGTAAAATAGAGTTTAATCAATAGCAATTCATAATGATCTAGTGAACCACTCAATCAAATATAGATCATATTTCGATATTTTTAAAACCTTTAGTATAATGTAACGTGGATTTATTGTATATAAGCCTTTAAATAGTTTTCAAATTTTAGAAATAAATTAGACTTAGATTAAAGAACCCTATTACAAATACTAGATCAGATTAAAGTCTCAAGTTTAAAAGGTTCATAAAGCTATATATTCTACAAAATTTTGTACAAGTACATCAACTGTACGTACAATCTTTCGCCTTTTACTATTTTGAATAGCTAAAATACATGCTCCTAGCGTGGAGCCCGTAAAATTACACAAAAAGAACATAAAAAAATATAAAAAGAATATAATTGTGTCGATCATAAGGTTCTATAATCTAGCACTAAATAAATATAGGGGAGATAACTAAATGAAAAACACATTTTAATACGAATAATCTACTTTAAATTATTATATATTTTTTTGCAATTTCAAAAATGATAATTATTATATTTTTTGTTATTGACATAAATTTTAATTATTAATTAATTTTTAATAAATTACATGATAAACTTACCATGTACTAAATATTTAATACTAATTGTCAATATTGCAAATTGAAAAAATACACAACAAAAATCATAGGATCTTACTTAACATTAATAAGACGACCATTCTAAATATTGATTAATGTTTTTGTATGTAATATTAAATAAATTTATATACATATATAAAGACGTGAAAATCAATGATGACATGTAATTTTTTATTAGTAATATATGTACATTACATGTGTTGGTTAACTAAACTAATTTTTTTTCTAGCCCTATCTCATGGTGGATTGAGATATAAACATTTTATTTAAATATATTCAAAATAATTTTATATAAATAGATTCAAAATGGTTTTGGAAGTTTAAAACCATTCACTTAAAAGGCTAGCCAAGCCCAAGTTATTCTCACCCCTGCCCCTAATTCTTTAAATTATTTGTTTACATCCTCTTGCTTACTTTTCTTAGGTGATAATGCTTCTAGAAGGATATAGTTTTCAGTTATTGTTTTTTTTTTTTTTTTTTTGACTGGAGTTTTCAGTTATTGTTGTTAAACTCACTATGGAGACATTGCTTAGGCCCGAGTGGGTCGTGGGTCGTGGGTCGTGGGTCGTGGGTCGTGGGTCGTAACCAATTCTTAAGAACAAAGACTTTCTCATTGCTCTAAACAAATCCCAAAACCTCGCATAAACAACCCCCCCCCCCCCCCGTTTAACCTCAAGAAACAACAATGGCATATATTCCAGAAGAAATAATTTATGAAATTCTCACGCAGTTGCCGGTGCTGTCTCTTCTGAGATTCAAGTGTGTTTCAAAAAGATTGTGCCATCTCATCGACAGCTCTTATTTCGTAAAGTCTTACTTGAAACTCTCAAACAAATCACATTCTGTGATGATCTTTCTTGAAAGATCTACAGCGTGTTACATCGATTTGGACTCATTTTTGAACGCCAATTTGCCACCCGTTCTGAAAGAAAATGGAGGGCCTTGGGGTGGATGATAAATTTGACACAAAGAGGAGAGTTTTGAGAAGTATGTTCTCTGGTTTTCTCAATCAGCCAAAAAAGAAGATGGGAACGTCCCATATTTGTACAATCATACAAGGAAGAATGATCCCTATAATTTTGGATCGGTTCCTTTAATTAAGGAACAAGAAAACTAACTTGCCATCTACACTATGAAAATATATACGAAAAGATACAAACCAAATCACAAAAAATATATACTGATATGCGCATCTCCAATACTCCCCCTCAAGTTGGAAGGTGAAGATTGCGAACCCCCAACTTGCTAACGAGCCGTCGAAACTGGTCTGATCCGAGGGCCTTAGTGAACACGTCCGCAAGCTGCTCGGAGGTGGTAATCTGTCGAGGTTCGACTTCCTTGGACTCCACACGTTCACGGACAAAATAACAATCCATTTCAACATGCTTCGTCCTCTCATGATAAACTGGATTGTTGGCAATGTGTCGCGCGGCCTGATTGTCACAATAAAGAGTCGTCGGGTTAGGTTGACGAGCTTCTAAGTCGATCATCAACCAACGAAGCCATAAGATCTCACTAACGGTGGCTGCCATGGCACGGTACTCGGCTTCAGCGGAGGATCGAGAGACTACGGTTTGTTTCTTTGTACGCCACGAAATGGGCGCTCCTCCGAAGGATATAAAATAGCCAGTTCTGGAACGTCGTGTCATTGGGCATCCGCCCCAATCCGAATCGCAGTATGCATCCAGGGACAAGTTTCCATCTGTTGGGAAGAAAATGCCTTGCCCAGGCGTTCCCTTGAGGTACCGGACAACACGCAAGGCCGCATCCATGTGGGACTGTCGAGGCGAGGATACGAACTGACTGAGCACATTCGTAGCATACAGAATGTCTGGTCGAGTTACTGTGAGGTAGAGAAGCCTCCCAACAAGCCGGCGGTACTGTAGCATGTCCACGGCAACTCCATCTTTGTCAAGGTCGTATTTAGTATTTCGTTCCATGGGGAACAAGCTGGGACGACAGCCTTCCATGCCACAATCTTTCAATATATCAAGGGTATATTTACGTTGGCTGAGCACGATGCCTTCATCCGAACGTGCCACTTCGATACCCAAGAAATATTTCAGGGGGCCCAGATCTTTTATACTAAATCTGCGATCAAGATAGGTTTTGATCTCTTGAATTTTCTTCATGTCATTCCCTGCAAGGATTACATCATCCACATAGATTAGTGCTGCAATGTAGATATGCCCTTGTTTGAATATGAACAAAGAATGATCCGCATGCGACTGTCTAAAACCAACGGCAAGGATCGCATGAGTGAACTTGTGGTACCAATTTCTCGACGCCTGTCGCAAACCATAAAGGGACTTGTGTAATTTGCAGACTCTAGCATCTCCTGGTTTGGAAAATCCTTGCGGAACTTTCATGTAGACATGCTCGACCAAGTCGCCATGCAAGAACGCATTATTCACGTCTAACTGATGGATCATCCACCTTTTCTTGACGGCAACGGCCAACAAGGCACGAACTGTAACAAGCTTTGCCACTGGAGCAAACGTCTCATGGAAATCGATGCCTTCAATTTGTGTAAAACCCTTGGCAACAAGCCGTGCTTTGTAACGCTCAACTTCTCCTGTCGGTTTATACTTCACCTTATAAACCCATTTTGAGTCGATTGCACGCTTTCCGGGGGGCAAGTGTTCTAGGCTCCATGTTCCATTTGCCTCTAACGCTTCAATCTCTCTTTTCATCGCATCACGCCATTGTTCCATTTTGACTGCTTGTGAGTAGAATTTCGGCTCATCAATTTTATTGATGGCAGTCAAGAAACATTTGTGAGCAAAAGAAAATTTATCATAAGAAACATAATTAGCAAGAGGATGTACCGTCGAGGAAACCGAGTTGGATGTGGGCTGCGTGTGGTCTATAGATCTCGGCAAGTCGACTTCATACTCTTGGAGATGAGAGGGCTGACGTTTGGTTCGGCTGCTCTGCCGCGAACCTACTGCTCCAGTTTGTTCATCAACTTCGTGACTAGTACCCTGACCAACATTGAGCGAACCCTCAATATCCTCACACGGTATCTCAGTCTCGGCGCACTCATCATGGTCCTGCCGATCAGTTTCACCATCCCAAGATTCGTTCTTTTTACCACGAACTTCATCAATGTGCGATGAGTATGGGAAAACATCCTCATAGAATTTTACGTCACGAGAAGTGTACATTTTCTTAGCCTTAACATCGTACACTTTGTACCCCTTTTGTCCATGTGGATATCCCACAAAAATGCACGACCTCCCCCTCTCATCAAATTTGTCCCCTCCTTTTCTTGTATCTTGGGCAAACACAAGACACCCAAAGACTCTCAAGTGTTCATAATTGGGTTTCCTGTTCAATAAGATCTCATACGGGGTACGATTTTGAAGAATTTTCGAAGGAAGTCTATTTATAATATAAACAGCTGTCAACACGCATTCTCCCCAAAACGTTATAGGCAATTCAGCTTGAAAACGTAAGGCCCTAGCAATTTCAAGAATATGTCTATGCTTTCGTTCAACCACACCATTTTGCTGTGGTGTGTGTACGCAAGAAGTTTCAAGAACAATCCCACACCGCACATAATAATCCATCATTTCATGTGACTGAAATTCACCCCCATTATCAGTTCGGATGCGTTTCACAAATTTGCCAAATTGTGTTTTCACCATATTACAAAACAACTGTATATATTTGCAAGCCTCAGATTTAAACTTCATCAAATAAACCCAAACACCCCGACTATAATCATCTACGATAGTGAGAAAATAATACGCTCCCGTAAACGAAGCGGTTTTATATCCACCCCAAATGTCACAGTGTATCAAATCAAAACAAGCAACAGTTTGAATAGAACTAGAAGGAAAAGGTGTTCTAGTTTGTTTAGCCCTCATGCAGGCTTCACAAGGACCGTTCAATACTTTATTAGTAAAAGAAATACTTTGAAGTTTTACTCTAGAGGCGTGTCCCAATCTTCTATGCCATACTTCTGAATCAACAGCCGCTGAAAAAGCTCTTCGACTATCATCAACAGGCTCTAGAAGATATAGACCATCACGCTGCCTACCCACTCCAATCAGGTTCCTCGAAGCTAAGTCCTGCATGGTACAAAAATCAGGAAAGAATGTCATCACACAGTTGAGATCCTTTGTGAGTCGACTAACCGAGAGTAGATTGCATTGAAAATCTGGTACATGCAATACACGCTCAACACTTAAACCATTAGGCAAATCAACAGAGCCAACGCATCGAACTGGCACTCTATCCCCATTAGGAATTTTAACGGGTATTTCTGTATTAGTATTCGTAAAAGATTTGATGATACTCTTTTCGTGTGTAATGTGTTCCGTGGCTCCGGAATCTATTACCCACGGTGCACCAGAATAGACCTTACCAGCCATGTTTATAGAGGGAACGGAGGCAATGTCAGCACTGTTGTTAAGGAAGTCCCTTAACTGGGCTAGTTGTTCGGCGGAAAAACCTGGAAAAGGACTCACGTTCGTCGACCCTGTCTCAACGGTCGCGGCTCTGTGTGTCTGCTTCTTCTCAGAATTTCTGCCCGCTTCCTTCCCTTTCATCTTCCCCGGCTTTCGACCTTTTTCTGGATAACCAATGATTTCATAACAATTTTCGATAGTGTGCCAAAGTTTCCCGCAATTGTTACACCTTGGAGGAGAAGTTTCATTGCCACCACGTTCTTGGTTCTCCTGCCGCTGTATCTGGAACGCAGCACCATCAACGGTCGGCCTTCGTGCACCCGATATCAGCCGCTGTCTTTCGTCCTCCGCAACCAGATGGTACGTCGCCCCAAGACTTGGTAGTGGCTTCGTACTCAGAATTTGCGTCTTGATGGTGTTGAAGGCGTCGTCCAGGCCCATGAGGAATTCGTAGATTCTCTCCTTCTCATTCCTTTCGATAAAGAGCTTGGACAATTGGCAAGTGCACTTGCCGCACGTACACTTGGGAACGGCCGAAATGGAATTAATTTCGTCCCAAATGCCTTTCAGTTTCGTGTAATACGCCGACACCGACATCTTTTCTTGACGAGTGAGAGTAAGATTTCTCTTGAGTTCATACGCTTTGGGTGCGCTTTCTTTCCCAAATCGTTCTTCGAGATCGCTCCATATTTCTTGTGCAGTTTTTGCATGTTTGACACTACTTCGGATTTCCTTGTCCATGGCCACCATCAACCAACCCTTAACCATGGCATTGCAACGTTTCCATGGAAGAAGATCAGAGGATCCTTCGTGTGGCATGGATATGGATCCATCCACAAAACCAAATTTGTTTTTGGCAAAGAGACAATTGCTCATCTCTTCGGACCAATCTCCGTAGTTTCCATCACTAAGAAGATCAGTAACGAAAACATGACTCGGATTATCAGACGAGCCAATGAAATAAGGAGAACTCACATCAATGGTGGTTCCGGTTTTAATACCTTTGCCGTCTTTCGTCATTGATGTGCTCCAAAGAAAAAAAATATGCGGAAGCTTTTAGTGATTTTCAGGATCTTTAATTAAACCCGCTCTGATACCATGATAAATTTGACACAAAGAGGAGAGTTTTGAGAAGTATGTTCTCTGGTTTTCTCAATCAGCCAAAAAAGAAGATGGGAACGTCCCATATTTGTACAATCATACAAGGAAGAATGATCCCTATAATTTTGGATCGGTTCCTTTAATTAAGGAACAAGAAAACTAACTTGCCATCTACACTATGAAAATATATACGAAAAGATACAAACCAAATCACAAAAAATATATACTGATATGCGCATCTCCAATAGTCGCTACATGTGTTTTGTTGTGGGCGTCTATAATGGCTTGTTGTGTGTATATAAATACACTTCGAGTGTTCTTTTGTGGAACCCTTCGACAAGAAAGCATGTTCAATTTCCAGTACCCCATCATCTGATGCGTGGAATTCGGCGTAATTTTTCGTGGGGGTTCGGTTACGACAGTGGTTCGGACGACTACAAAGTGGCGGTTAGGACGGAATCGTGTAGAACCCAGAGGTATGGTTTATGGGTTTACAGCCTGAAGCGTAATTTGTGGGAAGGACTTGAGGAATGCCCTTATATGGATGGGAATTGGTGGCGGTCGGGCGTGTTTGTTAATGGTGCACTACACTGGCTTGTGTCTCCCCGTAATGGTCCCATCTCAATTGTTGCTCTTGATCTTGGCAACTTCCATTGGAGGATGTTGAATCCACCCGACTGGATCGACGGCGGTGACTACTCTTTGGAGGTAGTTGATGGATGCCTTCATGCAGTAGCTGTTTCCTATTTTACTTATCACACCGAAATTGAAATATGGGTTATGGATGAATATGGGGTGGAGTCGTCTTGGAACAGTTTGGCTCGGTACGATGGTCCTTTACATGTATTGGGACCCTTAGCATACACGGCTGGAAATGGACGTCAAATGCTTCTACGTACTGCTAGTAGCGTAGTGGTTGTGTATTCCTCTTGGGGGCAGTATGATACAATTAATCGTTGGCCTCTCTTTAATTTAGGTAAACCACTCATTTATATTCCTAGTCTTGTTAGTCTCAAAATTTAGTTTTGAATAGTCATCATTAATTGTCCTCACCATTATAATTTCCTTTGCGCTTGTTATTTTCTTTGTTGTTGTAAGATCGAACAATTACGAACCTTAATTCTTGTTTTGTATGTAGGTGCATTCTGTTTTAGTTGGAACTTAATAAGTCAGCTGTTCTAGTGATCTTCTGTAATTATAATCTGATATTTTTAAGTTCATTTAAATATGAGTAGTCGTGAAAATGTGACAAAATATACTTGTTGACATACAAAATTATGAGTATTAGAGCATACTGTCTTGAGGTGTTAACTGAGAACTGCAAAATAGAAGGCACTGTCTCGTAATATTTTATCAAAAAAGAAAAAAAGAAAAAAGAAAAAATGATGCTGTCATAAAAGTTTAGCCTAAATAAAAGATTATGAGAAAAGCACACAAGTTTATGTAAAGGGTGGGGCTATTTGCACCCCAACACGTCTAAATACAATTGGTGTCCTCGCCGGTGGTCCTTCCAGCACCGTCGGCCTTTGCCTCCTTGAAAATGCTTGGGGAGTCATCACGACTGACCCACTAGCTGTCGAGCATATGCTCAAATCTAACTCCGAGAACTATCCTACAGGTGACGAGTCCACGGCCTTATTGCAAGATTTTCTGGGAACATACATCTATAACGCAGACGACAAAAACTGGAAAATCCAGCGTAAAATCACGAGTCATGAGTCCAAATCCCTCAAGAGTTTCATCGCAAAAAGCATCCCTTGAGAAGGGCGGCGGATTTCAAGTTAGTGAAGCCCAGAAAGAAAGCTTTTTCTGAGGTTCAATTAAATAGTTTAAGTTCCACTTGCTTACTTGTAAGAAGATGTATGGAGAGGGAATTGCTAAATCAGATAAAACCGAGTTTACAGAGTACTGGCGAACAAGCTTTCAAACGCCTTATATCATTCGGCTAGCCTTCTCTTCTGGTTCGGATTTGACAACGTATGTAAGATTTCGTTCAATGCCCGAAATGGAACTATAACTGGAGATTTCATGAAGGCATTTGACGATGATGCTACTCTGAGTGTAGGCAGATTCATGTCTGCAGTTCGGGATCTGTACAAAAAACAAGAAATTCTTCAATCTGGGATCCAAGAAGAAGTTGAAGAAGTCAATTTGTGCCTGATTTTGCAAACAAAATAAATATAAATTTTATATAAGGTGTATTTAAATTTTAGGGTGTATTTAGAGATTTCAAAAGTGCAAATAGCTGCACTTTTATGTAAATATAAACTTTGCTGGATTATAAAAGTAATATCTGTGAAATATAAGCATAAAAGTTCATGTAAATATAATGGAGATTATAATTTAATATTGATCTTATTTTTTTTATTTATGATGAAAGAGTTTATTTTTTCCATCCTATGTTTTCTCTTCATTACAGAGTAATTTTCATAAATTGATGGAAATAATATAACTCGGCATTTTATTATTGAAACATGCCTGTCGTGTGCAGTAATAAAAACAACATTTAACATTTAGTAATTACACTTGAATCCTGATGATTGAAATAATTATATTTGGATGAATTGTTTTTTTAGATGGGTTTTTTGAGAGGTTTCCTCTGTATATAAAGTATAATGCTTTATTACTTTGATTGGATGTAATTTCTTTAGAATATATCATAAAATATGAGCAATTTTTAATTTTCTTAAACTATTAGTTAAGTATTGGAGATAAAACGTATTAAACCTTATTCTCCTATGGTTTGATCTTATGAATTCTCTTTTTTTGTATGTTAAAAAAATATATTTTTTAATGTTTAGCAGCTAAAATTGACAACACGGAGATTTTATGTTGGTTCTCGATCAGTACAATTATGAGAATTTTAAATACGGTTCATATGTCCTCCGCAAGATCTAAGAATATTGGGAATACACTTGGTCCAACCCAACCTTCCCTAAGCTAGACTAGGTCGGCCTCTTCGAGAAGAGAAACAAGGCTCGGCGCATGAGGCAACTATGGTGGGCGAACTTAGGGGTGGGAAAAATATAAAAAAAATACCGGTACATGGCACTTATCATACAGAAAAATGCAAAAAAAATTTGTATACTGAAATTTTTGGTATGGTTACAGTATAAAAAATAAAATTTTTGGTATACTGTTACACCAAAAGTTATATCGGTATACCGGTTATGTTTGGTATACCGATATATCAAACGATATTTGGTATATTAATTTTTCGGTATACCGGTATACATGATGATATTTGGTATATTCGTATTTTAGTATATACCAAAATACCAATATAATAAAATATTAAAATATTTTTGTTACATCAGTAATTCAGTATGACGCGGTATACTAAATATTTCAGTATAAAACGATATATCAAAATTTTTGGTTTAACATGGTATACCAAAAATATAAAATGGTATACATAAATTTCGGTATGATATGGTATGAATATTGTGTCAAATTTAATTTATATAAGTCCTCAAATTTCATAAACTTCGAATTATGCCATGTTTTTATCTGTTGTTGTGGTTGGATATTATGTAGGCATTTAAGTAATATTCAGATCAATGTTTATTTTCGAAATAAATCACACTTAAGCTAGAAATAAAGTCCAGTAGATATAATAGGCAAGGTTTTGGTAGCAAGTTCAAATTAAGGGTGGGGCTATTCATATCCCAAGTTCAAATTACGGGTGAGGCTATTCATATCCTCGAAATCTCTAAACATACTCTGTTAAAAAAATAAAAAATAAATCAGCATCCCAGTCTGAGTCTGACTAACTCTCCGTAATTCCCAACACAAATTGACAAAAACCTCTCTGCTTTTCCAGAAAAAATTCTAATATTTTTTTGTATGCAATTTTTCTATCTACCACAACACCAAAATGTGGCGACATCTGACGCTAATGGAATGACACCTGGTGGAGCAACTGACATCCAATCACAGATAACTTCGCTGTATGTGGGTGACTTATATTTTAATGTGTCGGACTTCATTGAGTTGCTGATTAAGACCATCAGGTGTACAACATACAGCAAGTATATATATATATATATATGAACCCTTATACACAAAGTTTTTAACAAAATCACGTTTAGGGAAAAATAATTTAAAGATGGGGAAAAAATCATTTAAACAATAGTGTTAAGTGTATGCTCCTTATCAAGTTTGGCCTTCGCGGTGAAATGTTTCAGATTTGGAGCCGAATCTCAAGAAAGCGCCATAAATATGCAATTTCAACTTCTCTGTATTGAAGAAACAGTAAACAGTATTGAAAAAACATGGAGAAGAAAATGTTTCAGATTAGGAGCCGAATGTCAAGAAAACCATAAATCTGCAATTCCAACTTTTCTGCATTGAAAAAACATTGAAAAGACAAAGATAAAACGGAATTTCTGCAGTTAAGAAATAAAATAAAAAATATATAAATATATAAGGATATTTTAATCAATTTATTAGTGTTTAATTTTATCATAATTATTATGGGAATATTTAGAGGTTTTAGGGTATGAATAGCCGCACCCGTTTATATCTTCCTGGTTACTCTTCCGTAAGTGCTAATGCTTCTAGAAGAATGGAGTTGTCGGTTATTTGTAAACGTTTTCGGTTATTATGTAACTAATTATTGTTAAACTCACCCAACCAATTCTTAAGAACTAAGACTTTCTGATTGCTATAAACAAATCCCAAAACCTCGCATGAACCCTCTCCGTTTAAACTCAAGTAACAATAATGGCATATATTCCAGAAGACATGATTTTTGAAATTCTCACGCAGTTGCCGGTGCCGTCTCTTTTGAGATTCAAGTGTGTTTCAAAAACATTGCGCGATCTCATCGACAGTCCTTGTTTCGTAAAGTATCACTTGAAACTCTCAAACAAATCGCATTATGTGATGATGTTTCTTAAAAGTCATACAGAGTGTTATGCCGATTTGGACCCAGTTTTGAATGCCGATTCGCCACCTGTTCTGAAAGAAAGCAGAGGACCTTGGGGTGGAAACTGTGGCTACATGTGTTATTTTGTGGGCATTTGTAACGGCCTGTTGTGCGTATATAAATACAATTCCAGTGTTTTCTTGTGGAACCCTTCGACAAGAAAGCATGTTCAATTTCCAGTACCCCAACATCTGTGGCCTACAGTTCAGTGTAGGTCGTCGTGGGGGTTCGGTTACAACAGTGATTCCGACGACTACAAAGTGGCGGTTATGACGGAATCGTCTTTAACCAAGAGGTATGGTTTATGGGTTTACAGCCTGAAGCGTGATTTGTGGGAAGAACTTGAGGAATGCCCTTATTTGGATGGGAATTGGTGGGGGTCGGGCGTGTTTGTTAATGGTTCGCTACACTGGCTTGTGTTTCCCCAAATTGACAACTTGTTGGAGGATGTTGGCAACTGCTCAATTGTTGCTCTTGATCTTGGCAACTTCCATTGGAGGATGTTGGATGCTACACACGGGGTCGAGGCCGATAGCTTTACTTTGGCGGCAGTTGATGGATGCCTTCATGCACTAGCTGTTTTCTATCTTAATAATTACGTTGAAATATGGTTTATGAATGAATATGGGGTGAAGGAGTCTTGGAAGAAGAGGTTTGTTTGGTACAATTGTCCTTTCTTTGCATTGGCACCCTTAGCATACCCTACTGTAAATGGATGTGAAATGCTTTTAAGTACTACCACTAGCAATGTGGTGCTGTATGACTTTGAAGTCAGGACGTATCGAGAGATTGATAGTTGGTCATGGTTACATTTAGGTGAACCAGTCGTTTATATTCCTAGCCTTATTATTCCTAAATTTTAGTATAGATAGCTATCAATTAATTGCTGTCACCACTATACTTTCTGCTTTATTCTCAATTACATATCAAAAACTTAATTTTGTTTTTTGGTAAGATCGGAACAATTACTCATATAATGAACCTTAATTCTTGCTTTATATGTTGGTGCATATTGTGTTGATTGAAACTTAAATAAAATCAGTTGTTCTAGTGATCTTTTGTAATTATAATCTGATATTTTTTTAGTCCATTTTAATATGAGTAGTTGTGAAAATTTTACAAAATATATATAGTGAGATACAAACTTATGAGTATTATAGAACTGCAAAATAAAACCTACTTATGGTAGGGTCATACAATTTCAAAAATAGTATCTTAGTTTTTGTTTGTAATTATTTTCGAAACATTTTTTGAGATTAATTATCTTCTAATCTCTTATTTTTAGATCAAACATATCTTAGTTAGTCTTTTTTTTTTCTTGTACTAGTAATTTCTTTCGTTTGCTGAACGGCTATTTATTTTCTATTAATTATTTATTTAAATTTTTATGATTTTATTATATTAGGGAATTTTGAGTTTATAAATTTAAAATTAAAAGATATTAAACTAACAGGATTAGGAGTTTTAACTTGAACCCACTCCAAATATTTCTCTATGATTTAAGTTGAGAAATTATATTTTTTTTTAAATATGAAATACTAAATTTTGTTGAAAAAAATAAATTTTTATTTTAAAGATATTTTTCTTTGACATATTAACTAATTACGTGCCAAGTGATTGACGTGATTTGACTTATAAAAGAATTTAAAATAAAAAGATATTTATAGAATGACATATTAGCTTGTACTTCTTTATATATATATATAGACATAGATGTTAAATATATCCCAAAAGACATGCAATAAATATTTTCTTCTTTTTGTGACAAATTTTCAATAAAAAAATAATTTTAATTTTTGTGGTCGTTTAAAATTTCAAAAGTATAATTAAATTTCTGTTCTTTTTTTAACATTAAATTTGATAAGAATAAAATTACACAGATTAATTTTACTCTATTATGTAAATATTAATTATTTTTATTTTTAGATCAAACTGACTATAATCTAACTTATATATGCAGATATATTGTTTATCGATATCCCAAAATTTGTGGAATTATAGGATCTAAATTGAACTACAATTTATATTTACAGAATATTTAGAAGTTTGTTTTGATATACTCTCATAATAAAATAATTAAACTAAAAATAAATAATAATATAATTAGTATTTATTCCGGTTTTTAGTAACCATTACATCATGGCTCTATCAATCAAATTATTTTATTATATCTTATATATAGATAGATATTGATATACATAATTGTATAAAAAAATAGATATCATAGTTAAAAGTAATTTAGGCAGCAAAAATTTGATTTTTTCCACTGAAGAAAATACCTCTCTCTCTCTCTCTCTCTCTCTCTCTCTCTTTCTCTATATATCACAATTAACCTAAGAAAAAATATTTTATATTTACTAATTAAATTTTAATGTATGTATGTATGTATATATATGTGCAATATCAATGTCAAATTAAAGATTGTGGAAATAAATAAATTAGATATATATTTAAAAAAATGAGAGTTGAAACAAAAAAAGTTATAAGCTTTTGAAATTTTTAGTGAAAAATAAAAAATAATAAAAAAAGATAATCAAATAAACATATTTTGATAGATAATAACTTGAAAATTAATAAATGTCGTACCTTTATCAATCAAATATATATAAATAGAAATTGATATATATATATATATATATTTATATATATTTGCATAGAAAAATTAATATCATAATATATATATATATATAGAAAGATATTGATATAGATTTGCATAGAATAATAGATACCATAATATATATATATATATATATATATACATATTGATATAAATTTGCATAGAAAAATAGATAACATAATTAAAAAGTAGTTTAGATGGGAAAAGTTAATGTTTTCTATTTAAGGTGGTACTTCTCTTTTTTATATATATATATTAGTTAAGCTCGCGTGCTATACACGGATATATTATTTGGTGTAAATTTCTCTAATTTAATTTAGTTATATAATATTATAAAATTCAAGTATTATATAACATTCATATGTATTTTTTCTCTCTTTCTTTTCTTTTCTAATCCAAATATGTTCAGTGGTTAGTTTCAAATATGTGTGATGCAAATTATTACAATTATTAATATGATACGATAATTTTATTCACTTTGCTCGCCCCATCCCCCATATATACATATATGAATTTATTATATTTTAAAGAGTAAGTGAATATAATATTTTCAACACAGCGTAAATATATAATTTATAGTAAGCAAATAAAATTATTGCATAATAGTTTTATGATTGTGAAAATGCATTGGCTTAAGAAAATATTTTTTTTTGTGGTCGTAGTAAACTTATATGTTTGAAAAAAAATTATATATATATATATATATCACATACCTTAGAAGAATTTTTAGTGGAAAATCTCTAAAAGATTAGTATTGTTTCAAAATTTCACTCATAAAATAAATTGTTTTAATGAAACATGTATGTGCTATATCAATGATAAAATAAATAAATAAATATACATTAACATTATAACATTAAAAAAGAGCCAATATTGTCAAATATATAAAAATTATAATCATATTTTTCAATTTCATTAAACACGCAAATCTCAAATTGTTTTAACAAAAAAATTAGTAAAGAAAAATAATCACCATCGTTGGATATTATTTTTTGTATTTTGTTATGTCTTTAGATAGACGAATACTAAAAGATATACATAATCTTATAAAATTCATTTCTTGCTTCGATATTTAGATAATGATTTTTTTAATATCGACTTAGTTATTTTAGCTAAATATAAAAATATATAACAATTAACTTAAAAAATATTTTATATTTAAAATTAAATTTATATATATATTTATATATGCAATATGGACGTCCACTTAAGATTGTTACAATAGAACTAATTACATATATTTTTCATAATAAATAGAGTTGAAACAAAAGATTTAAAAGCTCTTAAAATTTTTAGTGAAAAAATAATAATAATAACAAAGATAATCAAATAAATATATTTTGATAGATGATAATAATACAACATAATTTTAGTATATCTTGAAAATAATAAGTGTAATTTCAACATTAAGAATTGTGGCTCTATTAATCAGACTCTATTATTTTATCTTATATACAGATAGATATTGATATAGATATATCGAAAAATAAATACCATAATTAAAAAGTAGTTTATGTAGAAAATTTAATAATTTGTAGGCGATACTTCTGTTTTAATATATACATACACATAGTGGTAGTTCATAAACTATTTAAAATTAATTATATCATTTATTCCACATTAAAAAAAAACAAATTTAGTAAGAAAGTTATGACGGAAAAATGCTATAAATTTTATTTATAGAGATACTGATATGTGTGTGTGTGTGTGTGTGTGTGTATATTAGAACCAACAAAAAACTAATAAATACAATTGTTTCAAAAAAATATATGAAGATCATGATTCAAATAAAATATAATATTTTAATATAGAAAGATTATGATTCTAAATAGAAGTTTCGCAAAAAATTGATTTTTGCTATTGGAAGACGATACTTCTCTCTCTCTCCCTCTCTCTCTCTCTCTCTCTATATATATATATGTCACAATTAATTTAAGAAAATTATTTTATATTTACTAATTTTATTTTAATTTATGTATGTATGTATATGTGTAATATGGATGCCAAATTACAGCTTGTTAAAAGAGAATTAATTAGATATTTCTAAAAGAAAATTGGAGTTGAAAAAAAAAGTTATAAGCTTTTGAAATTTTTAGTGAGAAATAATAAAATAAAAAAGATAATAAAATAAACATATTTTTATAGATAATAACTTTAAAGTTAATAAATGTCGTAGTTTTATCAAGCAAATATATATAGATAGTATGATATATATATATATATATTTGCATAAAAAATAATACCGTAATATATATAGATAGATAATGATATAAATTTGTATAGTAAAATAAAAACATAATATATACAGATATATATATATATATTAATATAAATTTATAAAGAAAAATAGATAACATAATTAGAAAATAATTTAATTGGAAAAAGTTCATGCTTTTTATTTAAGGTAGTACTTCCTTTTATATATAGACATATATAGTGTGTGTTTGTGTGTGTATCCTGCTTACGTCAAGTAAAACTAAAAAAGGGAAAATACACAATTTACTCTCTAATCTTTTATTTGGGATAAATCTCCCTTTTTTTTTTTTTTTACTCCAAATTAATGACGGTTAAATCTAAGTAAATTTGATTTGATGAATATAAAACCTTCTTATTAGCATACTACGATATAATAAAGAAATAATTAGTTTCAAAAATAAATTATTATGGATATAATATAAGTATGTTGGTATATATCAAAATTCCTAATTTAAATATGTTAATCTATGTAAGTTGTAAAGAAAAATTTGCAAGAAATAGTAGGACGAGAAACTTATGCTTGAAAAAAATTCTATTAGGTGTAATAGGCCAAATTTAAGTATTAGGTTTACTATCGTAGTATCATTTACCTAAAGCCTAGTCTAGCCCAACTTATTCTCACCCGTACCTCTAATTTTTTAAATTATTTTTGTACATTTTCCTCTTACTCTTTCTTAAGTGCTAATGCTTCTAGAAGAATGGAGTTCGCGGTTATTAGCAAGGGTCTCATACCCCCAAAATTTCGAAATATACCCTACAGTCTAAATATAACCCAGTTAAAATTAATAATTCTCTTATTTTTACTAAATATACTTCATTTATACCTATTATACTATTTTTATTAAAAATAAAAATAAAAAACAAATCAGAATGTCAAACCTGACTGTCCAACCAGCAATTATATCACATTATAGTACTATGATATATATATATATATGCTTCTGAGATTCTAGCTATTTTGTTGTAAAATTGTGACAAATCATTGATCAGACGAATAGAGTTGACA
The DNA here is from genome assembly GCA_028749325.2 of Caryopteris x clandonensis. Lineage (NCBI taxonomy): Eukaryota > Viridiplantae > Streptophyta > Magnoliopsida > Lamiales > Lamiaceae > Caryopteris > Caryopteris x clandonensis. The sequence continues at coordinate 6,432,892 of JAPYKT020000004.1, forward strand.
CTTTGTTAGAGGCTGTGGTCATGTATACATCTAAGGACTCAAAGACTAGCTATGAAGAGGAAATGGTAGAAAATTTGTTCAGATTTGTGTTACTTAAAAGAAGAAGGAGTGAAGTTGACGATTATTATGAATCCAAAGTTTTGCAATCCTTTCAGACGAAGGATTATATATATACATATATATATATGAACTATTGTACATATAGTTCTTAAGAAAGTCATGAATGAATATTGCAATTTCTATTTTGTATTTTTATATTTAAAAATTATGAAGAAAAAGACAATATATATATATAAACCTTGTACACACAATTCTTAACAAATCCATGAATGAATTTGTACAGCTTTGCATTTCAATATTCAAGAAACATGGAGAAGAAGAAGATAAAATACAACGAACATATATATAAACCTTTGTACACAAAATTCTTAACAAAATCAAGTTGGGGAAATAACATTTAATGAATAGTGTTAAGTGTTTGTTACTTATCAAGTTTGACAATCGCGATGAAAGATTTTAGATTTAGAGTCATCTCAAGAAAGCCATGAATTTGCAATTCCAATTTCACCGTATTGAAGACATATGAAGAAAAAGAAGAAGATAAGACGAAATGTCTGCAGTTGAGATTAAGAAAAAAATAAAAAAATATAAATATAAAAGGATATTTTAGTCAACATGTTATATATAATTTTATCATAATTATTATGGGGTATACTTATAAATTTTGGGGTATGAATAGACGCACCTTGTTAGCAAACGTTTTCGGCTATTCATGTAACTAATTGTATAAGAACTTCTGGTTGCCATAAACAAATCCCAAAGCCTCGCATAAACCCCCTCTCCGTTTGAACTCAAGAAACAATAATGGCGTATATTCCAGAAGACATGGTTTTTAAAATTCTTGCGCAGTTGCCGGTGCTGTCTCTTCTAAGATTCAAATGTGTTTCAAAAGGATTGCGCGATCTAATCGCCAGCTCTTATTTCGTAAAGTCTCACTTGAAACTGTCAAACAAATCACATTCTGTGATGACCTTTCTTGAAAGAGATATAGCGAGTTACGTCGATTTGGACTCAGTATTGAATGCCAATTTGCCACCCGTTCTGAGAGAAACCGAAGGACCTTGGGGTGGAAACTTCTGCAACACGTGTTCTTTTGTGGGCGTTTGTAACGGCTTAGTGTGCGTATATAAATACAATTCTAAGGTTTTCTTGTGGAACCCTTTGACAAGAAAGCATTTTCAATTTGCAGTAACCCAACATCTGCTGCCTATAGTTCAGGGTGAGTCGTCGTGGGGGTTCGGTTACAACAGTGATTCCGACGACTACAAAGTGGTGCTTAGGACGACATCGTCTTTAACCAAGAGGTATGGTTTCTGGGTTTACAGCCTGAAGCGTGGTTTGTGGGAAGAACTTGCGGAATGCCCTTATTTGGACTGGAATTGGTGGCGGTCGGGCGTGTTTGTTAATGGTGCACTACACTGGCTTGTTTATCCCCGAAATGGTCCCGACTCAATTGTTGCTCTTGATCTTGGCAACTTCCATTGGAGGATGTTGAATCTACCAGACTCGATCGAGGCCGACTGTTTGGCGGTACTTGATGGATGCCTTCACGCACTGTATTGTATCTTTGGTTATAATTATATGGGAATATGGGTTATGAATGAATATGGGGTGCAGGAGTCTTGGAACAGGTTTGTTTGGTTCGATTGTCCTTTCCATTCATTGGCACCCTTAGCATACCATACTGCAAATGGATCTCAAATACTTTTCAGTACTGATACTAGCAATGTGGTGGTGTATGACTTGAAAACCTTGAGGTTTTACGAGATTGATCATTGGCCATTGTTAAATTTAGGCGAATCACTCGTTTATATTCCTAGTCTTGTTAATCCCGAAATTTTGTTTTAGATAGTTATCAATTAATTCTTCTCACCATTATACTTTCTTTTGCATTCTCAACTGCATATGATTTTTTTTTTCTTGGTAAGATCGAAACAATTTCTCATGTAATGAACCTTTATTCTTGTTTTATATGTTGGTGTTTAGTTTTCAGAATTCATTTGTTTACATTATAAAAGACATGAGATTATTATTCCAATTTAATATTGTGTTTAATTATAATTTTATAAATTCTTTGGAATTCATTTGTTTACATTTTAAATAACATTTATATAACATATCATTTCATAAAATTCATTCCATTATCAATATATGTCATCGATTACATTGCATGATGTTGGCAAAGTGGAAGAGTCATACAATTTCAAAAAGTGACATGTTTGAAATATAAGCATAAAATTTTTATGTAAATATTACTGAGATTATAATTTAACCTTGATCTTATATCTTTATAATTTTCACATTTCATTTATAAAATTTCAATTAAGGCAATAATTTTGGGAAGACCTATCTTATTTTCTTTATTGAGATTACTTTTTCCATCCTATGTTTTTTTTTCTTTTAATTACAGAGTAATTTTCATAAATTGATAGAAATAATATATCTCTTAATTACATAGTAATTTTCATAAATTAATAAAAATAATATAACTCTGTATTCCTTTTATAGATAGAGGACAGACCAATTTTTCATGAACATTTAAAAGATATCATAGTTTTTCTAGTTTTGTTCTATTAATATGATTCAACAGTTCTTATTATATCACCATTATTGATCAAAACATATTTATGAGATATTATTTATTTAAATTATAAATTAAGACAAATTATTAAATATCTTAATATTTTAATTTTAATTAAGACAAAACATATCCATGAAATATTATTAATTTAAATTATAAATTAAGATATTTAAAAAAATTATTAAATACCTTACTATTTTAATCTACTAGAACGTGGACCACAAAATCTTTACATGAAAGTTGTAGAAGTAGCGTGTTTACATGTTTACAAGTAAGTTCTTCCATGCGATGCATGCACATATTATTATAGTATAATATCATTAAATTTAAGAAATACATAACATTAGTATTTTCTTAAAATATATATATATATATATATAATAATAATGTTCCATAATTTATATATGTAACATGGTTATGATAAGTATATAAATATTAAATATAAAATCATAGTTATATATATATATATATATATATAATAAGTAAAATGGAATAAATATACTACATTTTTTCTAAGTTACAAAAGTTCTCATGTTAAGGAAATTATTATAGTAAATAAATAAATATTACCTAAATTTTTTTAGAAAACTTACTAAAATTTTAATTTTTAATACAATAAATCATTTTATATTTTAATATTAGTTTCAAATCAATATATTTTAAGAAAATGAGTAATACTATTAAAATATAAAGTAATATTATTTATTTAATGTAAAAAATAATATTATTTAAATGTAATAATATTATTTGTTTAATTAAAAAAATTCTAAGTTTAGAAATAGGAATGAATTTTAATACCTATCAACAAATAATATAAATAAATTCACAACTAATAAGTATATCAATATAAATAATCATGTGTTTGTTTCTTTTAAAAAATAAGTAGTAACATTGAGCAATTTTTTTAGTTCAATACACATAAATAAATATGTGAATTTTCAAACTAAGAAAAAAATAAATTTTATCATGTATTTACAGTAAACAAATAAATATTACCTAATAATTTTTTTAGAAAACTTACTAAAATATTAATTTTCAATACAATTGTTCATTTTATATTTTAATATTAGTTTCAGATTGATATATTTTAAGAAAATGAGTAATAATGTTAAAAGATAAAGTAATATTATTTTAATATAATAATATCATTTGTTTATTTAAAGAAAATTCGATCATAAGTGTGAAGTTTAGAATTTCAAAGTATAATAATTTATAGTAATAAATTTTTATACCTACCAACAAAATATATAAATAAATGCACAAAGTAATAAGTATGTTAATTTTTTTATATAAATAATTTTATTTTTAATTATATTCAATTTTAAGAAAAAATATAAAATTTTATTTTTATTAGTGTTTACAATTGAAATTTATCTATATTGTAAAATAATTGTAAATGATTCAAAAAATAAAATAGATGAGTGGTATTTCATCAGCTTATTGGTAAATGATACAAACTTTAGGATCTTTCATATCCAAATTATTTTATATATAATATTTTTGAATATTTAGCCAATATATTGATATAAATTAATATATTATTAAAGTTTACATAAAATATGAAGTTGCTCTCGTGGTTAGAGGAGGAATAATTTTTTTTTTTTCTTCAAGGAGGTGGTGGTTTGAATCTCTACAACAACAATCCAACACCCAAGCCCCTCCAGCTAAGTAACAACCCAGCGCCTAGGCCCAACCAAAAAGAAGCCCACCGTCCATGCCCCTCCAGCAGCCCATTTTTTCAAACGGTTTGGGTACGGTTTAGGTTGACCCGCGTTGCACGGATCTAGGATCCGTGAGCAACCCAACGCCCAGGCCCAACCAAAAAGAAGCCTACCGCCCAGGCCCCTCCAGCAGCCCATTTTTTCAAACGGTTTTAGCAAAATTTTAGTATTGCAATCTTCATATTTATTATTTATGGAAAGATTTATTTGGTTTGATGAATGTAAAGAAAATATTATTATAATATTATAATTGTGTTGACTTTTTTTTTTTTTAAATTATATATTTTTTCCCGATTTAGAAATCAATTTAGACAGAAAAAATTATTGCTGCTATTTTTAGGGTGACTTCTGTTTTTATATAAATTTATTGATTTTCAGTATAAAAAGAATCTTAATTTGTGTGGTCGATTAAAATTTCAAAAGTAAAATATCAAATTTTTGTTATTTTTTAACATTAAATTTGATGAAAATAAAATTACACATATTAATTTGACTATGTTATGTAAATATTAATTATTTTTATTTTAAGATCAACCAGATTGTAATCTAACTTATATATACATATATATTGGTTATCTATATCACAAAATTGGCGAAATTATAGGATTTAAATTGAACTACAATTTATATTTTGGTATATACTCTCATAATAAAATAACTAAACTAAAGTAAATAATAATATAATTATTTTTACTGCGATTTTTAGTAACTATTAAATCGTTGCTCTATCAATCAAAATATTTTATAATATCTTATATATAGATATTTATTGATATATATTTGTATAAAAAATAGATATCATAGTTAACAGTAATTTAGGCAGCAAAAAATTGATTTTTTTCTATTGAAGACGATACTTCGCTCTCTCTCTCTATATATATATATCACAATTAATTTAAGAAAGTTATTTTATATTTACTAATTTTGTTTTAATTTATATAGGTATGTATGTATTTATGCAATATGGATGCCAAATTACAGATTGTGAAAAGAGAATTAATTAGATATTTCTAAAAGAAAATTGGAGTTGAAACCAATATATATATATATATATATATAAGCTTTTGAAATTTTTAGTGAAAAATAAAAAACAAAAAAAAAAGATAATAAAATAAACATATTTTTATGGATAATAACTTTAAAATTAATAAATGTCGTAGTTTTATCAAGCAAATATATATAGATAGATTGATATACATATATATATATATATATATATTTTTTGCATAGATAATACCGTAATATACATAGATAGATAATGATATAAATTTGTATGGTAAAATAGAAACCACAAAATATATAGATCTATATATATATTAATATAAATTTGTAAAAATAAATAAATAACATAATTAGAAAATAATTTAGCTAGAAAAAGTTAATCCTTTCTATTTAAGGTAGTCCTTCCCTATATATATATATATATATATATATATATATATATATATATATATATATATATTGTGTGTGTTTGTGTGTGTGTACTGCTTACGTCAAGTAAAACAAAAAAAACGAAAAAGACACAATTTACTCTCTAATCTTTTATTTGGACAAATCTCCCTTGATTTTTTTTATTTTGTACTCCAAATTAACGATGGTTAAATCTAAGTAAATTTGATTTGATGAATATAAAACCTTCTTATTAGCATACTACGATATAATAAAGACATAATTAGTCTAAAAAATAAATTATTATACATATAATGTAAGTGTGTTGGTATATATCAAAATTTCTAATTTAAATATGTTAATCTATGTAGGTTGTAAAGAAAAGATTGCAAGAGATCGTAGGACGAGAGGCAGCATAATCGGATAGAAGATTTGCAAAGATTAAACAAAATCAGAAAGATATATGCATTAGGAGATCTAATCGGACCTAGCTATGAAGGTAAGGATTTACACAAATTCATTCCTTGGAGAAAAGTAGATCAACAGCCGAAGATATGATCAAGGTTTATATGGAATGAAGATCATGAAGATTTGGAGGATCGGTTGACCTTCGTGTCTATAAATAAGAGTCATATTTGAAGGTTGTGGATCATCTCTTTTACATTATATTCAATAGCTTTTGCACAGAGAGAATAATTTTATTTGAGAGTATATTGTAGTACAGTTCCAGCAATAAAAGAATTGTCAATAAACCACTTGTTACAATACAAGAACTGTTAGTAAACCACTCGTAGGTGGTTAAGTAAGGTATTAGAGAGTGTGATATAGGGTTGGCTAGTACTAGAAGGAGCCTAATTACTCGTAATTGTTGTAATTACTGATTCGCATCCGTATATTTCAATTATAGTTCGAATTCATATTGAACACAACACACGCGCATAAATTTTAATCTAACAATAAATATTTAATTCTAAAATAAAGGTTAAAAAGGATAATTTACCCCAAAAAAAAGGTTTGGAGGATAACTGAAATTGAGAACCAATGTTAAAGAGGCAAATCATTACTTTTACCATTAAATTGTGATTGACTTCAAAATAAATAACTAAAGAAGTATTTGATAAAATAAAAATAAAAAAGTCAAAATATTTTTTTAGTTAAATAAGTAATACAATACATTGAATTGCATGTTGCATCCGATACACAATTTTTTTTTTTTTTTGAATTAGACTAAATAAAAGATTATGATATAAGTTTACCTTAAAATAAAATTATAGGACAAATTGCTACTTTTATTCAAATAAACTTAATAATAAAAAATAAAAAATAAAAAGATGTAAAAACAAACAGTCAAACTAGCATTCACCCCCTATGTCTTCCAAATTTCTATGCATTGAATAATTCTATTCTTTATTTGATTATGAAAGTAAATATGTTTGAAATATAATCATAAAATTTTATAGACAATTAAAGACTAATTGTTCAAGGTAATTGGTGTATTCTGTTTATTAATGGTCAAAATGATTGCGTTCACAAATTAAGATGTAGTAATATTAAATTAATCCATTCCAAAAATTAAAACTATAAATTAAATTTTTGGATCATGCTTATTTTTTGTCGTGATTTGGTAGTATGTAGGTATTTTATATAGTCTTCATGTCATGTTTATTTTCGAAATTGATCAGACTTATACTTGAAAACCTTGCTTCTAGAAGAATGGAGTTTACTTGCTTCTAGAAGAATGGAGTTCGATGTTATTAGCAAACCTTTTCGGTTATTGTTGTAACTAATTGTATAAGAATTTCTGGTTGCTATAAACAAATCCCAAAGCCTCGCATAAACCCCCTCTCCGTTTGAACTCAAGAAACAATAATGGCGTATATTCCAGAAGACATGGTTTTTAAAATTCTTGCGCAGTTGCCGGTGCTGTCTCTTCTAAGATTCAAATGTGTTTCAAAAGGATTGCGCGATCTAATCGCCAGCTCTTATTTCGTAAAGTCTCACTTGAAACTGTCAAACAAATCACATTCTGTGATGATCTTCCTTGAAAGAGATATAGCGAGTTACGTCGATTTGGACTCAGTTTTGAATGCCAATTTGCCACCCGTTCTGAGAGAAACCGAAGGACCTTGGGGTGGAAACTTCTGCAACACGTGTTCTTTTGTGGGCGTTTGCAACGGCTTACTGTGCGTATATAAATACAATTCTAAGGTTTTCTTGTGGAACCCTTTGACAAGAAAGCATTTTCAATTTGCAGTAACCCAACATCTGTTGCCTATAGTTCAGGGTGAGTCGTCGTGGGGGTTCGGTTACAACAGTGATTCCGACGACTACAAAGTGGTGCTTAGGACGACATCGTCTTTAACCAAGAGGTATGGTTTCTGGGTTTACAGCCTGAAGCGTGGTTTGTGGGAAGAACTTGCGGAATCCCCTTATTTGGACTGGAATTGGCCGCACTTGGGCCTGTTTGTTAATGGTGCACTGCACTGGCTTGTGTATCCCCGAAATGGTCCCGACTCAATTGTTGCTCTTGATCTTGGCAACTTCCATTGGAGAAGGTTGAATCTACCAGACTCGATCGAGTCCGACTGTTTGGCGGTACTTGATGGATGCCTTCATGCACTGCATTGTATCTTTGGTTATAATTACATTGGAATATGGGTTATGAATGAATATGGGGTGCAGGAGTCTTGGAACAGGTTTGATTGGTTCGATTGTCCTTTCCATTCATTGACACCCTTAGCATATCATACTGCAAATGGATCTCAAATACTTTTTGGTACTTCTACTACCAATGTGGTGGTGTATAACTTTGAAACCTTGAGGTTTTACGTGATTGATCGTTGGCCATTGTTAAATTTAGGCCAATCATTCGTTTATATTCCTAGTCTTGTTAATCCTGAAATTTTGTTTTAGATAGTTATCATTTAATTCTTCTCATCATTATACATTATTTTGCATTTTAACTATATATGAGATTTGTCGAAACAATTACTCATATGATGAACCTTTATTCTTGTTTTATAAGTTGGTGCATATTGTCTTGATTGGAACTTCAATAAATCAGCTGTTCTAGTGATCTTTTGTAATTCTATTTTGATATTTTTTAGTCCATTTCAATATAAGTACTTGTGAAAATGTTACAAAACATATATAGTGACACACAATTATGAGTATTAGTGCATATATGTTATGAGAACTGCAAAGTGGAACAAATTTGGTTAAGGCACTGCATGGTCTCGTTTGGTGTTTAGTTTTCAGAATTCATTTGTTTACATTATGAAAGACATGAAATTATTATTCCAATATAATATTATGTTTAATTATAATTTTTAAAGTTTTCAGAATTTATTTGTTTACATTTTAAATAACATTTATATAACATATCATTTTATAAAATTGGTTCCATTATCGATATATGTTATGGGTTACATTGCATGGTATTAAAAAGTGGAAGAGTCATACAATTTCAAAAAATGACATGTTTGAAATATAAGCATAAAATTTTTATGTAAATATTACTGAGATTATAATTTAACATTGATCTTATATCTTTATAATTTTTACATTTCATTTATATAATTTCATTAAGGCAATGATTTTGAGAAGACCTATATTATTTTCTTTACTGAGATTACTTTTTCCATCCTATGTTTTTTTTTTTTAATTACAGAGTAATTTTCATAAATTGATAGAAAAAATATATCTCTCAATTACATAGTAATTTTCATAAATTAATAAAAATAATATAACTCTGTATTCCTTTTATAGGTAGAGAGAAAGACCAATTTTTCATAAACATTATAAAAGATATCATAGTTTTTCTAGTTTTGTGTTATTAATATGATTCAATAATTCTTATTATATTACCATTGATCAAAACATATCCATGAAATATTATTTATTTAAATTATGAATTAAGACAAATTATTAAATATGTTAATATTTTAATTTAATGGAACATGGACCTATAGAAACATATCCATGAAATATTATTAATTTAAATTATAAATTAAGATATTTAAACAAATTATTAAATACCTTAATATTTTAATTTACTAGAATGTGGACCACAAAATCTTACATGAAAGTTGTAGAAGTTGCGTGTTTACATATTTACAAGTAAGTTCTCCCATACGATGCATGCACATATTATTATAGTATAATATTATTAAATTTAAAAAATACATAACATTAATATTTTCTTAAAAAATGAATAATTATGTTCAATAATTTATATATGTAGCATGCTTATGATAAGTATATAAATATTAAATTTAAAATCATAGTTATATATATATATATAATAAGTAAAATGAAATAAATTTACTACATTTTTTCTAAGTTACAACAATTCTCATGTTAAGAAAATAAGAAAATGGTACTCTTTATTTTCTTTCAATTTGTAATTTAAAAAAAAATAATTATATATAGTTCAACTAAAAGTAATAAGGCAATGCATGAATAAAAATAAAGCTATAAATATAAGTTATTTTAAAGTTGTAGAGCAAAGCCATGTAATATTATTAATAATTTGGCACATCTTATCAGTATATCTTCAACTAACCGTTTCCTTTATCAAATATCTCTTTCTCTCTTAATTTTCTAGTTTATGTGATATCATATATAATTATAAATAATATTATATATTCAATATCGATCAAATCCCTTAACTTTCTAGTTTATTTGATATCATTAATCCCAAATATATTATAGATATCATACAGTCCTAAAATTTCCAGCTAAATTTATGTTATTTTAAATAAATAAAATAGATATTAATAGAAAAAAATAATCAAGAATTAGTGGATTAATAAAAATAGCTGGTCCGTTTGTTATTATTATATACATATGTATATATAGATAGATTTTATTGGGTTTTTTTCAAAATAATGCAACAAAAAAAAAATTTACAAAATAGGTATGTTTCCGAACAGTTTTTAAAAATAGGTAAAACGTCACCGCCGGTGACGTTTTTTTGTGACGTTATTTCAAAAAAACGTCACCGGAGGTGACGATTTTAAATTAAAAGAAAAAACGTCACCTTAGGTGACGTTCTTTCTTTTATGATATAATTATATATACACATACATCATATATATATCATATACACGCATATATATATATTATATATAGATACTGACATATATATATATATACATATATATATATATGTATACACGCATATATATATATAACCTGTAATATATATATATATATTTCAAATATGTATATATATATTTTTTTTAATTTTATTAAGTGAATATATAAAAAAATATATATAATAATAATAATATATGTAATAATAATATACAGAAATATTTATTAAATTAAATAATAATTTTTTTTATTAATTCATATCTTTTAAATTAATAATATATATAATAATAATATATATAAATTTATATATATTATTATTTATAAATATATATTTTATAAATATATATATATATATGTGTGTATATATAATATATAATATATATATATATAACTAAAAACCTTAGATGACGTTTTTTAAAGGTGAGGTTTATTGTATTTTTTTTAAATTTCATATATATATATATAAATTTATGTATTATTATTAATTGGCACAAAACTTTGGGTTGGAATGTTCATTATGCAAATTTATTTAATTTTTTAAAAAATTTGGTTAGTAGATGTAAATGATACAAAATAATAAATAGTTTGGATTTTAAATTAATTGTGGTGTGCTGTTTTATTAATGGACGACTTGTATAGAATGTGTAACAATTATGCAGTTAATTAATTTGGAGCGAAAATGAAATGCTAAAATAAAATATTGAAATTAAAAAAAGTACATCTTCGCGAAAAATTTCTTTTTGTTATGTATATACTATAAATTATAAGTAAACATAGAAAATAATACATAAATTAAGAAAATTCAAATTCACTTGAAAACAAATATGAAAAAGAATATCAAAATTAGATGCAAAATTATGAAAATTGCAACTAAAATTTCATTGTAATGAATGTGTCATGGGTATAAAGTCACTTTTTTTTTTTTTTTTTTTTTCAGATTAGTAAATAAAAATAATTGTTTGTTTGTTATGATCTATATTCACACCTATTACAAATGACCTCCTGTACCACAACCTCGATTTCTTCTAGTTTGACGACCTCTTCCTTCACCTTGCCCGACATTTCCTGATATTTCTTGTTGTCTCCTTCGAGTTCCACCTCGTCTACCTCTTGTGTTGACAACGGGTGGTTGTGGCTGTATGTCTTCTTCGACGTCATCTTCCTCCGAGGTTGGTGTCAAATGAATTGTCATTCTGCTGGAGGATGACGTAGAGTGGTCTGGTACATCCCGGAAAGTAGTCACATCTGAATACTAGAATTGAATCGGAGTAGGACGGACATAGTCGTAGTTTGGCATATTGCTCGTGTCTCCTGCTCCGAGGTCAACGTTCATACCAGGAAATGGCGAGTGAGTGGACATTAATGGATGGTAGGGTGTCGGAGTATACGGTGGTGTACTCATTGAAGGCCTATATACATCCGACATATGTCCTTCAGTTTGGTATTCGGGCCGCGAAGATGTTGATGCAAAGTTCGCAGGTGGTGGCATCCGAACTTCAGGGGAACGACGCCTTCTAATTCTCATATGATTTTCTGCTTGACTTTGCGTCTGTTGTTGATGTACAGGCTGGGTATACGTCATTTGCGGAGGCTCGGGGGACAGTCTCTCAATTGTTCGCTCTATATTTTCATACAATGAGAGCTGTTCATCTAACAAACTATTAAGTTGGTCAATGTCTAACCTATTTCTATTCTGTATATTTCTCTTCATGGGTTCCAACTGTTCGATCTACAAATAAGATAAAAGATGTATATTAAAACACCAATCATGTTGAATAGATATAAAATTAATTGTAGAACTACATATATGTTGCGTACCATGTAGTGCATCAGTGATGCATCTCCAGTTTTTATTCCCATGTCATGCGTATCTACAGGGGATATAAAACGACGTGTAATCGAGTTATACCAATCATAGTAATCGGGTGTTGTCGTTGGGTTCATTGCATATTGGGTTCCCGTGAGATACTCATGTCTTTGATTCCACTGATGAACATACTTCGCGTGTATGTCCATCCAGTTGGCATTTTTTCGCCCTTTACGATCAATCTGATGCACGTTCGTCTTCCAGTCATCAAGAGGGTCGATCCGGTTAGGTATGTCTTGCAACATTCGGAACTGACGTAAGACTCTTTCTGGATGATGGAACTCCACAAATGAGAAGAAAATCAGTGGACATATAGCTCGTACATTGTCCGAGAAGCAATTAGGGTTTAGGGTTTAGGGTTTAGGGTTTAGGGTTTAGGGTTTAGGGTTTAGGGTTTAGGGTTTAGGGTTTAGGGTTTAGGGTTTAGGGTTTAGGGTTTAGGGTTTAGGGTTTAGGATTTACCTTCGCGGTGCTTCTCGGACAATGTACGAGCTATATGTCCACTGATTTTCTTCTCATTTGTGGAGTTCCATCATCCAGAAAGAGTCTTACGTCAGTTCCGAATGTTGCAAGACATACCTAACCGGATCGACCCTCTTGATGACTGGAAGACGAACGTGCATCAGATTGATCGTAAAGGGCGAAAAAATGCCAACTGGATGGACATACACGCGAAGTATGTTCATCAGTGGAATCAAAGACATGAGTATCTCACGGGAACCCAATATGCAATGAACCCAACGACAACACCCGATTACTATGATTGGTATAACTCGATTACACGTCGTTTTATATCCCCTGTAGATACGCATGACATGGGAATAAAAACTGGAGATGCATCACTGATGCACTACATGGTACGCAACATATATGTAGTTCTACAATTAATTTTATATCTATTCAACATGATTGGTGTTTTAATATACATCTTTTATCTTATTTGTAGATCGAACAGTTGGAACCCATGAAGAGAAATATACAGAATAGAAATAGGTTAGACATTGACCAACTTAATAGTTTGTTAGATGAACAGCTCTCATTGTATGAAAATATAGAGCGAACAATTGAGAGACTGTCCCCCGAGCCTCCGCAAATGACGTATACCCAGCCTGTACATCAACAACAGACGCAAAGTCAAGCAGAAAATCATATGAGAATTAGAAGGCGTCGTTCCCCTGAAGTTCGGATGCCACCACCTGCGAACTTTGCATCAACATCTTCGCGGCCCGAATACCAAACTGAAGGACATATGTCGGATGTATATAGGCCTTCAATGAGTACACCACCGTATACTCCGACACCCTACCATCCATTAATGTCCACTCACTCGCCATTTCCTGGTATGAACGTTGACCTCGGAGCAGGAGACACGAGCAATATGCCAAACTACGACTATGTCCGTCCTACTCCGATTCAATTCTAGTATTCAGATGTGACTACTTTCCGGGATGTACCAGACCACTCTACGTCATCCTCCAGCAGAATGACAATTCATTTGACACCAACCTCGGAGGAAGATGACGTCGAAGAAGACATACAGCCACAACCACCCGTTGTCAACACAAGAGGTAGACGAGGTGGAACTCGAAGGAGACAACAAGAAATATCAGGAAATGTCGGGCAAGGTGAAGGAAGAGGTCGTCAAACTAGAAGAAATCGAGGTTGTGGTACAGGAGGTCATTTGTAATAGGTGTGAATATAGATCATAACAAACAAACAATTATTTTTATTTACTAATCTGAAAAAAAAAAAAAAAAAAAAAAGTGACTTTATACCCATGACACATTCATTACAATGAAATTTTAGTTGCAATTTTCATAATTTTGCATCTAATTTTGATATTCTTTTTCATATTTGTTTTCAAGTGAATTTGAATTTTCTTAATTTATGTATTATTTTCTATGTTTACTTATAATTTATAGTATATACATAACAAAAAGAAATTTTTCGCGAAGATGTACTTTTTTTAATTTCAATATTTTATTTTAGCATTTCATTTTCGCTCCAAATTAATTAACTGCATAATTGTTACACATTCTATACAAGTCGTCCATTAATAAAACAGCACACCACAATTAATTTAAAATCCAAACTATTTATTATTTTGTATCATTTACATCTACTAACCAAATTTTTTAAAAAATTAAATAAATTTGCATAATGAACATTCCAACCCAAAGTTTTGTGCCAATTAATAATAATACATAAATTTATATATATATATATGAAATTTAAAAAAAATACAATAAACCTCACCTTTAAAAAACGTCATCTAAGGTTTTTAGTTATATATATATATATTATATATTATATATACACACATATATATATATATATATATTTATAAAATATATATTTATAAATAATAATATATATAAATTTATATATATTATTATTATATATATTATTAATTTAAAAGATATGAATTAATAAAAAAAATTATTATTTAATTTAATAAATATTTCTGTATATTATTATTACATATATTATTATTATTATATATATTTTTTTATATATTCACTTAATAAAATTAAAAAAAATATATATATACATATTTGAAATATATATATATATAGATATATATTACAGGTTATATATATATGCGTGTATACATATATATATATATATATGTATATATATATATGTCAGTATCTATATATAATATATATATATATATATGCATGTATATGATATATATATGATGTATGTGTATATATAATTATATCATAAAAGAAAGAACGTCACCTAAGGTGACGTTCTTTCTTTTAATTTAAAATCGTCACCTCCGGTGACGTTTTTTTGAAATAACATCACCCGCATTGACGTTTTACCTATTTTTAAAAACTGTTCGGAAACATACCTATTTTGTAAATTTTTTTTTTTTTTTTTGCATTATTTTGAAAAAAAACCCAGATTTTATTATTGAGATATGCCCGTAGTGCAATAATAAAAACAACATTTAACAATTTAGCAATTTCACTTCATTCCTGATGATTGAAATAATTATATTTGGATGAATTATTTTTTCGATGGTGTTTTTGAGAGGTTTATTTTACATATAAAGTATAATGTTTTATTTATTGCTATCTTGAATTTAAAAGCTTTGATTGGATTTGATTTCTTTAGATTATAGTATGATGTGGAATTGATTGGTGTGTTCAAAACTAAATGTAAATAGCTAATATATCATTTAATTATAAGTGAGTCTCTTGTACATCAGGTGCACGTGCAACATGATTTAAAGTACTAGTTGTTTAATTATAAAGTATTAGTTGTTTAACTATAAAGTATCACTATTTTTTTAAGGTAACAATTAAAAGTAATACATTTTAAGTAACAAGTAATACTTTATAGTAAAACAAGTAATATTTTAAATCATGTTGCACGTGCACCCGATGCACATAAATTTTTGCATTTAATTATATTATACACCACATGTTATGCTTTATTTTAGTGTTGCATCATCAATACACCAACAAGAAAATTACATGTCAATTCATTTGTTTTTTTACGTAGAATCTTCACATTTAATTTATTTATAGAAGAATATATTATATTTGAACGTTAAAAGTATCCCTTGTGGTACTAAAAATGTACATTGTAACTTAAGTAATGATTTGTTTTGTTCTTTCTAAATACATTCCTTGACGGGTGTAAATGTACAATCAAAGACTAATTGTTCCAGGTAATTGGTGTATTCTATTTATTAATATAATTACGATCACAAGTTTTTATAAAAGCTAAAAAAGGTCGCATTTTGGTAAATTTTCTTGAGTCATGTTTAGTAAAAAAGATTTGATAGTATGGAGGTATTTAAGTAGTCCGTCATGCTTATTTTCGAAATAAATCAGACTTAGACCGGAAAAAAAAAAAAAAAAAAAAAAAAATCTAGTGAGTAGAATATGCCAAATTTATGTATCAAGTTTAGTATCGTTCACCTAAAAGCCTAGTTTAGCCCAACTTACTCTGACCCCTACCTCTAATTCCTTAAATTATTTACATGTTCTAGTTTAGTTCTTTCTTGATCAAGCTTATTCACAAAACATATTAGACAATCTATAATTTTCATATATTTGAAGGTCCATGCCACACGATTATTATTATTATTATTATTATTATTATTATTATTATTATTATTATTATTATTATTATTGATTAAAAAAATATTAAAACAACATAATAAACATAAACCACACGGTTTTTCTTCAATTTTATTATACCCGATATTTAAAAAAAACAAACCTTCTAACCAACCAAGAAAGGCTCGTTGGCTGCATTCTTCTAGAAGTATGGAGTGCGGTTATTTGTAAACGTCTTCGGTTATTGATGTAACTGATTGTTATTGAACTCACTATTGGAGACATTGCGGAGGCCAACCAATTCTTAAGAACAAAGGCCTTCTGATTGATTTAATAAATCCCCACACCTCGCACAAACCCCCCTCTTGATCCCCCGTCTTCGTTTAAACCCAAGAACTGATAATGGCAGACATCCCGGATGACATGGTTTTCGAAATTCTCATGCAGTTGCCGGTGCGGTCTCTCCTGAGATTCAAGTGTGTTTCAAAAAGATTGGGCCATCTAATCAACAGCCCTTGTTTCGTAAAGTCTCACTTGAAAGTCTCAAACAAATCACATTCTGTTATGATCTTTCTTGAAAGAAATATACCATGTTATGTCGATTTGGAATCAGTTTTGAATCCCAATTCGCCACCCATTCTAAAAGAAAACAGAGGACCTTGGGTTGGAAGCTGTCGCTTATTGTGTGTTGTTGTGGGCTTCTGTAATGGCTTATTGTGCGTATATCAATTCGAATCTACTATTTTCTTGTGGAACCCTTCGACAAGAAAGCATGTTGAATTTGCAGTACCCGAACATTTGTTGCCTTCAGTTCATCTTTGGGCGTCGTGGGGGTTCGGTTACGACAGTGGTTCCGACGACTACAAAGTGGCGGTTATGACGGAATCGACTTTAACCAAGAGGTATGGTTTATGGGTTTACAGCCGGAAGCCTGATTTGTGGGAAGAAGTTGAGGAATGCCCTTATGTGAATGGGAATTGGCCACACTTGGGCGTGTTTGCTAATGGTGCACTGCACTGGCTTGTGACTCCCCAGATTGGTCCCGTCTCAATTGTTGCTCTTGATCTTGGCAACTTCCGTTGGAGGATGTTGAATCCACCCGACTGGACGGGGGCCGAATCCTACTCTATAACGGTACTTGATGGATGCCTCCATACATTGTATTCTTTCTATAGTCGTCGTTACACTGATATATGGTTTATGAAGGATTATGGGGTGGAAGGTTCTTGGACTAAGTTGGGTCGGTACAACGGTCCTGTTCGAGTATCGGCACCCTTAGCATACACGGGAAATGGACGTCAAATGCTTCTCAGTACTCGTACTAACGAACTGGTATTGTATTACATTGGAACGCGGTGGTCTGTGTCATTTAATCATTGGCCCATGATATATTTAGGTAAACCACTCATTTATATTCCTAGTCTTGTTAGCCCTGAAATTTAGTTAATTGTTGTGGCCTATGCTTTTGTTTGCATTCTCAACTACATATTCGATGCTTGTTATTTTTTTTGTTGTTGTAAAGTTGAAATAATTACTCATATGATGAACTCTAATTCTTTTTTTTTTTGTATGTTGGTACATGTTTTTTTGATTGGAACTTCAATAAATCAGCTATTTTAGTGATCTTCTGTAATTATAATGTGACACCTTTAAGTCCATTTCAAATATGAGTACTTGTGAAAATGTTACAGAATGTACATAGTGACATACAAAAATGTGAGTAATAGTGCATACTGTCTGGAGGTGTTAGTTGGAAACTGCAAAAGAGACCAATTTTGGTAAAGGTACTACATGGTCTCGTTTGGTTTAGTTTTCTTAATTCATTTTCAGTTTTACGACAAAATTAAAAAATTAGTCTCATAATTATAAGACATTTGCAATTTTAGTCATGTTGAAATATAAATTTGTAATTAGATTTCATAACAATTTTTATTTGGCAAAATGCAAATTAAGGTCCTTAAACTATTCATGTATATTTGAAAAGATTCTTGAATTATGAAAATATTTTAAAATTATAATTAATAATTCAGAGATCTTTTCACACATTTGTGAATAATTAAGGATCTTTTCAAACATTTATACATTGTTGAGAGATTGTTTCAAACAATTTTATAATTCACGGACCTCTTGAAATATTTGTGAATAATTTAGGGACCTTAAAATGCATTTTGCCATTTAATTTTGTGAATTTATTTCTAATTTTGGTAGAAATTAGGAACTTCGGCGGAATTTAACGTGTGCGTCTCACCTACTTTTTTCGACAAAACTTTTCTGAGGTGACTTTTAAATTTTCACAAAAAAATAATAATAACAGACACGCTAAAATAAAATATCACATAAACAAAAGAAATTTAAAATAATTTTAAAAAATAATTGTTTCTTTAAAAGATAGTAATTTTTTATTACCTGGGCTTGTTCCTTTTAAAAAGTCAAAAAATTGCAATTATAACTATTGAAAAATTTATTTTGTTTTAATGGATGGGCGGAGGAGTGAGACTTGAACACTGGATCTTTATCATTAATACTAAGACGATAACACAAAATATTATAAATTTGATTATATTGAATTTTAATGCTTCGATTGGATCTAATTTCTGTAGAATATATCATAACATATGTGCAACTATTTATTTTTTTAGACAGATAAGTTATGTATTGGGAGATCAGGAGTGTATTAAACCATGTTCTCATATGGTTTGATTGTATGAAACACTTGGGCAATGAACTTGTATTTTGTTGTATGTTAAAAAATAAAATAAAAATTAATATTTAGCAGCTCAAAGTGACAACAGGAAGATTTTATGTTGGTCCTCGATAAGTACAATTATGAGAATTTGAAATACGGTTCATAGGTCCTCCGCAAGATCTAAAAATATTGGGAATACACTTGGTCCAACCCAACCTTCCCTGAGCTAGACTAGGTCAGCCTCTTTGAGAAACAAAAATTAGTGCTCGGGGCATGAGGCAACTATGGTGGTGGGCGAAGTTGTCATTGAGTCTAGCAAATGAAAAAACATGGTCATTTGCTTCGAGAAAAATATTTGATAAAGCTTTAAAAATAAAATTTAACCATAATGGTTGTCGATGTAGTTTTGGAAAGGAGGGGCTAATTGCACATAATATACTATCCAACATATGGTTAAAGTATGATGTGGAATTGATTGGCGCGCTCAAAACTAAACTCAAAGTAGCCAATATGTCTATATTAATTAATTGTACATCCTTTAATTTTATGTCATTATACACAACATGTTATGACTGATTTTAGTGTTGTATGTCAAATTCATTTGTTTTTATGTAGAAGATTCAGTTATATTGGAACGTTACAAGTATCCCTTGTGGTACTAAAAACATTAATTGTAACTGTTGGGTACCGCCGTCACCGTTTTCGGGCTCAGGGTATGCCTGGGTTCGCCCCGATTCGGACATACAAGTCAATCGGAGGATTCGAACAGATCACACAAGACCATTCACCGATCAAGAGTACAAACCCACTTTCCGGTAGCACTTCACTCCCAAAACTCACCCACTTGCTCAAGCCACACACCGTAAACCTCACCAACGGAGATAAACACATAGTATAGACACAGGGACAGTGGAAGGGATTGCAGTGAGAAAGCTGTTGAACTCTATTACTCACCACCGAATGACCGACGTCAATTTATAGGTGAGCATTCAACCGGAGAACCCCAAAGGGCCACGCGGTTTCAACACCGCATTAAATGGGAGTGAAGACTGCCTAGGGAAGGGGTGCGAACTCGTCGCAGGGAACGGGACAGACATAGGGAAGACGAAGTGAAGGGGAGAGAGAGGAGCGGCGCAATCGCAGAGAATGAGGGAAATGAAACCTTAATCAGCAAACTGGAACCAAAAGGGGAAGGCTGGGCTAAAGGGCCTGGCTTAATAAGTCTGGGCCCAGACAGAAATTAATGAGCAGGCCCACATCCAGAAATTGGGCCAATACCCAATAAAAGTAACGTAAGTTATGATTGTTTCATACCAACTTTCAATTTATTTTTTCTAAAACTTTTGTAGCATTCTTCCCAATAGAGGTCTTGCGTGCTCATCCTTCTTCATCCTCGATGGCCAAGAACCACTATTCATATTCAATTTGACATCTTTAGACTTTCAAGAAATTGGCTCAATAAAAAAATACAAAATTAATTTCAATATAAGTAAGTAGTTTTATCTTTAATAAATTGCATACCAAACATTGTGTATCAATATATAATTGAGGAGATAATAAATAGGTCAGGTTTAGGTTTA
The DNA here is from genome assembly GCA_028749325.2 of Caryopteris x clandonensis. NCBI lineage: Eukaryota > Viridiplantae > Streptophyta > Magnoliopsida > Lamiales > Lamiaceae > Caryopteris > Caryopteris x clandonensis. The sequence goes on from JAPYKT020000004.1 coordinate 6,453,952, forward strand.
CATTTTCCCGCTTACTTTTTTTTTTTTTTTTTAAGTGCTAATGCTTCTAGAAGAATGGAGTTTGCGGTTATTTGTAAACGTTTTCAGTTATTAACGCATAAGAATTTCTGGTTGCTATAAATAAATCCCCACACCTCGCAAAAACTCCCTCTCTTGATTTCCCCCCTCTTCGTTTAAACTCAAGAATTGATAATGGCAGACATTCCAGATGACATGGTTTTCGAAATTCTCAAACAGTTGCCGGTGCTGTCTCTTCTAAGATTCAAGTGTGTTTCAAAAAGATTGGGCCGTCTCATCGACAGCCCTTATTTCGTAAAGTCTCACTTGAAACTCTCAAACAAATCACATTCTGTGATGATCTTTCTTCGAAGAGATATAGCGTATCACTTTGATTTGGACGCAGTTTTGGATGCCAATTTGCCACTCGTTCTGAGAGAAACCGGAGGACCTTGGGGAGGAAACTTTTGCTACACGTGTTTTTTTGTGGGCGTTTGTAACGGCTTATTGTGCCTATATAAACACAATTCTATTGTTTTCTTGTGGAACCCTTCGACAAGAAAGCATTTTCAATCTGCATTACCCCAATATCTGTTGCCTATATTTCTGTTTAGGTCGTCGTGGGGGTTCGGTTACGACATTGATTCCGACGACTACAAAGTGGTGGTTAGGACGACATCGTCTTCAACCAAGAGGTATGGTTTCTGGGTTTACAGCCTGAAGAGTAATTTGTGGGAAGGACTTGAAGAATCCCCTTATTTGGACTGGAATTGGCGGCGGTCGGGCGTGTTTGTTAATGGTGCACTACACTGGCTTGTGTCTCCCCATAATGGTCCCATCTCAATTGTTGCTCTTGATCTTGGCAACTTCCGTTGGAGGATGTTTGAACCACCAAATTGGTTGGAGCCCAATAACATCTCTTTGACAGTACTTGATGGATGCCTTCATGCAACTTATTGTTATCACTTCTATTATTCTAAACGCATTGAAATATGGGTTATGGAAGAATATGGAGTGGAGTCTTGGAGTAGGTTTACTTGGTCCAGTTGTCCTTTCAATGGATTGAGACCCTTAACATATCTTCCTGACACTGAATATCAAATTCTCTTCGGTACTTCTACTGGTAAAATGGTTGTTTATAACTATGTAGGTCGGGAGTTTAAAGAAATTGATCATTGGCCCTTATTAAATTTAGGTGAGAGGTATGTTTATATTCCTAGTCTTGTTAATCCCAGAATTTAGTATTAGATAGCCATCAATTAATTGTCCTCACAATTATACTTTTGTTTTTTGCATTCTCAACCACACATAGAGGCTTGTTATTTTCTTTGTTGTTGTAAGATCAGTATGATTACTCATATGATGAACCTTAATTCTTGTTTTGTTTGTTGGTGCGTACTGTCTTGATTGAAACTTCAATAAATCAGCTGTTTTAGTGATCTACTATAATTATAGTTGGATATTTTTAAGTTTACTTCAATATAAGTGACATACAAAAAATATGAGCATTGGTGCATACTCTCTTGGGCTGTTAATTGGGAACTGCCAAATGCAACAATTTTGATCAAGGCACTGCATTGTCTCTTTTGGTTTGCTTTCAGAATTCTTTTTCAGTTTTACATATGCAAGACATGAAATTATTACACCAATATTATATTTAATTATAATATTTATAATTCAGGTCCCAAAACTATTAATCCCGTCTTCCAAGTTTCTGTACATTAATGAATAATTCTCTTCTTTATTTATTCCACTTTACTTGATTATAAAAGTAATATGTGCAAAATATAAGTATAAAAATTTATGTAAATATAAGATCTTCTTATTAGCATACTTACAATATAATAAAGACATAATTAGTCCAAAAATAAATTATTGTGGATATTAAGTTTTAAAATAAAGGGTAAAAAGGATAATTTACCAAAATAAAAGATTTGGAGGATAGCTAAACTTGAGAACAAATGTTAAGAGGCAAAACATTACTTTTACCATTAAATTGTTATTGACTTTAAAATAAATAACTCAAGAAGTATTTGATCAAAACAAATGTCATCAAGTAATTAGTCTAAAAAGTATTATTTATTAATTTGAAAAATATTACTATTTTTGTAAAGTAACAAATTAGTCATAATATTATACTTTAAATGGGTACAATACATCCGATACACCAAAAGGTTTACAACCTCACCCACTTTATTTGATCATGAAAGAAATATGTTTGAAATATAAGCATGAAGTTTTATGTAAATATAACAGAAATTATAATTTAACATTGATCTATATACAAGCAATAATTTTGAGAAGACGTAGGATTTGAGAATATAAAAACAAACAACAAATAATAGAAAAAATATAAATATATGTGAAAAGATCATCAAATAACATAAATTCATCATTCATGTATATCTAACAGTATTGAAATGCTGATGAACAAAAAAGTTCAAAGAGGATGAAGAGAATGATTCAAAGAATGCATATTTGTATATTCTTGCAAATTATTACAGAACATAGTTAAAGACGCAATGCACAACACCAATAAATATTTTAGGATGCCCGCAGCTTGCGCCGAGTCATTCTAGATTTCTCATTGGGTACCTGATATTGTTTACATTTTCCTGCTTAATGCTTCTAGAAGAATGGAGCTTGCGGTTATTGATGTAACTGATAGTTGTTAACTCACTATGGAAACATTGCGTAGTTAGGCTTTCTGACTGCTATAAATAAATACCCACACCTCGCACAAACACCGTATGTTGATTCCCCCCACCCCCTACACCCTACCCCTTCTTCGTTTAAACCCAAGAACTGATAATGGCAGACATTCCAGATGACATGGCTTTCGAAATTCTCAAACAGTTGCCGGTGCTGTCTCTTCTAAGATTCAAGTGTGTTTCAAAAAAATTGCACGATCTAATCGACAGCCCTTATTTCGTAAAGTCTCATTTGAAACTCTCAAACAAATCACATTCTGTTATGATCTTTCTTGAAAGACATATAGCGTGTTACGTCCATTTGGACTCAGTTTTGAATGCCAATTCGCCACCCGTTCTGAAAGAAAATGGAGGACCTTGGGTTGGAAACCGTCGCTACAAGTGTTTTTTTGTGGGCATCTATAACGGCTTGGTGTGTGTATATAAATTCAATTGTAGTATTTTCTTGTGGAACCCTTTGACAAGAAAGCATGTTCGATTTGCAGTACCCGAACATCTGTTGCCTATACTTCGGTTGCCTATAGTTCAGGGTGGGTCGTCGTGGGGGTTGGGTTACGACGGTGATTCCGACGACTACAAAGTGGTGGTTAGGACGACATCGTCTTCAACCAAGAGGTATGGTTTATGGGTTTACAGCGTGAAGCGTGATTTGTGGAAAGAAGTTGAGGAATGCCCTTATTTGGATGGGAATTGGGAACGATCAGGCGTGTTTGTGAATGGTGCACTACACTGGCTTGTGGCTCCCCGTAATGGTCCCGTCTCAATTGTTGCTCTTGATCTTGGCAACTTACGTTGGAGGATGTTTGAACCACCAGATTGGGTCCTGGGCAATAGCATCTATTTGGCAGTACTTGATGGATGCCTTCATGCAACTTCTTTTTACTTCTATTGCCATCGACAATACATTGATATGTGGGTTATGAAAGAATATGGGGTGGAGAAGTCTTGGAGGAGGTTTACTTGGTCCACTTATCCTTTCAATAGATTGAAACCCTTAACATATCTTCCAAACAATAGATATCAAATGCTTTTCAGTACTCCTACTAGCAAAATGGCGGTGTATGACTCTATAGCTCGTAAGTTTTACGAGATTGATCGCTGGCCCTTATTAAAATTAGGTGAACGGCATGTTTATATTCCTACTCTTGTTAATCCCAAAATTTAGTTTTTGATAGCCATCAATTTAATTCTTGTTTTGTTTGTTGGTGCATACTGTTTTGATGGAACTTCAATAAATCAGATGTTCTAGTGATCTTCTATAATTATAATCTGATAATTTTATGTTCATTTCAATATGAGTATTAGTGCATACTGTCTTGGGGTGTTAATTGGGAACTGCCAAATACAACAATTCTGATTAATGCAATGCATTGTCTCTTTTGGTTTGTTTTCAGAATTCATTTTCAGTTTTACATTATGCAAACACATGAAATTATTATACCAATATTATAATTAATCATAATATTTATAGTTCAGGTCCCAAAACTATTAATTTATCCAATATAATATAATTAAATTAAATTATTATTATTTTACCCAACCCACCACTTACAATATCTATTTTGAATAACACTTATAAGAGATTGTTTTATAAAATTCATTCCGCAGTCGATATATGTGACACAATAATATTGCATGATAATCTGACTTCCTCTTATTTAAATGTTGGCAAAGTGGAAGGGTCATAAAATCTCAAAAGTAGCAATCCGTCCCTTAGTTTTGTTTTAATGAGTAATTATTTTCCAAACATTATTTTAGATTATTTATCCTCTGCCTTCCAAGTTTCTATACATTGAATAATTCTCTTCTTTAGATATTAACAAAACCTAACCCACTTTAGTTTATGCAAATATATTCGAGATCACATTTTTATATATAAGATCACAATTAAGACAATAGTAATGAAAAGACATATCTTATTTTCTTTTATCGATGATGGAAGAGATTATTTTCTCCATTTATGATTGCTCATACTTATAGAGTAATTTTCATAAATTGATATAAATGATATAACTCTGTATTTATTTTATAGGTGGAACGAAAGATCAATTTTTCATAAACTTGCTAAACAGATATCAGAGTTTTTCTAGTTTTGTTCTATCAACACGATCGAACAATTCTTATTATATTAAAGTTGATCAAAACATATTCAATATATATTATTCATTTAAATTATCAATAAAAATATTTTACACTAATTATAATTTCTTTTATATTTTAATTTGATAAAATGTGGGCCACACAATCTTAATGAAAGTTGTAGAAGTTGCGCGTTTAAATTTAATTTTATTATCGAATTGTGTTTAAATTTAATTTTATTATCGAATTATGGCTGTAGTGTTCAATAATAAAACAAAATTAAAAAATTAGTAATTTTACTAATATCTTGATGATTGAAACAATCATATTTGGATAAATTACTTTTTTGATGGGTTTTTTGAGAGATTTATTATGTATATAAAGTATAATGCTTTATTGATTGTTATCTTGATTATATTGAGTTTCATAGCTTTTATTGGATCTAATTTCTGTAAAATATACTATAAAATATATGCAATTTTTTATTTATTTAGACAGACAAGTTAAGTATTGAGAATAAGGGTATTAAACCTTGTTCTCATTAGTTTGATCGTTGGAAACACTTGGTCTAAGCCAACCTTCCTTGAGCAAGACTAGGTCGGGCTCTTCGAGAAGAAAAATGAGGCTCGGTGCATGAGACAACCACCATGAGGCTTGATGCATGAGGCAATTATGGTGGGCAATGGTGTAAAAGTTAGAAATCGGTAGTTGGGCGCTAGGTGACCACTTAAGTAGATCGAGTTTTTTTTTCTTTTTTTAATTCTCAACCTATTATATAGGATAAATTGATACAGAAATTCACGCCCAAAATTAGCTTTCTATTTTTAGAAACTATAATAACCAATCATATTTAGACAGACAAGTTAAGTATTGAGAATAAGGGTGTATTAAACCTTGTTCTCATTAGTTTGATCGTTGGAAACACTAAGTCTAAGCCAACCTTCCTTGAGCAAGACTAGGTCGGGCTCCTTTAGATGAAAAATGAGGCTCTTATTTTCTTTTATCGATGATGGAAGAGATTATTTTCTCCATTCTATGATTGCTCATACTTATAGAGTAATTTTCATAAATTTATATAAATTATATAACTCTATATTTCTTTTATAGGTGGAAAGAAAAACTAATTTTTTCATGAACTTGCTAAACATATATCATAGTTTTTCTAGTTTTGTTCTATCAACATGATCGAACAATTCTTATTATATTAAAGTTGATCAAAACATATCCAACATATATTAATTATTTAAATTATAAATAAAAATGTTTAACACAAATAATAAATAAAAATTAAAATGTTTTAATTTTTGTAAAAATGTGCCAAAGAAACTTTAATAGTTCTCATTTTTCTATTACAACATTGATATTATGTTTCTTCCTATTGATAAGAGTGCTACTTATTTGTAAATATTATTATCATTATTTTATGAAAATTAACATTTTCTTTTGTAAATAATAATTCCTGCAAAATTGTGTTATATTTTATCATATATATCATAGGCTCAAAATTATTACAAAAAAAAAAAAAAAAAAAGAGAACTCATCCACTTAGGTTGTCACTTGGGCCCAACTACCAATTTCTCACTTTTACACCATTGCCCACCATAATTGCCTCATACATCGAGCGTCATGGTGGTAGCCTCATGCACCGAGCCTCATTTCTCTTCTCGAAGAGCCCAACCTAGTCTTGCTCAAGGAAGGTTGGCTTAGACCAAGTGTTTCCAACGATCAAACTAATGAGAACAAGGTTTAGTACACCCTTATTATCAATACTTAACTTGTGTGTCTAAATAAATAAAAAATTACATATATTTTATGATATATTCTAAAGATATTAGATCCAGTCAAAAGCTATGAAACTCAATATACTCAAGACAACAATCAATAAAAAATTATACTTTATATACATAATAAACCTCTCAAAAAATCCATCAAAAAGTAATTTTATCCAAATATGATTGTTTCAATCATCAAGATTTTAGTAAAATTACTAAATTTTTAAATGTTGTTTCATTATTGAACACTATGGGCATAATTCGATAATAAAATTAAAATTTAAACACGCAACTTCTACAACTTTCATTAAAATTGTGTGGCCCACATTTTATCAAATTAAAAGATTTTAAAACTTGCTTTTTATTTCATATATAATAAATATGTTTGAATTAGTTGTTTTATTTATATATTGTATAAACAAAATCTTTATCTGTAAGAATTTTTTTTTCTTAGCTTTGTGAAAAGACATAATATTAATAAATTTTGAGATGGAGGAAATATTAAATATAAAAAAATAATTATATCCTCAACTAGTACATTTCTCTTATAAAATGACAATAACTATTAGTAGATTAAAATTAATTTTGAGCCATATGAAGCAATATGAATAGAAATTGCCTAATATTCTTATATTAAAAAATATAAATAAATATGAAAATCTCGACAAAAAAACTTACAAAATATTTTGCCCGCAGACCCCCCAAGGTGGCGCCTAACCTATCTTGACGGCGATTTCTAAAAAAAATATAAATTTACTCTAATTTAATCAAAATCGGGTCGGAAGGCAGGCATCTAGCGCCTAGGTGGACGCCTAGCCTGAATTTTACATCAATGATTGTGGGCAAAGTTGTTATTCAGTCAACCAAATGAAATACTTGGTCATTGGATTAGAGAAAAATATTTGATAAAGTTTTAAAAATAAGATTTTAGTTTATCCCAAAATAAATATCAGTAAAAGGATAAGGCGGTATCTTATATTTTAAATATGATGTTACTTTAATAATTTTTTATTTAGTTATTTTGATTATATAATTTTCATTGATAAAATCTTATAAAATTCGGTATTTTATTTTATTCAAATACTTGAACCACTTATAAGTATCTTATAAATTTTCAAAAATCTTATTAAAATGTAAGACATATAAAATATTTAAATAATTTTACCACATCACTGAATTTAATGGGTCACGAAAAGGGCCCAAATAATATGTTTGCTTCAAATATTTTATTCATTGTTTAGCATTTTTGCTTCAAATGTCATTTTTTTTTCTGTGCTTCTTTTTGTACAAAACATCAAAGTGAATAAGAAATTTTTTAAGGCCTCGGCTCCTTCCACAAAAAAAAGACAATTTTGTTTCGATCAGTTTGGGCGTTAGCGGCTGTTTTTCTTTCCACCAAGCGGATTATCTAGCTCTAACTGCATTGTGTGACTGAGTATTGTATATTTTCAAATTTTTGTATTTTCTGTAGAAAAAATATAAAAAATTAGGATATAATTTATAAGTTCAACTCAAACCAATAAATCATTAAGATCGTTCCAATTAATATTTCACATTATCAGACTACGCACATCGAAGGATGTTGACCTTAGATTAAATATATATATATATATTCAAAGTATTGTGCAAATTACTCACAAACATCTTACAAATCTAAATAGTTCCATGAATAACCTATAAACTTATTGTAAAGATGTTCTGCAATTTTCAAGCAGCTTGAACTGCAACAGTACTGTAAAAGTTCAAGCTGCTTAAGAAATATCTATAAACTTGTTACACCACCTCCTTTGAATCCATCAATTTGGACCAAAATTTTTAATATGAATAATTATGAGTAAATCATCTTTTGTTATGAATATGTAAATATATTTAAATAAATAATATTTTATATAATTATGTATTTTATTTTTAAAATATATTATTATTTTTTATTTATTATTATATTATAAATCGTGCAACGCATAGGAGAAATACTTGTAATCACCTAAAAAGCGAAGTCGATGAGATTATTTGATTGTTGATTTGAGTATTTTCAACATTAGATGATCTTGAGTTCAATTGCAGTTCAATTTATTTCTTTCATTTGTTGTTGTATTACATATTAGTAGAAATATGTTACACAAAATGTAATATCTGACATTTATAATTGTTACTTTAAAGTGTTGTGTTCAATATTATATTACAACACTTATATTAAAGTGATACAAAAAAATATTAGAAGTGTTATTTTAAACTTTAGGTTATATGGACAAATAGGACACAAAAAATATTACCTATTATTGATAGTAATAGCTTAATGCAATTGAGTAATATTTTTGTGATGTCATATAAGATCAATCATGTTATAGCACCAAGAATTCTTCTCTATATAAAAGAAGAATAACTAGATTTTTACCTTCTATCACATGTCATCTTTAAATTTTTGGTTTAATTATTAAATAAACAAATTTTAAAAAAAAGAATGAGAACGTGAGTGGTAGTAAGATTCTTCCTCATTTTCTTGACACACGTCTCTATAATTCATTGACATTTGTATTTTTCTCGCTCTCTCACATTTATTTTTTTATTAAAATTTAAAAACTCAAAAAAAATTCTTCTTAAATTCGTTTCTTACGTATGATATATCAAATTAATCTTTTCTTTTATATTTAATTTGCCCTATATTGCGTATTTTAAAATAATTAATTATATGTAAAGTATGAAATATAGTTTTTTATGGATAACATACTTTTTCATTTAATAGAATAATTACTTTTGTTATTTAGATATACTAGTATAAGATCCCGTGTGATGCACGGAAGTTATTTTTATGTTATTTTATTACTAAAAAATATATTATTTATACTAAAAATATTAGCAAAAAATATAATTATTATACTTAGTATTGAATATATGTAATTTTCATCGCTAATAGAATATTATCAAATTTAAATGATTAATATATTTTGTTATACACATTTTTTATGTCACTAATATTCATAAATTTTGATAAAGATATTAATATATTTTTATTATATACCAACAAATTTATTACAAATATGAACATTATTTATAATTTAAAAAAATTCAATTCTTCTAAACATATCTGTTATAAATCTAAATTTTATTGAATAAAATTAATGAATTTATTATGTATATATATATATCTATATATATAATAGTAAACTGACTCTTTCTATATTTGTTATTATCATTTCCTGCCTATTTTCATTTCCCAAATGGAAAGACGGATTTTTAAGAAATGATTTATATTGTAAACCAATAAGTATTTATTTTAATTTTATATATTTTTATTTTTCAATATTGGTAATGTTACTAATTTTATCAAAACTAATAAAAACATTTCATATATCTTCATAATTATTTGATTTTAACAAATCAATTATGAATTTCTGGCAAATTCAATGCTAATAATAATAAAGAATGTTCACATTGATATACCAAATTTTATTCAATTTTCTTGAATTAAACGAAAATATTATATATTTTAGTAATTTGATGATTGTATTTTATAAATAAGATTAATTAATGTCACATATGATTTTATATATAATATTTATATTCATATTATAATCACGGTATATATAAATAATTCAATATAATATTAATTTTATACTATAATAATATGTTTGTGCATCACAAATTTAGGATATTCAAAACTTACCTAATAAATTAAGCAAAAAATCAGTGAAATATACCAAAACAGCTAATTTTATGCATTCCAAATATTTAGGAAAATCAAAACTAACCTAATACATATAACAAATACACCGTAAAATAATAAATCAAGATAGCTAAGTCAATAAATAAAGCACAAAATCAGTGAAATATATCAAAACAACTATTTTTATGCATTACAAATATTTAGGAAAATCAAAACTAACCTAATATATTTAACAAATACATTATGAAATAATAAATCAAGATAGCTAAGTCAATACATTAAAAACATATTGAATATGTAGATGCAAGAAATATATCAAATCCAAAAATATATGAAGCAGATTTCTTATTTACTCAACAAATTTAGGAAATTCAAATTTTGAATTATTTTGAATCCAATTAAACCCTAACTCAGATCATTATAAATATTAAACTCAACTTATTATCATGGTACCTCAGAGCTTTTAATTTAGGTTGAATTTTCTCGGATTCCACAATATAATGCTTTGTTTTTGCTTTGGGATAATGTGGCTTTGGAAGTTATAGGAAAATCAGCATATGAATTGAAGAAGGAACATGTAAGCACAATATTCCATTGTTTAAACTCTGATGATTTTTAATAAAATTCTTATTGTGGTATTTAGTATATTTATTATTATTTTATTGATTATAGGATTCCAACCCGGGATATGTTACTAAGGAATTTGAGAAATTGTGCGACAAAAATGTACTTTTTAAGATATCAAAAAAGGAAGAGCCCTTTTAGAAATTTGAGGAATGTTTTCTTTGTAGTCAAGATGACTAATGATCTAGCTAGGTACCGTAGCTCTTATGTTGAGAGGCAGGTAATTTATATTTTGTAATGTTATTTTAATATTTTTACTATTTATCGTACATTACTTAGCTGATTTAATTAATTTAATAGTCAGTTCATTTGAATTTTAAAACTTTATGTTACTCAATAGGAATCAGATCTTATTTCAAACATGCACAGAAGATTCATGGATAATGAGAAGGTAAGATATTTTGTGTCCACATATATCTAATTGTTCTTCAATAATTAGTTTAACAACCTAGATAACAAGTTTAACTTGATATATATATATATACATATATATATTGCAAGGTCGATTATTCTGAAGATGAAGTATCTACTCATCAAAAGAAAAATAAAGGAATTAATGTAGTTGATGTGGATGAAGAAACTAATGGAAAGAGTCCTTCTTTCTATTATGATGGAATTGAGGAGACAACAGTGAAGAGGGAGCTGATGGACAAATTTTCAACTACCACTGTCAACAAAAAGGAGAAGTCAATTATTATAAAACAAGAGAATGATTGAATCCGTCTACTGAATGACTATGTAATACTACTGATTCTATTTATGTTTCTTTTAATGTCTTTATAATTTACTCCATACTGGATTCACTTTGGTGGATTTATCTAAGTTAGGATTTTTTATGTTTCTTTTAATGTCTTTATGATTTTACTCCATACTGGATTCACTTTGGTGGATTTATCTAAGATAGGATTTTTATATTTTTATTATTGAAATCTCTTTTGTTGGATGGTTTCTATTATTATTTTTAATGAAGTTATTTTTTGTCATTACAAATGATGGGTTTGGTGTTTTTTTGTGAGAAATTTTGTAATGCAATCGATGAAAAAACTTAATATGGTGGAAATTTAGGAAAAAATATCTTTTGTATCACAATTTTGTTTTCCCGCTTAAACTTTATTACTTAATTTAGAATAATTATATTATTATTAAATTAAAATTAAACATTTTTATTCCATAAATTTTAATTCGATTTTAAAATCTAAATTATTCCACAAATTTAGGTGTTTCGAAATTAGATAATATCAAGATGAATATACTGCAACATTTAAAATATGATTTGAAATCTAGATATTTTATCAAATATTAATCAAATCACTGAATTATAAAATTTTCAAAAAATATATGAAATCTAATAAATATATGATTCGAATTTCTCAATTCATTTTATCAAACCAAATCAATATATATATAAGTAAAATGACTTTTTAAAAATTTTATTTTTGTCCGCCTAAATTTCCACCAAATTAATGTAAAACTATATATATTTATGGAACTCTTTTTTTAATTTTGTTTTTCCGCCTAAACTTTATTACTTAATGTAGAATAAATATATTGTCATTAAATTAAATTTGAATATTTTTATTCTAAAAATTTTGATTCGATTTCGAAATCTAAAATTTTCCACAAAGTTAGGTGTTTCATATTTTTATTATTGAAATCTCATTTGTTGGATGATTTCTAAAGAACTAAAGTAGGCAAGTATTTTGGAAATTTCCGTGTAAGGATTTGAATCACATATGTTTTTCATATTTTATACATTTTATTATTTATATATTATATAAAGTAAATTCGTTACATAAGTATTAAATAGTATAAAAAAGGGTTCAATTTTATGGTGACATACTCTTTCTTAATATATTTATGTGTATCTATTTATTTGCATTTTTCTTGTCATATTATTTGAATAGTAATATAAATATTTTTTAAATTTTGTATTATTTAAATTTATGATCAGAGAAAAAATAGAAATGCATGTGAATACTAAATGCACCCACCACCATGTTAGACACTTTCTCTCCTTCTCTCTGCCAATTACGATGACTAAAGTCCACAATGTTCCATTACTTAAATTAGATATAAAGATGAATTTATTACATAAATATTAAGTTGCTAGAGTTCAATTCATGGTGCCCTAATTGTTTTTCTATTGGCTTTCATACATGTGTGTATATATATATTTTTCTCTTTCTTATACCTTATACTTTTTTCTATTCATTTCAATACGTGTTTGTCTCTTTCTTAAAATATGAGTTGAATTATATTAAAATAATTATTTAAAGTTTTTCTTGTCATATTATTTTAACCGTAATATAGATAGTATTAAAATTATATGTTATTTAATTAATTTATATTTAATTTAAATTTATAGTCTCACTATCAACGCTAAGTAGTATGGACTTAGTGTTTAACTTAAGGTGTCATCCTATCTTTTCTTTTCTTTTTTTCATTAGTGTGTGTATATATATTTTAATCTTTCTTGTGATTTTGATACTTTTTTTTCTATTTGTTTCCATACGCAAGAGTGTGTGTGTATATATATATATATATATATCTTTCTTATTATTGTCATATTTTTTTATATTCATTTCCATATGTATCTACGTATTGATCTCCTTTTTTAATTGAAATTGAGTTCTTCATTTTTAGTTATGTATCATACATTATCGTACCTTTCTAAGGTCCTTATAAATGACACATGAGCCACTCAAATCTAAAGAAATTATATATAAAAAGCATAGAAGGTAAAATTTTATAAATAAAAATAGATAATTCAATTTTTAGACAAAAAAAATACTGAAACTTAAAATTATATTATTGATATTAATATCGATATATTAATTAATATTTTCATTAATTTGATTTAATTTTAAATATTTATTTTCACATTTATAGTCATCTGAAAAGAAAGATATAATTTAGACAGTAAAAAAATTTGTTAAAAGATATAATTTAGAGAACAAAAAAAACAAGAAATTGTTGGTGGCTAGGAGTATAGTTGTTTGGTTTAGTTCGTCATTTTTTCCTTATTCCTCACGATTGTATATATATATATATATATTTGCCTCTATTTTATTGATATGAAAATTATGAGTTGAATTGTATTAATGTAATTGTTTGAAATTTATTGTTATATTATTTTAATTATGATATAATCTTTTTGAAAATTATATATTATTTAATTTATTTATTGTTGTTTTAATGTTTCTTCTTCTTATTTGTGGCAACATTTTAAGGTATTCAGATTGACAAAGAACATGAGACTTCAAAATCTTTCTTTTGATTATGAATGTGATGAGTTGAAAAATTTTGCAGAGTGGATTGCAAATATAGGCGATGGAACAATCGGTGATCCGAATGATGATGTTGTAGATATTGATATTCCCGTTGACATATTGTTGAAAAGTAATAATAATCATATTTCAACTATTGTGGAGAGCACATATTCCTTTTTTGGAAGTAGTGGAGATGATACATCATATTTGCAAGGAAGGGTTATCTTAGTATCGACTCTTGATATTGTTGAATTAGTAAATGAGTACATGACTCAATTGAATAAAGGGGAAAACAAAACTTATTACATTTCAGATAGCTCTTGCAAATCGAATACAAATATTGATATATTGAATGATCTCCATACTCCTGAGTTTTTGAATTCGATTAAATATTTTGGGGTACAAAACCACGAGCTTATATTGAAAGTTGGCACTCCAGTTATGTTATTGCGTAACATTGATCACTCACTTGAATTATGTAATGGAACTCGGATTTTTGTTACCAAACTTGGTGATCATGTTGTGGAAGCAAAGATTCTTGTAGGAAGTAATGTGGGACAAAAGTGTCTAATTCCTAGGTTGTCTATGACTCCATCTGATAAGAGGATTCCTTTCAAATTTCAATGTAGACAATTTTCTTTTATTGGCTCTTATGATATGACAATAAACAAGAGTCGAGGGCAGTTTCTATCTTATGTGGGTTTGATTTTGAAAAAACATGTATTTAACCATGGTCAGTTATATGTTGCTATTTCTAGAGTTACTAATAGAAAAGGGCTGAAGTGATTTGTAATGATGAGAATGAAGATAGTAATACTTCTACCAATCTAGTGTACAAGGAAGTATTTCAAAACATATAGATACAACTTATTGTTGTTTTATAATTTTATGATGTCTTTTAAAGTGTTCTATTTGTTCTTTTAAATTCCTTTAAAATAATAAAAATTAAATCAATATTACTTGAATGTCCAACGATAAGAAACAAGATCATTAAATTACAAATCCACCATATAAAATGATTATAATTTTACATTTTACAATAGAAACAAAAAATAACTTTCGTGCATCGCACGGGTCTCACATGAGTATATATAAAAATAAAATGACTTTTTTCCAATTTTATTTTCCCGCCTAAACTTTATTACTTAATGTTGAATAAATATATTGTTATTAAATTAAATTTGAACGTTTTTATTCTAAAAATTTTGATTCGATTTTGAAACCTAAAATTTTTCACAAATTTAGGTGTTTCAAAATAAGATGATATCAAAATGAATATACTACTGCATTTAATATATGATTTGAAATCTAGATATTTTATCGAATATTAATCAAATTACTAAATTCTGAAATTCAAGAAATATATGAAATCTAATAAATATTTGATTCGATCTTCTTAAATCATTTTATCAAAGCAATTAAAATTGCACGATCTTATAAAATCTACGAAGCAATAATCTATACATATATTTATATATATATAAAAAGTTAAAAAATTAATTTTGTTTTCCGACCTAATTTTTCACCCTATAAATGTAAAACTATATTTATTTGTGGAACTCATTTAAGATAAATTATTACAATTTAATTGGATAGATTAATATAAAAAATCTTCGACATTTGCTTAATTTATGTTGTTCAAAAAAAACAAATTCGAATTTTAAGGAAATTTTGTTAACTCATAATATATTCAAAATAATAAATAAACATTAGAATATTTATTAGGAACCGTAAATCATTGTAGTTTCATTATATTGTAGAAAATCATTAACAATTTTCCTAAAAGTTAAGCTATCAAAATTACCCAATCACGTGAATAGAATCTGATTTCGTCAAATATGAAATTAAACTTTCACCGATCTTACCGTAATTCAAAATTATTTATCATTTTTGTCTCTCTCTTCTTTCTATATATTTTATCAAGATTATAAATGGAAAGACAAGTATAACAATATATGTCTTATTTCAGTTGTCGCCAAAGCCTACACTCTTCAAAATATTATTTTCAGGTTTATTTTATTTTTAGATTTTTTATTCATATGTTGCTTTCAATTTATTATGAACATATTTTATTTTCTTAACTATTTTACTTTCTTATTTTTAAACGAGAAGTTCGTCCATCTCTTTCATTTTTTGTTTGATTGTTCTTGTGATTTTCTGTTGAGATCTGCTAATTATTTGACGTATAACCATTGTGCGACTATTCATTAGCTTTCTAAGTATTTGTTTCTATCTAATTTTAAATTTTGTGATATTATTATATTTAATTGGCTATTTGGTTAATATTTTTATCCCTAATTTGACTGTGTAATTGATAATTTTTACGAGATATATACAAATCTTTATTTTCTTTAATCTGCTCACATCTCTATTTAATAAAAAAAATTCATTCAACCTTCTATAAATCGTGGATATCATGCTTATCAATTTGTGAATGAGAACTGAATTACAAATCCATACCTTTTATAATATATTATATAACTTGAATATATGCTTATATTATTAAAAATATAAAGAAAAAATATATTTTGTGCATCGCACAGACTCACACTAGTATATATATATATATATACAAAAATGGAAAACACATTTGGACGGAAAAACAAAAAATGAAAACATTCATTTTATTATTATATATGGATAGATATGTTGGATTTTAATAAATAACTTTTTTTATATGAATTTGATCTAAAATTATAAATATATTTTTATTAAACTAAAATTTTTATAATATCCTTCTCTATGTAAAAGATGAATCGTGAAGATCATGTTATTATCACGAGTCATTACCACATTTATCTATAACTATATAGAAACATGATAGTTTGACTAGTTTACATAAATGTCATTTTCCTCCCCAAATCAACTTTCTATTTTTAAAAGTTGTGATACCGAATCTAATTTTTTTCTTTTTATTTGTTTTTTTACTCTAATTTTTAAAGGCTTATAACTTTTTATCTCAACTCCACTTTTTATAATATATATATATATCATATTAATTATTTTTTCATAATCTACAATTTGATATACATATTGCATATATAATAATAAAATATTAATTTTTAAGTATAAGATACTATTTTCATACATTAATCGTGGTATATATTAATAACTAATTTATTTTTATATTGTTATATATTTTTATTTTAAACCATTTTTATCAAAATATATTTTATATAATTATGTAGTTTATTCTAAAAACTATTATATTATATTTATAATACTATATTATATTATAAATTGTGCATCGCATGGGAGAGATAGTAGTTTATTGTATTGATCTTTCAATTCTTCTATAATACAAAATAAGAATTGTGAGAATTCTTCTTCTTTCTTGGCATGTGCCTTTAATATTTATTGAGATTTGTATTCATCTCTCTCTCTTCTTCTTCTTCTTCTTCTTCTTCGTCTTTTTTTTTTTTTTTTTACTAAAATTTATCAATTCAATAACTTCTTTGTTGTAAATCTTTTTTTATTGTATGATATATCAAATTAATCTTCTTTTTGTCTATATTGCATATTTTAAATAAATAATTATATTTAAAGTATGATGTAATTTTTATGGATTCAATTATTTATTTTTATTTTGATATATGTGTTGATTTTGAGTACTCAATATATTAATTTTTTTATATGAATGTGATCTAAATATATAAATATTTCTTTATTAAAAAAGTATATACTATTAATTTATACAACATTATATTTATTTTTCTGCCTTAATAAGTTTTGATTAATTAAAAATTTTGTATCGAGTTGGAAATACTCTAGAATTTAATTCGAAAACCCATGCAATCCTTCTTTATATAAAAAAAGAAAGCTCATGAACTTAATGCAACACGTCATCTTTAGAAATTTGGTTATATTATTAAATAAAAAAAATTAAAAAAAAAGGAATAGGAATGTGAGTGGTGGCAAACAGTTGCAATTTTGCAATTGCATTGCATCAAACTTTTTTCCTTTTTTTTTTTTACTATTTTCTTATAATATAATAGAAGATTTTCTCCATTCCCTTTATATGTGTCTCTACAATTTATTGACATACATATATTTCTCATTGTCTCTTTTATTTTTTTATTTTTTTATTTTTTTACTAAAATTTAAAAACTCAAATAGTTTTTCTTTTTAAATTTGTCTTTTACGTATGATAAATCAAATTAATCTTTTTTTTGTGATCTTTAATTTAACACCAATATTCTATATTTTAAAATAAATAATTATATTTAAAGTATGAAATATATTTTTATATTTTTTTATAAATTGAATAATTTATTTTGTTGTTTTGATATATCTATACATATATATATATATGTTGGATTTGATAAATAATAAATTAATATTTTATATGAATTTCCTCTAAAATATAGATATGTTTTTTAAAACTAAAAAATTGTGCTATTCTTTTATATAATATTATAATTGATTGTTTCGCCTTAACAGGTTTTTGTGAGTTAAAAATTTTGTGTTAAATTCAGGAACATTGTAAAATTCACTTCGAAATATCGTGTAATTTGTTATTTAACAAAAATAAATTTTAAGATAATGACAATACAATATAACATTAAAAAAATTACATAATATTTATATAAATATAATTGATATAAATGATAATTATGTATATATTTATAATAATAATAATAATAATAATAATATAATTTTATCATATAGTATTAATATAATAAAATATATTTTCTCTTGTGCGTTGCACCAACAGCCAGCTCTTTTTGATATAAAAGAAGAATAGTTGTTTTTAAAATTCTACCACAGCACAAAATAAAGAATGGGAGCACGAGTGGTGGTAAGAAGTTGCAATTTCTAACTAGTCAAGTGCACCCAACCTTTTTGTTTTTTATCATTTTTTTTTTTTTGTAATATAAGAGAATATTTTTCTTCATTCTCTTAATAAGTGTCTCTACAATTTATTTATATATGTATTTTTCTCATTCTTTTTTTTTATTTTTTATTTTTACTAAAAATTTAAAAACTGAAACAATTTTGGTTTTTAAATTTGTCTTTTACGTATGATAAATCAAATTAATCTTCTTTTTTGTGATCTTCAATTTAACACCAATATTACATTTTTTAAAATAAATAATTATATTTGAAGTATGAAATATATTTTTATATTTTTTATAAATTGAATAATTTATTTTGTTGTTTTGATATATCTATACATATATATATATATGTTGGATTTGATTAATAATAAATTAATATTTTATATGAATTTTGTCTAACATATAGATATGTTTTTTAGAAATAAAAAATTGTGCTATTATTTTATATAATATTATAATTGATTGTTTCGCCTTAATAGATTTTTGTGAGTTAAAATTTTGTGTTAAATTCAGGAACATTGTAAAATTCACTTCGAAATGTCGAGTAATTTGTTATTTAACAAAAATAAATTTTAAGATAATAACAATGCAATATAACATTAAAAGGGAAAAATAAATTGCATAATATTTATATAAATAATAATAATAATAATAATATAATTTTATCATATAATATTAATATAATAAAATGTATTTTCTCTTGTGAATTGCACCAGCCATCTAACTCTTTTTAATATAAAAGAAGAAGAGTTGTTTTTAAAATTCTACCACTGCATAAAATAAAGAATGGGAGCATGAGTGGTGGTAAGAAGTTGCAATTTCCAACTAGTCAACTGCACCCAACCTTTTTGTTTTTTATCATTTTTTTTTTTATAATATAAGAGAATATTTTTCTTCATTCTCTTAATATGTGTCTCTACAATTTATTTATATATGTATTTTTATCATTCTTTCTTTTATTTTTTATTATTTTACTAAAATTTAAATTTTCAAATATTTTTTTTGTTTTAATATGATATATTAAATTAATCATCTTTTTGTAATGATTAATTTGATACCAATATTATATATTTTAAATAAATAATTATATTAAAGTATGAAATATAATTTTTTTATGGATATAATATAATTTTTTTATAAATTGAATAATTTATTGTTATTTTGATATATATGTTTGATTTGGACAAATAATATAATAATTTTTTAATGAATTTTATCTAAAACTATAAATAAATTTTTATATGATAAAAAAATTATATTGTTAATTTATATAATATGATAATTTATTGTTTCATCTTGATTTTAGTGAGTTGAAAATTTTGTATTGATATCGAGAACATTCTGAAATTTACTTCAAAATATCATACAATTTATTATTTAATAAAAATAATTTTAAAAGAATAACAATACAATATAATATTTAAAAAATCAAATCACATAATATTCATATAATTATAATATAGATTATGTTTAATACAACAAAATATAGTAGAAACTACTCATTCCACCCACTTGAAATAAGATATAACTCTTCTACCCACATTTATGGTTTATGAACGAATGTACCCTCATTTATTTTTCTCTCTCCCCTCTCTTTCAATGGAGAAGAGAGAAAGAGGAAAATGAATTTACAATTGGGAACAGAAAAGAGGAAAACTAACTTCGAGGACCAAAAAGGAAGAGAGACGATATGCATAATTATTAAAGCAGCTTTCATAATTAACGATAATCGTGAAAAACCTTTTACAATTATTGTGAAAAGCAGCTTTTACAATTAACAATAATTGTTAAAGTCTTTCACACTCAAACAGTTAACGATAATTGTGAAAGTCTTTCATGCTCAATCGTGAAAGCAACCTTTCACGATAATCATGAAAGCAGCTTGCACGATTAACGATAATTGTGAAAGTCTTTCATGATTATTCATATCGTGAAACCTACCTTTCTACTTTTCTCTCTCATCTCTTTTTTTTTTCAGTCGTGAAAGTTATTTTTCCTCTTATCTCTCATTCCTTTTACGATTGAGCTTTCATAATTAACGTAAAAGAAGGAAGATGGGTCTCACTTCACTAAAGATAAAAAAAAAATTCTATTTTAGATAGATAAAATAAAATTTTCCTCTAAAATATATGTTTTCGTGTGCATTGCACGGACAACTAAATAATTATGATTAAAATAGAGAAATCAATTTATGCATAAGAAATAGTTTTCTTATTACTACTTTATGATAATTGCAATAATCAATATATTAAATTTTTTATTTTAAAATAGAAGTCATGTATGTATAATTAGAAATAATTTATATTTTATTTATTTATTTTTTTCGAAGGAAAGATTATTATTTAATTAATCACCGGTTACGAAGAGGAACACGTATAAAAGAACCAGATTTAATTTACCTTATCACGACAACACTTTTCCGTGAACTTTCAAACACGTTGCACTAAAGTGGGTCCCGGTAATTAGTAAAAAATTACACGTATCACCCATACAACGCTACTTCCCTTTCTTCCCACCTCTCTGGAAGCTAAAATTTCATCTAATTACTTTAGCTCCATTTTCATCAATTTTGTTACGTATTTATTTTCACAGAGTTTACTAAAGTGGAAGAGCAAGATGTTGAAGATGCTAGGGCAAAAAACTGCTGCTGCTCCGGTAACTTTTCTGCGTGCAGTGTATATTTATTTTATTTTTCTAAAATTTCATTGTATTTTTACTGAGTTGTGTTCTAATTAATTTTGGTAAAGCGATTGTTTGATTTATTTAATTTGTTTTAGTTTTTGAGGTCTTTCTTATCATCATCCAGAGGTTACTCTTCTTCAGTTAAGCAGGTATTCCTCTTAAACTCTGTTTTTATTGTATTCCTCTTAAACTCTGTTTTTATTAACTAAGTTGATTACTTCATCCGGTTATCAGAGCAAATTTCATAATCATTTTAGGAATTCGAGACGTTATAGGTGGATTAGCAACTGTGATTAAAACTATGATTTGCAGCATAAGCTTATGATTGTTAAGGTCAAAAGGTGCCAAAGTATGTTCTTTTATTGTTAGAAGTTTGGTGTCCATTCCAATTCTCAGTCATTCTTTCGTTGAGGAAATGTTAAAACATGTTGTGAGTGAATCGATAGTCTTGTCTTCTCTTTGTTGTCTGTGTAAAGAAAATGGAGAGTATTATTTGTGGCACTTTAGTAATAAGGGAAGGGCATTGGATGTGTATGGGATATGGTTGCTTAAGCAATGTCTATCTTATTGCAGATGATGGTAAGGGAGGCTCTAAACACGGCTCTTGATGAGGAGATGGCTGCGGACCGTAGTGTATTCCTGATGGGTGAAGAGGTAGGGAATTCTTGTATTGTGAGTGTTTCTAATTTCTCATTCTTGTACTTACTAATTACTTTTGTAATATCAGGTTGGGGAATATCAAGGCGCATACAAGGTCTGTCTCTCTTCTCTCTATATATATATATATATAGATATATCACACACCACACATACAGAGGTGTATTGGCATCTTAATTGAGATTTTACGCCTTTTATAGGTCACTAAAGGTCTCTTGCAGAAGTATGGTCCTGATAGAGTTGTTGATACTCCAATAACGGAGGTTTGTTTTTGGACTTAACTATTAATCGATCAATTTTCAGATCAGAAAAAATTAGTGATCTGGATTTACCAAGTGTCTTTGCCTCGTTTGAGATATAGTATTTCATGCCAATTTTTTTGTGTTTCTTAAAACAGCTAACAATCAGTGGCCTCTTGCCTGTTTTATAGGCTGGCTTCACAGGAATTGGAGTTGGTGCTGCATTTTATGGGCTAAGACCTGTCGTTGAATTTATGACATTTAATTTCGCTATGCAGGTTGGTTGTTGCATGTATCTCTGGTTTTTGTTATCTATTTTAATATGTTCATTATGTTCCTCGAAGAATAATGTTAGAACAAGGAAGTGATTCACAGAATTTAATAATGCACACAATTTTCATAATAACTCAATACTGAACATAATAGGGATATACTCCTTCCAAGCCACAGGCCGATCAATCCTATATTTTCCCATAGGTTTTCTGTACCTAATCTATGCCTGAATTTATATAAAGTTCATGGGAACAATAACATAACTGGACTCCTATCATAACATAACTGGACTCCTAATATAAATCGACTCCTAACATAACTGGACTCCTAATATAATCAGATAAAATAAAGCCTAAGCCCAAGTTTAATTATAATTAAACTTTTTGCCACGCCTATGATAGATGATAGGCGTATCAAATAAGGTACTAGTTATTAAGAAATCTTTTGATAACGATAACAAATTTCTAAATTCTGGAACGTATAGTATTGAAAGTGTTGTCAACAATGAATGCATGGTATATCAGTATGTTTTTGCTATTTATGTGTGTCCTCTGGCCATGGTAAAAAGTTCGGTGGATGAATTAATTTAAATTTTCTGATTACATGCCAAACTCTATCAATTTCTAAATGCAGGCAATGGATCACATTATTAACTCTGCTGCAAAAACAAATTACATGTCATCTGGTAACATAAACGTGCCTATCGTTTTCAGAGGACCAAATGGTGCAGCTGCTGGTGTTGGTGCTCAGCACTCCCAGGTCTGCAGCACTAATTTATTATGAATAAATCAATACTCTTTCTTTTTCTTCTAAATTTATTTATAGCATCACATATTGGTATCAACTGCAATTTTCACGATATGAAATCTAATGTTAATTTCATTTGCAATCTTGCCATGTAGTGTTATGCACCATGGTATGGTGCGATCCCGGGCTTAAAAGTTCTGTCCCCGTATTCATCCGAAGATGCTCGTGGATTACTTAAATCAGCTATCAGGGACCCTGACCCTGTTGTTTTCCTCGAAAATGAGTTATTGTAAGCAATAAAAGTTACAATTCATCACGTAATCCATGTTATGACAGTTTGTAATGTAGCATGTGTTGTTTACGGGCTTATTAATTAATAACCTAGGCTATGCTTGCTGGATAATAGTGTGCACATGGATCAGGTATGGTGAATCATTCCCTGTTTCTGAAGAAGTTCTTGATTCGGGGTTTTCTGTCCCCATTGGGAAAGCAAAGGTACTGCATAGTCCTGCAACTAGACTTTGGAGTTCATTGATATTTCTTGTTATAGACATAATGTGCACTTTTATTTCATTCTTACTACATACAGATTGAAAAGGAAGGGAAGGATGTTTCCATCATAACATTTTCAAAGATGGTCGGCTTTTCTCTGAAAGTTCGTCTCTTAACTCCCCTCGCTTCTTGTTGTCAGGGTAGCCTATACATGCAAGGCACACACCACCAAATAAAAGAGAGAGGAGAGAACAATTTTTATCTAAATATTGATGCATTAAATTTTCATCATAGATGTATGGGACTGTAAATATTGTCTTGGCTAGCTTTTCGTATTCATTTCACATTCTGTTAATTTAATTATTTTGTTATTGAACGCTACTTTGTCTAGGCTGCTGATATGCTTGCAAAAGATGGGATAGATGCTGAGGTATATTAACTGAGATTTGATAGAGAACAGTAGTAATTTCTACTAAGATTCATTGTTCAGTTTCTGCTTCTTCGTGTGTGTATTGCAGGTCATAAATCTACGCTCAATCAGGCCACTAGATAGATCAATGATCAACAATTCGGTTAGAAAGACTAACAGGCTAGTAACAGTCGAAGAAGGCTTTCCACAACATGGTGTTGGAGCTGAAATCTGGTTTTCTTCTCTCACTCTCAACTTACATAAAATTATTGCATTATTAATATAACTACATGTATATTATCAAAAGAAGTGAAAAAAATTGTTTAGGGTTGCTGACGTGAACATGGTATATTGTCCTTCTCTTACAGCGCATCAGTTGTGGAGGATAGCTTTGTTTATCTTGATGCTCCAGTCGAGAGAATAGCTGGAGCAGATGTTCCCATGCCTTATGCTTCTAACCTTGAAAGAATGGCTCTTCCACAGGTTCTGCTCTCTTTCTCTGCCTTCATTGTTTTTAGTTAAAGACGCCCGACAATTCCAAAAACCACGGTGAAGCTCACTGGCTTCTTGGGAAGTAGGCTAAACCTTAGGGTGGTTCTTGTTATTGTTTGTAAACGTATTAAATTGTTTCATTAACCACTAGGTATTATGTGTCCGCTTATTTTAAATTCTTGATTTCTCTGAATAGTTCAAGGTCGTTGGTCCTCACCAGTTTCCAATTGCAATATATGTATATACCTAGGTTGAAGATATTGTTCGTGCAGTAAAGAGAACATGCTACAGATCTGTTCCGATGTCTGCTGCCGCTTAAAATTTGAGAACCTTGTAGATTTATGGAGTTTTTTCTTCAACGTCTATGATATAGAGAGTTTTCTTTTCTTTTCTTTTTTTTTTTCCTTTTTTTTGGAGATAAATATGGATCAACATTATAGTCGAGTAGTTAATATCGACATTTATTACCCTGTATTTTCTAGTTATATCACTCTTTTAATCCCATTTGTAGAGTATACAAATAAGGAGGTGTTCTATTGTTAGCTCTTCTTTTGAGAGACTTAAAATTGGATTTTTTAATCCAATAAAATTCTACCATATTATAATTACACTTTTTATTTTGAATATGGTCACCTATTATCTTTCTATTTTTTTTATTTATTAATAATCATAATTAATTATTTTATCATTATTCAGTTATTACTAGCACATTTCATCATAATTTATTATTACAACAAGACATGGGTACGGTTTCGATTTTGATTTTGGAACCGCTGATTCCTGGAATTGGGAGGATGAAATCGAAATCGAACTGGCATATAGCCGGTTTCGATTCTGGAACTGTCGGTTCCACGGTTTTGGTTTTGGTTTTTTGTTCATTTGTTTTCTTTCTTTTTTTTTTCTTTTTTTATAAATTAACATTTGGAATTGTCGATTTTTAACCAAAATTGATAGTTTTGGAATTGGAACTGTTAGTTTCAGGAACTGGGTATCTGGAATCGGAATTGAACCGATTAGGTTCTGGTTTTGAATTAAAATTGGGTCAATGGTTAAATTAAAATTGGATCAATGGTTAAATTGAATTGTTGACCGTTGGTTCTAGTTCGAAATTAGAACAGTACATGTGTCTAATTACAACCAATTATATTTTTGAGCATTTATGTGATATATACAATAAATTTTTAATCATACAAGTTTAAAATAAAAATATTTGTTATGTTTTATTTGTAAATTCAATGATTTCAAAAAATATTATTTCTCACAATTCACTAAAATCTAATTATAAACGGCCCTTCAGAGTTGGCCTTGTGTGCTTTGGTAAAATTTTCCAGTGATGCAAAAGTCAGGCTAGGTGTCGATGGCTTGACTTAATTTTCATAAAATTAGTTTGTAATTTTATTTCTTAGTAGAGGCTGTCTAGGCGCCGTTTAGTCGGCTAGACATTGCTTAGGTGGCAAATTTTTTTTAAAAATAAATTAATAATTAAAAAATTAATATAGTTTGATGTCTTTACTCTTCATTTCAAACTTTAGATGAATTTAACTATGTGTGTAACTTTAATTCAATGTCTATAAACTTTATAGTTGGAATTCATAAGTTGTAACTTGTGTTATTTAAATTTTGTCGTTTCAATTTTTTTTGTAAGATTAATAATTGTGTCATCCTCATTTTTATATTGAACTTTGAATTGAAAAAAAAATAAAAATTATGTTATATTATTGGTTTATCATATATATTAGTTTTATGGGGTTGATAGAAAAATTAAAAAAAATTAAATAAATAAGTCCGTCTGATCGACGCCTAAGCGGCTAGACGCTAGTCGGTCATATTAGGTCGGAAAGCACCCGATTACCAATTCCAAACTTCTGCAAAATTGAAATTTTCTTTCTCCACTCCTAACTTGCAATTATATTATATATAGGACAGTTTCAAAATATACAATCAAAATTCTTTTCACGCGATTGAATAACCACATATGAAAATATGATTTTCTCCTAATGGAGTCAGTGGTGGTTATTAATGCTTCTTGTTGCTCATGTACATGCTGCCAGAAAAATGGTGCCCAAAGTGAAAGAAATTGGCTGGAGATTAGCTAGGCTTTTTAAGCGGTGGCGGCAATTGGGATGTTGCTGGCGGCACTGACGCTGACTCTTTTCTTGATTGAGCAAGTTTTTTTATTTTATTTGATGGGAAGGAGGACGATTCATGCTGATCGAAACTTCCATGGAAAATACAGAAATCAAAATCAGTGGAGAAGCAGGAAGAAGTAAAACCAGGAAATAGAAAAGTTGAAGAAACAAAAATCTTAAATCTTAAAAAACGGAATCTAAAAATTGCAGTCTACAAAATGAAATAAAAAAATATATTCACAGTGAGAAAAAACTAAATTTCTTTTCCTGAGATTATTTGATCATGGTGAGTGGTGACTGCTAGGCACGCTAAAACGAGTAGGGTTGATTGGGGATGGACTATGGAGTATGAAAAGATTTTTTTTTTGTTGAGGGTAGAATTGGAAATTTTGTGATATATTTAGTAAATTTGAAAGGGAGCCACTATTCCTACCACAAAAACACTACACATATTTAAATATACCCTATTTTAAATATACCCTATTTAGAAAGGAGAAAAAAATAATAATAATGAAAACCACAATAATTAAATTGTGTTCTCTTTAATTTCAATGACTTGTGCAAAGCACTGTCGCAACGTGGATTGATCATTGGCTGCGGTTTGAAGGGCTAGTTAGAAAGCTATTCGATCTACAAAAGGACCAGGTTTAGCAGACCGATGCCTCGCAATGCTGGTGTTGTCAACTCCTCTTTCAAAACCCCCCTCTCTTTGACACCTCTGCATCCTGCCGGTTTGCTAAAGTAGACTCAGTCTACCAATGGCGACAATTTGGCACCAGATACTAATGAAAAGATGATGGACTTAGACTGGGCTGAGAAACTTTCACTCGTTTTTGTTCTTTTCGTCCACGGAAGGTGTGGGGGTCATGAAGAAGTTTTTTTTTTTTTTTTTTAAATAATAAATGCTTAGAACAAAAACAGAGCAATTCAATACCTTGAAAGCAAATCTCTAAATTTGGAAACCGAAAGCCACAGGAAAACAAAATCTGGTATGAATTGTTAAGTGGTGTGTGGAGAAATTTTGATGGTGTAAATGAATATACTTT
The DNA here is from genome assembly GCA_028749325.2 of Caryopteris x clandonensis. Taxonomy (NCBI): domain Eukaryota; kingdom Viridiplantae; phylum Streptophyta; class Magnoliopsida; order Lamiales; family Lamiaceae; genus Caryopteris; species Caryopteris x clandonensis. The sequence continues at coordinate 6,482,072 of JAPYKT020000004.1, forward strand.
TTAAATAATTATATTAAGAAAAATACAATTAAAAAAAAGTCTAGGTATGCCGTTGATTTTAGGAAAATATATACATATACAATAATAATAAACTAGTTGTTTTTAAAATATTTATTTTTATTTTTAATATTGATAATCTTACTAATTTTATTAAAATTAAAAAAATTCATATATCATCATAATTACTTGATTTTAGCAAATTAATTATGAATTTGTGACTTATTCGATGCTATATTTAATAATAAAAAATGTTAACATTGATATACCAGCTTTTATTAAATTTTCTTAATTTCAAAAGAAAATACTCATATATGATTTTATATATAATACTTATATTCTTATTATAATCATGGTATATATATATAAATTATTAAACATAATTATTTATATTTTTTTAAAATTTAAAAATATTATATTATAATAATATATTTGTGCAGCGCATGGAATAACATGCTAGTATATCATATAATATTTTTTATCTCAAAAAACGTGTTATGTTTTATAAATATTATTTTTATAAAAAATAATTATATTTAAAAAAAAATTAAGATCTTTAGTAAAATAATTATTTTTATTGTTAAAAAGGTCTTTTTTTCCTTTTTCAAAGGAGGAAGCTACGTATCACATATTTTGAACGCGCACTATTTTTTTCTGTTTTGAAGATTGGACGCGTGACTTTGTTGCATGAAGATTGAAGACGTAGGTGGGGCCGGTTTTGTGAGGGAGTCTAATTTTATTTGACCAAAATCAGAACTCATATACGCGATTTCCCTCGCACGGTTTGCCGTCAAAATTATCAATTTATTCATATATTCCTTTTATCTGTATTTATATTAAGATAACAATAATTAAATAATCAAAATATAATTTTTTTAATTTTTCTTTAATGCCCCTACTAAATTAAAAAATAAATTGTAATTTCTACAAAATACCAAATAAAAGAAAGAAAAAGAAGAGGAGTGCCGTGCGATTAAAATCTTACATAATCTAAATTTACACATAATTTCATTAAAAGAACTACGAAAACTATATACAACATAATTGTATCTTCACACGTAAATTAATAAAAAAAGAAAGACCACAAGTATTTTTAAACAAATATAATTTTCATTTAATGACTTATAAAGTTGATCAGAAAGTAATGTTATGAATAATATTTATTGTTCAGAGAATAATTGACACAACCACATTGTGAAATTTCGAATTTCAAAATGAGAATGAAAAAGAAAGAAACCATTGAACAAAATGGTTTCCACCTGTCTCACATTAAAAGTCCACTTTATGATTCCCTACAAATAAAAGTTCACTTTATAAAAGTATAAACCTTGGAAACATTTCTTTCTTCTGCAGTAATATGATGACTGAAATCTAATTACAAGAAAAGAAAAAAAAAAAACAAATATATCTATATATATATATATACATATATTGATGGAACGACAGTTGGTCAATGGGCACGCTTCTACATTATGATGAGATATTAACTCATTTAATCAGTTTTTAATTGTGTTGTATTTTATTGATATTTTCTCTGTGTGCGTCACAAGATTTATAATATAATAAATAATAAAAGAATATTAATATAATTTTAAAATAAAACAATAATTATATAAATTATTTTTAATATTAATTATTTAAAATAAAAATATCTCACAATATAAAAATATATTAAATATTATAATTAATCTATAAAAAAAATCATATTTAAAATTAATATTTATATATGCATATTTATATCAAATTGAAAATTATGAAAGATGATTAATTCGATATATTTTTCATAAAAAATAGAATTGAGATGAAAATGTTATAAGCATTTAAAAATTAGATCGAAAAAACTAAACGAAAAAAAAAATCTGATTGGACGATATACTTTCTAAAAAAAATTAAGTTGGAAAAAGGACAATCTTATAAATATTCCCAACTATTATGTTATTATAAATATAGATATATATTATATATTAGGCACAATTTTTTTGAAATGCATGATAAAATCTCCCTATTTAATTAGCTAAAACTTTTAATATAGCATGTATTATAAAATTGATCCACTATATTTATACTAATGTAATAATTTATAAATGATAAAATCGCATTACTTTTTTTTTTTTTTTTTTAAATAGGAATAAGTTTTGGCATTTTTTTGGGTGGTGTTGTAAACTAACACCTTTTCTTCTTCTTATTATTATTATTTTTTTTAACTTTTTCCACTTAAAATAAAACATAAAAAATTTTCATTCTTATTCTTTTTTTTATGTATAACTTATAGAATTATCATTTTTTTAGGATCTTCAATTTGACACAATATTTTACATATTAAAATAAAATATTGAATTTATAACATACAATTGTATTTTTGTTGATTATTTGACTATATTAAATTATTTATCGTGAGTAGCTATTTATATCAATTTCGACTTCGTACTAAAAATCATTTAGTAAATTTTTATTAAAAAATATTTAATTATAAAATTGTTTTATTTAAAAAATAAAGTTATTATTTTTATTTTATTTAATATAAGTTTTTTTTTTTTTTTTTATCACTAATCATGCATTACAAAATGAAAAATTCTAATTTATATACAATCACGTACAAACACCGCTTTGAGGACTTAGAAATTGTTCAATTATTTACGTTATTAGGCCAAATATTATTTTCAATATACCGACTCATAGTTTATATTATGTGAATTGATATTTAGACATGAGATACAGCAGTCAAGTGTGAGCACATTGTTACGTTAGAATTGCCACAGAATATTTATTATGTATATTATTTATTTTTTATTCTGCTAATTATGCATAATGTATTTTATAAAATTATGGACTATTCAAACATAAAGTATTATGTCTTTGATACTATAATTATTAGTATCATATTATGATTTCTAATTTTCTTTTATTATTATATAAAGTTAATTTTCAATTGATAAAATTGTGGGTCAAAGCAGGGCATCCTTTTGAAAATGTATTCAAACTCTAATCATCGATTTAGCCTGAAAAGAAAATTAAATACCATTAAGACACGATTTTTAAAATAGGAAAATAAATGACCGAATTCTTTGATCTGGCAGGAGTTTTCCAACAGCTTTGACGTAACTAAAAATGGCGACCTCCTTCTCGTCCCCGTGCAAATTTCATTCCACAATTTTCTGTCTCTCTTATTTCTCTCTCTAGCCATTTGATCTAGGGTTTCTTTATCACTCATCGATTATACTCTCGGACTTTTTCCTCTCCTTTCGCAATTAAACTCTGATCCGTTCGTAGATTATAATTTTTTGGTTTCTGTAATCTTACTTTCTGAAGACAAAAAAAAAAAAAAAAAAAAGGATGAAGACATCGTTGAAGAAATTGCAGAAATTTACGGCGCATAGGCACGATAAAAGAGCGCAAAAGCAGCATCAATCTCTGTCTCTAGATGAGCACGCTCGAGCTACGCAGGTATTTTTGTGCTATAATTTGGTTCCAGTAGAAACAAGATATAAATGATTTCGCGAGTCTGTTTTATTCATTTATTTTTTATTTCTGCGTTAATGTGGTAATTTGTCTGGAAATTTTCGATAGTTGGGAGGTTTAGTAAATCTATTTCGAGGGTTCTGAATAGAGAAATCGTTGATCATGATTTATTTTTGGTAGTGTTCCGCAGCTCAAACATGATTGATGGAACTTTGACTGGTCAACAATATAATGAGTATATGATGTAGTCATTAATTCTAATATTGCCATCCGAAATGCAGTTGTTGTTGCAAATGCGGAAGAGAATCCTATGAAAACAGCTTTGTAAATGGTAATATATTGAGTTTGCTTTTGCTTTCAAAGAATATAAAGGAAAATTATGAATTCCCCTATCCATATGGTTATAATTGAAGTCTACTTTTCGCATGATATCTAACAAGTTGCCTTTTAAAGAATATTATGGAGCCCAAAGATGACTATGATGTAACCACAACACAAACAAAGTGTAGTCAATTATCCGCTGAGGATTATTGAGGAGATAACTGAGTGAGATGAAGTGTGAACTTCTTCACGTTTTCTCTTTTTCATAAGAACTATCATTTTTCAATCATTTCATCTATAGCAGAATTTCTGGATCTACCAATTATATTCCTCTATTTCATTTCATGTCTGAAATTATTCGTTTTCCTTCTTTGTGTTGCATTACTTTGTGCTGATACTTGGGTGTCCCTGTGTTCTATATTGTGTTTGTGTTGGTGGTGTATATAGTCTTGTGAGGAAATTTTCTGTTTCAGAGTGATTGGTTATTCCTTTTTTTATTTTATTAGTTTTGCAGAATTTTACGGCATTTGCTAAATATTTTTACTGGATCAAATTGTGCTTTTGATGTTTTCACTTTCCACGAGTCTAATTTGCGTATATGAACTGTGTTTTATGTTTGTAGGACTTGATTGACATGAGAGACTGCTATGATAGGCTACTTTCTGCTGCAGCCGCAACTGCAAACAGTGTATATGGTATGTTGATAATTAGAAGAAAAAATCTTTATATTCTTGACTCCGCCTTTGAAGTTGTGCAGTAAATTTTAAAAAGAATGTTAATCTGGAAATCACATCGGAATCTTTAGTTTTGAAGTCATTTAGCTTTGGTTGGTTTTAACAACGAGTGTTCACTGGTAAATCCAGTGCAAGCTAGTCAATTTCTCTATATGTTGTCATTTAGCATTAGGCATGCGAAGTGCGCTATTAAAACACTTTAAAGTTATTCTGAGGATTTCTTTAGTTTCGTAAATTTCATACGGGCCAAAGTAATATAAATCATGGAAATTGGAAGCGTGTCTTCGAAAATAAATATTCAGATTTCAAATATAAATCCAGTATGACAAATTTGACTCTCAGGCTTTTTAGTAATACCTTTATATGATGAAGAAATTTCATTCTTTCATATTTTGTAAGATTGGGCTATAATTAAGTATGATGCTTCCTTGAGACTGTTCAGTCATATCTGAAAATCTGGTGTGTCTTTCTATATAAAAATTACTTCACCATTCGTCTGTTCGTTTCTTGGTGAAAACTGCTAATTTGATTGTCTTTCATATCATGACCCATGCAAATTGAGAAGCTAAAGCTAAACTTGTTGTGATGATGTCAACAAGAAGACTTAAAACAATTCAATTTTCGGAAAATGAGCTTGTGGTGAAGGCTCTAAAATCACCCAAATATTATCAAAGTTGACTTTGAACTTATACGCCTTGAGGGCAGAAAGCAAAATATATATGAGTCTGAATTTAAAAAGCATCTGGCAATTTTATCAAAATACCATCTTCAGAGATATGCTTCAAGTTTATTAAGAATTCATGGAGACTATAGAGTGTATTGAAGTTTTGAATTTTCTCCTAGTGCACTGTTGTCATTCTCTACATTAGTGAAGCGTTCTATCCCCCCCCCAGCAGTTTTATATTTAATGTTTAACAGAGATCCTTTGACTCTTAAGCATAACCTTTGAGAATTCTTTGTTTGAGTTTTTTCCACTTTGGTTTCATTGAGTTGTTGAGAATAATTGCCACTAAATATGGTTTGTCTTCTACTTGCGGCATACAATTTCATGCTCATTTTTGTGACAGTTGCTCCTACATGGTGATGTTATTAAGGTACTGATTATATCAATGTCTGAACAATGGAAAGAGCACGAAGCACCAGTAGCTAGTTTGATTAGCATGCAAAACTGTTCATAAGTTCATGTATCCTGAATAATTATGTTAAGGCTCTATCTAGACAAGCCTCTGTCTTAGTAAGCAAGTAGATGACTTCTTTTATGAGCTACTGCTGCATATGCACAGTGGTCCCTTGTGATCTCTTATAAGACAAACTTGAATCATTTGTACTGCTCTCAGATCTTTTAGAATTTCTATTAGTTTTTGATCTTCATTTGATTGCATTTCATGGTCTTCACTTAATCAAGCTCTTATGTTATCAGAATTTTCAGAATCATTAAGGGAAATGGGTGATTGTCTTCTTGAGAAAACAGCCCTGAATGACGATGAAGAAAGTGGTAAGCTGAAATATTCTCATTCTTAAACATGTTTCACCGGAAGAATTGGAAGATGATTCCTGATCAATGTAGGATATGTTTGTACTCCTAATTTCTGAAAGTTAATTAGCAAGTAAAACAGGATTTCTAAAAGAGAACTTGTACTCAGTGCCTATTGATTGATGTGCTCACTGGTCACTATCAGTTATCATGTGGACTTTTTTACTTCCTGTTGAATGAGTAAGAACAAATTCTCCTCCTAGGTATTGAGATTTTTCCCTGAATAATGTAGTATTGATTATTGTGAAGCAATTGGACTGCTGACCTTTACGTAATTATATTAGAAGTTTTACCGGTAATGCTGCCAGAGGATCTTTTGGATTTCTTTTGTATTGCTCTCTTTATAATCTCTGTTATTTGCAATAAATTAAATGTAGCATACTTTTTCTCTTTCAAAAGAACTAATGGTTTTTATTTTGCAGGGAAAGTTTTGTTGATGCTAGGAAAAGTACAATTTGAACTTCAGAAACTTGTTGATGGTTATGTGAGTTTTAGCTGATGTATATGAATTAGTTTCTCATTGCTCTAATATGTCCTTTCATGAATTTTTTATTCTGTATTTCAGCGGTCTCATATATTTCAGACGATTACAGTCCCTTCCGAGTCTCTTCTGAATGAACTTCGAATAGTAGAGGTGAGTTCCATTAGATAATTTCTTGTGGTTTATTCTTTTCTTTTCCTTTTCTGGTTCTGTTGAAATTCAAGATTCATAGCTGCCCTGCCTGTGGCTTTTGCAATCATTAGCTTGTTTCTGAGAGTGATAAATATTCTGAATTCTATTAAAAAAGGCTAGTCTTGGATCTTTTCCCAGTATCTTTTGATATAGTGCATGGGACAAGTGCACTGCTCATTGTGTTACGAATAGGGATTTTGGTTCTGAATTATATGTAAGGGCTAGCTTTGAATGTCTTAGTGTATCACTAGAAGAGAGAGTAGCACACACATTTTTTCTCTGTTTTTCCAGATATATAAGTGGAATTATAGGCGGCTTGATTCCGTTTGTTCCTTTTTATTTGGGGAGGGGGGGTGGGGGGGTGGGAGGTTTAAATTTTGTATAGCTCTCCCATGACACATAGCTGGCAGTATTTTGCTGTGTATATTGTTGAGGCGGAGCCTATGCAATTCAACTTATTTAGTGTGGATTCTATACCACGGTAAGTTTAACTTTATATTTCCCCCCTTTATGCAGGAGATGAAGAAGCGGTGCGATGCAAAAAGGTCCAATGTAGCTCATTTGTTTAGTTTTTCTTTGTCAACTTTGCAATAGGTTTGACTTTTTTGCACTTTTTCTGACTAAGAGCTCTTTACTCCCAACTAATAATTTCTAGAGAAGTATATGAAGAGTTGCTGAAAAAGCAAAAAGAAAAGGCGAGGTTAAGACACAGTAAAAGTGAATGTTTTACTTCGCCTCATCTGAAAGAAGCCTGTGATGAATACGACGAGGAGGCAAACGTTTTCGTCTTCCGCATGAAATCTCTAAAACAAGGACAATCCCGTAGTTTTCTAACACAGGCATCTCGGCATCATGCTGCACAGGTTCTTTTACTTTTTTTTTTTTTTTTGGTTTCAATGTTTAATATATGAAAATAATACTCCCTCCATAGAAAAATGACTTACTTAAGATGGAGGCAGCATGTGATTTCCTACCATATGTTTGTCTTACTAGTGTAGTTTCACCTTTACAATAGTTGTACTTCTTCAAGAGGGCAGCTAGATCTTTGGAGACAATTGAGCCACATGTCAGACTGCTTGCTGAACAGCTACATATTGATTACCATTTTAATGGACTTACAAATGACGGGCATGATGTTTATGATGATTCCGGTGACGATGATGATGAAAGTGATGGGGACGATGATACTGAAGATGGCTCTGAAACACATGATGATGGAGAATTGAGTTTTGACTATGGCCAGAATGGTCCACGGCAAGAAGTGTCTACATTAAAAAACTCAATGGAGGTACGATTTGATACTGGTATAGAACTATCTTCTTTTGTTCATTGAAGAGAATCTGGGTCCTCAAATCGTTTATTGTCACGACATTATTTCTAGCTCAAGCGATAGTATTCAACGTTGGGGCAGCTTAATATCAACTCACAGAAACATTATTTTTAATAATGTGAAAATTCACAGCCTCTTAAGTATTGTAATGCTTTCTGATATTATGCCAATTGATCCTAAATGCCATCTTAACCTGTCAGATATATGATCTAGATGCTGCTGCCTCTTTTAAGCCATCATGGATGTCAAATGAAACTCATCTGTTTGAACTGAAAATTTATTTCTTGGATTGGCAATGCATTTTCCTTGCAATCTGTTAGAGTTAAAGAGATGAACCATTGACAGTCTCACACTCAACGAATTACGTCCCACGCCAAATCGGCTGAAATCAATTTACTAGCAGAAAAAATATAAATCCAGTCCCTAGAATAGCTGATACTCATAGTTTTCTTTTAAGGCCCGCAGGCCATCTATAACTAGAGATTAAGTACTAATAGAAGTCTAATGTTATAAGGAGACATCTATAACTAGATATTAACTACTAATAGAAGTCTAATGTTATAAGGAGAATACTAGAAATATTGATTAATGGGCTAAGCCCATCTTCTTCTTACGCCAGTGATAGAGCATTGGTGTATCAATTCCCTCCCTCTCAAGAATAGCCTTGTCCTCAAGGCTGAGTTGGAAACTGGGTACGTAATTGATCAATGTCCAGCTGCGCAGCTTCTCATCTGGGCGGCCTTCCCAAGCAATTAGGACTAGGGGTACGCAATCATCTCCTCTCCAAATCTGATGAAAACGCAGTGCGCGGGAAGGAATGAACTCAACGATGTCATTCCCCACATTAGGTGGCAGAGTTGGTTCCACTAGTGCATCCCCAACGGATGCCTTATACTGAGAGACATGGAACACCGGATGGAGTCGACAACCCTCAGGAAAACGCAGGCCCTACCTTGTGGGATACGACAAAAGGGCCAAAGAAATGTGGGGCTAGTTTAACTCCCTAGGCGACGGAACAAGGAAACTTGTCGATATGGGCGGAACTTCAAGAAGACCCGATCTTTCACCTCAAAATGGACATCGCAGCGATGCTTGTTTGTCGAGTTAGCCATATGTGGTTGTGCTCAATCCAGGTGATGGCGCAAATTTCTTTGTATGGAATTGCGTTCCAACAAATCATACCAACTTTGCTTTGACTTAAATCTTCGCTGGTAAAAATTGTTCAAGGACTGGCGCCATACGTCTGTAGACCGCTTCGAAAGGAGTACACCTCGTAGCGGAGTGAAAGCTTGTGTTAAAACAATACTCCGCCCACGGTAGCCACTTGGCCCATAGTTTCGGGTGCTCGAAGATGAAGCACCTTAAATAGGTCTCCAAACAACGGTTCATAACCTCTGCTTGGCCATCGATATCTGGATGGAAAGAAGAGCTCATCCTGAGCTTAGTCCCGGTGGCCTTGAACAGTTCCTGCCATAAAGCACTCGATAAAATTGGATCTCGTTTAGAAACGATGGAGCAAGGCACACCATGTAGCCTTACCACCCCATGAGAAAAAACACCAGGTACCTCTTGAGCAGCAAATAGGTGGGAGAGCGTCATAAAATGAGTTGCTTTGGATAGCCGATCAACCACAACCAGAATAACATCGAACCCTTGGGATTTAGGTAATGTTGTAATGAAGTCCATACTCACATCTTCCCAAACTTGCTCCGGAATGGGTAGCGACTATAACAACCCCATCGGCGCTCTCGTGTCTGACTTATTGCGTTGACAAACTAACATTCAGTCACAAAGTTAGTAACCGACTTTATCATTAGTGCCCAATAGGCGTTAGCGGCTAGACGTTTGTAAGTATGGAAGGCCCCCAGTCAGAGTAGAGTGGAATTTAGAAATCAACTTTTGAGTCTAAGAGGAGAAAACGGGAAGACGCTAATTCAAAACAACCAAGACTAGTGCCATTAATTCCTTTTCGTAAGTAGATTTCACAGCGTTGCAAACTGAAAGGGCCTTGCTAAAGTAGGCTACGGGGCGCGTATCTTGCATGAGGACCACGCCAAGACCCTGACCGGAGGCATCACATTCAATGTAAATAATGTTCGTAAAATGTGGAACTGCAAGCACAAGGGCTGTTGTGATTGCATTTTGAAGAGCCTCAAAGGAAGCCTGTTCTTCAGCCCCTCACGAGAACTTCCCATCGAGAGCCCCCTTTCGAAGCAAGGCAGTGAGTAGTAGTGCAATTTTGTCGTAGTTCTTGATGAAGCGACGGTAATAGCCCAACAATCCCAAGAACCCTTGCACGCCTCTCACCGTATTCGATGTAGGCCACTGGAGGACAGCCATAACCTTAGTTGGATCCATTTGCACCCCATCAGAAGAAACCACATGACCTAGGTTATCAATGCAACGCAGAGCCCATGAACATTTTTTTGGATTTACAACAAAAGAAGTTGCAGCTAATATAATCAAAACCTCGCGAAGGTGAAATACATGAGATTGCCAATCAACACTGTAAATCAGAATGTCATCCAATAATACCAACACATACCTTCTTAAAAGTGGACGAAACAGGTCATTCATTACTGCTTGAGAAGTTGAAAGGGCGTTTCATTAACCGAACGGCATGACTAAGAACTTGTAATGACCAGAGTGAGTACAAACCCTGTTTTCTGGATGTCCTTGGGTGAAATTCGGTTGTAGTGATACCCGGCACGTAAGTCCAACCGAGTGAACCATGTAGCACCATGTAATTCGTCAAGCAGCTTCTTATTGACGGGGTTTGTCCGAAATGGTCCATTTGTTCAACTCACGATAGTCCACACAAAAACACCAGCTGTCGTCTTTCTTATAAACCAAAAGGACGGGGCTGGAATAAGGACCAGTACTAGGCTGAATGAGTCATGCAGACAGCATCTCATCCACCAACCGCTATTTATGTTGTTTAGGTACTGTAACTGTATGGTCGGATGGAGAGCTGTTCGCATGGATCTGATGATCTGCCGCCCGAGATGGAGGAAGGCCTAGAAGTGGGGCCAAGACCTGAGAAAACTTGTCCAAAAGACGTTGGACGTCTGGTGCTACTGGGTTAGGTGCCTCGACAAACGCACTGTTCAACTCCGCTGTCAGAAGGATCCAACACTAATCATCATCCTCCAGCTTAAGTGTTGAAGCTGCCGAAATTTGACACCATTGGAGGCCACAAATGCCTTGCAAACAGAATTGCTCATCAATACGAGTAAATTTCAGTGTGTTTCAATTCACTTGAATTTCTCCCAAATGTGCCAGGAAGGTGATGCCTAGAAAAATGTCCAATCTGCTCACCGGAAACACATGGGCCGAGAAAATGAACGTTTTTGCACCCAACATTAACTCAATATGTGGCACACCCCTAAAGTGCTAATATTCTTGCCATCACCCAACGTGACTGAGAGAACCACAGATTGGTCATTCAGAAGACCCAAGGATTCGACCGTAGCCGGAGAGATAAAGCAGAGAGCAGCACCACTGTCGACCATAAAAATCACCTTTGTGGCATTAATATCTCCCATAAACTTCATGTTTTGCGGTCCGTCGATCCCAAAAGCATTAGCAGATGACAGTTGTAAGGAGTTCAAGGCAGCATCGTTAGTCGTACCAGTATCTGGTTGGTTACTAGGAAAATCAAGCGTCTTGGGGTCAAAGTCGTTGTCATCCATCATGACCATGACCCAGATAGAGCGATTCGCACAAACATGTGACGAGGAGTATAGCTCTTTACACCGGAAGCAGAGACCATGGGATCGAAGATCTCGAAATTCAGCTTGAGACATCTGGCAGGGCTGGAGAGGCCTGTGGTTCATCAAGGATGCGCCTATGTCCTCTGATTGTTGCGAGCAAGGGGCGTGGCTGTTGGTTTTGCTGACTTCTAAGGTACATGGGAACCCCGAGGGAATCAGTAGGGGCAAGGACCCCTGTTGAGCATGAGTAGCCCGAAGGCTATGGGGTTTAGCTTCGAATTGAGGGCGTATCGGCGTTGAATGAGGTTGATAGTTCGGGTGCAACGCGGTTAATTCTCTCTGTATTTCACAAGGATGTATTGTTGTTGAAGTATCCTCGTCATCCTTAGAACGGATGTGCAGCCTAATATCATTGTGAAGGCCATGTAAGAAAAGTCCTAAAGCATCCTTGTCAGACAAGGAAGGAACCGCCGCCAAATGCGTGATGAATCGATGAACATAATCGTCAACCATCGAAGTTTGGCGTGTTAAGGCCAATGCTCTGCAAGGGTTTGCACTAGGATCTGGGCCAAACTGTTTCATTAGTTCCAGGGAGAACCTCGGCCAACTAAGGTTAGGGTGGCAGCTCCGTAGTCACCAGCACATACTCCATCCGCATATCATTCGGAGTCTTCTCAATGCAGAAAACCTAGAAAGCCAGGAAGAAGGTTCGTCCCTGGTGAAGAGAGGTAACTCGATTCTAGGGGTCAGACTTCTAGGGAACCCCTACGCGGTTCCCCAGACGGGGCAGAGGATGCGGTCTTGAGAAGTACCTTTCGGAGAGATGTTATGTCCGGTTGAAAGGGCGCGTAACAGCGATTGAATGTCCATCATAGAAGATGTCAACGAGTCTATTGATCCCCTACCTCATGCATCCCTGATTCGAGATTACGCTCCAGCGGTTCCATCCCCTTCTCCAACATCTTCCACTCTCGGCATAAGGCCAGCAGGTTGGACCAAATAGTTAAGAGTTAAGGAGATGAACCGTTGACAGTCTCACACTCAATGAATTACGTCCCACGCCAAATCGGCTGAAATCAATTTACTAGCAGAAAAAACATAAATCCAGGCCCTAAAACAGCTGATACTTATAGTTTTCTTTTAAGGCCCACAGGCCACCTATAACTAGAGATTAACTACTAATAGAAGTCTAATGCTATAAGGAGACATCTATAACTAGAGATTAACTACTAATAGAAGTCTAATGCTATAAAGAGAATACTAGAATTATTGATTAACGGGCCAAGCCAGTCTTCTTCTTACACCTGCGATAGAGTACTGGTGTATCACAATCAATGAATTATCCTAGCTTGAAGAGTTTCAGAGTATCGGATAAGTCATTGCTTTTTTGAACTTGTTTGCAACATGTCAGTTAATATATTATTTGAAGATAATATTGATAATTGAGTTAATAGCCTTGCATGGTCGCTCTCAACAAAGTATTTTCTTTTGCAGTTGGATAATGCTGATGTGTCACTCTCTCCTGACCTTAAATTGGGCACCACAAAGGTGAGGATTCCTCTTCTGTGCTATTGCCAATGGTTTAGTTGACTAATCTCCAATTCTTACTTGATTATTGCCAAAATGAAATTTTCTGTGTAATACCTGTTGCTTTTAGATCTATAGTTAGATTTGAGTCCCTTAAGTTTTACTCCTGCTCCCCCTCTTAGAACTTGTTGCTTGTTAAGTGAGTTAAGATTTGTTTCAGGATGGGGGTTTTATTAGATAATTTTGGAAATCAATTTGTGCTCTTGAGTTGGATGAGTACTGCTACAACATAAAGGGAAAATGTGATGATAATACAGAGATTCAGTGACAGTACTTATTCATTTATGAAGTGAGTGCATTTGTCTAATGAAGTATATTTCTGTAAAGCAATTGATTTATTAAAGACTAATGAAGTGAGTGTTTTTGTCTAATGAAGTATATTTCTCCATATTATTTGATTTATTTATGACTGGAAATTCATAAATGGACCGAAACTGAGTTTATAAGTTGAAATTAAGCTTGTCGTGGTTCATGTAACTGTTTGTATTTGTTCAGAGGAGAGTTCTTCAAGAAGCTAAAAAGATCCCTGTTACTTAGGTCCAGCAGAGTGAAGAAACTCTTAGGCTGTTTATTGATTGGATCTGAGGATGGATTTGAAATTCATACTTGTCCCATTGGTCGTTGTTTGGATTGATGCTAAATTTAAATCCATCGCTCTCATTTCGAAATTAAATTTTCAGTGGATCTGAAGTCCAATCTGATTTGAGTGGATTTGAAATCCATCATTTTAAATCCTTACACCATAGCCCTCACTCCAAACTCATCCTTGATTTTTTCGGAAACACTTACTGGACCATTTAACAGATTGTTGCATCTTAGATTTTAACCATTGTTATTTTCTTAAAGCTATTGCCTGAATATGTGGGTTTCTGTAGTTCAAGTTAATCTATGTGGCTTTTACACAAAGCAATGGATGGATTCAGTTTTTGTGGCATGTCGTGCTTTATCTGTCTGAAAAAAAGAAATTGCAGGAGATGTTACGAGATCCTCGTCAAAATTCTTTTTCTTTCCAAAGAGGGGTCAGAGCAGTCAGCAAATCAGCACCTCTCTTTCCTCAAAAGAAACTCGATTCATCTGAGCGAAAGACTCAGTTGGGGCCTTCGCCATCACGCAAGTTTGCTTCTTATGTGCTACCTACACCAGATGAGATGAAGAGTCCAAGTTCTGGGAAATTATTTCATGAAGTTCCTCAAACAAGACCAGATGAGGTAAAGAGTCCAAGTTCTGGGAAATTATTTAATGAAGCTCCTCAAACAAGACAGCCAGACTCCAAACTTTGGCATTCAGCTCCGTTTGATAGAAACAAGCTTGAGAAACTTCAGGCAAATGAAAAATTCTCTGGACCAATCATTTTAGACACAAAATCAGTACTCAAAGAGAGCAACAACACCACAAAACCCAGTCCGTTGCCCCCTCCACTATCCGAAGGCCTTTCTTCAAATCACCCTGATCCAAATGTAGCATCTTACGCTAAGAAAGCCAAAAGACAAGTCTTTTCTGGTCCATTAACAGGAAAGCCATGGCCCAATAATTCAAATCTCTCGGCAAGTGCTCCCATTGTCTCATCAGCCCTCCCTCCATTCTCTGGGTCTCTATTGCGCACTGCATGGCCTCGGCCAACATCGTCGGCAAAATTGTCTTCAAATGTTTCGCCTACTTTTGTCTCATCACCTAAAATAAGCGAACTTCATGAGCTTCCTCGACCACCAGCACATTTAGCTGCTAGAAGGCACTCCAATCGCAGTGCTCATTCAGGTCCGTTGATATCCAAACGTCATGAGATGTCTGCTACTAGTCTATCTACAACATCTATAGAGGCATCCAGACTCCCGATTCCACCCCTGGGATTACCGCGAAGCTACTCAATTCCAGCTAGAGGTCCAATGGAAGCAGCGTTACATGTTCCTTTAGAAGGTTCTCAAAACTTAAAGATGGTAGAAAATATCTCTTCACCTCCTCTGGCGCCAATTTCCTTGCCAAATATCAAACCAGCACCTCATATAATAGATGATTAGCCAGCAAGTCAGATAAGGTACTTTTCTCAGCTGCATCTTCCATATTAGTATTGTTTGTTAAATAAGTTAAAATTCCATTTGGGTTATGCAAAAGTTGTTTAGAGGCATAGTTATAAAATTCTTCACCTGTCACTTGTTTCCCACCTTTTCCAGTAGAATATGGAGTCAGATATATAACTAGACCCCAGCAAGTATAAGAAAGAAAATGCATGTTTATTGTAGGAAAATCTAGTATACCTTGTCAATCTTGTGGGTTCTAGAAGAATTGAGTTGGTCACAAGGTATTCAATATTTACCGTTAATAGACAATGTAAAACTTGAAAGTGGGAGAAATGTTTACAAAGAGAGAAGATTCTTTGTTTCATTTTTCATGTTGTTACTAAGTGACAAGTGTGGAAATGTAATTCTATATATAAAAGCGAGTTGCTATAAGCATTGAAGCTGAGCTACCAGTTCAATATTTGCAAAGTCGACATTTGATTAGGATAGCAAATATTGGTTAATGATAGCAGCAGATTACCTTTTAAACCATAATTTTTGCATTTTTGCGTGAATTATCTGACTTTTTAGTTCGTGAGTTGAGCACAATATAAATTTGTATCTTGTATTGTATGTTACCAATATACATCAAGTGTAGATATATCATGAATCTGAACTTTGATTTAATTGGTGAAACAATGTGAGATACGCACATGATATCACTTCGTAATACTGCTCTCTGATTAAGTATTCATCTATGTCATCATTTGCATGATTTGAACTATAAAAAATATAGGATAGAGAGATGTCACATGTTCTGCAATTTCACTGTTGGATAGATGTGTTCAGGCGCCCTCATGTTTTTGTTGTTGATTTGTTTTTAATTTCCAGAGGCAACTTTGAAGAGGATTCCAACGAGGGCAACTGCAAATTTCATAGGTCACAGACATATTTGTGAATAGTTACAGGTTCAAATTGTGTTAGCCGTGTATAAAGCACACTAGCTTGTCAAATTTGCTAACTTGTCACTGATGGTAGCAAAATTTTGTAATTATGTACAATAATCAGTGGCATGTAACAAATTTTGTAGTCAATGATGTCCTTGAGCTGGATTCCGAAGTGACAACTTGAGCTATTCATATCTTGTTAACAAAACGCGCCTTATCTTAGTTGGAGCTTCCCCAATCTAAAGTGAGTCTAGAAATCAATGTCGAAAGGGCAAAAAGTCATTTCCGAGGGAGGTGGGCCATTGTGTACAGACCTCTCAATGGATAGTATCACTTTGGTATTTATTGCTCGCTATGGTTAGTTCTTTTCAAATCTTATGCCCTTCAACACAATACAGTTATACTACCTTTCCCTCACTCCCAATGCTCGTTTTCCTTTCGCTTCTTCCCTCTTCTAGTCATGAGATGATGGGGAATTGGTTTTTTAGTTGTTAATCTTTATTCAATTTCTCTCAAATGTAGCTTTTTAGCCAACCTTTATGAAAATTGTCCCTTCAATAACTAGGAGTTGGCCTCTACCATAAATTTATAGGAGTTTTATTTAGTCATCTGTTCAAATTTTAGAGTAGATATTTTCATTTGTGACCTTGTGGGGAGATCGGATCCTGGGCAGGGTAGAGAAAATCATTGGTCAGACCTGCCTTTGAAGCAAACCTCATGTTGCAATTATATGCAGTGTGGTTTCACGGTGAATTTAGCGACTCAATCACCGATTTAGAATTTGATTTCTCATCTCCTCTTTTTGATAATCTTCATTTGTTTGAGGTAGTTTATCTTATTTAGAAGGAAATGTTTTTCCCTTCAAGCTGTAAAACCTTGTAACAGCAGTATCAATTAAACGGGCCGTTTCAATACTGAGTTACAATGACTTTTTTTTTTTTTTTTTTTTCTAACAAATACATAACACTTATCATATGCAACCACCCACATCATATCTCACAAACCCCATCAGCTCAGGTCCTTCTAATCTTGAGTTGTTCACAAAGCTGCACCATAGAAGGACCAAGTTAACCTCAAAAAATTCCATATGTTTCACACTCGAAGTTGTCATAACATTTACTTGTTTCCATTACCTTTCTTCTGTGAACTTAGACAAGGAGCCTGACGTAGGAATCGTACCACACAAATCATTATTTGACACATCGCTGCACAAAACCATACAATATTCAGTTCAACTTATTCATTCATATTAAAGACCTTTTTTTCTTCTAAAAAAATAATAAATAAAATATGAAAAACTACAGCACTTAGTTGCAAAGAAGCCTTACAATATCTTGAGGTTTCCCAGCTTGGCAAGTTCCCTGGGTATTTTCCCCGTCAGCTTATTACCATTCAGCCTCCTACACTCATAGAATTCATTTGGTCAAATAATGATTGTTTATATACATGTGTGTGTGGGTGGGTGTTGGGAGTAGAAGAAATGAATGCTTACAGGAACTTGAGATTGGAAAGGGTTGACAAAGAAGGAGGGATGGATCCAGTGAGATTATTGTGGTACAAATCCAGGCTCACAAGACTTCTCAATTGTCCCAGTTCAGCTGGGATTGGTCCCATCAAGTTGTTCATGTACAGTTCCCTGCAGTGATTATATTAAACCCATGACCACCAACCATTTTTATTTACTCCATTAATGCTCCATTAAATTCACAGTCCAGACTTCATAATCATACCTATCAGATACTACTCACATTATCTTCACTCTTAACCATTTCATATTAGGTTTACCAAATAATGAATAAGCTGTTTTTTTCCACCTTAATCAATCCTTACTTTCATGTTATATTAGGTTTACCAAATAATGAATAAGCTGTTTTTTTCCACCTTAATCAATCCTTACTTTCATGTTGCGTTTTACCCACTATTATTACAACAAGTCAGTGTATAGATGACATCACGAATACATAAATGACGCTAAGTTGTAGAGAATATAATGTAACACAATTAACAGTAGAGGAATTGACTTGATTATAAGACCTTATAAGTTGTTTATGATTTCTACCTTAGAGCCCTCTGCATAATATTTTAGAGTATTGCTCATTATTTTAGCAGGCCGTTTAATTTCACTCTATTTTTCTCACGAGAGAGTAATTATAATGCAGGTGAGAAAAAAGAGGGCAGTTATTAAAATAGTTTCAACTACAATAAAACCCCCCAAAAATAATAAATAATAATCCATCTGAAGAGTCTACACTCACAGATACTGAAGACGTTCTAGCTTCCCCAACTCAGGAACTAGCTTCCCAGATAGCTTTGCATTTCCAAGATCACTGCCAAATAATAAAATAATTATTTTAAATCATCCAAATCAAAGTTCTAGAATCGGTGAAAGTTGATAGCTAAGCAAAGTTGTAATAAAAATAAAACAGTAAAAATGATGATAATAGAATGTACTTACAGTCTAGTAACTCTGTTATCGCCATCACAAGTAACATGAAACCAAGTACAAGGGTCCACCAGGGTCGGATCCCAGCTTTGCAGAACATTTTCTGGGTCCTTAACAGCTCTCCTCAATGCATAAAGAGCATCCCCTGTAATGAATCCAACATCAAGAAATGGAAAAAAAAAATTCCAAATATCAACTACTTTATTCCATAAAAAACAAATCTAAGACCTTCAAAAACTTCCAAATATCAACTAGTTTATTCCATAAAAAACAAATATTTACCTTCAAAATTTGCATATATGGGGGCTAATGCATGGAATAGGAGAAGCAGATGGGAGAGAATCCTTAAAGCCATGTTGAGTTGAAGGCTTTGTACAGATGCTCTGGAGAAGGGATTCTTCTGTTGTTTGATTCCAATTCTTAAATTACAAAAAAGTGTTTATTTTTCTGTTTGAGAGAGAAAGGAATAAGAAGAAGGCAGGGAATCCCAATCCATGTTGGGGAATTTATAGAGCCCATAAAAGGACTGGTCAGTGTGTGGTGAGTGTGTGTGTGAGAGAGAGTGTGGGTTTTTTTTTTTTTTTTTTTGTTGCTCTTTTCAACATTTTTTCTTGTTGTGGAGTCTATGGCTATTTGTTTACCAGTTTCAAGATTGTGCGTATTCTCATTTTTGTGTAATGGAATTCATCTTTTTCCTATTTGAGCAAAACAATATGTACCCTCTTTATTATGGAGAAGCAGTGTTGAAGAATACAAAAGTGGCTCTTTGAAAAGGAGCATACTTTGCTTCAGTTAATTATTTTTTCCCTTCTACTATTTCATCAAAAATGACAAAACAAAAAGAATTAACTATAAAAGCAGTGCTTTGGGTTTTTTTTTTTTTTTTTGGTGCTCGTAATATTGACAAAATATAACATAGGCCTTTTGTTCATTTATTATTAAAACTCGTATTACTCTCATGTGACATAGTTAGTAATATATTTATAATATAAATCTAAGTTAATCAATATTTAAGAAAATTTAATTTTTTTATATACTGATAAAGAGAAATAAAAAAACTATAAGTTAATTTTTCTGATTAATTAAACACTATCTATTTCTAATTATAAATAATTTTAATACAATCTTTAATTTCAGTTAGTTTTTCAAAAGCATAACTAAAGAAAAATATCCTTTAAATATGAGAAAGTATTAGTTCCCCCCAATTATCCTGCACCTTGTTTAAATCTTCTTTTTTGAGAGGTAAAAATTGAATTAATCATCGAATGATTAATGACAAAAATAAGATAAGTCAAAAAATAAAAATGAAAAAAGTTAGAACGCCTTTACAATTTAATACTATTTATGCACTTAATAAATTAAATATATACCATTAGGTATTGGATAAATGTTAAAAAAATTAAAAATGAACAACTTTCATATGTTTCCTCGAAAGAGATGCCCAAGGAACAAAACAAGAAGACAATAGTTGATTATCGAGGATATTTGTCTTTGAATTATACGAATTTCTGTACTATGTACCTTAAAAAACTATATCTACCATGGAAAATCTGCAAAATATTATTTAAGTTCAAATAAATCAATTATGTGGAAATATGTGATGGTCGGAAATATATTTGACTAAGTGTGTCGAAATATGGTGTCGTGTTTTCTTAAAGTATAGTTCTTGATTTTAATTATATATATGAACGCTGTTCTATTTTTAGGGTACAAATATTTTGTTTGAATTTTGATGTAAACTTTTTATGGTGAAATATGTTAACTATAAATAAAACTTAAGTCCAAAATATGAGAAAAAATTAACAGATTTGAGTTCTTATATGCATTGAGTTTATGTTCCTATTAGACGTTTTACTCTTGTTGATTATTTTTGTATTTTTTTTGTTTATACCATTTTTTCTTATATTTATATGTTTGATTTTTTATTATATAATGACAGCTAGTTTATCGCTTTATGTTTTAGATTGTACATTTTTTGTATGTATGAAACTTGTCAATCATTCAAAGTGTTGCCGGGGAGTCTTCATTTTTTAGTTTGTTGCCGTCATTTGAGAACATGTTGGTCTTTTCCCTGAGATCAATATATGGGTTGATATTGTTTGGCATCAAGATCAATTACTTGGTTCATATACACTAGGACCAATGTATGATATGTGTTACATTTATGTACATGAGGATGTATATATTGTGTTAGACTACTCTCCGTGAAGTTAGTAGGTCTGTTGTTGGTTATCAAAACCATATACGTTCGACTTTTTGCTGACCGGTAGTTTGTGGTCATCCAATTATCACATATTACCACATAAGAATTTTGTGTCAAATCCCTCGACACCATATGCAACATCAAATTAATCATCCACATCATACTTTATTAAATAAAAAAATGGCAAAACATTATTTTACCAACTTAAGATAGGAAAAATTCTTTTGTGTCTCAAAATATAACAAATTATGTTTTATGTCTAAAATACCAATTTTGTCCTTAATGAAGTGAGTCCCACTTTCCTTCTTTCCCATCGAGAGAGGCTTTCACTAAAGAAAAGGAACAAGATGAACTTATGGGAATAGAGAAGAGAGAAAAGGAAAAAAGTAAAAACTTTCACGATTATTGTTAATCGTGAAAGCTGTTCATAATTAACGAAATTGTGAAAGGCTTTCACAATTATTAGTAATCGTGAAAGGCTTTCACAATTACCAATAATCATAAAAATCTTTCTAATTGTGAAAGACAGCTTTCATGATTATTCGTGAAACTCATCTCTCCACTTTTCTCTCTCATCTCTCTTTCCTATGAAAATTAATTTTCCTCTTTTATCTACTTTTTCTTCTTTCCTCCCTTTTCTCCCTTCTCTCTTTACTTTTCAATTATAAATTTTTTTTCTCTCTTCTCTATTCCATTCCCATAAGTTCATCTTCTTCATTTACTTTGGTAAAAGTCTCTCAAGAGCTTTCACGATTGAGTTTCACGAGAGAAATCCATATTCAGGAGAAAGTTGAGAAAGAGAAGAGAAATGAGAGAGAAGAATAAATAAGAGTCCATAAAATATAAATGTGAATAGAAAAATTATATTTTTTAATTTTGGGTACAGAATTTTTGTTTTCTTATTTTAATAGAATACAACGAATAGTTTTTACTAAAAAATATATTTTAGCATCTAAATTTTGCCACATTTCCACGAATACTTTCTTGACTGAACTTTAACAAATTGTGGATAAATTTTTAGGAGAGAAAAAAATAAAGAAAAATGTTTGGCAACATATATAGGTAGATATAAAAGTGTGACAAGACTCGTCCTTTTAAAATTGTCCCCACTGCCCACCAAAAGTTAAGGCAAGCTTCACTGCCAAACCACTTCCTTTAAAGACTTCCTAACACTCCTTCAGAATCTGTTTAACACATTTTTTCTTCTTCTCCATATTTAGAGTCTATTTTGAAACTATAAATTAAATAGTGATTATTAGTCTTTTTAGTTTAATTTTTTATTTAATTATAATCAACCTACGAACCACAAAGTTATTTTATGTTTTTATTTCATATATTAAATAATGATAATAAATATAATTTATACTCACCCCAAAAACTATATAACTCGAAGTTTGGTGGAGTTAGAGCCAAATTCATCACTGTGATCGTACTTTAAATTGAACAACCTAAAAATATTTCAAAATTAACACAAAGCATCACGTTTAAAATCTCAGACGTACAACTCTTTTTAATTTAATCATTTAACATAGTCCCAATACTATAGAGATGCAGTTTTAAGTGCATGTGCATGGAAGTAAATAGTGGGGGCAAGATTGTGATTATTTATCTCAAAAGAAGTGACTTGACTATCTCTACTACACATTGACCACTTTGCTTTTGAAAGAGCAATGAAAAAGGTTTAGGGCACCCAACATTCCAAAAGCTTTGTCCATGGACCACTCAAATCATTTTAAATATAATATTCATTTTCTAAATAAAACTTAATTTCTATTTTATAAAATTACTTATTTTGGTCAAATTTCTTTTAGGAGTTATTGATTTTGTCATTTAATTTGGGGTTGATTTTGCATCGATAAAGAATGTCATATAGATAATAGGATGAGTTGGGGCAGTTGCCAATTAATTAATACCTTTCACTTTTTTATCCACATAATGTGATTAGATGGGATTATTAAGTTTTACTCAACCATATCTCATTTCCCACCAACAAAACATAGCGCATAGTCGTATATATTTATTGGGTATTGAATTACTTTAAACGGTGATAATCTGTAAATTATTTATCGTCCTATTATTGCACCAAATGGGGGCCATTGCCTCCCCGTTTAAATTGGCCAACATCCTTTACTTATTTGTTCCAGCGGGAAAAAAATAAAAAATCTTTTAAAGATACAATTTTTATTTTTGATCAATTTAGTAAAGGTATAATAATTTAAAATTTATAAATTTTTATTTTATTTATTGGATTTAACTTACTTTTAATTTTATATTAAAAAAATAAAATATTAACTCTGGACAAGAAGCCTCATTTTTTTTATTTTTTTCCTTCAATCAAGATAAGAAAAAAAGAAACAAAGTCGAAAGGATAGTGTATATGAAAAAGTCAGAATGTATGATTTTCAATCAAAAAAGTGGACACAACTTTTTCCCAACTTAACATAAAGAAAGAAAGGGTTAATGAGTTGATTGGTGTGTCTATGATATGCAAGCATGGATCACTTACTACTCATCTCTTTGTCTTGTGGGTCAAAACCCTCTTTTGGGTGGGTTATTATTACCCTGACCCACTTCTTCAAACTCTTTCCCGCCCTTCTTCTCTTTGCACAATTCTTATAGTGATTTATACTACGTGTAACGTGTAAGCTATCAGAAAGTAACAATCTGCTGTAGTAAATAGAGAGCAATAATAATTTGTTGTGGTAGAGAAGATTGGTGAATTTTTAATTAAAAAATTTAAGTTTTGTCCAACTAATTTTGAGAGATAATACGTTTTACTTGTTCTTTTTGGATAAACTTAAATACAATTGCAATGCATTCTTATCTTTTATGTAGATATTCACTCTTTCATGTGCGTGAAGAATCAAACTATGATATATGTATTATTGAAAATTCTCATGTGCATGTGCATGTGCATGTGATTGGGAACAGATAATAAGCTATTGACCGTTCGAAAGAAAAAGAAAAGATTAAAAAGAAAAAGAATGAATGGAAGCTGGATGACCTTTTAAGCCCAAATAAGAAAATAAGACATTTATGCCGAATAAGGCCCAATCTGCTTCGGTAGGAAGACTCAAACAGGCCTGACCGGCCCAATTTGTAAGATGTTTGGCTCAGAGATGAATATAATAATAATAATAATAATAGGTAGGTTTTTAAGTTTTTAGGGGAGAGATTGTAGGGTGGTGTTCACCCAATTCAAACAATAAGTTTTAAAACAAACGTAAAATTAGAATCCATTTGGAAGAAATTTAAACTGGAAGAGTGCAGTTCCCAAGTTTCTTTTTTCATTCATCTTTTCCACATATATAAGGTAAATAACACATTCTTATTATTAATATCAATTATTTGTTGAATTCATTCACAATTCTTATTCCAAATTCAACAACATTCAAACAATAAGCCTCATTTCGCCTTTTTTTTAAATTAGAAAAAATAAAAATAAATATAAATATACTATTCAATAAAAAATCATTAAATAAGGCTTGGGGAGGTGGATAAAATATTTAATAAAAATATGTTATCCTCTTAATTTTGTGTGTAATTATTCAATTACAATATATAAGTATTAAGGTAAATAGGATGGGCATAGAAGATCTAAATAAAAGCATGTAAAGTAGCAAACAACACATATTCGACAACACAAACTAAATGTTGAGATTCACTCCTTATTAACTTATATGAACCAACCCTTGAATCCAAAGTAAATAAAATACTTTAAATAATATATTTCACTTGAACCTGTGTTGAGCACAAAATAAACAAAGGAACAAAAAATATTTTATACGATCTTTATATATCTTTAATTGGACACCTGGTATATATTAATTTAAAATGTTAAATTTGAGACATACATTATTTGTGGGTTGATTATTAGAGTTACATTTCAGTATTTATTGTATATTGAATGTTTGTATCGGGTTTGAGCTGTTAAATATAAATTAAATTATTTTTTTATTAAAAAAATTGCTTCGTTTTTTAAAAGTAAAATGTGTTTAATTTTTTTAATAAATATATTACAAATTATGGATGGGATGGCTGAAAATTAATACCAGGAATAATGTGTTATTAAGCCCAAAACTTAATAAGATAATCAAATGTAGTAATTCAGAAGTAAATTAAATATCATGCTTGAATATTCTTAAGCCCAAATAAACAGTGCACATAAGCCGAAAACATAAATATTTAAAGTAAGCAAATATATAAACAAATTATGTGGTACTTAAAAAAAAAAAAAAAAAAAAAAAAAGGTAAAATATATTTCACAGAAAACGCCTGATGGGCCAACCAGGTTCAGCAGTAGGAAGTTCCAAGTCCAGAGGCTTCATAACACAGTATCCAGTTCTTGAGCAAGATCCCACCACCCCTCTCCTCCTCTCTCCCGCCACTCTTCTCCTCTCCAGTTCATGCTTCTCCGCTCTTTTCCGAAGATTCTGGCTCTTGATGATCGCGCTTAGCCTTTCCCTTCTGTAATTGCTGTTCAACGGAATAGGCATTGCATCAAGCCCCATCAGTTTCCCCACCACCCCTGGTTTGCACCATATCACACTCTCCCCACCTATCACCGTCGGCAATCTTCTCTTCTTATCTGCTTCAAAATCATGGTTTTGGATCACTTTTGCCCCTCTCATCTCCGTGAATGAAGATCTGTACATGGCATCTTTTCCGTCCAGGGAAAACCGAGGATACTGATTCAATGCGTTTCTTGCGGTTCGCAAGATATCAGAACTGTTTACGCACGACATTCTGTGCTGAAAACTGTCGAGCTTCCCTCTTCTACACATCTTCTCCTCCCTCTCTAGCTGTAATATCATTTCTTCCAATGTCGGCTGGCTTTCTCTAACGGGCGGCGAGGCAATCACGAGGGGGGGCTCCGCCATGCAAGAGTCGGGTTTGTGTTGGTCGAGAGTGGAGGTGGAGGTTTCACCGTTGCAGAAGTTTCGGAAGCCTTTCTTCATCTTGAATCCAAAGGAGTTCTTTAGGAGGAGCAATGACAAGTCCTTCATAGTAGGACTTGATGGATCATGATGATGGATAATTAATAGAGCTTCACCTAAAAGACATAGAACAGTCAATGGGAGTGATGAATGGAGAGATGGTATAAGTGTATATATGACTTTGTGGGACGTGGCTTTAAAAGAAGTCACATGAATGGTGAGGAGGCTTCACAAGTTTCCCAACTCCCACCTCCATGAAAAAAGCTTGAAAAAGATACTTATGGGCCTCATTTATGAGTTTGTTGAGGGCTTTGATGAGTAAAGACTTCCCAGTTGCAAACTTTCAAAAAAGTGCCTGAACTTGGGGGTTTTGTCACATAATAACTAGATTGCAAAGAAGAAGCATGCAAATCATAATCCCCATTTTGGTCCGGAATGTCCAAACTGATCCCACTGTTGCACGATTGCACACAAGATCAAGGCTGCTTATCGCTGTTGCATTTATATGTTTTAGAAATAAATGAATAAATGGGTTTCATGTGACTTTGCCCATATTAAGAAACCTGCCACAGACACCCCTTCATTAATTTTGTTTTTTGGCACTAACGCTCGCCCATTCTCTACTTTTCGAATGAAACTGTGCTGCATTTTTTTTACCAGTGCCACTAGGCTATCAAGGTCTAATCGGATTTACTCTAGTGAAGAAACCAGGTGAAAGAGGGATCATTTATTTTGTGGGGTGGAGGGTGGGGGGTGGGGATGGGGGTGGGGTTCAAATTTCAAGATATCACAAATGTCTACTAATGACTTGCATTTCAAATGGATGATTAGTCTGTTAAATTAATGCATACATAAGGGTAAATAGAAAGGAAAAAAAAAATAACATTTGCCTCTCTGATATCTCAACGTGAAGCAGGTCGGATCAGCTGTTGATGAACCTGTAACTGCGTAACTATCAAAAATAAGATTTCATCATGCACATAACTTAGTTCAAAACTAGCTCCACAATATATCCCCCTAATTTGGCACATTAAATTATCAGCACAAAACGCAAACAAGATACACCACACACCATCTTGTTTGGAAGAAGCCCTACCATGAAATTTTACATATAAACTGAAGTAGCAAGCATGTACATGCAGACAAAATTAGATGTCAAACGATGAGCTACTTGTCATCCCGCTGGAGCTTCACTTGCTTTCACAAATCGACCCTTCACTCGCTTTCTAGTGTCCGCTCTTGCTTTTCTCGATTCATATCGTATATGCTTGTCATATCTACACATAAATGTCATTAGCGTAGTTGTTTGTGGGTGTAACTGGATTCTATGTTTCACTTCCCCTATCAACTTGTGTCCCACTACTAAAACTAAACTTTGTAGTTCTAGAATAGTTGTAATTAATTGTTATTAAAATAACGTGGTTTTTTTAGGGCACACAAGCTGGACAGGATCAGCAGGCGGGTTGTGGTGAAAGGAAATGAGAGATAATAGTTACCTTCTTGTTTTCTTCTTTTCCTTGTATCGTTGCATAGCATTGCCTCTGTTCTTTGCGAGAAGCTCCAGGTCACCCTTAGCTATGGCTGCTGCATTTTCACTTGTCATTAAAATGGACTGCCCCATGAACTGTATATCTTTTGAACCACCTAAGGACTTGGGCTTGGTAAGACCCGAACATGATGACGGCCGTGATGCAGGTAAATTATTGCTTTCGGATGTTGCAGGTCTCTGGTTTGCCATCTGGTTATTTAGGGCGCTCTGCATTTTGACAATGTGGTAGAATTCTGAGATCCAAATTTTTAAGCAGAGAGAATAAAAATTGTGAGAAGTATATAGCACAGAACCCATTATTTTCATTCTTTATTAGTCATCAGAGAAATCATGTTAGACGTACATAATAGTATTTCTTAGAAATCTAAATAATACAGATAAGATTATTTTCATCCACCTCCACCCCTTCTCTTTGCACAAGAGATAATGTTTATCAGGCTTTGATAAAGAAATTCTACCACAAATTTGATCATACTCAGCGAGATCTATAGAACACCAGAGTGTTTCTGATAATGTGTTTGGTCTTGTTGATTAAGGTTTGAATGCCTATTTTAATTCTTCCATTCTCAAACTTTTAACTAAAAGAAACAAGAAAACTGTAACAATGAAGAACTACCGTCAGCTAGTTATATGAATCGGGATAGATAATTTTTTCTGCCGGAAAGAACAATCCACATGATCGTTTTAGGTTAATGCAGCAAAATAATTTTTCAGACAAATAAAAGACGTTCCGATATAAAATATAATATTATATGTAAAATATTTTGGATCATTAAGTTATTTAGAGATGTATATGAGAAGCAGAACTAAGTGACCTTACAAAGTTCGCAGAAATCTAATATAAGAAACAGCCAAATAAAGTAACAGGCAACTTGCACTTTATCTACTTGTAACTTCATGGTTACAAACTTACAATATGTGGAAATTGGGCGTCAAAACCAAAAGATATATCTTTTGGATCAGGTATTTAATAAAATATTACCCGATGAAGATGTGAGGAGTCTTTAAGTCGTCAAATCCAAACCCTCACATCTTCATCCTGACTGCAAAAAGACATCATCAGTTAGCTATCTATATTACCAACTGGGTATAGGGAAGCAATCTTCCCTGGCAACCGATTATTTGGCATCAATGTATAACCACATGAACACTAATGACTTGAGAGAAATTCAAATAACAAGAGACCAAAGAGGGCAAGAGAAACAATGCTTACATTAAAGGGAACTAAATCATCGTGGGTAACAGAACAGTTCTCTCCAGAGAGGTCGACCCCTCCTCTCTTGGACAAGGATGCTTCTTTTAGTAATTTCCCATAACCGTTCACAGAGTACAACATGTCACTTCCACCGAGTTCTAGTTCAACGGGGCTACCCTCCTCATGGCCCCTTAATTGCCCCAGGTTGAAGTCCCATATCTACCAAAAAAAAAAAGATGCAGCAAGATTATTAGCAGGCTCTTACAATAGACGCAGACATTTCTAGCAAAGGAAGAGCAGGACTGCAAAGAGCATGCGTGATCATTAAAATTGGGGATATTGTACTTCAGAAAGTAGCAATTAGATCTTTTTTTTGTTTCTCATTCGAATGCGTAAATGATTACATTGTTGGAAATTTACTTGATTTCCTACACAAAAACATCAAGTCCGTATCTGGACACAAAGTAGGCAACTTAAACTAACACACATCAGAATTTGGACACCGAGTTCTGAGACATTTGGCTAACAAGTTGAGAGAAATAAATACACAAGCAACAGCTTCCAGTATGCACTCATAGAAGAGTTTATGTACCGGTAGAAGAGTGTAAGAAAGTTCTAGGAACTTCGCGAAATATTAACAAACTCGGCATTGATACTCTGATACAATAAAGTCTAAAGCAAACATAATATTAAACAAGAAAAGAAAGGAGATTATCGCAAACTAGCAAATAATGCAAGGGTGGATTTCCAACTCACTATATGACATTTATGCTAGGAATATCCTCCAACCACTCTGTTTGCCAAAGCATTATTGAGTAATAAAAGACACAAATATGACAACATTTGACTTCCAAAATAACACCATCTGAACAATGCCAAATGTGGTACCATATACCTCCAAATCCTAAAACAACACATAATTATGATACATATAAAATTGAGGCCTTGCAATTGGAATCATAATGATCTTTCGAAAATTTCAGCGTACTTCTTATTCAAATATTTCAATTCTGCAACCAGAAACATGTCGAACATATTGGAAGATGTAATGGAAACATTATAGAATCATTGAGATATTGCATAGTAGCTAACAAGTTACAGTTATCAGATATCTCTAAAAGCATAAATACAACAAAAATTCTACAAGAACAGTGTGATAGAAAAATTAGCTTCTTTGCAGATCCCGTTTTCAGTTTTTGCCTAAAATAGAAAGCATCTCTAAAGAATATATGAAATGCCGCTGAGAAAAGCAGATCCAAAAAAGTACCTGTGCGCTGTGATCACATGTGCTGGTGTTCCACAACAAGTCGCCTTGCTCCTTCGGGTTGGCTGACGTCTGCATCATTAGCAATGACGTAAACCCTCCGCCCTGCTGCTCCTGCTCTTGCGGTTGCTCCTCATACTGTCCGCCAAAATTCTCCTGCCGCCAAGCATCGCTGTTTGGCGTTCGCGGCCTCACATCCTCCCCATCTCCGCCACCAACGCCGCCGCCATCCGCCAACAACTCCAACAGCTGCTTCAAAATCACCTGCTTGTGCTTTCCACAACTGGGACTCTTCTTCTTCTTCACCAATTCACCGCCGAAATCCGAATAAATCTCCGAACTGGCATTCGGCACCATCAGGTCCTCCAGCAACCCGCCCCAGTCACAGGCCGCCGCCGATTTCTTCTCCTCAATCTCCAGACCCCAGGCCGCCGCCAAATCAAAAGCCGAGGGGCAGCCGGAGAAACCCTCGATTGGACAGCGATCGTGCGCGGCGGAGACGACGCAGTGCGCATCCCAATCGCACTCCTGGCAGAGCACGAGACCATCGGTGGAGCATCGGATGGACGCCGGCTCGTTGGCGCAGTTGTCACAGATCTGAGAGCGGAGGTGCTTCTTGGAGAGGGCGTTGGCGGAGTGCACGTGCTGGTCACATGACAAGCAGAGCTTGGCGCTGTCCGCTCGACAGTAGAGTACAGCGGGCCGCTCACCGCAAAAATCGCAGGAAACCATAGGAAAAGTACAAATATATGTGGATTAAAGAGTAGAGGGTGGAAATTGGAGGTTCAAATTCTTAAGACCTCCAAACAACGAAAGAAAATGAAGGGACATACGCAGTGATAGTTGAGCAGATATGAAGTCGGAGTAGGAAGTTTAACTACTTTCTTGATTTAGAGATATTTGGTTGCAGAAAATTGCAGGAAGGGTATGAGGAAGATGTACTTATTTATATATGTACATTTACAGACCACACTGGACACTGTAGAGAGAGAGAGAGAGAGAGAGAGAGAGAGAGAGAGCTTTCAGTATAATCTACTACTAATATATATAGTAATATATATTCTCTCTCTCTTCGGTTCGCTCGAGTCTAATTTTGGAATTTCAGTTTGGCGGATGTACGGAGTGGACCACTTCAAAAATATCTTTCCTTTTTGCTGAGCTGGCATGAGGAATCTTTTTCTTATTTTACCGACATTATTCCTCAATTTTTTCACTTATTAATCCTCATTTAATACCCGCATCTAACCTAATCTTTTAAATAAATAAAGTTTTTAAACTTTTAAATTACATAAAATCTCACTTTTAAAAAACTAAATAAATTTAAATAGTATTTAATGAATTTGAAGTCAAAATCTTACATTATTTAGAAATACACTTAGTTTGTATCTGTGAGTATGGGAGAAGGATGCATAAACCATCCAACAAGACTCTGATTTTAAAAGTTTCTAAAATGAGTGTAATTTTGTTTAATAGTAGATTATGTACATTGCGATTATTTAATTATATTCAATACATATTATATATAATAGAAGAACAGGTATAAGTTCATAATTAAAAGTTGTTGTCAACTAAAGTGCATCTTAATTAATTACCTAAGAAATTGATATGGCTAACACTTGAGTAATGATAATGGCATTGCAATTATTATAATGGTTTGTGAGGCAATCTTTCGGTATGTAATGTCCCTTTCACATTTTACTATGATTAATGTTCCAATTTTTATTATAATGTTAATATTATATTAATTATACTTTATAATAATGAATTTATATTAAAATTGTGTCCACATAGCAATGCTCTTTATATTATATTGAATGTTGAATTATATATATATATATACACACACATATGTAAAGGTAAGTCCAAATATGAAAAGTACTAAAGTAATGCATAAAATATGTCGTTTGCGAGTTACAAAAATGTTAATATTAGAATTATATAATGGTTGGTTAGTGAGAAATGAAGGTTGTTGGAGCCCATAATTGTTAATTATTGGGAAATTGTCAAGTCAAATCCTATTTAAATTAGGCCAATTATGAAATATTACTTTAAGCAATCACCAATAAGATATCAATACGTAAACTTCCCACTCCAGAGTTAACCTTTCCCCTTTGGGAATTAGTAGAATCTGGTCTTTTATTTTTAAACAACTAACTGTTTTCCGCCTTTTCTTTAGGGTCACGTCGAAACTACTAATTCCAAATCATGTATTTTTACTCGTGTGCTTTCTTCCTTTTATAAAAAACAAAAGGTTATATATTTTTTTTTTAAATTACAATATTACAAGAACAAATGTTGAGTTACGTTAAAGATATTTTTTATGGTGTTAATATCTCCGTCAAATCAGCTCACAACTAACGTGAAATCTATATATCTATATATATAATAGTAAATTGATTGTTTTTATATTTGTTAATTTTATTTTTTCCGTTAATTTTTCTTTTCACAAATAAAAAGATAATTTTTTAGGAAATGTTGTTATATTGGTAACCAATATGCATTCATTTTAATTTTTTATATTTTTATTTGTTAATATTGGTAATGTTACTAATTTTATCAAAATTAATAAAAAAATCATATATCTTTATAATTACTTGAATTTAACAAATCAATTATGAATTTGTGCCAGATTCAATGCTATATATAATAATATAAAATGTTCACATTGATATTCCATATTTTATTCAATTTTCTTGATTTCAAAAGAAAATAATATATATTTGGTAATTGGATAATTGTATTTTATAACTAAAATTAATTGATATTCACATATGATTTTATATATAATATTTATATCTTTATTATAATTATGGTATATATATAAATCATTGAACATAATTATAGATATATTTTTTAAAACAATAATCTTATATATTTCTAAAATTTAATAAAATTATAATATAATAATATATTCATGTATCGTATAGAAAAATATACTACTAGAAGACAAAATAAACTTAAAGTGTTGTTTGTGATAAGTAAAAGTCTGATTTATCAGTTTGTAAGGTTTAAAAGAGAGAATTTTTATTTTTTTTCCTTATTGGGCCTAGTCTTTGAGGTGGTTTTTGCAACTATACACTATATTTAGTAGGGTGTGTATGAGGGTTGTAATAATATGAGTTACAATCAAGAATTAGAAAAGTATCTTCAAATTCTAGTTTTAATTTATTTGTTTGTTTATTTATTTTAATTAGTACTGCCTCACTTATTGATAATCATACTGTGCTTCGCATACTTCTCATAATTACAAGAATATTGTCCGCATGGACAGCTCACTTGGTTCCTGGGTGGCAGATTGCCCCAAGGACGCAGGATCGAGTCCTGGCAGCCGCAGTGTGGGAGTTTATCCCTCCAAGGACGCAGGATCGAGTCCTCCCGCCGATGAGTTACCATGATTTAACTCCTCCACCAATCTCTGTCGGACCGGGGGTGGGGGCCCCCACCTAATGGGCCTTACCATGATTTCGCCTTTTGCCCCAAAGAATATTGCTTGTGTGCTAATAAAAGAGGAGTAGGGGGGCAAACTAGTCCTACTGATGTGCCACTATCAAGAGTTACAATAGCAATGTTTGGACCACCATTAATGAAAACGTGTTCCCTTAATATACTTTGGGGAATACTATTATTGTTATTATTATATAAAATTAAAACTATGGATAAATAATTCGTGCTACAATTGTACATATTTAAATGTGTGTAACTGTATGATTTAATTTTAAAAAATTTAAAAAACTTACGAGTTCATATAAATTAGGTCACTGACACTCGTATATTTATCTCCGCATTTAGAACATTATAGTTTTTTAGCTAGAAGTAATGTTTTTTTTACTATAACTTAGAACAAAATATTTTAAATTATCCAAAAAAGTATTATTTTCTCACAGTGAAAATATTAATTTTCATAATTTAAATATTGTTTTTATTTAATTATTTATATAAATAATTTGATTAAAATTATAATATTTTTTAATAAAAAATAATACTTTTCCATAATTTCAAAATATTAATTTTAATCTAAAAAATATTGAATTTAGAATTTGAGAGGTAGGAATATGAAGATATGGGCGGTGAGGAGTAAATTGAATAAAAAGTAGAGTTTTGTCCATATTTGTCAGGATTTTATCATTTGAAATTGAAAAAGAAATAGGTGACAATAATTGAAAAATAGAAAATAGAAAGGAAATAGATAGAGATAGGAGGGGAGGGGAGTCCTGTCCACGTCTCCTTTTCTAACAAATAATTTTGTAGATAAGTATAAGATTCATTATCTTCTTAATAAATTAATTTGCGGGGGCCACATAAGCTACTTCAATCGCTTCATCTTAAATTTTCCATCAGTTCATATTATTTTAGATATCCAAAAAGAATAGAAGGATTATAATGCAGGTTGCCACAAATTAATATAAATTATTATGTGGATTATTCCTTGAAAGAAAATGAGGTTGGACTTGGATGGTCGATGATAAAACAACATCGTAAAGCACATAATCCTGATAACAAGAATTTATCCCCACCCTAACCCTAACCCTAACCCTAACCCTAACCCTCACGCAATCCACTATTTAATAATGCTTCCCCTAAACTTAAGTATACCCATATTTGCTGCAATTTCCCCCCTTTTTTTCTTTTTATAATATTTGATTTGATGTAATTGTTAAATTGAAGCAGCCATTCCTGATTTTGATGCAACCACACATGGTTATGACTTGTGGGTTTTTTAAATTATTTTTAAAAAATAAACCTACAATTTTAAGTTTGATCAATTTAATTACTAGGGGTAAGTTGGAACTAAAAGAATCGAACCAAATGATTCGGTTCGGTTTGTATGGGTCATATATATTTAAACAGTTCGATTCAATTAAAATTATGATATTAAATAAAATATTGGTTCTTCGATTTTTTGTTTTAAAAAAATTGGTTGGGTGCATTGAATCAAAATATATTTAAATTTATATTTTTAAACATTCAATTATGTTTATATTATTTTTATTTTTTGAAAAATTGATTGATTATACCTTACATATTTTCTCTCAAAAATAATTATCTCATCATTCTATTCAAACAAATTTTTAAATGCAATTAATTCAAATTAAAACAATATAAGAAAAATATTCAATTGATTAAACTGATTCATTCGATTCGAAGAATTATTTTGGTTCAATTTCTTACAAATATTCCAATTAATTCATTTTGAACGTAGAAATTAATAAATTTTTTTATTTTGTGGTATTTTTAATGATGAATTCAATTTTCAACCGACCAATTAAACATTTCAATAATTTTTTTTTTGTGGTATTTTTAATGATGAATTCAATTTTCAACCGACCAATTAAACATTTCAATAATTTTTTTTTTTTTGTGGTATTTTTAATGATGAATTCAATTTTCAACCGACCAATTAAACATTTCAATAATTTTTTTTTTTTGTGGTATTTTTAATGATGAATTCAATTTTCAACCGACCAATTAAACATTTCTTACAATCTTGGCATTTAAAATTTACTCATAATTTGAAAGGCATGTAAGATTTCAGACAGTCGAATCGTGAAAAAAGGAAAGGGGCTGGGGTTAGGGTTAGGTGGAAGATTATGATTGGACAGCGATCTGAGATAGAGGGCCAATAGATCCACTGTCCTTACTGTTGGCGAAAAAGTGAACCCAAAAAGGCGGGTAATAATTTTAAGACAGGTCAAAGTGGGAAGAATAAATTTTCAACAAAAATCATTGAGCAGGTGGGGACCACCACCACCCTTTTATATTTTGAGTAGGATTCAATAAGAATGCCCCCATACTTACCACTTTCAGTAGAAGTTAAATTAATTTAATCTCAGGTCATCTTAATTATTTAATTAATTTAACAATAAGAATTGTACAGATTATGGAGCATGATTGGACGGTATTAAAAAAATAAAATCACTTGCAGGAGTATCGGTGGCAGATGAAACGCTGGTATTTTTTGGCATTTTCTAAGCCAATGTATTGCGGCTCCCTAGGTCCGCTTTCGTCACGCGTGACATATTTTCCATGCCCATTTTTGTCAATTCACCACCCTCCATTTAAGGTGGGTCCCATCCTAG
Source organism: Caryopteris x clandonensis (assembly GCA_028749325.2). Classification (NCBI taxonomy): domain Eukaryota; kingdom Viridiplantae; phylum Streptophyta; class Magnoliopsida; order Lamiales; family Lamiaceae; genus Caryopteris; species Caryopteris x clandonensis. The sequence continues at coordinate 6,518,029 of JAPYKT020000004.1, forward strand.
TCCATTTTAATTCTAACCCTTTAAATATTATTAGGTACAGCTCTAGATATTTAAGAATATCTATATACAGGCATCCCAATTTAATGATTATTAAAAAAGACAATGTAATAATAAACAAAGGAGTAACTCAGTTGTGAATGGGGTGACTCATTTATATTATTTTATTATATAAATAATATTTTATATTAAATGATATGATGCACTAGATACATATAAATTTTTGTATAAATAATAATAAGTTTTGATTTCTTTCAAAAGAGTAACAAAAAAGGAAAATATATTGAATATATAATAAGTAAGATAATTTTTGAAATTTTATTTTCGATCGGAATTTTGAATCGAAACTTCAAATGATAAATAAATATGATGGTCCCGCATCAAATCGGCGAATTTGACTAAATATAGTGAATAAATTTTTTTTTAATAAAATATAGTGTAACTGAAAATTTTTAAAAACTAAGAGCGAGAGATGACTTTAATCAAAGTCGCTCCTGCCAGGGGCGACAAGTAATTTTTTTTCTTCTTAAAGTCGCCCATGCAATGGGCGACTATGTATATATATATATATTGTTTTATTCAGAAAATAGAGGAAAAGCAGCCACTCGGTCGTGTCGCTCGGTCGAGTCACCACTCGGACAGCCGAGAGATACCTGTAACTTGGCCAAGCCACTCGGCCAACCGAGTTTGAGAAATTAACTCGGCCATGTCACTCGATCGACCACTTAACTCGGCCGACCGAGTGCGAAAGGAAAGTTTCTGGAATGTGCAAATCTCTCCACTCGGTCGAATCACTCGGTCCGAAATCCACTCGGCTGGCCGAGTGGAGTTTCTCATTTCTTCATCTTCTCAGTTTTTCGTTCGTTCTCCTGTTTTCGTACATTCTCTTATTTCACCATTTTGATCCATGAGTTTGTATATATCACAACAATTGTTTGTTCTTTTTTATTTTATTTTCTCGTGTGGTAGTCGAATTTATTAATTTATTGAGTTTGGTAAAAAGTCCATGAGATTGTTAAAAAGATCAAATGTGTTGATGAATTGCTTAATTTATTGAGCTCCAACAAATAACAAGAATTATGTTTTATAAGGAAAAATTTCAAATTAAATTTTATACTACTCAAAATCATCAATAAACAACAAAGTCAAGAGGTTCAAATCAAAACAATACATTCTTAACAAGTAGTCGGTACAATGTTGGATTGGGACGTGCTCACTGAGGTAGTCGGTACGGTGTGTTGGATGGGTTGAATGGTTGATAAAATGGGTATTAACTCTCTTCAAAATGGTCTTGTTGCACATGCCACTCATATTGTTGCATTTGCATGTCAAGTGCAATTTGAGAATTGTATGCTTGACGATGCACATACTCTTCTAGGTTGGCAACACGCGCATCTAAAGCGTTTCTCCAATCCGACCAATCATTCCACCCCCCTTGATACTGAGGTGGATGGTGTGGTTGCTGTGAAGTTCCGGCTTGATCATATGAGGGCAGTTGTGCTTCCCCCATCATTTCATCCCCTTATAGTTATTCAATATCAAGCTCCATAGGCTCTGTTCGGGTATCCGTAGTTCTTCTCCTTCTTTTCCTTCGTTCCTCCTCATTCTTCAATTCATTTTCACTCTCCTCGATTGCTTCTATGTGAACCGAGCCATTCAGTAAAATATTTTGGACCTTCCCTCCAGCAACATTTGTGAGGCGAGAATTGGGCAGTACAAACCTCTTTTTATCTGATAAATCAAATAGTCATTACGATCTACTAGGGTTGTAGGCCGATGGTTTATCTGGAAAAGGCTCTGTTATTTTCTTCCAAAAAGTCATTACGTTGAACTCGGGAAAATTGAACATGTAATCGGGTAGATTCGAGTACTTCTTCTTGGAAAATCCATAAATCTGATTGAGTTCTTCGGCCGAAAGATGGTGGCACTCGTTTCCCCCATAAAATATCATGGATTCCGGCACCGTATCATTGTATCCTATCTGAAGTTGTGAGAAGAATTCGAGGACCAATGACTCATACGTCTTCTCATGCATGGTAAAGAATTTACTCCACCCGATATTCTTGCACATTTTTTTCAGATCCTCATAGATGCCCATTTCCTTCATGCATTCTACATCGGCGAAACTAGTGGCTCGTCTTTTCTTCCTTTGGACTTCAAACCACCTTTAACTTTCATTCTCCCAATTAGCAAACTATATTCCGTAGGCGTCCGGCATGGTGGATAGAATTCTTTCGTACTCCTGTTGTTGTTCTTCGATGGAGTGTTGACTCCATTCGAAGGTAGTATTGACAACATCCATACTATGATTCATTGTTGGTACCTAGATGACATGGAATTAGTATTACATTTATGTCAACAAGTTCAAAAGTCATATCTTCAATACGATAAGCATATATACAATACAATATTAATTCTTAATTACATCTCAAGTAATTTCATCATTTAACATTGAAATGCATGGGATATTAACATCATTTGATCATTGTTCTAGACAAAATCATGCCACATTCTCAATTTATATGATGCATACCAAGTGTTCAATAAAAAGCTTTAATGAAAACTTGCAAAAAAACATAACATGTTTCATGCCATAATAGTCCAAATTAGCCCCTCATCAATATATTCAAACAAGAACCTCAATGGTAAATGAAAACATACCTAAATAGAGGATAATATGATGCATACCAAGTGTTCGATAAAAAACTTCAATGAAAAATTGCAAGAAAACATAACAAGTTTCATATCATAATACTCAAAATAAGTTCATCATCAACATATTCAATCAACAAGAGCAATGAAAAATGAAAACATACCTTAGGAGTGGAAAAATGAAAATTGTTGTTCTTGCTTGAATCCTTCAAATCTTCACCACTTTTGTGGAAAATTGGAATGATTTGTTGTTCAAAATGATTTCTTGAATGATTTCAACGGAAAAATTGAGTTGTATGATGATAATATTTCGAATTGAAGAGGAGAAAATGGAAGAGGCTAGGGTTTTGGAAGTAAATGAATGAGAGAAAAGGGGAAGAAAAAGGTTCCCTGGCTTCGCACTCGATCGGTCCACTAGGTCGGGCATTTCACTCGGCCAGCCGAGTGCGAAGGACTTTCTGGAATATGAGTCCACAAGCATTTCATATGACGATGCATTAAAGAACGGGATATTCGGATGCATGGAATATCTCTGAGCACTTGATGTAAATGGTGGTTGTTGATTGGATGGTGGTCTCTCTTGATTTGGGAAATACATAGTTTGAATATCACCAATATCCACCCATCTTCATCTGATTCACTGGACAACTCGTCTTCGTCAGGGTCAGAGTCTTCTAGTTCATTCACACCAAAATTGTCAATCAATGGATCATGTGGTTGATCCTCTGTGTGAGCATTTTCTCTTTCAGTTGGAATACTGTCATTATGGGACCTTGAGGTTCCACCAGTATGCTCTTGTCTGACGAGTGTTGAATTATAAATGTCATCACCTCTTAAGTAAGAAACATATTGATAATACTCATTGCTTGGGAGAATATCTGGAAGAGCATTATCTTGCAATTTTTCTGGATCAATATAAAATTCTACATATTGATTATCCGCATCCGGTGCAAAGAAAAATCATAGATTATCATCGTTGTTGATTGGTATACGATGATATTTGTTGTTTGCATATAGTGAAGCGGATATGTTGAATTTATATTCATTGCTATCGATCCTTGTCAGTTCAAAGAATTTTGATACCAAGCCAGAATATCCGATGTCGCGAGGTACCCTTGTTGCACAAATAGGTGGAACATCGCTACTATCCCCAATATAAACAACAATACCGACATTGTTTGAAGACTCCATATCTTAAATAATAAAGATGTATTAATGAACTTAAAATATGGAGTTAACTATTTTTTTGCATGCAAGAGGTATTATTAAGCTATTTAATTACAAAGTATAATGAAATTAAATTCAACTAATAAATTAGTAAAATTCAAACCTGATATTGAAATGAAGCAATATCTCAATGCAACGGCAACAATTTGAGGGTCATGATAAATGCACAACAACATCAACAATTCCCAGAGTTCCTAAATCAAATAATGTATAAAAAAAATATTAACGACAAATCTATAATAATTTATATATAATAGCAAAAAATTCAACAAGATCTATTACAAATTCTACGAATTAAATCGACCGACATACACATATCCAAAACACAGCACACACGCACACATCACACAACCACACACACAAGCACACACACGCACACATCACACACACCAACACACACAAGCACACACATCACACACACCAGCACACACCATCACACGCACAAGCACACACACCACAACATACAATACAAGCACACAACACACACACTCCAACACACATACATTTCATTCACTACACACACAACATACAATACAAGCACACAACACACACACTACAGCACACAGAAAACACCACACACACACACACCATACACACACAAAACACTACACACACACACACCATACACACACATAAAACACGACACACACACACACACCACACACACACACACAAAAAGAACTATGAAAAGAATTACCTAAACAAAATTTGGAGAAACGGAGAAGAAAGAACCGTGAATATTGAAGAAAAATTGAAAGAGAATTGAAGGAGAATTGAAGAAGAATTGAAGAAGAAGTGAAGAAGAAGTGAAGAAAGAAATGAGGAAGAGAGAAGTGTGTGGTGTGGGTGGGTGGGTGATAGATATGATAGAGAGAGGAATGTGTGGTGTGGATATATTTAAAAAAAAAAAATTAAAAAACCGCCAGACTCAGTAATCCAGAAACTTTACGTGACTCGGTCGGCCGAGTTAAGTGGCCGACCAAGTGCCCTGGCTAATTTCATTCCTCGAACTCGGTCGGCCGAGTATTGTTCAGGCCGAGTTACAGGTACTACTCGGCTGTCCGAGTGGTGACTCGACCGAGTGACACGACCGAGTGGCTACTTCTTCCTCTATTTTCTGAATAAAACAAAAAAAATATATAAATGTATAGTCGCTCATTGCATGGGCGACTTTAAAAAAAAATTTGACTTTGATTAAAGTCGCCTCCCGCCGGAACAACTTTACATATATTTAAAAAAAAAAAATTAACTATATATATATATTTTTTTTTTTATTCACTATATTTAGTTAAATTGGCCCATCAAATCAACATGGAGATGGTAAGGCTAAGGGCGATGTTGGTTTGACTTTGAGGGCTTTATTTTAAGAAAAGTATCTACACATTCGTTTTTTTAGTTAGACCAATGAAAATGAATTTTAACAATTATATCTATAAGTCTTAGTAGATATTACAACTGGCGTGGTGTGCCATGGGTAATTTAGTTATTTATAGAATATAATCAAGATTACAAGTGAAATACAACAAAATTCAATAATCCTTAAAAAAAAATTAAACTATAAAATATTTACCCGTTGTCTGGATCTATTATATATATATATATATATATATATTAAAATTATGCATAATTTATTTTATAAAAACATCCAAATTGACTTGAAAAATAGCAGTGGATCAATAACTTGGGGATGGAAGTACGAACTCTAAACTGCATTTTATTTCTGTCTAAAATTTCCAATCTGGTCATATTTAGGAGTGATTAGAATACCCAGTTCGCAGTACGATATGGGCTGTCACTTGGCCCATATACAGTTGATGATGGGCCAAACCCAATCATTATGTGGAGCAAGTGCAAAATGCTAAGTTAAATACAAAAGCACTGGGATGGGCCACCACAAAATCTGGTGATGGTGAAGCTACAGCCCATATAAATTCTCAATTTCAAAAATATTGGTTGAAACAACAAAATAGGGTGTGGAAATTGGAATCAAATTTGATTTCCCCCTCTTAACTAAAGGAACAATGCATTTAATAAAATCTTTCATCATTAAAATATTGGTGGACAAAATTTAAGGATGATTTTCTCTTGTCTCTAATATAAAATAGAGACGAATTATAATATTTGATTTCTAATTCATCACAATTTGAATACTAATATTTTTTATTAAAAAATTATGCCATTTTGCTTCTTTTTGTTTTTATTAAGTGAGTGACATTATTTGTTACTACTATGAACTTGACAACTTTTTTTATTGTTTTGTCAATTTCATAAAGGTGCAATTTTCTAAAAAATACAAATTTAATCTTATACAATTTTTCATATATAGCTTGTTTGTGAAATAAAATTAAAAAAAAAAAATCAAAATTTGATCCTATTAACAGGTTTAGTATTTCTTTGCTTTTGTTTATGGAATCACTTCATTCCCCTTTAGTACGAACTTTCATTCTAAGAAAAGTTTATTCTTACAAAGAACGACATGATGTTTTTTTTTTTTTTATATTGACCAATGTTGATGCTTTTACGCCGATCGGGGAGTGGCTGTAACATTCCATATCCACCCTCTTTTTCCTGTGTTACTAGTGTGACTTGATAATCATTTGAATTTATTTTACTTAGGTAGATCTATTAAATTATTTTCCCCATACTTGCTTTCCAACTTTAAATTCTATGGATTATTCTATGGATTAGACGTGTTAAGTAGTTGTCGATGAGAATAACTTATTGTAAATTTGAATGTTTGGATTTTATAATTGTGTTTCTATTAAAAAAAAAAAAAAAAGGTATAAAGAATGGATAGAGACAGAACAATGCGTTGTCTGTGCCACTGGGTGATGAAATTATTCTTTTCTTTTAGTTACGCAGCTTCCATAGTTTTATTTCTTTAAACAAAATTACATAATTGGAGAGGACAAAAGAGCACCAATAGGGTCATCCCAAACAATCAGCCTAGCAATAAAACAAGATTCTGTAGCATATACATGTGCTATGTAGTTAGCTTGTCCTCAGAATCAGCCTCATGAGAAAGTAAAAAACCTATACCAGACTTTGATACAGTGATGAACAATCAATCAGAGTCTACTAGACCCACTCCATTTGGAGAATCATTATAAATACTATCACGGGAATCTCAATCAAGAAGTGAAACAATTAATCCAAGAATGAGCTTGTTAGGAAAACTCAAAATGACTTATTTAGAGAAGATATCTTATAATTATTATCAATAATATTGAACTATTGAACAATAGTTCAACCATAACTTCATGGGAGAGTATAAAAAAATGGGAATGCTTAATGCATCTTACAAGAAGACGAAAATGTTATCATTAAAATGAAAAAAAAAAAAAGGGTTTCGACCCCAAAGGAAAGAAATTATTCCCCGATCCAAATATAGAAGAAATTGTCAACTCCACCAACAGCTTGACCTACAAATCTGTAATGGAGCTCACACATATATTCTTAGAATCAATTCCGAATATGTATCCCTCCCATTCCATCGCTAAGACTCTAATCCAAGCTTGCATGTTGTTGATATGCTTCTATTGTCAAACACACACACACACACACAAACAGAGAGAACAGGCTACAAATACACCCAAAATACACTTCCATTTCTGCCAAAAGAAAACTTCAAACTTCAGAAAGAAACTGAGAATGCAGTCTGAGAAGAAGAGCAATCTCACATGATGATAGAGTCGGGTTTGATAGCCAAGGATGACTTGCCTGTAGCCTCTAGCGCACACACACATCTTGACTGTACTTTGGTTCACAGGCAGTCTCCTTGGCTAGTCTGACCCACTCTTATCTCTCATGCTAGATCTGCTCTTCTCCTATAATGAAATGCCTTGACAAGCCGACTTCTTTCCAGGCACAATGGAACTACACTGGAAGAAAGGTACTGATATCTTTTCAGCTTTCACGTTACACTAATAGTCGATGATCAAGAAGAAAGAGCAACACTCAAATTTTGCATCATTACATCATGAATTCCTTTTGCTAGATATCAGAAGCACCACTATATGTATTTGCGTATAAGTGATGCAGAAATCGCAGGGAGTTATTCTTCAACAATATCAAGTAACTCGAACATAATGTTCTAAAACCCATGAGGATCCCATCTACTTATAGAATCGCCAATCTACCCTGTCTCCCACACCATCCACAGAAAAATGCCGGATTAATACTAGGGTATAACATGCCTCAGTAATAGTTTCTGGAGAGAATGAGTTACCTAAAAGGTAGTAAGAAAGGAGATAACATGAATGCACAGCTTCCAAATCCAATTCTTAGCCCTTAATGAATATGATTGTTAGAAACCATGAAATTCAAGATACTCTATTGCATTTACACATTAAAAATACAATTCCTAAGAGAGAATTCTGTCCATGATTAACGTTTAATGCAAACGTTACTAAAGGTATCATAAAAATATTGCAGATAGAACAAATTTGGTCTAATTCTCCTAACCATACTAGAAGCAAGGTGAAAGGATTTGAACATAGATGTTGCTCGATAACACAGTTCCAAAATGCGGAGATATAACCGTAAGCGGACAGGAAAAAACCAACAAACAAAAATTATTATAAAGAGGCATGAGACACACTCCCTAGTGTTAGGCATTTACTTGCATGAGTAAGCAAATTTCACTTTAAACATTCAATTAGCATCCATAATGGGCACATGAGAACCTGTCACCTGTGAGGCCCAATGGCAGATCAGATATTTCCTTGCTGTGCCTTCTACTAAGCCCACCATGCTAATTCTTTTTCACCAAAACCAAAAATAAAAGAAAAAACAATTACCAGAAGAAATATGTATTACAAGAAATTTTGGTATTCAGTCGAAAGTTAAAACAACAAGAGTTATATACAAAACTTTTACATTCAGCCAATAATTTGTTTTCAGTTTATTTCATAAGAGAAACCACAACTCAATTCTTTCAGGGATTATCACCAGAATATATATTTGCACATGAGCAGAAGTTCATGAAACCATTTGACCGCTACTGAAATAATCAAATCATGCAGGCACAGCAAAACTCTCTTGTATCCAGTGTGGAGGATCCATCACAGCACAAATATCAGACTTTTCAAAGTCAGCAGCCTAGCAAAGACACAGAAATAAATTATCAGTCTGTATTCAAGAATTAACATGTGGCATATTCAAGGAGAACTTTAAATTGAGTATGCAGTTTAACCTTCTGATTGCAGCTTGGACAATAATGATATTTGTGCCATAGACAATCCATTGAAGGGCACAGAAAACAGAATCCGAGCATCATTGGCATCATACAACCAACAAAAGCAGCAGCACTTGGTTTTGACCTAAATTAAAAAGCAAACAAAAGTATAGCAGAGTAAGAAAAATAATTCTAATACAAAAGAAGGTTTTCTTGAAAAAAATAAAAATCAACATTGAAACTAAGCGAAGCAAGCATATTTGGTAAACACTACCATGTTTTACCTAGCACTAGCTCTGAGCTTCAACGTAACCTGTCTAGAAGTGGTTGTTAATAGCATGATATTAAAATGATGAGTAAGGTTTTACAGAAAATGAAATCATAATGCCAAAATGATTTTTGTTTAATTTATTTTAGCAGCCCTATTTCTGAGGTCGAGTATGGTATTAGCAAACAGAAATTAGCTATGGGAGAAGTTCTATCCCTTTTCCTGAACAGCAGAAATCTACTTTATATGCGTAACGAATTTCTCTATGATCCAACAATTTTATCTCGAACAGAGAAGTTCGTCCAAATCCGATTTCTTTTACCACAATTAATCGCATACGAAGTATAATATAATTGCTATTGGATTGAACTCGATCACGAATGTGAAACTTGAACTATCACATGGGAAGTAAGATTCTGTGATTGAAATATTTTAGTAACTGGATCTGTACTGGAAAATTTCCCTCCTAACCAATTTTTTTTAGACATAAGGCAAAATCTTCGAGAAGTAGACATAATAAGCAAGTGTTTGCGGAAATCAAGACAGTAAAGAGATGAAATGGAGAACTTTACCTGACGGTGGTGACGCCTGAGCCACCGCAGTGAAGACAATTGAATGGCGCAGGGGTATCCCGGTAAATTGTCTGTTGTATAGGAATTCCTTTAGGGTCCCCAACGACGGCGTTTGGAGGGATGGCACCAGCTTGATAAAGGTTTTCTCCGACGTAGAAGTGCTGTGGCATCGGCGCCTGATAGGCGGCGTTGTAGGGGATCCCGACCGCCGGCTCATCGTGCTTGGACGTTTTTTCCATGGCTGAGAGTAATTCCGAAGGGAAAACACAAATTCCTTAAGATAATTAGCAATAAACAAGTCAATCAATCACGAAGTTTCTATGATTTTATAGAGAGAGGAAATTGAGAATTGTCAGATTAGTATTAGATTGAATTTTTACAAGGTTGAGTATCCGCTGGGGTTTTTAATACCTGTGATTCTTTTGGAGAGAAGAAGTTTGACCAGTCAGGGCATTGTGAAGTCTACCTTGGATCGGGGTTTACGGAATTAATACTATTCAAACTGTAGTTTGGTAGTGCTTTAATCTATCTACTGGAAGTCCCGCCCATTATATAATATGTTTTATTATATTAATAATTTATAATAAAATTATGATATTATTAGTAAAATGTGATCTATTATATAATATAGATTATTTAATTTAAAATATAGTTTGTTATATTAAATTATATTTTATTTTTAAAAATAATTTTATTAAATAATAAATTGTACAACTTTTTTAAGTAAATTTTGAATTGTCTCTACACTAAATATAAATATTTTAATTTACTAAAAACTATTAAAATTAAAAAATAAATTAATATAGTACAATATTTTTTATAAAAAAATTATTTATATTTTTTACCTTAAATTTATATAAAAATTTTGATATACAATTTATTCAAATCTATCACATACATCAATATTTTAAAATTAATAATTCAATGCATACTAAAACTATATTCCATCACTAAAAACTATATTTAATAATTTTAAAAATAATTATTTATTTCAGTATATACAATATTAGTAACAAAGCTATTTAAATTTTTAAATTTAAATGAAAAATAAATATATAAGAAAGAGAGAAAATGAAAAAGTGTGTGAAAGAAACATATTAATTAATTACAATACATTTGAAAAGAAGGGAAAAACTATCATAATTCTTCCTATATATATATTATAGAAGGATGTATAGAAAAATCTCTACAATTATGCTAAAATTTATATATCTCTTCAAAAAAAAAATATCTGTATTTATTAATTAAAGAGTATATTAAAAAAATTATATATAAAAAAGTAGTTTTTAACTAAAATTGTAGAATTCATATTTTTTTATTATAAATTCGCTTTTTTACGATCTTTAATTTGATACAATATTGTTTTTTATTCAAAATATGAAATATATTTTGTATGAGTGAAATTATTCATTAGTAGTATTCCACCTATGCGATGCACGGTTTGTTGTGTGTGTTTATATGTATATATATTATGAATAAATTACATATTAAATTTAAGGTGACAAAAATTACATAAAAGAAGTTGAGTAATATTATTTACAAAAATCAATTTACTATAAACACTCAAATTGAACATAAATATTATATAATCCAACTTTTGGGGAATCAGCCGTCCCTTTCCTAAATTGTGGAAGCTCATGTAATATAGTTATTTCTGTACCTTTGAACTTAAAATCATGTAGAAAATAGTGATAAATTCAGCGAATTTTAGTATAATATAGTAGAATTAGATCGTTCTTTTGTCTTGTAGTTTGTATAAATTAAATGTTTAATTTTTCTCTTAATCTTATGTGAAAACAAAATAGAGCTGGAGCTGAACCTGGAGGACCGAAGCTAAAATGTGCAGACTGGTTGAGGAATTCCCCAGTTGCTGGGAGTAATGATGCAGCAACACTGGTAGTCAATTTTTGACTCACGAAATTCAAACCAAGACTGCTGACTATGTAATTTAATCATTGTTTAGCTGGCGTGGGTCAACTTTTAAATCTAAATGAATGACTGAATCAGCCGGAGAATAATTTTGGGCCAGAGTTACATCATAACTAAATAGGCTGCCTAATGTGGAAAAGAATTTGTGCAACTTCATCATCAGCAGCCAAGGAAGGAAGTAGGGCAGCAGAAGAGGAAAGAAAGCAGCAGCGGATGAAAACAGGGGAGGCAGCCGCTGGAGTTGGAGTAAAAATACCATCATTCTCAGCAGATTTTCAGCGTGAATTCAAGGGGGAAAGAAGAAAACAACATAAAAAAGGAAGAAGAAGAAGGATTCACGAAAAAACAGCACAACCATCAGCTTATGTCTCTCTTCCTTACTCTTTTTTTTTTATTCCCCTGTTTTCGGGATTTCATTTCAAACACTATGGATGATGAATTAGACTTTTGGATTGTATTTTCTAAGTTAGTCATGAGCTGAACTTATTGAAGACTTGAATTGCTAATGAATTTTGAATAATTTGATTGGGACTTCTGTGCATTGTTGAGTGATTTGTATCATTTTCATTCAAGTTTGCCTATTGTTAATATTTGTTGTTGTTTGGCCAGCAATGATGAATTGATGAACTAGATTTAATACTGAAAATGTTAGGTCTAGTGGAAGTTGTTTGAATGATGCAAGTTTATAACCGATTTTAGGTTGTAGTAGCTGATGGTATAGGAATATATTGTTCGTCTTGCATATCTATAAGAATTGAGACTTACATCGATGTTCCAATTTTTATTAGGCATAGGAATATGTTCAATTAGAAAAAGAAATATGTAACATACCATTTGGAAAAATTCTATGTGTCGAGAGGGAATTCTTGTTAATTTTGGAGCATTTCACTCAAAACAATGCCGATAAACATTGATCAATAAAAAAACCGATTCAAGGAATATTAGTAATTCAAGTCTACATCTCCATTTTGTGAACTTTTCTTACTGTTGTTGGCTTGTGAATTGAATGATTAATTGATGGAAATATTTTCTTTACTTCTTTGTTTGAATTGTAGTAACAGAACGGTACATCCACCCAATTTATTATTCTTTTTCTTGGTTAAAATTGTTTAGTGATTGGTATTTGCAAAATATTTTGAATTTAATCTATTTGAAGACGATCAACTTATCATTATATTACTTGTGTGACTACGTGAATTTGCGTATCAAAATGGAAAGCATAAAACAATCACAACAATTTTAAAAGGGAAAAATTATGATAATTTTATGGGCATGGATGTTGTCATTGGTGAGTTGAACAGAGTTTGTATCTACGCATGCCGCGACTGCACTCTTCTTCTTTCGCATGACAGACTGAAGCTAGAATTACAGAAGCTTGGGCATGGCTTGCGACATTTCTGAATGCTTTCCAGCAACTCTATACACTGCAGTTGCACTGGATTAGTTTCTTAATTGAAGTCAGAGATGAAAAAATCGCGATATATCGGCGATATATTGCCAATATATCGCCAAATCAGGGCCACCGATACGAAATTTAGGGGGAACGATTTTTTTTACAGAATATCGGTAAAATATCGGTCCGTATCGGTATCGTATCGGTAAAATATTGGTATCGATTATGCTACGTTGTGATTTTCTAATATATCGGGATATATCGCCAATATATCGCCGATATATCGTGTGTCGGTTGAAAATATCGCCAAAATGTCGGTTCGAATTTTTTTTTTTTTTTCGTGGCTTAAAGCCTGAGATATTTTCAACATTTCTGAAACATAATAATTACTTGGACTACTGATAAGGCTGGTACTCTGAATGGAGGTATAAAGTGTACAACATATCATTAAACAATTTAAAGCCTTCAGGCTTCACGCATGCTTCCAATCTTCATAGGGGACTAGGCAGGCAGCTTTTGTACTTTTTTTTTTTTAATTTCTTTCACAATAATTCAAATTCAGAGTAGCAATTTATATACTACATAATTTCTTCCGTAATCTTCCCAAGTTCCATTTAATAGCCAAATTCTGCCCATTTTCTTCATCCTTGCTAATTACAGAGAAAATATTAGCTGTCATATGCTAACAATTTTGATCACTCTTACTCTCAGATGTCATATGGAGGTCCAATCATGCCTCAACAACATGTTGATTGGATAAATCCACACTATCCAATTCATGGCCAAACAGTTGGACAAGATAGAGCAATATACTACTGGCATGTCCAGAACTATGTTCAGGATTGCTCTACTACGATGAGTTGGTATCAATACTGTTTAGATCAAGATGACATGTCTTCTTTTACATTTGAGCCTCATAGGACATCATTTTGGTATTATTTGCCTTGTATTAAGTAAGTATGAATAATTATTGTATCACTTCAGACTGCTTATGTTTTTTGTTATTGATATGTTTGTCATAAATAATTCATTTTGTTGAGATTTTATGATTAATTTATGTATTAAAGTTAGTAGGAACATTCTCTAAAATTTCATGTTAAATTTCCATCATTTTAATAAAATTTCCATCAATTTTTTAATTTTTACCGATACCGATATATCCGTAAATTTAAGGTACCGATATTTCCACCGATACCGATATTTTCATCCTTGATTGAAGTAAGTTAGCCAACAACTTATCTTTGAAACTGATTTCTTACCAATCAATAACAATGGAAACTGATCTAGTTGTTCAGATGGCTGGATGTCGGAGATGCAGAAATCAGTTTGAGAAGTTAGTTAGAATAATTGGTTCCGACTTTCTCAATGCATTGAAAGAGGAGGGTTGTTCTGAATCCAAGCTAAACACGGTCAAGTATATTTTACGTGTGGTATAACTCGATTTTCATAAAATATTTTAAAAGCATTTTAAGTACGAATATCATCAAGACATTATAAGAGTCATATAAGCATAAGACATACTATAATTTCTGTAATAAATAACATATGATATACATCTTATAATATCTCTTCATCTACTTACACTTCACGTATTGAATTAAAGCAATTGTTAAAGCATAATTTGAAACATTAAAAACATAAAATAGTCTTTAGCTATATCAAAATCTAAATAAATTATCACGTGCACAACCACAATATTAAATAAACTTTGCATCATAATAACATAACAAACATTAACCTAAATAATTTCAATATACACACACACACATATGTATCACATTTAGTACAAAAAAACTTAAGTCATAATTAACTAACTAAATAAACTAAATATTCAATTAAATATTCTCCATATCAATACATATAGTTTAAACAATGAAAATTCTTAAATTATAATTAACATCTAGTCATACTTCTAATAATCATCATCAAGTATATAATAATTTATAGTATATACAACAAAATACTTTTATCGCAATAAAAAATACAATAATTTTCAATAATCAAATACTATCAAATGTACACCAAAGAATATCAATTTTACATCACACAATAATTTATAATGAACATTTATTCAATTAAACCTATTTGAATTAGCAATAACTCAAATATTACAAAATATTCTAAAATACTAAATATTTGGAAATGCTAGATCTTATCATATGTGGTGAACTTCTTTCACCTCATAGAATAAACGTATTAACAGTAATCATACAATTGAAGGCATAACATGAATATAAAGGTATAACTTGTAACTTCTACTTGGAAACATGTTTATTGTAAGTGTACATAACTTGATTCTTGAAATAATTGATCAATAACTTGCAACTTGTAAACATAACAAATATTATCTATACATTTCAGTTAATACAATTAAAATTAACACAGTAAAACCATACCTTGATTTTGATGCTCGAATTAACTTTAAATTTTTCATGCAATGAAGCTAGGCCTTGTGTTCCTCATCCTTGCTTCCTATAATTATAGAGGCACGTGCCTTAATATTATTGTTATTAAGTCTTATCGAAAGTGTTGAAATAATGAATTTGATCTATAAAAAAGGTATATAGCTCAACTTTTGGCTTAATGCATAAACTTAGCATGAATGAAGTTTATTATGGTGACATGGTGCTGGCTAGCGGCAGTGGAACCTACTGGTAATGGGAGAACAATAGGGATAGTTAATTGACCATCAATTGTTCTTGAATTTGCTTGTTTGTTACACTTTCAATATGGAGAAAAAGAGATATATGAACAATGAGTTTTTGATCGGAACAGTGGTGATTCATTTGAATAGTGAAAAGCAATGGGTGACATAAAGTCAATGTAAAATGGACAATGTTGCGGATTTGATTATTTGAATTGAGGTTTAGAGTTTGTTGTATTGTGGTTTGAAGATTTGAGTATGGATACGTGGTGGAGATTTTTGGTAAGATTATAATGGACTTGGGTCATAGCAAATGATTATCATTAGTAGTTCTCACTAACAACGACTCGACTCAAATAATATGATCGAAATTCTTAACTTTAAAATAAATAGTGAAAAAATAATGCAAATTTTACTTTCACTAAAATGAGTATCAACGTATAAAACTGATGTAAAATTAAAATTTATGTTCATACACTGTATATCTTTTGGGTATTCCAATCTTCTCACACATTAACCACCCCTGTACTTCTACTCTTCTCACTAATCCACCAACATTAAACATTATCACTCTATTCTTCTGACTAGCCCAAATACACTCCACTATTTCCATTAACTCACCAACACTCCGTTCTAAAATTGCATAAATCTTAAGTTTGTGGGCTTAAGATTTGGGTCTTGCTTTTTTTTTTATTTTTTTAACATATTGAACTCACCATGAAATTGAACTTGAAAATTAAATAAAAATATGATGCATGAATGAAGAACTCACCATGAAATTGAACTTGAAAATTACATAAAAATATGATGCATGAATGAAGAACTCACCATGAAATTGAACTTGAAAATTACATAAAAATATGATGCATGAATGAAGAACTCACCATGAAATTGAACTTGAAAATTACATAAAAATATGATGCATGAATGAAGAACTCACCATGAAATTGAACTTGAAAATTAAATAAAAATATGATGCATGAATGAAGAACTCACCATGAAATTGAACTTGAAAATTACATAAAAATATGATGCATGAATGAAGAACTCACCATGAAATTGAACTTGAAAATTACATAAAAATATGATGCATGAATGAAGAACTCACCATGAAATTGAACTTGAAAATTACATAAAAATATGATGCATGAATGAAGAACTCACCATGAAATTGAACTTGAAAATTACATAAAAATATGATGCATGAATGAAGAACTCACCATGAAATTGAACTTGAAAATTACATAAAAATATGATGCATGAATGAAGAACTCACCATGAAATTGAACTTGAAAATTACATAAAAATATGATGCATGAATGAAGAACTCACCGTGAAATTGAACTTGAAAATTACATAAAAATATGATGCATGAATGAAGAACTCACCGTGAAATTGAACTTGAAAATTACATAAAAATATGATGCATGAATGAAGAACTCACCATGAAATTGAACTTGAAAATTACATAAAAATATAATGCATAAATGAACTTGAATTCATATATGAGACTTGGGCTTGAAACATGATAACAAGCATAACATATATTAAGTTTGAGACATGGAGAATTAATTCAAAACTTGAACTCTCTAATAATTTTCGGGTTTCAAAAATATATAATGGGCCAACTTGGCGCATAATTGGGCTATAGGGCCCAAAACTTAATTAGTTGGATTATACAGCATAGCATAGCATAGGATAGATAAAATAAATAATTAATAATAATAATAATAATACTTAAATAAAATAATGGGGAAAAATATGGGACGTTACACATGCTTTTACCAATAATATAAAAAATATTTTTTGAATTTTTTCTTAAATATTAATTTACTTAAATTATATTATAGATACATACAATATATAAATACATACAAACCGTACGTTCCATAGGAGTAATGCTAGTATAAATATTAATATCCAACTAACAAAATATAAATTTACATATAAAAATTCAAGGGAATTTTTCATATAATAT
This sequence comes from Caryopteris x clandonensis, assembly GCA_028749325.2. NCBI lineage: Eukaryota > Viridiplantae > Streptophyta > Magnoliopsida > Lamiales > Lamiaceae > Caryopteris > Caryopteris x clandonensis. The sequence continues at coordinate 6,535,865 of JAPYKT020000004.1, forward strand.
ATGGTAGATTTAATAATTATTGCTTTTGGTTTGCAGTAAAATATAAATATAAAATTATTTGAATCAAATTATGAGTAATAAATATGTAATTATTATTTTATTATTGAAATTACTATATAACCAAATAAAATATAATTTAATATTTCATGTTGTTTACAATAATTTTATTTTTAAAATAAAATTTAATAAATTGTATGTCAAACTTTTCATGTACTAAATGTTAAATACTAATTGTCTAACTTACCAAAAATAAATTTGCATACCAAAAGTTAAAGGGCATTTTTCTTAAAACATACGGTAGTCTATATTTTATTAAATAATGTTTTCATACTTAATAAATTAAGTTTTAATAAATAAGCACATTGTTGATTAGTGACATGTCCTAAAATTTAAATTTGATAGGACAATGAAATTGGGGTTTTTTTTCAAAATAATGCAAAAAAAAAAAAAAATTTACGAAATAGGCATGTTTCCGAACAGTTTTTAAAAATAGGTAAAACGTCACTGCCGGTGACGTTATTTCAAAAAAACGTCACCGGAGGTGACGATTCTATATTAAAATGAAAGAACGTCACCTAAGGTGATGTTCTTTCATTTTATATGTATCACATGATATATATATGTGATATACATGCATATATATATATATATAGATACCGACATATATATATATATACATATATATATATATATATGTATACATATATATATATATATATATATAACCTGTAATATATATATCTATATATATATATATATATATATTTCAAATATGTATATATATATATATTTTGTAAATTTATTAAGTGAATATATAAAAAAAAATATATAATAATAATAATAATATATGTAATAATAATATACAGAAATATTTATTAAACTAAATAATAATTTTTTTTATTAATTCATATCTTTTAAATTAATAATATATATAAATTTATATATATTATTATTTATAAATATATATTTTATAAATAAATATATATATATATATGTGTATATATAATATATAATATATATATATATAACTAAAAACATTAGATGACGTTTTTTAAAGGTGAGGTTTATTGTAATTTTTTTTAAATTTCATATATATATATTTATGTATTATTAATAATTGGCACAAGACTTTGGGTTGGAATGTTCATTATGCAAATTTATTTAATTTTTTAAAAAATTTGGTTAATAGATGTAAATGATACAAAATAATAAATAGTTTGGATTTTAAATTAATTATGGTGTGCTGTTTTATTAATAGACGACTTGTATAGAATGTGTAACAATTATGCAGTTAATTAATTTGGAGCGAAAATGAAATGCAAAAATAAAATATTGAAATTAAAAAAACTACATCTTCGCGAAAAATTTCTTTTTGTTATGTATATACTATAAATTATAAGTAAACATAGAAAATAATACATAAATAAAGAGAATTCAAATTCACTTGAAAACAAATATAAAAAAGAATTTCAAACTTAGATGCAAAATTATGAAAATTGCAACTAAAATTTCATTGTAATGAATGTGTCATGGGTATAAAGTCACTTTTTTTTTTTCAGATTAGTAATTAAAAATAATTGTTTGTTTGTTATGATCTATATTCACACCTATTACAAATGACCTCCTGTACCGCAACCTCGATTTCTTCTAGTTCGGCGACCTCTTCCTTCACCTTGCCCGACATTTCCTGATATTTCTTGTTGTCTCCTTCGAGTTCCACCTCGTCTACCTCTTGTGTTGACAACGGGTGGTTGTGGCTGTATGTCTTCTTCGACATCATCTTCCTCCGAGGTTGGTGTCAAATGAATTGTCATTCTGCTGGAGGATGACGTAGAGTGGTCTGGTACATCCCGGAAAGTAGCCACATCTGAATACTGGAATTGAATCGGAGTAGGACGGACATAGTCGTAGTTTGGCATATTGCTCGTGTCTCCTGCTCCGAGGTCAACGTTCATACCAGGAAATGGCGAGTGAGTGGACATTAATGGATGGTAGGGTGTCGGAGTATACGGTGGTGTACTCATTGAAGGCCTATATACATCCGACATATGTCCTTCAGTTTGGTATTCGGGCCGCGAAGATGTTGATGCAAAGTTCGCAGGTGGTGGCATCCGAACTTCAGGGGAACGACGCCTTCTAGTTCTCATCTGATTTTCTGCTTGACTTTGCGTCTGTTGTTGATGTACAGGCTGGGTATACGTCATTTGCGGAGGCTCGGGGGACAGTCTCTCAATTGTTCGCTCTAAATTTTCATACAATGAGAGATGTTCATCTAACAGACTATTAAGTTGGTCAATGTCTAACCTATTTCTATTCTGTATATTTCTCTTCATGGGTTCCAACTGTTCGATCTACAAATAAGATAAAAGATGCATATTAAAACACCAATCATGTTGAATAGATATAAAATTAATTGTAGAATTATATATATGTTGCGTACCATGTAGTGCATCAGTGAAGCATCTCCAGTTTTTATGCCCATTATGTCATGCGTATCTACAGGGGATATAAAACGACGTGTAATCGAGTTATACCAATCATAGTAATCTGGTGTCGTCGTTGGGTTCATTGCATATTGGGTTCCCGTGAGATACTCATGTCTTTGATTCCACTGATGAACATACTTCGCGTGTATGTCCATCCAGTTGGCATTTTTTCGCCCTTTGCGATCAATCTGATGCACGTTCGTCTTCCAGTCATCAAGAGGGTCGATCCGATTAGGTATGTCTTGCAACATTCGGAACTGACGTAAGACTCTTTCTGGATGATGGAACTCCACAAATGAGAAGAAAATCAGTGGACATATAGCCCGTACATTGTCCGAGAAGCACCGCGAAGGTAAATGGAGTACTTCCGGTTGCGACCAATCATATGGATCCCATGTAAACTGATGACACACAACAACCAAAAACCAAAAAACATACATGTGTTTTTAATTAATACATATAAGAATAATTAAAATGAAGTAATAAATCGAACCTGGTCATGTGTCAATTTATCTAATATTTCTCGAAAAACCTTGACCTGGCGCCTACCAGTGTGCACGAAACTGCTATCAATATTCCACCTGTTACATATATTTTAGTAGTTAATCAGTAGATGCATTACATTTGGGTGTGCACTGTAAATATTACCAATAACGATAAAATAACCAAAACAACATGGCTTGCATTGTAAATATTACCGGGCACCGAAAGGGGGGACAGGGAGTGTACCACCACCCAAATGATCAGGTCTTTCAATTTCTTGCATATTTAATCTACTCCTCTTATATACAGGTACAATAGAAGATATGCGCGACCACGCCCAAATCTATCAAATATTATGAAAACACAAAAAAAGAGTTATTACAAAGGTTACGTATGGTAGATTCATTAATATATCATAAAAAAATTATAAGTACCTGTAACAGTTGAACTGGGCCACCGAGGTTTTCTTTATACTCCAAGGCGCCATCGCACAAGTGACGGTATAAAGAAGATAGTACGGCACTGCCCCAGCTGAATTCAATAACTTTCTTTATGTCTTGCAGACATTGTAAATATACTAGTGGTAACAAATTCCCACTGGCATCGGGGCACATCACACCGCATATCAAGAATAAAGCACATGCCCGAGCATATTGTTCGACATGTTCAATTGTGCTATCATCCGTCACTGGATGCGATCGCATATGAGCGGCTAAAGAGGTAGCTCTAATCTTTCCACTTTTTATGTGGGATATGTCTGGCGTGTAACCTAACATCGCCTGACAGTAATTAGCCCACTCATTTAGAGACATTGTAGGATCAGGTCCACACACCGGATCCCCTTCAATCGGCAAACCCCATATTAAGGCGACATCCATTAAAGTCACCGTTGCTTCACCAACAGGCAGGTGAAATGTATGGGTTTCAGGCCGCCACCTCTCCACCAAAGCGGTTATTAAGTGGTTGTCCGGGTAAAACCTCCCGCACCTATACACACTTTATTAAGGGAAGAATGTAGTGTCCAAAATATCAGTATTGGTCCTAGTAATACTAGGAATGAACCTGAAGATATAATTGGTCCTAGTAATACGGCCAATACAGAAAACACGGACCCTTGTGCGGACTCCTTAGGTCCAATTTCCTCATCTGAAACGGAAGTTGAAAATTCAGATGAAAATTTGGATGACAATGAAGCAGTAGTAGACGAAGAAGATGTTACTGCAGCTAATGTAAATTCCGACGGTGTCGAAGCAACAATCAATATCGACTGCGACGCCAACATTCCATTTTACACAATGAGTGGACCCGAAGTTGCAGCTGACTCCATGCATAATCCTACGTCTTCGTGGGGAAAGTTTTACGATCCTAGCCGAGGGATAATTGAAAAGGACATGTTATTCAGGGATAAGAACGCGTTCGTTGCAGCGATTAAGGATTTCTCGATACGACATGCCAGACGTCAGTTTCGAGTTGTCGAAAGTAAACCCCTCCTTTTAGTTCTCAAATGTGAACACAGTACTCCTTCTCAAGAGTGTCCTTGGTATGTTAGGGCATCATTTAAGCAAAAACTGGGGATGTTCAAAATAACCAAATATGGTGGAGATCATAGATGTTATATGAATGATATATCTTCTGATCATCGCAACCTGGACAAAAATTTCGTAGCTTTCTTGATTAAGGAAAATGTTCGGGTCAATCCAGCAATCAGCGTGTCAGAGGCCCAAGCAGACGTTAAAAACGCAACCGGATACTCGATTTCATATCAGAAGGCATGGCATGGTATTAGACGGGCGATTGAGAACACTTACGGGACATGGGAGAGCTCCGTAAGAAAGTTGCCTAAGTTTTTGGGTGCATTGCAAAAGTGGAACTCGGGCACCATTGTAGAGTGGAAACACCATGACACCAACGTCCCACATAAAAAGATTATCAAATATGTTTTTTGGGCGTTCGAGCCTTGTTATACTGGGTTCAAGTACTGTCCACCGATTATCAGTGTTGATGGGACACATCTATACACAAAATACAAACATAAAATGCTGATAGCCGTTGCGGTGGATGGAAACAAACAGATATTTCCCCTAGCATTTGCTATTGTGGACGAGGAGAATTTTGAAGCTTGGAAGTGGTTTTTGGATTTGATTTGCAAGTACGTCATACGTGGGAGGGCTCAGATGTGCATTATTTCAGATAGAAATGCAGGTCTTTTAAGTGCAATCGAGTCAATACCAACATTTAATGCCCCACATGGAGTGAGTCGTTTTTGTTTGAGACATGTTTGTTCAAATTTCAATTCGCATTTTAAAGATGTGCAATTGAAAGATCTGTGTTGGCGTGCTGGATCTGAACACCAAATCATTAAGCATAACAGTGTTATGAACGAAATCAGAAATCTAAACCCAGCTGCATTCTTGTATCTCAATGAAATCAATAAAGAACAATGGGCTTTCGCGCATGATGGTGGCTGGCGACATGGTATTTTGACCACTAATGTGTCTGAATCGTTTAACGGTGTCTTAAAGGGTGCTCGACGTCTTCCTCTAACAGCTATAGTGGAGATCACGTTCAAGCGATGCGTTGCATATTTTAGAGAACGAAAAAAAGCTGTGAGGAGAATGCAGAGTAATGCACAATCATATACTGATTTTGCTCATTCAAAATATCAGTATTGGTCGCATATGTCTGTGGGCCATGTGGTTACCCAGATCGATTACCATGAGCAATCTGCTATGGTGGTCACGAAACCAAGACCAGGCAAAGGGGGCCACATGCATGCTGTTAGGCTTTCTACTAGAGACTGCTCTTGCGGCAAGTGGACCTTATATGGTATTCCATGTTCTCATGTGATGAGTGTATGCGCTGATTTACGGATTAATGCTACTTCATTTGTACAACCGTATTATTGCTTGGTAAACTACAAGCGAACATATGCTGCTGCATTCCAACCCTATTTAGGGGAGGAATATTGGGATGAGCCTGATTTTCAGTTATTTCATGACACCACTTTAAGAAATATTTATCGCCGAGGAAGAAATCGAAGGTCGCGAATTCCGAATGAGATGGATTGGCCTCAAGCACGAGCTAGACAACATGCTAGGAGAAGACATGCTCGTCGACAAGGAGAAGGAACCAGTCAACAACCTCTTCGACATTCTCAAACATTGCAAACACAAGAAACTCAACAAGCAAGCTCACAATCTGAAGATTTCTAATATCATGTACAAACCTTATGAAGATTTGTGTAATGTAAGTGATTATGTTAAAGAGAAAAAATCATGTTATATGTGGAGTTTCATGGTTTCATATATGTGTAATTTATTTTCGAATTTTTTTACGTCACCTAAAAAAAAAAACAATATATATATATATATATATATATATATATTATTGAAGTATCAAATATATATACATATATATGTCAATATCATTTAGCTGCTTTCATTTACGTATGTTTTCTACATTTTTTTATACGTTAATATTAAATGAATACAAACGTCCCATCAACAGTTTTACTAACTTTATGCCCAAAAACAAAAACAAAAAGAAAAAAAACATAAGGGACCCAGGAAGAAACCATTATAAATATGTGTGTGCTGAATGATTTTACTTACCTACAAATATGGATCATCCCCTAGAATTCTCTCCTCTTCCTCCACAATCAAAATGTTATAACATGTTTGAAGCTCAGTTCTACTCAAACACCGACTGGACAAAGGAAATGGAGACCGTGCTTGTGGATACTCTTGTGAAGGACGTCGAAGCAGGTGATTGGGAAATTGGTAACCATAATAGCAACTGCTTGTTGAACGTAAGAAATGTGTTGAAGAACCAATTCAAGGAGCGTAACTTCTCTTACGTTGATGTGAAAAGGCGGGTTGATTTGCTACAATCGCGTCACTACACGTTCAAAAAAATGATAATGACGGCCGGAGTTCGTATGGTTGGTGAAAGACGGTATATAAACCATAAAGACTATTGTTGGCGTTTATGGGTAATTTTCTCTATACTTTAAGCAATCATTTATTTTATTCATTGTAAATATTTATTTCACGCTTCTATTACTTATTCTTACATTTATAGGATCGTGATCCCAAAATGACAAATACAATTGCATACCTAATGGATGATGAGCCATTCTTCGACCAACTTGAGCAGCTTTTCAATTTTGAAGATAATGATGTCGTCAGTGGACCATCTTCCTCAACTAGGCAATAAAATGAATTGGTTTAGCTATAATTGCTATTTCAAATGTTGGACTTCCATGAATATTGTAATAATAATATTGTATTAATTATTGTATAGAGTGATATATAGGTATCTTAAGTTTGTAAAAATTATGAAATAATTTAATAAATAAAGTTCATTATTATTATATAACATATATATAACACAACAACAAACTATTATACCGAATAAATATATAATTTTTTCATCTTAAATCAAAATTTTCAAAAGTAAATTATTATGATGTTACTTCATATATATTTTATATATTTAGTTAATAAATAAAATTATATATATCTATATATAATATATAAAACAAATAAAAAAATGTCATCTTGCCGTTTTCTTAAAATCTAACGGTTATTCAATTATTTTTATTTACTTAATAAATAAAATATATATATATATATATTCAATAAATATATTTAGAATATATATATATTTTATAAATACATATCTATATATAATTAAAAAATTAAAAAATGTTAACTTAATTTAAATTATGATTTAATATATATTTTTTCTTAATAAATAATTTACTTTTAAAATTTATAATTTAATATATATTCTTACTTAATAAATAAAAATATATATATATATTCAAAATAAATTATATACATATTATAATAATACGAAATAAAAAAAAAACAATAAACGTCACCTAAGGTGACGTTTTTAAAAAACGTCACCTAAGGTGACGTTTTTAGTTATATAGATTATAGGTTGTATATACACATATATATATATATATTTATTTATAAAATATATATTTATAAATAATAATATATATAATATCCGAATATATATATATAAATTTATATATTAGTATTATTATATATTTTTTTAATTAATTTAAAAGATATTAATTAAAAATAAAAAATTATTATTTAATTTAATAAATATTTTTATATATTATTATTATTACATATATTATTATTACTATATATATAATTTTTTTATATATTCACTTAATAAATAAAAATATATATATACATATTCAAAATATATATTCTTATTTATAAATAATAATTTTATAAATACATATATATATCATATATATTATAAAAATATATTTAAATATTTCTTTTATCTTAAATAAAAAAATATTTCTTTTATCTTAAATAAATATATATATATATATATATATTTATTTATTTATAAAATATATATTTATAAATAATAATATATATAAATTTATATATATTATTAATTTAAAAGATATGAATTAATAAAAAAATTATTATTTAGTTTAATAAATATTTCTGTATATTATTATTACATATATTATTATTATTATTATATATTTTTTTTTATATATTCACTTAATAAATTTACAAAATATATATATATATACATATTTGAAATATATATATATATATATAGATATATATATTACAGGTTATATATATATATATATATATACAGGTTACATATATATATATATATATACATGTCGTAAATTTTTTTTTTTTTGGCATTATTTTGAAAAAAAACCCAATGAAATTGAGAAGCTTCAATTTTGTGTCATGTGGCACAATTGGTTGCTCAAGTAGTAATCAATGCAAATATTCCAACGTTGAGTAAATAACGAAAATTGAAAAGACTTTATATAAGAATGTAATTGACTAATTTAGCAATTTTGTTTAACCATTTTTGTTATGAAGGATTGTTGTATTATGTTTCATTGTTCAATTCTATCTTTGCGGTCTAGGATGCGGTAAATAACATGCACTTGAGTTCAATCAACGAATATTTAAACGGGTACACTTGAATTTTACAAAAAAACTTTTACTTTATTACAATAGTTATCCAGATTCCTCCGGTACTCAAAAAATTTACTCAAGTTCATTTCAAAATAGATTCAATTAAATCAAATAATTACAAAAACCTTGTTAGATGCTACCCTATTGTCATCAAATAGCATTGAGAGACAAGAACAACAGTTGTAGGATATATCCACCGACATGTGTGTTTAAATGACATTTGGACATTATAAGTTGTAGCAAGTAATTTGGATTTGAGGCATATATAAGGACCAACCGTAGAAATGTTGTCAGCTGGCAGTTAAGGGCTTGTAAGAAAAGTGTTTCTAAATGAGCAGAAAAATATTTAGAAGAATAAAAAATAAGAAAAAGATAAAAGAGAAAGTAAAAAACAAGAAAAAAAGAAAAGAATAATTGGTGATTGATAATAGGAATAATTGAAGTGGGAGGGGGGGAGGTCCTTTGATGTCAGTAAAAGAGTTCAGAAGAGATTCCACATGCGCAAAATTACGAATTATGTCATCCTTCTTTTTCTCATAACCCCAAAAACCCAACCCACCATCTCGTGATTCCTCTATGCTCTTACACATGCTTTGCCACCAATAACCTCTTTTATTTATTTATTTATTATTACGGTGTCCACTCTTCATATGATATTAATTTTTTGAATAAAATTAGACATGACATAAATAATAAATGATCCCTCTAACTTTGTATTTTTAGTTGAAATCAAGCCTGATTAAAAAGCATTGCATAGACAAACGGCTTCCTTCGAGATTTATTATCGCTTTCTAATATTTTCATTGTTATTAATTCTTACCTAAAAATAATAAAAACAAACTCACGAAACTCATATTCACTTTATCTAAAATAAAAATTTTAATATTACGTAAGAAATTCATAACGAACGAGATAAATGCAAATAATTTTTTTTTAAATGTAAGTATTTTATAAGTATTGAATGTTTAAATTCTATTTTCTATTGATAGACTAGAATCGCACATATGTTCGATCAATCAAAATTCAACATAAAATATGCGTTCGACCTTATGACTGAACACACAATACAACATTAACCAACTATGATTGAACACTCAACACGATGTTCTACCAACTAGAGCCGAACACTCAACAAGCAATTTGACCAATCAAAACCGAACATTCAATATAATATTCGCCTAACCAAGGCCGAACCAACAATAAGGTGTTCAATCAATGAGAGTCACACATTAGTTATGGAGGATTTTTTTAATTTATTTATTTCTTCATTAAAAAATGGTTTTAAATCATATTAGAGATATTGATTATTGATTTTGTTTATATTAATTATTCAAAAATTCCTACTCTATTTGTTCTAGTGAGAAAGCAATAGGCGGTTGTGTGATAGATGTGTGTGTGGGAAGGGGGGAAGCGGGACGGAGGTAATAATTTTTTAAATGGTATAATAAAAATTGATGTGACGTATTAAGTAATATAAATTTTTAAAAATTTATTTTTGTCAGCATTAAAAAAATATTTTTTGAATTAAAATTTTACCAAATTTTTGTAAAAAAAAAAAAGGCTACAAGAACGCAACAATTGTAGTCTAAATTATATCAAAGATTATTTCTTATCCTATCTTCGTCTGTGATTTCAATTTTACTTTTAAGATGTCCTAATAAATTTTAAAATTAAAGATATTATGATATGAAATAAAGAAAATTAATATTACAAATTATCAAATATAAAAATTTATGAAAATTGAAATTTATGTTGAGCTTATTCAGTCAACAATATGATACAAGAGCAAAATTATGTAGAAGCAAATTGTCGACTTTCATTTTGATTAAAATAGAGATATGAGAAAAGTGAGTAATATTGAAAATATTAGTGGATATAATAGACAAAATATAATTGTACATAATTTTACTATATTGAACCAGACACCATATTAATATGGAATATTATGTGTTGCAAGTTTTCAAAACAAACATAAAATTGATACATAATACTGAATAACAAATCCTAATATTATGTATCAAATATTATCTTATCAAGTAAAGCAAACGAGCCTTTTGTGTTTAAAAAATGTAGGACGTGAGTTTACCGTAATTTATAACATAATTTTTTCTTAAAAAAATATAGAATAATTGAAATATATGTAGTTTTTTTTAAAAGCAAAAGGGCTTCCAGGTTAAAGATCAGTTTTAAAAATCAAACTCACCAACATACTTTATTTTAATTTTTAACATTTATTATTAAAAACGATAATTTGATAGCCTATTTCACCGTCTCTATCATTCTTTTTTTTTTCTTTTTTTTTTCTAAATTTGAAAATAATAGACTCGTTCAATATATAGTTTTTACTTTATTGAATTCAATTATCAATACTCCAAATCCATGTGGCCAAAAAAGAAAAAAAAATGGCAGTTACTATTACACCATATAACGTGAAAATATATTACTTTGAATTTATCTCTTGAGATCTATTATTATTACACCATTTTATCGTGACAATAAATTTCTGAATTTTTATATGAATATATTGATGATCTTAAAATATATTAGAGAACTTTCAATTTGGGCTTGAGAAAGACAAAAGAAAAAATGATTTTAAAAACTTTACATCCAAATAAAAAAGAAAAAAATTGAGAGATTATTTAATTCACATTATAAATACGTACAATAAACCAAGTGAAATATTTTAAAATTATTCTGGACAATTTTCATGGAAAGGAATTGGGAAAATATTTAAATTAGTCTCTAAGTTAGTACATCATGTTTAAAATTAAATAATTTATTATTTTTTTGGTACAAATATGACCTACAATTGTTTTCCTTTAGCTTCTTATTACCAAAAAAATAGATCATTTTAAAGTTAAAATACCTAAATAAATCAAAAAATAATTTAATAAATGAGTAATATATGTAAATAAATAAAAAAATTATCAATTTTAAATTATTTGATAATTTAAAAGAAAATGATAACTCTAAAAAACATTTAATAGATCTAAAATATCTAAAAATACCTTAAATTATTTATACAAAATAAAAATAAAATTATCTAAAAAACGTAACAAATGCTAAAATTCAACCACATTTTTTATACGCAAAAATTCCTGTGAAACGATTGCATGTGTGACACGATGTAAGGTATTACTTGTTTAACTATAAAGTATCACTATTTTTTTAAGTGTATTACTGCTGATTAGTTACCTTAAAAAATAGTAATACTTTATAATTAAACAAGTAATACTTTATAGTTACATAAGTAATACATTAAATCGTGTTATACGTGCAACCGTTTCACATGAGACGCACTCTTTTTTATAATATAATTATTAAATAGTTTTAATTTTTTGGTTGTTAAGGTATTGATTTATTTAAATATATTTAGGATTTACTTTGTTGATTTTTTAATTTATTAGTTATTTAAATATTTAGAATATTTTATATGCCTTCTATTTTAAAAGTGTGTGGATTTATTTGGCTTAATTTAAAATTTTAAAGGTTTAAGTGAACAAAAAATTAATTTATAGTATACATTTTAAGCCACTAATAATAATTGAAGAGTTAATGTGCATTTTTTGAGCGAAGGAATTTTGATAGGTTTATATGTTTGTTTTGAAATGTAGGTGTATGTGATATATTTGGATGGATACATCAAAAAAATTTACATTAAGAACGGTAGATGTCATATTAGTAGAGCGCAAAAACTTACGTGCATTGAGTCCACCGTGCAACTCAATACATAAAATTACTTGTTAACTAAAAATTATTTTTGTTTAGTCGAAAAATATTACTATTGATTTGTAACCTTAAAAATTTTAATTAAACAAATAATACTATAAATTAAGTGCACGGTACATCCGATGGATACGAGACTCATTTATAATAGAGAGACAAAAAAATTTTAAATAATAAGATATCATGTCAATAGAGTTTGGATGAAGAAAAATGTTGGATCCCAATCCATATTTTGAAGCAAATATATATACGAAATGGATCTATTTTTTAATCAAATGGAGCTATTCCTTCCCTGTGGCCCTGTTTACTTTTATGGATTAGCTTGAATTAGGATTAATAATCCAAGCATATCCCATGTTTACTTCGTGGGGTGAAAAAGTTGTTTTATCCCGGATACCCGGGATAGACACAAATTTCGAAAAATTTAGGCCTATAAGTATGGATTATATATCCCTCCATTTTTTGTGGGATTTATTATCCCTCCTAATTTTGTGTTAGAAAATAACAAAAATACCCCCACTTAAACCTACTTCCCTTTCTTCTCTCTATTATTATTATTATTATTATTATTATTATTATTATTATTATTATTATTATTGTTATTTATTATTATTATTATTATCGTTATAATTATTATTTATCATTATAATTCTTATTATTATTATAATTATTATTAATATTTTTTATTATTATCCTTATTATTATTATTTATTATTATTCTTCTTATTATTATAATTATTTATTAATATTATTATTATTATCGCTAATATTATCATGACAATTATTAGTAATATTTTTATTATTATCATCCTTATTATTGTTATTATTAATATTTATTATTATTATCTTATTATTATAATTATATTTTTTATTTTTATTATTATTGTTATTATTATTCTTATTTATTATTTTTATTATTATTATTATTATTATCGTTATTATTATTATGACATTTCCTATTAATATTTTTATAATTTTTTTTATTATTATTATTTTTACTATTATTGTTATTATTGTTATTATTATTATTATCATTATCATCATCTTTATTATTATTAATATTTTTATTATTATAATTACTCTTATTATTATTATTGTAAATTATAATTACTACTGTTATTATTTTTATTATTATAACTATTTTAATTATTACTGTTGTTGTTGTTGTTGTTATTATTATTATTATTATTATCATTATCACTATTATTATCGTTATTATTATTAATATGATTATTATTAATATTTTTATTGTTATTGTTATTATTATTATTATTATTACCACCACTACTACTGTTATTGTAATTATTATTGTTATATTTATTATTATTAATATTTTTATTATTATAGTTATTATTATTATTACTGTATTTTTTTTTATTGTTATTATTCTTATTATTATAGCTATATTAATTATTATTATAGTTGTTATTATTATAACTATATTAATTATTAATATTGTTGTTGTTGTTATTATTATTATCATTATTATTTGGTGTGTGCAAGGGTATTTTAGTCATTTTTTGCAGCATATGTATGTAATCCCATTAAGTAAACAAAAAAATTGGATAACTTATCAAACGAATCACATAAAATAAACGTGGGATAAGATAAATAATACACCCTTATCATATCCACCCTAATCCAAATTCATAAAAGTAAACACACCCTGAAGGTACAGTCACATTTTTTGAATTGAAATATTTGTGGTGCATAAAATGCAATATAAGTAAATATGGAGGGGGAAAATGCAAAGTTTGATCCTGGGCCTGGGGTCATTCCTTCCTTGTGCCAGTTTAAGTGGGTTTAGGTAGACCACCAACAACTACGAGACTCATTTCCCAAAAATAAATTAAAAATGGAAAATCAGAAACTGTTAAATAAAGTTCCGGCATTCTTTTCGGTTACTGTGTTTCAATTCATTCCTTCAAAGTTTCAACCTCTCATTCTTTCTTCATTTTTAATTTAACTTTATTTTATTTTATTTATTTAGTTATTAATTTTCTTTAAAAAAAAGACTTAGTACAAGATGCCAAGACATTGTTATCATATGATAATCCATGTACTGTAGTGGGGTTTTCTCTCAAAGAATTTTAATTTGGAAGAAGAAAAGACTCGCAATTCATATAGCTTACAATTAAGATTTTTAGTCGGGTAAAATATTTATTTTTAAAGTTTTATTAGGTACTAAACATTTGCATGAACACATGTCATTGAAAATAAAATTGACTAAACGTTAAAAATATATAAGCTGTAATTCTACAACACGTTGTTTGTGCTGTCAAACGCCTACTGGCATTCCTTCACGTTCTTTACCTGGGGGCACGAGTTTCTCTTTTATGATTTTGCATATATAGAATGTAGACGAGTATATGCGTTTCTATTGGTTTAAATTATGGAAAGTTTATCCCAAAGTTTGAATAACGTCTCGAATTCCCATATCTTTTCACTGAATACCGGGAGGGGAAGCCCTAAAATTTTGGGTCTCAGGTTCGAACAATGTCAAATAATATTCAAATATTTATTAAATATATAAATAAAATAAATATTATAATTGCATAAAAAATATATTAGAATAGTTACATTCTTTCCTCCTATTGGAAAAAAAAAAAAAAAAAAATATATATATATATATATATATATATGAGAGACAAAAAATACAAATTGCCCTTAACCCGGTCTTGTCCCTATTGGTGCCCTACCTGGTTTTGATTCTTTTGAAGATTTCTCACGCGCACTCCTTAACCCTTAAAACTCTCAACTAAATTTCATCACCCCCCCTCCCTCCCACACCAAAACAACTATGCGCAAATAATATAAATTATATATATTTTGCCTCTTAAAGCCACAAATTTCCACCCTCCTGGCTTCTTCTCTCAACTCTTTAATTCAGAGAAGAAATCCAAAATTTCTCCCCTTCCCTCTGGCGCCCGCATCAAAATTTCCCTTCTTCTCCCCTGTGATTTCAATATTGGATTTGGTGGTTTTAGGGGTTGTTAATTTATAGGTGGGAGTTGGGGTGGAAAAAATGGCAAGTTCAAACATGTCTACCATCACAGCTTCCTTGGAGAGATCCCTGCAAAACTGCTCCCTGAACCACCAGCAGAGCAGCAGCAGCAGTAGCAGCAGCAGCAACAGCGGCGGAGGGGCGGCGGCGCGTGGTCCAGACTCGCCGCCGGTGGACCTCGCCAACCAAACCGTGGACCTCAATTCGCAAGCCCCCCTCCCTTACCATTGGGAGCAATGTCTCGATTTAAAGGTAATCCAATAATGGCCCTCCAAGAAGGGACAAAGGAAATTTAAGATCGCTATCATTATTAATGTCAAGTACTGCTCTGTGTTCTCTTATGAGCCTTTTCTCTTCATTGAATGCTTGAAAACCTTAACAGATCCACCATTACTTCACCTTGGTTCTTTTGTTTACCTGGCCCCAAATGTTTCTCTTCCTTTAATGGTGGTTATTTATTGTGCCCCCTTTCTTCATTTAACTTGTTTAAATATCCCCTTTTACAATTAAAAAAACAAATGTAATCTGGGCTCTTGCTGGCCAGCCAATGGGCACCAATTTTTCTTCAAACCCCATTTTCCACCATAATTTTTATGGATTTTGGTAATTTTTACATGCATTTTCAAGAAAGCATCAAAATAGATACCTTCTTTTTTATGGGTAATAATTTTCTTGATTATATGTTGAAACAGACTGGTGAGATATACTACATCAACTGGAGGACGGGCATGAAAGTGATGGAGGATCCCCGGACGACGGCTGTGTTCGGCGGCGAGTATTACTCTGAGGACGACAGCAGCTCGTACGACAGTGAAGGGTCGTCGTCAGAATCATCTCCTTCATCGAGAGAGCAATGGGGCGGTAATAATAATAATAATCAGGAAAATTGTTATTACCAGGAGAAGAATGCAAATCAGAATGACAGCAACAACAATAATTCGAACAATGTGCTTGTGGTGGCTGGATGCAAGAGCTGTTTGATGTACTACATGGTGCCCAAACAGCTTGAAATCTGCCCCAAATGCTGCGGTCAACTCCTGCACTTTGATCGATCCGAAAATGGCTCCTCCTGAATCTTCCTTTCCGTTTCCTGGTTCTCTCTCTTGATTTTTTTCAACCATTGATTCTCTCTCTTTCTCTCTCTTGGTTTTCTTCTGAATCATTTGGTGGAGTGTTTAGTATTGGATGTTGATGTGGGCTGCAGTTTTTTCTGGTATGAGACAAAAAGGAATTCTCATTCTTGTTGCTAATTATTTCAATTTCTTTCATGTTGTGTAATTTTAAAAATATTCTTTGTTTTGGATTATTCAATACATTTTCCTGCATTTAAGTATTTTGTTTCAGTTTTACTACATGCATTTGAGTTATTCAGCAGTTAATTTGACTGGCAGATGATTGAATGATGTAGGTGAAGATTGCTTACTGATGCAGGATTTCTGTACTTGAATTTTTTCCATGAAATCTGAAACCAGTATACCAATATATCTTTTGCTTGCATTCTATTAATTTTACATTTTTTGCTACTTTGTTGCTGCTCCGGTAAATATATCTTCTATTATTTTATTTTCAGCAGTCTTTACAGTATGCTGAACAAAAAGCATTCCTTTATGGTAGACTTAAAAGTTCAAATTTAACTTTGAAGTTTATCTAAAAGTTTTCTAGAATCATGCTTTTTTTATAAAATACCTTTCGAGCCTAAATTTTTTTATTAATTTTTTTAAATTTAAACGGTTTTAGTAATGATAATTTTTTAATCAGAGTTTTCAAGCCGGTGATATTGTTGAATTACAATTTTTTTTATATTGTTAAATTATAATGTTTTTTTAAAAAAATTGTTGATCAATGGTCGCCTATTTTATTATGAGCGATATTCATGTGCGACATTTGCACACATCAATTGAGTCGACCTTACTCGAACATGCAGATCGACACAAAAATAAAAAATTAAAATAAGAATCTTATTTGAAAATTATTTTTTGCTATATAATAAATGCAAAAATTAAAGCTTCGTTTTATTAATTAAAAAAATTGAAATATTTGATTTTTTAAATAAATTACATGTAATTGATCAAATCATAAATAAATTAAATCATATCAATGAAGGTCTACCGGAAAAATATTTTTTCCAACAAAATATATTATATTTTTATTATAGTGAACTGGCAAATATAATGAATAGATTTTAAACCTAATACTTTTATGATGAAATGTAACGTTTTTTGAAAAAAAAAAATCAAAGGTTTTTCATTGTAAAACATTTATTTAAAAAAAAATAAAAAAATTATAACTTAAATCAACAACGCGTAAAATTATGCAGACAACTGTGATGATCCACATATTTTTTAGCGATTTTGGATCAAGTTGGATACATGTATTTTGAGTGGATTTGAGATTGGGCCGACCTATAACACTGATCGACTATGGCAAACAATTTTTTGTGTTTTATTACATGCAGCGTATAAGTTTGTAAGTTTTATTATATAGAGAATTAATACTGTACACACCTTAGTGAACATATGTTCGAATATACATATGTATATATATAAAGTATAATTAATTTGTATTTTTTTTTGAAGCAAAGAGCTATTAAATTGTGAGTTTGGTGCATTGAAGTGATGGTAATTAAATAATATTTGATGGTAATGATGTCATTACAGCTGGAATTAATGTGGTTAATAAATATTTAAAAAGATACAAAACGTAAATAGTTTACTAAAATTGAAGAAAATTCTCCTTGGTTTGAGGGGGAAAACATCCTCTCACCACCATGTTACATTCCTCTAAAGTCAAAACACATCTTCCTCCCATCTATTTTATTTTTTATTAAAATACAAAACTTATTTGAATCACCTAAGCTCCCTTTATTTTTTTTATTTTCCTTTTTCTTTTGCTTCTTTTTATTGCAATAATTCAAAATCTGTTTCTCTTCCTAAACTATCTCCACTTTTCCAGAAAATTGCTGCATCCAAATTCCAACTTTTTTTTTTTAATAGGAAAATGCAACTAGGATTTTTTTTTAATTATTATTAATACATAATTTGGATACATTTGTATTGAAGACCACCTTTTAGGGTCGGGTTGGATCCGTTGTTACGATTGAACCGGTCATCAAATTGTTTTGAAGAGCTAAAAGCAAAAACATTCTAGTCAAACCTTGGTTACACACATCTTTTATACTTTTTTATTATATTCTTATTTATAATCTTGGTTAGATATGTTCTTTTTATTGATATTTTAACTTTTTTATATGTTTACTTAAAAGTGATCAATCCATCATATTTTAATAAATTAGATAAACAAAAACGATACTCACCATTCCTAAAAGAAGAACAATGAAGAATCTTGTTCGTACAACTATGACTGATTTTTATTTATTTATTTTGAAATAGAGGAATTGAGTAGAGTTAGGAAACCTATTAAGATGATTAATTTGAAGGGTACTCAGTTTGAACTTAATAAATCCAAAGTAATGTATGTAGTTGCGACAGATGTAGGCTATATGAACCCAAATCATTAATCATGTTTATGGGGATTTTCAACCCGTAATTTAAGGATTTGGCTTAATCCAAAACATAAGCATTATTAAGCATATCCGTTTCTTTCCTTTGTTTGATTTTTTTTAAAAAATTTTTTATTCAAGGGATGAAAATGTGGCAGGGACATCGTTTGTAGAATAATTTGAAGGTGAATAAAATAGTGTGTAGGTCAAATTTTCGATTCTCAAACAACTAAAAAACAAAAGATTAACTTATTTTTCTAAAAATAAATTATTTTCCAATATGTTTAGTTGTTTCGTACACCGACAACGTGCATAGAACTTTCTTCAGTCAATCATGAGATGCTGCGTAGGTTTCCCAAGTTTGAGAGCTAGAAATATTTGAATTATAATAATTAAAAAATGAAATAATAAGTATAAGACCTTTCTATATATATACCTAACCATTGGGCCATATAAAATATTGATCAAGAATATGTAAATTTGGATGTTAGGCTACAATCAATTAATGCCATACATTTACTTTGGCATTTTGAATGAAATTAGGTAAGTGACATAATTTCCTCCTTCATCAAACTTCCACTATGTCGTGTCTCAAATTGATGTTTTTTTTTTCAATTTATCATTAATATTTGATACTTGTAAGGGTTTATTGTTATTATGTATTGATATTAATTTTGACATCACGGACAAAACCATCAATTATTTAGAATCGGGGAGAGCATACATAAATTTCAGTTATAGGTTCAGCACATTGAAACACACACACACACATATATATATATAATATATTTGTCATAAATGAAGGAACAAAATTTATCATTGCATACGTGATATGTGAACATATATATGAATATATTTAGCTGGTATGTGCATGTCAGCTCAATGAGTTACATTTAATGTATAATTTACTAATGTATGCATTAATTATATATGTCATGCCCCCTTGGACAAATCCATGCATAGTGGCTATATATATATATATATAGAGAGAGAGAGAGAGAGAGAGGGGGGGGGGGTGAGAGTGTGTTATAAATTGTAAAATTACTGCATGAATTTTAGGCGGGTATTAAGAATATGGGTAACCCGTAAAAGATTTGGGAATTGAGGACAGGAAGTAAAGAGAAAGAGAGATGACATATACGGAAATATGGGAAAAGAATATAGGTCCACTCTAGGGGGTGGGGATGCGGGGTGGTGTGAGAATGAAATATGAGATGATGATAGCTGGAGAGAATGAAGAAAACAAAGGACCCTTTTGATTCAAATTGCATGGCAGAAAGAAAAAGGAATCTGGGCAGAAGAAAGGCCTACAAAGAAACTGTGAAGACAGAGAGAGAGAGAGAGAGAGAGAGAGAGAGAGAGGAAGCACCATAGAAAGAGATTGATGGTCAGCACAAAGAGATAACAGAGCCAAACATGGAACATGAGATGGACCTTTCTCTATCCCCATTGTTACTCCCATTGTCTCTCTCACTCCATCACCATCTCTCTCTCTCTCTCTCTCTCTCTCTCTCAATCAGTTACCATGGTCCAGGAAAAGGGTTTTATGTATATGTTTTTACTTTTTACGTATACATGTTTCTGTATAATGAACATATATATACACATATGTACAAACTTACATAGCTTATATACCTGGAGGGAGTTATTCCTCATTTTCCATATGTATATATTATTATCTGTTGTGTAGAGGGAGAGAGAGAGAGTATGGATAAGGTTTGCAGAGAGAGCGAGTGAGGGCGGAAATGGGCCATTTGTTGCGCGATGTTCGAAGCAGTTTCTGTTGCTTCTTTTCCATCTTTTTTCTGATGGAGTTGGAATTGTTTCTGAAGAAGAGAATCTCTCTCTGTCTTATTTTGCTTTAGTCATCCTCTTGTTCCCATCTCCTACTTCGCATCTTTCTTTCAGACATTAATCTCTCTCTCTCTCTCTCTCTCTCTCTCTCTCTCTCTACTCCTACCTACTCCCTTCTTCCTTTTCTCTAATGCCTCATCTTTTTTGCCACTTCTTGGACTAGACTTTGATTTAGCTTAAAACAATGGTAATCAAATACCATTTATTACGTGCTCAAGAGTTATAATTCCTACCATGGCAATTCCAGATGTTCAGCATCATATTGCATTTTCGGGATGACAATAAGTGCTCATTGTATGAATTGAGAACAAATTTGGTCTGCCGGGTCCAATTTTCATGTAATTACACGTGAGGAACCTTATTCGGGTTCCTGGACCAAATTTGCTAACTGGGGCTAATATACTCATATATGATAATTAAAGTAATAGAAAATTAATAATTATGCAAATTTGGAAAAAAATATATTTAAAGTTTCATAATTATACATAAGTCCACATAATAATATAGAAAATTATATTACAATTTTTAGAAAATTAAAAGTATTTTTAAAAACAAAATTCAGATTGTAAATATCATAAATCTTGTACAGTGTTACTTATATAACATAATTTTCAATTACAATTTCAATTACAAGATACAAATAGCGTTCATGTAAAGTAGATAAGGCAATATCCAAATTAAAAGAAGAAATCAAAAGTGTCACAAGGTACTCTTAACACACACTCTAGAACCACACAAAGAGTTTAGATAGCAAGACACGAGAAAATAAAATATTTGAAACAAACTTGAAAGTTCATAAATATGATTTGAAATATAAATATATTAAAGTATTATAGAAAATATAATTTATTATCTGAAAATAGGTTGTCCCGTATGCAACACTATTGAGGCAGGAACTACTAAAATGATTGTAACTTTTTATATGAATAATATTTTTTAGCTTCGCTTTTCTTTAAAAGTTAAATTTGCATAATTTTTCAATATATAATGTATAATCTGCACTATACTTATTTTTCATTAAAAAAAATATTACTTTGTGAACTCGACATAACATTCAAATTATAAACCACAATTTCCTGAGGGTTCATTTCTATCTAAAAATACTATAGCCTTTTCAATGTACAATGCATTTTTCTTATAGCTAGTCAGGACGAGTTTGAATCATCTATTTTATTTTGTATTTTATCTTATACTTTAATAATTTTTAACATTATTAATTAGTAATATTATTAAATACACATAATATTATTTTTAAATATAAATGAAACAAATTGAAGATTCAGAGAGAATATGAGGTTACAAGTCCATAGTTGTTCTTACTTCTTAAAATCATTAATAGAATCTACTCATATATAAGGCATCACTTCAATTTACCTGAATATACCCTAATAAGTACTTAAATATTTTATGCATTTTCAATATATATTAGCTTAAACAAGTTGAATTATTGTTTTCTATAATATATATATATATATATGCATTAAAACTATAATAATATAAAACCAGTCAGGATGGTGACTCAACTTTCCGGACCAACTTATTTTGTTCCATCTGTTTCCGTCAAGGACGGAATAACGGGCCTGAAATCCTCCATTTGGGCTTTACTTAAAAAATTCGATTTTTATAGGCGAGGGACGCATCACCATCAATAACAATACAAACCGATGTACAAACTGTAATGTTTGAAGTACAACACACACAAACCTAACCTCTCTCTAAAGCAGAAAACAGAAGATATTCACAAACAAACAAATCAACTAAAATGTGTACTACAACCTATCTTGCAAACAGGATATTAATCATAAAACACAGGATCATGGCGCAATTACTTCCTGGCCCGAGACTGGCTGGGCCGCATATGACCCGGCCCTGAAATCGGACACACTGTCCAATAGATGGTGTGATGCTTTCTCAAAATTAACGAAGCCCATGAACCAAAACTCATGACCATCCACAGTCACGATATGGATATACTTTTCTTGTTGTTCTTGTCTCATGATCACAGGGTTCACATTCTCTATCTGTCCCAAAGGTATTGCCACCTGTTTCGGCCAACAAAGAACAATGCTCAGATACTAAACCATATGCCACTACATCCACAGATAACAATCAGAAGAGTTCAATTTGTGAATCAAAATATAGGCTAATGTTCTATCTATACTTCCATTAATGATCACTTTGATGAATATCTTTTGATAGATTTGTTACATAACAAAAGTTCAATGTTGTTACCTTATAGTAACTCCAGGCCTCCTGGCCAGAAGGGGCTCTGAAAGATAAGGGACGATCGCTGCAGAAAGCAACACGAGCTGTGGATAGGTACAGAGTACCAGCGACAGGGCCCGTTGTTGTGGAAAGATAACAGGCAAATGTCTTCTTCAACTTCTCACTTGGATCAGCTTGAAAAATCTGCTTGAAGAGAGACTCAAATCCCCCTTCCGTTAAGGCTTTTGCTGTCAAATTAACCTTCCCCCAAGCAGCTCCAGATAAAGATGGCCCAGTTTTTACTGCAATGAAATATACACAAACTAAATTAACCCACCAAAAAGATCGTGATAAAATTTATCATATCCTAGTGATTTTACAGATGATCTTGCCAACTACTGGTATATGGACCGAGCCAAATCGATGTAGTAGATTCTGGCAGTACATACAATTATTCACATTGTAGCATACCAAAGCTCAGGACCTCTTCTAATTAAACCAGAGACAGCCTAAAATCATTTTAATAGTTGATCATCTTTTCATTTGGAGTAATACAACATCACCTAAAAATCATGTTCTCCTGTCAAACAACATTTCAGTTTGTAAATAATGGAAATTCTTGATTGCGCAGACACGATTCAATCTTTATCTTACAGTATCAAGATTATTGAGCAAGCGTTTTTCGTCATTGATATAAGAAATCCTGGGTGTCTGAACCTGAAGTTCCACTAATCCTAGGTTGCATTTGGATTGACTGGATTTGAAAAGAATGGATTTCCAATCAGGGCGGACTTCAAACCCATCCAGATCACTATGAGTGATTCATCCCCAAATGCTTCACTAATCAATTCAAAATCATAAAATCCCTTCAATCCAAACGCAACCTTGTTCTTCTTTCAGGCCTTTACAACATCGGCATCCTAGTTACCATTAAATCTTCATTCTCAATTAAACGTTTAGTAACCAGCATTTACCAACACACATACAAGAGAAATTCAATAATTTAACAAAAGATTAAACCAAGTATCTGGCTTTAAAAGCAAGCAACAAGAGCATAAGAAACTTACAGTGTTGCCAGATATTACGGCCCATTTCTTCAGCCTTGTGACTCCAAAAATTGAACGTATTGACGACGTATTCAAAAGGGTTGTCGGCGGGCTTTTGCACAGGGGAATACATCACATAAGGCTGCTGCTGGTTAAGGTAATACTGCTGCGGACCTTGGGCCTGCCAAAGCGCAGCCTGCTGATTGTCGGGGTGAACCGTTGGGGCTGCGGGTGCGCCCATTATGTGGGTGCCCCATTTCTTGGTTTCTTCCTCCGGCGGCGGCGCCGCCGCTGCTGAGGGTTCATGGGATTCTGATTGTTGGCTCGTTTTCTGGTTTTCATCTGCACTCGCCATGATGATTAGACAGAAAAAGAGCTAGTCAATGGAAGATGAAGGTTAATGATAGTGAGACTGGATTTATATAAGTTATCCTGCGAAAAGAAAACTTAGGCGCGTTAGTTTTGCTAGAACTGTCTGAATTGATGACGAGTTAAGGAATACCGAGACCGATTGTCTTGATACGCGATTCCTTCCTGTATTCGGTCCACGTGGCTCCATCAAGGAATGTTCCCGATGGAGGTAACTTACCCGATCTGGGTCCCACTTCTGATAGATGTAGCTATTTTATTAGCCTTTCGATATGATGATGAAATTAACAAGTAAGGTCTAAATGAGGATGAGGAAGGAAAATGAATGAGTTGGTCGGGTATAGCTCGATATAACATATAAATTAATTTTAAGAAACATTCCTCAATTGGTGTTTTTTTTTTTTTTTATAAAGGGTTGGTCGGGTATAGCTCGATATAATATATAAATTAATTTAAAAAAATTAATTCATGAAGATATTAAAATTTCACATTTCTCAATTGGTGTTTTTTTTTTATAAAGAGTGCCGCTATTTGCATAATAAAACTCCTAAATATACTTTAAAATATTTAGGATAAAATTAGTTATAATTAAAATATTTTTATATATTTAAAATTAATCTAATTTTATTCTACTTCTCATTTTGTCTTATTTTTTCTTTACCCAATATTTCTTCTCCTTCAAATTATAATTTTAATTCAAAAATTAGGAGTTTATTTGCAACCATGAACAAGGGTATGATTGTGTTTGAGTTTATTTGCAAGCACACCTGCTTTAGGCAAGGGAATTCCTCCTAAAATATCACATCCTTGCATGTTTATTTCCTTCTTCATTTGCTTTGATAGAGCTACGCACGATGATGAAGGTTGTACTACTACCCAAATACGAAGCTCTACCACAAGCAAGAAATATACGCTCTGCAATTTCATTTAGTGGGATAGAAAATACCTGCAGAAGAGCAGCATATCTTGGATTCGTGCATGAGGGGCAAATCTCCTCTCTTTATTTTTTGGATTTTTTTTTCCTTTCCTTATTTGTATTTATTGTTTTGCTATTCTTTGGTTGTTGGCTATGGTGAGGAGTGGGTTGTTCCGTAGCTTTCTCAAGGAATCCGATCACCTAACCTGATCGGTTCTTCACAAACATTGCCTGAGAATTCACATTTCATATGCAATCTTGGTCAGTGTGTTATCATAGCTCATACCTTTCTTGAATCCTGAGTTATGGTTGTAGGATTAAAAACAGAATTTTGTTTACGGTTGCAAATAAAATTAGTGATAAGAGATATCCTCTTCTAGCTTGGGGAACAAAGCAAAATGATGTTAGTTGATCATGGGTGATTCTAAGAACTTGTATCCTTCATTTGTTGGAGTTTGATTGTAATCGGAACGTGGATTATTCTTTTAGGGGGTTCAAATTTAATCAGAACTCCATTTGCAGATTTGCTCCATTGTTTTTTTGTACTGCTGCAACCTCTTCTATATTGTGAAAACTCCTTCAACATAAATATATCTTAAGATCGCATTTAGTTATTGGGCATGTAATAAATATTGGAGAAACTTTCATGTCTTCATTCCTAGTTAGAATAATATTTATATAGTGTACATAATAGGAGTTTAGGGTTAGTAAGGCTAATAAAGTAATTAACTAAATTAATTACATTGATATTTACAAATAAATATATATATGCTCTGTCACACCCCCACAGTCAAATCAGAAGGTTCTCGAACTCTTAGACTGTCCCAAAAATCATCAAAGAGTATGTGTGGAAGCCCCTTGGTAATTGCAATCTGATTAGGTAGGTAGGGGTGGGTGTGTTTGGCTAACTAAGGTGCTGCCATAACCACATATAGGAATCGTATGACCATAACCAACAACAATACCATCAGAATTGCTCGAATAAAAATAAGATGAGGGTATACCAGAATTTTTCCTCATATGTGATGTCGCGCCCATGTCCATGTACCAATTCTTATCCAGCGGGTTCAAGAATAAAGAGTGTAAAGCAGACTCCACATATGTTGGAGCATAACCAGTAGCAAAAGGAGTTGGGGCTGTGTAGTGAGCCTGTTGTGGATGGGGCATAAGCTCACCTAGCTGCCTCGCAGACTGGGCAGGTCGTGACAAGGAGAAAACGGGTAGGGATAAGGTGGTGTCAACCAAGGCTGTGGTGCTCAAGATGCTCAAGGAGCATAGGCCCATGGCTGGGGAGGCCATGCTTGTCGCGAGACATGTGGGTGGCCGTTGTAATCTCCCTCACGACCATTACATTTGTTGTTTGTTTCTATTGGTATTACGACCCCCTTGTTGTTCTTCTTGCGATAATTGTCACTCGACCCCCGAGATTGAGAAGTAGCGGCATGGGCAGGAGGGGATGGCGGGTGAGAACTCCTAGAGTGCATAAGAAGGGCTGAGTTTGAACCTGATTCCCTTGCGGTTCATTTGGCCATACTTGTTTCTTCTAATGAAAGCATGGAGCGGGCTTTAGCAAACGATGGCAGTGGGTTGCTTTGTTGAATAAGAATGGCAAAGCTACCATAAGCATTGGTGAGACCAGCAATGAGAGTGAGAACCGTACAAGAATTATCAACCTTGGCACCCACGTTGGTTAGTTGATCAGCCAACATCTTCAAACGTTGACAATAAGTCATCATGTTTGGGAAATCACGAAGATGTGTGTTATTAAACTCATTTTCAAGATGAATTGCCCTGGTGCTTCTATTGTCTTGGAACAGCTCCGCCAGTCGATTCCAAGCATCCATAGCAATATCATCGGGATGAAGAATGGTATGAAGGAGATCATTTGATATAGTGTTATATATCCATTGTAATACAATGGCGTCAAGACGAGACCAATGCTTTGGATCAATAAGAGACAAGTGTGGGGTTTGTGTATCCTTGTCCGATGGGGATGGAATGATATAGTCAAGAACCAAATTAGCCCATGCATGAATCTTGAAAGGGGCTGCCTGGGAATTGTATTGTCCATTCTCAAGGTCAAGAGTGTTAGAATATATGTCAATATATTTTGTTAGTTGTATATTTAGGATATACTGTTAGTTGTATATTTGTTATTTAAATTCATTGTATATTTATCTCCTTAATTATAGGGAGTTAGGCCCTAGTTTATAACCTTACCATATATAACTTAGGTTGTATATATTGCTATTAATAGGCTTGTGAATATTCAAGGAATTATCTCCTTTCATGGTATCAGAGCCCTAGGAAAAGATCTTCACTCTTCTGCACCCTAACCGCTCCTCTTCCTGTTGCATTCTTTTTCTTCTTCTTCTCTAATTCTTAATTCTCATTCTCCATGGGTGAATCAAAGTCTTTTTTCACCCTACTCATACTGTTTCCAACATCAAGAATCTTGTTCCCATCACTCTTGAGATGGAGAACGTTCAATATGTGACATAGGCGGAGCTCTTTAAAATTCACGCAAAATCTCATAAGGTACGTGATCATATTATTCCTCCGGCTAAGGGCAAAGAGAAAACGCCTAAGACCGAAAAAGAGATAGAACTATGGTCGACTCTCGACGCTACCCTTCTTCATTTGATTTATGCCACAATCTTTCATGATCTGTTACACACAATCCTTGAACCCGACACCACGGCAATGGAGGCTTGGAATAGGTTGCGTGATATTTTCGAAGACAACAGACATTCCAGCATCGTTACGCTTGAGTATGATTTCACTCACACAGACATGGAGAATTTCCCAAATGTCTTTGCCTACTGTCAATATCTCAAGTCATTGTCGGATCAACTTAAGAACGTTGGCTCTCCGGTGGACAATAGTCGTCTGGTTCTCCAATTGGTGTCCGGCCTCACCGAGTCCTACACGGGGGTGGCCACACTAATTCGCCAAAGTGACCCTTTACCATAATTTTATCAAGCCAAATGAATGCTTGTTCTTGAAGAAGTGGGCCTGAAAAATGTAACTCAAAACACCACTTCTGTCCTGGTGGCTCGGGACTCAGATGATTCTCAAGATGGAGCTGATCAGTCTTCATCTCATTGTAATAACAATGGTGGGAAACAACACCAACACCATGGCAATTCTAGGAGGAATCGCAACTCATCTGGTGGTCATGGTGGTGGAAAAGGAGGTTCTGGTGGTAGCTCCGATGGTAGGGGCAAAGGTGGCGGCAATACCAACCAGAATGGTGGCCAGCAGCAAGCCCCAAATCAGTGAACGTCCCAGCAGTGGCCTTGGCCATGGATGCAGTGGGCTATACCACCATGCCCATTTTCCGCTGCCCCATGGGCCAAGCCCAACTTCCAGCAAGGCCAGCGCTAGCAACCTGGTATCCTCGGACCTAAATCGCATCAGGCTTATTCGGCTTCTGGACCGACACCAACTGACATAGAGGCGGCGTTGCACATCCTCGGCATTACTCCTCCGGATCCAAATTGGTACATGGACACCGGTGCCACTTCTCATATGAGTGGTGATGGCAAAACTCAACAGGTTGGAGTAGATTGTGGTGACACTTTTAGCCCGTTGTCAAACCGTCTACTATCCGCACAGTTCTTAGCTTGGCTTTATCTAAATCTTGGCCAATTCACCAACTAGACGTCAATAATGCTTTCTTACATGGTGAATTTAAAGAGACCGTCTACATGCATCAGCCTATGGGGTTTCGGGATCCTGATAAACCCAATCATGTGTGTTTATTGAAGAAATCTCTTTATGGACTGAAACAGGCTCCACGAACATGGTACAGGAGGTTTGCTGGTTATGTTCATACTCTTGGATTTTCTCACAGTACATCCGATCATTCACTTTTTGTCTATCGGAAAGGTAAATCTATGGCTTATCTTCTATTATATGTGGATGATATTATTTTGACCGCTTCTTCTGATGAGCTTCGTAAGTCTATCATTACTCTTCTTAGCTCAGAATTTGTTATGAAGGATTTGGGTGAGCTTAGTTATTTTTTGGGGGGATAGCTGTGACTCGTCATGCAGGTGGTCTGTTTTTATCACAGAAGAAATATGCCATATAAATTATTGATCGAGCCGGTATGTCTTCTTGTAAGCCATCACCAACTTCGGTTGATACAAAACCAAAGCTCAGTGCGTCATCTAGCACCATATTCGAGGATCTTTCACTCTATCGGAGCCTTACTGGGGTTCTTCAGTACCTTATTTTCACCAAACCTGATATTACATATGCCATGCAACAGGTGTGTCTATTCATGCACGACCCGAAAGATGAGCACATGCACGCTCTCAAGCGCATTTTGCGCTATATTCAGGGTACTCTTGATCATGGACTCCATCTTTATCCTTCTTCTACATCGACTCTTGTTTCATATACAGACGCAGATTGGAGTGAATGTCCGGATACCATGAGGTCTACTTCCGATTATTGTGTTTTTCTTGGTGATAACTTGATCTTGTGGTCAGCTAAACGACAGGCAACCTTGTCCCGTTCCAGTGCAGAGGCTGAGTACCGAGGCGTTGCCAATGTGGTTTCGAAATCTTGTTGGTTACGGAATCTACTTTTAGAACTTCATTGTCCTATCCGAAAGGCTACATTGGTTTATTATGATAATGTTAGTGCTATTTATCTTGCTGGAAATCCTGTTCAACATCAACGCACTAAACACATTGAGATGGATATTCATTTTGTTCGCAAAAAGGTTGCTCGTGCACAGGTTCGAGTGCTACATGTTCCCTCCCGTTATCAGATTGTAGATATATTTACCAAGGGTCTCCCTTTGGTATTATTTGAGGATTTTAGGAACAATCTAAGCGTTCGACGACCTCCCGCTTCGATTACGGGGAAGTGTTAGAATATATGTCAATATATTATGTTAGTTGATATTTATCTCCTTAATTATAGGATATTATGTTAGTTGTATATTTGCTATTTAGATTGTTAGTTGTATATTTTGCTTTTTAGATACATTGTATATTTATCTTCTTAATTATAGGATATGCTGTTAGTTGTATATTTATTATTTAGATTCATTGTATATTTATCTCCTTAATTATAGGGAGTTAGACTCTAATTTATAGTATTACCATACATAGCCTAATTTGTATATATTAATTTTAATAGGCTTATGAATAAAAAAAAAAAAGAACGATGAAGATTGCATTCTTTATGTTTGTAACACAAGTGGCTGGGTGGACTCTGGAATCGGCCATTGAAGAAAGAGAAACGAGAAAGACAAAGAGGAGAGAATGCAATTGACGGCGGAAGAAAAAAATAATTGAAAAATCTAGACGACCAATACCATAATAGATATTGGAGAAAGTTTCCTGTCTTCGTTCCTCATTAGAATAATATTTATATAGTGTACATAATAGGAGTTTAGGGTTAGTAAGGCTAATAAAGTAATTGACTAAATTAATTACATTAATATTTACAAATAAATATAAATATGCTCTGTCAGCATGTTTGATCTGTTATAGGCGTGTTGTTGATATATAGAATTGCCACAGAATTCAACTTTTGACAAACTGTTTCAGCTTCCTAAATACTTGCTCTACAATTCTCATCCTTGGCTCGTAGAAATAGTGGCATGTATGTAATCTAAACGTATGGTTAACATTGCACCATTGTGATATTGTTACAGATATTGGTGGAAAGACGATGAGTGTGGATACTGCTGGAAATCTTTCGACTTTGTTTGGCATTGGAGGTACAATTTGTGGAGTTCTAGCTGGTTATTTGTCCGACTACCTTGGAGCTCGGGCTACTACTGCTACCATCTGCTGTGATGGCATATCGTACATATGGAAGCATTTCTAAATTGAGCAGTATTCTTTATATGATGGTAGCTGGTTTATTTGTAACCGGTCCGTATGCACTTATTACAACGGTAGCGTCTGCTGATCTTGGGAATGCTGCTGGAGCGAATGGTCGAGCATTGGCAACCGTTACAGCGATAATTGACGGTGCCGGATCTATTGGTGCCGCATTAGGTCCTTTTCTAATTGGATTTTTTTCAACATTAATGGGTTGGGATGCAGTTTTCGATAGGCTGGTACTGGGTAATCTAGCTGCTACTCTGTTTATAACTCATATGGGCATAGCTGAGATCAGACAAGTACGAGAGGCGGCAGCCCCTTTTGATGATCGCTGCAAATTTTGCATTGTTACTCAAACTCTTAAATTTGCATAATCTTGAGGGAATGAAGTCACTCATGAAAAAAATGAAGTCCCAGGGTACATTATTTGCATAATCCATATTGAACTGCCATAATTTGCATAATCTTGACGGAATGAAGTCACTTATTATAATTAAAAGGTATAATATTTAATAAAAAAAATATTAATTTTATATAAGATGTATGTAGATTTTGATATATATTTAAAAGTATGGAAGATGTGAATCTGTAAATAAATGTTTTACAAAATAACTAAGTGAGTGAAAAATAAGACAAAAAGCTAATTATTGTAAATGGACTAGAGTAATGTTTGGGCTAAAATTTAAAATATATTTGGGCTGAAACTCCTTTTACTTCTTCAGCCAATTTTAATGTGCCCACATTCCATTTCATTTGTTACGGCGACGGGGATTCCGGCAAGGCCGGTATAGGAATAGGTCGACACATTTAATACAACACTTAAGGCGGATAATATTCTATTCCAGAATATTTGCTAGATTTAATTAAAATTAAAACAAATTATTAGAAAAATATAAATATCTGGTTTAATATAATATTTTCTCAAAAGATAATACATATTTTTAATTAAACAAGTATTATTTTTAAATTAAGATAAGACCAACTTAGGCAATAATATAATTTTCATACAAACACTAATACTTTAAAACTTAAATAAACAACACTCTTCAATGTAATAGAAATAATTTTACGATTAGCAATAATATTTTTACAATTAAGCAGTAACATTATTTATATAAAAGTATCATTTTTGTATTAATGAAGAGTGGTTAAAGTTCTTTTAAACAAATATTGTAGTCTTATCATTAGATGAATTCAAAAATAATTGTTGATAACATAAGGAGTTCTTCTAGTTTGGTGGACGGTCATGGGATAGTCAATATACACCTGATATATAAATATAAAATTATAAAATAAAAATAAAAAAACTTTAATGATATATACATACACTTGGTGTATAGTGAATATCTCCGCTTCTTATTATCGCGGTGTAGTTGGCCATAGTTTGTTCCGAACTCAATTTTTGGATATGCATAATTGAATTTTTGGGGTATGTAGATTATCACTAGATTTTTAATTACACAATATTTTTTATTTAATTTTATATTTTCTAATAACTATGTATGTTATATATATATATATATATATATATTTAATAATGTTATTAATTTATATTGTGTATTAAAATATAAAACAAAATGTTAAATGAAATATGGAATAAGAATCATTATTGATTCTTAAAGAGGTATTTTAAATTGACATGCGAAATATGTGAGTCCGTGACAAAAAGAATTGAATTCACGTGATATTAATAAATAGATGCGGACCATTTCAAAGTCGTTAGAGGTGGCAGTCAAGACAACAGTTTACTGCTACCTTCATGCGTTAGGTCGTCGCTTGGGATGACTTTGTCTCATTTAATTATTGCAAATATATAATTATTTTTCAAATAAAGGTTATACATATTATAAATCTTTTTATATATAAATGTACTATAGCCTACTCTTAAACTAGAACAAATATATAAATGTAAGGGATCCGATCAAAATTTAGTAGATCTTAGGCAATCGGAACCAGAATCCTACTTTTCAAAATATATTGTTATTTTTATTATAAAAAGTATTACTTATTGCATAAAAAATATTATTGTTATTATTATTTTGAAAAAAGTTTCAAATCCTGCATGCCGGCAGATTTGTTAGGGGCATCATAGATTAAATTCATAAGGTTTTGAATTTTATAGATCGAATAAGTCTATTTACGTATAAAAAAATTCATGTATTCATATTTATTGTTTTTTTTAATTAATAATTTCCTAGTTATATTATTTTTGGAATGGGGATAATCATGATTTGGTTCTCCCAATAAAATAAGAAATGTCCGTATATTCATGAATTAAAGAGACTAGGCAGCACTAGCACGACTACATGAATTTTTTTATGTGGGAATTGTTCATAGATCATTAAATTAAATATAATTAGTAAGCCAATGAATAGGAAATGTTATTCATTTGTTTGATAATCAATATTTTAAGGAAATTAATATCTTATTGTAGTGAATTATTAATTTTGTACGTCAATTATCTTTATTGTTGAGGTTGCTTGAATCTCAAACATTTAATATAAAATATAGTCAATGCTGAAGGAGAAGAATTTTACTTTTATTTTATTGAAAAGTGTGAAAATTATGTAAATTTATGGAAATTTCTTTCCAACCTAAAACCTATCATTGGACGTTATTATGTTGTTTGAAATCTTAAAGGATGTTGCAGCACATCTAATCAAACATCAATATCTATATCATTACCTCAGATATTTAAAATAAACTGACATCTGTCTGAGCTTTCTTTTCTTGTCTTTACAATAAATTAACGTCTTTCAAACATGTATTACCTTTTTTTTTTTCATTAAAATAAAAAAAAATTGTTCATTTTTAATATATGATATATCAAATTAATTTTCTTTTTGTGATAACCAATATTGTATATGTTGAAATAAATAATTATATTTAAAATTATGAAATATAATTTTTATTTATGAAATATAATTTTGATATATGTGATGAATTCGAATAAATAGCGTATCAAATTTTTATATACATTTAACCAAAAAATACAAATAATTTTTTATAAAAACATATTATATTATTTTTTTAACTTCAATAGATTTTAGTAAGTTAAAATATTTATATTCAGTTGGGGATAATTCATAATTTACTTCATAATGTTGTATAATTTATTATTTAATAAAATTAACTTAAAAAATAAAAATATAATTTAATATATATTCCAAATAGAATAATAATTGTTTAAATATAATTGATATAAATAATAGGTTATGTATATTTTTAATAATAATAACATAAATTAATTATAAATTATTAATATAATAAATATATTATTCACATATATTGCACGGACGAACATCTAATATAAATAGTCAATGATATGATGAGATATGTAATTTACAACAATTCATTTTATAATTTGCAGCCTGACATAAACATCGTAGAGTTTGAATTTTAATTTGGTTATTTGAAAAATCCAACATTTTGATCAATCAAAAACTTGTATACACAAAATAATGGATGTGTGCTGTTTGTTGATGAGGTAAAATTCATTAACAAAATTTAAACTTAATTATCTTCATAAGGCCCATCTAAACACGGGTATTGCACCGGTTACTGGTTACTATTCTTTTTCTATACAGACAAAAAATAGTAGGTACTTTGTTATTGTCACGTCTTATTACCATATTTATTTATAATAATAAGTTTTGAGTATTTTTTTCTTTTTTAACACATGTTTTTATTATTTATTGATACTAGTATTTTTTTTCATACTTTACGATTTATAATATTTGTAATAATATAATAGTAAATTATAATTAATAGTAATATAATTATTAAATTGTGTATTTTGTTTTTTGTCGCATTATGGTGTCGTGTCAAATTTTATTATTTTTATTTAGTAAATAAATAATTTTATAAAATAATAATATATATTTCTAAAATAAAATTCATAATATATAAAATATAATTTTATTTTACATAAAAAATACCTCACAATTTTGTTTTATATTAAAATATTTTAAATATAAAATATTTTTCAATTAAAATAAAAATATTTAATATTTTAAAACAATTATTTTTATACATGCAATATATTTATATATATATATATCAAATTAAAGATCTTGAAAAAAGAATTAATTTGATATATTTTTCATGAAAAATGAGTTGAAACGTAAAAGTTATAGAATCTCACCCACCTTCCGAGCACGTGCACTACACGCGCGTGCACTCTTTTTTTTTTTTTTTTTTCAACCAAAAATTTTAGGCGATATTCCTGTAATTTTGTCAAACTGTCCTGTTTTTATATTAATATAGATATGTAGTATCTTCTTTTTTCTATTTTTTATTAAAATTAAAACCTCAAATAATTTTTTTTGTTTTAAATTTATTTTTGACGTATACTATATATAAATTATACAATATTATAATTTATTATTCCACCTTAATAGTTTTAATGAATTGAATATTTTATATTGAGTTGGGATCATTCTAAAATTAATTTCAAAAAATCATGTAATTTACTCCCTTATATCCAAAATAAGTATCGTTTTATACATTTTTGCACATATTAATAAATAAATCAAATAACTAGTATATCCTTAATTAAGAGAACAAATATTAATAATTAATAGTAAAAAATATTATATGTACATTTACAAAAAAATTAAAAATAAATTAGAAAAACAATATTAATAATCATGCTGAAAGTAGTAAATATCACAAACTTACTGTGTAGAAACTTAAAACTTCTAAAACATTGCTTAATTAGAATAAGAGGAAGTATTATTTAATTAAAATTATTTTACAATATAACATAAAAATTAAATGACATAATAATTAGATAAATATAATTGATATAAATAATTATTATGTAAATTTTATAATAAAAATAATATTATATTCCGTCATTGGATAGGCGACGATCTAGTTCTTTTAATATTAGATACTTTAACATTGTAATTTGAAGATAAGACAGTGTGCGCCAATGTTTTCTTTTGTGATGTTTCTACTGTGTGTGTGTGTGTGTGTGTGATGCACCTAAAGATCCCATGCCCCGATTCCCAGTCGTTCAACTACTACATTTGCTTGTCGTGTACAACTCATTAACTCATTCACTGACTCAAATCACACACAATAAATTAATATAAATTATCTCTTTATTTACTTCTAATTCATGCCACGTTTATAGTCTCTGCACCAAATCTTTCTCTTTGTTCCTTTTCTTTTCTTTTTTTATGTATTTATATATTTCTTTCCACAATTATTTTCTATTATTATTTATGTCGGGTAGAATCACCTTATTATTTATTTGACATAGGTCGGCAGTTTAAACACTATTCATCCAATTTAAAAAATACAAAAATAATTGCACATCGAATGCATCATACAACTTAATTTACATTGTTATTTGTTTAACTAAAAAGTATTACTTATTTACTTAAAAAAATATTTCTATTTTTTAAAATAATAAATTAGTACATAAATTTTTTTAAGTAAATAAGTAATATTTTTAATTAAATAAATAATATCATAAATTAGATATACGGTATATTTGATGAACAAGAGACCCGTCATTAAAAAAAGTTTAAATTAAATTACTTTATGAAGTTGACTAACTGACGCTTCGACTCATCCATATGTTTGAGGCCAATTTAACTAAATATAGTGAAGAAATTTTTTTTAATAAAATATAGTATAGTTATAAAATTAAAAAAATATAAGTAAAGTCGCCCCTGCCAGGGGCGACAACAAAAATAATTTTTATTTTTTAAAGTCGCTCATGCAATGGGCAACTATGTTTTTTTTTTTTTTTTATTCAGAAAATAGAGAAAGAAGTAGCCACTCGGTCGAGTCACCACTCGGGCGACCGAGTGGTACCTGTAACTCGGCCCAGCCACTCGGCCTGAACAATACTCGGACGACTGAGTTCGAGGAATGAACTCGGCCAGGGCACTCGGTCGGCCACTTAACTCGGCCGGCCGAGTCACGTAATTTTTCTGGATTACTAAGTCCGGCGGTTTTTTTTATTTATTTTATTTTTTAAATATATCCACACCACACATTCATCCCTCTATCATATCTATCACCCACCCACACCATACACTTCTCTATTCCTCATTTCTTTCTTCACTTCTTCTTCAATTCTTCTTCAATTCTCCTTCAATTCTCTTTCAATTTTTCTTCAATATTCACGGTTCTTTCTTCTCCGTTTCTCCAAAATTTGTTTAGGTATTTTTTTCATAGTTCTTTTTGTGTGTGTGGTGTTTTGTGTGTGTGTGGTGTGTGTGTGGTGTTTTGTGTGTGTGTATGGTGTGTGTATGTGTGTGTGTATGGTGTGTGTGTGTGTAATGTTTTGTGTGTGTATGGTGTGTGTGTGGGGTGTTTTGTGTGTGTTGGAGTGTGTGTGTTGTGTGCTTGTATTGTGTGTTGTGTGTGTGGTGTATGAAATGTATGTGTGTGATGTGTGCTTGTGTGTGTGATGTGTGCTTGTGTGTGTGATGTGTGTGCGTGCTTGTGTGTGTGATCTGTGTGCTTGTGTGTGTGTTGTGTGTGTGATGTGTGTGTGCTTGTGTGTGTGTTGTGTGTGTGCTTGTGTGTGTTGTGTGTGATGTGCCATGTGTGTGCTTGTGTGTGTTGTGTGTGATGTGCCATGTGTGTGCTTGTGTGTGTGCTGTGTTTTGGGTATGTGTATGTCGGTCGGTTTAAATCGTATAATTTTTAATAGATTTTGTTGGATTTTTTGCTATTATATATAAATTATTATAGATTTGTCGTTAATATTTTTTTTATACATTATTTGATGTAGGAACTCTGGAAATTGTTGTTGTTGTTGTGCATTTATCGTGACCCTCAAATTGTTGTCGTTGCATTGAGATATCGTTTCATTTCAATATCAGGTTTGAATTTTACTAATTTATTAGTTGAATTTAATTTCATTATACTTTGTAATTATATAGCATAATAATACCTCTTGCATGCAAAAAAATAGTCAACTCCATATTTTAAGTTCATTAATACATCTTTATTATTTAAGATATGGAGTCTTCAAACAATGTCGGTATCGTTGTTTATGTTGGGGATAGTAGCGATGTTCCACCTGTTTGTGCAACAAGAGTACCTCGCGACATCGAATATTCTGGCTTGGTATCAAAATTCTTTGAACTGACAAGGATCGATAGTAATGAATATAAATTCAACATATCCGCTTCACTATATGCAAACAATAGATATCATCGTATACCAATCAACAACGATGATAATCGATAGTTTTTCTTTGCACCAGATGCGGATAATCAATATGTAGAATTTCATATTGATCCGAAAAAATTGCAAGATAATGCTCTTCAAGATATTCTCCCAAGCAATGAGTATTATCAATATGCTTCTTACTTAAGAGGTGATGACATTAATAATTCAACACTCGTTAGACAAGAGCATACTGGTGGAACCTCAAGGTCCAATAATGACAGTATTCCAACTGAAAGAGAAAATGCTCACACAGAGGATCAACCACATGATCCATTAATTAACAATTTTGGTGTGAATGAACTAGAATACTCTGAACCTGACGAAGACGAGTTGTTCGGTGAATCAGATGAAGATGGGGTGAATATTGGTGATATTCAAACTATGTATTGCCCAAATCAAGAGAGACCACCATCCAATCAACAACCACCATTTCCATCAAGTGCTCAGAGATATTCCATGCATCAGAATATCCCGTTTTTCAATGCATCGTCACATGAAATGCTTGTGGACTCATTTGATCTTCCGAAATTTTTTAGATATTATGATGCTACTGAAGGAGTGCTCACAAAAGGCATGGTATTCAAAGATAAGAAGAATTTGCAGTCTGCAATGAAAAACTTTTCAATTCGTATAGCGAGGCGTGAATATCGAGTAGGGGAAAACACACCTTGTATATGGAAAATCAAATGCAAAAATAATTGTGAGACTACACATTGCAACTGGTGGTTGCGCGCAGGTTACAAACAGAAGATTGATATGTGGGAAATCACTAAGTATGGAGGCCCTCATACGTGCCTAATGAACGCGGTGTCTGTTGACCATCAAAACTTGTGCAAAAACATGATTGCTGCGTTGCTAACTGGAATGGTTCAAACAGATCCCTGGTATGAGATTAAGTGTGTTCAACAACAAGTGTATGATAAATTTCAATATACAATCTCATATCATAAGGCATGGCATGGTTTGAAATGAGCAAGAGAAAGTTTGTATGGTACATGGGAGAGCTCAGTTTCAAAACTACCCAAATTTTTGGGAGCTCTACAAAAATGGAATCCAGGGACAGTTGTCGAGTGGCGCCACATGCCCGAAGAGACAAATGGTGTAAAAATGTTGAAATATGTGTTTTGGGCGTTCAAGCCATGTATAGATGGGTTCCAGCATTGCCGTAAAATTATAAGTGTTGATGGAACTCATCTTTACACTAGATACAAGCACAAGATGTTAATTGTTGTTTCCATGGATGTAAATCAACATCTTTTACCTTTGGCTTATGCACTTGTGGACGAAGAAAGTTTTGCTTCTTAGACATGGTTTCTTCGTATGATATCGAAACATATTGTTCGCGGTAGAGAAGGAATGTGTCTGATTTCAGATAGACATGCCGGTCTTTTGAAAGCAGTGGAAAGAATTCCAGATTTTCAGTCACCTCTTGGAGTCCATCGTTTTTGTTTGAGGCATGTCTGTTCGAATTTCAATAGCAAGGTGAAGAATGTGAAGTTAAAGGACATGTGTTGGCAAGCCGGATCAGCTTTCACAATAAGAGAGTTTGAAAATGTGATGGATCAAATAAAGATGTTGAATGAGAGGGCATATGATTATCTATCGAAAATCGAAAAGGATCAATGGACTCTTGCACATGACAGAGGCTGGAGAAATGAAATTTTGATAACAAATTTGTCTGATTGCATGAATGGCGTGTTGAAAGGTGCACGACGGCTCTCAATTTGTGCGATTGTGCAAGCTACATTTTATCGATCGATAAAATATTTTCTTGACCGATTGACACTGGGCCGTGAAATGCAACAAAGGAACCAACCATAGCCTGATGAGGTGTACAAGAAGTATGATCAACGACAACGAAAGGCAATGGAACATCAAGTATATAAGGTTGATTTTACTGATCAAATAGCTTCAGTGAAAACATTTGTGCAAGGAATAACGAGATGCTACACACACATTGTAAAGTTGATGCTCATAGAGTGTAGTTGTGGAGACTGGAAGCAAAATGGCATACCATGTTCACATGCAATGCAAACTTGTCGATATTTTGGAGTCAATCCGATGATTTACATGAACTCATTTTACAATACAAGTACGTATGTGGACACCTATAGTGGTAAGTTTGAGCCATTGTCTGATGAATATTATTGGGATGAGACTTCTTTTCAACTGTGTCATAATCCAGCATTGCGCGAGAAGAGACATAAAGGAAGATGCAAAACTACGAGAATTGAAAATGAAATAGATTGGGCACAGACACGCGCTAGGCAACAATATCATGCACAAGATCAAGCTGCTACCTAGACAGGAACTTCATATGACCATAGATGATGATTGTTGTGTATAGAATGTTGTAATGTTGTTTGTTTTAGTTGTAATCATTTGTTGGTTTGTTTAATATAATGTGTATTCAAGTTTGAATTAGCACTTATTAATTTTAACTGTTTTTATACAAACACGCGCTAGGCAACAATATCAATTTATACAATTTGAATTTTTTATTAGTTTTTTCATTTTATATTGAAGTTGTGCAATGTTTGAGCTTTTATTTTGAGTTCTTCTAATAGATTGAATCTTATTGCAGTATGGAGCACTTCGGAGAATATGGACCTATTAGTGGTGAGATTTTAAGGGAACAACATCTACACCGATCTGAGGATGTATTTGCAGGAGAAGTTGACGAAAAATTGAAGTGCAGACACGGAAGTGGTATCTTTTGGAGACTTGATGACCATGATCCTTATGAGGAAGACCCAGACGATGATGGCAGGGAAATACTCAGACGTACACAGAGGTTGCATTACCGAGTCATATCCATATTGTATCGTATGGGATTTTATGGTGTTTACATATGTGATGATTATACAATTAATAAATCATTAATCACTGCACTGGTTGAGAGGTGGCGGCCCAAAACTCATACATTTCATTTTAGAGTTGGAGAGGCGACCGTGACATTACAAGATGTCGCATTTATTTGGGGTCTACTAATTGAAGGTGAGGTCGTTATAAGTTCACATAATTCAACCGGAATGTCATATTGGACTACACGTTGTCAGGTGCTTCTCGGATGGGACCCTAATGCAGAAGACTTAAAAGGATCGAGATTTTCACTATTAGCATTAGGTAGACACCTAAGCATGCAACCTGTTACTGATAACAGCCCACAACAACAGGTTGTGCAATATGCACGTGGATGTGCCTTGATTTTGTTAGGATCCATAATGTGCCCAGATACTTCTGGGAATATGGGGTCATTGGTATATTTGAATTAGTTAGAAGATATTGATGAATGCGGTAATTTAAGTTGGGGTTCAGCAGTACTAGATTATTTGTACCATCAGTTGTGCAATGCAATACATAGAGGTCGTACGTAAATTGGTGGGCCCATGCAACTATTGCAGGTAAATATGTCTCTTTATTGGAAAATTTAAATATGTTATCTAGAAAATGTGAAAAACATTTTTCATATTATTGTTTCATAATAGATATGGGCTTGGTCAAGAATTACTTTTCTCACGCCGCAAATGTCAGGAGGTAGACGCCTTAATACAGCGGCAATTGTTGGTGTGGATGGAGTTCTTCATGTTGCACCGTATGGTGCTGAGTGGTTACAATACCACAACTTTACAACTAGTTTGACGAGCAACCTAAGGGCTATTCGGGAGAGTTTAGACAGACAAACTCCATAAGAGGTATGATATCTAAGATGTTGATATCTTTCTATTAAATTTTAATTAACTTTATATTTATGCAGTTCAATTGGCAACCTTATGACCCATACCCAACTGCTGTGAGGACATATATTGACTTTGGAATTATCAGAGTCACCAATATGTGGATGTCAAGATGCCCTATGATTCATTATTCAATTGTTGAGTTATATTACCCCGATCGGATATTGAGACAGTTTAGGATGAGACAGAGAATTCCACAAGGGATTATTGATGTGCACGATACATTACATAATATATGCAGTAGAGGGCACTCCACAACAAATTGGGCTGAAACTCATGCTTCATTTGTAGAATGGTGGCTCAATGGTCATATTGTCTCAACTCCTGTTATTGGTTGGAATGAGTCAGACGTCGACCATGGTTATATCAGCTGGTACGAAAGAATAACACGACGTCTAATAACTCCAGGGTTAAATATGCATGTGGGGTACCAACCGCAATCAAATGCATCTATAGAAGTTTTGGTATGTGGCTGTATTTTGTTATTCAAAATTCTATTATGCATTTATGTATTTCATCTTTATGTTTTGTATTGTCAATTAACTACAGGAAGGTTTATGGGAAAATTTGAATACACTTGTCATAGACGAGCAACCGTATCTTAAGGAACCCTTCAGACGATCAGTAGAAGACATATACGCGCAGGCTAGAGCTCACTTCCATGATCGTCGACCATCTTTCCAACGCCATCAATCACAGTATGAGCCTGAACCACAACATGATCCTGAACCACAACCTACGTCGTACAATAGCCCAGAACCTTTTCTCTATACTAGTATGGACATGCAGACTAACACTTATGTGCCCCCACAAGATTTTCAATTTCCTTTCACATCTCCTAATTGGGATTTTACGGCACATGGTCAGTCGTTCACTTCCCTCTTAGAGTCCGAGTATTATACATCTCCGCCTCCACCATCATGCACTTATGGAAGTTTTCGGTCACAGTTCAATTCATCCCCGATTTCATATCCTCAAGCTGGCACGACTTCAAATATAATGCATGATCATGTGACTTCGAGGACTACATCATCATCATCATCGGGTCGTCTAACTTTTAATTTGAATATTACGACAGATGATAATGAATCAGTTGGCGAACCTGATCCACAAAAAGATCGAGGTAGAGGCAAAAGGAAAAAAACCAGGCGTCGTTGTTTTACAGAATCACATTATGATTATTAATTTGTTCTCTATGTAATTAAACATTCCATTACTTAATTTGTTCTCTATGTAATTAAACGTTCCATTACTTAGCGATGATGTTAACTTATTACTATTACTATTATTATTATTATTATTATTATTATTATTATTATTATTATTATTATAAAATTTTTATAGTGGTTTAAAAGGTAAGATTAAAACAAAAAAAATTACAAAGATTGAACCCTACTCGGCCAGCCGAGTGTTGTGCCAGACCGAGTGGCACAACCAAGCTGACCGAGTGGTCATATTTCAGGAAGTCCTTCGCACTCGGCTGGCCGAGTGAAGTGCCTGACCGAGTGGCACAACCGAGCTGACCGAGTGGTCATATTACAGGAAGTCCTTCGCACTCGGCCAGCCGAGTGAAGTGCTCGACCGAGTAGATCGACCGAGTGCGAAGCCACGGAACCTTTTTAAACGTTTTTCTTCCCCTTTTCACTCATTCATTCACTTCCAAAACCCTAGCCTCTTCCATTTTCTCCTCTTCAATTCAAAATATTATCATCATACAACTTAATTTTTCCGTTGAAATCATTCAACAAATCATTTTCAACAACAAATCATTCCAATTTTCCACAAAAGTGGTGAAGATTTGAAGGATTCAAGCAAGAACAACAATTTTCATTTTTCCACT
Organism: Caryopteris x clandonensis; assembly: GCA_028749325.2. NCBI lineage: Eukaryota > Viridiplantae > Streptophyta > Magnoliopsida > Lamiales > Lamiaceae > Caryopteris > Caryopteris x clandonensis. The sequence continues at coordinate 6,580,069 of JAPYKT020000004.1, forward strand.
CCTAAGGTATGTTTTTATTTACCATTGCTCTTATTGATTGAATATGTTGATGATGGACTTATTTTGAGTATTATGACATGAAACTTGTTATATTTTCTTGCAATTTTTCATTGAAGTTTTTTATCGAACACTTGGTATGCATCATATTATCTTCTATTTAGGTATGTTTCATTTACCATTGAGGTTCTTGTTTAAATGTATCGATGAGGGGCTAATTTGGAGTATTATGGCATGAAACATGTTATGTTTTTTTGCAAGTTTTCATTGAAGTTTTTTATCGAACACTTGGTATGTATCATATAAATTGAGAATGTGGCATGATTATGTCTAGAACAATGATCAAGTGATGTTAATATCCCATTCATTTTAATGTTGAATGATGAAATTACTTGAGATGTAATTGAGAATTAATATTGTATTGTATGTATGCTTATCGTATTGAAGATATGACTTTTGAACTTGTTGACATGAATGTAATACTGTTTTCATGTCATCTAGGTACCAACAATGAATCATAGTATGGATGTTGTCAATACTACCTTCGAATGGAGTCAACACTCTATCGAAGAACAACAACAGGAGTACGAAAGAATTCTATCCACCATGCCGGATGCCTACAGAATACAGTTTGCTAATTGGGAGAATGAAAGTGAAAGGTGGTTTGAAGTCTAAAGGAAGAAAAGATGATTTACTCGTTTCGCTGATGTAGAATGCATGAAGGAAATGAGCATCTATGAGGATCTGAAAGAAATGTGCAAGAATATCGGGTGGAGTAAATTATTTGTCATGCATGAGAAGACGTATAAGCCATTGGTCCTCGATCTCACAACTTCAGGTAGGATACAATGATACGATGCCGGAATCCATGATATTTTATGTGGGAAACGAGTGCCACCATCTTTCGGCCGAAGAACTCAATCAGATTTATAGATTTCCCAAGAAGAAGTACTCGAATCTATCCGATTACAGGTTCAATTTTCCCAAGTTCAATGCAATGACTTCTTGGAAGGAAATAATAGAACCTTTTCCAGATAAATCATCGGCTTACAACCCTAGTAGATCGAAAGCATCGAGTATTCGAAGCCCTATCATCCGATATTTTCAGAGGTTCATCTCCAATATAATTTTGGCGAAACCTGAGCCTGGGGTGGTCACCTTGGATTAGCTGTTCATACTATGGTGTTTGGTGAAAGGTCAGAAGTTCAATGTACCACCAATGCTCTTAAGGCAATTTGTGCGAACAAAAAATCAGGTAGCTAATCATATTGGAGGTTTGATCACTCCAATTGCTTGACACTACGGGGTGAACTTGGAAGGAATGGAAAGACGCCAGGCGAGACCAGTATAAACCTCAAATTGCTTTGCCACATGAAGATGATGTGCCTATTACATCCCGGCACCAGAAAGTTGTATTTGATTTTATCAGATAAAAAGAGGTTTGCGCTGCCCAATTCTCGCCTCACAAATGTTGTTGGAGGGAAGGTCCAAAATATTTTACTGAATGACTTGATTCACTTAGAAGCAATCGAGGAGAGTGAAAATGAATTGAAAAATGAGGAGGAACGAAGGAAAAGGAGGAGAAGAACTACGGATACCTGAACAGAGCCTATGGAGCTTGATATTGAAAAACTACAAGGGGATGAAATGATGGGGGAAGCACAACTGCCCTCATACAATCAAGCCGGAATTTCACAGCAACCACACCATCCACCTTAGTATCAGGGGGTGGAACGATTGGTCGGATTGGAGAAACGCTTTGGATGTGCATGTTGCCAACCTAGAAAAGTATGTGCATCGTCAAGCATACAATTCTCAAATTGCACTTGACATGCAAAGGCAACAATATGAGTGGCATGTGCAACAAGGCCATTTTCAATAGAGTGAATACCCAGCTTATCAACCATTCAACCCATTCAACACACCGTACCGACCACCTGAGTGAGCACGTCCCAATCCAACACCGTACCGACTACTTGTTAAGAATGTATTGTTTTGATTTGAACATCTTGACTTTGTTGTTTATTGATGATTTTGAGTAGTATAAAATTTGATTTGAAATTTTTCCTTACAAAACATAATTCTTGTTAATTGTTGGAACTCAATAAATTAAGCAATTCATCAACACATTTGATCTTTTTAACAATCTCATGGACTTTTTACCAAACTCAATAAATTAATAAATTCGACTACCACACGAGAAAATAAAAATAAAAAAGAACAAACAATTGTTGTGATATATACAAACTCATGGATCAAAATGGATAAACAAGAGAATGTAAAAAAATGGGAGAACGAACGAAAAACCGAGAAGATGAAGAAATGAGAAACTCCATTCGGCCAACCGAGTGGATTTCAGACCGAGTGGAGAGATTTGCACATTCTAGAAACTTTCCCTTCGCACTCGGCCGGCCGAGTTAAGTGGCCGACCGAGTGCCCTGGTCGAGTTCATTCCTCAAACTCGGTCGGCCGAGTATTGTTTAGGCCGAGTGGCTCGGCCGAGTTACAGGTACCACTCGGCTACCCAAGTGGTGACTCGACCGAGTGGCTGTTTCTTCCTCTATTTTCTGAATAAAAAAAAAAAAAAAAAAAGCATAGTCGCCCATTGCATGGGCGACTTCAAAAAAAAAATTCATTTGTCGCCCCTGGCAGGGGCCACTTTGATTAAAGTCGCCTCCGGCCGGGGCCACTTTACCTATATTTTTAAAATTTTTATAATATATTATATTTTATTAAAAAGAATTTTTATTCACTATATTTTGTTAAATACCCCTATGTTTGAAAGTGGAAATGATGGTATCTCTGTGTCAATTTAAACCGTGGCTATTTTATTTCCTTAATTATCACACGGACATTTATTATCAATACATGATCATATAATTGGTGTGTTTATCGGTAATTATCAAAAATATTATTATTTAAGATGAATATGTGTTAATATGTTTATGGTTAATGTGTTAAAAATAAATTTATGCATTTTAATTAAAATAATTCATTTTTATACTACAGTATTTTGAGACATAATTTATTTACATATTAGCACATATCTCGTTAGATAAATGATCATTCTCGAGGGAATAAGTGGTTTATCATTTGTTGTCAGTAAAAAATGTAAAACATATATTTTTTTTCATCCCAAATAAAAGTTTGCTTTTATTGTAAATTTATTAAATGTATTTAAACTTAAATAATTTTTATTATTTATTTTATAAAATATTTGTTAATTAATTTGCAATTCAAATTCAATACAGATAATTCAAGATACAATAAATGGTCAAATCCAACACAAATAATCAATCAAAAAATAATAGTAAATTTCAAATTTAGTATCCCATTTGAATATATACAATATTTGTATAAAATTATAGATGATAAAAAGATAATTTATTTAATATAATGTACGTTAAAAACCAATTGAAAACGATAAAAGTATTTGAATCCTCACAAATTTAAGAAAAAATGTATTATATGATAAATTGTTATCCATATGAAATAATTTAATAATCTTATAAATTTAGTAATATAAGATTTTTTAAATAAAATAGTAGTGTGTGAATTTTTAATAATATTTTGTTTTAATAAAAATATTTCATAATTTATTTTGTATAAAATATTTTAAATACCATAATATATCTTAATTAACTTAAGAAATAATTTTTGTATTGAAAATTTAATATTTTATATATACATATATAATATGAGTATTAAATTAAAGATCGAAAAATAATTAATTTAATATCTATATATAAATAAAATAATATTTTTTACTTTTGTTTTTCCGCCTAAATGACATTTATAATTTTAGATAGAAGTATCTTCATGACTAAAGAATGCATATTAATTAGGAAACAAAAACATTTTAAATATGAAAATTTAAAATGTAAATCATATTCATAAAACTAGTGATTTTTATCAAATCTACAATAATTAAATATTTTTTAATGATTAAATTGTTCATTTTTGTATGATTGCCTTTAATATTGTGATTATAATTTACTTTTTCTAAAATATAAAAAATAGAAAATTTCTTTAGTTATCGGATATGTGAAAATTATATCATTAAGTGATTAATTAAGTTTTAATCTAACAACAAGAAAAAAAAATGATATCAAGTAAACTATTAAGTATAATTATTATTTTTTATTAATATTTTTAGTATTAAATAACAAAAATAACTTCCGTGCATCGCACGAGGTCTCACTCTAGTTTTATTTTATAAAAGATGAAGTTGAAACAAAAAATGTTATAAATATATATATATATATAACAAAAGTATTGTTTCTATATTTATTATTATCATTTTTTTCGTCCATTTTTCTTTCTACAAATAAAAAGACATAATTTTAGAAAACATTGTTATATTGCTAACCAATAAGCATTCATTTGAATATACTATATAAATATATTAGCTGCACGATAGAATACCAATATGTACTGATCTGTTGAGTTGATTCCTAAATTTTTCAGCAATACCTATCTATTAAAATGAATGTTTGTGTATGTAATATATCTCATATCTAAATAATGTGCACCATAGAATGCCGATGTGTATCTATTTATTGAACTGATTCTGAGATTTTTTATCAATATCTAACTATCTATTGAATTGCTTTTTTTATAATAAATAGTGTATTATTTTGTGTCGTCTATATTGTGCACTTTCACTACTTATATATATATTTTTACCTCACTTTATTGAGTTGTAATGTCGACTATTTTCAACTTTGTGAAAGATGTTCATCTGAAGAGAAGATGTTCATCTGGTTCGCGCTTATGATGTACGTACATTTGCGGACAAAAATCAAATCTTCAATTTTGAGTTTGTTTTTAAGGATGAACAGGTATCGTCAACAAATAAATTTCATAATAAATATGATAAAATCGGTAGTATGAAACATGCAGTATTTAACATATTTAATTTTTATTATTTTTGCATGGTAATACTATTCGTGGTCAAGTAATCACACATCACTAAGTTTAAAAAAAACTATTATTTTAGGAAAAACTATATATTGTTTCTGATATCTTGATATCAACTGAAAATTTTGAATTCAAAACAGAAAACCATGGATATAACTTTAATTTTTATGGCAGAACAAAGGTTCATAAGCTTAGAAACTCATTGTTTCTTAATAATACAACCAATTTAAAATCATTTGATTGGATATCCGGTCTAGAGAAGAAAGATGAAACCCGTACTCTACTTTTTATTTATTATAATTTTAATTATTTATAATTTTTATATGTGCTATTCTGATCATATATATTAATTTTTTGTGTTGATTTATAAAATATGATTGATTGAGTTTATGGGATGCAATCACCTAGATCCATGCCGTGGAAGGATGGCCCAGGCTCATGGAGATAACTCTTGAAGATCACATATACTTTAAATTTTCTATATTATATAATATAATATATAATAAATTAATTATTGTGGTAGATTTGATGCTATGTATACTAATAAAAAATGTTCACATTAATATATCAAATTTTATTCAATTTTTTTAATTAAAAAAACTATATATTTGGTAATTTGAACGAAGGATGGCTCGAAGAGCTCATGGAGATAACTCTTGAAGATCACATGTACTTTAATTTTTCTAGATTATATAATATAACATATAACATATTAATTATTGTGGCAAATTGGATGCATGTATAATAATAAAAAATGTTCACATTGATATATCATATTTTATTTAGTTTTCTTGATTTAAAAAAAAAAGCTATATATTTGATAGTTTGATAATTGTATTTGATAAATAAAATTAATTATTGTTCACATATAATTTTATATATAATATTTATATTCTTATTATACTCATGGTATATATATAAATTATTAAACATAATTATATATTTATATTTGAAAATATTAATTTTATTTATTTTTAAATTTTAATAATACTATACTATAATAATATTCATGTATCACGGGAGAAGATGGTAGTTTATAATATGAAATGTGGATAAAATAAAAAAAATGTAAAACTTTTGATTAGCCTGCTGAATTTAAATAAGCCCCACGTGCCAATTGCGTAGGATCGTGAATTTCACATGGCAGCTTGTTTTCTTAGCACAATTTATTATTTTTTAAATTCAAAAGGAATTTTAGATGAAAAAATTCCTACTGGTCCTATTATTATTATTATTATTATTATTATAATAATAATAATAATAATAATAATAATAACAACATAAAACAATAACAAAAACATTTACCAATATAATAAGAGAACTAATTTTCAAAAGTAAACTCTCTTAAAAAAATAGTTTTCAAATTCATATGGCATATTTTAAAATTAAATAAAAAATTAAAAAGATGAAAACAATTTTGTTAGTTATTTAGATTATATATGTGTATTTATTGGTGGCAATTATTTTTATTGGGTTTTCAGGAAAAAATTAAGAAAAAATAAATTTATTACATAATTTATATTTTTTCTAAATATTTTATTGTTTATTTTAAATTTATAAAAAATATATTATAAACCGTGGAGCACAGGATAAAAATTTTGTATTATTGAAAAGAATATAGCAGAACATTTTGATTTTACATAATATTTTTAAGAATGATTTTATATAATATAATTTGACACTTTATAGTTAAAATATAGAAACAGAAGCATTAATAAAAAGGTGCCTGAAATTAATTTGGTTTAATATTTAAACTGGCACCACCACTTGCTCAAAAAGTTGAAAAAGAAAAAGAAACGTACACCAACCGCTTCGTACAATTATATAATTAAGGTACAACCAGTGCAACGTAAGGTACTAGTGATATACGCATTCGCATTTTCCTCGTGCCTTTGATTTACTATACAGAGAAAAGCTGTCCACCGAATTCAATATTCTCCTCCCTGTGCCTGACCCACCGATAGAGTTCTATTTATTATGTATAACTAGATATATACTGTATCCCGTATCTTATGAGAGGTGGCGCTTATCTCCATTCTTTTCTTTCTTTCTATTCCCATCTTCCCCAAAACCAAACGTAATTTACAGAGAAGACTGAAAGCCATGGCGAGATCTCCTTCCATTGAACTTGATTTTTTCAGCATGGAGAAGAAGGATGCTAATCGCCTCTCTCCTGCCGCCAAGCCCCCCGTTTTTCACCGCAGAAGAAGCTTCCGCGGTCCGTTTTTACATTTTCTTCTCTCTACTGTGTGTTTTTGTCTGCGTTTATTATTCTCTCTCCTCTCTCCTCTTTCCTCTCTCCTGTTTATTTTGTTTTAATAAGCGGTTGGGTGGATTATTTGCAGATTTACAGTGTGTTATAACGAAGATGAATCCAGAAGTAGTGAAGAGTGTGATTGTGAATGGCGCTTCAGGCTGTAACAAATCTCCTGTTTCTGTTCCTTCCACTCCGAAGGAAACTCAAACAGTTTCCTCTCCCTCGCCACTTTATGATCCCAGCCTTAGGTATGCTAAACACGTTTTCAACCCCACCCCCCGCGGGCGCCCCCTTTACAGTTTGTTTTCTTCCATTTGAATTTAAATTTTCGTGTGTGTGTTTATAGCCTGCTCCGTGGGTGTGAAATCAATGCCGCAAATACTGCTGCTCCCCTGACGATTTTCTACAATGGAATGGTTTCAGTTTTTAACGTGTCTCCCCCTCAGGTCCGTGTACTTTTTTCCTCGATTTTTGACGCTAATCTTCTGTTTATATTTAGAATATATATTCACTTGCATAATTTTGAAACAGGCACAGAATGTTCTTAAAGTCGCTGAGAACTTGCTCCCCAACAAATCTGCTGAAAGCTCGGAGTCCCATTCTTCTGAGACAGATCTCTTAGAATCTCTCAAAGGAGGTTGGTTCAATCTCAATCTCAACACCTTTGTATATATATTTTAATTAACTGGTTTTTTGTTTGATCAAATATATTATATTGATTGTTATTGCAGATTCCATGCCTATTTCAAGAAGACATTCTTTACAGCGATTTCTGGAGAAGCGCAAAGGAAGGTTAGTTCTTCGTTCTTTCAGTATTTTTAAATTTAATGTTTAGTTCTCTCTCGTTGATTTTTTTTTTGAATAAATCTCTCTCTCTCTCTCTCTCTCTCTCAAAAGTTTGTATTGAAAGCATGTTTGAGTTTTAGCGACATTGAAAATTTTGAAAATATATTGACAATAATTATTAAAAAAAATACTTTTATTTGATTTAAAAAACACAGTTAAATTGTGGTTTTAATTTTGTACAACCGTCACATGATTCATGACATGTATTTCCCTTTTCTTTTGGGACATTCTTTCATGGCACATTCTTAATCAATTTCAGTTATAAATTCATGAATTGTTTTTCCTGGAACATTCGTAATTAATTTAAGTTGGTGCAATTAAGTCTCTCCTTTTTTCTTTTTTTCTTTCTAATGTTTGTCCTGATAATGAATACATACTTCAGGTAAAGTTTGCTTTTCAGGGTTGACCCTTAATGAAGACTAGTTAACCTAATCGTGCAATTACTAAGGTTATCATTCTATTTTTCTTGATAAAGGAGCAAATATTTGTCAAAATTTGAAAGATTTTTTTTTTCAATACTCTTAGTCTCAGTTTATGAATGATTGTTAGGGGTTCCAAATTTAAATATATTTGTGTAGTAATTATAATAACAAAAAAAATAACGCTGTTTTGAATTTATTTGCAGGCTGATTGCGTTGTCCCCTTATTACTTCCCCAAGGAAACTAGTTATTCCAGCCAAAGACCTTCTCAGCAGTAAATATTAGAAAATATTGGAATATAATTTTTTTTTTGTATTTATTTAATTTTAAAAGTGAAGTAAATTGGTGATTTTTGTAGTTGGACGGCAAAAAGCACGTTTTAGTGCTGATTTCGGCACGGAAGTTTTTTCTTCTTAGTTTCTTGGTGGGTTTACTTTTTATTTATGTATTTATAAGTTTCTTGGTGGGTTTGCTATTTATTATTATTATTTTCTGAGTCAAGCTTAAGGCTGCAGTTGCACATTTTAGTCATGTGGAATCCTGTACAACTTTTTTATTGCTATTCTTATTAGTTTATATGATTCAATATAGTATTGTTTGCAAGTAATTGGCCAATTAAGTTATTGCAAACTGAGTTTGGTGTTTTGTGCTTGACTTTTTGTAATGTGGGCTACACTTGAGAGTAGGACAACTTCGAATTGGATTAAGAACCTAATTATTGACTCATTCAAATTGTGGAAATGTCAATGTTGCCAAATTTTGGAACATAATTCCTCGTGTCGAGATGAAGGTTTTAAATAATTAAGCCACAAAATTAAGTTAAACTATCATTATATATATATATATATATATATATATATATATTAGAGAGAAAGTGTCATTTTATATTGATTGAGAGTCAGAGACTGTAGGGAGTGTGATAAAAAAAGAAAAAAAAGGAAAGAGAAAAAAGAAAAGAAAAAAAAGGAGCAAAAAATTTAAAAAAAGAAAAAGAAAAAGAATGAAAATCGGGAAAACCTCACAAATTCTCGCAACATGTATTTTACTTAATCATCTGTGTGTGTATAACAACAGTAATATCAATTATTTTTAGTAATTTACTATTTTTATCACTTATTTTTTTTATTAATAGCTATTATATTTATTTATTGTTTTAGTAGATTTTTAGTTAGATATTTTAGAACAATATGATATAATATATATGGGACTATAATATCAAATAAGTTCAAAAATTAAAGGATATGATCTATATTAAATCTATAATATTATTTATAATTATATATGTGTGTGTGTGTGTATATATATATAGCAAGAGAGAGATTTGATAGAAAAATTGGTTAGTTGAAAGTTAGATATACCAAATAATTGATAATATTGTATGACTTTTAAAATATCATAAATTTAATATAATTTTGTTTAGATTTATTGCTTTATTTTTATCCATGCACTTGATTTGAATTATATATAATTATTCTTTTTTGTCCGAAAATTACAAATTGAAGGAATTAAAAAAGACCATTTTCAATGAGAATTTCTAGAACTTAAAGAGATATAATTACATTTATTCCATTTTATTTATTATATATGTATATGATTTTATATATTATATTTATATTCTTATTATAATCATGCTATATATACAAATTATTGAACATAATTATATATATTTAAAAAAAAAATTAATATTATGTATTTCTTAAATTTAATAATATTATACTATAACAATATGTCTGTGTATCGCACGGGAGAACTTACTAGTCTTATTTATGTTAAATAAGATAATATATTTTAATGTGTATTTTTTTATTAAATTGACAATTACTAATTAATATGTATTATTTGTCATATAATTTATTAGGACTTAATTATTAATTGAAATCGATGTAAATAACACAAAACATAAAACTAATTAGCATATATTTTACTAATTATATGTTTAAAAATATGTAAAACATATTAATTTTTTATTTCTTACTATTACATATTCATATATGTTAATTAACTCAAATATTAATTTATTTCAGAATATTTACAATAATTTTTTTGAAATATCATTAATATTATATTATGTACAAGCAAAAACCTAACACCCTAATATTTTCTAAACTTATAAACAAGATATATCGTTTTTACAAATAATATTTTATTCAAATATATTATATATTACATATATATATATATTTATATAGTAGAATCATATTTACTTAAATACAAATTGATTATTATAGTATAAAATAATTTGACATAAAATCTTAGTTGTAAAATTAAAAAAAAAAAAAAAGAAGATACATTTTTATTATTTATTAGGAATTTTAAAATAAAAAAAATTTAAAGTTAGTAATTTTGAAAATCCGCTTAAATCAAAACATACACTAACAATGTATTAGAAGGTAAGCTGTGTCGGACTGGGGTTGGGGGCCCTGGGGGCGAGAGCTTCGCTTTTTGCCACAATGGATTGGGAGGTAAGGTATGTCAATAAGATAAAAGAGAGGATGGTTGTTAAAGGGAATCTTTCCCTTACTGAATTCATGTAATAAAACTTGGGAATCTTCCATTCCTCTCAGATTTGAGGGAAATGGAAATGATTCCCCCCACTAAATTAAGCTGCAATATTTTATTTTATTTTATTATGTTGGTCATGTTCTTGCTGCTGCCTGGAAGTAGGGTAATAATATCCTTTAAAAAACTAACAGGCTATGATGTTGTTTTTCCTCTTTCTTTTCTCTGTCCTCTATAAATTATTTGCATGTATTATAATTAACTCGAATTTACTTATAATACATTTAAAAAAAAAAAAAAAAAGCTAATTGATTTGAGGTCCCCAGAAACCAAAAAAATTATATAAAAAATTCTTTGAAATATTTATCTTATTATGATATTATTATCCATGGAGAATTTTACGAGAATATTGATTTGAAAGTATGAGATGATGAATAATTTCAAAATTTTAATCTAAAATCGAAAGTGCTTTCAGAGGATTTAATTTTTATTGAAAGAATGATGGATATGTACTTTGAAAATAGGATTAAAATTAAATATTAATGAATAAGCATAAAAGCAGTTTTAGATAACATAAAGACCTTCAAGTACAAGTCATAGCCTAGGATCTTTTAAGAACAAAGAATAATATATGAATGACGTTTGAGGGTTTTTTACCAAAATAATACAGAAAAAAAATATTTTGTAAAATAAGATAGTTTTGAAAAATATTTATAAAATAGGGTAAAACGTCATATTTCACTGACGTTTTTAATTTCAAATGTTATATATATGCATTGTGTCTTGAGCTTCCATGCATCCATCCATATATATATATATATACACAATTATATTATATATAAAGATATATACATATATATATATATTTGTAATGTGTATTATATTTATTTATATTAATAGAAATAATTTTTTATATTTACTGAACATAAATAAAATATAATATTAAATATATTTTTATATTTTTAATTATATAAATACATATTTACTTCAATATTATATAAAATAATATTATATTTGTAAATTAATAAAAATTATAATATAAAAAACATATTCAGAAATATTTTTAATTAATTTTGATATTTATATTAATTATTTAAATATATATATGTAATAATAAAAAATACAATAAACGTCACGCCCACTGACGTTTTAAAGAAACGTCAGTGGGCCTGACGTTTCTTTTAATTTTTTTATTTATTTTTATTTTTTTAATTTGTATATAATATATATTATAAATATATATATATTATTTCTTATATATTCTGAATAAACTAAATTTAATTATCGTTTATTTTTTTGTTATATAAATATATATATATATATAGAAATTTACGTATATATATTTTATAGAAATATATATTATATAATTGTAAAAAGTAAAATTTTATATTATTATTTAAGATAATAAAAAAACTATGTAATTTAAAGAATATTTTTTAATAATTATTATATATTTATTTTAAGGATAATTTGAATTTTAGAAGAAAAAAAATATTAATACATAAATATATACATTTAAAAAAAAAGAAAAAAAAATATCGTCAGGCCCACTGACATTTTAAAGAAACGTCAGTGGGCCTAATATATATATATATATATATATATATTAATACATAAATATATTATAAATTATGTATATATATTATGTCATAAATGTATACATATATTAATAAATATAAATAAAAAAATAATACATCGTCAGGCCCACTGACATTTTAAAGAAACATCAATGGGCCTGACGTTTCTTTTTATATTTTTTATTTTTTTGTTTAATTTGTATATAATATATTATTATTATTATATATATATATTATTTCTTATATATTGAATAACATTATTGTTTATTTAATTTTTTTGTTATATAAATATATCTATATATATATAGAAATTTATGTATATATATTATAGAAATATATATTATATAATTGTAAATAATAAAATTTTATATTATTATTTAATATTATAAAAAATTAGTATAATTTAAAGGAAATTTTTTAATAGTTATTATTAGTTTATTTTAAGTATAATTTGAATTTTTGAAATAGATATATATTAATACATTAATATATTATAAAATATGTGTATATATATATTAATACATTAATATATACATATATTCATAAATATATAAAAAAAAAATTTATGTAATATATATTATAAATATATAATATATATTTGTTAAATTTATTAATATATATTATTTCTTATTTATTCTCTTTAAAATTATAAGAATATGTTTTAACATTATTGCATTTTTATTTTAATTATTATTTTAATAATTTATTTTGATTATTATTTGAATAATTTTTTAAAAATATATAGTTTATATCTAATAATATATGATATATTTTAATTATTAAATTAATTAAAAATACTCAAAATTAAAAAAAAAATTATATACATAATACACAAACAATTTATTAAATTAAAATAATTCCAAAAATAAACTAATTAACATTATGACATTATCATATATATATATATATATATATTTACAAAAACATAATATCACTTTATATATTTTTACAACACCATAATATCATATTATATATTTTTATAATAAAAATATATCACATACTAAATATTTTTACAACAAAATAATTTCACACTCTATAAAAAATAAATACACAAGATTAATGAAATAAAACCTAATAAAATTCTCCACTCGTATTTGTCATTCTGCCATTTCACTTGCATGCAAAATTTACTGCAATGACACATCCATCACATTTGTCATGCATGCTTCCAATTTTTACAGCAATTCACATGCAATTCATGTGAATTAAAAGAGGCAGTTGTATAGCAAACTCAATCACTCTCTCTTCACTCACGGATCCGCCTTCCTTCCTTCTCCTTCATTCTTCTTTTTCTTCTTCTTACTTTCTCCTTCTTGTTCTTCTTTCTTTTCTGAGTTCTTGCAGATGCTCCTTCTTGTTGCTGAAATTTCTTGCTGCTGCTGTGTCTTCATCTTTCCTTATTCTCTTCTTATCAAAAAGTATGTATTATTTATTTTAATTATAATTATGTTTATAATATATATATCAGATATCATTATTTCATTTATTTTTCCTTTCACATGTATTGATCTTTTTTTGCTATAATTGTGACCATTTTTTTTATTTATCACCAATTAACCTTATATCTTCTAAATTTTTGGCATGATATGATATAATTTTTTTATTAAACACTAAATATCAATTTTTGTATTTTTTGTGCTATATTATGTAGATTGTGTTGAACAAGAAAAACTTCAACTTGCACTAACATCTCCGTAACCTAAAATAATGTAAGTAGTATACATATACATCATTTATTTTACTATCATTTATTTATGTAAATGTTTATTTGATTTCATATATACATTTACATAAACATCTTAGTAAATTTTAATTATATGGGTGTATTGTTTTATGTGTTATTTAATTATTTTGTTGTATTTATCAATGTGTTGTTATTTAAATTTTATTTATTTATTATGATGAATATATTTTTAATGTTGCATGTATTATATGTTTAAGTTGTTTTGCTTGACGATTTGTTATGTTGACTGATTAAAACTTGTTTAGTATAATTAATATATTATTATAGGATACTTTAAAAAAATTAAATTAAATAACTGTAATGACCCTCATAAATTATATTTGATAGGTATAGCTTCAACATCAAAATCGTCATCATCAACTTCCACACGACCTAATAAAAATTTCACATACAAAGGTTATCGGTCTATCGTAAAAAAAGTCTACAAGTTTGATGCAATTAAGAATACGTAATCAACAACTAAAAGAAGAAATAGAGGTATTGAGGAGAAATAATATTGCTGCAAATGTCATATCCAACATGCAAGAACAAGAAATACGAAAATTACGGTATGTAAAGATGTGTCAAGTTGAATTTGAGTGGTCATCTTACTGTGTCTTTGTTTTAGAAGGTTGCGTTCGGCAACAAGAAGACGTCTTAAGGAAGGAGATAGATTTCCTACGTGGTTCTTTAAGTACCATGACAAGGGAAAATAATAATATGATAGAGCAGCTTGGGGTTAGAGATGGACATATAAACGCCCTTGAAAATGAGGTTCATGAGTTATGTACTCAATTGGATAATGAGAGACACCAAAATAAAATTGTCCAACAAGAGAGTACGACTAACTTTCATCACGTGAATATGATACGATCACGCATACTGGATCTTATAGATGTCACCCCTGGCTTAAATATGTGGCATGATCCAGTAGAGAACGAAAATGTTGATATAGAAGTCGTGGATGATAATATTGTTGTAGAAAATTTACCTGCTAATGATCATTCACAGAGTGATGTATATTCCATGTAATTGTATCTTTGTGGTGAAATGAAATGCATTATTTATCATGTTTTTCATACGTACTATGTGGTCCACACATACACATTCTAATTTATTTATTCTTTATGTTTTTATGAAATTTATATATTTAATAGTAAAACAAATTATAAATATCACTTTGAAGCAATGGCGAGTCACCGACGAGTAGCAATTAGAGTTTATAGCGGAGGTGAAATTATACAGGAAAATGGAAATGTATTGTATAGTTGTGCGCCCAATGGTTACACACGAATTGATCGAAATACAGACTTATCTATATTGAAAGATCAAATTTACCAATTTCTTGGTGTGCCTAAAGACCAGTTTCATCTGAAACTTTTCACAAAATGGGGGGAAGTTTACGGACACAATAATGTTATAGAGAATGTAGTTCAGATTAAGACTGACGATAATCTTAGGTTGTTCTTAGATCCTAATGATGAATTTTACTCTATGGACATTTTCGTTGAGAAAGAACCATGTCAAAATCTTAGCAAGCATGAAGTTATGCTTATGAGCCAAGAGTGGGGATATTATACGTCGTTGCTGTCCCAACAAGATGTGCCCATCACATCCGTCCAAAATTTCAGTAACCCTTATGATTATGTGCCCGAAATCACTCAGGACTTGGAGAACCTTGCTTTAAGAAACACGGTTTTCAGTGGTTCCAGGTCATGTAGTGTCCAAAATATAATTGGTCCCAGTAATACTAGGAATGAACCTAAAGATATAATTGGTCCTAGTAATACGGACAATACAAAATACACTGACCCTTGTGCAGATTCTTTAGGTCCAATTTCCCCATGTGAAACGAAAAATGAAAATTTGGATGACATAGAAGCAATAGTAGATGAAGAAGATGTTGATGCAACCAATGTAGACCCCGACGGTGTGGAAACAACAATCTATATCGATTCGGATACAAACATCCCATTTTCCACAACAATTGTCCTCGAAGTTGTTGCTGACTCGATGCATAATCCTTCGTCTTCATGGGAAAAGTTTTATGATCCTAGCTGAGGTATAATTGAGAAGGACATGGTATTCAGGGATAAGAAGGCTTTGATTGCAGCGATTAAGAATTTCTCGATACGATATGTAAGACGTCAGTTTTGAGTTACATAAAGTAAATCATTCCTTTGGGTTGTCAAATGTGAATACATTACACCTTTTCAAGAGTGTCTTTGGTATGTTAGAGCAACATTTAACTGAATATTGGGGATGTTCAAAATAACAAAATATGGTGGAGATCATAGATGTTATACGAATGACATATCTTTTGATTATCGAAATCTGGATAAAAATTTCATAGTTTTCTTGATTAAGGAAAATGTTCGGGTCAATCCTGCAATCAACATCTCTGAGGCACAAGAAGACGTTAAAAACACAACTGGATACTCGATTTCATATCAAAATGCATGGCATGACATTAGACGGGCAATTGAGAACACTTATGGGACATGGGAGAGCTCCGTAAGAAAACTACCTAAGTTCCTGGGTGCATTACAAAAGTGGAACACGGGCACCATTGTTGAATGGAAACACCATGATACCAACGTCCCACATAAAAAGATTATCAAATATGTTTTTTATCTTTCGAGCCTTGTTACACCGGGTTCAAGTACTGTCGATTGATTATCAGTGTTGATGGGACACATCTATACACGAAATACTAACATAAAATGTTGATAGTCGTTGCAGTGGACGGAAACAAACAGATATTTATCCTAGCATTTGCTATTGTGGACGAAGAAAATTTTGAATCTTGGAAGTGGGTTTTGGAATTGATATGCAAGTACGTCTTATGTGGGAAGGATTAGAGGTGCATAATTTCGGATAGAAATGCAGGTCTTTAAGTGCAATACAGACTATACCAACCTTTAATGCCCCACATGGAGTAAGTCGTTTTTGTTTGAGGTATGTTTGTTCAAACTTCAATTCGCATTTTAAAGATGTGCAATTGAAATATCTGTGTTCGCGGGCTGAATCTGAACACCAAATCATTAAGCATAACAGTGTTATGAATAAAATAAAAAGTCTGAATCCAACAGCGTACTTGTATCTCAATCAAATCAATAAAGAACAATGGGCATTTGCGCATGATGGTGGGTGGCGACATGGTATTCTAACCACCAATGTGTCAGAATCATTTAACGGTGTCTTAAAGGGTGCTCGACGTCTCCCTTTAACAGTTATAGTGGAGATCACGTTCAAGCGATGTGTTGCATATTTTAGAGAATGGAAAAAAGTTTGTAGAAGAATGAAGAGTAATGCACAGTCATATACTGACTATGCTCATTCCAAATATCAGTATTGGTCACAACTGTCTGTGGGTCATGTAGTTACCCAAATCGATTACCATGAGCAATCTGCTATGGTGGTCACCAAACCACGACCAGGCGAAAGGGTCATATACATGCTGTTAGACTTACCACGAGAGAATATTCTTGCGGCAAGTGGACCTTATATGGTATTCCATGTTCGCACGTGATGAGTGTATGCGCTGATCTACAGATTAATGCTACTTTATTTGTGGAACCGTATTATCACTTGGTAAACTACAAACGAACATATGCTGTTGCATTCCAGCCATATTTAAGGGAGGAATATTGGGATGAGCTTGATTTTCAGTTATATCATGACCCCACTTTACGAACTATGTATCGCCTAGGAAGAAATTGATCATCGCAAATTTTGAATGAGATGGATTGGCCTAAAGTACGAGCAAGGCAACAAGCTAGAAGACGACAGGCTCATCGACAAGGAGAAGGAACCAGTCAAGATCATCGTACAAATTCTCAAACCTTACAAAGACATAAAAATGAATAAGCAAGCTCACAATCTGAAAATTTCTGAGATCATCTTGAAACCTTTTTAAATTTGTGTAATGTACGTACTTCTGTGATAGGGAAAAAGGATTATATGTGTATATATGTATTGATATATGTCTGTAATTTAATTTTATAATTTTTTGTGTTGACCGTATGCGTTTTCAATTTAATAATCCTACATTAATTAATGTTGTTTTTCATTTGCTGTGATCGATGGATATCAATTCACGGAACCACTATGGCTCTAGGGAGCCGACAGTTCTTACACTTCAATCTCAGCACATTTTCGAGGGCCTACTAAAGCCCGGCACGAATTTAAACTCTTTCTTTCGACAATGAATTTCGGGAATTATTTGAAGATGGACTGTCTCATCCCCACACATGCGTATTGGACCTATTATTTGAAATGAGTTTTTATGGTGTATATAGGTGTGAGAGTTTTTACCCAAATAACCATTTAATCACCGCTTTGGTGGAGAGGTGGCGTCCAGAAACCCACACATTTCACTTGCCTGTAGGTGAAGCAACTGTCACTTTGTTGGATATCGCCTTAATTTGGGTTTTGCCGGTTGATGGAAAGTCGGTATGTGGAGTGGATCCTACGATGTCTCCCAATGAGTGGGTTGGTTACTGTCAGATGATGTTGAGTTACACGCCAAAAGTATCCCACACAAAAAGTGGAAAAATTAGAGCGAGCTCTTTACCAGCTCATATGCGATCGCATCCAGTGACGGATGATAGCACGATTGAACATGTTGAGCAATATGTGCAGGATGCGCTTTATTCCTGTTATGCGGTGTGATGTGCCCTGATGCTAGTGGAAATTTAATACCACTAGTATATTTACAATGCTTGCAAGATGTAAAATAAGTTAATGAGTTCAGTTGGGGTAGTGCCGTCGTATCTTCCCTGTACCGTCACTTGTGCGATGGAAGCTTGAATGCTAAGGAAAATCTCGGTGGACCAGTTCAACTATTACAGGTACTACATACAAATTTATTAATGAATCTTCCAGATGTAACCTTATTAATTACTAATATTTTACGTCTTTATAATATAATGCAGATTTGGGCTTGGTCACGAATCTTGTCCATTGTGCCTGTATCTGAGGCACGAAGATTAAATATGCTAGAAATTGAAAGACCTCAACATTTGGGTGGTGGTATACTTCATGTCCCCTCTTTCGGTGCACGGTAATGTTTACAATTCATTTAATTTTTTTTGGTGGTTTTATGTTTATGGTTATCTCAATAGGCATCTACTAATCAACTAGTAAACTATATGTAACAGTTGGAATAATGATAGCAGTTTCGTGCATGCTGGTAGACGCCAGGTGAAGGTTTTTCGAGAAATCTTGGATAAATTGACCCATGAACAGGTTTGATTTCTCTGTTCATTTTATGAATTCTTATATGTAATCATTCAAAAAATATGTTTTTTTTTGTTTTTTACCAGTTTACTTGGGATCCTTATGATTGGTCGAAATCGAAAATACTCTATTTACCTTCCCGATGCTTCTCGGACAATGTGTGATCTCAATGTTCTCTTATCTTTTTTTCATATGTGGAGTTTCATCATCCAGAGAGGATCTTACGTCAGTTCCAAATGTTGCAAGACATTCCAACTCGGTTCGACCCTCTTGATGACTAGATAACGAATGTACATCAAATTGATCGTAAGGGGCATAGAAATGCAAACTGGATAGACATACACCAGAAATATGTTCATCAATGGATGCAAAGACATGAATATATCAGGGGCACCCAATTTCTTATGAACCCAACGACTCCTCCAAATTATTATGGTTGGTATAACTCGATTACACGTTATTTTATATATTTTTTCGATATGTATGAAGAAATGAGAATCAAAACTGGATATGTCTCATTAATGCACTACATGGTACGCAACATACATTTATATCTATCTAAGTTTTTCTATATATTCAATGTGTTTTAATGTGTATATGTTAAAATATTTGTAGATTGAACAATTGGAACCCATGAAGAGGAGCATAAAGAATAGAAACAGGTTGGACATTGAGCAAATTAATTCTTTGTTAGATAAACAACTCTCTTTGTATGAAAATATAGAGCGAACAATTGAGAGGCTGTCTACGGAGCCTACATACATGACGTATACCCAGCCTGCACATCAACATGAGTCTCAAAGTCAATCAAATGCAATTTTGAGAACTAGAAGAAGTCATAGGGGTGATCATGAAATTAGTCCTGAACATCGGATACCACCACCTGGGACTTTTGCAACAACCTCTTCACGACCAAGATGCCCAACTGAAGGAAATGTGTCAGATGTATATAAGCCTTCAATGAGTACACCTACTTATACTCCGACACCATACTATCCATCTTTGTCCACTCCCTCGCAATATCACCATATGAAGTTTGACCTCGGAGCTGGAGAAACTACAAATGTGACAAACTACGAGTATTTTTGTCATACTCATATTCCATTCTAGTACTTTGATATGGTTAATTTCCGAGATGTAGCCGATCAGTCAACATCATCTTCTAGCAGAATGACAATTCCTTCGACGACAGTTTCAGAGGAAGATAAAGTAGAAGAAAATTTATAGCCACAAGCAACCGCCATTGATACAAGAGTTAGAAGAGGTGGAATTAGAAGAAAACAATAAGAAACCTCAGGAAATGAAGTGCAAGGTCAAGGAAGAGCTCGGCGAACGAAAAAAGTAGAGGTTGTGGTACAGGAGGGCATTTCTAATGTGGGTACAATATGCATCAATATTATATAACGTCGAAACAATTCGTGTGGTTTAAACAATTACCTTCTAGGTATGTATTATTTTTCATTTGTTTCTTCAATTTCAATTTTCCCAAAAAAAAAAAAAACAAATATCACCTAAAAGATATAATTATGGGAAGAAAACATAAAAATGAACGAATTTATCAAAACATTATAAATTTATTACAAAAAATGAATCTTAACTCGCCAAATCGAGTTAAAAGGTTGACCGAGTGGCATAACCGAGCGTCAAAATCCTTTTTTTTCCACTTGGTTGATCGAGTTGACTGACCGACCAAGTGTGTTGACCGAGTGGAGTGAGATGAGATCGAGCGTCAAAATCCAAATTTTTTTTCCACTCAAGCGGCCGAGTTGATTGACCAATCGAATGTGTTGACCGAGTTGGGTGAGATGCGACCTTATGTCAAAATCTAGATTTTTTTCCACTCGATCGGCCAAGTTGACTGACCGACCAAGTGTGTTGACCGAGTGGAGTGAGATGGGATCGAACGTCAAAATTCCAGAATTTTTTCAACTCAGCTGATCGAGTTGACTGTCCGACCGAGTGTGTTGACCAAGTGGAGTGAGATGCGACCGAGCATGACAATTCTAGATTTTTTTTTCAACTCGGCCAGCCGAGTTAGCGTGATGTCCAAGTGCTGTGTCCGAGTGTATACGATGACTCGGTTGACCGAGTCGATCGATCGAGTCGGACGAAAAAACCGGATTATATATAGGTTTTTACCCCTTTTTTCCTTATTTTTCTCATCCTCCAAAACCCTACTCTCACCTATCTCTCTGAAAGGCACTCAAAACCATTCGAATTTCTACTACAATAGTAAGAAAGAACATACAACATATTATATCTTTCAATTCATCCGCTAAATCGCATTCACGGATACATTTGTGAAGATTTGAAGGTTGGGGCTTTTCACACATTTATCACTAATATTTTTTCAATAAGGTATGTATTCAATGACCATCTATTTTCTTGGAGTGATATGTTGGTGATAGCTATTATTTGGAGTATTGTGGCATCAATCGGGTTATGTTATGTTGGTTAAATTCATTGGAGTATTTCATCGAACACTTGGTGTGCATCATAGTAATTGGGGATTTGGTTATATTGGCATTGAATATTGATAATGTATTGTTTTTGGATTGATATATTGGTGATACCTATTATTTGGAGTGTTGTGGCATCAATCGGGTTATGTTATGTTGGTTAGATTCATTAGTGTATTTCATTGAACACTCGGTGTGCATCATAGTAATTGGGGATTTGGTTATATTTGCATTGAATAATATTGTAATTATCCCAAAATTAGAATCTCGTTACGATTATTTCATGTTTTTAATGAATAAATACATGTACTAAAGGATGAATAGATAATAGGTGTATTAATAGGTGTACGAGCATATGAATATAGTGTTTACCATTGAAGTGTATGAATTTGTTACAATGATATGAAAGATGTGCATGTTTGAAGTAATGTAAATAATATAAGAGTAGATATATACATTGATGTTTTGTAGGTACCATTGAGAAAATATAACCGTATCCGTTTGGTGCTCGTGGTCTCACCGCTGATGATATGGGTCGACAAATAGAGGATAAACGTAGATTTGAAGAGAAGCAAAGACTTAGAACTCGAATTCATTCAACGGAAATTGTAGGTACTGATTTCCATTGGAATCAACACTCCGTGGAAGAACAATAACAAGAATACGAGAGAATTCTAGCAACTATGCCCGATGCATACGGCATAGAATTTGAAGGTTGGGATATTCTGAGTGAGAGATGGTTTGCGGTGTACAATAAAAAAATACGGGCCACCCGTTTTTGCATATGAAGAATGCATGAAAGAGCTGGGAATTTACGATGATCTAAAAAAATTGTGCAAAAATATGGGATGGTCTAAGTTCTTCGTCTTACAAGAGAAGACATATGAGTGGTTGGTCCTTGAATTCTTTTCGACCGTACACGTGTGATACGATGATACCATGCCGGAAGCCTTAACCTTCTATTTGGGTAATGAGTTTCATACGCTTGAGCCGGAAACGTTAAATGAAATTTATGAATTTTTGAAAAAGAAATTATCCAATCTATTGGATACGAAGATACACTTCCCTAAATTTAGTCCAATATTATTTTGGAAGGAAATATTTGAGGCTTTCCCAGATAAACCATCCGTTTACAACCCAAGGCGATAAAAAACATCAAGTATAAGAAGCCCGACAATTCAATATTTCCAACACTTTCTCTCAAGTACAATTTTGGTGAAACCTGAACCGGGGGTTGTTATATTGGACGAGTTGTTCATTTTATGGTGTTTGATGAATGAAAAAAAATTCAATGTAGCACCGATGCTTTTAAGGCAGTTTGTTTGAACAAAACAGGAAGTAGCAAACCATATTGGAGGGTTGATTACTCCAGTTGCTCGATATGTCGGGATTAATTTGGAAGGGTTGGAAAAAACTTCAGGCGAAACAACATTCAACCTCGAACTTTTAATCGACATGAAGATGTGTATGTTGCACCCCGGCACGAGAAAATTGTATCTCATTTTATCTGATAAGAAAAGACTTGCTTTACCCAACTATCGTCTGACAAATGTCTCCGGTGGAAAAGTAATTAATATTCTGCTTAATGGCTTAATCCACACTGAAGCCATCGAGGAGAGCGAAAAAGAACTGAACAATGAAGAGGATAGAAGGAAGGGGAAGAAAGGAGGTATAAATACAAGAACACAACCTATAGATGTCGATATCAAATAACAAAATGAAGATGAGATGATGGGGGAAGCAGAATTACTTGCATACGCACATGGAAGAAGAAGGGAAAATCTCCCACAGTATGAGGCCGGGACTTACCAGCAGCCCCACCGTTCACATCAACTTCATACAGGTTGGAACGATTGGTTAGAATGGAGAAATGCCTTGGATACACGAGTTGCCAACATCGAAGAATATATGCATCGTCAAGCATATAATTCTCAAATTGTACTTGATATGCAGAGACAACAGTATGAGTAGCATGTGCAACAAGGTCATTTTGAAGAGCGTGAATATCCTGCATATCAATCTTTCAACCCATCAAACACTCCGTATCGACCATAAATTTATTCTATCTAGAAATAGGTGGTCCAAGTGTTCTTCTTGTTTTGTTTCTAAACTCATATTCATTAGTATTGTTAAAATGATAGCAAATCTGATTGACTATGTTTAATAATAATTATCTGGTATCATTTAAAATTGGTTTGTATATTTATTTATTTTAATATATTAATATCATATGAAATCAAATGTTCCATCAACAACACACCAAACAGTTAATGAACAATATAAATGTGTACGGACCCAGTAAGATGTTAGCATTATAAATACGTGTGTGGTAACATTCATTTTACTTACATACAAATATGGATCACCCATTGGAATTCTCTCTTCTTCCTCCACAATCAAAATGTTATAACTTGCAAGAAGCTCAGTTCTACTCGGACACCAACTAGATAAAGGAGATAGAGACAGTGCTTGTGAATACTCTTGTCAAGTACGTTGAAGCAGGTGATTGGGAAATCGGTAACCATAATAGCAACTGCTTACTGAACTTAAGAAATATTTTGCAGAACCAATTCAAGGAGCGTAAATTCAGTTATGCTGACATGAAAAGCCGCGTTGATATGTTACAATCCTGTCACTACACGTTCAAAAAAATGGTAATCACGGCTGGTGTTCGTATGGTTGGTAAACGATAGCTAATAAACGCTACACCGGATCATTGGCGTTTATGGGTAATTTTCTCTAAAATTTAAGCAACCATGCATTTTTTTTTATTGTAAATATGTAATTTACACTTATATTAATTATTCTTATATTTATAGGATCGTGATCCCAAAATGACAAATACAATTGCATACTTAATGGATGGCGAGCATTTCTTCGACCAACTAGATAAACTTTTCAAGTTTGAAGATAATGATATCGTGAGTGGACCATTTTCCTCAAGTATGGAGAGATCCAAGGCAAAGAAAAAATAATTAGGTATAGCTACAATTGTTGTTTCAAATGTTGAATTTTCATGACTATTGTAATAGTATTAGGGTATTATTTATTGAGTGTTATAATATATGTATAGGTTAAGCTGCTAGGTGTTGTAATCGGCGTTAATTCACCTTAGCTTTATATATATTATTTATTTCTTCATCTTATTGAACACCAAGAATTATATTTAAATAACAATATTATGAAAAATTAAAATAAATTAATTTTATTATTACACAATAACATAAACATAAAACAACAATAAACTATTACACCGAATAAAATTTTCCTAAAAAAACACAACAAATAAAATAAAATCCTTATTAGGAATTTTTCATGGACACAATTAACCACACGAACAACCACTTGTACCCGGTATGTCTTGAGACAATAATGAAGCGTTCAGTCTGACCAAACCAATTTTAAAAGTGACTTTCGTTCCAGTATTTTCAACCAATGAGAAGATACATAAATCACCCAAATTCAATTTCGTATCCTCCACAAAGCGCCTCCAACTTGCATTATCAAATTTTGATTTTTTGTGGTTTCCATGGTATCGCATTGTCCATGACTTTCCTAGACAATATAAAACAACTGGGGCTTCAATGTTAGGCAAGAGTTTGATAATCTCCTTAGGTATTGGCTGCATAAAAATTTATAAAAAAACAAATAAAACTTTAAATAAATAATATACACACATTACTATAGTTCTTCTAAAAGAAAATTTACCAATAGATAATGCGGGGCAAAATGTGATTTAGACAATGTAATATCGAAATAAGACTTATTTTCATCCAGAATTGGCAAATAGTCGGTGTATACTTCATCACTCGTGAAAGTACGCCCTTTTCCCTTATTCATTCTCTTTATGCATTTATGGATTATGCTAAGACATTCCTATTTATATTAGTTCAACAATAGAAATTATTACTGAATTGACTGCACGTTGCGGTACATATTTCAGTGGAATTTGAGAAGACAAGTGAAATTTGAGAAGACGTACACGCTATAAAAACTAACCTCATTTCACGAGAGACTCTGTAAAAAAATACAAATTTATGTAAAAGTAATGACTAATTGACAATTCTCTAAAATGTAATAAGATATTGAATAGACGTTGAATGACAATTCATTTATTGATTCATATCAAGCATTATTATTTAATTTAATACAATATATGTTATAGATATATATAATATATAAAATATTATCATTATACTTAAAAAATTATTATAATTATTAATAAATATTCTTTATTTTATAAATAATTATTTATATTATGATTCAATTATCTTAAATAAAATTATAAAATTTAATTATTTGCAAATATATAATTTATATTTATGTAGAAAAAAAATATATATATTTCTAAAATAAAATTTATATAAGAAAAAAATTAATATATGTAAGAAATGATATCAGAAATATATAAGAAATAATATATATGTATATATAATAATATATATTATATACAAATAAAACAAAAGAGAAAAATATAAATTTTCAAAAGAAACGTCAGGCCCACTAACATTTCTTTAAAACGTCAGTGAGCGTGACAATAGTTTTTTTTTATATTTATAAATATATATTTATATATTTATGTATTAATATATATATATATATATTTCAAACATTCAAATAATACAAAATATCCTTTAAATTATATAAATTTTTTATATTATATTATAATTATCTTAAATAATAATATCAATTTTGTTAATTCACAATTATATAATATATTTCTATAAAATATATATGCATAAATTTATATATATATATATATATATATTTATATAACAAAAAATTAAATAAATGATAATTATATTAAATAATATAATATATATTATATACAAATTAAAAAATTAAAAAAATGAAATTTTTTCAAAAGACACGTCAGGTCCACTGACATTTCTTTAAAACGTCAGTGGGATTGACGATATTTTATTTATTTTCTTTTTAATGTATATATTTATTTATTAATATATATATTTTTCTAAAATTCAAATTATACTTAAAATAAATGTATAATTATTATTAAAAAATATTCTTTAAATTATATAAATTTTTTATTATCTTAAATAATAATATAAAATTTTATTTTTTACAATTATATAATATATATTTCTATAAAATGTATATTTAAATTTCTATATATATGTATATATTTATATAACAAAAAAATAAAGGATATTTAAATTTTGTTTAATCAGAATATATATAAGAAATAATATATATATATATATATTATATACAAATTAAAAAAATTAAATGAAACGTCAGGCCCACTAACGCTTCTTTAAAACTTCAGTGGGTCTGACGATGTATTATTTTGTTTTTATTTATATTTATTAATATATGTATATATTTATGACATAATATACATACATAATTTATAATATATTTATGTATTAATATATATATATATATATTTTTTTTTTTAAAGTCAAATTATCCTTAAAAAATGTGTAATAATTATTTAAAAATATTCTTCAAATTATATAAACTTTTTATAATATAAAATAACAAAATAAAATTATATTATCTTAAATAATAATATCAATTTTTATAATTTACAATTATATAATATATTTCTATAAAATATATATACATAAATTTATATATATATATATTTATATAACGAAAATAAATTAAATAAATGATAATTATATTTACTTTAATAAGAATATATAAGGAATAATATAATATATATAATATAATATATACAAATAAAAAAATAAAAAAAATATTTCAAAAGAAACGTCAAACCTACTGACGTTTCTTTAAAACGTCAGTGGGCCTGATGATATTTTATTTTTTTAAATATATATATGTATATATTTATGTATTGATATAAATATATATTTTTTTTTTCTGAAATTCAAATTATACTTAAAATAAATGTATAATAATTATTAAAAAATATTCTTTAAATTACACAAATTTTTTATTATCTTAAATAATAATATAAAATTTTACTTTTTACAATTATATATATAAATATATTTCTATAAAATATATATACATAAATTTCTATATATATATTTTTATATAACAAAAAACGATAATTAAATTTAGTTTATTCAGAGTATATAAGAAATAATATATATATATATATATATATATATATATTTTATAATATATATTAACTAAATATTAAAAAATTAAAAAAATTTAAAAGAAACGTGAGGCCCACAGAAGTTTCTTTAAAACGTTATGGGCCTGACGTTTATTGTATTTTTTAATTATTATTATATATATATCTGAATATTTAAAAATATTTCTGAATATGTTTATTATATTATAATTTTTTTATATTTAGAATTTTTATTAATTTACAAATATATTATTATTTTATATAATATTGAAATAAATATGTATTTATATAATTAAAAATATAAAAATATATTTAATATTATATTTGATTTATGTTCAGTAAATATAAAAAAAATTCTAATAATATAAATAAATATAATACAAATTACAAACATATATATCTTTATATATAATATAATTGCATATATATATATATATACTTGCATATATATATATATATGGATGGCTGCATGAAAGCTCAAGATATAATGCATTTCTAATAACATTTGAAATTAAAAACGTCAAGGTCAGGGTTTTTTTACCTAAATAATGCAGAAAAAAATATTTTATAAAATAGGATATTTTTGAAAAGTGTTTTTAAAATAAGGTAAACTGTTATGTTCGGTGACGTTTTTGGTATAACGTCACCGAACATGACAGTTTATCTTATTTTAAAAACACTTTTCAAAACTATCCTATTTTATAAAATATTTTTTTTTCTGCATTATTTAGGTAAAAAACCCTGACCTTTCAAACAAAGATATTTTTTATACAAAAGTTGAGACTTTAATTATCAAAACATGCTTTTTTCCCATAAATGTTTCGGTGGTCTCATCCTCATACAATTCATAGTACTATTTTATTTATAGTATTCGACATGATTCACATGGTGTACCATTGAAAGAAAAGAAAAAGAAAAAAAAAAAAGAGAAAGAAGTTCATCTAGGCCCCAAATAATTGCCTTACAAATAACTAACCACTTATTTATACTTAATATAAAATGAGAATAGTTTATTGTCATGTGTTACTTTATAAATTTTAATTAAATAAATTAAAAAATTAACGAACAACGAAGAATAACGAAAAAATTATGAGCTTTTTACATGTGTGTTAATTGTACCAATCTCTATTTTATTTTATTTTTTTATAAAAATTGTAGTATTCAAATAATTTTTTTTCATTTTAAATCCGCTTTTGACGTATCATATATCAAATTAATTATTTTTTTTGTGATCTTTAATTTGACACCAACATTGGATATTTTAAAATAAATAATTATATTTAAAATATAATATTTATTTTTTAGGATAGAATATATTTTTCTTATGGATTGAATTATTTATTTTTATTTTGATATATGTGTTGAATTTGAACAAATAATATATAAATTTGATCTATAAGTATAAATGTTTTTTGTAAAAAAAAATTATACTAGTAATTTATATAATATTATAATTTATTTCTCCACCTTAATAGATTTTAGTGTGTTGAGAATTTTGTATTCAGTTGGAAACACTCTTAAATTTAATTCAAAAAATTGTGTAATTTATTGTTTAATAAAATTTATTTTAAGTAATAACAATGTAATAGAACATAATAAAAAATCAAATTGCAATATTTATATAAATTTAATTGACATAAATAGTTATTATGTAAATTTTTATAATAATAATAATAATAATAATAATAATAACACTAGTATAACTTTTTATATATTATTAATATAAAAAATATAGTATTGTCATGTACATTGCAAAGGCATCTAGTTATTATTAAAAAAAATAGTTTTAGACCCCATGTGATTAGGGTTGTCACTTTTGCCCATAGGGTTGGATTACTTGATGAATAAACAAATACTTGGATAGAGTACCATCCAAACCTGACATTTTGTTGATCGAGTAAAGTAGGGTATGGGTATTGATTATTTCCCAATTACCATATCCGTCTACCCATTTAGAAAATATATATTATTTTATAAGTATGTCTTATATAATTAAAATTTGATCTAATATAATATATTGCATATATAATGTAAAAAATATTATAATGAAAAAAATATAATATTAACTTGTTATATATATTATATGTGATTTTTTAACATAATCTTTTTATATTGAATATATGCATATTACATATTATTAAAAAAATTAAATGATCGAGTAACCCGATTACCCAACGGGTAATACCCAAAATTTATCCGAATCAAATAGGGTAGGGTATGGGAAAGACATACCCATATCCTACTCGATCCGTTTACATCCCCACGTATCATGTGTCAAAGTTGTTTTTGTATGTTATTGTTATTAAACTATATTATTTATTCTTAAAATTATTAAAAAAATAATTATACACAATATCTGAATTTATAATTTTCATATTTGAGTATGAATTTATTTTAAAAATTAAAATCCAATATCATGTATAACTTTTCATGATTTTAGACATACTAAATCTACTGCAAATATGAATGTTGATTTGTTTAAATTTTTAAATATTAATTGAAAACCTACCAAATTTGTTGCAAATCCAATATTAATAGGTAAAATCATGGAGTCAATCTTCATTATGCAAATATATCTCTTTTTAATAATAATAAAATGGATGATCTTTACATTAAAAATGTTAATTTGGAATTTTTTTTGTATTATTAACAATATAAAATCTCAAATTTATATTTGTAATCACTCTTGCACTATAGTACTAGAGACATACTTTCTAAAACTATATTTTTATCAAAAAATTATAAACATGTTATGCAAAAATTAAGAAGAATATTTTTTATTTATTAGAACACATCCCACATCTACAATACACGTTTTTTATGTCATTAATGTTAATTTCTTAAAATTTTATTATATATTAGTATGAAACTTTTCATGATCTTACCACTAAATCTCAATTAAATTTACAGTAAAACAAAATATGGGTTTATATCAGGTCAAAATCAAATTGTGGAAAAATAAATCCTCTCAAGATTTGTGAGTTTGTATTATATCTTCGATGCGTTGTATGAATGCTAGTCTAAAATGACATGTAAAATCACATAATATATTTTTTTAAAATTAAATATTCTTACGTTTGTTTGACAAAAACAAATAGTTTTACTTGTATGTATACTCTAGAGGGTCTAATAAGCACGGAGTCAAACTAGTTTGGCTCAAAGACTTCTTTACTAACATTGGTACTGAGGGAGCATAAATTAATTATTAATATTTTTTAATATTTTTCTTTAGTACACATGATTTCCTTTTTTTTTTTTAAATGATTGGCGTCGTTTGAAATTCAAGGTACTTAAGGTGATATAAGAAATTGAATTTCGTATTACTTTTAACATAATTTACAAGGAAGTCACAAAGATGACATTGAAAAAAAAAAGGTTAGAAAATAAGAAAAGTCAACCAAACTAAAAATGTAAAAAGATATTTGAAAACTAGTAAATAGAAAAAATGCTTAAAAACCCAAAAAAAATTGCAAAAAAAGTTATTTAATTTTAGCACAAATTTTAAAAATAACCAACATTATCTATATACATATCCATATTTAATATAAAAGCAGAAAGAAGTAGAATCTGTAATGTGTCGTCATAACAGAAAATTAGATTTAATATAAAAAAATTCCTAAAAATATGCCAAGAAAATACAAGTCACTTCTACAAAATTTTTACATTTTTTACTTAAAAATATAGTGAGAAAAAATTACATGTTAAAAAAAATGTAATATTTTTAAAACTATAATTTTAAACTTC
Organism: Caryopteris x clandonensis; assembly: GCA_028749325.2. Taxonomy (NCBI): domain Eukaryota; kingdom Viridiplantae; phylum Streptophyta; class Magnoliopsida; order Lamiales; family Lamiaceae; genus Caryopteris; species Caryopteris x clandonensis. The sequence goes on from JAPYKT020000004.1 coordinate 6,611,825, forward strand.
AAATAATTTTTTTGTTACAAATTCGTTTTTAAGATATGATGCATCAAGTTAAATGTCTTTTAATGATCTTTAATTTGATACCAATATTGTATATATTAAAATAAATTATTATATCTAAAAATATGAAATATATTTTTTATGAGTTAAATTATTTATTTTTATTTGAAATATGTGTAAATTATGAATAAAATGGGTTAAATTTTTATATGAATTTGAGACTGATAAAAAATAAAAAATATTTTAATAAATTAAAAATATTATTCAAGTATATATTTAGTTGTTCATTTTAATATTTTTTCACTAATTTAAATATTATTATTGGGTTTGAGAAATTATAGTAGGTTGGATTGAGTTTGAATTCTAAAATTCACTTCGTCATATAAATATATTTTTAATTTTTTATTTATTAGAGAAATCTTTTTTAGGGAATGACAATGTATTATTCATATGAAATTATACTTTGAACTGATTTAAGTGAAATTTTAAGATTTTTAATTTTTTATATCTAATACATATTGCGATTGCCATTTGATATTTGATTTTATAAGTTTAAATTATAAAAAAAAATACACACAAAATATAATAGAAAATTTGGTATTTTAATTTCTTTTTTTATATATAAAAAATGATCTATAAATGTGTGTAAGTCACAAGTAACATTTGTTATTTTTTTCTTTGTATTTTGTGTTTAATAAGTATTTTATCTATAGTATAATCTCTTATTTTGTTGTGTAATTATATATTTTAATTTTCTTATAATTTTTATAATAATAATATAATTTTATAATATCTCATGCACCGCACGGACGAATTTTAAACTCTTTAAAGACATACCTTTAAATAAAATAAATTGAATAATATAAATTCCCGCTTTACCCTTCTTTCTTATTTACATTGGCTCAAAACTCAAAACTCTCCGTTTTCTCGCAACAGCCTACAGCATATTTTGAACCCTCTCCCACCGTCTCTTTCAAAACTGTGCCAATCTTCTTCAAAGAAACTAAAGAAGCATTTTTTAAGGTAAAATTGCATTATTTACCAATTAATTTTTGTGATTATCAATACGCATTCTATTTAGGTTTTGGGTTTGTGAGTTCTATTAGTTGCTTTCTTAGATAAAATAAATTGGGGTTTTGACTTAGATTTTCTGGGTCGTGAGATTTTAAGAGAATCCGTGGTGAAAGTTCTTGAAGACGAAATGGAGAATAGATTGATTCCAATCCTTGAAAATGCTGTGGAAAATGGAGTTTTTTGACACCGTTTCTGAGGTCTCTTCACAATTTTGTTCATTTTTTTCCTTTCTCTTCTTTTTTTGGTTGGGAGGCGGAGGTTGTTCTTGAATGGGAGTTTGGTTTAGTCGTGTAGCATTGTGCCTGAGAAACTAATTATATGTTGGAATACCCAGGTCTATGCTACTTCTTTCCTTCGGGAAGAGATTAAAAAAAAAAAAAAGGGTCTATGCTAATGCTAAGCCATATAATTCAGAGATTCCAATTACTTGTTCTAGATCAGAAGCTTCAAAATCTAGAAGACCAATTCCTTCTATAGAAACAAGAAAGTTCCAACAGTTTCAAAATACTAGTACAAACGAAGAACAACCTTCAAGAATATGTCAGAATTAGGGTCTTTGCGGCTGTAAAAAGAACGAATAAACAGTGGTTGGGGTGTTGTCTTTAACCACCAGTTGCAGAGAGAAAAACTGTGGCTGTGTTTAGAATTTCCCATTGGTCAGTTCCGCACTTTATCCATATAATGTATTATTTTGGGCCATGAAAGCTTATTGAAACCTATTTCCGACTACAAGTGGCCTTCCGAGTTCAGGTCCAGACTGCTTTGTCCCTCCGCATGATCATATTCAAATGCAATAGAATTTTGCAGCGATGGAAATACTCAGCAAAGCATCAGCCACTCTATATATCTTCATTTCTACCGTACCCTTTCTCATCGTTGGTTGCTCAAGTATGCAAAGACCTTCCTACGAGCAAGGAAGCATTGCCATCATCAACTATGGAGTTCGATTCTCATGTATACGCGGGAATGCTCCAGCACTGCGTGAAACAAAATGACCCTACCGAAGCAAAAATCATCCACTGCCATACTCTGAAGAGGGGTAACTGTTTGGACTTATTTGCTCGTAACATTTTATTGAATTTGTACTTGAAAACAGGGCATTTGTCCGATGCTGCTACCTTGTTCGATGAAATGCTGGACAGAAATGTTGTTTCATTTGTTACCATGATTCAGGGCTATTTGCAATTCGAAGAGTATGATAAAGCTGTTAATCTACTCTTAAAGTTACATAAGGAGGGTCATAAGCTTAATCCTTTTGCTTTCACTACGATTTTGAAGTTGGCTGTGAGCATGAATTGGGTGGAGTTGGGATGGTGCATTCATGCTTGCATTCATAAGCTTGGTCATGATTCTGATGCCTTTGTAGGTACAGCTCTTATTGATGCTTGTTCAGTTTATGGGTCTGTGAATGTTGCTAAGGAAGTGTTCAAAGGGATTGTTAGAAAGGACATGGTATGTTGGACTGGGATGGTGTCTTGCTATGCTGAGAATTATTTTTTTGAAGAGGCATTGGATCTCTTTAACCAAATGAGGATGGAAGGGTTGTTGCCAAATAATTTTACTTTTGCAAGCATCATTAAGGCTTGCATTGGACTCAAAGCTGTTGAGGTGGGAAAGAGTGTACATGGATGTATTCTAAAGACAGATTATCAGATGGATGGGTATGTGGGTGTTTCACTGCTTGACTTGTATACTAATTTCGGGGACATTGGTGATGCTAGAAAGGTGTTTGAGGAGATGCCTAAAGATGACGTTGTTCCATGGAGTTTCATGATTGCCCGGTGCTCACAAAGTGATCGTTGTCAGGAGGCATTGGATTTGTTTCTTCAAATGAGGAATGCATTGGTACGTCCTAACCAGTTCACTTTAGCTAGTGTCCTTCAATCTTGTTCGACAACAGGGAACCTGGAGTTGGGGAGGCAAATCCATTGCCACATGCTCAAGGTTGGTCTTGATTTAAATGTATTTTCTTTGAATGCCCTCATGGACGTGTATGCCAAATGTAGAAAGATGGAGGCTTCAATGGATTTGTTTGTGGAGTGTGGAAACAAAAATGAGGTTTCATGGAACACAATGATAGTTGGATATGTCCAACTAGGAGATGCAGAGAAAGCCTTCCTACTGTTTTTAGATATGCGTGAAGAGAAAGTGAGAGCAACAGAGGTAACATACTCCAGCTTGCTTCATGCTTCGGCCTGTTTGGCTGCTTTGGAGGCTGGCATTCAGATACATTCAGTGACTGTCAAAACTATGTATGATGGACATGGTTCTGTCAGCAATTCTCTCATTGATATGTATGCAAAGTGTGGGCGGATCAAGGATGCTCGCTCAGTTTTTGACAGCATTTTCGAGCGAGGTGTTGTTTCATGGAACTCAATGATATCTGCTTACTCAATGCATGGTCTTGGTGCCAAGGCTTTGAAACTCTTTGAGAATATGCGAAAAACAAATGTCAAGCCAGATTGTTTGACCTTTGTTGCTGTGCTTTCAGCATGTAGCAACACAGGATCATTAGATCAAGGACAATATTATTTTACATCCATGCTGGAGGACTATGGTATTGAACCATGCATGGAGCATTATAGCTGTATGGTATCACTACTGGGAAGATTAGGTCATCTTGACAAGGCCGTTAAGATGATAGAGGAGATTCCACATGAGCCTAGTTCTATGGTATGGCGTGCATTACTTGGGGCTTGTGTTACACATAACAATGTTGAGCTTGGAAGGCTTGCTGCTGAGCATGTGCTTGAGATAGAACCCCAAGATGAATCAACTTATGTGTTATTGTCTAACATATATGCAAGTGCAAAAAGATGGGGAAATGTGGCTGTTGTTCGGAAAAACATGAAGAAGAAACGAGTAAAGAAGGAACCAGGGCTTAGTTGGGTTGAGAACCAGGGAATGGTTCACTATTTTGCTGTTGGAGATGATTCACACCAAGATATCAAATTAATCCGGGGGATGCTAGAATGGCTGAACTTAAGAAGCAGAAGAGTTGGGTATGCTCCTAATCATGACGCAATTTTGCTTGATGTGGAAGGGGATGAAAAATCACGTCTCTTGTGGCTGCACAGCGAAAGAATAGCTTTAGCTTTTGCTCTTGTTAGAACACCCCCTGGAAGCCCAATCCGCATAATTAAGAACCTCCGTATATGTGCTGACTGTCATGTTGCACTTAAATCTGTATCAAAGGTGGTAGAGAGAGAAATTGTTATTCGAGATATAAACCGATTTCATCACTTCCATGATGGTATTTGCTCTTGTAATGATTTCTGGTGATACTCTAGTTATCCTGAGTTCTTGAGTGAAGGAGTTGCCAGATCCAAACACCTTGTAAATTATTTTTGTGTGGAACTTCCTTTTCTTGGACTAGAACAGAGAACTGATCTTCAGGTAAACGATCTAGGTTTTTTGTTTTAACATTTTGTCTTTCAGTGAACTAAGACTTATAATTTCCGAAGCTCTCTTTGACATCACAATTTCTGCTTCAATTGAAGGGTCAACTTCATATTTTTATTGCGGAATTTCTTTATAAATAAGGGGAGGCTGATGGAAAAAGCAATATTTTGTGCTGAACTGCACATCCAGAAATGGGAGAATTGAATAATGATCGCATAATGATCGAATTTATGCGAAACCACACTATATTTGTGAGATTCTCCTTTTGTTTTCAAGTCAACTGAACTCATATTCAACGTACGAACAAGTGATTATGAACTGGTGGATCTTTGTTTTGTGATTACTGATATGTTCGCAACTCGATGTTAACTTTATCATTTCCTGGTTCCACCGGTGACAACTATGTAATAAAAATCTTTTCTATTGGAAGAGGTCCAGCCAGTGGCTAGTTAATTATCAGTGTTATAATATTGCACAACTAAGAATATTCTGTGTATTATCTCTCTTTTCCAGTTGATTTCTTCTTCGCAGTTTGTATTATCAATCTGGTTCATTATCTTTCCCATTAGCTATTTACATGTTGTACTCCACTATTTTACCATTCAGAAGGTTTCACCTTCATTTAAAATTAAAGACCATTGTGAACCTGAGAATGTCTGTGGCTTTCTGAAATCCCATATATCCATAAGCTGGTTCACTTACCTTACATCTAGTTGTTTATGCTTTCCATTACAAAATTGAGTCAAGTTTCAGAAGTCTGCAGCCTACATTTAGGATTAGTTTCAACGACTGTGATCTCTACATATGTGAGCGCCTTCTTTCAGAAACTCATATGTCCAATGTGATGCAACTATTGCTTGTGCCTGTGATATATGCAGAAGTTCCTCTGCTTTCAGGATCTTTAATTATATTGTTATGATTTCAGGGAAAAAAGATTTCACAGGTAGGAATTCAGCTAGAATTGATACTATGAACTGCTGAACTAAGAGACATTGCAATGTTATAGGTAAGAATATTCTAATTGTGCTTTAGCTATTTTAGTGGTTTATTCTGAGAAGGAAATATCACTTCTTGTTTACAAGTCCGCACAATTATACGTCTTTGACCAGGAATCACATATACACCTCTTTCTTTCTTCTGTTTTCCTTGTCCTCCTTTTTTTGTTGAGGCAGAATGGGAAGTTTTTCTCTCTTCGACTGTTTCTTCCTTCAATAATTTTAATAATTCCAATCTAATATGAGCTCTATTTGCCTTATCCCATTTCTCATCCCTTTCTTAATCTAGGTTATGATTCTCTCGGCCTTCTTTTGAATAATTGATTTTTATTTATTGTTGGCCTTTATAAAATGGCCAGTTCTTTGTGTAGTAGCCAGTTCTCTTTGACTTTTCGAATCTTGTACAATGCTTCTTTCGTCATCACCTCCATTATGTGGAATTAACTGTCAAATTGGTGTTATTGAGGAATAGTTGTTTGATGATGGTGAACCCAAGTTGTGGTTGTTTTAGGTTCAGCATATGACCAGAGCTGATAGTGCTAATGAAAATTATTCATTGAATTAAAGATTCCCTCCCTTACACCAGATATGAAATTGGTGAGAGCTTACTATTGAATTCTTTCCTAGAAGTACATTTTAGGTTTTCACTTTTCAAAGCAGGAAATGTTCAATGACTGTAGTAATCTGTGTGTGTGTGTGTGTGTTTTTTTTTTTGGCTGATGATACCTTTCAATGAGCCTGAATGTTGTTTTCTTCTCCGCCTTTTCCCTAATCTTATAGCAATTTATGATGCAATTGGTATTGTCTCAATTTACAAACTATGCTTTTGTCAAAGCTATATTCACTTTGAAGTTATGAACTTTGTCTGCATGGAAATGTAGAACAATCATATATTGAGGGTTGAATTCACCTTCCTTGATTTGCTATTGGAGATCTGAGACTAAAGATCGAATGTTCGACTCACGAGAGTGGGTTGGTGGCTCAGATGGACCATAATGCCGGCAAATCAGCTGACTGGTATTTTGAAAACGGGTATGGGTAAGGAAGGTGAAGATCAATCAAGAGAAAGGGTGCATGACAGTCTGTTGAATAAAGTGGGAATCAGGAATTGATTCAACTTAAAGGGCCGGCAGGCCTTTGCACTATGGTAGGCTTTTGTCACTGAATTGCAACCAAAATGGTCTTTTGTGGCAATTATGATGTCTTGAAAAAATATCGTTATACTTCAGAGTTACTTTTTATTTTTCTTTGTACAGTCATAAAAACAGGAGATACACAGGACTTCCACTCCAAATTTGTTCACTGGTTGCGCTATGATCTGCAGCAGTTGTTTGTTCATGGCTATACCTAGACATTCTTGGTTCCATCCAGTTTCCTGCTTTCAAAGTAAGATGCCTTCTCCTGCACTCTGCATTTGTCTGTATAAGATGTAGCCAATTTCAATTGAAATATACAGAATGCAAGTTTGTGGTGCAGACCTGATCACCTGAGCTTTCTTTTCTCTCCCTCAGTTAACTCCTACTTGAGGTGGTTATGAGGAAAATATATATGAAAATGCTTGCTTAGAACTTTCAGTAGCTCGTATAGTGCGTAGTGTGGGATGTAAAAGACTTTCTGAGGTGTAATAAGTAATAAGCTTCGTCTTATTAACCAACCAACTCTGTTCTCTGCAATTTCTAAATTGAGATCAATCACTGCAATAGGATGATATACACAACTACAATGCATTGATTCCTAATGTTTGTGCTTTTTAAATTTGGGGTGGCATCTCAGTCAGTGCCATAGTTCTTATGACAATCATGAATGCGCTCCTAGGTGAACCTATGATCACAGCTTGAATAGCAGTAGGACTTTGAGCCGTTCACATTCTTATTCTTCTAAAGTCCCCATAATCTATGAGGTATTGTAATCATTCATGAGATGATTTGACTTTTCAAAATCATATAAGCAACATTTATTTATTGCATTATTTCGCACACCTTATTTTTTATTATATTTGATGCCATATTTAAATAGTCAAGTTTCAAGGTTCTTGTACATTTTAATTAATACGTAGCTCTAATCCTATATGTGGCAATCAATCACCTTTCCTTTTCTGAGCCTCATAATATTTTTGTGATAAATATACATGTATTTTATATAGTTAGCTTCTTCAAATCTATTAATGGGACTAGTTGCTACATTGATGTTCTGCTATAATGCTAGGGATTATTGGTTATGAGGAATATATCATGCTCAATGTTGCATGAAATATGAACACAAGTGTACGTGATCGCAACAAGTATTATAATGATGAGTTAAGTATTGTTCCCGCAAGGACTAATTCTATTAAGTACCGAAATTGGGTTATGATTTCCAGTATTTCTGCCCATTTCGCGCTTAGTTCGGCGCTTGTAGCACCAGATCCATGTATTCAGTTCTCTCTTTGGTACTTGATGTGCCAGAGGGTTTTTTACATTTCCAAAGTTCCTCATTTTTTGACATTTTTCCTTATATCTTGGTATTTTCTCCGTGCACGACCTAAAATCTATAAATAACATATAAAACCATCAAAACAACAACTAATGCTCGAGAATTTGCTAAGAATTGTGTTAGAAAGTACTTGTTAAGTGGATATAAAATCCCCGTAACACTCATTTGTGGGGCATCATATGAATCCAAATTTTAGATATGCCTTCACTCTGTTTGATCCATTTTTTGAAAGTGTGATGGAGAAGGAATTGATGCAAGGAGTTTTTTTGAAAATTGCTATAATACCATCATGGCAACTTGCACTAAGACTTCAGTAAAATGATAAACCTAGATCTCGATGTCCTCATTTCTGTTCAATTTTTGTGAAATCTTCTTGCAACTGTATGTTCTAGAAATATAACAAATTAAATCCAGGGTGAATAGTTCTTAATTTCTTTCTTTTGAATAACTAAAACCAATAACAGTGAGCAACTACTAGTAGTTTCATTGTCCTCATGCACATGAACTTGAAGGTTGTAATTCAGGAAGATATTTGACTTTTACAACTTACAAGTATTTGAACGGAGACTTTTTGCCAACTAAAAACATTACTGTCAACTTCTGAACTCGTAGCTCATTGTCTTCTAAATGGAGAAGATATCTTGATGAAGACGTCTATCTTATTCTTCAATATTTTTAATAATTCCATGGCAACATTACATTCTTGTCATTTTTGGAGTTTCATAAATAGCCCTTTCTTTTCTCTTAATATGCAGTGCATTATCTTTATTACATGAAATTTACTGTTTAGTGATCTCATGTCAAGTAGTGCTGTAAGAATAGACCAAAAAGGCCACTCTTTTATGGTGTAAAATGATGTTAATAATAAAAAAGATGCGGTTAAAATGCTTTAAGTCAAAGTAAAAATTAAGATTCTTGAAGCTATTATGTATTTACACGACAAGAAGACTAGGCAGATAGTCACTATTGACTAAATACTTTCACTCGGCGATAACTCTGACTTGTGGACACTTGGTATTTGAAAATATCGTGATTTAGTGGATAGAACATGATTGTGTTCCTTGACCAAACAAAGCTATATTTTCATTTTTACCCTAACCTTCCTTTATCCCACTATTTATTGCTATGTAATTTTCTGCACAAGCCTTTGTTCAATCTCGTCTTTTGCTGTGTCATAGTTATTGGATCTTTTGTAATGGTTATAATAGTTATAATAAATTGAACATGTTTAGTCATCTGATCCATATTTGTCCCATTGAAAACAATATCTTATCTTACAATGTGGTTTGTTGTTACAGTCATGCTTGCAGAATAGAATTGAAAGACCAACTGCAGATGTACTTTTTTTTAATAGTGTATCAATGCCATAATAAAATACTAGTTTGAATATAAATCAATACAATTAATTCCTAAAAGAGTATGTCAGTGAAGATATTCTTGTGTAAAATATAATTTATGTGGTTATCTCTAGGGTCAGCTGAAATTTGTGTCTATTATTGGTCTTAACTGATATTAATCTCAGTTGCTTAATTCTAGTTATTTGGTTTAGGTATTAATTTTGTTGATATCTCCCCTAAGAATCTAAAGCAGGGATTTTGGCAGCTTATTTTCCCTTTTTATTTTCCACTTCCTTTCTTTCCTTATTTGTTTCTAGTGACAGCAGAGGCCGAAGGGAAGTTGGGGTTGGGGTTGGCACTGGCCTGGTTCTTTTGGCCATTAGAAGATGATGGGATATCTGTTCTTTATACTCTTATCAGTAGTGCTAAACTAAACACAGTGCTACGAAGTTTAACAGATATTCTTCTCCAGGTGAATACAATTTTGAAACCAGATTCGGGCTCTCAATTGATTAAAAGATTTTATAGAGGATAGCTGGAATTGTCCATAATTGCTAACCTGATTGTATATCTAGAATCTTTGATAAGGTTCATATAAGCTGTGATAAGCACCATATATAGCTCAGGTTACTCTTTCTGTTGATTAAACTCTTCAGATAAATAGCATAAACCAATGGAGCTCAACACAGTTACATGCAATCCTGATATTTGTTCCTTGTTCCTTCATTCCCATGCAGTTCTAATTTTCCCTTTGAGATGTACTATCACAATACAGAAGATCTGTGCGGTGTGTTCTTGATCTGCATTTGCCTTTTGGGTACCAGCTCTTCATTTATCTCTGTGGTTCTGTTCAAATTGGTTTGTCATATGTTATTCCAACTAAGATGCATTCTTCACTACAGGGCGGGTAAATCACAGCTTTGGCTGCCTGTTGATGCGCAAGCAAGTGCTCGAAATATTCATTGCAGATTATGTCGGAAGAAACAGGGCACCTTGACCTGTAATAGCCGACTTCTTAAAAAGTTCCTAACCTGATATGTCAGTACACAAGTTTTAGGAAATTTCATTTAATTAATCAAACAAAAGTTTGACACAAATTTTAGGAAATTTCATTTAATTAATCAAACAAAAGTTTGACACAAGTTTTAGGAAATTTCATTTAATTAATCAAACAAAAGTTTGCATTACCATCATATGGACAAATAGATTGATGGATAACAGAAGACAGATGCTTTTGGGAAGCAGTATGCATCAGGTCCGAAAGCTGTAATACAGAAGTGGCCTGGATTATAAGTTTTGTCTCCTATGTAACTGTTAGGTTGCTTTATCACCTCACCTTGAGTGAACTGTGAGCAAGGCAAATAGGTCTAATTGATGAAATTGTGGGTTTGAGCATTCTTGGTTTTGGCTATTTTTGACTCTTTTAAAAATGTTAACCTGGGATGACAATTAGACAAATATGCTGTTTACGTGGGATAACTAATACTTTGTTAAGATGAGCAGTCTATCAACTCACGACGTTTTCTGAGCCCAAGTATTGATAATACATCTTTGTATGTGCGACAATATAGTTTGAGTTTCAATCACCAAAAAAAAAGAAAAAAATGGATCCAACCCTAGGATGGATGTGATGGTGAAGCGGGCGGGCCAAGATCCACCATTTGGCAGCCTGAGGTGTGTTGACATTTAGGCGGCCTGCTGAAACTTGACGCAGTCTAGTCTAACTCGTAGGATGGCCCAAAGTTATTTTTCAAGAAGTTATGAATTATTCGATTGTTTACATGACCTAAAAATAAAAATAGTGGAATTATTCGATAATATTTTAATTAATTAATTTGACAATTAGAAGAGTCATAATTCAATTTCATCATTCAGATCAAATCAAAATAGCCTCTAAAATTTATTTATATAAAGTAAAATACGAAAAAACTAAGTAGAATAATGTAAAGTAATTAGAAAAGAGCGTCCCGTTCAAACCGACTCCGCCAATGCTTAGTGCTCACCTGAGCCAGTTGCTGCAATCCGGTATCCAATGGGTAAGGTCCAACCAACATATTATAAAAAGCAGACCAACTTAATAGTTTATTTATTTATTATTATTATTAATAACATATTTTTTTAATATATTTTAACAACTTTATATATCATCTTAAAGTTATTGATGTAAAAATTCATTTAGTCGGCGTCTAGGCACTAGGCGGTGTTCGATCAACGTTTTTTATGTCTTGATGGACTAGAATTAGTTGGGTTAGATAGATACTAGGTGGTTCAAGTATATATAAATTTTTTAATTTTTATTTTTTAAACTAAATAAATTGAGACAATTTATTTAATTTAAAATATATGAATAATTATAAATAATCTATGTTAAAATTATGTATTAATAATACAATATTTTAAAAATATTAGAGATATAATATAAAAAAAAAAAAACTAAAAAATTAGGTGGCCGCTTGGGCGGTAGACAATCTTATAACGGCGGATTACCAAATTTCAATTCCTGCAGCCTTGTAAGAAGTTTGGAACCTCAGTTAAAAAAGAAAACAAAATGAAGTTTCGGATATTCATATTTTGTGTACTTTAAAAACACACAAAATCATAATAATCATTATTATTTTATAAAAAGAAAAAAAAGGGCGTATAAAAGTGAAAAGGGTATTTTGATTAGGTTTGGGATGAGGCAGTGTAGAAGAAAGCATAAAATAATAGGGAAAGCGTCCTCCTAAACTATGATTAAAGTGTCGATAATTAGGATTAGTAAAAGAACGTAATGATGCTAACAGGAATATTATGTACGTGGGTTGAGGAAAACGGGGTTTTGAGGGAAGGGCGGGCCCCACAAGGAGAGGCCCCCATGAAGCCCGCCTTTGCACGCGTTGTCAGGTAAACGGCCCCCACCTCAACCTAGCCCACGCACGTCCATGCAGGCGTGGAAATTTATGCCCCCGCCCCCCTGCATTGTCGGGTTGTACGCCGTTATTTTTATATATGCTTACGCATGACTCTTTTTCTTTACCTTCTACGAGGTAACACCCAACTATGATTTTCCTTCTTTACCCTCATTATATTTATATAAATAATTTTTATTTTTGAAATAATTCTTGACTATTTTAAATATAACTTTTTTTTGTCTCATTTAAAATATAAATAAAAAATAAGTCATTTTCTTAATAAAAATGATACACTTAGGTCAATACGATTAATTATATGTAACTAATAAAAGTACATATATTATGCAATAATAGGAATATTAATTAAAATAGGAATAAAATCCTGATTTTGGAGAATTTTATTTATTTATGAGAGACTAAATGGGGTTCCACATATCATATGTGAAAATATACATGTTCTATTAGAATTATTTTAATATTTTTGTTAACGAATATTAATTAAAATATGAATAAAATCTTAATTTTTGGAGAGATTTTTTTTTTAATTTATTTATGAGAGACTTAATGGAGGTCCACAATACATATCATATGTGAAAATATACATGTTCTATTTGATTTATTTTAATACTTTTTGTTATTTTTTTATTCGGGTGAAAATTACGTGGAAAAATCCACCATTAATCCACAAGTCAAGTGCTAATTTTGATAGTCGAAAATCACATATTTCTATTTTTGTTTCTTTTCTCTCTGTAGAACTACGCATTCAGTTGTAAGTTGGCAATAGAAAAGAGAATTGAGAGATTATGTGTAAGAGGGGACCCATTAATCCATATCCAATTAATTAATCCAACAACCTGATTTTGCTACTATAATGAAAAATAATAAATCTATCGTATTATAATTTATACTGAATGGCAGAAGTGATATTATTGTAAGACACTTCTAATTAGCTAACGATGGAAATTTGGACCTTTAGCTTTACGCAATTGATTAGCATTGCATGAGATTTGGGATATACTTGCATGATGATATTCTGTGTCTCTCGATTAAAATTGAATTAAATGATTTATTTAATATTGGAAATTAATTATAAGAAATATTAAGGGGGTGCATATATATATATATATACACAATTCAATATGAGCCATCATATTGGTGGTAGGGCGGGGTGGAGAGATCCCTATGTTTGAAACACACAATGATGGTACTGCAAACATGCAATTATGTCATGCTAACCTAAAAGAACAAATTCCGAATTGACGTAACATTCAGAGATTTCACAATCATCATCAATTAAATACTAAGGATCAATTAACAAAATTTAAATGAAAATAAAGAAAATTTGGGCATGGCTGTATTTACATATATATATATAATATATATATATGTATTACACAAAGAAAGCTGTATAGATATACGCAATTGTATTATGGGAGAATAAACTGGAATGAAAAATATTTCGAGGAAACAAATAAATTTAGTTTCCTTCCTCACTCAAACTCAAGCTGGGATATTTGATATTTAAAAAAAAAACAAAAGAAAACGTAATTGATTAGTAAATGACTGGTTCCTCTCTCTCTCTCTATTATATTTTAATTTAAGTCAATAGTATGTATTGTGAGATTATTCATTCAAGTCTCATTTTCAGTTACTTTAGAGATGGTCCAGTTCCAAATTCAAATTACTTCCCACCTCAACTTTCTGGTACCATTATGCTCGCAAGCATGCATGAATATATATATATATATATATAGGTGTGTGTATATATATTTAAATTTGTGTGTGTGTGTGCGTGCATGGAAATAAGTGGGTTCCAAAAAGAAAGACAAAAAGGCAAAAAGATTGATAGTAAGTCAAATTTGAAGTAATTGTGAAATGCCAATGTTCTTTCTAGTAAAGGGCAACGAACACTATAGCCATTCCATTCCTCTCAAGAATTTAAAGCTCATAATATTTAAAATTGTACATTATTTTAAACAGAGGGATTTTTTTTTTGTTTTTGTTTTTTGAAGAACAATTAAATGAAAAGTTTGATAAACACAACCTCAATACAAACCCTCTTTTCTATTTTTACTAAAAATCAAAGTATAGAACCATGAATTCTTGAAGCATTTATCTATAAATTACGAACCCCAAACTTTGAATCATGACATAAATCACGAAACATGAACTGCAAAATTGTGAATTGGGTAAAAAATATATCAATCAAAATTCAAGAAAATTGAATCATAAACCCTAAAATTTGAACATGAAACCGAATTTATGAGCCATGAATGTACTTAATCACACAAAAAAAAAAGTACAATTATTTAATTTTTTAGAGTGGACATGGGTGAAATACGAAAAAAGAAACAGAATAGAAACTTCCATGTGGCTTAAACTTATGCTACTCCTATTGCAAAATTCATGTGCAGAAGTTATATTTACTCGCCCCTTTTCACGTTCCCTTATGTTAGATTTGATGTTTTTTATAAATTCCGTTTGTACATTATTTTTGGATATATAATAATAGATTTTTAAAAAAAATTATATTTACTCGTGCCAACCATAAATGTCATGTTTCCTGAAGTAGATATGGGCACGGTTCGGCGGTTCCGGTTTCGGTTCCGGAACCGCCGGTTTTCGTCGGAACCGGAAAGGGTGGAACCGGAACCGAACCGCCATATACACGGTTCCGGTTCCGGTTCCGGAACCGCCGGTTCCAACGGTTCCGGTTCCGGTTCCCGGTTCGGCCGGTTCCGCCGGTTCCAACGGTTCCGGTTCCCGGTTCCCTTTTTTTTTTTTTTTTTTTAACAACTTTGAAAATTATTTTTTTATCTTTCGAATTTGATTATCACAAGAGATTGAATTGAATATATAGTTAACTTAACTAAAACAATTACATTTTACAAAAAAAAATTACAACAATCAAAATTTAACATTTACAACTTATAATAAAATAAAAAACAAAATAGAAAAGTTACAACAAAAATTTAACTTACACAAAAACATTTACTTCTTTTAACAAGAGATTACAACTTTACAAGTTTTCAATTACAACATATTAAAAAAAATAGAAGAGAGAAAAAAAAAAAAGACTTGAACTTAACTATAAATTAGAAATTAAAATTTAATTTCTAATTTACAATTAAGTTGCCTACGTATCCTCATAGTTGAGGAATCAAAGTCGACGTAGTTCTCTTACGGTCTTACCTTGATGCTTGGCGAGACTCAATCACTCCCGGTAGACGTCGAATACTCGGTTCCATCTTCATCCTCATCGTCTTCATCAAAATTTACTTCTTGTTTTCTTACCTCGGCGTTCGACCAATCATGAAGTAAAGCTTGATTTTCTAGATTTTCCACCCTTAAATTGGATCTTCGAAGATCCAAAATGTAACCGCCGGTGCTAAATGCTTGTTCAACCGAGACGGTGGATGCCGGGCACGCAAATATTTCCTTTGCCATTAGAGATAAAATAGGAAAGTTTTTTGCTCTTCGAGACCACCATCTCAAGAGCTCGTTAGGTGTATCAAATCTAAGTTCTTCAAAAGTAGTAGATAGATAATTATCTACTTC
This sequence comes from Caryopteris x clandonensis, assembly GCA_028749325.2. Taxonomy (NCBI): domain Eukaryota; kingdom Viridiplantae; phylum Streptophyta; class Magnoliopsida; order Lamiales; family Lamiaceae; genus Caryopteris; species Caryopteris x clandonensis. The sequence goes on from JAPYKT020000004.1 coordinate 6,627,551, forward strand.
TTGATAAAGACTATTACTCCTAGGTTTTTTTAATTTTCTAATATCATAAAACCTATAATATTGATTGAGGTGTTGAAAGTTCGGATCGTGATGATGTTCGGGTTGATCCGAAACTGAACTACCTCCACCAATATTATCATTTCCGTGACCGGTTTCAGTATTTAAACTATCACCATAAAAAATTTTATATTCTTTATAACAATCATAAAGTAATTGTTTTGTGTTACCTACAATTATATGCGGATTAGGAGTGTCATCATCCTTAACCGGAAATAATGCATTATAATACATTGTTAGTAATTCTTCTAAACCATCTTCTCTAATTCTAGGATCTAAAAGTTTTGCAATTAAAAATAAATCGGGAATTTCTTGATAATATTTTAACCATTTAATTCTCATGCTTGCAATGCAATTTTGTAAATAGTCATGCAAATAATATGATTGTAAAATAAGTGCAATTTTAACACAATGATCTACAACTAAAGGAGAAGTGGGATAGTAACATCCGGATAATTCTTCCGTTGCATCTTTAAAAACTTTCAAAAGAGACATTAATTCAACACATGTATCCCATAAACTCGGAAATAAAGGAATGCCTAATTGTTCTTGTGAAAAAAATGTACATAATTCATTTCTAACCTCATAAGATGAATTCAACATTTTATAGGTCGAATTCCAACGATTAGGCACATCTTTAGTCAATTTTTTGGGTTGCGGCATACCATATGCTTTACAAAATCTTCTCCATTTTTTGCATAAAGTTGCATGTCTTTTTAAATGTCCAATTGCTAATCTAATAGGACCTATATGTGATTTAAAATGTTCCATGCCATCTTGTACACACAAATTTAAAACATAACACATGCATCTAATGTGGAAAAATCTACCCTTAAATGATGGTTGACACATTTGAATTAATAAAGGCAAACTAGCAGTATTAGCACTAGCATTGTCAAATGAAATTGAAAAAATGTTTGTAACTAAATTATATTCTTGCAAAATCGTATGAATTTTATGAGCAATATTTGTGGCCGTGTGGTCTTGATCAAATTCTCTATATGCAAGTAATCGTTTTTGCATTGTCCATGAATTATCTATCCAATGACAAGTAAGTCCTAAGAAGCTATGTTCTCTCCAATGATCCGCCCATATATCCGCACAAATTGAAACTTTTTGTTGTAAAGAACCAAACATTTCAGTTAAAGAAAACTTATATTCACCTACAATTTTTTCAATATCACGAACTAATGTTCTACGTGAAACACCGGACACTTGAGGGTTCATTGATAGTGACACAAGATTTTTATACAAATCATTTTCAGCAAAATTAAAAGATAAAGACATGCCACAAACCATTTTTGATAAATATTTTCTCATTAAAGGTTCGGAATATTTAAATAAAGAAGGCGTACCTTATAATTCATCGGTGGATCCGGTGAATCCTCCAGGACCTCCACGAGGTAGTTGTGTTTGCCGCCGATCGATTCCAACTTTGTCCGGATGGATACGTTGCAAATGTTTTTTGAGCGTGCCATAACCTCCTCCTTTTTGAAACACATATTCTACCCCGCAATAGTTGCAAACGGCTTTATTATTTTGGATATCTCTTTTGAAGTGGACGGCAAATATATCCGATCTTAATGCCTCATCTCGTTCACTTTGAGTTTGTCGCGTACTATGACTTTCACTCTCTTGAGTTGGATGCACTTCTTCTTCGTTAGATTCGTTTTGTGCACCTAAATTGATAATAAAAATAAATTAATAGATAGTTGAGAGAGATATTTAAAAAAAAGTATAAAATAATATTTAAGAGGGATATTTTATAAAATAAATACAAACCTAGTTGAGCTTCAAAATCTTCTTGCCATTCGACCGGAATTTCAATATCTTCACCGTCAAGATTGAGATATCTTGGAACCAAAGGAGATGGTGGTGGCATTCCGGTTCCGGCACTTGAACTCGGCATAACCGATTTCCCTTTTGCTTGTCGAGATAAAGAAGATGATCCTCTACCTCCACGTCCTCTTTGGCTTGAGCTCGACATTTTGAGAGAGATTAATAAAGATAAAGAATATAAAGATGATTGAGAGAGAGAGAGATTGAGAGAGATGTGAGAGATATGTGAGAGAGCTTGAGCGATGTGAGAGAGATCGAGAGAGAGTGAGAGAGAATTGAGAGAAATGTGAGAGAGCTTGAGAGAGATGTGAGAGAGATCGAGAGAGATTGAGAGAGATGTAAGAGAGATTGAGAGAGATGTAAGAGAGATTGAGAGAGATTGAGAGAGATGTAAGAGAGATTGAGAGAGATTAAGAGAGATTGTGAAATGTGAATTAAAATGAGATGGAAGGGTATTTATAGGAAAAGAAAAAAAAAAAACCGAAATAGCCGTTGGGAACCGCCGGTTCCCAACGGACATTTGATCTTGGCCGTTGAAGATCAACGGCTCTTTAATCTCAGCCGTTGATCTTCAACGGCTATATTTTTTGAATTGTAGAACCGTGAACCGGGAACCGGGAACCGGAACCACCGGTTCCGAACCGGCGGTTCCGGTTCCAAAATCTGCAAAACCGAAACCGAACCGGCCCTATCACGGTTTCGGTTCCAAACCGGAACCGGAACCGGAACCGGTCAACGGTTCGAACCGAACCGTTGACCGCCGGTTCGGAACCGGAACCGTGCCCATGTCTATCCTGAAGACACACTTTTCTAAATTTCTTTTGTCAATTAAATAAAAGCAAAACATTATATAAGTTAGCAATTCTTTTTATATGTATATATCTATTCATTTATTTATGATTTGACCTACCAATAATATTTAACTTATATTGTACTTTATTATAAGGATATTATAGAAATTGAAGTTAATAACGGCCCAAAAATTTGGTTAAAACAAAATATTTTGGACACGTTAGTATTTTAATTTCTGTAAAATAGAGCGTATGTATGTTGGTAACTAACGGCCCAAAAATTCCTAAACTGTTTTTCTAGTAAATAATAAATAATAAATTATATGGCGAAGTGATGAATTCAAATTCAATCGAATCTATTATAATTTCTCAAAGTTAATACAAATATTTCAAATTAGTAAAAAAAAACATTAACATGGAATAGCTAAATATATACTTGAATAATATAATATTTTAAATTTATGACAATATTTATATTACTAGTATTTTATCAAAGATAATTTTTTTAATATTTTTTATTTGTCAAATTCATACAAGAATTGAACTCATTTTTATTCAAACTTAACACATATTTCAAATAAAAATTAATAATTTAACTCATAAAAAGTTATTCATATTTTAGATATACTATTTTATTTTAATATATATATATATATATATATATATAATATTAGTATCAAATTAAAGGTCGTAAAGAGACAATTAATTTGATATATCACATGTTAAAAATAGATTTGTAACAAAATGTTATTATAATTTTAAAATTTTAGTTAAAAAAATAATTTTTTATTTACACAAAACTATATTTTTTAACATGTAAATTTTTCTTACTATATTTTTTAAGTATAAAATGAAAAATTGTATAGAAGTGATACATGTCTTTTTAACATATTTTTAGGGATTCTTTATTAAGATTAAGTATAGATTTTTGTGGTGGTGTATTACAGATTTTTTATTTTTAGTGTTTATATTTTTATATTAAGTAAAGATAAGAATATTGTCGATCTTAATTATTAAAATAAATAGTGTTATTTGTATTATCAATATATAAAACTATTGACAAAAAGATTTGAATTATAAGTTGAAATAAAATATTTTGATGCATAAGGAATAAGGGGGTCGTGATAATGATGGGGAGTGGGGTAATCTATGAACAGGCGAAGATGAGGAAAAGGCATAGAAAAGGAATGGAATATTTGGGGGGCTGTGACATGCAAAGAGTACTACATTATTATTTTATAGTTTCACAAACATAAATATAAATATAAATATAAATTATACAGACATATATATATATATTTATCCCTTATCTCTATAATCGGAATGCATGTCTCATTTCAGTTTTAGTGATTCAAGCGTGCCTGCACTTTCTGCAATCAATAACCAGACCCCTATAAATTTTGCCTTGCCAATTTTACCAAGTCATCAACGCCTATATAAATATATGTTTTTTTGTTGTTGGGGGGTGGGGTGTTAGAGAGAGAGAGAGAGAGAGAGAGAGAGAGAATGAGACAGAAAGTCTGTGAGTTGGTATACCGTCTTACAGTTTGGTAAAAATTAGTTCAAGGAGCCAAAAACATTTTCTCTCATGCCCTTTTTGGTTCACAGTTCGATATTTTAGGGTTTATAGGCATACTAATACCGAAGGCCTAATTGATACTACACGCGTGCACGCACACACACAGACATATAATATATATATATATATATAGAGAGAGAGAGAGAGAGAGAGAGATAAGTTTAACGTAACATTTCAAAATTTTCTAAATACACCATGAATATAATAGCATCTCGACATAAGAGAGTTTGGTTGAACCTATCTAAAATATATTATAACAAGTTTAAAGATTTATAAAATATTTTAAAGAGTGACAATTTCTCTAGAAAAAGGAACTATTTTCTAAAGATGAAAGAAATATCATAACATTTTTATGACCTTTATAAATTTTGTTAATTGTTTTAAATCTAAAATATAGAAATATGTTAAGAGTTCGATGATTCCAAAATAAATTTGACATTTTATAAATTCTTAATATATGATAAAAATAATGTACAAGCTGCTCATACAACATGTCCCAATTATTTAAAATAATCAAACACACATAAAATATCCTACAATAAAAATCAATATTTAGTTAGAATTAAGCATAAAAAAACACAATTTATTTCACAATTCCTGTATCATCTCTATAAGTTACACATTGTGCTATAGAGATGTAATTTGAATGAATGTAATTCCAAAAATTGAAATGAGAAAAAAGGAAATAAATGATGATAGTGGGGTGGGGCCTAGGTGGCATCAATGGGTGGGGCCTAGTTATTGCAATGTGGGAAGAAAGGGTAGTAGTAGATTCAGATTGCTTGGACGTGAGAGGTATTGTTGTTGAGAAGGCAACATGCAATGCAAAAGTGCAGCCCCAAAAGAGAGGTGACTTGTGGTATGGTTGCACTGCCTTCTCCTATTCTTTTTCTTTTTCTTTTTCTCTTTCTCTTGCAGCTAATCATTTTGGATGCACTATATATACATACACATATGTGTACAAACCCTTGGCAAAAACCTTCTAACACCACTACAATAAAGCTTTCTTCATATCTGTCTATACATTTGTATATGTCTTTTTAATTATATATAGTCTTTGTAAATATTAGATTGATGCATTCACACATAAAATTACACACACAAATATCAATACATCTTGTAAGGGATGTCAAATCATTTCCAAATTCAAAAAAGATATTAAAACACGAGTTTATAATAAGAAAATATTCTCCTAAAAATTGTTTGGAGAAGTTCCGAAAACAAAATCGTACAAACTCAGATAAAAAGTAAACAATATCAAGGAAAATTTCATGTATGCTCGTTCATTGGAAAAATGCATTTTTACTCCTAAACTTAAGGTATCTTGCATTTTTAGTCCTAATCAATTATGATTTTGTAACTGAGACTTAATTTTGTAAATTTTAAAATTATGGGTTTGAAATTGTAAAATCATAGCTGACTAGACTAAAAATGCATGGTACCTAAAGTTATGACTTATGAGAGCAAAAACATTTAAAAATATATATATATATATATATATGTAGATGTTTTAATCATAGTTAAAATTTCGTTCTTTGATATCACACCGCGATGAACTAACGGAGATTCTCAAATTAAAAATTCATGTGACCACACGTACAATTTCTAGGTGAGGCTATGGATATCCAATAAAAGTGAAACTTAAATTATATAATTTTTAAATTATGAAACTAAAATTACAAAATCGATAATGAGGTGGGACGAAAAATGCAAATTATCTAAAGGTATAGAACTAAAAAAATGTTTTTTTCCTGACCATTCACCCCAACAAATGGCACTAAAGCCATGGTTCGTTTGTATGATGTGGAGACCCTCTTTATTGGTGGACCTGTTCTCACAAGTGCTTTACGTAAAACATCTTTAGAGAAAATGTCCGATCAAGGCTCTTTGTACAAGGGGGACCAGCACACCTTGATGGCTAGATGGTACCCATAAGATTTTGGTGCTACACAGATCAAATTAACCTAGGTGTTTGATTCAACCCTAAACCCTTAGATATGTAATATGTAGGATCCCACTAAACATCTAGATTATAAATTATGTTCTTAATTGGGAGATAATTGAATTAGTGGTATCATGTAAACATATTATACTTATAATTTTAAGATACCTGGATTTGTTCTCTAATCGTAATAATTCTTTTAAGGGTACGACTATTCATACCCCCGAAATCTCTAAATATACCCCACGGTCTAAATATACCTCAGTTAAAATTAATAATTCTCTTCTTTTTACTAAATATACCCCATTTATACCTATTATACTATTTTTATTAAAAAAATACAAAACAAATCAGAATCCCAAACTTGACTGCCGAACCCGCAATTCCATGCCCCCCACAGAAAAATCCCAAAAAGTTTATCTCTGCAATTTTCCTATGTTTTAATCTACCATAAATGTATCTCCTTTTAACCTACACATCCTCCCTTCAAATCAGTATTTTCTAGATAATATTAATATAACACAAGAAGATTAGAAAGAAAAATAATGTTTCTTATGAAATAATTCCATCACAATATAGCAATATGATACATATATATATATATATGCTTCTGAGATTCTGGCTATTTTGTTGGAGAACAGTGGCAAATCATTGGTCAGATGAATGGGCTTGACATTTTGTTACAAGCTTTGGCCATGTATACGTCTAAGGACCCAAAGACTAGTCATGAAGAGGAAATAGTGGAAAATTTGTTCAGATTTTTGTTACTTGAAGGGAGAAGGAGTAGAGTATGATTAGTATGAACCCAAAGTTCTACAATCCTTTCAGACGAAGAAATATATATATATATATATATATATATATGAACCGTTGTACATATAGTTCTTAAGAAAGTTATGAATGAATCTGCAATTTTAATTTTGTAGTTTTATATTTAAAAAATATGAAAAAGAAGAAGACAATATATATATATGAACCTTGTACACAAAATTCTTAACAAATCCATGAATGAATTTGCAAAGCTTTGCATTTCAATATTCAAGAAGCATGGAGAAGAAGAAGACAATAAAAGTTAAAATCTGCAAATCCAATTTTGTATTTCTATATTCAAAAAATATGGAGAAGAATAAGACAAAATACAGCGAATATATATATATATATATACCTTTGTACATAAAATTCTTAACAAAATCAAGTTGGGAGAAATAACATTTAAATAATAGTGTTAAGTGTTTGTTGCTTATCAAGTTTGACAATCGCGGTGAAAGATTTTAGATTTAGAGTCGAATCTCAAGAAAGCCATAAATCTGCAATTCCAACTTCTCTGTATTGAAGAAACACAGAGAAGAAGAAGAAGATAAGGCGGGAGAATAGGAATAAAATATAAAATATAAATATATAATGGTATTTTAGTCAATTTATTAATGTTTAATTTTGTCATAATTATCATGGGGTATATTTAAAGGTTTTGGGAGTATGAATAGCCGCACTCTACCTTAATAGGTTTTAGTGAGCTAAAATTTTGTTCAATTGGAAACACTTTAAATTTTAATTTGAAAAGTCGTGCAATTTATTATTGAATAAATATATTTTTAAGAGATTAACAATAAAATATAGCATAATAAAAAATAAAATTGCATAATATTTATATAAATATTATTAACATGAATAATTATTACGTAAAACTTATTATAATGATGATAATAATAATAATAATAGTATTATTATTATTATTATTATTATTATTTTATCATATTTTATTAATATAAAAAAATATATTATATCACATACTGCCATCTAGGATTTATAATATTTGTTGATTACGAATTTATGTATGTGTGAGCCCATAAACTTTGTTGATATATCTAAAATATATAAAGTGGTTAAATTCAAATAAAATACTCCCTCCTATCTATAAGTGTCGTTTTAGTAATTTTAATATTTTGCACAATAAGTGACGTTTTACAATTTTCAAGGTGAGAATTAATGTTACTTTTCTAATTTATCCTTAACTTTTCTTGTAAATGTACACATGATGTGTCTTTTTACCACTGATCATTAATATGTCTTCTCCATTAATTAAGGGTAGAATAAATACTTAATTTATTTCTTAATATGTGTGAAAATTTCTAAAACGACACTTATTTTAGATAGGAGAAAGTATATTTTAATCATTTATCCAAGAGCTAAATTAATTACTGATTTTGATAAATACGTATGATGTAATAAAATTGAAGTTAAATCCTATGTTAGAAGTTTTTAAAATCATATGATGTGTAATTTAAATAATAATAAAAATATAATTTAAATAAGTATATGAGATTTTAAATATTATGTACAAATTTAAATAGAATTGCATAACATTACCCGACATTCAATTTTACATATATATTTTTTGAATATGATAGTTTAAGAATATAAGTAAAATAAATATTATCTCAAAATTTAATGTTAAATAAAATTACATATATAATATTTTTAACAAATATTTAGTAATAAAAATAAATAGTAAAAACAAAGAAAATAAAGATTATTATGTAATATTATTTTTTAGTGGAGAAAGTAGTGTAAAATGTTAGAGAGAGTATGTAAATTTACGCTAAAATGGTGCATAATTTGCAATAGAGTAATGAACACTACTGGAGATGGTCTAACAAGTATGATTTTGGAAATGTGGTTAATAGTATTATATAACTTTTATTTCAATTTATTTAGTTTTATACAACTTTTTATATAATTGCCAGTAAAATCTTAAATTCTCCAACTCCTAGCTAACTCGATTGTCCCTCTAGACTTGATCTCTGTACCGAATCATTCTAAAACAGACGGTCATGTATAAATTTTTGTTTCTGGATTAAATTTTGAATATTACACTATGAGAATTAGTATTTTTTCCGTGCAATACACGATTTATAATATAATAATAAAATAAATTATTAGAAAAATAGTAATATAATTTTTAAAATAAAATTCATAATTATAAAAAATATATTTTGATAAAAATTATTTGATTTAAAATGTCTAACAATATAAAAATATATTAAATATTAAAATATATACCACAATTAATGTATGAAAATAGTTATATTTAAAAATTAATATTCTATTACTATATGCGCAATATGGATATCAAATTGTAAATTATGAAAAATGATTAATTTAATTTATTTTTATAAAAAAGAGTTGAGATGAATAAGTTGTAAATTTTTAAAAATTAGAGTAAAAAAATAAATAAAAATGAAAATATCTGATTGGTTATCACAATTTTTAAAAATAAAAAACTGATTTTAGACGGAAGTCAAATTATCCTACTTTTACATAATTATATATTTTGAATATTTTGTTGCAAAAAATTGTCTCGAAGCTACCCTCTGAGGTTATGAGTTAGAAGAAATAGGCATAGAAGACTATTTGGCATGTAATAGAAATTAACTTAAAAAGGTAAGAAGAAAGAAATAAATAGTAAAGCATGATGAATAATAGTAGATGCATAAGAAGAGAAAGTTTTTGTTGGGATCGCACTATGCATAACTTTTTTCGAATGTAAACATATATTGGAAGGGGATGATGATGATGATGGTACTTATGATACCATCATGACGACGCATTAATGCAACGATCCTTTTTATCTTCAATTACTCTCATCTATGTAAGAATGTGGGATCCATACTTTCTCATCCTATATATTGACATGCATGTTTGAGGAGAAATAATTGGTCCTCTCTCTCTCTCTCTCTCTCTCTGAACCCTATTGAATGAAATCAAATTGAGTGCATACCAATTGATGATGGGGTTTCATGAAAATATATGTATGAAAGCAAAGCATCCCATGCATTATGATTACGTATAGCCACCCGTACGTCGGTACGTGCTCTCAAGTTTGCTTCTTCTTGGAGATGTTGTTATGTATGTGGGTGATGTTAATGATGATGATGATGATGATGAAAATGGTGATAATGCAAATTTGGTTGGTTTGATTTTGTTACTTTTGATATATATTTATCCAACATAAATACTTGTATTCATTTGTTCGGTTGGATGTAAAGCATATACGAAAAATAAATCGTGGTCTTTATGTTAAAATGAGACATGAAATAATAATGTTTGATGTATAACAGTAAATTTAGAAAATTTGGGCAAATTGAATTATTGGATCAAATTAAAATGTGTGTATCACAATATCTAATGTATATTCTATGAAATATATATATATATATATATATATCCTAAAATTAACTATTTAGTTGACTTTGAGATTTTGTGGAGAACTTGATAACTCGATCTTCAATCTAGTTATATTTGACTTCTATAGTTAATTTGAAGGCTTGATAATTTAATTTTAAATTGAACGCTATTTGTGATTTTTGTGCGATGAACGTCTTTAAATTTATGAAAACCACCATTTGATTTTATGAGTTTCTTACTTGAGGAAAACAACGATCGGAGGAGCTTAGCTGTCAGCACCTCGATTTCAGATACAAAAACCATCTCAAACACTTTAGGAGAATTTCTTAAATATTGGAGAGATTTTTACCTTTCTTTTGGAATTCTTAGACTTTGGCTGTGTTGAGTATTATAGTAGAGAATAAATCACTATTTACAGTGGTAGGATATGAATTGTTTTCACACACTATTTGACGAAATGCCATTTCAATAACATCAAAGTAGAACTATAGGAATATATATTAGATTTTTATTATAAGTTGAAATTGTGTAACAAAAAAATGAGAATAAATAAATATACCAAAGTAAAAAAAAAAAAAAAAAAAACTTAAATAACTAGATTTGATTATAAATAGAAATGTTATAGAAATTTGGGGAAGAAGTAAAAGGTGATTATTTTTAATGAGAAAAAAAATTAAGTTAAAAAAAAAAAACTAAATCTGAAATTTTTTATATTATAAATATAATTTATCTGTTAGACCGATATTATAGTTATAGTTAAAGCCCCTGATCCTTTGATGTCCCATCAAAACCTTCCTTTTTTGAATTAAGATAAATAAGCCGTATGTTTTTAAAAACAATAAAAATTATTCCCCTCCATTATAGAAAATCAATGAAATGGCACCATGAAGATTTTGGCCATATATAATTAATTTCTTCCTTAATTTTCTTAGCTTAGTAGATTTAAATTTAGTTAATCATATATAATAAAAATTAAATCAAATAACTTAATAAAAAAAAACAGAAAATAGAGGCCACATTAGTCTGTTACCGATTAGGATAGTAGTTATAGCTGATGACGGGGTACTTTACTATATTTTAAAATGTACAACATATTTTTTATAAATAGATATTATTATTAAGCATTTTTAAGATTAGCTCAAACTTATGGGGCTTATGTTACACTTTTCCAGTCATTGAATAAGCGGAAACCCAGTGAAGCATGTTTTCTGGTGGGTAAGAGCGAGTGTGTGTGTGTGTGTGTGTGTGTGTTTTTTTTTTCTTATTGTCATCCACCTCCAATTCATCCAATATATTTAAAATTAATTTAATACATTTTGAATATAATGAATATTCATATATGTCGGTTCTATTTATTATAAAAATAAAAAATCATGAAAATTAGCGACAGATCATGTGGGTCACTAAATAATCATGAAAATTAGCAACAGATCATGTGGGTCACTAAATAATATTGAAATAAAGATAAAATTTTAATAGAATGTTGCTTTTGTTTTTTTAATATTAATAGTGTTCGATGGGTGACGAATTACCAACTAAATGCTGCAGACGAACATAATATATTTTTTTATCCTTAAAAGAAAATTATACAATACCAAATGCACAAATTATGGTACTAGAAGTTTACTCCAACATTATAAAAAACAAAGAAAAAAAGTTTATTGAAAGCATGTCAATTTCGGACGACTTGTACAAGAAGAACAAGACTTAGTTGTAAATTTTATATATTATCCATTAAATTTATCAGACCCCCTTTTCAATTGGACCCATTTTGCAAGTTTCACAAAGTATATATTATTTTACTTCAGCGAAAAAAAAGAAAGAAAGAAAGTATACATTATGTTGACATGATTTTATTTAAACGTCATATTTAAACTTGAGTTAAAAGGTTTTAAAATGAGCTCTTAAATTATATTTTTTTTAATATATAAATTAAAAATAAAAAATTTATAAAATTAAAATATTTGCAATACTTTAAATATTTATATTATCATAAAACATAAAATATAAAAAAGTAAAAAATAGTTATTTAAGAATTAATTAATTTATAGTAATAAGATAGTATATATGTGTAGGTATGATATACTAAATGATTAAAATTGAGGAGAGTCAACTGTAGAGAATGTTGGGAGGGGGGCACATGCGGAATGTCTTGAATAACAAGACCACGTCGTCCCTCTGTTCAACTCATCGGCTTTTCAGGAAACACAATCATGCATGCCAAAACCCCTCCATTCATTTCTTTATAATTGTCCCTTAATTTATTATTATTATTATTATTTACTTCTTCTCTTATAATGCTCTCATTATATCTTAATCTCATTATCTACCCCTATCATTGTACACACACACACACACCACTTATATAAACAATTCCGACGTTTTTAATTAATTATCAATATATGTATATTATATATATATATGTATTTCATAATTGTTTTTTCTTTGGTAAGTTATAGTTAATAAGAAAATAATTGTCCTTATAAATATATTCAGATATCGATTTGAATTAGCAGTACTCTTTTTCACATACTATAATGTTTTTTTTAATAGGAAATCATATAATATAATGTTGAAAGTATAAGCTATTTGTTTTTCCACTTATACAGTTAAATATATTTATACTGTCGACTAATTTGTCTTATTTCTTGTGAAAAAAAAAAAAAGCATTGCAACATTGCTCCATTGGCAAAAAAAAAAAAAAAACCTTCAACAGCATTGCAAATATTTTCATTCATAGTGTGATATCATTGTTTATATCTTCAATCAATATACAACCGATACAATTCTTCAACAATGGCAACATCACTGCAATCGTTCATCCATTGCAACCAACCCAATCAATGCAATATCGGGGGCTAAGCGCAATGGTTTGTTCGTCGTCTTCTAATTCCAATAGTGATAGAGTAATTAATGATTAAAATCATCGACTTTTACAATGGAGAAGGAATAAAATATGGTGTCCTATTTGAATTAGAGAAAAATAGGCAAAATACAAATTTAATTTTAATTGTAGATTAATTGGAGTGATTAAAAATATTGTAAAAGAAGATATTGCTGTGAAAAAAGAAAAAAGAAAAATGAAGAGCTAAAATTAAAAGAGAGAAAATCCATTTTAGATTGTATGATAGAATGAATAAGCCAAACTTATAAGTTAAAGAATACACACTGTGGCTACACTTCCAACATGACATAATTGGTCATACGTGTCTTAAAATAAATGCAAAGTGGTAGAGTTCAAAGCACTGAAAAAAAGACTGAAGATGGTCCAACACATTTCAAATCCATTTGGACCCTTTTTTGCACATTTTGGAAAATAGCTTCCTCTTCTTGGTGTCTCATGCTATCTATCTAACTTAGTTGGAACAAGCGTGGCCTTTACCTTTCATTTATGGCTCCTATCTTTTGTTGTCAAATCCCTTAAAAAACTCAAGTGGTTCAATTGCATACAACACATTGATTTAAAGACATCTTTTGTCTCGTTATTACAATTGGATCCTCCGTTTGCACAATAGATATCTCATTATTTGTGCAAGATATAAGGTTGGCTCCACTTATCAATACGGTAAATAAGACATTGTGCACAATGGAGGATCCACGTCACGTGTGCATCTTCATTTTGGCACCAAGGACATTTTGTTAGGCATGCACCTTTTCAATAATGAGACTTTTGTATGATCCTGATCATGTATTTTGTGGTTAAGACACTATTTTATGAAAAAAATAAAAGTTCTCGTTTGTTATATTGACTAACTACTAAAACATAATATTGGGTTCGTTAGAAATGTAAAAGAAATAACAACAAAAATAGATGAAAAAGAAAAGAAAGTGGTAGTCTTGTACATCCATGTCTGTTTGAGAGCCCGGCCGACCTGAATTCGAGGAGGCGTGGGAATGAGTAAAAATGTCATTATGTCCACTCCAGAAATAACCACTAGCCATTGGTTTGGCATCTCTCTCTCTCTCTCTCTCTCTCTCCTACTTTCTTTCAGTTGTGAAAGTGTTTTACTAGTACTGAGTTACATCAGAGAATGTTTAGTTGCATAGGTGTTACGATTTCCGAAAGGTGGGTTTGAGGTTTTATTATTTTCTCCTTTCCGCTTTAGCATGTACAATGTAGAGACATCTCAGGCGGTTTGCAAATTATTTATTTCCATATTTAAAAAGATAGGGACTGTGTTTAATATCTCTAATAAATTGGGTAATTAACACAGGTAAACTATGATACACTCACTTGAATTTTAAAAACGAATAAATTAGATAGCAAAATTAGCTAAACAAAATCCTCGTCTGCCATTTTAATCAATTTGTCATGATACTCAAAATTAGCTATTTTATTAAGGTTTGGACTATGTGAGATCAAATTCTCTAAAAAAATTAGAATTTAAAACTGAAAAAAATAAAAATGAAAAATATAAAATGATAAATCCTAAGAAACTGAAAAACTAAAAAAGGACAAAAAAAAAACCACAAAAATGAAAAACGAAACAATAAGCTGAAAACGGGAAAAAGAAAAACTGAAAACCCTAAAATTTAAAAAAGAAAAAAAAAATCTAGGGAAAAATAATATAGGGCAGTAGATTATTCATCTATATATAGTTGCATGCGTAAGTAAGTGCTTATATATTTATGGATAATTGATGCTGTATTAATGTATTAGATACCCTCATACCTTTAATATTAAATAAATGTACGTTTCTTCTGTGTTAACATACTCAGCCTTCTAAATCTGGCAATCTTCTACAAATCGGCCAAAATTTAATGGACAAATTGAAGAAAAAAAAAACAAAGTTGAGGATGTTTTTGCATCAGACGGTGTATGATTAAACAAAATTTCTGGTGAAGTTGAGTAAACCTAGAGGTAAGTAGCCTCTGGCTCTTAGAAGTGGAATCAATTATGTTATTGGGTTTAGAAAATGTAAAGGTTTGTAAAAGCATGCATGTTTTCGTGATGAGCTTATAATTAATGAAGACAAATTTACTGCGCGCAGTCTTATAATGCTTTTTAGCATTTCCAGAAGGAAGCTAAAAAGAGAATTGATGGATGAATTGGGTTCGTAGCTAAAAAGGGCCTTTTTGTGATATCTGAAAAAGAGAGTAACTTGTTTTGTAATTTTTGATTCTTGGAAGATGCCCTAAAGTTGTTAGCTGGGGAAAAAAATCCCATTTAAAAACAACTTACAACATGTATTCTATCTTATAAATAAAGTCAAGAAGCTGAATAAAAAGGGTACAAATGTATCACTGTTGGACCTCTAATATACATACACATATACGTACACATGTAATATTCTCAGCAATATATATAATAACATACAACTGACTGACCACCATCTATCTACCACCCTTGCTGCAACTATTTCATCCCTCACCCCCACCCCCACCCCCCATCCCACAAGCTTCCAAACTAAGAGAATTAATGGAAAGTGAGATTTGTAAGTTTTATTCTCTAGACATTGTCCGCTGATTTTCTTTTTTCTCTACCATATAAAACACCAAAAATAATTAATACTGCTCGGTCAATGGGTATCCTTGTTGATTCCCTTGTGCCATGTAAAGCATGTTCATGGCTGCACCAGATCCCTCTCTCCAGTTGAAACCTCATCCATTTCTTCTTCCGATTCATGGCCCGCTCCGATATTGATTCTGGGGTTTTGGGGTTTCTGGGTTTCTCGAGATGACCATGTTTTCCGCTGAGAATCGGCAGCTTTGCGGCGGTTATGGTGGTGGCTACGGCGAGGGTTTCGGTGTTATGAACCAGTTACAGGGTTACTGTTTTTCTAGCGGCGTAGGATCTGATCTAGTTGTTTCCATGGCTGAAGACGATTTGAGAACAGACAGTTTAAACGAAGGCACAGAATCCAGTTCGAGGGATGAAGGGTGGCTGCAGTTGAGTATAGGCGGCCACAGCCCCCAAGTCAAGCAAGATCCAGAAAATGATAAGAAACACAACGGGCCGGGCCTCGTTGAGCTCGAACTGATGCCCAGTAGCAGCAACAACAGTAGTAACCATTCGCAGATGAGGCCATTGGAGCCCGAATTCCGAGCCCCGAGGCCCGTTACGAACTTTGCAGGTGCAACAGGGTTTAATCCGTCGTTTCTCTTGCAACATCCTGGAAGTAGCAGTTCGGGTTTCCATCCCCACCATCAAGAAATTAACTGGACATTTAGACCTATCCCAATTAGTATGGCCGCAGCGTCTTCCTCTTCTTTGTCCTCACCTTCGTCTTCCTTTTCGTCTCCGTCTTCTTTAATGGCGCCGGGTTCTTATTTCCCAAGGCCGTTCCAACTCTACGCCGGAGTGGATATGGCGGCGCCACCAGGGCCCGGTGTGGATTTCAGAGTTATTCAGCCTCCCAGAAGGCCACATTCCGGCATATGGTTTATGCTGCAGGCATCACAAAATCAGTAAGTCCCACATCTGTATTGACTTATGGAGGTTAATTATAAAGGGTAATCATCAAAATTTGTTCTTGATTCAATTTCTGTATACATGGAGATATATACACAGCAGTTGATCATTACAACTTTTCTTTTTCCTTTTGGTTTATATTGTGTCCCTACCGGCGGGCTTATATTTTCTGACGACATCATCATGTGTAATGGGCTGGATTTCATTTTTCCGTCGCAGGGAAAAGGAGCCATTTTTGCCGCAGATATCAAAGAGCTACTTGAGAATCAAGTAATTTACTTTCTCCCTACTCTTTATTCATGAAAAACAATTATAATTACTAATACTTTATTTTATCTTTTATCTGTTTGATCTTAATTTTCTTTCCATTTTTGTGTTTAAAACTAGGGATGGCAGGATGACAATTCGACTGGTTATGAAGTACCTGGTTAACAAGCTCAGCTTGGAAAATGAATCGGAGGTACGAAAATGATTTAATTATCTGTATGCTTCCCCCCATGATTGCTTATTTCTTGCATTTGGAATGGGAAGGACGTTTTCCTGATTGAAACTAGGCCAAAAAGACATCATTTTCAACTAGTAAATGACTGCCATTTTTGGAGAAATGGTTGGTGTAGGAAACATGATGGGAACGGCAGAACCATAAGGGCTGTGTTTTTTTGTTTCCAAGTACTTAAGAAAAACAAAAACTTGGGATAACATCATAAGTAGGTACGATGTAGATTTGTGGCTAGGTGCCCATATATCTCAACTCCCCTATCTGACCTAATTAATCCCTCACTTCTCTTTGCCTAATTTGGGTTGGTCAATCGCTAATATTCCCTCTAACGGCGCGATTACAGTTAGTTATCATGGAAGTAAGGGATTAAGGTTTAGGGTTGAAGTGACGAAACGTAGAAGAAAACTACTTGTCACCTTATCAATTAACACCCCTCCACTAATTTATTTTGTTTTCAAGAAAGTGATGCCTCGTTTATCCCCCCGTTAATTCAGTTGGATTTCTACGACCCAAAACTATAGTGATAGTAACTAAGTGGAATATATATAATATAATAATATATATATATGTGTGTGTGTGTGTGTGTGTGTGTGTTTTTCTGCATATGCATTAATGCATATGTGCATAATTAAAGAGTGGGGAATTATGATGATGAATTCATACACTTGCAGCATTAGAACATGAAGGAAAGGGAAATGCCTAAATTGATGAAATTCCTGAGAAAGAATTAATTGCAACTTGGCCCTCCCACCGCCATCTCATAGCTTCAGAATTATACTACTGCTAAAAAATGTATATAATTTATGACAAATAATAATATATTTACTATTATTTAATAATTTTATTTACTGATATATGAGGAGTGCCTTTCGTAAATTTTGTGATATGTGAAATTAGTTTTTGAATTTACAGATATTTTCCCTTTTACTAATGAAAAGAGTAAACCTTTCCTATTTCATCAGGCGGCCTAAACAATCTTTTTAAAGTCTGGCCTTCTCTTTTTTTTTTTTTTTTTTTTAAATAATTTTTTTCCCTTTTTTAGAACACCTCTCGATGGGGTGAGTAGATATATTTGCTTTGAATATATATAATCCTTTTTTTTTTTTAAATTATATATTTTCGTTTTTTAAAGCTTAAGAACAGCTAGGGTTGATTATAAATGCATCAATTTATTTGAAGTATGACAGCAAAAGAAGCTATCTTGACAATTAACGTAAAGAGAAAAAGCTTTTTCAAAGAAAACTCCCTCTTTTGTATTAATTATATATACAATTTAAAGTTTTCCTCATAATTTCAATTTGAACAAATCCATCATTAATAAGAAATTCAGTATATACTTCTTCATTTTATTTACATTCTTTTGATTATATATATATATATATATATATATATATATTGGTATGTTGGTAGGTATTTAAAGTTCATGCTGCATCCATATTTTTTTCTGAAAATCTAATTTTATTACCAATTAGTTTGCGATGGTATTTCTGAACAAATTATTTAACTATATATGCATGCATGTTATTATGCTACAATTGTTCCATATGCATGTCTCCTCATTTTTATATAGCCTCATAAGTAACCAAAATTTAACAAAAAAGTGTATGTAATATAATAAAAAATAAAAAATAAAACTGCATTTAGGTTAAGACAATATTCCTTTTATTTAAATTTGATTAATTATTATTCCCTAGTTTCCCTAGTCAGACGTTAATTAAACTACTTTCAATTATTGACTAACATAACATACTGCTTGACATAAATTAAATATATGAATTTGTATTTATAAACTAACTAGCAGTTGAACACTCAATCGATATTCGTTCTACTTACAATGTTTTAAAATAATATTTCATCTTTTATTTCAGCCATAATTAAATAGTTATACGTATATAGAAATTCCATTTGTGCAAGTCTGTAGAATGTTAAATGTGATTTTTTTCTTTCAAAATATGTTTAGTGGCAGCTCAAGGCTGAAATACGAGATAAAATATTATTATTTATTAATATTGACCTAGGCAGAAAATATAATTGATTAGTCATCAAGCTGTATATATGTATATTATTTTATCAGTCTATATTAATTCCAGATGTGGATAAGACTAATGTATGCCATCACTTAGTCGCCCATATCTTTCTTTTTGTTTGCTGAATACGTAATTTAATTACTTTAATGCAAGATAATTTAATTCCGTGTCTTATAATAAGAATTCCAACTTCTGAAATAAATAAATAAACTATATATATATATATATATATATAATTAGGGTGGAATTAAGAAACAAAACTGTCTAGAAAAGTCGTTACTTGTGTGTCTGCTTCAATCTACAACAACAACATTCCAATATATTTCATATATTAATCTAATGATCCAAATTATAATTAGGTAATTATTTATATAATTAATTAGGTCAACTATTTATATGATTAGGACGCGTACGTAACGCCCCCTTTGATTGGAAAGCTTATTTCATATCTGAAAGTAAGGTAATGAGAAGAAGAAAACATGTTATTTTAACATAGTCTATTACATCCAAAACAGCTATGTTACAACCAACAAAATTCTATGATAAGTTTAATTAAATAAAAAGATAGATTGGATGGTAGTATACGTGCCGCTCTTAAATACATTAATTATTATTTAAATACGATGTTTGAAATGTTCGTTATACAATAATTCTTTGTAATTAGGAATGTATTCTATGACTCTCTAACATTCTCCTGTGATTCCATGCATGTTGTTTTCTTAAGTCAACCTCTAGATGCCCCTTAATTATTTTCTTTTAATTTGGATTAATTAGTTTAGTTATTACCAAATGTATCGCATGGTTAGTTGACTTAATTATTAATATATGACCAAGAATTTTTTTTTAAAAATTAAAAAGTGATGCCGCTTCGGCCCAGAATGCAAAACCTTTCTTGGACATGGCATGCAACTTAGTGGCCAATCATTGAGATTATAAGTGGGTATGGGAATAAAATACCTCCAATGTTTGGAATCTGCATGAAAATCAAGATTAGAAGATTAGAGATAATTCCCTCCCTCCCTCCCTCTCTCTCTCTCTCTCTCTCTCTCTCTCTCAAAACAGCTATCATAGAGGGGGGAAAATCTTGGGGTGATTTGGTATGATGAAATCAAACTACTTTTTTATGGTTTAGGATCTTTGTTTTCATATCATATGATAGTGTTGACTAAATTGTAAAATTAGTCCTATAATTATAAAATATTTGTAGTTTAGTCCTATTTAAATATAAATTTGTAATTATATTTCATAATAATTTTAAATTTATAAATTTAGTCCTAATTTTGATGGAAATTGAATATTTTTTGAAATTTGACATACGCATCTCATGTAACTTTTTTCGGTAAAACTTTTCTGATGTGGCTTTAATTTCTAAACAACCTAAAAAAAACACCATAAAAGAATATGCCACATAAACAAAAGGAATTTAAAATATTTTAAAAGAAAATAGTTGTCTTCTTTAGAGGAACTATCTTAAGTAATCAAAAATCCTAAATCATTTACATTTGATTATTTACAGGTTGTTCATTTAAGAATATAATTATCTAATTTTTTTTATGTTGCCTTGTGTATGTGTGTGTGAGGGGTTTTTTTTTTTTTTTTGTAAATTGTGTGAAAATTTAAAAGTCACGTAAAAAAAGTTTTTCAAAATAATGCATGTAAGACAGATATGTCAAATTTCGACAAAATTCCTAATTTTTACCAAAATTTCTAAAATTCTTTCAAAATTAGGATTAAATTCACAAAATTAAAAGTGTTATGGGACATAACTGTAAATTTACATTAAAATTGCAAACGTTCTATAGTTATGAGATTAATTTTGTAATTTAGTGTGATAGTGTAAGCGTTAATAATGGAGTATTTGTCTCATAATGATTAATTATTACTTGCAATACGTGACAACCATTGTTATTAATGATAATGGGAAAAGGGTTTGGTCTTTTTAATCATTGCATTGGATTCGATGCATTGAATATAAATGATTACATATAACTATTATCGGTCTAGGGCATCAAAGATAAGTTAATTCTTAATTTGGATTTGAAAATTAAAATTAATCACATTAATTAAAAACCCACAAATGTAATTTCATGTCTGGCTTCTCCGCAATTCCTAACCTTACTATTTATATATATATAATTCTTTTGCATATCCCCTCATCCACGTGTAATTCATTTATCATATTTAAATAACTAACTATATCTTTCCTGTTAATAGAAATATGTGATATTTAATTACTGTAGGCGTTATATTATTTTGGAGAGGAAAAGGGAAATTGAAATGAATAAAAAATTAATAATATTAAAGTGGAGTTGAGAAAATCACACGTGGAGCCTGTCGTTCTCAAAACTAAAATAGGAGCATTAGTGCATGGGTTATGGTTCAAATTCGTCATGCTTTCGTAGGTTTCAACTTAGCCAGTTGTAGGCCCTTTATTGTCTTTTCCCTATATTGGGCTTAGCCATCAATTTGCCTTAAGTGGTGCACTTCCATGGTAATAAAATGTCGTCTCCCTTCACATAAACAAATGATAAAGACCTTTATATTTAATTACTTCTTTATTTGGTTCTGAGGTCATTATTATTTTTAAACAACGGAATAATATGAAATAATAAATCCTTAATTAGATTTTTTTTCTTTTTTCTTAATTTGATTATTTGTTTATTTATATTTATTTTCCTAAGATATGTATAAGCCCTAAAAAAAAGTGAAAGATTATGATGAGCATGACATGAAAAAAAAAAAGATATTTCTGAGCCTTTACTCATGAATACAACTAATAGAGATGATTTAGAGAGAGAGAGAGAGAGAGATGAATGGATGTTTTACGTTGGAGGAAAGCAATGCATGATAGATAATGCATAGCGGAATGATTTGGTGTTGTTGGCAAGAAACAAACAAGAAAGCGTGATAAGGATTGACGTGACCACATAATATAATGATAATGTAAATAAATACTGAGTACACATACATATATATATATATATAACTTGGTTATATATATATATATATAACTTGGTGGCTGCAATGTTTCACACTAATTAGTAGTTAGTAATTATTACATAGATGGCAAATTCTTGAAAGTAAAGATGTGTCCGTGCATATATATATATATATATATGTATGTATGTGTGTATACATACACATATTTGTGTGTGTGTGTAGAGGTTTTGGTAAGAGAAAGAAAGCAACGTGAATAAGACTTGCATGAAAGATGATGTATAGAGAATGTTAGGTAAACAATAATAAAAGAAAGAAAGAAATGTAAAGGGTGCCGATTGGTCGCCGTATTTTATGGATCCGTCAACCTTTTTATTCGTATAAAATTGTTGCACTTAGGATGTAGAAATTAATCAAAACAAATTAAAGTTTTGAAATTGATAAAATAATAAATAGATAGTATTGCAACATCAAATAAAATGAAGTCTAAGGTATAATGATTTAGGCTTAGGAGCAAAGTCTGAATGGGTCCCTTCCAAAATGATTAAAGTGTGGAGAAGTTTTTCAATGGTGGGAGGAATATATATATATATATATATATATATATATATATATATATATATATAGATATGGGGCGGCCTCTCAATATTGGGTAGGCTATGAATGACTCTTTTCATGAGCACAGGATTTTATGTATTAATTATTATATTATATTATATTATTATAATTTAGAATTGAGTTTATGGGTTCTTCAACATATATAGATATATACGTGCGTGGAATAAATGAGAAGAGAGAAAGACAACGAAAGAAAAGTTTACTTTTACGATTCAGAATTATATTTGATGTTAACAGTTTTGTATGGCCCATAATGACCCTATATCTGACTATAGCATGACTTCACCCGCTTATTACTTTTATTTATTTATATATACACATATATAATAAACTAAAATAATTAATAAAATCCTAGAAAAAAAATAAGAGAATTGAAAAACCAAAAGAATTAAAGAAAAATGGGCTCGTTCTAATAAAAATATATTACGTGAGATATTCAGTGACGTGTTTTAGCCATTAAATTATATATGACTGATCCTTATAATTTTACTATTTATCACCATATTTATTACACCTGATGTAGAGTAAGATTTTTATTTACACTACTTCAAATACATTATATAACTATGATGCAGAAATATACATACACATATAGACATATACATATATATATATATATATGCACACGTTTGCATGGGACATTGGATTTTTTCTTGCATCATTTCATATGTATGTGATGTGGTCAATTAATGTGATGTTAAGATAACAATAATATCTAGTGATATTTCTATGATTGTGATTATGAAGAGTAGTTCTTGGTGAGTGATTCATTAAGGGAGTGTTTGGTTGCATGGAATTAATTTGCAGATAGAGATAAGATGCAAAGGGCAAAGGCTTCTACCTTTCTTGACATTGCAGCATGTAAGAGATAATATATGGAGCAGCCCAAGGGATTTCATCACTTTGCTTCCCAATTCCTCAACTACTCATCACATTATGGTGCTTCATTATGCTAGAACTACTTCCTCTAATTAACTTTTCTTTTCTAAATTATCCAAACTTAATTTCTGTCTTTTTCTTTATTTTCTTCCCTCTTTGTTGTCTTTTGATTTTTTTTTAATACTTTTAGTTAGTGGGTTTGTTGTATTTGTTTTCCTTTTCTTTTAAATTATTATTATTATTTCCCCTTCCAATACTAATGTGGATTAGTTTTCCTAATCATGAAGAATAGTTTGAGGAATTGAATCCCATACATGTAAGAGGTGTTTGGGCTCCAATGGCATAACCTGTGTTGGGCTTTTTATTTGTTACCCAATTTGTTTGCAAATTTATGTGCCTATATTAATGGATCACTGTAACTTCTACATTTATGCTTTTTTTCTTCTTTTTTTTTTCCTTCTCAATCAAAAATATGCATTGTTCCTTCTTGGAAACAAAAAAATGAAAAACAAGTTGGGCTGCTCTCGGCCCAATATGTTTAATGACATACTTTTGTTTGGGCCAACTTTTATCCCAATATTAAACTATGTACTGAGGATAAAGTTTAAAAAATTACACTGGCCCATCAAGAGTCAAATGGATTTTGACTGAGGTTTAAAAATAATTCCCAATTTTATTAATTACTTTGTGAGTGAAAAATGGAAAATAGTAAATATAGAAATGCTATATTTAAATAGGTTCAATCACAAGTCAAATTGTGGCTAAGATGAACCATAAGTCAAAACAAAGTCGAAATAATAATCAAAAGGAGTATGTCAAGAATCCGCGGAAGAGCTACACGTGGTTGCTCTTCTAATTCTTGCCCATACAGAATGGGGACCTTATGTGAGTATTGTCTGTAACATATTAGATGTGCCACATTATTCTTGATTTTTAATAATGTGACATATAACACACATCCAATCAAGTTAATACCTTAGGCAGCATAGAATCTAGAACGGGCTATCTTTACAGAAGAAACCAAAAATCTCTTCAGGAGCCTTGTAAAAATGGGCTAAACTATTGGGCCAATTTAATGGGCTCAGTAGACTTGGACCAAATTTTAATCTGAAAATTGTTTAGGCAGTCGGTTTGAAACTTGCAGGTGAGTCCGAAACGTCGTAGCCACATTATTATTATTAAGGCTAGGATTCAATCAAATGTATTTGGATCATCCAAATTAATCACCTAAAGGTTTAATCCATCAAATCATAAATAAAAACTAGAACAGATTTCATTAGGAAATTAGGCAGATTCCTGATTGTCGGAAAGCAGGTACCTATCAAATTCATGATCAACAATTTGAAATAGAAAACCCGATAAAGAGAAGCAGCACTGCAAATTCAAGGATGTCGTTCCGCCATGAAATGTAATAACGCTGGAGAAACATCCATCAAAATATAAACACCAAACACCACCATACATACTTGTTTATATGCGTATGTGCGCGAAAATATGAAATTTGAGAGACATAAAATAGAAAGTGTTGGAAAATTACAGTAGTTGAAAATGGAGTGACTTCAAAGATATAATAATGATCCATATTGTTGACTTTAGCACATAAGCCATGTTTCTGAACCTGCACTAAAAGCGACCCAGAAGAAAAGCAGTACAGTAGAGAGTTTTATCTGCACATGCATAAGTTCTCTCGCTTTCAGTAAAGCAGATTTTTATTTGCACATGCAAAAGTTCTCTCTCTCCCCCCCCAAATAGTTAGATGATTGAGCACAATCCACATGATATAACAGGACTAGATTAATGCTAGAATACAGAGCATCTCTCCTAAGCAAAACATTAGGAAGGACCATATCTAAACTAGGAAATTAGGGACCCAGTATTAAAGGGGATCTAATAACAAGCTGCAAATAGAAATAATTGAATAAAACTATGAGCTAGATCAGTGCAGAAAATATAACTTGCGTTGACAAAATTTTAAAGAATGTCAACGTACCCATCAAATGTATGCAAGACCCCTTTGATTCTTTCATCTCCAATACTTGTCATAGGCAGATACAATTTCAGAAAACAAAGGAGTAGTTATTGAAAGTAAAGGGAATCGATCAAGCCATAAACTAACATGTACAAGTACACTAGACTAGACACCTCGTATCCAAGATCTCAGATGTCATAATCTAGGACTTGAACTTTAAAGTCAAAAATCAATGCAGAAACATACAACTATCCGGACATTGAAATGTACAATTCACTTCCAGTAACTACATTAAACTACTCTAATTACATATTCGTATGTAGGTAACACCCACCTCAGAGATGAACAAACAATTCCTTCCTTCCCTTAAAGACCACTAATAAAACAACAAAGAAACTGTTCATATACATGTTCTGAGATACATGGTCAGTTTTCTAACCCTACTTAATCTCTGTTATGCCGTTATATTTGGCCCATCCAACCTATCATCATCACCCCTTGCAGACAAGTGCAAGGATGAATCTTATTATATGTTGTGAATCTAAAGTAAAAAGTAAGCAATAACATTTCTTGACCGTCGTAGATTTCATAATTTGGACCTGGTGTACCTGACCATATTAAAAGGAGTTCCCTGCCTATATTATTTAAAGAAATTCAATAGCTACATTCATACAGAAGAGTTATTCCAGCAAAGGACTCAAGATGGAACCTACTAAACTTAACTTAAACCAAATTCAAATTTTGCAGTAGATAAGTGGAACCTAAATTTATCTATTCCAACCCGAGGTCATTTTGCTTTTAAATGAAAACCATTTAAAATCCATTCTCATCACTCATGAAGTTTGTGAAACCTGCATTTGCAAACAGTATTTCAACCATAGATATGCACATTCCACTACCTCTACAATATAATAATCCATCAGGGGCCAAACAAGACATGATGTACGATTACAACAAGATAAATACAACCTTCTATGTTAAATGAAACCTCTACTTTTCTGACCTTCATAGTTCATACTAAAGAGCAATTGACCGCTCTGACCACAAGAATCACAATATGAATAAATTTCCACCACTCAATTTGTACTATCTCGAGTAACATTTAAATATTACAATATTCATCAAGTATATGACATAGTGAGCAAGACCAATATTCAGAGAAAATATAGTCTGGAATTGAACCAGTGCAGTTTCCTCCAACTAGAAAAGCAACTACCCCAACTTACTGATAATCATAATCCATAAGTTAAAAGAAATCAACAAAAAATAACTAATTAAAAAATCTAATAAAACTAAGCATATCAGACAGTAACAAGAAAGCACGAAAAGAAACAGAAAAGGCAATTGAAGTTGCAAAATTTATGAGCTGATTAGCTAGTATCATACCAAAACTCAATGTAAATGCCTCTGTAATTTATGCTCTAACCAAGTCATAGCGCCTTGCTTCCCATCTTTTGTACATTGTTATAGTATTTCACATAGCTAGGGAAACAAAAAAGGCCAAAATCAAGAAAGAAAAAACAAAACAAGTTACCAGAACAAAATAATATCATTATTGCTAAAGTTGTTATAAAAGAAAAAAAAAAGACAAACTACTAAACCAATTCAGAAAGCACATAACAAGTCAAGAAAAGCCTTTTCGCAGTTTGATAATCGAGGAGTACATTTTTCTTCGTGAACCAACCGCATTGATTCCCATATCCTTAAGGTCCTCCAACGTTAACATTGGCAAAACCTCATCATCAACCTCATGTATCTCGAAGACTGGGGCGTATCTCCCTAACCCTAACCCAACTAACCATTCCCTCACCCCTAAATTCCCCTCACTAAGCTTCTCCGGTGAATTAACCTCATTAAGATGCACACCATTAATTTCGGAACCGCGGGGTCGACTTCGCCCTCTCTGTTGATCCCAAAACTGTAA
Organism: Caryopteris x clandonensis; assembly: GCA_028749325.2. Taxonomy (NCBI): domain Eukaryota; kingdom Viridiplantae; phylum Streptophyta; class Magnoliopsida; order Lamiales; family Lamiaceae; genus Caryopteris; species Caryopteris x clandonensis. The sequence goes on from JAPYKT020000004.1 coordinate 6,655,209, forward strand.
TCCCATGTTCTCTTCAGAATTAATTGGGCTTTGCTGCTCTTTCAACAAAGGTTCAGAACCCTCCTCCCCCTCGAACTCTCTGAACTCTTCGTTATTGTTATCATTCTCTTCTTGTACAAAACTTGTGCTCTCAATTACTCCAGCTCCTCCCCCGCCACCACCGTTGGAGTCAAATTTATTCCAATTGGTGCGAGCCCTTTTGGTGGGCTTCTTGATTTTCGGTTTTCGGAGACTAAAATCCCCAAAATTCTCAGAGAGTTCAACCGAATCTTGGAAATTAGAGTCAACCCCGCCTCCTGCGCCACCACCGTTGACAAGGTTAGTTAAAGGGCGCGTTTTGGAGGTTTTGGCTGCTAAAGACGGGTCCTTGTGGAAGCGCCAGGTTTTATTGGGGCGTCTATGGTGCGCTTCATAGGGTGGGTCACCTCCGATCTCGCCGAGGCGGACGCTGGGTCGGCGCTGTCGTTTGGGGGGGTTCGTGGCAGTGGTGGTTGTAGTGGGGTTGTCGAGTGGAGGTGGGTCTGGAGCGGGGACGGTGGTAGTGGTTGTGGGTGGTGGGGCGGCGGAGATTTGGCCGTCCGGCTGCGGTTGCTCTGTTGCCATGTGTTAGTTTGTGGTGCGTGTGTGTGAGAAAGAGAGCGGAGCCAGTGTAGTTTATTTGAGCGTGAGATAAGGAGAAAGTGGAGATGGAATGTGGTGGGAGAGGGTGTACGGGTCGTTGGTGGAGGCGCGATTGGGTTTTGGATCGGGCTCCTATGGCCCAAATACTTTCTTGTAGTCCAACTTTGAGCCCAAATACTTTCTGTTGGTACAACTTTGAAGTACAAACTTAATCATATATTATTAGTATTTAAGTTTCCTAAATTTTTTACTGAATTTTAAATCGAATCTGAATGGAATTCTAAAGATTTATATCAATGTACCACATAATCTACCTATTTTACTAAATATGATGAAATGGCATAAAATTAAAACTATTCAGATTTATTTTCCAATCAAATTTAATTAGGAAGATATATCATTAATTATATCACATCATTATGTATATTAAAAATATTTAATACATAATTAGATATGAAAATTTTATTTAATGCACATAAAAATCATCAATTTTATATGGAAAATTACCTTAAATTTTGGTATGTACATTTTGTTTTTTGGGCAAGTTGGACAAAAATCATTGCAATTTGTAATTACAATTCTTTTCATTGAATATTTGTCCAGTATGGAAAATATATCCACATGGCAAGTTTGACATTCAATTTATGAAGATTTTAAATATATATATATATGTGTGTGTGTGTGTGTGTAAGCAACTTCAAATATGTACAAGTAATAACATTTAAATATTATCTTAATACATGTACTGAATTTATAGATATTAAATGTAATATTATTTGAAGCATGTATTTTCTATAGGTAAAATTATATGATCAAAATTTATACATGGAGATCTTTTTTTTTTCAATTTTTTTTATAATTAAACTAACGTTTAATATGTTATTAACTTGCAATTTTAAATTTGTAATGAACAAATGAATAGGCTTCACTGTAATCGGCGATTTTTCTATCTTATAAAGGGTGGCGATATTCAATATAATAATTTTAAAATTTACAAATATAAATTTATTTATTTCAGGCTAAATAACATTCTTTAATTTATGTGTTCATTCCAAGTAAATATTCATTATAAATACTTTTGAATTATATTCAAAATGGTCCAAATTAATTTTTCATTCTACAAAATTATTGAGTTTATGATATTCGTGATGTTTTGATTACTCAAATATCTGAAGTTTTATATTTCAATTTTTTGTTATGGTTAGATTAAATCATATTTATTAACAATTTATTTGTTAGTGTCGCTATTATTATTTAATAAATTGTTTGTGCATTTGAGTTCTTTTTATTTATTTATTTTTAACAAAATGTTTCCTGTTGGATTAATTTATTTTATTTAATTAATTTTTTAGATTCAAATTGTTCAATGGCTTTGAGGATGGATGTTATTTCTCAAATTACCAAATAATGAAGCCTGTAAAATTAATGTTAGATTAAATAATTATTAACTATTTCTTAGCGACGCATGATTTGCAAAATAATCAGAAATAAAATAATAAAATATCTATAAAATAGTTTTTAGTTAATTAATTTATAACAATAAATATTTAAGAATATCTACAATATCTTATTATTTATTGTTAAGGGCACGCAAAAATTATAGGTTTTTATTAAAATATATATTCCCTCCGTGTCAAAATAAGAGTTATGTTTGTATAATAAATTTATTAATTGTATAAAAATAAATTATTTAATAAATTTTATAAAAAAATATTAGTTATTTGAAATTCAAATCCAATACACATAATCCAATAATAATAAACATTAAAATTTAATTCAAATAATCAACAAAAATAATTATATTTTTGTGTATATGATATGTATGAAAAATTAAAGATCGTGAAAAATAATTAATTTAATATATTATACGTACAAAAATGTATTAAAATTGAAAAAAAAAACATATTCTAATAAAATTCAACTAATAAAAAACTGAGACACCATTTTTCAAAAACATTTTAATTTTAATTTTAAAATTTGAAAATAAGCAAAATATTATGTTTATACTTGTTTATTATTATATTAGTATTGATATTGATATTAGTGCGTCACATCAGATCATAACAGAAGTCCCTTAATTGTGGTTCGGTAATGTAAAAATTGTATTCCCCTCGATCTTTTGTTCTTTTTCTTTCATATAAAATAGAGTTGTTGCTTTCCCAAGGGACAAAAAGAAGAAGAAGTAAAGAAAAAGGGTAGTTCTGATGGCGCAGTCTTCTCCCTTCTCATGGCGGTGGGATAGCCACGGTCGCCCTCCTCACTCCCAACGGCTCCACTTCACATTAGCAGGTTCTTTCTATCACCAAAATACGCACACAACACACACTGCAGGCATGTGTGTGTGTGTAGAGAGAGAGAGAGAGGACTGTTATATATAGACTTCTGCTTTCTTCTCCTGATTTTAGATATAGATTGCATATGGCATTAAATACGTATTGTTTCTCTTCTTTTGATTTTAGATAGCTTGATAATTATAGTTTGCTAATTTCACGTGATTTTGTTATTCTATATATTGTCTCTGATCATGATTGATTTTCCTTGAAATCGGCAGTGAGATAATGTAATTTGCAGTTGATTAAGACTTAATATTGATTTACATATTCAATCCTATATTTTACAAATTATGTCCTCGGAGTTTTTAGATGAAGAAGTGAGATTTTTCAAGATCTTGATTGGCTTAGTCTTACTAGTTTAGTAACATCGTCTCATTATTATGTTCAAAGTGACTGATCCCAATTCCTTCCACTTAGAACAAATAAATTAATTAAGATTCTAGTCATGATGTTTTTCTTCTTAAGATTTTTCTTTCTTTTCTTTTTTTTTTTTTTTTTAAAGAAAAAGTTGGGATTCCTATACTTAAAATTCTCGTATAGCTCCAAATGCCTTATGTTGGGAGTTTACAAGGCCTTCAATGAAGAACTTTACCAAACAATCTCTTTTTTTTTTTAAAAAAACTATCTTATATTCAGCCATCCATTTCTTATTTCGGCTAAATCAAAGGATTTAGTAACTAAAATTAAAGATTGACATTATTTAAATTTAAATGATTGAGAGTCTTGCTAGCCCTGACTTGACTCCAATTAATAATTTATTACTGCATATTTCATGAGTCCTGATGCATGCAAGTATCTCCATACATGCAAATATACACATGACTCTATACATATATATATATATGTATGTGTGTGTGTGTGTGTGTGATTGTATATATATACAGTCAAATACTGCACTTAATGTATTTGATACTCGTACAATTCACACGGAGCTTCTATTGTATGATACAGAGTTGGATGAGAAGATAAAAACAATGCTAGACCTAATCGAGGTCAGTGGAGACACTTTTGCAGAGAGGGCAGAAATGTACTACCAAAAGAGACCTCAACTCATCAAAATGGTGCAACAACTCCACATATCTTACCGGGCCTTAGCCAATAACCATGATCACCTCAAATCCGCATCGTCCATCAAAGCGTCAAACTTGGAATCCGTCTCAGATTCCTCTCGAAAAATGCAGCCTCTTCAAGATTCTGCAGAAGGGATAAACACGCCAATTGACGCACCAAACTTCAATTTTGAAGAGCTTTCGGCTAAGTCAGGTATGTCAAGCTGGGAGTTTCGTTCACACGAGAGCTTCATCTCCTGCGACCGTGCAGGCCATGAGTCGGAGAATGTGGGAGAGAGTGAGTGGTGCAGAAAGGTTAGGAGGGAAGATGTGTTGATGATGAGGGGGAACTTTTGGGATGGACATATGAAGTTATGGAAGCTGTTGGAGGAGAATTTGTTGAAGCAGGCTGAATTGATTCGAAGAAATGATGAAAAGAGGGAAGAGATCAATGAATTAAGGAAAGAAAACAGGATTCTGAGCCTGAAATCCAGTGGTGGCTGCTCAAGTCATAAGTGCAGAATGAAGGGAAAAGAGCAGTGTCGGAAGAGAAAATTGAGAGGGTTTTTTTGCTTCGCATGTTAATATTAGGGATTCAATTGTTTACTTTGCTGAATTAGGGTTTTTGGGTTTTCTTTTTTCATTTACACATCAACGTTTACGATAATAAAATTATAATAAACAACTACGTATATTGCATGTGTTTCTATAACACCATAGGTGCTCCTGAAAATAAAAAATTATGAAATCACTAATCTGTATCATTTATAACATCTACAAATAATATATTTTTATTTTAAAGACACGTTTAAAGATATGTAAATATATGTAAAATTTAGGAAAATACATAAATTTGATATACTGAAGTTACATTAATTCGTAAAATTTGTAAAATATATTCACAAAATTAAATATATATAGAAAATTTCCTAAATTTCTCAAAATTATAAAATCAAAAGACAAGCATATCAAGTTCATATTTCAAAACACATAAAAAAATAAATCTTCTCATTCATTCTCAATCTTTACGGTTGGTGACTTTGGTTTTTTAGAGGAATCACTTGAAGAAAAATCATCCAACAATGATATATTTACATTGGAATCATCTCTTAACTTCTTCACCAGTAGAATCAATATATATGTTAAATAGAAAAAAAATAAAGAATATATAATAACATAGAAAAAAATGCCATAAAACAATAATATTTATTAACAAAAAATATTCTTTAACGAAAAACCTTTGATTTCTTTCCAATATCATCCACATCAATCCTAGACAAACTATCAAACTCCTACAACAAAAAAAGAAACTTTAGTTAAATATTTTAAATATATTCAACACTAAATCGTTTATATTCTTTATTCATGATTAAAATGTCTAATTACAGATTTATACAATAAGCAAAAAATTAAAAACAAAATAGTAATAAATAAATATTTACCCAAATGAATTAACACGTGAACAAAAATATAGTAAATAACAAATAATAACAACATACCTTCTACAAAACAAACAAAAAAACAAAAAAAAAAGTGAAAGAAATACATTAATGGAGAGCATAATTTTTCAACAATGAATAATACTCACACTTTATTTATAGGGTTTTGAATGGTTGTGAAGTGAGTGAAAACCTTTATGCATATTTATAGGGGGGAAACCTAAATTACTTTGTCCAACTCTTTAGGAGTGAATTCCCTTACACTTTCAATCATGATTTAAGGTATGGTAAATTTAACTTTAATAAAATGTGCATTCGATGATCCTTAAAATTTCAGTTGCCATTATAATTAAATCATTGATTAGTAAATCAAATTTTCATATAATATGCATCTCTAAAATCCTCTAATCCTAAAATTATGTCTGCAAATCTAATTGAATATGGCTAAAATCTGACATTTGCAAAATGCGCATTCGATAATTAAATATGTTTGCAAAATTTTGGCTACCATTATAATTAAATCATTGATTAGTAAAACAAAGTTCACTATAATATGCATCTTTAAAATTCTCTAATTAATTATGATGACCAATAAAATAAAGAGGTTTTTATAATTGTGTGGCTTCTGCTATTATATATATAGATAGATATATAGATTTTTAATGTTATTTAATATTAATGTTTTAAATAATAATTGCAATTGATGTTAATATATCCACTAATTTAAATTCACACGCACATTTTTATATAATATTACACATATATTTAATTTAATACGAAATACTAAATACTTTTTCATATATTTGGGATGAGTGCACCGTCCTCAAGCTAACAAAAAATATAAGGTTACAAAACATTAATTCAGTCAATGACCGAGATGATTTGAAGCAATTTTCAGAATGGATGGCTGCATTAAGTGATGGTATAATTGGTGATCCTCATGACAATAGTGCTGAAATTGATATTCCTGATGATATTTTGTTGAAACCTAGAGAAGATCCTATCAGAACACTTGTTAATAGCACTTATCACAATTTTCAAAGTAATCTTGATGATCGTTCTTTTTTGCAGGACATGATACTATCCCCTACTTTGGATGTGGTTGAATCAATAAATGATCATATGATAAAGATGAACATGCATGAGTTAAAGACATACCTGAGTTCTGATTCTGCATGTAAGTCAGATTGTAATGTAGATATTTTGACTGATGTTCATACACAATATTGATCATTCAAAGGGTCTATGTAACAGTACGAAATTGTTGATAACTAGCCTTGGAGATCATGTTCTTGAAAGTAAGATTTTTACAGGAAATAATGTTGGTCGGCTGGTTTTAATTCCAAGACTATCTCTTAGCCTATCAGATCCAATGCTGCCTTCTAAGTTTCAAAGAAGACAATACCCAATAATTGTATCATATGCAATGTCGATCAACAAGAGTCAAGGTCAATCTTTAAATCATGTTAAATTATTACTTAAAAAACCAGTCTTTAGTCATGGACAGTTGTACGTCGTCGTATTCAGAGTTACAAGTAAAAGTGGTTTAAAAATTATGCTTTCTTTTGAGGATAATATTGGAAAAAGTTCAACAAAAAATGTAGTGTTACATGAAGTTTTTCGAAATGTATAATGACTTTATTGTTTCAATAAACAGGTTATTTAATTTTATGAATATATATTTTAATTTACGCAAATTATGCATATTAAATTGTTAGATTTAATAAATAATTTACTTATTTTATATTATATTAAAGGGTGTATTTAGAAGGAAATATATCTCAATTGCAGATGTTATATATGATATATATTATTCAATTAATTTTTATTATAATATATTATATTAAAATAATATAAATTAATAAACTTATTCATTTATATAGTTATAGACTAATACTAATATTTTTAATATAAATATGTTGTTTATATTTAAAATTTAGTGCAAAAAATAATTAAAATTTATTAATAAATTATATATACAACTTTAATTAATTTTTATATAATATATCGTGCAACGCACCTGTGCAATACTAGTAATTTTTAATAATTAAAAAATTATGTATGAATATTACTCAGTCATTCAACAACCATAAAAAAAACATTGTTTAAAAAAATAAGGTAATTATCATATTGATTTTCATCTAAATTTACCATAAATATTAGGACAATCAATTAATGATTTATAACATAAATTTATCATAATGAATTTGACCTTTTAATTAAGAAATAATCCTAAATAATTAAATGCAATCAAAATTATGCATTGTGCGAGTTTGACTTTAATATGTAAAACCAAAAATTAAAGAAATGATTTGCAAATAAGTGCATAATTCAATGAAAATATAATGAAATTTCCATATAATATGACTCATTAAAATGTGTTAATTAATTATACTGGCCAATTATATGATGCCATGTATACACCCAAATTTAGTAACTGTTTTAGGCGGGAAAATGCTATGATTTCTAAAAATGTATGCTACTATATATATATATATATTATACAGTTCTAAAATATCTTCCTAAAAACCTGTTAAAATAATAAATAAATATAATAGATATTAGTAGAAAGAAAATAAATAGAAAAATTAGTGGACTATTAAAAATAGCTTCTACTTATGTTATTATATATAGATAGATAGATTATTGCAATATGACGAACTAATACCAATATTGATTAAAATAAAGATTACATATTACTCTTTTTACTAATAAATTTCTGAACTTATATTGTAATGTTAGAAAATATTTATGTAATTATCTATATATTTATTGTAAATATATCGTTTGTTTACGATTATGATAAAGTAAATAATTTACTTATTTTATATTATATTAAAGGATGTATTTAGAAGGAAATATATCTCAATTGCAGAAATATATGATATATATTATTCAATTAATTTTTATTATAATATATTATATTAAAATAATATAAATTAATAAACGTATTCATTTATATAGTTATAGACTAATATTAATACTTTTAATATAAATATGTTGTTTATATTTAAAATTTAGTGCAAAAAATAATTAAAATTTATTAATAAATTATATATACAACTTTAATTAATTTTTATATAATATATCGTGCAACGCACAGGTGCAATACTAGTAATTTTTAATAATTAAAAAATTATGTATGAATATTACTCAGTCATTCAACAACCATAAAAAAACATTGTTTAAGAAAATAAGGTAATTATCATATTGATTTTCATCTAAATTTACCATAAATATTTGAACAATCAATTAATTATGTATAACATAAAATTATCATAATGAATTTGACCTTCTAATTAAGAAATAATCCTAAATGATTAAATCCTAAATGATTAAATGCAATCTAAATTATGCATTGTGCAAGTTTGGCTTTAATATGTAAAACCAAAAATTAAAGAAAAGATTTGCAAATAAGTGCATAATTCAATGAAAATATAATGAAATTTCCATAAAATATGACTCATTAAAATGGGTTAATTTATTATACTGGCCAATTATATGATGCCATGTATACACCCAAATTTAGTAACTGTTTTAGGCGGAAAAATGCTAAGATTTCTAAAAATGTATGCTACTATATATATATATATATAGATTTGATATCTTATAGTCCCAATATTATATATATATATATATTATACAGTTCTAAAATATCTTACTAAAAACCTGCTAAAATAATAAATAAATATATATTACTCTTTTTACTAATAAATTTCTGAACTTATATTGTAATGTTAGAAAATATTTATGTAATTATCTATATATTTATTGTAAATATATCGTTTGTTTACGATTTATGATAAAATTATAAAATTTTGTAAAATATAATGTTATATTTTTAGATTTTTTAATAAAAAAATTCCATTTAATATCAAAATCAATAAAACTAGGCGTCATAATTTATTTTATTTCAATTTTTTTCTTTTTATGGTGCTTTCTTTTTCTTTCTACTCATGCTTACAAAATATAAAAAAATATACAACAAACAAGTAAGCTTTTTCTTTTTCAAACTTTAATAGTGGTATTTTATTGTTACATAATAATGTAGGTCAGTTATTCAATTTTCAAAAAAAAAAAAAAAAGAAAAAAAGTTGAAAACATTTTCTTGAATTTATCAAGTAGATCTGGAATTTGAAAATTCTCTCAACAAATAAAAAAAAATGAAAATCATAATAAATTTTGTGCACGTTCTTGCAAATATTGCTTTCATCTTAAGCAAATATAATTGGTAATCTATTAACAATCATTACAAAGGCGCTTCACATGGGGTTTCTATGATTCTAACATGCCTGTGTTAATGAATCCGCTTATCCATATTTTGTCTTACTTCAATTCATAATATTTACATTTTTTTTTAGCAGAAATTCATATTATTCAGATTAATCATATATAAGTACATTAAATAATGTACCTTTTTCCATAACTTAATTTACAATTTTGAATAATGTAATATATCTCCTCCTCCTCCTCCTCCTCTTCTTTTATATCGAACAATTTTGACACGTTTAGATAAAGTTGTTTCTATTTTACATTATCCAAGTTGATGAAATTTTGAGCAATATAAAATAAATTTGATCACATCAAATAATTTTATCTTATAAAAATAATATTTACTTAATATCATAATTAAACCATCTACAAAATATAATTTTTTATTTTTACATTAGAAAATAAAATTGTTATTTTTCTCCAAAAAATTAGGCGCATGTACAACTGAGTTATGGAAAAACCTTAGAAATCTGCCTTCCAACTTTTTTTTTTTTTTCGAAAAACCCTTTTCATTTTTTTAAACACAAATAAATTTTTTATTTTAACTCGGATTTTATATTTCATATATCAAATTTAATTTTTCTTTTCACCTCTCATCTATAGATGCAGATGATGGTGAGGCTCCTCCAGGAGGAATAGGACAAAAAATATTCATAATAGAGTCAAACTAAGTAAATGATGCATGTAGGTGCTGCTGCCCCCTAGCCCCTACTTGGTCTATCTATGGCGGTGCGTGCGCCAGAGCTTTGTTGATGCTTCTAAGATAGAGTGTGGAAGCGGACCTTTGATTTCCTTGGACCACGGAAGAATTCGTCGTCCTTCGCCCGCTTAGAAGTGGATTCGAACCACTGACACAAGGATACAAATTCTGATACCGAAACCGGGCTTTGCAGAACCTGCTGATGCGCCTAGGGTAGTTGCCTTTCGAACCAAACGCAACGCCCGTCTTCCAAATCAAAAAGGGATCATTGGGAAAACATTTTAAAAAACAAGTAGATCTATCCGAGCATCTATAGCTTTAGTCAATAAAGATGGGGCCTAGTAAGGATTTATCTGCATATTCGTCTCAGAGCAGCACCGGACGATTCTGTTTCACCAGGACCAGTCAAATCCACCTTAGGCCTAGAGCGCCATATTTGAATTCATCCCAAGATGATTGTCAACCCATCTTTTGATTACCGGAGAATTGCCCTCAGACAAGACTGATGGCCAGCTCCGTCATGAGGATAGGGCTCCCTAACGCCATTTAATTTGACACTTATATTGTATATACTAAAATAAAATAATAGTTTTGAAACATACATTGGTTTAGTGTTTGTGTTAAATTAGATTATTTATTATAATTTGGGCTATTTGTATTGGTTTTGGCAACATGTAAAAATTAATCAAATATGTTCTTCTAAACAAATTTACTAGATATTTAAAATGTTATATTTTTTTATAACATAATTATATAATTTGTTATACTTAACTAATTAAGATACTTTTTTATAATAAATATCAAAAACCGTATAACATGAAATTATAGTTTTGGGTAATATAAAACATCTTTGATCGCACTAAATAAAAGTTACTTAAAAATGTTATCTTTTCATGTAAATTGTTACACATTATTTAAGTCAGCAAAAATCAAGTCAGCGAAGAGTTAATTAAGAGTTAGTTAGCTTAGTTGTTATTAATTGTATTTCTGTTAGTAATAAAGTTAGGCTGTTAACTTTCTATTTTGAAGTTTAGCTAGTAACTTGTGTGGAGTCTATAAATATTGCTCCCTTGTTTAAATCACTCATTACTTTCAATACACATTTATTATAATTCTCTTCTCCTCTAGTTTACATAACATGGTATCCTGAAGTCAAACTTCTTGGCTGAAATTCTTCCTCTATACATCATGAGTATTCTCTCTCTTCCTACGCTAACCACTCTCACAATTTACCTTGATTGCAACAATTACAATTTCTGGAGATCACAAATGTTTGCTACAGTTCGAGCTCACAAATTCGAAGATTTTCTGCTCAGCAATGCTTCCTCACCACCACAATATCTTCCTCCTTATCAAAGTTATGATGATTCTCCTTCTTTGGATCTCAACTCTGATTATGTCCTCTGGACTTGCAAGGATCAATATCTCATGAGCTAGATGCTCAACTCCATTTCAGAGAACATGCTTGGACATGTTCATAGCTATCTGGAAAGTTTTTGAAGACCTATTTCAATCTCAGTCTAAAGCTAAAATTCTCACTCTCAAATTTCAATTACAAACATTGAAGAAAAGAGATTCCTCTATTGAGGAATATGTTCTAAAAATGAGAACTATTGCAGACAACATTTAAGCTGTTGGACAAATTATATCTGATGATGATTTGATTCTCTATGTTCTAGCTGGTCTTAGTTCTGAGTATGACTCCGTGTTAGTGAATCTTATCACACGATCTAATATGGTGTCTCTCACTGAAATGCAGTCTATGCTTCAAACTCATGAAATGAGGCTTCAACAGTCCCTGTCTCTTGTTGCTCTTCAAACTGATTTTGTCAATCGTACTTCACATATTGCTACTATAAAAACAATTTGCTGATCAAATGTCTTTTCAACGAGGCTCTATTGGAAGAAATAAAGGGAGAGGAAGATTTTACAGAGGAGGTTCTTGGATTATTTGTCAGCTCTGTGGAACATGCAATCATATTGCAGCCAAGTGCAACAAAAGGTTTGATGTAAATTTTCTTGGTCTTGAACCCAACTCCTCTAATGTCTCTTTTGGTATTTCTCAGCCTCTACCACAAGCTCATGTTGTTTACTGTCAGCCTTCACCTACTTCTATACCTCAGGCTTGGAACAATTTTCCTAATTCTACTTCTCCTAGTGCTTTGAACTCTCAAGTTTCAGATGCTTCTTCACATAGTTCCCCTCATGAAGACACAACTTGGTATATAGATAGTGGAGCAACTCATCATGTTATCTCAAACTTGGTAATCTGACATTACACACACCCTACCAAGGTAAAGATATACTTGTCGTAGGAAATGGTCAATCCATCCATTTTACTCATACTGGTTCTACTTCAGTCCCTAGCTCTTGTTATAACAAAAATTTAACTCTTCAGAATGTTCTGTTTGCTCCTGGTATCACTAAAAACTTACTTAGCATATCCAAATTTTTACAAGACAACAATACTTACATGCAGTTTTACTTTTCTTTTGTCTTGTTAGGAATTGAGTTAACACCAAGTTTTGCTCAGAGGTTCACTTAGAGATGGACTATTCAATTGGATCTATCTCATGCTCATGCGGTTCCATCTCATAATTCTTCCTCACATATCACTCCTACTACTCATTTATGTACTATAAATAAAACTTTGTCATTTTCCATTCCTTGTAATCAGTCTCATTACTGTAATATTGATGTTAGCACTAATGATGCTCCAATGTTATGGCATCACAAGTTAGGTCATCCTTGTAATAATACTTTAGACACTGTACTGAGATCTCTCAAAGTTCCGTAGGCAATGAATAATATACCCTTTTTTGAAGCTTGTAAGTCAGGTAAAATGCACTCCATTAGTTTTCCTTCTGTTCCTTACACTACTACCATACCTTTTGAAATTCTACATACAGATGTTTGGGGTCCAGCATCTACAACCTCTTATGATGGATATATATATTACATCATTTTTATAGATGATTATACCAGATATTCATAGATATATCTGCCGAAACTCAAATCTGACGTTCTTATCACTACTATTAACTTCATTTCTTTGATAGAAATATAATTTCCTTTCAAAATCAAAACCATACAATCTGATTTTGGTGGTGAATACATAAACCTGATTCCTTTCTTCAAAACCAAAGTTATTCAATACAGATATTCTTGTCCATATACTCACCCACAAAATGGAACTATTGAAAGAAAACACCAACATATTGTAGAAACTGACTTAACTCTTTTAGCTCAGTCTTCCCTACCTTCTAAATTTTGGTGGGATGCTTTATGTACTGCATGTTACACTATAAACAGGCTTCCTACCCCAGTTTTACATAAATTTCACCTTTTTAGAAATTGTTCCATCACCCCCGAGATTATTCCTTTCTGAAAACCATTGGTTGTGCTTGTTTTCCATATCTTAGACCCTATAACACGTCCAAACTTTAATTCAGAACATCAAAGTGCATTTTTATTGGATACAACTTACATCATAATGGTTACAGATGTCTTAGTCCCACAGGAAGAATTTACGTTGCTATAATAGTTAGCTTTAATGAGACTGATTTTTCCTTTGCTTCTATGTTTTCTAGTTTTGCTGCAAATTCCAAATGTACACTCATTCCTTCTCAGCTTCCCATACTACCTATACCAGCTACTGCTCCATTCCAAGAGTCTTCATCATTCTCTTAAGGTAATATTTCTTCATCTTCTACTAGGAACTCTCCCATACTATCATCGTCTTCCCAAAATTTTGTACCTACTCTCCCACCAGCCTCTGCACGACATCCTATGATCACCAGATCCAAAAATGGCATTTTCAAGCCCAAAACTTACCTCACCACAAATTCCACTCATATTGAACCCAGTAGTGTCCAACAAGCTCTCTCTTTACCCCAATGGAAGTGTGCAATGGATGAAGAAAACAATGCTCTTATGAAAAATGATATATGGAAATTAATTCCTTTCACTGATCACCTGAATCTTATATCCAATAAATGGATTTTCAGAACTAAGTATAAATCAGATGGCTCCGTAGAAAGATTCAAAGCCAAATTAGTCGCTAGAGGGTTTCAACAGAATGCAGGCATTGATTACTTTGATACGTATAGTCCTGTGATAAAACCTGTCACTATCAAGATTGTTATGTCTTTAGCTGTTACACATAATTGGCCAGTTCATTAGGTGGACATAAATAATGATTTTCTCAAGGGTGATCTTCAAGAGGCAGTTTACATGAATCAACCAGAAGGTTATGTTCATCAACAGTTTCCTACTCATGTCTGTAGATTAAAAAGGTCTTTATATGGTCTAAAATAGGCTCCTAAGGCCTGGTATGACAAGTTAAAAGGGTTCTTACTTAGTCTTGGTTTTGTCAAATCTATTTCAAATTCTTTTCTTTTTCACAAAAAGTGTAATAACACTGTTCTATTGGTGTTAGTGTATGTAGATGACATTCTTATCACAGGTGAAGACTATTCCAGTATCAAGAAGCTCATTGATGTATTGGACAACAAATTATCTCTTAAGAATCTTGGAGAGGTTAACTATTTTCTGGGGATAGAAGCTCACAGAGATCCTACTGGCATCAGTCTTAAACAGTCCAAATACATAAGAGATCTTCTTCATCAGACTTCTATGATCTCTTGCAAACCCTCATCATCTCCATATTGTCCCCATGTTAAACTATCTGCCTTTGATAGTCATGAATTTGATCGACCTACGATATATAGAAAAGTTGTTGGAGCTCTCCAATATCTTACTCTTACAAGCCCTGATATTACTTACTCTGTGAATAAATTGAGTCAATTCATATGCTTACTATGAATCACTGGAAAGAATGCAAGAGAGTACTTCGATATCTTCTTGGCACTATTGATAAAGGTCTCTTTTTCACTCCTATTTCAAGAAATGTCTTACATAGTTATGCAGATGCAGACTGGGCTAGTTGATTGGATGATCGAAGAAGCACTAGTGGCTATTGTGTATTTTTTTGCTCTAATTTGATTGTTTGGTGTTCTAGAAAACAAAATGTTGTTGCTAGAAGCAGCATAGAAGCCGAGTATAGAGCATTGGCTTTAGCTTCCACAAAGTTGGTTTAGATCCATAACATATTTCAAGAATTGGGTATCAGTCTTGTTCAACCTTCTATTCTTTGGTGAGATAATGCTGGAGCTATTACACTGGCCTTTAATTCTTCTTTTCACTCCAGAACAAAAAATATTGAACTCGATGTTCATTTCATAAGGGATAGGTTCAAGGTAAGGTCCTTGATGTTCGTTATGTTCCAGTTGAAGATCAAATTGCTGATGTGCTTACTAAAGTATTATTTGTCTCTCGATTTCGATCTTAATGCAACAAGCTTTGCCTACTTAATCCACCGGGTTGATGTTCTTTGGGGGCGTGTTAGACACATTATTCAAGTCAGCAAAATCAAGTCAGCGAAGAGTTAGTTAAGAGTTAAACTAGCTTAGTTGTTATTAATTGTATTTATGTTAGTAATTAAGTTAGTAATTGTATTTTTTGAACGTTAGCTAGGAACCTGTGTTCAGTCTATAAATACTGCTCACTTGTCTAAACCACTCATCACTTTCAATACACATTTGTTATAATTCTCTCCTCTTCCAATTTACATAAATCTAAATACCGAATATATATTTCTTAAGAACAAAACTTTGAATTGAAGGCCTAATTGCCCCATAAGAAAAAGAAAAAAGTTCAAACTTTTTTTCTAGATTTTTCTATTTGTGTGTGTGTATGTTTTTTTTTTTTTTTTTTATCATTATATCATTTGGGTGAAACTTGGCCAATTTATAGGTTGATTGTGAAATTTGTTAGACAAAAAAGTTGATATTTAGAGTTCTAATTCCACACCATTTAGGAGAAAATATTAGACTTTAAATTTGTAGTGGAAAAAAATTATTATACATAGACACTTGTGATGTACGTACAAATAATATGTTAAATTTTATAATAAAAAAGAATTATTATGTATATTTGTGGAAGTTATTTTGATATATTACTACTCATAAGATATATTTAACTTCTGTTCACGATGACAAATGATCATTTTGTTATTTCATTTAATTTAAAAAAAAATGAAAGTTAAAATATCAGTTCATTAACTCTAATCATCCTAAAGAATTATTATGTATATTTGTGGAAATTATTTTGATATATATATATATATAAACAGAAGTCACCCTAAAAATAGTAGCAACAATTTTTTTCGCCTAAATTGATTTCTAAATCGGGAAAAATATATAACTTTTGAAAGATAAAAAAATATAATGTTATAAATAATATTCCTTTTACCTTCATTAAACCAAAAAACATATATCCATGAATAATAATTTATGAAGATTACAATACAAAAATTTCACCAAACTTTTATTTAGAAGCATAATCTTTCTATATTAAAAAATTTAATTTTCTATGAGTCATGGCCTTTATATATTTATTGACACAATTTTCAATAATATGAAACAATAATTAAAAAACTCCTTAAGATATGCTCTTTAAATAGGAGATTACTGCAAGTAATTAATTTAACTAAAATTTAGTTTTCATGAAACATAAAAATGAAGATTCAATCAACAAAATATGACATAATTCCAATCAACATTTCAGGCATACAAAATGAGATGTGATTTTGAATTACACAATTAAGTTGTGAATGCATCACAATCCCTTTCAACTTTTTCAATACATCTCAATCCCTTTAAAAAAAATCATAAGGTCATTTCAAATTTTGCCGTCAACTACACACGTATAGACAAGTAAGTGTAACAATATATATATATATATATATATATATATATAAACATAAGTCACTCTAAAAATAGCAGCAACAATTTTTTCCGCCTAATTGATTTCTATTTTAAAAGTCAGCACAAGTATAATGTTATAAATAATATTTCTTTTACATTCATTAAACCAAATAAATATTTTCATAAACCATAAATTATGAAGATTACAACACAAATAATTCGTCAAACTTCTATTTAGAATTATAATCTTTCTATATTTATAAATTTTATTTTCTTTGAATCATGATAAACTTTATAGCATTTTTCCGTCGTAACTTTCTTGCTAAATTTGGTTGTTTTTATTTCTTATGTGGAATATATGATATCATTAATTTTAAGTAACTTATAGACACCACTATGTGTATGTATATATATAAAAAAAAGAATTATTGTCTAGAAAACATTAAATTTTCCCACATAAACTACTTTTTATTTATGATATTTATTTTTCTATATATCTATACCAATATATATCTGTATATAAGATATAATAAAACAATTTGATTAATAGAGCCACAAATTTCAATGTTGAAATTACCCTTATTATTTTCAAGATATACTAAATTATGGTGTATTATTGTCATCTATCAAAATATATTACTTTTATTATTTTTTATTATTTTTTTTTATTTTCACTTAAAAATATAAAAACTTATAAATTTCTTGTTTCAACTCTAATTTTTATGGAAAAACATTTAATTAATTTTTATTTTAAAAATCTTTAAGTAGACATCCATATTGCGTATATACATATATATACATAAAAATTTAATTATTAAATATAAAATATTTTTTTCTTAAGTTAATTGTTATATATTTTTATATTTAATTATATATATACATAAAAATTTAATTATTAAATATAAAATACTTTTTTCTTAAGTTAATTGTTATATATTTTTATATTTAATTAAAATAACTAAGTAGATATTGAACAAATCATTCTCTAAATATCGAAGAAAGAAATCAATCTTATAAAATTTATGTATATCTTTTGATATTTATCTATCTAAAAACATAAATACAAAAAATAGTATCCTATGGTGGTGATTTTTTTGTTTTTTTGTTAAAAAATGAGATTTGCGTGTTTAATGAAATTGAAGAATATGATTATAGTTTCTAATTATTTGACAATGTTGGCTCTTTTTTGATATTATAATGTTGGTGTATGTATTTTATCATTGATATATTGTTTCAACATATATATGTTTTGATGAAACTTCTTTTAGAGATATTCCACTAACAAATCTTCTAAGAAATGTGAATATATATATATATATTGTCAAACATATAAGTTTTAGTACGATCACAAAAAAAAATATTTTTAAACCAATTCATTTTCACAATCATAAAAACTATTTGTAATATTTTTATATGCTTATTGTAAATATACATAAATGTTGTATTGAAAATATTATATTCACTTGCTCTTTAAAAAATTCATATATGTATATGTGGGGATGGGGTAGGGTAAGGTGAATAAAATTATCGTATCACATTAATAATTATAATAATTTGCACCACACATATTTAAGGCTAACTATTGAACATACTTTAATTAATAAATAAAAGAAAGAAAAAAATACACACTAGGATTAGTAATAATGATATATTAACTTGTAATCACATAGACTAGTGATCATTTCGTTATCTCGTTTAATTTAAAAAAAAAATGAAAGTTATTAATCATCATAAAGAATTATCATGTATATTTGCGGAAGTTATTTTAATATATTACTAATAATTTCTGTCAATGCTCATGTTTAATTTGCGGAAGTTATTTTGTATATTAATATCCATATATTAATTTGTGTTCACGGGAAATGATTATTCTGTTATCTCTAATATGCTACCAAGGTTTAATTTTAAAAAATGAAAGTTAAAATATGAGTTCATTAACCTTAATCATCATCCTTAATCACATCCTTATGTAATTAGTCACGTAATATAAATAGTATTTCTTCCGCAAAGAGCTTTAAATTGTACTCTACAAAATTATATCTGAAAATCTCCGTAAATTTCTCCAACATCCAAAAAAACATCGCCATTTTTTTACTCGAAGATCTAGGCACACACCAAAGACAACAGTCCATCCGCTTTCTCGTCTTTGTTCAATTCACATTTTCCTGTTTAATTTAGCATTTTTGCTATACAGAAATGGAGAAAATGCGCCAGTGGAGCAGTGAATCCGGCGGTGGATCGCCGTCGCGTGGAAATCACGTACGTTCGTCGTCCGTGAGCGGCATGTCGAGTATCAAGCGCACTCAGAACTATGCCGCCAAAGCCGCCGCTCAGCGGCTGGCTCAGGTCATGGCTTCGCAAGCCGCCGCCGATGAGGATGATGAGGACGATGATGGCAACGGAGACAATGATGGAGATTTAGGACTCCGATTTAATCCTCCTCGTCCGCTGTCACTCTCCAGGCCGCCAGTCAAGACTATCGGAGCTACTAACGGTAGTGGTGCCCTCAAGCCTGCCGTCCCGTCTCCTAAGATCAGTAGATCTTCTTCTGATGCGGTAATTTAAATGGTTCTGATCAGCCATTTCGAAATGGGATTTGGTTTATTGCTTTAATGTGAAAGGAAATATAAACTCTTCCGTAAGTAAACTTGGAAATTTTGTTCTCCGGCAGTACATTGTGTGTTTATGTACATTTGAAGTAATTGTTGTACTAACAATGTTAGATGTTGTTAGACAGCTCAATTACAAGAGATCATGGCATTTAATTATCACAAATATAAGTTTTAAGAGTTGAGTTCCTGCAATGTGGTTATAAAGAATGATGTGTATAACAGAGGGAGTTGTTTTTGGGAATTAAAAAATGGAAATTAACATTGTAGTGAGATCTGTGATGTGTTACGTTTGGTTTGTGCTGGCGGAGTGGGTTTTGTTTTGGAGGAAGCATACTTTGACTGCTACTTTGGATTTTCTTTTCATAAGTTCTGCTATATCTGTTTATTAGGTCACTCGAAACTTCTTGGATGGAGTTCAACCAGCTCGGTCGACTTCAACAGGAAGACCTTCAATGTCAATTAGAACAACACCGGCTGTACCTCCCAGTAGGCCTTCACTAAAGACTCCTGTACCTATTCCACCGATTGATCCTCCTCGCAGCCGGCAAAGAGAAAAAAAGTACTGAATTCATCCCTTGAGATTTTCAGTCTTTCCAAGTTTTAGCACCAACTGGAAAATTTCAGTTTCGGAAAAGCTTTGAATCATTAGCTTTGCCCTTCCAAGTTTGGCTTGTGATACTTCACGTAGTGACTTTTCTCTGATTCTAATGCATGAACTGTTTATATTTGTCTTATGGCCTTGTTTGAATTTTGCGTGAAGGCTCTTTATATATTTAAATGTGAGAGAATGCTTGTATATTTCCTTTATATAATGTGATGGCTCATTACATAATTGAACTTTTCCAATGCTTATTTGAGATGAACCAACAGGTATCATTGTGAACTGCAGGTTTTCACCAGATTTAGGACAGTTAAATTTAAATGACGCAGAAGATGGGCGTGCTTCTTCTGCACTTCGTGATGAAGTATGTTTGAGGTGTTTGAGCTTTATGGTGTTGAGATCTTAAAGAAGCTAGGGTCTTTTTTGCTTGTCAATTTGCAAACTAATATCCACTTTCTTAACAGCTTGATATGCTGCAAGAGGAAAATGAGAATATTCTTGAAAAGGTGCTTTTTGTCTTATCCCTTGCATCGCTCTTCATTCCCACTATATGACCTGCTAATATTGCTTATTCATTTGTCGGATTCTGTTCTTACAGCTGCGACTTGCGGAGGAGAGTTGTGAAGCAGCTGAAGCAAGAGTTAAGGAACTTGAGAAACAGGTCATCCACTGTCATTTTGTATGCTTATTTTGCAAGTACATCATCTCCATTGGCTTCTAATAGAAATGCTGAATAGATGCATGTCTCTTGTCTTTTGTAAGTCATTTTGTGTTCTGATATGCTGTGTGCGCGTGTGTTCACCACCACCCGGCCACACCAAACCTGCATGCATTTCAACAACTTTACTAAATGTTAACAACTGTTTAAATCACCTGCTTTAGGAGAACAAGGAAGAACATGTTGCATATTTCAGCCTTTAAACAAAATTTCTCAGCATTTGAAGCTTGCTTTTAAATTATAAGTGGTTTAACCATAATTGTTATGGATAATTGCAAAAAACTACCCTTGCAGTTTGTAGAAACAAGAAACAATAAAAATTGTTAATATAAAATACCTACCTTGACATTTGCCTCTTTTTACAAATTGCACCAATTGAGGGGGATTCTTATAAGAAAAATCCAAGCCGCAAGGGGATTATTGTAGTGCCTCATTGATGTTAGTAATTTCAAAACTTAACAAGATTTTTTTGTACATAGGTCAAACCTCAAGTGTAGTTGATGTAAGCTACCATTATCATTATGACCTTAATGAATTATATGTTGTCATAAAAATGAAGAGGCAAATTGAACAAATGTATGGGCCTTGATTTAGATAGGAGCATAAATATTTTTTTTTCTCTACAAGGATTCTGCTTATAAAATGATCCTGTGTTTGTGAACTTTGAGCTATTATCTACTTTATCAGCTCATATTCGTGCACAATAAATAGTGATAGCTTCCACCATTCTTAGATTCCACTTGTTAGGTACAAAATTTTAGCTTAGATAGACATCCATGGGGGATCAATACAATGATATTCGATTTGAAGCCCGTGCATTTATTTTAATTTGTAGATTTTGTTTAGCCTTGTTATTATTCGTACTGTTCTTTAGAATAAATGCAAAAATTTCTAGTTGGCCACTTTTCAGGACAACCTACAATAGGGACATGGGGAGTTTAATCTGTGGTTTATTGCACTAAATGGAATATAGGTTTATTCATATTTTATCGTAATTTATATTTTTCAACAGTTTACTTCTGACCCATTTGTAAACATTTGTATCCTGAAAGTACTCTCATACCCTAAGTTTTGAATCTTAAGTCTCCTGGGGTTGGCTTCACCAGATTATGGCTGATCATTCAAAATGTTTCATAATATTCCAAATCTATTATATTTTGGTTGAAATGGTCAACACAATCCAAACAATTGATCATCTTTTTATTAACTCTTCAGAATGAGTTCCACATCTATCTAGGCCACTGGATCTCTATATAAAACTTCTATTTTGTAGGTTTGCTTATTTAGTTCCGTGATAATGTTAATGATCTACTCTTCAGGTAGCTTCTCTTGGAGAAGGAGCTTCTTTGGAAGCCAAACTCTTGAGCAGGTATATAAATGGAACAAAGACTTCCATTCTTGTCCTGCATTCCCATTTCTGGATATGCTAATATCACTTGTCAATCATTTGCAGGAAGGAAGTTGCATTGCGTAAAAGAGAGGTAATTCTTGTTCTATTATGACTTCAGTTTATTAAGGTGGCCTGTTTTGTCCTCTATGATATTTCCTAGAGATTGATCTGATTGCTTAACTTTATTCATGTCTTAACCATTTTCTTGTTTGCTGTTGGTATAGGAAGCACTTAAACAAGCTAAGCTTGGAAAAGATGGGGTGGATGTAGAAATATCATTGTTGCAATCTGATATTAAGGTGAATAATGTAACTTACTTGTGTTTACTAGTACTTGTCCAGCATACTGATTTTAACAGTGTTGCATTTCTACTGAATCAGCTTGCAAAAGAAGAGGCTGCAACTGTTGCTGAACAGCTGCATGGAACTGAGTCTGAAGTTAAAGCTCTTCGGTCTATGACACAAAGAATGGTGTTGAACCAACATGAAATGGTGGGTGGACTCTATTGTGTGAAAAGTAACAACAGTCATTTTGAGATGATGTAATGTGACATGAAGTTTTTTTTTCTGAAAATTTTACTTTTGCAGGAAGAAGTTGTTCTTAAAAGGTGCTGGCTTGCTAGATACTGGGGCTTAGCTACTCAACTTGGTAATCAATATATTGAATATGTTTTTATCTCATTTTTATGGAAATTATTATTATTATTATTATTATTATTATTATTATTATTATTGTTATTATTATTATTATTATTATTATTATTATTCCCCCCCCCCCCCCCCAAATATAAGTGATCAAATTAAGACAGCATACTTATAAAAGGTTCAGGTTAATTTTTCTGTATCCTTTTGTGTTCAATTAAGTTTATTCGCAAATGTTAAAACCCTGTGTTATTATCTTGAAGTGTTCTTTCTGCCCATTGCTTTTCCAAACAAATGGCTAGCTTGATTTTGAAACTTAAATTGTTTGGAATTTAGTGGTAGGTAATGACCCCCAATTCAAAAGTTATGTCTTGTTTGTTAATGGTATTCTGGGATTTCTTTGTAGATTTGTTCGCTTTTGGTTTGTGGGTATGTGTATTGCTATTTCATCCAGTGTTTTCATCCAGTGTATGATAGAAGAGTTGAAATTACTATTCCCACACATGCTAGTTATATGTAACTTCTTCAGGACCAACATCCTTATACTGTTTTTGGGTTGTCTAACATTGCCTCTTTTCCTAAAAAAGGCTTCTAAAGTGTGCATCCTTGGGGTATACTATTGCATCATAAGCTTCTTAGCTGACACTAGTAGGTAGAAATTTAAATATGTACTTAATTACTATAATAATTTGATACAATTTTTTTTCATTCTTCATCGCAATAAGGCATCTGTGCGGATATTGCTGCGTCAAAGCATGAATACTGGTCGTCTTTGGCACCTCTTCCTTTGGAGATTGTTCTATCTGCTGGACAGAAGGCTAAGGAGGAATGCTGGGAAAAAGGTATCCATTTTACTGATTTCCAACTTCTGACCTTGAAGAGCAAGTGAAGCGAAATTGTAAGCCTTATGATGTAAATTGGATTCTAAACAGCAGTGTTCCTGTCTGAGATTGTGCAGGCTATAATAATCCACAAAGAAGCAAACTTGTCGAGGACTTTAATGATCTCACTGGAGAAGGAAACATTGAGAGCATGCTGGCAATTGAAATGGGCTTAAAAGAGCTTGCTTCTTTAAAGGTTTGCCTTTCGAATATGTGCCAGCCTTTCAATGTTTATGCTTAGAGTCCTGTTGGTTTCGTAGGAATTTATTTACAGAGCTCTCAATTTTCAGAATGGTCCAAAATAAATCTATTTCCTGAAATGAAAATTGTTTCCCCAGAAATGCCTTCGCACTTACATGTTGTAGAGCACCCAATTCCTTGGATCTACTTTTGAGGAAGATATAGCAAAAATTCTCAAAGTTCTAACCTTTCGTCTATTCCTTGAACTCCCCCAAGTCAAATGGGAATCAAAATAGTGGGAAAATAGGAGTGTTTTTTATCAATTTATTTATTTTATTTTTTTTAAAGGAGTATTCGTCCTTTTTCTTCCAAATGTAAATCATGCTTAATGTTTTATTCTTGCAGTTTTATGACGGCGCAGTTGACTATTTTGATTGTCCTGTTTCATTTTCCCATAGGTTGAAGATTCTATTGTTCTTGCATTCGCTCAACACAGACGTCTGAACTCCACTAGGACTTCAATGCCAGGTTTGTTTAATTTAACATTTTCAGCCTTAATTGGCTAAGATAATATTTTTTTTTTATATATATAAATCAGCATATTTATTGAGTACAGCTGATTATATCTTCACTGGGGCACTGCCCTATCGCTTGTAAGGTTTTCAAATGGTGAAAGTGCTGGATATTATTTATAATTTTGGAAGATTATAAACAATTTAATGGATTTAATTCTTTAAAGACGGTTTCTTGAAGCACTTTCTCTAATGACTGCCTCTTCAATTTTCAAAATAAATATTTGTAAAGCGTTTCTCCATGACTTTGAGAAATTAGCCCAATTTGTAACTATTTCTGAAAATAAAAAATTTCAGTTGTGTCTATTGACGTGTTAAATGCCAATGCAGATACGGGAAGTATTGCGTTTGGGGGATATCTTTGTGAGACTAGTCTTCAACTTGTTCTATTTGCTATGATTGCTTTCTGAAACTTGTAAAGCATGATCTTTTCTGAGTTACTGAGAATCTTAGTTAAAGGCTTAGAGCATGACATACATCATACAAAAAGTGCATTAAGTGCCGAATTATTATTTTCTTTATTTTCCATTTTCTAAACCTGTATCATGTGGCAGATTTCAAGTCACCAATTGATCCAAAGTATATGGAAGCATTTGGTAAGCTCCTACGGTCCCTTGTTCTGCATTTCTTCTCTCTAACCCCCCCACCCCATTATTTTTGTTTGTATGCTTGGCACATGTGACTTTTTTTTTTTTCAATTTATCATAGTACTTTTATATTAACCTCCATGAGATTCAATATATATTTACAAACATACAAATATAAAGATAGATAGATAGATAGATAGCTTTAGTTCAATGAAATCTTAAGATTGCCTTTGTGTTGACCGATCCAGGGGTTTCACCCTCTCTTGGACCAAATTACTTTAATCAGCCTAAAACCTTTTGTAGGGTTTACTGTAAATTTAGGTATCCCTAAGGTTTTTAGAAGTACTCTTTCTTAGCTTGTTGTCATCTGATATATAGCCCTAGCTAGTCGTCTTTTGACATTTTGTTATATCTATCAACTTAGCTTTAGTCGTCTTCGACATTTTGTTATATCTATCAACTTACCTCTATTTCCTAAATTTTACATCATTCACGCTATTTTCTACATCATCTGAACAGTTACTGAATTACTTTTTCTGAGAGAACCAATTTTTGCAAGTTAGGAGGAAAATAACCTAAATTTACTTCTCATTCTTACAGAATCTGGGTCCCTTTTTTAGCACTCTTCTTGCATACTTTCTGACAATTGATGATGTATATATTATTAATCTCTTCTCCTTGTTTTTATTACACAGAACTCAGCCCTGAGGAATCCGAGGATGTCCTCTTTAAAGAGGTTTGTCTGTCTGCCTTATTTCCTCGTCTTTAAGTCATATTATGATCTATTGGTACAGCTTTTGTAGTTCTTGATAGTTCCTCTTATAAATCATTATTACTTGTTAAAAATTGATGTGCCATAGTAAAGGAAAAACTTCTGACCATTAATAGGATTCGACTTCAAATGATGACCAAATAGGAAACGTTGAAAATTAACATCATCTATCATTAGGTGCATCTCCAAGATGAACGAAAGCATTGACTATATCAGTCTGTTGTCCACAAAATCCAACAAATATGCTTTAGTCGACACCTTATTTGGATTTTTTTTCCATGCCTAACTAACGTGAGACCTGTGCGATGCACAAAAGATATTTTTTCTTTATAGTTGTAATATAAGCATATATTCAAGTTACATAATATATTGTAAAAGGTGTGGATTTGTAAGTCAGTTCTCGTTCACAAATTGATAAGCATGATATCCACGATTTACAGAAGGTTGAATTAAATTAATTTTTTTAAAATAGAGATGTGAGCAGATTAAAGAAAATAAAGATTTGTACATATCTCGTAAAAATTGTCAATTACACAGTCAAATTAGGGATAAAAATATTAAGCAAATTGCCAATTAAATATAATAATATCACTAAATTTGAAATTAGATAGAAACAAATACTTAGAAAGCTAATGAATAATCGCACAATGGTTATACGTCGAAATAATTAGCAGATCTCAACAGAAAATCACAAGAACAATCAAACGAAAAATGAAATAGATGAACGAACTTTTCGTTTAAAAATAAGAAAGAAAAATAGTTAAGAAAATAAAATATGGATAAAAAATTTAAAAATAAAATAAATCTAAAAATAATATTTTGAAGAGTGTAGGCTTTGAGGACAACTGAAATTGAGGACATATTGTTATACTTGTCTTACCATTTATAATCTTGATAAAATATATAGAAAGGAGAGAAAAAAAATGAGAAATAATTTTGAATTACGGTAAGATCAGTGAAAGTTTAATTTCATATTTGACAAAATTAAATTATATTCACGTGATTGGGTGATTTTGATAACTGAAATTTTTGAAAAATTGTTAATGATTTTCCACAGTATAATGAAACTACAATGATTTATGGTTCCTAACAAATATTCTATTTTTTATTTCTTATTTTGAATATATTATGAGTTAACAAAATTTTCTTAAAATTTGAATTTTTTTATGTTGAACAACATAAATTAAGCAAATCTTGAAGATTTTTTATATTAATCTATCCAATTAAATTGTAATGATTTATCTTAAAAGAGTTCCACAAATAAATATAGTTTTACATATAGATTATTGTGTCGTAGATTTTATAAGATTGTGCAATTTTAATTGGTTTGATAAAATGATTCAAGAAGATCGAATCATATTTTTATTAGATTTCATATATTTCTTAAATTTCAGAATTTAGTGATTTGATTAATATTTATAAAATATCTAGATTTCAAATCATATATTAAATGCAGTAGTATATTCATCTTGATATCATCTTATTTTAAAACACCTAAATTTGTGAAAAATTTTAGATTTCGAAATCGAATCAAAATTTTTAGAATAAAAATGTTCAAATTTAATTTAATAACAATATATTTATTCTACATTAAGAAATAAAGTTTAGGCGGGAAAACAAAATTGAAAAAAAATCATTTTGTTTTTATATATATAGATTATATCCTGTGCTGATTTCTAATTCCTCAATTTTTTTCTTGCATGCATATTATGTCCTTTTTTTTTTTTTTTTGGTTATAATTGAATTCCATTTATGGTATCCAATTACTCAGGCTTGGCTTACGTACTTTTGGAGAAGAGCTAAAGCTTATGGTATAGAGGAGGAAACTGCAAATAAGAGACTGAAATTTTGGATCAGCCGTAGTGGGCAATCACCAACTTCACATGATGCTGTTGATGGTGAGTTAATCGTGTTCATCTCTCTCTCTCTCTCTCTCTCTCTCTCTTCTAAAGAGACTTCTATATCTTTTATGTTGCAGTCGAGCAAGGTTTAATGGAGCTGCGGAAAATGGAAATCGAGCATAGACTCTGGGAAGCATCTCGCAAAGAAATTGACCATGACTCTTCCCTTGTTAACGGACGAAAATCTGCTTCATAGTCCGCTCCCTGCACCTGCAAACTCTCGCTGCTCTTGCAAACAGTGTGTTTTCACTAAGATTGATAATATATACAAGTTGTACCCTAGCCTAACCTTATATCATCAGTTAATTAGTCGTTAATGTTATATCATCAGTTAATTAGTCGTTAATGTCATTTTGTAAGTGGCTTTTTGCTCCAGTACAGTACACTATATGGTGTAAATCACATCCTATTGTACGAGTGTCACTACTACCTCACCAATGCTCTCTGGGTGTAAATACTTGTTCGACCATTTGGAGATAGTGTTATTTATACATCCCATCTGACTCAACATTGCTTCCTATGAGCACAAGCGTATTCAAAATTTAGCAGAAATTGAGTTGTACCCTACAGTCTTTCCTATTAAAGTCATCACTAGCAATTTGTGTTACGTTTGGCTTCATAAGAACCCATGTGTTCTGTATCAGTTTCCTGCAGATATAATGCGTAGGAATGATAATAGATTAGTCGAAGCTGCTAATAATTGGTCATACCATTTTAGAACTACATTGAAAAATCTTTAATTCTACACCTCTCAGTTTAATTATTTTCATTTGGGTCCCTTTGTGTCAATGCTAATCTCATTAGTCTCATCATTATTGGATTGCATAATTATGCAAATGATTTCAAGAGATGGATTTGAGTTGTACCTTGCAGTCTTTCTTATTAAAGTCATATCATCAGCAAATTGTCTTTGGCTCATTTATTAGCAGTTAGTGCTCCACTATTTATGGTGTAAATTCCTCCGAAAATTTTGGGCCGCTTATTCAACTACAATATAAGCTAACGCCTTTGCCAGGTGAGAATATCTTCTTCTTCTGCAGTTGCCTTTTGAAATTATTTTATATATATATACACATATATATATTTGTCTGCCTTCAATATAAAATGGAAGTAATTATATAGTTATGGGGTTAAGATATATCCTAGAATGTAGGCTACCCTAGTTAAATTCTAAGTTACCCTGCAGAGACCGAGTATTGATTGTCACTGTATTAACTACCAAATGAAGAAGCAACAAGAGATGCAGTACAGACGCTAAAGTACAGAAGAAAAGAGGAAAATGTTTAAACGGAAAAGGAATAAAAGGGATGTTACAGAGGAACTTTTTGTCATATTTCCAGTGGAAGGTAGTGTGATAGCCACTTCAAGTATGAGAATTTTCAGACATCTTTTTTTTTTTTTAAATATTTGTACATAGCTTTGTGTTGTGGTGTTGTTTTATACATGTTGTGGGTCTAATCACGCGTCCCGCCCTGCTCTGGGATTATGCATGCGTTGCAGCTGCTATTTGTATCTATTCCAATTATATATATATATATATATATATGTGTGTGTGTGGGTGTGGGTGTGGGTGTGGGTGTGGGTGTGGGTGTGGGGGTGTGTGTGTGTGTTTGCCATGACTCAGTTCCTGAGAAATGCCGTGAAGAATGGAGAAAGAGAAGAAAAAAAGGGTAGACAAGTCGAGGACAAACTGAAGCATGTGACTGTAATTATAAAAATAGTATTAGTGGGCACGCACCAAAAGGAGATGACCATTTCTTCTGTAGAAAAAGGTCAGGGGTAGGGGTAGAGAGAGTGGATTATGTAAAGGCGAATTTGGTCCAATCTCAAAATATTAACAGCTAAGCACTTTCTGTTATTCGCATATTGGACTTTTGAAACTCACCCCATATTATTATACAGACCTACCTCATAATAAAATTAACAATTTTTTTTTTAATTTGATTTAAGACGCCACCTAACCAATTTGTCCGCACATAAAAATATGATATATTTTTTAATGTTTTTGTAAAATATAATATTTTATTAGATTGTTCGAAGAATACATTATTTTTATTTAACTAATTACAATTTATTTAAGATCATAATACTTTTTGAATAGATGTACATTAAAGTTGTCAATGAGTTAGGTCGAGTCACGAGTTGCTTGAACTTGAGTTAGTCAAAATTCGGTTAAAACTTGACTCGATTAAGCTCAGCTCGACCTCAACTTGAAACATTAATTTAGCTGAGTCAAACTTACTTTGGCCCGGCCTGAAAGCTCGTGAACAAACTCGATTATTTTTTAATTAATTAATTTATGTATTATCCAAAAAATTATTAATAAGTAAATTTGTACTCAAAAAACTTTTGAAAAAATATGGAGTAAGAATGATTGCAAAGAAGGAGACAATTGTTGATTATTTTGTAACAAATTTTCATTTATGAAAGTACGACATATTATTTATTATGAAATTTTTTAATGATATAAACTTTTAACTTTTTTTTTTGTTATGAAATGTGAGACATTTAACTATAAACATGGTAATTTTGGTTTTTAAATTTGCTATTTTTGAATATTAAGTTCATGCTCTTTTCTTCAGGTTGAAAATTATTAAGAAAATGTGTAAAATGTATAAATTATATTAATAGAACACAAAAATAAATCTTTTAAAATAAACTTGAGTTTCGAATCTGAAGTCTCGAGCCTTTAGGGAATGTTTGGACTAGGTTGGAGGCCTCCGTAGCACAACCGGTTGTGGGTTGTGAGGTTGTGTCACAATCAAGTGCATAGTAAAAGGTAATGTTTGTTTTGGATTGTGATAAGGTAGGTTCTTATTGATATGTCAAATCAATATGTTTAGTATAATTTTATTTGTATTATTATATTATAAGAGATAAAGATTTGTGAATTTAATAATTGATGATGGATTATTATATAAATATGTTAAATGGATGTCAAAATAAAGATATTATTAGAGAACTAATATGATATAATTTTTATAAAAAATAAATTTGAAATAAAAAAGTTATAAGTATTTAAAAATTATGGGTGAAAAATTATATATTTAATAGTTTTCTTGGAGAAGATGGTGGAAAAAGAGGTGTTGAGTGGGCAGTGTTGTGAATGGAATAACCACAACCCACAACATCGTAAACAAATACGGGTTGGATTGTGGTACAACCCATAATCGATCGTATCCAACTCAGACCAAACATATCCTGTTTGGACTAGGCTGGAGGCCTCCGTAGCACAACCGATTGTGGGTTGTAAGGTTGTGTCACAATTAAATGCATAGTAAAAGGTAGTGTTTGTTTTGGGTTGTGATAAGGTAGATTGTTATTGATATGTCAAATCAATAGGTTTCGTAGAGTTTTGTTTGTATTGTTATATTATGAGAGATAAATATTTGTGGATTTAATAATTGATGATGGATTAGTATATATATATATATGCTAAATGGATGTCAAAATAAAAATCTTAAAAAGAGAATTAATATGATATAATTTTTATAAAAAATGAATTTGAAATAAAAAAGTTATAAAAATTTTGGGTGAAAAATATATATTAAATAGTTTTTTTGGAAATGATGAGAGAAGAGAGAGAAAAAAGAGATGTAGAGTTGGTAACCTCGTAAACAAACATAGGTACAACCCACAACCGATTATGCAAAAGCGTGTCCAAACATATCCATAAAATCTTAAATCGAGCCGAGATAACAATGGCATAAATAAAATGAATGATTGCAACGTCGTGCAATCCTACATGCTGAATTGCACGTCATTTCTATTTATGTGTATATATATGCAGTATACTTTATCACTTTATGAAGAATGGGGGATAATCATTTTTGTGTCAACTCCTTTTCATTCTACTTCATATTTTCCCAATCCAAAAAACATGCATCTTGTATCTATAATTTACTGTCTTCACCTAACTTTATTTATATGATTATATTTTTTTATAATAAAATCGAATGTTTCTTTAATTAACTTTTATAAGACAATAAATTATTGCTACTAGATTATATATAATTAATTTTTAAAATAAATATATAATTGATATAGAGTGTGTCAAATAGAGTGGCGATTAAAAAATAAAATAAGGATGAAAAAGTTGTCGTAACTTGCAAATCAAGGCTCAATTTATGGAGCACAATTCCCAATTCCAAACCACTACCTACCTGAACCTGAAAATATGAACACCCGCCCCACCCACCCCCCCCCCCCCTCTTTTTTTTTCTTTTTTTTTTTTCTAACAAGTTAGTAATCTTTCACCACAATATGATGAAAAATTGAAGTGCACTAGCAAGGAACGCAATCATCTCTCTCTCTCTCTCTCTCTCTCTCTCTCTATATATATATATATATATGTAAAGATATGGAAATCAATATTTCTTGATTTATACAAGGAGTTAATCTTCTAGAAAACACTTTAATCATAGTGTTTGTTCAAGACGGGCCTAAATTAAAGTAAAACCCCCTCCCTCTATTGACAAGTTGGACATCAACTATAGGGTAAGAGTAGTTATGCATTTCAATGGTCAAAAGCTATTTTGAAATGACGAAAGTGGACAAAATGATTTTTTAAATTATATTTTAAATTTTGTTTTGATGGATGACTTTGAGATGGTCGACAATAAGTGACACTAAGAGTGGGTAGTTATGATTAAACACATTATTATTTTGTTCCAACTCTAGGTTTTGAACTCTTTAAATGCCTACACATCTTCCTCTCTATTAGGGTTTTTTTTTAATTATTTTTTTATTTATCAAAATTACAATTCATGAAGATAAAAAAATTCAAACTATTGGAATAGTGATGTAATTTATGATTTTTCCATAAATTCTAAATTGAATATTGTTCAATTCTACCTAAAATATTTTTAAAAAATTAAATTGGAACAATACTTAAAAGAACAATAAATTAAAAATCTATAATTCCAAATATAAACAAATGATAATCTTGAAATTAATAATTATTGCGGTTTCATTCACACTCTTCACAAAGATGGTCCAATTTCATTATTTGTTATTGTGTTACAAATTAATCATTAAATGTTTCAATTAATTCGTCACTTGATTTCAATTTGAATTTGACCAAATGATCGAATGTTTTTGGAATCTAAGAAAATATTATTAAATACATCATATATAATTATATTTTAAGGTCATGTTTTGTCCCTTCACATTGAAGCATTATATCACATGTTTATAGGCCAACTTTTTCACCTAATAACTTTTGCCCTATTCTTTTAGTAAAAAAAGATGTCCAAATAAGTATAGAAACAAAGTATGATTTAAGTGTGTGAGTGTGTGCTTAAGATTAAATTTGAGAAAGGACAGAGTGTAAAGGCCAAATGAGGCACTACATACAAAAAGAGTGAGTGACCAAATCATAAAATACAAGTATATGAGGCACACATTAGCATCTTTATCTAACCATATCATGTGATATACCAAAAGCCCACTATTATTCTAATTTTTTTTTTTAAAACAGTTTTTAAGAAAAAGAAATTGTCCTTTAGGACAAGAACTACAGAATAAGGGTTCTGTAAAGCTACGATCTTAGTGAAAGTGGGGTGCCTACAAACCATTCTTTTACAAGCTCTATTCACTCCTTATCTACTAAGCTTGCTTCTTGATGTTGTTCGTATGTTTTCAAGTAAGGTGACACTTGTCAAGAGCCAAGATATCAGTAGAGGCGTTCGTTGGTTCAGTTCTAGGTTCAAATAGTGGCCAAAATATTTTAGTTTCAATTAAAGATGTTTTCATACGAGTGTTTAAATCGAGAACTGAATTGCTAATTTTTAGAATTAATGAATATTTTAAAAGTTAATTGTTCAAATATTATTTAAGTGTTTGAGATTGATAACCCCAATTATTTAACATTGACAATAATGGATAGTTTAAATTGGAATGTGAACAACCAATTCACAATCGAAAAATAATTATTTATTTTTTAAACAGTTTGAGTTGACCATTATATTAATAAGATTTGTCTAACAAACTATAAGCAAACCTTATCGTGATGGTTTGATTCTTTAAAATTTAAGGTAACTATCAGTTCTAAACAAAAATTGGACGATTTTGAAGTCATTAATATTTCTAGATATGAATAAGAAATGGCAGGGGTATTTGCAATTGATTGTACATTTGAATAAGATATTCAAACTATTTTTGTATGCAAATCAAAAGTAGGTAGTTAGAAAATAGAAACTAGTTTTTAATCAAAATTAAAAGAAAATTATAAATCACTTTTAATCAATTTAATCCAGATATTTAGTTGTTCTAAAAATCAACTAAAAAGAATCTACAGCCCAAAATTTTTTTGCAAACACACCCATATAATTCTTGGGACTAGATTGTAAAAGGCAAGAAGAGTGAGGTGAGGTTTTGAGGATTTAAAAAATATGGAGCAACTATAGGAAGAGAGGAAGAGAGTTGTTTCTTGCAAAAGAAAAAAGAGAAAATTTATCCAGTTGGGCAAAAAAGAAGTCTGGAATGTGTGAGTAGATTTAGGTTTCAAAGGGAAGCCAAACAAACAAACAGTGAAAAGGTCTTATTATTCTCTGAATTCTTCTTCATACTGAAAGCAACAAATGAAGGTTTTCTTTCTTGGGAGAAATGATTTGTTTACATAAGCAAACATGTCTTTCTTGAATGAAATAATTACCCTGCCTGTCCCATAGCACCATTCTTCTGCTTAAAGATCCTTTCTCTGGAACACTACTTTATGCCTTACAACACTTACTTATTGGGACTGTAATATGTGTGAAAAGTCTTTGGAAAAATTATCACTTTTTATATAAAAAATTGTTTTCACTAGACAACAAGAGAACAAGGAGGAAGGGGGACTACAATTGCACTCTGCAAAAATTCCAGAGGCCAGTTTTCCATTCTCCTTTCTCACATTTCTTCTGACCCCACCTTCCCCCACACCCTACCCAACTGAAACAAACACACAGCTCACACACTGGGATAAGAACAGTGTTTCTTGCTTCCGGTATCTGACTTACTTCACACAGCTCACACACTTAGAGTACATAAGTCACATTGAGAGAGAGAGAATGATCTTGACCCATCCCATCTCACATCAAAATCAGCCTCACACACAAAATCTTTAAAACGACAAAAGTTAATACAATAATGACAAGAAAAGAACACGGCCCCTCCCCTTCATATAATGCCCCCCTTCTTGATGCATTTTAGCTGCCTAGTCTCTCCACTTTTAACTTCTTTAGTATATGCCCTGAAGCTGAAATCCATGGAAGCAATTGTAAAGATTGTTGTAGCTTTTGCTTTATTGGCACAAGCATGTTTTTCCACTAAGTTGGATGGCTCTCTCTCTTCTCTGTCAGCCGCTGACAGAATATCACAGTTACCTGGGCAGCCCCCAGTCAGCTTCAACCATTATTCTGGTTATGTGTCTGTTGATCGCAAGGAGGAAAGAGCTCTTTTTTACTATTTTGTTGAGGCTGAATTTGATCCTGCTTCGAAGCCCCTTGTTCTCTGGTTAAATGGAGGTCAATTTCTCACCACATTTGACTACAAAGTACAATTTTTGGGATTTTTTCTTCTTACACTTTCTTGTTTGTTTATTTGCAGGGCCTGGTTGTTCATCTTTGGGGGTCGGGGCATTTTCTGAAAATGGACCATTTAGACCTAGTGGGAATGGGCTGGTCAGGAATGAATATAGCTGGAATAGAGGTATTTTTGGAATGTTTGAATCTTGAAAATGTTTGATGTATATTCTTTTATGTAAAAGGTTTTCGAATCTTGAAAGTTTTCGATTTTGTACTATTCATTTGCAGAAGCAAACATTTTATATTTGGAGTCGCCAATTGGAGTGGGCTATTCATATTCTGCAAATTCTTCTTCTTACGATGGTGTAAATGACAAGATTACAGGTAAATCATTGGATAGACCAGTATCCTTTACTTTAGTTTTTTGTTCTTTTTTGTAACTAACTATATTTGGCTGTATCATCGTTCTATGTTATAGCCCGGGACAACTTGGTGTTCTTGCAAAACTGGTTCCTAAAGTTCCCACAGTACAAGGACAGAAGCTTGTATATTACAGGAGAAAGCTATGCTGGTAAATTTCTTGTCAAAAAAATTCAATCTTTTTCTATAGAGAGAAATTGCTTGACAAAAGTTTCTAGTCACTTTCTGCTATTTTCAGGCCACTATATTCCTCAGTTGGCAGAGCTGATGCTCCAAGTCAACAGAAAAGAAAAGATGTTCAACTTGAAAGGAATTGCAGTGAGTTCTCTCTCTCTCTCTCTCTCTCTCTCTCTCACTCTCTCTCACTCTCACACACACACATTATATGTTGTTATTGCAGCTAGGAAATCCAGTACTAGAATTTGCGACTGATTTCAACTCAAGGGCGGAGTTCTTTTGGTCTCATGGGCTAATATCAGACACAACATACAAAATGTTCAGTTATGCCTGCAATTATTCGCGATATGTTAGCGAATACTACAGAGGCTCTCTTTCTCCAATCTGTTCCAAGGTGATGAACCTTGTCACTACAGAAACCAGTAAGTTTGTCGACAAATACGACGTCACTCTTGATGTCTGCATCTCATCCGTTCTCTCTCAATCCAAAGTCCTTGCCCCTCAGGTATTCAACTATCTTCATCATCAGTTTGTGTGACTCTCGATTGCTAATTGAGTGTTTGTGTTGTATTCTGAGGTGCAGCAAGTCACGGAGAACATAGATGTATGCGTTGAGGACAAAACCGTAAATTACTTGAACCGGCGAGACGTTCGCGAGGCGCTCCATGCGCGTCTCGTCGGAGTCAATCGGTGGCTTGTTTGCAGCAAGTAAATATCTTCTCACAGCCAAAAAGGGCTCAAGAATTTCAATACTCTCTTCTGAATGTGTGGAATCTGAAATTCTTACATGATCTTTGTTTCAGTATTTTGGATTATGAACTGCTCGATCTGGAGATTCCTACAATCAACATTGTTGGTCGAATTATCAAGGCAGGAATCCCAGTTCTAGTGTACAGTGGTGATCAAGATTCCGTCATCCCATTAACTGGGAGTCGGAAACTGGTTCACAGGCTGGCACGAGAGCTGAGATTGCCAACATCTACACCTTACCGAGTGTGGTTTGCCGGAATGCAGGTAAATTCTCCGATGATGAGAGAGAAAGTATGAGAGAGAGAGAGGGGTTAATCAATATTTGTGCTTATGTTCGGTTGGTTTCAGGTGGGAGGGTGGACGCAGGTGTACGGTAATATCCTATCCTTTGCCACCATTAGAGGGGCATCCCATGAAGCTCCATTTTCTCAGCCAGAGAGATCTCTGGTGCTATTCAAGGCATTTTTGGAGGGCAGGCCTCTACCAGAAGAGTTTTAATCACATGTTTCAAGAATCATTTGTAAGTAAATTGTGAAGGTGTGTTTAAATCACTGTTGCATCGTGATGATAAAGAAATTTACATTTTTTCGTTTGTTCAATTTTCTGGAAATTATAAATTTTGTAAGGATTGTCCTGATAAGATGGCGTTCAGGCTTTATGAATTTCCATTAGCATTGTTATTTCAATTTGTATTACCTTATGCCAAAGATATAACAATAAACTAATCTAATAAATATTCAATTTAAATACAATTATTTGAAGGTTGCGGCTATTTATATCTCCGAAACCTCTAATATACCCGTCTAAATATATCTTATTTATAATTAATAATTTTTTTCTTTTTACTAAATATACCTCATTTATAACATTTTTATTAAAAAATAAAAAAACAACTCTCACTTTTAATCCTCTGCAATTTCTCCAAAAGAAAACTCCAAACAAAATTTCTCTTTGCAATTTTTTTATGTTTTAATCTATCATAAATTTATCTTATTTCTCCACCTCATCTCTTCCTTACCTAGAAATCAAAAAAAGAAAAAAAATTTATTTATTTCACTTTCACGTTTGGCTCCAATATGGATTATTATTAGTATAACACAAGAAGATTAGCATGAACAATTATGTTTTTTATGAAATAATTTCATCCTCTATCACAAGTTTGGAGAAATGAGTTTAGAGAATAGTGTTATAAGTGTGTGTTGCTTATCAAGTTTGACCTATGCAGTGAAATGCTTCAAATTTTGAGCCTCAAGATAGCCTATGTTCAAGAAATATAGACAATATTAGTAAAATTAAGAGTGATGCGTGATTGAGATTATAATTTTTGAAGTTGAGAATAAAAGAAAATAAAAACAAGAATAAAATTAGATTACTTTTTAAAAAGTAGTAATATTTTTTAATTAAACAAGTATACGTAAATTGAGTGCATAATGCACTGAATCCACAAGAAATTCACTCTTTAAAAATTAAGAATTATTTTCTAAACAATTTGAGAAATCTAATTTTTGAACTTAAGAGATGACAAGTAATTATTTTGTTTGTTTTATACAAACTATAGGATTGTGTAAATTTGTTATGTTTTTGTTGGGTGACAAATTCAATAGTGCAAGCATTCCAATAACACAACAAATATGCATGTTAAAAGAATTCAAAATATAAATATATTTTTGAGACATTGTCTAATAGATTATTCAAGAAATAAAGATTTGTAAGATATATATTCTCTTCAAATCCATTTTGAAATATAATGTAATTAAAAATAGACATATATATTATTTGTTATGTTTTTCTTGATACTATCAAGAAATATGATCCTAAGGGTCCCACATAATTGATTAATAAAAATATCAATTAAATTCGAATAAACTAAGAGGCCCCTTCTCCATCTTCTAGGACTGCGAATTAAAGATTAGACCAAATACGCACATAAATTAATTATAATTGTTATATTTTAATGTTAATTGATTTATGATAGTATTACTTCATTACTAAAAAATTACCAAAATCTCGTTCTGGATTATTTTGATTTTTCTAGCATTTTATTTCTTTATGATTCTTAATCTATTTTTTATTATTAATAAAATTTTAATTTTTCTAAGTAATGTGCCTAAAAAGTCAACTGAGCTCATTCAACTTATTTTATAAAGGGTGCTTGTTTAGATACTTTACAATTAAGGAATGAGAATAAAATTAATTTTGAGTGTTTGTTATGGAACAATAATTCTATGAATAGTAATTTCATTCCTCAAAAGTAGAAAATGCTCCATTCCTCAACATTTTAGGAGGAATGACTTTCATTCCATGCTATATGTTCATAATATTAATAATAATAATAATAATAATAATAATAATAATAAATTACTGTTATTTTAAAATGCTTACATATGTTATAATTATATGTTATTTATATATATTTTATATGTATATAAATATATATATAATATTTAGATATATATATATATAGGTGTAAATAATATATTATATCTTCTAGTATATAAATTCACATGAATATATTTAGATATAATATATAAATATATATATATATTATTTATTTATTAATATAAAAAAGGGTGTTGCTAAACACACCACAAAAATCAATTTTCACACCATTTTAATTTAGTGAATAAAATTAAATAGAATGTAAATGACATATATACCCTTATATAATTTTTTTTTAAAATAAAAATTAATATTTTTATTATTGATATTCTTCATTTTTTGCTCAAACACACTCACACATTAACCTTATATTCACACGAATTAAAATAAAAGTTGAAATATTTGTAAGTAATTGATAATGAAAAGTAAAAATACAAATAATATAGAAAATATAATTATTATAAGAATTACATAATTAAATACTGTATTTTTCGTCAAAAAACTAAATTGCGCAAACGTTCGGCCGACCAGGGCCGAACATAAAATATGACATTCGGCTAACAGTGGCCGAACACACAACACAGTGTTTGGCAAATCGAGGCAGAACATACAACAAGGCGTTCGGCCATCATTACTTATAAAATATCTTACATTTTATTTTTATTCCTTTGAATATAGGATTAGTGTGTGTGGGTGTTCAGAGTCAAGAATAAAGAACAATAATAATAACAATATTATGATTTTGTTTAAAATATATAAGGGTATATTTGTCATTTACATTATATTTAAATTTATTCAAAAAATTAAAATTGTGTGAATAATAATTTTTGTGATGTGTTTAGAAACACCCTATAAAAAATCACAACGCACACATATCTAATGTGTATATCAAATATTTATATATATTACACACACACATGCATATAATATACTATACAAATATGTGAAAATTTATATATAAATTACTATTTATTCTTATATGTATATATAGGTATATATATTCAGACACACACACACACACATATATTATACATACGTGTATATATTATTAATATTAATAATGATTTAAGTATGTATAAAATAAATATATATTTAAATGTGTATAAATATATACAAATAAATATATTTTATATGTAAATGTTATTTATATATAAGCAAATCTATAGTAATATATATATATATATATAGTTATTAATTTTTTTTTTTTTTTTTTTTTGTATTTTCATTCTAAAAAATTTAATTAAATCAAGCATCATTAATGGAAATGATAGTGATTCCTTATTACCACCCAACCACCCAACTAAAATAAACATGTTTCTATTCCTATTCTCCCTCACAAATCAAGCAGCCCTTTTGAAGTTTCTTCCAATACTCTGTAAGTTGTCTTGGATTTATTTATTTTTAACTGTAGATAAAAGGCTGATATCAAGTCCAGCGGTGGGCCAGCGGTTGGGTCCAGAAGTAAGCTCATATTGGGCCTGTTAACTGCAT
The DNA here is from genome assembly GCA_028749325.2 of Caryopteris x clandonensis. Classification (NCBI taxonomy): domain Eukaryota; kingdom Viridiplantae; phylum Streptophyta; class Magnoliopsida; order Lamiales; family Lamiaceae; genus Caryopteris; species Caryopteris x clandonensis. The sequence continues at coordinate 6,695,967 of JAPYKT020000004.1, forward strand.
CTGAAGCCCAAAAACGGGTTCTTCTGTTGTCGTCTCCTTTCTAATTCAGTGTTGCATTCTTCGCATCATTGAGCTCATCAGTCAACACCTTCGATTTTCTTCCATATTTCTAATCATTTTACAGGAGGAGTGAGGTATTTTTCCCCTTTCCTTACAGGGAATTTGCAACATTTATATCTGTTAAAATTGTGTGTAAAAGCAATTTAGCGTGTTCATCTAATCAAATTCGAAAGAGATTTATTATTATTATTATTATTATTATTATTATAAATATATATATTTTTTTAATTTTGGATTCTGTCATTCGATTTAGGGGAAATTGATGGATGTGGATGTGCAGAATATCAAAAAATGGGTTGTTTTTTACCCAATTTACATAAATTCAAAGAAGACCCTAGCTGAAGGCCGCAGAATCAATGCCAGCAAAGCATGTGAAAATCCTACATGCACGGAAATCTACGATTGCTGTGCCCATTTAAAACTCCCCTGTGCAATTGAGGTATTTCTCCCTTTCTTGTGTTACCATTTGATATTCGAACGAGTTCTTGTTTGGGATGTGAGAATTGGACTGATTTTTTTATATGAGCTGTATTGGATTTTGAATTAACATTAGAGTGAGAAGGCGTATCCTCGGGATTTTATGCAAAGAGGTAGAGTAAGAGTTCTGTTGAAAAGGGAAGATGGGAGCCTATACAATCCTGCAATTTCCTCAAGTAAGTAGTTATATTTCGATTGTATAGTATGCTTCTAGTGTTTCTTATTGTGGCTTTGTCTTGTCTACAGTGCAATAAGGGAGGATAGTTTGTTGTGATCTTGACTTCTTTTGGCAATAATGAACATGGTAGTGGTTTGTGGTTTATGTTTGATGTTTTATCTAATTCCAGATATTTCATTTAAACTTAGGATTAAGATTTGATTAAGATTTTTAACCACCCTTTCCTCAACACACACTCTAGCAAGACTTGCTTACTGAGGTGCATATTAAACGGAGCATCTCTTGCTGAGGAATACTTGATTGCCCGCTTACATTAGAAATTTCTTTTGTAATCGTCCTTTCTTTATTGAAGGCCTTATGTCATTCCAGATTGACATTGAAGATTTCTCATGTGTAAACCGTAATGGATGCCATAAGCATTGGAATACATCATTTACATGAAATATTTCCTTTTATTTCAAGTTTGGGGGCTCACCTTTTGTAGGGATGGGTCAAGATTTTTTACTTTCTAGCTTGTCTTGCCTTGTCTACTTCTCCTCATTGGCTCTTTAAGAGATGAACATATTTTAAAGACAAGAAGATGTCCTTATCAAGAGAGAGAGAGAGAGAGAGAGGTCATTGTTGCTCTTGTTCCTGTTGTACAGCATAAAACGTCTGTATGAGAGCTATGGGTTGTGCTTCTTGTGGCCCGCAGTGAACTTTTGAAAGTAATGTGTTTCATAGTTACTGTGATAGCCCCTCGGACTGATTATGTAAATTGTATATTGCAGGGAAACAACTAATGCTTCATGTGGCAGAGTTGGTCCCCCGACATCCAGGTCGAACTAAGAAACAAGAGCCTGCATCATCATCCTCAGCAGCCGGCGCTTCCAAATCTGGAAAGGGTGGAAAGAAGAAACGATAGATTCAAAAGTGGTTGCATTTGCTGTGTGCTGATTTTTATCTTTCTTGAGATACTTTGCTAATTATCTCTTAGTGATCTTGTTCGTCTAGACTACAGAATACTACTATACTGTTTTATAACATAAGAGTAATTGCTGTTGGGGATGATCTTTTCCGCTGTAGATTGGTTTCTCACAGATTTGATATAGTTTACTCTGATCCAAAAAATTTCGACTCTACAACATTTTAGATTTTGTTTTATAGTACAATCACTTGGACACTATTGCATCAAAGCTGTTTGTGTTATGTAAAATGTAGAATGAACATAAACCCTGAATATAAAACTGCAATAACATCAAAATCATAATGTCCCTAGAAAAATATGCATGTATTGAAATTTAATGTATGTACATGATAATCGCATAATACAACCCTTGGCGCCCTAAAGATAGAGATTTGAAGGAAACTCATACCAAGTAGACTTTCTAAATGAAGACAAGTATCTTAAACAACAGCAAGACAATAAACAACTCCAGACATCAGATCATCTTGAAAATTCAAAGAATGATGAATGATCTTTAGCAGGCGTGGATATTACCAAAGAATGCTAAGACTAACGAACAACACTGGCCGTCTCGGGCCCATTCTGTTCAGGGACGAGAGTGGGAGCTTCAACCTTCATTTTCAGACAATTGAACTCCAATGCAAAAATAGGTTTAGAGAGCAGCACAGATATGCTGAGATTTCTCTTATAATCCATGTCAGAAATTCCTCTGTCAGAACTCGTATCACCATCTATATTCCATGCAGATGGACCCGACACTCTAGCCAGTGATGCTGCTCTCAACCTAAAGGATAAAACTGATTTTAGATACCAGAAATATTTTAAGGTTGCATTTAGCTTGAGGATTTATATGAGATTTGGAATCTGTAGCATAACAAATCAACAGGTAGTTGTTTGGATAGCTAAGGATTTGAAATCTTTCACTTCCATTTTAAAATAAATTTTGGGGGATTTGGGTGGATTTGAATTCTTGCATTTCAAATCCCTAGATCCAAACACAACTTGAGTTCTTTTTGTCAGCTACCAGTAAGCAGAACCACCATCCTAATTGTAATATAGAGGATCAAAATAAGAAATATGGTATACATTATTACTAGAAACAACCTGCATTCGATGTGACAAGAATACTTGAGGAGGTCAGGGTTGTACTCTGTGCGACCACTGCATATCGTAAAGGCAAAAAAAAAAAAAAAAAAAAAAAAAAGATCAATTCTCTGCACAACTTGAAAAAGATGCCTCTTCATTATCATGAAAAAATTTAAACCCTTTTCACAAATTGGGAAATTGGGGTGGGAGAAAGCTCAAAACTCCAATCTCTCTGGTGAAGGAGGGTGGTGCTCGAAAATATTCGTACCTAAAGCTTGGGAGTGACATTTTGACTGCGGGACCCAACCATCTTTGTCTGTCATTTAGGGATGCTGCCATTATTTGTTCACAAAATAAAACATAAGTTAAAGAAGAAATCAATCATGAATAGTGCATAATCAAAATAAGGAAGAAGCAAAGACACTGTCATAGAAGATGGAAAACCAACCAGCAGTTGTAAGGTTGATACTGCATATGTCCATTGCGGTGTGATTGTTCATCTCTTTCACTTTTATATCCATACAGTTCTTCATGTTATCAGGAAAATCAGATATACCAATCTTGTTCAGAAAGCCACCAAATCGGCTTCTATTTGTCCCAGGAAGCGCTGTAACACACTAGTTCAATACAAACCACATCATGTTCAAGAAATGAATGATTCTCACAAATAAATTTGTTATTGATTTACAACTTTGCTGTATTGATACTTCCAGTGGTGCAGTCCCACACGGCTAGAGTGAAGCTCACCTTTGTAAAATTAGCAACTTGACTTGGAAGTCCAACATCCTGAAAAGGAGTCAGAACAAAAGTGATTTGTATTTTGTAGGGAGGGTGAATGATGAAGTAGGAACATTGTTGTTGGAAAATTGTTTGACATGAAAGTAGATCACATATTTATAATCACACTAGCAGATTTCTGAAGTTATTTCAACAAAGAAACTAAATCAAAAGCACACCCGCAACGGCAATGTTCTAAAAAATGCTCGATGCCAGCTAGGCAGAAGATTTGGGGCCTGGCACCTAGGCAGGAACTGATTTAGAGAAAAGCTGGGCCAGCCAACTGGGCCTAGTGCCTGAGCTGGGATTTTTAGAACACTGCTAAGTGGATGGCCAGACAAGAATGATAATAACGTGCCCATTGGGTACCCCAAATATTACCTTTCGTCCGTGGACACATGCTTTGTCACTGTTAACCAGCACGCGTGCAGCCCATCTATGGAAAAGGAATTTACAAGGCAGCTTGTCAATGTAAATACTTATAAACCCACAAATAGTAAAGTGTATACTAGTCCCCGTATTAGACTAAGGGTTTCATTAAAGGGCATCATATAACCGAGCAACGTACTCAAGCAACTATTAATCCATATCATGTGTATAAACAAAATGTTGATGTTGCTTGAAACAAATCTATCAGCATAGGAAGTTATATATGACTGATCCTCTAGAACAAAGTAGAAATCTGCGTACTCTGCGCATTCCAGCCCAGACAGTAAACGAGAGCCCAGATAGTAAACGAGAAAAGTATTGGAAAGCATAAATACAAAGAGATAAAGATGAAAGACAAGTGAGGGCCTAATATCCAAAATAAATGGAGCATAAAAAAACCTATTGACTTGAACCATAAGTTTGTCCATGCTGCAGGCTTGCAATCACTAGGTAGTGAATCAATCAAACCAGAAATGTGAGTTGTGAAAAGTTTCATCTAGAAGAACCAAAGCACAAGTAGTTAGAACAGTTTGACTACATATTGACATGAATCAGAACTGATTGGCAGAAAACTTACGCACAGGATGTAGGCGGATTCCATACGATCCCAGCTATTACCACAAGCTGAAAAGTATTAAGTTTTAAAAAATGTTATGAATGGCAAGTTGACATTAAACTACCCCATTTAAATATTCAATCAAGTTGTCCTTATTTTTTTCAAGAATATAGTCAGAAATAGTGGTGGCCTCACATGGGTTTAATAGCAATAAAGTAGTAAGATAAACTATATAAACAAAGACAAACCTCATCAAATATTCCAGCAGGACTGTCCTCATAATTAGCAAGAAAGAATCCTCCAAGAGTATATCTGTACAGTACATAGTACCAACTTGTGTTAAACAAAGAGAATGAAAATCTAAACTTTGCATGCATCTTCAATTTTCTCAATATTTAAAGATAGAAGTTGTAAGAGTGCTTAATAGTACCCAAACGCCTCCACTAATCTGAATTCTTTCGGAATGAATGTTCGAGCTGTCTCTGCCTTGACAAGATGGAGCTGGTACAAGGCACTGAAACATCAAGACCGACTGATTCATATACTTTTCGATATGTGTTGAGAGATTATATATAAAAATAAATCAAACAATAAAGAGTTGCAAAGGAATAATTGTAGTTGAATGTAATTATTCAAAGAAAGGAGAAGCACTTGCCTGCCTTTGAACACCCATGGAGGCTTTCCATACCCTAAGGAAGAACTTGTTTCTGATGTTTCCATATTTCAAGCAGCACGAAAACTTGCAGTTACTATTACAGAGAGTGTCGAATATCAGAAAGGCAAAAAGGAGAATAGAACAAACTAAGACTCAATCCCGACACAGAACACCTGAACAAAGAAAATAACATCATGCAATTTGGTCTATCATAACCAGCTGAAAAGTCATAACATCAAAAAATTAACCACTTTAGATTAAACTGCTTCGTCAGAAATATTTAAACCAATTAAAATTCATATCAGTACAGGTGTCTGATGTTCAGGTCATCCCCGTACTTTTTGTAGCAGAAATACAGGAAGAGTCAGTAATACATTGCACATAGCAGTGGTAGCTGATTCTTAAACCACATGCAGACTCCATGCAAATTTAGCAAGTTGTAATAGAATATTTGATTAGATAATGGACCTTATATGGATAAAAAACCATGTACGAGCCAACAACAAAAGGCAGTTACTGCTTATTAGCAGACATAGTTTTCCAAGGACATGCAAGTTGCACAACTTGGATTATTATATTATTTAATCTTTAATTATAACATTAAGACTGACTTTCTGTGCTATTGCTGCCACACGGTAATCAAAGGCATCACCATTAATAATGATACAAGCTTTAAGCACAACATAAACATGAAAGACGAAGGAATAACCAGGCATAATTCCACCTGAAGCCTTGTACTTCCTTGTGTTAAAAAATTTAGAAGTTTTCATTAAGGAGGTGGCCTTTTAATGAAGAATAAACATCTATTTCGAAAAATAGTCCTAATCAACAGAATAAATCACATGAATTATTCTCCAGTTGCATCACAAAGGCTCAAAAACTGTGACACACACCACAACCATTTCACCTGAATCATCTCTATCCATCAAAATCCCAAAGTTGAAGGATGTTAAACAACATTTTATATGCATCTATAACTCTTCCAAGAAACATATCACCTCACCTCCCCCCCGAACCCCAAGCACCCTTTTTCTAAAAGATGAGAGTACACTTATAGGATTGAAACTGGTAGTTGTTACCATTAGGAGGTCTAACCACATAAATTGGACATCGGCCAAAGATTTCAGGAATGCCTATATGAATATCACCCCAATCAAAATATGGAGAGGAAAGATCGGAAAATACAAGGGTTTGCTCACTGGCTTTACTCACTAGTTCCATAATTTGATCTATTCGAGGGAGGCATTCCTCTTCTTAGTTAGCTGCTACTAACGATCAATTACCTCTTTTCACTGTGACATTAATTGAAACATGTACCAACTTGCTCAGTTTTTCTTAATTTTTTGTGTCGAAGTTCCTATTAACCTAAACTTCCTTTCTTACTTCTCGAATCTAGTATACTTCTAAAAAAATGTAATGGGGAAAATACTCCTGCAAAAAAAAAAAAAAAAAAAAAAAAGGGCGGGCATCAAACTCTTCCGAAACTAGGAACAAATTAACAGACACCGAAAATATAGGTAACAAGAGGAGGAACCATATCCAAATTGAGAAATTTTTTAAGGTTGCCTTCAACCAAACTAGGGAAAAAAAGTAGCAAATCTCAGTAGACTTTCCACATTTGCAACTAATGCAAAAAAGATAATAAACATATTCAAGAAACGCGAGAAATCATAGTGAACAAGGTAGAGGACATAATTCAAGAAACGAACAGTTTTTTCAGTCGCAAACCCAGATTAGACAGTGCAACTGCAAGTCAAAAATCAAACCTTTTCGTGGAAATCCCAGAAAGAACTTCTCCCAGTTAGTGTACTTCACTGAGTTTATGTATATCCACAATTATGTTCAGTGTGATAGTGACTGAGAAAAAAAAAAAGTCGCAAAGTCTAAAAGGGGGTAGTTCAGTTTTGATGGGAGATAGAGAGGGAGGAGGAGTGGTAATGGTGAAAGGCGTGACATCATCAGCAAATTGAAAACTCGATGAACTAAAAGCCTCACAAAATTATTAAAAAAACATAAAAAATAGTACATCGGAAAGTACTTGCTTTTGTTAATTTTGTCGGCACTCCAAAAACCACACGAGCTTTAACTTGGCGGCAAATTAAAAGCCGTCCCCTGTTTTCCAGGATTATGCATGCACTTCATGCGCACCTCTCCGACTTAACCCATCATCACTTTTCATTTTACACCTTAGAGATCGATAATTATTACCTCATCTTTCTCTAATAAGTCCATAAACAATTAATATATTTTATCTTATTCATATATAAGTTTATATCTACAATAGTATATTATCCTTCAAAGGAGAGAGTTTGAAAAATAATTTTTGCCATGTGATATTTCAGTAACAATTCTCAATATTTTATATAATGAGGTGTATTGGGATTTTTTATTTTTTTTATTTTAACTGCTACTTTCTCTTTGTCATATTTATTTTTTTACTAAAATTAAATATTCTAAATAATTTTTTCGTTATAAGTTCATTTTTAAAATATGATATATTGAATTATTCTTTTTTTGTAATCTTTAATTTAACACTAATATTGTATATATTAAAATAAATAATTATATTTAAAATAATGAAATATAATTTATATATATATACATACATATTAGTAGGATAAGAAAATTTAAATGAGGGGAAGGGTTAAGATAATAAAAATTGAAAGAAGTTGTAAGATATAAATTTATATTTTCAGTAAGATAATTTAATCTGTTTATTGTAAAATATTTTTATTTATCGTTTCAGAATAGACGATTCGAATCATTGATCAACAGCTCGATTTAACCATTGACTCGGTATTAAATCAAAATTGAAATAAGAAATTGATTGATTCGTTTTTAGTTTCAAGATATTCAGTTCCACTAAAAAAATAAAATCGCATAATATTTATATAAATATAATTAACATAAATAATTATTATGTAGAGTTTTATAAATAATAATAATAATATAATTTTATCTTATACATAAGAGGCACGGTGCAATACGATGCAGAATATTACTTATTTAACTAAAAAATATAATTTGTTTACTTAAAAAATATTACTACTGATTTGTTATCTTAAAAAAATAATATTTTTTAAATAAATAAAATAATATTTTTTAATTAAATACATAATTATGTGAATCGAATGCATGATGCACCAATAGACGAGCTCTTAATTTATTATACACGGTTGATTAAGTATGAATGATAAAAAACAGAAGGATAGGTGATTATTAGATAAGAAAGATCCTTAGTTTTTGATTGGATGATAAGAGATTTGATTTGAGATTACGGTAACATGCTTAGATAGTGGCTTAAAAATTTCATGGAAGTGGGGTCCACAAGATAACATTTCTTATCCTTATTTAATCCAGAAAGTTGGGTTGGGTTATTGGAGGGACGGGAATGTTTCTTCAACAAACATGGGGCTGCCTTTATTCCATATCCATTTCCATCACCAAAAATATGAATTTAATACTCGCAGTAATAATTAATTAATTAATTAATTAATTGGGTTTGTCTTATTGATGCAAAATCTGACATGTGATCTCCCAGGCGGAGGAAGCTTCGCGTTCACACCCCAAATAATATCATGCAAAATCACATTATTGTAAGATTAAGACCATATCTTCTTTAGTTTAAACTAGTTCCCTTGTCGAAACGCGTCAACTCATGATCCCTGCTTTTTAGTTTTTTTTATTAAAATTAATAAATAATGAATAAACCTATACCTTTATTTGGTTCCCACTAACCTAAGCTCATTAGTTGGTGGAGGATGCATTAATCTTGTTCCTCGGATCTCTCTTCCCCCCCCCCCCCCCCCCCAAAAAAAATCTGGGGAAAAAATCACTTCGAATGAATGTTAATCGATTTCATTTCATATTTTATTTTAAAGGTACATTAATGTATTGTTAAGTTGTATAATTATTAACTGTCTGAAACAAAAAAAAAAACAAAAAATTATCGATATTTTTAGCCAATTTTTAATTTATCGTGGATGTTTTTTAGTCATATTTAAAAAAAAAAAAATTAGCTACTTTAATCTAAAAATACTCCCAGCTTAACAAACTCATTTGTTTTGTCATAATATCCGTCACAATTATTGATATATAAATATCTCAAAAATTACATACTATCAAGATATATACGTTAACCATTAAAATATTCATATGTCAATAGTTGACATAGATACCTTATATGTATAAGTGAGTTTTGTGTACACCCATTCTATAATATTATTTATCAAATAAAAATATGTTAACTTAAAATTTATTACTCATTAACTTAAAAAATATTACTATTTTTTTTAAGATAAAAAATTTATAAACTTTATTCTCAATTAATAATGAGGTTCACAAGTGAATGGTCGAAGTGAATTATGATGCTTTTATATAGTATCATGAAAACGAAGCAGGAAAACTATTGCAATTGATAAAGTAAGTGTGCTGGCATATATATCGAAAATCTAATGAGATTTGAATTACATGCAGGATATGGCAAAGATCATGAATCAAAGAAGGAAATATTGGTTGGTTGGAGATATAGAAGGAATGAAGATCAAGAAGATATGCATAATCCTAAAAATATAGAACAAAATATTGAAAGGAAGGAAAACAAACAAAGGACAAGATATGCAAAGATACACACAAGTTATGAAAGATACATTTGTCAACCATCTTGACATATTCAAGGAAGCAAGACCATGGCTGGAACAAAGAAAAGAATCTTGAAGGAGATTTGCAAAGCATATCAAGGGTGATATGATGAAGATACCGGAGGACTTGAGATATGCATATCAAGGCTGATTTGATGAAGACATCGAAGGAAGATATGCATATCAAAACTGATTTGTTAAAAGATATTGGAGGACTCTTGAGATGCAAGATACACGATTATAAATAAGACCATGGGCTGAAGATGAAGAGTATCTCTGTCACATTACATTCATTATCATATGCAGAGAAAGAGACGTCCTATTTGAGACGGACGATTTTATTTGAGAGCTTATATTGTAGTACAATTCTATCAAGAATGCGAACTGTCAGTGAACCACTCGTTGGTTTTCACTGTGCTCGAGAGAGTACATCCTGCTAGGCTCGGGAGAGTTCAGATTTCTTCCGTACGGGAGTCGGCAGCCAAATCCATCTAGGGGACTCGATGGTCAAGTAAGTTGTTAGAAGAGAGTGGTATAAGGTTGGCTAGTATTACAGGGAGTCTAATGACGTGTAAGTCCAAACTATATAATTGTGGGAACAAACACTCTATCTAATAAAAATACTTGGGATGAAGCAGAGATTCTTCCTCGAAATTATTGTAACTACTATTACGCTTCCGCATAGTTCAATTATAGTTCGAATTAGTACTGAACACAACACACGCGCACAAATTTTGATCTAACAATTGGCACCAGAGCAGGTTCAAGGTTTTTTTTTTTTTTTTAAACAGGTTGATCCAGGGACAGGGACATGGGAACTCACGAAGGAACATCCATGCGACCTCCTTGTCTTGATGGACAAAACTACCCATTCTGAAAATCCATGATGATCATCTATTTGAGATCCAAATGGTGTGGAGAGGCAATTCAAACGAAGTGGACATGGCCAAAAATGCAGGATGGGAAAGACGTAACAAAGATTGTTGACAAACCAAGAACCCTATGGACGGAGGATGAAAAGTTTGCTGAAGATGCAAACTACATAACACTATATGCAACACTTGCCTCTATTGACCCGATGAGACACAAATTGATCATACACTGTCAAACGGCTAAGGATGCATGGGATGCACTACAAAAACAATTTGAAGGAAATGAATCGGTGAGAAAATCAAAGCTGCAGAGATTGGCCACACAATTTGACCGGATTCAAATGACTGATGAAGAAAATATCGAAATGTATTTTGCAAGGTTTAGTGACATTGTGAATCAATGTTACACCCTTGGGGATGCAATTCAAGAGAATGTTCAAATCATAAAAATTATGAGAACCTTGGTTCCTAGATTCAGGGAGAAGATTATAGTTTTAGAATCTTTCATGAGGGTCACCCCAATGTCGTTGGATGACCTGATGGGAGAACTAAGGGCCTGTGAGATAAATAATGGAATTGATGTTCCTAAAAACAAAGGGATGGCACTCAAGTCCGAGTCAACTACAGAGTTGATTGAAAATGATGTAACTGAGATTGCTGACAAAATGGCACTACTGACAAAGAATTACAGTCAGTTCGTCAAAAAATACAATCAGAGGCAACAATTCACCAAAAGTTCGACTATGGTGATAATGCCAGAAAAGGAGGATCCAAAACTTCGAACTTCAAACAAGGTAATCAAACAAATTCTGACCAATGCAGGGAATGCGGAGGATATTGACACTATCAAGCTGAATGTTCAAATTTTTTGAGAAAAACAAAACACTAAAAGCCACATGGAGTGAATCTGAGTCAGAAGGAGATGAAGAACTTGACGGAAAAGAAACAACCTATCCCAGTAACTTTGTTGCATACACATCGAAAGATCAGTTGTGCCTCACATCCTCGGTGCGAACTGAAGAAGAACATGAGCTTCCTGAAGAACTAAATTTCGATGATCCAACTCTGGAGGATCTGGAGAGAATGTACCTGGACGTAGCAGCCAGATGTACAGCAGCTACTGAAGTTATTCAAAGACTAGAGAATCAAGTAAAAGAGTATAAAAGTAAAGGTAGCATTGCCATGGAACATCAAGAACTAAACCGGGTGAAACATGAACTACAGATCACAAGGGAGATCAATGAACGACTTAGCGATGAACTGACTGCATCCCAAAGGAATGTGAGAAATCTGGAATATCAGGTTCAACTTCAAGAGATGGAAATTGCGTCACTCAAAATCAATCTAGAAACTGCAGAGGAATCTGTTCACAACAACCTCCAGGTAAGCACATCATTATCTAATAAACTGACAGAAACTGTGTTAATATTGTAGGATAAAGACCATGAGATAACAGAACTACGGACTAAACTGGACAAAGCAGTGCAAACTATATAAGGACTGAACAAATGGAAGGCTAAATTTGATGAGATTTTGGCGTACGGAAGATCACAAAGTAACAAAACCGGAATTGGATACACTGAAGAAAGACCATCTGGAACAACAACCTTTGTACGAGCCAGCTCCTCTACGGTCCAACAAGAAGGTCCAAATACTACAAGTGAGTTAGGAAAATAAAGCACCAAAGGTACAAAAAAATTCATTCCTATATGTCACTACTGTGAAGCACCTAGACACATTCGACCAAGGTGCTAAAGAATGAAACATGACATCCGATTAGGTAACATCTCTAATTGGAATACGTTTGGTGTTCCTGTGAAAAATCCTACATCATCAAAAACTATGAAATTAAGAAATGTCAGAAACAGAATGTCACATGTAACAAAAATATGGTTGCTAAGAACAACATGTGTCTTACATCATCAATAGTCTCACTTGGTGCGAACAACACCGGAACGTGGTTTTTTGACAGCGGATGCTCCCGTCACATGACCGGTAATGTTACATATCTAACTGATATCAGTTCAATAAATGAGAAATCTGTGACTTTCGGTGATGGTAAGAGTGAACGTGTCATTGAAAAAGGAACTTTCAATATACGTGGTTTATCTAAATTGTCTAATATGTTTCTTGTTGAAAATCTTAAAGCAAATCTGTTAAGCATTAGTCAAATATGTGACCAAGGACTGCGAGTGAATTTTACTCATGATAAATGCATGGTTATTGACATTGATAATCAATGTATGCTCACTGGAACCCGATCCACTAACAACTGCTATCTTCTTGACAAGAATCATGTTTGTCATAATGCAAACACCGGGGCAACTGAAGTATGACATAAAAAATTAGGACACATTGGATACAACCACCTCACTGCCTTATCAAAATCCCAATGTGTTCGGGGGTTACCTAAACTCCCAAACAGGAATCAGGGAATCTGTGGTCCCTGCCAATTTAGCAAACAGGTGAAAAGCTCACACAAAGGAACTCACGATGTTTGCACAAAACAGATTATGGCCCCATTACACATGGACTTGATGGGACCGGTTCAGACCAAAGTAGTGGAGGTAAAAGGTATATCTTTGTGTGTGTTGATGACTTTTTAAGATAGACCTGGGTAAGATTTCTTCGAGAAAAATCAGAAACATTCGGAGAATTTGAGAAACTGATAAAATTACTTGAAAATGAAAAATAGAATTTTGTTGTTCGAATACGAAGTGACCATGGGAGAGAATTTGAAAATAATGCTTTTATTGATTTTGTACCTCACGTGGTATTACTCATGAGTTTTCAGCTCCTAAAACACCGCAACAAAATGGAGTAGTTGAGAGAAAGAATTGTACTCTACAGGAAATGGCCAGGGCTATGATGCTGAGCAAGAATGTCGCTAAAAATGATGGGCTGAAGCGGTAAACACTGCATGCTATGATTCAAACCGTGTCTACTTAAGGAAAGGAGTGGGAATGACCTCGTATCAAATTTGGAAAGGCAAAACTCTGAATCTTAGTCATCTTCATGTGTTCGGCTGCAGATGTTATGTATACAATGACCGAGAACAATTAGGTAAGTTTGATGCCAAAAGCAATACATATATGTTTCTTGGTTATTCTACAAACAGTAGAGCATTTCGTGTATTTAATCTAAGAACCGATACACTTGTTGAAAGTACTAATGTTGTCTTTGATGACTCATTGGAAAGACTGGATATTTATCTGGATGAAGCAAGTTCATCTGCTGTGCGACCTACAGGTGAACTAAATTGTGAAAACACATAAGAGACTGATCAGACTCCAAAGAGCGAAGAGCCTAAAAACCATGAACCTTCCACCAGAGTTCAAAAGGAACATCCAAAAGAACTTATCATTGGAGATCTCAATGAAGGTGTAAAGACACGTGGAAAACCAAAACTCGATTACCGCAAAATGGAGGGTATAGTACATCATGCATGTTATACCTCTATGATCGAACCTAAGAACATAAAAGAGGCTCTCAAAGATGACAACTGGATAATGGCCATGCAAGAGGAGTTGGAACAATTTGCTAGAAATGATGTATGGACACTCGTATCACGACCGGAAAATGCAAACATTATTGGAACTAAATGGATTTTCAAAAACAAGACTGATGAGCATGGAAACATTACAAGGAACAAAGCTAGATTGGTAGCTCAAGGATACACACAAGTTGAAGGAATTGACTTCGAAGAAACTTTTGCTCCAGTTGCACGACTGGAGTCTGTAAGAATCCTTCTATCCTTTGCTTGTATTAAAAAATTCACACTTTATCAAATGGATATGAAAAGTGTATTTTTAAATGGTTTTTTAAAAGATGAAGCGTATGTTGAGCAACCCAAAGGCTTTGAAGATCCACATTACCCAAATCATGTGTACAAACTGAAGAAGACATTGTATGGACTGAAGCAAGCCCCGAGAGCTTGGTATGAGAGACTGACGAAGTTTCTACTTGCACAAGGATACAAGCGAGAAGGGGTAGACCAGACCCTGTTCACCCAGTGGTCGAACAATGACATTATCATTGTACAGATTTGTACAGATTTATGTGGATGACATTGTGTTCGACTCTATATCCAAAAACAAAGTGAACGACTTTGTCAAGGTAATGTCACAAGAATTTGAAATGAGTATGGTTGGTGAGCTATCTTACTTTCTTGGACTGCAGGTTAAACAAAGCAACAATGGAATCATGATACATCAAGGGAAATATGCCAGAAACTTGGTAAAGAAATTTGGTCTTGAAAGCTGCAAGATTGCTCAAACACCTATGGGAACCAATACCAAATTGTCTAAAGATGAAAGTGGAACTAGCGTTGACCCAACACTGTATAGAAGCATGATTGGGAGTCTCTTGTACCTTACTGCAAGTAGACCTGACATAAGTTTTAGTGTGGGATTATGTGCTAGATATCAATCAAATGCAAAGGAATCACACCTCAAGACAGAAAAAAGAATTATACAATATGTGGAAGGTACTACAGACTATGGACTAAAATATTCTTTCGATACTAATCCTATTCTTGCAGGATATTGCGATAATGATTGGGCCGGTGATATAGATGATCGGAAAAGCACTTCGGGAGGATGCTTCTTTATTGAAAACAATCTGGTGTCATGGCTCAGCAAGAAACATAATAGCATATCCTTATCCACAGCAGAAGCTGAATACATTGTGGCAGGGAGTTCATGTTCACAGTTGGTATGGATGATGCACATGTTGTGCGACTACGGTATGAACTTGGACTCAATGACTTTTTTTTTTGCGATAATATGAGTGCTATAAATATGTCTAAAAATCTTGTGCAACACTCCCGAACCAAGCACATTGACATCATGTATCACTACATTAGAGAATTGGTTGAGGAAGGTGTTATTGTACTCGAACATGTTCCTACTCTAACCCAACTTGCTGATATATTTACCAAGACTCTGGATTCCCAACGGTTAATCTCTCTTAGGAAATCATTGGGCATTTGTTGTGCTCAATAAAAAAAAAAGGAAGAACCTTGAATTATCTCAAGTAGATAAATGAGAAAAAAAGGGTTGGAGGAAGTATGACATAAATTCTCTCTACGCAGGTTTAAAATTCAGTTTGTCTTGAACTTTGAATCCAATATGTCTCAATTTATTGTTTTTTCGAAAATAACTACGACCTTGAAATGATGTAGTGACAAGCTATTGGCCGTATGATTGAGCATCATGCACATAAAATGATAGGTCTGTGAAAGCTACCAAAGTGTTCTCTTCTAGTTCGTACAAAAGGGGTTATAAGGGACAGTTGAGCTCGTCACACAGGGTTTTCCCAGTGTGGTTCTTACTTGTGTGGTTTGCGAGCTACTACACAAGGTTTCTGCAGAAGGAGTGATAAGGAATCTACTCTTAAAACTGTGTTCTTAAAAAGAAAAAGTGAACCAAAGAGACACCTATGAATTGAGAACCTAGATTTGTCATAGTGTATCCTCAAACTGGATTGCCTGCTGAAAGGAGAATAAAAGTCTGAACTGAATCCTTCTTTTTACTTATTATATTTTCTTTGTGTAGTAATTTCTAGTTAATTTATTATAGTATCTCTCTCTAGATCTCTCTCTCTTTCTCTACAAACCAACGGGTAAACCATGAAAAATTGGGATATATGAGTAAGTGGGCCCGGTGGCAAGTAATATGAGACTAGTGGCAATTAACTTCTCTCGCATGATCTTTTATGATGTGAACGGGTGATAAAATCTGCATGGAAAGGGAAGTGTTTGAGCAGTGTATTTGAATCATATCTAGCAGCATTTATTTTGTCACAGATTACAAGAGACTTGAATTTTTTTTCTACCCTGAATTCATCTCTGTTGTTCAGTTTCTGTTTGTTATGATTAAAGATATCTCTCACATTCACCTTGTGTTAAAGACCTAGTCTTTCTGTGATTTTTCTCTTCTATTTTCTTTCGCAGGAACATATGAAACGAACAGGGTGATTGGTCCCAACTCAATCTCAAGGAAAACAGAATAATAAATTTTTTGAATCCAGTCCTTCTGATATTCTTAAGCAGTCCGCACCAACACTGAAAATTACTTTTATGGTCTTTCTATGTTCACCAATCCTTTGTAAAATGGCTCGAAAAAGGGGGAGATGAAGATAGTGAATAGTAGTGAATAGTACTTAAGTGAAAAAGCTCAAATTAAGGGGGAGTTGGTTGTGAGGTGGAGATAATGCATATTTTGAAACTCTACGTGTGATTTTCTTGTGGTTACTGACTAACTGGCTATATGCATGATCTGGCTGATTCTGTATTTTGTAATATTCATTAGTTTATCTTTATCTAATAAAATTGCATACTGGAAGTCCTGAGTTTACTTTCTGTTCGAACTGTGATCAGATTGCTGTGTTTTAAAAATGTTTGCAGGACAGAAGATTTTCGATCCAAATGGCAAAGGGGGAGATTGATAAAGTAAGTGTGTTGGCATATATATCGAAAATCTAATGAGATTTGAATTACATGCAGGATATGGCAAAGCTAATACGAGGCGGTATTCTTTTCCCACTACAATAATAATGGATCAAGACGTTGATGCAATATAAGGGGTTGTATTATTTAAAATTAGGAATCATTATTAGTAATTAATTTTAATTTTTTGTTATTTGTTTTCTTCTATAAATTTAAAATTCATTGCTTAGATAGAAAGTTTAGTATTAGGAGTCTATGATTTATATAATTATTATTTAAAGGAGTTTTTATTTTTTTTCTTTTTTTAATCATTGATGTACAAAGTTATTCTATTAAATAAGAAAATAAAATGGTTTTCTCCGAAATATTCAGTATACGAATGAAATTACATAGATATGTAAACATATCGATGTATTGATTACTGAGCTGGTCGCGGTGCGCACAGAGCAGCATAATTTCTTGTTCTGGGCAGCATGCTGTTGGACGAGATGAAGGATGTGAGGGATCTGAGATGGGGCGTGGTGATGTAGACATGATCATGACGCAAGAGGACAACACAATCTTAATCTCCACCCGCCACATTAG
Organism: Caryopteris x clandonensis; assembly: GCA_028749325.2. Taxonomy (NCBI): domain Eukaryota; kingdom Viridiplantae; phylum Streptophyta; class Magnoliopsida; order Lamiales; family Lamiaceae; genus Caryopteris; species Caryopteris x clandonensis. The sequence continues at coordinate 6,713,676 of JAPYKT020000004.1, forward strand.
ATTAATACAATGATTGATTGTTTTTTAGTGAATAATGTGTTGATTCCTTTTATTAGGAAAGTTACTACGACTACAATGAGTCAATTTTTTATTATCTGATTAGCAATTTGATGATCTCTTTTTTTTTTTTTTTTTTTTTTGTGAATATATTGATATGTCAAATTATGATAAGAAAATAATGTGTTTTTTATTTTTATTTTTGGAGTCGTCTATTAGACGATTATTCAATCTATGTGTTCATCCAACACGAATGATGAAATTTATGGACAGTGAGGGGTTATGGTTGATAAAACGGCAGAAATTGAGGAGAAATAATCATTTTATTTGTGTGGTAGGCCGCTGGTTCCTATGAAGATTGAAGCTCATCCATAAGCAAGGTAGGCACAAGTATGGCTTATTTGTTTCAATAACTAAGCCTTACCATGTGCAGGTTGATCGCAATTAGTATAACACCGACATTTGTCTGAAGTAGTATCTCTGATGTCCTATCTTATGAAAATACTAGATACTTTTTGTTGGATGGGAAGCTTGATCAAGGGTGATTGTAATCCTCGACCTTCTTTTTTATTTTATTATTTTTTTTACATGTGTCATATAACTACTACATTATAATTATAAACCCACATCCTAATATTGGATGGAAAAAGTTACAAATTAACCTCTTAATGAATACTTTAGGTTCAAATTGGACCCTGAACTATTTTTTTTGTATAAATAGGACTTTTAACTTTAAAAATATGTCAAATAAGCTTCTGAACTTTTTATTTTTCAAATAAATTTGCCATTTTAATAATTAAAATAACAAAATTAATTTAAAAAATATTTAGAAAAATAAAAAAAATTATTAAAATAAAATAAAATAAAAATTTAAAAATAAAATGATAAAATCTAAGTTATTTAATACATAAAAAATATAAAACAACCTTAAATGATTTAAATATAATAAAAATAGAATATCTAAAAATCATAACAATTTTTTACATTTCAAACCCTTTTTATTTAAATATATTAATGATTTATTACTGATTTTTAGATTTATTTAATATTTTTAAAATATGTTTAGTTAATTTAATAGTTATGAAGGTCCTATTTGTCATATATTTAAATTTCAGGGTTTATTTGACCTATTTTAAAAGTTAGATGTCCTATTTGTACAAAAAAATAATTTAGAATTCAATTTGAACTTAAGATAATAATTGAGGGGCTAATTTGTATATTTTCCCTAATTATAAACCCACATCCTAATATTTTATGAGTCCCACCCATTTACAAATTATTTTTTATATTTTTTATATACTATCTTTATTTATAGACAAAATTTACAATACATGATAATGTGAGGATAAATGACCAAGTACAGTACATATCTATATATATATATAAATATAATAGCAAAATCAAAATTATTAACACATAAATAAGTCAAACTTACATCTTTTTTAATTAATTGCAAATAATTAGAGGATTTAATGAGTCCTAATTTATGCATAAATCACATTAATTGAAATTTTAATTGAAAGTCTCGCTATCTTTGATGTATTTTTTTTATTATGTTTATGATTTTCATTTCTGAAAAGGTAAAAAAAAAAATCATTATTTGAATGATAATTCAATCTGCTTATATAAATAAGCATTTCATAAATCATTCCCTCACCTTCATTTGAATTTTTCGGCCCATCGACATCTCTAATAAGATTAGGTCTAGAATAATTGAGCTTCTTTCATGTGGAATATTTTTTTATGTATTTATATTTTAAATATTACTTTTTTTATGTATTTCATCACAATCATATTCCTTTTAATTTTTTTATTAAAAATTTCATTTCGTTTAATTATCTATATGGAAGCAAATTAGTTTTATTGTTTTAATTTATGTTTCAGTTTTGTAATTAAAATATTAATTATCATTAATTTGATAACATATTTTATTTATGATTAGTTTTATTTGTTCTCATGATTATATCATTGTTTCTTATAATTTTATTTTATTTGTATTAACAATTTTTTTTTTTTCATTATAAGGAGTTGTTTACACTATATATATCATTCTTCTCATATATCTTTTATGAAATATAATAGCTTTCTTATTAAAATTATATTTGACTATTTAATTCTCATAAATGTTCTACCTTTCTTTACAAAATCGGTTATTTCATCTTTTCATCACTTGAATCAGAATTCACAAGGTCACACGAACAATTGAGAATGTTAGGCTTCTCGGTTTTTTTTTTTTAATCTTAAGTTTCATATATATTTTATTTTTCTAAAATAATCGTATCAATTGTTACTAAAAAAATTTATTTGAACAAAAATTCGTAAGAACGTAAGATTAGTTATTATGGTGAGGATTTTTTTTCTTTTCAATCAACACTTTTTTTTTTTTCATAACTATAATCAATCACATTTTTATTTTCTTTGATTTGCTGCATAATATATCTGTTTTTGGCAGTGTAAGAATCTATAATAATAATAATAATAATAATAATAATAATAATAATAATAATAATAATAATAATAATAATAGAAGCCGCACATTTCTTGAAACTATTGTTTTTTTCGCCTAATATAATTACTAAATAGAGTAATACACCTAGCAACACGTAATTGGATATTATCACATTGAGATTTTTATTTTGTTTCTTCTTATTTTATGGCTTCAGATTAGCATTATGTTCAAGGAAGAAAAATCGGGAATGTCTCTAATTATTAGGATTAAGATTTGGATATGCGTACACAAAATTTTATTTATTAAGAAAATATATGTATCTAATTTTTATGTCTATCTTTCCTTCTATGTAAAAAGTTGGATTTTTTTTTTTTTGAATTAGGTGTATAATTAGTTTTGACAAAATTAGATACATTAGGACAAAAATTTCTCTAATACTGTGTGTACAATTTATGTCATTTTTTAATATTATGAATATATTTTTTAATTAAGGATATAATTAGTCTTGTACAAACTTATTACTAATTTATAAGTATAATTAAAATTATATTATAATGAATAATTAGGATTATAATTATATTACTAATCTATGATTCAAAATTCACGTATTAGGCCTTTTAAATTTTAAAACCAATATATAGTTGTTATGTTAATATATTACTATTTGTAATTATATTTTAATATTAGTTAGTTAGGTCATAATTATATTATAAGTTTATGGTACATTAACATAGTAATCTACATCTATATATATATATATATATATATATATATAAACAAAATGATTTTTTTCCAATTCCGTTTTCCTACCTAAACTTCATTACTTATTTAGAATAATTATATTATTATTAAATTTAAATTATATATTTTTATTTTGGAGATTTTGATTCGATTTCAAAATTTAAATTATTCCACAAATTTAGGTGTTTCAAAATTAGATGATATCAAGATGAATATACTGCAATATTTGATACATTATTCAAAATCTAGATATTTTTTCGAATATTAATCAAATCACAGAAATATGAAATTCAAAAAATATATGAAATCTAACAAATATATGACTCAATTTTCTCGATTCATTTTATCAAACAAAATCTATACATATATCTATATAATTAAAATGATTTTTTTAAATTTTATTTTTTTAGGCCTAAATTTCAACCATATAAATGTAAAATTATATATATATTTATGGAACTCTTTTAAGATACATTATTAAAATTTAATTGAAGAGATTAATATCAACAATCTTCGGGATTCGCTTAGTTTCTGTTGTTCAACATATATAAAATCGAATTTCAAAAAAAATTGTTTACTCATAATATATTTAAAATAAAAAATAATTTTGATAGGGACGTGAAATCATTGTAGTTTCATTATATTATGAATAATCATGAACAATTTTCCTATAATCAAGCTATCAATTATTTAAAATCACATAATCACATGGATAAAATCTGATTTTGTCAAATATGAAATTAAATTTTCAACAATCTTAACATAATTTAAAGTCATTTCTCATTTTTTGTTTCTCTCTTCTTTCTATATATTTTATCAAGATTATTACTAAATATTTTTAGGTCTCTCTTTTTTGTTCTCCCTCTTTTGAAAGTCTTTTGCGTTTTCTGTTTTGAGAAAATAAATGGTAAGACGGGTATGATAATATGTGTCATATCTCAATAGTCACAAAAACCTACACTCTTCAAAATATTATTTTTAGGTTTATTTTATTTTTAGATTTTTTTATTCATCTATTGCTTTCAGTTGATCATAAACATATTTAATTTTCTTAACTATTTTTCTTTCTTATTTTAAACGAAAAGTTCGCCCATCTCTTTTATGTTTCGTTGGATTATTCTTGTGATTTTCTATTGAGATCTGCTAATTATTTCGACGTATAAGCACCGTGCAATTTTTCATTAGCTTTCTAAGTATTTGTTTCTATCAAATTTCAAATTTTTGTAATATTATTACATTTAATTAACAATTTGCAAAATATTTTTGTCCTTAATTTGACTATGTAATTGGCAAATTTTACGAGATCTGTACAAATATTTATTTTCTTTAATCTGCTGATATGCTATTTTTTAAATTTAATTTGATTCAACCTTCTATAAATCGTGGATATCATGCTTATCAATTTGTGAATGAGGCTAATTTTAATAGAAGAAAAGACAAAACATAAAATTACAATAAATTTCTATTTATTATACAAAAAAATAATCACTGAATTACAAATCTACACATTCTACAATATACCATATAACTTAAATATATGATTATATTACAAAATATAAGAAAAAAATATCTTTTGTGCATCGCACAGATCCCACCCTAGTATATATAAAAACAAAATGATTTTTTTCAATTTCGTTTTTCCGCCTAAATTTCATTACTTATTTAGAATAATTATATTATTATTAAATTAAAATTAGACATTTTTATTCTAGAAATTTTGATTCGATTTCAAAATTTAAAATATTCTACAAATTTAGGTGTTTCAAAATTAGATGATATCAAGATGAATATACTGCAATATTTAATATATGATTCAAAATCTATATATTTTATCGAATATTAATCAAATCACTGAATTATGAAATTAAAAAAAATATATGAAATCTAACAAATATATGACTCAATTTTCTCGATTCAATTTATCAAAAAAATCTATATATATATATATATAAACAAAATGACTTTTTCCAATTTTGTTTTTTCGCCTAAACTTCAATACTTATTTAGAATAATTATATTATTATTAAATTAAGTTAGACGTTTTTATTTTAGAAATTTTGATTCGATTTCAAATTTTAAATTATTCTACAAATTTAGGTGTTTCAAAATTAGATGATATCAAGATGAATATACTGCAATATTTAATACATGATTTAAAATCTATATATTTTATCGAATATTAATCAAATAACTGAATTATGAAATAAAAAAAATATATGAAATATAACAAATATGTGACTCAATTTTCTCGATTCATTTTATCAAAAAAATCTATATATATATATATATAAGTAAAATTATTTTTTTAAATTTTGTTTTTTCGGCCTAAATTTCAACCATATAAATATAAAACTATATATATTTATGCAACTCTTTTAAGATACATTATTCGAATTTAGTTGAAGAGATTAATTTCAACAATTTTTGGGATTTGCTTAGTTTCAGTTGTTCAACATAAATAAATTCGAATTTAAAAGAATTTTTGTTAACTCATAATATATTCAAAATAAGAAATAAATTTGATAGGAACGTGAAATCATTTTAGTTTCATTATATTATGGAAAATCATTAATAATTTTCCTGTAATTAAACTATCAATTATTTAAAATCACTCAATCACGTGGATAAAATATGATTTTGTCAAATATGAAATTAAATTTTCAACAATCTTACCATAATTCAAAATCATTTCTCATTTTTATCTTTCTCTTCTTTCTATATATTTTATCAAGATTATTACTAAATATTTTAAGGTCTCTCTTTTTTGTTCTACCTCCTCTTGAAGTGTTTTACATTTTCTGTTTTGAGAAAATAAATGGTAAGACATGTACGATAATATGTGTCATATTTCAATTGTCACAAAAGTCTACACTCTTCAAAATATTATTTTTAGGTTTATTTTATTTTAAAATTTTGTATTCACCTATTGCTTTCAATTTATCATAAACATATTTAATTTTCTTAACTATTTTTCTTTCTTATTTTTAAACAAAAAGTTCGTCTATCTCTTTCATGTTTCGTTTGATTATTCTTGTGATTTTTTGTTGAGATCTGCTAATTATTTCGACGTAAATCACCGTGCAATTTTTCATTAGCTTTCAAAGTATTTGTTTCTATCAAATTTCATATTTTTGTAATATTATTACACTTAATTAGCAATTTGCAAAATATTTTTGTCCTTAATTTGACTATGTAATTGGAAAATTTTACGAGATCTGTACAAATATTTATTTTCTTTAATCAACTGATATGACTTTTTTTTTAAATTTAATTTGATTCAACCTTCTATAAATCGTGGATATCATGCTTATCAATTTGTGAACGACGAAACATAAAATTACAACAAATGTCTACTCATTATACAAAAAAATAATCACTGAACTACAAATCTACACATTTTATAATATACTATATAACTTTAATATATGATTATATTACAAAATATAAGAAAAAAATATCTTCTGTGCATCGCACAGGTCTCACACTAGTTATAATTAATATGGTAATTTAAGTTTATTTTAATTTATATATAATAAAAATATTTGAATAGTTAAAGTGGTTAAGTCAAATTGTCCATATATCAAATAAATCTCACAATTATTTAGGTAATATTATATTTATTGGGAGTAACAATTTAACATTGAGAAAGTAAAAAAATATTTTCGTAGTTTTTTATTTGTAATAATAAATTGAAATAATTATAAATATCGCTGTCTATAATAAGCACACTCCACATACAATTTTGTTATGTTAACTGGTTTCATCTCCTAAAGATTTTCTCTCCAAAAGAAAATTTATTGTAAGTAAGTTTTACATGATTTTAATATTTTAATATATATATATATATATATATATATATATTGTACGTTATGTAGGGTTTTAGATTTTGTATTTATTGATCTAATTTCTTAGAATTCTTGAAAAATCAGATGTTTAAAGGTATGTTATTTTATATTTTATGATTTATTCATGTAGTTTGTATTTTTTTAAGTATTTAGTCTTGATTCAAATTATTTAATTTATTTGAATGTTTGTGTAATATGTTTTTTCAATATTTGGGCCTCAACATTGTACATGTAATTATGTTTTATTAGTATTTTATACTTTGTATTTATTGATTCATATTAATTTGAGTTTTGTTTTTGTTCTACATAGCATTCGGGAAAATTAGATCTTCAAAGGTATATTATCTTTTATGTTTTGTTTTATTATTTATATATGTAATTTATATTCTAAATAATTAGTAGGGATTCAAATTATTTAATTAATTTTATTATTGTGTAATATGTTTCTTAAACGTCTGGGCGTCAACACTATACATGTAAGTGTTTTATTTGTATATTTTATAATTTTGTATTTTTTTATTCATATTAATTTGATTTTTTTTCTGTTCTACTTAGCATTCTCGAAAAATTCATATCTTAAAAAGTATGTTAGCTTTTATTTTTTGCTTTATTATTCATGCATGTAATTTGCTTTTTTTTTTTTTTTTCAAAATAATTAGTAGTGATACAAATTATTTATTTATTTGTATACATAAATATATACAAATTATTTGGTATATTACATACTGGTAATTGACTATGCATGATTGAACATATTTATTTATAATCTCGAATAAAGAAATTATATTATCTTTATTAAAGTCAATCAAAGCGACAAAAATTACTTGCATAGTGACATCATATTATTGATTGAAAACATAATATATTAATCAATCAATGTATCTTGACATTCTTCTTGCTATAATAAAAACGTAATGAATACATATTGGAAAATATGAAGATCCCAAAATCAAAGTTCTTAAATTTTATGTTGGTTATTTTATGTTTTATAAATTAAAAAAAAAGATAGACTTTTAGGAAATCTTATGTACGTATTGCATAGTTATCATCTAGATGGATTTGTGTTGTGAATAAAATATGAAACATTCTTTTGATAAATGAATATTAGTTTGAGAAATTTAGGAGATTTTCTGTATATGTTTAATTTTGTGAATATATTTTTACAAATTTTACGAATTTATGTAACTTCAGTATATCAAATTTATGTATTTTTGCTAACTTTTACATATTTTTACATATCTTTACATATCTTTAAGTGTGTACTTGAAATGAAAATATTTTAATTACAGATGTTATAAATGATACGGAATAGTCATGTCATAACTTTTTTATTTTCAGAGGTAATTAAAATTATTTTAAATTTGATCTATTTTTAAAATATCATATTAAATTATTTGATATATTTATGTATATGAATATTTATTTGATTATATTTTAGTATATTAAAAAGTATAAATTAACAAGCTTATTCAATTAAGATTTAAATATAAATATATTGTTTATTTTTTAAAAATATGAAAACTACTATATGATATTAATTTTTTTTTTATTTATATATTACAAACGGAACGGGTGCAATACATATTTGTAGATAAATTGAGAACATATTTATCACTTGACTGACGCTTCCAACGGTCAAAAAATTATACATAATATAAATAAACAAAATTCTATATATATATTTAAACGTGTGGGCTGGAGTGGCAATAGCCAACACAATTAAAGCAATATCAGAGCAAGACGCTAAAAAATTAAAAAAATTAATGGCTGACAAAAAGAGCAGGTGCGAGACCCATTGACCACGCACACGTGTAGCGGACACACAGTACTCAACGGCCATGTATTTTTTTCTTCTATGTTCTTGTGAACTTTTTTTGTTTTTAAAATTAGTTTCTAAAATAATTATTTACATATATTTATAATTTTATAAGATTACCAAAATTGGCTTTATATTTAAATGGATCAACCCAATCTATAAATAATTTAAAATCTCGCAAATTTAGCCGAAAGGGCCACTTTCATGTGAATTTTTCTGCACATAAAACATGATAGCTTTTATAAAAAGATAATATTTTTAGTAAAAATAATACTTGTTTAAATATTTCAAAAATTAATACTTTTTCAAGATAAAAGTATTATTTTTATGATAAAATATTATTTTTAGTTGACTTGAACCATCATAAAAAGTATTACATGTTACCTAACAAGTAATATTTTTTCTTAATAAAGTATCAAGTTTAAATATGCACGCAAAAAATGTGCGAGCACAATGGACATGGGATCTATGTGTTTTTTTGCGGCTAGGATTCGTGCACTTTTTATCTATTTTAAAATATGATCCAACCTATTGCATGTAAAGATATTCATGGATCTTGTGCATAAGAATTTTTATCTTTTAATTAAAATTATAATATAAAAAAACTACAAATCCGCTTCATATTTATCCCTAATTACAATTTACATTAATGAAAATATTGTGTGAAGTAGGTACTAGGCTTGGGACACCAATGTCATGGAGTTGAACTCAATATCGACAAGTGGTCTTGATGGCAACTATTCTGGTTAATGGGTTTCTCGTAACTGCATCGTGATTCATTGTTAGGATTCACAGTTCTCATTTAATTCTGACGACGACTGGTTTGCGATCTTTGCTGCTCCAACCATTCTCACTCTGTGTACAACAAAAATTAGCCATCGTAACAAAATTAATGAGAGATTAATTACTGAGAAGAAATAAAAAATTGCACTCCCTTCTTTTTTTATTATATATATATATATATATATATAAGAAACAATTTTTGTTCTAAAAATTAGTTATATGTCAAAGGTTAAGGTCTTATTTGATTAATTTAAATAAAAAATTATTAAAAAATCAAATTATTTATAAAAGTTGTAATGATTCAAATAAATTAATAAAAAAATTGTGTTTCTAAAATGAAATCTGTTTTCTGAAATGGGAAAGTATAATATTCATTAAACTTTAATTTCAATATTAGGATAGTATAAAAGTGAAGTAGGTGAGCTTATATTATGTTTTTCAATGTATAAATGTGGAACGAGGCGAAACAGTGAGAATCAATGACAAGGCAATGATTAGGTTAAAATTTTGGCAATTGATGACCACACGGTTGTAAAATTTGAATCCGCTGGTATTGCTTCATGGATCTGGCATATAATATTAGCATAGTTAGACACAAAAATAGAGAGAGATTTAAATAAATATAAAAAAGTGCAGAGGATAGAGGTGGGATGAAGAAGAGGAACATGCATGAGGGGTATGATTTTACAATTATGGCCCATGAAAAGGAGAAATTTTCTGAAATTCTATGAAATTTGGGGGTTTAGAGAGGAAGACAGGAAAACTAATAAATACTTACTTTTATAATTATTTTTGGAAGTATTTTTAAGTAACATCTTTTCAAATTCAAATATTACCTTTTTTAATTTATATTAAATACTTTTTTTTATTATTTGATCATTTTGAATTTATTATTTTATATTTCTTATAATGTTATCAGAATATTTAATATTTTTCTTATTATTTCCATATTTTAAAAGACTTTCTTTATTTCTTTACTCTTCATATTTCTAATACTTTTAAAGATTTTGTTTAATATTAAAAAGAAAAATACATATTTCACTTTTAATATTTGTTTGTTAAAATTTTAAAACATAGTTTGTTTGTTAAGATTTTTTTAGTAATTTTCAAATTCAATAAACAATTTACAAATTTTATTTGATTATCAAAATTTTAAATTGTTTTAAATTTTCTTTGAAATTTTTGTGTATAAATAAAAAAAATTATAAAATATTTTTTTATTAACTTTCATATTTTGTTTATGTAATACGATTATGTATTGTAGGTAGTGCATGTCGCCGGACTCAACCCAAAGAACCCAAATTTCGTTTCAATTGGACCCTTTGGGCCAATTTATTCTCATTTGGCATGAACCAAAAAAAAAAAAAAGGAGTTAACATATACTGTCATAAATTACCAACCCGAAAAATATTGTTCGAAAATACCAACCCCTAAAGTTGCTAGATATGAAAATAATTATTCTTGTGTCAACTTATCATGCGTAGTGGTTAAAAAAATAAGTACAACGATAAAGAATCAACGACGATGTCGGGTGGACGAACCTGGCTTCGATCTTGCAAGTGTACTCAAGAAGATGAGGATTATATAATGTGAGACCACTGCAAAATCAGTACAAGAAACCAACACCATTAGAATAAACTATGTCCACATATACATGTTTAAAAGTAATAATAGTCTGCACAAATTTCACCTCAGGCTTGGGAGGGACAGTCTGATTCGGGGACTCATGGTACCCAATTTATTCGAATTCAAGTTAGGTGCAGCTGCTTTCATTAAAGAGAAACCGAGAATTAATTCGATTTTTTACCATATAAGAAACTTAATGATTTTTTTTCTGAATTAAACAAGAGTACATATATATTCTTATTATCAATTAACAGCAGTTTCAATGGTAAGATTACAAGAATCTACTGTTGCTCCCTCCTCCTTCATTGCTTTGATATTAATATCCTTGTAATTCTTTGAACACTTAGATTTGCCTAACTTCAGAAACCCTCTGATTTTCGTTCATGTTTTGCTTTAATTTTCTGCTTTACATAAACCGTTACCAAAAAAAAAAAAAAAACTAGATTGTAAGTTATCTGAGTTATTGGTGTTGTATTTTGAGTTGAAGGTTTTTTTTTTTTTTTTTTTTTTCTATCATCGTGATCAATAAGGCTATACCGTCTTAAGGTGCTGCTTAATGGATGAATAAGAATAAAAAACTTATTTGAATGAACTAGTTTCTTGGAACAGAAAATCTTTTTTTTTTTTTTTTAAGATGACTGTTGGAAATGTGTCCATGCATAGAACAAACAACACAAAAAGCACGATGATAGATAGGAAAGTTGAAACTATAAACTTCGTAATAATTAATGAAGAATCTTAGACATGAGCTTATATTAAATGTATTGACTGCAATTATTTTTTTAACTTATAAAATATTACTTGTTTAACTATAAAATATTACTTGTTTGTTTAAAATTTATTACTTCTAATTAATTACTTAAAAAAAAGTAGTGATATTTTATAGTTAAATATATAATACTCATAATTAAACAAGTAATATTGTAATTGAGTGTACGGTACACTTGATGTCTGACAGACTCATTCTATAAAAGTAATATATAGGAGTACATTATTTCTTTTTCATTTAGGAGTACATTATTTCTTTTTCATTTTATCAAAGTCGCGTACCTTAAATATTATAAAACTATTCCAATGCACCTTATAAGTTGTATAATGTTATTTATATGAAAATTTGAAATATTTTATTATTTTAATTAATAAAACCATGCTATAAATCTCAATATGTTTTAAGAAATATATATAGAAGATGCCTTTGAAAAATTCGCAAGTTGACTTGGAAGTCCAAATTCATGTAATATCAGAGAAATATTGTTTCAGCATGCATAATTGTAATAATTGGTGACACGATTTGATAATTTGATATAAATGAAATACTAATATAGTAGACTATAATTGACTCTGTGTAGATTTGGATCAAAACTAGGTTAGATTCAAAAAAAAAAAAAAAAAAAAAAAAAAAAACGAATTGGTTCGTGTCAAGTCGTTGGGCAACCCATAACTTGCATCATTATTAATTTTACAAGAAAATTAATTTACTAAACTTTTAGGTGCATAAGAATTATCATGTATATATCAAAACCAAATTATAAAATCCAAATTATAAAATGAAAATATGTTGAATTCATCAAAGAACAAGTATAACAGTTGTCACGTATTTATACAAAAGATTAAAGACTCAAAACTAACTTATGAAACAAGTTGTAACTACCATGCAAGTGGCATAACTATCTAACTAATTTCCTAACTACCGTACAAGTGTCACATATATCTAATATGCTCCCTTATAAGCTTAGTCGGGTTCAGAATAGACAAATAACTTCGAATATAGGTACTGAATCGAGTACTGGACAAGGCTTTGGTTAATATGTCTGATGTTTGATCTTCAGATGGAATAAATATGATATCCAGGTCCTTGCTTTGCACATTCTCTATAAGAAAATGAACATCAACCTCAATATGTCGAGTTAGAGCATGGAAAGCTGAATTAAAAGCCAATTTAATTGCTCCCAAGTTATCACTCCACAAAACTAAAGGTTTAACAATAGACAGACCAATTTCAGCAAAAAAAGACTACGAATCAAGACATTTTCAGTGGTAACCATGGCAAGAGCCCGATACTCAACGTCGGTGCTGCTCCTTGCCACAGTATGCTGCTTCCTAGAAGACCAAGATATATGATAACATCCTAGAAATATGCAGAAACCGCCAGTGCTCCTCCTATCATCAACACAACTAGCAAAATCGGCATCTACAAAACCTTCAAGTACCATTCTAGAAACAGGTTTAAAGAACAAACCAGTGGAAATAGTGCCTTGTAAAAATCGCAATACATGTTTTCCAGCTTTCCAATGATTGACAGTGGGAGCATGAAGAAATTGGCTGAGTTTGTTCACAATATAAGAAATATTTGGTCTCGTCATAACAAGATATTGCAATGCACCAACAAGACTTATGTATTTGGATGGTTGATCAAAAGAAAGACTGTCTTGCAAATGTAATTTATTCCCAGAACAATAAGGAGTAGGCAGGGGCTTACATTTTTCCATATCATGTTGATGTAGAAGATCCCTAATGTACTTTGACTGAGTAAGATGAATACATTGAACAATCCTATAAGTTTCCAAACCAAGAAAATAACTCACTTCCCCTAAGTGTTTTAAGGAGAATTTCTTGTCGAGGACAAAGATAAGTTGTGGAATTTGAGAGGGATCATCACTAGTGACCAAAATATCATCAACATACACAAGTATTATTAGCATTTTACCATTGACATGAATATGAAAAAGAGAATGATCAGAGACAAACATTTTGAGGCCTTTAGAAAGCAAGAAACCTTTGAACTTGTCATACCATGTTTTCGGAGCTTGTTTCAAGCCATAAAGGGACCTCATTAACCTATAAATATAATCTGGTTTGGAAAAATCTTCATATCCTTCAGGTTGCTTCTTGAAGACAATCTCTCTTAAGTCTCCATTTAAGAAAGCATTGTTCACATCGACTCGTTGTATTTTCCAACCCTTAGTGACAGCTATGGTGAAAATACGTCTAATTGTAATCGGTTAACAACCGGACTAAAAATATCAAAGTAATCAACTTCTGCATATTTCTGAAAACCCCTAGCAACCAACCTGGCCTTGTGTTTATCAATAGTGCCATTAAGTTTTGTCTTAATTCTGAAAATCCACTTGTTAGTGATGAGATTCATGTGAGGAAGAGCAGGAACAAGAGTCCACATATTATTCTTAATAAGAGCTGATTATTGAGAATCCATAGCAGATTTTCGCTCAGAAGAAGATAAAGCTTGTTGGACAGTAACAGATTCAACATTTGAGAGAGACAAGGCCATATTGTATACTTTGAGTTTGAATATCCCATTTTTGGATCTAGTCATCATACTATTACTAGACGTGTGAGGTTACGGTAAAGGAGAGGTAGATGGCTGAGAGGAAGTGGACGAACTAGTAGGTAAGTGCTGAGGCGATGGAGGTGGAACATCTTGATTGGTAAGTGGATTAGGTGTGATTATCGGAAGAACTAGAAATATAGAGTTGGTGTGTGTGGGTGAGGAATCATGAACGATTTAGGAAAAAGTGATTGATATGAAAAATCAAGTTCATTAAATTCCACAGTTATAGCAATATATATCATGTCCATTGAACTCAAACACTTATAACATTTATGTGAAGCACTATTACCAAGAAAAATGCATTTGGTACTTCTGAACTGTAATTTGGAGGAATTATAGGGTCTAAGAAATGGAAAATAAGCGCATCCAAATATCTTGAGGAATGTGTAATCAGGACTCTTTTTAAAAAGAACCTGAAACGAAGAAGAATTGTGAGGGGGCAGTGAGTCTATTAATAGTATATACGATAGTAAGAAAAGAATCCCTCCAAAATTTAGGTGGAATGAAAGCTTGAGCAAGTAAAAATAAGCCAACCTCAATAATGTGTTAATGTTTCCTTTCAACTAAGCCATTTTGAGGAGGTGTGTAGGGACAACAGTGTCTAGAAATAATATCTTAAGTATTGAGGATATTTGACAAGGATTGAAATTCACCCCCATATCACATTGAAATAGTTTTGAAGGGATTTGAGAATTGTCTTTCAACCATGGCAAGGAAGATAGGAAAGACTTTTGCAACATTAGATTGTTTAACTAAAGCATAAATCCATATAAAACGAGTGAAACCATCCAAAAAAATAACATAGTATCTATAACCATCTGTAGATATGGTGGATGCAGGTCCCCAAACATCACTATGTAGTATTTCAAGAGGATAAGTAATAGTATGAATGACGTAAGGAAGATGCATTTGATGAAAATTTCCAAGTTTACATGCTTCACAAAAAGAAAATTCTGAATGAGTACATGATATCTTCAAATGTTGAAGTACTTTATTTAGAGTTCTACTACAACAATGACCCAAACATTTATGACAAAGAGTTGCTGTAGGTGTTGCTTTAGAACCTATGAAATGATGTACATAAGATATATGGGTGCTCGGAGAAGTTGTGGTGGAGTGCGAGTCAGAAGGATTGAAGTTTTTTCGTATATGAGAGAGATCAAGTTGGTATAGCCCGTCGTTAAGCAGTCATCTCAAGAGAATTTTGTGTATTTTCAGATCTTGGACAAAATAACAGTCAACATGAATTCAACATATACTGAATTATCTTGTAAGAATTGAGAAATGCTGAGAAGGTTTTTAGTAATGTACGGAACATGAAGAACATGATTAAGATAAAATAAAACAAAAGAATGTAAGCTATGTAGAGTAGAGAAACCAACGTGAGACATAGGAATTGAACTTCCATTACCAACAACAAGCCATTTCTTACCATGATATGGAGTCTGCACATAGAAATTTTGAAGACTTGAGGTTATGTAATGAGTTGACCCACTGTCAACAATCCAATTAGAGGCTGATCCATACCCAGAATGAGAGAAAGAAGAGCCATAGACATACACGTCAAATTCGGATTGACCAGAAGGTGCAATTGATGTGGAATTCTGACTTCCATTATGATGAAAATTTCCTAGTTGATGTGAAAAAAGAGCAATAGGCTCAGAAGCAAAGCTTTGTTGAGCAGAAACCATATTTACTCGCGGAGAAGAATAATAGCCTTGTCTTGAACCTGAAGACCTTGATACTTCACATCAAACCTTTTATAACACTTGATCGCCACATGATTATTCTGGCCACAAATTTGACAAAACATTCGAGAGCCTTGAAAAAATCAACCTCTTCCACTATTTCGACCAAGGTGTCCACCTCTCTCTGACCGAAAATTAGTAAAATTTTTCTTCTCAATGAGATGAAGAGAAGGATTCTGAATATTGTTGAGACTAGAAAATGTAGAACTGGTATGCATTTGAGCTAACCGTATTTCATGTGTCTGTAGTTGAAATCGAAGATTCATAACTTTGGCTTTAGACTGAGACCAAAACAAACTCTAAAAAATCTCCCAAACTTCAAAAGAATAAACACATCTGGTAACATGACCAAACATTGTTTCAATTATTGAATTCAAAAGCCAGCTCAATAAGAACTGATCCTTTCTAATCTAGATAACATATTCAGGATTAGGAACCACAACATCATCGCCATCATTTGCAGAACTAAACACAAACGGAACACATTTTGAGTTGCAAAAAGAGAAAATCCTCGAAACCATGAGCACGCACAATAGAAAAAACTTGAGAACTTCAACACACAAAATTGGTACGAACTAGCCAAATTGTTAACGTATGAAACGTAGGAAGAACAATTTGTTATATGAGATATGAAAGAGAAGATGATATTGGCTCAGGATACCATATCAAAACCAAATTATAAAATGAAAATATGTTGAATTCATCAAAGAACAACTATAACAGTTGTCACGTATTTATACAAGAGATTGAAGACTCAAAACTAACTTATGAAATGAGTTGTAACTACCATGTAAGTGGTATAACCATCTAACAAATTCCTAACTAAGTTTCTAACTTATAGAACAAGTTGTAACTACCACGCAAGTGGCATAATCGTCTAACTAGTTTCCTAAATACTGTGCAAGTGATACATATATCTTTTTTTTTTTTTTTTTTTTTTTTTATCAAAACCAAATAGAGTTGTCACGTACTTATACAAGAGATTGAAGGCTCAAAAGTAACTTATGAAACAAAATGTAACTACCATGCAAGTGGCATAACCATCTAACAAATTCCTAACTAATTCCCTAACTTATGAAGGAAGTTGTAATTACCATGCAAATGACATAACTGTCTAACTAATTTCCTAACACCCGTGTAAATGACACATATATTTAAAGTATATATATGAAAAACTCTATCACGTGTCGTTATAGATTATTAATTTGAGCTATTAATTTTTGAGTTTATAGAGTTTACAATGATGCATATCATAATTGATTTGTTTTTGTAGGTTTTCATAAAATTTAATAACACTTTTTATTATTGGGGGCTCAATTGGGTTGATGGTGTTAACCTGCAAAATATATGGATTATATTTAGATTTCAGTTTTGACACAATAAATTAAACATATATTTTTGAGTTTGTACAAATCTATAATAATTATATTTGAACTCACCCCGTGAATCTACGAAATGACCTATTTAACACTGGCCATAATCTTTTGTTTCATCATAGTGCCTCCCGCAATTACGTATTTGGGCCTAGCTTCATTGTACTGACAATGCTATTTGGACCCAATGATGAGTCACTTATTATGCCAAGACAAATAGATGAGTTCGCTTCATCGGCCCAATTAACAAACTATTAAGTAATGACTATAAATATACAATGTATGGTATTAATTTATAAAAATAAAAGTATTTATACTAATTACAATAAAATAATTTTGAACAATGAAAGGAATGTGCCTTATCTTGAACTCCTTCAATCCCAAAATAAAAGTATTGTTTTAAAAATATCTTTTTCGTCAAATAAAAATTATGTTCAAAAGTTAATATCACATTTTTATTATTTAAAGTAAAAATTGATATATTTAATTTCACAAATAAGTTATATAAAATTTAATAAGTTAAATAAATAAATAAGTGAAGTGGTGTAAGAGATAATTTGTTATAATGTAGTTTTTAAAATATTGTACTTTTTATTTAAATTGATAATAGAAGATTGTATCTTCAATTTTATTTTATAATTTTAATTATTTTATACAATATTATAATAATTATTAAAATTACATACCCTAAAGTTTCAACCATCCCCAATTCTTTGGGGATGAAAGGTCGAACCGTCTCAGCTTTAAGTATGTGAATTTGGAAAAGGGCACTGAAACATCCATAATAATTTCTTAAAATAATAATCAACCTATGGTACATGTGTGGATATACATACATACATATGTATTCTTCTTTTGTTGGAATTAGGTTCTGATATTTTAGCTTTGCCATACTTCCATCTCATTTTCAGTTTTTGTTTTAATTTAGTAAACAAGCATATCTTACACTTTCCTCATGTAATCTTGTATTGATATACAATACTATCTCATAAAATGTAGATTTCTGTTGAAGTCATGTCATGTCAGGACTTGGAATTCAGGTGTAATGCTCCTTAAGGTGCTTGCAAATGTTATAACCTGACAACCAACTCTCACATCCTCTGTGTATCATTTTACTTAACTCCACATTCATAAACCTAACAAACACTTTTTAATGGGATCCCACACATTCTTATATACATTTTTCATATATTATGTATATTGTATGTATTACTTTAATTTAGTGACACATCTTAATAATTACATTTTAAATTAATATTAATAATAATATCATATTAAATAATTATTCTTTGTTTATAATTTACACAACCAATTACATTTTCTTTACCACAATAAAATAATAATTAAAACTAAAAATATTATCCGGAATTTGTTGACTTAAAAATAAGTAATACATAATTAAACAACAAATTAGCACTACCATCTGATTAAGAAATAGAATAGTAGATAATCGTTACTTTATAATTTGAAAAATATTAAATAAAAATACTAAATAAAACACTAATCCCACCCGTAATGGCCCAAGTATGCTCAATCAAGTTGGCTCAAAGTTGGTGATGTATTTTTCTATCACGTAACTTGCAGTTATTTTAGAAGTAGGTTTGGAACTTTTGAGTATAGCTCATGATTATTGTTGTCGTAGGAGAAGAATCTTCATCAAACTGAATGATTGTTGCATCTACATCATCCTCAATAATCATGTTGTGCAAAATAATATACATATACATATACACAATGTCAGTAAGTTAGTCTTGTGTAAGATCGTGCAAGACCTCTAACTATTGCCTAATGAGGTTGGAACACTACAAATGTCTGCTCTACATTTTTTCTTGCAACCTCTTGTACTTTCTTGAATTCATTTCTCTTAGGATCGTTAGGGCATGTAAAGCTCTTGGCGAATGAATACAAATAAATTACATAGATCAAAGATTTTTTTTTTTGAGGCGTCGTTTACCGTGAAATTGACATCTAGGACATTTCCCTATAGGACGATGTTGAATCATCTTGCGACGCTAAAAAAAAATTAAAAATCCACAGTTCGACAAATACAAATACTTCAAGAATTATAAACCAAAAAACTAAAGAGGCGTCTGGTTATATTTTCAGTCTCAATTCTTATTTTTTATTATTTTCAGCATCGTTTACGAGATTATATTTGTTATGATTAGATGAATGTGAATGAGGTTTAATTAGACATGACTCACACTTAAATTAAAATAATATTGTTATATATGAAATGAAAATGCTTGAAATTTAATGTATTATATTAGATGAAATTATAATAGTGGACCCACAATTTGACCATCATCTTTTAAAAATAATATTTTTATTAAAATAATATGTAAGTGGAGGGTCTCATTGTAAGTAATACAAATGGATGAAATAGACATAATTTGTATGTTTAACATAGTCAAAAATGAAAAATATGCTTTTAAAAACATAATGAAACATCCGTAACTTTTTGTTGGGTCTTACATATCATTCTCTACATTTTTCATATACTATTTATATATTTCTTAAATTTAATGACATATTTAAATAATTACATTTTAAATAAATAAATAAATAAATAAATAAATAATAATAATAATAATAATAATAATAATAATAATAATTATTATTATTATTATTATTATTATTATTATTATTATTATTATTATTATAATATGCTAAATAATATTTTTTTGTTTATAATTTTCACAGCCAATTACATTTCTATATGACAATAAAATAATAATTAAAACTAAAAATAATATCCAGAATTTGTTGACTTAAAAATACGTAGTACATCATAAAATAACAAATTAGCACTACGATTTGATTAAGAAATAAAACATTGAATAATTATAACTTCATAATAAATAAAAAAATTTAATAAATAAAATACTAAATAAAACACAAATGCCACCCACACTGGCCCAAATATATACAACCAAGTTGGCTCAAAATTAGTGGTGCGTCTCTCTATTCAGGAGCTCACAATAATTTTGGATGTAGACTTGAAATTCTTGAGTATAACTCACGATTATTGTTGTCGCGGGGAAGAGTCTTTAGTAGACCAAATGATTGTTACATTTACGTCATCCTCAATAATTATATTGTGTAAGATAATATATATATATATATATATGATATTATTAAGTTAATTTTGTAGAAGATCACGCAAGACCTATAACTATTGCCTAATGAGGATCGACTATATGAAAGAATAACTCTCTTCACATTCAAAATAGTTGTCATAACGTATCCAAATTAAACATCGGATCGCCTGAGAAGTAATCATAGAAAAATGATCATGCCATCTTCACGATTTCAATCTACATATTTCCTTTGATTAGTTCATCTCGAAGAGCTTTGAGCTGCTTGAAGTCTTTGCTCTTACTCTTTGGACAATGTAATCATCATTCGATCGATATTATTTTTCATATTTTTTCATTACCCATTTCTCAAAATTTGTGAATAATAATTTCTCTATGAACCTCGAACATTTTGATGAGAAGGAAATCTTTTGCTTCTGCTAGTTTTAAAAAACATGAGGGGTGGAACAGGAACTGAACCGACAATTTTAGTTTCAGTTCAGGTTCCAAAATTTGATTTTTTTTCAATTTTGAACTTCTAATTCCATTTTTTTAATTTTCAGTTCAAATTTCTGGTTTTCTTATTTATTAAATTCTTGTGTTATTTGTAATTGAAAGAGATATTTATTGCAGAGATTGCAAGAGATTAAACTTGAATAGACCTAAAAAAATGACAAGCTTACAAAAAACACGATTGCAAGAGATTAAATATGAACATAGCTAAAATAATTACAACTTACAATAAACAAGAGGATAAGAAATTCAATTTGAATATAACTAACAAATAATTACAATAAATAAATACAAAAAATCAAACTTTACAATGTATATAAAATATTACAAAAAAAAAAAAAAACAACAACAAAAAATTAACTTACATATAACGGATTTAAAACTAAAAAAAATTAACTTTAAAATTGTAGTGAAAAATAAAAATAGAAAAAAAAAGAGATAAATAAAGATAGTTGGAGACAAATATAAAAAAATAGAGAAAATTCTAACCGTTCTTATTGAAGAATAGAGGGATTGTACAAATTAAAGTCATGAGATTAATAAATACACATAAATACAATTTTTAATTTATATAAGTTAAACAGCTGGAAAAAAAATTATTATATTCTTCTTCTAAGGGCAAATTTCACTGTACCCACTTAGAATAGAAAAAACTCTCGGTCACACTTAAAATCTTCACTTTCAAATAAATGATGGAAATAATAATTGAAAAACAAAAGTTAAAATGAAATTGAAAATAAAATTAAAAAACGAAATTCTTTTTTGAAATAAATAGAATACGATGATAAAACGACAACGTTTTATGGCTAGCAAATGCTGCTGCGTTTTCCCTCCTTGGCAGGGGATCCTCGTATCCTCCAAATACACAATCCTTCGACTGTCGAACGAAACACATCCCAACCCATTTCTCTCTCATTGAACCTCTTCATCGTCTCTAAAATCCTGAGGCAACTTCTCCTCGTTGCTACTATCCCCGATTCAGCGCAGTTATCCGAAGACCCTAATGTTCATCGCCGTTTGAATCCAATTTTTTAGACGCCCAAATAGCTGATGCAATTCCAGAAGGAACAAAAATGATGGATTCCGCCAGGTTCGAAATAGAGAAAGCAAAGAGACTAAGAATAAACCTTCTGCCAACGGGGAAGATAGCATTGAAGTTAGAGAAAAAGAGATTGAGGAGAGTGTCGTCTTCATAGAAGAAGAGCTTCACTTCGAAAGCAAAGAATCAGACCGCATACCAGTGCAACTCACATCCTTCTGCTACTCAAAAATTTGGCTTTTAAGTTTGTTAATTGGATTCGTGGAGTATTGTTCAAAGAAAAGAAAAAATAAAGAAATATTTTGCATTAAATTTGTTTATGGTCCATGGAGTATAGAGAAAACATAAGCTGATAGAAGGTGGGTTGAGCCCACATTCCTAACTTGAACAAATGATCACGAAAAACAGCTTCTCCAAGTGCGTTAGTAAATAAATCCGATGGTATCAGCGGACAAGGTGACAGTCGATATTGAGGTGCTTTGTTCGTTCATGAAAAATAGGATTAGTCGTGATATGTAGAGCAAAATCATGTGCAAGGTAAGATAGCCATTAGAGTTCACATACGATAGAACTAAGCTCTTGATACTCAGCTTCTGCAGATGATTTAGAGACAGTCCGCTACTTCTTAGTCTTCCAGGAAATCAGTGAGTTCCCAAAAAGAACACAATAACCTGTGAGAGAAACTCACGTGTTCAAACAAGAACCCAATCTACATCGGAGAAAGCCTCCAGACTAATAGGATAACGTGTAAAGCACTATCCCAATGAGATTGACATAGAGAATTGTCATATTGGCTGAGCTGCTGAACTGCAAAAGAAATATCAGCTCGAGTTAAGTTAAGATAAAATAATCTGCCCACCAATTGTCTGTCTGGATCTAGAAAGACTTCTTTTCTTTGAGAAGAAAGGTTGTGTCCTTGTGGAAAAGGAGTGGTAACCTGTTTACAAGTTAATAGACCAACATTAGCAACCATGTCTAGAATATATTTTCTTTGATTCAGATGGGTGCCTTGAGCTCCTCGTATGATCTCCAAACCAAGAAAGTACTTGGCAAAACCAAGGTCTTTTTATAGTAAATAGGGAATCTAGATATGCCTTCAAAGACTGAATCTCTGTCTCATCCATGTAAACCTCATCATTTAAATAAAGAATGTTCCTCTTCAATTAAAAATACATCCTTTTTAAAATAATAATAATAATAATAATAATAATAATAATAATAATAATAATAATAATAATAATTATTATTATTATTATTATTATTATAATAATAATAATAATAATAAATCTAGATTAATTCCAAAAAACAACTGTTGAAAAAAACTACTATATATATACTTTTTCATCAAACTCTTCTGATTTTGGCTAAATTCCATTGGTCAATATTCATCAAATTGACAAAAAACAACTTACTACTTTTTACAAATTTTTAAATCTTGAGGACTAATTCACGAAGACTTCAAAATGAAAATTTATTGTACAGTTTTCAACAACAAATTAATATCATTGACCATTCTAAAAAATTGATACGTGATAATGAATAATCACATTAATCATATTGTCCATAATAACTCATAGAAAATCTCATTATTCTTTCTCAAATAAACACATAATTAATGTAATTGCATCGCCTATCCACTATATATATATATTACAAAATCTATCACAAAACAAAGTAGAGAGAGAGAGAGGAAGAGAGAGAGAGAGTGAATGGCAGAGAGAAACACATATCCCCCATGTAAAAACCATTCATGTAGCAATTGTGAGTGTTGTGGTGAAGGCAAGTACAAAGTCATATGGCCCAACCTACTTGGTGTGGTTGCACACAAAGCTAGGGCAATTATTGTAAAAGATAATCCCCTTGTAACAACCATTGTTATACACAAGGGTGATGTAGTAATTCAAGATTTCTGCTGCAATCGGGTTTGGCTTGTAGTTGATGAGAAAAGTAATGTTGTTGATGTGCCAAAGGTCGGATAGAATATGGCATTTGAAAAACAATAAATGTAAGTACTTGAAGTACTAATAAAAGAGAAGGGTGTCTTCTTTCTTAATGTAGCTCGTGTAGTTTTGGTGATAAGGTTTCTTAATGCATTTGTTTATGTTTTTCCCTTCTTTTGTATGCCATTGAGCTTTTATAAAATTTTAGAGTTGGCATTTAACATCTCTGGTGCATAAAATCACTATAATTTAATAATTTTTGAATCATAATAATAGAGTTCATGTTGCACCAAGAAAATCATCCAATTTGCATACTTTTTTAACAACCCATTCTTAATAGCAAGTACACTCACTAGTTGATTCTTCTTTCGTTGATTTTTAAAGATATCGATAGCTAAAAAATTTAATGGACTAAAAATATACTATTATTCCTTCCAAAGAAATAATTGATTTCTCGAATGAGGTTTAAAGGTCTAAATCCACAGCCTCATAGCTTTATATTCTATTTTGGTGCTGTATAATTACAACAAATTTCAATAGCAAAATAGTGAATGTATATTTTTTTAATAATCCTCTCTTTCATAAGGGCTATGGATTTCTTTTCACAAGAATCATCAAGAATTATTGTTTTCTAGTAATATTATTTTCCTTACTACACTATGTTTTCGTACAAGGCTCCAACTCTTATCTTCCAACTAATATAGTTTTTTGGTATGATAGAACACAAAAGTGTTCTGAAGGTATATTGGTAATATCCTTGGCACCTCTGAATGGGGGATGTGTCCAATTTAATTATAACTTATTTTTGAGTTGGATTAATCATATCTTACAACCTTTCGCTGAAGAAAACATATAACTACTATTTTCTCTTTCTTCATTTTCTCTTCCCCCCTCTCTCTCTTAAAAAATTATTTTACAAATTTTAATAGCTATTTTATAAATAGTCATTCATTTTATCATTAAAATCTTTCTATCAAATTTTTTACATATACTACCATATTAAATTCTAGAATAAATACAAGATTTAAATAAATATTTTTGTACTCACAAGGATTCCACGAAAGGATTGGCCACACACACCTCAAACATAGTGCAACCATATTTTTACAAACTATGAGATCGACTACATCGTTTCAAAATCTTCCTGGTCATTGGACACGCACACACATTATTGGTTGTAGTCTATGTAGATGACTCGTTAATCATTGGTTAATTAAGGATCTATATTACTCTTATCACTCAAAACACTTGGCTGATGACATCATTATTATATCACTATTAAGCATGTGGTTTAATGATGTCATGTCATACATATGTCCTATATTATACAATAAGATCAAAGAAAATATATAAAACTATCAAAGAAGAGGCGATCCACTATCCACCATCCACTCCACATGTTCCAAGGGACACATCAACTGATCATCCCACAATGATTCAACATTTATTTCATTTTCCTCATATATTTTTATGTTATAGATTATTGATATATATTTCTTGTGATATTTGATATTTATTTCAATTATGTCTAGCTAAACACTAGGTAATCTTAGGGCATGTGTCAGAAAATTTATTAGTTTTGTTGGATAATTAATTTATATTCAAGTTCTTCTTTTGATTTCTTATTCATAAATTAGTTTGTATTCCTTGTGTAATTATTTTTTCATTAAGCATGTTTGATATATAAAGTTTAGAGTCGGCAGATGAGATTCCATATTGGATCATATATTAGATCACATATACATAACATAAATATTTAATGGTTTTTTATTTGCAATATTTATGAGGAATTATCAGTTTTTTATGTCTTTGGGAGGAGTCAATTGCTCGTCTGGAATAGGGATATTAATTTGAGTAATTAATTTACAAATTACATGCACTTTGGGAGGATGGGTATCTAAAAATATTGCGGTTGTTCTATAAGAATGAAGAACAATGACTTGGATTATATTAATTTGACGACATACTTTTTGTAGTTAAAAGCATGGCCCTAAAATTTGCCTCGAAACAAGAGGATAAGTACAAATTGTCAAATGTCAGTTTTTTATCAAAACTTCAAGAAACACATGACTTAAGAAAATATAGCAAAATCATAATAAACTCGTCACCTAGGCACGTACAATTTCCTAAAAACTATGCAGAATGACCCTGAATTACACCTAAACCTGATGTTTATCAACCCCCCAAACTTGACCTTTTTTTCATCCTCGAACAATGATATCAAATCTTAATTCCAGCCTGAAGGGGTGTTTTGACAATAAACGACATTTCAAGAAACAACCATTATGATTAAATCAAAATCAAACATATCGCAAGCAAACAATTTTGTGTCATGGAACTATTTACTTGTTTAACATCTTGAATCATTTGTTGTCATTAAGGTTGTGTAGGTCCCACACTCAAGTGTACAGGAAAATATTATTGGCACTCAATGTTAAAATAAATGTAGAATTAACCATTTGTTTGCTCATGATTTTATCTCGAATTTACATGCAATAAATGTAGAGTAAGGATCATAAAGAACTTTTGTTTCGGTTGTAATGTAGTCTTTTGATCAATGTAAGGAATATATGGATAAATGACTCAATCAAAGTTGGACTCATTGAATTTTTTGGTCTTTACGACCTTTTTTTCACTTTCAAATATGGCTAACGAGTACAACTAGAATTTTCCTTTCTCAAAACCTTTTCTACATTTATTCACTTCCGAATTTCTGAGCCAATGTCTTTATTAGCTGTGGGAAGTCACTTCCAAATTTGGCAATTTTTTTTAGGAAAGTGACTTTTATTTTACATTTTGTATCATAATTAATACCCATACTTCCACAACTCTTTCGATTTCTTTCCTCTTTTTTACCAAGCCTTTCAACGTTTAATATTATATTCTATTCGAAAAGTCCACCTTACTTATATCAATTCACAGAACAGTGTGACTTAGTTATCAAAGAAAGACTCAAAAGCTCAAAAGGGCTTAGTAAGATATTTTTAAGTAAATGGACAAAATTTAAGGGATAATAAGGCTACTAAAGATGACCTAAAATCATTTTTAAAATCCAAATTATTCTATTAAACTTTAGCAAATCATAGGTATGTTATAGACATTCTAACAATTATTTAACACAACACACTAGAAGAGAATCAAAAGGCTCAAAATCTCATATGTCAATTATGATTCAAAGACATTTAAGCCATTCATTGCATACATAATTATCTTGCTTCACATTATATGCCCAACTTATCAATAATCATTATACACAAATAAAGAAGCTCAATCATAAGCATTAATCAATACGCAATCATCGATATAAACAAACGAACTTGATCTTAGTCTAATAGTACATAGTAAGAGATTGATAGGGTATGTCCATCCACCCTTCAACTTATTATTAAAGATGACTAAGATAGATGGGGTGTCCATAATTCTCTAACTCTGCCTTTACTAAGGTGGTGATTGCGGCGGATATTTTTTTTTATAACATCTTCGTTGCCTCCTAGGCAGCGCTTCGTTTAATGTCTCTAGCTCGAGATGGTCTGATCTTCTCTAGTAGCTACATCAATCACCAAATCAAAAGGTATCATATTTCTTGCACCTTTAGATCCTCTCTTTATAAACTATCTACAAAAATGAAACACTAGTGGAGAAGAAAGAAATAATAATAAGAAACTAGAAACTATAAACTAAGATAATATACACTTTAGATTAAAGACTAATAATTAAAATGAATATCAACCGTAGATTACAACATTCCTTGACAGCGGCACCCTAAACATTTTTTCTTTTATTTCACTAAAAAAGACTCGCAACTGTAAGAGGGTACTTATAATAAAGTATTGGTGAGAACATGTATCATATCTACGGGGACTGTTTAATGTACTTCCAACTAATTACTAATTTATATTATCCTACTTTTTTTAAAGACTTGAACTTTGATGATAGACGAGTTAATTAAAAAGAATAAAATAAAAGATAGAAATAAATAAATAATGCAAATTCAAGCAAGATAAGCCTCTAGAGATTTGATGGATTCTAGGGATATAAACTCTTACTAGTTCATATAATTTGTTTTAATGCATTAAACTATATTTAATTTCTATATTTGTAGTATAATCACTAATATATCAAGATTCTCTCTCTCGAGTTAGATCTAAATGTGGATTAGATAAAACTGATTATTTTCAAGATATTATCTAACTACCAATAGTTCATAGGATTTATTCTCATCAAATAACTTACAAATTTCTTGATCTCGAAGGTTCGTATTATACATTTCTAATCCATTAACCAATTAACCCCTCTCAGGTGATAACTATTAACTACACATATGTAATTGCTGGCCAAACAATTCCACAAGACAATTATATAAAGGAAGCATAAACGAATAAAGGAAATGATAACATCACAAAGAATAATCATTCAAATCAATAATTGTATGAATCTCTGAATCACTAATTGTTTAGCTACTCATTATCAACTCGCAATCCATGGGAATTGAGTTGACAATCAGAGCAAACATCTATATAAAAGAAAAAATAATAAAACTACAAAAATTAATGCCCAATGATCTTCACTTCTCTTCTCTCTGATGACTTGATTGCTCATTTCCTCCTCGTATATATATTTCAAGCTATAAGAAGTGATGATCATATTTGAAAATTCATGATCTTCTTCGTTTCCAAGTTACTCCTTTTATAGGAGTTTATTAAGGTTTCATTCCCCCCAAAAATCTCCTTTGAACAAGATAATAAGTACAAATCGTGATCCCCGATAATCTCCTCCAAAACAAGTGGATAAGAACAAATTGTGATCCTCGAGAATCTCCTTTGAAACAAGAGGATAAATACAAGTCATCAAATGTAAATTTTTTAGTCTAAACTTCAACAAACCCGTTACACAACAAAATATAGCAAAATCATTATAAACTCTTCACTTAGTTACATGCAATTTCCTAAAAACTATGCAGAATGATGCCGACTTACACGTAAACCCTATTTTTATTATTTATTTATGTGAAATAGAGATATTTGCATAGATATTTAATCTACGAATAGCATGGACGTCGAGAAATGGGTTATACAATAATGTGACTATCTTATAAGAACAAAGGATAAATGAACTTGAATTGAACTGACATAACAATATAATTTGTAATTGTTGAAAGCATGACCCTAGGACTCATTTTTCCTTTCTAATTTCTCCACATTTTTGCTTACTTATCTCTTGATTAATTGATTCATATATTATTTCTTTTATGTGTATTAGTAAATAGATCAAAGCGCATTTTTATTCAATCATCTAGATAAAGTAAATAATAAATTTATAATATTTGATAGTGTCCACCGATCCTTGGGGATACGACCTAGCTCACTACAAATATATAAATTACATTAGACACTTGCAAGGTAGTGTGTAGATTTTGACGAACATAAATCGTGGTAATGAAAATAAACATGGAGTTCTAGTTGGAAACCAAAAATATGGTAGAATCTTGCTACTTCTTCCATTTTTTTAATGATAAAGTATGAGAATATGAAATTTGAGGTATACATAGCTTAATAGAGGAGACGGGGTATTGATATCCCCACTCATAAATTAATTAAGACAAAAATAGTGGGTTTAAACCGAATCTCTTGACCTTAGAATATGGATGAATAGAGATATATAATTGATTTTAGGTGGAGCATCAATTAGCATATGGGGTTGATGGACTGGAGTTCGTCAATCCAAGCCTAATTTATATATCTAATTAGGTCTTTTGTGAACTAATATATATTGTGTGTGTGTGTGTGTGTGTGCGTGTGTGTGTCTTAGGCTTTTACACTCATGATTTAGTTAGACCTATAGTGTTAGAATTTTAAAATAATTTGGACATTCAATATATAATCATTTGATTTATCATATACCTCAACCCTCAAGTAAATTCTAAAATAAAATTTAAAGTCTGACATCAAGTAAATTACAATTGATTTGACTAAATTACATCTAAAAAAACTTAGGAGTTCAGTTTACATACTTTTCTAGTAGTTTTAAATTCTGATATGTGTGGATTAAAGAATGTTCCTCTTCAATTAAAAATACAACCTTTGTAAAATAATAATAATAATAATAATAATAATAATAAATCTAGATCAATTCCAAAAAAACAACTCTCTAAAAAAAAACTACCTTATATATACTTTTTCATTAAACTCATCGGATTTTGGCTAAATTCCATTGGTCCAAATTCATCAAATTGGCAAAAAACAACTTACTACTTTTTTACAATTTTTTAAATCTTGAGGACTGATTCATGAAGACTTCAAAATAAAAATTAATTGTACAGTTTTCCACAACTAATTAATATCATTGACCATTCTAAAAAATTGATATTTCTATAATAAGGATTAATCACATTAATCATATTGTCCATAATAACAGATAGAAAATCTCATTATTCTTTCTCAAATAAACACATAATTAATGTAATTGCATATCCACTATATATATTACACAATCTACTTCACAAAACAAAGTAGAGAGAGAATGGCAGAGAGAAACACTTATTCCCCATGTAAAAACCATTCATACAATGACCGTGAGTGTTGTGGTGAAGGCAAGTACAAAGTCATATGGCTCAATCTACTTAGTGTGGTTGCAGACAAAGCTAGGGCAATTATTGTAAAAGATAATCCCCTTGTGACAATCATTGTTATACACAAGGGTGGTGTAGTAATTCAAGATTTCTGCTGCAATCGGGTTTAGCTTGTAGTCGATGAGAAAAGTAATGTTGTTCATGTGCCAAAGGTCGGATAGAATATGACATTTAAAAAAAAATGTTAGTACTTGAAGTACTAATAGAGGAGAAGGGTGTCTTCCTTCTTAATGTAAGCTTGTATAGTTTTGATAATAAGGTTTCTTAATGCATTTGTTTATGTTTTTCCCCTCTTTTGTATGCCATTGAGCTTTTATAAAATTTTAGAGTTGGCATAGTTGGCTTCTTGAGCCTTTCTAGGTATCGCATCTTATCTTGTACTTTCTCGATCTCTTGTTCTAGCCATTCCATTCGATTGAGCATCGCCTCTAAGCAGGCTTCAGATTTCTCAGTTGCTTCTTCTGCCTTCCTTCTCTTGAAAGGATATGAAAAGGTCGTTGAGCCCCCCTTTCTTGTTTCTTTACGAAGAGAACCTGTAACTGAAAGGGTTGATTATCAGCTTGAAGCCTGTTCTCGATCTTGGCTTTCGGCCTCCCGGCACTCTTGTAGTTTCTCTCTGTCTCGAATGCGCATACCCCGCCCTCTTTCTGGAAGGTCCCTTATCTGACCTATCTTAAATGGAATATCCAATCCAAGCATTTCAGTCTCTTCTTCCCAATGCTACTAGCCTTGCCTTCTCGATTCTTTCATCTCTGGTGCATAAAATTACTATAATTAATCATTTTTGAATAATAATAATGGAGTTCATGTTGCACCAAGAAAATCATCCAATTTGCATACATTTTTAACAAACCATTCTGAATATCGAGTAAACTCACTAGTAGATTCATTTTTCGGTGATTTTAAAGGTATCAATAGCTAATTTTAATGGACTAAAAATATACTATTATTCCTTCCAAAGAAATAATTGATTTCTCGAGTGAGGTTTAAAGGTCTAAATCCAAAGCTTCATCAACTTTATATTCTTTTTTGGTGCCGTATAATTACAACAAATTTCTATGGCAAAATAGTGAATGTATATTTTTAAATACTCCTCTCTTTCATAAGGGCTATGGATTGTTTCCTTACTCCACTACATTTTCATAAAAGGCTCCAACTCTTATCTTCCAACTAATATTGTTGTTTGGTATGATAGAACTCAGAATTGTTCTGAAGGTATATTTGTAATATCCTTGACACCTCTGAATGTGGATGTGTACATTTTAATTATAACTTATTTTTGAGTTGGATGAATCCTATCATTCAATCTTTCGCTAAAGAAAGCATATACCTACTAATTTCTCTTTCTTCGTTTTCTATTCTCTCCCCTCCTCCCTCTCTCTCAACAAAATTTTACAAATTTTAATAACTAATTTATAATTAGTCAATCATTTAATCATTAAAATCTTTCTATCAAAATTTTCTCATATACTACCATATGAAATTCTAGAATAAACACAAGATTTAAATAATTTTTTTTATTCTCACAAGGATTCCACAGAAAGATTTTCCACACACACCTCAAACCTAGTGCAACCATATTTTTACAAACTATGAGATCGAAAACTCCGTTTCAAAATAATCATGTTCATCGGACACCCATACAATCTACTTGATAAAACAAAGCAGAGAGAGAGAGAGAGAGAGAGAGAGAGAATGGAAGAGAGAAACACTTATCCCCCATGTAAAAACCATTCATGCAGCGATCGTGAGTGTTGTGGTGCAGGCAAGTTCAAAGTCATATGGCCCAATCTATGTGGTGTGGTTGCAGACAAAGCTTGGGCAGTTATTGTAAAAGATAATCCCCTTATAACAGTCATTGTTATACACAAGGATGATGTAGTAATCCAAGATTTCTACTGCAATTAGGTTTGGCTTGTCGTCGATGAGAAACGTAATGTTGTTGATGTGCCAAAAGTTGGATAGAATATGGCATTTGAAAAAAAAATGTAAGTACTTGAAGTACTAATAGAGGAGAAGGGTGTCTTCCTTCTCAATGTAAGCTCGTGTAGTTTTGGGGATAAGGTTTTTTATTGCATTCATTTATGTTTTTCCCTTCTTTTGTATGCTATTGAGCTTATATAAAATTTTAGAGTTGGCAATTAACGTATTCTATCACATCTGGTGCATAAAATCACTATAATTTTATAATATTTGTATCATAATAATAGAGTTCATGTTGCACCAAGAAAATCATCCAATTTGCAAACATTTTTAACAACTCATTCTTAATATTGAGTAAACACACTAGTAGATTCATCTTTCGGTGATTTTAAAGATATTGATAGCAATAAATTTTAGTGGACAAAAAATATTATATAATTCCTTCCAAAGAAATAATAGATTTCTTGATTGAGGTTAAGAGGTCTAAATCCAAAGCCTCATAAGCTTTTATATTCTTTTTTGTGCCGTATAATTACAGCAAACTTCAATAGCAAAATAGTGAATGTATATTTTTAATAATCCTCTCTTTCATAAGGACTATGGATTGTCTTTCACAAGAATCATCAAGAATTATTGTTTTCAAGGAATATTGTTTTTCTTACTCCACTATGTTTTCAAACAAGGCTCCAACTCTTATCTCCCAACTAATATTGTTGTTTGGTATGACATAACTCAAAAGTGTTCTGAAGGTATATTTGTAATATCCTTGGCACCTCTGAATGAGGATGTGTCCATTTTAATTATAACTTATTTTTGAGTTGGGTGAATCTTATCCTACAACCTTTCGCTCAAGAAAGCATATACTTAATTGTCTTTCTCTTCATTTTATCTTCCCCCTCACCTCTCTCTCTCTCTCAACAAATTATTTTAAAAATTTCAATACCTATTTTATAATTAGTCAATCATTTAATCATTAAAACATTTCTATCAAAATTTGTACATATATATTAAATTCCAGAATAAATACATGATTTAAATAAATAAAAAAATTGTATCACACGACCAATGACTCCACGGAAAGATTTGCCACACACACCTCAAACCTAGTGCAACCATATTTTTACAAACTATGAGATCAACAACTCCGTTTCAAAATCTTCATGTTTATTGGACCCACACACGTTATTGGTTGTAGTCTATGTAGATGACTCATTGGTCATTGGTCATCTCAAGATCTTTATTAGTCTTATCACTCAAAACACTTGGCTGGCGATATCATTAATATATCACTATTATGCATGTAGCTTAATGATGTCATTTCATACATATGTCTGATATTATACAACGAGATCAAAGAAAATATATAAAGCTATCAAAGAAGAAGCGATCCACTATCCACCATCCACTCCACATGCTTCAAGGGACACATCAACAGATCATCTTACAAAGATTCAACATTAATTTCATTTTTCTCGTATAGTTTCATGGTATAGATTATTGATATATATTTCTTTTGATATTTGATATTTATTTCAATTAAGTGTAGCTAAACACCATGTAATCTTAGGGCATGTGTTATTTAATGGTTTTGTTGGATAATTAATTTATATTCAAGTTCTTTTTTGATTTCTTATTCATATATTAGTTTTTATTCCATGTTTAATTATTTTTTCATCAAGCATGTTTGATATATAAAGTTAAGAGTCGGGAGATGAGATTCCATATTGGATCATAAATTAGATCATATATACATAACATAAATATTTAATGGTTTTTTATCTGCAATATTTATGAGGAATTACCAGCTTTTTATGTTTGTGGGAGGAGTTAATTGCTCATCTGGAATAGGGATATTAACATGAGTAATTAATCTACAAATTACATACACTTCGGCAGGATGGGTAACTAAAGAATGCGATTGTTCTATTAGAATATTGAAAATTGACTTGGATTAAATTAATTTGATGACATATTTTTTTAGAGTTAAAAGCACGACCCTAAAATTCATCTTCGAAACGAGAGGGTAAGTACAAATTGTCAAATGTCAGTATTTTTTGTTTAAACTTCAACAAACCTATGATGTAACAAAATATAGAAAAATCATAATAAACTCTTTATCTAGGCACATGCAATTTCCTAAAAACTATGTAGAATGACCCTAAATTAAACATAAACCCGATGTTTATCAACCCCCCAAACTTGACCTATTTTTCATCCTCAAACAATGATAACAGATCTTTATTCGAGCATGAAGGTACGTTTTGATAGTAAACGACGCTTCAACCATTATGATTAAATCAAAATCAAACATATCGCAAGCAAACAATTGTGTGTCATGGAACTATTTACTTGTTTAACATCTTGAATCTTTGGTTGTCATAAGTGTTGTGTATGGCCCACACTCATGTGTATAGGCAAATATTATTGGCACTCAATGTTAAATTAAATGTAGAATTAACCATTTGTTTGCCCTTTGATTTTACCTTGACTTTACAAACAATGAATGTGGATTAAGGGTTATAAAGAACTTTTATTTAAGCAAATGGACGGAATTGAAGGCATAACAAGGCTTCTAAAGATGACCTAAAATCATTTCTAAAATCCACATTATTCTATTAAACTTGAGCAAATTATAGGTAAGTTCTAGACATTCTAACAATTACTTAATGCAACACACTAGAAGAGAATCAAAAGGCTCAAAATCTCACATGTCAATCATGATTCAAGACATTTAAGCCGTTCATTGCATACACAATTATCTTGCTTCATATTATGCCCAATTTATCATTAATCATTATACACAAATAAAGAAGCTCTATAATAAGCATAAATCAATACCCACAGTCATCAAAATAAACAAACAAACTCGATCTTAGTCTAATACTACATATTTTACACTATGAACTTGGAAAAAAATAAAAGAAAAAGAAAATTAGAAAATACTGCTTTGAGACATTGTAAGGGATTTATGGGGTACGTTCATCCACCATTCAACTTATTATTAGAGAAGCTTAAGATAGACAGGGTGTCCATAATTCTCAAACTCTACCTTTACTGAGGTGGCAATTGTGGAGGATAAAGTTTTTTTTTTTTTTTAATAACATCTTGGTTGCCTCCTAGTCAGCGCTTTGTTTAATGTCTCTAGATTGACATAATCTAGTCTTTTCTGTTAGTTGCTTCAATCTCCAAATCAATATGTATCAAATTTCTTGCACTTTATGATGGTGTGTTCATAAACTATATGTCAAAATCGAAACATTAGTGGAGAAGAAAGAAATAATAATAAGATAATAGAAATTATAAACAAAGATAATATACACTTTAGATTGAAGTCTAATAATTAAAATGAATATCTACCGTAGATTACACCATTCTTTGACAATGGCGCCGTAAACTTTTGTTGTTCTTTTATTTCACTAAAAAATGACTCACAAGTTTAAGATGTTACTTACAATAAAGTATTGTGTGAATATGTATCGTATCAACGGGAGCTATTTAATGTTCTTCCAACTAATTACTCATCTATATTATCCTACTTTACCTAAAGACTCGAACTTTGATGATAGACGATTTAATTGAAAAGAATAAAAAGAAAAGATAGAAATAAATAAATAATTCAAATTCAAGCAAGATAAACCTCTAGATATTTAATGGATTCTAGGGATATAAACTCTTATGGTTCATATAATTTCTTTTAATGTATTAAACCATATTTAATTAATATATTTGTAGTATAATCACTAATATATCAAGATTCTCTCCCTTGAGTTAGATCTAATTTCGGATTAGATTAAATTTATTATTCTCAAGATATTATCTAACTCCCTATAGTTCATATAATTTATTCTCATCACAATAACTTACAAATTTCTCGATCTTGATGGTTTGTGTGATACATTCCTAATCAATTAACCAATTAAGACCCACTTACGTGATAACAAATTAACCACACATATGTAGTTATTGGCCAAACAATTCCACAAGGCAATCATATCAAGGAATCATAAACAAATAAAGGAAAGGATAACATCATAAATCATAATCATACAAATTAATAATTGTATAAATCTTAGAATCACTAATTGTTTAGCTACTCATTATGAACCCGCAATCCATGGAAAATGAGTTGACAGTTAGAGCTAACATCGACATAAAAGAGAAAATAATAAAACTACACAAATTAATGCCCAATGATCTTCATTTCACTTCTCTCTGATGACTTGGTTGCTGGTTTCCTCCTCATATATATATATATATTTATAGCTATAAGAAATGATGATCAAATATCAAAATTCATGATCTTCTTTGTTTCCAAGTTACTCCTTTTATAGGGGTTTATTAAGGTTTCATTCCCCCAAAAAATCTCATTTAGAACAAGAGGATAAGTTCAAATTGTGATCCCTGATAATCTCCCTCAAAACAAGAGGATAAGTATAAATCGTGATCCCTGAGAATTTCCTTCAAAACGAGAGGATGAATACAAATCGTCAAATGTAAAGTTTTCTGTCGAAACTTCAACAAACTGATGATTAAACCAAATATAGCAAAATCATTATAAACACTTCACATAGTAACATGCAATTTC
Organism: Caryopteris x clandonensis; assembly: GCA_028749325.2. Lineage (NCBI taxonomy): Eukaryota > Viridiplantae > Streptophyta > Magnoliopsida > Lamiales > Lamiaceae > Caryopteris > Caryopteris x clandonensis. Next base: position 6,751,108 of record JAPYKT020000004.1, read on the forward strand.
CTAAAAACTATGCAGAATGACGTCGAATTACACGTAAACCCTATTTTTATCAATTATTTATGTGAAATTGAGATATTCGCATAGATGTTTACTCTACGAATTGCATGCAGTTTGAGAAACGGGGAAGACTATATTGTGACTATCTTATAAGAACAAAGAATAAATGAACTTGAATTGAACTGACATAACAATATAATTTGTAATTGATAAAAGCATGACCCTAGGACTTGTTTTTCCTTTTTGATTTCTCCACATCTTTGCTTATTTATCTCTTGATTGATTTATTCGTATATTATTTTCTCTATGTTTATTAGTAAATAGATCAAAACGCCTTTTTATTGAATCATCTAGATAAAGTAAAGGATAAATTTATAATACTTGATAGTCCCCACTGATCCTTGTGGATATGACCTAGCTCACTACAAATTTATAAATTACATTGTACACTTGCAAGATAGCGTGTAGATTTAGACGAACATAAATCGTTGAGGAAAATAAACATGGAGTTCTAGTTGGTAACCACAAATATGGTTGAATCTTGCTACTTCTTCTGTTTTTTAATTGAGAAAGTATGGGAATATGAAATTTGAGGTATACATATGTTAATAGAAGAGACGGGGTATTGATATCCCCAGTCATAAATTAATTAAGACGAAAATAGTGGGTTTAAACCGAATCACTTGACCTCAATATATGGATAAATAAATATTTATAATGTTATTTTAGGTGGGGCATCAATTAGCATATGGGGCTGATGGACTAGAGTTCGTCAATCCAAGCCTAATTTATATGTCTAATTTGGTCATTTATGAACTAATATATATTTTGTGTGTGTGTCAATATATATATATATATATCTTTTTTAGGTTTTTACACTCATGATTTAATTAGATCTATAGTGCTAGAATTATAAAATAATTTGGACATTCAATATATAATCATTTGATTTACATATACCTAAACCCTCAAGTGAATTCTAAAATAAAATTAAAGTCTGTTATAATACAATTGATTTGACTAAATTACATCCAAAGAAGCTTAGGAGTACATTTTACATACTTTTCTAGTAGTTCTAACTTCTAATTTGTGTGGATTGAAGAATGTTCCTCTTCAATTAAAAATACAACCTTCGTTAAATAATAATAATAATAATAATAATAATAATAATAATAAATCTAGATCAATTCCAAAAAACAACTCTCTAAAAAAATAAACTGCCACATATACTTTTTCATGAAACTCATCAGATTTTGGCTAAATTCCATAGGTCAAAATTCATCAAATTGGCAAAAAACAACGTACTACTTTTTATAATTTTTCAAATCTTGAGGAGTGATACGCGAAGACTTCAAAATGGAAATTAATTGTATAGTTTCCACAACTAATTAATCTCATTGACCATTCTGAAAAATTGATATTGTTGTCTACATAATAGGGAATAATTACATTAATCATATTGTCCATAGTAACCCACAAAAAATCTCATTATTCTTTCTCAAATACACAAATAATTAATGTAATTGCATCGCCTGTGCACTATATATATTACCCAACCTACTTCACAAAACAAACTAGAGAGAGAGAGAGAGAATGGCAGAGAGAAACACTTATCCCCCATGTAAAAACCATTCATGCAGTGATCGTGAGTGTTGTGGTGAAGGAAAGTACAAAGTCATATGGCCCAATCTACTTGGTGTGGTTGCAGACAAAGCTAGGGCAATTATTGTAAAAGATAATCCTCTTGTAACAGTCATTGTTATACACAAGGGTGATGTAGTAATTCAAGATTTCTGTTGCAATCGGGTTTGGCTTGTAATCGATGAGAAAAGTTATGTTGTTGATGTGCCAAAGGTTGGGTAGAATATGTCATTTGAAAAACAAATAAATGTAAGTACTTGAAGTACTGTTACAGGAGAACGGAGTCTTCCTTCTCAATGTAAGCTCATGTAGTTTCCGCAATAAGAATTCTTAATGCACTTGTTTATGTTTTTCCCTTCTTTTGTTTGCCATTGAGCTTTTATAAAATTTTAGAGTTGGCATTTAACATATTCTACCATCTCTGGTGCATAAAAATGACAATAATTTAATAATTTTGTAATCATAATAATCTATTTCATATCGCACCAAGAAAATTATCTAATTTGCATACAATTTTAACTGCCCATTCTAAATATCGATTAAACTCACTAGTAGATTAATCTTTCGGTGATTTTAAAGATATCGATAGCTATAAATTTTAATGGACTAAAAATATACTATTTTTCCTTCCAATGAAATATAGATTTCTTAAATGAGGTTTAAAGGTCAAAATCCAAAGACTCATCAGCTTTATATTCTTTTTTTTTTTTTTTTGGTGCCGTATAATTACAGCAAACTTCAATAGCAAAATAGTGAATGTATATTTTTAATAATCCTCTCTTTCATAAGGGATGTCGTTGTCTTACACAAGAATCATCAAAAATTATTGTTTTCAAGGAATATATTTTTTCTTACTCCACTATGTTTTCAAACAACGCTCCAACTCTTATCTCCAAACTACTATTGTTGTTCGATATGACATAACTCAAAAGTTTTATGAAGGTATATCTGTAATAGCCTTGGCACCTCTGAATGGGGATGTGTACATTTTAATTAGAACTTATTTTTAAGTTGGATGAATCCTATCCTACAACCTTATGCTTAAGAAAGCATATACCTACTATTTTCTCTCTCTTTATTTTCTCTTTCCCTCACCCCCCTATCTCTCAACAAATTATTTTACAAATTTCAATTACTATTTTATAATTAGTATATCATATAATCATTAAAACCTTTCTATCCAAATTTTTACATATACTCCAATATTAAATTCAAATTTTTAGTACTTTCACGACCTAGGATTCCGCAGAAAGATTTGTCACACATAACTAAAACCTAATGTAACCATATTTTTATGACCTATGAGATCAACAACTCCGTTTCAAAATCGTCCTGTTCATTGGATACCCACACACGTTATTGGTTGTAGTCTATGTAGATGACTTGTATATCATTGGTCAATTCAGGATCTTTATTAGTCTTATCACTCAAAACACTTGGCTGATGAAATCATTAATATATCACTATTATGCATGTAGCTTAATGATGTCACTTCATACATATGTCCTATATTATACAACAAGATCAAAAAATATATATAATCAAACAAATGGCGATCCACCATCCACACCACATGCTTCAAGGGATAAATCAACTAATCATCCTACAAAGATTCAACTTTTATTCCATTTTCCTCGTATAATTTTATGCTATAGATTACTGATATATATTTTTTGCGATATTTGATATTTATTTCAATTATGTCTCGCAACACACCCTTTAATCTTAAGGCATGTGTTAGACTATTTAATGATTTTATTGGATAATTAATTTATATTCAAGTTATTCTTTACATTTCTTATTTGTATATTAGTTTATATTCCTTGTTTAATTATATTTTCATCAAGCATGTTTGATTTATGAAGTGGAGAGCTGGGAAATTACATTCCATATTGGATCATATATTAGATCATATATACAGAACATAAATATTCAATGCTTTTTTATTTGTAATATTGATGAGGAATTATCTGTTTTTTATGTGTTTATGAGTCAATTGCTCATCTGGAATAGGAATATTAACATGAGTAATTAATATACCAATTACATGCACTTCAAAAGGATGGGTAACTAAATAATGGGATTGTTCTATAAGAATGAAGAAGAATGACTTGTATTGAATAAATTTGATGATATACTTTTTATAGTTAAAAGCATGACCCTAAGATTCATCTTCGAAATGAGAGGGTAATTACAAATCGTCAAATGTCACTTTTCTGTCAAAACTTCAACAAACCCATGACATAACAAAATATAGCAAAATCATAATAAACTCATCACCTAGGCACATGCAATTTCCTAAAAACTATGCAGAATGAACCTGAATTACACCTAAACCCGATGTTTATCAACACCCCAAACTTGAACTATTTTTCATCCTCGAACAATGATAACAAATTTTTATTCGAGCATGAAGGAGGGTTTGATAGTAAACGATGCTCCAAGAAACAACCATTATGAGTAACTCAAAATCAAACATATCGCGAGCAAACAATTTTTTGTCTTGGAAATATTACTTGTTTAACATCTTGAATCATTGGTTCTCATTAAGGTTGTGTATGTCCCACACTCAAGTGTATAGGCAAATAATATTGGCACTCAATGTTAAAATAAATGTAGAATTAACCATTTGTTTGCCCATGATTTTATCTTGACTTTACAAACAATGAATGTGGATTAAGGGTCATAAAGAACTTGTATTTAAGCAAATGGACGAAATTCAAGGGATAACAAGGCTACTAAAGATGACCTAAAATCATTTCTAAAATCCACATTATTCTATTAAACTTGAGCAAATTATAGGTGTGTTCTAGACATTCTAACAATTACTTAATGCAACACACTAGAAGAGAATCAAAGGGCTCAAAATCTCACATGTCAATCATGATTCAAGACATTTAAGCCGTGCATTGCATACACAATTATCTTGCTTCATATTATGCCCAATTTATCATTAATCATTATACACAAATAAAGAAGCTCTATCATAAGCATAAATCAATACCCACAATCATCAAAATAAACAAACAAACTCGATCGTAGTCTAATACTACATATTTTACACTATGTACTTGGAAAAAAATAAAAGAAAAAGAAAATTAGAAAATACTGCTTTGAGACATTGTAAGGGATTTATGGGGTACGTCCATCCACCATTCAACTTATTATTTGAGAAGAATATTTCTCTTCTCTCTGATGACTTGGTTGCTGGTTTCCTCCTCATATATATATTTCTAGCTATAAGAAATGATGATCAAATATCAAAATTCATGATCTTCTTTGTTTCCAAGTTACTCCTTTTATAAGTGTTTATTAAGGTTTTATTCCCCCATAAAAATCTCATTTAGAACAAGAGGATAAGTTCAAATTTTGATCCCTGATAATCTCCTTCAAAACAAGAGGATAAGTATAAATCGTGATCCCTGAGAATCTCCTTCGAAACGAGAGGATGAATACAAATCGTCAAATGTAAAGTTTTCTGTCAAAACTTCAACAAACTAATGATGAAACCAAATATAGCAAAATCATTATAAACACTTCACTTAGTAACATGCAATTTCCTAAAAACTATGCAGAATGACGTTGAATTACACGTAAACCCTATTTTTATCAATTATTTATGTGAAATTGAGATATTCGCATAGATGTTTAATCTACGAATTGCATGCAGTTTGAGAAACGGGGAAGACTATATTGTGACTGTCTTATAAGAACAAAGAATAAATGGACTTGAATTGAACTGACATAACAATAGAATTTGTAATTGATAAAAGCATGACCCTAGGACTTGTTTTTCCTTTTTGATTTCTCCACATCTTTGCTTATTTATCTCTTGATTGATTTATTTGTATATTATTTTCTCTATGTTTATAAGTAAATAGATCAAAACGCCTTTTTATTGAATCATCTAGATAAAGTAAAGGATAAATTTATAATACTTGATAGTCCCCACTGATCCTTGTGAATATGACCTAGCTCACTTCAAATTTATAAATTACATTGTACACTTGCAAGATAGCGTGTAGATTTAGACGAACATAAATCGTTGAGGAAAATAAACATGGAGTTCTACTTGGTAACCACAAATATGGTTGAATCTTGCTACTTCTTCCGTTTTTTAATTGAGAAAGTATGGGAATATGAAATTTGACGTATACATATGTTAATAGAAGAGACGGGATATTGATATCCCCACTCATAAATTAATTAAGAGAAAAATTGTGGGTCTAAACCGAATCACTTGACCTCAATATATGGATAAATAAATATTTATAATTTATTTTAGGTGGTGCATCAATTAGCATATGGGGCTGATGGACTAGAGTTCGTCAATCCAAGCCTAATTTATATGTCTAATTAGGTCATTTATGAACTAATATATATTTTGTGTGTGTGTCAATATATATACACACACACACACACACATATATGTATATATATATATCTTTTTTAGGCTTTTACACTCATGATTTAATTAGATCTATAGTGCTAGAATTTTAAAATAATTTGGACATTCAATATATAATCATTTGATTTACATATACCTCAACCCTCAAGTGAATTCTAAAATAAAATTTAAAGTCTGTTATAATACAATTGATTTGACTAAATTACATCCAAAGAAGCTTAGGAGTACATTCTACATACTTTTCTAGTAGTTCTAAATTCTAATGTGTGTGGATTAAAGAATGTTCCTCTTCAATTAAAAATACAACCTTCGTAAAATAATATTAATAATAATAATAATAATAATAATAATAATAATAATAATAATAAATCTAGATTAATTCCAAAAAACAACTCTCTAAAACAATAAACTGCCACATATGCTTTTTCATGAAACTCATCAGATTTTGGCTAAATTCCATAGGTCAAAATTCATCAAATTGGCAAAAAACAACGTACTACTTTTTATAATTTTTCAAATCTTGAGGAGTGATACACAAAGACTTCAAAATGGAAATTAATTGTATAGTTTCCACAACTAATTAATCTCATTGACCATTCTGAAAAATTGATATTGAAGTCTACATAATAGGGAATAATTACATTAATCATATTGTCCATAATAACCCACAAAAAATCTCATTATTCTTTCTCAAATAAACAAATAATTAATGTAATTGCATCGCCTGTGCACTATATATATTACACAATCTACTTCACAAAACAAACTAGAGAGAGAGAGAGAATGGCCGAGAGAAACACTTATCCCCCATGTAAAAATCATTCATGTAGTGATCGTGAGTGTTGTGGTGAAGGAAAGTACAAAGTCATATGGCCCAATCTACTTGGTGTGGTTGCAGACAAAGCTCGGGCAATTATTGTAAAAGATAATCCTCTTGTAACAGTCATTGTTATACACAAGGGTGATGTAGTAATTCAAGATTTCTGCTGCAATCGGGTTTGGCTTGTAATCGATGAGAAAAGTTATGTTATTGATGTGCCAAAGGTTGGGTAGAATATGTCATTTGAAAAACAAATAAATGTAAGTACTTGAGGTACTAATACAGGAGAAGGGAGTCTTTCTTCTCAATGTAAGCTCGTGTAGTTTTGGGGATAAGATTTCTTAATGCATTTGTTTATGTTTTTCCCTTCTTTTGTATGCCATTGAACTTTTATAAAATTTTAGAGTTGGCATTTAACGTATTCTGTCATCTCTGGTGCATAAAAATGACAATAATTTAATAATTTTGTAATCATAATAATCTAGTTCATGTCGCACCAAGAAAATTATCTAATTTGCATACATTTTTAACAGCCCATTCTTAATATCGATTAAACTCACTAGTAGATTAATCTTTCGGTGATTTTAGAGATATTGATAGCTATAAATTTTAATGGACTAAAAAATACTATTTTTCCTTCCAATGAAATAATAGATTTCTTAAATGAGGTATAAAGGTCAAAATCCAAAGACTCATCAGCTTTATATTTTTTTTTTTTTTTTTTTTTTGGTGCCGTATAATTACAGCAAACTTCAATAGCAAAATAGTGAATGTATATTTTTAATAATCCTCTCCTTCATAAGGGCTATGGTTGTCTTTCCCAAGAATCATCAAGAATTATTGTTTTCAAGGAATATATTTTTTCTTACTCCACTATGTTTTCAAACAACGCTCCAACTCTTATCTCCTAACTACTTTGTTGTTCGATATGACATAACTCAAAAGTTTTCTGAAGGTATATTTGTAATAGCCTTGGCACCTCTGAATGGGGATGTGTCCATTTTAATTAGAACTTGTTTTTAAGTTGGATGAATCCTATCCTACAACCTCATGCTTGAGAAAGCATATACCTACTATTTTCTCTCTCTTTATTTTCTCTTTCCCCCACCCCCCTCTCTCTCAACAAATTATTTTACAAATTTCAATTACTATTTTATAATTAGTCAATCATATAATCATTAAAACCTTTCTATCCAAATTTTTACATATACTCCCATATTAAATTCTTGAATAACATAAGATTTAAATAATTTTTAGTCCTCACACGACCTAGGATTCCGCGGAAAGATTTGTCACACATACCTCAAACTTAATGTAACCATATTTTTATGAACTGTGAGATCAACAACTCCGTTTCAAAATCGTCCTGTTCATTGGATACCCACACACGTTATTGGTTGTAGTCTATGTAGATGACTTGTATATCATTGGTCAATTCAGGATCTTTATTAGTCTTATCACTCAAAACATTTGGCTGATGACATCATTAATATATCACTATTATGCATGTAGCTTAATGATGTCACTTCATACATATGTCCTATATTATACAACAAGATCAAATAAAATATATAATCAAACAAATGGCAATCCACCATCCACTCCACATGCTTCAAGGGATACATCAACTAATCATCCTACAAAGATTCAACTTTTATTCCATTTTCCTCGTATAATTTTATGCTATAGATTACTGATATATATTTCTTGCGATATTTGATATTTATTTCAATTATGTCTCGAAACACACCCTTTAATCTTAAGGCATGTGTTAGACTATGTAATGATTTTCTTGGATAATTAATTTATATTCAAATTTTCTTTACATTTCTTATTTGTATATTAGTTTATATTCCTTGTTTAATTATATTTTCATCAAACATGTTTGATTTATAAAGTCGAGAGCTGGGAGATTAGATTCCATATTGGATCATATATTAGATCATATATACAGAACATAAATATTCAATGCTTTTTTAGAGTAATATTGATGAGGAATTATCAGTTTTTTATGTCTTTGTGAGTCAATTGCTCATCTAGAATAGGAATATTAACATGAGTAATTAATATACCAATTACATGCACTTCGAAAGGATGGGTAACTAAATATTGTGATTGTTTAATAAGAATGAAGAAGAATGACTTGTATTGAATTAATTTGATGATATACTTTTTATAGTTAAAAGCATGACCCTAAGATTCATCTTCGAAATGAGAGGGTAATTACAAATCGTCAAATGTCACTTTTCTGTCAAAACTTCAACAAACCCATGACATAACAAAATATAGCAAAATCATAATAAACTCGTCACCTAGGCACATGCAATTTCCTAAAAACTATGCAGAATGAACCTGTATTACATCTAAACCCGATGTTTATCAACACCCCAAACTTGACCTATTTCTCATCCTCGAACAATGATAACAAATTTTTGTTCCAGCATGAAGGGGTGTTTGACAGTAAACGATGCTTCAAGAAACAACCATTATGAGTAAATCAAAATCAAACATATCGCGAGCAAACAATTTTGTGTCATGGAAATATTACTTGTTTAACATCTTGAATCATTGGTTCTCATTAAGGTTATGTATGTCCCACACTCAAGTGTATAGGCAAATATTATTGGCACTCAATGTTAAAATAAATGTAGAATTAACCATTTGTTTGCCCATGATTTTATCTTGACTTTACAAACAATGAATGTGGATTAAGGGTCATAAAGAACTTTTATTTTGGCTGTAATGTAGGCTCAGTATAAGTACAAATCGTATTATATTTGCCACAGAAGTCATAACTGTTCAGAGCCGCGGTTGAGACTTTCTCTCTCTAGAGAGAAGCTCTGGCTTCTCTCTAGGATCCGCTTATTACATGCTTCCTCCATCCGATTTCATCGGATTTCATTATGCTCTTCATTCTTTTTTAAGATTTTTGGAAGAACAGCCTATTGATTCCGTCAATTCGCTGGGATTATCAGTTTTATCAACGAATTTTACCCAAAAAAAAAACGGAAATTTTTTTGGGGATCTTCAATAGGGTTTCAACCATTTGTTCCTACGCTTCAAATCAATGAAGTTCTTGGATGAACAGCATGTTGATTTATCAATATTGCTGGTATTTTCATTTCCCTTCTGAGATTTCTCTATTATAAAAAAAAAAATAAACTGTCACCGTGAAGGTTTTTGAAGGATCGTGTTCTAGGATTGTTCGTGAGTCAACTCAAGCGACACTCAGATTTTCCTAGGGTTCACCGAGTCCCAACTGATTCAGACTCTGACTCAGTGCTAACTCAGTCCGATGCCCATCATTGTAAGACTCGTCTGTATCGTTCTTTCATGGGTTGTCCATCCCAGTCTGGCAGCCCCAGGCGAGTAGGTATTGATATCCGCCCTATCTACTTGAGTATTGCGATGGTGGATTTGCGGTTGTTATTATCTGGCAGGCCCGGTTGAGTGAGTTTGAGTGCTAATTTCAAAATATTAGCCTTCAATGTTTTCCTGTTAATTTTGCTGGATACTGGAATATCTGTAGCCTATTTTGGGCTTAATTTGCATTGATAATCTTGCTGGTTACGGGATGTTTTATTCCTGATGGAATGCCAATTGTCTGCTATTGCCACATTGCTGATTTATTGCTGGGGTTACTTTGCTGTGTTGCAGGGAGCCCATTACCTGCGTGTGTTTGCTGGGGTTGTGCTATTTCATAACTGGAAGGAGTCTGCTACTGTTCGCTGGTGGTGCTGCTACTATTTGTTTGTTCCTGCTGATGGCTTGATGCTGCACTAGCTGATGGCTGTTGAAACCTGCTATACCTACTGCTGTTATTTGGTGTACCTGCTACCGATAGCTGCTGTGTACTGGTTACTGCTGCCCTGCTGCTGATAGCTGTTCCTTACATATGGTTGTTGTCCTGTTGTTATTTCTCTGGCTGTTGATATTTACTTCCTGATGCTGAGACCTCCCGGTCCATTTGTCCGTCCTGCTGTTCTTTCCTAATGGCCCCTTGCTGTTGCTAAGTGGACTGCCGGCTTCTATACTGGTTGTTGTTCTTTCCTAATGGCCCCTTTGCTGTTGCTAAGTGGGCTGCCGGCTTCTATGCTGATTGAGATGGATGCTTGCTGATGTTGGATTCCACTTTGGAATGCTGATACCAGTTTTTTTGAAGACACATTTGGGGCCTGAAAATGCCTACTGGGAGGTTGTTTTTGCTTCTGCATTAGAGCTTTCTAGTTTTTTATATTAGCATTTGTGTTGGTGGATTTTGTGCCACTTATTTATAGTTTTTTTAGGATGCTTGTTCCTATCCCAGTGCTGGGATTCGGGACTAGTTTTTTTTTTTTCTTCGGGTATGCCCGAGTATTGGTGTACTATAAATTTTATTTTATTTTATTTTATTTATGCGGTTTTGACCAAAAAAAATAAGTACAAATCGTGATCCCTGAGAATTTCCTTCGAAACGAGAGTATATATACAAATCATCAAATGTAAATTTTTATGTCTAAACTTCAATAAACTTGTGACTTAACAAAATATAGCAAAATCATTATAATTCTTCACTTAGTTACATACAATTTCCTAAAAACTATGCAGAATGACGCCAAATTACACATAAACCCTATTTTTATCAATTATTTATGTGAAATAGAGATATTCGCATAGATATTTAATCTACAAATTGCATGCACTTCGAGAAATGGGTAATACAATATTGTGACTATCTTATAAGAACAAAGAATAAATGAACTTGAATTTAACTAATATAGCAATATAATTTGTAATTGTAGAAGGTATGAGCCTAGGACTCGTTTTTCCTTTCTAATTTCTCCACATCTTTGCTTATTTACCTCTTGATTGATTGATTCATATATTATTTTCTTTTATGTTTATTAGTAAATAGATCAAAGCTCCTTTTTATTCAATCATCTAGATAAAGTAAAGGATAAATTTATAATACTTGATAGTCTCCGCCGTTCCTTGTGGATACGACTTGGCTCACTACAAATTTATAAATTACATTGTAGACTTGCAAGATAGCGTGTGGATTTACCGTATACAAAATGAAAAAGGGACATACCAATAGGAGTCTTATACACTGTTCGGTATGCCCAAAGCGCATCATCAAGTCATATACTCCAATCCTTTCGATTTGGATTAACAGTCTTCTCAAGTATAGACTTGATTTCTCTATTGGATATTTCAGCATGCCCACTCGTTTGTGGATGATATGCACTAGAAACTCAATGGGTAACATTATACTTCTTCAATAAGGCTTCAAACACTCTGTTGTAGAAATGAATACCACGATCATTCACTATTGCCCTGGGAGTATCGTACCTAGCAAAAATATGATATTTGACAAAATCTACAACAACCTTAGCATCGTTAGTACATGTAGCTTAGCTTCCACCCATTTCGACACATAATCCACAATAAGAAAAATGTAAACATTACGAAATAAGAAGAAAAATGACCCATAAAGTCAATCCCCCATACATCAAACATTTCACAACAAGAATGGTGTTAAACGGCATGTGATCTCTATGTCCTAAGCTTCTTGTTCTTTGGCATTGGTCACAAGCCTTACAAAACATATATGAGTCATGAAACAATGTAGGCCAAAATAATCCACTTTCTAACAGCTTACGAGCTGTTCTTTTTGGACCAAAATGTCCTCCACATGAATAAGAATGGAAAAATTGTAAAATGGAATGAGTTTCATGCTCAAGCACACATCTTCAAATAACTTGATCTGAGCAATACTTCCATAGATAAGGATCATCCCAAGCATAATATTTGGCATCATTTTTTATTTTATTTCTTTGAGGCCTAGACAAATTACTTGGTAAAGTCCTAGTTACTATATAATTAGCAATGTTAGCATACCAAGGACTACTTTTTTTAATAGAAAAGAGATACTCGTCTGGAAATTCATCTTTCAGTGGGGATTCACTTTCACTCGTGATCAATCTGTTGAGATGATTTGCGACCAAATATGTTGTGCCCTTCTTATCACGTATCTCTAAATCAAACTCTTGCTACAAAAGTATCCAATGAACAAGTCTTAGCTTAGATTCCTTCTTCTTGAACAAGTACTTTAGAGCGGCATTATCAGAAAAAAAATAATTACTTTAGCTCCAATTAAATACGACAAAATTTCTCTATAGAAAATACAATAGCTAGAAGTTCTTTTTATGTTGTGTAGTAATTGCTCCGTGCACTATCAAGTGTTCTCGATGTGTAATAAACGACATATGGAGCTCTATCAATTCTCTATCCCAAAACAGCTCCAGCCACATATTACTCGCATCACACATGATTTCAAATGGGAATTTTCAATTTGAAGGTTGGATAATTGGTGCTAACGTTAGCTTTTCCTCCAAACAATCGAATGCATCATTGCATACATCATTGAATTCAAAATTCACATCTTTTGTACCAGCGTAGTTAGGGGATGGGTAATCTTGGAGAAATCCTTGATAAATCTATGATAAAAACCTGCGTGACCAAGAAAGGAATTAACATCCCACACACTTGCGGGGTGAGGCAGAGTTTTATAACAACTATCATAGCTTTATCAACTTCAATTCCCCTAGCTGAAACAACATGTTCTCGAATAATACCTTGATCAACCGAAGGAAGACATTATTTATGTCAATATGATGAAGGGGCCACCCACAAGTGGTGGCAAGAATCGTACAGTAACCAGTTTGACAATCGAGAAGAAACTTTATGTATAATCAATTCCATGTACTTGGAGATACCCTTGGCCACAAAACTTTCCGCATATATTCATGTCTCTAATTAGTGATGTAAGATTAGAGATGAGAGAAAAATAAGAACATATGTTACTAGCACATGTATCTACTATCCAAGAACCTGGTCCAATATCATTAAGCAGACTAAGTGCATAATGAGTTTCAGAGATCTTTTTACTACCTGCAAAATCTGCAAAGTAACATAGTTTTGTGATTCTGGAGTATTATTTCCAAAAACAACATGTACCTTTCCACCAAGATTTTTTGCCACCTCTTGAGCAATAGCATATATATCATGTGCTTATCCTTCCACGTCATTGTGTGTGTTCACTGTATTAGTTCAAGTTTCCACCATATTAGCAGATTGAGCTCATTTATGTTCTTTAGGTTGTTTAAACCAATCCGGATATCCACGTTGTTCAAAGCATTCTGTGATTTCATGCCCAATCATTTGCAGTGATCACACACAAGTTTGGATCTCTCTTCCTTGGTTTTTCTAACATTTCCTCTCCCTATTTCAGTTGTAAAATTTCAATAACGTATGTTGTTGTTCCCTTATTTCCTCTTCCAACATTACCAGATCTTGTTGGCATGGCTACTGATTCAAATGTTTTAGAATTTGAAATTTGGACTGATCTTTGTTTTTCTGTTCGTACGACCATATAATAAGCTTTATTAAGACTAGGCAAAGGCTCCATAAGAAGGATTTGATCCTTTGGCATCATAACTCTCATGAGGAACTCAATCAGTTTAGAGCCCATGTCCATTTCACAGACTCTTTTACGAAGACCACACCTACAACCTCCTCAATTGCAAGCTGGTGGAGGCCTCAAACTGTTGTATTCATCCCAAAGCCTTTTCAGATTGCTCTGGGACCATGAAAGTAAGGAAGAAATTCTAAAAAAATGAAAGATAAAGGAAAAAATTTCATACGAAAAGAGAAGTTTTTTTTGTATATTTTCTTAACTCATATTTTACAATTCACGAAGATAGAGCAATTTATAGACTAGTTACTAACTGTTGGATTGGGTTCCCAATTATGTGGGTGAGCCCAATATCCAATAAATAAAAAGTCCAAGTAAGCCCACTACTTGGTGATATATCTATATATGCAGCCCTAGAAGGTCATAGAAGAGAGATATTCCCACTTCTTCACAAGCATCAGCCGAAACAAGAAGAGAGAGAGAGAGAGAGTTGAAAAGAGTGAAACTCATCTCACGAGCAGACATTTTGCAGAAGCCATATCCGGAGTTCTAACCGTTGGATCGAGCTGTATTTTTGACAGCACGTTCAGAACTTGTGGAAGTATATTCTGAACGGTGGAGATCGTATTTGGAGGTCTGTATTGACGGGAATAGGCCGCGAACAGAAGGTCTGTCTTTGGGCGATTCACTTCTGCACAGTCACGGTGAAAGGGTCGTTTCTCACAAACCAACCGTTGGATCGAGCTGTAAATTGGACAGCACGTTCAGGACAAACAGAGGTTGATTCTGGACGGTGGAGATCAGGTTCTCAGATTCCGAACGTCGGGAACAGTGAACAGAAGTTGGTGTTGTTGGGTGAGATCTTTCTAATCTCCTTGTTGTTGTCAAGTATTGATTGCATTGGCATATTTGTGATAGAATATGTATTGTTGTAGATTGTAATACTTGAATTCTGCTCATAGTGAAGTTTTGGGTGGACTCCGGTCCCGTGGTTTTTACTCCTCACGTTGAGGAGGTTTTCCACGTTAAAATTACTTGTGTTATTGTTTGGTGATTGAGTTGCATTATATTCTTGGTATTGTTTCCTACTAGATTCACACAAGAGAGGGATAATTGATCATTCCGCTGTGTAGACGAATAAGTTGTTTGTTGATTATTCGTGTGTTTATCCCAACACTAACAACCTTGATTTAGAAGAAACTATTGGCTAATGACACATTACCTACTGCTCATGGAAATAAATGTGAGCTGTAAGAGCATGGACTACAGAATTATTTTTTTTTTTTTAAATATTTTGCATTAAATTTGTCTCTGATCTATGGAGAAAGTGGGTTGAGCTATATGGTGAATGAGGAATTGTTAATCCAACATTGTTCAAAGACATTAACCGCCTGTTAGGCTAATAAAAAAAAAAAGAGTTTTTTTTCTTGTGTAGATATTATTTTTTTTTTGGCTCTTTACCGTTAGGGTCATCATTAATGCATTTCTTTTCTTTTTCATAGGACCATTAGAAATGCAATTTAAAAGATGAATATATTTAAAATAATTGTATAAAAAGTATTTAAGAGAGAGAAGAAGAAATAAAGTGGCCGTTAGACTGTTAGGCTCACCAATAATGCATTTTTTAAATGCAATTTAAAAGATGAAGATATTTGAATTAATTGTACTTTTGGACAAAAATAGGAGGACAATTTTTGACGGAAAAGTAACATATTTGTAATATATTATGCATAATATATGAATCAATCATTTTTATGGTTTATAATTTGATACTTCAGTTGCATAATGAAATGTGAAATATTCTTGTTTTAGTTGAAGTAATTATGTTGAATTTGGAGATGTTTTATTGATTTTGATATTTATAGTGAATTTCTTCCATTGATTTATTATCAAATAATATAATATTATGTGAAAATTTTAATATTTATAAGAGTATTATTCAATTTATTTTATCTTTTCTTAATATTTTGTTGTGGGTTTTTTGTATTTTTGTTGGATTTGAATCATTCTTCCAGAATAGACAGATTTGTGGTGGTTTATGCTGCAACTATTAAAATTGATTAAATAACTGTTAAAAAAGTAAATTATAATACATTAATTTTAAGAAAGTTCATTTTAAAAAGATATAGGATTATTTATTTTATTTGAATTTGTTTTTTATCTTGATATTTTTGTATTTTTAGTGGATCAAACTATTGAAGTTGGGTTTGAACTGTAAATATGAAAATAAATTAAATACTTCTTTTATCAAACCTAAGATGATAATTATTTTCAGGAAATGATTTTTTGTTTAAAAGATTACAGGGCAAGAGGAGGCCATTTTGATGATCATAATGGTGTGAGTTGAATAAAGTTTCTTACTTTTCTTCATTTTCATTCGGTTATTTTAATAAATCTTTGTGTGTAAGTTAGTAGTTTTTATATATAGTTGCTGCGTAAAAAATTCATTAATATATTTATTATTTTTATTGAAAATTAAACATTATATTGATGTGCCAAACATTAGCTAGTAGTATGCAAACACACGGTAAATATGTGAGCAGCTCTGATTTTAGTTATTTTACTTACATAAAGGAGACGTTAAAGAGACTACTGGGACGACAAGCGAATGTAGCAAGAAGAATAAAACATGTTTGATCAAAGTACACAACCTCAAGACTGAATGCATTGTTCTCCTATGTAAATTGTTGATGCATATATTTATTTCATTTTATTCACAAATTAACATTATTTTTAATTCGTATTAGCACGCTTTGAAGAAACAAAACTCCAATATCCAATTAATATTTTTCACATTATGCAAAAATAGTTAATTTGATCGGAAGGAAGAATAATAAATTGTGTTATTAATTGTTAAGAAATATTGCAAGGGAAATAAAGTTAAGTAGGTAGGTGGCGCTGGAAAACCAGAGCAGGAGAATCAACCATCATTTTCATTGAGTTGAACTCAAAAGTCACAAATGGCTTTGATTGCAGAACTCTTCTCGTCAGCTCCTCTCTCTTATCTGACTCTATTTCTGAAACCTTTGCTGCTCCAACAACTCTCACTCTATATATATATATATATATATATATATATATATATATATATATAAATAGATACAAAAAAATAATACATTATATCAAAATAGTAATTTAGTAATCAACCAATTTTTATTAGAGTGTGTTTCTTGTACATCAGGTGCAACACGATTTAAAGTATTCCTTGTTTACTTATAAAGTATGATTTTTTTTAAGATAATTAATCATAAGTAATACATTTTAAGCAACAAGTAATACTTTATAATTAAATAAGTAATACTATATAGTTAAACTAGCAATACTTTAAATTGTGCACCCGATATACATAAGTTTTTGCGTGTTTATAATTAAGAAGACAACATCAAGATTCATGTGTTGACTAACTAACCTGGTTTCCATCTGGCAAGTGTACTCAAGAAGCTGATGAGGAATATGCCCGCTCAGACCACTGTAATAAAACCCCATTAAAAGTCATTATCTCCGCAAAGGTCTCTTTACGAGTAGGGAAATTAGTTTATTTTTTATTTTTTGAGGCATTCTTAAATTATTTTCAAAGTTACCAGCCTGAATATAGAATTATTATTTTTGCCAAATCCTAAAGAGTAAAACTTGGAGAAAAGTTCACCTGAAGCAAGGGAGGGACAGTTTGATTTGGGGAGTGGTGAAAAGCCTTTTTAAATCAAGGTGATGAGGGGCAGATGCTGCTGTCATTAAACACAGCCCAATATGAATCATACACACATGATACAGCCTAGCCTATGTAAACAACTTTCAAGAAATAATAATAATAATAATAATAATTACCAGCAGTCTTGATGGTGATACTGCAGGAATGTGTTGGTTGTTGGTCCTTCATTTCTGTGATCTGTATGTGGTTGTAACTCTTACAATTGCCTAAGCCGTTGATATTCAGAAACCCTCCTTTTTTTCTGTCAATGTCTTTGCTGGTGTATTAGTGCTTTTGTCTTCTGCTTCAACACAAATGGATCCATACCCTTAATTATTATTATAATAATAATAATAATATTGGGTTATTATATTTCTTTTATTCAATTCGAATCTTTCTTCATTACTTCTAGATTAATTTTTTGTTTTGATTCCTGGAATTTCATCTTCAATGCTACAACAAAAAAGCCCTTCAGTGACAGTTTTTTTTAGCAGATAATTATGGTCAATAATATAAGTTTATGGGACGTCAGGTTGTCACAAAACACACTATAAATTATTGGAAACCATTTTTAGAGATATTTTGAGGTACTAATGATCAGCAGACATCGTTTCAAATAATATTGTAATCGTTCTCAAATAATATTGTTATCGTGATCGACGACTTGCTATTATTTTGATACGATCACTTTTTGTTGTCTCAAAAAAATCAGTTTGTTGCAACGTACACAAGATTTCATCCTTAGCTAACCAATTAAATTCACCATTTGGAGTGATTATATATGTACATAAATAAATTATGATTTATTGTTGTTGATAGAATATTATTAGTAGATGTAATTAAATTTTTGTAAGATATGAGCTACCTTTGAGAAATTGGCAGCTTGACTCAGAACTCCAAGTTCCTGTAACATGATCGGTTAAAGTTACTGTTGCATTTGCAGTAGAATCAACTCAACTCCATCATTAAATAACTAGACCAAAAATTAATGAATAACAGTATATTCTAAATACTATGTAAGAATATATATATATATATATATATATTTGTGTGAAATTTCACCAACCTTTTGAGCATAATCTCTGACTTCATCGCTGCTGATAAGCACCTTCGCATTCCATCTATTCACAAATAACAAACACATAGTGAGTTAATAACACATTTGCATTTCAAATATAGCTTGTGTTCTTGAACTATGTCTGGATTGAAGAATTTGATTCGAGGAGAAGTATTAGATTGAAATCCGGCCAAAAACGAGTCAGAAAATACCTCGAGATCAAGCTATGAATTTCAAATTTATCGTAAAATATGAATCTATAAAAACGATAGCAATGGAATTGTAAATATATAGCCAACATCCATGTAGCTGAAACTTACGCGCGGGAGGGTGATGAACCACTCTTTACAGTCCCAGCAATCACCACTAACTGTCAAACATTATTGGTAAATCAAGAAATTAACATATTTAATTTACTGATCATAAATTATGCTTAATACATACAGATATAATCAAGTTAAGTACCTCATCAAACGCACCAAAAGAGCTGTCTTCATAACTGCCAAGATAAAAACCTCCTAAAGTATATCTGCCACACAATACATAAATCATTTGAAAAATACATAAAATATCCGATAGAGGAAAAGAAAACTGTAATGGAGAACTAATTATATATGCATACCCTAGGGTTTCATCTAGTGTGAGTTCTTTGGGGATGAAAGGCCGAATGCTGTCAGCTTTAACAAGATGAATTTGGTACAGCCCACTGCAACATGCATCCAAATCATCAATTCCTTCTAAACATTACTTCACACACACACACGCACGCATGTGTGTGCATGTTTGCATATATATGATCACCATGTGATTATTAACAAGTTGGAAAAAGGGATTGAAACTTGCCTGCCCTTGTAAACGAAGGGAGATTTCCCGAATCCAGATGCTATCATCAAGGCTTTCATGGCGAATGAAAATGCTAAAATACCTTTGGATCCAATCAGTCATATATCATTTTTTTTTTCCATATAAACCAGCTCAGTTATATAGACATCTGTCAATATATAACGTGCAGTGATACTTAAGTATATTTTTATATTTTAATCTGGCAAGTTGAGTGGATCCAGGATTAGATTATTGATTCATTATAGAATTCAGACAACTACATATATTTGTTTTTTGAAGAATTCAAAACGACTACACTAGAATCAATATGTAGGAGCCTTATCATTGATCACTGAGACAAACAAGGCGGGCTGGCGGCTAACTCTTCTTACACAAAGTTTTTATTTTAGTTAATAAATTCAGTAGCCGCCGCCCCCGTGTTTCAAAGGGTACACAAGTACACATATATTTCTGCCGATTCACCAACCCTCGATATTCTAATAAGAAATTAGATATTATTATTATGTATATCTATAATTTTAGTCCCATTTTGAATAATTAATGATTTTGGACCTTTCTATTTTATTTCGTATTTAGTCTTATGTTTCAAGACTTTAATACATGACATTGTTAATTATTATGTCATTAGATATGTATGGCGGGTGGAGATTATGTTTTGAAATAAGGTGTTTGCTGAACACACCACCAATTTTTTTACTCTCTACACCATATTAATTTTTTGTAACATACGTAGCCTTATTTTAAATTTTAAAAAATAAAATTCTAACATTTACGTTGGGTCCTTTTCTTTCGACAAATTGCTAATGGTGCAGTGTCTGATAAAGAAAGGCCATGTAGTGGCAGTGAGTGACGACGACACAAATGATGCATGAACGTTGAAAGAAGCTGATATCGGACTTTCAATGGGGATTTAGGGAACTGATCAATTGGCTAAAGAGAGCTCTGATATTGTCATCTGGCCTGGATGATAATTTTGCTTCAATTGCATAGTGTTGAGGCGGGGGCGATGTGTTTCCAACAACATTCAAAAATTCATCCAATTTCAGCTGACGGTAAACGTAGCAACTCAGGCAATCAACCGCAGTTAACATATTCATAAATCAAAATTTGAATGAGATGATAAATATGTGAGGGTGACAACTCAGTTAATCTAAGGTGATACTTGAATTAGGGTTCAAATCTTTTATTTTATGTTGTATTTTATCTTATATTTTAAGAATGTTACTAAACACACCACAATATTTTTAATGCAGAAATTTTGGCTTTTGATCCTTTAAGCAGAGGGCCAATTGGTCCTGGATTTAATATTTTTTGTGCCAAATTGAAATTTTTTATCATTTTAGTCTTAAACATTAAATAAGTCCCGAAACTAATGTATGCAAAAGCACATATATCCTCCCTAAAAACAAGCTAGACTTACGTGGCCATGGTACTATTTCAGCAAGGGCAGCTGTAATTTTCATATGTTACAACTATGGAATCTAATGCTCTCAGTGTTCACTAAGACAAATCTGTAATTCCTTCAACAGTGGGATAAAGTGCATATAATAGGTCACTTAGCTACATGAAGTTAAAAAGAATTCCAGCACACATAGCATCCGAAAAACGCTCTTGCAGCCAATTCGTGTTTACATTTTAGAGTTTTGCACTTAATCTAAACAAATTTTAGTTTATTGAAACTCCTGAGCTAATGGTACTACTATCTCAAAGATGAAATACTTTATTTTAGGACAATGACCCAACATTGAGCATTAGTTAAGACGTATTTTATTTTATGGGGAGAGATTCCAACATCAACTCGACTTAGCTTGTTACATTTCAATTTTAGTTGGTCTCTTTTATTGCAATCCAAAAGCTCTTCTTCAAGTCTCTGTATTAACTTTTGTAACAGATTAGGTTCTTTTTGTATTTTAGTTTGAACAATTGTAAGTTATTGTTATGTATTATGACCAATGCCAAATTCCATCATCCATTATTCTCACATACGACTTAATTATTTGACAATTAAAATTAAACCATAAAATTTATGACTTTAGATGTGTCATAGTTAGGGTTGCAGGTCTGAAGGACATTTTCATTTATTAAGTATATCCCACTAAAAAATCAAAGCATAAATTATAAATTATATATTAGTCCCAAACCATCAAATTATAAAATGTATAAATTAATCTTAAAATCTAAATCATAGGTGGTAAATGTTAAATTTGAATCATGACCATGAAATATAAACCGAACTCATAAACTTTCAACTTAGTAGGCCACAAAAGATATAGATTATTCAATTTTTCAAGTTGGACATGGAAAAAAGTGGGACAAAACATCCAAGTGAGATTATTAGCTTTGGACACTCTTCATTAACCATATGTATCAACTCCAATATTGTGAAGGATAAAATATAAACCTTTCAATTATCTTTAGTTCCTAGTAAACATTTGGGGTGTTATTATTTTTGGAGGATCCATTTTTGAGATTTCAACTTTAGATAATTTTCTCAATGTCCTTCGATCAATTAAAAACTATAAATATATAACATATAATTTAATAATAATAAATCCATCTTCGATCATCAAAAAACTAAATTACTTCCGTACACCGGACTCAAGAAGTTCTTTCAAAGAATTTATGTATCCTTTGATTTTATCGTAAAGGAATTTGAATGATCTTTTGTTTTGTGAAAACTATTTTCCATGTCCAATGTCCTATAGTAGTTATAGACAATGACTACTGAGCTTTCATAGAAACTTGTCTGTTTATTTCTAAAATATTACTAATTGTGAAAAAAAAATTCCATGTCCAAAGTCCTAGTTGTTACAGACAATGACCAATGAATTTTCATAGAAAAATTGTCTATTTGTTTGTAAAATATTAACAAACATTGAGAGAGAGAGAGAGAGAGAGAGAGTGCGTGTGTTTTGTTGTTTCCTTAATTTCTATTAAAAAAATCACTAATGTCTTTAGGTTGTGTTTATTTTTTATGGAAGAAATTAGGGTGAATTAGATAAGAGTATAATAAAATATGGGATTAAAATTTAAAATATATATATATATATTTGACATTTACTTGAATTAATTTTGAGCAAAAATAGAGATAAAGAAATACATTTAATTTAATGCAGAAAACTTATATATATACATTGGGTGATGTGCAATTCGGCATAATGTATTATTTGTTTAATGAATAAATATTATTTATTTACTTAAAAAATATTACTACTGATTTGTTAACTTGAAAAAACTAGTGATATTTTTCAAGTAAATAAGTAATATTATAGATTTGATCTACGGTAGATCGGATGCAAAAGAAAATCACTTCTAATTTAGTGTCAATGGAAATAATGTTAATATAAAAATCAAAGAACTTTTATAATCAAGATTGTATAAAATAATTAGGAAAACATAGGTTAAATATAAGGAGAAGTTTAGACGAAGAGTCCAAAACGAATTATTCAAATTTGTATACAGAAAATATATAATATAAAAAATGAGTGACATTCTTTTTGAAAAACCAAAATAAAATTGCTAAGTAATTAAAAGGAAGGGGTAGTGGTGCTTTGATCTACCAATGCTATGCAAATAAGTTTCGGATCTTCTGGGTTTGCAGTCCTCAGGGGAAGGAAAGTATAGTTTGCAATGGGTGTTAGCACGACAAGTGCTATGTTGTAGACAGTTGCAATCATGTGTCCCATATCAGGGATATCTAGCCAGTGTCGTCTATAGGCTCTCTCCTCAAAACAATGTAATGCATCTTCAACTTCCCCAACACGTCCATGTTCTTTGAATATTGGTGCATACATTTCTCCAAAATTTTGTAATTCATGGATCAAGTCACAACGAACTCTAGACCACGATTCTTCCCCATAGTTCATTAACTCAGCAATTGCACGAAATCCACAATGTCCGTCTCCTCTAACATTCTTAGTTCCACAAACATATGGCCGAAAGGTAGGTGGAATATCTTCAAAAAATTCAATATCCTTGTTTGTGGTAACAACATTACATGCACGACGAACCTTTTGCTTTTCTCTACGAGTGAAACTAAACATAGCACTGGACACATTTTCTCCACTTATGAAAATTGTTTCATCCACTGGTGAACAACTGTCATTGATGGATTGAACATACTCAAAAGCACTTGGATCTCTTTTGGTTGAGTTGTTTTTTTTTGTTTTTGCTTTGGTAGGACGTCCACGTGTACGTGGTTGGACTTGTGGTTCAATGAGGGATGATGTAGTTGGGTGTGTAAACTCTCTTAACCTCTTCAACATTAACAACTTCTCTGATTCATCATGTGCACCTTCAAATTGATTGACAATTTCATCAAGTGTCTTCTTGAAAGTATTATTTATGTCATCCGATATATTTTTATTGACTCCATCCACAGGTTCCATATCAAGCTTTCTCCAAAATCTATCAACTCTATATAGTGGGATAGGCATATTCCCCCGAACATATTCAGATAGCTCATGAGCACATGGAAGACCACAAGTTTTTCGCAAAATACACCCACATAATAAAGGATCCATGCCATTTTCTCCAACACCAACCATTTCATCCAAAATCATATCCAAAGCAGAGATAGAAACCATACTCCTTAACATTTTGAATACAGGAGATGAGTACCTATGTTGAACTATGGTGATGCTCTTCTCGAACGAACTTTTGATTGCATTATGCGATGTTTCGAGAAGGATGAAATTTTTTTCCCAACACGTTTCAAAATTCCCTGTACTCGATTGAAGTTGTTTTTTCAACTTGGCATGCTGGCCCTCCGCCCTATATTACACAAAAAAAACACTAATGATCATATAACATACAATATATACAGAAATAAAAATATAATATAGCATATAAATGACGGCTGATTATTTATTACCTGTTTGTTGTGGTATTTTCAAAATGCATCAAGTTGTTTACCCAACAAGAAACAAATCGTTCCTTATATCCATTTATCCAATTGTCCAAGACATATTTCACAGCCTCTTTTTTATAGGAAAAATCATTCTGAAACCGCTGCAGCAACTCTTCGAACATGTGCTCTGACTCGGCAAAAATCAACGAATTCCAATTGCAATAAAATGAATTCCATTGTTCCTTTGTACTAAAGTACTTATTGCATTTGGCCATTACATTTCTGTTGATGTGCCACCGACATAGCAAATGACGAGAACTAGGAAAAGTTATCTCAATTGCATTAATCAATGCAAGTTCTCGATCGGTTACAAATATTCTGGGTAGGTTGGATTGGTCCATCAAATCTTTAAGGACATTGCATGCTCATAAGTAATTGTCCTCCTTTTCACATTCTAGATAGGCACATGCAACTGAAAATGTCATGTTTGTGGAAGTCACCCCAACAATTTCTAACAACGGTAGTTTGTAACAGTTTGTTTTGTATGTACAATCCATTAACAAGACATTTGGAAAGGCACGCAACAACTTCACACTTGTCGGATGGGCCCAAAACATATCTCTGACAGCATCTGTTTGCTCACACCGCCTAGTATGGAAAAAAAATATTTCTCTTTAAGTTTACCCATGAGATATTGCATTTGTGACCTGCCACAGTATTCGACTTGTTTGTTCTTCTGTCGAATATTGTAAATAGTCTTTATCGTGGATTTATTTTCTGTATACCTCTTCTGCAAAGTAAACAATATGTCCCTAGGACGGCTATTACCCGTAGAGAGATCAGACACCAATTTCAATTCATCCTTACTTAAACGACCAGCATAAAAGTGACCCTCTAAATATCTTGTCAACTCATGATTATGCGAACCACAAATAACCTCCAAGGCCCATGCATCAGTCTCTTTATAATATGTTCCTTTTAGACGAAATGGACAATCACATTTCTTGGTTCCGCGACGACGATTCTCAATTGTTTTATTCTCTACCTCTTCCAATTCTCTTCCACATTCCTTTGTTTCCTGATTTTCACTTTTCTCTTTGCTGCTCTGTTTTTTTTATGTGGACGATATTTACCCCCTCGTTCGCAACCTAATCACAAACGAGGTCGTCTGCATTCATCTCCAATTTCTGACCTCATCACAACCACTACCATGCCTAATGGGATAGCCTTTTCACGTACCCAAGAAATCAAATTTTCTCGTGATTCAAACAAATCCATTGTATTAAACATATCTTGGTAATCAACAACCAGCTCATTGTTATCTGAAATAAAAGCACTTGTTCTTGATGTCTCCTGAAAATAACATTAAATGAATCATAAAACAACCAACAAAAGTACAAGACAATTCCTGTTCGGCCTGGAACAGCCGAACATGCGTTCGGCCTAAGGTAGCCGAACAGAACAGGATATGTTCGGCCTTGGGTCGCCGAACGGAAAGTAACGTGTTCGGTCATATGACGCCGAACACTGCTTGAAGTGTTCGGTTGCTATCGGCCGAACGTTTCTGCTTACGTTCGGCTGATGCAGGCCGAACGCTTCCGAAATTCTGATACGCAGAAGGTTTCTGCTGGCAGATTTTTTTTATATAATTTCATAACATTACAATAAAATATTTGAAAAACTTACCGAATTTACATATAAATGTTGATTGTCCATGGATATAAGGAAAAAGGATGGTGAATAAATCAAATTTTTTAATTGAAATTTTTAGGATTTGAAATGAAAGAGGAAGAGAAGATGAGTTGGGAAGAAGAAGAAGGTTCACTGCCATGTAAGAAGAAGAAAAAGAAGAAGTTTAAAATGAAATAAATTAAGGGTATAATTGTTATTTTATATATGGGTATTTTTATAAAAAAATGTAATATAGCGTGGAGAGTAAAAAATAAAGTGTGGATAGCAACTCCCATAAATAATTCCAAACTTAGTAGAAAGGACAATGTTGTAAATGAACATCACTTTTCAAAAGCAGGATACATAATCCAATCCTGGGGATCAAATTCACCTTTTTATAATGGAAGTAAATGAGTGATAATTCTCCAAAAAATTGTATATACTGATAAAGGATTAGAATCTCTAGCACATAGGAAATGCTCTTCACCAACAAGAGCAGACTGGTTAACTGTGGTTAAAACTTAAGATAATTATTCTTTGGATCAGCGAGGATTCCTTTCTAATATCAGGAAAAATAAAATGTCGAATTCATCTTACTCGTGCAATACCAGAATTTTGTGCGGTAAATTTAACAAAGGGTGTAACCAAAACCCTCATTTCTTACATTCATTCATTTTCCCAAATCACCACCAATTCGTCGATTTCACTTCCCATTGCCGATTAGTTTCCATCGTCGATCAAAGAAAGTCGCCGTTTTTCACGATCTACAGCAAGAAAGATGCTGGTGCCGCATTTGAAGAAGCGTGTTTTTCCAGTGGGGAGAATGCCGCCGAGTCATTTACATGCGTCATGAAGTTCGGAGGCTCCTCAGTGGCATCGGCGGAGAGGATGAGAGAGGTTTCTCATCTCATACTAAGTTTTCCCGAGGAGAACCCGATCATTGTTCTCTCTGCCATGGGAAAGACAACCAATAATCTTCTTCTCGTATGTGATCACGCAAAATCAGTTGTTTGGTTATTCTTGATTATGTGAAAGTTTTTGGATTTCAGTTTTAAACGATTTCATGAAGTTGGATTTTTAGGCTGGAGAGAAGGCCGTGAGCTGCGGATTTACTAACGTGTCAGAAATTGAGGAGTTGGCCTTTGTCAAAGAACTCCATCGCAGGTGTTTGTTAGCTTGTCATGACAATTGGATGCCGTGTGAAGTTTATGTTACATAAAGGACAATGATATCCTGTTTATTTGTTCGTTTTTTTGCGCGCGTGTGTGTGTGTGTGTTTTTTGCACATTGCACCTCAATCTGATGCAGTGAAGCAAAAGACATTTGACATTGTGTTGCATTGAACTATCTGGTCTACTACATTTATGTATAATATTAATAATTGTGGTTTGCAGAACAATAAAAGAGCTTGGAATCGATGGTTCTGTGATTACGGGTGAGTATTGATTTGTAATTTGTGGGTTTCCTTAAAATGAACTAATTTTACAGTGGGAGGATGATGTAGAGCATTTAATTTGTTGCTTTAACTTATGTTTTGGGGTGAAACAAAAGTTGATTTGGTTAATGCTAGCACCCATAATCAATCCATTATGTAATTACTTATCTTTCAACTTTCTTATTTGTTGAAGTAGCTTGATTGCAGTGTCATTCCAGACATGAGGTTTATTGTGGCAAACTCCAGAAAGAGAGATATAGAGTGTGTCTGTGTGTGTGTCTTAAATGGGCGTTGCATTAGTATTGTGAACTAAGAGATTACTTGGCTTCAACAACCATTTATCCTACAAATCACCTATAACTCATGAACAAAATTGTTGGGAATGATTATTTATAATCTCCATGTAGAACATGGCAATGTGTGAGAACAATTTAGTTAAAGAATTGAAGTGCATATGAAACAGAACTGTTAAAGATAAATCTCCTGGCTTGTAAATAATAACCAACTACTATGCCTATAATTTATTTGCCTCATGGAACTACTACCTTATAATATGATTATTCATGTATTGATATCCCCTTCTGATATTTGCATAAACTTTCATTGGGCTTCTCTCCAGAACAGCTGGAAGAACTGGAGTTGCTTTTGAATGGAATCGCCAGATTGAAGGAGCTGACGCTTCGAACTCAAGACAAACTTGTGTCATTTGGAGAGTGCATGTCTACAAGAATTTTCGCTGCTTATCTAAATAACATTGGCATTAAAGTACAGCAAGTATGTTTTCTGCTCTTACTTTGCGATCTCGATGATTATCTAACTTAGCCCAAAAAACAACAGCCACAAACGTTTACTGCCTGGCTGGATTTTGTTTCTTAACACAACGTAATAGAACTATAACTAAAGAGAAAAAATCTTGAATGCAAAGCTGTGCGGAACCCAAGAACAACCAAATTTCAATTGGAGATAAATAAGATGCTTTTTTGTTGCTCAGATCGGCATACTAATTACTTTTGTCAGTTTGAGGCACCTTAGGCCTCCCAAAATTTGAGAAGATTGAAATTTGAGTGCTTCGTTTGTGTACTTTTTTTATGCAAGTGAAGAAAGGGTAAAAGAACAAGCATAATTTTTTTCTATCTTTGTGTTCAGCCTAGAAATA
This sequence comes from Caryopteris x clandonensis, assembly GCA_028749325.2. Taxonomy (NCBI): domain Eukaryota; kingdom Viridiplantae; phylum Streptophyta; class Magnoliopsida; order Lamiales; family Lamiaceae; genus Caryopteris; species Caryopteris x clandonensis. The sequence continues at coordinate 6,780,129 of JAPYKT020000004.1, forward strand.
GAGGAGAAGATTATTGTAGGTATAATAAATAAAGTTTAATAGGTTTTAGCTTCAATTTTTTGATAGCTGCCTCTTCTAGTGTCTGTGAATTTAGTTCCAGTTCAATCTAGTGCGCACTAAATAACCTTTCAACCATCATTTTGTTTACATAATCTCTTCACTAAAACACGTGTTAAATATTCTTGGTGGCAAACACTCATCTGATTAATTATGTATATCTGTGAAAATGGATGGTCTTGCACATCCTGTGCTACATTTTCTAGTAACGGTGATCTTATAATGGTCCGTGTACATTGCAGTATGATGCATTTGACATTGGATTTGTCACAACGGATGATTTCACAAATGCAGAAATTCTGGACGCAACCTATCCTGCTGTTTCCAGTAAATTACACGGTGACTGGACCAACAATCGTGCTATTCCCATAGTCACCGGATTCCTTGGAAAGGTTGTCTCTGAATTAACAGTTGCATATCTGGTCTTGCTGAGGTTGTAAAAAGTGATCTGATAGGTTTGACCAATGCTATCATGATTACGTATAAAAGCTGCAGTTTGCTTCTGCAGGGATGTAAATCTGGTGATATTACCACTTTCGGCAGAGGTGGCAGTGACTTGACAGCTACTGTTATTGGAAAAGCTTTGGGTTTACCAGAGATTCAGGTAGGCATAGACACTGCCTTATTGTAGCTATTGTTATCACTTTAACAATGATAAAAGTATTATCCAGTTCTGCTTCAATCACTTAACAGGTCTGGAAAGATGTCAATGGTGTTCTCACCTGTGATCCCAGTATTCATCCAGGTGCAAAACCTGTGCCTTATTTGACTTTTGAGGAGGCAGCAGAGCTTGCTTATTTTGGAGCTCAGGTTGTAATATTTTAGTTTCTTGTTTGTCTTGGATATATTGACCTTTAAGCATCAAATGCCCTTCTAGAAACATGAATAAGGTTTGGAGACAAGAAAAGAATAGGGAAAAAACAGAATGACCAACCAAGTAAAACAGAATTTCTTTATGGCATAGTTTGAAAACATATATTGAACATATAACGTATTTTCTGTAGGTTTTGCACCCACTTTCAATGAGACCAGCGATGGATGGTAATATTCCAGTTAGGGTTAAGAACTCTTACAATCCTAAAGCCCCTGGTACTCTCATCACCAAAAATAGAGATATGACCAAGGTTTGTAATTTGAGGATCTCGAGATTTAGATGGAAGAGCTCAAAGCATTGACCTTGCAAAAAAAATAAATTACAGGCCCTACTTACCAGTATAGTCCTAAAGCAGAATGTCACCATGCTGGATATAGCCAGCACTCGTATGTTGGGTCAGTTTGGTTTCCTGGCAAAGGTGAATAATAATTTTCACTATCGAAAATATGACTTGTTCTTTTCACTTTGAACCTATGAATATTAATAAGTATTTGATATTCATTTAATTAAGGTGTTTGCAATATTTGAAGAATTGGACATCTCTGTGGATGTCGTAGCAACCAGTGAAGTCAGTATCTCTTTAACACTTGATCCATCAAAAATTTGGAGCAGAGAACTAATTAAGCAGGCAAGTTATCTTTTTTAATCTTAATCATCCAAAAAAAAAAAAGATTATAAATATATTTTTGTTGACCCTGACCAGGAACTTGATCGAATGGTTGAGGAGCTCGGAAAGGTTGCCTTCGTAAAGCTACTGCCACACAGATCAATTATCTCCCTCATCGGAAACATTCAGTATTCTTCTCTAATATTAGAAAAGGTTTTTCTTTGATATTAACCATCTGGACATCAAAATGTCATTTCTTGTATTTAAAAGTGCTTTCATTTTCATCACTTTTTGTTCCTCCAAATGAAATTGGTTCTAATTGGCAGGCCTTCAGCGTCTTCAGGAGGCTTAAAGTGAATGTCCAGATGATCTCTCAGGGAGCTTCAAAGGTGGTTTTATCACAAAACCATACATAAAATACCACAATGCCGTCATTTTATATTTTGAAGTGGAAGCTATATTTTTTCCCCAGGTTAACATGTCGCTGATTGTAAACGATGGTGAAGCTGAACAGTGCGTGAAGGCCCTTCACTATGCCTTCTTTGAGAGTGATGGAATCTCGGATTCGGAACTGGACATGGGTGGTGGTGCATTTAGCAATGGAAATGTGGAGACCATTGAAGTAAATTAGTTTTTTCTTTTTTCCTGTTTGAAGGAGCGTATCCACAGTGTTCGTTATGTTTTCAGGAAATATTATCATGTGATATGCAAGAGCTTAGGTGTGGGAATCCCAAATATCTGGAATGATAAGTTTATTGGGTGCCAATATTTATGCTAATCCAGTAGAAGAAAGCTTTATTTAGTTGAATATAGTAGTGACAACTGTATTTGTTTTGAAATAATTCTGCAATCGTGAACATATCGAAACTTGTTTGGATGAGGTTCAAATGGTCGGGGAAGTTTGTGTGTGTGTTTTATTAAAAAAAAAAAATTGAAAGTACCAAAGTTGTAAAATGTGCGTTTTACCTATTTTGTTATGAGGTGCTAAATTTGTACTCCACTGCACAAGAGTTATGTTTCTTTAAACTCTGTGTAAAGAACCAAATAGAGTATTTCTCCGAATATTTGGTTAATCTTTACAACAGCTGTGATAAGTGCTAAGTGCTAAACGCAAGTCACGCTGCTTTTTTTTTTTTCTTTTCTTTTGTTTTAAATTCAAACAATTTTTTAAAGTTATTTTTATTTATTATATATCAAATTAATTCTTTTGTCGTGATATATAAATTTAGACCATATATTACAAAAATATTATACCTATTTTTATGAGTTGAATTATTTTTTTTATTTTGATATATATGTTGGATTTAAATAAAAAATATTATATTTTTATTTGAATATGAGCTACAAATATGTTAAATTATTTTATACTATGGGTATTATACTATATAATAATATAATTTATTGTTTCACCTTAATATTTTTTAGTATTATGAAATGTTTGCAATTTGAGTTTAATGAATTAAGTGGGACAGACAATTTGTATTTGGTTTAGCCATTTAGACTCTAAAATTCTCTAGAAATGTTTTACAGATTATTATTTGTTAGATTAAAATTTTAAGAAAATAACAATATTATATCATAAAAATCTATTTAAAACTGAATAATAGCTATATATATCATGATTTATATAAACTTTCTTAGTAATAATAATATAATTTCATCACGTATTATTATTATTATTATTATTATTATTAATATAAAATATATTATATTTCGTACATTATACAGATAGAGGTTAATATAAATTTTAAATTTGAAATACTGATTTAGGCTAATCTATTAAAATCTAATTATTTTAAATTATTTCTCTACAAATTTCGTGTCGAACGCATCTAGTCTAATATTAAATTGGGCATAGAACTTTAATATCTAATTTTGTGATAAAAAAAAATAAATATTCTATTTTTGACAACATATAAATCAGTGTCAAAACGACAGTAAATAATCCTCTGTTTTCTCATTCTGTCAGGATCCAGTTGAATTTCTTTAATTTTTCGTCTTTCAGTCAGTTGAACTGGTTTAGCAAACCTCCAATTAAATTTATTGATTGCAGAAATGGTGGAGAGGTTTTTCTTAAGGCCCAATTCGAAGTTCCATCAGTCCGAACCGATTTCTTTCCTCTCTGGCCCTCCTAGCTCGTAAATACTCTTGAGCTATAACTTTTATTTGTATTTCTTTTTACGCAAGTTAACCTGAGGATTGTGCAAATTTTCTGCAGCGGTAAAACCTCATTGCTTTTCCAATATGCATTCAACTGCGCAGCGGAGGGCAAAGTTGTAGTTATCCTGTGCAACCGGCGCAAGCTAGAAACAAATCCTCCGTTCCTCTCTCAGGTATCCAATTTCTGATTTTTTATTTTTTTATTTTTTTGTCCTTAATTCTCATAAAGTCCATTTCGTGTCTAATAATTCGAGGGTGTTGATCCGTCTTCCGAGGTATTCCGCAGAATTCAAATCAAGTTAGTAATTACTCATCACTCTTGATAACGTTTGGCGTACTATCACACTTCTTTGATTAGTCGAGTAGTAATATTTTTCATTTTACATTTGCTTAAAGGTATGTGGAAGATGATGAGGGGATCAAGAACTATTTGGCTGCATTCCACTTGCATGATACATTTCCGGTTTCCGTTATCATCGATGATTTTGCTGATTTTTTCTATGAAAGGTAAAATGTTCCTCTACCATTAATTTGATGTTTGATCCTCCCTACAATTATTTAGGTCGCATTTGGATTCAAGGATTTCAAATCCATCCAACTTGGGGTGGATTTCAAATTCACCAAAATCCTTTGAAATTTAGTTCAAAATGAAATTGATGGATTTCATATTCATCTTCAAATCCTTCAATCCAAATGGAGCCTTAGTTTTGGAGTGGGGAACCTCTATGCTACCCAATGGAGTTAATGCACTACCCCATGGGTTAGCATAGAATCACTCGCCAGTAAGTACCCTGTGTGTGTGTGTGTGTGAGAGAGAGAGAGAGAGAGATGTTGTTAGGTTGTTTTTGTAAAGTCTAGATTTTGCAGTTGCTTATTATATGGTGCTAGGCTCCAAATTCTAGCTCTTATGTACTGATTTTTTTCAAAAGTTTAATAAGCTCCCTCGTTCGATTTCTCAAAGGAATTGCCAAGAGAGATACAACAGCCCTCGAGGAAGAGACTTGGCAATGGTTCGAGTCTTAGCACTTTGTCGAAATGTAATTGATCTTGCTAAGTGAGTATTTTCTATGCTTCTGGTCTCTTTTTTTTACTAATTCTTTGCATTCTTACGATGGTTATTCGAGTGTTAATGTTTACTGTGGCAGTAAAAGAGATCATTGTGAACTTCTATTATCAGACACTCACAAAGGCGACTCGCCGAGGCTGCTCTACATTTACAAGAGATGGGTCTCCTGCATTTACATTATCAGTGGTAAATCTGGTTAGTTTCCATTTAATATTTAATTTTCATTATATTAAGAGTCCTTTGCTTTTCTGTTGTAGGAGATGATGGCGCAGGTTCGTTTATCCTTAAGAACAGATATTCAGATACTGCGAAGGGGAAGCAAACTGGATCTGCAAAGTACTCCATAGCACTTCAGAATCTGGTACTGGAGGGTCTTGGTGAGGCTAGTGAATATGAAACTTAAATTTCTGTTGAATTACTCCTTTTTCATGATTGATCAGTTTAGTATTATGTGTAGAACCCTCTTATTATCACCTGTGACATATTGGGTTTGCCAAGTTCATAACTAGAGAAAGATATCCTTTTACCAAGTTAGTGGATTCTGGTGTTTTAGTATGACAATATCTTATGTATCCACTTCCTAATAGCACATACTTTGCATTTTTAGGTTGTGTCTGGATTGGGGGAGATTATAAATAAACTTTGACCTCGATATGCCTTTGCACCATGCCTCTGCTGGTGTTCATTCGATTTAGGTTTGCTAATATTTCTGAAATGTCTCCTGTGGATTTTGTGTTGATCCCAACTATTTATGATTAGCTCATAAACTGTTGATATTAAATCCTCCAGAGATTTGTTGGTTTCACAAAAATCATGATTTACAAACAAAATACAAGAAGAAAGATGTGTGATGTGTGGCATATCTCGAAAAATAAAAACACAAAATTGTTCATTGACTTTCGTCTTTTTAGTGTGCCACATATTACATTATCTCATCCCTTCGTTTCTGTATGTGTGAAATAAAGAGTATCTTTTAGAATTTAGTATATTCAACATGTGTACTTTGTTACTATCAGCTTTATCAATTATTACTCTTGGTCTTAAAAAAATGTCTTATTTTTAATCATAGAAATAACATTCTATTTTTAGAACTTTTATTACCAAGTATTATTATATTAGTCCAATTGTTACTGATAATTTTGTAGGTCAACTCTACTGTTTTTGCTAAGTACATTCCACCTTTGTGAAAAAAACTTGTATAAGATGGTTTTAATGTATATAATATATTCATGATTGTTGTCTTTAAGTATATTTTTGGTTTTTACGATTGTTGTCTTTTTTTATTTAAAAAAAATAATCAAATAACTTTAAATTTTTCAAAAGCTAAAGAGAGTTGTGAATGCAGGAAAAATGATTAAAGCTAAAGAGTGAAATCAAATAATGACGTGAGGGATTTGGATAATTAAGAGAGAAGGTAAACATCAAATAATGTAAAGGTGTTGTGAAAGCTTACCTAAAAAGTAAATTTGAGCAAATGGCTGACCCACAAGTTTGTACATTATTCCCTAAGATTTCTTATTAATTATTTTCTTTAGTTATCCTATTAAACAAAAACTCTAAATCATGAATTCTCACTTGTAATTGTACCCGATCTATGCCCGCTCCCAATCTCTTTTCTTCCTTCCTACTTTCTAAATGATTTTTTCTTCTTGTTTCTCCGTTCTTCCTTTTCTATTCTCACGATCGGTCTTCTTCTTGTCATCACTGTCCCTCACTTCTATCTTCTTTTTCGTTTCTTCTATCTTTTTAGAGTTATATGGTTATATATATTTTGCTTTTTATAATCATTTTCAAAATAAATTTTTCTTTTTTTTTTTTTGTTGAAAACATATCATTTTTGCCGAAAAAATATCACATTCTGTTCAAAGAGTATTACAACGTACTCATTGGTAATTCTTTTCAGAAATAAAAATATTACTTTTTGCTGAAAAATATGATTTTTTTTCTTAACAATTATCTCTTTTTGTTGAAAAATATTATAAATGAGTATTCATTGATAATAATGTTACAAAACAAAATGTATTACTCTTTTATTAAAAAAAATATTACAAAAACGTGTTCATTTGTAATCTCTTAGAGCAATATATATATATATATATTATTTTTTGTTGAAAATAGATGACCTTCAATGAACAAGTATTACTTTCTGTAGAAAGAGTTACAAATGATTATTCATTGATAATTTTCCTAAAAATCAAGGTATCAGTTTTTGCTAAAAGAATATGAATATTTTAAAGAAATTAGCACGTTCTGTTAGAAAGATTATTACAAAGAGTATTCATTGACATGGACTTTAACTAGAGAGAGAGAGAGAGAGAAGCAATCAAAATTTAAACCTTTTGCACATGATGTGAAGTGAAAGGACCTATGAATTCCAAAAGGGCTGTCCACAAAAACTAAGTAAACAAAACCCACCACCATAATTAGGACCTAAATCACATTAATAAACATGTCTCCTTCTTACCTCCCCATCATAGAAATTCCTTCACCTTCTTCACATGATCAGTCACTCAAGCTCCCAAAATACAAAAAACTCAACCTGCCGTAAAACGACCCCAAGACATAGTGTATTCTTAACTACACCCGGTGCAATCTACCACTTATTTTACACACATCCACATGAGTGAGTGTAAATAACTGGTCAATACTGCACTCGGTCTAACCCACCAGGTGTAGGGTAAAGAACGTTCCTGAGCTCATTGGTTGCGCCCACAGCATACCTGCGCACATTGTTGTACTCGGAAGCTGTGGGGGCAACCAAAAGCTCTCTTTTTTTTTTTCGCAAAACATACACAGCTCGAATGATATCTAGCTTTTGATTGTGCTTCAAAAACTATTCAACTGAGTGAGCATAGAAACAAGCTCATCGCTTGATGGGCGATCAGCAGGCAAGTCTGATAAGCAGACGACAGCAATTCTGACAGCCATTAGCATCTCATCTTCTTCCATTTCTTCTCCAAGAATGCTCTTGTCTAGTGCTTCCCGAGCCTCACCGGCTTGCTGCAGGTGCCGAAGCCATTGCCCCAAGCTTCCCCCGCTCGTTGCTTCACCAAAGAACGGGTCCAACGGGTCTCTACCAGTTAGTAGAACGCCCAATATTACCCCAAAGCTAAAGACATCACTTTTGTCTGTATACCTAGTATGAAAAAAATGAAGGAATTATTTATCCACTTCCACAAATAACATAGAATAAATTTTAATATACAGCGGATATTAATGGATGGTTCAATTAAGCATGCAAAATCTCCAATACTTCATAATCATAATTTTTAAGTAGAGATTCTATCCTCTGCCCAAGTGAAGATTAGCTTTATGACTAATCAAAATTAAATCTACTTTAATCTATGCTTTATTCAAATTTTCATAAAGCTTAAAGCACCTTTAGTTGTCCGCAGATTCTAAAAGTTTTCGGACCAGGATACAAAGAGGTCTAGATAAGGAAACATGTTTCTTTTTTTTTGTCAATCAGCGTATTCAAAGTTCAAGCAACTAAGCAAGCATCTTCAGACAATAGAAACCTGCAAATCATGCATAGAGTAGCCAAGATGGAAAATATCACTCCCTCCTCCCAAAAAAAGGGTCTTGTTTGTATTCTTTTTTCCGAGAGGGAGTACTGTGAATTAGACTAACAAACAATAGATAATCAATCCAACATGGAGTTAACAGAAAGATCTATTCATAGCCATGTTCGATTTTCACCGTCATCATTCATCTTTGAAAATCCATCTAATAGCAGCTTATTTTATATCCAACACAAGCAGATATCTACATATGAAAGAGGTGATTCAAACAACTATAACTATTAAAAATTGAAACCTGAACTTCGTACCTACAATTCTGAAAACATTCCGGTGCATTGTATCCTGATGCTGCTCGACAAAAATTGGGAAGAATCGTAGCCAATCCACAATCAGCCAACTTCGGCTCAAAAGCCGAGTCCAAGATCAAGTTCGAAGGCTTCAAGTTATAGTGCAATCGTCTTGGCTCACACATAAAATGTAGATAATGCAACCCTTTAACTATTCCGACAGCAATCCGAAGACGATACTCCCACTTAAGTTCCAACCGACTCTCCCTCACTCTTCCCATTGCATCTTCAAGGCTTCCACTTGGCACATAATCATAAACCAATGAGTATCCACCGGATTCAAAGACATAAGACCTCAAACTCATCAAATTCCTATGTCTAAGGCTTGCAAGAATCTCAAGTTCATGCTGTATTTTTTTCTTCATAACCTTGTTCTGAATAAAGGGCTCGATTTTCTTAACCGCAACCACTAGCCCATTATCAAGCACAGCCTTGTAGTACTTCCCACTCGAGCTCGAGCCGAGTAACTGGGAATTATTCGAAAGGGCTGATTTAAGTGATCTTGTAGAGATTCTTGGAGAAAACAGAACAGGGCCTTTGAGAATTGGAGTTCTATTGATGTATTTGATGAAGTATCTGACTAGCAAAGCAAAGAGAAGGGCACAAATCAATCCCGTAATAACTCCCAACGCTATGCTCAACAAAATCCTCCGGAACCGGTTTTTGAAGCTCGGCGGGGGATCGCCGGAGACATTTTTGCCCGTTCTGTCTAAGCATTGAGCAGATAAAATATTCAGACAGAAAGTTAACAGAATAACCATATTCAAAGCTTTACTGCAGACTGTACTAAGAACGTGTCCTTTCTTCTCCATAGAGAGCTCAAAACCTTGCTATGAACTAAAGCACAAAGCGGTACTTCAAAAAACAAAGAAACCGATGTAACTAAGAGGTGTCGCCATGGCTAAAAGAGAAGGTTTTTTCGAGGGCCAAACAGTACGCATATTTGAACTGAAGCATTTGCAGAAGGTGGGAGAGAGAATGTTAAGAAATGGAATAAAGGAGAAACCTGAAAGCGACCCACATTTCCCCAATAAATGGTAAAGAAAGCAGCCGCATTCTTGAAGAAATCCACCAAAAATTTAACAGTGTCTGGAGGAATCTTGAAGCCCCAAATGGCAAAGGACTAATCAGTGCGAGAATCCGGTAAAATTATAGCATATTGCAAGCAAAAATCTTCACATTGAAGAGAGATGGAATCATTACATCACAAATTCCAACTCTTTGACAAGAGCATTCAACTTCGGCTCAACTATGTTTGCGTTTATTTCTATTCTCCTTGTTCTCAACCTTCAAACTGACTCCCAAGAAGAACTACAATTTGCTATAAAAAAACCCATATTTCAGGTGAATACCCAGAAAAATAGCTCAGAAACAAAATTTCATCGAGCGGACTGTTTATAATCCTGATGTGAACGTCAGTGCTAGCGAAAGTAGTAGCAAAAACGAACAGAAGTGAGACCAGCCCCTCTTCTTCATATCTCTGTTACAGAAAACTAAAAATGATAAATAATAGAATAGGGTCCGCCTGATTCTCCCCCTATTTTTCTCAGTACAACTCCCCATTTTCCCTAATAAAAATGTCATTAGGACAGTTCTTTTCTTAATTTTTATTTACTTTGTTCAGAATTAATCCAACAAATTTGAAAACCACATTAATGTAGAAATTACTTATATAAATGTAAAATATACCAAATAATCCAAAAAAAGTTATTAAACCCAAGATTTATGATTAAATTAAAAACTATAATCAATATTTAGAAATTATTTGGATAAAAAATCTAGAATCACCAAGTAAACATGAAAATTTTCAAATTAATATATGAATTTTTTTAAATTTTGCCTACAAAATATAGTGACAATTTGGAAACTGTTTAAATAAATTTTAAAAATATATATATAAATTAACAATTAAATTCTATAAATTTATTTAATAAAAAAATTAAGATTAAAAAACAATTCATCACTTTGGATTACTCATAAGTGAATATTTTACGAATCTTTGATCAATTCTGATGAAATATTTGTAAAATATTTAATCGCACTTGATCGAACATTATATGTATGAAATTATGATATTTTTAATAAAATACTTTTAATGAAAATTAATGTTAATAGTTGCGTCTTGGTAATTAAAGAGTATATACAAAAATTGAAGATGAAACAAATTGTTTTTCTCTCATACAATGCACAGTTTTTTTAATCCAATAACAAAAGAGAAAAATAAATAATAAATTAAAAGGAAAGAGAAACACAACAAAAAAAAAAAGAGAGAACATATTCTTTTTTCTCTAGTGATATCATTTTCATGATTTCTTTTAATTAATATCTTTGGTAAATTTGTAATATTATTATATTTTCCGTATTAGAAATAATAAATTATACTCTTTTCATCTCATAGAAAAATATATTTGTATAGTTAATTTTAGTTTTACAAATAATATTATTGTACTGATTTTTATGATACAGAAAAAAATTAGATCGAAAGGAGTATATAACTATCATCTCAAACGAAAATAACAATAAGATTATTATTGTTTTCTATTGATTAATAGTATTTATTCATACGGTTCAGAAATTGAACTTATAAATGTTTATAAATATTTTTTATAGAATTATTAGTTTCATATTTAAATTAATTATATTATTCATGTATTTTTTATTAAAATTAATAATTTGAAAAACTTTAAGAAAAAATCATTACTTTATAAGATGTTTAAGGAATATAGAGTTTTAAAATGAATAATTCAGAAATAATCAAATTCAAAAAAGAGAATATTTGGAAGGGGTAATTTATAATTTAATAAGTTTCCCGCGCGGGGTGGGGCCCATTGGGCCGAAAGCGAAACATCGAAGCTTGTGCTAAAAGGAAGGACAGGTGGATCGGAGCCGTGGGTTAGGGGCACAAAGATGGTGGGCCGTGGATTGGGGTACACGAGAATTTATGCAGGCATGGCTTTATATGATAATAAAATGGAAAAGAAATGGTGAAGCGTGATTAGTACGAATGAATAATTTGCTTTAATTTTCTTTTTGGGTGCCCAATTATTATTATTTTACCCCTGGGCCTGGCTCCCGCTCCCGCTCCCCCACCCCCCCTCTTTTCTCAACATATTTGTACTATTTCAATCATATTGTTTTTTCTTGGCTTCCTTCCACGCCCACTTCCCAATTTCTTCCAAAAGGTTACATATGTCATTTTAACAGCAACCCTGTTTTTTCCAAAACCTGCTTTCTCCTTTTTACTAATTTATATCAAATAAAGCCACCGAGATATTCTTCTTTTATATTTCTTATATTATACAATAATCATCATAAATTATTTATATTAAATAATACCGCTAATTTATTTATATATATATTATATATTATTTGTGTGTATTACCCCTCAATCAAAGCAAATGAAATCACTTTAACCCCCCATTAAAAATATAAATTGCTTCAATATTCCTGTTATCAATTTATCTACTTTCAGGTTGAGGGTTTTTTTTTTTTTTTTTTTTTTTGAGGGGGGTCGGAGGGGGGGGGGGGGGGGATAAAAATATGAAAATAGCATGCAACACCTAATCCAATAGTTGAAACAATGAAAGAAGTGATGAGAGAGAGAGAGAGAGAGAGAGAGAGAGTTGGTGGCAAAAGTATAGACAAAAAAGACGAAAGCCTCTCCTCTCAGCATCCTACCTTACAAAATGTACAACACACAATAAAAACCCTCTCTCACCAAATAATAACACAGTCCCATTACCCCTAATGCTCCTCACACAATCAATTACCAAAAATATAAATTTAAAAAGAGGACTAAACTAACACGCAGGACCAACTTGAATAAGAAGAATTTACAAGCAGCCATCACGCGACTCGCATTTCCAGAATCAAATATTTGTGATCGGGCTTTGGGCAACTTTGTCCAAGAGCAAGCCAACGATTACATAATTACAGTAGACTTACTCTTTAACAATCCCAATACGGGGCCTTATCCTGCTTCGATCCTTAATCCTGATTCCTCTCTCTATTGAGCTCATTATCCATGTGAGTCTGAGAGCAACGCAAGGACCTCACCATCGTCAAAATTTGATTCCAGAGCAACCTGAAATGGGGTTTTTCCTTGCTCATCAACCGCCCGTGGATCAGCTCCCCTGAATGAAATGAACATCTCAATAACAGGACAATTGTGGGGTGGTTAAAATGTTAAGTGAAACTGCAAAAACTAACCCTCAGAACCATCCTGATTGTAACAAAAATAAAATCCATTGAAATACCATATAGTACAGACTTACACACACACACACTAAAGAAAGAAAAAAAACAAAGGAAAAGAATAAGAAGACAATCTGCCATCTGTTTACCTAGTCAGGAGAAGCTTTGCTAATACAGATTTGCCTTTAATGACACACCGATGAAGAGGGGTGTGTGATCTTGAATCCGTAGCATTTATATTTGCACCGTATTGCAATAGAAGCTCGATCATTCCAATATCTGCAGTTTCACAAGCAAGGTGAAGTAAGGAGCACCCATCAAGATCCTCTATACCATTATTATCTTCGCTGGGATGGGCTGGGTTTGAAGAGCCCGGAAATGTCTTGTGCAACACCTCAGCTTCCAAGCAAGTGGAGAAGGGATCATGGGCAGTTTGCTCTTGTAAAAGCATTACTTTGGCAAGGGTGAGTGATGAGTTACTCACTCCTTGTTCGTAAATAGCATTTATATCTGTTTCTGAGTTGACAATGAGCCCGTACACGGCCTTTTTGTCATTGGCCCGAACTGCGTCCCACAATTGTTGGGCCACAGAGTGATTTTCCTTGGGCCTCCGAACAAAGAGTTTATCTGCATACTGCGAAAGAAAACAGCACATACACATCCCCAAGTCAGACGGGAAATTTTTTTGGTACTTCATTAATTATAATTTTTAACAGGTTTAGGTGAGATACAGAGTAATAATAAAAGTTGTTGGTGATTCAAGCCTGTTTTCCTAATGTAGACTATGAAAAGGTGTTCAAGTTCTTCAACTATCTATATCTATCGACTATCAAACTACATATATGCCAAGAAATCGTTGGGTGGGGGGGGGGGGGGAATCTCATTGTCACCTGTGAATATGTGTTAGATGAATAATCATAAAGGTTGATGAATAATTCTCCCAAAACTTGGCAGAAAGATAGTGTAAAAGAAGCAAACATTCAATGACGAATATAGGAGCAATCTAAGAAACTTACCTTGGCATGGATAAATTTCTCCTTTGTGGATATCGAATCAGAAGGACTGGGCTTACTGAAGTAAAGCATTTGTTGCTTATTAGTCCTGTAAGAGCTTCACAGGAAATGAATAGCTAGTTAGCATACAGCTAGATTACATCAAAACAACTAATAAAAGCACATAAATATAATATATAACAAAAGGGAGTTGCTTTACCCCATGGACCCAAGATCAACTTGGAAGACGCCCTTCGACTGCAGCAATTCCTCCCAGATTGAATTTGCAAAGTTGTTTCCCAGAGACTGAAATAGATTTAGAACAGACGGCTCCCATACCTTGACATCAAGAGTCAGTGATCTTACCTGCATGGAGAAGCAGTAAATTGAATTTAAGCCAGCGCATTATATTTTATACGATAAGAGTGTGTTGTATACATAATCCCAAAAGTCAATAATGACAACCAATATTTGCTCTTGAAAGATATTAAGGGCGCACAATAACATTTGGAGTAGGAGTAAAATGCACTAAGGCAAGAATGATAAACTGGGATACTGGATAGTGATATCCTGATGCTAAAGTTTAATTATTGTTCTTGTATTATCGCTTGAAGTGACATTTATGTGTACTTGTAAAAAAGGGGCAATTCCTCATCTTGAAGAATATCTATTCAACCATTGTTCATGTCTTTCAACAAGTTGAAAACTTCGACCATTTATCCCCAACATAATTAATGTACAGCATCTCTCTCTCTTAAAAGCATTAAGCCACAACATAATTTACAGTAGGTATAGCTGTATTGAACACCGGCCATGCTCACAAGACTGGGTAAAGGTAACATTTATTGCCTATTACCTTAGATATATGCACACCAAGATTACGGTGAACACCCGAGCATTCAATGCACACGAGAACACCCAGATTCAAGGATGCCCAATCAGGTTCAGGTGCGCCACAATCAGCACATCTCTCATTACCAGAGACTTTCCTCAATACATCAATTGGCTTCTCAGTTTTTAGACCACTTCTTTGTTGTTGTGCGCTTCTTAGAGGGCGGTCCATATTCAAAGAGGTAAATCTCTCAGATGCGTATTCTTCAATTGCTCCATGATCATAGTCTGCGCTTTCAAATGAACTACTCTCACTGGTGGACCGATGATGACCACTGCCCATTGGACTAGCTGGTAAGCACTGAATGAATGGCAACAAAATTTCAATCATCGAACATTCATATAAAAAATGATAGATAACTGAACTATAACACCTCACAGAAAAGTTTACCCTTTCAGGAGCCTGAGAACTCAATAATGAGGCTATGACCCCTGTGATTTTCTCAATCCAATCCATTTGATCCAGGGCACTCTCTGCCTGCACTGACAAGCAAAAGAAGGATTTTTTACCCATACATACCAACTACCAACCATCAAGAGTAAGATACCGAGTGTTCCTTTAATAGACAAATAGCACAATTTAGATGTGAAGATGCACACCAAATTGAAAGCTAAATGGTACAAAAGCAGACCTGCAACGTATAGTTCTTTGTAGGGGATATTATTCGGAAGCAGAACCTTAAATCTGATTGATCAGCATCAACTTTAATAGTTGAAGTCAACAGGTTTACGGTATGATGCGCAACAGATTTTTCATCATGGACCCCACCATGATAATGAGAAGACAACCAACGGCTTAGCAATCCAGAACCCAGTTCAGAACTATTCCTTTGATTAGAAAGTTGAGTGCCAGAACCCTAAAGCAAAATGAAAATTTCACAGCATCAAAAGGACAATATTATATATGTGATTTTTCCTCTCTATTACAGTAGAGAGTATGAATATCCACTCACAGAAGGTTTGCTGCTCCTTTTGCGATAATAGTAAAGCATTCCTCGGCTATCGAGAACAAAGAACCTTCTTTTCCAATCACCCCTCAGGTTTGAGGAGCGTTTCGAGAGATAACCTTGTCTAATTGTTTGAACCTGAAAGATCATACAGGATTCAGCTAGTTAGCAAAAAAGAAAATGAAACAGAAAAGGGTGGGAGAGTAGGGGCATAATAATAACAATTCATAGTTCATTTTAATGTTAATACTCTTTGACCTTTCCTCTTGCAGCAGATTGCATAACAGCCTCTATCATCTTATGTGAGCTCCTCCCAATGGCTTGTATGCCATCTCCATTTGGTGATCCATTGGTACCATTCGAAGACCATCGGCTCTCTCTATCAATCTGTCTTTTATATTCTTGCATCCTCTCATTAAGAGCTGCCTGCTCATAGTTGGATCTCTCTTTTGATTGCTTAGCATAAGTTGAGACCTGCAAGTATATGAATCATTTACTCTCAACTTACTACAGAACTCATACGGTATAAGCCAAATTACTAATCATTTTGCATTATCTTCTAATTTAGAAGGTAACTACAGGTTGAAAAAATTATCTTGCTCCACAGGCGATGGAGGAGCATAGCAAGAAAACATATTGGTGCTGTACATTATTCTCAAAGCTTTATGAAGTAAGAGGAGAGTCTATGAAATCAGAAGTTAACACAAACCTGGTTAATATATGGTTCCATCTGATGCAACAGCTCATAACCCTGCATCAAACCAAATCATTAGAGGAATTGAAAAGAGAAAGCAAAACAAGAGGTTTTACAATTTAGCTTTACCTGTTTGAAATAGCGAAGGTGAGAAGCCATTGTTTCACTAACTGCTTCCAAGAACTCAAACCTTTTCTTTGCTTCAACAGTGGAAAGAGCAGTCACCTGAATGATCAATACTCAAATTAAGCATGTATCACTATGTATTTAAGGAATCACAATTTGTCCTCATAATTATCTAACCATAATCAGAAAGTGAAAAGTATAACTGACCAGATTAAATCGTGCCTGCTCAAAAGTTGATCGAGCATGATGGAGCTCCTGGATTCATCCCAGGAAATATTAGAGTATGTGGCAAAGGGTATAATGTTGATTCATGATTTAGCATAATGGTAAAATGTTTTTCATATTTTACCTCCTCCAGGACAGTTGCTACATCACTTCTTGTGCCTTTCCGCAATGACAAAAACTTCTCGCGAGCCTGTCACAACATTCTGCAGGTTAGAGCTATTAAACATTTACTAATACAGCTCCCCACATCCTATACAGTGTTACTGAGGAACTAATCTTAGTTTTACTCGCTCAAAGATAATAAAAGTAACTACCTGTGCATTTGAATGAGAAAATACTTTTCTTTAGAGATTAAATTAGGAAAAAGAATCTGCAGAATTGAACTCGATATGGAAGGTTTGAAGTGGTATGTGACAGATTAATACTACTAATTATATGTCAATTTATTGCAGCAATGCCAAAATTCAAACTACCCAGTTCCAAATCTTCAACCCAAAAAGGTGCGTAGAGCATTGGCACTAAATGCAAAAGGCAAGAATGGAGGAGCCTACAACAAAATATCACCTGATCATAGAGAAGGCTAGCCTTATCAAAGCGTTTGCGGGCCTCCTGCATGCTAATACCCATTAGTGAAATGAGCAAACACTACATTGACATGAGAAGATGCAGATAAAAGATAACTGAGAAGTCAGAAACGATATGCAGGAGACATGTCAACTATTGAGTGAAATAAAGTGAGAGAGACACAGAGAAGTAGCCAAGAGAGGTAATTAATCATGAAGCAAGTCCTACTACAGTTATACATAAAAAGCAACACAAATAGGGTTCTAATTTGTAGCAGGCTTCTGTTGGATAGGGTGGACCTAAGGAAGGATACTACAGTCATTCAACTTGCACTCATCAAGGCTGTCTTAACTAAAAATGGAGATGTTTAAATAGATAACATCAACAATGAACTGTAAGAAAATAAATAACATGAGAGCAACTCTGAGGCACTTATTACCAATATAAAATGAACTATATGCCCTAAGACGCAATTAATACATTTCTTCATTTTTCAATAAATTTACATCACAGTACAACTTTAAATCTAAATGAGTTTGAAGTATATCGTACCTTGACATCATGCAAATCTAAATTTACAAACTGCAACAATCTATCATTTAGCAAGTGTTCAACCTGCAAATGCAAAGCACAAACAGTTAAATACACTAATACAGGATGCACAATACATCATTTACTATAATCCAAGACAAACATTACTAGGAAGGAGAGACGGTGAATCGCATATCTATTGGAGCCTTGTAAAGGAAGAAAAGCAGAAAATAAATCTTCTATACAGTAACCAACAATGCAAAAAAAAATAAAAAAATATATTGCTTTCATGCATTTTTTACGTGGCTTTCAAAGGCCATTCAATTGTAAATCGGGTGTCAACCAACATTTAAAAATAAATTGATCAGCAAGGAAGTATAAATGTTAAATTTGATACAGCCACTGGAAAAAGTGGGATAACTCTTATCTTGCATGTCTCTCTCTCTCTCTCTCTCTCTCACACACACACACACACACTACCCCCCCCCCAAGCCGAAAGAAATATAAAGATAAGCTTATACCTGAGATCGAAGAACTTCTTTATACGTCCCAATCTCCCTCAATGCAATGGTGAATTTTGTCATAACAGGGCCTACAAGTATCAGATATTAAACAGTTTAACCAACATACTAATAGAAGCTCATTGCCACACAAAAAAAAAAAAAAAGAAAAAAAAAAAAAAAGGAGATCTTTCATCAATAGGAAAGTGAGATCTTAAGGAAAACTGGGGAGTTAGATCAAACCAAAAGATAAACTGCACACAGTCCAAAAGGATAGAAAGAAGTTAGGAGGTGCAGACAACCATAACAAGTAGTATTCTTGAGGTATTTATTCATTTGTAATATTAAATTATTTACATTCATACTAATGGCTTCCAAACATACAGCCAATTAAAATATAGTCTAGGATATCACATCTTCATATAACTATTACAAGACCCAACAATGTCCCTAAGAACAAAGCACATTTATATCATTTTTTATTTTTTTTAATAAGAAACATAACTTTTATTGATAAAACGAATAATTACATAGGGATAAGGACTCCCCAAGAGAAAGTGGACTCTAGAGTTACATTACAAGTTTCAAATCTCTGAAAGCATCAAGGCATGGATACCCCTAAAAAAACTTGTGACTTGAAATCCACCATACTTCATCTAGACTCCTCTACATTTTCAAAAATTCTCCTATTTCTTTCCATCCAAATATAGAATGCACAACAACTCCCCAAAGAACCTCAGCCTTTTCACCAATGTAGCTGCCCATGCTTAGCTGAAAGCAGTCCCTTATAGATTGGGGGGCAGCCCACGACAAGTTCAACTCCACTAGTGTCCTGTTCCATAGTGGTATAGAAAATGGGCAGTGCAAAAAGGTGTGATCCAATTTCTCGGATTCACTTTTACAAAGCACACACCAATTAGGGGATAGGAGTACTTTTGGAAAGCGTTTTTCAATTAAATCACAAGTACTCTCCATATGACCAACAACCATGAAAAAAACTGAATATTTTTAGGCCTGCAACTTTCCAAACAGGGTTAAAATATGGGAAAGATGGGTAATTATTCTAGGGAAGGAAGAATGCAAAGAATGATTTACAAGAAAGGACACTTGATGATTCTAAAGTCCATATACCGACGTCATCCTCTTCTAAGGACAACCTAATAAAAACAACAGTACTCATTATATACCAACACAAACTCAAGCTTCAAATTTTCAAAGAAAGCTAATGGAATTGAAGATAGAAGATGGTACCTGACAATGTTAACCCATAGAACTTTTAAAAAATTGATATTTAATTTGTAAGATTCCCATTCTAAAAGAAATTGAAAATACCAATATGCTATAAGTATAGTTGATCAACTTCTTGCACTGGAATTAGGATATCGTGACGCAACAATATCATTGTGGTGATTAAATTATAATGGAAATTCACCATATGGTCAAAGTGCTTGGCGGAGGGTAGTCCTAATTAGTACAACTGCAAACATTGAGTTGCTAAATTGCGTCAGGTTAAGGTTGAAGTTTCGCATCCATCAATTTGCTGTGTTAAGTAAATACATAGTTACTAGAGTAGGATTCTGTCTTGGTACAACAGATGTATATCTTCCATTCTTTCCTTATATCTTCCCTAAATGGAAGATTCAAGAAAATATAAAAGCGGTTAATTGAGAACCATTGGAGAAACAAATGCAACAATTGTTACTGAAAAAGGAATCCTTCAAGTGCACACAACTCATTTTGAAGTTCTAAATCTAATATTTCACTTCGTGTTCAACTGTAGAATCCAACTGTAATGATTTTCAGTTGCAGAAAAAAAGCTTCAGCTAAAATAAGGTACAACCATATATCAACAGATGGGTTCCATCTAGATACCATCTCATCTATTAAAGCAAATACATATTAGAATGACTAAGCTTTTGGAGACCCTGCAACTCAAACAAATAGACTCATCATAATAGCGGCAATCCAGTGGACATTTTGACTTCTGTAACATAAGTCCACACAGAGGAAATCCTAGGATAAACCAGACACCATGGATGCATGAACAGAAAAAGTTATATGCAAGGCCAATATGCTCATTGCAAATAAAAGAAGATTAAGAATATTTATTTGTACCTCCAAAGGCAACACTAATAGGGTCGTTATGGCCTCCACCAAAAGTTTCCAGTGCACTAGCAAAAGCTATGTCTCCATCATATCCCTCACCAAGTCCTTCACTGCATGTGGAACAAAATAGTTGAAAGCCAAAAACTTTCAGATACTACAGACTCAAGGTTTAGACAACATATCATCTTTAGTTTTCCCTTAACAGAAAGAACAGATGAATAATGCAGCTTACAACCATGGAGTATCTTTCCCATATTTATAAACTTTATTTTCCCCCCTTTAAACTTCAAATAAGAAGATTTACTAAGGCTATTTAGAGGTGTCTCTCGTGCACATAAAAAGAGTGCCTTTCGTTGATATCTCAGGTTGAAATTGTCAATTGACACATCAGAAGTTTGTGCAAAATGATGGAGAATCTTCAGGAACAACAAACATAGCTTGCTACCGAAAATTAACTTTTTCTTTATATGTTGATATTTGCAGATAACTGCCAGTTCTAAGCATATGTTTCCAATGGATCTGGTTTTAAAGTAAATGAATTCTATGGTGTGCATTACATGGCTTCACATAATGCTCAACTATATATCAGCAAAAGACAAAGAATATGATTACATGACTTTACCATAATGCTTAATTAAATATTAGCACAAGAAAAAGTATTCTAATTAATTTTCTTGAGTTCAAGCTACTGGCAAAATTGACAGCATTGGGCATTGAATAAACAAGACAAAGAATAGTATTTTATGTTGTACTTAAAAATACAAAATTTTGTATAAATTCATGAAGCACCAATGTGTGATACCTTTGAAATATGAATGTAAATAAAAATGGAAACAACATGACCATAATAAAATTGAAACGTGACAATCTTGTGCTTACGTGTATTTACGACATCCTTTGTAAAATTTCATACATCTTTCCCCTAAGGAGTCAGAACTTTCCTCCAAGGTCTGTATCTGTTCACAGAGAGAGCAGATTTTTTAGAGAACTACCCAGAGAATAAATACATAGATAAATAAAATAAAAGCTCATGTCTAAAAATCTATTCAAGGTATACCAAGCACCGAGAAGCAAATATATAGAAAGCATGAAATGAGATGAAACTGCAGTTTCGTTGATCACATGTCTAAAATCTATTCATAAACTTCCAACAGAATGAGCCCAAATATACTAAGACAAAAGATCATCTGTTGCATAAAGGAACAGATTCAAGACTTGAATCACCCAAGTTTATGTTCAGATACGTGTTTCCTGCAAAGATGATCAGTAGGATTTCAAATATGATGAGTCAGAAGTAGTTCAAAAGTTCAATAGAAGTCCCATTACTTTGTTCACCTTTGATGACAGCATAAAAACCTTTATCATCACAAGAATCATTATCAGGCATGCATCAATTTGGGCATCGTGAATGATAATGGTGACAAGAATAAGTTCACAATCCTAAGATGCACCCTTCTATCTCCTTGAACGAGGAGGGTGTGAGAAATCAGAAAAGTGAAGTACATAATTTCACAATTGGACAAGTTGTACTCAATATTTGAGAAGACTGAACTTACTCTCATGTTACTATGCTAGGCAGTAGAACATTTCTTCAAATAATTTAATAAATCACTTACTTTCACATGAAATTATGCAGAGGATCAAAGATTTCAAACCTTGGATTATTCAGTCAAAGTTAGTAAAACAATTCCAAACAATCAAAATCACATAGCTCATTGGGCAGTAATCTATTTTATCAGAAAAGCAGCGCAGCCAGAGCAAAATAATTATGAATTCAATTTATAGATAGAAGAATTAATCAAATCAACATCGGCCAAACAACTTAATTGTAGCGCCAAACACCAACTCGAGTTAGCTCATTTGCAGTAAATAGCTGAAAGCCAACACACACACACCAACCTGTTTACGGAACATAGGAGAGTCATCAAGCTTAGCAAAATGCATATTTGCAGACCCAATTCTTCTTCTGCTTTCTTTTCCTGTTCCTTTACTTTACAACGCTGAATGACATCACCCTTCCTGACAGATAAAAACACGATCTTTGCCTCTTTAAGCTTAAGCCATCACTAAAAGACCTTGCATTTTCTGCTCCGATCTCAGAACGTCACTGATCCAACTCCACCTTCAAATCCCAGCACCCAAACAAGAGCAAAGACCACAGGAAAAAAGAAAAGAAAAAGAAAAAACAAATTCTTGAAATGGGTTTTATTATTTATTTATTTTCCCTTGAAAAAAAAAAGTGGGTTTTCTTCCCTATTTAACACCTTCTCATTGGAAACTAAAATGGAGCATACAAATAAAAAATCCGTTGGTACAAAACCCTAGAAGAAAGAAGCATGGAGGAACCCAAACCCTAGGAAAACGGAAGCGAAGATGAGTGAGAGTAGAGACCAAGTGAGAGAGAGAGAGAGGGAGAGAGATTATTTGTGTTTGTTAATGGTGAAGTCTTGGGAATTGATGAATGTTTTGTTGAAGAAACAAAGAAAAAAAAAAAAGGTGTCAATTTTATGAGTGGCCTTTTTCTCAAGTATAATAATTAGTTGGATTTATTTCAATTTTATTAATTTTAATAGTATTTGGAGGATTGAACAATTTGTTCTTACAATTATTTCTTTTTATTAAAAAAAAAAGAAGTGGAACCTGAAATTGTTTGTTTTCCAGAGAGGTAAAAGACAGTGCGTGTTTTAAGAAAGAAAGACACAGGACAAATGGACAATGGCGCTTACTTTTGACACACTCAGACAACTTCAAAATATTTCCATTTTCTCTGCTTCTTTTTATGTTTATACTCCTACTAAATATATTTCTATTTGTCTCCATTAATAATTACAACAATTTTGAAAATTATTTCTTCTTAAATATCAAGGATTTCTCTTTCCTGTCACGTAATTTCGGCCATGGCCCACTTTCTTGATTGAATATAAGGAATTGAGGAATAATACTATAGTATCTTTTTGTTCAAATCTAACTTGATTTTAATTTAAAATCTTAAAACTATTTATATATACACCCAACATATTTTTCACTCCAAATAATAATTTCTCTATGAATTTGCAAAACATATTTTATGGGCAACTGATTTAAAAAATATGAGAATTTGGAGGTCCACTTATTTATTTATTATTTGTTTGGAGTTTTGCAATTGTTTGGTTGTAGTTATTTCTATTACAATGCTAAGGTTGTGGTAGATTTTGAGACATTAAATTTGGATGGTCACAACACCCACATTCTCATTGTCTTTGATGATCAAGTCATTGTCTTCCATTTAATGTCACTATAATTTGACTCTTGGAATAATTATTGGATAGCAAGACCCAAAATTTTATCACCACTTAGGAATATATAATATGTTTTTCACAACCCCACCCACCAAAAATGCCAATAAAGTAACATAAGAAAAACCCTAAAAAAAGAAGAAAATATAAAAATAAAGTATTTATGTGTATGAATTCCCTCCGTTTCATGTTAATATACACTTTGATAAGAATTGAATTATAATACACCAATTCACATTATATCGAAAATTCTAAATATATTCTACTAAAAAAAGTTAAAATATGGATTACTCCTATCTTTTGATTAGTGAAAATATTTGAAGATTGCATAACAAGAAAAGTAAGATGTTGAAAATTTATAATCAAACTATCAATGATTCAATTATCATAAGCTAATGACATTTATAAAATTGTTACTCTATATAGTTACAATAAATATTTTATTATTATCAATATACTACATTACAATTATATCGCAAATGACCATTCCTGGTGTGTGTGTGTGTGTGTGTGTGTGTGGGGTTTAGATTGAATTTTGATATTTGATGCGTTGGTTGGATTAATTAAATTGAAAGGGAAAATAGGCATTGATGCGTTGAATGAGTTGTTGTCAGAAAGAGTTTGCCAAATATAGTGATTGCATCATGTGTGATGTATGCCGGTGTGGCACAAACAAACATAGATGCTGTAAAGTCCAAATTAATTATTATTAATGAATTACATTAGTGGACAGCCACTGGCCACAGATATTTCTGCTCTTTTCTCCAAAACTACATTTTCTATTTTAATTACATTTACTTACCATAATTAATTATGACTCCCTCCATTTTAATTTATTTATTTTAATTATAAAACATGAAACCAGAAAAGATAAAAGATTAAAAAAATTATTATTTTGAGATGAAATGGGAAAAGTGAAAAGAATTGTGGTGAAGATGACAACTTTAACACACCAACTATGCCCTAGCTTTCTTTGCTTTTTGACTATGTGTAATTTCTTTTTTTCCTTTTTCTTTTTTCTTTTCAATTATCTTTTCATTCATTTTAATGAGTAATTGTGTATATGAATAGGCCAGAATATAACTACAGTTTAATTTTAATGTAATTAAAAATTTCAATATTCAGTGAATATGTACTATTATTTTTCCATCTTTTCTGTCTCTACCTCTACTTAGGGTGAAATTAATATTGAAAAAAGAAAAATAACAAGATTTTGTTAAGTTAGCATTTCTAAGAAATAAAATTCATTTATTCCACGTGTGTATATATATGCGAGTTAAAATTTGAATTGTGAATTTCATATGATTAATTTGATCTTCATGCTTCAAAATGTAAAAAGATTGTGTATTTTTATATTACATTGTAAAACTTATATTGAAAATAAAAATTTATCCAAAAATTATTAACTTTATGTAATTAACCCTTTCATATGTTCGCCTAGCAGAAACAACCACAGGAATAAGTTTGAATCTATATTTAAAATAAAGAATTACCTAATTTTAGGGGCTTGGTTAAAAATGTATCTTAGGCTAACAAGTCAAAAGACATAATATATCGTAGTTAAATATATATATATATTTATTGAATTGTCGAGGAATTGCACTAAGATCCAGCGAAAAAACCCATCCGTACATCTACCCTAATTATGTTCTATTATGAACAGTATACATTATTATCAAATATATCGTCTCCGACTATAAAAATTGATTCATAATTAATCAATAGCCTCTTACCACTAACAATTAAATATCTTCACTAACGAGTATCTTCTTGTCAATAATACGATATTCATAATACGTAGAAACACCATGTGATACATAAAAAAATATTAAAAAACAACATTAAAATTGATTGTGAATTATATCTTTTGTTGAATATTGAAATAACCCTCACTATCATTAGGCATACTTCATTTTCAAACTACATTACTTTTCTTTTGGTAGTTCACACCTTCTTTTTGGTTTCTTCAAGCACTAAAATATAAAGTTTTGAGCAATAATTAGGGAACAAATTACAATTAGAATGGGATTATCTACTCCTAAACCAACCCTAAAGATGCCATAGCCTGCAATTAACAATTGACTGGGCAATGGGCCTTAAATTAACTTCATTTATACGTGTACTTGTGTGCACGCACATGACCACAAAATGCTTTCCTTTTCTTTAATTTTAACTAATTAAATTTGTTTTTGAAACATAAAATATTCTTATCAGTACTTTTACTGAATAATAAATGTGTTGTTGGCTCAAAATAAAAAGTCGTGGGAGTAATTGTACTTTACAATAAATGTCAGGGCACAATTTGTTATTTTTATCATAAAAAATTATTGTTGGAAGTTTAATCCGTAGCTATTTCACTTTCAAAAAAAAAGATATATGTAATCATTTTATGTAATTTCGCAGATTAAATTTTAAAGTAGTATTTTAAGTTGGTAATATCATATTTTAAATATAATTTTTTAAAATTATTGGGGAATAAATTCATTATGACATCTAAGTTTGTTGAGTTTGGGAAAAGTGGGAATGGCCTCAGTGATTGCAAAACAAGGAGCAAACAGGCATGCTAAGAATTTAAAGGTCGCAAAATTGGCCCGTTCAATGAACTCATCCGATATTTAAATTGTATTGGATTATATGATTTCAGGTCCATTCCAGTAGGTTAATAGTCTGTATGTCATAAATTGACTTAATAATTTAGTGTATTTTAAAAATTTTAAATCGAATTAAACTCAAAATTTAATGTGTCACCTCAAGATGCATCAATAGCTAGCCTACGAATCAAATTACTAAATTAAAATAAATAAATAATATATATGTACGGAAAAAAATTAGAATCTGAAAAGAAAGTTTGTGGATGCGGTGGGGCGACTCATTTAATATTTTTTTTTTAAAAAGAAAAAAAAAAAGAGGAAAAGGAGAAATAAAAAAAGAAATAGAAAGAAGGATAAAGTAAAAGGGGAGACAGATGGGGACGCTTCACAGCTACTATACACCGAAGCTCAGACAATACATGCTTTTCTCCTTCCCCTTTCTTTACTCATGCACCAAATATATATATTATATATATATATATATTTTTTTTTTCTTTTATTTTCTTTTCCTTTTGTATTTTTTCAATTTATTTTGGAATAAGAGCCCAATGTTATCGTATTAGCCCAATAAATTTTATAAGGAGGCCCAAAATCTTTTGTAATCCCAAACATTTTTAAGCCCAAATTTAATAGCCCAACATTTACATATCAGATCTTTTTGGCAAAAATGACAATTTATTGTTATTTTCAAAAAAAATTGCAAAAATATAGTAAAAAAAAAAAATTTTTTAATTGCAGGTAAAGTCGCCCCTGCGAGGGGCGACATTCAAATAAAAAATTTTTTTTTAATTTTTTTTTTAATGTCGCCCCTGGCAGGGGCGACTCTAAATTTTTTTTTTTTTTTTTTTTTTTTGGTTTTTTTTTTTGAATGCTGGAGCCTTCACTCGGTCGGGCACTCGGTCGGGCACCTTACTCGGCCGGCCGAGTGGTCATTCTTACTCGGTCGAGACACTCGGCCCCCGTAGTACTCGGCCGACCGAGTACTTCCTTCCACTCGGTCACGGCACTCGGTCGAGCACTTCACTCGGCCGGCCGAGTGCGAACTCAAATTTTGATTTTTAACATCCACTTCAATATTACTCGGTCAAGACACTCGACCTTAACATTATTCGGCCGACCGAGTTTGAGGAATGTGATGAGAAATATGCAAGGTGTATAAATACAAAGAGAGAGTGTAGGAGACTCTAACACATAAACGATGTGGGACAGGCAAAAGGTGTATAAATACAAAGAGAGAGTGTAGGAGACTCTCAAACATAAACGATGTGGGACAGGCAAAAGGTGTATAAATAAAAAGAGAGAGTTTCTATTGGACCTTATTTTATTTATTTCTTTCTTTCTTTTTTTAAATTGTAAATAACACATACATTTTTTAAATTGTAAATTATTTATTTATTTATATGGGTCATAACTTTGTAATTTCTTTGTGATGTATGTGCACTTCATCATGCAAAGGTGCATGTAAAATAAAATAAAATATTTTATTTTTTGGAATTATTTAAAATATTTTATTTTATTAAATATCGATATTGTAATTTAACAAACTGGAAAAAGAAAATTCCCAAAAAAAGAAAATAAAAATAAAGTTCAACTAATTAAAAGTTAACTCATCTATTTTAAAAAATAGTTATGTTTTTAAAAATTAATAATGGACGCGAAAACTATATTTTGGCTATTTCATGATCATATTAGTATTAGTATTGCTTCCGCACGATGCACGATTTGTGATATATTTAAAAAATAAAATAAAATAAAATATATTTATAATATAACTTTGAGCTAATTAATATTTAAGAACAAATATTTAAGAATATACAAATTATTTTATTATTTTATTTGTAAAGATTGTAAGAAATATAGTTTTGTAAAATGAATATTATTATTATTGTTACCCACAATAATATACACTTATTGATGGTCCAAATATACACTTTCTGAGAATATTTATGATTTGTTTTTATTATTAAATAAATTATTTTATCTAATTTATAGTAATAATAATTTCATATTAGATATGGGACATGAAGTAATAAAAGGAACACGGTCTCTCTTTTCTTTTATTAAAATTGGAGAAGGTGAAATCTTAATAAACTTGTGTAATACCAAATTAATTTTGTATTAATTTGTTATTTACAATTTAAAAAAAGAAAGAAAGAAATAAATAAAATAAGGTCCAATAGAAACTCTCTCTTTTTATTTATACACCTTTTGCCTGTCCCACATCGTTTATGTTTGAGAGTCTCCTACACTCTCTCTTTGTATTTATACACCTTTTGCCTGTCCCACATCGTTTATGTGTTAGAGTCTCCTACACTCTCTCTTTGTATTTATACACCTTGCATATTTCTCATCACATTCCTCAAACTCGGTCGGCCGAATAATGTTAAGGCCGAGTGTCTTGACCGAGTAATATTGAAGTGGATGTTAAAAATCAAAATTTGAGTTCGCACTCGGCCGGCCGAGTGAAGTGCTCGACCGAGTGCCGTGACCGAGTGGAAGGAAGTACTCGGTCGGCCGAGTACTACGGGGGCCGAGTGTCTCGACCGAGTAAGAATGACCACTC
Organism: Caryopteris x clandonensis; assembly: GCA_028749325.2. Lineage (NCBI taxonomy): Eukaryota > Viridiplantae > Streptophyta > Magnoliopsida > Lamiales > Lamiaceae > Caryopteris > Caryopteris x clandonensis. Next base: position 6,808,960 of record JAPYKT020000004.1, read on the forward strand.
GGCCGGCCGAGTAAGGTGCCCGACCGAGTGAAGGCTCCAGCATTCAAAAAAAAAAACCAAAAAAAAAAAAAAAAAAAAAAAATTTAGAGTCGCCCCTGCCAGGGGCGACATTAAAAAAAAATTAAAAAAAAAAATTTTTATTTGAATGTCGCCCCTCGCAGGGGCGACTTTACCTGCAATTAAAAAAAAAATTTTTTTTACTATATTTTTGCAATTTTTTTTGAAAATAACAATAAATTGTCATTTTTGCCGATCTTTTTGCCGTGGTCTTCATTTTCCAAGGCAGTGTGGAAGGATGGTGTCATCTTCTTCACAATGGACTGTTGTCTTGCCAACAATCAAGTTCAATTCTATAAATAATCAATTTCCTAGTCTATAAGTAGCTGAAGCAAGATCATTAATCAAACACATCAAATTACAAAGCAGCAAAAATCTACGGGGCCATCGGCCAATCTGGCAGATCACCACCGCCCCCACTCTCCCCGCCAATCTGCATAGTCCGGGAGAAACAAACACACACAACAGAAGTTCCTTAGTTTAAAAATATATAGAAAAAGCAGAAAAGAAGCGATATCCCACACCACCACCGACCATTCTTTCGGCGCCGTCGCCAGAAGTTACTGTTACTTCGCCGTCACTGTGCTAAACCAGACCCCACTGTTCGCCCTCCGCCGAACGGTTGTCCCGCCGCCTGCCCGTCGCCTTTATTCCCCAGGGTGTGTGCGCGCGCTGATAAAAACAGAAAAGAAAGTGGGGAGACGCTTGCGGTTGTTGAAAAAGTTGATAAATAAATAAAGGAAAATAGAGAAGAAATTGTGCCGTTGCGGTTGTTTTGCTGTAGAAAAAACAAGGAATAGTTTTTTACATACACACCACCATTTTTATTCTCGACGCCACAATATATTTTTTGACAAAAATAGATATGTGTAAAATAATCAATATACTTTTAAAAATAACTAATTTTTGGCTGCGGTTGGGCATGAACCCATTTTCTTCCTCTTCCCTTCCTATTTTCTCTTCCTCTTCCCTTTCAAACCTTTAAAATTTCAATCCAAAATTTTGATTTATTCACCATCTTTTTTCCTTATATCCATGGACAATCAACATTCATATGTAAATTCGGTAAGTTTTTCAAATGTTTTATTGTAATGTTAGGGTATTATATATTAAAATTCTGTCAGCAGAAATCGGGACTGTGTACCAGAATTTCGGAAGTGTTCGGTCTGCATCAGCCGAACGTAAGCAGAAACGTTCAGCCGATAGCAACCGAACACTTCAAGCAGCGTTCGGCGGCCCATGACCGAACATGTTACCTGCCGTTCGGCGACCTAAGGCCGAACATGTCTTGTACTGTTCGGCTACCTTAGGCCGAACGCATGTTCGGCTGTTCCAGGCCGAACACAAATTGTCTTGTACTTTTTTTTGTCTTTTTTATTCATTTAATGTTATTTTCAGGAGACATCAAGAACAAATACTTTTATTTCAGATAACAATGAGCTGGTTGTTGATTACCAAGATGTGTTTAATACAATGAATTTGTTTGAATCACGAGAAAATTTGATTTGTTGGGTACGTGAAAAGGTTATCCCATTAGGCATGGTAGTGGTTGTGATGAGGTCAGAAATTGGAGATGAATGCAGACGACCTTGTTTGTGGTTAGGTTGCGAACGAGGGGGTAAATATCGTCCACAGAAAAAAAAATAGAGCAACAAAGAGAAAAGTGAAAATCAAGAAACAAAGGAATGTGGAAGAGAAGAGGAAGAGGTAGAGAATAAAACAATTGAGAATCGTCGTCGCGGAACCAAGAAATGCAATTGTCCATTTCGTCTAAAAGGAACATATTATAAAGAGACTGATGCATGGGCCTTGGAGGTTATTTGTGGTTCGCATAATCATGAGTTGACAAGATATTTAGAGGGTCACTCTTATGTTGGTCGTTTAACTAAGGATGAGTTGAAATTGGTGTCTGATCTCTCTACGGATAATAGCCGTCCTAGGGACATATTGTTTACTTTGCAGAAGAGGTATACAGATAATAAATCCACGATAAAGACTATCTACAATATTCGACAGAAGAACAAACAAGTCGAACACTGTGGCAGGTCACAAATGCAATATCTCATGGGTAAACTTAAAGAGAAAGATTTTTTTTTCCATACTAGGCGGTGTGAGCAAACAGATGCTGTCAGAGATATGTTTTGAGCCCATCCGACATGTGTGAAGTTGTTGCGTGCATTCCCAAATGTCTTGTTAATGGATTGTACGTACAAAACAAATCGCTACAAACTACCGTTGTTAGAAATTATCGGGGTGAATTCCACAAACATGACATTTTCAGTTGCATGTGTCTATCTAGAATTTGAAAAATAGGACAATTACTTATGGGCATGCAATGTCCTTAAAGATTTGATGAACCAATCCAACATACCCAAAATATTTGTAACTTACCAAGAACTTGCATTGATTAATGCAATCGAGAGAACTTTTCCTAGTTCTCGTCATTTGCTATGTCGGTGGCACATCAACAGAAATGTAATAACCAAATGCAAAAAGTACTTTAGTACAAATGAACAATGGAATTCATTTTATTGCAATTGGAATTCGTTGATTTTTGCCGAGTCAGAGCACATGTTCGAAGAGTTGCTGCAGCGGTTTCAGAATGATTTTTCCTATAAAAAAGAGGCTGTGAAATATGTCTTGGACAATTGGATAAATGGATATAAGGAACAATTTGTTTCTTGTTGGGTAAACAACTTGATGCATTTTGAAAATACCACAACAAACAGGTAATAAATAATCATCCGTCATTTATATGCTATATTATTTTTTTATTTATGTATATATTGTATGTTATATGATCATTAATGTTTTTTTTGTAATATAGGGCGGAGGGCCAGCATGTCAAGTTGAAAAAACAACTTCAATCGAGTACAAACAATTTTGAAACATGTTGGAAAAAAATTTCATCCTTCTCGAAACATCGCATAATGCAATCAAAAGTTCGTTCGAGAAGAGCATCAACATAGTCCAATATATGTACTCATCTCTTGTATACAAAATGTTAAGGGGTATGGTTTCTATCTCTGCTTTGGATATGATTTTGGATGAAATGGTTGGTGTTGGAGAAAATGGCATGGATCCTTTATTATGTGGGTGTATTTTGCGAAAGACTTGCGGTCTTCCATGTGCTCATGAGCTATCTAAATATGTTCGGGGGAACATGCCTATCCCTCTAGATAGAGTTGATAGATTTTGGAGAAAGCTTGATATGGAACCTGTGGATGGAGTCAATAAAAATATATCGGATGACATAAATAATAGTTTCAAGAAGACACTTGATGAAATTGTCAATCAGTTTGAAGGTGCACATGATGAATCAGAGAAGTTGTTAATGTTGAAGAGGTTAAGAGAGTTTAGACACCCAACTACATCATCCCTCATTGAACCACAAGTCCAACCACGTACACGTGGACGTCCTACCAAAGCAAAACCAAAAAAAAAAAACAATTCAGCCAAAAGAGATCCGAGTGCATTTGAGTATGTTCAATCCATCAATGACTATTGTTCACCAGTGGAGGAAACAATTTTCATAAGTGGAGAAAATGTGTCCAGTGCTACGTTTAGTTTCACTCGTAGAGAAAAGCAAAAGGTAATTTTCATTGATAAAAAAATTTATGTTTTTTTTTCTTTTCTTTGCCGGCCTAATCTATGATAATTGTATGGTATACAGGTGGTTCGTAGTGCATCTAATGTTGTTACCACAAACAAGGATATTGAATTTTTTGAAGATATTCCACCTATCTTTTGGCCATATGTTTGTGGGACTAAGAATGTTAGAGGAGACGGAGATTGTTGATTTCGTGCAATTGCTGAGTTAATGAACTATGGGGAAGAATCGTGGTCTAGAGTTCGTTGTGACCTGATCCATGAATTACAAAATTTTGGGGAAATGTACGCACCAATATTCAAAAAACATGGACGTGTTGGGGAAGTTGAAGATGCATTATATTGTTTTGAGGAGAGAGCCTATAGACGACACTAGCTAGATATACCTGATATGGGACACATGATTGCAACTGTCTACAACATAGCACTTGTCGTGCTAACACCCATTGCAAACTATACTTTCCTTCCCCCGAGGACTGCAAACCCAGAAGATCCGAAACTTATTTGCATAGCATTGGTAGATCAAAGCACGCACTTTTGCGGGGTAAAATTGTTTTCTTATTATTACATTTTTTTATGATTTACATTTTTTCATAGTAATCTTTGAGGAGTAGTAACTATACGTGAATTGTGGCAGGTCTCATTGATGTCTGGATGTCCGTTGCCTCCTGTTCTGCAAGTACGGCATGAACATCGTAGTGCATGTGCAGCTGGATGAGAGATATTCTACAAAACACGATTTCAAATGTATAATGCCATTTGTTTAGGAAATGACTGATATGTACTTATATATTTTTTTAAGTGTCGAATATTTTTTCTTTAAAATATTACATCTAATATTTCGTATATTTGCTAAGTTAAGATGAAATATGTCCGACAGATGGCAAATAATGAAATTTTTTAAACTGTCAGGGTGTTCGGCCAGCAGCGGCCAAACAAATCAAAAAGCGTTCGGCCGAAAGAGGACGAACATACGCAAAAGCGTTCGGCCAGAGCTGGCCGAACACTGTGGAGTGTGTTCGGCCAGTGTTGGCCGAACGTATTGTATTATGTTCGGCCCTTGGTGGCCGAACGCCCTGACAGTTTACTTTTTATGTTCTTTGGAAAGTTCTTTACTTAATATTTTGTTATTCTTATGTTGTGTATTTTACAATTAGATTAAAAAATTACATTGTGTGTACATTATGTTAGAATATTGGTATTTGAATCGCATAACTGAATATTGAGCAAACACTAAAATGAGCAAAATAAATCGAGAACACTCAATTAAGAAAACATTTCATCTAATGTTCAACATTCAAATCTAAAAAAGTTTAATGTAATTCATACATATTATAATCACTACTCATCCGATTCATGTCCATCATCCAATGTGAGACCGTGGAGTACTCTTGCAGCTTGCTCAACTCTAGGCATAACGTAATCAAACGATAACTGCGGATCATGAGTTGTCCACATGCGAACTAGTGGGTCAAGAATGTTCCAGGCCTCAACGTTTCGAGCCCACAATTGACTGGGGTTCGCATCAATTGGAAAGTGTCGTGCTACAGATGTACGATCGGGGTTTTGGACATGTGGATGGGAAAATGTACGGTACCAATCCATATACTCTGGTACAGTCTCCCATATTGGCTCAGCAAGTCTTCCTCGTTGTTGCATGGACAAAATATGACTGTCCCAGGACAGAAACATGGATCCGAGCACACCCCACGCAAGTACATACTGACCAGGATTTTTTTCGTCTTCTTGCATAGTTTGGATCCAATGGAGGCAATGGTATATGCTGGACATGGCCAAACTGCCTCAACACAAGATCAGGATGGTATGGTTCGACAATGTCAAGAGCCCTTATGCAACCATTATAAAACGTCACTTCAGGACGTTGAAATTGATCACGCACCTGCTGGTAAGGATCCCAGTTTACCTACGTATTGAATTGTTCAAGTTATATATTTGAAAGATACATATATTTGAAAAACACATAATTAAAAAGACACACTTACTTTGTAAGGTTGAAGTGAATCCAACCACTCCCTACAAGCCTGCAAGCCTAAAGTATTGACTCCACCTTGTCCATGTTGTGACCATCTCATAGCAAGTGGAAATCTAGGATCGTACTCAACATTGAATTGAGGTCGTGGGCTCGTCGGAAAGTGCTCGTAAATCCATGCCTACATATATAGAAATATAATGGTACAACATATTAAAAATTGTAACATAATGTTAAAATAAATTATTTTCAAACAATGACTTACCTCCAATAATGTAAGATACCCAGCTATTTGCTTGACACCCGATCTTGATGCAGATCCTAGCTGCCTGTAAAGATAGGCAAGAGCTGCAGCACCCCATGCATATTCCCGAACAACACTTGTGTCTTCTAGTAGCTTCAAATAGTTAGCTGCAATTCGAGTACCACTTTTGTCGGAAAATATCGTACAACCAAGAATATATAATATATATGCTCTCGCTGCCTTTTCTGCAACTGGTCTCTGAGAAATCTGACAGCTGTCCAAGAATATGCTACGCAGCCACTCTAGCTTCACTGATTGCCCCCTCTTATCATTAAGTGCCAATATAGCATACTCAACTGACACACCCAACAGTCGATGAATCAGTGCAGGCAAGAATTCTGAAGGATCGTCTGCCACATGCACTGGCTGCCCTACCATTGGAAGACCAAGTAGACACGACACATCATCTAATGTGATCGTCATCTCACCAAATGGTAAATGGAATGTGTTGGTCTCTGGCTGCCAACGTTCTACAAATGTAGAAATCAAGTTTCTGTTGGGAGCTCTATATGATATTTTGCTCAAATTGTGAAGCCCGGACCGTTTGACATACGACCTCCAAACTCGTGTCGTCTCATCTTCCGAATACACCCATTTCAGCAGCCTAGAAGTGTGACAAAGGCATTTTAAAATGCCTCTCTCATTGCCATTCCAAACGTCGGCAGTTATATGTGTTTTGAAACTTCGTAACAATGATGGATCATAAGGACCGCCAGGAAATGGACCCATTAGGATCTTATCATGCTCGGCTTGCCTCTCTTGTTCTTGAGGCACATTGACATATGCCTCTTGTTCTTCTGGCACATCAGAAGGACCTACCTCTTGTTGTGCAGCCCTTAATCGTCGGTTTGATGCTGTAGGTCGTCTTCTTCTTCTTTCATAAACTATAACACAAGAAAATCAAAAAGTTAACATACAAACGTTCAAAATAAAGCTAAGGCACAACACAGTCAGGCTGTTCGGCCAAGGCAGGCCGAACGCCTCGCAGGCTGTTCGACCAAGGCACGCCGAACTTATCTTGCTATGTTCGGTCTGTACTCACCGAACGCCCTGCAAGATGTTCGGTGAACCAGCGCCAAATGCGTCGCGATTAAACAAAGAAAAATAAACAGCGAGAGAGATTACCTGGACTTAACACATTTTTGCGTTATGCGTCCATGACCTTCGCGTGATAAGGGTTGGAGAGAAGGGGAAGGGATGGAGAGAGTGCAACAAGGGTTTGAGGGGGGGTTCTCGTTCGGCGTCGTGAAGACTGAAAAAGCTGAAGGGTTTGCGGTTTGGGGGGGGACATAGCCTTCTAAGGGTTTGGGGGGGTGAGTTTTCAATTTTTTAATTTTTTTAAGGGTATAATAGGTATTTTGGGGGTGGGGTTAGTAAATTTAAAATTTTAAATGTATTTTTGTGTGGTGTAGATAGTAAATGTGGTGTGAAAAGAAAAAATTGTGGTTTATATAGAAATGCCCTAAAACGAAACTTATAAATTAGTTGGGGAAATAATTGAGGGCATAATTAAAATATAGAAAAGTTATATAACAAACATAGCGACATTGTCTTCTCCTAAACATTTCAGAACATTTGTGTCACTGCTAATATGTTCGTTCCAACATCAGTAGTCAACAACATTAGATTTTGTCAAGTAATATTCACCATCACACATCGAGAAAAATTGAATAATCGATCAATACTTGTTATGAACTTGTAGGCATTCACTATACTTGATGGGATTTCTATACATTAATTGTTATATTGTCACCATGCATTTCTAAAGTAGTGAGATACATTTTCTTCTACTGTGAGATTCAAATTAACTATTCAGTAACATCGCCGAAATATATAAATGCCAAGATTGTGTCTTTAAAGAAGTAGTTGCTCACATAACTAATGTGTGTACCCTCATAAGCCCGATCAACGTACATTTTTCTTTTGGATTGACTAGAAAAAATTTGTTCTATCTCCATAATCATTCATTATTGTTGGGGTATCTCAAACATTATTCGTTCTTTATGTCATCATCATCATTTTAGTAAGATTGTCATGATCATCATTACGAGGTCGAGTGATTGTCAAATGAATATAAGAGATTTTTAGAAGAATATAAAATTTGTGAATTCAACATAGTGAATGTTACATAAACTACTTTTTAAAAAAATTACATAAATTTAAAAAACCACAATTCTTGTTATAAGTATAAATAAACAACATGAGATCAAAATTACTAACAACAATAAAGTATTAAGAAATAAACAAACAATATATGCCTTATTTCTTCTTATTTTATCGCATAGGCGAAGTTGTGCTAATGTCATGTTTTGTGGTACCTTTCAAAAGTGTTTTATACTCACGTGTTTGAACTACTCATTTAAATTCATCTTTTTTTTTGTATAATTTTAAATTTTATTAATGTTTTTTTTCATTATCTTTCACAAATATCTGTCTGATTCCGCTTACTCTCAGCCTTTCTCTTTGCTACATTTTGCTTAATTGGATGAATGCACTCTACATCAGTATCCTTATTAGCACTCGATTTCGAGTTGGAAAAGGATGTGTACTCCCCTAACTCAGAAGTCTTTGTCTTCTTCGTATCACAAACATCACTATTTAGGTCTGCAAACTTGGGATATTCCTGAGGAATGTACTTAAAACCAAACTTATTGTACTTGCTCGTGTAGTCTCTATGACTTTAATGTACTTTTCATTTAACTTTCTTATTTGTTCTAAATTGTGTAGAAATATGTCTTTAAGATGGTCTATGGCCTCTCAGAAGTATTGTCGGTATGATTTTTCTTATTCAAATCCACCTTGGATCCAACTTTGAGAATTACTAAACAATGAATCAATGCTATTATCAACCCAACACTTTGCAAGATGCTCATTTTCTTCATGAGAATAAACTATCGTCTTAATTTATGTAGGATCATTTTCATTGTCAAAGTGAATCCATTGTTATTAATATCCTCCAATCCTCGTAAAGACGAACGGTGAAAAGAGACGCTCGCTTATAAAATGGCAAATTGCGCATTCTTTATCAGTGTTTGTTCCATATGCATTAGTTCTTCTTGATGAGTTTGAATTCATTTTTGAAGTTCTTTGAAGAGAAATATATAAGAAGAGGGTGACATGAAAGAAAATTCACAAAATTCAAATGAATACATATAATGGGGAGCTCCAGCGGCATTCATCGAATTCATTAAAAAGATTGGAATTTCTTGAAAATCTGGCTAAGGAATGTTAGCATTTTGGTAACGAATATTGGAATTCAAGTAAGATGAATTTTCTTCTACATGAGAAGAATTAAATCAATTCGTCCAAGAATTTTATCCATTGAGAGATGGGAAGTGGAAAACTTGAGAATGTTCTATTATAAATGCAACAAATTAATAACGAAAGATTGAACTGCGGTTGTCCTGTATTAACATATGGTTCAATATTACCATGACTCACAACCCATAATAAAGTATATCGTGACAATGTGCATACAAGGAGTGAAAACACAGTAACATCAATTGCAGTTATCAACAACATTATTCCCCAGGAAAATAAAAATAAAAAACCACAGCAATTCGGTCATTAAAGCAGAAGAGCATCGACATTCCGTTTTCCTTCGGGACCTTTTGTGTACCATGACTTAACATAATCCCCATACATCACAGGATGATATCTTGGCGGCTCAAAAGCTGGGGATACTATCTTCTCTTTCGTGGGGTCGTGAAATGTGGCAACAGAAAGCCGTGCTTTCTTGGCGTTAGTAATAGCTCGATGTGGAGCGCTCTTGTATTGTCCATTTGTTATGATCTGAAAGAAGAGAACATTGTCAGCAATATGTTTGGGCACCTAAGATCGCCTTTCAGAGTAATCATATTTATACAAATATATTATCTACAATTATGGACATTCAATAGAATAATCATGTAAGCATTAAGAGTATAAATGCCCCTCCTGGATTTACTCAAATTAGGGGGAGGGTGAGGGGTTCATATCTAAGTACATTTTGAAATCATTGTGAAGAAGTATGATTTCCAGGAATAGGCTTCTTTAACTTGGAAATATAAGATACGCTCACACAAAATTTCCAAGCATATGTAAACTGATTCCATTGAGCTCAAATTCATATTCACGAATATTTCAAAACAATCATCTGGCTGGCTGTTATATATAAGATGGTGCAGCTCATAAATAATCCAGAACTAGCAACAACTTTTGTTTCTCCTATTCGACTTCCCTTATTGACTCATGCAAGGACAGTTACTTGACCAATACCTCAGTTTGGTCGGCCAAAATCACGAGTATAGCATCAGATAACGGATTTACAAATATCCATTCTCCATCCTTCAAGACTTCAAGGCCTCCCACATCATCTTGGATGAGAAGCGTAATAGCACCCATGTCAGAATGCGATTGCAAACCAAGAGTGAGCTCAGGCTGCGGACAAGGAGGGTAATAACTCACAGTAATGTTCTGATAAAATTCACCAACAGCGTCTTTCATGCATGAAGATGGCAGTCCTAAACTTTCCGAGACCAAACTGAGTAACTTTTCAGCAAGTGCACTCATTTGATCACTATACTCTGCCACAAGTTTTCTGTTAATGAGTTCTTCAGTTAGTCATTTACATATTTGAAGCCAAGAATGATTAAGTTACCAAAACTCATATATTATGTGGGAGAAGAATCAAGATTCACCTGTAATTGGGAGAAAAGTGGGGCCACTTGGAAGGATTTCGGCGAGAAAGAGGTAAAGTATGGTGATCAAAATAATCCCTCCAATCTAAGACTGTATCATTGGATGCTACGAGCATCCGACTTCCATATCCCTCAGCTGCAGGGGAGCTGGGATCATAGGCATAACTTAGCTTTTGATCTACAGTGCAGTCTTCAAAGAATGAATGGCCTAATTTCCTCATTTCTCCCAAGAGTTCAACTGGAATGCCATGGTTGATTACATGGAATGCTCCCCATTCTCTGCAGGCCTGGCCCAAATCTTCGTGGATGGAGTGGCTATCACTAAGGTCGATAACAGGTGGACTTGATTCAGAACGATCATTTCTGTTTTTGACAATAGGATGAGGCCTAGTCTCAAGTGGCTGCACATATTGAGGAGGGACTACCTCTTTACCAACTAAGGACTGCACTCTGATATGACTACCAGCAACTTCCATTACTGTCTCAATTAAGGATTAAACCCTGAGAAGCCAGAAAATCTATCTGAATTCGATTTACTAATGTATGCAAACAGATTTTTATTGCAGAGTAATTGAATAGTTTAATCAATCAAGGTATCAACTGCTGTTGAAAATACAGGTGCAACTATTTATAGTGTTCTCTTCTAATTCATAACAAATCACTTTCTATAAAACAGTGTAAGCAAGAATTGGTTGCTATTTCATTCACAGAAGAAAAAATTAATAAATTACCCAGCAAGGCAATTTCCTCGAATGTAATAGCAACACAAGACAACAAAAGTAACTAATATAAACCAAGAAATAACGAATTAACACAAAACCATGGGAAGACCAACACACACACACACACACACACAAAAAAAGCCCAAAAGACAAGATATAAAGCCTCGTTGAGGATTCTGGATTCAAGACTAATGCAACACCCCTTATACATATTCAACAATAATTCTCAAATATATCCCGAGAACAGAGAATAGAGAAATCCGAACCTGATTGCTGATTCTCAGAGTTGAGGGAAGAGACAATAATGAAGAAGACATTTGAAAACAAAAAATCAGAAGGAAAAAATAAATAAAACAGAAGAAAGTGCGTTTTCAATTAGTCGCTGATTGGTGGATTGTTTCTATGTCGGCGACTGAAATAATTTAAAACAAAAAAACTCTGATCCACTGAAATAATTTAAGATGATGAAAAACATACCTTTTCAAAACATTTAAAAAATGGTTTTTAATTTGTAATAAAAAATTATCGATTATTTTTTTATATTTATAGCGCAAACATATGACAAAAGAAACCCCCTATAAAATATTCAAAATACATCATAAGTATTTAAATTCAATAAAATAAAAGAATTGAATAAACTAAATTACAATTTTGTTGTGAAATTTTTTCATAATTTCTCAAATAATCTATTTTTATTAACAAGCATAACTAATTTTATTAAAATTCATTACAAATATGAAATCAAACACAACTAATTCAACCAAAATGTAAATTGTATCTATTTAAATATATACAATATATGCATAACGAACTTAAACCAAATAGTCGTTGACACATCGTATTTGAAATGTGTAGGAGCCAATTTCGTTAAAAATGAGTTCGGATGAAAAGTTTTCGCTTCCTATTTTTGCCACTTAATTACTAGTATAGAGTTTGTAGAACTTTTATTTGATATAAATTTATTTTCTGAAAAATAATATTAAAGTAATAGAACAAAATAGGTTTTTAAACTATAAAATGAGGGTATAATTGATCAAACTAGTTATTTGGAAGCATTAATAGAGTATAAAGAGAAATATTTGCAGCTTCCCAAATTTATTACAATATCACTCTATGTAACTGTGTACACCTAAATCACCTGTAAAGCCTAAAAAACAACCGAATAACAAAAGCTTTACCAAACATAAATAAAGCAATGAGTCAAATGGAGCCATTCTTGAACTCCCTCCTCGATTCATAAATAACTAAACCTTCAATTGTATCTGTATGGTTTGAGCAAAAACAATTCTGTACACCTAGTCGGAGACCCTTTCAGCTATAGTTTATCCGCGATTCTTCCCAGTGCATCGGCAAGCTTATTTAGAACTGTTATTAAGCTATTCACATGATCATTCCGTTGCTCCCTGTCCAACTGAAGATGCGCATTCTGAGATTCAAGTTGTGAGCTCAATAATTTCCCATTTTTCTCTAAAGCTTCAACCAACTGATGCTCAAGGTTTGAAGTTTCCTCCTCTCCAACTGTGGATCGCTTTCTTTTCCTTCCTTCTTGAGTGTTTCGAGTCTCAGCCTCTGGGCTAGGTTGTTTCTCGTTATTTTTACCTGAAAACCAAGCACAATAATGCTATACTCCCCATTCGCCAGTCAAATGATTTAGGTGGACAATTTGATACAATAACCATTTGTGATTTCCGGAAACAGCAAAGCAGCACCAGCATCATCATAACAACACTTTTCTATCATGTCTCAATATATCTTTTCAACAAACTAAAGTGTCATACATCTTTTTCAGAAAACCGAACAATGACAATATCAAGAAACCATAAAAGTTGCCCATTGCGCAAGCCAGTGATTACTAATCCAAATGAACACTTCCAAATTCCAATAGGTTATGATTCTTCATACCCAATTTTGTGATTTTGAATTTCTTGTGACTATACCTTCTTTTACTATTTTATCACATTTGCTAAAATGCAGGTTATGACTGGAAACTTGCTTTAGTGAAGAGGTACTTTTCAGAATTGGAATAAAATGCAACTAATGCAGAAAAATCTATAATTCAGACCCTAACATTATATATGATGTTCCACCTTTAATCGATCACCGAAAACCTTAAGAATAATTCTATGATCAAAGATAAATATAAACCAGCCATCAGCGTAAGGGTCAACTTTCATCCTTATTAGAGCAGCTTATTTGACCAATGAAACTGTGGTTGTATTTCAAACAGGTGTGACTTAGCTGTTTGACTGCAATTGACAATTTTTCCTGGTAATCTAAATTCGAGGAGGCATGAGAAGGTCCAATCCAATCACTTTGCAATTAATTCCAGTACAAGAAACAGAGGTTATTTATCTAGACCTCGATATATAGCTGCATCTAAGTACACACTCATTAACTTTGAAACTCCAGGAGAATCAGTGCTCTGGCTGTAGAACATCATAAATCACAATATTTCATTTGTTACTAATAAAATGAAAAATCCATCGAAAACAGTTCAGCTTGAAAAAGTTGAAGTCAATACAGATGTGTGGATATGACGACAAAAGCTTCTATCATATCCAAGAACAATCTAACCAAATACCACATCTACTCTATGCAGTGCAAGAAACAAAGCATTTCTTTGATATGATTTGAGCAAATGAGGAAAAAGTACCTTGACTGGGAGATTCTTGGGGAAATGATTGATACAGCTTCTCTGCAACAGAAGCAAAAACAAACACTGAGATTAATTTCCATTGAGTGCAATGCTCGGTTAATTTTCAGAGATCAACAACAGTCAACTGACTCACATAAGTAGCTCTACAGAATATTACGAGGGCTCCTAACCAACGATACCATTATAATTTGTAGAAATGAAATATCTTACTAAAGTATTCAGTATGAAGACATAGTAGTTATAACATATCATTAACTATTAACATATAGCAATTAAACTTGAAGCGGCTGCTCCTGGTTCATATTCACAGACTACTCAGTAAAATCCCTGTACCCACCCAAAAAATAATAATAATAATTAAAACATATATATATGTGTGTGTAATGGCGAAATAGAAAGTAAATCCTAGTTGAACGTCCACTTATCCATGCACTATCACCATATCCCCATGTGGAGATAAATACATTCTCCAATACCTAATAATTGAAGAAAGAAACAATGATATCTCAGTGGTTCTAAGTCTAATTTTTAGCCACCACCTAATAATTTTAAATTTTACATATGTTTTATATGCATCAGCCGCCAGTAGGCCTGAGTGAACCACAGAAAAAGATCCCTTACACCAAATGTTTGATATCCAACTATCACCACCATCGGGGGAACAAAAAAACCATCAATTTCAAGAATCATTACATAAGGGAGATGAAAAAAGAAAAAGAAAAAGAAAAGGAAACAGAAAGAAGCAATCCTTCCCATATGCAAGGAATGATTTAGGGGGCAGGGCGGCAGTTGCCCCCTTGGATTGGATTTTCTAAAATTTTACTTTTATATGTAAACTTTACTTTGAGAACCTATACTATAAGAGTTAGTTTCCTTTGCCTCTTCAAAGTTCTTCAAAGTTCATCCCCTTGCTTCGTAAAATTTTGCCCTCGTATCTTATAGTATAACTTTAAAGAAATGGTATCTCGAGACCAAATCTGGATTCGTGCCTATATGTTAAGTCATTTGTCACCAGACATGAATTAGTTTGCAGGAGCTTATTGACCAATCGTCGATACAGAACACAATTAACCTGTCAGTGAATTACTCTGTAATTCTGCATGCATACATGCAGAAAACAAATCTATAAAGATGCAATCAGGGCCAGTTACCTGAAATCGGAGTGGGAGCGGGTATATCTTTAGCCGGAGTCTCCTTACTTTGATCGTTGCTCCGACCTGCTTCGTCCGGAGCCGATTGCTCGAAATCCGAGAACAGCCCATCATCCACCGCCGCGCTCCGCCCACTATCAAACAACGCCTCCGGCTCCCCCTCAACAACCTCCGTTGGAGTCTCAGCGGCTGTCGCAGGCGGCAAAGCCAAAGACAATCCGCCACCTATCCCCACCTCCTCTTCACCAACGCCGTCTCCGCCACCGTTACCGGTGCCGTCGAGAATATCATAAACCTCTCTGTCGAAAAACCCAGGCAATTTCCTCTCTCTCCTCAAGTCGTTTCTCATAACCCAAAACGACTCCGTTTCCTCCTTTATCTTTGACTCCCACTCTTTAATCTTCTTGTAATCTCCGGCTAAATTGCTCCATCTCTTCCGACACTGAACCGGGCCCCGGTTCACTCCGTGCCTCTTGCAGTAAGACGATATCGAAGCCCATTTGGGCTCAATTTGACCCGACCCGAAGGCAGAGCCAGAAGTCCGGCCCCTCCTCACCCGATTTTCCGCCACCCTTTTACCCTGAATGAGCACGAGAATTTCCTGCCTAGTCCAACGCGGCAACCGCGCAGTTTTGCTCCCTTCATCGCCGGCGCCGGCGGCATCTCCGGAGGGCTGACGGCCGTCTGCTCCGCCGTCAACGGGTCCCGTGCCCAAACTCAACTGCTCCAGCGCCATTTGAAAGATCACGTGACTTCAACTTTATAAACTTTTAGTAGCTTCAAAATCACGTGAGAAACGGGACGCGTTTAATGAAACGGCGTTTCTTTTGACGGCGTTTCTCCCTCGGGAAGAAGCAGAAAGAGGAAGAGAGAGAAGGGTCTCTCTCTCTCTCTATATTTTCATTTTCTTTATTATTTAGTTTGGGTGGACTCTAATCTATGGGCAGAAGAAGAGAGAGAAGCCTTAAACAAGACAATAACGAGACTCTAATAAGTGATGATGATTGAGATTAGGCTTATCTTTACCTTTAATCTTTGGGCTAATCAATGGTCCGTTTTTCCAATAATTAATCCCACAAAGTTAGAGAGGAGAGGATATACCATATATATATTATTAAGGGCACTCTCTTAAGTTATTGACAAATTCAATTCTTGTCTTACTATTTAAGAGTCACTTTCCCTTTGGTGGAATTTCTAACCCTACGCGTTTTAGTTGGAACATTTTATGATTTTTATTCTTTTAATTTATTATTTCGAGTCGGCCTAATCTATTTTTAGTCAAAATGTGCCTTTAATCACTTTTTATCTGCCACTTTAAAAAGAAAATTAAAAGTTAAACTTGATAATGTACAAAAGTCGTGAAAAAGGAAGCAAGCAACCGTAAAAGGCATAGAAATCGAAGGAAATGGATGGGATGGGAGATACAATGAAGGGTAAACAATCATCACGGCTGCGATTAAATCTATCATCTTAGGGTACGTTTGAAATCATAAGTAAGATGGAAGAAACCCATATTTCGAATTCTAATATTAACAAATTCTAATGAATAATAAATTTATATTTGTTATGGATAGCGTGGGTGTCATTGTACGATATACGTTACCTTAACTTTGAAAAATAAATTACTTGACACAACATTTGAAATTTGCTATATTTTTTTTTCTAAAATTTGAAGTTATGTTAATGTTTTTTATATTTTTTGGAGATGTTTGGACTAGGCTGGAGGTTTCCGTAGCACAACTGATTGTGGTTTATGAGGTTGTGTCACAATCAAATGTATAGTAAAAGGTGGTGTTTGTTTTGGGTTGTGATAAGGTGGATTGTTATTGACATGTCAAATCAATAGGTTTAGTAGATTTTTGTTTTTATTATTATATTATGAGAGATAAAGATTTGTAGATTTAATAATTGGTGATGGATTATTATATTATGTTTGTTGTTTGGATCACTACTAATTTGATTGGAGATAATTGTAATATCTAACATTTAAGATGACAACATGTGTTGAGTTGATACATCTCAGAAAAAGAAAAAATTCGACCACTCTAGACTGAAATGACTTTAATTTGAATAATTCAAATATTGATTGGTTTAGATAAAATTTGAAGTATTTATAAATCAATTTTAATAGTTTGATAAAAAGTATTTTGTACAAATCGAACCATGAAGACCCTCGTTTAATTAAAAATATTTAGTACAAATAAAAAATCGAATCCCAAAAGAAATAAAAAAATGATATTTAAAAATAGGAAGGGCAGTACCACATCAATATCCGAATATGTAGGGCCTAGCAATTAGGGTAAGGTCTCCCTCCTAAAGCAAAGTAATTTGCAGCTTTAAAATCTCAAAGAATGATTAACCACAAAATCATTTTGGGTTAATGCTAATTAGTGGTCCCCCACTAAATGAAGGGCCACTTTTTGTTGTTTTGAAGTCTCCAGGCGAAGGACATTTTGAGGCCACAATTGCCCCTTCAACATTTTCTTTTTTGCTTCCGCTTCATATTTCATCTCCTTTTTTATTTAACAATATACATATTATATTATGCACTTTTTATTCTATTATTAAAATATTATATTGGTTTTTTTTTAATTGAATACAAAATTATTACAAAAAAAAAAAAAAGGAATAAAGAAAGAATATTTAGGTTTGAAGAGAGTGGGAAGTATTTACATTAAGGGTAGGGGTTAGTAGAATGTCATATTCTTCCTGTGAGAATGTGGGGACCAAAGCTCTACCAAATGAGTTGCCAACTTTCACACACCATCTCATTAATGCCTCTTAATATAGGGTTTAATATGAACATTAATATACTTGCAATTCTCCCTATTAATATAATTATCCTATATGTATATAGGCATCCTTAAAATACACCCAATTTTTGTATATATAATTAAATATTATTAAAATAATTAAAATATCCATATATCTAATATACTCAATTTAGTTATTCAATTTGTTCAAGGTTCGTTCTGAACATTCAACCAAACAAGTGAAATAACAGCCGACCAATGTTTCCGATTACTATTTCAGTTGTTCGATAGAATGTTCCGAACGAGTTTTAATCCAACATATTTGTATTTGTTCGACAAATAAGTTTTAAACACTAACATATGTATTCGACAAATCAAATTTAAACACATACAAGCAGGCGTACGACATTTAAAATAAAAAAGAACAGTTTCTTCGTAGAAAAACAGTTAGTACAACTTTAAAAGTTAGTATTATTTGTCTAAAAAGTTGCAAAATAGAAAGCTAATAAGAAAATAAAAATATTTATAAAAAAAAGGTACAATAATGTATGACAAAAATATCCACCCAAAATAGTATGACATCTACAAAATAATGCAATCCTTACATTGTACAGTATATCTAGCACCATTAATCCTCATAATTTATCATTTACAACGGTAAAAATATACTTTTTATGGATATTTACTGTTTTTAAAAAAATTAAAATAAATTTATGGTGCATTGGATGCATCATACATTCAATTTATATTATTATATTTTGTTTATTTAAAAAATCATTGTTGTCACCTCATTTAAAATGTGACTATTTAAACCAAGATTCTTTCGAATTTCCCCTTTCAAATGCTGCAAATCTGTTGCAATTTCATTCTTGCTGCAAAATTTTACTTTGGATTTCATTAGAATAAGATTAATTTAAGGTAATTTTGATCCTTTTTATTATTCCTCATTTAGATAATTGTCCGTCTTATTTCAACTGGCATCACTTTTTATCAACGACTAATGGTTAACTGAGTATTCCTAGTTGACTTACATGATGCATTAACCAATGAATTTCAGTTTTACTATTTTATTTTTTCTTATTTATATAATTCAATTAAAACTGTGAAAATATATCACAAAAGTATGTTTATACAACCAAAAAATGCCAAGTAATTTGTAAATCACGTTAAATAATATGGAAATTATTTTTTAAAAATATTATATTAAAAATCTAAAAAACAATAAATAATATGTAAAATGATTATTAGTGTTTTATATATTATTTATTACTTTTTAGATTTTCAACTACTTTTCTCAGTCATTCAAAAAGATAATATTCCATATTTTCTACAAATTTTCTAATCCAAATTTCAGAAATTTCATGAAACTTTGTAGGTTTCTTAAATAATTTTCAAGTTTTTTAGTATATTATATTCTTTTTTTCTTATTTTTTTATAATTTTCATATTGTTTCAGCATTTTAAAAAATAAAATATTGAGATTTTTACAGGATTTCACGATTTAAATTTTTGGAAGTTTCTAAATTTCTAGTTTGTAAAACAATTTTAAGTTTTTTTAAACATAATTTATTTATTTTCAGTTTTTTTAATCATTTTTTAGGTATATATATATATATATATTTGTATATTAATTTTTAATATATATACATATATATTAATTTTAATATTTTACATACTTTTTCAAATAATATTTCATTTTCAATTTATTTCACAATTTTGAATTTTATTTGGAAAACAAGATTGTGGAGCTAATGTTTTTCATTTACACCTCAAGTAAGTCAACATGCGGGGTTAATCAATCATTAATCGTTGGTATGAAGAAGAAAAAAGGCAGTACCATAATTGAGGAAACTTTTAAATTGGGACCAAAATTAAATCGACATTATTTAAGTGCGATAAAAATTAATTTTTTCACCACCAATATATTTCACATATATAGTATAATATCATCAATACATCACTTGTGATTGTGTGTCGTGCATTGATGCTACTGCCAAAAACTATGCAATTCACATAATGTAATATATATATATATAATTGATTGTTTTATTAATAAGTTATTAAATTTTATCTTTAACGGATTGTTTTATTACGTAAAATATATTTATTGTTGAAATTACGATGAAATTAATTTTATCTATTTCCATGTAACTGCTTTTTATATTGGTATCAAATTCTTGTCTAATTTATATATAAATTATCAAATACAAATATTTAATATTTTACATTTGTGGCGAATATTAGAATTTGGACTACAAACATCCACCAAATACTATTATTTGGCAGAAGCATTAGTTATTAAAGTTACATACATATGTTACCAATATTAAAGCGTGAGTAACATATATCAATCATAGAAGTCAAAGGAAAAAAAGAAAAAAAAGAAAGAGTAAGTCATTATTTTTCCTATAATGTAGGAAATTTTATGGACAAAGCATGAGAGATATGAATATATATATATATGTATATATAATAATAATAATAATAATAATAATAATAATAATAATAATAATAATAATAAATTGACTGTTTCTATATTTATTGTTATTATTTTTTCAGATGAATTTTTAGAAAACATTTTTATATTGCTAACTAATAAGTATTTATTTTAATTTTTATATTTTATTTGTTAATATTGGTAATGTTACTAATTTTATCAAAACTAATAAAAAATTCATATATCTTCATAATTACTTTATTTTAACAAATCAATTATGAATTTGTGGCAGATTCGATGCTATATATAATAATAAAAATTGTTCACATTGATATACCAAATTTTATTCAATTTTCTTGATTTCAAAAGAAATAATATATATTTGGTAATTTGATGATTGTATTTTATAAATAAAATTAATTAATGCTCATATATGATTTTATACATAATATGTATATCTTTATTATAATCATGGTACATATATAAATTATTGAACATAATTATATATATTTTTAAAATATTAATTTTATATATTTTTAAATTTTATATATTTTTAAAATTTAATAATATTATACCATAATAATAAATATGTGCATCACACGCGGGAGAACATACTACTACTATAATAAACAAAACTTTAATTTTAAAAGATAAAAATAAAAACAAATAACATTAAACTACAAAAAGAAAAAAATGAAAATAATAATAATAATAATAATAATAATAATAATAATAATAATAATAATAATAATAATAATAATAATAATAATAATAATAATAATAATAATAATAATAATAATACATGAGCGCAACACTTAGATAATACAAAATTGCGGTGGACTCGATGCAGAGTTGGAGTTAATGAAAGAGTAGATTTAATAAAGAGTAAGAGTGAATATTTAAAAAATAAAAAAAATAGAAATATAGATATATAATAGAATGTATAATAGGTATATATAAATAATAGTATTAGTATAGTAATTTATTAAATTATAAAATTTAATTTTATAATTTAAAATACATAAGTCGGGGTATTTTGACATTCAAAATTTGTCTATGTCAAGTTGATGAGAACAGTCGAACCAACAATGAAGAAGAAGATGTCGAGCTGCAATTCAAAGGACCCGTTACCCGACTTCGTGCTAAGAAGCTTCAACAATATTTACAAGTGTTGATTAGAAGGAAGTTCGAAGTTGGAGAACAAGAAGATAAATGCAGCCCAAGAATTGTCACTGTGTTGACAATTGAAGATCAAGCCCAAGAAGATCAAGTTAATTAATTGACGAGTTTGGATCAGCCCATCTTTGATTAAATTCGTTAATTATGAAGGCCCAAGTCTAATTGGGATTTATTTTACCTAGTTTAGACTTTTATTATCTTATTTTTGGTATTTTTAGTTATTTCCTTAAAAACAGTTTTTCATTAAGGAAACAATCCTAGTTG
Source organism: Caryopteris x clandonensis (assembly GCA_028749325.2). Classification (NCBI taxonomy): domain Eukaryota; kingdom Viridiplantae; phylum Streptophyta; class Magnoliopsida; order Lamiales; family Lamiaceae; genus Caryopteris; species Caryopteris x clandonensis. The sequence continues at coordinate 6,830,760 of JAPYKT020000004.1, forward strand.
ATTAGACAGCCTTAATTTTCGTCCATCCCTTAGTATAAATAAGGGATCTATGTTATTTTGTTAGGCAGACAATATTTTGAGAAATAAAGCTTTTGCATTCCGATCTTGTCTCACCCCTTGTGTTCGAAATTATCAACTCTTAGAAGGGTAGCATCTTTTAAGTTTTATCAAAGGTTCGTTCTAGATCTTCCAAGATCTAGGGTTAACTTGCTGCAATTCGTGAAGTTACTTGTGTTCGGGTTTCGCCGTTAGAATCGTCGAGGTTCGAATAAGGTGACCAATCTTCTACCAATCACCATCGCCAATCGCCTGCCCCCTCCTCCACCCTTCAGCCTTCGTCAACAACAACAACCAGCCGCAAGTTATCTCATCTCCACCCCTCCCTAATCCTAACTGAAACTATATATTCCTCCATATTCAACCCTTCGAGCCTTAATTTCAGATTTGGTTGTGTTTCATTTTGTGTCGTTCATAGTTTATTTAATCGAGTCGTCTAGTCGTCGATTGGTATAATTGAGTCGTGTGTTGAGCCCTTACATTACCGTCGTGTGTTCGTTTCTGTTTTCCGCGTACTTTGTTTTAATAGTGTGTTCTCGATACCCTTTAGATCACATCATAAAAGTGGTATCAGAGCCACGACGGCTTTACTGTTCGTGGTTCAACAATTGGTGTCTTGTAATTCTATTGAGTATTTCGTGTTTCGAGTTGTAATTTCATTTCTTGTTCATTCATAGTTTAAAACAAAAAAAAAACAAAAAAAATCGATCAAAAACAAATAAAAGAAATCGATCAAAAAAAAAAAAAAAGAGAAGAATTGTTCTAGTTATCTTGTTTTCGTCCAGTGCATCAATCAGTCAGAAGAGGAGCGAAGAAGGAAGAGATCGATTGTTACCTTGTTGATTGCTAGATATATTAGGTTATTTAAGATTGTGTTCGCACTGGTGATACACATCCAAATCAAACCTATCTTATCTGTTTCATCTCTTTTCCTTATTATCCCCTACACCCCCCTACACCCCAATTAAAACATCTTGTTTCCCGGTAAAACTTCAAACGGACGCCAATTTTGCCCCTGACCTCCGATTTTGCTCCATAATACCATTCTGGAAGCGGAACGACGAGACGAACAAGACTCACTGCTTTGCTGTGACATATAGGTACAGCAGCCCAAATTCCTTCATCTTCAAGGTGAAATCGTCCGTCGAATATTTTCCGAATTTCTGTTTCTTCGAAATTCTGTGCTTTTCCACCCCTACAGCCGACCCTTACCACATTGCAGCCTTTATACATCAAGTTTGAGATTGAGAGAAGACCTACGAGGTGCTGACTTCAAGTTTGAGATTTTCGGACTCATACATGCACACCACCACACACGTGCACCACCATATCTTTGAGTGATACACGAGTGGAAACAAAAGGAGTGAAAACATATGAGTGAACGTGAGGTTGTGAGGTTCCTTTCTTGTTTTCCTTTACGTTTGTTCGTTGTGCAGGTACCTCCCTACGAGGAGCTGACTTCAAGACGGAGATTTTCAAACCCATACATACACACTACCACACACGTGCACCACCATATATTTGAGTGATACACGAGTGGAAACAAAAGGAGTGAAAACATACGAGTGAACGTGAGATTGTGAGGTTCTTTCCTTGTTTCCTTTACGTTTGTTCGTTGTACAAGTACCATGCAACCCGAAGATAATTCAAAGAAGGCAGCCGACTTACAGAAGTCACCCAACACTCCATCATCGCCTACTACACCCATGGATGATGCTTCATCTTTCCAGCAGCCTAGTAATGCTAAATTTCAATATGAGGCTTTCACCCGAGACTATACTAGGCGCAATCAGGTCTTGGATACTACTTTGGAGAGGATCATGGAACGGCTTGAGCATCTCAGCGCTCGAGACCCAGTACCACCAGTTGTAGCTCAGCTAAACGAGCCTGTAAGGCCAGCACGACCGCCCCAAGCTATAGTTCAGCGACGCCAACCACCCGTGCAGGAGGACGAACATGACGTTCAAGATGAATATATGGGTGAAGCAGACTTTGGAGCAAAAATCGAGGCTGAGTATGAACCCCCACCTCCACAGAGGCGTGACCAACCACATCCTCTACCTCCCCGGCGTGCAGCCCGCGCCGTTCCTCGCAGATTTGGAGAGACCGACAGCTTGTTAAATAACATCAAAACAAGCATTCCAGAATTCGAGGGTTTATACGATCCTGATGTGTACCTCGATTGGGAGCGAAAAGTCAACAAGATCTTCGAGTGTTACAACTTTCCCGAGTTGAAGAAGGTTCAGCTCGCATATCTGGAATTTAGAGGCTATGCAACCTCATGGTGGGAGAACCAGCAAGAAAGAAGGCGCCGTGATCGATATCCTCCTATCGATACGTGGCAAGAGATGAAAGACGTCATGCGAGGATGTTTTATCCCAGTACACTATGAACGAGAGCTTGAAAAGAAACTGAATAGAATCAAGCAAGACACTCGTTCGATTGAAGAATACCACAAGGAGCTCGAGACCTCCTTGAACCGAGCCGGAAAAGAAGAGACCTTAAATGCTACCATCATTCGGTACATTGAGAGCATGAATCCGAATATTGCATGTGAAGTCGAGCTGAGAGACTTCGCCAGCATTGAGGAGATGGTGCACTATGCATCAATAGTCGAACAACAGCTCCGTGATGGCCGCCGCCGATCCAACCACAATGCAGCACCTACACTGCCAACTTGGAGTCGAGGCTCTTCATCTACGCCTCTCACTGACCCCACACGTCCCCGAGGACAGCCCGATCAGCCTGTTCGACGTTTCGACAACTCTACCCCGCAGTCCAACCGTAGGCTCGAGTCTACGCCGCCTAATTCTGCAAGGTCGCAAAACACACGGCCTAATCCACCTCAGCAGTCGCCCAATGCAGCCCCAAATTGAGCTCGTGATATCCAATGTCACAAGTGTCAAGGTTGGGGTCATTTTCAAAGAGATTGTCCAAACTGGCGAATTATGTACCTTACGGAACAAAATGAGCTCGAATCAGCCAGTGAGGACGAATCGGAACAGCAAGGCAACGCTACCATTGGAGAGAACGACGCAGGGCAAGAGGAGATTGATCCGGATCCTGAGCAAGTCAGTCTAGTTACCATCCGGAGTCTGAGCATCATTCGAGAAGAGGAGCAAGATCATCAACGGGAAAACATATTCTACACCCGTGCAACGATCAAGACTCATACATGCTCCATGATTATTGACAGTGGCAGCGTCATCAACGCCATTAGTCAATACGCAGTAGATAAACTCGCCTTGATTACAAAGAAGCACCCGAAGCCATACAGACTGCAGTGGCTCACAGATAGGGGCGAAATCCGAGTTGTCTGCCAGGTAAGTGTCTCATTCTCAATTGGTACATTTTCTAACACTGTTTTGTGCGATGTTATTCCTATGGATGCAGCGCACCTTCTTTTAGGTCGACCCTGGCAGTTCGATAGACGTGTAGTCCACGATGGACGATTGAACACATATGCAGTGGAGACCAACGGCCGAACCAGCATCTTGAAGCCGTTGTCACCCAAAGCCATTGCCGAGGACCAGCAACGCATCCAAGAGAGTTTCAAAGAAGAGAAGGAAAGGCAAGCCGCAAAACGGACCATCGCCGCAACCACCGATACCCCGGCCAAATTTGACCCCGTGCAGCCCTCCTCCACCGCCTCCTCCTCTTCAAAACAGCCCCCTCTCGACTCTTTAGCCAAGGATAAACCATCCGGTTCAGCTGCAAGCAATTCCAAGTCGAAAAGCTTGTTTATTTCGGTTAAAGGAGTTGAAAAAGCAGTTAAAGCAGGTTTGCCACTAGTCTTACTTTCATATAAGAGCAGTACTACTAACAATGATTATTTGCCTAGTGATGTGCAGCCCTTGTTGGACGAGTACAGTGACGTGTTTTCGGAGGAGATACCAAGTGGTTTACCTCCAGTTCGAGGGATCGAGCACCAGATCGATTTTCAGCCCGGTGCCGTGCTTCCCAACCGCCCAGCTTACCGCACCAGCCCCGATGAGATGAAGGAGATCGATCGTCAAGTCAAGGAGCTATTGGAGAAGAAGCAAATCCATGAATCGATGAGCCCTTGCGCAGTCCCGGTGATTCTAGTGCCGAAGAAGAACAATGAATGGCGAATGTGTATGGACTGTCGCGCCATCAACAAGATTATGATAAAGTATCGTTTTCCTATCCCTAGGTTAGATGATATGCTTGATGAGTTATCTGGTTCTAAGGTCTTTTCTAAGATAGATTTGCGTTCCGGTTACTTTCAAGTACGTATGCATGAAGGGGATGAATGGAAAACAGCTTTTAAAACAAAACATGGTTTATATGAGTGGCTCGTCATGCCTTTTGGTCTCACAAATGCACCAAGCACGTTTATGAGGTTGATGAACCATGTCTTGCGTGAGGTCATTGGTAAATTCGTTGTTGTGTATTTTGATGACATTCTGATTTACAGTAAGTCGTTACACACGCACCTGCAGCACCTTAGACACGTTTTTGACATTTCTTAGGAAGTCAAAATTATATGGTAATTTGTCTAAGTGCTCGTTTTGCATGAAAGAAGTCATTTTTCTCGGCTTCGTTGTTAGTGAGCGCGGTATAGAGGTAGACCATTCCAAAATCCAAGCGATTGAGGAATGGCCGACTCCTACATCGGCGTCCGAGGTCCGATCTTTCCACGGCCTTGCTGGTTTTTATCGACGCTTCGTGCGCAATTTCTCCAGCATAGCTGCACCGCTTACGGAGTTAAGCAAGAAAGATCGAAAGTTTGAATGGGGTCCTGTTCAAGAGCATGCGTTTAACACTTTGAAATCATGTTTATGTAATGCGCCTGTTCTTCGTCTTCCGGACTTCAATAAAATGTTTGAAATTGAGTGTGATGCCTCGGGCAAAGGGATTGGTGCTGTTTTGATGCAGGAACGCAGGCCAGTCGCCTATTTCAGTGAGAAGCTCAACGACGCCGCCCTTAGGTACTCGACGTATGATAAGAAGCTGTATGCATTGAAGAGAGCTTTGGATACATGGCAGCACTATTTGTGGCCTAAGGAGTTCGTGATTCATACGGACCATGAGAGCTTGAAGCATTTAAAGGGCCAGCAAAATCTGAAAAAGCGACACGCCCGTTGGGTAGAATTCATCGAGTCCTTTCCGTACGTCATCAAGTACAAGAAATGTGAGGAAAATGTTGTCGCTGATGCTCTATCTCGAAGGTATGTACTTCTGAACTTAATGCATGCCAAGATGTTAGGTTTTGAATCGATTAAGAGCTTGTATGCAAATGATGCTTTCTTTGCTTCGATTTATGCTGCATGTTCGGTCCAGCCTAAGACAATTGATGGATATTTCGTGCATGATGGCTTTCTGTTTAAAAATTTGAAGTTATGCATACCTATGTGTTCTATGCGTGAGCTACTTGTTTTAGAATCGCATGCGGGAGGTTTGATGGGTCACTTTGGTGTGTCTAAGACATTAAACTTGTTGCATGAGCATTTCTTTTGGCCGCATATGAGACGTGATGTTGAAAACGTGTGTAGTAGATGCATTACTTGTCGTAGGTCTAAGTCTACTTCGCACCCGTTTGGGTTATACACGCCCCTACCTGCCTCTAGTTCTCCTTGGATTGATCTATCTATGGATTTTATTTTGGGATTACCTAGGTCTAGATCGGGTAAGGATTCTGTGTTTGTTGTGGTTGATCGGTTTTCCAAAATGGCACATTTCATTGCATGCCATAAAACCGACGATGCTGTTCACGTTGCCAATTTATTCTTTGTGCATGTTGTTAGATTGCATGGCATTCCTAGAACTATTGTTAGTGATAGGGATTCCAAGTTTTTAGAACATTTCTGGCGTGTTCTATGGGGTAAGTTAGGTACTAAGTTGCTCTTCTCTACTGCATGTCATCCACAAACGGATGGTCAAACTGAAGTCGTGAATAGAACTTTAGGTACCTTGCTGCGTTCTTTAGTTAAAAACAACTTGAAATCGTGGGAAGATTGTCTACCATTTGCTGAATTCGCATATAATAGAGTTGTTCATTCATCTACTAATATGTCCCCGTTTGAGGTTGTTTACGATTTTAATCCACTAACCCCTACTGATTTGTTACCTATACCTGTTGAGCATCTAACGAGTGTTAAAGGTATAAGAAGAGCTGAACAAGTGAAAGAGATGCATAAAACAGTTCGTGCGCGCATAGAGCAAGCCGGCGCACGTACAGCTGTCCAAAGGAACCAACGGCGCAAGCCAATGATTTTTCAGCCTGGAGATCGTGTTTGGATTCATCTGAATCCCGGTCGATTCCCAAACCTGCAAAAATCAAAGCTGATGCCACGAGGAGATGGTCCCTTCACCGTGTTGAATTGTGTCAACGACAATGCTTATCGCATTGATTTACCAGGTGAGTATAAGTGTTCCTCTACGTTTAATGTTGCTGATCTTTCTCCCTATGTTGCAGATGATTTCGAGCAAGAAGAGCCCATGAATTCGAGGACGAATTCTTTTCAGCAAGGGGGGAATGATGAGAACAGTCCAAGCAACAATGAAGAAGAAGATGTCGAGCTGCAATTCAAAGGACCTGTTACCCGACTTCGTGCTAAGATGCTTCAACAATATTTACAAGTGTTGATTAGAAGAAAGTTCGAAGTTGGAGAACAAGAAGATAAATGCAGCCCAAGAATTGTCACTGTGTTGACAATTGAAGATCAAGCCCAAGAAGATCAAGTTAATTAATTGACGAGTTTGGATCAGCCCATCTTTGATTAAATTCGATAATTATGAAGGCCCAAGTCTAATTGGGATTTATTTTACCTAGTTTAGACTTTTATTATCTTATTTTTGGTATTTTTAGTTATTTCCTTAAAAACAGTTTTTCATTAAGGAAACAATCCTAGTTGATTAGACAGCCTTAATTTTCGTCCATCCCTTAGTATAAATAAGGGATCTATGTTATTTTGTTAGGCAGACAATATTTTGAGAAATAAAGCTTTTGCATTCCGATCTTGTCTCACCCCTTGTGTTCGAAATTATCAACTCTTAGAAGGGTAGCATCTTTTAAGTTTTATCAAAGGTTCGTTCTAGATCTTCCAAGATCTAGGGTTAACTTGCTGCAATTCGTGAAGTTACTTGTGTTCGGGTTTCGCCGTTAGAATCGTCGAGGTTCGAATAAGGTGACCGATCTTCTACCGATCACCATCGCCAATCGCCTGCCCCCTCCTCCACCCTTCAGCCTTCGTCAACAACAACAACCAGCCGTAAGTTATCTCATCTCCACCCCTCCCTAATCCTAACCGAAACCATATATTCCTCCATATTCAACCCTTCGAGCCTTAATTTCAGATTTGGTTGTGTTTCATTTTGTGTCGTTCATAGTTTATTTAATCGAGTCGTCTAGTCGTCGATTGGTATAATTGAGTCGTGTGTTGAGCCCTTACATTACCGTCGTGTGTTCGTTTCTGTTTTCCGCTTACTTTGTTTTAATAGTGTGTTCTCGATACCCTTGAGATCACATCACAAGTTTAAAACAAATATACCTCTAATAATTTAAATAATAACTTATTAAATAGTGGGTGTAAAAATTACTGATGCAAAAGTCGGGATAAGACTAGGCCCTTGCCTCCCAACCTGATTTTAATTAAATCGGTGTAAATGTATGTTTATTTTCAAAAATTACAGGACGGCCCTTGGGCGGGATAGGCGTCCCCTGGGCGGGCAAAATATTTTTTAATTTTTTTGGTCGATATTTTCATATTTATTTATATATTTTTAAAATAATTATATTAAGTCTAATTTTCATTCATGTTGTTTCATATGACTCGAATTTTATTTTAATTCAATAATAGTTCATGACATTTTATAAGAAAAAGTATTAATTGAGGATATAATTATTTTGATATTTAATATTTTTTCCATCTCAATAAAAGAAAAAACTCATGTTGAGATTATCTGCATTGATCTATTAGTATCTCGAATTGTTTAATCATATTGGTCTTCTTCTCAAAGTCTATTAATATCATGTCTTTTCACAAAATAAAAATTCTTACACACAAAAATTTTGTATATCTAATATATAAATAAAATAAATAATTCAAACATATTTATTATATATGAAATAAAAACAAGTTCAAAAATATTTTAATTTTCATAAAAAATGTTGCCAAATAAACTTTAGTAGATCTCATTTTTCTATTGCAGCATTGCTATGATGTTTTTCATTATCCATAAGACTACTACCTATTTGTAGATATTATTATCATTATTTTATGAAAATTAACATTTTGTTATGTAAATAATACTTCCTGCAGATTATGTCATATTATCAATTTATCACATATTATAGAATTGTGAATATTTAAAAACAAAGAAAAAAATCGATCGATCTAATCGGCGCCTAGACCGCCCACCCGACTACCAATTTCTAACTCCGCATCATTGGTAATATTTTGAAATCGAGTGAGATTTAATTAATTAAGTTTGTTATAACGTAAGTCAATAGATTAGAATCGATCAGTTCCTACTCTATTAAAATTTGCAAAAAGAAAACCCAGAAATGTTGGTGTTTATATTTTATTTAGATATATAGTGGCATCAACAAAGGTGTTTCTCCATGTAGAGAGTTGTGCTCATCGGACGTTCTTAAAATATAAAGAAATATATTATCCCCACCATCTTAAGAAAAGAATTATGTTGTAAAAATATTTTTTTATCTTGAAAAAAAAATTTTATATTTCAAAAGTCAATATCCCATCTTATTAATAAAAAAATAATTTTATTTATTTCATAAATAAATTATATATGATATGATGAAATAAGCATAATTAATAAATATTTTTTTTTTGTTTATTTACATTGACATCAATATATGTATACATACATAAACATATACATGCATATAAATATAAATATGCAGAACTTGAGCAAGTCTCCTATGAAACGGTTGCACGTGTGACACTATTTAAGGTATTATTTGAGTAACTATAAAGTATTATTTATTTAACTATAAAGTATCACTATTTTTTAAGGTAACTAATCAGCAGTAATACACTTAAAAAAATAGTGATACTTTATAGTTAAACAAGTAATACTTTATAGTTAAACAAGTAATACTTTAAATCGTGTCACACGTGCAACCGTTTCACAGGAGTTTTTGTGGCATAACTTATATATAATACCATATTTATAAAATAAAACTATTAAATATTTTAAAAAATCATAAGATTGTATATTATATTTTTTATTTTGAAAAATATAATAAAAAAATAACAATTCAAATCAAGTTCAAATTCAAGCATCCAAAACAAATGATTTGTAATGAGTAATTTTTATATATAAAGAATTTTGAAATCATTTAATTTGCAATCACTTTCATATGGTAAATTTGGGTAAATGCCACCCAAAATGGAAAAATGTCATTTGAGAAATTTAGTTTGGAGAAATGTCATCCTTCTTTTAAATTGGACCATTTTATCTTATCATAACTTTTTTCTCTGGTGTTCAAATCATATCCTGATCATCAACCATCCATGTGTTACATATCACAACTCTTTACCAAACAAAGACAAGCAAATGAGCAATCATGTCCCCAACCAAAATCAATTCCACATTTGTTATGGACAAGATGAAAGCTAACCTAATTTATTTTTATACTCCACCACTTCACAATCTTTAAATATACAAGCAATACATCATTCATTAGTACTTGATATATATATACTGCATTCCTTCCTCATTTTTTTCTTTATTTCTTGTATTTTTTTATTTTTTTTAAATAAAAAATTGTTCATGCATGATTTGGCACAAGTTGTTTGTTAGGGAAGGATCACAAAGACGCTAGTTGTCGGAGAATTGTCGCGCATGAGTTAGACTTGATTTGCGAAAGAATGTGATAGACCACACATACATTATTGATATAATCGCACATAAATTATTATTTATTAAGAAAAAGTTACGGAAAGATAAAATAGTTTGAAGGATGACATTTTTCTAAATTAGATTTGATGGATGACTTATTTCTAATTTGAGTGAATAATCATTTTGTCAAAATTTCCTTTCCAAAATTTCCCATTCAAATGAAATCTAATAATCTGCATTTGACTTAGAAATTGATTGCTAAGATTTCATACTAAAACCATCAAAATGTTGAAATTTGACTCCCTTTTAGATATCATAATCAAAACAATCAGCATTTGGTCAAACTATAATTCACCAACCTTCCCTAATTACTCTGTACTTGCAATATTTCCTTCTCCATTATACAAAACCTCATAATTTGATTGCCAACATTTAAAAAAAAATACTTTCCAGGGTCAGAAATATAATCAAGGGGCCTTTATACATTGCCTATATATATATATATATATATAGAGAGAGAGAGAGAGAGAGAGAGAAGAGAAATAAAACAGAGGGAGAGGGAGAGAGAGGGAGAGGGAGAAATGGGTTCACTTAGAGCGGAATTAACTAGTGTAGGGCTTTTGGTATTATCTTTGTCCTTGTTTTACTCAGAATGTTGGGGTGTGGCAGAGGTACAGGGATATCCACCCTCGGTCAACTGTAAAATTCAGGACTGCGTTGACTATCAGGTGGTACACAGTCAGAAAGAATTTGAAATCAGAATTTACAAAACTTCTAAATGGATTTCCAGTAATTATATCACCACCGTGTCTTACAATGAAGGATACAGTGCTTGTTACATCGCGTAAGAAATTTCTTATAATCGAATCTTGTTTGTATAACTATTATTAAAGAAAACATCAATCCTAATCCGGCTCTGTATAATTAATATTTTTTAAATCTTTTTATATTTAATTACCCTTGATAAATTAGTTTTTTTTTTTTTTTTTTTTTTTGTGAATTTATGTGACAGTGCATACATTGTCTACAAAGGCGAGAACGTTGAAAGGTTTGTTTATACTGAGGACACACAACCAGTTCTGACAGATATTATTCCAAAGACTTCATACGACTCCACTTACAGATCGTATCTACTCGTGCCCAAGGGTTACCAAAACCACGTTCCGACGACGCCCAAGCCTACGCAAGATGTCAAGGTGGTGGACCTGCCTCCGGCCAAGTTCGCCGCCGTGACGAGGTTCGACGGTCACCTCACCGATAAAACCATTGCGGCGGGACTGGCGGCGCTGAAGAAAGCCCTGAAGGGGACGCCTTGGGAGTCCGCGGCGGCGTCGCCCAACTGTACTGTGGCTGATTACCAGTTCCAAAAGTTTGATCAGAAAGAAAACCGTGTCAATGAAGTCATAATCTGGTTTGATGCCAAGAATTGATTTCTTGTTGATAATATTTTTTTGTTGTTGTGGGGATGGTGTTTATCTGACGTAATAATTGGCTTATATAGCAACTGGTGTGATAGTAATTGTTTGATTTTATTATCCATCTATAAATAAAGACTTATAACCGCTCATTGTGACCAGTCACTGTGCGCATACCAATTCTCTAATTTTATATACTTTCATTATTATCAACTTTTTTAAAATTAGAAGCCGAGTCATTGTACTGCATAGTCGTTGTAGGATTATGAACCTAGATTGAGTTGAAGATATTAACTGTTATCATTAAAATTGAAAAATCGAGTACTCCATGTGGGCCTATATATATATGTTAGGTCAGATCGAACCATACATTTCAGTACAATTCATTTTGAACCAATGGGTCAAATCAATCCATTTTATAAAAAAAATTAAATTTGTCGCTCTTCATATCATATCATAGCATGGTGTTTTTAGCAATATAAATTTGACTTTTGATGTTTACAACTAACCAAAATTAATGTACTATTTCATTATTCATTATTCATTCATTTTAAAATTAAATATGTACACATTACACTTTTATTTGGGATCAATCCAAAAGCCTTCTTGTGTTGAAATTACTTATTTTTTGATGATTTTAATGACAACCTCAATTTCAATATTTTTTGAATTATTTGATATTGATAATTATACTTTTCTTCTGAGCTTCATTGATTGGGAAAGGTCCTTTTATGTCAGATGATTGAATGAGCATGTGATTCATGTGAAGGAAATTGGCTGAATCGGGGCTTTAATCTATAGCCAAATAATTTTGTATGTCTTTCTTAGATAGACAAAAATCCTGAGAAATGACTTCATTGTATCTCAGTTGTTAAATGATTTATTCATTGTATTTGTCTGTCGGTTGTCCATATACATAATGCCGGGGCACCACTCATGTATAATGCTACTCATTATAATTTATACAATTATATATATATATATATATATATATGTGTGTGTGTGTGTGTATAAAAGTTATTGGCAATCAATTAGATTTTTATTGAAATTGAATTGTATTTATACTATGTAACTTGAACTTGTATGATGAAATGTTGGACATCAGTGGGCCTATTTCTTAGATTACTTGAGTTTATTGACAAATATTTGGGCTTTTACTGGGCCATGAATGGCGTGTGTGTGTGTGTGTTTTTATTTTTTATTTTGTGAGAAGATATTCTTTGTTGATATTGAACAAGTTAGATATTCTTTGTTATTTTAAATTTTATAAAAAATTGATGTCATAAGAAAATATAATTTAAAATCACTACAATAATAGTTTACCATTACTATTGGGATCCTAATTTTTTCTACTCTGTGTTTCATATTTATATTAGTGATCACTAACGAAGTGTTGGTGAAAATTTTGAGTACATGTGATGATATTTTAGGAATCGAAATAAGAGATAAATATACTTTTAAAATAGAGCATCTCATTTTAAAAAAATTCCTAATTTTGTAGCATGTTGTATATGGAACGTTTTATACACATTTTCTTTTCAAAATAATTATTACATCTAAATAAAAATTATTTAAAGTAAATTTCACTATTATCAACTCAGAAAATATAATACTACTATTTCATGAGACTCACTATTTTAATAAAACTCATTATTATCCAATGAAATCCCTCACTTACTTTATATACGATATATAATTTTACTTTTTATACAAGAAATACTAAAAACTAGACGAGCATTAATGTGTAAACCACATAATGTACATATACCATTATCTCATCGATATAAATACATGTAAAAATACTCGACAACCATATGCTTGTAGTATTTCTCCATGAATATGTATATATATTTATATATTTCACTCTACAAAAGAAAAAATTATAAAGAAAAGTAGAGATGTGGATGGGCGGGAGAAGAGGATTAAAAAGGAGACACGTGAAAGTAAAAACATCAGGTGGTAAGAATATAATTTACACATCTGATGGGAATTATTAAATATAATTTTTATTATTTTAAAAAAATAATATTATTAAATGTGTGTAGGAGCAGATATAGGAGAGAATCTTGAGGCGCTCAGCGAATAGGAACAACAACTCATACATCTTATGATTACACCCACATGCCTCTCTCCAATCATTCTCCATCGTTACACCTTTCCTTATTATTTTTTTCCCCACCAATTTAATATTTACTGTTTTTATATTTAGTAATTAATAATTAATCATCTGCCACTTCATTTTTAAATGCTCCACTTATTATTTAATCTTAACTCTTTCCTCAAAATATGTACTTATATTTAAATTAAACCGTCAGAAATTCATGATTTGAATACTCGAAGAAAAATGAAGAGTGTAAGTGTGCGAAGAATTAAATACAAAAGAAAATGACACTCAAGCCACTGGTAGGTAAATTGTGGATTAAATATTGTTTATGGTATAATTTATTAGATTATTTTATAAATAGGAAAAATAATATCAGTTGTACAATAAATCTAGAAAATTGGAATAATTTTTTAAGGTAGGTCTGATTTAGGTTGAAGTGGATCGTGAAAAAAATTAATTTTAAAATTTTGGGATTATGAGATAAAGGAAAATAGTAATAATATTTCTTTGTTTTGAAAATTATATATGGGATGAATGTATTGTAGATTTCAAATTAATATTGAATTTGTTAGTTTTATTGAAAAAAAGATTAAATAGAAAGGACGAAAGAAATTTTAAAAAAGAAAAATAGGGATATAGGTACATAATAATGTGCATTAATCAGTAAAGAAAGTAAGTGGGATTTTATTGAATTGTAAAATCTAATTTTACAACTCAAAACAAATGGGATTGAATTATTTTGACATCCAAATCTTTTCGTGTTAAGCTTATAACAAACATTGTCGAGTCTCTCAGGAGCTGAGTTCCATCATATAAAAATACTCATAATAATTATGATAATAGAATACTCGCTCTTATTCACAATGTCGTTTTAGTAGTTTTAATTTTTTGCACAAAGTGATATTTTACAATTTTCAAGGTGGGAATTAATGTTATTTTTCTAATTTACTCTTAATTTTTTTAAATGCATACATGATGTGTTTTTTTACCACTAATCATTAATATTTCTTCTTCATTAATTAAGGGTAGAATAGACACTTAATTTATTTCTTAATGTGTGTGAAAATTTTTAAAACAACACTTATTTTGAATGTGATGGGAGTACATTATTATAAATGTAATAATATAGAAAATATTTTTTACAATACTTTATGTTAAATATCAAAATATACCACAATTAATTTTAAAAAATATCCTATATCTAAGAATTAAGATTTTATTTGTATATATGTAATATAGATATCAAACTGAAGATCATAAAAAATAATTAATTTGATATATTTTTGGTAATATATATATAAAATTGAAACGAAAAAGTTATAATTTTTTTAAAATTAAAATAAAAAAGTAAAAAGAAAAAATAATTAGCTATCAAACTTCTTAAATTTAGTAAGTAATTGGGACTGAATATTCTAACTAATTTTTCTTTGCCTTATAATTCTATATATAGATTAACTGTCAGTAAATGACAATAATGTTACTTGTGATTCTGGTAAATATGGTCTCTTTTTGTCAAAAAGTTAGTTATGTAGCATTAATATGAGATTTTAATTGAACCAGTTTTAGTGTTCAAGTTAATTAATGAAACCAGTGGTCAAGCTAACCACATTAATATAATTAAAAAATATTTAAATAATATATATATATATATATTAAAACTTTTTTGAAGAAATGTAGTTAAATTTTATTTTCATTTGGAGGGGGTATCTATTTTTAATTTATTAAAATACAAATAACTTTTCATTTCTGCTCTACTTTTTACGTGTAATATATTAAATTAATTCTTTTTTTACGATCATTAATTTTACACGAATAGTTCATATATTAAAATGAGACATTACTTACGAAAAAGATAATTATTTTTGGTTGATGATTTGAGATTAATATTTATTATATATTCAATTGTATTGGATTGACCTGCAATTATATTTTACCTAATATTTTTTAGACAAAAAAATTCAAAATTATACAATTAATCAGTTTATTATAGAAACAAAGTTTTTATTTGAGACGGAGATAATATATATTACTATAAAATATTATATATATATATATATTACTTAGACTTGTAAAATAATAAAATATTTTTAATATTGTTAAATAAACTAAAGATTATATTATAAATAAATTTTATTTTTAAAATATATTACAAATTTTGCACCGTACACACACGGAATCAATAGATTTGATTGATCTATAAACCCAGTCAAAGAGTTTATAAAACAGTTGACATCTGAAAACTACAATAATTTGAACCAAAAAAATACTGATTTTTGCTTTCATAATTTGAAATTTGTATAGATTAGTTTAGCTACGGCACTGCCCATATCCATATTACTTCAAGTTGTTTACACTTATGTGTGTTTGGACTCTGTTAAAGTTAATAACTTTGGCTTCCAACATAAAACAATTTTGGTTCTTCCCTTTCTCATTCCTCTCTTTTTGGGACAACATGCCAAAAGCCAATCACCTATCATTCCAACTCTGAATTTAAAATACCTCAACATCCATGGATTTCTTCTTCTTCTTTTTATTTCTTTTTTATTTATTTTTAAGGATTAAAAAATTTAGCAAGAAGCCCCATTTTGAGCCCACATGACCATTAATTTTCTTCGTCACACACTTATGTACATATTCTCACATAAATGTGCATAAAATATGTGGCGAAAGAAATTTAATATGTTGTATATAGAGTATAGTATGAAGAGAAGTACTTTAAAGGAACTAAAATTTGGTTGTGGGAAGCAAAAGTCTTACACTATTAAAGACAATATCCCTTCAAGATATAATAATAAACTGTAAATGTACTTTTAGGTATGAGTTGATTGTGGTTTTTCTTCCCTTTTAATGTTTCAATTTTTTTCCCCAGAGAAGCATCGGGTTATTGTTTGGTAAAATGAATAGATGCAAATGGATACGGGTTAATTAACGAAAAATACATCTATGAATAATCGTTTCCAAAATCTTTGACGAATAATAATTGATGGCCTTGGCACTGCATCAACGACTCGCTTGACATCTACCGAGAATTTTTGTTTCTTAATTTAATAATAAAAATTTATGAACGATATATATTTTTTAAAAAAATAATATGATGCGACGAAGAAGAAAAATATCTAAATTTATTCTCCATTTGGTTAATAGTTTAGTAAGTCGAATTTAAAAAAAAAAAAAAAAAACTATATTTACGTACCATTTGGGTTTATATTTGAGTAAGTCAAAATAAAATAAATATTAATTAATGGTATCACGTGGAATAATATGAAAATGAAACCCTTTGAAAAGTACGTACCAAAGTTCTCATTTTTCTGGACCAAATTCACTTTTGTCTTGTATTTATGATTGATTCACCCACTCTACAGTCATTTTTCTATTAAAAAACATGCAATATTGAATCTTCTTTTATTTTTGGTGGGGTGTGGGGGGATAGGTGGCGTAATATTGGAGTGGTAGGATTAAATTAGCATTATCTGTAGTGAATAAAATCCTCATTTGATCTTTCTTCAAAAAGAAAAAAGAAAAAAGAAAAGGACTATTTTGCACTTTCAATTAATATTTGTCTGTTTAAGGAAAATAATTTCTGCAAATAAGAAAAAGGGCGAAACGAAAAGATTTTGATGACCTAAACACGATTTTGTTTTGGAAGGTGAAACGGAACATGTGAGTCGTACACTACCACCTAATATACATCTGTATTCTCTACCAAGATGATGCATCTTCATACTAAGACTATGACAACACCTAATTTGCTAATTTATACATGTTTTTTGGGATATTGGACCTTTAATATTCTCCAAATAAACTTTTAATGTTTTCAATTTCAACTATTTTATATCACTTTCGTCACAGATAATTAAGTTATAATTAAAAAATTTGTATGTGTTGAACTAATGTCGTAGTTTGTAAATAATAATTATTTTGCAAAACAAAAATTTTGGGATTTAATTTTATATAAAGAAATACACTGCTACAAAAATATAAATAAACACTTATTATAAGTAATATTTTGAACATTAACCTTTTACCCTTTTACTATGTTTTTGTTTTTATTTGATGCATATTGTAAAAATTGTTTGAAAGTCCCAAAGAATTCTTAAAATACTAAAATTTTCACGTAATTCATTTAATTATTTTATGTAATTCTTGTGCTAAAAAATATTATATAAAGACATGACCATTTTTTTTGCATACAAAATTATAGAAATTAAAAAATATAACACAAGTACAATACACATGCGTAAAATTATAAATACCAATTAATTTTATATAGATAACTTACATATTTGAACCGTATTTTATTTTATTGAAGGTTGTCCTAATTCTTTGCAAAATCTAACATTAAAGAAAAAAAAAAGATAAGATTAATAATTGAAAAAAAAATCAAATGAATAGAGCTAAACGAAAAATGAAGAAATATAAAATTCACAATAAATAAGACAAAGTAAAAAAATTAAAACCAAGGGTGCTTGGAAATAAAAGTAAAATTAACGAAAATTAAATTTAGCAATAAAATAAAATAAAGTTAAAATAATTATTTGACAAATGACAATAATAATCTGAATCAAAATCTATTTTAAAATGGATAATCTGTAGTTAAAATAATAAGTGATTAAAATTTAAAAATTGTTATTGAATATTAAAAAATAATAATTAAATTTTGTTGGGGTACTAGTATCTTGCACAGTGTAGGAAACTATTAGTGAACACACATTTCAAATCATGTTAGGTCGTAATTTGATAATTGTCACATTAATCATTTACCTATGAAATCTGAGTTTTGGAAATTATTATCTCATCCTTCAACTTTTATCTTGCTTTTTGCTATTTAAATGCACGATTACCCCTCCAACCCTTTGCTTATCGATTGGGCCAAATCACTAAACATTATACACACACACACGTGTGTGTGATAGTCAACAGATGCTTCTAACATGATGGATGCACACAAATCAAGTTAAATTATTTTATCCATAAATTCATCGTATATACACAATATAGTATAATAAATTATTGTTCGAACAGAATCATAGTCAATTACTTATTTTAGAAATAAAATAAAAATTGAATATCAACTTTAAGCAATAACATGAAGTTGTAATAATTTGTATGTTTTGAATAGAAACTTGAAATAATATCCTCTAAATCCCAATACGATCTTAATCTTTAAGAAGGGGTGTAATAAGATTTTGGCAAATGAAGTAGATAAGTTTTTTTCTTCTTAAAGTTGTGTCTAGGTGGAGATCTCAATATGCATTAAAGTATAATAATAATAATAAAATAAAATAAAAATAATAAATATCAGTGCATAGAGTTGTAGGTCGAGATCTCAAAATACGTTATAGTATCATAAAATGTTTTTCAAAATTCATTAAAAAATCTATAGGAAATTATGTACTTTCCTCTACCGGGGCAGCCCATGTTCATGCGATTCAATTTCAGGTTTCAAACACAGAAAATGTTGGATAAGAAAGCTGACCTCAACCCATTTTGAAATATTGAAAGAAAATAATTTCACTTCTTTTAGGGAAATTTATTTTATAATGATTGAACTTTAAAAAAAAAAAAATTGAATCCACTCCTTTTCAAATAAAATAATAATAATAATAATAATAATAATAAAGTTTTAAAATATCCTTCAAATAATTTAAAAATAATTTTTAAACAGACCTGGCTGGCTACATAGAAGATACGAGACCAAATATACAACACGTATGGTACACAAAAAATGGTGAGAGTTGAGAAAATATTTTTCTAATTTATTTTGGATATAATTAAACATTTTAATTTTCTTCTCATGTTGTTGGACTAGCCCCCAGAGAATATTCTGGATATTCTCTATAATGATTATATTGTATTCCTAACCTAGTATTGAGTATGTTATTTATTTATTTTAAAAAACACACACACATAGTCTGTATCTCAATTGTGACAGGGGATGTTTGTTTACAAACCATTTCTCCGTCACATTATTTCTTTATTGTTCATCCTAGACTTGTAGTTCATATTCAAAACAAACTGGTTCTGGAGATACTATTATGTTATTAGTAAAGTGCACATAATTATATCAAGTAAATATGATTAAACTTGTACCAACATTTTAAATTGCGTTTGGTTTTATTTAATTATAAAAAGTTGAGCTTCATGATGTATCATCAAGCCAAATATAATATATATATATATACATAAATTAAATATGTTTTTTTAATTGGAATAATGGGAGTGGGAGGGATTGAGCCATCAACCCATTCTCGGATGGAACAAATTAGGTGTCAACTCAGGTAATAATAGTTAGTTTGACTCAACCAAACTTGCATTGTTAGATTTTTTTCATATATATTTTCCTTTTTTTTTTAATTGAAATACCTATTGAGATTAAGAAACACTTTACATATTCAAATTAAATTTATGTTTTTATTATATTTTATCAATTAAGCACTAACGTGCATTTGATGATTTATCTTAAATCAAGCATACCATTTTTTATTGAAAATGTTGATATTCGACTTACTCGATGTGATAGCATGTCTATAAATCCAATCTCTCTACCACAGTCATTTCAGATTATCAAATAGATTAAACTATAAAAAGGAACGATGATTTGATTTGACATCAAATCCAAAGTATAAAATGCATTTTCCCTCTTAATTCTTTGGGGGTGAAATCAACCATGGGAAAAAAAAAACTGGGTGAAATCAAATATTAGGTCAAGGTGGTTTTATTCGAAGAAAAAATTAAAAACAAGAAATCCTTGACCCAAAAAAAAAAAGTAAAAAATAGACAGTTTGATACATAGTCATGATTTCTCATTTGTTTTTATTATTTTGTTATATAATGCTTGTCTATGTGTGTTTGTGCATACAACAGGTACACAGGAACTTAAGTTCCAGGGCATTTTTCTATTAATAGTGAAACCTGATCTAGATAGTGTCTAAAATAATGGAATGGGGCCACTATTTATAGCAATATATAGTCCTAATCGCTTTTATCAACACTAATGAATGGGATTTTGCGTTTTATCATTTTGCTAAATCTGCTTTCACACCCATTTCATGGCCCCACCATCACTAGCTTGTGCTATTGCGGAGATAGTCTCTTAATTAGATTACATGTATGGTATACCATCTATTTTATTTGTTTATACACAAAGAAAAAAGAAAATATGTTTTAAAAAACACTTGACTCAAAAAATCAAAGTTGAAATACGCAATGATATTTTCAAGTTAAATATAGTTGAAATAATATAAGAAAATTTGTAAATATCAAATTAGTAAGTTTGATCGAAGTATATGAATGTCAAATATGAATATTTATATTCATTAGAGTATTGTAATTTAGGTTATAAAATAGGATGAGATTAAATATATTTGGATGAGCCCATCCATACTGCAATTTGATAACTTATTACAAATTATATTTTTATTTAGTTGATAAAATTATACATTTCTGAAATATAATTTTTATTTTTAAAGGAATGGATCATGAATTTGTAGTGAACTATAGAATTTCCAGTATTTTTCCTCGTAAATTGTTGGGCTTTGTGGGGACATTTTAGTACACTGACATAGCTCATACCTAACACTAATGCAGTAACACACTGTTGTTTTGAATTTGACGGCATAATTTTTACTTTTTTTTCCGCCAAGTTTGTAGAACTGTTTGTTAAAAAACTTTATATTATTATTATTATTATTATTATTATTATTATTGTTATTATTTGTTTAATGTTTTCCATTACACCCAATTAGACATGGGTACGGTTTCTTGGTTTCGATTTTGGTTTTGGAACCGGCGATTTTTTGAACCGTAAAGGGCGGAATCGAAACCGAACCGCCATATATACGGTTTCGGTTTCGGTTCCAAAACCGACGGTTCCTCCGGTTCCGGTTCCACGGTTCTTTAATTTTTTTTTCGGTTCCGGTTCCCCCGGCTCCGGTTCCACGGTTCTTTAATTTTTTTTCGGTTCCGATTCCCCAGGTTCCGGTTCCGGTTCCACGGTTCCGATTCCAGTTCCCCCGATTTCGGTTCCACGGTTTCGGTTCAAAACCGACGGTTCCCAACGGTTATTCCATCTCACCCGTTGAAGATCAACGGCTATTTAATCTCAGCCGTTGATTTCCAACGATTATAATTTTCAAATTCAATATGGAATCGGATCGGAACTGGAATCGGCGGTTCCAAACCGACGGTTAGAATTGCCGGTTCCAATTTCAAAAAATTAAGAACCGAAACCGAACCATTACTCCGATGTTTTCGGTTCCGATTTTAAACCGAAACCGAGTCAACAGTTGAACCGAATAGTTGACCGACGGTTCCAATTCCAAACCGAAACCGTACCATGTCGACACCCAACCTCCTCCCCTTTTCTTATAAACAAACAATTTAATTATATATATATATATCCATCATTCATTTTAATATAATGGTAAAATAGTTTCTTTAATACATCCAGTTTTTGAGACATTACTTAACATCTATGATTCTCAATTCCCCAAAATATACAAGAAAGACAGACTTTCAATTAGTATTTTTTTCGTGCGATACATGATTTATAATACAATAATATAATAAATTATTATAAAAATAGTAATATATTTTTAAAAATAAAATACATAATTATTTAAAATATATTTTAATAAAAAGTGTTTAAAATAAAAATATCCAACAATATAAAAATATATTAAATATTAAAATATACCACAATTAATGTATAAAAATAATATTATATATTTAAAATTTAAAATTCATTATTATATATACAATAGGAATATCAAATTGTAGATCATGAAAAAATGATCAATTTGATATATTTTTTCACAAAACACTAGTTGAGATTAAAAAATTTAAAACTCTTTAAAAATTAGAATGAAAAATAAATAAAAAGAAAAAAGTTAATTATTTTACAGTTTCTAAAAATAAAAAACTAATTTTAGACAAAAGATGATATTTCTGTTGTATAATTATAGACTATAGATTGTAATAACAATTTTAGCAACTACAAAAATAAAAAAGTTAAAGTTACAAACCAAAAAAATAAAATGATTTTGTATTTTATTTTTTATGAAAATGAAAATGTGATAGTTGATGTGATTTATGATGGGCGGGTCAGACGTAATATCATTAAAAAAATCGATAATGGTCATAAGAAATATCAAATATGTTTTAATTGGTACGGTAATGATTTACTATTTTTTATATTTGATCTGATATAATTGGAGAAAAGGATGTGTGATTGGAAGCGGGTACAATTATGAAGAAAGAGAAATATGCCTCATGTATTGGAAAATGTGACCTCTTCTTTCATATTCTTTCTCTCTGAATCAATATATATATATATATATATATAATCCAAAATTGTTTTTTCGAACCGATGAAGTATTTTCCATCACGATTTTAATTCAAAGAACAAAATATTTATCCAACGAAGAAAGTGAGTTTTGTCAAATATTTTGAGATTGAAGTTAAGTAAGGATCTCAATTGATTGTAATGTCTTGTGACCTAAAAAAATATTTTATCTACAATGACGATGTTGTAGAATAGAATCAATAGAGGATCCATGTCAAAGTATAGTTTTTCAAACATTGTGTACAAAATGAAAACTACGACCTTATAATTCAAGTGGAATCTCCAAAACTATGCAAATTCAATTGGATATATTTTTATTGGTCTTGTGATTTTTGGATGAAGAATGTGTCGATTATAATTGGATGTGTTGATACACTTGTTTAAATATATATTAATTATTTTTTATTATGATTTAATATGTAATTTATAAGTCATATTCTATTAAATAACAGAACAGACACAAAATTTATACTTTTTTGAACTCTACAATTTATGATTTTCACAAAAGAATTACCACACGCCCTAACACCCCTCCAACTCTACATAAACATACACATCTATAATTTATAGCTATATAAAAACATGACAATTGTAACAATTTATAAAAATGTCATTTTTTCGTCCAAATTAATTTTCTATTTTTAGAAAGTACGATATTTATTTTATTTTTTCTTTGTTTTTTTACTTTAATTTTTAAATGTTTATAACTGTTTCATCTCAACTTCATATTTTATGAAAAATATACTAAATTAATCATATTTTCACGACCTTCAATTTGATATCTATATTGCATATATAAAAATAAAATATAATTTTTTAATTACTTGTGATATATTTTTATTGAAAATATATCTTATATAATTATGTATTTTATTCTAAAAATTTATGTTACTACTTATATAATAATTTATTATATTATTATCTTATAAACTGTGTAACATACGGAAAAAGTACTAATAAAATCTATAACTACAAATGGGGTCTGTTTCTTCATCTGACATTGTAACCAAACAAACTCCTACATTTTGATTATTGGTGTACTAACTTACATGTTTAGATATGCATTTTTATGGAAGGTTTGAATATCAGTATTAATTAATACACTCCACAATGGAGCATTAGAAATTGCTTGGTTCAAGTTACGTTTGGGTGCCAAATTAAACAATTCGAAATAGACAACACATTAATTTGCTCATATGGCTAATCAACTAAATTGATTTAAGTCCCACCAAAATTCACATGCCCTTCTCACCACAAAACAAATAAATTATACTATAATTCAATCAGTATATAAACACATATTACGCACGATAATTTTAATATATTGTAATTTATATGTAAATGTAATATTAGAGGATTAATTATAAAAATCGAGATAAATCCCGATGGATATTTAATTTAGGTTGGGATTCAATTAAAATATGTCAACATTTGTTTGTTAGGTGAGAAAAACGGATATTTTACTTATTTATCTATTATATACATATTGATGTAAAAGATAACAGAAATAAATTATATACTTGGAAATATGTTTGTTTTGTTTCCAATTATAGAGTATATTGATAATAATATAGGATAAGATAAATTGAAGAATTAGGAAAGTAATTAAAAAAATAAAATATTTAATGATTGTTTTGCCAGGTAATTATGAAGTAAGAATCTTGTTGACACCTGCTGTACGCACTGCCAAAAGCGTCAAGAAGATAATTATTCAATCCACTAGCATCTGGACACGTGGCAATAGCATTTGGACCTCTTCCTCGCTCCCCCAAACCACAGATTCGAAATCGAAAACCTGGCCCATCAACTTCACAGTATTTGCATTTCGCCCACATTCCCCTCTCCCTTTTTTACTTATTTTAATTCTAATCATTTTTTTAATCATTTTAAAAGAAGGAAAATAATTAATAAATTAAAATATATTAAATACAACACCATAGATGAAGCAATTTAAATCTGGGTCCAGCTCTTTTCTTGAAGTCATAAGTTCCAAATTAAAAGCTTGGATAGATAACCTTGGCCCACATTGAGCAACAATTTTTCAAATTTTAATCCCACTTGAGCAACTATCAATTTATTATACACATAATTCATTTACTGCAATTATAGTATGAACATATATAAGTAATAAAAAAAAGTGGCTCCCTTTTATTGTCATTTTAAACATCAATAGAGGGCTACAAGTTCGATTTCATATATATTTCAGAAATTTAAAAAAATGTTATTTTTTGGTCAATATTAACACCTATCGAAATATTACTAGTTGTCTTATTTTACGTATTGCATGAATTAATTAAGGCATAATCTAAGAAAATATGAGTGATTAAAAAATTATTATGGTATTTTAATAATTCATTAAATTCTTGAACATACTTTATAACATTTTAAAGAACTTGTAGAGTTATTTTAAAATACTTTATAAAAAATTTTAAAACAAAGAATTTACACTTCTAAAAGGAAATCTTATAAATAGTATTAAAGGAAGAAATTTTTGGGATATGAATAAATTACTGTAATATAAAAAATATAATTACTCACATTTGAAAACCCTCAAATATAAGTTTTCAAAATAAATTTAATCAAATATAGACTTACATAGTACAATTTAAAATAAAATACACACATATATATATTTATTATATTTTTGAATTGGCTACCTCAAATTATTAATTAATTAATAATGATAATAGTAGCAAACAAATCCTTATCTGAGGAACAGCACATACTCCGAGGCCCACTCCAAAATAAAGGCAGCCATTCCCAAACTCAACCTGCTTTTCACTGCCCCTCCCACCTAAACTTCCTCTAAATTACCTAAAAGTTTTAATAACCAATCAGGCGCCTCATGCCCTTTATCGTCTTTTCCCACCCCCATCTTAGATAAACCAGAACCAATAACAATCCAACTAACAACAACAGCCAGCGTGTTTCTTACCCGACTACAACACGCCGTTACCCATTAACGGCAACTGGTCCGGTTCCTACCTCCTAGGAAATACTGTCTCTGGCTGTAATAGATTGTAACAATATATATATATATATATATATTTTTTGGTAATATGGTTAAAAAAACTATTTCACGATATATTGAGTAATTTAATAAAGAAATTAGTTGTCTCTTCTTGACTAATTGATCTGTGGTAAATTAATTAATCATACTTTGACTGTTTAATCTCCAACTATTAAGTACATTACTTGTATATTTGTAGGATATTATTCAATTTAACTTCAAATTTAAAGTATATTGATGAATTAATTGTAAATTATACTATTAATTATTTAATATTTTGAAGATTAGTAAATGCAATTAATTTAGGGATTATTATTGATCAAATAACATTTTTAACACAAACATATGACGATCATATAAATTTTAAATCTTTGTGAATATTGACTGATCGAATCTTGATTTTAATTTCACACAAACGAATGATGGTGGTCAACTATTATTAGAATTAATGTATAAAATTAAAGGTCGTGTGATGATAATAAGATTTATAATTTTTTTTAGTCAGTAATGATATTTTAGGGTGTGGGAGCAAAGATTGTTAGGAGGAAAATAAATTTGTTTTTGGGGGAAAAAAGGAAAAGGGAAAAGGGGATTGAAAAGGAAAAAAAAAGAAAGAAAAGGAAAATAATAATAAAAGTGTAAGGTGTTTTTAGTTCTAAGTCCTGGTTCTCCGCTTGTCTAATTTTATTGTTTCTTTTATTTATTTATTTCTTCTTCGTTTCTATCAATTTTCTTCTCTCTTCAAACCCTTCATAATAACCGATCTTCATTTTCTCTCTCTCTCATCTGTTTTTTTCTTGCTTTCTCTGGTACACGTCTGAGTTTCTTCCACTTCTGTGTCATAATTTCTGTGCTCGAAAGCGAACGGTTGAGATCAGGATCTCTGCCGTGCCTGGCCGGAACCGTGACGCCATCTCCGGTTGGAAGCGCGGCAGCTGAGAGACAAAGGAAGCAGAAAACAGCCGATTGCTTCTGACACAGACAGAAGGTGGAGGTAGACAGACAGATAGAGAATTGATATGTATATTTTATACAAAAATAATTCAAATAAGAGAGAGAAAATAGATGATACATGTGGTTAACGTGCAATGTAGGGAAAACAGCAAGGAAAAAATGAAGAGAGAGAAAGGCATCGAAGAAGCTTTGAAGGAGGTTATTTGCACGGCACAGATACCTAGATCTCTTCTTCAATCTCCCTTACCCTTGCCTTTTGCCGCAATTTATTCCATTTTCTTGTCATTCTTAAATTCAGAGATGATTCTCCCTTTGTTTTCTCTCCCCCAACTCCTCTAACCTTCTTAAAATCATTATCGTGTCCCTTCTGCTCGTTCTTGTCCTTATTTTTCTCTTTTTTTAGTATCTTTTGCTTGCCTTTCTTTGGTTTCGTCTGAGTTCTGAGAGATGCTGCTGCAATCTTGAAGGTGAGTACTGTTTTTAATTTTTTTGTCCTGATTTTTATGGAATTTGACTTGGCCACTGTTTGATCTCGTGAGGATTTTAGAGTTTTACATCCAAAGTTCGCAACTTTTGGTTGTCTCAGGCTTTCTACTGTGTGATCTGATGTTGAATTTTGGTTTTATAACCTGAATTTTGAAGGGGAAGGGTTGGTTTCTGCGATTTGAGTTGGAGTTTCAGCTGATCCTTCTTTCTTTTCGATCTGCTGAATTCCAGAATTCTGTTATGGGGGTTTGATGAATTTGTGAAGGTGTTTTCTTTCTTATTGAAACGTGAGTAAATGATTGCTGAAATATCGATTGTCTTTTCAGCTGCGATACCTTAAATTCAGCTGTTGTCTTGTGAATTTTGTTTAAACAGGGGGGCTTTAGCACCAAATTTTTGGCCCACTATTAACCAAACGCAAAATCTGAATTGAATATGCTCTACTTGTAACTAAAATTTGATTTGGTACACAGCCTATGTTTTCTTTTGGCTACCACTGAGATATTATTTGTTGTTGTTTGTTGTTGTTCTGTTGGCTAGGTTGTAATTCTGGTACCCTGCTTTTTCTTTCCATTTTATCCCGCAAATTTATCATCGTTTGAACTGTCTGTGCAGGTTTTTTCCGTGTTGAAATCTTTATTATAGAATAGACGTGTTTGTGATTTTGTGAAGTCAAGGAATTACAGATACTACTCAAGAGATGAACCCCCGCGCTTATTCTCCTTCGTCCTTCTTTTCTGGGGAGGTGTGTTTGTCTGATGAGGTATTAATTGCTCATTAATGTTGGCTATGCCTTTTAAGATAACTTTTGATAAGTTGGTGGTTTTTTGCATTATCATTATCTCTCATCTTCACCGAAAAATTGCACACACAAAGAGATACTGTGATATTTTTGGTTGCTGTTGATTTTTTCATGATATGTTTTTCTGTACTTTGCAGAGACAGGTTGATGTAAGAAAAATGGACCAAATGACCGGGTACTCTGGTGAGTAGTCTTAATTACTTTTAGATTGTATGTTTCTTTGGTGATGCTCATGCAAAGAATAATGTAACTTTTTGAAGGTTTCTTTTTTGTGAATTCTCATTTTCTACACTTTTCCTCTTTAAATGAGGAAATAACAGGTGCAGATGTGATTTGAATGTCTATTATGCTTTATGTGACAATAAAAAGTGCAATTCTGTTTCTGTTCCAAATACATCCCCCCCCCCCCCCCCACACACACACAGAGAGACCCCCCAAATGAATTGACTTTAGTATGCCTATGGGATCTGATCAGTTATCATTTAAGTTATTTGTATTGTAAAGCTAATTTTGTTTGTATTCTTTGTTTTTTTAACATCTACTGTAGGATATGGAAAGATATAGATTCTGTTAATATTTAATGCTATCCTCTCATTTGGTTATGACTTGGACATTGTTTTTAAATGATCATAACTGTTTGACTGGAGTTTTCAGCTTAGGCACTAGATTCTGTTGTGATTGAGGTAAATTTATGCACTATTTTTCTTTCACTTTTGAGAAATAATTTAAACCAGACTTTGCAATAACCCAAGTCATTACGCCATTGTACTTAGATGGTTGGATGGTGTGCCCCTTATATTCTGAAATGCACTCATTATACATGCACACTATTATGCATGTACTGAGTTTCTGTTTCTGCTGGATTAGAGCCTGGAGGTTCATGCCTTAGCATGATTTAGGAGTTATAATTGAAGTGGAGTGAAACATTTAGAGATTGAAAGCTGAATGGTACGGCGAACTTGCTTCTAGCAGTAAGTAGTGTAATAAGATGCACATTATGTGTAGGTTGTTGTCATGAATGAAGACTGAGGGTACATCAGAAGTTTTATTAATTAACTATGGATTTTGTTGTAAATGAGCTTTTGACATGATCCATCCCTTATAGTCCTTTGATGACATAAGGCACAGCTACTACTGACACTGACTGAACTGGACTTATCTCTCATCTGGATTATACTAAAAGAAAGATATCTTTGGACGAGTAGCCTAATCACCTCTGTAACTAAAATGAAAAGATATAACAAAATTTGTGTAACCGCTTGACCAGTTAATATTAGTCTCAGTGATTTAAGTTGAACTTTTGGCATAATAGTGTTAGGGTGGGTAACAATTAATGATAAACGTAGTTCATTTTGGAAGATAAACCATCATATTTGCAACATGAATTATCTCCTCACACATAGAGTTGATTGAGAGTTTTTTTTGTTCTTTTTTTTATAAATATATATATGTGTGTGTGTGTGTGTGTAATAGGGTGTATAAGGGTCAACTTGAAAGAAATAAGTTTTTTCCTGTTTGATTTGCTCTCAGATTTTTTGGTAGTTTGAATTCTTAAAATGAAACAATGATAGGTCAGAATTACTCAGAAATTTGTCCATCGACAATTTTTCTTGGTCGTGATATAATACAATTTGGCTTTGCTCCTTCACACATGTTTTATAAGTTGGGGGTGGTTCATGAGCCAAACAAATATAGATGTTTGTGGTTTGTTGAACATTAGCTAAACATGATTGTAAGTTGTCGAAGAAGTGGATAATATGGGGCACATGCATGACTAATTTTAATTGTGTCTTGCTGATTAATAACTGTTTGATACATTACTTCTTTTCTTGTGCTTGCAGCCATACCATTCACTAGTTTTTTGGTTAAGGAATAGGAAGTTCGCCAATGAACTATCTACATTCTGAATGATTAAGTTTCTTACTCATCACATTTTTATGGTATCACTATAATAATTAAAAAAGCTGAAGGATCTCTTTGAAAATCCGCTCTTAAATTCATCCTGCTACAGGGAAATTGGCAAATTTGTCTCCTGGCTCAGATATGTCACTGATACTGTTGATAATGAATCTGATCTCATGAGTTTCGTTTACTTTTTGAAAAACTGATTGTTAGAGAGATTTATTTGCTTACAGTTCTACAAATATAAATATTTTCCTTAATTGAAATGCATGAACTATTCATTTGCGATTAGGATGGAAAAGGTCAATGTTTAGTTCAATGCCTGCTATTTGTTGAAGAGGGGCATTTGTCTAGAGCTGTAAATGCTGTTTTGATATGATTATATGAACCTATTGGCCACTTTGAGGTTTTCTGAAACTTGTATGATTGTTTTACAGGCTTAAAATTAGATGGGATACTAAGACCGGAAGGAGTTATTTCATCACCTACTGAAAATAGAATCCCATTGGATTCACAAATGGGAAAAGGTTTTGCAATTCCTGACTATTATCTGAGCCGTGGTCCAAATGTCAACCTTTCATTAGGAAAGCATGTTATTGGAGCAGAAAGAACAGCCAGTCACTCCTTGCCCAACGGTGTTGAGCACGATCTGGGCTCTAGAACTAATTTGAATATGGAGTCTGTGCCCTATTTTTTCGATGGGGATAAAGTAAATCTCACGGGTGCACAGTATGAAAACGGTCTCTTTTCAAGTTCAATGTCAGATTTATTTAGTAGAAACTGTAAGCCCTCTCTTTTCCCTCTAGTGAGCTGATTTGTAAATGTTTTTTAATACTTGCAACTCCTGCGAAATATTCATAGAAACCATATATTGTTTTTAATTTCTTGCAGTAAAGTTATCATCAAATAATGCTCAATACAGTCACTCCATTGCTGCTACTGCTGCCATTGCCTCCCAATATGAGGAAGAGGAGGCTTTTGAATCAATGGAAGAACTCGAGGCTCAAACTATTGGTAATCTTCTGCCTGACGATGATGACTTGCTTTCTGGTGTAACTGATGGGTTTGACAGCTCTAAACGTCCTAATAATGGGGAAGATACAGAAGATCTCGATCTGTTTAGCAGTGTTGGAGGACTGGAACTTGGAGAAGATGGGTTCTCTCAAAGAAATTCTGAGCTTTCTGATGTAAATTCTAACAATCAACTTGGAATATCTCTGGGGTCCAATGGTGGGGAACACCCTTTTGGGGAGCATCCTTCTAGAACGCTCTTTGTCAGAAACATAAACAGCAACGTTGAGGATTCTGAATTGAGAACACTTTTTGAGGTAAGCAGTGACTAACCTTTGGGGTTTCAAATTGTAATTCAAAAATTTCTGGTAACTTCTTATATATGAATACTTATTGTCAAATTCTGTAAGTGCAGCAATTCGGAGATGTCCGCACCCTGTATACAGCATGCAAGCATAGGGGGTTTGTAATGATCTCATATTATGATACAAGAGCAGCCTGCAATGCAATGAAAGCTCTCCAGAATAAACCATTGAGGCGTAGGAAACTTGATATACATTTCTCAATTCCTAAGGTGATTTTCTTCAAACCTGCCTTTTTCGACACTGCTCTCTGACCTACTCTAGTCTTGTGGCTTTTCCGCAACTTATGCAATCCACAAACTATACTCTCTGAACTGTTTTCTCTAAATAACTTCTCAGGAGAATCCATCAGAAAAGGATGTGAATCAAGGCACTCTTGTGGTTTTCAACCTTGACTCATCTGTTTCAAATGATGAACTCCGTGAAATTTTTAGCGTCTATGGTGAAATCAAGGAGGTAAGATTGGGTGCCAGCTTGTTTGATAATTTTTATTTCACATTCATATGGAACCAATAAATATTTATTATGGGTTGCAGATTCGTGAGGCTCCACATATGTCTCATCACAAAGTTGTAGAGTTTTATGATGTCAGAGCTGCAGAATCTGCACTTCGTGCATTGAACAGGAGTGACATTGCTGGAAAGCAGATTAAGCTTGAACCAGGACGACTTGGTAGTTCTAACAGGTGGATAACTTCATGTCTTTATCTTCTTTCTCTTAGTGAACTTCATTTATGAAACCAGCTTTAAAAATGGTCAATTCAATTTTATATTGTTTGTAAAGCAAATAGGCAATTGTAACCATCAGATATTGCCCTATGTCTATTCTAAATGCTTAATATGTGTCATGTGTAGGTTCATGCAACCTTTTTCTTCAGAACTGGAGCCGGAAGACTCTGGATTTCTGTTGCAACACCATAGCCCTTCTAATAACTTGGCAACTGGATTTTCTGGTAATTTTATTTCTCAATATATGGATGGCTGATGGGCTTTAAATCAACTTATAATTATTGATGTGGATAAAATTATTGTACCAGGATCACTGTCACTTGGGGGGTCGATGCCCACTACAGATAATGGAGCAATTCTTGGCCAACTCTCAGCAAATGGAGGCCAGATTCGTTCTCTCCTGGATAATGTGCTTCACCATGGGGTATCATCTAGTGTACCTAACAGCTTACTGTCTCCAGTAAGAGTTGAATCTGGAAACCAGTCCAGCATTACTGAATCTGGCCACCTACGAAACCACCTGAACTTTGAGCTCCGGAATGCGTCAAATCTTCAACCACATTCTCTTCCTGAATATCATGATGGTTTAGCAAATGGACATCCCTTTGGTTCTCCAAGCACTATGGCTGCAAATATTAATTCCCGAACACAAGAAATAATTGACAGCCAGCAATTTCCTAGAGTTAGCTCTAATGGACAGTCAATTAATGGACAATCAATTGAGTTGAATGAAGGTAATGGCTGCCAACATCTAGTTTCTTTGCCTTGTTACATGCTTTTTCTTAAATTCCTGTTAAATAGTTGCGATTGATTACTGAATCTAGTATTTAGGTTGGCCATCTTTAAAAGAAAGAATTGTGGAATACGGTAGAACATAGAGAATTAGTTTATGTGGTCCATGATATATATATTTTTTTTTCATTTCTTCTGACTACTCGAAGACAGAATTTGTAATGGAAAATAGTTTGGATATCCAACTCTTGACTTTGTAGTTTGTATATCCTGTTGAACAACATTCTATGTGCAACCCCCCTTCCCTTTACATCAATGAGTCCTCCACATATTAATTAAACTATATAATGATTGGCCCAGCTGTCATATGTAATACAGTTGAACTATTAACTTCAAGCTGTCACTTTCTCTGATATGCTGTGTACTTGTTCTCTTCAGCTTTTGGTTCCAATGGACATGGGAGCTGTCCTGCTCCTGGGCGTCACTACATGTGGAGTAATTCTCATCATCCACAGCCTCAGGCTGTTTTGTGGCCAAATTCACCCTCATTTGTTAATGGGATTGGTGCTGCTCATCCCTCACAGGTGCAAGCAGTGCCTAGAGCACCATCTCATGTGTTGAATGCCATTTTACCACTAAATAACCATCATGTGGGATCCGCACCTTCTGTCAATACATCTATCTGGGACAGACGACTTGCCTATGCTGGGGAATCGCCTGATGCTGCCTCTGTGTTTCACCCAGGTTCACTTGGGAACATGAGAATGTCTGGAAATTCGCCCCATCCTATGGAGTTTGTCCCTCATAACATCTTTCCTCGCCCTGGTGGGAATTGTATGGATGTGCCAGTCGCCTCTAAAAATATTGGATTACATCCCCATCATCAGAGGTGCATGATTTTTCCTGCAAGAGGCCAGATGCTTCCGATGATGAGTTCTTTTGATTCTCCTAATGAACGAACTAGAAACCGCAGAAATGAAGGCAACTCGAGTCAACCTGACAATAAGAAACAGTTTGAGCTTGATTTAGACCGTATAATGCGTGGAGAAGATAAACGGACAACACTTATGATAAAGAACATTCCTAACAAGTAAGTGGTAATATATTAGTTTTCTGAAGTTGCACATACATATTTAAGCTGATAACTCTTACATGAATAGTGCGTTGATTTTCAACCTTACCAAACATGCTATATAGATATGGAAATAGTTTGTTCACATGGCATAAGTTTTAAAAGACTTTCATGATCTTTTTACTATGGGAAGTGTATCTTCAAATTTGCTTGAGATCTGTCTTTTACCTAACACCCGTAATTCATATTTATTTATGGTTGCAATTATAGGTACACTTCAAAGATGCTTCTGGCTGCAATTGATGAACGTCATAGAGGGACTTATGATTTCATTTACTTACCTATTGACTTTAAGGCAAGCTTGGTTTTATTTCGGAACTCCCTCTTTTTGGTAATTGAGTTCTGGATATTTTTCATGCTTTTATATTTCTTTTTTGTTGCAGAACAAATGCAATGTAGGATATGCATTTATCAACATGACTGATCCTTCCCTCATAGTTCCTTTCTATCAGGTAATATAGTCAGTTTATTCTTCATATGCTTTGTATTGAAAGCACATATAGTTAGTTCCTTTTGCTTGCTTTTGCAGACATTCAATGGAAAGAAATGGGAGAAGTTCAACAGTGAAAAAGTAGCATCTCTGGCATATGCTCGGATTCAGGGAAAGGCTGCCCTCATTGCACACTTCCAGAATTCAAGCTTGATGAACGAGGACAAAAGATGTCGTCCTATACTTTTCCATACAGATGGTCCAAACGCAGGAGATCAGGTATGAATTGCCTATTTCCTGAGAGCCATCCCCCCAACCCCACCCAACCGAAATGGTAACAGAAAATTTACCTCTGCAGGTTCCCTTCCCAATGGGTCCCAACATTCGAGCAAGACCAGGCAAAACTCGAATCAGCACCTCTGAGGATAACCAAGAAATCCTATCAAACTCTCTAAATGGGGAGGATTATTCGAACGGAGATTCATCTTCTGGTTCGGGCAAAGATTCGGATTGAGTGGTTGCCCACCTTTTTTGTGACGACTAACCTTCTAGAAAACAAGCACGGCCTAGTAAATTTTACCTGAAATTTTGTTATTGTATATTATGGTATGGTAAGCAAGAACAGCAGAAGGGGGGGGTGGTAGACAGGGGTTGGAGAAAATCATCCTGTGTTGAATTTGGAAAACCTCTAGAAATTGACAATTACCTGACCAAAGCATTGAATTGTACGTTGTGGTGCGGTTATTATGACAAGGAGCGATGTGGAGCTTCGAAATTTTGGATGAGTTTCGTTGTGTATGTATAGAGTTTGGAAGCAAGAGCAAAATATGCTGTATGGAGACGGCTTCACCTGCCATTCCTCTATTTTTAGTCTCTTGGCGCATTTTGTTCCTCCGTTTTTGCCCTGCTTTTATCTTCTCTTTGTTTTTGGGCAGTTTGCTAAGAGAAGTCAGTAACCAACTGCTAGAGAAATTTTGTTGTGATTGATTGATGGACTCTGTTGTATCATTTCTTTGAGGATCTGTACCTTTTCCAAGTTATTTTTCCTACATTTGTCACCTGTGCCTCTATTTACTTTCACTGCACTTTCAGCTTTAACGTGTGCAGTTCCTCATGTTCTGTTCTTACAATGATTTAAGGAGAGGGTCGAATCAAATGATAGGTTGAAGGATTTGGAACAATGGATTTCAAAATTCCTCCAAAATAGGTCTAAATGAAAGTGTTATGAAATTCATAATGCGTATCAGTTTAAACAACACCAATGATTTCAGATAATCTTCTAATCATTCAATGTAACTGCAATCTAATTCAATTGCAAAAATAGTACAAGACATTAAACATGGTTTTGAAATCCACTATAGAATGTCTCAAGGGCAAAAGGATTCACTGAACTTATTTAGTTAAAAAACTCAAATTAATATGTTTTAGAATCTCCTTCAGATTTAGATAAATAATATGGGTTCCCAATATTTTCTACAACCTAGTCATTTAAAATCAATCATCTCGTCAATAATCATGCTACACACACTACACGTACTCATATAATCTGTATAATTTTATTTATATATATATATATGTAGTTGTACATAAATACATATCACAAGCTCCCAGAAACAATTGATAAATAAACGAAGCATACATACACAATAGAAATTCATATTTTCTTATCCTACAATTCATACGCATACAACACTCTACCAACATACAATTCATATTTTCATCCGGGTGTGTTCATCTTCCTTGAGGAAATATATTTCTGCAGAACTAGTTATTATAATAAGAAAACAAAATTATTGCAACAACAAAATCAGGCAACAGAGTTATGACGTTTTTTGATATACCACGAATTGAGTTTTGTCAGAATCTTACTTCAAAGTCTTAAAAAGTCACCATAAGCAAAACATCATCGGACCCAGCCCACACGCCTTTTTAAACTGAAAACCAGTTTATTGGTGCTGGTAAAAACCAAGTTACTTTGGGTACAGAATGTCATAGTGACCAGGTCGGTATAGCAAGGTAATGAAAGGTTTAATTGCCACACCACTGCTCGCGTTAACATCACTCACAGAAGGTGTGAAATCGTGATGGTTTACGCTGACACTGCCCTTATCATCATGACTTCGATCAAGATAGACTATACGAATTGGTACGCCTAATGCATCTGACAAAGAAGTGATGTGAACATGATCGCTCTCTTCGCCCATAGGTTCCACCGATGACTTGCAAAACTGCATTGAAAGATGAATATAAGCAAGGATTGTGATACTAACACTCCCTTTTGAACTTCTCATCAAAGTAAATATCCCTTCAAATTTATATTTACGTATAACATAACTTTAACAATAGTTTCTGTCCAAGATTTTTAGGTATTCCCCAAATAATTTTTAAGTAAATGAATCTCTACTTTCTAAAAGGAGTACAGGGCATTTGCAGGTTGCCTATACACATGATCCAACCATCTTATGCTTATTTCACTGAATTCCACACCACTACCCCCATTTTCTAGAAAATTCATAACTTATTCTACTCCTATAGAGATGTCCAAACCATCTTAAGCGCATTTCTCAGATTTTCTCATTGCCAACCCCATTTTCTTTCTAAACCATTCATTATTTATTGTACCTAATTTAGTGTCTGGCTGCTTGCAAATCCATCTCAACAATATTAATTTTGCTGCTCCCATTTGTCGGCCATGTTCAGTTTGCCTAACATCTATAACAACAAACTTAGCCATTATCCACTATGTGGGGTTGGCTAAGGATCATATCCAACACATGATTAAAACTATGCTTTCTTTAATACTTAAATAATGTGTTTCTTACTGCAGTTTCTTTCTAATCATTTTAACGCATCCTCTTCCCCCTTTTAAATTCGAGTTAACGAATCTACTCTACCCACCAAATTGGTGCATTCAAAGTGACCTGTGCAGACATCCAAACCATCTTAGCATGATTTTCTGCTTGTCTCATCTATTGAGGATTTTTTATCCCCACCTCCTTTGTAATGAATTCATGACTTATTTTATCTAATTTAATGCAGCCATACACCTGGCTCAACGTTAACATGATATCTGTGAACAACTATAATTCAAATGGTAAAAATCAAGCAGTTTCAATGCACTAAACAAGATAAGATGTACAATACGGTGAAATTTCCACAGAACCAACCTGCTCCACAGAGGCATTAGTTAATCCTTGAATGAATGGTTCATAGAATTCTGAACGCTTTCTTATTTCACCAGAGGTAATAAATCTGAAGAACATCACAACTATCAAAGAAAAATAGTTAGTCAAAAATTTAAGGAGACCATTAGCAAATGACTTCAAATCATTGACACCGCCACACACACACACACACAAATAAATGAATAAATAATCAAATCTTGGGTGCCTTTCTTAATATCCTAGAAATACTTACCATAGTCAGATATTGACTGATCTCTACTTCTCTGTACAAGTTCCTCATGGCTGTGACCATGATGAAAATTATAAGGCATCGAAGTGGGAGAGGGGAAAGGGGAGAGGGAGTAGGACGTTTATAAGCAAGAAAAGGTTACAAATAAGCAGAAGTTTTCTGAACCTTATTGAAGCTTCATTCCCTGAAAGAACTCCTTCAAGTTGCTCAATGAACAGCTGAAAATAGTTTCAGATAAGATAAGCTTCAGAATGTTACACCAATCATGTACATGATAACTTTTTGTACAGATAAAGCTGTTCTTGTTAACATTCCAAAATTTATTTCATCATACATTCCTTTTGTGTGTCACAAAGAGAAATCCATTCAAATCAAAATTTTATGCAAAAGATACAGGTAAAAGAAACTTCTAAGAATTAATTACTTGGAATGTGAAGAAATGTATTTTTTGGACTTTTACCATTGACATATGCTCAGATCTTAGTCCAGAGTGCCAAAATAAACACAAGTAACGTGTATCAACTGACTCAATTATAAAACTCCCAAGATGACATATAAACAAACAATCTATAGTCCAGGCAATTAAGTAAATACCGCAAAAAAATCTTCAAAAGTAAATTCTGCATAGCCCAAACTGAGAAGTGTCTTTCTGCATTGCTCGACATTGACTTTGATGCGGTCAACTTCTGCATGGTCTTGTGTTTCCAGAATATGCTCCTACATTAGTTGGATCACTAAGCATTTCAGTGGCTACAGTACAAACCCTCAAATGTCCAAATGCATAGGGATATAAGTTCTATGAGAGATTGAAAGAATGAAAATAATGAGACATACCAGGTAAGCAAACATGAAACAACGAAAGAAGCAATTCCCATCTCCCCGTGTTCGCCTTACGGCAGCATATTGTTCAGTCAGAACCTGCACAGGTTGTAACAATTATTAGCACAGAAAAGCTGGAACAGAAGTATAAAACCATTATGCAGACCTTGATTTTCTCCAACAAGATTGGGTTTCCTGTCTTGTATTCAGCTGCCAAAGATGAGAGGGGCTCCTGCAATAACTCCCAAAAATTATTCCTTATTAATTGATATAATAAACAAAAAGTGAGTGCAAATTTAATGTTCAATGCAGCTAAAGTATATCAATTTAATATCTAAACGCAATCCACGATGTCACATACAGAATTCTTAACTTGCAAATTTCACATGGGACACAAGCCAAGAAATAATACATCAAAGTGACAAATGGCAACAACTTCAAATTCCAAAATCTGTCACAGAACTTACAGCTTCCAAGTGAAGTATTCATTAAAAGTTACTACAATATCATAATGTATACTTCCAGTCAGAAAAAATAAACTAAAGAACTTCAAGAAAACCTAAGAAGTATTCCAACTTCATTCAGCTCAGTAATCACTAAAACATGAGTTCAATAAGCACAAAAGATATTCAAGTATTCTTTACAGAAAATTCAAACAATAACAAACTTCATTAACAAAGAAACATGCCAACAGTTATGTAACCATCAAGAAACTGAACTATATAATATGAAAACAACGTGAGCAAGATCAGCAAACCATAAGATTATAAATGTATACTACGTGCATATCTAATAAAAACTGTGAGGAGTCCTTGCCTTGTCACCAACAAACGGGATTTTCCCAGCTTCCACAGCTTGGATGGCAGAATGCTGCTGCATAATATCATCATCCCTGAAATTTTCCCAGTCATCATCAATTTCAGAAGTTTGTTTGGATGTCATTGTCATTGTCTCCCTTTCAGACTCCCCCACTTTCCCATCCTCATTCTGCATCTTTAGTGCAGTGATAGATAAGAACTCACTGTCACTTGACTATTTTGGATAGAAGTAGAGTTTCAGGCTAGTTTCGAGGCTTTATTTCCAGAAAATAGCCTGTAGACCCAAAAGCATGGACAGATTTGAAATACCCTATAGTGAAGTATCAAGAGTTATTTCAAAAGAAAATAAGAGGACTGGAGAATAGAAAAGTCATGTTTAACACACCATTGCACATGAACCCACTTTTCTCCACTTCGAAACAGATATCATACATTTATACTTGGTGATGAATAACAATATGTAATCCCAATGTATCAGTGATATAATTCACATGTATTGTTATACAACATAGAGATAGAAAGGGCACATTATAATTAACATATATCGCCATAAAACATAGAGATATAAAGGACTCGAATTGTCAACATCCGATCCCATAAAAGATATCAGATCTCCAATTTTGGCCAGTAGAGTGATCTCATACCATTGTACTAAATCTATAATTGACCATAGAAGTAGAAAAGTTACTGCAGAGTTACGTACCACAAATGAGGAAAAAAAAAACAGTGGACTAGATAATATCAGTTACTAAAAAAGGGAAAGAACCACTCAAAGCAGTATGCAACAGGTCATGTGCTATGAATAGATAAAAAGGAGTAGCCATCTTGATTCTCAAAATTACGATCACTCGTCTTACAACTTCATTTCAATTTTAAACCATCCTCGCAACCATATTAATATGAAGGAAAGATGACAAAAGAAAAAAAAATAAAACAAAAAGTAAAATGACAAAAACCCTACGTCCTCCATTAATAATTCACTCCACCAGCAAATATCGCAAACATGTTTCTTCAAGAGATAAAGAAATTAACAAGATTCGAAGCATTCTAGTGCAATTTCTTACTCGAGTTATGAAAACCGTATCAATTTTCCTTTATTTGAATGCATTCGTAGTAATCACCAATGCGGTGGCCGAGAAAAAGGTTAATATAAGTTTGTTCCCAAAACAGAGGCAAATCTAAACAAGAAAACCTAGAAAATGAAGTACTACGAAATTCAACTATATAAAAAAAAGGGGGGAAACACGCACATACAACAGAAAATTCTCTAAGCAATGAATGATTTTACACAGAAGAATAAAAACAATTGGCAAATTCCTGTGTATGCGCACACACGCAGAGAGGAGAGAGAGGGAGTACCGAACAAAATTGAGTAGAGAGAAGAAATGGATCTCTTGAGAGGCTAAGCAAGAGACTTTTGATCTGCCTTGTATTTTTCGCACTTCTGAACAATGCACTAGCGATGCTGAAGAGGTAGGGGCCAGCGGCAATTACATTCGTAACCGTAATATGGACAATTGTAAAGATACCCTTCATCTTTGTGAAAATTGCGTTAAAGCCCCTGTGCTGCTCCAAGTCTAAAACTGGGAATTACATTTCCTTTGAACTTAACGGTAAGGTTGGCAGTGCAGCGGGGAATCCCGTTACCCATTGGGTTACGCCGAAACCTGTTATTTTAAATAATCTATATATTTATTAAATGTGCTATTTCGATTCAAGAACATTATGGAATCACTTTTTTTTTTTTTTTGGTGCATCATGCATGCATTTGATTTATATTATTATTTATTTAATTAAAAATATTATTTGTTTGTTTAAAATTAATAATGTTTTTTAAAGTAATAAATTAGTAATAATATTTTTTTAAGTAAACAAATAATATTTTTTAGTTAAACAAGTAATATTGTAAACTAGGCAGTACAAACACGGTGTACCTATTCATATAATTTTTTGTGATATCTGTATATATATATATATATAATAGTAGGAATACAACTAAAAATAGAAAGTATTTTTCTAAGTCCAAATTATCTTTCTATTTTTACAAAGTCTTATGTCCAATAAGATTCTTTTAAAATTTTCTCTCTAATTTTCAAAAATTTTAAACTTTTTCATTACAACTTCATTATTTATGAAAAATATATCAAATTAATTATATTTTCATGATCTTCAATTTAATTTTTATATTGCATATATAAAAATAAATATTAGTTTTTAAATATAAAATATTTTTTCATAAATTAATTGTGATATATTTTAATATTTTATATTATAAGATAATTTTATTATAAATAAATTTTTATTATAAATATATTTTATATAATTATGTATTTTATTGTAAAAAATTTATTATATTGTTATATTATAAATTGTGAGAAAGAAATACTAATATAATTTAATTAGGTGATTTGGGATATGAGCTTTTCTAGACGGATTCTTATTGGGTTTTATTGGGCTCTCCAGGCCTGGAACACTAGAACTGGCCATGGTCCTTAAATGGGCTTTACTAAATTCTACTGGCCCGTGAAATCGATATTTATTTTGTGAAACTTTGCCAACCTTATTATGGACATTTTTTATTTATTTATTTATTTTTTTTTGTCACCGTTGGATATATTACCATTTACCAAAAAAACCTAAATAGTTTGGATGCCATTTTTAATTCTTTAGATATCTTTATATTATATTTTGTTAATCAGTGGAGTAGGATGTTATCAATATATATATATATATACCTTATATACAATAGATCAATTAAATTGAGATAAAATATCATTGTATAAAAAATAATTTTACAACATGAAAAGTGTTTGGAAAACATGTTAGTTTGCTAAGGAAACACTAAATAAATAAATAAAACTTAATTGGAAATAAAATAAAAAGGAGATTTTTTGTTTGGGCCTCAACATACAATAGTAGATCCAAGCAGTAGCAAGCCCATTAAATAGCAGACTAATAAAATGAAGAACTTAAATTGGGCTTTTTCGTAAGCAGTTTACAGACAATGAGGCCCAATGAATCTTTTATCTTGTATTACAGACATTCTCTATTCACTACTCATTATTCTTCGGCCCTTAAATAATTGGCTTGAGCGGTCGAGGATTTTTGCCAGGTAAGGGCCCTACTATCCCAATTGAGGAAGGTCGAAAGGAAAAGGAAAAAAAAAAAAAAAAAGATTATTAAATCAATGACCATATTATATTATATAATTACATAGTATATATTAAAATTATATATATTATTATTATTATAAAAGTATTTGTTTTTGAATGAAAACTATTTTAAAAGTATAGATGATGATTTCATAGCCTTTTTTTGGTCTTGTCATTTCATTTTGTATTACCCATAATGTCCTTATGAATTATGAG
Source organism: Caryopteris x clandonensis (assembly GCA_028749325.2). Taxonomy (NCBI): domain Eukaryota; kingdom Viridiplantae; phylum Streptophyta; class Magnoliopsida; order Lamiales; family Lamiaceae; genus Caryopteris; species Caryopteris x clandonensis. The sequence continues at coordinate 6,873,478 of JAPYKT020000004.1, forward strand.
ATTTTAAGGGTAGTAAAGTAATTAATTATATTTTAATTTATACTTATTTAACAATAAAAGGAAGAGCCTTTTTATTAAAAAAATTCCTTAAAAAAATCACATACTTCAATTTTTCTACTTCTATAATTTGGAATCTTTTGAACTGTGGAAGAAAATTAGCTATATATTAAAATAGATTCAAAGATTTTATCAATGATATGTGACAAAAATACATTTAAAAAAAGTGTATTAGATAATTCTAACTATTTAAAATAAGGTAATATGAAAAAGTTTATTATTTTTATGATTTTCATGATCTTCTCTATAATTTTCATAATTTAAAATAAAATTTATGGGGAAAATGTTAGATTCTCAATTGATAAATAAAATGATATAGTTTTTAAAATTAGTAAAATAAAAGGAAATGTGATTGATTTGAGAGTTATTATTCGTTTCCAACTAGTTTGTTGGAGGTGAAAAAACAAACCATGTTTCCCGTGCTTTGGATATAATAAAGATAAGTTAGATCAATCTATTACGTTTATATCCAATAAATTCATCACCTCGTCATCTGGAGACATGGTAATACATCAACCTATATCATGGTTGAAGAAAATTATTAAGATTATGCTTAATATAATTTTAAATCCACACTAAAAATTATTTAGTTATGCACATAAATTAACATTTTATTTTAAATGATTTATTAAATTTATTTCTTTGTTAATATTTCATTAATCATAGACGAATTATTTTTATTGTATTTTAATATATTCAGACCAAATACTTAATGAAAATTAAGTAATTAGTCATAATCTTCTTAAAAACATACCATTACTTATAACATAATTCATTCAAATTACGTATATTATAATTAATTTAATAAAAACAACAATTACATACAACCTAAGCATATTTTGCTAATGCCCGAATTATTAATGAGTAAGGTAGAATATGGGTATAGACTAGTACCCGATTATTGACCCGTGTATATAAGAACAAAAATATATTATTATATATGTTATATATATCATATATTTATTATTTTTTATACTATGTTGTGTATATAATTATTGTATAACATAAAAAATACAACATATAATATAATTTCCATATTATTTATTATATCATATTATATATTATTTATATTTTTAAAATATATTTTAGGTAACCGATTATTTGACGGGCGATTCAAACGTCTGGGTATTATTGAAACTCTATTTGATATGAAAAAGGTATATCCACATCCTCACCAACTCATTTCATTTTTACATATCTATAATTATATAAAAGTAGGACACTTACAATTTTTCCGTCAAAATCATCTTTTTATTTTTTGAAATTGTAATATCCAATCAGATTTTTTTCTTTGTTTTTCCATTCTAGTTTTCAAACGTTGATAACTTTTTCATCTCAACTCATTTTTTTATGAAAAAATATATCAAATTAATCATTTTTTCATAATTTTCAATTTAATATCCATATATAAAAATAAAATATTAATTTTTTAAAAATTATGTTATATTATCGTACTAAAAATCGTGCAACGTTAAAGAGAAGTACTAGTTCATAGTATGATAAGAATAAAATGATGTGTAATACAAAAAGAAGATTAGGTGAGTTGGGGAGAAGATGAGAATGAGCCAGTTTAGGTCATTGCCTAGCAGTTTCCTAGATTGTACAAGGACTTATGTGCATGGGCAGTGGCCACAAAAGTCAGCGACATATTCTCAGCAAATTTGGCTTCTCCGTACTACTATATATTATCCAAAGTTTGACAGATTCATCTATATTCTATTTTTTCTTCTCAGTTCGGTGCATTTATATTATTATGTAACATCAAAACAAAAAGAAAGTATATATAAAAATTAAAGTAAAGACAGTTTTTTTTTTTTTAAAGTCTACTTTTAAGGAATTATCTTGTACTTAACTAATATAATTATTTTTCCCTTGCACAGTTAAATAAGTATTGTATAAAGTATTATAGTTTATTTCTATTAATTTTAGTTTTGTCTAATATATAATCTCTATGAAATTTTTTATAATGATCTCTAACTTTTGATTTTGTCTAAGTTATGTCTAATTTTACTGAAATTTTAAAAACTTATGAGAAATTGCTAATATGATACTTTTAATTTAGTTTCCACGTAAACAGCCCAACTGTCACATTAGCAATTCAATAAGATTTAGAAATTTCTACAATATATATAAATAATTATTTTGCTATTTTCTTCTCAATTGTGTATGAGGAGTAATTCTAAATAAGACAATGTCTGCAAGTTTAAGAATAAGTAAGTATTTGGTTGAATAAGTCAACAAAGTAATTGGAAGAAATCATGAAGTCGAATTGTTGCTAGAAAGTTAGCATCACTTTTACTTCAACATTTACAATTGATTATTCTTATATGATGTGTATGTATTTTTAGAGTGTTTTAGTGAGTGGTATTTTGTTAGTATGTTTTTGTCAACTTGGGTTTGGGTTTAGTCGTTCTTGAATTTCATCCTTGAAATCAAGAACGTTACGAGTTGATAGGTTAGATTAGTTTTCCGATTCTTTTTGTAATTCACTCTATATTAGTGGATTTGTTTCACTCTGATGACACTCACAAGTTATTTATAACTTGTGAAAATTTATCTATGTGCTATTTTTATTTTCTGTTGCTGTATTTCATTGATACACACTTTAAGAGGTTATTATATAAAGTTTGCAAAATTAGAGGCTATCTATATCTATATTAATATAAAAGTAAGACAGTTTGACAAATTTACAGAAATGCCGTTTTCCCGCTCAAATCACTATTTTATTAATAAATTCTAGAAGAAATTAAAAAAATGGCTCATGCACACCACGCGCGCATGTTATTGGCGCCCGTAGTGCACGCGCCCCAAATGATTGTAGGATTGTGCAGGAATTTGTTGGCTAATCACCTCTTTTTTTTTTTTTTTTTTTTCACGTTTTCATCTCAAATTTTAAACTCTTTATTATTTTTACGTCTCAACTTATTTTTCATGAAAATTATATCAAATTAATTATTTTTTCAAGATCTTTAATTTGATATCTATATTGCATCTATAAAAATAATTTTTTTAAAATATAAGATATTTTTAGGTTAATTGTAATATATTTTGATATTTAAAATATTTTTATGTAGAATAAAATTATGAGAAATTTTTATGCAATATAAAATTATATTAAAAAATATATTTTATATATTGTGAATTTTATCTTTATAAAATTTATTATTATTTTATAAAATTATTCATTTATTATATAAAAAAATCTCGCATAACATGATAATGCGAGACGAAACAAAATGCATAATTCAATAATTATATTACTATTTATTATAATTTATTATTATATTATTATAAATATTACAAATCTTGTATCACACAATATAAATACTAGTATATTAAAAAGAGTTAAATATAGCCTACGAAATTTGAAATTTTCCCAAATAGTATACTATATTATTTACACTGCAAGAAATAATAAATTAGAGGCGGAATAGTTGATCATTAATCAAATGATATCCTTCATTAAATTAAAAGTGACGCATGTGTGACGAAATATTTCATCACTAAAATACTCGTTGCTAAAATTTAAAGATAAATTTTCCTATTTCTAAATTTAATGATCAAATTCATGCTAAAATTTAAAGATAAATTTTCCTATTTCTAAATTTAATAATCAAATTCACATCTCTAATATGAAATTATAGATTAACTACTTAGATTCAGAGATGAATTATGCCTGTGTATTATTCATTTGCTTATTGGTCACCAATTGAACATTAATAGTGAAAAATAATTTTATGTCACTTTTGGTAACCATTTTATTTTTATTTGTGTTATCTATCACTAATTTCCTTTCTCATATAAAAATTTGCTGTTGTGTTATTAGTACTTAATCAGTTTGCCTTTGGATTGCAACTATATATGATCAAGAAGTATCACGGGAGACCACCTAAAGGTTTGATAGTTTGTTTTTTAAGCGTTTTTTTTTTTTTTTTTTTTTTTTAGCTTTTGGTTCAAAAGAAGTTATTTTGAGTAGGGGTATAAAAAATAACGAAAATATCCATATACTGCATATCTAATTGAAACATACTTAAAATATCAAAAAATTTGGTGTACTAAGATTTTCGATATGGTGTGGAACCGTATCAAAAACAATTTGGTGTAGTAATGATATGAAAAAATAAAATTGTATGTACATAGGTATATCGAATGTTAGTTTAGTATACCGGTGTACCCAACAATATTTTGATATAATAATATTTCGGTAGTATAAATTTAATTCTAACTTCTTTGGGAGATTCTCTATTTTATATGGTACGATTCTCAGTGTCTAAATGTTTTTAAAACTTTTTTTTGTTTTATCTAAACGTAATAGTCAAATTCTCATACACTTTGTAGCTAAAGTTTAATTTAACATATTTATTTTCACGAACAAATTACACAAATACGTATTAGCAAGAACTGATCTTTATTAGAAGGTTACACATACATCAAGCAACCATAAATAAAAAATTGTGTCAAAAAATTAAATAACTCTTATTTTAAGACTTTTTTTTATTATAAATAAATAAATTCTAGTATTAACGCAACATGTATTTTGTGCGAACATAATGTTACACACAAAGGTTGTGTTTCCATAGTGTTAGAATAAGAAAAGAAGTCCGCATGGACAGCTAAGTTGGTTCCTGGGTGGCAGATTGCCCCAAGGACGCAGGATCGAGTCCTGGCAGCCGCAGTGTTATCCTCTTGGGAGGGGGAGAAAGATTGTATATTTAAATTTAAAAATATTTTTATAAAAAAAAAAATTGAACATATAAATAGCTAAACAATATTAAAAAAGAAGAAAAATGTATACAATTTCTAAGAAAAAATATAAAATATATATTTTAATTCAACAAAAAATAATCTCACTGTTTTCAAGAGAGAGTTTATTTTTAACCTTATTAATTACCTTTTAAGAATTTGTTACTAAGTTCTTCAAGGTGTGTTAAGAAAAAAACATTATCGAGTCACATAATCAGACATAAATTGCATTATATCTTATATTTCATAATAATTATTATACCTACCAGACATAAATATGATCACTAATTAATATATTAAAAACACGGAGACACAACATAAATAGTAAATGTATCAGTGAATCAGAACTCAGAAGTGCAGTAGGTGATCCAGGCGCAAAATTGATACCTTGTAAATTCAATGTCAGAACAAATTTAGTTATCACTAGAGTCCAAACATGCGCTAATTGTCACAATACATGCTAGGTACATTCAGTGAATATCTGCAGATAATTCCAAGTTCAATACTGTCGCCTACCTCCTTTTTATTTTATTTTAGAATAAATATGATTATTATATTTTGGTAGGAAATATGTTAGTTTTAGGTAATATATGCAGACGGTTTATATGATTTTGAATTATCTATTTTATTTAGAATTTTATCTTTTATCTTTTAGGTAATATATGCAGACGGTAATACACAATATTTCTTAATATTATTATATACATTTATTGTATAATAATATTCTAAAATAAAAATAAAATATAAACTAAAATAGAATATTTTAATCTGTTCACATAGAGAATGCATACTCAATTTTGCACGTATTAGAATCTATGATATTTTAAATTATTGGCATTTATAATACAAAATGCTGATAACTCATATATTAATTATTAATTTATGTGTGTAATGATTACACAACAAATAAGAGGTCGAGAGGCACAGCATAATTTTTAATTGCAAATAAATCATACTATCTGATGTTCGATTGTTCAGATGAATTTATACTATGTGTGTTGGATTGTTGAGATGAATTATAATTAACTATAAAATATTTATAGGTGTAATTATGGACCTTAATAAGAATTTTATACCCAAATTTGGGCTTTCCATAAATAATTCGGACCTTCAAACCCATAAATACAATGATATTGGTCCAATACCACAATGCTTAAGCTCAATTTTGGCTATATCATTACTCCAAATGTTATATTTAATGAGTATATCGTTAATTCATTTCATAGAAAAAATTTATTTGTATAACTGAAAAAGCTGTACAAATATGACTTTGATTATAAAATGAAGAAAATAGTATACATAATAATTATGTATACATAATAATTATTAATAAATAAAATGTAATATAATATAATCATAATGTATATGTGAGATGCACAGTGGAAGTAGCTAGGAGTCATGGTCAAAGATATTGTCGTGATTCGTGCATGTGCAAAGATATATGGAGTGAGCCTCTCCATCTTCTTCAAACCCTTTTAACCCAAGATTATTGTTGTTGTAAGAGATGGTCACATGTCCTCACCTGACCAAGTAGGACTTTTTGTTAACACAGATCCATCAATAATTCCCCTCTTGTCAGATCCACTCAACTCTTGACTCTATGCACACATATATAAATGCATACCTATATTCATTAATATGGTGAAGTTAAAAATAAATAGTCCAACGTTTTAGATTTTTCTACTGTGGTAGATCGATTAGGCGTCGGTTATTATTATTATTTTTATTTGTACATATTTTTAGTTATGTATGTGTGTGTAAATTGTGAAAATTTTACTCGATATTATTGGATTATTGATTAAAAAGTATATGAGGCAATAATCAATGATTCAGCGTAATTTTAAAATTTATTTGTACTTGATTCGTAAAAGCTAATTTATATCATTTCTATTATTTTCATGGGAGGAATAAACAAAATAAGGATTTGATTTCCATTCTCTTTCAAATTTTTTTTCAAGTTTTAAAAATTAGACTAAAATTATTTTGTGTTTGTAAAAGTAATATAATTGTTCCAGTGACCAACCAACGAATTAAGCAAAGCAACAATTTCAACCTTTAAATTAATAATCAATTTCTAAATTCTCAATTGTTTTTCTTCTGGAATCCACATTTGTTTTATACATTCTTGTATTAAGGTTTATTTTTTTTAAAAAATAAAATAATAATTCATGTATTTTTATATAAAATTTATGTTGTGAAGCATAATTTCTGTGAATATCGGAATAAGAAGATTGTCAAATTCAAGATTATTCTTGAATATATATATATATATATATACACACACACACTAATCTGCCTAATTGTCTGCTAAAGCACAAAAAACTTCTAACAATTTTATTTTTTTAATCAAATTAGCAAGACACTGCCCAGCACCTGGTCAAATGCATAGCTAAGCTGATTGTTTTTGCATCCATGACATTCGTAAATATATTTGTATGTATGTCGATAATCACACCAAGTTTATATATTTTCATCTAGTGTAGCATGAATCATGCATGATTAAACCCGTGGACTAACTATGAAACTTCGAGCAATGTGTTTCCCTTAAATTTCTATTAAATGGTCGTATAAAGCAATTTAGATCTAAATCTTTTTAATATTTTAGAGATGATCAACCCTTTTCATGGTAAATACAATAAATTAACTCAATGCTTATTCTTGAAAAAAAAAATGTATCATAGAGTCGCATAAAATAATATATATATATATGTATTTATATATATATATATTATAATGTGGCGAGGGCGTCGAAGATGAAAGGTACTTGGTCTTAATTTAGGACCTTAAGTTATGGGGTGGGGTATGTTTCATGTGCGAGCTTATTGCAATGTGCATGTTTGATTATGACAGAATCACATGTAAGAGTCATGCATCTCTAGATTCTTACACTTCTTTAAACTCTACTTTAATATCATTATTTTCGTGATATTTAAATTCTAAACTATTAATTTGTACTCAATTCGTGTTTAAATATATGAACTGATATCCTGTATATTTATGATAAACATCTTCCTAAACATCGGTTCGTGTGCCAGTTAAATACATTTGCTATATTATAACCATACCAGCAAATATTCACAAAGAGCTCATATTATCAAATATATATATATATATATATATATATATATATATTATGCAGGCAACATATAAAAGGAAAAAGAAAAAAGAAAAAAGAAAAAAAAGAGGTAAGTACTTCGGTAAAATAATTCGATTTTAGTATTAAAAACAAAACAAAATAAAATAAAAACAAAAGAATTGCTGCATTAACACATTCTTTTGCTTGACCTCAACATACAGGAAAGTCTACTTCAGAATAGTTACATGAACTCAGAATTTCAATGATTTTTATTTTTGATTAAATTTGTGTATTTGGGTAGGAGAGGAATATAGACATCGACATGGTTTTACATGTTTTGATTTTAATTTTGAAATCATAATTGAACTAGCATATAATAGGTTCTGAATATCGATTTTAAAATAATTGAACTAGCATATAATATGTCTAATTGAACTAGACATGGACATGGTTCTACATGTATTTCAATGTTTTTTTTTTCTTTCAAATTTTGTCTTTGGAACTACTGATTCGAAACTGAAATTAAAATTGAAACCATCAGTTCCTAGAACCAACTACACTGGAATCTACATCGACCTGATCATTATCCAATTTTAATTCTTAATCTAAATTAAAATTAAATTAATAATTAAATTAAATCGTTGATGAAACGATTCAAACCACTAGTCACAATTCAAAATCAAAACCATGTAACATCTAATAGGAGAGTATCCGATCACAATAGAAACTCGATTTTGGGTCCAATTAATTAAGTGGTTGATGGAAGTCCAGTCAAACAATGATAAGTTGGAGCTAGAGATGACATTGAACGAGTCTAATGGCTTTTTATCATTATATATATATATAGACAAGTGGCTATAGTTTTGACTCGAATTTTAGGTTTTGAATATTTGAACCTGAATGTTTGAAAACAGGGGAGGGCCACATTGCTGATTCTTGGAGTTTCCATATGTGATTCTATTGAAAATATTTAAAAAATTATTTATTTTTTGACGTCTGAGATTTTCTTGCTTTTGGAACTTTCTTATTGCTAGTAAATTAAAAATAAAAATAATCGTCAAAATAAGTGGAGAACATACATTGCGCCTAATTAAATATAACATATTTTTTATTTAACTAAAATTTTAAAATTATTATTTTACATCCACTTTTCAGGTTGAGGGATTAATATTTCCTTATTTGTCTAGTCTTTCTCTTTCTCTCACACCCACAATTTGAGAAGAACTTTGTGCAATTTAATAAAATTTTTAAACCTACCTACCCACACACACACACAACACACATATATATAAAATAACTAATATCAATGTACTCTACTGCGTTGTGTATCGAATAAAAGGGGAGCACTTGTCTTAGTGAGGGGTATTTATCAGATTTTGCCAATTTCACTCTATTTCTTTAGGATATTAAACGGGTTAGTTCTAATAATTTTTTTTTGGTTCCAACAAATTTTAAATTAATTAAATTATTTTAAATAGGCAAAAAATATTGTAAACCTAATATTGAGATTTGGGCTAAATAAGTCATTATCGAATTGCGAATCAAAATAATCAAATTATATATTTAAATTTAATTTTTTTAATTAAATACATATAATATTTTATTTCAAGTACAATTTTAGGTTGCATTAAATAATTATATATTTTATAATTTTTATATCACTATAACAAATTTAAATAGCAAAATAATGTATAATATTTGATGCTCTCAATTCTAACTTTAAGTGCACCTATATTATAATATTTAAAATCATGTTTTAGTATCTTATTTAAAATTTAAATTTAATAATATTATTTAGAATCTTCTAGTTATTGAAAATAAATTATAATTTCTACGCTTCCAAAAAATTATGTTTTATAAAACTTTATTCAAAATGTTGTATGTCATTGTTTCGATCCTATAAAAGATAACAAAAAAAGAAAAAAAGTGCTGGCTATCGGTTCATCCTCAATCCTAAACATGTTAATTCTATAGAACTTCTAACTAATCAAACTACCATCTAAATAAGTTATTTTAAACGAAATCCTTAGTGATGTTACGTGCTTCCCTAATTTGATTGGAAGTGTCGTAATTGGACTTTATAAAGTACAAGGTCTTTGAGCCAAATAGCCCTTATTTATGCACAGATGTTAGTTGTATTTGTAATTAATTGTAAGTTTTAAAAAATAAAATTTTACTGACAAATTATTGGTGAGTTCGACACAGGCATACAACGTGTAAATTGTTACAAGTAAATAGCGCAAAAGTTGCAATTTGTCAGCTCGGATTAGTCATAAATAAAACTTTTGACCAAAATTAAATATGAGAGTTACACATGCGGCATTTTAGTAAATTCTAAAATATAATTAAAATTTTAAAATTATACTTAAATTTATGAAAATAACAAATAAATTTTAAAAGGCAATAAACATTCCATAATGTAAAAGTAAATTTTGGAAATTTCCTTGTAATTCAGAAAACTATAAATAAATTTTAGAACTTGTAAGTATTTAAAAAAAATGAAAAATAAATCCAAAAACTAAAATGGAACTACAAAAATTATAGTAAATTGTGAAAACTAAAGAGAATTTCTGAAAATTGAAAAATAAATTCTGAAAATTACAACTAATTAATGAAAATTAAAAGAAAAATCAGAAACTACAAATAGTTTCCAATAATAAAAATAAATTCTAGAAATTACAAAATAAATTCTAAAATTTTCATAATTTCTTTGATTTTCTGTTGTTAATTTATATTGTAGATTTTTGCTGTCTTTATTTTTTGTAATTTCTTTATTCTTTTTTTTTTTAATTCAAATTTTCTATAATTTTCATAATTGATTTGCATTTGTCAGAACTTATTTTCATTTTTGGAAATTATTTTACAATATATTTGTATTTTTGGCATTTATTAATAATTTTCAAATTTTATTTCTATTTTTCATAATATATATTGTAATTTTTTAATTTATCTAGAAATTTTAAAATTTTAAATATTTTCTTTTATAAGTTTTCTGACATTTGTATAATTTTCTATATATTTATAATATTCAAATTATCTTTACTTTCAAAATGTATTATATATAAATTTTCAGAATTTTTTCGTTTGTGGAATTTAATTATTAATTTTTGAATTCATTTACAATTTTTAGGATATTAAAAACTGCATATTTCTGGCAAAAACCATCATTAAGGACGGAAAAAATCACATTCAAATTTGATTAGGCTTTGTTCTAATTTTATACTTGGTCCAAATGACAAACATACCCAAGCTTAATTTTCGCATTGGTAGTCCTCAAGATTCTTATTTAATTTATATATTTTGTAATTATTTTTATAGATAAAAAATACAAATTGAATAAATAAATAAATTGTAGAATAAAATTATATTTCACCCTCAAAATTTTGTCAAATTACAAATCAAACAATGAATTTAGTGAAAATTACAATCAAGTCCCTTAACTAGGAAAACTACTGGTAACGTAAACCGAACTCACTTTTTTATTGTTGATATCGAACTAGAAAATCATCTTTATAAAATCTTAAAATGATCGTCTGTTGAAATTTAGTTGTTTTGAGGGAGGCTAGTTGTAATTTTCATAAACCTCATGGTCTGTTTTATAATTTGACCATATGGAGTAGTAAGTGTAATTCACCCTAAAAAAATAATAATTAATATAAATTATTAAAATTATAAACTAACCAATATTTCGTAAAAATATCTCAAATTTATTTTTTTAAATTTACAAAAATATAAATTAAAAGCATAAATTTATGAAAATAGTACTTAAATTTTGGACAAATTTATGAAATTAAAGAATATTAGTTATAAATAAACTTATAAAATTACAGAAAATACCAAAAAAATTTAAAACACAAAATTTGTCAATATTTTATAAATAAATCATGAAAATCTAAGAAAAAAGTTAGATATGTCATAGAAAAATTATTAAAAGAAAAAATCTTACCAGTATTTTTTAAACATATAGTTAATTTTTTTCGAAAGAGTACTAAAAATGAAATAAAGTTATAGAAAACTTGTTTATATAAAAACTTACTATAGTTTTCTTTTTAAAAAAATCATGAAAAAGTAATTAAGTTAAATTAAATTAATTACAAAAAATTTTAAATTTGAAACTTACCAATATTTTATAAAAACTTCAGGAAAGCGAAATTTGAAAGTTGTGGAACTTAATTAATTATCAAAGCAAATGTTTAACTAACATTAAACCTTCAAATATTATACTGTTCTCTTTATTATTGCATTATTACGATATGAATGTGTTACTTTAATATCACATTTTATTAAAGAAAAAATATCACAACCATAAATACACAATTCTCTCTCTCTCTCTCTCTCTCTCTTTTTTCTTTTTTTTTTTTTATTATATGAGAAAATCAAATCTTGATTCTAACTAGAATGATTATCACCAATTTTTCGCTGCAATTAATTTAATATTTTAACCCCACTCATTCATTATTTATCTTTAATTACATTTTCCTTTAACCTTCTACCATTTTATGAAGATGCGATCAGAATAACGTAAAATTGATGATCGGATTTTATTTTACACACACACACTACACACAGTTGGGGTGTGAATATAAAGATAGATTAGATCAGATTAAAAATAGATAGATACAAGATTTGGTAAAATCGGCCAAGGCAGCAGCAGCAGCAGCGGCAGGAGCAGGAGGAGGACCAGATGGGCAGCATGCATCTCTACATCAAGACAAATGGCCAATCTTATGTAATAGATCTCAAAATCTTTTACCTTAAACTTTATCTGCTCTTTTTCCCTCATCAGATCGCTTCAAACCTTATGTATATCTGTTTGTTCTTATCACTTCCATGTCTTCTTCTATATACCATCACCCACTTTTGTCTTAAATCATCAAGGCACGCCTCCTTTTTTTCCTTTTCTTTTTCCTTTTCAGGTTTTTTTCCCTTTTTTAAAGAAAAAATAAAAATAAAGTTCTTGTAAATAAAATAATATAAGAAAAAAAAAAAAAAAAAGGGAAAAAAAAGATAACCCACATGATGCCAATAAAAACCCTTCTTCCCAACCCTATTTTCTTCCCTTCAGTTTGCCTCAACCACACCTATACAGAAAGAGACACCCCCCCATGTCGCCATCCCATTTCTTGTTCTAATCCTAGCTACCTAGTTGATCTTGAAAACAACATTAATTTTGTTGAGACAAGAAAATTTAAATTAGAAATCAAAAAGGGCAGATATTTTTATGAAAGAATTATATTTTTAGAAAGAATATCAGAATTTATTTCTTTTTTTTTTAGATTACTGTTATAAACACACACACACAGCGAGGGTTCAAGAAAAAAGGGCTCCAAGGTGGATCGACGGCATGGAAAGAGGCCACTTCCTATGGAAGCATCGGCGGCGAAAGGCGGAGCATATGACTTTTCCGGCGGGGAGGACGATGCTTCCACCATGATTTCAGGTCTTACTAGAATTTTGGGTGCCACCGCCCATGAAGAACACAGCTGCCCATCTACGGCGGTGCCACCGCCGGAGACTACTCAAGAAGCTCCCCAAGCTCAAGGTACACTTCAGAGTGTGGTCAAGATTATTTTCTTACATAAATGAATTATTAAGTTTATTAATATAGGAGTAATTTCTTGACAAACTACAGTAATTAAATTAACCTCAGACCTAGCTAGCAATTATATGTTCCTTCCACACCTCACATATATATGTCTTTTGTAATAATTTTTGAGATATATTCCTTACCAAGTTCATTGTATGTTGCTTTCCGTAAAGTACTATCCTACTCCATTTCTGGATAACTCCAGATCTCTCTTTCAACAAAAACGGACAAGGGGTTTCCCACTCCATCAATCTAAGAATCAAACATGTATGCTTACACATTCCTGTATCTATAATTCTTGCTGATTTTAGTTAGGCAGACATGTCTTGATATTATTATTACTTTTAAAATGTGGGAATTCATCTTCTTTTAATCAAATTGTTTGGTCAGATGTGAAAACCCTTTGCACCTACCACAATCTTACACGATTTTTTTTCATGTTGGGCATATGCTAGTCATTTTCGTTACTTATTCAATCACTTTTCTTCCTGATTTAATGCCAATTGTCTGCCTATCTGTACAATTCTTTTTATATTCATTTTCCATTCTCTAATTCTAATTTTAGTTGAATTAATATTTGTCTTCTTAAACTGGAGTTAATTTTTTAAAATATATGAATGCATAATATAGTAGTGCTAATTTGAGAGTTACTATTTGATTGCCTATAGATGAAAGTTGACAATATATATAAATATAAATATAAATATATATATATATATATATATATATATATATATGAAAACCCTCTAAAAATGTGGGTTTTGTCTTACTCCAATATTGTAAAAGAAAATTGTGTGCATTTCTTGTATAATTCAATCAATGCAGACATTATACTTTCAACACAAACATTAGATGATATTTTTTAATTTATTGTATGTTTCATTTTATATTTCAATTTATATATCATTAATGAACTCATGTTATATATTGGTAAAGTTGAAAGATATTATGAATTACATAATGAAGTTGAAAATTCGAACTTATATATTAAGCTGCATTTCAAGATTATTTATGTATTTATGGTTCTTATGAAATTAAGGAACCGTGAAGAAACACTATAGAGGAGTGAGACAAAGGCCATGGGGAAAATGGGCTGCAGAAATACGTGATCCGAAGAAGGCTGCCCGAGTTTGGCTGGGCACTTTCGACACAGCTGAGGATGCTGCACTTGCATACGATGATGCTGCCCTAAAGTTCAAAGGCGCCAAGGCCAAACTCAACTTCCCCGAGCGAGTTCAAGGCAAGACCGAGCTACGCTATCTAAGCGGCGCCGCCGACTCATCCTCCCACCACCAGCAGGGACATTCTAGTAATTTCCAACGACACCCCATGCCTCCTCAAGCCCCTTCTGATCCCCTAATGCACAATACATTTCCAGGCCTTCAGCAATATGCGCAGTTGCTTTCCAGCAATGATGCTGAATTTCCATATTACACCTCGGCTCTTTACAATAATGACAGCCAGCAGTTGGGATATGATCATTATTCCAACCCCCTCGCGGCGGCAGCGAGTTATTCCTCCGCAACTGACATCTCCATGCCGCCCCACCAACAGCAGCAAGATTTTCCGGCGAATTATGCGGCTGATCAGTATGGAGGATATTCGGGTTCGGGTTATATGGATTTTGGCAACTACTTCGACACTAATAACCCGAATGGATGAGGAGTAGCAGCTTCAGTTTGATTAGTATGTCTATAAACTCTTCTGCAAGTCAATATTGGAATCGTCATAATGAGAAATGGAGAGGTTTTTCCAGCTTTGTGCTGTGCTTGATTTGTACTAGAGAGAGTTTTAGCATTCAAATTGTTGATGAATAAGCATATATTGCCTTGCCTTAATTGTAATGATCGATTGTTGAGAATGCATTTGATCATTTCAATATATGCTACTTGGTCTCAAGCCTAGTGATCGTGTAAAATTTATATGTAATTTAAATCTTTTTATATAAACTCGTCCAATTAATTGATTTAGAAATGTCGCTCTTTTATATTGTTAGTACTGCAAAAGTTTTGAGGGTACTCTAAATGATTTCACACTAGTATTTAATGGGAAAACTATTGATGGTTTGGTGAAACACGAGTTTTGTTATGATCATTCATCAATCGGTTCAAGTTTCAGATCGGGATGTAATTTCATGTATGAATCATATATATTGATATTGATGGACTTTTGATGAACTCTCCGATGTGTATGATGTAGTTCGTTTTAAAGTTTGAACATGCAAACATTTGCTTGTGAGCTTTCTCCAAGATGCCTCATAAAAATTCAAATAACATTTTGACAATAGATATATGTGTTCCTTATTACCTCTTTTATTTAACTCATGGGGATTTATTTGACTATCCCTACTATCAGCACTTGCAAATAAACACCAACAAGTTCCATCTTTCTTTTCTGAGAGTAACCTTGCATTTTTGTTACACGCCTTGCATGACTTCAATGGCTTCCATCTCTCGAGAGCCTTCCATCTTCACAACGTTGTGGCTCGCATGCTTGGGCTCGTTTTCTACACTTAGGTGGCGCACTTCATTTTAGAGTTCGATGATCACATCTAATAAACAAAAGACCATCAAATCATCTTCAAACAACATCATGTGTATTCCTCTCCTACCTCCATCAAGTCAATTACCAATCAATATTTACAGTTTTAGAAGCCTACATTGTATGCGAAGTACCTACTCTGCTGTGACATATGTCTTGTGTGAAATCATTGGTTACAACAACACGGAAGAGTTTTCTCTAGGTAGGTACCACTTTGCATGATCGATCCATTGAGTTCATCATGTTGTTTCCCTAACCAAGGCTTGGCACTCCGAGTTGCCAACATTTGTTTATGGGTTTATGGCTCTAAACTCCTCGTGTTGGGCTCTTGGTGTGCTTTTTCAATCTTCAGATTGGTAAGATAATATTTTTTGTGGGCAAGAGCCCGCACGAATTTACTTTTTCAGCTTCACAAAAAGATCTCATTTCAAAATCTCAGTGCCAATGAAAAATTATATCCATCAAATATACTTCATGATCTCTTGTATTGAAACAATATGAAATTTGTTTGACCAAACTAAATCAATGATCTAGTGGCTACAACTCACACAAATTAGCTGCTCAATTGGCCTGTAATAGAGTGAAATGATAGAAAAGACTATTTAGTTGAAAATTCTTTTGTTTTAGTTTTATATTACATCTATTACAATATTTCATACCGAAGCATATTAAATACAATATTTCACTAGAAAATGCTGCAATTGAGAATTCCTCCAATGATTGAGTAAAATTATCAGAAAACTTCATAAATAAATTATGTGATTTTTAAGGAGTTGAACCGCATGTTGCGATAGTTAATGCTATATCATGTAATGATTGGACATAAAAACCTAAGACTACCACTTCACTTCACTTTAAATGTTTTATTACTTAATTAATGATAACAATTATATAATCCAATTTTCATAAATTTAAGTTTATAAGAAATAATCCTTCACTAAAAAAAAATATGGGTATAAATATAATATATAAATATAGTAGGTATCTTCAAGTAGAAGCAAGCAGCTGATAGAAAGGTTGGATTCACACCATTGATATTAAATGACTACCTAGCCCTTACTTTCTTCGTAAATTGACGGCCAAGGTTGTTCCAAGTACTTAGTAGCATGCAAAAAGGACAAGAAAAATAGTTGAAGAAAGATATAAAAAGAGGAAGTGTGCAAATTAAAAGGGGCCTACAAAGCTACTATTATCGAACCATGCGTGAGTTCATAATTTCAAAAGGAGTTTCATCAACAAAACATTCCAACTTGCATGGAATCATTCTCTTGTTTATTAGTGGACTTCAATCATACAATAACGCAATTTCTACGTTCGTAATATTTTATCTCGTATCTTATTTTATTAATAAATATTATACGTACAACAAAATTATTAATTATTGTATATATATAAAAATAATAGATCAATAAAATAATTATTCTGTATACATGACACATATTGATTAAATATCATGTAAGAGCGTTTCTTGTTGTAGAAGATGTAAGTTTTTTTTTTTATTTTTTATGTTAAATTCAAACTCAAAAGTTGTAAGGTTGAGGACCACTATGATGAAAAGTTGAATTCCTTCTACTTTTCAAGTTGTAGAGAAAGGGGGACTAACCTATGTGTGCAGGCTAATGAATAATTAAAGTATATTCGGAAAGTTCTAATTGAAAAGATTGTTACCATGTCAACAAAAATAAAGGTACCTAGCTAGTCTTATATCTACTGATTAATAACATTTTCAAGCGTGCTTAGCTTATGGCGCCTTGACCTCCAAAATTAGGCACCTAAACAAACTTTTTCAGTTCAAGAAAATAATATATATATATATATACACACACATACATATAAAAACACATACTCACGTGACAGTTAAATACATTTCTTACATTATTGTCATCTCAACATATACTTACAAGGTTTTTATTTTAGGTGCTCACATTATTATTTATGTTTATATATATATATATTCTTTTTAAAAAAAAAAAAAAGTGGCTGTGCATTGAAATATTTTTAAATTTTCATTTTTAAATAATTTTCAAATTTATTTTTTATTTATTGAAATAAATTTTAGATATTATTTAATTTATTTTCTTATTTTCTAATATAATTTTTAATATTGACCAAAAAGTGATGTGTTCCCAAATATCCCGCAATATTTTCAATTTTCAGTGATCGGAGAACTTAATTTGTGATTTTTTTATATTTAATAACTTAATTTTTTATTTTATTTCATTAAAATTAGAATGCACGACTTTGTAAGAAGATCAATTTTGTATTGTTCCCATGGTGGACTATTGGAGTTCAATCTTGTGACGGAAGAGATAACAAATGTGGCAGAAAAATAACCCATTGATTAAATGCCCATCGTTGTCACTGATGTGTAATATTACAAGTAATCTATGATTTCAAGATTCAATATTAATACAAATTTATTATTTTATGTATTTGTTATATTTGGAATTCAATAGCTATCGTGTCAAGTTGAACCTAATTCACAATATCGATCAAATGTGGACTGATGTGGCACCACGTAACTCTTTATTTTTATGATAAAAATACATTTTACATTTTTTATATTTCACTTTTTACACCTAAATTTTGTTTTTCATATCCAATTACAATTTGACCTAAGTATTGCAAAAAAAAAAAAGAAAAATAGAAGTCATGGTAGTTGATAGATTGCATAGTGTTGGTTCGCACCTGAGATCAATATTGACCAAGTTATTACTCAAGATTAGCAAGAATTAGCCTTGTAAACAAATTGAGATTTGAAAAAATATTTCGTGTATTAGTTTTTGAACTCGTTTAATAGAAAAAAAACTCGAAAATTGATTGCTATGTTTATTAATAGTTGAAATACAAGCTCTTTTAAGACTCAGTTAAAAAAAATTACAATAATATTTATATTACATATAATCTACAGTTATTACATATTGTTCTAAAAGATATGTGGTGAAATTAGCTTGTTTGTATGAGGATTTAGGAAATATCAACTGATTTAATAGTCTTAAACAATATTAATTAGTTGTTCATTAGTACATGTGAACGCAAACATGTGCGGAAAATTTTAAATAATTTTAAATATTTACAAATTCAATTCAAATTCAAATATAAATAAATAAAAATAAAAATATTTATAGATTGGACTCAGACTTAATTTAATTTATTTAAGATCATCCTTGGACATCGATCCGAAGACAATCAAATCATTTATTCTGGTAATCAAGTGGGTTGAGACAAGTGCGAGAGAAGTCGGTGTAGGGGTCAGTTTCACCTTGGATGTGGATAAGGACAAATTAGGAAAATGGTGGTGATGAAGATTACGCATGCAAAAGAAGATGTTTGGTGGGCCTTACTGAACACAAATTAAAAATCATAAAAAAGGCCCAAAAAGGCAAAGTAGATTTGGGCCACTTGCACAGAATAGATAGTTACAACGCACACACTTTCCCATATTGATTCTTTGCCCTCACATTTATTTTATTTTTGGCATTTCAGATCTAGTCGAACAATATAAAAATAATCTTCTGATTGCGATATTATCAGATCTAAAATCGTACAAAAAAAACAAAACAAGAAAGTCATCCACCCTCATTCTTCTACTTCTTCCGTTTCAAATAAAAATAATTAAAAATAATTTTATTTGAAAAAAATTAGTTATAAATTAAAAAATTTAATAATACATTTGTGATAATTATATTTTTTGAGTAATTAAAAAATTTAATAATAGATTTGTGATAATTATATTTTTTGAGTTATATATGATTGAAAATGTCATGTTACCAAATATATAAATAAATATAAATAAAATTTGATGATTTATAATAAATTATACTTTTATTTAATTAATAAAAATAAAAAACATACTTTAATCAAATATATTTTTTAAGGAAAATTATATGTGTATGAAAATTTATTTTTTATGTACGATAAAACAAATTCCATGCTACTTAATTATAGATATATTCAGAATCGTCTTTATATGATATATATATATATATATCAATTACTAATCAGTTTTTTTTTTTTAAATCAGGACATAAAGATTTCTTTTTAATTAATGGTACTGTTATAACCTAAAGCAAAAAATAATATATATATATATATATAATAGAAAACTGATGGTTTCTATATTTGTTATTATTATTTTTTCCGTCTATTTTTCTTTGTCCAAATGGAAAGGCTGATGTTTAGAAAATATTGGTATATTATTAACCAATAAACATTCATTTCAATATATTTATAATATATTTAGAATACGGATATTTACCAATCTGTTGAACTGATTTCTAAATTTTTCAGCAATACATATCGATTAAACTAAATGTTCGTAACTGCAATATTTGATTTAGTATATTACAAGATTTGAAAAAAAAATATTTCATACCTATCTGTTAAACTGAATGTATATATATTATAGTTTATCTCTATATCATATTACACCTCATTAATTTTTTTTAATAATATATCTAGCTTTTTTAATTTCCTTAAATAAAGGAGCTGTATTATATTTTAGACTATAAAAAACTAATTTAATATAATACAACAAACGAATTTAAATTAATTTACTATAATACTACAAAATGCACGTCATTACAATTATTCAATTGCTAAATAGATCTATCTGATATCAATTTGACACATTATTAAATTTGTTATTATAATTTCTTTGCATTATATTTTAATAACATATAATTTCTCTTTTAAGAAATATAAGAGCTTTATATATAACAACAAAATTTAGAACAGTAAATAAAATTTTATATTTAATTTAATAATTTGCTAACCATTAATCATTTATTTTGATATAATTATAATATATTTATAATACAGATATATACTAATCTGCTGAACTGATTCCTAGATGTTTTAGGAATACCTATTTATTAAATTGAATATTCGTAACAATAATATTTGATTTAGTAATATTACAAAATTTGAAAGATATATCTCATATCTAAATAATTTGCACCATAGAATGATGATAAATACGGATAATTGATTCCTAGATTTTTCAGCAATACCTAACTATACATTGTACTTAATTTTTATTGTAAATAGTATATCATTTTGTGTGGTCTACATTGTGCTCTCTCATTATTCATATACTTTTTTTATCTTACTTTATTGATTTGTAATGTCGACTACTTTCAATTTTGTGAAGATGTTCATCCGAAGAGAAGGGATTGGACTCTTTGACTTCATCTGATTCGCGCTTACGATGTACCTACATTTGCCGACAATTATCAGATCTTCAGTTTTGAGTGTGTTTTTAAAGATGAACAGGTATGGTCAAAAAATAAATTTCATAATAAACATGATAAAATGGGTAGTATGGAATATGTAGTATTTAAGATATTTAATTTCATTATTTTTGCATGGTGATATTATTTGTGGTCAAGCAAGAAGTTCATACATCCATAGTTTTAAAAAACTATTATTTGAGAGAAAATTATATATTGTCTCTGATATTATGGTGTCAACTAACGAATTTAAGGACTCATTGTTTCCTATGAACATATTCAATTTCAAATCATTCGATTGGATATTTGGTCTAGAGAAGAAAGATAAAACCCTTTTGTTTGGTACTCTATTTTTTATTTATTATAGTTTTTATTATTTATAATCTTTCTATGTGCTATTCTAATCAAATTTATTAATTTTTTGTGTTGATTAAGATGTGATTAGTCGAGTTTATGGGATACAGCCACCTAGATCCATGCCAACGAAGGATGGTCCAAAGAGGCTCATGGAGATAACTCTTGAAGATCACATGTATTTTAAATTTTCTAAATTATATCATATAATCTATAATTATTAATTTTTTCAACTTAAATTTAAATGTAAGATTCAAAATTATTGTTAATATTGGTATATTTTCTATTATGTAAACTGACAGTTACCTTATGGGATGAGTTTATTGAGAAATTGATGTCTTATCTGAGTGTTGGCGGTACCGAGCAGTTATTGTTGTTTTGTAATTTTGTCGACCAAAACTGTTGAATGGTCTAAATTGTATAACTTAATATATTTACATAAGATTTTTATCAATGTTGTTTCATTATTATATATTTATTTTTTAAATAAATGCAGACACTATTAAGGTCTTCAACACCTACAATGTTACACATATGTTTATGAATGAAAATATGTTGGAGATAACTGACTTTAGGTCAAGGTAATTATAGAAAAAAATATAGTTATATAATTTTTTCTACTATGTTCGATTACTGAATTTATTATTAAATTTTGTAGGATACCCATGTTCTCTCCGGCCAAGTTCTATTTTGACCATATTTGATATCTCTAGTGGTTCTGAAGCTAAAGAGTTTTCAAATGGAAAGGCGATTGTCAGGACTCTCGATGAGTTATGTAAGAACAAAGAGGTTAATTAAATGATTTATGTTTATTTAATTTTTAATTTTCTTTTAATTTAACCTTGTATGTTACATTATAGAGTCCATGAATGAGTATATGACTAAAGAGAATGCAGGTGTTTGTAGAACAAATTTTAATTCTTATACTCCTTGCTAATCGGATTCAAATGTTGATTTGTTGAGTGACCTGCACACTCCAGAATTCTTGAATGCAATTAAATGTTATGGTGTACCGAATCATGAGCTTATTTTGAAAATTGGTACACCAGTTATGCTATTGTAGAATTTAAATTATTCTCTTAGTTTATGCAATGGAACTCGGATGGTAATTACCAAGCTTGGTGAAGATGTTGTGGAAGCGAAGATTATTTCAAGAAGTAATGTTGGTCAAAAGGCTTTGATTCCTCGGCTTTCTGTTACTCAATCTAATCGTAGGATGTCTTTCAAGTTTCAATGAAGACAATTTATTTTTATTATTTCTTATGCAATGACGATAAACAAGAGTCAAGGACAATTATTAAATCATGTTGGTCTATTATTAAATAAATTTGTCTTTAGTCATGGTTAATTATTTGTTGTTTTCAAAGTTACAAATCGTAAAGGATTGTGTAAAGGATTGAAGATTTTGATTTTTGATGATGAGGATCTTGATTGGAGAACTACTATAAATGTAATTTATAAAGAAGTGTTTCAAAATTTGTGAACAATTTTTTTTTTGAAGTAACACAATTTTTTTGTTTTACATTTCTTATTTTGTAATATTTTAAATTTATTTCATATTGATTGCTTTGTTGTTATATATGTTCATATTTTTTTCAATTATAATAATAGTTCTTCATATGTTTTATTAAATTTTATGTGTATTTTATGCTAAACTTCATGAAATATTAAGAAATATAAAAATTTACTTCACTTTTATAAATTATTCATAATAAAAATGTTATACTAATTCATATATTCAAATTATCCAAAATAATATAATGTAACAAAATAAGCATATAACACTAAACTAAGTAAAATACTTAATATATAAAATATTATACATAATATATCGCACAAGTCATGTACTAGTAATAATTTAAAGTAAAGTTTAATAATAAAAAATATAAAAATTTACATAGTTCGCCAACAATGCAAATGTTACATCACCACCTAACAAGGGTAAAAAAAATTTAAAATACAATATTAAAGATAAATTAAGAATAAGTAGTATACTATTATAAAAAACAGAAAACAAAAATAACCTAAAAATCGGTCCTAAATAAAAACCATAGCCTAGCATAACAAAGATTTCGTGTTAATTTTATAAAAAAAAAAACATATTATTAAATTCAAGAACATATCTTATACTTGGTACAAGACCAGGGAATGAAAGTTGAAAGCTATAAAGATGAAAAAAGTGAGAATAATGGATGATGAGTTGAGAAAGATGTTAATGCCGGCGCAGAGAGAAGGGGGCCACCGCCGATTTGACAACACTCGTTGCATGCTTTCGGCCCCCCCTACCACCGTCAATACATGCGGCTTTGGCGGCTCCTTCCCACCTCCATTTCTTTTTCTTTTTTCTTTTTTCTTCTTTTTCGAATTCAACCATTATTAATTTATATAAATATTAATTATTGTGTTTTGATTTATTTCTGTCAATTCTTGTAGTTGGTTCGTCAACTACGTCTGCTTCTAAATTTGTTTTAAACAGTAATCTAATTCATTGTATAAGTTATCGTTATCTACCTTTTCTTTATAAATTTAAATTAAAAAAAAAACATTGCATAAATAGTTATATATATATTTTTATTTTTTTTGTGTTAATTTCGTGATTTTAATCTTTTTACTTTTGAGTTATGGTGATGTAAAAAGTAATTAATCACATCAATCTTAACAAAAGTATAAAAAAAATCCGACTATTAGCATAATTAAGCATTACAATATATTTAGTTTTATTATTATAACAAAAATTATTAATATTAGTATATGTGTACTAACCCGTAGCAGAAGTAAAAAAATTTTTGAACCGATGCTCAATGTAGGCTCCCACTTTGGGCTTAGATATGGGCCTGATAAAAGCCAGTTGGGCTCTGAGCATTCTTTTGCCCATTTAATTTTAGTTAGCCCATGTACAAATATATTTTCTTATATGCAAATTAAATTTGCAAAACTTTTGTCCTTTTAACTTTGGGCCAAGCTTACCCAAAACTTGGCGGACTAACCACAGTTCCAAATACAACCTCAACTATAGTCCAACAAAATAATATAAATAAATAAATAAATAACAATTTTTTTTTTACTAGAGCTGTATGTCAATGAGTTCAATAATAGTTAATATAAGTTATAATATTTAATATTTTGTAAGAAAATGTACTGTTTGTCAAATTAATATGATTGCTAATACTGGTATTTTTGGTCAGTTAGATGGAGACAAAATCTTTGTAGGAATTAATATATAACTTGTTTGTAAAAAGAAAAAAAATTAAATTTTAGAAGAAAAGTTATTTTTTAAAACAAGATTTATTTATTTATTTATTCATTTATTGCAGACGTAATAATAATTTACACTGTAATATTTATGTGGAATTGGCCCAACTATATTTTGGTGAGCTCTTTTTTTGCTGGCCCTGGACGAATGTCAATGGGCCCAGCCCATTGTTTCTCCCCTTAACTCTAGCCCATCAACCCCTATTCCCCACATGTGACACCCCCTTCCTACGCAACTTTCTGTCCATAAGAACGACGAGTCCAATTCCTTCCCAAGACAGTCTTCTTTCTTAATGGAAGAGTTGAAACAGCGTGACCTTGTGTGGTTTTCCGACGATGGCTTGCCTATAAGAACGATTTTGTTCATTCTGATGAAGGCAGATTGCGATCGTACGTTTCACTCTGTTCTTCCTTCCACTTTCTTTTTCGTCTATACTGAGTGTTCAATTTCTTTCGTGAGATATACAGTGTATAGGGTTGTGGTTCTTGAGTGGGTAAGGAGTTGGGAGAGAAGTGCTACCAGGGAAGGGTTCGGTGCTTTGTGGGATAGAAGTCTTGTGTGGCTTCCTGATCATTGTTGATTGTCTTGTGTATTCAAATCGGGGCGAGCTCAGGCACCCTCTGAGCCCTTGTATTTCAAACAGACAGCGACGTTGATACCCAACAGTGGTATCAGAGCCACGGTTGCGCAGCCGTCTCCCTCTGCTGTCGTCGCCGTTGCGACCCGCGACTTGGCGTCGCTGCTCCGCAGTCGCTTTTGTGCGATTCTGCTGACCGCTCCACCGTTGCTTTCGTGCGACTCTTCTATCTGCTGCATTCGAAACCCCCTGCTTGCCAACAGTGGATCTTTCCCTCGGTTATTGAACCGAGACTGGTAGGTCGTCCACTCTTCATCCCCTACCCCTCGCGTCTTTTCCCGACGCGCGCCATTTCACAGGAGGTCAAAACCTGAGATTCTTCCAAAAACATCGATCTCGTAAAGAGCTTAACCCTTTCTGTAGTTGTCGGTTGTACCGGATAGGTTTGATTTGCTCGCTGGTAGATACCGGTTGAACCGGATAGGATCATTTGCTATTGGTGCTTTAATCTGTTCGTTTTGAGTTTCTGATATTTGATTATATATATCGCCTGATATATATATCACTGAAATCTAATTTCCTACCTTTGATTTTATTTGCAATATTACTTGCGTGTAATATTCTGTCCATTTGAACATTTTGGTTAAAACGAACCTGAGTGACCCCCTGCGCAACCAATAAATCGGTGTGTGAACCTGGAAATCCTCAGCCTTCCGATTTGTGTGATTTGTGTGAATTATATTTGTGCTTTTGTGTACAATATGTCCTCTATGGGTTCCTATAACCTTGCACCTCTTGATGGTCGCACTGATTTTAGCATTTAGCAACAAAAAATGAAGGGTATTTTGATACAGCAACGTGTATTCAAAAAAATCACCCTTGCATTTTCAGATGCCACGTCTGATGAGAAATAGGAAGAAATGGATGAGATTGCACTCTCATCCATTATCCTCCACCTCTCAGACTCTGTTATCTGAAAAGTTGGAGAACAAAAAAGTGCCAAAGAATTATGGGATAAATTAGAAGAATTATTCACTGAAACATTACTGCCTTGTAAAATGTTCTTACTTGAAAGATTTTTCTGGTTTAAACTTTATATGTCTAAAGATATTGATGAAAATATGGATATTTTTCAAAAACTTGTACAAGACATTAAGAAAACTGGTGATAAATCAATTGATGAATATACTGTTGTGCTTTTAAATACTATACTTGATTTATTTTGGTGTGGCAGAACGGATGAATAGAACTTTTACTTGAGAAAGTAAGAAGCATGTTGGCTGCTTCTGGACTTTTCAAAAAGTTCTGGGGTGAAGCAGTTGTTACTGCTGCCTATTTAATTAATAGGTCCCCATTTGTGCCTTTAAATAGAAAATACCTAGAACTTGTGTGGTCTGGTAAAAGTGTTGATTTTTCAAATTTGAGAATCTTTGGCTGTGCTGCTTTTGTGCATCAAAAACTTGACAAATTAGAACCAAGGTCTTAAAAATATGTTTTCCTTGGTTATCCTGAAGGTCTAAAAAGCTATAGATTTTGGCTAAGTAGTGAACCTGATTTTAAAGCAACTATATTTTTTAATGAAACTGAAGTTCCTTGCCTGTTTGTCTCTGTGCATGCTCATGACACGACTCTAAATAAGGTGGAGTATACACCTAATTTGTCCGTTTTGCCTGATTCTAATTCTGAAAGCCTGTATGATAACTCTGATAATTTAAGTAATGCTGAAAATGATGATTATCAACTTGCTAGGGATAAACCTAGAAGAAACATTAGGCAGCCATCTAGACTTAATTATTATTCCATGGATATGCATGCTTTGAATGTGTATGAATTCCCAACTGAAGTTGAACCAACACCCTATAAGAAAGCTGTTAACTCTAGCAATTCTGTTGACGGGTTAAATGCTATGAATGATGAAATGAACTCCATGCATGTTAACCAAACTTGGACTATAGTACCTAAGCCTAATAATTGCTCTATTGTTGCATGTAAATGGCTCTCTATAAGGTGAAAGAGGAAAGTAACAACATTAGGTTTAAAGTTAGACTTGTAGCGAAAGGTTTTACTCAAAAAGAGGGAATAGATTTTACATAAATCTTTGCTCATGTTGTTAAGTTTGTCACTGTGCGCATAATGTTTGCATTAGTTGCTCATTTTAATTGGAAACTAAAACAGTTTGATGTTAAATCCTGCATGGTGAACTTGACAAACAGATATACATGTGTCAACCTGATGGTTTCGTTGATCCTCAAAAACCTGACCATGTATGTTTGCTTAAGAAGTCCCTGTATGGTTTAAAATAATCTCCTAGATAATGGAACAAGAAATTTGACTCCTGCATGAAAAACCTTAAGTTTAAAAGAAGCATGCATGATCATTGTCTTTACTTTAAGAATGATGCTCATGTTCCTACTTTCCTGCTGATATATGTCGATGATATGCTACTTGTGAGTCCCTGCATAAAATCTATCAAATATGTCCATAATTTCTTAAGTGAAAATTTTGATGTGAAATATCTAGGAGATGATAAACGAAATACTAGGCATGGATATTGTTAGAGATAGAAAAAACCATATCTTGCATTTGAATAAGATTTCTTATGTAAATAAGATTTTGAGTAAATTTTCTATATCTAATGTTAAACCTACAAATGTTCCCCTTGCTGCTCATTTTGTGCTAAATAAGGATCAGTCTCTCAAGACTGATTCTGAAATTGATGAAATGTCTAAGGTGCCATATGTTAATGCTATAGGCTCGGTTATGTATCTTATGGTAAACGCTCGACCGGATACCGTATACTCGGTAAATTGTTTAAGTAGATACATGTCTAACCCTGGTATGCCTCATTGGGATGCATTGAAATGGCTTTTAAGGTATTTAAAATGATCTCTTAATACTTGTCATTGATTTTCTAAATGTGCTCAAGGTGTGAATTTGATTGGATATACCGATTCTAATTATGCCAATGATAGAGATAATAGGAAGTCATCTACTTCACATGTGTTCACTCTATGTGGGTCTTGTATTAGTTGAAAATCTCAACTTCAGCAAGTTGTTGCTTTATCCACCACTGAATCTGAATACATTGTTATACCTTATGCTCTAAAGGAAGCTATATGGTTAAAAGGTCTGTTATCTGAAATTGGATATTTAGAAGGTGAGACGGTTGTATATTCTGATAGTCAATCTGGAATTCAGCTTTGTAAAAATCATGTCTTTCATGATCGAAATAAGCATATAGACGTTAGGTATCACTTTTATTCGGAATATCGTTGAAAAGGGGGCTGTCAAACTTGAGAAAATACCCTTACAATTTAACCATGCTGATATGGGAACACAATGTTTATGTGTTGAGAAAACTAATGATTGGATGAATACTTTGAATTTTGATTATTTGAATTAAAATATGTATTCCTTGCATATATGACATGGTCTTAGTTTGTCTCACTTGTTGTCTCTTGTGTATTTGTGCAGCTGTGTGTGTGTAAGGGCTATAATGAAACGCTTACGCCCCGGATAACTTGACAATCGATTTTGTGTGGGTTGGTCCAATAAGGTGGAGAATGTTATATTTATTGGGTATTGGCCCAACCATTTTTTGGTGGGCTCGTTTTTCTAGCTGGGCCCAGCCGATTGTTTCTCCCCTTAACCCTAGCCCATCAGCCCCTATTCCCCACATGTGACACCCCCTTCCTGCGCAGTTTTCTCTCCATTTCCTCTGGTCCGTTCCCCTCTCGTCTCTTCGTCTTCGACGAGTCCAATCCCTTCCTAAGACAGTCTTCTCTCTTAATGGCAGAGTTGAAACCGCGTGACCTTGTGTGGTTTTCCGACGATGGCTTGCCTATAAGAACGATTATGTTCGTTCTGATGAAGGCAGCTTGCGATCTTACGTTTCACTCTATTCTTCCTTCCACTTCCTTCTTCATCTATGCTGAGTGTTCAATCTTTTTCGTTAGATATACAGTGTATAGGGTTGTTGGTTCTTGAGTGGGTAAGGAGTTGGGAGAGAAGTGTTACCGGGGAAGGGTTCGGGGAAGAGAGTCTTGTGTGACTTCCTGATCACTGCGGATTGTCTTGTGTGTTCAAATTAGGCCGAGCCCAGGCACCCTCTGAGCCCTTGTATTTCAAACAGACGGCGACGTTGATACCCACGTACACCATATTGTAATTGGATGTGTGGATCCGCAATGTCAATGGGTTGCCCGATTCATATATTACACAAACAAATGACTAATAATCCAACCTATTGGCGGGCCCATCTTTACTACTTCTATTAGGCCCATATTCCTCGAATAGGTACCAGATATCAACTATAAATGGGCTTTTAGTGATCTAAAAGACTCAAAGCACAAAAGCCCATTTTCTTTTATTCTCTACCGTTAAAATATCACTTATGCTACTTTTTCTTTTTCTATTTTTGGGGATAAAATATCGCTACTGCTTAAATCATAATCACAAAAAAAAAAAAAAAAAAAAAAAAAACAAACAAACAAACAAACAAAATAAAAACAAAAAAAAACAAAAACAAAAAAGAAGGAATTCCGTTTTTCTAACGACTAATCCAAAATTAGCGGGCAGAATTGGTTCGTATCCGTTAGCTAAATTCCCCAAAGCCATGAGCACCAACCTCATTCTTCCTCTCTGCCCAAAACCCTTGACGAAATCTCTGCTCCTCCGCCCCATTTCAACTCCGATCAATCGCCGCTGCAGCTGGCGGTCATCACTTTCCGTGAAATGCCAAGCCGTCGGACAGCCTCCGGAACCCGGTGCCGTCTACCAAGGCACATACGGACCATGGAGAATTGAATCGTCCGACGTTCAAGAAGTGATTCTTTACAGATCGGGGCTTGTCACCGCC
Organism: Caryopteris x clandonensis; assembly: GCA_028749325.2. Lineage (NCBI taxonomy): Eukaryota > Viridiplantae > Streptophyta > Magnoliopsida > Lamiales > Lamiaceae > Caryopteris > Caryopteris x clandonensis. Next base: position 6,903,755 of record JAPYKT020000004.1, read on the forward strand.
GCCTCCTCATTCGTTATTGCGTCTTCGGTGGCGTTCCTGCACAATAGTGATTCGGAATTGGTAGACTTGATCAGGAGAAATTTGGATTTGGTTTATGGTATTGGAGCTTCTGGATTGGGGCTGTCACTATATTTGATTCACATTTATGTTACCGAGATTAAGCGCGCGCTTCAGTCGCTGTGGGTGATCGGCGCTCTTGGATCGCTCGGTGCATATGCAGCGTTTGCTCAGCCGGCGGGGAAGAGTTTGGTGGAGTATGTTGTCGAGAATCCGACGGCTGTTTGGCTTGTTGGTCCGCTGTTTGCTTCTTTGACTGGCCTCGTCTTCAAGGAAGGTGCGTTTTTTTTTTTTTTTTTCTTGTGTGTTTCTGGGTTCTCTTTTCTTTAAATAGTTTTATCATGATCATAAATAAATTAGCTTTCGCGTCATTAGTGTCTGTGTCGTGTAATTACTCTGGCCTTGTAGTAAGTTTCTCTCACCCCGATGAAATAGCAAGAATTTAACTGGAATTATGATGAAAATGAGAGATTTGACCCATGTAACTAATATGATGTTAGCTGTATTTGTGAAAGTAGGCCGGGGTGCATCAAGTCTGGTCAATAACAAACCATTTCATGTTAGCTTACTGCATCTATTCAGATATCAAGCTCGAGTTTTTTGGTCATTTAAATTCCATTACGAATAAGTTAAATAAGTTCTAATCCAACTCAATACAAGTCAAGAGTAGTTTTATTTATACGATAGGTTTATCTGATCTTTATTGTAGACTTGGCTTTTAGATAAAAAAGTGAAAAAAAGAAGTTTATATTCAACTTTATAAAGAGCAATAGCTAAACTTGGAGGAGCGTAATTTGGTTTGTCGAACATGTGTATTTGCTACAGGGCTTTGCTATGGCAAGTTGGAAGCTGGTGTATTAACATTTATCATTCCAACCGTTCTGCTCGGGCATCTGGTATGATTTACACTTGATCCTTACTGTCCTATTCAAGGTTTCCATTTATTTGCAGTGGAATTATTGAAAAATGGTAGCTTCTGGCTAACAATACATTTTATTTTACTTGTTTTCTGATGCTATTTCTTGTTTTTCTAACGGTTGTACAGACTGGGTTGATGGATGAAGGTACAAAACTCACTTTGTTGGGTGTGTGGACGGCACTCTTTGTAGTGTTTGCTGGAAGGAAGTTCACTCAGCCTATTAAGGTAAAGAGTTCGTTTATTGCTGAGTGTATTTGCATCAATCCCTCTTCTGCATCCGATCACTGTTATGGCTTTGTCTGAACGAGTGCTAAACAATCTTGTTGATTCTGCAGGATGATATAGGAGACAAATCTGTCTTCATTTTCAATGCCTTGCCCGAAGAGGAGAAGGCAGCATTGATCCAGAGGCTTGAGGGGCAGAACTATCCTGTGGATCTCGATTAAGTAGGCGGGTAACTTTCTATCAAATAGGAAACTGCAGATATGTTAACATGAAATTTTGATGAACGTATCATATGTCAAAAGAAATAGAGATGATGAAATATCCAGTGGCCCTTACTGCTTTGCCTTACATAGACGTGAATTACAGCACCTTCCAAACTGGATCTTTTGTTGCAAATCGTGTTATTGTTGCAGCTGTACCGGTACATGGCACATAATCACAGGTGATGTATTAGTGATGTGATTCTATATATAGTCATGTATTGATGCAACTACGACATGAGAAGCATACAATTTGCTACATGAGATTCGGTTTGAAATTTGCCTGGTAATTTCCAAATGTGAAAAGCAACGACTGAAATTAGATTGGACAAACTGGCTTTTTTCCTTCCATTTTCAGACATAATATTCAAACCCAAGCGACTTATTACCCAACTAAACAATGCATTAGGACTTGCATGTAATGAAGATTCATATCACACCACTTGTTGGAACAGATTGTAACTGCAGAACCTGCCTAAACTTGTGAAATGTGCTTTCATGAATATGGAAATATGATTGCCTGCCCAGTGCCTGCTCCCTACAACATACATAAAAACATGGAAATAATATATTGTTAATTATTTTAGTATAATAATTTTCTAAAGTTCGAAATTGGGGATTATAGACTAAATTAGTATTTTTTATAATATAATAAGACAAAACTGTTATATAACTATATGGCTCCATGATAATATAAATAAATAGTCTAATAAAATAATTAGTAAAATTTATGTATTACGATATTCTATATACACTTGTAACTTGTTTTTTCTTGAAATTTAAATTTAACTGAATTTCATCTTTAATTTTTCTAATTACATCTCCAAGGTCTGGAGTTGATTTTTAATTAAAAAAAATTATGTAGTGTTACTGTTGCTTTAAGTGTAAGAAAAAGTTTCCTGCCTAAAGTTGAACTTATTTTTTTCGTTTTTTAGTTCATTAGGTATTCTTTTTTTTTTTCTTTTCTATATAAGTTTTTTATTGTTTTTTAATATATATATATATATATGAATTTTCAGTTATCTTTTTCAAATGAAAAAAAGAACTCTAGGAATTTGGTGGGATCTCAAAAGTATAAATGAACATGGCATTAATTTCGAAAGCATATGATCCAAAGGCATCAAAGATAGTAGTAAACCCCAATCATAAAAGTAGTTCCAAAAATAATCTCTTCCAAAACAAGGCAAGAGAAACTGTACCCAGGATATCAAAACACTTCATGAAACTGGTGTTGCTTTCTTATCTGCCGCAAGTGAACTAAGCACCCATTGGCCCCACCACGAAAAATAAACTAAAATAAAGAAAAATTATAAAAGAAAATGTTCCCCCTACCAGCCCCAGCTACCACAAAATAAGATAAGATGTAGAAGAGATTAAAGAGGTAAAACAAGAGACTCCAGTCTGAAGCATCCGGCACGATTCAAATCTTGCAGCCTCTTTTGCTCCTCGCCAGCATATGAAGCTAATTCACCACACATTTATTTCCGTTTTGCGTATTTTCTCTTAGGTTTGACAGTGCCTGCAGTTTCACAGTCTCCACCATCACTGGATGCTTTCTTTCGCTTGGAAACCCGTCCCCCTTTGTTACCAGCAAGTTTCTCACTGTCTTTGTCCTTCTCGTCTGCTTTTGGAATTTCAGCATTCACATCAACATTCTCTTTATCTTCAGCACCAATGTCAAGTTTTTCATCCGTGTTTTCAGAATCCATGCACTTAGACTGTTCTTCACCCATGTTGCTATTATCAGCATCATCACTTGCACTTGAACCTTCACCATCCACATCAGTTTCCATTTCTTTAGCCTTCAAGCTTTCCTCCTCCATCTGGTTCTGTAGTGTTTCGATCACATTCATCAACTCCCTGTTGACCTGCACAGAAACTCACTCATTGTAAGCTTAAAGACTTGGGTGCAGCTTTTCAGATCGAAGGTGTTATCTAATGGAATAAAATATTTGTACCTGGGGATTCTGAAGGAAATCAGAGACATCAGTTTTGCAAGAGGGACATTGCATAACATTCTTCTGTGCTCGCAGGGTCCTCCTCCCTCCACATGTCCTATCTTTTACTAAAGATTGACCAGCAAAGGCACCCTCTAAGCACCCCTTGCAAAAGTTATGAGCACAGGGAGTAGTGACCGGAAGTACCATCACTTTTCGACAGATGAGGCAACTAAATTCTGCATAACCAAAATATTTTACAAAATTGGAATTACAAATAGAATTGCCAATCAAAAAACCAAAACATTGCTATGTGGGAGCTTCATAATTTTTAGGAAAGGCAAGCAATGTTAAAATGAGAAGATTACCCTTGAGAAGTTTCTGTTTAACAGATCCTCGCCTCTGAAGCTTTCTTTTTGTTTTACCCTTGCCATCATCATAATCACCTGGACGTTTCCGACTTGGTGGTTGAGGTCTTGTCCATATCCAGCAGCCTTGTTGCTCCTGCATCAGAAGTTTTAGACAGCCCAGATCATTAGAATACTTATTTAATTCATAGAATTGGAGAGGTAGAGACTATGGTTTCTCACATCATAATCCCAGGCAGGACTCTTTTTTCTTTCAGTAATATTAGCAGCATTCTTCAACTCTGGAATATTAGGAAGCGATGATCTTGGGCGGTCACCTTGGGTGTCACTACAAGCAAAACAAAAAAGGAATTTATTTCCATATATAGCTTAAACATAAATAAGGACACGCATAAAGTTAAGGTAAAAGTTGATGTAACAATGAAACAAACTTACGTTGTCCATGGCGCAGGATCATTATCACAACGTACAAAAAGGTAACGGCAAATTAGATGTCCCTGTGACAATTCAACAATATGGTTGTGAGAGGATTTAAATAAAAAAGGAGAGTAAACTTCTATTTCTAGGTAAGTTTCTCTACTTCTTTTCCATGCTTGCGCCAGCACTTCTCAATCCTGTAAACACCATCATAACGCACGCCTTTCTCTGGTGCATAAGAAGATCGTTTTTCTTTATGGGACCTGCCAATGGAAAGAAAATTAAGTTTGACAAGTTCCAAGCTGCACTAAGAAGGAAAAAAACATGTTGATGATAATTTTCTAGACACTAGATGAAGCCTTTGTTGCCAATGATTTACACAACTAAGAACAGTGATCAAACTCTAAAACTATTAAAAATAGTGTTAGCATTGATAGTTCACAACTGTTCGTAGTTTAAAAAAACTGCAAAAGCTTGAAAACCACTATAAAAATGAGTACTCACTACACATCTAAAATACTGGGGACATTTTCTCAAGTGGAAAATATAGCTCCGTAATCTAATCTTGTATCCAGTGTAACAGTAAATGGCATGAGATAACATGAAAAAAAGATAGTCAACATCCTTACTCCATCTAAACATAATTCAGCTTCAAATAATCTAACTTGGAAAATAAATGCGGAGCATTTAAAAGCCAATCATAAGAGTTCTAATCGTGTCCGCAGATAAAGCAAGAATATCTGCATGTATACACACACACACACAACATCGTCCCATGATTCTTTCATAAAATCTTGAAGCATTAAAGTTTTAGCTCTCCTCAGCATTCATCGTTTACAAGCCAACAAAATAATATATTCAGTCAAATTACACATCACATGTGAAAAACAGATTAAAACATACTAGAGACTTAATTGAACATTCACAAGGGAGATCAATCAAAATTTAATAAGCATTGTATCACCATAAACTCTTTCTTTTAACCGTTAAGATTTTATGATAGCTGCATGGGATGAATCCCCAATGACAAAATTGCATTTGCTCCACAAAATTTATGACATTTCTGAGCATATATATCATACACATTATTTTGTAGATTTCCTCACCAGAAATACCAACTTACCTCACAACTCGTACAGGATAACCCTGTTGGCAACTGAGTCGTAAGGCTTCATTATACTTTACAAAATTCTGGTCAAACGACTGGTTCTTATTTGTCCTTTTATTCCCACTAAGATCACGACCACCACTGCAACCAGTAATAAAGTAAATAATTTAGGACAGTATATCAGTATGGAACAGTCAAGCACTAAACACAAGAAATTTAAACTAAAACCAACTGTTGAAGATATACAAAATCCAAATAGTAAATAATTAGCAAGCAAAAAACTAGTTAATTTAACAGGTGGTCCAAAATATTTTCCAGGACTGCAAACAAAATTAGTGGCCCCATCAGGAAACTCTATGATAAGATCCAAAACATAATTCATATTTCCTCCTTGTTCCAAATCAGCAAAAGACATAGCTTTTAAGTTTTAGAGCATGCCATTCAGTTGTCATACAAGGATTGCTTCAATCAAAGTTGAATTCAAAATAAATTTAGAAGTATCAAGAGGACAACACCACATGCTGGAGTAAAGTATATAACTGATATAGTAAACCCTGCAGATCCACCAATAACCAGGAATCATTGGAGGAGCAATAAACTTCCTAAATTGCAGGAATACAACAATGGCATGTCTTGCTAAAAGAAAATGATAGACCTGATTCAGATCAACCAATTAGTAAACTAATTCATCACCACACCAATTTACTAATATGGCAACTCCCTGCAGGCTATCACATAACAAAAGCCAAAAATATGAAGATTCAGTAAAGGAACTCTTCTTGCATCAATTAGAAATAGTCAACACACAGGCAACATGCATAGTAACTTAACATTTGATACCTCCATAAAGTAAATACTGGCAGAACATGGAAGCCCAGACTCAGATTAAATTCAGCCAAATTTGGAGGAACACAAGAAATTCAAGGTGTAAGATCCCTATAGGGTAGCAATGATTAATATGAAATATTTAATACCTTCCTGTGTACAGGAACCAATCTCCATGATCCTCATCATCTTCATAGCCCCCAGAGAGTGCAACAGACTGAGCCCCATGTTCTGCCTGACCGCTAATACCCGCAACATGTGGAAAGTGTGCACCCCACTGCCTGCATTCCATCCTATCTTCCCAGGTTTCTCCAACAATAACACCTTGGTTCCTGTTTGGGTCATACTCTGCCGTAATTGGACCAAAATAATCATAAGGAATCGTGACAAAAATCTTCCCACTGCATGCATTAGCCTTTCCAGATTTTTGAGCTCGTTCAGTGGTAAATGCTTTGTCAGGACGATCTTGATTGTGAATAAAATGGTTGATCTTTGGAGGGCCTCCTGAAGAACCATGCTGGGAAACTTTGGCCATTCTGATGGCCATAACAATAGCAGAGTTAATGCGAGGCTCAGTTGCCATTTTCAATGGAATTGGCTTCCGACACATCGCACATGCCTTCTTACGCTGCTGCCCAACCCATTTTTGAAAGCATTTCAAGCAGAAGTTGTGGCCACATGGCGTCTGGAAAACATATCAAGAAAGTTAGAATTGACTAGACCAGCTTTTCATCGATTACTTTACAGGGTTTGTTCTTGATCCTAATGGGATTAAAATCATTTAATCCTAATAACAGTTGGATAACACTATTGCCTCTCTCACAGTGCTAGCTCGCTCATACAACTAAACAAGAGATCATTAGTGAGTAAATATACATTAAAATATAAACACACAGCCATTATAGCACAGGTGAGCACACCAACTATAATACAGATCTATTCACATTTAATCACTTCAAAATAAAAATTTGAGGACTTTTTTATCTAGGTATTTCACTTATTATGGTACGGCATCGTTTGAATAACACAAAATAGAACATCACTCCATGTAATTAAATATACAAATATTTTTTTCTGCAAGAAATATAAAAGTAAGTTCACTTCAATCCAATTGAGATGACCGAATTAAAGAAATCGTAAATTTCAAACAGCGTTCTCTCGGCTGTAAGAATACTGATTGCCATTCCTACCACCACCCGTGATAAAAAGACCCAAAAAATGGAAGGGGGAAAAAGTAAAAAAAAATAGACTGAGATTTTTTCAATATAAATTTTTGTAGGAATTTTTTCATATATAATTATAAACACATAAAAAAGCAGGTTCGATCGTTCTTTTAAAGAGCAAAAATAGTAAGAGAATCTAAAACATAGCAAAGCAACGGAATATCCAATGTCTCAAAAATGCCCAAGAAAAGCGTTTCATAAGGCATAAAACGACGCCGTCGTTCTGACAATACCAGAGACACCAGTCAAATATTCATCATTTTCGCCGCTGAGAAAGTCAAATCCCTTAAAATTCCCAAATCAGATACATATATGCGAAAAAAAATTCAAACAAGGAGAAGACATTCGTGCTTAATAATAGAGGAAAGGGTAAACCGTACAGAGACAGGACGATCGAGAAGCTGCATGCAAATGGAGCATTTAAACTTATCCCCCAGAATCCCCAAATCACCCCCAGCGCCGCCACCATTATTCGTGCCCTTCATTTCCTTCTCGTTAGTCGCCGCAGCCCCGCCGGACAACAGCTCCTGCCGTCGCTTCGCCTTCTCCTGATCAGTCAGCGAAGCATCAGACTCGATCGCACGAATCTTCTCGACGAGGACTCCGCCGCTGACCGCCGGTTTGGCTACGGCTGCGGTAAGATCTGAACAGTCCGGGCAGCCCCACTGAGCTGCATCGGCTAGGGTTTTCGGACGGGTGGTGAGGCACGCGACGTGCCACGGCGTGACGCACGTCTTGCAGGTGAGGATTTCGCCCTCCGCCGGCTTCTGCTTGCACACCATGCACGCTCCGTCGCCGTCGCAGGGGAGGTCGCTAACCTGCGCCATTGGGTAATAATAATAATAATAATAGCAATTAAAAAACAATGAACTGTAATGAAAGTGGAGTATGGAGTGAGTGGTTGGTTCTTGGAGTATGCGCTTAAATACAGGAGAAAAATTGGGGCCTGTTTGGCGGGGACTTAAAATTGGAACTCATTTTAATGGAAACTTTTTGAATATTTTCATTTTTTGCCCGTTTCCCTCTTATTTACCTTTTTCGGGATAATAAGTATTATTCATTAATATTATTTTCCAGATAATAATTCAATAATTTTAGTCTTAGATTCAATCATTATTATATATATATATATCTCACCAGAGACCTGGTATTTAATTTTGCGTATACTGATATTGTGCAAAATAGAAGTCGAGATCTCGAAATTTGGTAGGACAAAGTTTTTGTAATGATTTAAAAAATCAATCACACGCAACCCATAATCTTGAAAAGTGTGTGGGAAGACAGGATGGAATTTTCTTTTAAATTAATATTTTATTGATTTAAAATATCATAATTCTTGTTAATTTATAATTTTGCGTTATCCTCTGTGTTATCTTATTAATCCCTTTCTCACAAGTGCAATGCATCGTGCTCAAACCCTTTGGACACGCTTTTGCATAATTGGTTGTGGGTTGTGTTATAATTTAATTCATATTTGTTTATGAAATTGTGGATTGTAGTTGTTCCATCCACAACTCTACCCATTCTACACCTCTTTTTTCTCACTCTTCTCTCATCATTTCCAAGAAAACTATTCAATATATATTTTTTCACCCAAAATTTTTATAATTTTTTTATTTCAAATCCATTTTTTATAAAAATTATATCATATTAATTCTCTTCTTAAGATCTTTATTTTGACATATATTTTGCATATATATATAATAATCCATCACCAATTATTAAATTTACAAATATTTATCTCTTATAATATAATAATACAGACAAAGCTCTACTAACCCTATTGATTTGACATATCAATAACAATCTACCTTATCACAACCCAAAACAAACACTACCTTTTACTATGCATTTGATTGTGACATAACATTACAACCAACAACCTGTTGTGCTACGGAGGCCTCCAGCCTAGTCCAAACATCTCGGAGTTCTTGCTTCAGAGATTAGCCTCCCGGTGTGAACCCAGCAGGTTCCGCTAATACATAAAATCTAATATCACATTGATGAGTTGTCATAAATAGGCTAGAATTACAATCATGCAATATATTTTTTAAATACAATAAAAAAATTATATAATATAATTTTAAATAAATTAATACATTGAAAGAGATATTTAATAACATTTAAAGCATTTTATTATACTAAAGAACATGTAAAAAAGAACATGTAAAATATATAATTATATATAAAGAAACTCTTCAATTTGTCTCAATTTACGAGAATTATTTTTATAATAAAATAATCAATAGTCTTAAAATTAATTATATGATAAGTTTCTTAAGCAATTATTAGGTAGTATTTATTTACAATTCAAATACGATATAAAATAATAGTAAAAATCTAACACAAATAATCAATAAATATTTCTATTTTTTAAATTTAATATTTTATTTTAATATATGCAATATGAGTGTTAAATTAAAAGTTAAAAAATATAATTAATTTAACATGTTATACGACAAAAACCGATAAGGAATGAAAAACTTAATTATATTTAAACGAGTTGAAAATTTGATTTCAAAAATAGAAAAAAAAAGTAACATACAATTAATAAAAATGATAAATTATTTCTAAAAATATTTTTGTTTTTTAAATTTAAAAATGGGTGGAAAATTATTTGTAAATTATATATTATATTAGTATAAATTTAAAATTTATGGCGCTCCAAATATATGGTGATAGTTTAAATAACATTTATTATACATACTAGAAATATAGTCTAAACTAAATAATACGTTAGCAAAGAATTTAAATGAAATATACGTGTTAAATTGATAATCCATGTTTATAATTTATTATTATAAAAATACTTTAAAATAATATTTTTATTAATTAATGAGGAATAATTGTTGTCATATATTCAAACGTTCTCCATATGAAAATTAACCAAGTTTATGCGATCAATTTAGATTGTAGATTTGTGGATTGGATTAACATAGGCTACTATAAAATTTGTATGAAATTAAATATGATTTGATTAGTTTTTTATGTTACCAATTGTAATTTGAATATGATCAATTTATTTTGTGGGTTAATCATATCAATTCGATTGGATTCAAATAATAAAATAATTATCATAAATTATATGTAAATTTTAAAAATAAATAAATTATGATACATACAAATATATAACTTTATAAATTTACAAATTAATATTTAATGAATAATTTATAATAACACGTGATAGAGGTTTTTATTATGCATACATATTTTTTATAAAATAACCTTGCAAATTCTATAAAATTACAATAAGTTAAAATTTTTAATATATATTATAATAATACAAATTGATAAGCTGATCCGCCATGATATGTTTTCTTTCGTGTTGACAATCTATAATAGCACTCAACAGAGATTTTCTTATGTATACACATTTTTTTTATAAAATAGCATGGTACATTCTATAAAATTACAATAAATTAAATTTTTTAACATAGAGTATATTGTGTATGTTATTTATTTATTTATTTAATATATGTAAATATTTTTAAATATAATTTATTTTGAATTGGAGAGAGAATTTGTCACATTAATTATTAGAAACGTGAGATTCCGTAATCCTCTAATATATATATATATATATATATATATAACAATTAATGTATTATTTCGGATGGTTTGAATTTTTGTTCCCTCTAAAATAAAAAAATATTTTGAATTTATTTCGATCAACAAAAATCTTTAGTAAGAATTCCATTGACTATGAAATTGAGATAATATATAATACCTACTATATATTTATTAATGACGCATTTAAAATATCAACAACAAGTCATAATTTTTTGTTGTTATTTGACAAATCAACTCAAAAATTTATATATTAGGAATTTTTTTAAATGGGATTCAATTAGGATTGACTTTAAAATGGTATATACAATAGTCATACATTGATTAAATTTCATGATATATATATATATATAAATATTATAATTTCTTAAGATTTAGGTTGTCAATATGATAGAATTATATAAGGTGTTTTTAAGAAAATATTGTTTTATTATTATTAAAATTATTAATTAAGCCTATTGTGACATCAAACCGAAACCAAAAAATTATTAAGTTTAAAAATGATCAAATATTAATTTTGAAAATGTGATCGTAAATCTTAATAAAAATATTATTTTAGAAAAAATATAAACAGAAAGAGAGTGAATATTGTATGTGCATCTCATCCACAATATTACTTATTTAATTAAAAATATTATTTATTTAATTAAAAAATATAACTATTTTTTTAAGTAGCAAATTAGTAATAAATTTTTTCAAATAAATAAATAATATTATTTTATTAAATATATAATATTTTATATCAAATTTTACAATACATCCTAACAATATAAGTTTTTGCAACACAAATATTAGTATAACTGCACTTTGGAATATGATGAGTTATCGTCAGAATGAACCTAGCAACAATTAATATATTAAATTAATATTATGCATTATTTACCAAAAATCATCTTATTATTTTCAGACCATTTATGCCATGTTTTTAAATTAATTTATAATCCACGTTCCGTAATAAATCTGAATGGGACAAGTAAATAGAATTGAACAAACAGAGAATAGAAATGATGTCATGGACAGAAAGTCAACGAAACTCAAAATCAGCAGTCACGCACAACTACTGTGAAACATAAAAAATGTTTTATACTGTACAGGATATGGACATCTGTTATAATGTTATATTAATTGACAATTCTATCCCTATCGGTTTTCTTATAGTTTTTGACACGTGTATAGTTTCGGGTCGGGTTTCCTAAAACTTGACGCATGCCCCACTTTTTATGTTAATAATTTGGAGTGTTTGTGGTGAAATATAAATATTTTCTTTATAAAAAATAAAATATTACATCATAAAAATAATATTATATTTTTAAATATGACTATTCAATTTTTTTTTATCTTAATAGGTTTGATGGTTGGAGTTTTATATTAAATATTTATATTGAAGTTGGGTATTTATTATAAATTTGGTTATTTGCAAGTTTGAGCAACAAGTAAAAACTGATCATATAAATTTTTTATACTCTATAATCTGAAGTGAAAAAAACTAATCTATATATATAATAGTAGAAGTCCAACAATTTATAGTAATTTTTTTCATCTTTTTCATTAAAAAATAATAATATTAATTTTTATATTTATTGTAATATTAAAAATGACTGCTGTTTGTTAAGATTTTTTAGAGGATTCTATGATTTGCTAGAATATAGTTATTGTTCATAATTTTTAGAAAATTCTATAATTTGCTTTATAGTAAATCTGGCATATAATATTATATAATATAATATATAGAAGACCTATATTAATATATATATATATATATAAAGAGAAGTACCAGTTAAAATATGTTTGTAAATTTGTATATATGTTATTTTTAAACCATATATAATTTTTTTAATTATTGAATAATATTATTATTATTAGTAAATAACTAATTTATCCATAAATTAAGAAAGTTAATCTCACACTAAAAATTTGGAAGTGGTTTTACAATTATGAAGTTAATTAACATAAATTTTAGGATTATTGATCAACATTAATTAAAGAATATATTTAAAATTTATTCAAAAAATAATATAATTTAATTTGTTAAAATCTATCTACACACATATATATAAAGAGAAGTATCAGCTATTCAATGTAATTGTCATATTTTCCGCCCAAAATATGGTTACTATAATAGGAAAATATTATATAATTTTGCTCATATACAACCTTAAAATATTATAAATTTTCCATAATTTTGCTTATATTCATAATTTTATTTTTATCCATGCATTGACCTATTACTTTTAGATGAACTATATATAATTACTTCCTTAATTTTCAAATTCAATTTATTCTATTTTACCCATTATATAGTTATATAATTTTTATATAATATTTATATATCTTATTATAATCATGCTACATATACAAATTATTAAATATAATTATATATTTTTTTAAAATATCAATTTTATGTATTTTAAATTTAATAATATTGTACTATAAAATTATATGAAAATAATTCATAAAAAAATTAATATATCCGTGCATCACACGGGAGAACTTACTAGTAATTTATTAAATATGAAAATTTGTTGAGTTTATTACTATTTTATTAACATTTTGGTCTTCGATTTAAATATTAAATTATTTGTGGTGAAATTAAGTGGCAGAAAGAAAAATTATTAAGTAGATATTTTGTAACAAAAAATTAAAATATTAGATCTATTCAAAAAATTAACTGTTTTGTTATAAGAAAATGGGGTAGTTTATTTTCACTTTATAATCTTAGGTATTTTGAAGCACTTTTGTTGTATTTTTTGGATTGTGTTTTAACTCGGATCTAATAATGGATAATATGCTTCCACTATCCTCAATCTGTATTTTTTCAAGCTCATGCAGCTTGATTTTGGTCTCCCTTTTCTTAGCCATAGTAACGGTTCACGTGTATACTTGAGTGAGTGTCGTACTAGTTAATTGTAAAGTTCATATGATTTAACCTAAATTAAAAAAATATATTATAAAAAATTGAATATGCTCGCTCACCCCATGATTCTTGGGGACAAGTAATACATTTTAAGTAAAAAAAAATATGTTTTAATTTAAATAAGTTACGCCAAGCTATTTTATGTTCGCCTTAATCACGAGTAATATTTTTTAAAATAAATAAGTAATATAATTTTTTAATATAAATAAATAATATATTTTAGGTAAATTAATAATATTAATTTTAGATAAATAAATAATATTTTTATATGAGCAATTATTATTACGCGTACAAGTAAATTTAGCTGTAGGTAAATAAATCTCACTTTTTAGTTAACTGGCTACATTATATTAACCCGTGTTCGACATTTAGAAGAAAAAAAATCAGATCCGATGGACCTTAGTCTTGTTCTGAAAAACTATCATCTTGTTGGATCGTATTAAGTGTTACTGGCAACAAGTCATTATTTGATAATTTCAGTTTATTAGTAAAATAGTTTGTGTAGAACTGCAAAAGTCAATGAGTCAACTTTTACTTTTTAATTTTATTTAGAATTGAAGATAAAAAAATATTAAATACATTAACCAAATTCGATACAACTAAGCAAAAGTTTAAATATAAAATAAAATACTTTAACTATCACAATTAAAAAAAAAAAAAAAAAACTTTTACTTTTTTATAAAAACATGTTTCATTAATATATATATATATATGGTCCAGTGGATTTATGTGTTCAAATGTCTTACTTCATATGTTAGTAGGGATATAAATAGGTAGGGTACGGGTTCACCTCCTCATGCCCTACCAAAATATAAAATATAATACTCTTATTTTACAATATTACCTATTTATTTGTTTTGGGTAGGATACAGGTAATATCCGACGGGTATATGAGTATCCGTGGATAAACAAATTATCCATTTATATGTTATTTTACATATGTAAAATCACATTGTCTTGCCCGCCCACCTTACCTGCAAAAATACATATATTTTTGGAATAAAACTGCATTTTATTAACTTTCTCCACAATTATAAATTAATAAAATATAATATTAATAAATATGAACACAAATCATCATGATATAAAGAAATAATAATAACATCCAAAATATAATATTTATGTAATCACCGATCACTTGATTCAAATTAGCATTTTTAGGATATAAAAATAAAAAAAATAATTAAATACTTCATTTTTAAAAATAATTAATATTATTTTTATTATATATAATTTTATAAAATATATGTGTATATGTCAGGTACACGGGTATGATATATGAGTCGGGTACACAGGTAAATGTTAAACTCATACCATATATTTATCATAATATTGCTTTGCGGATACGGGTAATACTCTCTCCATTACTTAAACTCTTATATCTTACCCTATCCGATTACCTATTTACCCGCAAATTAACCTATTGTGCGGGTAAAATTTGACATCCTATATGTTTGCAAGTTTAAGACTAAAAAAATAGAATTGAATTAATATATTTTGCGCTATATATTAGGAACATAATTGTTAGTGCATTTTATTTTATTTTTTCATTTTTTTTAATGTCAAACCAAACCAAACTCACTTTTACAGGTTTTGCATGCGCACAGTTATCAAAATTTCCCTTTCCCGAGTAGTTTATTGAATCTTAAATTTGTTAGTTATATACTCCATAAATTGTCCAATCTACCATAAATACTAAATTCAACAACTAAAACCACCAAAAGAAAAATCAATATATTAAAACAAAAATAATAAATAGAACTTTACTTTTAAATAAACATTAAAATATTATAATAATCGATTAATTTTTTAAGAAAACATTATTGAATAATTTCAATATTTGTAGCCCTCACATAGGACAAATTTTTGATTCGTTGCAAATATTCGAATTTATAATAAATATAGAAGTTTAATATAAGAATGTTTTAAGGGGTTATTTATCCAAATAATGCAGTAAAAAAAATCATAAAATAGGGTAGTTTTAAAAAGTATTTTCAAAATAGGATAAAACGCCACGTCCGGTGACGTTTTATGTTAAAACATCGCCGAGTCTGATGTTTTAATTTTGAAAATAAAAACGTCAAGCCAGCTGTATGCAAATAATGATTCCCATCCATATATACACACACACACACACATATATATATATATATATCAGCCGCATATTTATATATATCAAGTATATATATATATATATATGCAAGTATATATATCTATATATAAAGATATATAATTATATATATATTTTTAATTTGTTTTTATATTTGTTTTGTATTATTTATTAAGTGATTTTTATATTATTAGAAATTGATTTTTTTATATTTATTGAAACTAAATAAAATATAATATTAAATATATTTTTATATTTTTCATTATATAAATATATATTTATTTCAATACTATATAAAATAATAATATATTTATAAATTAATAAAAATTCTAAATTTAAAAAAAATCATATTATAAAAATAACATAATCAGAAATATTTTTAATTAATTTTGATATTTATATTAATAATTTAAATATATATATATGTAATAATAATTAAAAAAATGTCATAAACGTCAAGCCCACTGACGTTTTAAAGAACGTCAGTGGGCCTAACGTTTCTTTTAAATTATTTATTTTTTTGAATTTTTTAAATTTGTATATAATATATATTATAAATATATATATATATATATTATTTCTTATATATTCTGATTAAAGTAAATATAATTATCGTTTTTTTTTGTTATATAAATATATAAATATATAGAAATTTATGTATATATATTGTATAGAAATATATATTATATAATTATAAATAATAATATTTTATATTATTATTTAAGATAATTAAATCATATTATAAAAATTTATATAATTTAAAGGATATTTTTTAATAATTATTATACATTTATTTTAAGTATAATTTGAATATTTGAAATATATATATATATATATTAATACATAAATATATTATAAAATATGTATATATATTAATGCATAAATATATACATATATTCATAAATATAAAAAAAAGAAAACAAATAATATATCGTCAGGCCCACTAACGTTTTAAAGAAACTCGAGTGAGCCTGACGTTTCTTTTGAATTTTTTTATTTTTTAATTTGTATATAATATATATTATAAATATTTATATATATTATATTATTTCTTATATATTATGATCAAAGTAAATATTTCTGCTGAAGAAAACTTCTTGTTGCTACTGCTGTGTCTCCATCTTTTCTTCTTCTCTTCTTATCAAATTATCTTCTCTAATTATTCATGCATTATGTTACAACTATTTGTATTATTTGTTCCAAAGGTATATATTATTTATTTTTATTTTAATTATGTTTATAATATATATTAGATATCATTATTTTATTTATTTTTCCTTTCACATGTATTGGTTTGTTTTTGTTATAATTGTGACCAATTTTTCTTTATTTATCACCAATTAAGCTTATATCTTCTAAAATTTTGACATGATATGACATTTTTTTTCTCAAACACTAATCATCAAATTTTTTAATTTTTATGCTATATTATGTAGATTGTGTTGAACAAGAAAAACATCAACTTGCACAAATATTTTCGTAACCTAGAATAAGGTAAGTAGTATACATATATACATCATTTATTTTACTATCATTTATTTCTATGGATGTCTATTTGATTTCATATATACATTTATATTTAGATGAACATCTTAGTAAATTTTAAATATATGGGTGTATTATTTTATGTGTTCTTTAATTATTTTGCTGTATTTATTAAAATGATGTTATTTAAATTTTATTTATTTATTATGATGAATATATTTTTAGTGTTGCATGTATTATATGTTTAACTTGTTTTGCTTGACGATTTATTAAATTTTAATTTCAGATTTTTTTCCACTCGGCCGTCCGAGTTGACTGAATCACCGAGTGTGTTGACCAAGTGGAGTGAGAGCGATCGAACGTCAAAATTTCAGATTTTTTTCTCACTTGACCGACCGAGTTGACTGAATGACCAAGTGGACTACAATGCTTGATTTACCGAGTCCGTCGATCGAGTGAGATACGATCGAGCTTCAAAAATCAAGATTTTTTTCCACTCGGCCGACCGAGTTGGCGTGATGTTTGAGTGCTGTGCCCGAGTTTATACTGGTGACTCGGTTGACCGAGTGACCAGTTAGATCAAGTCGGACGAAGAATCCAGATTATATATAAGTTTTTACCCCTTTTTCACTCATTTTTCTTATCCTCCACAACCCTACTCTCACCCATCTCTCTTAGAGCCTCTCAAAATCATTCAAATTTCTACTACAATAATAAGACATAGATCATACAATATATTTAGTCTTTCAATTCATCCACTAAATCGCATTCACGGATACATTTGTGAAGATTTGAAGGTTGGGGGTTTTCACACATTGATCTATCATCTTTTTTCAATAAGGTATGTTTTCAATAATCATCTATTTTGTTGGAGTGATATATTGGTGATACCTAATATTTGAAGTATTGTGGCATCAATTGGGCTATGTTATGTTGGTTTAATTCATT
The DNA here is from genome assembly GCA_028749325.2 of Caryopteris x clandonensis. Lineage (NCBI taxonomy): Eukaryota > Viridiplantae > Streptophyta > Magnoliopsida > Lamiales > Lamiaceae > Caryopteris > Caryopteris x clandonensis. The sequence goes on from JAPYKT020000004.1 coordinate 6,922,118, forward strand.
GGAGTATTTTATCGAACACTTGGTGTGCATCATAGTAATTGGGGATTTGACTGTATTGGCATTGAATAATGATAACATATTGTTATCATCCCGTAAATTAGAATCTTGTTACGATTATTCCATGTCATTAATGAATTGAATACATGTATTAAGGGATGAATAGATAATAGGTGTATTAATAGGTGTATGAAATATGAATATATTGTTTACCATTGAAGTGTATGAATTTGTTACAATAATATGAAAGATGTGCATGTTTGAAGTAATGTAATTAATATAAGAGTGGATATATAAGTTGATGTTTTGTAGGTACCATTGAGAAAATATATCCGTATCCATTTGGTGCTCGTAGTCTTACTGCTGATGATATGGGTTGACAAATAGAGGATAGACGTAGATTTGAAGAGAAGCAAAGACTTAGAATTCAAATTCATTCAATGGAAGTTGTAGGTACTGATTTTGATTAGAATCAACACTCCGTGGAAGAACAAGAACAAGAACAAGAATACGAGAGAATTCTAGCAACTATGCCTGATGCATACGTCATAGAATTTGAAGGTTGGGATATTCTGATTTTTTTCGAATATTAACAGTATTATTTTCTTAACGAAAAAATATAACTTTTTTATTCAAAATGTATTATTTCTAATTCAAAAGGTGTTACTACTTATTTCAAATAAAAAAAACAAATACACGACTTAAATTCTATGATATTTCATAGTGGGGAATGACGTGTATTTGTTAATCTAAAAAAGTCTAAGATTCTCGCTTTTGTCGAATATTGACAGTATTATTTTCTTATTGAAAAGGTCATAGTTCTGATTCAAAAAGTATTACTATTTATTAAAAAAACAAATAAATGACTGTTTGTTAAATTTTATGATATATTTTATAGTGGGAGAATAATATTCATTTGTTAATCTAAAAATATCTTGGATTATCGCTTTTGTCGAACATTAACAGGATTACATTCTTATTGAAAATGTGTTACCTTCTTATTCAAAATGTATTATCTTCTTATTCAAAAGGTATTACTACTTATTTTTTAAAATAAACAACCACATGACTACTTTTTAAATTCTAGGAAATATTTTATAGTAGAGGGAATGATGTCTATTTGTTAATCTGAAAATGATGACAAACAGGGTTTATCTAGGGTAAAATCATGCTTTACTCGAACATTCGTGTATAAACTTTATCCTTTTCTACTACTTTTTCCCTTGATTTTACAATATTTGGAAAATGTACACAAATGCATAATTTCTACATGTTTTGCGGGAAAATCATATAAGAATAAGAAAATAAACTTATGGATCAAATTGGAGAAGCAAGAAAAGGGAAGAAAACGAGAGAACGAGCGAAAGCATGAGAAGATAGAGAAAATTGAAATTTCACTCGGCGAGTGCACAGCCCAAGGAGAAACGGATGGCCTGAGCAAGAAATTCCAGAAACTTTAGCTCATTCGGGCAGCTGAGTGAAGTGCCAGACTGAGTGGACTAACCGAGTGAAGAATCTCATTGAGATAGCCGAGTGAAGAGCCAGACCGAGTGGATCAATCGAGTGAAGAATCTCACTCGGACGAGTGGATCAACTGAGTGAAGAAACTCACTCAAGCAGCCGAGTGAAGTGGCTGACATAGTGGATCAACCGAGTGAAGAAGCTCACTCGGTTGCTCAAGTGACTGCCAGACCGAGTCAACCGACCGAGCGGCGCCCATTTTCTTCTTTTTTTTTGCGGATTTTTGGATCAAACCCGAGTTTTACCCATTTTTCTCATCTGTTCCTAGGTCAAAAGTTAGTTTCTCAATTTCGAGAAGAACACTTCTTAGCTAGCCATTTTAGACACACACTTACACATAGTTGAGTGGGTTTTGGAGGAGAAAGAAGAATTTGAAGAAGATTGAAGAATTCCTTGAAACTTTTGTCAAGATTCAAGCTCCCATTTCTTTACCCAAGTTCTTTCTTACCTTTATTACTCTTTATTATGTGTTTTATGGGTGTTTTTTGAGAGATAATCATGTTAATTAGTGAGTAGTTTCCTTTTTGGTCTTGATAATTTCCTCATATTATTGATGGATTAACATTAGTTGTGGATTCAATATAGAGATGTTTATGTTTTTTTTTTTCATTTATTTCATGCTTTATATGTTGATGTGTGAGAACTTGATCAATTTTTGCATGTCTGTTAGGTGTAGAATTAATAGATGTAATAGTTCTTGATTCTTCGTATGTCTTGAAATAAATTGCATGTTTAATTTCATGATCGAAAGATATGTTATTAAATATAATGAGTTATTGAGTCCTAAAATCCTTTTGGAGTTAAATATGGAAAATGAGGACCAAAAGTCGATTTATCCTACCTTAATCTACAAGATTAGAGATATTATAAATAATTAATCTATTCAACATAAGTGACCCTCATATGAAAATATATGATGATTATTGAATCATTCTCTAGATTAAATTCAAATATAACATAGAGGCAAATTTCCCAAGGCCACCTTTAAATTAATTAAGAAAATCTAAAAATTAATTATAGTGTTAATTTAGATCAAGATAATTTGGTGTTTTTGATTTATTCATTTAGAAAACTTTAGTTAATTAACCAACCTCTCCAAATTCGATAGTTTAAATAGTAGTTCAAATTAAATATAAATAGTCATCTAGAATTCCACATATACCTATTCTTCGTGGGATCGATACCCTTACTTAAGTCGGTTGCTACAATAGTCATGCCCATTTTGGGTGAAGCTGGACGTAAACCCATTTCGCTTAAGATATGTAGGATTATCGCTTTTGTCGAATATTACCAGTTTTATTTTCGTATTGAAAAGGTATTACTTTCGTATTCAAAAGGTATTACTACTTATCTTTTAAAAGAAACAAATACACGACTCCTTGTTAAATTCTAGAAAATATTTTATGGTGGGGGAAATTATGTGTATTTGTTAATCTGAAGATGTCTAGGATTCTCACTTTTATCGAATTTACGAGTATTACTTTCTTATTGAAAAAGTATTACTTGTTTATTCAAAAAGTATTATCTTATTATTCAAAAGGTATTACTACTAATTTTTTAAATTGAAAAAAGTAGCAATACATCATAACTAATCATCTATTTACACTAAATAAATAAATATTATGAGTAATACTTTTTAGTTAACCCAATAATACTTTTTAGCTAAACAAACAATACCTTTTAGTTAAAAAAGTAATATTGAACAAGTTTTTAGTTTAATTTGAATTGAATCTCTACTAATATAACAACAAAGTAGACTAAAAGAAAATTTTATCATCTATTTATAATAAATAAATAAATATTACTTAATAATTTCTTAGAAAACTTACTAAAATTTTAATTTTTAATACAATTAATCATTTTATATTTTAAATTAGTTTCAAATTAATATATTTTAAGAAAATGAGAAATACTATTGAATATAAAGTAATATTATTTAAATGCAATAATATTATTTTTTTATTAAAAAAGTAGTATTATTTAAATATAATAATATTATTTGTTTAATTAAAAAAATCTATCACAACGTGTGAAGTTTAGAATTTTAAGGGATAATAATTTATAGGAATGAATTTTAATACCTATCAACAAATAATATAAATAAATTCACAACTAATAAGTATATCAATACAAATAATCATGTGTTTGTTTTTTTTAGAAAAAATAAGTAGTAACATTAAAATGTGAATTTTCAAACAAAGAAAAAATTAATTTTATCATCTATTTACAGTAAATAAATAAATATTACCTAATAATTTTTTAGAAAACTTACTAAAATTTCAATTTTCAATACAATTAATTATTTTATTTTTAATATTAGTTTTAGATTAATATATTTTAAGAAAATGAGTAATAATGTTAAAAGATAAAGTAATATCATTTAAATGTAATAATATTATTTGTTTACTTAAAGAAAATTCTATCATTTAAATGTAAAAATTATTTCTTATTTATTTAAAAAGTATTACAAATAGAAATTTTTATATTTTTTGTATTTCTTAAATCCTTAACTATCAAAAATAATAAAATCTTTTAATTTCGTATAATACATATTTAATTAAATTTTATAATCTTCTTGTCTATTAAATTTAGGTGTCCAAATGTCGGTCTTCATATTGGTGTGAATTTTAAGATTAAAAAAATACAATTAAATTGATACATTTTACCTTAATATAATAGTTACAGTATTTTATTTATTTTTAAATCAAACTAGAAGCTAAGACACCCGCCTCACTTGCATATTTTGCATGGGAAGTAGACGAACATGCTCACAATATTCAATTAAAAAGAAAGTGTTACTATTCATATTTTTGTATCATCTAAATACATCCCAAAATAATTTGAACAAAATCTATCATAATTAAAATTACTAAAATACACTTTACAACAATGCAATCTTGCAGGCACGTGATTCAGTATGGAAACCCAGTTCTTATGCTGCTTCTATAGAGAAAAACTAAGCCCGTCAATTCTTCTTCTTCTGGAATGGGGTCTAAAGATCTATCTGTATGGACCTGAGGAGGTTGAAAGATGATTGAATAGTCATAGAAAGAATATCCGAATATCATTTGGTGTGCTTCAAATTTTGGATAAAATTTTCTCTTTTTATCAAGAATTACAAATGTGGGAAACCTTAACTGAAAAAACGAACAAAACACAAATGTTTAATATATATTTTCATTTAACATATTTATAAAATATAATTTTTGATTAAAAAATACAAACTTTTGAAAATATTTAATTGATTTGGATGATTAAGGAGGAATAATTATCATAAATGGAGTGTATTTAGTAATTTTTTTTAATTTTAATTAAAATATATTTAATCAACAAAGTGTATTTAAAGGATTCAGGGGTGCGAATAGCCGGACCAAAAAAAAATTATTGCTCAAATCCTTCGTAAGTTGTCCAAGCTACTATAAATACCAAATTAACATAAGTACACAAACAAACAGAATAATTTAAGATATTGAAATAAATATAATAAAACATAATTATAATTTTTATACTACATTAAAAATTATAATAGTCTAGATTTTAAATTTTGAAGCAAATATTATTGATTAATTTCGATATTTGTGGCCCATAGCTAACACAAATTTTGCAATTGTTACAAATACTCAGATCATAAAAAAATTAGAAGTTCAATTGAATAAACTAAATAATATTATTTCTTAATACTCTACTTTTTATTTTAATAAAAATAATTGATTATTTTTTATATTTGTAGTCCTGTAAACAACTAAAACTATCTAGATCTGAATAAATATACAAATCCAAAATAACAAATATTAAGATAATAACTTGCTTAATCTAAACAAATTATTTCCATGAAAAATCTATACTTATTTTTTAATGTAGAAAAATCAAATTTCTTTAATTTTTATATTTGTAGCTCAAAACTATGACAAACGATGCAGTTAATTAAAAATATTCAATTTCATAAAAAAATATAGAAATCCAACGCAAAAAGATATTAAAATATTAATAATGTAGTAAAATTAACAATATTATATTTTTTAGAAACTCATTTTTGGAGAAATAATCTATTATTTCAATTCTAAAAAAATCAAATTGATTAATTTTTGGTTTGAGAATCCGTTAAAAATATTCAATTCCACCACAAATAGGCAAATCTAAATTAAGATAACTATATCTCCGTCCATGCAATGCACGAAATATAATATATTTTATTATATTAGTATAATTTATAATAAGATTATATTTATTATTATTATTATTATTATTATTATTACTATTATTATTATAAAAATGTACACAATGTATTATTTATATAAATTATATAAATATGATTGAATTTGAAATATAGTTTATTATATTACATTATATTTTTATGTCTTTCAAACTAATTTTATTAAATAATAAATTATACGATATTTTGAAGTGAATTTTGCATTGTCCCCTGAATTGAAAATAAATATTCTAATTTACTAAAAACTATTAAGGTAAAACAATAAATTATAATATTATATAAATTTAATATTATAATATTTTTATTTTAAAATTATATATATATATATATTTATCTTAAATTCATTTCAAATTTAATATACTATTTTATTAAATCCATCATATATATCAAAATTTAAGAAATACATTTAATCCATAAAAACTATATTTTAAATTTTAAATATAATTATTTCTTTCAATATATACAATATTGATGTCACATTAAAGATAAAAAAAGGTTTAATTTGATATATAATATAATATAATATAATATAATATTAATTTTGTATCTGTAGATCAAACTTATATCAATAATCTAATTCATTGCAAATATCAAGTCAAATAAAAATAGTTCAACTCAAATAAATACATTTTCTATTTCACATCTTTATATTTTATTTTAATATATACAATATTAATTTTAAATTAAATATTATATAGAAATAATTAATTTGATATTTGACATCAAGAATAAATTTAAAAGAAAAGTTAATACTTTTTATATGTTGGAGCATAAATAAGGATAAGGGTGAGTTTCTTATTGTGGCAGATAAATTTAAGTGGGAAAATTCCTATTTTCAAATTTCTGACTTTATCTTCTTTTATACATTCATATATACTGTGGACATGAAAAAATTGTCATTCTAGACTGTAGGAATACAAAATAAATAATTGATTAAGATAATTTAAATCCCATACTAAAATGAAACAAAGTTAGTAAAACTTATCTTTACCCCTTCATTAATTCCATAAGTTTTCTCAAGCAAAGGAGCCCTAAAGGCCCAATTCTTGGCCCATTTCCCCACCAGACTCGCCCAGAAGCTCAAATCCGGTGGATTCATTGGATATACATTTATTTTGTATATTTCATTTTTTCCAACTACAATCATAAAAATGGCATACGACGTCGTCCTTTGATAGACGGTTAACAATATTTTATTTCTCTTTCTCCCGTCACCCCCGTTCCCCATTTTCATTCTCTTGGGCGAGAGAGTAGAACTAGGTTAGGGCTCACAAATACGCTTTAATTACCCAATCGAATACCCAAGAAGTGTGAATAATCTCCATTGATCGAAGATGCTTAGAGTAGCTGGGAGGAGGCTGTCTTCTCTCTCATGGCGGTCTGGTCAGACTTCGTCGGCCGCATTCGTATCTAGAAATCCATTTGTCGCCGATGATTCATCTTCCGATGGACGCACCGGATCCATCTCTTTATCCGCTTACTCATTTGCCACATCCAGTCCCCTTTTGGATCAAATCAGAGGTTCGGTTCCTATTTTATTTCCCTTTTCGTTTTGTCAGTTTGCGAAATTTTATGCCTTTCACTATTGCGAAGATCGGATTGAATAAGAGAACCGCAGGTCTTGAATCTCAAGCATCGTGAGTTGCCCCCCCCCCCCCCCACCTCGATTTTATCATCATGAGCAGCTTCGAGTGTGTATAAAATATTTATGTACTTATATGGTTATCGGCTGAGTCACTCCGTTTATCCTCTTGGATTTACCGGATGATGTAGTTTTTGATAACATGAGTCATTGGTCTGCACGCAAGAAGTCAACCAACTGCTGCTTCACGACTCTTTTACATAGATATTTATCCATCTAGCTGGCCCTGGCCCCCAAAGTAGTGGGATTGGTCTATGATGATGATGACGAAAAATGTGTAGCTAAATTTTCATCTTCTTAGTTCATTTTTGGAGTTCTGGATTTGTTTTGATTGAGGTAGCTTTTGCCCGTTGTTTATCAAGGAAATTGTCTGTGTTTGCCATGTTTTTCTTGCTTCGTCGTATACCTTTTCAGAGAAACTAAATGAATAAATTCTTTTATCTCCATTATGCTATATTGTATCTTCAGATAATCATAAATTTTCATCCAGTAGTTTAATTTTTGCAACCTGGAAATTTAGACTTTTTTCATGTGGTAGTTTGGGTTCTATACCCTCTGTAATATCACTATCTATCTGTATCTTATACGACTGTAAATTAAATGAGATGAGCTGTTGGTCTCTCATGGATTGCTGCTACTTTTAGAGCTCTTTTGTCCTTGGGGGGGGGGGGGGGAGAGATTTGTGTTGCTAACATTCTGGAGGAAGCTTGCATGTGATCTACCTTTTGTTCTGCATTCTGTTTTGAAGGATATCTTGTAATAGTTGGGATTGAGCTACCGCTCAGTCATATAGTCTCTGTCAAAGTGATTAAATGTATTTTTGGTGGATAAATACTGGCATGGAACTATACTGGGTATATCTAGAAAGGAGCAGTTAATGAACCGAATAGACTTAATTACATGTATGCATCGCTGTGTGTAGTTGTGGAATGGATGGTTATAGTCTTGATTTTTCCTTACCTTGAAAGTTCCCTCCCTTGCTACTTTCAGGTTATTTCTCATAATGCCATTGCTTCTTTAGAGAGTGTGTGTGCTTTTTTTTGGTGGGGTGGGGGATATTTAAACTTGTTTCTCTGACGTTGCTTTTGGCTTTCTTCCCTTCTTCCTTGTTTTATCTCAGTTGTTTTATCTTGTTCGCTGCTCCTCTATCCACTTTCACAATTTCATTGGCACTCCATGGATGGGTAGAAGGTTAGGTTTAATTGCATCAGTGCACAGGAACCCTATTAAACTTACTTTCAACATTGTTTTCTGAGATTGGTCTCTTTTAATTCCAATATGTTTGTATGTTGATAAGTTACATCTGCACATTCATTTCCATAAGAGAGGCACTGCAAGCCAAATGCTTTTTCTTGTTAAGTGAAAGTTAGAAGTTTATTAGTGGTTTTGTAGTTTTTTCAGCAAGTACATTCTAATAATTTAGAAAGTTTTTTCACAGACTGAAAAAATATATTAACCTTTGTGTACGTCTTTAGGATTTTCCTCGGGTGCCCTTGCACCAGGGCAAGAGAGTGGAATTATCTCTGACATCCCTGCTACAGTGGCAGCAATCAAGAACCCCAGTCCAAAGATTGTTTATGATGAGCACAACCACGAGCGTTATCCACCTGGTGATCCCAGCAAACGTGCATTTGCGTACTTTGTTTTGACCGGAGGAAGGTTTGTGTATGCATCTTTGGCCCGACTCCTTGTGCTCAAATTTGTACTGAGCATGTCTGCTAGTAAAGATGTCCTTGCCCTTGCTTCCCTTGAGGTGGACCTATCTAGTATTGAACCAGGGACAACTGTTACTGTGAAGTGGCGCGGGAAGCCGGTTTTCATTAGGCGTCGAACTGAAGATGACATCAATTTGGCCAACAGTGTCGACTTGGCTTCCCTTCGGGACCCACAAGAGGATGCGATTAGAGTTAAGAACCCGGAATGGCTTGTGGTCGTTGGTGTGTGCACCCATCTGGGGTGCATCCCGTTGCCGAATGCTGGTGACTTTGGGGGTTGGTTCTGCCCTTGCCATGGGTCCCACTACGACATCTCTGGTAGGATTCGCAAAGGGCCTGCACCTTTTAACTTGGAAGTTCCCACTTACAGCTTCTTGGAGGAGAACAAGTTGCTGATTGGGTGAGAGAATCACTCTGATTGAGGGGGGTGGTGCACCAAATCTCCAGTATGGGGAAAAATTAATCATTTATTCTTATTTGTAATTGTTAGTTTTGTCTTTTAAGCTAAGGCCGCTGTTATGCTTTATCGGCTTGGATGATCGGCAGTCTGAAGGGGTACTGCTGTTTTCAAATAATGCTGGCTACATTGTTACTTATTTTATCCTTTTAAAGAGTTTGTATTGAGAATTGATAATTCATATTTTTGTTAGGAATAATGCAACAGTGTATTGGGGGTTTTCTATTTTGCGCATTTGAAACTGTTGCCTGATCTTCATATGCATCTACAGCTATAACAATATAGTGTTATAGGATTGTTAAATGTGGATACAAGATGGGCAACGATTGCATTGCAATCACAAGTTAGAGAAATGAATGCTGGATGCCATTTATTTGTTAACGGGGTGACTTTTAAAGTTTAAAATATCACCATATTTTCTCCATATTTTTATTTTCAGCATTTCCCATATTGATACATGAAAAAAAACTGATATTTCCGTTTTTAAATTCTGTACACATCGGAGTATGGAGATTAGGATCTTCTATTGGTGCAGGTCCTCATTTTTCTTCTTTTAGGTATTAAAACAGTTTTGGGGATTATTCCAAAAAAAAAAAAAAAGTTTTGGGGAAGGAGAAGATTCTAATATACACTTGATAAATTTAAATTTTTTTGTCTTTTTTATCCAAAATTATAGTACAATATGCTAATTATTAATTACTAAGTTCTAAATATAGAAAAATATAATGAATTAATCCCTGAAATAACATTAATTTTAATTTTATCTACACAATATAAAATAAAATTAAAACAACATACGTTTATGGTCTTTTGTGATTTTTCTCTTTTGACTTAGGATTAATTTAAAATATTTTTGATGATTGAATGATCAAAATAAATTTCTCTTCCAACTAATAAAAGGTTATCATCTAATTAAAATATCCACCAGAATTTATTTTTGTCGAACAAACACGATTTTGCCACACCCTAATACGAACTTGGTGAATGATATAAAAGGCTTCCGGCCTGAGGCGGACGGGCCATCAAACAGCAACATAAATGCAGCTATCATTCACCATTGATGTACGCAACAATGAATACTCATACTCATGCAACTGCAATACAGTATTACGGTACCTGTCTCTCTTTGAATACCCAACCGAAATTTATATTTAAAGATTTTGATCCTTTTCCTAGTTAAGTGCTGTCTTAAATGGCAAGATAGCCAACAAGGTAACTCTTCACCAACATCCTAATATGACTGCCCAACTGAATAAAATCCTGCCCATTGTCTTCAAGAGGATATATTCTCTTGTTTCGTGGATGTTCTGAGTTGAGGAAAGATGGAATTCTTCATGTGGGCTCTCCTGCTTCTGCCTTTCCTTTTGGGGAGTGGAAGCGTGGAGGGGATTGACCGTGGCTCTGTGCGTACTGAGAGGATTTCAGGTACTCATTGCCGATTATGATTTCTATTCCATGCGTTTCTTCTTCTGTTTGTCATGTTTAGCCTTCTTCTGTTTGTCAAAATGTCTCAGAGAGAGATAGAGAGTTCTGTTTGTCATGTTTTGCCTTCTTCTATTTGTCAAAATATCTCAGTGAGAGAGAGGGAGAGAGGGAGGCACGGGTGGGTTTTTCTTTATGAATCTCTCTCGAGGTTGATTTTGTTTCTGTTTTTGTTTAATATGATTTTGTCACAGGGAAATTGTGGGCTTTCAGTATAATTGTTTTGATTGCTGTAAATAATGCTAAAACTGTCCTTGAAACAATGTGAGCTGTAACCATGTAAATATTTGCAGATTTCCTAAAGTTACTCGTTACAGTTAATTCAACGCCTTTGGCTGATGGAGATATCGGACATCCTTTAGAAATAATGCTACTGGTGATTTAGTATCGAGAATTTACTCTGAAGTCTGAACAGCTGAGCAATAGGTTAACAAGTCTTTGTAAATAATATCAATCATCACCAAACTAATTCATATAATTTGCAATCAAATTTTTCGTGCTTAACAAAATGAGCTCATAAGTTTCATTGATCATAGGACTGAGAGATTGTAAAGTTCTGAAGCACATAATTTCAATCAGTTTATGATTCTTGACAAAGGGGGCTTTGGTAATGGTGTCAGTGTCTGAAACTTAGTATATAATAAACAAATATCCTAAGGAAGATTTAAACATGTATGTGTATGTAGGAAGTGCTGGTGATGTTCTTGAGGACAATCCAGTGGGAAGATTGAAGGTTTACGTTTACGAACTTCCGAGCAAATACAACAGGAAGATCCTGCAGAAAGATCCACGCTGTCTCACACACATGTTTGCAGCTGAGATATTTATGCACCAGTTTCTGTTATCCAGCCCCGTCCGTACTCTCAATCCTGAGGAAGCTGATTGGTTTTATACACCTGTTTACGCGACCTGTGACCTTGCACCTAATGGATTGCCACTGCCTTTCAAATCTCCAAGGATGATAAGAAGTGCCATACAACTAATCTCAGCAAGATGGCCTTACTGGAATCGAACTGAAGGAGCTGATCATTTCTTTCTCGTTCCCCATGATTTTGGAGCCTGCTTTCATTATCAAGTAAGCTCTTAGCTTCCTGTATCTTGCTTTGTGTGTGTGTGTTCATTTGAGATATCAACATAGCTGGACATAAGCAGAAAGAAATCATGCTATTTTCCATTCTTTTTTATGCTTGAGCTATTACATGATCAAATGATCTTCATTTTCACGATTCACTGATTAAAAGTATGCCTGAGCATTTCATTCTGCATGCATCAAAACAAAATCTCATTTTCATGTCATTAGATTTAAGAGTATTATAGAATCACAAACTTGAATGCGGTGATGGATTTCCAAAATTCAAGTATTAAAGAATAAAAACATGATGTATAAAGATAAAGAGGGACAATTTGTGTACATCAAAAGCTCGCTGTGAACTACAGAAGTTAACCAAAGGATAAAAAATGCACATGATTTTCCTATTGTCTGGACAGAGTGGGTTGCTTATTCTCTCATAATTCTAACTGCAATTTCGTCCATCCAAGACACAAAGTTGTTCAAATAAAAATAGACAATATACAAGAACCTTGGAATACATATTGCATAGTTTGAGTGTTTATGAAATTCTTGCTTACTTAGGACACTATACGATACGATATTTTAATGGTCTGTAGCTTGTGTGTGTTGTCTCATCATTTGAGATATGAATATCACTGGACATGAGCAGAAACATATCATGCTATTTCCCCTTCTTTTCTTTATGCTTGAGGTATGAAATGATTAAATGGTCTTCCTTTTTTAGTTCACTGAACTTGAGTATGTCCGATTATTTCATTCTACATGTATCATATGAAAAGATAAATTAATTTTTTTATGTAATTGAAGTTTGAATTCCCAAATTTAAATGATCTGATGGACTTCTGAAGTGCAAATATTAAGAATAAAAACATGATTTGAAAAAATAACAGATGGATGGTTTATGTAGATCTAAAGCTCACCATGCACTATTTGGAGCTAACTGAACTTCATCTGCATCAGAAACCACATGTAGTTCTGTTGTCTGGTTGAAAAGAGTTGCTTATAATCTCATAAATCCAACTGCATTTAGATCTATTCTAGCCACATTGTTGAGCACATACCAATAGACTATTTATGTGAAACTTGGATTCCATATTGCAATTTTAAAAAATCCATGAAATTCTTGCTTGCTGAGGACACTGTATGATATTCCAACGGTTTGTCCTACTGTAGGAAGAGAAAGCTATAAAAAGAGGCATTCTTCCTCTGCTCCAACGTTCTACCTTAGTTCAGACATTTGGACAAAGAAACCATGTTTGTCTGAACAAAGGTTCTATAACAATACCTCCATATGCACCTCCCGAGAAAATGCAGTCTCGCTTGATTCCTCCGGACACTCCAAGATCCATCTTTGTCTATTTCCGTGGTTTGTTTTATGATGTGGACAATGATCCTGAAGGTGGCTACTATGCGAGGTATGTTCTCACAATGTAGTGACGTACTGCATTTAGTTTTCTGTGCTGTCAATTTTGGCTGTCATAATAACGACACAACTAAACCAGAAAATGTAGTCACATTAACCCTGAAATCAGTCTCATAAAATCCAAAGCAAGAAAGAAAAAAATAAGAAATTAGAAGAAACTAAGCGATGATAACAAGTTCTTGAGACAAGTTTGTAAATTTAGTCAACGCAAAATAATATCTCTTGCCTTGCATTATACAAATTCTACTATGTCGGGCCAGCTATATGGTTAATATCTCGCTATCGTTTTTCATTCTAGACACATCTTCTCATTTACGAGGATATCAATTTTAATATTTTCTTTCTAATTCTCTTAAGGTCCTCTCGTTCCCTTTTAATTTGAGTAAATGATTCTTGCATTTTCAAGTATTGTACTGGGCTTCTAAGGTCTCTTATGCACATGCTCAAACCATTTTAAACACCTTTATCTAATTTTCTCATGCATTGGAGTGAGCCCACTCTCTTTCTAATGCATTCATTACTTGTTCTATCTAATCAAATGTGTATACGTCCATCTTAACATTCTGATTTCGCTACCCTCGTTTTTTGTTAATGTTCATATTTAGTCCCCAACACCTGCTCCATAATGTAGTCTTGCTATATATTCATAGCAATATAATAACCTCCAATGATATTTGTATTTTTACCAACAGAGGGGCAAGGGCATCCATTTGGGAGAACTTCAAGAACAACCCACTCTTTGACATCTCCACAGACCACCCGACCACATACTACGAAGACATGCAGCGTGCCATTTTCTGTCTGTGCCCTCTAGGGTGGGCCCCATGGAGCCCTAGACTTGTAGAAGCTGTAATCTTTGGTTGCATTCCCGTTATTATAGCAGATGACATAGTATTACCATTTGCTGACGCTATTCCATGGGAGGAAATTGGGGTCTTCGTAGCGGAGAAGGATGTCCCGTATTTGGATACAATACTTACGTCTATCCCAGCTGACGTGATTCTAAGGAAGCAAAGGTTGCTTGCAAATCCGTCAATGAAACAGGCAATGTTATTCCCTCAGCCTGCACAACCAGGCGATGCTTTCCACCAGATCTTAAATGGGCTGGCCCGTAAACTACCGCATGATAAGAGGATATACTTGAGGCCCGGTCAGAAGATTTTGAATTGGACTGCTGGCCCTGTTGGAGACCTCAAGCCTTGGTAAACAAGGGACTGGAGTTTCTCGGGTAAGTAACGTTTGTTGTCCTTGAGAGCATAAACATGAGTGCTGTGAAAGGTAGATATTGAGGAGTATGAGTTCCTTTTTCTGTTTTCCTTTTTTTGGTCTGTGGATAATATAGTTCTTCCACGTTCTGTTGCTTGCTTGCTGCAGAAAAAGCTGATTACTTTGTAAATGTGTTTTGGAGATAAATGATAGTGATTAAATGCTAAGCTCGAGCTTCGATTATTTGTTCAACTAACTGCTAAAGCAAGAGGTCTGTTGTGTCTTTAGCATTCTTTAAATGCACATCTCATCTTCTGTTACATTTTACATTTCATCTTGTGGTTCATAATAACCACCAAATGATACGTATATCAGATGACTTATTAATTAACACATGTTGTGCATTATGGACAGTAGACTACATGTCGAAACGCCATAATGTAATAAAGTATCTTAACGGCCCTTGATGGAGATGTTTGTGAGATTATAATGTTATTTGCTAAACATCGCTTTTTAGTTTATTTCACCTCATATTACACATAAAGAACAAGGGTATGATATGAAGCTTGGAGATGTTGGTGACGGAACCTCTAAATTGCTTTCAGATATTACTTAGCTATTTCGAACTATTTTTTTCTGAATTGTTTAATCTGATTTTAAAGTTAAGACATTGTCATAACTCTTTAGTGTCATAGTGCAAGTAATATTCATCTAGGAGGAGGTGTTTGTGTAGTTAGTACAACCAATCGGAGAAGACAAACCCCACCATTTTGATGTTGGGCATCAAATTGCCTCTCCCTTGAGGATGCCACAACAAAAGTAAGCATGTCATGCTCTAGAATGGATTATTACTAAAGATTATGGGGCCCTTTGTTTTAGAAAAAAAACGACTTTAACAAATCAAGTAACTAATAAAATACTTCAAGACCCCATGACTTGTATGTGATGTACAATTTGAGAGAAGATATTGTGACATTTGAGCTGCATTAGGTTTTAATTTCAGCTATTTTGAGTAGATTGTTTTGGGAGATAGTGAGACATTTATTTGAGCTGAATTCGGCTTTATTTTCGGCTATTTTGAGGAGATTGTTTTGGGAGTAGATTTTGGTAATGGGATTGGAAAATGTATTGAGGATGAAAATAGGTCTGGTTGTTTGTTGAGAAGAATAAAGTGACATTATTGGGAGCATCTTTTTATTGTAGATGTTCTGTTAGCATTGTTTTTATTGTAATTGAAGTAAAGTATTTAGAAAATTATTTATTAATCAAATTGGTGGTTGGCACTGGCAAAACCAACCATCAAAGTCACCACATTCGTCAACCGGATGCACCCCAGATGGGTGCACACACCAGTAGCCATGAGTCATTCCGGGTTCTTAAGCCTAACTGCATCCTCTTTTGGGTTCCAAAGGGAAGCTGTGTCGGCACAGTTTGCCAAATTGATGTCATCTTTGGTTCGACGCCAAACTAGCTTCCCATACCATTTCACATTAACCGTTGGCCCTGGTTTAATACTAGATGGGTCCACCTCGAGGGAAGCAAGGGTGAGGATGTCTTTACTGGCGAACATGCTCAACCTCGTAACTTCTTGAGCAATCTGATAGTTTTACTTCCGTAGTTGAAGTCTATTCGAATTTGCATTGTTAGAGGTCCAACTAAATGGCTTGGGTCAGGGAAATACTTCTTCAACATTGAGACATGAAACGTATTAATGGATAGCTGACATTTTCTAAGGTAGATCCAATGTATAGGCCACCTTACCAATTCTCTATGCAGCATAATGCGGGCTAAGTTTTCCTGTCTTACCAACCCTCAATTGTTTTTTTAATGGCTTTGATAAACACAACAGCTCGAGTCATATACGTTGTTAAAATTCAAGTCCTTTCAAGTGTAAAAATATATCAAATTTTTGTGATATACAAACATTTTACATTCAACTCTGTATAGGTAATGTCAAAATCTTAAAAATAATGACCATTACTGCTAACTCTTGATCACAAGTTGGTAGATTTGCCTTGAAGCTTAAACAATTAATTTTCCTTTTTGCATGACAACTCCAAGTTTCATGGTCGATGCATCACTATAGATATCTAAACTCTAATCTACATTTGAAACAATAAGAATGGGTGCTCTTGTCGATCTTCTTTTAAATTCAAGAAAACCTCTTCTCACGATCATCATCCCGTTCTTTATTTTTCTGAGTAAGAAATATTAAGGCAAAATACTTTTCAAAAAGTTCTCAACAAACCTTCTATATTACATAGTTAACTCTATAAAACTTCTGATTTCACTTATATTTTTGATCGACTCCAATTACTAATTGCTTCAATATTCGCTGGATAAATAATTAAAAATCAAAGCTTTTAACAACGGGAAAATGTAAGGAAATGTGGCCGAGGAAGGTATTTTTACAAGAGAATAGAATATGGACAGTGAGGACAAGGAGGATTTTGTCCAAATAAAAATATTGAAATCAAAGGTGTACGGCGGAATTGGAATAAAGTGTCCCATCTCATCAATGTTATTTTCACATTTCTGGATTCTGGTATATTTCACACAAATAATGTGGTTCCATTTTCATAATATTTTTTATTTTAAAGAAATAGTGAAAAATCAAATTTAGTTATTAATTAAATTTTTAATAATATTTTTATAAAATAATATTTTTTTAACTAAATATGATTTAAAAAGCTAACTAACAATACTTGAAGAAATATAAACAAAGATTGATGATTTATTATATATAATAGGTTCTGTTGATTGATAAAAAAAGAAAGATATATATATATATATATTATTTAAATAAAATTCTTTTTGAAGATAGATGGAATATTAAGCTTTGAAGTATATTTGTTTTATTGTGTTTTCTGCGTGAAATGAATTATAATGAAAAATATCTAAAATTAGTTTAATTGACGTAATTCACCAGATGGATTTTAAATAAATTTTAAAAGTGAAAACGGAATTATTTTCAATAAAATTAAGTAAATCCAAAAAATACATTTCGTACTTATGTATATACACTTTCTTTATATTCTTTTGTTTTACTTTGAATTTTTTAGGCTATGATTCTTAATGGATATTCCGTACAATTTGGATTAACTTACTTTTTAAGTTTTGTGAAATTAATCGACACTCGCTTTCTTCATAAAATCCTCTTTATTAATATTAAAAATTAATAATTATTTTATTAGTATTCAATTATTATAAAATACAAATTTTTTATTATATTTAATCCAAAAAACAGATACAAAAATTACATCATTTCCAATTCATAGAAAATAAAAATTTCATGTACAAACATACACTAACGTATGTCTAAATATTATGCAATGATTGTGATTATTACGTAATAATATAAATATCCTAAAATTATGAATGACCAACTACCACCTCACCAAACACAGCCCAAATTTCCATATTCGCCCTTCACCGGCTTTTTCACAGCATCTACAGCCAGGTCAAACAATGGGAAAACAACCCTTTAATTACTTGTTTGGCTCTACCATTACAACCCTAACCCCCGTCAAATTCGAAACGTCTCTTCCACCTTCATTTGTATCGCTCCACCAACTATCTCGCA
Source organism: Caryopteris x clandonensis (assembly GCA_028749325.2). Lineage (NCBI taxonomy): Eukaryota > Viridiplantae > Streptophyta > Magnoliopsida > Lamiales > Lamiaceae > Caryopteris > Caryopteris x clandonensis. The sequence goes on from JAPYKT020000004.1 coordinate 6,940,429, forward strand.
CCACCATCAAAAGGCTAGCTCCAAGATTTCTCTTCTTCTGCATAATCTCCCCTTCGCAGCACTCAAAATCAATCAACCATGGCTTCCGTTTCCAAGTTTTCCACCTCAAATTTAGCTCATTCTGCGTCTAACTTAAGGCCCATCAACGGATCTTCACAGCAACCGATGTATTGCGTTGATATCCGCAGAAAATTCGACACCGTTGGGAACCCGGTTTTTTCCTCCAAGTTGAGTGTCCGTACCGGCCACCCCATCAGGGCTTCTTTGGTGTAAGCACATATATTCTTCCTCATCTTATTTATTAAGAGTGTGTGTGTGTGTGTGCGTGCGTGTTTGTAATATATTTGTCTTGTGTGGGTTGTCTGGTGAATCTAGTGGAAAAATCCATGTGGGTTGGTGATTTGGTTTCTCTCTTTTAGGAAGAACTGTGTTGGTATTTTTTTTTTAATTACCCAGTCTTTGTGTTATTTGTCTCAGGAGATGGGGAAAAAATGTTGATTTTTGGGTGGATTATGTGATGGGAAATCGCGTTTCCTGTGTTAGAATGCTTTGAAGGGACTAATTAGTTTGTAAAGAGAGGACATTTCTAGCACTTAAAACTTTTAACTTGATTGATTTGTATGTTTTCACTTTGTTCATTGGAGTGACTCTAAATTGGAAGTTATTGCTCAGTGTCAGATGCTCACAAGTTGACGGAAATGGAAGTGTTGTGAAGAGAACCACTCTGCATGATCTTTATGAGAAGGAGGGGCAGAGCCCATGGTATGATAATCTGTGCCGTCCTGTTACCGATCTTCTTCCATTGATTGAAAGTGGAGTCAGAGGTGTAACAAGCAACCCAGCGGTAAATTGCCTTCTCCCTTCATCAGTGCCAGAAATATTGTTTGCTCAATGTGTCTTATATATGTATCTTTGTTGTTTTTTATTCTATCATAAATATGATTGTTGAAAGGAATTGGGAATATACTTTATTAGTCTTTTTTTTTTTGGCTTTCACTAATCTACTTTTGTAAACTAATTGCAGATTTTCCAGAAAGCTATATCAACTTCAAGTGCATACAACGATCAATTCAGGTAACAGCTTAATATGATTAAATCTGTTTTCCGATAGTGATCTTGTGTCTTTGTCAGAATTGCTTCAAAATCTTTTTAGTTTGTGGTGGTATCTATTTTGTTAAATTACTTTCTTTCAAGACTTGTATATTTAGTTGTGAAATTGGCGATAAGATAACAGAGACAGTTGAGTCCAACCACACTTCTTTTCTAAAGCATAACATAGCTTTCAATTTAGGTTGCTGGAGCTCAATGTGAAGTTGGAGTGATAGGTGTCTTTAAATATTTTAACCTGTTGCCGATTCTTATGGCAGTTGGGGTGTCGTTGTTTTCTTATAGATATAAGTCACTTCACGTAATCCTATAATTTGTTTTACTAAAAAAATTCTTTGGTCAACACTATTGGAACTCCTAGACCTTTTTATCTTATTACCCCACTATGAAGTTGCCATCAATTTTAGTTGGTTTTGAGAAAGGGACCTTAATGGAGTCTCCTTTCCAACTTAATTCAGTTTATATTCCAATATATCTGCAGGGAACTTGTCCAGTCTGGAAAAGACATAGAAAGTGCATATTGGGAACTCGTAGTTAAAGATATCCAAGATGCATGCAAACTCTTTGAGCCAATTTACGATCAAACCGATGGTGCTGATGGATACGTATCTGTTGAAGTTTCACCTAGACTCGCTGAGGATACTGAAAATACAATAGAGGCTGCAAAATGGCTTCACCAATGGGTTGATTGCCCTAACGTCTACATAAAGATTCCTGCCACAGCTGCATGCATTCCTTCGATTAAGGAAGTCATTGCACGAGGAATTAGTGTTAATGTTACGGTGAGTTTATTTTTACATCCTTATGTTGGACTGATGAAACTCTTGGTGGCAATGAGCAATAATGATTTTATTTTTTTATAACACATTGATTTAATTCTGAAGGGTGAACTAATATATCATTAGTCTATGAATTAAAAATGAGGATTCTTAATCAGTCTATCCATCTGTAGCGAGAGGGTTTGGACTCTTAGGCAGCTATCTGAAGTTTGAAATTCTTACATACGCATCACAAATGAGTACAATACTCAATTTTTCCCTTTAAACATTGAGGATTGCCTAAATGACATGCAGGAACATAAATCTGGTTTGTGTCTTGTAAGTAAACTAGGACTATAAGTGTAGCAATTTCATCTTGAGATACTGACACTGACCTTATGGGCTATGGCTATATGCAGCTCATTTTCTCTATTGCTAGATACGAAGCAGTCATTGATGCTTATCTTGATGGCCTTGAGGCATCTGGGCTCAGTGATCTTTCCCGAGTCACAAGTGTCGCTTCTTTCTTTGTTAGTCGAGTTGATACCCTTGTTGACAAGATGCTTGAAAAGATTGGAACACCAGAAGCACTTGATCTCCGTGGAAAGGTAATTCAGACAAATATGACAGCCTCCAACATTATAACACACGGTTTATTTAAAAGTAAAAATCAGCCTCAAGACTCGAACTCCTCTTACAGTGACTTAATTTCTTCTGCAGGCTGCAAATGCTCAGGCAGCTTTGGCTTACCAGCTTTACCAGAAGAAATTTTCAGGCCCAAGATGGGAGGCTCTGGCGAAGAAAGGAGCCAAGAAGCAAAGGCTTCTCTGGGCTTCAACTAGTGTCAAGAACCCAGCTTATCCAGACACTCTATATGTGGCTCCTCTTATTGGCCCAGACACTGTAAGCCATCTTATCATCTACTTTGTCACAATCTTAATACTTGTGGTCCAGGGAACTGCATCATTTTTTCTTACAAATACCCCCTTGAGGTTTGGTTTTTTCTTATAAATACCCTCGTCAACAGGTGTAATTTGTGAAGAAAACAGAATCATGGGTGGTATTTGTAGGTTATGAATTAGTTTTTTTATTTATTGGCTGATTAGGCTTAAGCCTCAGGGTAGTTTTGTAACTATCCCTTTCTAAATCGCTTCGGGCTGACCTAATACACTACTTTCATACATTGCATATCTAACATCTATATTGTGCTATAATGTTTATAGGTTTCTACCATGCCCGATCAAGCACTCCAAGCATTTATCGATCATGGTTCCGTTGCAAGAACCATCGACTCTAACGTCTCTGAAGCTGAAGGCATTTACAGTGCTCTCGAGAAGTTGGGTATTGACTGGGGTTATGTAGGCTCACAACTTGAGGAGGAAGGAGTGGATTCGTTCAAGAAGAGTTTCGACAGCTTGCTCGATAGTCTGCAAGAGAAGGCAAACTCTCTTAAGCTTGTTAATCTGTAAACCGTACAACTCTTTCGGGGGTTCGGAGAATGGTGAGTTAATAAAGTGATTGGATTTCCAGTCCATGGTTTAAGGCCAATTGTGGTGAGTGTTTTGTAAGAATACTGTGATGTATGATTACATTTGTGGATTCTAGTCGGTAAACTTTTCTTGTTAAGACAGCATCTCTGTACTGATCATCCTAATGTAAAAATCTGAGAAATTAAATGATGAATCTTTACAAGATTATTATAAACCACTACTAATCTGGATGAAATAAACCTATAATAAGATACTCTGTTTTCACATCAACTGAAAATGTAACACTCCATTTTCAGGGGAAATATTATCACCCCCAACTCACACTGGAACTTCTTTCAAAATAACAAGAATCGAAATTGAACCACTAAAATATGATCTATAACTAATTCTGAGGATCCGATGTCACTATAATACACATGATGTCTTGCTCTCTTCTAACACGACATCTAACTCCTGCTATTATTTGCTATAGAAGGTAATATAACTATAAGTTAATGCTTGGCAAGTACATCAGTTGTCTAACAAAATAATAAAAATAAAAATAAAAATGGTGGAAGATCATTTGACCAATATATATTTGTCCATTATAAACTAAAATCATGCTTAGCACGAACATAATCTACCCTTGATAAAATTATATATTTTATATTTATATCAATTATTCATATTACAAGTGAAAAATATACTTACTTAACCTCTTTACTTACTCAACTTTTAACTTGTTGAGGATGACGGTAGGTGATCACGATATGGTACAATTCACTGAATAATTGATTTGAGGACTTTAAAGAACTTGAGAATGATTTTTCATCCAATTTCATTGGAATTAAAAGGACGATTAAAGAAAAGACGTAAAAGAACAAGAAGAAAATTGATAGAAAATTCGAGTCGTGAAATGTGGTGTTTTTTTGGACTTAGACCACTAATTGTTATAATTTGATTTTTGACTTTTTCTAGAGTTAAAAACATGTATAGTCATATTAACAAATAAGTATACTAAATTCATTAACACATATCATATAAATATATAATATGTATACACACACATATATAAATATACAACATAGTTATCTTACTAATATAAACATTACTGAAATTTTAATATGCAAAGTTACCGGTCGTACAATTAGGTAGAAATGAACGTTATCATAAATAAATAAAATTAATTAAAAAGCTCAACTAATTTTTTTAGCTTAATAAATTAATAATTATAGTTAATTATGTGGGTATTACCATAAATCAAAGAACTTTAGAGAAAAAAGAAAAGAAAAAAGAGTTTCATTAATCAAATAAAAAAAGTTTTAAGATTAATGATGTATAAAATAGTATGAGAAAAATTAACAAAATTAATTTGTTAATGGGCTTTTAGATAAAAATTAGTTAACCCCCAAACCAATTGGTTAGCGGAGACTGGTAGGAGCCGAAGCGCCACGTTGAAGTAAGGGTAGAATCGGCATTTGAGTAAGTTAAGTAATCGCTGCAGGAAAAGCTGAGGCCGTTATCTTCCCGCGATTCGCGAAGCATTCCCCAACTCCACGTCCTATCACACACTAGAAACTTCTCTCGAAATGATGGCGTCAGTTTCAGCCGTCGGATCTCTTTCTAAGCATTTTCCGGCTACCGCGCCCGCCGTCTCTCCGCCCCCGCCGCTACTTTCAAGCCTGCACATTGTTTGTCGGAGTTCCACCGACTCATCAAGTTCTTTTGGTCTGTTTACCTCTTTTCCTTTTCTTCCTGGATTCTTCATTTTATGCTGTCTGGGTGTCTGGTTTCCCTGATTTACTCTAGTTCTCACTGGTTATTATTTCTCCTATTTTTGCGCTAACTTTTGTCTTCTCGCTGAATTGAAGAGGGAAGTGGGAGCTCGGAGCATAGGCCTGTGATTGATCGGAGACAGATGATGGTTTCTTCGATAGGATTGTTGGCAGTGGAAATTATCAATTCTCGGAGGAATGAAGCTGCCGTTGCATCTGAATACGCTGACAGTAATTTCCCTTGCTTTCTCTTTATTAACTTCATTATGTTTTGCTTTTTGTTGAAGCTAACCAATCTCATTTCTATTTTGTTTTTCTTATTTGTTTTTGTGGCCGTGACTTCACTAAATAAATCTTTTTGAATCAAACATGAGTCTGGGGAAAATAACACATTTTCAATACGAGTAATAGAGTTGATAAAAATCACTTAGAAATTGTAGGTGGCCCAAAAATACATAAGATGAAAGATAAAATAAAATCAGGAAATGGAGGTTCAATGGACGAAGTAGGAGATCCCTGTGGCATGGGTGTAACTGCTGGTGTTTAAGCTTCCCTTCAGACGACTCATTACTTTTCTAGTGGATTATCTGCAATGCTAACTCAGTCTGTAGCTACTGTTAGATTCTGAAGGATCTCTGTTTTCTTGTCAACATAAGTAGATATAACTCATAATGAGTCTTTCTAGCCAAATGGGATGAGCTAAAATGGATTTTAGCTATCTTGAAAATTGACACTCAAAGATCATAGATTTGTATAATGATTTTTGATTCAACTGACTTTGCCTCCTTATAAAATATGTACGCCTAAGTTGAATTGAAATATGTCATATGGATAGGATGAATTTAAAGGCAGAGGACATTGGGCTTTAACTGTTGCGCGGTCATATTTCAAGTGCTAATTTGGTTGGTAGTACTTCATATTCTAATCGGTGCAGAATGAATTTTCAGTTCTTTGAGTAATTATCTCATTATTATGTGCAGCCTAGTAGCTTTGGAGACTAATTGTAGGCTCACTGTTTGAGCATACAGTGCCAGCTTTGCGGGGAAAGGATTATGGAAAGACAAAGATGCGGTATCCTGATTACACAGAAACAATTTCAGGTCTCCAGTATAAGGTCACCTTTTGGAAGCATATTTTTGGTAATAGTTTGCATCCTGCGCATCACATTCGTAGTTCTTATAGCAATAGCGCAATTTTTTTCAGGACTTGCGAGTAGGTGATGGCCCCACTCCAAAGAGCGGAGAAACTGTAGTGGTAAACTCCTCATCGATATGGTTCAACAGTTATTCTTTTGAAAGATGATTCATGGACAAATGTTCAAAATTTAGTAGTAGATCATTTGGCATTGGTGCATCCAAAAAAGTTCACTAAATTTTCTAAATTAAAAGCCAACTATTTGTTGTGAGATATCATGTGGTTGAAAAGCTTTCCTCGAGCTTAGCTTAGAAAAAATGCAAAAGAAATGAAAAGGGCTTTAGATTCAATTACCTGACAATTATGCATGTTAGGTTGATTGGGATGGCTACACCATTGGATATTACGGCCGGATATTTGAAGCTCGCAACAAAACGAAGGGTGGCTCGTTTGAGGTATATCCCTTTTTGTCATTATATAGAATGCCATTCTGCAATTGGTCAAAGTTTTGCTCTTTTTTTCTTAGTGTTTTTTATTTTGTTTCCTTATGCAGGGTGATGACAAAGATTTCTACAAATTCAGATTAGGATCGCAAGAGGTAGGGGATCACTCTTAACTAAATTTACTACTGATATTTGATTTGATGGCTAACTCTCCCATGCTGCCCTGCTTCAGTAAATCATATTCACATATTTGTATTTACATCGATACTAAGCCAACAGTTTGCATATGAGTCATTTACAAAGCATTTGGGACTGCTCCAATGGACCTTTTCAACGATCTAAGGTCCTTATCTTGTGTTTATAAATAATTTCAATGCATCACTTCTTTGAGGAAACATATAACAAACTTATTCTTAATAGTAACTCTGGTTGCTATAGCTTGAATTTTATTACAGAAGCTTGTGTAGATTCCTTGTTTTGTGTCTTCTGGCCTCATATGCACTACATAAAGAACTGCCAAATAGTACTAATTTTCGTGCCGTATATTTTTTGTAAAGGCATTGTTGGTTTGTTGATATCTTCAGGTCATTCCGGCATTTGAGGAAGCTGTATCTGGCATGGCCCTTGGTGGTATACGAAGGTGTTACTATACCTTCTCTTTTCCCTTGGACTTATCCTATGCCAATGTTTTATTGATTGCAAGCAAGTAATATAGTAGCAGTAATCGAATATATGATTCAGGTTATTTTCCCGTAAGCATATGCTAGTGGAACAATGTTGAAATATAATCTTGAAATAGGATTCTTACAGTCATCGTAGTCCTTAAATGCTTCATTTTCACGGGTAAAGTACCCACACACAGTGGATTCCACCAGGTGCAGCATCTACCATCCATTTGCAGACAAATACAAACATATATGTGTGAACATGCATGCAAATGGATGGTAGATACCGTTGCTCAACGGATGTAGCGTTTTTACGTTGCTTTATTGGTCATCATTCCAGGATCATTGTTCCCCCAGAACTAGGATATCCTGATTATGACTACAACAAGAAAGGTCCAAGACCAACGACATTTTCGGTACTCCCTCTATTACTAGTGTCGATGCATTTGATTCTTAATTGAATACATTTTCATGAATGCAGTCTTTATCACAGGGTCAAAGAGCATTGGATTTTGTGTTGAGGAACCAAGGATTGATCGACAAAACTCTCCTCTTTGATATTGAACTCCTAAAAATCGTTCATAATGGAAGTGGGTGAGCTGCCTTTTACATTGCCCATGTCCAAGGATCAAGCTTAAAGAGGATCGTCAAGCGTTCCAGAATGTCCCATTTTTACAATGTAGATTCTGTTCTGTAATTATCTTTTCCATTGTATTTTACATGCTCTTCAACAACAGTCAGCATGTTCACACAGAAACTTGAAAATCCAAATTTTATCGAGACAAAAAGGTGCTGCGCGAATAGCGCAAGTAAACTGTGTCAAGTTCCACCATTTTGGTTGCAGTCGATCATAGAAGCGAATGAAACTAATAATTCGTAGAAGGATTAAACGAAAACATGCAGCAGCTAAATAAGACAAAAGCAAAAAGGATTACATCCTAAAAATTGAAGGACGGAGCAATTCTTAAGCACAACAGCAAAACCAAAAAGCTAATCGAAGAGAAACAAGAAAAGAGCAGGAATCAAATATGTGTTGTTTAACCCAACCTAAAGATGTGTTTGAGCTATCCAATTAGTCGAGGGGAAGCTCTCTGCGCTTGTACCGTACCATCACCTTCCCTTTTACACCCACAACCATGGCATTCCAATCAATCTCCGGGAAAGGTGAAAGAAGCTCCATTTCGAAATTCCTGAGCAAATGACTCCATATTGCTTTGATTTGTAGATACGCAAATGGCTCCCCTAAACAACCATGCCTGCCCCCACCGAATGAAATGTATGAGAAAGCTCCGGATGCCTTATCCTCGTCTCTCCCAGGACCAAACCGATCAGGGTCATAAACGTCTGGATTTTTATAAATATGTGGGAGTCGATTAGCAAAGGATGGTGATGTGGCAACGATATGCCCCTTCGGAATGTCATACTCCATCCCTTCCTTAGTCTTCACACTAAAGTCACCATGAGAGCTTCGGAGAAGCATTATCAATGGAGGGTGGAGTCTCAACGCTTCTTTTATGCATCGATAAAGACCCTCCATCTCCGACAAAATCTCGTAATTGACCTTGTCTCCATGTCTTTGCATCACGTTCTTCTGCTCGTCCACGACAGCAGACATGTATTTTGGGTTGCAGAGGAGGTAGGCCCCAGTCCAAGTGGAAGTGATTGAACTCGTGTGCTGGCCTGCAAAGAGAGCAGCAATGAGCAGACCGGTGACCTCAGCTTCGGTTGTGGACCGGCCGTCCTTGTACTTGGAATCGATAAAGCATTGCAGCAGATCATTCTGTGCGTTGCCAGTTTGTTTACGAGACGATATGATGTTCGCAAATATTTCAGCGAGCTTTTTCCGAGCTTGGTCACGGCGACGGTGTGCCGGGATCGGAAGGTAGGGGAATATGACGCTAATTGGGAGCATCCCATTATCGAGGTCATGGAAGAGAGCGGAGACATCGGCGAAGAGCTTGTTGCGAACCTCTTCGCCCAATAAGCATCTACTGGCTGTTAGTATGATCAGATGTTCCAGCTCGTACTTTAGGTCCACCTCACCACTGTCTCCCCATTTCGAAAAATATTCCTGCCAATTTAAGTAGAAAGAAACATTGTGATCACTTAGTAGTAGTATTCAGTATTATGCACATAATTTCAACAACCAGTGAGTACAGATTCAATCTAATTGTAGTTGGCAAACATATCCCAGTTTCTTAGCCCGTTGTGCAAAATAGATCACAAATTATAAAAATTAGGTGAGAAGATGAAAGTCCATAAACAGAAGAAAGGAACTCTAGAACTAAATTTTACAACACCTAACACAAAAATAATAAACAATAAATCGTTTCGTATTAATAATAATATAGAGTACTTCCTCCGTCCTACAAAGTACAAAGAAGACTCTTTTTTTGGGACGGGAGTATAAAAATATGCGCATCTGGCCCTGTTAAAGGACACTCATATACCCTGCATCAGCTTAAGGAAAGCAGTTGAGCAGCCAGCTATGGAAAAACATGAATGCAGATCGAAATTAAAATTGCAGCAATTGAAATGGAATAAATCTGCAAGCAAACAAGACCCAGAAAATAAATAAATAAATGCAAGAAAAAATATAAAATACCTCAGCTTCCATAACCATTTGATCAACATAGCCTTTGAGCTTATTAACCCTCAATGCCTCAGTGAAGAACCTGAACTGCTCCTGCCTGATGGAGTAGTCCACATCAAACACAACTCCAGGCCCGAATGTAGGCACATTGAATTGGTACACTTCTTGCTGGCTGAGTTCAGATTCAGGGGCCTTGAAGAAATGGGCCGAAACCTCCGGCCCGATCAAGAAAGTAATGTTCTTGTTGAGCAATTTCAGAGTGAACACACTCCCAAGCTTAGGGTACTCCTCCCTCAGCATCACCACCGGCCCTTTCATGAACCGGAGTAAGCCGCCGATCACCGGCCACGCACTCACCGTAGGCGGCAGCCGCTTTTTGGATCTGGGCATTATCAGTACGGATATCAGTTTCGCCGCCACAAGAGTGGCTACCAGCAGAAGGCCCACATTCAGGATTTTGGTATCAGATTTTGTTGCTTCGACCATTTCCATTGCTGCTGGGAATTAATACACCAAACGCTCTGCAATTCCAAGAAGAAGCATCAAAATTTTGCGAGAATAATACATCAAAACTTCACAACAACTAACGGAGAATGGGATTAATTTCGACCACTAAAAAAAGGCAGATTGGACGAATATCTTCTTAGATCTAACTGGGTTCGTGATAGTAAAATCAAGAATTGCTAGAGATTCCAGACCTCTAACTGTTCATGCAAAGACATTATTTGTAAATATTAGGAGTGAAGAAAGAATTTAGGAGATGAAAGGATTGCAGTATACCTGATTAGAAGATGATTGATTCGTTAAATCAGGGGAGAGACATTGAAAGTTGGCAGCAGAAGCGTAGTGCCTGGATGGATTAAGGTTAAGCAGCAGTTAATAGATGTGATTAGAGTTTAATGAGTTTTATAGGGAATCAAAACCTGGTTGCAGCCTACTTTAATATCTTCCGTTGTAGAGTTACTTTACAATGGTTAAAGAAAATTACCACTTGCAATTAAAACCGTGATACTTCAAATTAACCATTTCTTTATTTTTTAAATAATTCTGTATATACAATAAAAATATTTAATTTATTTGAATAATTTAAAGTTACTAACTAAAATATGAAAATACTCTGATATTAAAGAATTTATAGATTTTAACTTTTACTTCAATTATTGAAAGCCTTTTAGATTTTATTCTATTAATATATGAAAAAAAGAGTTAAAATCTATAAAATAGTTGAATATATATGAAATTAATAATAAAATTTTAAAATTTGCAAACTAGAATCTACTTTTTTGAGAAATAAGTTTTTTTACAGTTAGGATTTGGAAAATTATTGAATAAGATAAAAAATTACGAAACAGAAAGGAGAAAACAAAATTCAGCTTCAAATTAAATCCAAAATAATATATACATACTTTTTGTAAATATAAAAATTTGTTAATTCGACAAAACTATTGTTTAGGTTGCAAAAGTGTTAAAAAATATAGTTCAAGTAGCATAATGTAACAACAAAATGTTTAGATTGTAAAGTATGAAAAATATAAATTTTAGGTTGGTTAATGTAACAAAAAAATGTTTATGTTGCAAAATGTAAAAATTTATATTATTTAGATTGTAAAGTTTCTTTAATATTTTCCTAACCATCTTGTAACATGTGATCATTAACGTGTCAAGATCACCTCTGTATGTGTCCACGATAGGTAGGTGAACATTCTCGTAATAGTTATTATTTATTTACGTATAAATATTTGTTCCAAATGTGTATTTTTGAAAGGAGACTTGGGGTGGGTTGTATAATTCTATGTGTGTGTGTGTGTATTTATTGGGAAGTATGAAATTTAGAGAAGAAGAATGATGAAGAAATATGTTAGAGAGTCGTGGGTTGGGGCTAACGAGAAAAGATTGCAAGTGGGAGGAAGGAAAACAGTGTGCCTTGGGGCTTTAGAGAGCATGGTTTTGTCTAACTTATATTTGGATTTGGTGTCCTGTGACTAGGACAATCTTTTGTTTTAATGGTACACAGTTGGAATTGTTAAGTGGAAAGGATTCAGATTCACCTGCCCTAGTCCCTACGTCCAAACATTCTGCATAAATTATCCCCATCCAATAGGTTATCGTATATCTCATAAACAAACCAATGCTATAATTACATTAATTTAAAATCTTGTTTAAGCTGGATTCGATTAAAATTAGGAAGCTTAAAACATATATTTATGTTTGAGTCTGGGCTCCGGTTTGAGCTTTGATTATATTGTGTACAGTTAATGTTTTGTTTAGATCCAAATCGTTTGACATTTGATATATCACATAATTTTTAAAATGTGGAAATGAACTAATAGACTTGAAAATTCAATGACATCCTACAATCACAAAATATTAATTTTCTACATCATACTAAGGATAAATGAATGGTTCAAAATACTAAAAAATTGTAATACTTATATTAGGATTAGAGCTATTTTCTCAAACCCAACCCCGCATAATGGATGGATTGGGCTGAAAATACGACAAACCTACTAGATGACAGGCCACAATAAGTTGGCTTGCGCGGACCGTAGGGTTGGGCGAGCCAATCCACAATTTTTTTTAAAACAATAATTTTGTATGATATTTAATTAAGTGAAATTTAATTAAGTAAACTTCAAATAAGTGAATTAAGTAGAATTTAATTAAGTAAAATTTTGTATGTCATTTGGCTTTTGAAAACTTAGTTGGAGATATTATTTTTATGTTTGATGAAATTTTGTATGTCATTTGGCTTTTGAAAACTTAGTTGGAGATATTATTTTTATGTTTGATGAATTGTAAAAAATGGATAAACTTTAGAAACTGTTCTGATTTGTATTAATTAATGGATGATGAAATTAAATTATGACTTATCTAATTATTATGAATTAATTTATAATATTATACAGAATTTTATTGCTTTTAATTTTTAGATTGTATATATAATTAATTATTTTAAAAAAACATAACTATATTCATAGTATATATATATAAAGATGGGTTGATTTGACCAACTCGCGCCCCACTGTGAGTTATGCTGGACTAAAATTTGAGCAACCCGCCTATTTGTTGGTCTGGCATGGCCCGTCCCATACCAGACACATCAAACCCACCTATTTGTTGGTCTGGCATGGCCAGTCCCATGTCCGACACATCAAATGGTGAGCTGCCAAGCCCAGCTCCACCCCGCCGGCTATTATGTCATGGAGCAGTATTTGTATGGTGTATATCTAAAGCAATAAACAAATAAAGCAGTGAAAAAATACGCACAAAAGAGATTGATGCACTAGGCCTATGGTGACTGTGGGCTAGCTACCTTGGGCTCAGACACAGACTAAAAGATATTTTATCAGGCCCAAAACTTTTCTAAACAAGCCTACATGTCCAGCAGACAAGGAATATGGGCCTCTAAAGTGAAGCAAAATGGGCTTGAGCTATGAGCATGTAGCATCGTAATACTAATGGGCCACAAAATTGCCTGTGCAGCCAGGAAAGACTGATTTATGGATTTTGCATGTCAACCCAATCATACCAGGCTTATTCTAGTCTACTATTAACAACTATAAGACCACATTTGAATTGAGGATACAGAAATCCAATAAGATCACTTCAAAAATAATATGAAATGACAGCAGTCGGTTTCAAATATACTAGAAATGAATAGATTCAAATAACCACACATACATGTTTTTCGTAACGCAAATCCTTCAGTCCAAAAGTAACTCGATATATTCAGACAAGATTTATTCATAGACCTTAACTAGAAAATTGTCTGTATCCCACCACACTAAAATCCACTGAAATCCATCAAATCTACCAACAAGAAAAGATGAAGAAGAAATTGCCCTTTTTTGTTAGCAGATTCAAAAATTGTTACATAGGAGAAAGCAGTGGGGTTTTTTTTGTCTTGGAATCCAAAAGGGGCTTGGGCCGAGGCCTACCAACCACCTTCTGCTCATCCGCCACAATTAATGCTCCTTACTTTGCTTACATTTTTCTTCATCCATTTATTATGGCCTTGCTCCACATGTTAGTTGGATCACTCTTTATTGTATCCATCACACATTTATTGCACTGATTAACGTCATGATTGTGAACGAACCAATCATATCCCTTTTGCTGAAATGATATTTCTTAGTATTTCATTCTCCCTCAAGATTGATGTTATCGAAACAAATTTAATGATATTTGAATTTCTGCATACATTTCTAGTTAATCCATTTGTAGTTGGTTGGTGCAAAAAAGATGCTGTTTATGTTAATCCCAATTCCCAACCATCATTGCAGCTGTATTAATGATGTGTGGCCTTCTCTTTATCTTAAAGCTCTATCCTTCACTAATGTCCGACACTCTTGACGTCCAACTAATGTAGAATATGATGGGAAAATACCAAATTTAGTGGCCACATTGAATATATATTGGTGTATCTGTAGTGTGTGGGAGCAAAACATCATTCAGAAATGGATGCAAGAGAGATCAAGTCACCGGAAGTTGTACCTGGTACTCCAGGGACCCAAGAAGCCAATCCCGGATCTCACCGGAGGAAGAGACTGGGAATGTACTTTCTTGAATCCGACGATAGGCGAACCGCGCTCGGAGGCGGCTACACTGGTGGAGCAACACCAGTTGACATCCGTGGGAAGCCCCTCTCCGAGCTTAGCATGCCCAAGACTGGTGGTTGGATTGCTGCTTTCTTCATTTTCGGTACTCCAAATCCTACATTGTATATGATTTTATTTTCGGGGCAGAAAATTAGAATCTTTAGACTGAGCCATTATAATCTATATGTACAGGGAATGAAATGGCAGAGAGAATGGCTTACTTTGGACTTTCTGTGAACATGGTGGCATTCATGTTCTACATCATGCATCGGCCTTTTGAGAGCTCTGCTAATGCCGTTAACAACTTCTTAGGAATATCACAGGCTTCATCTGTGCTTGGTGGTTTCCTAGCAGATGCGTATCTTGGTAGATACTGGACTATTGCCATCTTCACAACAATCTATCTTGCGGTAAACTTTATCTCTTCATACTAGCATTTCCTTTAATTTCATTGAAGACTTGGTCATTAAAGTTGGTGCTTTTATTTCTTGGAGGGTCTAACGGGAATAACCCTGTGTGCAACCATGACTGTTCTAATGCCAAATCAAGATAAATGTGACCAGATTGCCCTTCTGTTGGGTAATTGTGAACCAGCAAAACCCTGGCAGATGCTATACCTCTACACAGTCCTCTACGTCACTGCATTTGGGGCAGCAGGCATCAGACCCTGCGTCTCTTCCTTTGGTGCTGACCAATTTGATGAGAGAAGTCATGGCTATAAAGAGCACCTTGACAGGTTCTTCAACTTCTTCTACCTATCAGTCACTGTAGGGGCAATTGTGGCATTCACTGCAGTAGTCTACATTCAAATAAAACATGGATGGGGCTCCGCATTTGCTTCTTTGGCTGTTGCTATGGGCATGTCCAACCTGGTTTTCTTTATCGGCACTCCTCTTTATCGGCATAGGCTGCCCAGTGGAAGCCCATTAACCCGTGTGGCCCAAGTCCTGGTTGCTGCCTTTCGAAAGAGGAACACGACTTTTGGGCACAGTGAACTTGTGGGCTTGTATGAGCTTCAAGGCAAAAGATCCGCTATAAAGGGTAGCAGCAAGATAGCCCACACTGAAGATTTCAGGTAAACATTTAGTTTGTATGATAACCAATTCCCATTACCTGATTCTGAACATTATGAACCTGCAGATGTTTGGACAAAGCTGCTCTGAAACTGAAAGAAGATGGTGTCAATCCAAGCCCATGGAGGCTCTGCACTGTCACACAAGTTGAAGAAGTGAAAATTCTTCTGAAACTTGTGCCAGTTCCAGCATGCACCATCATGCTCAATCTCATCTTAACCGAGTTTCTGACACTCTCAGTACAGCAAGCATACACATTAAACACTCACATGGGCCGTCTGAAGCTGCCCGTTACCTGCATGCCCGTCTTTCCAGGACTCAGCATATTCCTGCTCCTCTCGCTATACTACTCAGTTTTTGTTCCATTATCAAGGAAAATAACAGGCCATCCTCATGGTGCATCTCAGCTTCAAAGGGTAGGCATCGGGTTAGCAGTTTCGATCATATCTGTGGCATGGGCAGGAGTCTTCGAGAGATACAGAAGACATTACGCAATAGAACATGGCTATGAGGCCAGTTTCTTAACTCCCATGGAAGAACTCAGTGCATATTGGCTGCTCATACAGTACTGCTTGATTGGAATAGCTGAAGTCTTCTGCATTGTGGGATTACTCGAATTTCTGTATGAAGAGGCGCCAGACGCAATGAGAAGCATTGGATCGGCGTACGCTGCTGTTGCTGGGGGGTTGGGTTGCTTTGCAGCCACTATACTGAACAAAATTGTCAAATCTGTGACAGGAAATGCAGAGAAGAGAGAGCCATCTTGGCTGTCCCAGAATATAAATACTGGCCGTTTTGATTACTTCTACTGGCTGCTCACTGTTATGAGTGTGATCAATTTCTGTTTGTTCTTGTATGCTGCACATAGGTATCAGTACAGAGCAAAGCTGGTGAGTGAGATAAGAGAAGAAGCAAATGTGCAACTAAGTGGCAAGGAGCATGTAGGGCCTTAATGGATTCAAGCTTCTTCTCACTGTCACAATACCTAGTTTCTGTGCAACACAAAGTTGTACGTACCTGGTGCGTTGAATTGAGCATCGGAATATAAAACGAGTAGTTTTTTAATAGCTCATTTGTATGTCAAATGCTTCAGAAACCTGTAAGCTTTTATTGCTTAACTATTGACTGTTTTATGTAGGATGTGGTGAAACAAATTCGCTCCACTCTTTAACAAGGGCTTCAGTATATCAAAACAAACACTTATAACAATGCAGAATAATGAAATACACATACTATTAAACAGCCACAGGCAAGTTATAAGAGGATCTACAACATTGTATTTGGAAGAAATATAACACGACCATTAGGAAAACTCAGGACAATGAAAGAAGCCATGCAAGCTAGTAAATATTACTCCACAAAAAGCTTTGGTGGTCAACAGATTGAAGGAATTTCCTTTATTGCTAAATATTTAAGTCCTTGAATATTTTACATGTACATCTAGAGCTGCTTTGATGCTCTCAGAGTGCCTTGTAGTTTATGTTCTAAGTAACCAACATCTACTCCGCGCTCAGACTTCAAATCAGTTTGAGCATCCTTCTTTGCAAAAACAATATACAGGGGCCTGCCACTTAGCATTTTCAAGCACAGCCCCGACTTCAAATGTCATGACATGGATTGATCTTCCTGCAATTGTGAAGGTAAACATAACAAACCAATAAAAATTGCATCAGATAGAATCCAAGAAGGACATCAATTGGAAGAGCATCAACATGATCCCTCAAATCCAAACCTAACATGCCTCCAGACAAGAAAAGGTTAAGCAACTAGTGGCTTATGGTATATTAAATATTAGCGCTCAAAGAAAAGGAAAAGGAAAGATTAGACCTATGGCTTCCTTCAAGATGACAATTTCCTACAGTTATACTCCTCATGAAGTATGGACTGAATGACAATCGGGAATTCACCTCACTCCCTAGTCTCAAGTGTTCCCAGTATCCCAAGAGTTTATTTGACATAAGTAGAAAAAGATCAGGCAATGTTTGTGTATCCTCCATACAAGTTGTTTCATTGAAAGCACAAAACAAAGACATCTACATTCATCAATATTTAATACATATTATAGCTAATATATCACAAATTTCAATACACTCAAAGACAAGATATTCTCCTGGAATGTTCATCCAACACAAACAATCCAGTCAATGTAAAGTCCAGCATATAGAGCCACAGCAAATAGGTCTCAATATATTAACAACCTTATCTTGGATAACTTTTTTTTTTTTTTTTAATTTTTCCAACACTAATATACCTAAATTGTGGTTCAATAATCTATGGCCAACATATTAGGTTGTTTACACACTAATTCTTGTGTTTGCTGCAAGTAACAATATTCAAAATAGAAGGATGAGCTTAAATACAATAAGTTATTCAAAAGATCTGATCCATAAGATGCTTTAGCTTCATTGTGTTACAAATTGGGAACTATGGTAATGTATGTAACTAATCTTGTTGATGTTGAACAAGAAAAATGTTGCAGTGCCTCACATCTTAAATCATAAGAGGAAAAAATGGCCATGTGCATCCTCCTTAAGTTTTTCCAAAAACATATTAACACTGTCGAGCAGGCAGTAAAACCTTTGTATTTCCCAGAAACTAATGAAGTACTACTAGACCTAGCTTGGGTGTGCACACCATAAATACCAGAAATCGTCTATGACATTTTCGATAAAATTGCCAGACATTCTGCTTGAAGAACAAGCCATATTCTTTTTCCAATAACTCAAACAATTACTAATTAAATCACGGAATAATCTATTCAATTTGATAATCCGCACCATCATTAAAGAGTATGGATAATAAAAATAACAATAACGAAAAATATCAGAATGTAATTACCAGTGTAGAAAACCCAGTGGACAGGCCGCTTGGTGACAACATCTTCGTAATACCAAAGGAAATCAACCTTCTGCCACACGTTGCAGAGAAAACCGTCGACTTTCTCCTGGCCGAGGTAAACGGCGCCGTCGAGCCAATTGGGGCGGAGAATGCCGACTTCCAGCTGAGCCGAGCGGCACTCTTTGCTGGAATCGAGAGTGTAGAAAAACGAGGTGCCGTTATTCCACTCGACATCGTACAGAAGTTTGCCGAGCTGGTCTTGTATGATGTTGAAGTTTCGGCCGTTGGGCCAATCGTACCAGAGGTCGATGAGACTGAGTGATCCACTGTTGTTTACGAAGAGAATTGAGTGGAATTGGAGGGGCCATGGCGTCGGCTTAGGGGACTCCGCCGGTGCAGCCGAAGCTGAGGTGGCGGCGGCGAGTGGCACTAGGAGGAGAAGGATGGCGTAGGTGGCGGAGGAAGCCATTACTTTGAATTGATCCAAAAGCTATACCAGTACCGTTTGGAGACGACGTGCCGTACCAATATTATAACCATAGCACCCACCTTGTGAATGTTAATACCGTTCAGATTTGGCCCCGCTGAAGATAAGGAAATTTAAAATATTCAAAGATTGTGTGTATATTTACCGAAAAATATTATATGTTATTCTTAATTTTTATGTAATTATTTATATAAAAATAAGTAAATTTAATATACTTATAACAGACACCACAAAAATCAATTTTCTAACCGTTTTAATTTAGTGGATAAAATTAAATAGAATGTAAATAACATATATACCCTTATATATATATATTTTTTAAAATACATATTAATATTTTCATTATTGATATTCTTCATTATTTGCACAAACACACATTAACCATATATTCAAATGAATCAAAATAAAAGTTGAAATATTTGTAAGTAATTGATAATGTAAAATAGAAATACAAATGATATAGAAAATATAATTATTATAAGAATTACACAATTAAATACTGTATTCTTCGTCGAAAACTAAATCACACACATTTGGCCAACCAGGGCCAAACAGAAAATATGGCGTTCAGCTAACAGTGGCCGAACACACAGCATAGTATTCAGCAAATCGGGGCCGAACATACAACATGATGGCCGAACACTATGCTGTGTGTTCGGCTACAGCGCCGAATGCCATATTGTGTGTTCGACCTTGGTTGGCCGAATGTGTGTGCGATTTTAATCCTTTGAGACAAAATACATGATTTATTTGTCTAATATTTATAATAGTTATATTTTCTATATTATTTAGGAATAGTGTGTTTGTGTTTAGAGTAAAAAATGAAGAACAACTATAATAATAATATTATGATTTTGTTTAATATATATATAAGGGTATATTTGTCATTTACATTATATTTAAATTTATTCAAAAATTAAAGTGGTGTGAATAATAATTTTTGTGGTGTGTTTAGAAACACCCTTATACTATTTATGTTAAACTAATATTTTTTTCGTGCGTTGCATGACTTATAATATAATAAAAATAGTAATATAGCTTTTAAAATAAAATAATATTTATAGAAAATATGTTTTTAATAAAATTGTTTAAAATAAAAATGTCTCACAATATAAAATATAAAAATATAGTAAATATTAAAATATACACTCTCTACAAAAATTATATTTAAACTTAATAATTTTTTATATATGCAACATGGATATCAAATTGAATATCACAAAAAGATTTAAAAATTAGAGTGAAGAAACAAAAAAAGAAAAAAGAAAAAATTGATTGGATGGTTTACTTTCTAAAAATAGAAAGAAGATTTAGGTCGAGAAAATGGTAATCTTGTAAATATTCTCAACTATCCTGTTATTATATAGATATAGATAATATCATATAATATTGATATGTATTCATTTTATTTGCAAGATTAATAATTAATAGTAAATATGTATTACATTTTATCATATAATTTATGAAAACTTAATTAATATTTAAAATTGATGTAAATAACAAAATACAATTATCATATTCATAATAATAAAAATAACGGTAGAGTGTTCATATTTAAGCATACTTTTCATTTTGTTAAAATTTTCATATTTTTTTATTTATTCTCATTATAAATAAGTCATTATACAGTCTCATAATCTAAATATTTGAATCATTTTTTGTGTAATTTAACTTAATGTTATATTTTATAATAACTAAAAAATATATGTTGATATAATTAGAGAGATTGTCACTAATGAGTTAGTATTTTTATTAATTAAACTAGTAATTTCTCCCATGCGATGCACGTCTATTTATTTTTTATCAGTTATTTGTTTAATTTTTAATGAGATCTCAATCCAAATATTTTTATTTTTATATAAATCAATTTATTGTAATTTAACTTATAGGATTTAAATTGAACTACGAATATTTAGAAGTTTGTTTTGATCTCATAATAAAATAATTAAAGTAAAAATAAGTAATAGTATAATATTTTTTATTGCTATTTTTAGTAACTATTAAATTGTGGCTTTATCAATCAAATTATTTTATTATATGTTATATAAAAATATATATTATATAGATTTGTATTAAAAAAATACATATCATAATTAAAATTAATTTAAGCAGAAAATTTGATTTCTTCTATTTAAGACCATACTTCTCTTTATATATATATATATATATATCATAATTAACTAAAGAAAAAATATTTTATAATTAATAATTAAATTTAATGTATTTATTGTGTCTATATATGTGCAATGTGGATATCAAATTAAAAATCGTGAGAATTAATTAGATATTCTTCAAAAAAAATTTGAAGTTGAAACAAAAAAGTTCAACTTTTTAAATTTTTAATGAAAAATAAAAATAATAAAAAAGATAATCAAATAAACATATTTTGATAGATAATAACTTGAAAATAATGAATGTCGTGGCTTTATCATTCAAGTATATATAGATAGATATTGATATTGATTTGCATAGAAAAATAAATACTATAAATAGAAAGTAGTTTAGACAAAAAAAAATCATAGAAAAATAAATACTATAAATAGAAAGTAGTTTAGACAAAAAAATTTCATATTTTTTATTTAAGACGATACTTCTCTTTATATATATATATATAGAATATTATAGTATACAAATTTATTTGAATATTCCATAAATTTCACCGGTTCTACACTAGTATAATATATTATTTTGTCTTTTTTTTTTACTTATGTATATATATGTAGACTAACAAATGGATATATAATAAAAAATATAATTCTTATTTTAAAATGCATGAAGTATATTTTTTATATATAAAATTACAGTATTTTACATATACTTATCAATAAAATAATAAATTATTATATATTTTATTAATTTACTCAATATTATATTATAAATATATTTTTATTTTTTGAACATATTATAAATTTTACATCACACATGACAATATTAGTTAGATTATATTCCAGACTAGTCTTTCTCTTTTATTTTATTATAAGACAATTTTTAGTTGCCTATTTTAATAAGTTACAATGAGTGAGAAAGTTTGATAGGTAATGTTTCTTTTTTCACTTATGGATTTTTATATATCTGTAGATATAAATAGAAAAAAAAAAAAAAAAGTAAATTATGGTTGTAAAAAAATAGTAGTAAAAAAATAAGAATATGGTTGAATGTGGAAAATATGTATGGATTGTGGTTGATGGGACATCTATTTTTAAATAAGTGTGGTTGGATATAAATAAATTTTCAAATATGTAAACAAAATTTTATTTTATAATTATACATTTATATTTACTTAAAAATAAGTAAAATGAATCTTATTCGATTCGTTGGTAAATAACAAAAGGGTGTGATTAAATTTAACATAACTGAAATACTTGATTTCATTATTGGTAGAAAATATTAAATAGTAAAAAATATTATGTAAGATGGAAAGAGAAAAAGAAAGATTTTAAAGTTTGTGTATAAACTTAAAATGTACTTTTTGAATGTTTTGTACAAAATACAAATCTTTTTAAACACAATCTTTTTCTGATTAAAATGAAAATAAAACAGAATTTTTCTAACATCCAAGCACAATATCTATTAAGGAAACAAAACATTTTTGTTTAAGATTTATTATCGCGTAAATATTTTTCAAATACTTTTTTATACTAAAATAAGTTTTGTCGTAGAAAATTTCACATAAATTAAGGACACTCATAAATGGCTCAT
Source organism: Caryopteris x clandonensis (assembly GCA_028749325.2). Classification (NCBI taxonomy): domain Eukaryota; kingdom Viridiplantae; phylum Streptophyta; class Magnoliopsida; order Lamiales; family Lamiaceae; genus Caryopteris; species Caryopteris x clandonensis. The sequence continues at coordinate 6,963,068 of JAPYKT020000004.1, forward strand.
GTTTTCTTAATTAAGTTCAATAATTATATTATTTTGTTAATTATATCTTTATCTGTCTTCATAACCCTTTTCAATATGGGCAATTTTAGAAGATCAGCTTTTGAATTCCTAAAATAATATTCTCTGCCATTCTTTAAAAAAAAAAAAAGAATCTAAGTCTAATTTCTCAAAAGTATAATTTTTGTTCTTGGTCAATTTAATGAAAGTATAACTTCTAAAAAACTATAAATTCGCACTCACAAAACAAAATCTTAACTTTCGAAACATAATTCATTTTTTTGACAAAAAAAGTATTTTTCAAAAATAACTTTATTTTTTCTAAGACAGAGTAACAAGTTATTTTGAAATAAAATTTATGTAGTTTTCAATCAATGCAGTTCAAGTTTTTCCAAATAACTCTTAAATTTTGGTGTAATTTATATTTTTTATACTGTTAATCTATATTTCTTAAGGAAACAAGTATCAAATTGGATATTACACTGACTTGAAGAGTAATATCCTTCAATTGAAAAATGTTTTTTTTTTTTTTTTTTTTAATACTATTTGAAGAAACAATAGTACAATACTTTCCCAGTGGAAGTATTACAATCGGATTATCAGATAGCCTCACACAAAGCTTTTTGCATTGATACAAATGAGTTTGCTCATTGACGAGTGAATTTACACGCGCAACAGCTTACTCTTCACAGTAAGTGTCTCGAGATAGTGAAATTGGGAATGCATATCAACATGTAAGAGCGACCACTTAAACGAGTGATATTATGATCTTGAATGCTCATAATCAAGGCAAAACATCGTCCCCAAAGCCTACTCTTGGTTGCGCACAAACAACCCAGTCACCCAAAAAAAATTGATGAGGGAGGGAGGAGGGGGAGAGAGAGAGTTGGGATTATAGTATTATGTTGATTGTATAAATTGAATTGGCCAGCCCTTCTCTTCCATATGCAGCTGAGTTGATCAAGAATCTACATCACTGAATAGAAATACAAGCAAGAAGCATGTAATGTAATATTTTCACGTCTACACAAATGCTTCCAGCACTGCGCATGCACCTGAGCCTTCACCAAAATCTCATGTGCCAATTAAGCAACAACAAAGGGTAAATTACCCCTCAAACTTGCAAATTTTACCTCAAAGTTCTCATTACACATTGCAACAGGGCATCTTATCTGTCTAAATATACTTCAACCCTGACAGATATTGTTGTCCGGAAATCAAATACTGACCTAAGGAATATATAACTCCGAGAAGCCCCAAAATCTTTATCTTGATAATATCCGTCATTATAACCGACGGAAGATTGAGTGGTATGGTAAGCAACGGTCTCGAGTCAGCTTGTTTCGTGAAGCTCCAAACAAAACGGTTGAAAAGGATATGGCTAGGGAATGTCAGAATAAGTAGGGCCAGATTCTTGACCGCAAATATCCAATCTGGGCCCCCGATATCAACACCCCACCCTGTATTTCCATGCCACACATCTTCCCATATACTGTACAAAGAAGTCAACACCAAATAAGCAGAGATAGCTAAACTAACAGGGAAGTACCTCTGCTTATCACCAAAGCCCGCAAAGAAATCTGAATCCTGGTTAAGAAGCAATAGAACAGGAGCCAAGAAAAATATAGCCCGATTTGACCCCCCAGTAAGATGCATATTCAAGATCAAGCAGATAGCGAAACACATAATAGTGGCAACATTACCAACTGCAGGCATCCAAGCTCCCTCTGCAGCCATCTGTTTGATGGTAAATGTGGGCATAGTCGAGGCACGACGTTGCTTCATAAATCTCAACCTAGCAGGAACAGTGGCTGAACTGCTTTCGCCTGACTGACTGTGCCGAAGCCCGGATCTTTCCCCAAACTTTTCGCGCATCAGTGAAGCCAACTCGAATTTTATCTCAAGTGCTATAAGCATAAAGATTGCTGCGTATAAACCAAGAAGAGACGTCCTAGCGCCTTCAATAGCAAGTAGGGTAGCAATCTTGTTGTCCTCCTCTGTCATATCTTCAACTCCGCTCTCTCCTAGCCAACTCTTGTTGATTCTCACCTGACCCTCGAGTAAATATGTGACTGGAAAGAGGGCCACAATCAGAGCAAACACCCAAGGGAGAAGCTTAGTGCTGGAAGCGGAAGGTAAGTGAGTGAAAACCACAAATACAGAAGTGCAGACCATAGTGACAATGATGAGGGCGTGCAAGACTGCTGCCTGCAGAAAGTACTCTGCAGATATGTAAATTCCGAGAGCAATCCCAACAGCGATGGCGTAAAATGTCCTCAATTCAACAATGTATTTTATGGGAATAATGGAGGTAAGACCAGCCAGAGTGAGAAGGATTGCTGCAATTAGCAACCATGATGGCCATGTTGGCTTCGATGCCATGAAGCCGTAAATGGAAATGTCATCGGCAGATTGACGTGCTGATCGTATAAGGTCGGAGTGGTAAGTCCATGCAAGTGGAATTGGTGGCTGCATCATGATGAATAGCAGACCAGTTGCAATAACCAACACCAAGTATCTCTTAGCTGCCTGTAAGCCAAATGGAATATCATAAGTTACGCTAATCAGCATTGTGCTCTTAATATTAACAAAAAATGAGCACACATCAATTAATATTTTAAAAGTCATATTAAGACACTGCTACTTGAGTATGTGGCATAAGGAACATTTTAATGCTATGTCTTGCAATTAACTACAACAAATAACAAACCATGTGAGCATTAAATGACATGTGATGAATGAAAATGTCGCATGAATTGATAAGTAGTTAATATATGCCCCTATCAATTAGTAAAACTAGATCGAAATTGAAATCTAAAGACTCTCAATTTAAAAAAACTTCATCTATCTCAGAAATTCAGAAATAGGGCACGACTATGGGTTGCTCAGAGTGGGAATCAAGCAAATGAACACTAGCTACTTAGAACAGTACCTGTAAGTAATAATCTTTGGGGCACAAAACCAATCATGGAAGACACAAAAATATGCAATTAAAAGAGAAATAAAGAACGGACCATGACATGAGAAAAGTGCAGGGCAACAATCGGTACACAAGCTAAGCCTGTCAAGAGAATACAAGAGCCTAAAAGCAAGCCATCCGATGGAGGCCTCCCATTCCACCATTGAAGGGCTTCAAAGATTGTTTCACGACAAAACCAGACAGATAAAGCAACAACACCAGCATGTGCATAACCTTGCCAAGGTTTCATCTTTGATGCTGATTTTGATTTCTCCCTGCAAGGCAACAGTCACCGCAACATAACACATTATGTTTCAGTGGAAGGAAAATCGAAGCAACATTAACAATACAAAAGAAAGTATTGCCAGTACTTATATAGCAGCAACGGAGGTGATACTGCTAACAAAAGAACAGCTGAAACCCACAACACTGCCTTTGACGCCATAAAAAGCATTGATAGCTTCGAGGAATACAGACAAATAAGAACCCAAACTGCCTTAGATCCAATTCTGCGGTCCACGGAAAGTCTCCTCACAATTGCCAAACCCGCAAAAGTAGTCATGACAACCATATAGCTAGGATACATCACATCATCATCCATTCCATAATAGTACACATTTGAATAGTTAAAAAATTTGTTCTCGATATAGCACACCAATAATGCATGGCCAATCAATCCAGCTTCAGACAGGAAATGAAGTTTTGGTGGAAGAACAGCTAAACCAGGAACCGCCATTGCCAGAATTACACTGCCAAATATAAGCTTACAGAAGGACTTCAATGACATGCCTGCTATCCAAATATTAAGGTCCCAATAGTTATGCACCATGAACCAAGCAACCATAAAGCTCCCTAACACAACAAATGTAGAGTATGATGACAGGCTCTTCTTTGTGAAAAACCGAGCCAAACAATATCCAGCTACTGATGGGAGAGGAAGCAACTGTAAAATGGATAATAAGGCATTCAGTGGTATACCATATAGTAATACAACGTTAAGGAGAAATGCAGCATTACAATGGAAGTTAGCCATTTCCAAATTTGGGAGATAACTCTCTAAGTTGTTCTCATACCTGCTATACCCAAATAAACCACTATTAACTATGTAGTTGTTCCATGGAATTCTGGACTTCAGGATATAAGGTCTTGAATTAGTAGATACACCCTGAAGGTAATAGTAAGTTTTGAACACAAATGCAGAAACTCCAAAACTACAAAGGACCGATTTGACTGACTCTCACAATTAAAAAGCACTAGTTATAATGCACCGAATTTTCTTCATATCTCCACATCAAGGTTCAGAGGATAACTAATGAGAGGACTTTTTAATTTTTGGATTCACCATGACAAAGAAGGTTCCCAGTAATCAATGGCTTGTTAGATAAATAAGCCAGCATGTGTAAAGAAGACAGATAAAGAAGATTTCAAAACCATCAGTTGGTTGCCACTAAAGTAGAAAAGAAGATGTGCATCTCTACTACCATAATTTTTCCAAGAATTTAGATAAAATTTAATCTTAAAGAGATATAAAATGGCAAGAAAATATGCACTACTTAAACAGTTGATGACCATTAACGCGGCATAAAGAAAAACATATTTGCCTGATAAAATTTTCAAGCATTCTCTAGAAAAATTCCTTTTCGTAGTCCATGTCCCCTCAATACTAGTCCACAATATTACCATTCATGCAACTCTATTTTCTTAGGCAACTAGTCAGCATATAACATTATTGGAAAAAGAATGCAAAACTTAATCAAAACAATTTAAAGACAGATGGAAACAAAAAATATTTAGCTCCACATAAATACCTCTTTTAGCATTAAGTAAACAGAAACAATTGCATAAGAGTTCTTAAAGGAAACATCCAGATGGTCAACAATAGGGGTTTAGCGTCCCACAATTATACTACAAACAATAGCACGAAGTTAAGATAACAGTCACACAATAAGCATCATAATCAAGAAATATCACTTTATTGGATAACTGAAGCTGCAAGCAATTGGACTATGAAAATGCATACCAGAATGGGAAATCCCACAACAATTGCTCCAGCAGCACTGACGATGATAGCCAAAGCAGTGAAGACCAGTGAGCTGAATGCATCAGAAACCATACCGACAGCATAAGTACCAGCAGCAGCTGCACCTCCAAGCATTGTAATGGTGACAAGCAGATAATTCAGTGGCGGTGGAACATGAATGTACCGCCCAAATGAATGGAAAACAACTCGAACCTCCAGGCATACAACAACAACTACCAATGCCACAGCACCATTGGAAAATTGAATGCTCTTCAACTGATGTTCGTTCTTAGAGACCCACCACAATGCCCCTCTCGTAGATGCATAAAGTTGAAATAGAAAGGGAATGAAGAAAAGGAGAAACAAATCACAGACTGCAGCACTAGATGAAAACATCACCAGATAGTGCGAGGCAATGTGGAATAATAAAGGAACAAACAGAAGGCTCAAGGTATGTACACAGCTCTCAAGCTGGCCAAGAATGAAACTATCCTCAGGAACCTCACCTCCATGGTAATTCACTTCTTGCTTCAGTTTGAAGGAGGATACGCGAGGAATTGAGTACAGCCAGTAGAAAATGCAATTAAAAACCATGAGATAGTAAGCAGCATTGGACATACCAACTGCAGAGATAGTCGCCCAGGTAAAAAGTGCGGAAGCAATTAGCGGAACACTGGCGAACAAAAGGCGTTCTAGAGCAAGCACAATGGTGGGATATTCGATTTGTATCCACTTGAACTGTAGCGAAATCCAAACTCCAATTAAAAAATTCGCCAGTGCACAAGTTAAGGCAGCAAGGAGAGCAAGCGAAACATAATTGAATGTATAGTAGAGAGAGGAGCTGAAGAAGAACGCAATCTGTGCGGCAATGAGGGAAAACCAGACGGAGAAGAAGGAGCCGGATTTGAAATTGAGAGAATCAAGGATGTAAGCAACCATTAGTCCGACAACTAGCGTAGCGACGACCGGTGCGCCACCGAGGTCGAGGAGGAAGGCAGCGGATGGGACGAGCGCGATGGCAATTCTACCGTTGTGGACGAATGAAGAAGGGGAGAATCGAGAATTCTTCATGGAGGAGGAGCTACTGCGGCGGCTGCTTCCGGCATAATGGACGGTGGTGGAAGGACTAGGGTTAGGGTTTTGGTCGCCGTTATAGGAGGAGGTGGTGGCGAAAGATGGGGCGCTGGAGGAGGAGGGTATGTACGGGCGGAATGCCCGAGGCTGGAGCTCCGGCGGGAGCATTTTGGCCGGCGGCGGTGAATGAGTTTCGTGATCGGATCGGAGTGAGTGAAAGAAAGGGAGTCAAAGTCTGAGCTATGAAGATATTAGATTTTCATATTCGAGAGGAAAAAGGGAAATAAAATTTAGTTATTTAGAGGGACAGAATCGTAATTGCGCCTTCAAGCATGAGTGACGTGTTTCAGAGAACATGGACCATCGAGTGGGGAAAAGTGGGACCATCCTCAGCTATTGACGATTCACTGTCTGATTTTCGAGCAGATGCATCGTCAGATCGTTGTACAAGTCTTAAAATGAAATTAAGTTTTTTTATAATATATTTTTTAAAAAAAAATGAAAAGTTGAAATTTATATATTGTAAAATCAAGAATAAGAAAAACTTTACAAAATTTAAAAACTGAAAACTGAAAAGAAGATTCCAGAATAAACTAGAACGTTAAAATATAAAAAGCTTCTAGTGGAACACTAAAATACTGAAAACCAATTATGACATAAATTAGTATTTTTCGTTCATGATTTATAGTGTAATAATATAATAAAAATAGCAATATAACTTTAAAAATAAAATACATAATTATATAAAATATATTTTTAATAAAATTATTTTAAAAAAAATATCTCTTAATATAAAAATATGTTAAATATTAAAATATAACATAATTAATTTATGAAAAAATATTTTACATTTAAAAATTAATATATTATTTTTTTACATGCAATGTGGATATTAAATTAAAGATCATGAAAATATGATTAATTTGATGTATGTTTCATGTTATATAAATCAAGACGAATATTTTATGTAAAATATGAAATATAATTTTTATAGGTTAAATTATATATATATATATATATATATATGTTGACTTGAATGCAATAGTGGATTAAATTCTTATAATTTTAAGCTACAAATATACAAAATTTAAGCCACAAATATACAAAATTAAACAGATTTTCATAAAAAAGAAAAAATGTATTACACTATCTAATTTATGCAATTTATTGTTTTACATCAATATTTTTTAGTAAGTAAAAATATTTGCATTGAGTTGAAGGAATTAAGGTGAATTAGATTAGGTCTATTGTGTTTGGGCTATAAAATTATATACTATTCGTCTCATAATTTTCAAATAAATGACAATGCATTATAACGTAAAGAAACTATTTTGAACTGAATAACTTTTTATATATATTACGACTTTTATATTTTATATAATAAAAATACTATAATTTCATCATATACTATAGATTGGAATTTTTTCATCGTGCAATGCATAATTTATAATATATATATATATATTTAAAAAAAAATAAAATTAAATATTTTTTTAAAAATAACAAATCGTAAATCATCTATTATTTTTTTCATAGAAAAATATATAATCTATTTTTTTGTGCAAGATTTAGTACAATTAGACTAACTCACAATGAATATACAAATATAACTCAAATAATCAATCACAAAAATTGTATTTATTGAATCTCATATATTATTTTTAAATGTGCAATATTAATGTCACATTCAATACCATTAAAATAAAATTAATTTGATATACTATACATAAAAAAATTTAAAAATGAAATATATATATATATATACACACACACCCACATTTGTGTTCTAAATATTTGGAATTAATTTTTAAAATCAACCACGAGCTGTCAAACATAAGTTTTTGTTTTTCTTTTTAAAGAAAATTGTCAAAAAAATTGAAAATTGAAAATTCATTTAAATGAAATTATTTATAGGTAGTTCTTTTATTATATTATATTAATAAAATATATTATATTTCAAATCGACTTTTCATTTCTTTAAATACGGAAAAAGGAGGGGTGGCCTTCTTACTGAAATAATCCAAAAGTTGTTCTTCCTAATTTCGAAATAAAATTGATTTTTGACATGTCTAGAGGAATTTTTATGCGAGAATATTAGTCATAAATTGGATATTAAACATAATTATATATATTTTTTTCTATATTCTTCAGTAAATAATATATTTTCTATAACACTTCTGGAGAAAAACAAATGATAACTTTAAAACATAAACTTTCAAAAGTAAAAGTTAATTTTAAGAATTATAAATCTGAACAAAGAATAATTAGTTTTAAGATAAGCAAAATACAAATAAATAAATGTTATATAAATACATAAATATTAATCCCGACGACGCACCATCGTGAGACCCTTCCACACGAAGCTTCTGCCACGTCATAGCAAATATGTGCAATTTTAAGCCATTAGCCGACAATGCAGCTTATGGATAATTCAACCCATTCCTTTTGGGCCTTCAATTAAAGCCCAATGTATGTTTTGGTCATAAGATTGGGTACAATTTGATTAAACTGGGCCCAACAATATTTTTAAAACTCCAGAACAATTGTCTCTTTCCAATATCGTCAAAAATCATTCCATATATGGTATATATCTAGAATCAGAAGAATTCGGAGAATTAGAAAATTAGTCAAATATTTCTTTTTTCCTTTCTTTTTAGAGAGAAATATTTGATTAATTGTTATAATAATTGAAGAAGAAAAACTAGATTCATCAATTAAATTCAAATCAATCATTCCTTTTTTTGGTAGAGTGAAATCTTTACAAATTGAAAAAAAAAAAAAAAAAACCTAACTTTATAAATTATTAAAGATGAGGGAGTCTCTTGTGCATTACTTAAAAAATATTATTATTTTTCTATGGTAATAAATCAATAGCAATATTTTTTAAATAAATAAGTAATACTTTTTAATTAAGCAAGTGATATTGTAAATCAGATCGTATAGTGCAACTAATGCATATGAGTTCTTGCGATTAAAGATTTATCATATCATACATTCTAAACAATTTTTTTAAAATGGTTTTTTTTTTTTTCTTATTAGTTTTCAATGCATAAAATAATAAAATAATTATTTGTTTATGATAGTTAATTCAGACCCATATTGATACATACAAATAAAACTTTGTAACCTTTCTTTAAACCCTAACATATAAAATATAATAGGTTTACATAAATTATGAGTATTTATGAGTATTTTTAATTCTTTATGTTTTATATAAATTGTTTGTAATGCCAAGTAATGATGTACCCCTTTTCTAAACTTAAAAATTCGTAAGTATATTTTTGTCAAAGTAATTTTCTTTATATAAATTGATTTTTCCATTAAATTATTACTTTTGTAAATAAAAAATATAACATAGTTAAAATTGCTATAAAAAATAAATACCATGCAATATACGAGAGAAAGAAAAAAAAAAAAGGAAAACTAGTTGTTTTAGTAGGAATTCAGTTTGCTGCTGGCTTTGATCTATTTTTCCTCCCATCTTTCGTGCTAAGCGTTTTACTCAAAGAATATGAACTTGATAAGTGGTGGGCATACATTTTATTTTTGGGATAGAAAATTGGTTTATTAAATAGGTGTCAAACTTATTTTAACTGATTTTTCAAGTGGTTAAATATTTAATTTTGAAGGAATTAAATATTGTAACTAATCTACATTCCGAGTAGATAATTGTAGTGAGTTGAATTTCTCAAATTTGATTTTCGGTGAGTGAGAAAATTAATACTCAAAGCTTATGTGTAATTAAATGACTTTCACTTGTGGGTGACCAAATAGGGCCACACATGTGCGCGCTCGGCTCGGTCTCGGACTCGGATTCGACTCGGTTCAGTGGAGTTGAGTTTTATTCGCACGCACCTGGACAAGTGGATGTCCAGGTTCATGTAACTGTCAGGAGTTAATATCTTGAAGTTATGAACATCATAATTGGGGAGTAACCTCCGGGAGTTATTTCTCCCGCACGCACCTAGACAGGTGGATGCACGTACGTACATGGATAAGTGGATGTCCATGTTCATTGTAACCTCCGGGAGTTACTTTTTCCACACACACCTGGACAGGTGGATGCACGTATGTACCTGGACAAGTGAATGTCTAGGTTCATTGTAACCTCCGGGACTTACTTATCAGGGGTTTGAATGCCCACTAACTCCATAATTGGAGCCTGTAATCCCCGATTGGATTTGATGCCTATATATAGGACCATATCTGCATACAAAAAATACACTTGAGAAACGCTTGAAAATCCTGCATCCATATTTTCGAAGATCATAACATATTAGTGAGCTTCTAGTTCTCACATTGCTCTAGTTCGTTGGAGCTTCTGGTCTAGTGGTGCTACTACCTAAAAGACAAAAATCATTTCATCTTTGAAAACAATACGTCAAACCGTGAGCACTAGCCGGAACATATTTGTTTTGTGGAGAGAGGTCTTCCTCTACTCGATTTTGAACCATCCATTTTTCGATCATGTTCCGGTGTCCAAAGTCATTCCCGAAGTAAAGAAGTTAAAGGATATTGTTCTTCGTTACCTTCACGATCCGAGAAATATAGGAGTAAATCTGATATTTTTTTTTTTTTTACTCTTGTAAGCCATTGTTGGATGTTATAACCAACATCTTTTTCTAACTTATGCTTAATAATCACTTCATTGACTAGCCATTGATTTAGTTTTGTGCTAATGGATGTACTTTTGAAGCTTGATAACAAGAGAGCTAGTATGTTCATTTTGCCTATTCTAGTAGAACCAAATATAATTACATAAAACAGCAAAAAAAAGAAATGTCATTCATATCGACCATAAGAAAGATATTATGTAACCACAATATTGGAGAAGGTTGTTCAAAATAAGATTTTCAACATATGGCAACCATCCAAATTTTTTGGGGTCGCCTTGGTCAATGGACTATGGAATATTTCTGCGTAGTTGCTTCATTGTCCTATGGACAAGGAATATGTTCCTTTCCAACCTACAAACAAATTCAATCTCGCAGCTGAAAAAAATATTTATCGATGTAATTACGACATATTCCTGTCATACTTGACATGAAAGGTTCTTTCTATATGTGGCTTACCACCTGGCACTATAAATACTCTCATTCATTGATAATAAAAAAAGAAAAATTCATATTCTTCAATTCACTCAAAGTTCAGTATCTCTCAATGAAATCTTGTACTTGAAAGAAAACAACTTCAGTAGCGCAAGAAAGATCATAAATAGCAAGGATAGTAGCTCATCACTTGGCCGAGCTAAGGAATGAATTCTACTGCTTTCTTTTATTTTTCAAGCTTTAGTGCTACTGTTAGCCCACATGACCATGTTTTTACTTGATAGTCGTCCTCAACATAATTTGCGCATCAACAAGGGTTAATGCATATCTTTAACAAAAAAATTAAAAAAAATTGACAAATTCAAAAATCAAATAAGATTCATTGGGATTTTTCTACCTTTTTTTTTAATTATTTCATATTCATATTAAATTTTTATTTAATTTCATTATTTTACAATTTGTTTTTTGAAGAATTACTTTATTTTTATTTTCAAACTTGTCTATGAGCGATAAATATGTTATTTATCGAAAGTTGCAAGTTTTTATGTTATATTATTCAACTGGTTTTGACTTGGTTATTCAAAAATGTCCTTTGCCGTGTTAAAAATATTTTAGTCCACCCAATCACGACCAATTCATTTTTTTTTAAATAAATTATGTGAAAAATGACAGGTTATATAATATATGTTATTATCTTTAACAAAGCTATAACCCCTCAGAATCCAAGTTTCGTTTCAAAGTATTTAAAGTGTTTTTTGTTTTCTTTTTTGAAAGTGGAGCATTTAAACACCCTAGACTTAAAAAAAAAAGAGTGTAAACAAATCAAACATATCTTAGAATTGTGCACCATATTGGTTACTCGAAAAATTATTTTACTTACATAAAAGTTTCTCAAATTCTATGTTTATTTTTTAGTTATTAAGGATGTTGTTAGGGGAATAGTGTAGGTTATGTTTATAAAAGAAAAAAATTGTGTGTCAAGTGAATTAAATGACAAATGTCAATGATAAGGAACAATTATCTAACATGTAAAAGAATTTTGTAGGTTTATTATTCACAAAATTAAAATTGTGAAGCAGAAAGAGAGCAATAAACTGAAAAGAAGTTATAGTTTGGAATGACGAATTTACGAAGAAGCATGTGGACGGATCCAACTTGAGTTAAGCTTGAAATTCATTCTGGTTTATAAAGTAGGGTAGAAATGACGTATGCAGGTAGACACGTGCAAGAGGTCTATTATGGGTTTCTCCCTCACGTGCACTTGAGAACTGCCTTTTAGTTCTTTCTCTGGTCTAAAGTCTTTCTTGGGGAGGAGTGAAAATAAACCATAGTCAAATGTCCAATTTTATAGCCGCAAAAACCCCTTTTAATCTAAATAACAAAAGGGACTCTCTCTCTCTCTCTCTCTCTCTCTCACACACACACCCACGTTTTTAGTATCACGCCTTTTAACACTTTCTTTTCAACGTTACTGGGGCCCACACTCCCATTTTCACTTTTTACTTCTACGTATTTCTATCCCAATTTCGGTCATCGGTCAAATACTATTATTTGAAGAATTTAGGCTATGTTTGGCTATGTAGAATAACAAATCATTCTTTTACGACTCTAACATTTTCTTTTTTTATAAAAGTAAATATGATGCAATGCTAATTAATTGAACCGACTTATTAATAGGCTTTTTTTTTTTTTTTACAGAAATAAATCCCTAAATAAAACATTTTTGTTTTCGTTTTACATAAATCAAACCAAACAAAGCCGAGTGATATCCATTACACACTTCAAAGGCAAAATTAAGGTTTGACAAAGACTATGGATCTTTTAAGATGGAATCAGTTTGATTCTAGTTTAAAATAACAAAAAATAACAAAAAAAAAAACATATTTTTTAACCAACTTAATTTAAATCTGTTAAAAAACATACATATTCAATTTTTTAACCAACTTGATAAAATATTACTTTTTTTTATGAAGAACTATTACCTTTTGAGAAATATTCGTCAATTTTTTAAATTTTGCGAGTTAGTCACTCAATTGCTTGTAAAAAGATTCATGAATTTGGTGCATAAGAAACCAACTCTTAAGATTTTGTTATCGACTTACATCATACGCACAATATAAGAAACAAACTAATAATTAATAGAATTTAAATATTTATGTCCATGAACACGAGTATACAAGAAAATAGTAAAAAGTACTTGGGGAGCATCTTTCTATGCTAAATATGTATAAATTATGATTGCATTTGAATTTATTCATAGAAATTAAGATAAAAATGTATGAAGAAAAATAATTTACTACCAATGGAAATAGAAGAATATATAATAATGTGTAGATAAGTGAAAGTGGAGAAAGATTGTGTGTGTGTGTGTGTGTGTGTGTGTGTGTGTTATGATTGATTGAATGGGGATGGTCAATTGTGTTCCTATTGATGCTACTAAGTAGGTGTATCTTCCTAGTTAATGCTTGCATTCAACTTTAGTTTTGCCAGAACATGCACACATTTGAAATTTGTCCTAATTACAGATTCATTTACATTTTAATATTACAAAACTCAAGTTGTTAACAGTTGAATGTCTTGGTAATCACCAAAGTTTGATGAAAAGTAATCCTACATCTACAAAGAAATCAATCCTCCCAACATAGGATCAAATTTGAAAAGGGATTTGATTAGTGCACTATTTTTATGACCGTACAAATGACCAGATCGATCTCGTCATCGATTAACGATTCCGAACCAATCTCGTCTTGACGATCGTACTGGCGGTCAAACTAAAAAAGTGGCAATCATGTAACGACCCAAATATTTATTTAGAAAACTATTAATTTACTACAAATTTTTAATAATAAAAAGTAAAATAGGTTACCAAATAAAAAAAATAGTAAATAAATATTAAGGAATTTCATCCTAATGACTAGGTCGTTAAAGTAACCCTACTACATTAAAATTTATAGCAGCGGAAGATATAATTGATTTATAACATATAATTAAATAGTAAATTACAGTTATAAACAAGTAGACACATAATATATGCTTTGGTAAAATTAAAAGAGAACCCTATGGCATAAATTTTATCTAAGCACTACAATGAATTACTAGATTTCATAATACTACATTTTTGTATGTCGTAACCTCAAGTAATTATAACCAATAATATATTTTCAAAAACAAAATTAAATAATAAGCAGTAGCATAAAGACCTAAACAACAAGAAATTGATTTCTCATGCCCATTAACCCAACAAACAATTTAACCCATACGAATAAATAAATAATAGTATTCATTCTAAAATGAGTTCGTAATATAAATCAACCTAGTCATGCCACTAATTAAATAACTATTCAATTTAGAAAACTCATAACTTCATATAATCAAGAAAGTAGGCATAAGTATTTGTTTCCTAAGATAAGTTTGAAGAAAAACATAACAAACCCTAATAAAATTTCAATCGTTTATGAATAAAACGTAACCCATAATTCAAAAAAGAGAATAATAAAAATATGCTTCATCCGCCTGCTCCCGTCGCCTTGACAAACTCCCTATCCTGAAAAGTAGGAAGGTAAAAGGGGGTGAGCTACACCCAGCTCGTGAGGTTCAGGCTTGTCAAAATTAAATATAGAGTAGTAAAAGCATAGAATGAAAGCAACATGAGCGTATCAAATCGTAACATTTCGTATCAATAAATGGCCAACGTAACATAGGTGGATCAAATTAATGATCCCGTATCAGTTTGGATCAAATTAATGATCCCGTATCAGTTTGGATCAAATAATGATCCCGTATCAATTTGGATCAAATTATGATCCCGTATCAGCGTATCAATTCATATAGCAATCATAACATACTTAAACATACAACATATTTAATAATGACATGCCATAAAAGGAACCTCACCTGATGTTCTAAAATACCTAGATCATTCATGTTGAAGGAATGCTAGGTTGTATTTATAGGTTTGGCAAGATTTAAATCTAGATGTATCTTTTAAACAAAATCTGTATCTGTATCTAATCTTCTAACTAATTGAGAGAAAATATCTCTTTTTTCCTAGCAAAAGGCTAACCTCCGTACCCATAAGATTCTAAGAAAAATATATCATATCTTGACTGAAAATTCTATTATATATATATATGGGCTTAGAGAAAAGTAACTTACGGTCCAATAATCCTAATTGAAACAATAATAAGCCCACGTAAAAATAAAATAAAATTAATCAAGAAAATTAAATATTGCGTAAAAATAATCGGGTATTACATTCTACCCTCGTTGAAAAATAATTTCGTCCTCGAAATTTCATAACGTACCGTGAGTATTGAAATAAGGATATTTAGCTTGCAACTCGTCCTCTCGCTCCCATGTAGCCTCTTTTTCACTATGTTGGCTCCATCGTACTTTAATAAGTACCGTTTCTTTATTTCTGAGTTTTTGAATCTTCCTCCCCAACACCTCTTCTGGCTTCTCCTCATACGTCAAATCTTTGTTCATCTCCAAGGTAGAATAATTGACGACATGGCTGGGGTCGTGCACATATTTCCTTAACATGGAAACGTGAAATACGTTGTGTACAGCGGAGAGTTTTGGCGGTAAAGCTAGGCGGTATGCCAAATCTCCAATACGATCAAGTATCTCAAAGGGTCCCACATATCTTGGTCTTAACTTTCCTTTCTTACCAAAACGAATCACTCCCTTGATTGGAGAAACCTTCAAGAAAACTTTCTCACCAATTACAAACTCAAGATCCTTTCTTCGTTGGTCGGCGTACGACTTTTGTCGGTCCTGAGCTACTTTTATCCTCTCTCGTATCTTCTCTACTACTGCAACGGTCTCTTCAATCATCTCTGGTCCCAAAAGCTTCCTTTCTCCAACCTCATCCCAATAAACTGGTGATCTACACTTCCTTCCATAGAGAGCTTCATACGGCGCCATGCCAATAGTTGTCTGATAACTATTATTGTAAGCAAATTCTACTAAAGGCAGAAAATGTTCCCAATTATTTCCCATGTCTAGAACACATGCTCTCAACATGTCTTCAAGTATCTGTATTGTTCTCTCGGACTGTCCATCAGTTTGTGGATGATAAGCAGTACTGAAGCTCAATTTAGTTCCTAAGGCCTCTTGTAGTTTTTTCCAAAAATTTGACGTAAAACGGGTATCTCTGTCTGACACAATGGATACCGGTACTCCATGTAATCTCACAATTTCACGCACATAAATTCGAGCATATTGATCCACTCTATAGTTCATCTTTATCGGAACAAAATGTGCTGATTTAGTGAGACGATCAATAATAACCCAGACTGCATGATTCCCTTTCTCGGTACGTGGAAGTCCTACAACGAAATCCATTGCAATATGTTCCCACTTCCATTCTGGAATTTGGAGTGACTTCATTAAACCCAAAGGTCGTTGGTGCTCCGCTTTCACTTGTTGGCAAACCATGCATTTGCTGACGAATTTCGCTACATCATTTTTCAATCCTTCCCACCAAAAGGTTTTTCTCAAATCTTGGTACATCTTTGTACTACCAGGATGTGCTGTATAAGGCGTATTGTGAGCTTCTCCTAAAATTACCTCTCTTAACTCCAAATCCTTTGGCACACATATCCTTCCTTTATAGTACATTGTACCATCCTCAGCAATAGTGAATCCTTTGTCTTCTCCGGCGAGTGTTTGTTCCTTCATCTTTGGGAGAAAATCATCACAAGTCTGGCCTTCCTTGATTCTTTCCTTTAATGTTGATTTTACTACCAAGGGTGCCATTATTGAATTCACAGTCTTTGGTGGTCTCACCACTTCAATGTTCAATCTTGAAAACTCATTGGCTAGCTTCTCTTCCTTCGTCAAGATACACGCTAACTCTCCTCGAGTTTTACGACTAAGTGCATCAGCCACTACATTGGCCTTTCCAGGATGATAGTGAATTGTACAATCATAATCCTTCACCAGCTCTAGCCATCTTCTTTGTCTCATGTTTAGTTCCTTTTGTGTGAAGAGATACTTTAGACTTTTATGGTCGGTGTATATTTCACACTTACCCCCATAGAGGTAATGACGCCATATCTTTAAAGCATGAATCACAGCAGCTAACTCAAGATCATGTGTGGGATAATTTAACTCGTGTGACTTCAACTGTCTTGATGCATAAGCCACTACCTTACCGTATTGCATAAGTACACATCCTAACCCTTGTTTGGATGCATCGCTGTAGATCACGAATTCCTCAGTTGGGTCTGGAATCGTAAGTACTGGTGCTGTGGTAAGGCGTCGTTTAAGCTCTTGAAAACTATTTTCACACTCCTCATCCCAAATAAACTTTTCTCCTTTCCGTGTCAACCGAGTCATAGGTGCAGCTATCTTTGAAAAACCTTCTATAAATCTTCTGTAATAGCCAGCAAGTCCTAGGAAACTGCGTACCTCATTCGCATTAGTGGGTGCATTCCAATTATTCACTGCTTCCACCTTGGTCGGATCAACCTCAATTCCTCCAGATGTGACAACGTGCCCAAGAAATACTACTCGATCTAGCCAAAATTCACATTTACTGAATTTCGCATACAATTTCTCTTTACGCAGCGTTTCCAACACCCATCTTATATGTTGCTCATGTTCTTCCTTGTTCTTTGAGTACACGAGTATGTCATCAATAAAGACTATTACAAATTGATCCAAGAAAGAATGAAACACTCGATTCATCAAGTCCATGAAAACTGCTGGTGCATTACTTAATCCAAACGGCATGACCACAAACTCATAATGACCATAACGAGTTCGAAATGCAGTTTTAGGAATATCTCCCTCTTTAATCTTCAGTTGATGATAGCCTGACCTTAAATCAATCTTGGAAAATACTCCCACTCCTCGGAGTTGATCAAATAAATCCTCGATTCTTGGAAGAGGATACTTATTCTTTATTGTAAGTCTATTTAGCTCACGGTAATCAATGCACATTCTCATAGAGCCATCCTTCTTCTTTACAAACAAAACCGGTGCTCCCCAAGGCGAAACACTTGGTCTAATGTAACCCATATCCAATAGCTCTTGAATTTGAACCTTAAGTTCGTGTAACTCTTTTGGGGCCATACGATAGGGGGCTTTGGAAACTGGCGCAGCTCCAGGTACCAAGTCTATAGTAAACTCCACTTGTCGGTTTGGGGGAATTCCCGGTAGACTTTCTGGAAAAACATCTAAAAACTCTCTTACGATTGGTACATCGGTCAATGATGTTTCGGGGGATGAAACACTCATCACATTCACCAAGAATCCTTCACACCCTTCTTTCTTAAGCATCTTTACAGCCTTCATTGATGATATAACACGTATAATAGGATTGGATTTTGCCACGTGGAAGATTATTTCTACACCATCTAGTGACCGTAGAATTATCCTTTTTTCTAAACAATGAATATCAGCTTGATATCTACCCAACCAGTCCATACCCAAAATAATATCAAAATCGTTCATCTCAAGCATATATAAATCAGCCTCCAAACCATGTTCATTGACATAAACAGTTATTCTCACCAATGAATCAGTACTCATTGATTTACCCGAAGGTATACTGATTTCGAGTGGCTCCACTTGCTTAATACTTTTATATGCACACATAGCACAAAATTTTGTGGAAATAAAGGAATGTGTAGCACCTGTATCAAAAAGCACTAAAGCAGGTATTCCCGCAACCAGTAACATACCTGACATAGTTCCTGGCTCTTGCTCTGCCTCCTTTGTCATACCAAAAATTCTAGCTCGTCCTCCTGAACCAGTGTTTGGGGCCCTTCCGTTAGGTCCACCTTGATTCACTGGACATTGTGATATGACGTGTCCTGGTTCATGACAGCGAAAACATTTGTTTTGTCCACGTAGACACTCGCCTCTGTGCTTTTTACCACACGTGGGGCATGTCGGAAAGTCAGCTTGTGGTTTAGGCCCAAATGGCCCATCGTTCCTCCCTCTTTTAATCTGATTTCCTCCTTTTCCTTGGTTGTTTTCATGCCACTTCCTTTTATTGGAACCATCCACTGCCTTGTGCTTAGTCTTTTCCATGTCAATGCTGGCAGATATGTCTTCTGCCTTTGCTACTGCTTCAGCATAGGCCATCGTTCCAAGTCCCGCTAGATGGTGGCGAATCTCGGCACGTAACCCATCACGGAACCTTTGAGCTTTTCTTTGTGGAGTATCCACTAGGTGTGGGGCAAAACGACACAAATGATTGAATCTGCGTTCATAGTCAGTGACTGTCAAATTGCCTTGGGTGAAATCCATAAATTCTCTTTCCATCTTGTCCCGATACACCCGCGGGTAGTATTTCTCCATAACGATCTCCTTGAAGTCCTTCCAAGTAAGAGCAATGCGCTCTTCCTCGGATCTAAACCTCCAGTAGTCATTCCACCAAGTCCTAGCGTCACCTTTCAATTGGAACACAGCACAAGAAATCTTTTGGGCATCGGTGCATGACATGTACTCAAACATGCTTTGTAGAGTGAGTAACCATTCCTCCATAGCAGCAGGTCCCTCAGTACCCTTGAACACAGGGAGTTGAAAGTGACTGAATTGATTGATAACCCGAGCTTGTGTTTGTTCGGGCGTAGTTGTTGAGTTGATCGTAGCGCCCTGAAGGAGTGCAACTAGTCCCGACAACAACTGTTGTTGATTGTTGGGAACCTCATTCTGGGCAGCTTGATCTTGATTGCTGGAAGCAGATGCAGTAGTGTTGTCGCGTCTAGGTGCCATATTTCTATTACCACGAATATTCTAATTTGTGAGTTATAAGTATAAATATAGAATAAATCCTAAACATAAAATAATAAATAATTTAAAATCAAGCAGTAACACATTATTATATCACCTGATTCATATCCCAACTTATTCCTATTATTAAAATAGAAATGACCTTCGTAAATAGAAATTTATGTATGGATTGCATACATCATGCTTGCATATGCTTAAGCAATCATATATATATATATATATACATATAGGTACCTACCAACTCTCTATTCACATGAAATGGTACAAAGAGTCACGTGGACCATGATGGACATGGATTCTAAAGTTGACTTTTCAACTATGTGAGTAGGCCCACTGAAATCCACAAGGAATGGCCTTTTATTTGTTTTCCTTTCCAAAACAATCATAAGATCATATGCCGCATTCTGAGCAGACTAACCTTCAATATTACTCTATTTCTAATACTTAAATAAAATAATTAATATATTTCTCAGAATTAGATAAAATAATTACTGTACTACTACCCCTTTTTTTCTTCAGTTCTTCTTCTAGGCATTCAACGTGTGAGACCCATCTTATCTATCTAATTGATGCGACTACAACTCAATACACATAATACTAAAGCATAAATCTATGTGTCATAACTCTTATGCGTGCATAATAGGTCTTAAACAGGTGTAACCATATACATATCAAACTTGACGTGGATAACATAAATCATAACTCATTGCATACCTTTGGAGTTGTCGTGGTGAACGGAAGAAGACGATGAAGCATATAACTCATATATATATATACATATATATATGTATATATATATAATTTTTTTTTTCCAAACATTTCATCATAAATTCACAATTTAAACAAGTCTACAGAAACGTAAACCTGCTCTGATACCACAATGTAACGACCCAAATATTTATTTAGAAAACTATTAATTTACTACAAATTTTTAATAATAAAAAGTAAAATAGGTTACCAAATAAAAAAAATAGTAAATAAATATTAAGGAATTTCATCCTAATGACTAGGTCGTTAAAGTAACCCTACTACATTAAAATTTATAGCAGCGGAAGATATAATTGATTTATAACATATAATTAAATAGTAAATTACAGTTATAAACAAGTAGACACATAATATATGCTTTGGTAAAATTAAAAGAGAACCCTATGGCATAAATTTTATCTAAGCACTACAATGAATTACTAGATTTCATAATACTACATTTTTGTATGTCGTAACCTCAAGTAATTATAACCAATAATATATTTTCAAAAACAAAATTAAATAATAAGCAGTAGCATAAAGACCTAAACAACAAGAAATTGATTTCTCATGCCCATTAACCCAACAAACAATTTAACCCATACGAATAAATAAATAATAGTATTCATTCTAAAATGAGTTCGTAATATAAATCAACCTAGTCATGCCACTAATTAAATAACTATTCAATTTAGAAAACTCATAACTTCATATAATCAAGAAAGTAGGCATAAGTATTTGTTTCCTAAGATAAGTTTGAAGAAAAACATAACAAACCCTAATAAAATTTCAATCGTTTATGAATAAAACGTAACCCATAATTCAAAAAAGAGAATAATAAAAATATGCTTCATCCGCCTGCTCCCGTCGCCTTGACAAACTCCCTATCCTGAAAAGTAGGAAGGTAAAAGGGGGTGAGCTACACCCAGCTCGTGAGGTTCAGGCTTGTCAAAATTAAATATAGAGTAGTAAAAGCATAGAATGAAAGCAACATGAGCGTATCAAATCGTAACATTTCGTATCAATAAATGGCCAACGTAACATAGGTGGATCAAATTAATGATCCCGTATCAGTTTGGATCAAATTAATGATCCCGTATCAGTTTGGATCAAATAATGATCCCGTATCAATTTGGATCAAATTATGATCCCGTATCAGCGTATCAATTCATATAGCAATCATAACATACTTAAACATACAACATATTTAATAATGACATGCCATAAAAGGAACCTCACCTGATGTTCTAAAATACCTAGATCATTCATGTTGAAGGAATGCTAGGTTGTATTTATAGGTTTGGCAAGATTTAAATCTAGATGTATCTTTTAAACAAAATCTGTATCTGTATCTAATCTTCTAACTAATTGAGAGAAAATATCTCTTTTTTCCTAGCAAAAGGCTAACCTCCGTACCCATAAGATTCTAAGAAAAATATATCATATCTTGACTGAAAATTCTATTATATATATATATATGGGCTTAGAGAAAAGTAACTTACGGTCCAATAATCCTAATTGAAACAATAATAAGCCCACGTAAAAATAAAATAAAATTAATCAAGAAAATTAAATATTGCGTAAAAATAATCGGGTATTACAAATCATCTTTCTCTCTTTTTAAAATGTTATTGCATTTATTACCATTCAAATAAAATAAATAATCACTTGAAAATTATCCAATTATATATATATATATATATATATATATCAATTTCGAATAAAAAGAATCACAACTCAATAAATAACTTAAGAACATAGGGGTCTAAAATGAAATCAAATGGTTCATAGCCATATTCTATAATACTATACGCGTTGAAGCTATCTGAATCCTAACCATCCGCCAACATATTTTTTATTTTAAAAAAATTGAATTCTATGGTTTTTCTGAATTATCTGCTTCTCCGCCTTCTGTTATTCATTCAATATAGTTCTTTCCAATTCAACCATAAAAATGATTAATTATATAGGATGTTAGGGATCAAATCAAATATCAATTTCAAATCTATGACTATACAACAGCAAAACAGTTACAGAAATTTACAGAATTGTCATTTTTCCGCCCAAATTATTTTTCTATAATTCTCACTGAAATAAAAATAAAAAGTTTAAAAAAAGTGCTCGCACGTGCATTACATGTGCTTTTGTGAGGGTGGAATTATGGTGTATTTTTTTTACCAATCACATTTTTCTACTTTTTTTTATTGAACTTTTTCGTCTCAAATTTGAAACGTTTGTAATTTTTTCGTCGCATCTCATTTTTTCATGAAAATATATTAAATTTAATATTTTTCAAGATCTTTAATTTGATATCCATATTGCATATATAAATTATTTGCAAAAACCATATAATATTATTTAAGTTAATTGTAATATATTATGATATTTAAAATATTTTTAAAATTGTGAAATATTTTTATGCAAACTAAAATTATATCAAAAAATATATTTTATATATTATGAATTTTTTAGAAAAATATATTATTATCTTATAAAATTACTTATTTATTATATAAAAGTGACAAAATCTCACACAACACAAAATAAAATACACAATTTAATAATTGTATTACTATTAATTAAAATATTATTTAGGTTAATTGTAATATATTTTGATATTTAAAGTATTTTTATATAAAATAAAATTGTAAGATGTTTTTACGCAAAATAAAATTATATTAAAAATATATTTTATATATTATGAATTTTATTTTAGAAAAATATATTATTATGTTATAAATTATTTATTTATTATATAAAAGTGACAAAATTTAATAAAACACAAAATAAAATGTATAATTTAATAATTGTACTACTATTAATTATAATTTACTATTATATTATTATAATTATTACAAATTGTACAATGGGAGAAATACTAGTTCAACTAATTGAACTAGTTAGTCCAGTTCTGATATGACAAGATTGAATTCACATCTGATCAAAATAATTTATATGTGATATCTATGAAGATTTCATAAAAAAATTAATGATGTAATTATTTTATTTATACATGTATTATGTATAGTAGTCATAAACATTACATATGTGAAGCCCATTACAATTTAAAAAACAACAATCTACTGTGAGAGTCTGAAGTTTGAAAAATACTATTACAACTGCTCTTGACTATACTAGGAAAGTCCTTAATTGGTAAGTATAAGGAATGAGCAACTTTAGCCAAACGAGTCTTGCCTGATTCCAATATGGTTTAATTTGGTATGATGGTCCGACATCATGTCATCTTTCTTATTAATGATGTTTTTTTTTTTTTTGTCATTTATTAATATTATTCGATGTTAATTCTTCTATCTAAAATCTACAAATGTGATGTTAACTATATTAACATGTGTTCATAATGGGTAGGTGAACATTATGATTTAAATTAAATAGTGAGATAAAATTTGAAGTTGAGTGCAACATTTGAAAACAATTAAGGAAGAATCTTAGAAATACGAGGCAAATTGAAAATGTGGTGTTTGTTGAAAGACTTTGAATGAAAAACTGAAGAGTGGAAGGCAGCGAAACATTTCCCCCTGAATTTGGGAAATAAGCATCATTTTTCCAGTCTTAAAATGAATCATTTGGAGCGTTTTTGGGCAGAAAAAATTCACTTTTGAGACCACATGCTGGGTGTTCTGAAATTGTGCTTTGACTGAGTAATGCCTAGAGCTTAAAATCAAGAATCAACAAAAAAAACAAGGCCTACCTGAACAGGACTTTTTTTGTCCTTTGGAAGCCTACCCCACTTTCACTTCTCAACTTTTGCAAATGGATATACATACATATATATATATATACACACCTAGTTTTCTTTTTCGAAACAACAATTAATCTTGAGAATACACCCTCGAAGTAAATACTGATATATTATACGACACATTTTGACATTCAGGAACAACACACATATATTATTTTTTTAAGAACATTCTATCTTTCAATTTTTATTTTGACTACAGTCTTTTTTTAGTACGACTCAAACCTTTAATTAAAGCCGGAATAAGATTCAAACTAATCATTATAATTCTTCAAAAGTTTCACCATGTACTTTACTAATGCTGTCATACATATCTAGTCAAATTCTATCCATTTAGGCTAATGCTTTGTGTAAGTACATATGTCATGCATTCGTAAGATTTAGGAACTAAATTAAACAACACACACAATTCAAGAATTGGACTGACTAAAATTACAAGTATGAATTAGAGTTATACCCCCTACAACTCGTTTCAATTATTGAAGAAGTGGTTCCACCATAGTTTATTCTCAAAGTTGTTCTTACATACATTCTATAATGTCGCAAACTTTGTCTAGTTCAACTATAATGTTCTTGCCAATTCCTTTGTCTGAATCTCTCACAGTTAGTAGTTAGTGTGAATACAAGATCCAAACCCATATTTTATTTTAAATTACCCATGTAAAGTATTTATGTATGTGTGACTGGGGCTATGTGTTAGGTAGTAGCAAGAAATATTTTTTAATAAGTAAAAGACAATGCATAGGTGCCCCCCTCACATGGAACCCAATTAATTACCTTTTTGATCTCTCTTGTTTTATGTTTTGGTTTAGATACCAAGAAAATCCAGGGTTATGCCTTAATCTCCATGAATAATACAAGCTTGGAAGATATAGAAAAACAAAAGGGAGAAAAGTAAGCCCAGTACATGGTATTTGGATTAGGGGAAAAGTTGAGGAACATGCCATATTGAAATAATGAGGTTAATTTTGCCTTAAATTGGATGCACATGGCCTTTTCATTATCATATTCCCCCATTATAATTTCCCAGGCCCCATTTTTCCTCTTATTACTAAATTCTTTCTATTTTGGACTCTTTCTTTTTCTTCTCAACATGTTTTCTTGAAATCACATAACATTTATCTTTCTTTACACATGTAATTTTCTTGCAAACTCTCTCTTGCCTCTTCCATGGTAAAAGAAACAAGACTCGGGGATAGGGTCAATCCCGAGGGTAATGTTGGAGGCCACCCTCTAGGACCCGTGATTTTGAGATGCCCCAAATTTATGTAGCACCTTATAGCATATATATTTGTACACATATATAAACAAAATTTACTAAGTTGTTTTTATAGCACAAAAAATACAAAATCTTCCAAATAGTCTTTTACTTATAAATTGTATGTGTACAAAATTTACTAAGTTGTTTTTTTTTTTTTTTTTTTTTCTCTTTAGCCATGAGCCCCCAACAAGTCAGGACCCTGCTCTGAGGTGTAAACAATAGTATTGTGTTTACATTATTGCAGTGCCTTAACTTACAGGATATGCATCGTGTGTCATATTTAAAAAATAACAAATAAACGATATTTTTTCCTTTGTGTGTTATACATTCTATGAATTTTCTATACATTAGAATTATAATTTGGGTTCTCCACTAAAGTGTGATGTTTTGAGTAATATATGTAGTTATAATCAAATTAAAATTGAAGTGAAAATGCCACCCAATCACATCATTATGATAAGCAAAAAAAGGGCATTATTATAAGCAAAATATATATGTTTGAAGTATGGAAACCTCATAGAAGAATGATTAGAGTAGTGAGGCCAATGATTGCTAGCAATCCGATTGAAATCATGATTGTATCACATAGTTAGAATTGAACAATCATAAGTTGTAGTTATTATTTTTTTAATTTTTTGGTAGTCTTCTTTTAGACGTGCTAAAAGTTGTAGAAATCTCAGGAGAGTATGCATGCTTATAATGCTTATGGGACACCCCTCTTCTAATCAAACTATGATCATATGATAATCCAACCTTTTTCATTCCCTCCTATGATTAGTCATGAGAATCAAGATTCACATGCCAAGAAAGATTTCTTCCAGGGCTCATCATGTAACAATATAAGTATCTATTGTATGTATAAAGGACGGTTAAATTTGTATACGATATCACAATCATATCATCATGTGCTTGTAAAATATTGAATTATATCTTTTATTTTGTGTTTTATCTCCCGTTGCAGCTGTATCAATGTATGTCACATGTATTTTATGAAAATATTTAGTACGAACGAGTGAAATTAAAACACGGGATAAAATACAGAAACTTGCAACAAAAACCTGTTGTGTGCATTGAATTGTCCTCTGTTGCATTTTCATTATTCGGGCACGTTGAAACTTCCAAAATAGGTCATTCATTCAATCTAATAATTGGAGGAATAATGTTTGATTTGAGTAAATAAATTGGAATTAGGATATAATGGCATTGGATTCAGGGATGCATATGGCTAATAATGATGCATGTGATGATCAATCCAATTAGTTTAAACCCCTGTCCTGATGACCTTTTGGAGGTCCATGTTCCACTCTTCCCTTTTCATTACTAAATTCTTCAAATCCATTTTATTGTTTTTTTTAAAAACACTTAGCAGACCCTCCTTATTTAAACTCCCCCAGCCCCTGCTGCAACAAACCATGAACAACAACAACAAACAACTCAACTTTCACAAGTTCAACCATTGAAAATACATCTTCCTCTCTCTCTCTCTCTCTGCCTCTCTCTCTTTCTTCCTACTCTCTGTTCCTTGTCAGGAAATCTCACTTTTCATCAACTGTTAACATTATCTTTGTCAGGGCTGTCTAATCTACCTGTCTATCGATCCCTTACATTCTTAAACTACGCTCAAAATGGAAAGCATGAACAAGTCAGGCGGAAGCGCCCCTTCGCCCTCAAAGAGCAAAAGGAAGGGGAACCAACAGCAGCAGCAGAACCAGCAAGATTCATCAACAAACAGGTTTCTCGGTGTCAGACGGCGGCCGTGGGGCCGGTACGCGGCGGAGATTAGGGATCCCACGACGAAAGAACGCCACTGGCTGGGCACCTTCGACACCGCAGAGGAGGCGGCCTTGGCCTACGACAGGGCGGCGAGGTCCATGCGCGGCTCCAGGGCCCGCACCAACTTCGTCTACTCCGACATGCCGCCTGGTTCATCCGTCACTTCCATCATTTCCCCTGACGAAAGCCGCAGCGATTTCTCAATGCTCTTCGTTGATTCTCAGCATTCCGATCATAATCCGGCTGAACAGCAGCTTTTCTTCGGACAGACCGAGCTCAGCTCTAACCAGTTCCCGGGTTTTCAGCTGACGGGCGACGCCTGGAACAATCAGAGCTACCCGAATTCTAACTTCAGCGTGTATGAGCCGCAGGTGAGCAGCAGTGAATATCAGTATCGCCCGCAGCCAAGTGTCGCCGCCGCAGACCTGCCGCCGCTGCCACCGGACATTACTAGCAGCTGCTACTCCGGGGAGCCTCCGGTGCTGTCGGAGCTGGGGCATGGAGTACTGAACGACATGAGGTATCTGGAGCTGTCGGAGCAGCGGCGGAGCATGGATGCAGCACCTTCATACGACGTCGGAGAGGGTTATTTTGGGTTCGACAGCGATTCCATGGATGGCGCCAGAAGTAGTTTCTCCGGCTTTGGATGGTTCTGATATTCTTCGCAGTTTCGATTTCGCAGATGAAAGAGGGTTCTTATTAATTCCACTATTTAATGTTTAAAAATTACTGTCGGGGAATTTGTGCTGCTTTGTCGGATTTAGAATCCATGTGTGTGTTTTCGATTGTTATTTTCTTTATTATTTTTTTTTCTTCACTGTAATGCCATCAGCTTATATAATATAATGCATTGAATGGTTTTTTTTGGAAAAATATGTTGCCATCTTTGGGTTTCAATTTTAATTTTATTTTGTTGTTATATATCTACATCATAAAAACATGGAAAATATATTTCAATTATTTATAAATGTTCGAAAAAAATCTTTAAATTATTCATAAATATTTGAAAAAATATCTAAACTATTAGGTATGATGGAAAGGTTCATTGATAAACTATGTATTGATTTAACATATAAGTTGTTCAGAAATACTAGCTTATATGTCTATTGAGTCACTCTTCTTGTCACTAATTGACTTTATTATGATTGATTCTAATTTATAATTATATTTTCTACAAAAGATGTATACATTATATTTATTATTATCTTTTTAAAAAATATTACATCAACTATTATAAATTGTGACTTCATAAGTTAAATTTTTGGGTCTGTCAGCCCATTGTAAATTAGTGTTTTCCAAACTAGGGTAAATTGTAACCTTTGATTTCTTTGTTTTATCGATGCGAATGGTAAAATGTTTTGTTTTTTTTTTCTCTTAGTAAGTTTTCTCTTTCAATTTCATCTAATGTTGTTTTGTTTTTTCAGTTTGAGAAGGAAAAAAAAAAACAAAAGCTACTATAGGGAATAGACCTATGTGAACGAAGGAAATTCTTACCTTTAAATTTATAGAATTGTGAATTAAAGAAAAATAGTAAAATTGTATGTTGTTTATATATTATATAAGGGAAGTTTTAACGTAGATGCGGTATTAATTTTAAAAAGAAACGTAAATATAATATTATGTTGTGAAATAAAAAATAAACAGTGAAATTGTATGTTGTTAGAAATGATTGAATTAATGATTGTCAGTTAGAGAGAAACTTTTGGTTACATTTTGAAAACAAGTGCTTATAGCTTAATTTATCACACTTTCTTCTACAAGAAAAATTGAAGTAGATCTGCACATTTTGAGGCTTGCTTCACAAAATTCACATTATTCAACACGTACTGAACTTTCATCTTAATATCTAGCCTCATCTAAATTAAAAATCTTGGCTGAATCTATCAATTTCTTGTTTGGGCAACTTTACAGTGATGCTTCGTCTATGAATACGAGAAAATATATTCTCCACATTGCTGATCACCATTCAACAAATACAAAGTTGCTCATCTGGATATTTAGAGGTTGTTTGTTCTGGGATGTAGGTGTTCGTAGCACATTTGAATAAGTACATAAAAAATTGTACATTTAGATAATAATAAAAAGTTATATTAGTATTGAGATGAAGTCGAATAGAATAAAAACTATAGGTGCAATATCACATCAGTTATAATCAGTATAGTTTGAATGAGAGAAGATGTCCGATTCTTCATCATACTTTCTATTCAACAGCATATCATGAAATTAATTACCCAATATTTAAGATACTTGTTTGTGTCTTCCATGACATGTCATTAAAAAAAAAAAACACACACACACACATACAGTATATGCATCATTAACCTTTGTTGATTGAACACAAAAGGCTTATAATGGCTTGTCTCAGACTTGTTTAAACTTAAAATTTTTTTTACCATTTTTATCACTTATATCATCGTCACTCTGCAGATGAGAAGCAGTGGTGGTCGATGGCCAGACACAAGGCATCAATCCACTGTAAGTTGGGTTCAACATGCACTACCAACATGTCATGATTTTATACAACTCACTCACGTCCTTCAAACCTTCCCCCTTTCGCCTCAAATTTTGTTCAATAATAGAAACTTGAATTATCATTCACGAGTTGATTTATGAACCTAATAACAGTGGAACATACTGCATCAATCCAGCATATAAGAACAAGGTTTCATAAAGATTGCAAGCTGATAATCACACTCGCCTCTCAAAAGTCAAAACAATTTCAAAGTAAGAAAATCAATTTTACTTGTGAAACACAAGCCAAAAAAATTTAAAAAAACAAAACAAAATGCAACTTTATTACAAAGTTGATAAACCAGCATCGAAATTTTTTTTTCCAGAAAAAAAGTGAAATGTATACCCATCTGGGGTTAGTGGCGGCCATTAATATATTAACTCGCCGCTCATATCATACCCCAAAGCATTACCCTAAACTGTGGTCTCTAAGAAAATCGGAAGAAAATATAGCAGACGGAGAGAGCTAATATCTACAGAGCATAGAAATAAGCAAACTCTGGATCTTACGAGTCTGGTTGCTCCGATTTTACTGGCAAGTGCGATGACGATGCACAGCTTCCGTTCTGGACGTTTAGGCTGTTAGCAACCACAGAGTCTGTCACCAAGCCCACATCAACATCATCAAAGTTGAGGGTGCCTCTGACCACCTTCCTCGTATTTCTGAGAAAAAATGGTAATAAATCTGTATCAATGAAAAATCAGACACCGAGGATCGGTAGAGATTACTAGCAATAAATAGAAATTACCCATTCAAACGGTTATTTATGGCAGTAAGGTCTTTTGAGGGGCTTTGATAAGCGTGGGTGCTTTCACCCACACAAGCATAGTAGCTTCTGGAGCTATGAGAGATTAATGCATCCATCTGTAAAGTTTATTGATGAGATCAATAAATGCAAAAGCAGGCCAAAAAGAGTTTGATCAGATTTAGATAATTTCTAGTGTTGTAACATGATAACAGCCTCATTTGCATTAGATAAACCTTCTCATATGACATAAACTAGAAAGATGCAAATGCAAGTTTTCTAACATAAAATCCTCAAATAGTGCAAATGCAACAAACAACTCCTCAGGCAGCATCATATTTGTATACTGAATGTAGCAGCGGGGTCAGTGTATCGAATAAAAAAATTCCATTCCCCATTATTTAAGCTGTGTGGCATTATGTGCACGATTACAACTGATTATGGTAGGTGGACTGCCTTAACCACTAAGCCATTATTTCCTTCTCTTTCATTATACTTCAAGCTTTATAATGATTAGCAACAGAGAGAGCATGAAAAAACAGTTAACTTTCCAGGATCTCTATACAAAGGCAAACAAAGAGTATTGGAAACAACTTCATACCTTGTTTGATCGTAACGGAGAGACATAAACATTATGAGCCGCAGATACTTTCTTAGGAGACATGTCCGGCAGGCTTGGGAATGAAGATGGTCTCGGAGATGATGGATTTGCACCTAATTGGCCAGGAATGATAATGATGTTAATACAATATGAAAAAAACAAGCTCGAAATTTTGCTTCCTTTTCGTTCTCCAAGATGATCAAAAGGGCAATTGCAAAAACAATCCACTATGAACACTAACCATTAATATTATTCTTGGCTTCAGAAGCATGAGAACTAGTCTGTGCAGATCCACCCGGAGCAAACTCAACTAGAAGAGGTTTTACCGCAGGAATAAATATTTCATTGTAAAATGTTATAATATCCACATGATCTGGACCAGTTTTCTGTATGAAAAAACAAATGAAATGTTTAAAAAATTGAAATAGAAACTCAGCACAAGTGGTTGGGCCAAAAGTAATATACCCCAGTTCGGCGCAGAGCTTTCCAATCAACATAGACACTACGGAAAACTTGGGGTTTGCAATGAGGTTGCTTTCTGTAGTTGAAAATGATTTCTTTGAATGTCAGGTTCAGTTGTGATATCTGCAAGACATGGCTGGATGTCAGAAGGTAGCAACGAATAGATGGATATCAGCCTCAAAGTTGGAGGGGGGATATTAAAAAAGAAAAAGAAAAAAAGCAGACCTTAGCAACTCCATAGAAGCAGCAGAGGATAATCTGATCAATATGTCGGTTAAAGAACAGAGTTGTCCGCTGACCAAGGATCTTTTGGAAGAGACAGTAGACAGTCTCTCTTATCTGCTGTGAGAGCTGTAGCCTTTCGACCATGCCATTAATTCTGACAGCAGCTAACTTCACAATCTAAATAAAAAGGAAAGTAACATTTTTAAACCGAAATGGGAAAATAATGACAGGTAGTCAGTGTAACATAAATGCGGGAGCTGCAGTGAAATGTCTAAATAAACTTGTGTAACTCGATGCGCCAAATTGCAAAATGACTGACACACCTGCTCGACATTACATAATCAGACACTCTCAAGAGAAATAACAAAAAAAATCAATGAAAGTAGTCAACCATGGACAGCAATATCAAGCACCCTCAGAAAATTTAATTTTGACATTCAGCTGCAATCCATATATATAGACACAACTTATCCACAACAATTTCACAGATTAGCAGCCTGCTGAACAATACTTTAAACCAGCGCTAGAATCTAAAATTTCATGATCTATAAATCATATCAGGTAAATTAGCATACATTACCTTGCTGAAGAACACATTGACTGCTGTTTCTGCACATGTTTCCCCTCCACCACCAGGATTGGGTCTTGTAGGACTAAAAAAAGTAGAATGATATACTGAAC
This sequence comes from Caryopteris x clandonensis, assembly GCA_028749325.2. Classification (NCBI taxonomy): domain Eukaryota; kingdom Viridiplantae; phylum Streptophyta; class Magnoliopsida; order Lamiales; family Lamiaceae; genus Caryopteris; species Caryopteris x clandonensis. The sequence goes on from JAPYKT020000004.1 coordinate 6,995,678, forward strand.
AAGAAGCCAGAGCACAATAATGCCACTATAACAAAAATTATATTAGACTTTCTCGCTTCTAAAGCTTTTGATGAAAATACCTGGCAAATGCAGAATGTAGAACAGGTGGTGGAAACTTAGATTTCAGATTGTTCAGGGCTAAAAAGCGATCCTTCACTGGTGAAGTAAATGAGTTGCGCTCAACTAATGCACTTCGGTATTCTGTACACATTCTCTTTGGGGAACGAATATCTCCATTTTGACCTGGAGAAACCATTTCAAGTACATCAGAGTAAGTTTTACCAACCGAAAGAACAAAAGACAGTTTGGTTCTGGGCAATACAAAGTAAATGGTGTAAAGGAATAATCTTTTCTCAAGATCTGATACAACATGAAACTGAAATAATTCATTACCATTTTTTTCCTGCTTCAGCAAGGATTGTGCAGGAGGCAAGACCCCACATGACAAGTTATTGTGAATGGCAATTGCATCCAAAGATGGCATTGGTTCAGCTAACAAGCCAAGACGACTTATTTCCGCAGAAAGTGCGGGTTTCGCTACTATCAGCGAGTTATACATTGATGAGCCTTTTTCCCAAACCATGCTCTCCAACAATCGTTCTTCTAGAGAATTTAAATGCCTTCTGAGTTCCCTCGGAAGAGTTTCTTCATGTCTGATGAAGCTCTCTATCACCTTACTGAGATCAAAAGCTGTTATGCCAGTTTTCTCCAAAACAGTTGGAAACAGCATTGTCACAGTTTTATGCGTGGCAAGAACAAGCTCAGCAGAACAAGCAAGCATACATCTGTGAAATCTCTCATTGGTAAGCAAAGAAGTTAAATTGTTTGCTTGCAAAATCTGGGACTCGGCTGTGCACAAAGCTTGCAGAACCCTGAAGTAAAGCTTCATTGCTTCCATTCGACGTTGTTCAGCCCATATGTTATCCATCAAGCTTGCATTTTGCCCCGGACCACAACTTGGAAAGATGGCCTCAAGTATTATTTGAGCCCTCCTAGTGACATCAGTAGTCACATCCCTGTCGCATGATGATATGAATCTCTCCAGCTCTGCCGAAGGTTTAGACGGAAGTGGAGTTATAACAGTTCGTAGCCATTTTGCAGTTGTCATGGCCGTGCTGACAGGAGTAGCTGCCATCTTGGACATGCCACCAACAGTAAAACCATTTGAATGGCTTGCAGGAGAGCGGTGAGGAGACAATGGGCTAGTAATTGTCTTTGCCGGGGAGGACATAGTATCAAGTTTCCTCTGAAGCATAGAAAAAGGTAAACATTATATGGCAAGAGAAATTTGTAGATTTTATATAACTCCTGGAAATTTAACTAGAGACCAACCTTAGTCCCAGTGCCATTCATATTTACAGCACTTCCAGATAAGCTCCCGGAAGGTATCAAGCTATCATTCTCATCTATAAAAATCCTTTCATCCAATTCATCCATATCAAGGATTGCAGCATCATGGTCCTTCTCCAGAAAATTTATACTTGATGGTAGAGATGATTCACCCATCAAATCTTCAAAGTAGACTAAACCATCTGCACTTGGACATGTCAATGATAACAGTAAATAACCATAAAAATACTCACTAAAATGAAAATGAGCAAAATAGACCAACCTGTAACAATATTTTCCAAGTTCTCTGGTTTACATTCAGACGCCAAGCAAGGTTTTTTCATTAATTTCTCAGTTATAAAGTAGTTCACTTCTTCATAAGTTTCCTTCAAGTCATCTTCGAAGGTCCCGTACATATGGCAAAGTGATGCAAGTAAATCAGCCTTGCCATCTTTCTTAACTGTAAGAAGCAACCAAAATAAGTGATCTTTTGACAAAGAAATAGTGCCATGGTAATTAATATCCCTCAGAACATATTATGCAATTTTTTTTACGGAAAACAAGAAGAAATAATGCAAGCACGAAATACCTATGTGTTCAGAATCATTAAGTTTGAGACTTCTGAAGCGAGCAGGAACATGTATTAGGAGGATTGCCTGCAAATAATGGTATAGTAAAGTTAGTCATTATTTAATGAATAACCTAAAATTTAGCTCAATACTGAATCTGAACAAAACAGGGCCAAATGCAAATTAAAGCACTCATAACTTCTGTTCATCTACAATACACTATATTATGTGTAGTCTGTAGTATAATATTTAAAAATTAAAAATAAAGATGCATCATACAATATTCAATGCTAGTTTCATGGCTACCCAAAATCAAGTACCACTTATTTACAAATAAAAGCATTATAATTGACTGACCAGAGCAGAAATTAGGCCATGAGTGCATGACACTAGGGTCTTGCAAGAGCGGAACACACGTTCGCGAAGCGCCAGAAAGAGTAACCATCCGAAACGATAATAGTCTGACCCATAGCCAGATGTACTCGCCACATTTGTATCATTGTCATTATCAGCGCCAACTGTAGAGAAAAGAAACTCATATGCTCTCTTGTACTTCCTAGCAATGAACATCAACAAAAATCCATCAGGACCTTGTACTAAGGGCAAAAGTGCATTATCATTTGTGATACAAAATTAGTCAACAAGGAAAACATTCACCATCTATGGCGACATGTCTCTTTATACAGGGAATTTACTGAGGGCGTTTTATTTCCCCCTTTTGCAAGGGGGAAATAATTGTGAAATATATTTTTCTATATATTCATGTACATTACCAGCAAGCAAAAATTATAGCACAAGGTACAGAGCTACAACAAGTATTAAGAAGACCATTTTTCAGAAAAAATATTCTGTGACCAAATTTAGAGCTAAAAGGTGAACTCCATTAATGGCAAAAAAAGTAAAACCAATAAAACATGAGATTTGAGATAATGGCAAAAATTATTATTCAGCTGCCTCCATTTGTAGTCAATTATTGAAAATATGCACATTTAGGTGTCATTTTCTGGGAGCTTAGTAAGTTTCATTAAGAATGCATTATAATATAGCTCTAATCCATTATAGGAGAATAGAACAAGAGCGATGAAAGTTTTTTTATATTTAACATCTAAGATGGATGAAGCTAATGTAAAACCTACAAAATCCGATGCAATTTCAAAGAGTCAAGTGATCAAAGCTAAAATTACATAAGAGGCAATAGCAGGGAATAGGATAAGGCACAGTAAACTCACTTGCTCAAGACAAACAAGTGCACAAAGTTTGCATGTGATTCCTTTGCCTGACAGAAAAATGGGAATAAGGCATAATCAAAAGTGGAACGATAAGAGAAAACATACTGAAAAGAATAGCATATGTAGCTTAAACATAAGATAAACCCAGATCAGTTAAGTACCTTGAGTCTCTTCTCCCAATCCCCACCATAAAGGTTACTCATAATGGATCCAACTTTGATCAGAAACTGATTAAGTTCTTTATAAAAATCCTCACCACTGCAAGGCAAGACGACAAAATCCATGATGACCTACAACTAAAAATTTCCAAAAGTGCAACCAAAAGATAAAATGATTTCAGATAAGAAGAAAATACTTGAGCTTAGCTGCTCTCATGATCTGGCATACAGTCAGTCCCTTCTCTACAGGGCCGCCATTCTCGCTAAGCCTTCTCACTGAGTAAAGAACAAATGCAAACCAATACCGTTCTGCTTCGTCCAGCTGATAACATTACAAATCAATAAGAAGTAATTAACAACCCACAACAGGCAACATTCCGTGAACAAGCATTCCAATTACTATCAGGACAATCAGAAAAGATTACAACTAGGAACAGGTAGATAGACAGGCATAAAAGGAAAAAGTAACAAACAAGTACCACGTACCGTCCCAGTTCCAAGAGCTGATACATTAGCCAACAGAAGATGCTTGCTTTCATCAAGCAGCTTTGTCGCTTGTGCCAAAAAGTTGTCGTCATCCAACCGTAGATCATTCTGGTTACAAGATGGGGTCCACAATTAATCAGTAAAGCCAACCAACTTAAATTCAAATGTAGAAAAACTATCAACTTCAATTAACTTAAAAATAAGAGACACACCAATTATTCTAACTAATGTTACTTCGAGTTGAACCAACAAAAAAATCAAAATAATCCACAGAAAACAAAGGAACAGGAACCATGAAATGGGGGAAATGAAATTCACTGTATGCTTGTTAAAATTTTCAATCTTTAATCAGCAGCAACTAATTCGCATATAATTGGAGGCAAGTAAAGTTCGTAATTAATGGATATGAAGGAATTGGAGGGAAAAACAACACTCGCACAGGCACAGACACAGACACAGACACACACCATGGATTACAATATGGAAAGGCAGCAGAAAATGGCAAAAAGAAATGCAGAAAAACGAAGGGGTAAAAGTTTAGACAAAAAAAAAGTTCAAATTAAAGGAGAAGAAATAAAAGAGGGACCTTGCAAAAATGAGCAAATCGAGCTTCAATAGTGGTTCCACCTCCATCTCCCGGACGACTTGGACTTGATTCCATATGTTTCAGATCTCTAATCTACTAAATTCACAGATCGCACAAAATTTAGCCTAAAAAATAAAATAAAACAAACACACAAAAGCAAAATAAAAGAAACCAAAAAAAAAAAAAAAAAACCCTAGTCAAGAAGACAACAGAATGAGACGAATTCAAATGGGCGAAAACAAAAAAAAAATGAAAAAACCTCAGCTAAGAATTGCTGTTTCCGATTGGAGCGGCCTTCAGCTTTGCTGTTTTCCTTATCCCTATGAATGAATTAGAGAGAGAGAGTAGTGAGAGAAAGGGGCTTGTTGTTTTGTTTTTAATATTTTTTTATTCGGCATTTAAGGGAAAATAAAACCCTTCAGCTCTTCTTGCGCGGGAAAAACATGGAACAGCATACCATGACATGCGACATGGGTAGTCATAGCCGACATACATACATGCCAACGCCAATGCACGTGCGACGCGTATGCCGTAAGGTTACTTTTAGCGCCAAAATTCCCGTATCCCGCCAAACCTAAAGATTCCCTTCTCTTTATGTCCTTTCTCAAGTAAGTCTGAATTTTCAGGGTAAAAATAGAAATTGTAGCTTCCAACTAAGATAATAAAATATGGTAAATAACTCTAAGTATAAGCTCCTTAATGTTTTTAATTCTTTTTATTTTTTTATTAATTTCTTGTTGTGTCCTCGAATTAATTTATTTTTCTTTTTTCTACGATTTCACATTTCCCTGATTTTGGCATTAACGGCGTTAATTTTTTTCCTTTGCAAAGAGAGAATGTTTGTTGAATTAATTAAATCATGTGAGAGTTTTTTACAATCATAAAACTACATGGGTTCATCCAAAAAAGTCGAATTTTTTAAAAAGAAAGTCTTCTTTTTTCAATTAAATAAATATAAAGTCTTCTAAAATTATAAATTCGTAGATATATAATTTTTTTATTTATTAATTCAATTTATTCCATTATATATAACTTATTTGTTAAATTTAAATTTTAGTTTTTCACTCTACAAATAAAACGAGCAATTAATTTTCTAAACAAGTTTTTGTTTTTTTTATGCGACAAACAATGTTTATGAAACAATACTTTCTTTTTTATTTGTTAAATTTAAATTTTAAATTTTCACTCTACTAATAAAATGAGCAATTAATTTTCTAAACAAGCTTTTTTTTTTTATTACGTGAAAAACAATGTCTATGAAACAATACTTTTTTTTAACGGAGGGAATATTTTTTTAAGTTTAACTCTTCTATTTATTTTGTATTTCATTTTATATTCTAAAATAAACCATCACATGTCACGTATTTAATGACATCACTAACTGTAGTAATATAATACTATTTCTGAAGTAATCATTTTAATTCAAATATTAATAATTTTAAACAACTGTCACTTACAAGAACAAATCATGTACAAATTACTATAATGGTACTATCCAATTTATCCAACTACAATACTTTGTTTTTAAAAATAAAAATAAGGAAATATCTTTAAGGAATTTAATATTTAATTTACATAGTAAATCGAACATGTTTTCCATTTTGCACCTAAAAAATCTTAATTAATACAAAGTTGAAAACTCATCTCAGCAGTGAAAATGAGAAACCCTATTGACATGGGAATCATATAAATTGAAGTTTTTAATTATTAATTTCCAACTATATATTATGATTATGAGGCTAATTATTGTTACTTATCAACATAATACTGAACTAAATTATTAGAATAGGACCCACTAACTTCAAATTATACCTAAAATGGATACAATTAAACTCAATCAAGCTGTCCATCATACACTAAGGGCTCGTTTGCTTGATGGAATAAAGATTTTATTGATAGGATATTTTTTTTTATATTTGTATAATAATATTGATAATTAGAAAAAAAATCTTGTTATTGTTCTCACATATGAGTAGGGATTCTACTTACAATTTTTCAAAACAAAAATACATCGATATTAAATGATGACTACCACCTACAAAAAGAAGGTTTACTAATACAATCTTGCATGAACTATACGTATCATATATGTAAGAAGACACAATCTCAAACATGAGGTGATTGATATCATTTAATTAAAAAAAAAAAAAAAACTAGTCTAAGCACAATAAACAAGAGCAAGATCTAATTATAGGAGTATAAACTCAATATTACACAGCAACCTTGATCCCAAAACTTGATCAATAAAGACATCCAACAATTTCAGTTCTTGTCTTGAAATTTGTATTTAATGTTTTATCTATTATAACATGTCTTACCATAAGACTTTCCATACAACATTACACCCAGACATTCATGAGTGAGTCTCTTTTATATAAGGTCTGTACGTTTAATTTACAATATTATTTATTTAACTATAAAATATTATTTTTTCAAGATAACTAAATAAATTATACTTAAAAATCTAATAAATAATGTTTTAAAACTACACAGATTATATCATACAAGAATCATGTTTGGTATTTGATTTAATGCACGAGATAAATTATAATAATATATAAGATATAACAAACCCAATAAAGCATAAAATGATCCCAACTTCCCACTGTGAATCAGTAAAAATTTGAAACTGCCCGACAATTCTTTGGGTGATTATCCACTTAATTCGCTGTAACTGCTCTGCATTATCCAACAACTGAAAACCACAAAATATTTCTATTTTCTATGTATATAAAAAGCCATCTGCACTCTTATCATTTCATTTCAATCAGTTACCATTTTGTCAGCAGAATAATTCCACAATCCCTCCGACCAAAATGGCATTCAGTACTCTGGTTAGTTTCTCAATCCATTTTTCCTTACTTCTTTCACACAATTATCTGCACTTACAAATCAAACTAGTACCATTCTTTAGGTAATAATAAATAAATAAAAACGACATTCTTCATTTTATACAGAAACAATGCAGATCAACAGTGCAAGGCCCATTCTCCACCCGGAGTTTGGCCACATCCACCACTCCCAAGTTGGCCGCTTCCGTAGCCGCTGCTGGTGCAGTCCCTCAACGGGCCGGGCTGTTCAAGGGCATGCTAGACACAGTGAGGCCTGCATGGCCCGTGCTTGCGATCCTGGCGGGTATGGTGGCGGTTGCAGGGTCCATCGGAATACACACGGCTAAGCAGCAGTTCCTCCACTCGCCGTCGGTCCAGGTGACCAAGAAGAAGAGGGAGTGCATGCCGGAGGTTGATTACCCAGATGCAGTGATCCGATCGGCCGACAAGTTTGAAACCAAGTCCTTCCTCAGGAAGATTGCTCATATTCAAGACAACAAGCACACCCCTAACATGGGACCTGATCGCTATACCCGGTAAGCAATGTATATACTAAAATAATCTATCTATTATATACTTAATAGTACAACAGTCTTTTAATATTACATATTTTAAAATAAATAATTATATTTAATTTTTTTATGGATTGAATTTTTTTAATATATGTGTTGATTTGGATAAATAATATATAATTCTGTCAGAAACACACAAAAATTAATTTCAAAAAATCATGTAATTAATTATTTAATGAAGTTCCATTTTAAGAGTGCATTGGAGGGTGGGAACTATCTCTTGATGGATTGCTTTCTGATTTTGGTGCATGTAATATGGCAGGTCCCGTGAGTGTGAAACCTTGAAATCAATCGGAGTCCGTAACTGAGCAGGATTGGTCAAATTATTGCTTATTCATCGTCATCCGGTTACATATTATGTGACCTTCCTTCTGTAAATACTTGCAATAAACAAATAGCAGCGTTTTTTTTTTTTTAACTTGTGGTACCCCTTTGCCTGTAAAAATACATAGCAAGAGTGAGGTGTCTTTACTCTGTACCTCTGCAGAATGTAATAAAAACTATATTTTAGTATTTCCTATTACTAAGGCTACGAATACTCCCATCTTACTGCTACAGTACATATACATGGAACAGGGAGTGTATGTTTGGTTTCAAAGTTGTCAACAAAGACGTATTAAGCAGAGATGCCTCGAGTATGGAGACCTTCGTTCAATACCTACTTGTACCACTCGCAGAACCCTCACCCGGTGCAACAATACACTCTCACTTAGGTTGGCATCCACCAAACTCTTACCAACTACAAGACAGCATCCCCGGTCAGGAGTTCAAATTATTAATCAAAAAGTAATTATGTAACTGTAATTGAAAAGGAGAAAGGTAAAGGAAATACAGCTCTGTATTGTGAAACACAATGTCGAAAGAGACGGGAAGTTGGTGAGGGCAAAAAACTGTTCATATGTTGGTCTAAAACATTCTGTATCCTTGACATGCATTTCAATTTATTACCAACAGATGTTATGTCATCAACAGTTTATCATGGAACCAATGTCAAACTTTACCATTGACACTGTAGGTCCGACGAACTATGATTCACATAAAAGAACTTCTTTAGTAACAATCAAACAGATTTGCCTCCACAGGCACTTGATAGAAATTCTTGAACTTTGAATCCTCAATCCAAGAGGATTGTGTGCAATCGTCAAGAAATGTATCTTCATATGTAGGACAACTGCCGTAAAGATTTGAAGATTGTAGACCATTAGTAGCAATCCTTTCTCACTACAGAGGGCACACTGGAGTATTTTTTTCTCTACGTCCACTTATAACTTACAGTTTCAACAAAAATCAAAATGCAGAAGCATCCCGTAGCTTGGCAACCTTCATTCTATAACATGAATGATGTGGTACCTAGCCTTCTTGAATTCTAATATATAAATGAAAAAATGGAAAGAAAATGAGACCAACAAATTCACAAAAGAGCACACCAGCTTCTGATTATTCCATTTCCTTTCCCTTGCAGCAGCATAAGTGTGAGAAAAAGGCTTTACACACAGGAGAAAATAGTAATAAAGTTCTTTATTGATCTGATACTTGAATAGGAAAATAAATAAAATGGAATACAGCTATCTAATCAAAGTGAAACATAAGGCTGGGAATTGGTACAACAAAATAAAACACAGAGGTCTGAATATTTGCATCTTCACATATTTCATAATGCAAACATCTTGGTATATAACATAACAACTGAAATAACCACAGAATGGCCAGCTCAAGGCAACTAACAAGAAACCCATGTGTCCGGTGTCCGATGTCCGTTCAAGGAAAAAGAATTGGACTCCATGGGCTTAGCTACAAGCCGACAACCACCTGATGGTTTCATGTAGAAAACCCAATATAACAGAAAACAATCTTGGAAATATTTTACATGAAGCATGATTTAAATACAGATCCATTACAGTGCATAACAGCAAAATGAAGCAAACACAAGCTTGGCCCCAACGAGCTGATATACATACATATATCCATCTCCAAAGCAAGAAGTTCACCTTCTAGAATAATTGAGAAACAGACGTTCTGATTTCTTACCAGCAAATTGTCCCACAATCTGGAACCCATTAAAGTTGCAGTCCGGGGGCTTTAAGTATGCAGTTTATCAAAGAGCTGGGATCAGGAAACATAATCACATCAGTTCTAGCATTTGTCTCTCATATTCAACACACAATAAGTAGAAAAGTATTAAGATCTTTTTTCATCCATGCATGTCAATCACTACCCTCAAGAATCCCATATCTACATCTCAGGCTGAACATCTAAAAAGTAGTAAACAGATCAGATAAAACACTTTGAATTCATCATTATTCCCATTATCTAGAGAAAAACAAAATCTTTGACCCAAAAAGGATCAGAACCATTCATTTCCATTCCGTGCCATAACATCCAAAGACATCAGCCACATATAAAACACTTCATAAGTTTAGTATCAGCTCATCAAAATGACGTCAGTGCAACTGAAACATCTAAGACTTGACAAGACAGCAAAAAAAACAGTAAGGCCAGGTAAAATTACACATCCACAACCAAAAGGAAGATATAAGCTGAAAACAAAGGTTGGTTTAAAGAGAATGAAAGCATTACAATATAAAGGGCACTGCAACTCTCAACATCCAAGATGCTGGTCCATATGCTTGAATTTCCAACCAAATCTTCCTTTACCTGTCCAGACAAAATACCTGCCACTTGCGGTATCAATGAGTAAAAACAGTGTCATTCCGTCTGGGAGGTCTATCAGGAATTGACCCGGGCTTGAACTTTGAAGCCTCGTGTCTTGCAAGCTCTGGAGGGACGGGACTGTTACTCTGAATTAACATTTGCTTAAGATCGTAGAAAACATCTGTGTCATGTAGAGTCAAGAATGTTGTAGCTATACCAGTCTTTCCAGCACGACCTGTTCTTCCAATACGATGGGTGTAAGCTTCAATATTACCAGGCATGTCATAGTTTATAACATGTGCCACATCAGGAATATCAATACCACGCCCAGCTACATCAGTTGCCACCAACACATTATATCTCTTAGTCCTAAAACCTTCCAGGCTTATTTCTCTCTGCTCTTGCGACTTTCCACCGTGCAATGTAGTCACCCGGTAACCCTCTTTATCCAAACCTTTAGCAACATTATCAGCAACTCTTTTTGTGTTAACAAATACAATAGCTGTTTTGTCCCCAAGATCGTCCAACAATCTTTTCAGTCTATCCATTTTATCATTCTCCTTCGTCATCATAACATGCTGAGTAATAAGGTCAGTTGCCTTTCCTGCAGTGCCAATATTAACAACAACTGGATTTCTCAAGTACTTCCTAGCCAGTCGCTCAACAGCAGGTGGCATGGTAGCACTAAACATATACGTGGTTCTATAAATCCTTTTCTCATCAAGCTCTTCATCCTCATTCTCTGGTTTCATGTTACTCGAAGGCATTGCATCTAGTACGCCAACAACTTGTGGTTCAAAACCCATATCAATCATGCGGTCAGCCTCATCAAGAACAACATAGTTACACTGGTTGAGAACCGCATATCGCCTCTCCAAACAATCAATAAGTCGTCCAGGTGTAGCAATCACAACCTCACATCCCTGCCCAATCTTAAAGCCTTGTTCTTCTATGGATTGCCCACCAACAATAGAAACAACCTTTATTCCCAAGTAATGGGCAAATTTCACCGTCTCATCCTCGATCTGCTGAGCAAGCTCTCTCGTAGGAGCCATCACAACAGCATAGGGTCCCTCAGCCTCATTATCCTCACTCATTGGAGGAAGTCTAGTTATGTAAGTCAGCATAGGAAGAACAAAAGCTGCAGTTTTACCCGAACCAGTCTCAGCAATGCCAATGACGTCTCGTTGCTGCAGGCCAAGCGGGATTGCAGCCATCTGAATGGGTGAAGGCGTCTTGTAGCCAGCTCTTTCCACTGCCTTCAGCAACTCTGGACCCAACTTGCTCTCAGCCCAGCTCCTCATAGGGCGAGGAATCCTAGAGCCCTTGTAAGAAATGTTGAAATCTTCCCGGAAAATTCTCCAATCTCTTTCAGTCATTTCCTCAAGCTTCTTGTCGGACCAATGGCGATCCACCCTCATATCAAATGTATCATAAGCATCTGCTGCCTGCTCCTTCTTCTTCAGGGCAGCAGCTTCCTCTCGAGTCTCCTCAATGCCATCTTTCTTACGAATTTCCTCACGAAGTTCCTTCTCGTTCTTGGCAGCAAGTTTTTTCTGTTCCCTGCGATCCATCCCAGCTCGGAAGCCACGGCCAAAGAGAAGTTGGGCTTCGTGAGGGTTTTGATACAGCACATTCATGTCACGAGAGGTGTCTTCCGTGTTCTCCCAATCAAAGGAAAATCGAAACTTCTCACTGGGCTTAATCACCCTCTTCTTAGGTTTTTTAGACCCTAAATACTGCTCTTTAATAGCAGCAAGCTCAATCTCGCGCTCCCTCTCGGTCAATTTTTCCAAGCGGGCGCGCTCCCGCGCTTTCTGCTCGTCCTCACGCTCTTTGTCACGATGCCGTCTCTCAGAATCACGCTCCCTATCGCGTTCCCTCTCCCTCTCCCTCTCCCTCTCCCTACGACGATCGCCGTCTCGGTCGCGGTCCCGGTCACGGTCACGGTGGTCACGGTCGCGGTCGCGGTCTCGTTCTCTATCAGCAGAGGAGGAGGGTGGTTTGGAGTCGTGGATATTGTTAGCTTGTAGAAGAAGCTCAGTCCGGCGTTTCTGCTGCGCCACTTCTTCCTCGCGGCGTTTGATAGCGAGCTTTTGACGCTCCTCTTTCGTTAGAAAGACAGGCTTGCTGAGTCCGTCCAGTTTATCGGTGGCGTCGTCGGATGCCCTCTTCATTTCTCGTAGTCGGAGTGAAATCGAATGGGGGATTTAGGGTTTCTGCAAGAGTCTCGGATCGCTTGGGAGATTGCAGGAGGGGATCGAAGTGCTAAAAAACGTATAGCATCCACTTGTGCTTGTGTAGGATTCGGCTTATTACGGCCTGCTTAGTATTTTGGAATGGCCCATGTATAGAGTTAGGCCCATGTTTTCTTTAGATTGTTCGTTTAATGTTTAAAATTTATGAACCGGTTAAAAGAGGCCACTGAGGTTGAGGAGGACCTGCCATTACAAGAGCACATTAACTAAGGCCCAAAAAATCACAAATAAATTAATTTAGGATTAATTGTATAAGATTTTTTTTTTATTTATAAAATATGTATTTAGTTATGATTTTATAATTGTTGCAATGTCAATCACCATGTTTTATTTTATGCAATCAAAGCATGTTATAATTTATGAATTTAAGGTGGTGTTTACCATAAAGGATAACGTATTTTTATAATTTAATTTAATTAAATATTTGATCATATTATCAATAAATAAATTAATATCTTACAATTTTGAATTAATTATAATTAAATTTAAAAATAATATCTATTAATTAATTCTTATCTTGACCGCAATTATTCAAGTAGAAAAACTAGATAATAAATTATGTATTGATTTATACGTATTTTGTATAACTAAAGGAAAACATGTACTGATGTACAATGTTTTTACCAATATTATCGTAAGTGAACAGGAGATCGAATCGATCGAACTACGGGTGACGGTTCAATCGACTGATTAATCAAACTAGCGGTCCAATCGGACAAATAACAATAGCTTATTTTTATTTACAATTTTTGGTGTTACCATATATATTATATATTAACATCAATATTTTTTTTCTTTTGTAAATACATAAATTATTACATGATATTCATACTCCATAACATCGTTTTCTCAATTTTCTTAAGTTTTCATTTACATTAAAAAAATAAAAAAAATTGATTGGCCCGGTTATGTCGATTTTGACCGGTATACCGATTTTGACTATTTTGACCTCAAATATGGGTTTAGGAATATTACGGACCGATCTACAAACCGATTTTTAATTTATTCGGTTGAACCGGCCGGTTCAATCTGATCCAATTATAAAAATAATGGTTTTTACTATTCTTTCATGTGCTACATAACTAATATGCAAAACATAATTTTGAAATGCAAAAACTCCTATGAAATTATTGCATATGCAACAGATTTAAAATATTATTTGTTTAACTATAAAGTATTACTTGTTACTTAAAGTGTATTACTTCTGATTAGTTACCTTAAAAAATAGTTATAATTTATAATTAAACAAGTAATATTTTATAGTTAAACAAGTAAAATACCTTACGTCGTGTCGCGCGTGCAACTATTTCACATGAGTTTTTACGAACTTTCTAAGATGGTCAATTAAATTGTGATTTAATATAAAAAAAATTATGAAATTTGTGTTTACTTGAACGAATAGGATTTTTTTTTTGCCTAAATAATGCAATATATATATATATATATATTTTTTTTTTGTAAAATATGTTAGTTTTGAGAAGTGTTTTGGTAAAAACATCACCAGGGCTGACGTTTTAATTTTGAAATTAAAAACGTCAAGCCCCCTGATGTTTTTAATTTCAAAAAAAAAAAAAAAAATATATATATATATATATATATATGCATTATGTTTTCTTAGCAGCCATCCATTTATAAATACACACACACATATATATATACACACATACCGCATATATATGTGTGCAAGTGTATATATATATATATTTGTAATTTGTATTAAATTTATTTATATTATTAGAAATAATTTTTTTATAGTTTGTGAAAATAAATAAAATATAATATTAAATATATTTTTATATTTATAATTATATAATATATACTTATTTCAATACTATATAAAATAATAATGCATTGGTAAATTAATAAAAATTCTAAATATAAAAAAACATATTAAGAAATTATGTAATTTAAAGAATATTTTTTAATAATTATTATTTATAATTTGAATTTCAGAAAAAAATATATACATATATTAATACATAAATATATACATATATACATTTAAAAAAAAGAAAAAAATTAAAAATCGTCAGGCCCACTGACGTTTTAAAGAAACATCAGTGGGCTTGATGTTTATTTTAAATATTTTTAGTTTTTTTATTTGTAATATGTATATAATATATATTATATATATATATTATTTCTTATATATTCTGAAATAATTAAATATTAATTATCGTTTATATTTTTTTATATAAAAATATATATATATATAGAAATTTATGTATATATATTTTATATAAATATATATTATATTATATAATTTTCAAAACTTAAATTTTATATTATTATTTAAGATAATAAAAAATTATCTAATTTAAAGAATAATTTTTAAAAATTATTATTTATAATTTTAAATTCAGAAAAAATATAATATATATATATATATTAATACATAAATATATACATTTAAAAAAAGAAAAAAATTAAAAATCATCAGACCCACTGACGTTTTAAAGAAACTTCAGTGGGCCTGGCGTTTCTTTTAAATATTTTTATTTTTTTGATTTTGTAATATGTATATAATATATATTATAAATATATATATATTATTTCTTATATATTCTGAAATAGTTAAATATAATTATCGTTTATATTTTTTTATATAAATATATATATATGGAAATTTATGTATATATATTTTATAGAAATATATATTATATTATATAATTTTAAAATTTTAAATTTTAAACTATTATTTAAGATATAAAAAATAAATTATGAAATTTAAAGAATAATTTTTAATAATTATTATTTATAATTTGAATTTCAGAAAAAATATAATATATATATTAATACATAAATATATACATATATACATTTAAAAAAGGAAAAAAATTAAATATCATTAGGCCCACTGACGTTTTAAAGAAACATCAGTGGGCCTGACGTTTCTTTTATATTTATATTTTTTAATATGTATATAATATATATTATAAATATATATTATATTATTTCTTATATATTCTGCAAATATAATTATCATTTATTTAATTTATTTTTATTATATAAAAAAATTATAAATTTATGTATCTATATTTTATAGAAATATATTATATAATTGTAAAATATAAAATTGATATTATTATTTAAGATAATAAAATTTGATATTATTATTTAATATTATAAAAAAATTATATAATTTAAAGAATATTTGTTAATAATTATTGTACCATTTTATTAAGTATAATTTGAATTTTTGAAAAATATATATGTATATATTAATACAAAAATATATTATAAATTATGTATATATATAGTATGTCATAAATATATACACATATATAAATAAATATAAATAAAAAAAATCATCAGGCCCACTGACGTTTTAAAGAAACGTCAGTGGGCCTCACGTTTCTTTTTATATTTTCTTTTTTATTTTGTTTAATTTATATGTTATATATATATTATATATATATAAATATTGAATAACATTATTGTTTATTTAATAGTTTTTGTTATATAAATATATATATATATATATAGAAATTTATTTATATATATTTTATAGAAATATATATGATGTAATTGTAAATAATCAAATTTTATATTATTATATAATATTATAAAAAAATTATATAATTTAAAAGATAATTTTTAATAATTATTACACATTTATTTTAAGTATAATTGCAATTTTTGAAAAAATAATATATTAATACATAAATATATTATAAAATATGTATATATATATTAATACATAAATATATACATATATTCATAAATATTATAATGTGTATATATATATGTTAAATTTATTCTATATATTACTTCTTCTTTATTCTCTTTAAATTATAAGAATATGTTATAATATTATTACATTTTTATTTTAAGTATTATTTAAAAAAATTATTTTGATTATTATTTGAACAATTTTTTTACAAATTTATACGTTTATATCTAATAATACCTGATATATTTATATTATTAAATTAATTATAAATAATCAAAATTAACAAAAATTATATACATAATACACAAACAATTTATTAAATTAAAATAATTCCAAAAATAAACTAATTAAAATTATGACACTATCATATATATATATATATATAAACATATTATCACTTTATATAATTTTACAACACCATAATATCATATTATATATTTTTATAATAAAAATATATCACATACTAAATATTTTTACAACAAAATAATATCACACTCTATGAAAAAATAAATACACTACATTAATAAAATAAAACCTGATAAAATACTGCACTCGTATTTATCATTATGCAATTTCACATGCCTACAAAATTTACTGCAATGATACATTATTCATGTTGTCAATCCATCACATTTGTCATTCATGCAGCCAAATTTTACACAATTTCACATGCAATTTATGTGAATTGGCAGAGGTAGGTGTAGCGAATTCAATCAGTCTCTCTTCACTCATTCAATCACTCTCTCTTCACTCACGGATCCACCTTCCTTCCTTCTCCTTCATTCTTCTTCTTGCTTTCTCCTTCTTGTTCTTCTTTATTTGCTAAATTTGTTATTGCTGCTCATTCTTGTTGCTGCTTGATTTCTTGCTACTGTTGCTGTGTCTTCATCTTTCCTTCTTCTCTTCTTATAAAAAGGTATGTATTATTTATTTTAATTATAATTATGTTTATAATATATCATTACTTTATTTATTTTTCCTTTCACATGATTCAATTTGTTTTTGTTATAATTGTGACCAATTTTTTTTATTTATCACCAATTAACCTTATATCTTCTAAATTTTTGGCATGATATTACATAATTTTTTTTTAAACACTAATCATCAATTTTTTATTTTTATTTTTTATGCTATATTGTATAGATTGTGTTGAACAACAAAAACTTCAACTTGCACAAACATCTCCGTAACCTAAAATAAGGTAAGTAGTATACATATACATCATTTATTTTACTATCATTTATTTCTGTGAATGTTTATTTGGTTTCGATTTGTAAATTTTAATTATATGGGTGTATTGTTTTATGTGTTATTTAATTATTTTGTTGTATTTATTAATGTGATGTTATTTAATTTTTTTTTAAAAATATGATGAATATATTTTTAGTGTTGCATGTATTATATGTTTAACTTTTTTTGCTTCACGATTTGTTATGTTGAGTAATTAAAACTTGATTAGTATAATTAATATATTATTATAGGATACTTAAAAATTAAATTTAGAAGGTTGCGTTCGACAACAAGAAGACGTCTTAGGGCATGAAATAAATTTCCTACGTGGTACTTTAAGTACCATGACAATGGAAAAGAATAATATGATAGAGCACCTTGGGGTTAGAGACGGACATATAAACACCCCTGAAAATGAGGTTCATGAGTTACGTGCTCAATTGGATAATGAGAGACACCAAAATGAAATTATCCAACAAGAGAGTATGACTAACTTTCATCACGTGAATGTGATGCGATCACGCATACTAGATCTTATAGATGTCACCCCTGGCTTAAATATGTGACATGATCCAGTAGAGAACAAAAATATTGATATATAAGTCGTGGATAATAATAATGTTGTAGAAAATTTACCCGCTAATGATCATTTATAGAGTGATGTATATTCGATGTAATTGTATCTTTGTTGTGAAATGTAATGCATTATTTATCATATTTTTCATACTTACTATGTGATTCACACTTACTCATTCTAATTTTTTTGTTCTTTATGTTTGTATGAAATTCATATATTTCACAATGAAACAATTATAAATATCACTTTCAAGCAATGGCGAGTTACCGATGAGTTGCAATTAGAGTTTATAGCGGAGGCGAAATTATACAGGAAAATAGAAAAGTATTGTATAGTTGTGCGCCCAATGATTACACACGAATTGATCGAAATATAGACTTATTAGCATTGAAAGATCAAATTTACCAATTTCTTGGTGTGCCTAAAGACCAGTTTCATCTGAAACTTTTCACAAAATGGGGGGAAGTTTATAGTCACAATAATGTGATAGAGTCTGTAGTTCAGATTAAGACTGACGATAATCTTAGGTTCTTCCTAGATTCTAATGATGGATTAAATTCTATGGACATTTTTGTTAAGAAAGAACCATGTCAAAATCTTAGCGAACATGAAGTTATACTCATGAGTTAAGAGTGGTGATATTATATGTCGTTGCTGTCCCAACAAAATGAACCGAAAATACTCCATTTACCTTTCCGCTGCTTCTCGAACAATGTACGAGCTCAATGTCCTCTTATTTTTTTCTTATTTTTGGAGTTTCATTATCCAGAGATAGTCTTACGTCAGTTCCGAATGTTGCAAGACATACCGACTCAGTTCGACCCTCTTAATGACTGAAAAACAAATGTGCATCAAATTGATCGTAAAGGGCATAAAAATGCTAACTGGATAGACATACATAAGAAATATATTCATCAATGGATGCGAAGACATGAATATATCAAGGGCTCCCAATTTCTTATGAACCCAAAGACGATTCCAGATTATTATGGTTAGTATAACTCGATTACACGTCGTTTTATATCCCCTGTCGATACGCATGAAGAAATGGTAATCAAACCTGAAGATGCGTCATTGATGCACTACATGGTACGTAACATATATCTATATCTATCTAAATATTTCTATATATTCAATGTGTTTTAATGTGTATATGTTAAATTATTTGTAGATTGAACAGTTGGAACCCATGAAGAGAAGCATAAGAATAGAAACAGGTTGGACATTGAGCAACTTAATTCTTTGTTAGATGAGCAGCTCTCCTTGTACGAAAATATAAAGCGAACAATTGAGAGACTGTCTCCGGAGCCACCATACATAACGTATACCCAGTCTGCACATCAACATGAGTCCCAAAGTCAATCAGATGCAATTTTGAGAACTAGAAGAAGTCATAGGGGTGATCATGAAATTAGCCCTGAACATCGGATGCCACCACCTGGAAATTTTACATCAACCTCTTCACGACCAGGATGCCCAGCTAAAGAAAATGTGTCGGATGTATATAGGCCCTCAATGAGTACACCCACCTATACTCCGATACCATAATACCCATCTTTGTCCACTCCCTCGCAATATCACCATATGAACATTGACTTCGGAGCTGGAGAAACTACAAATATGACAAACTACGAGTATTTCCGTCATACTCCTATTCAATTCCAGTACTCTGATGTCGCTAATTTTTGGGATGTAGCCGATCAATCAACATCATCCTCTAGCAGAATGATAATTCCTTCGACGACATTTTCAGAGAAAGATGAAGTAGAAGAAAATTTACAGCCACAAGCAACCACTGTTGGCACAAGAGTTAGAAGAGGTGGAATTAGAAGAAGACAACAAGAAACCTCAAGAAATGAAGTGCAAGGTCAAGGAAGAGCTTGGCGAACGAGAAAAATTAGAGGTTGTGGTACATGAGAGCATTTCTAATGTGGATATAATATGCATCAATATTAAGTAATGTCGAAACAATTTGTGTGTTTTACACAATTATCTTATGGTATGTATTATTTTTCATTTGTTTACTTTAATTGCAATTTTCCAAAACAAAATCATCAAAAAAATATAATTATTGGAAGAAAACATAAACATACACGAATTTATCAAAAAAAATTATAAATATATTTCCAAAATGAATTTTAACTGGGCAAACCGAGTTAAAAGGTTGACCAAGTGGCATAACAGAGCTTCAAAATCTAGGATTTTTTTCACTCGGCCAATCGAGTTGACTGACCGGCCGAGGGTCCTTGACCGAGTGGAGTTAGATGCGACCGAGCGTCAAAATCCAGAATTTTTTTCAACTCGGCTGGCCAAGTTGACTGACCGACCAAGTAGGTTGACCAAGTGGAGTGAGATGAGACCGAGCGTCAAAATCCATAATTTTTTTCCACTCGGCCGACCAAGTTGACTGACTAACCGAGTTGATTGATCGAGTGGAATGAGATGTGCCCGAGCGTGACATTCTGGATTTTTTTCACTCGACTGGCCGAGTTGACTGACCGACCGAGTGGAGTGAGATGAGACCGAGTGTGACATTTCCAGATATTTTTCAACTCACCCGACCGAGTTGTTGTCATGACCGAGTTGCGTCTTTGAGTTTGAATGTTGACTCGGTACACCGAGTGCCGTGTTGGACAGAGTTGGGCGACCGAGTCGGACGATAAAACCTAATTATATATAGGTCTTACCCCTCTTTCCCTCATTTTTTCAACCTCCAAAACCCTACTCTCACCCATCTCTCTTAAAGCCTCTCAAATCTCTTCGACTTTGTAGATAAAGATCATACAACATATTATATCTTTCAATTCATCCGCTAAATTGCATTCATGGATACATCTGTGAAGATTTGAAGGTTGGGCCTTTTCACACATTTATCACTAATATTTTTTCAATAAGGTATGTTTTCAATTATTATCTATTTTGTAGGAGTGATATGTTGGTGATTCCTATTATTTGGAGTATTGTGGAATCAATCCGATTATGTTATGTTGGTTAAATTAATTTGAGTATTTCATCGAACACTTGGTGTGAATCATAGTAGTTGGGGATTTGGCTATATTGGCATTGAATATTGATAATGTATTGTTATTTAGTTGGTGATACGTATTATTTGGAGTATTGTGGCAACAATCGGTTTATGTTGTGGTGGTTAGATTTATTGGTGTATTTCATCGAATATTTGGTGTGCATCATAGTAATTGGGGATTTTTGCATATTGGCATTGAATAGATAATGTATTGTTATTTTTCCATAAATTATAATCTCGTTAAGATTATTTCATGTTTTTAATGAATTAAATACATGTATTAAGGGATGAATAGATAATAGGTGTATTAATAGGTGTAGTTGCATATGAATATAGTGTTTACCATTGAAGCTAATGAATTTGTTACAATAATATGAAAGATATGCAAGTTTGAAGTAATGTAAATAATGCAAGAGTGGATATATACATAGATGTTTTGTAGGTACTCTTGAGAAAATGTATTCGTATCTGTTTGATGCTCGTGGTTTCACCGCTGATGATATGGATCGACAAATAGAGGATAGACGTAGATTTGAAGAGAAGCAAAGACTTAGAACTCGAATTCATTCAATGAAAGTTGTATGTACTGATTTCGATTGGAATCAACACTCCACGGAAGAACACAACAAGAATACGAGAGAATTCTAGCAACTATGCCCAATGCATACGGCATATAATTTCAATGCTGGGTATTCGGAGTGAGAGATGGTTCGAGGTGTACAATAAGAAAAGATGGGCCACCAGTTTTGTAGATGAAGAATGCATGAAAGAGCTGGGAATTTACGATGATCTAAAAAAATGTGGAAAAATATGGGATGGTTTAAGTTCTTAACCTTGCGAGAGAAGACATATGAGTGGTTGGTCCTTGAATTCTTTTCAACCGTACACGTGGTATACGATGATACTGTGCTGAGATCCTTAACCTTCTATTTGGGTAATGAGTTTCATACGCTTGAGCCGAAAACGTTAAATGAAATTTATGGATTTCCGAAAAAGAAATTATCCAATCTACTGGATACGAAGATACACTTTCCTGAATTCAATCCAATACTGTTTTGGAAGAAAATAACGGAGGCTTCCCTAGATAAACCGTCCGTTTACAACCCAAGTCGATCAAAAGCATCAAGTATAAGAAGCCCGACTATTCGATATTTCTAACGCTTCCTGTCAAGTACAATTTTGGCGAAACCTGAACCGGGGGTTGTTACATTGGATGAGTTGTTCATTTTATGATGTTTTTTGAATGGAAAAAAATTCAATGTAGCACCAATGCTTTTAAGGCAATTTGTTCGAACAAAACAACAAGTAGCAAATCATATTGGAGGGTTGATTACTCCAATTGCTCGATATGTTGGGATTAATTTGGAAGGGTTGGAAGAAACTCCTGGCGAAACAATTATCAACCTCGAACTTCTAATCAACATGAAGATGTATATGTTTCACCCCGGCACGAGAAAATTATATCACATTTTATTTGATAAGAAAAGACTTGTTCTGCCCAACTCTCGTCTGACAAATTTCTCCGATGGAAAAGTAATGAACATTCTGCTTAATGGCTCAATCCACACTGAAGCCATCGAGGAGAGCGAAAGAGAACTGAATAATGAAGAGGATATAAGGAAGAGGAGGAGAAGGAATACAGATACAAGATCACAACATATGGATGTCGATAACGAAGAACAAAATGAAGATGAGATGATGGGGGAAGCAGAACTACTTGGATACGCACATGGAAGAAGAAGGAAAAATCTCCCACAGTATGAGGCCGGACTTCCCAGCAGCCCCAAACTTCGCATCAACTACATACAGGTTGGAACAATTGGTCAGAATAGAGAAATGCCTTGGATATATGGGTTGCCAACATCGAAGAATATATGCATCGTCAGATATATAATTCTCAAATTGCACTTGATATATAGAGACAACAGTACGCATAGCATGTGCAGCAAGGGCATTTTGAAGAGCGTGAATATCCTGCATATCAACCTTTCAACCCATCAAACACTCCGTATCAACCATGAATTTATTATATCTAAAAGTAGGTGGTCAAAGTGTTCTTGTTGTTTTGCTTCTAAACTCATATTCATTACTATTATTAAAATGATAGCAAATGTGCTTGACTATGTTTATTTATAATTATATTCTATCATTTAAAATTGGTTTGTATATTTATTTATTTTAATATATTAATATCATATGAAATTGAACGTCCCATCAACTATCTTATAAATAGTTAATGAACAATAAAAATTTGTACGGACCCAACAAGATATTAGCATTATAAATACGTGTGTGGTGACATTCATTTTACTTACATACAAATATGAATCACCCATTGTAATTCTCTCCTCTTCCTCCACAATTAAAATGCTATAACTTGTTTGAAGCTAAGTTCTAGTCGAACACCGACTGGATAAAGGAGATGGAGATAGTGCTTGTGAATACTCTTGTCAAAGACGTCGAAGCAGGTGATTTGAAAATCGGTAACCATAATAGCAACTGCTTACTAAACGTAAGAAATGTTTTGAAGAACCAATTCAAGGAGCATAAGTTCTCTTATGCTGACGTGAAAAGCCGCATTGATTTGCTACAATTCCGTCACTACACGTTCAAAAAAATGGTAATGACGGCTGGAGTTCGTATGGTTGGTGAACGACAATATATAAACGCTACACCAGATCATTGGCGTTTATGGGTAATTTTCTCTAAATTTTAAGCAATCATTCATTTTCTTGATTGTAAATATCTAATTTACACTTATATTAATTATTCTTACATTTATAGGATCGTGATCCCAAAATGACAAATATAATTGCATACTTAATGGATGATGAGCCATACTTCAACCAATTAGAGAAGCTTTTCAAGTTTGAAGATAATGATGTCGTCGGTGGACCATCTTCATCAAGTATGGAGAGATCCAAGGCAAAGAAAAAATAATTTGGTATAACTATGATTGTCATTTCAAATGTTGAATTTTCATGACTATTGTAATAGTATTAAGGTATTATTTATTGAGTGTTATAGTATATGTATAGGTTAAGCTGCTAGGTGTTTTAATCGCCATTAATTCACCTTAGCTTTATATATATTATTTATTTCTTCATCTTATTCAACACCAAGAATTATATTTAAATAACAAAATTATGGAAAATTATAATAAATTAATTTTATTATCATACAATAACATATATTTATATATAACAACAATAAACTATTACACCGAATAAAATTTTTCTAAAAAAACACAACAACCAAAATAAAATCCTTATTAACAATTTTTCATGGACACAATTAACCACATGAATCACCACTTGTACTCGATACGTTTCGAAACAATAATGAAGCGCTCGGCCTGACCAAACCAATTTTAAAAATGACTTTCATTCCAGTATTTTCAACCAATTGCATATATATATATATACTTGTACATATATATATATATTGTATGTGTGTGTATATATATAAATATGGTTGGATGGCTGCTAAGAAAACATAATGCATATATATATAATTTGAAATTAAAAACGTCAACAGTTTTACCTAATTTTAAAAATACTTTTCAAAACTAATCTATTTTATAAAATATATTTTTTCTTTTTTTGCATTATTTAGATTAAAAACCTTGGACGAATATTCCAGCAGAACTGAAAATAATCCAAACTAACCATTCATTTACTTAGATAGATAATGAAAAAAGCCAATTTTATCGATGGGCTCACAATGATTTATATTTGATCCAACCACCCAGCAATAATAATAATTCAGCTGAATAAATAACACGATTTATCAAATTTGTCCTTAATTTTTTAGTGGAAATAGTATTTGTCCCGCGCATTAAACAATATATAATATGATAATATAATAAATTATTATAGAAATAATAATATAATTTTTAAAATAAAATATAAAAAATATTTAAATTAAAAATACCTTACAATATAAAAATATATTAAATATTAAAATATATCATAATTAATTTATAAAAAGATATTTTATATTTAAAATATATATATGCAATGTTAATATCGAATTGAAGATCACTAAAATATGTCTAATTTGATAGCATAGGCATGAGTGATGATGGAGATGATCGTGGCGGACGAGAAGATTGGGTATGTTCATAAAAAAAGAAAAGGAATTCCCATGTTGCCAATATAGAAATCGAGCTGACGACATCATAAAATGAATGTATAAATATTATCTCCGTCTCATCCCCACTATTATGCACTTGGGAAATCCCCTTTTTAATTCATTAATTAATTTCTAGCGAGGATACTTAACATTTTTTTAATTTAAGAAAATAAATCGTTCTGATTAATTTGAGTTTTAAAATAAAAATAAAAATTAATATGTATTTTTATGTGAGTGAAAATACAAATTTCAGTATATATGTCAGTAATTGAGCCTGAATTTTAGCCTCATGCATCAAATTGATAAAATCAAAATAAAAAATTTGAGTGTTTCATGCAAGTAAAGATTTGAATATATATCATCTATATCTATATATATAATAATAAAATAAATATTTTCATTTTTATTTTCCTATATATATAAAAATAAATTTATTAACTTTGTTCAATAAAATTTACATTTTCACTAAATATGTTTAGAACATTTAATTTTTCTAAATTATAAATAATATTTCATATTTGTAGAGATTTGTTGGTATATAAATAAAAATATATTAATATTTTTATCAAATCTATTAACATTAGTGATATAAAAATTGTGAATAGTAAAATATATTAATTATTTAAATTTGATAATATTCCACAAGCGAGGAAAATTATAAATTCAGATTATAAATATTTTTTTGTTAATATTTTTAATAATAAAATAATATAAAAATAATTTCTGTGCATCACACGGGCTCTCATACTAGCATATAAAACAGTGAGGTTAAATTATGAATTTCTATCTTCACATCAGTAACAAAAGCTGAAAATGCCCACATACCTCGAATTGAAAAGATAGAACAATAATATATTATGTATCACATTTCAAAAAATATGTTATAAATGATAATAAATTTTAAAATCATGAATTCTTATATAATTAAAGGTTTAAATAAATGTCCCAATTCCCAAATCAGACGAGAAGGCCTGAGAAAGGCATAATGTCAATCCTAACGCGTTACCCTAATAAAAAAATAAAAATGTCAATTCAGCAGTGTAAGTATATTGAAAATAAAAGCAATTATAAGATTAATGAATTATTGACTTTCTGTAAAATCAGATATTGTTGGAATATTTTAGTAAAATTATTAGGTTAAGTTTCAACTCCTTTGCTTCTTTCATAGTGGTAAACAATTGTGGCAGTAATTGTCGCCGCCATGACCATTTCTTTTAATACAAAAATTGAATTATTAATGGTTGGATAGTGTATTTTATTTGTAATAATTGAGTGGCCTTGTGCTAATATTCTTCATCATTTTTAAATAAATAAATAATATTAGTCAATATATTATATACTTACTTCAACAACTATAGTAATTACTAACCTACCTCCACACAAACACTTACACACAAAAAATAAATAATAAAAACTCTTTTAATTTAAAAAAGAAAAAATATATATAAATATATATATATATATATATATTTATTTAACTAAACAACTATACAAATATGTTTTTTTTTTTTGGGAACAAAGATATTATGCATATATATATGTATGTAATATTAAATGAACAGGTTTGTAATAATGATATTTTTGTGATTCGTAGCGTCGATGCCCTAAATTGGAGTAGATGGTTCTTATCTACTATCGAACAAATTTTATTGATTAACATTACCCTATATTCACAGTGATTGATTCAATTGCTAGTAATTCATTTGTCTCAAACTAGCGAATCTCATTAAAATTCTTTGGAATGTTAGTTTTACCTATAGGATCAGATTATGCGATGAATAAGTGAATAATCAAATAGAAATACTATTTAAATTCGATTTTTTTTTATTGAGCAGGGTAGGGGAGGATACGTGTATAAACTATTATCTAATTACGTTACCCATCTACCAATTTAGAAAAATATATATTATTATATATTATATAATTAAAATTTGACATATATAAAATATTATAAAGCAAAAAATATAATCATCACATGTTATATATATTATATTATATGTGATTTTATTGTTTAAATTTATATATTGTGTATATGCATATTATATATTATTTTAATTTTTTAAAATAAATTTGAATAATCCAATTATGTGATGGGTAATACCCGAAGTCCATCCGAATATGATAGAGACTACACTGTGTTCTTGAAATTAGAGTTTTGTAAACAAACTTAATCGACTAATTCTAATGCTGAGGAATCGAAGTGTTAAGCTAATGAAACGTAACCTGAATAGTATTAGAAGCGAAGTGGCTGTGAAACTATGAATTTAGGAATGAGGGAGGGAGAGATGGGCCTTTCCTTGAATCCGAGCCATTGAAGCTGGGCAGGTGGAAATGGTTAAATATTATTTTCTTCTATTTTTGTCTGATTTATTCTAAACTATTGTTACTTGTCCTATATTTTAGCGTTACCTTTTGTTCAAGTTCCAACACGCAACCACCTCGGCTTTCTGTATATTCCATATATTATAACGATTGCAATTATTAAATTAATTAATAAATCATACTTCTCCCATTTCGAAAAATAAAATATCCCTTTGTATAATTTATATAAATATGTTTTTCAGAATAAAAAGGCTAGTAACTTTTATTTTTAAATCAACACTTTTGAACATCGTTAATATTTAGGATATACTAACTAAGTTTCTTTCGTGCGATGTATGAATATATTATTAAAATATAATATTATTAAATTTAAAAATATGTAACATTAATATTTCAAAAAAGTACATAATTATATTCAATAGTTTGTATATATAACATGATTATGATAAGGATATAAATATTATATATAAAGTTATATACATATATAATGAGTAAAATAGAATAAATTTAAGTACATTTTTCCAAGTTGCTGATTCTCATGTTAATAAAATAAAAAAAATGATGTCCTTTGTTTTCTTTCAATTTGCAACTAGCGTAAGATCTGTGCGATGCACATAATATATTTTTCATTATATTTTGTAATGTAAATATATACTTAAGTTATATATATATTGAACGAAATTATTCAAGCATATAAATTCAACAATAATATTATATTTACAAAAAAGTATTTAAAAAAATTTAATTTTAATGTTGCTGGATAAAAAGAAAACAAAATAAATGTAATTTACATAATATTAAATGAAATAGACACATGAAAATGTAACTATTATTTAAGAATCAAACAATTGTAAATGAAAGAATTAGGTAGGAAATGACATGTTATTCAATTTATTTTAAGTGATAAAGCATACTTTATAGAATGATGAATCAAATCAAATATATTAGTAATTAAGATTTACCAAAAATAGTAATTTGCACACAAACATATCCTAAATAATAGATAACCAATTACTTTTTATTAAGTAACCACGTTCAGGTGGTAAAATGAAAATGAAAAAAGTCATTTTACTTTTACGTACATAATAGATTTTGAGATAAAATAAAATAATTATATATAGTTCAACTAAGTCAATGCATGAATAAAAATATGATTATGAATATAAGGAAAATCATATTAAATTTATGTGACTTTAAAGTTGCATAAAAGCAAAACCATACAATATTATCAATTATTTGGACCATTTGAACAGTAGAACCATTTTTTTTTATCAAATCTCTCAATATATATATATATATATAATTATAAATAATATGATAAATTCAGTATCGATCAAATGTCTTAATTTTGAAATGACTACTAAAAATAGTTCGAACTTATGTTATTATATATATATATATAGATATAGCTATTAAATTATTTCAAAAGACCTACAATATAGAACATTTACTTTTTTATGTGACAAATTTTTGTTGAAAAATAATCTTAATTTTTGTATATACATATATATAAATATATCTAGAAAATGTGCAATATAGAATATTTACTTTTTTATGTCATAATTTTTCTGTTGAAAAAAAAATCTTAATTTTTTGTCATTTAAATTTTAAAAGTAAAAATATTAAATTTGTTCTTTTTTTAATATTAAAACATATTATTATTAATTTATTATTTATTTCGATCCTCAGCAGTTATTAAATTTACATCAGATGCTTGAACTAGTGTCCAATCTTGGAAGAATTTAAAATATAGCGATGTAAATGACGTGGCTTGCTGTTATTATAAAACTATGTTATATTAGAGTCAAACGGTATTATCAAATTCAATTGTTGCAAATAATCAATAAAAACGAAATAAAAAATTAAAACCAAAAAATAAAAAAAAAAGATAAATAAAATAAGAGTTGCTGGAAAGTACAAGCTAGAGGACAAAAATGACAAATCCTGAGATGACGTAATAAAATGTATTGAATTCTAAGGAGCACCAATAATTAACATAAATAATTTGTCTCAGCCTAGAAAGTCGAGGTTTGACATCGATTACTGAAAATAATACATTAAAATAATGGAAATCCCAGGTTTGACTTCGATGTCTGAAGCCTATTTAAGCCCACCACCTTGGGTACTACTGCAGTATAAACAATACATGGCGGAGGAGAATCACAAGGTGGGAGCAGAAACGGAGGAGGAAGCCACCAACGCCGCCGCGGAAACTGGTGAAAATGAAGCCAATATTATCAAGGACAGGAAAGTTTCGTGGGCCCAGCTCCGCCGTGTCGACTCCCTCAACTTGGAGGCCGGAGATTTGTCTTTCAAACCCACCCACCATGCATCCCATCAGGTTTATTGATCCTTCTTCTTCATCTCCTTCTTGTTGTTGTTGTTGTTGTTGTTCTTCTTCTTCTTCTTCACAACTTGTTTGGCAATCTTATATTTTATTATAGTATTTACACAGTTATACTATCACTTGCATGCTTGTTACAAATAATTGGGAATGTATAAAATTAAATCGAGCATCATAAGGTATCATCATTGGGGTATGTTGATTCTTTTTTTTTTTTTTTTTTTTTTTTTTTGCTGACAAAAGGTGAATAAATGATCAGGCAAGTTGGGGGAGGACACTGAGCCTGGCGTTCCAAAGCATAGGAGTAATATATGGAGACATCGGAACGTCGCCGTTGTACGTGTTCGACAGCAGTTTCCCCGACGGCCGGATTAAGCACAAAAACGACATCCTCGGGGTGCTCTCCCTTATCATCTACACTTTAATTTTGGTCCCTTTGATCAAATATGTCTTCCTCGTTTTGTGGGCTAACGACAATGGAGATGGTACATATTCTATATTCTGTCTGTGGTTCAAGGCTTCAAGCCATTCTTTTTTTTTTTTATAATTTTGGTCCCTATCACCAAATATGTCTTCCTCGTATTTGATATCATTAATTTCTGAATAATTAAGTAGAAGATGTGATTATAAACAACAAAATGTTATGAGTTTTCAGGAGGAACATTTGCTCTGTACTCCCTGATTTGCCGTTATGCAAATGTGGGGCTGATTCCGAAAGATCAACCTGAGGATAGGCAGCTTTCAAATTACAGACTAGACACGCCATCAAACCAGTTGCATCGCGCCCAGAAGATCAAGCGGAAACTGGAGACGAGCAAAGCTGCTAAGATTACTCTCTTCCTTACAACCATCCTCGGAACTTCAATGGTCATCGGAGATGGCGTTCTTACTCCATGCATCTCAGTACTTTCTGCTGTGGGTGGAATCAAGCCTCTGAACAACGGTATAATACAGTTTCTCTTTTTTAATTTTTGTAATTGTATTGTCGTTCTTTTGGTGTGGACAAAGATGTTATATGTTAACACACATGATTCTCTTTTGCAGATGCAATTGTCTTAATTTCAATAGCCATACTGATCATTATCTTTTGCGTCCAACGTTTTGGCACGGATAAAGTCGGGTACTCATTTGCTCCAGCCGTCTGCTTGTGGTTTCTATTTATAAGTGGGATTGGCGTGTACAACTTATTCAAATATGATGTTACCGTCTTGCGTGCCTTCAACCCCAAGTACATAGTCGATTACTTCAAAAGAAATGGCAGCACAGGTTGGGTATCTCTAGGAGGAGTTGTTCTCTGCATCACAGGTGAGTCTGTGTAATATGTACATACATACATACATACATACATACTGTTTCTTGATCTTCATATCATGATAATCGACATTGTTTTACTTGGTCAGGAACGGAAGCCATGTTTGCTGATCTAGGACACTTCAACGTACCAGCTGTCCAAGTAATATGTTATTTCATCTTATTTCTGGTTTTATGACTTCAAGATATATGAATGTTGTGATCATAATTTATATATTTTTCCATCAGATAAGTTTCTCCGGGATTGTATTTCCTTCGCTACTCGCGGCATACTGTGGACAAGCTGCGTATCTTACAAAGTTCCCAGATCATATAGGCCGTACATTCTATGATTCCGTACCAGGTAAGTCTCCACAAACTGGTTCTTGAAAATCAATGTGTGATTGTTGTAAACCGAGAATCAGTCTGAATATTTGTATCTGCAGATCCGCTTTACTGGCCACAGTTCGTCGTGGCTAACGCTGCAGCCATTATCGCGAGTCAAGCAATGATATCGGGAGCATTTGCAATAGTCTCTCAGTCACTGAGTCTAAGTTGTTTTCCAAGAGTGAAAGTTGTCCACACTTCTGCTAAGTACGAGGGCCAAGTTTATATCCCTGAGGTCAACTACCTTCTCATGGTTGCCTGTGTCTTGGTAACATATGGTTTCAAATCCACTGAGAACATTGGCCATGCTTATGGTAAGACCTAAGTATTAACTTTGAATCTCTGTAATGCTTTCATTTGTTTTTCTATTTTTTGTTCGGAAAGCTCAGAATTGATCGTGTTACTGACCAGTCAGGATCCTTTGTCTCAAATAGTGCTTCATCTCATGCTCCAATACTTTTAATGGCGTTATCAAATGCATGTCACGTATGACAGTTATCTTAGAATATGAGATGAAACACCATTTGAAACAGAGAGTTTTCGAGCAATTTGAAGTGGCTTTTTTGGTCCACTCTATACACGAATAGGCAATGTAGTTCGCTTAAACTTTATTTTTTTGGTTGTAAATTTGGAAAGTGACTCTGCTGTTGCTGATCATAACCACAACATTTTATGAAAGGTATTGCTGTTGTTGCTGTGATGCTGATAACCACATGTCTGGTTACCTTAATCATGCTAATGATATGGAAGACCAAAATCTATTGGATCGCCTTGTTCTTCATCGTCTTCATGTCTATAGAAATGGTGTATTTCTCGTCGGTTCTCTACAAATTCACACAAGGCGGTTATCTTCCATTAGCATTCTCTCTGGTCCTCATGATAATCATGGGTATATGGCATTACGCGCAACAACAACGCTACGTATTTGAGCTGAAAAACAAGGTTTCCGGCTCCTACGTAACAGACTTGGTGAAGGACAAGGACCTCAACAGACTCCCTGGAATCGGCCTTCTTTATTCCGAACTGGTTCAGGGGATCCCTCCTATATTTCCTCATTTTATCTCCAACATTCCCTCTGTTCATTCAGTAGTAGTTTTTGTCTCCATCAAGTCAATCCCTATCAGCAAGGTTGTCCCAGAAGAGCGGTTTCTTTTTCGACAAGTTGAGCCCAAGGAATACAGAATATACCGGTGTGTGGTTAGGTACGGTTACAAGGATGTAATCGAAGAACCGAAGGAGTTTGAGAGGCAGCTGGTTGAAAACCTGAAGGAGTTCATCAGGCAAGAGCATTTCATGCTAGAAAGCGGGCCCGGGCCGGTCGACATTCCTCAATCTGGTTTGCTGAGCAGCGATGGGAGGGCCCGAAGGTCGAGTTCTTCAGCTGTTCATATTGAAGAATCGTTGGAGCAGAGGGTTTCGTCGCGTGTTTCATCGGGGTCGATCCAGTCGTTTAATGCGGGGAACTCGTCGAACAGGATAAGCCCGGTTGCGGTGACGGGGGGCCTGGAGGAGGAGGTAGTAGCTGTGGAGAAAGCAATGGATGAAGGAGTGTTTTACTTGATCGGAGAAGCAGAAGTGGTGGCGAAGCAAGAGTCGTCGTTGCTGAAGAAGTTTGTGATCAACTATGCCTATAGTTTCCTGAGGAAGAATTTCAGGGAAGGGGAGAAGATGTTGGCCATACCTCGGAACAAGCTTCTTAGAGTTGGAATGACATATGAAGTGTGATCTACTCTTGACATTTCAGAGAGAGAGAGAGTATATATGTACACGTGTGTGTGTGTGTGTCTGGTGTTTATAAATTTGGTGCAAGGTTGAGTAGAAGAGCAAGGTCTGAGCTTCGATGATTTGAATATGGAATTGTTTATAAATTAGTTGATGTGATTAATTACAAATTCCATTTTATTTTAAGAGTAAGGGCACCTTTTATACATGTGTGCATCTGGTTGAGTTGGAATCTGGAGTCTGGACACAAACACAACACTAATGACTAGGACAAATGCTATAAACCCATTGCTTGACTTTAAACACTTGTTCCTTTTTCTACTTTGACTTCCAGATGAATTGTTGATGCCTTTTTCCAATCTGCCAAGACATAAAAGTGAAAGTTTCATTACAAGTACCTTAGGATTATTGTCATGTCATAAGAACTAAAAATGAGAAACTTTTGATCCCCAGTTTCTAGATATGCAAACTGCCCAGATCCTTCCGGAGATGTTCTTCTATTTTTAACTTGTCTTTCAGGAAACTCTATAATTTTAATTTTCCCTTTACTCTTGTGCGTATGTGGCTGAGTTCTGTACTGAGTTTGGGGAGAGCCAAGCAAACCTTAATTTCCCCCTAATAGCAGAATTATCATTTTCATCATTTCCGAGGAAAACAATCATT
Organism: Caryopteris x clandonensis; assembly: GCA_028749325.2. Lineage (NCBI taxonomy): Eukaryota > Viridiplantae > Streptophyta > Magnoliopsida > Lamiales > Lamiaceae > Caryopteris > Caryopteris x clandonensis. The sequence goes on from JAPYKT020000004.1 coordinate 7,029,715, forward strand.
GTCAAATAAGTCAAAATTGCTGGGTATGGGCGGAATCACTCATATAATCTGTGTTTCAATTCACTTTATATACTATAAATGATGTTGATTCGTAAATTAATTTTTAACCAATGTTTAAATTCAATTAATCATTTCATCAGTTTCACAAAATATAAGTATATCTCAGAGACTAAGTCTTGCAAAGAAGAATGAAGTGAAAAGATACAAATTACTATATTTAGGGTTGAAAAATAAGTAAATGAGAGTCACATTTATAGGAGAATAAGAGATATCAAGAGTTTGAGGCTTTTATGGGTTGAGTTTGATTGAGAAAATATTATCGAGCCACACATTACGTAGAACATTATAATAAAAACTGCACCACCACATACGTTATATTACTGATTACGAGAAAAAACTGTAAGAATCATCATCACATTATTTTTTTCAGTATAGTATTAGAAGTTCAAAGTCCTAAAAATATAAGAGTACAAAGTTGAGATTTGAACACAAAGTCTGAAACATGAAAGTCTCCTGTCAAGAAAACACGAGACACAAAATTAAGGTTTGGTGGACAAATTCGGTTGTTAGCCGACTTGTTATCATTGTTCAAGATGTTCTCAGGTTGATCACCTTTGTAATTATGCTTTGAATTTGTTTTATTCTTTTATCTGTCTGTTGGGAGAACTAAATTTTTTCATTGTTGTTGCTTCAAATTAGACTTTCTACACATAGAGCATCATCTATATAATAAATAAATGCTATAACTATTATTTTAGAAGGTAAAAATTAAAAAAGAATATTTTTATTCGTAACAAAGGCGGTTGCATCTCAATTTTGTTAAAATATACGAATTTGAGAAATTCATGTAGGATTAAAAAAATCAGGTGGGGATTTTGCATGTCACGCAAAATTTAAATACCTCAAGGATATTGTGCATTTTATCAATTTTAAAATTAAAAAAATAAATCAATATGTACAACTGTGTGAGTCAATATGAATTTCAATGACCATGTTAGCAATTAGAACTTGAGCTTCGTTCATATGTATTTAATTGATATTAAAACAAAATAAAATTTGTAGTGTTTTAATTTACATTCTAAATGATAAGTTGCAAATGATTATTGGTCAAAAAATGGCATAAGGACAAAATATTAGTTCCGAACTCCACGTGAACAACAGAAGCCCGAGAATTGCTCACCTTCATTGAATTGAAAAAGAAAAAAAAAACTAATTTATTTTTTATATTACGTCTCAAAAGAAAATATGTTGTAAATGAGAATTGACTCCAAAAATTGTAACATATATATAAATATATAATTAGGATTTCAAAAGGCAGATTGTCCATCCTAACGCGTTACCATAAAAGCAGAACATAAAAAAAAAAAAAAAAAAAAAAAGTCAGTTTGGCAGTATTAAAAATAAAAGCAATTATAAGATTAATGAATAATTTAGTGAAATTATTAGGTTAAGTTTCAACTCACTTGTTTCTTTCATAGTGGTAAACAATTGTGGCAGTAATTGTCGCTGCCACGACCATTTCTTTCATTACAAAAGTAGAATTATTAATTGTTGGAAAGTGTATTTTATTTGTAATAATTGAGTCGCCTTGTGCTAATATTCTTCCTTGCTTTTAAATAAATTAGTAATATTAGTCAGTATGTTATAAACTTACTTCTACAACTATACCAATCACCAAACTCCCTCCGCGAAAAAGAATATACATCTGCTTGAAAATTAAATTAAGCTTTTCTATCTTTAATTAGAGATTGTTCGTTAAATTATTTAATTTTTTAAAATAATAATATCGAATAAAATTGAACATATTTATAAAAAGAGTTCAAACAAATTTGGACATACTTTTATGTTAAATAAAATCTAAAGCTCAACTCATGTTCAAACTTGTTAAGTAAAATTTATTAAAATAAATATAAAACATTAAATTAATCAAGATCGGTTCATGTTCGACTTGACTAAAACTCTGTCAAGCTCAATTCAATTAAATAATGAAAAAAAACTTAAATCAATATTAGAAGTTCAATAATACTTTAAACAATTTTGAATAATAATACATTCGACTCGACTTATTTACACCATTATATCAATTCTCAATTTAAACATAAAAAAGTTACATTTATATAACTAAATAATTATATAAATTTAACTTTTCTTTTTAGACAAAAGACAACAATTCATTATCGGTTGAACACATAAAAATAAATAAGTTGATCGATGAAAGATGAGTAAAGTTTACACCTAAACTTATTCTTTCGAAGTTTTAACTCATTTTTAGGATTCGATGTGTCTATGTTAAATATGTAATTTTTTTTTTCAATATTTAATTAAACGAATCTCCATTAATATATGTCCAACTGTCATCTATGTACGTGAGGCAATCCTTCTATAGAATCTGAGCCACTGAATGTGGGCATGGGGAGAACAGGTAGGAATAAAGAATCTTTGGAGTTTAGAAAATGGTCGATTATGGCTGATTTGTTTTTCCTTCTTTTGGTAACCATTGCCTGAAATATTATTTTTTAATTATTGTTACTTGCCCTATAATTTAGCATTACTCTTTTCAAGTTCCAACATATTCGACAGATATTATAAAGATTGCAATTATTAAATTAATTAATAAATCATACATATTCCAATTCGAAAAAAAATCATTTTTTGTTGATTATTTATGTAATATTTTAATATATGTTGTATATTTCATCATTTGTATTATGTGTTGGGCTGCAAATAAAAATTTATTAATATTTTTTATAAAGTTTGTTAAACAATTTAATCTTTATACATTAATAATTAATAAATTTATTAATTATAAAAACAAGATTCTTATTTAAAAATGGAGGAGATATATTTTACTATAAAATTATATTTGTTTATATGTTATTACCACTAAAATAATAAAATATTTTAGATATTCTTAAATATTAATTAACTTAAAATTATATCATAAATAGATTTAATTTTTAAATATATTAAAAATTATGAATCACAGGAAATAATAGTAGTCTAAATAGTATGTATTTATGTTTGTATCTGATTGATAATTAGAGTATTACGTGGCAATTGTAAAACAATTGTTTGACATATGGGAGCATACATCACGATCTTCCATTTTAACAATTTTATTATTATTATTATTATTATTATTATTATTATTTATTTATTATTTTATCAATTTTTTCAGGAACTCTCTAAGTTGGAAAGATTAATTGCCTAGAAAATTATGATCTTTTATGAAATTTATATTTTAGTTACGATTTTTTTATTTTTACAATTAAAAACATGTAATTTTTTTTAATGAATTTAAGGCGATATTGTAACACTGTAGCAGACGATTGTTGTGATAAAAAATAATATGTATTTATAATTTCCAAAAGATGAATTAATATTTAACATTTATAAATTTATATAATAAAATTTAAAATTAAGATTTTTTTATCTAATTTATATAACTAAATGTAAAATATATACTATGTTATAACAATGTTTCATATATACTAGAAATAAAATATAAATAACATAATTTCATAAATAATATTTCAAATATATAATAATAATAATATTTCAAATTAAATATATATTAAAAGGGAAATTTCTTTATAAGATATTACATTGAATTGCAAAAAAAATTAAAATTAAAATAATGTTGATGTTGTAAAATTTATTTTTTATATTATTAAAATATAAATTTCAAAAGAAATTATAATTATAATTTTTTTTTTTTTTTTTTTTTTTTGTTATTGTAACTATCCCAAATTTATTTCTACAAAAATAGACTAGGTCACCAGGGTAATTAAATTTTTTAAGCAATGTTTTTCCTGTTCTCGAGGGTTCACAGGATTTGAAGGTTACAATTCTTTCACTACACATAAGGAATCAATTTGGAAGCCTACCTACGCCGACGGTGATATGTTTATGGTCAAACGTCATGCACCAAAATTATTTTGTATGTTTTTTGTTTGTTATTTTATTTTATTTAGAATACGATTTGCAAATATATTGGATAAATTATAATAAAATATAGTGATAATATGTATTATATCCACAAGGATTGTATATAACAAATTCAACTAAGTATTCGTTTATAATACTATCCTTTATCTAAGAAATTAATTTGGGATTGGTTTGGTAAAACAAATAAAAAAGTAGAAATAAATATCAAATCAGACTCAAACAACTAAAGATAAGAGATGATATGCATTCTATGTTCATATGAGTTTCTTTTTAATTCCTATATTTGTAGGAGAGTCACTAATATATCTAGATCTTCTCTTCTGAGTTATGTCTAAATGTAGATTAGATAACACTGATAATTCTCAAGATATTATTTAATTTTCAATCGTGCCTAAAATCTATTCTCTTCATAATACTTACCAATCTTCCGATCTAGCAAGTGTTACGTTATGCATTCATAATTCGTTAACCAATTACTCCTTCCCGGACAGTATTAGATTAACTATACATATACAATTAGTCTTCACATAATTTCATACGATATTCAAATCAATGAAGCATTAACAAATATAGGATGAAAAATAATATCATTAAAGAAAAACATATTAATCCACAATCATGCACTCCCTAGAATCACTAGATGTTTATCCACATATATTTAATACATAATCTATAGGAAACATATTGATGATCATGCCTAACATAAAAAAAAACAAAATAACAGAAGACTATTGAAATCCAAGCGATCTTTGTTTCTCTCTCTGATGACTTTGTTGGTTGATCATCCTTTGTATCCTTATTTCTAACCCTAAAATTTTGTGTATATTGTGTTATATGATGTAGCTCCTCCTTTTATAGACAACTCCTAGGGTTTTGATAGCCGCCGTATCTCCGTTTTGGAATGGAAAGATATGCACGAATCACACAAAATCGCAACGGTTAAGATCATATCACGAGAATAAGCACGATCTGCATGACTTGAGACGCGGTCCATACACCATTAATTAACTATTTTTCTGTCAAAACTTCAACAAATACGTGGCGTAACAAAATATAGCAAAATCATGATGAATTTGTCACTTAGATACATGCAATTGGCCTAAAAAACTATATATAATAACCCTGAATTGTACGTAAATCATATGTTTATCAACCACCAAACTTAACCAATTGTTCGTCCTCGAAAAATGATAACGAATCTTCATTTCAGAATGAAGGGGTGTTTTGACAGTATACAATGCTTCAAACACAAAAATCATTATGATTATATCAAAATCAACTTTATTGCAAATAAACAATTTCATGTCATGCAACTAATACTTATTTAACATCTTGAATAATTAATTCTCAACAAGTTTGTGTATCTCTCACAATCAAGTGTATAGGAAAATATAACGACACTCAAAGTTAAAATAAATGTAGAATTAACCATATGGTTATCCATGATTTCATCTCGCCTTTACATGTAATAAATGGATTAAGGATTAGAAATGACTTTATATACGGTTGTAATGTAAGCTTTTGGTCAAATTAAGGAATGTATTGCTAAGTGACTTAATTAACATTGCACTCATCAAATTTGTTGCTCTTTACAAACTTTCACATTCAACTCATGGCCAACGAGCACAGATTCTTTTGCCTAACTTTATTCCTCCTTCATCAACTTCTTTCCAATAATTAATCAACTCAGAATTTTGTTCAATGATTTAATTAGTTATGGGGAGTCACTTCTAATTTTCAACAACTTTTATTGTTTTATTTGATGATATTTTTTTTTAAAGAAGTGACTCGTTTCCTAATTCATAACTATTTTTCATAATCTTTCATTCATTCCTCCAAATCTACCAAGGCTTTATAACATGCAATATTCTTTTCTATTCAACAAGTCTACTCTATTTATATTACTTTCATGTACGAATAGTGTAACTTGACTATCCAAGAACGATTCATGGCTCAAAGGATTTATTAGGATATTTTTATGTAAATGGTCAAAATTGAAAGGATAGCAGGGTTATCAAAGATGGCCTAAATTCACTTCCAAAATCCACATTATTCTGTTAAACTTGAGCAAATTATAGGCAAATTCTAGACATTCTAACATTTATCCAACTAAACATACTAGAAATAATTAATAGGCTCAAAATCTCACATGCTAATCACGATTCAAGATATTCAAGTCTTTTATTGCATACACAGATATCATTTTTTTCACTTTAATTTGAGAAATGATTAATTATATATATATATATATATGGACGTTTCTCTACATTTATAGACATGAATTGAATATTACATATTTAGGTTATTAAACTTTTTATTTACCCGTAATCCTTTGTATTTTTAAAGTATCTTCAGGACCCTTTTCAGTTGTTGGGTTGTTGTGTTTCCAACAAAGGATGTTATATATATTTTTTATTACAGAAATTTCAATGATGTGTATTTTAATTTTATTTTAAAGTTTGTAACTATAAATAATGATTTTTAATCTCATTAATGAGGAAAATAATATGTAATGGGCAGTTGGATAATTTCTTCAAAATTATTTTTTAATATGCACTTTTAAATAGTACATCATATGGTATTATTAATATTTACTATAATATATTGGTCGAGTTGGTTTCATTGAAGAAAATCAATACTCAAGTAGAGTTTTTGTACCATCAACTTCTACAAATGAAGTTCTAATAGAAATTAATATCAAAATAATCATTAAAGTTATGTATATATTAATATCATTTTATTATCAATAGTTCATTATTATTGTATTTGATTAATAATTTATAATAGTAAATGAAAAAAAAGTAAATAATTTTAATAATTAAATAGATTGATAAGAATAAAATATGAATATAATTCTATATTTTAAGTTATACGATGGGATAGGACAATATTCATGTTCGCCCCATCCCATCTTCAAGTCCGTTCACATTTAGTTAAAACAAATTAAGATTCCTACTTCCTTGTTTTTTAAAATATTTTAACATACTATTTTATTGAATTTGTAACATTTTCTTATATTTTCTTAAGAGATACTTAAAAATTAATTTGAATCTAAATAAATGAAATTCATATCTCCGCGGAGAATCTCATCCCCGTACAAGATTCTCTAAAAGATAATGATAGCAAATATAATATTTAGTGTAGCATTTTGATTTGAGAATAATATTAATTTTTTTAATAAGGAATTATTGTTTAATTTGGAAAAAAAGGTTTTTTAATTCAATAAAAGTCTTTTTTAACTCCTATAAATAACCTTTCATGGTAATTTTTGTTTGCTTTGAACATATTTGAAAACCAATGTACTAAATATTTGTTTTTCTTTCAAAATTTTAACAAACACGTGAAGTAACAAAATATAACAAAATTATGATAAATTCGTCACTTGGATACATGCAACTGCCTAAAAAACTATACATAAGAAACCCGAATTGCACGTAAATTCTATGTTTATCAATTTTTATTATTAAAAATATTAATAAAATAAAATAATAATTAATAATTTTTTTATTTAATTATGAATTTATTTTAAAAAATTCAAGTTAAATATAATCAAATTATGAATTGAATTTGAATTTATCTACTTAAAATTCAAATTCAAACCGAATCTTTATATTGAATTTATAAAATTATAACTTAAAAATAAAAAAGTAAATATTTGAATTATTTTATTTTAACAAAATAATATATAAAATTTAATATAACAAAATTAATTGAAATTTGTGCTAAAAATTGATATTACATTTATATGAAGATATTTTAGCACTTTCGTAATAGATTTAAAGATTAAATTATTACAAAAAATTTCAAAATAAAGTAAAATTATTTTCATCTTCCATTATTTGGATTTTCCAAATTTGAATATTGATTTTTTTTATAGAAAATATGAGTATTGATCTCAAACGTACCAAATCAATTGTAAATTCAATATTAATGGCTAAAATCATGCAATATCTTTGGTTATAATATTGAAGAATATATAATTTGTCATTAATTATTAAGTTTTACACTTTTAAAAATAACATTTATTTGAGAAAATAAATTGGAAAAAACTTACATTTTATTTATATATATATTAATTTATTTACAATATAGATATATGCACAATATATATAAGCCTACTATAGATACATATATAGTCCGATCTCTAGTATATATATATATATATAATTATATACATACACGTTTGCATTGCATTGTCATAGGTAATTAATTTTACATCTAATACACATCAGTGTTTGACTTAGAGTACAATTTTGAAATATAGGGATATAAATGACGTGGCTTGCTGTTATTGTAAAAACTACGTTATATAGAGTCAAATGGTATTATCAAATTGAATTGTTGCATCAATAAAAATTAAAAAAGAAAAGGAAAATAGGAGTTGCAGGAAAGTACAAGCAAAAGGACAACAAACACCAATCCGATGGCATAATAAATTATACTGAATTCTAAGCAGCTACCAATAATACACATAAATTATTTGTATCTACCTACAAATTCGAGGTTTGACATCCAACTCAAAATAATACACTAAAATAATAGAATGCCATGGTTTGACTTTTATGTCTGAACCCTATTTAAGCCCACCACCTTGGGTACTGCAGTAGTGTAAACATATATGGCGGAGGAGAATCACAACGCGGGAGCAGAAACGGCGGAGGAAGCCACCAGCGCCGCCGCCGCAACTCCTGAAAATGGAGCCGCTATTAAGGAGAGGAAAGTTTCGTGGGCCCAGCTCCGCCGTGTCGACTCCCTCAACTTGGAGGCCGGAGACTTGTCTTTCAAACCCACTCACCATGCATCCCGTCAGGTTTATTGATCCTTCTTCTTTATCTTCTTGTTGTTGTTTTTTTTCTTCTTCACGACTTATTTGGCAATCTTATATTTAGATTATAGTATTTACACAGTTATACTATCACTTGCATGCTCATTACAAATAATTGGGAATGTATGAAATTAAATCCAGAATCATAGGGGTATCTTGCTTCTTCTTCTTCTTCTTCTTCTGCTTCTTCTTCTTTATTATGCTGACAAAAGGTCAATAAATGATCAGGCCAGTTGGGGGAGGACACTGAGCCTGGCGTTCCAAAGCATAGGAGTAATATATGGAGACATCGGAACGTCGCCGTTGTACGTGTTCGACAGCAGTTTCCCCGACGGCCGGATTAAGCACAAAAACGACATCCTCGGGGTGCTCTCCCTTATCATCTACACTTTAATTTTGGTCCCTTTGATCAAATATGTCTTCCTCGTTTTGTGGGCTAACGACAATGGAGATGGTACATATTCTATATTCTGTCTGTGGTTCAAGCCATTCTTTTTTTTTTTTTATAATTTTGGTCCCTATCACCAAATATGTCTTCCTCGTATTTGATATCATTAATTTCTGACTAATTAAGTAGAAGATGTGATTATAAACAACAAAATGTTATGAGTTTTCAGGAGGAACATTTGCTCTGTACTCCCTGATTTGCCGTTATGCAAATGTGGGGCTGATTCCGAAAGATCAACCTGAGGATAGGCAGCTTTCAAATTACAGACTTGACACGCCATCAAACCAGTTGCATCGCGTCCAGAAGATCAAGCGGAAACTGGAGACGAGCAAAGCTGCTAAGATTACTCTCTTCCTTACAACCATCCTCGGAACTTCAATGGTCATCGGAGATGGCGTTCTTACTCCATGCATCTCAGTACTTTCTGCTGTGGGCGGAATCAAGCCTCTGAACAACGGTATAATACAGTTTCTCTTTTTTAATTTTGTAATTGTATTGTCGTTCTTTTGGTGTGGACAAAGATGTTATATGTTAACACACATGATTCTTTTTGCAGATGCTATTGTCTTAATTTCAATAGCCATACTGATCATTATCTTTTGCGTCCAACGTTTTGGCACGGATAAAGTCGGGTACTCATTTGCTCCAGCCGTCTGCTTGTGGTTTCTATTTATAAGTGGGATTGGCGTGTACAACTTATTCAAATATGATGTTACCGTCTTGCGCGCCTTCAACCCCAAGTACATAGTCGATTACTTCAAAAGAAATGGCCGCACAGGTTGGGTATCTCTAGGAGGAGTAGTTCTCTGCATCACAGGTGAGTCTGTGTAATATGTACATACATACATACATACATACTGTTTCTTGATCTTCATGTCTTGATAATCGACATTGTTTTACTTGGTCAGGAGCGGAAGCCATGTTTGCTGATCTAGGACACTTCAATGTACCAGCTGTCCAAGTAATATGTTATTTCATCTTATTTCTGGTTTTATGACTCCAAGATATATGAATGTTGTGATCATAATTTATTTATTTTTCCATCAGATAAGTTTCTCCGGGATTGTATTTCCTTCGCTCCTCGCGGCATACTGTGGACAAGCTGCGTATCTTACAAAGTTCCCAGATCATATAGGCCGTACATTCTATGATTCCGTACCAGGTAAGTCTCTACAAACTGGTTCTTGAAAATCAATGTGTGATTTTTGTAAACCTAGAATCAGTCTGAATATTTGTATCTGCAGATCCGCTTTACTGGCCACAGTTCGTCGTGGCTAACGCTGCAGCCATTATCGCGAGTCAAGCAATGATATCGGGAGCATTTGCAATAGTCTCTCAGTCACTGAGTCTAAGTTGTTTTCCAAGAGTGAAAGTTGTCCACACTTCTGCTAAGTACGAGGGCCAAGTTTATATCCCTGAGGTCAACTACCTTCTCATGGTTGCCTGTGTCTTGGTAACATATGGTTTCAAATCCACTGAGAACATTGGCCATGCTTATGGTAAGACCTAAGTATTAACTTTGAATCTCTGTAATGCTTTCATTTGTTTTTCTATTTTTTGTCCGGAAAGCTCAGAATTGATCGTGTTACTGACCAGTCAGGATCCTTTGTCTCAAATAGTGCTTCATCTCATGCTCCAATACTTTTAATGGCGTTATCAAATGCATGTCACGTATGACAGTTATCTTAGAATATGAGATGAAACACCATTTGAAACAGAGAGTTTTCGAGCAATTTGAAGTGGCGTTTTTGGTCCACTATATACACGAATAGGCAATTTGAAGTCGCCTAAACTTGTTTTTTTTGGTTGTAAATTTGGAAAGTGACTCTGCTGTTGCTGATCATAACCACAACATTTTATGAAAGGTATTGCTGTTGTTGCTGTGATGCTGATAACCACATGTCTGGTCACCTTAATCATGCTAATGATATGGAAGACCAAAATCTATTGGATCGCCTTGTTCTTCATCGTCTTCATGTCTATAGAAATGGTATATTTCTCGTCGGTTCTCTACAAATTCACACAAGGCGGTTATCTTCCATTAGCATTCTCTCTGGTCCTCATGATAATCATGGGTATATGGCATTACGCGCAACAACAACGCTACGTATTTGAGCTGAAAAACAAGGTTTCCGGCTCCTACGTAACAGACTTGGTGAAGGACAAGGACCTCAACAGACTCCCTGGAATCGGCCTTCTTTATTCCGAACTGGTTCAGGGGATCCCTCCTATATTTCCTCATTTTATCTCCAACATTCCCTCTGTTCATTCAGTAGTAGTTTTTGTCTCCATCAAGTCAATCCCTATCAGCAAGGTTGTCCCAGAAGAGCGGTTTCTTTTTCGACAAGTTGAGCCCAAGGAATACAGAATATACCGGTGTGTGGTTAGGTACGGTTACAAGGATGTAATCGAAGAACCGAAGGAGTTTGAGAGGCAGCTGGTTGAAAACCTGAAGGAGTTCATCAGGCAAGAGCATTTCATGCTAGAAAGCGGGCCCGGGCCGGTCGACATTCCTCAATCTGGTTTGCTGAGCAGCGATGGGAGGGCCCGAAGGTCGAGTTCTTCAGCTGTTCATATTGAAGAATCGTTGGAGCAGAGGGTTTCGTCGCGTGTTTCATCGGGGTCGATCCAGTCGTTTAATGCGGGGAACTCGTCGAACAGGATAAGCCCGGTTGCGGTGACGGGGGGCCTGGAGGAGGAGGTAGTGGCTGTGGAGAAAGCAATGGATGAAGGAGTGTTTTACTTGATCGGAGAAGCAGAAGTGGTGGCGAAGCAAGAGTCGTCGTTGCTGAAGAAATTTGTGATCAACTATGCCTACAGTTTCCTGAGGAAGAATTTCAGGGAAGGGGAGAAGATGTTGGCCATACCTCGTAACAAGCTTCTTAGAGTTGGAATGACGTATGAAGTGTGATCTACTTTTGACATTTAAGAGAGAGAGAGAGAGAGAGTGTATGTGTGTAATAATGGTTTTTATGCATGGATTTGATTCACAATGTGATGAATTTGTGGTATTTTTTCTGTGTAAATTTTGTCAAGGCTGAAGGTACAGGAGCAAGGTTTCAGCTTTGGTGATTTGAATATAGAATTGTTTATAAATTATTTGGTATGATTAATTACAAATTCTATTTAATGTTGTTGCTACAGATTCATGTGTACAATGATGACATCAGAAATTGTTTATATTATAAATATATAAAATAAAAGAGTTAGAAAAGATTAGCATTCAGTTTATTCAAGAAAAATAGTTCTAATGCATTATCAAATTCAATGTTAAAGAGATGAAGAGAAAATTATGATAATATTTTTTTATTTCAAAAATATTATAAATAAATTTTAATTCAATAAAATAAATTGATTAATCATATTTTTTAAAAGTAAAATTAGTTAACTATTTAACTCAAACCCAATATAAATAATACAACATGCAATACTTATATCTAATTCAAATAATTAATGGACGCATTAGCAATCTAATTTTTTAATTTAATATTTTATTTAATATATGCAATATGAGTATTAAATTAAATATGTGATTAATGTAATATATCATGTATTAAAAAATAAATTATGAAAAAAAAATTTGTCTTTAAAGAAAATATTGGTAGGAAAATAAAGCTTAGCTTACCATCATACCCCTCACGGCTATAGGTGGATGTACATGTGATAATATGAATGTCAAATAAATATTCATGATTAGTGTATTAAATTTAATATTTTTTTCGTAAAAACTGGAGTAGGAATATTTCAAGATTATCCTATTTTGAATTTTATTTCTAAAACGGTTAAATTAAATTATAATTCTGCTCCACTATTAGTCTATTTCACTGATTTCACTCGCGTGTGTTCTGCACGCACACAACAAATAATTTCTTATTTACAAACTTAAAATTTAGCTTTTCTAAACTAACTTGATCGTGGGCTTTTTGTGTCAAGCTGAATGTGACACAGTTCTCCATTTTAAATTTTGGTTTTAGAATTATTGATTTTTTTTTTCTTTTCTTCAAAGTTTACCGTTGGAATCGATTCTGCAACTGAATCAACAATTAAATCATATTATTGATCCACCGTTCAAATTATCTGTTCAAATTCAAAATTGAAAATGTGCCCGCGTTGGTTAAGAATTAACAATTGTAACTTAAATTTATTTGAACACATTTTATTTTTGAGCATTTGTGTTATAAAGACACTATTAAATTTCAATGAAAATAAAACTTGTACTTATGAAATAAGTTTTTTTGGAACAAAAATCTATCGATATATAATCTTTTAAATCTTTTAATACAAATGTTTTAGTTGATTTGAGTTTTCCTTCCTCTTTTGAAAATCAACTTTCAATATTTGTAATAAAGATTAAGATAGAATGACATGTGATGAACACATGATAAGGACAATGAATGTTGCTATAATGTTCCCTAATATATAAAAAGCTCATTGCCGCCTCAACAGGCGTCCTTACAAATCAAAAGTATACTAAATACTACTTCTCCAATCCACAATAATTCTTGTTTTAATTTTTTTTACAAATATTAAAAAATAAATTAAGTACATATTATATTCTTAATTAATTAAGAAAAAATATTAATTATTAGTGGTAAAAAAGATAAATCATGTGTACATTTATAAGAAAAGTTAAAGGAAAAATTAGAAAGGTAACATTAATTCTCATCTTGAAAGTTGTAAAACGTCACTTATTGTGGATGAGGAAGTATTAATTTTAGTTTCATGTGGGGATTGCAATTTGATCCGTTGATCTGCTCTATCTGGTTTGATTTGGGACGATCCAATATGCGATTCACAGTGGGGCGAATGGATATGTGTACCTCTTCTGTCATGCCCTATCATATTTTGATCCGTTATATATTAATTTTATAATAATATATACATAATATAAAATTCATGTCGTAATTAAAAAATTAATTGATTTTAACATATTTTAAAGGTGAATATAAATTTATAAATTTAATTGAAAATATATATTTTCAATATTATTTATTTAAAATTTTGATTTATATTAAAATCATACTAATATTATATTATGCATTAGTATTACAATAATAAAAAAATCAGGTCAGAATAGGTCGGCTCAGCTCCGCCCATTTTAGAATTGGGTGGACCTGGGTCTTCAAGTATTCACCCCGACTTGCCTCATTGTCATCCCTAATTTCATGTCGAGGGAATGTTATTTACTTGTTATAGTAAATGAACACAATATTGAACCTTTTTTTTTTTTTTTAGGATCGTCTAATAAATGAATAAAGTTTGAACATTGAATGTATAGTTTATTAATAGTTCGTAAATAAATATGTTTAAAATTTTCCATGAACAAATTAGTTAAAATTGATCGTTTAACAACAACAGCAACAATAGTAATATTATTATTTGATGTAATTATTTAATTTTATTATATTACATGATATTAAAGTCTATTTCCAAGCTATTATTTTAGCCTTCATAAATCTGTATATTAATATATGGATCCTAAATGTAAAATGGGCTATTATTTGTTTGTTTGTATGAAGTTACATGAACGCCTGAAGTTCGATTTGATTGTGTTCGATAACAGCTGTAGCAAGAAGTGTGTTTATGAGATTGCAATTACATAAAATTTCCTTTCCTCAAATGTGCAATATAATTTTGGCAAGTATTATGGTTTGTTCTATTAAATTTATATACCTTTATTTGATCATATTGAGCCCTTCAATTTCGATTTTTGTATGTTTCAAATTTTATTTTTTTTTTTTTTAATCAAGCAAGAGACATTCTTTTGAAAAAATACATAAAAAGTTTAGAAAAACTAATAAATGATATTAATTGAAAAAAAAAAACTGCAAAATAATTCTCGCGCTCATTTTCCATGCAATTGTTGAAATTGTGTTCGGAATCTCATCATCTTGAGTCATAATGTGTGCAGTTGATTTCAATATATTTGTAACACTGTTAATAATTAATAAAGTTTAATTTCAACACGAATGATGGAAGTGGCTGAAGAGGAATTTGGTGTCGCAGCTCACGTAGACATGATCCTGAGACGAAGAGAAAGAAGACAAATTATTCATGGTGAAGCAGGTAAGACTTGGCATCACTTTCTCATTCAGAAGGCTTCTCTTGTCTCTTTTTAAGGATTTTTTATTTGTACTTCTCCTGCATGTCTCTTCTGCATTGTCCCACTCTCTCTCTCTCTGCATGGAAGGAGGGATAAAATCTGCAGGCTCATTCTCTTCTAATGGGAGGGAGAAGCGGACAAATAACTGATTCCCAGTTATCTATGATTGTTGTTTTGTTTATTATTTCTGGACATATAACAGAATTATGGTGCGATTATTGTAATGATTTAGGTGGGACCTGGCTTCTGAAAGAGTTTCTTCTTCTTTTTGTCTGGTGCCATACTTTCACGTCAGGAGTAACCATATATAATATGTGGGCTGTCCTGGAAACATGCAAAGAATAGCTAGGGTTGAAGTAATTATTACAACAAGTTGGAATTAATGTCAAACTTTGTTCAAGAATTCGAGGAAGAAGATGATCAGTTCCAAAGCAGCGGCGTTTTTGCACACTCATCCATGGACAGTCCTACTGAAACTGCTGCCGATGGATCCACCTCTCACGCCGTCGCCACCTCCAGGAAGAAGAAGCGCAATCTCCCTGGAAATCCAGGCAAGTTTGATGTCTTCAACTTTTCTTGTCCAAAGGAAAAAAGTGAGATTAAAAGGTTAAAACTAGTTATTAGTTGAGGTTTCATTAATATTTTTATAATAATAAATTTAATATGATTAACATAGTTAAATTAACAAATAAATGAAGAAAAAAAAATATGATTTTCAGTTAATTGAAAAAATAAAAGCATGTACAAACTCCAACAATTTTTTTTTGGGCACCAGGGAGTAGTATACACATCTATAATTTTTATTCAATTTATTTAATTTCAATTTTTTTATAAATAAATATATTAGGAATCATGATAGAAAAATTCTAGTAGTTTGAAAAACAGAATATTCAATAAATCATGACCAAAACGGGTCATTAGACATACTCTGTACGTCTTAAAAAAAGAGTCGGAGGGAGTAATTATTAAACTATTTACTTGGAAACAAAAAATTCAGATCCTGATGCAGAAGTTGTTGCCTTATCACCAAGAACCCTCATGGCCACAAACAGATATATTTGTGAAGTTTGCCACAAAGGCTTCCAAAGAGATCAGAATCTGCAGCTCCACAGAAGAGGCCACAACCTGCCCTGGAAGCTGAAGCAAAGGCCAACCACACAGGCTAAGAAGAGAGTGTACATATGCCCCGAGCCGACCTGCGTGCACCACAATCCGAGCAGGGCCCTCGGTGACCTAACCGGGATCAAGAAACACTACTGCAGAAAGCACGGAGAGAAGAAATGGAAGTGCGACAAATGCTCAAAGCGTTACGCTGTCCAGTCCGACTGGAAGGCGCATGCCAAGATCTGTGGGACCCGCGAATACCGTTGTGATTGTGGCACCATTTTTTCGCGGTTAATCTAATCTCTGACGTCTTTGATTCGTTCCTTTTGTGTGTGTGGTCATACACATATCATAGCAAAGAGGAGCCATTTGAACTTGTAAGTTTACTGAGTCGGTCAGCTCATGTCCGCAAATGGAAAAAAGTTTGCTGACATGAAGTCGGCTGACTCAGTCAGCTGCTTTAACTTGTAAGCTGACCGATTCAATTAGCTACAAGCTACACGAGAGTTGTTGTTGTGTTTCTTTCCACAGCAGAGGATCTTTGTTTCCAATAAATATCTTTTGTGGTGCAGGAAAGATAGTTTTGTGACTCACAGGGCATTTTGTGATGCATTGAGTGAGGAGAACTACAGAGTGAACCAGAATCTTGCAGAAAGTGGAGCAATGTTGCAGACCCAAGCTCAAGAATTTTTCTCTTCTTCTATGGCTGACGCGTACACAAACACGAACACAAATGGGCTCATGAATTTATCGCCAGGTATACCTCAAGATCAGGCTTATAACAAGCCCTTGTCCTTGAACTCAAGTGGGATGATGATTCCCAACAATTTGGATCCATTTTACAGTGCAAGAACTCTGACTGATAACTCCAGAACCAGTATCGGCTCTGCATATACTTCAGCAACTGCATTGCTGCAGAAAGCAGCAGAAATTGGCTCAAAAACCAGTGACAATTCAATCACCCCAATTATCCTCAGAGGATTCACTGGGTATTTCACTGGAAACAGGAATGCTTCTGATCACAAGATTCTGGAAGGCTCTTCACCGGCTGGTTTTAACGCAGTCCATATATCAACTGCTAGTGAGATTCCGCAGATGGGATTATACGATCTTTCTGGTTTTATGCATTCATCAGGTGAAAACACGAGTGCACTATCCGAAAGACAAGTAGTTGCAGGAGTGCATGACGAGAAAATGACTCTTGATTTCTTAGGTGTGGAGCCTTCAGATGCTGGACATTCGAGTTTTTCCAAGAAACGAAAATACGGGGATAGCCCAAGCGAGTTAGGTTCGATCAGGCAGAGTTTACAGGATCTGCATTCTGAATGGTGATTTTTGCAAGAGGAAGTCTAACCAATTTAAATTTCAAAGTTAGTTCTTTACTACCAGTAATTTGCAGAACATGAAGTAGGTATTACCAATACCTGTAATGTGTTTCTGAAATCAAACATGGCTAAAGCAAAAAAAGATAAAAACATTTCATTCAAAGTTGATTAAATGAAGATCAAAGACCATCTTGGCTTCCCCAACAAAATTCTACATAATTTTTCAAGCAAAAAACCTTAACAATGTGATTGTTCGCTACACCATCAATACATATCTTACAACGAATACAGACCCTTGTAATGCTTTCTACTACATCTTCAGGTTGTCTGAACACAAGAACAATAGAAGACCTCCTGGTTCTAAGAGTATGACATAATAAGACAATAAGGTTAACCACAAAACAGCAAGCTTTCGTTCCATTTCTGTAAATCGAGTGTAGCAGAAAATCAGCCCCATTTCTTTTCTTCGCATAGACAAGTGCAGGGAATCTAATTCACTCACCAATACATGCTACGATATCCAAGAACGAGAATTATACACTACCGAAAATGATCCAGTCTCACGAATCAGCATTGCCCTTCTCCTTATCCTCTATTCTAATTTCAGTTTGAAAATCAGGTGTGCAAATGCTTTTATCAGGGCTTATTCCCCAATCGCTTCTTGGGTCCCAGTCATTACGTCTAGGTTCGGTGCTGCATCTCTCCAGCCTGCCAAGACTTGCAACTTGGTTTCTTACATCATCAAAATCATCTCCAGCGACACCCTGCCTTCTTGCCATCTCTAAATCAAAACTTTTTATTGGCTTATCTGGTCTTATTGCTTGGTTCGTGTATGCAGAGGTGCTAAAGCCGAATGATGACTCGCCTTTAATAATTGCCCTGAAGTTATTATGGGAACTAGGAATTCTGGAGCAAAACACTTCCTTACAGTTTCTTAAAAATCCAAGGTTGTAAGGATTCATCTTCCGATCATACTGATACCGGAAATTCTCATACGTTGTCTGTGTGGAGGCAGAAAAACTTTCAAAGTCGGACCCTCCAAAAAAATATAATAAAAAAAGAATCAAATGGCAGAAGATATAGGAGAACCTGGTTTGTGGCGGTTAAGTATAAGTGAAATGTAGTGAGGCCTCCGACAAACCAGCAAACCACGAATGTATACATGACGAGGATTCCTGAAACAGGAGACCTTTGGATAGCCTTCCAGAAACCAAAATCGTACTTCTTCATAATCCTCGTGATGTTTATGAAGGAGCAAACTAGGACGTACAAGCATAGGAGGGATGTCGAGGACACAAACATGAAGAAGTACCTGTAATTCCTCTGTATAGAGCCACAAAATTGTGGTCACGGTTTACTAGAAAAAATCAGTCAACAAATCAATATAGAGGAACTTTGGAGGACAATCAGTTTGCTTAACTTGGAAATGTGGTGCAACAGGTTGAATGAGAGAGAGAGAGAGAGAGACCTTTCCAATGCATTGACCCACCCAAGGGCAATGGTGATCGAAACGCTCGACACAGTTATTACATATGGAGCAATGAGAGCATCTTGGAGGCCGATATAACATGCAGGTTTGACAATATTTAACCTTCACAATTATCCCATTGACAGCGACATTTTTGGTCATCGGCATGCCAGTTAGACTACTCTGGCTGCCTGCCCAATCTGTAGATAAGCTAGAGGTGTCACAGTCATCTGGCTCAGGAGGGTGAGAGTTTCTGGGAATAATCCCAGGATCACTTCCAGAAGTGAGAAAGAGAAGAACAGTGATCTGCAAGAGGGGGAGTAATTTCCAGTTAGCTCTTTTTAGAGGTGAAGAAAATCAAGATAAATATGTCTAATATGCTTATGAGATGGCAAAAAACTTAGTCATCTTTGTAGAACAAATATTACAAATAGGGAGATGCCTAGCAGAAATGGAATCTAATTATCTTCACTTGCCTATAGATGAGATGCATTTACAAGTATTCATCTAGAAGAAACAATTCACATGTAGATTGCAAAACAATTTTTATAACTCCTTGAATTTTATACATGCATCGAAATTAAAAATTATGTTCCTAACTCCATTGTGTTCATATGTTTATAGCCGAAGACGTACTATTCTCATATACCAGAAGCAAAAGGACGTTGTGTTTTGACATGAAACAATAAAAAGATTGTGAATATCATAGGGAGTAGTCGGAGTTACTCCTATCAATGTTCAAAAAACCAATTAGGGTCAAATATGCTACAAACTTCATTTTATCTCCTAAAACCAGAATGGTCCTTAGGTATCAAATTAACTTTCCATAATCAATAACGAAAATGTATTTTTGTATCATTAGAATAATACGTGTCAATTAATCTACATACCAGAAGAACTCACATGTGCAGTCAATATAATAGAGAGAACTAAAATAAGAACACCCCATCCATGGGGAAGTGCATTGATAAGGTCCCTAGCAACAAATATCCAAAACAAGATCACTGGAACCAGGATCAGGGACAACGTGAGGAAGATAGACTTGACGTCTGGACCAAATATGAGTCTTCCACCAAATACGAATTTCTGCAAGGTATGAAAAAGAGCAAGTTTAGAGGCTTTCACACTAATCAGACTCAGCTCAAGTGAACTAAGTAGAGTGCAATGGAACCTCACTAATAGACAGTAAATCAGTATTGAATTTATTATCTAGTGCCACGAATAAAAGTTGTCTTCAATGAAAATTATAGAAGTTGTCTTCAATGAAAATTATATTCTTCATGCTGCATATTTAGCTCTTCTTGATAAGTGTATATTCGTTCTTACTGAATTAGTTAATCTATAATACTGGAATAACGAAAAAAGAATAAGCTCCTGATGTTCATGCTCCCAATAATGAAGTGTACATGTGTGAACACAAGAGATTGCTTAAGCAAGGTTGTTTGCCATTGAGCAAATATCATAATGCATTACTTTGTTGTGGAGACGAAAAGAAACATCCTCTCTAATATGAATTTGCAAATAAATTTTAAGGTTGTTTCTTTTGCTCATCACATATAGCTTTCCTGTCAATAAGATCTATGAGCCAATAAGGGCACCAGAGCTAAAAAAAACACAAACACAGGACACATACATTTCTTCCTTTCCAAACTTGATAAACGCGCAGCGGAGAGCCATCAGAATCAACAATATGCTTCTTGTTGGATTGAGAGAAGTTGTGGCGACGCAGTGGAGGCGTATACATAATTAATGGTATCTAGTTTTGCATAACCTACAGAGACATTCCATAGAATCACCCCATACAAACAAGATTTCTTCTCAGCCTTCCATCTGCTAACAATCACATAAATCACGCCATAAAATCCAATAATTATTTATGATATTACAAGAAAACAACAAATGGGCATTTGATCAAATTGAAAATGGAAGAGAAATTACCAAATTTGGAGCCCTGGAAGGCAAAGGCAAAAAAGGAGAGAGGAAGAAGGAAAGCCCTGATCATAAAACAATGAAATGTATGAAGGGTTAATTTTTCTGGTATATTTTGAATGAGGCTCTTCCCTCAATGGCTGGTTCGGCGTTCTGCAAATCTTTTAATTTGTTTTTGCTTGAAATTGTGAGCTATGGAGAGAGAGAGAGACATGCCAGCCTTTGTTATTACTTGTGAATATTAGCCTCAAATGCTAACATAATTTTGCATATTACACTGCATCAGATCAGATTTTGCCTACCCCCACCCCCATCTCCACATTTTCCGCCATGCCAGCCAAATCACCTACTTTTCTTTTTCCTCCCCATTTCATTTTAATTCCTCAAACCAGAAATAAATACATAAATATTGACATACTCTCCATCGACTAACAGCTGCAACAGCAACTGCAACTACATAATGAAGAAGTGTATGGCGCCATCGTCGTGGGCTGGAGATACAGAGATTGGTGGTCCATCTTTGTATCAGAAAAGGCCCTTTTTTCGAAGTGAAATTTAAATAATTGAGGGGGACAAAAGGTGAAATGCAAAGATTGCAACCGGCTGAAATTCATATTTTAGTAGATTACTGAGATTTCCAGTTTCTGGGCAAGTGCAGGCTACAGCTACGATTAACCGCATTTCGCTCAATTATTATGAACTTCCTAGTAAAAGGACATCTTTGATGGACGGGTCATGCCATACCTATAATTACTCTATTACATATGTGCAACACTGAAACAACGCAATTTGTTATCCGCCATTAACCAAACACTCCCCCACCTTCGTCTTCGTCCAATCCAAGCGCCATTAATATAAGGGTCATTTGGACACATACAAACTCGATACAAAATTAGGTATAGTAGGAAGTGTTACTAAAATTAGAAAAAAGAAATGAACATTATGCACTCTATGTCTTCGCCTGCTCTATGCTCTCTTGAATCTTGACTACTTTATTATAACAAATGACATATCCACATCAATGCCCCACCAATCAAATACTTTCCCAATAATAATAATAAATAAAATTGCACCCATTGGAATTCAAGTTTTCATTTTCTTAAACTTTTTAATTATACATGTGAATTTTTTTCTAGTTAAATTCATATTTCACACTTAAGAAAAATGTCACTTGTAGTTTTTTTTGTTTTTTGTTTTAAATAAAATTGAGATTCATTACCTATTTGAAGTTTGAACTATAATCAATACATGATTACCATTATGAAAATTTACACAAATATTATTTTTCCGCCAAAATCAGCTTTCTATTTTTAAAAACTATGATATCTGATTATATTTTTTTATATTTTTTATTTTCACTCTTATTTTTAAAGGCTTATAACTTTTTCATTTCAACTTCATTTTTTGTGAAAAATATATCAAATTAATCATCTTTCCATAATTTTCAATTTAATATCCATATTGCATATATAAAAATAAGATATTAATTTTTAAATATAAAATAAGATATTAAGTATTTTTATTTTAAATAATTTTTATAAAAAATATTTTATATATTTAATTTATTTTATTTTAAAAATTTTATTACTATTTTTATATTAACTTATTATATTTTATATCTTTCAATACACGAAAAAATAGTAGCTAAATTAGGGGGGCACATGCTTAAAAGTTAAGGGAGCGGCAAATCAATCTCTTTATTCTGCATCAAATTAGCTTTCCTAATTTGTTATAATAATTATAATAATGATGATGAATTAATTAATTAATTATATGCATCTTACTTTTTGTGGTAGTGACACCAACATTCCCTTCTCCACTGTAAAAAATGACTTTTCTTACCCTCTAAGCAACCCGTAATTTCTCTTTCTCTAATTTTTACAATAATTATAATTATACACAACCTTCAATTTGACGAAGTAATACTTAAAATCGAGTTTTCGATACATTTGATGTACATAAATTTTTGTATTAAAAAAATTGTAAATGTTCCATGTCACCATTATTCTAAATGTATGATGTGTTGGGTCCCACTTTTTTTGTATCTAACTTGTATGTTGTGTTCATGTAGATAATAAATAAAATATTAAAATACATGTAAAAGCTTATGTGAAATGAATGAGACAGTTTAAGATATAACTTATTTAATTATAAAATTTTATTTATTTAACTAATAATATTTTATAATTAAATAAATAATATTTTATAGTTAGAATAAATGGATTCATTTCACATAAAGTAAATGGATTCATTTCACATAAAGTATAATATAGCACCTAAATTTGAAATAGTGCCTATAAAGTTGAAAAGGAAGAAGGGTTGAAGTTTCTGTTGAACTGGGAAAAGGCACAGAGCTGAGTACAGCAGATTCTGCTTTTTTACTTTTATGGTAAAGCGGATCAAGGTACGTGAACCCCAAAATGCATGTCCTTTACATAATTTAAGGTAATAAAGCAAACCAGGGACCTCACACCTGTTGCCTCCTTTACTATATATACATGTGTGTGCGTGATTCTGTGTTTTCTTTGTGGTCGAATTGATCAGGTTCGTTCAGCACTATATACCTGTACGTCTGCACAAGCTTTCATCAGTTGTGAGGATTTGAAGACCAGAGAGACTGCAGAGTGTAATCATGAAAGGGAAACCTTCAAAGTTTAAGCAGATAATATCCATGGTGAGTCGCGTAACTCGAGCCAAATGCATGGCGATCAGATCCAAAACCGACGACGTGAAAGCACGACTTATGGTCACAGCATTCACGCTTTTGTCCAGGAGGAAGAAGCTTTCCATGGGGGCGATCTCCGCCAAGATCAACAACGCTATAGACGGCATATTCAGGCATCACAGCGAGGACGCCGACGATGGGAGCAAGGCCATCGTCCTGTACGAAAACAAATACTCCGCCGCCGATGCCTCCACCAGCGAGGCTGAAGCGAGCAATTGTACTGTTCAGGATTTTGATGGTGATGATGATGATGATGATGATGATAAGTATCCAGATCTGAGGCATTCGCTGTTCGACGAGGAGGAGGAGAAGGAGCTGGCTCAACTCTTGGATGATCCGAGTTCGTCGATTTCGGCCATAGATATTGTGAAGAATTCCAAGGAGGAAGGAGAGAAGTTCAATTTGGAAGACGAGATTGATCAGGTGGCGGATTTGTTCATAACGAAATTCCATAAGCGGATGCGCTTGCAGAAGCTGCTTTCCTTCAAGAGGCAGGTGCAGGAGAGTAGTAATTGATCCAGCCAGGCCGGGCCGGGCTGGAGGATAGGAGGCCCTGAATTAGTCTCATTAATATTTTCTTTGTTTCCTTAAATTCTTGTATTTGTTCATGCTAAGGCGACACATGGACATTTAATTATTATGAATAATTAAATAATAATAATATTTCCAACAAAAAAGAGAAAAATTAAAATGAATTCCAGATGTTGAAATTTCATGTATATATTTTTTTAATCGATTGTTGCATGATAAGCTTCCTAATCTTTCATTTAAAAATGGATTATTATAAAATTTTATTTTAATCTTAATTTGACTTCATTTGTATAACAACCCTAACTAAATTGGAACTAAAAATTGTATAAAAATGAATTATTTGTAAATAAATATAGATAATATATTATTCAATAAGAAAAATTCCTTATGCTATATTATGTATTATCAAAATGTACCATTTTTTAAAAAAGAATCCAGAATTACCTAGATAAGGGTTCTTATTATCCAAATAGAGTTGTATCTTTGGTTATAAGAACGATGATCGTAAAAGGGATATTAATGATGTTATTTTTTAAATTTTATGTGTAATTGTAAGCAATCACAAGATATAAATTAAAATAAAAGATGAAATATCTAAATACAAGATTTTATATGCCAATGATAAAAACTAATGGACTGTGTATGATATATTTTAGGCGACGATTATTTGTAATTCATATTTTATTTTATTAATACCAATATTTCTATGAAAATATATTTTCTAAATCATGCAATTCAATAATACATCCTTTTTTTTCTGATCTCCTTTCTCTCTTTCTTTTTGTTCCTCTATTTTTCATGTTTTTGTTGCTGTTTTCTTTTAGTTTTTTTAGTCTTCATTTTATTTTTATCTAATAAAGGTGTATAATAGGAATTATGTGGGTTGGATTAAGAAATTTAGAGTTATTTTTTATTATATGTGGATTATATCTAATAATGAAATAAGAAAATAAATTAATTTTATTTGAAAATTAATTAGAGAGACTCACCTAACTGTGGTTCTCTCAATTCCCAACTCTAGGCTGAGTTGAGTAATTTTAGTTAAATTAATAAGAAAATAAATTAATTTTATTTGAAAATTTAACCACATATTTGATAATTTTCATTATATTTGTTTAATCCCAATTACAAAGATCGAACTTGGATCATACCATCGTCGTCCGTCGATGAACATAGCCCAGGATTTCTTATGACTAGGGATGGAGCCGAGCCGAAAAAGCCCAAAATCAAAGTGGGCTTCAATTACTTCTAGTAAAATGAATTGGGTCGTTATGGTACAACGATTGGGTCTTTATGGGCTAGAGAGATGAAGGTAGCCCAAATTGAGACGGTGGATTTTGTGAGTGTGTGTGTGTGTGTGTGTTTATATTGAAATTTCGTTCCGAGTTTGAGCAATTTTTGTTTTGATTTCAGATTCCCCCTTTATTATGACTCCTCTCAGTGACTGTAGAAATTAGAATAACATCAAAACTGTAGCCTGTAATCGGGAGAAATGTATTTCCATTTATATCGTCAAGGAGATCCAGGAGGATGATACTTGGGAGGGAGCTGCTGCCCGGAAGATGGAGGAATACACTGCAGATTCGCAGGGTACCTTTGATATGAGAGTGGGTCGCCATTAGTCGGAGATGACTCTTGAGGAAATGACTGAAAGAGATTGAAGTATTATTCGTGAAGAAATAACACATTTTACAGGGTTCTAGGATTTCTCGCCCTATGAGGAGCAGGGCCGAGAGCAAGTTCGGTCCAGGGTTGATGAAGGCGGTTGAGAAGGCTGGCCATAAGACCCCATCACCCGTTCAGAGGGCTGCAATCCCGCAACGAGACGTGATTGGCATTGCTGAGACTGCAGCTTCTGTTTTTCCGATGCAGAATTACAGAATTAGACTTTCTTTAATGAGTGAGGAGAATGAGGCTGAGGGACCCCGTGCTGTTGTAATGGTACCTATCAGAGAGCTACCCCAGCTTGTTGAGGATGAGACTGTGAAATTTGCCCGGTACTCGGGAATCCAGGAAGACTTGAGGATTGCACAGGGGCGTGAGGTCCTGATTGCTACACCAGGACTGCTTCTTGATTGTTTGGAGAGGCGGTATGTGGTTCTCAACCAGTGTAGTAACGGAGTTCTTGGTGTTGCTGGCAGTATGATTGATATGGGTTGTGAATCTCAAGTTGTTGGTGCAATAGATGTAATGCCTTCCAAGTAACATGAAACCGCAGAATGAGAATGAAGAGATTGGATATATACCAAGCAACATCTCCTTCTGATGAAGGAGAATGATTAAATGAATAGATTGAAAAGATTGCTTGATGGGTCTGAGAATAAGACAGTATTCTACTTGTCAACACAAAAGAATGTTGCTGACAATTTGACCTAAATCTTGGATGAAGGGTAACCAGGGGACTGCGTTGCGTGGTGGAAAGTTGCAAGATCAGAGAGAATAAGCCTTGAAGGTTTTAGGAATAAGCGATACAATGTCTTAGTGGTCACCAATGTAGGAAGACGTGTTATTGATATATCTGATGAGCCACATCATAAACTAAGGCGTTCTTTGTAATATTGACTAATTCGGAGCAACAGTCCTGTTCCTCAGAGCTTGCGAGACACAAAGCTTCAAAGTCCATAAATGTCAATGTGGAGTGTGTTTCTCTTTAGACAATACAAATCGGCAGGGCTTGATGATTCCCTCGAAAATGAAGTGATTCGGACCAGATTGACACTGTCTGCAGACTCAGGAACTTATTGGCAAAGAAGCTTGTGTGTCTCAGTGAATGATTCATGACCATGTATATGGTTCAAGGAACCCTCAGACAGAGGATTACTACGAAATTTCTTTCTGTATGATGAAACTTCATCCTTTCTATCAGCAGTTAACAAGTACATCATTGAGATTTATTACATTCAACCATCTACTGTATGCTCAGATGCTCCAACCCATTTGAGCCCTGAAATGACTGGATAGTTTAAGATTACTGTGGAATTCAGTGACTTCAATGTATCCAAATCCACCAAACATTGGCATCGTTTCGAACTTTCACCTCTAAATCATTCCCTCAAATCTCTCTTTCTTTTGTGAGAGAAATTGTCTCATCTCTCCAGCTCCTGTTCTGTAATTGCTGTTGCCAATCCTATTTGGCTGTATTTTACACTACACTGTCTACTGTTATCACCGGTTTAATTTGACAGACCAAAAATGTAATTTTATTTCAAATATTCGAGATAAAACACATATTTTGAGATAAAATAATTGATAGTTGATCTCATGCTTTAAAATTGGATATATTATCTCTTAGAGCACGAGGCTGCGAAATGACCCATCTTCCCTAAATGTTAAACGTTTAGAGGAATTTAGGTTATTTTCTTATTCAACCAACAAAATTTTTAAATAATTAATAAGGTATATGAATAACTTTTCTGATATCCAACATCAAAGTATTTGTATACAAACATAGGATAATAGAACATAAATGCATCCAATATTACCTTCAAAGATCATCTCCAGCAGTTTGCATTATTTTAGTGCAAATTCTACACCACTTTAGCGTAAAATTTACGTAGTCTCCTAAACTGTTTGCACTACATTCTCCACTAAAAAATAATATTACACTATAATCTTTATAATTTTTTTATTTTTAATATTTATTTTTATTACTAAATATTTGTTAAAAATATTATATATGTACTTTTATTTACCATTAAAATTTGAGATCATATTTATTTTACTTTATATTCTTAAACTATCATATTCAAAAAATATATATGTAAAATTGAATGTCGGGTAATATGAAATTCTATTTAAATTTGTGTATAATATTTAAAATCTCATATACTTATTTAAATTATATTTTTATTATTATATAAATTACAAATCATATGATTGTAAATAACATGATTTAATTTCAGTTTGATAATTGAGATAAAAATTTATAATATTAAATATTAAAAAATATATATAATCATATAAGAAGAAAATAAAAAAAATAGTGCAATAAAAAATATGCGATAAAAAAAGTACAAAATTTTCAAAAACTTTAAAGTAGTATAGAATAGAGTTGCTCTGATATAATATCACCCTAAAATGAGATGAAATATTATGATTATGGGAAGCAATTGTAAATGGAGCATTAGCTTTTGTCCCATTATTATGATTATGATTTTGGTGTCTCATTAATTCAAAGTTCCACATCACTTCTTACTCAAATATTCTTCTATTCTTGATTATTCTACACATTATTTTTCAAACTTCTAAGATGAATGAATCTTGCGTGCTTCTAGAATATATCTATATATAATTCGACTCTTACTTCCAATTTTAAGAATTGCAGTCAAATTTTTCATTTTGAATAAACTATAGGCTGACGTTTTACGCCCCAACAATATATTTTTTAGTCAAAAACTTGGAACTAACAAAAAATAAAGAAAGACCATTTAAGGACACACACACACACACACACACACACACATATATATATATATATATTTAATTTTAGGCTATTCATGACTTTTCAAATAAATGTAAATTATAGGTATTAAACAGGTTGAGTTACGGGGTCGAGTATTGGTTGGGATATAGTAACACAATTTGTTTAGCTATTTGTATCAAGAATTGTAATTTACAAATAATCCATTTATTTCATAATTTGATATGATTATACTTGAATAATAATAAAATTATCATAAAATTTTATGAAAATTTACAAAACTAAATGAATTATGATATACAATAATGTAAAACTATATAAGTTTATAAACTGACGGCAAAATTTTAGTATATGTAAATGATTCGTGCTAGGTTATCAAGTCGTGTTGCAAATTATTTTCTTAACTTAAATCGAGCTCAAACTTGGACCTTGTAATTTTTTTATAAAGTCACCAATCATATCAAAATTAGAATATTTTATAGTTTTTACTCTTTATACATTTAGTTATTTATATATAATGTTTAGTTTTAATTTTTAGAATCAAATCACTACACATTCTATGTTAATCTATAATTATATAAAAGCAAAGACAGTTTGATTAAATTACAGTTTTGCCATTTTCCCGCCAAAACTGTTTACTAATTTTTTATTCAGGTACCCCATTCATAAAACATCGTAAATTGTGCTTGCAGGTGCCATCACAAAAATTTTGGTAGTTTGTTCAGCTATCAATAAAAAATTAACACATCTATTATTTTATTTGTAGTCTATTTTTAAGTATTCCTATAAAACTTAAATTAATAATAAATATTTTTTTATTTTTAGTAATATTTTCTAATCCTCTTACATTTTGATTTATTTATTAAATTCTGAAAAAAAAGAAGAGAAATTGGGTGTTATTGGACGTGGGGATATGGGATAGTGGGATAGTGCATAAATGGTTGACCAATAATCTTCTTTTACTTTTTTATTTTATTTTAATTTTTTACCTTAATTTTAAAAGCTTATAACTTTTACGTCTCAACTTATTTTTTCATGAAAAATATATCAAATAAATTTTTTTCAAGATCTTTAATTTGATATCTATATTGCGTATATAAAATTAATTTTTTAAAAATATAAAATATTTTTTAGATTAATTGTAATATATTTGATATTTAAAATATTTTTATATAAATAAAATTGTGAGATTTTTATACAAAATAAAATTATATTTTGTATATCATGATTTTTTATTTAAAAAAATATATATTATTAGTTTATAAATTTATTTATTTGTTACATAAAAGTAACAAAATCTCACACAATGTGATAATGTGAAACAAGACAAAATGCAAAATGTAATAATTAAATTACTATTAATTATAATTTACTAAGTGTTATATTATTATAAATATTACAAATCGTGCAACGCACGGGAGAAATACTAGTTATTGATATAAACTATCAAGTGGGGTTGAATTTGAATTTATAGAATTTGGGCACCAAGTCCACCTCTAACTCAAAAACTGAACTCAATCGAGTTTCGAGGTCATATGAGTGAATGGAGATTGGTTTGGTATGAAAGCATTTGACAATACTAAACACATCCTACGTTATACTTTAATGTACTTTTGTAGCAATAATAATAATAATGCATAATTATTTGGTGGACATAAATAAAGATGTTAATTTTATTCATAAAATTGAATTGCTTGAAACATAATTGAATATGATACTATTCGAATTTGATATTTTTGTGATCGAATAGAGTAGGATATGGATATATGCTATTACTCAATTGCTCTATCCATCTACTCATTAAAAAAAAAATATATATATATATATATTATATAAAAATATATAATATTTACATATTATATATACTATATGTAATCTTAAAATATAAATCTATATATTGTTTATATTCATATTATACATAATTTATAATTTATTAAATATATTTTGAATAACTCAATTATCCTTTCATCCAAATTTAATAGAATAGGAGATGAGAAATATATAGTGGTATCCTATTGGATCCCATCTTTAAAATAAATGTAATTGGAGGTTGGGGGTTGTGTGTGGGAGCGCACGTGAGAGAATTTGGTCGGGGGGGCGGGAGGGGAGGAATTTGAATAGGTCCAGAAGCTGACTTCATTTGACTCCTATCTTGTCCTTTCTCTTCAAAATTCTCCCTTTCATTATTTTACTCTTTTCTCATTATTAACCTTATCTTTCTTGCCCCAGCTCACCATTTTTCCTTCACACTCCCCACTCTCTCTTTCCTTCTTACCCACCCTTTCTTCCCTACATCCTTCTATTCAATATATATATATATATATATATATATGGCCCCAAATTTCTAATACTGTTTATATTTTTAAAATTTATTTTACACCTTATTGTTTAATTTGATATACTTTTGTGTCTTGCACAAATTGTTTAATTTTAAGTACTTGTGTGACTAATTCTTCGTGCAAACAATAACATTTTTCTTTCATTAGTTCGTTATAAGTTTAATTTTTCACTATATGTATTTTTAATATTTATGTTTGGTATTTGCACTTTCAAATTCAATTTTTCGTTAATCTAAGAATTAAAATAGTACATCTATATGGACAACATTTTTGTAACTAATTTGTACTTTTATTTATTTTATTAAAAATCTCATTATGCATCATATGTATTTTAATTATCTAGTCTTACACCTTATTAATATTGCCTTACATAAATATCGTTTAATTATATATATATATATATTTATTTATTTGACTTTTTTATTTTTTGTAAATAATATTTTTTTATAATACAATTATGTCTCACATTTTATTTCAAAAATAAAAAATCTCATTTTGCACTATATATTTTTTAAATATTTTTTATTTGTTTCATAAAGATGAGACTTTAAAATTCATTTATTTTTGACCCAACGACTAAAATAGGATTTCCGTAGTTGAAGATTAAAACAAAACGCCATCCTAATGAATTGAATAAACTAAATTTAACCCTTAATTAACTGTGTAATTGGTGCAGATTATCCAAAATTGATGAAATTAAAATTAAACACAATTATCCGAACCCAACTGTATATCATGTAATCACTAATCAGTAAACTGTGGACTGATTGAATCCTGCTAATGGCTATCCCTACCATAAACAATCTACCTACAACAGCAAATCCATGGAGTATCACAATAAGCTTGATTTCATCTTCCTCAATTTCTTCATCTGTTGGCACTTCTTCTCCGAAATTGTATCCAGCTTCGGCTTCCACTGGTATCGCCGCCCTACGAGCAGCTCGTAGTCTCTCTTCAGCTGCGGCGTCGTGCAAACTCCGACGACTTTCTCCGCAGCCGCCGCCTCTGATTTCTGGTGCTGCATGATCACCTCTTCCGTAACCTTGATTCTCAGGCCACCGGAAGGAGTCTTCTCTAGCTCGAACGGTGCCCGTCCGACGACGGGGGATCGGCACCGGACCAGTGTGGCGAACGTTAGGGCCGACTGGAAAAAGTTCGCCGGAAGGAGGAAGTAGTTGTGGCCGGGCTGGAGGCGGTCATGGTGGGAGAGGGCGGGGGTTATCTGGCCGATGTAGAAGCAGTCGGAGCGGCAGACCATGTGCTTGGGGAACTCCTCCATTAGCTCCATAGCTTTGATTGGCCGGTCGTAGATCTTGACGTCGCCGTCGGATTTTATCAGCTTGATAACGGCAGCGGTGCGGCGGTGGCGGCGGCGGACTCCGTCCGTGTCGTCCTCCGCCGGTAGATGCGCGCAGGAGATGCCGTGAAGGCAGCGCGGAAAGGGGGCGGTAAACATCTGATTAATTCTGCTGCTCTTTCGCATTTTCATAATTATTTTTTTTTCTGCAAATCAAGAACGCAGAGAGGATTATGAATTCCTGATAGATATAATAATGAAATGGGTTCAGGTTGTACAATTTAAATACCAAGAAGAAGATATGGAATGGAAGACCACCAGCTGGACTACATGGACTATATACAGTACATACATAATCTGTATGTACAGATAGGGGGTGGGGATAAGGGCGGGGGTAGGATGTAGTAGGTGATAGATAAATATGGAGAAAGATTCATGTAATGACAATTGTGTCTGGTACAATATTTGGTAAGTGTCATCTTGAACCTTTATAGATACAACATACATATACATATACATATATATTATTTGCATTTTGATTTGAGAATTTTTTTTTTGTTATTTTTTTTGTTCCATCTTATGCATTTTATAGTGATTATTTTAAAATAAAAAATTCTAAATTTTATTTATTTTAATTATGAAATTTGAAATACAAAATTTAAACTTAATTCTTCCAAATTAATTTAAAATCAATTTGAAGTGAAAATTTGGATTTTAAATTAATGATAATCTATCAATCATAAATGGATTCAATATTGTAAAATTTAATTCATCATTAAATATTTCGATTAAGTCAAAATTTACCATATACTCATTCCATTGCATAAATAAAATCTCATAATTAAGACCTAATATCCCATTACCAAAAGCCACAATTCAACTTTCCTTGACATTAACCAAAATCTAGTATCTAGATTATTTACATATAAACCAAGAACCTTCTCGATCAATATTATCACTCTTAAATTGTAATTAAAAAAATATAAAAAAAATTCCACAAAAAGAAATAACGATTATTAACATTTAAACTACAAACTATATAATTTGATAAAATTTAAAACTATTTTAATTGGTATATAGAAATCGTTCATCCCCCCCCCCCCCCCTCTCCCCCAAAAAAATTTACTAGAAATATTTGAAAATAAAAATAATGTTTTTTTATTATGTTTTAATTTTTTATTAAATAAAGCTATTAAAAAATAAGTAATGATTAAAAGTATTTTTAATTATAAGTTTCAATTACATAACTTACACATCAATATAATTATAAAGATTCTTGAGTTGGGCGATAATTGTTGGATTGGTTTTCTATTGAAATGGATTTATATTTATATATTTATATCTATAAGATTTTGTGAGGATAATTCGTAAAATAACTTATTTTTAAATATTGTAGAAATGAAACATTTTATCAATATATAAAAACATAACATTTGTACAAATAGAAAGAATAAAATTATCGCCCAAAATCAATTGCAAAATCTGCAGCTCAATGCATTTAATTTATGTAATTAATAATTTCAAAATAATATGTATTTTTATTCCTCATCAATTTTAATGCATAATATATCAAAATAATTACTTGTTCATAATCTTTAATATAACACCATTATTTTATATATATAATTAATAATTTAGATTGATTTAATCCTAAAATATTGACCATGATATCTACATAAGAACTATGAATCTCTATAAAAATTAATTATCTTATAAGGTAATAAAAAAATTCTAATATTTTTATCAAATTACGATTTGACTAAATAAAAATTACACTTGATAAATAGAAAAATATATGAATAAATAAATTCATTTGAAGATGTTAAACAAATTATAATATTAAAATTTGATTTTTGCTTAAAGAAGTAACATTTATTTAAAACTTATTGTGAAATAAATTTTAACATAATTTTAGAAAAGATTAGGCCTCAAAATAAATAAATAAGTAATCATGTTTCTTAATGGACCTACTTATGTCCAATCACGATAATGGATTTAACTATTTTTTGTTCATGTACGTCAAGAAGAATACAAACTGACCACGAGTGGGTTTGAGTAATTCGCTAATATTTTTTATAAAATATTTTCATTTTTAATATTCTATCTTAGTTTATTCTAGAAAAAAATTATAAAAATTATTGTATATTACTAGTGAGATCATAGCCAATTTTTTTTAGCTTCCACATATTTTCTATTATTGCAAGTGGAACCATAAGAAACTATTTTCTTTTTTGTTCTTTTGTTCATTGTTTTTTTCTTTTGGGAAAGAAGACCAATTTTATTTTTCCTACCTCGGGCGTAATATATTTCCCACTCTATTTTAAATAAGAGTCTTAATTATACAAATATAATTTATTTCAAAATAAAAATTATATTTCAAAAAGTAAATGTCTCATAAGTTAATTAAAGCAAATAAATTACAAATTTTAATTTTCAAAATTATATATAATTGAATAAATAAAATCAAAAAAAATCATATGAAATAATTTATAATTTAAAAATATTTGAACTTAATCTAATTGATAAAAAATAGGAAGTTATATATTTACAAAATATTATTCTTATTTTGTGACACAAAGAATTACTTTGTTAATCATTGGGGCCCGGGAGGGGGGGGGGGGAATGCAAATAAAGCACATTTAAAAGGTGTAAGTAGCAATAATTGGTTGGAAAATGCATAGGCGGTCAATGATAAAGAAATGATGAGCTTTTCCGCAGTAATAAGTTCACGTTTTCAAATATAGAGGCTTTACTTTGACTAAATTAAAACCAGAATTTGGCTTCGGTCCAAACGGGGCCCCACATACCCTATTGAAATCGCCTTCCCGCCTTAAATTCCAATATAAATTTATGTACTACAAATTATTGGGTCTCAACCGCAATATATTTCTTGTAATAAAGTGATAATAATATTATCTTTGTTTTTTATTTATTCATGCACAAAACTTTGTGGCTTATTTATATTCTATAAATTAAAATTTATGTCTTTCTATTTATTTTTCTTCTTAAAAAATATTATATATTATATGCAATACAACATAAAGAATATTTATGTGCTCTTAAGAAATTTGAGAGTATCTTATAAGTTGGAGCGGAATTTCTTTGCTTACTAAAAATATTAATACGAAGACGAAAAAAATAAAAATTTGAGAAATTTCGTCACATCTATCGTCTCAGCTCCGCATCCCATCGTGTTGAAGTCAATTATGATCGAGAAAAAGTAAAATACGGAGACAAAAATAATAAAAGAATTGTTAAAAAAAGAAAAACGAGACTTATATTTTGTCAGGCTTGAGTCTTGCTTTTAGAATTAAATTTTGGAGGCATATCTTAAATTGAAAAAAAAAATTAGGCTCCGATTTTAGAAAGTATTAAAAATTTGGTTTAAAATTAAGAGTTTCAGAATAAATTGGGCCATCTATTAAATTTTGTTTTTCTATATTAAATAACACTCGTGAAATATCTTGTACGAGAATAGTACTTGAGTTGAGCTCCATTAATATTAAAAAAATTAGGATGGACTTTTTGTTGGTAACGATAACTTTTATTAAAATGATTAAAATTAAATAAGTTTGTAAGGGTATTTGAGATGTTAAAAATAAGGATATACACTTGGTAAAAAAATAACTTTTTTATTTTAAGATATTAAAATTTATTTGAAATATAATAATTAAATATTTTAAAATGTAAATTTATAATAAGCTTTTAATATTTAATGAGGTACTTAGATACACACTATAGTAATTAGTAAGTGGGGTGCAACGGACACTTCGTAAGAATTTGAATTAATTGTTATTGTAAAATCAGGGAGGTTTATTGGGCCCAATATAAGTTGGGCCTACTTATGTATTGGGCTAACTCAGCAGGATCGAAATATAAAACTGAAGAGGTTGTGGGAGTAACTAACTATATCTATACTAACAGACGTTTTAACGGATGAGTAACGGAAGGACCTTTCTCGCCCTTTCCTATAAGTATGTGATCGATATCGAGATTTCTCAAGATTTAAAGGGTGTGTATCGTAATTTCGCGTTTGACATAACCAGGAGATGAGACAATCTCATTGACTCCGCCCCGGATCTACGGTGCAGTCCGGAAAGTTAAAAGAAAAAGAAGGAAGAATACGTAAGCCGAACAACAATGGGAGCGGCGGGCAGAAAATGGGGGGCCGCGGCGGTGGTGGTTGCATTGGCCGGAGTGGTGGTTGTGAGGAACCAGGTGGGCAGAGATAGCGGGAAGAACTCCGTCGTGATGGAATGGTTGAGAGAAATGTCGGATCGTTTGGGGTTTTGGGCGATCCCCGTCTACGTCGGCATCCACACTCTCACCCTGGCCCTATGCCTCCCATACGCTGTATTTTTTGAGGCTGGGGCTTCTATGCTGTTTGGATTCTTGCCGGCGCTTTTGTGTGTCTTCTCGGCCAAGATCCTCGGCGCATCTCTCTCCTTCTGGATCGGCAGGCACCTCCCTTGATCTCTTTTCTCTCTCTGCGCTAATATAATTTTCGAGCTTTATTTGATTTTCTGTCCATGGTGCTTGTATTGCGATTATGTTTACTTTTCGTAATTTTAGCTGATAGGTTGATTTTTTATTTATTTTTTGGGAAATCTGAGCTACCTTGAATTGAGTTATGACCACAATTTCTAATGAAGAAAACTTGCCGAGTAATTTCTGAATAGCCGCATTCAGGATTTTTTTATATATGCGTGCTCTTCTGGTTGATCAGCCCTTTTTACTTGGCAAAATCTTATCCAGCAAGGGGGTTGGGGGTGGTGGTTTTGAATCTTGTCTATTAGCTAATAAACAAATTGGTTCTTGCGACAAATGTTGTCACTGATCTTGAAATATATTATCGTCTCCTAGTTTGCCTCTTCTGTTCTGATATTAATTTTCATTTTGGAACTAAAATTTGAGTTCTGGGATTGACAATGGTGTGATCATTAAGAGTAAGTTGCTAACTCTTGTATTCTCCACTCTGTATCGCATGGTCTAAATTATCTCGCAACAGATCAACAAGTATTATTTTGCCACCGTATAAGTTTATTTTTCATTTATTTAGACAAGAATCTTGTTTGGTCATGTTTAACTTATAAGGATCATTTCAAAAGTTTTCCAGGAGCTGATAATATAAAAGTTCCCCACAAACCTGACGTTTGACATTTAGTAAGTGTTGGCAAATAGCTAGTTGCAAACTTGTAATTGGGGAAAATATTGAAGCATCATACAAAAAATTGAACATTTCCTTAGACTGTACTGTTAGAATGGATGATTGGTGTTTCTGGCTCTTATAATTTACCCCATATCTTCTCATAGTCTCCTCGGTTCCCATGTAAGTAAATTTTTAAGCCTTCTACTTCGCTGGATTGAAGAAACATTGGAAGGATTATTCAGTTAGTGACAGGTTACTGACAAAATATGTTAATTCATTTGATGCTAAGTTGCCCCCTCTCTACTTATCAATCTCTCTCCAATTTGGGTGCACGTTTGTTTCTGAATTTCCTTTGATTTTGTCTGTGTTTTCATAACAGGCTTATCTTCAGAAGTTCTGGCTCTGCATCCCAATGGATCCAAAAAAACAAGTACTTTAGCATTCTATCAAGGGGAGTCGAGCGGGATGGTTGGAAATTTGTTCTTCTTGCTCGATTCTCACCTGTACCTTCCTATGTCATAAATTATGGATTGGCTGCTACCAAGGTTGGGTTTCTGCTCGATTTCTTGCTTCCAACTGTAATTGGCTGCCTTCCGATGATCTTGCAGAACACTTCAATTGGCAGCCTTGCCAGTGCTGCTGTAGCCTCAGCATCTGGTTCCCAGAGATCACAGGTTTGGTCATACGTCTTTCCCCTTCTCGGGATCTCTTCTAGCATTCTTATCTCTTTGAGAATCAAGAAGTACTCAACTGATATTACAGTTTCTGATGATTCTTCTGGTGGGTCCGTAAATGACCCTACTAATGTCGAAAAATCTACTACAAGTTTGTCCAATAGAAAGAGCAATGGGCTGAAGGACAAATAGATGCATGTTACGTGAATTTTATTTGTAACTGTTAGCTATAGTCCACTTTACGTAGACCATGATATTCTGTCAATTCCTATCAGCCAATCGAGAGGTAATCCGAACATGATGACTATATATCTGAAGCAACTAGTTAGGTACTTTACTAGCTTCCTTACATTCTTGAGCAATTAGAGAGGCAAAGATTGACAATAGCCTTTCTTTAAGTCCAATTGGTCCGTGCGTCAGACTTGTGAACTTATTCTTATGTGACTGTGTGAAACTATCTCATAAGATAGAAAAAAGCTTTTACCTTCCTTCGTGCACCAGCTCTTTTGCATCTGTCTAATTAGCTGCAAATGCTCATCTTAACAGAACATTCTATATTTGTACAGCTATTTTGTTGAATCCATAACAATCTATTGTGTTGAGGCTTCTTCCTGGAATCCACTGTTATGTTAGAATTTTGATTAAAATTGTCATGGATATATACAAAACGTAAGAATAAAGTTTGTGTCTGCAATAATATCAACACAAAAACTTTTGTGCATTGAGGGCATGGTGAACAAATGCACAAGAGATTCACTCAAATAATAAATAAAAAAATGGCACAAGTTGAACCATGAATCAATTGAATATTACAATCCCTATTTCTGATATCCTATAATTCTCTTGAAGTGAACTTTGGGGCTTTAGGTTGGAGTCCAAAGTTCACTTTTCTCCGAACTTATAATTTTGATTTTCTTTAATATTAATTCAAAATTTTCATAGTTATATTTCAAAATTATTCATCATTTTTTATGATCTTAGCAAAGAGCACATTTAAGTGCTTGTAAGAACGCTTACATCAATATACGGGGCTTAGCACCTTGATCTCAAATCAAGTGTTAATTTTAGTGGACTTTTAAAGAAATTCTTAATTATCAAACTTCTTAGATGACAGAGATAATTTTATCATTTTCTATGGAATTATCTAACTTTTATGCGGCGTGAATTTTGGTAGAAATGCATCCCTATTTATAATATTTCACGATACTATAATTGTACCAATAATTTTCAATATTGTAAATTGTACATCACATGGGGCAATATTAGTTAAATATTTAAATTTGGTCTTACCATTTCCATGTTACAAAAAATATTGTGTATTTAATGCACTGTGCAATTTGATTATAGTTTTGTACAACATATTTATTTAACTTAAAAATATTAATTATTATCTTAAAAAATATTATTTGTTACCTTAAAAATATTATTATTACTTTTAAAAGATACTACTTATTATCCAAAAAAATATATGTGTTAGTTTTTTTAATAATATTATTTAGTTACTAATTAATTACTAAATTGAATGCAATGCACCTTAATGCCAAAAGATTTGTGGGATATTTGTTCTGAAATGTAGATATATGTGTCACGTAATATGAATACATCCAATGAATTTACATCAATTATAAAATACATAAAATATGGAAACGGTGCAATAAAGCCCATACAACCAAATATTTAATTTTCAAACATATTTAAGATTTGGCAGCAACATGACCTCAAGGCTGAAGCTGTCAATAGAGATAGATGGATCATGGGAATTCTTCAACTTCACTTCCTCATTTTCTGTGTTTAACATATATTCTCTTTTCTAGAAGAATATCTGTTACTTGTGAGTTGTGATAATGAATTATTCTAGCAAAACAACTAATGCCAATCATTCATTTTGACTTTAGATGTATTTAAGTTGCCACGAAGACAATAGTCTTTGATTGTCTCGTATAGATATGGACGCAGTTTTGGTTCCGAATTGAATCGGGAGTCAACGGTTCAGTTTAACCGACAGTTGATCTAATTTCGGTTTCGAATCGAAACTGAAATCTAGTCGGTTCGATTTCAATTCCAGGATATTCGGTTCTGATTTCAAAACCAACGGTTCCAAGTGTGAATTTCTTTTAAAGAAAGAAAGAACCGAAAATCAAAACCGTGGAAAGTCAATTCCAAAACCTACAGAACCGTACCATGATGACTAGTCTCGTATGCGATGAGTATTAATAAATTTAAAATAAATCATTGTTTCATACTGATTGTTTGTTGAAGAAATCAGTGTTCAAGTAGGACAAACTATATATTATTGTATAAAGTGTAAGAAATTATAAAAAGTAGGAGATTTTTATTTGTGACAAAAACGTAGTATAATGTATATAAAAAATATTTTAAAACTTGTATAATATGTGTTTTTGATAGAATACACATTTCATACGCGGTTTTCACAACATCTTTTATATTTTTTAAAAATTTATTTGAAGACGCGATATCAATATTATTTTAGACAAACTCGAACAAAGCAGTGTCGGGATGGTGGGTTTGAAGATAAAAGTGAAGCGATATGTTGGTGGATTTTGTGATTGATAAGATGAAAACAGCATTTATGAAAGACAGCTCAATAGTCTACAAATAATGGCAATCGCCAGAAATTTGAATTTGGCTTATTGATGATGCACCCAATCGCATTCTAAACAATCAATAATTCACTCCACATCTTACTCTATCACATATTTTGCCAATCAATAATTCACTCCACATCTTACTCTATCACATATTTTGGTTCTATTACTAGGGATGACCACGTGTTGTTCAACTCTATCAAAATCGAGTACAATTATTTTAAATTTTAAAAATATTTATTCGTCGTTTGACTTTTTTTAAGAATTGATGCGGTCCAATAATATTTTTGAATCAAAATTATAATTAAATAGAACTCATTTTAAATATTCGCTTAATGTTTATATATGTTACTTTCTAATACTGAAAATATTTATATAAATATATCAATTTGATAATATATAATACTACTGTTATATTAAAATTTCATAAAATAAATTAAAATTAGTTGGGAACTATTATATTGAATATCTCTGAGAAGAACAACTTTTTTGTACATTGGGTGCAAATCATACAATGAGTGAGTAATATTTTTTAAGTAAAATTAGTAATACATTATAGGTAAATAAGTAATATTATTAAAAAGTTAACATAATATTGTTTAGAGTAATAATTATTACAATTTGAAGATAATAAATAACGTGTTTTAATAGTAATATTTTTTTAAATTAATAAATAATGCATTTTAATTAAACAAGTAATACTATTAAGTCGAGCTCTCTGGTGCGCCCGATTTATTGAAATTTTTGCGTTTGGGAAACATAAAATCTAATAAGTAAAAGAGATGTGCCATATTTAACTTATTAATCTTTCTCATATAAACTACTGATATTTAAAATATAATATGGTTAACACTTCCTATTTAAAAACACTTAATATTTAACTTGACATAATAGTTTATATCATGAAAGAGATTAAAGGATAATGTTATTATTTCAAAATTAAAATATGTACTAAAATTAGGTTAAAACCTAATTTTTGCGTTATTAAGTCGAGCTCTCTGGTTCGCTCGATTTATTGAAATTTTTGCGTTTGGGAAACATAAAATCTAATAAGTAAAAGAGATGTGCCATATTTAACTTATTAATCTTTCTTATATAAACTACTAATATTTAAAATATAATATGGTTAACACTTCATATTTAAAAATACTTAATATTTAACTTGACATAATAGTTTATATCATGAAAGAGATTAAAGGATAGTGTTATTATTTCAAAATTAAAATATGTACTAAAATTAGTTTAAAACCTACAATATATTTAGTAGCTGCTACTTAATTTTGTATTCAATTTCTTACTCAATGTATATTGTGACATAATACCTATATATTATTACTAAATTTATATTGTAATTAGATATTAAAACTTAGGCCAATTGTGTTATACAAATAAACTTAGGCACACATATAATTAATCATGTTTTTTACAATGGTGTAG
Organism: Caryopteris x clandonensis; assembly: GCA_028749325.2. Classification (NCBI taxonomy): domain Eukaryota; kingdom Viridiplantae; phylum Streptophyta; class Magnoliopsida; order Lamiales; family Lamiaceae; genus Caryopteris; species Caryopteris x clandonensis. The sequence continues at coordinate 7,072,043 of JAPYKT020000004.1, forward strand.
AAGTTGGGCGCACCGTCTAGCGTCTACGCGTCGATTAGGGGGACCGATTTATTTATTTCTTTATTATTTTTTTATTAACCCTCTTAAGCTAATATATAATAAATTGATAATATAACATAATTTTTTTTTTCAATTCAAACTTCAATATAAAATATGAGAAAGACATAATTATTAATCTAACAAAAAAAATTAAATGGCAACAAAATGTAAATAACACAAGTTCCAACTTCTATTTCAAACTAGACATTAAATTAAAGATAAACACATAATCAAGTTCATATAACGTTTGAAGAGAATAGTGAAGATGTCAAAATGTATTATTTTTTTAATTATTAATTTATTTTAAAAAAAAATTTACCGCCTAGGCGGCGCCTAAACCGTCTAAACGACCTCTACTGAAAAACAAAAATGCAAAATGATTTTATGAAAATTAAGTTGGAGCACCGACACCTGGCGCGACTTTTATATCAATGATTTTTTATGAAAAAAAATAATTTAAAATTAGAAATATTGGTTACAACACGAGCGGTCTTGAAATAGGTCAAATCAGTGAAAATAAAATTAAACAAGTTGTGACAGCTCAGAGTATTATCCATGCAACAATCGAATCTTGATGATAATTAAGGAATAATATCAGGATCACGACCGTTATTGAATGAGCGGGAGAGAGAGAGAGATGGATTGGCATGTGCTGGAGATTAATAAGAGTGTAGGCAGAGGAGGCACATGTCATGTGAATTATGCCTCACACTTTTACCCTATCTTTTTGAACTTTGTGTTTTTAGTAAATTGAAATCTCCAATAACCTGTTTTTTTCTATTTTCTTTTATTATTATTATTATTGTCTCTTATATTGTAATTTAATTTCTTAAGTTGTGGTGTATGTAATATCTGAGAATCAAATTAATTAATAGTAATTAGTAAAAACAGAAAGAAAAGAGACTCTTGTGCTGTGTTATGTTGATAGGATGAACAACTCAAGTAAAAACTCTTTAATCAAGAATTATTGTATAATAATATAATGAGCATTCATTTAACTGAAACTCAGGAGGAGCATATTGTCACGGACTTGTTCTGCACTTGGGCTCAAAAATTGGGCTTGGTAAGACATGAACCTCTCAAGTTTAAGTGCAAAAGTGGCCCAAGAGGCCCAATTTCGTGACAATATGCCCTCCAAATTACCTATAATTTTATCACATAGACTACAATGTAAAATTGTAATATTATCAACAGAGTAATAAGATATAATTAAGTTTATACGTAGCACTTTATTTGGGACTCTTAAACTAACCCAATAATCATCTTCTTATCGGATTTGACTTATTATGAACTAAGCTAGTTTCTTCCCAAATAATTTTAACTTTATTTTTCTTAATAATCAAGTGTAGTATTAATCTTGCAAAGACGTTCTAAAATAATAGGGCAGATTAATTAAACAGAATCACTAAACCTATGTTTGGTTTGCACTCAAAATATCTAATTATTATTATTTTGAAAATAAAAAATTTCAATCTACACACATTATACCTCCATTTTTTTAATAGCATCACTCATTATCTCATTATTTTTTATTTTTCTATAATAATTTTAATTATTTTATAATTATTCAACTATTATTAATTTATTTTATTATAATATAATTCTACGACCAACCATATTTTCCAATATTACAAAAAAAAAAAAATTCTTAAATAATTTTAAAGCAGATATAGAATTTTATTTTTTAAAGTTTATTTAAAAATTCAAAATTCCAAACCTACAGTAAACTAGTATTTTTACGGTTAGTTTCCAATAAATAATGTTTATGTAGGAAATAAACTCCAACCAACTAAACTGTCACAGTGTGGTAAATTGATAGTTGTGTTCACGTGACTATCTTTTATTACAATTTAATGTTTTATCTGAAACTTCATTCTACTGTAATATAATATAATTAATTTGTGGATATTTATAATACAAACCCACTGATGGTTAACAGATGGTGAATTACTCACTATATTATTAAGGGCAGCCGAAATACCGCGTCAGAGGGGAGCTGCGGTTCTTGGGAACCCAACCCGGCCCGGCCCCGGCCCGTTTAGTTCATGGTGAGTGATTGGGCGGCGTTCTGAAAAAGGTGGCGTCGCAGGCGAATTACTAACTTTACCACAACAACTCAGATTCGGGGCCATATTGGAATTTGACGGACTCCGAGTGGTCCCTCCAACCCGACAAACAAAGCATGGAATTGGGTGGTGCTGACTGCTCCACGGGCCCCATCGGCCCGTTTCTCTATGCCAAATTTCTGTTCCGGTTTGTATTATTATATTATAATATATAAACTGGAAAATAAATTTATATTTTTAAAAATAAAAAAATAAATAAAAAAATCTACTTCCTAATGGGGACATGTGTTCTGCGTTATAGTGATGCACTTATATAATGGTTGTGGATAATTTATTGTCGACATTAAATGGCCATTCTTCTAGTTTTGTCACCATGAGGCTGGATGAATCCAGATCTGTCGAAATTTGTACAGACTGAACAAACTTCAATTTTATTGATTTGTTGCACTAAACGGGAAATTTGGGGAAATGTCAACTTTTGGAAATCAATATTGGAGTTTTGCCATTTTTTTTATATAGATATTGTTAAAATAACATTGTCCTTGAAGATAGACATGAGCACGATTTTGTATTTAAATCAAAACTGACAGTCCACAGTTCGATTTAACTGTTGATTCGGTGTTGGTTCAGAATTGGAACCTAGCTGGTTCGATTATAGGATATCCGTTTCCAAAACTGCCGGTTCTGATTCCAAAATCGTTGATTTTTTTTAAAAACTTATGGTTCAAGTGTGAATTTGAAAAAAAAAAAAAGAACCGGAATCATGAAACGGGCAGTTCCGAAATCCAAACCGGCTATGTGCCAGTTCGGTGTCAGTTTTACCCCTCCCGATTTTAAGATCCGAAATCGAAACCAACGGAACCGTACCTATATCTAGATGGAGGTTCAATTTTAATATGTTTATAATTATAATTTTGAAGAATAAATATGTTATTTACTAAGGAAAAAGACTAACAAAATCAAAAGAATCATTAAAACAATTACTAGCACATACTAAAAAGCTTGTAACTAACTTAAGTAAACATATGTAATCCAATGCTATGTATCTTTCACAATATTAAAATATTAATAAGAATTAAAAAATACATAAATTGATAGGAAACAACATATGTGGTGACATTTAATTAACTTAATTAAATCACCAAACTAAAACCTAATTATTTAGGGATGATAATTGGTTTGCTACGCAGTTGACCCACCCTGACCTGTTTCATTTGGGCCATTCCAACTTGTGACATACTATGGGACGAGGCAAGTCTGGGTACCTTTTCTGTCCCTCACTCTTTCCTAACCCACTCCATTACGACTCGTTCTATATTATTACAATTTTACTATATATTGTATTTAACATATATAATAAATTTTTTAAAAATCTTTTTATATAGCATAAATAACAATATTTCAACTTTACAAATATTATTCAAGCCAACTTATATTGTTAAATTATATTATAAGATACATATTATATTTTAATTAATAATTGATATCAATATTTTTTAAAGGTAAATATAAATTTATAAACATGCTTCTAATATTATTTATTTATTTTTTATTTAAAATTTAAAATTTATATTAAAATTTTAAAAATATTATTACGCATTGATATTACAATAATAAAAATTAAATTTAAAATATATCAGTCCCGCTCCGCCCCAATTAAAAATGAGACAAGTTGGATGTTCAAGTACCAACTCCCACCCCACTGTCATCCTTACTCATAAGTGATATGACCCATCAATCATATGATAACATTTGTTTAATTTTGAATTAGGAACTTGAGCTTTGATTCTTAAGCAGCACAACAAATGTTTAAGGTTTAAAAAAAAAATAACTGGCGATTCGGCCCAATAATTGTAGAACAAATCAGTCCGAGCCCATTCATGCTGCCGGCTCAATCGGGCTTGATCAAGGAGGCTCGATTTTTTTAGTCTATATTCTTACAACCTAACCCACATTAAATTACAAGTTGTTTAAACTGGTCCATCAAATAGAACTCAATTTAATATCTCTATATGTTGTGGTGGATACTCCTAATTATTATGTGTTGTTGAAACTAACCTTTGTAAATGGATGGAGAAAAATAAAACTATGTCAAACCTCGTATGAACTGGCATGGTGATTAAACTCACAAGTTAATACAAGGTGTGTTACATCCAGTGAAGTGTACCAAGCATAAAATTCAGATTGCAAAATTTTTTATCCTAATAAGTTTTAAAATCTTATAAAAGTATTATTCTTATTAATTGTATAGAGTAGAATTATTATCGAAGAAGTTAAATTAATATTGAATGAGTTAATATAAATATATTATTATATTTTAAGAAGTGATGTGAGCTGATTTATATTATTACATTACGCGAAGTGATGTGAGCTGATTATTAAACATAAAATTTGTAGTATTATAATAAAATTATAAAATTCAAGTAAAATTTTTAGAAATAAAACATTCATCAAATCGCACCCATATCTTTATTTTTTTATATCCTCAGTTATGAGTGATAAATTATGAACTTATGAATTATAATTTGCATTTTTATGATGACGCGTTGGTCTACACATGTAGCATGCGAATGTGTGTGAATGTGGCTGATCATTCAAACAGGATACAATCATGCAAGGCACCTTAATATATGATTAAGAATCCAAGTTTCTTAGGTGTCCTAACTGCTTTTGTAATGAGATGATTTTGTGGTAAGTTTGGGATCAAACCTGTCTTACTCTCGTTCTTTAATCACACTTTTTGACTGAAAAAAATAATCCAAAAAATACGTAAAATAAGATTAAATAGAACTTTATTTACGTTACATAACTCTGATCTTAGCGTATTAAATTCTTAGAATATTTTTAATACTTTTAATTTTTATATTGGATAATTACACAATTTTCGACCTCGTACAATAGCACACGAACCACATATAACATCGTTGTCGTGCAATTTTTATGCAGCGGGTTGAGGCTAGAAAAAAAAAATTGGAAATGAAATAAAACTCAAAAACATCGTCCAGCAGCAAGTAGGCAAATTATAGTTCAGGTTCACCATTGACAGCTGTTTGCACATGGAGAGATTAGCACTCCCCAGTGTATTAATTGTTCCTCCAAAACACCCCATGATCCCAAACCTTGTTTGTTACAACATTATTAATTAAGCTGCATTTCTATGATAATTAGCCCCCCCACCCACCCCCCCCCCCCCCCAAAAAAAAAAAGGTAAAAGGAGATGGTTAACTTTAAATAAGTGACTGGTCCAGTATCATTAAAATTCAAACCAATGTATAGCTGTAGAAATGAAAGCACAGGACAGATGATAAATTAACTTCTGTGCTGCTCGATAAATTAATACTCTCTTCCATTTAAAATAAGTATCGTTTTATAATTTTTTTTAGTGATAAATCAAGTGTTTATTCTATTCTTAATTAATGGAGAAGAAACATTAATAATTAGTGGTAAAATTGCACATTATATGTACATTTACAAGAACATTAAAGATAAATTAAAAAAATAACATTAATTATTATCTTGAAAGTTGTAATACATTGTTTTGAATAGGAAAAGAGTATCTGAATATAATGGACGTGAGGCACGTGATTTATTATTAAGGATTAGAGGATCATTTTTTTTTTTATAAATTCTAATAAAATTTCATATGATATGTATGCAACTTTTATACCACCTAATGAAGCAATGACTTGATATACTGAATGTATGACGCATGATAAATAGTTCAAATAAAATAATATATTTTTTTATTTTTAATATAATGTTATATTACATACATTCCGTGGAGTTAAGACACTATCTGGTCCGTTGGACGCCAAATTATTTGTAAAAAACTAAGTAATTTTGGTTGAATTAAACGTTAACTGTATATTGTACATTCATCTAGTTTATTAAACGTTAACTGTATATTGATAAAATATTATTCTTTAGGACCGAAAGAGTATAATTTTATTTTTATAATAAATATATTGCATTAGATCTTACTAATCCTCCTAATTTATTAGTCAGTAAATATATTTTTATTTTAATCATTTTACTGTTGAGATATTCATTTAATTTATAATTATTAAATTATTAAGATGGGAGTATATTGTCAACTTTCTTTGGAGACTATGTTCAGTAATGTATTTATCTTCTTTTTTAATTTATATTTTTATATGATTATTATTATTACTGTTTATATTTTTTATTATAATATTATTATTATTGTTTTTTTTTTAAATGTCTTTTTGGTGGTGGGGGTTGGTGTGGGGGCATAGGTTTTGTTGCAAAGACCTTATATTAAAAAATTACACTACTTCATTGATTAGAAGCTATGAGAAATCAAGCCCCCTATAGGCCTATATAAGCAGCCTTAACCCTTCTTCTTCCCTTCATCTCTCTCTCTCTCCCTCTCCCTCTCCCTCTCCCTCTGGCAATGCTCCCAGCTTGAAAGGGCTTCTCTCCTTATTTCCCCTGTTTTTTTTCTCTAAGTCTGGCCACATTTGCAGTTGCAGAGAGATGGCTTCTCATTACTTGTTGCCTCTGTGTTTTGGTGTGTTAATGCTGCTCTCTGGTGCTTTTGGGGCTCCGCCCAAGAAACCAGTCGATGTTCCCTTTGGCAGAAACTACGTACCTACTTGGGCTTTTGACCACATTAGATACAACAATGGTGGCTCTGAGATCCAGCTTGTTCTTGACAAGAACACCGGTAAACATTGCTCTTTGCCTCTCTCTCTCTCTCTCTATCTATCTATCTATCTATCTATATATCCCTGGAGTCTAAATCTTGTTTTCTTTTGGGTTTAGGTACTGGATTTCAATCTAAGGGTTCCTACCTATTTGGGCACTTCAGTATGCACATTAAGATGGTTGGAGGAGATTCTGCTGGAACTGTTACTGCTTTCTATGTGAGTAAAGACTACCTTTTCTGCCCATTCTTGTTCATAATCTTAAAATTTTACTTCTCATCTATTGGCTAGAACATCATATTCTGAAGAATATTTCCCCCCTTTTTCTTGGAAAAAGAAAACATTTCTGATTAAACCATTTATGCCAATCTATGCACTTTCTTTTTCTTTTTTGATGCTTTCATTATATTTCTTTTAAGGGCATGTTTGGGTAACTTGTAATTGCTGTTTTGCAGCTATCTTCCCAAAACTCAGAGCACGACGAAATAGATTTTGAGTTCTTGGGGAACAGAACTGGACAACCCTACATTCTGCAGACCAATGTATACACAGGTGGTAGAGGAGACAAAGAACAAAGAATTAATCTCTGGTTTGATCCATCTAAAGATTTCCACACCTACTCTGTCTTGTGGAATCTCTACCAGATTGTGTAAGTTCACTTGGTTTTTCTTACATCTTTCCATTATTTTAATTTTTAATTTTTTAATTTTTACTGCATATATATGTTGGTTTTTCTTACATCTTTCCTTTATTTCATGAAAACATCTAACTAGCTGGAGTCTGATTTTTTGCTTCCATGTCTTGATTTGCATTATTATTCAGTAGAAATTGAAATTCAGATGCATTAATTGAACAGTAAATAGCAATAATACTAATTTTAGACCGGTAGAAAATCTTAAAGAATCTGCATTATTTTCTGTTTGTTTTTTATTGTCTTAACTTTTGAGTTATTGTTAGATTTTAATTTTCTTTAGTTAGTTTGAATTTGGTGCCGCTGATTACTGGTGGTGACATTTCTGGACTTGTATTCAACATCTTTTTGACTTAAGGTCTATGGCACGTGAAATTAACTTAGCCCCACCAGATTCAGTTTGTCCATTTATGAATCCATCTAATTTAAAATAATTATCTTTAATAGATTGGTTTCCATCTGTGGCTAGCTCATATTCTTTGCTGCTGTCTGGATTTATTTAATTAATTATGAGCATGTGCGCCTTTTTTGACTTTTGAAGCCTTTACCAATTTAGCATGTTCATCTCTGTTCTTCTCCCCGCTCATCAAGGAACACACACACATATTAAACACACACACACAAATAAAATAAAAATAATCTTTAATTGCAAGAAATTAATATTTCCAGTGTCCCGTCTCAAAGAATTTTTTTTTTTCTTTGAAAGTGTGAATATAGGGGTTTTAAGAAGGTTTCTTTAGAATAGATGGAACGGCTTAAATTCAATGGAACGGAATATTGTGGGTAAAATGGTGAAAATAGCTCCAAAAAGTATTGAGTAAGCCTGGGCACTTTTGTTCAAAAAGTATTTACAAATGGATGGTTGGATATGATATATGATTAAATGGTCTCTTTTGGACAAGCATGTGTTAAGACATGAATGATGATTCTCTCTTGATGTGGGGCCATACAGATTCTACGTGGACGATGTCCCAATCCGAGTGTTCAAGAACAGCAAGGATCTGGGAGTGAAGTTCCCCTTCAACCAGCCCATGAAGCTCTACTCGAGCCTGTGGAACGCCGACGACTGGGCCACGAGAGGCGGCCTTGAGAAGACGGACTGGTCCAAGGCCCCCTTCGTGGCCACCTACCGGGGCTTCCACATTGATGGGTGTGAGGCCTCGGTCAACGCCAAGTTCTGCGACACGCAGGGGAAGCGGTGGTGGGACCAGAAGGAGTTCCAGGACCTTGACGCCCTCCAGTATCGGCGCCTACGTTGGGTCCGCAGCAAGTACACCATCTACAACTACTGCAACGACCGGAGCAGGTTCCCGACCATGCCGGTTGAGTGCAAGAGGGACAGAGATGTATGAATGGAATGATAATATATAGTATTCGTTTTCGAGTTGCCACATGAATGTATAAGCCTATGATACTATGTAGTGGGGGGAGAGAGAGAGAGACAGTCTCTTACCATGTGAAAGCTCAAACACCAGATTCTGTAGCTACTGCCCTTTTGAGATTCTCTCTCTTTCTTTCTCTTTCTCTCTCTGTTTGTTAAGATTTGTTTTGTGTTTGAGTATCAGACAGCATCATCTTGATGCTGATTTGAAACATATATCAGCTTGGACCCATCATTCATGGGTTCTTGCTGACGTTGTATCATTTTCAGTTGATATAACTAATCAAAAATATATTTATTTGATGGTAGTGTTTGCTTGGACCTAATTATTTCCCTCATTGCACTCTCTATTTTACACCAAAATGTTGTTTTATCTCAGTGCTTCATACAATTCAGTTTATGAAATAAGATGTACATATTTGTAGCAACCATATAATTATCTTATGCACGTCTGTTGATATGAGAGTGATTTTACTTCTATAGTCGATTGACTAAAAGACTATGGAAGGTATTTGAAAATTAACATGAACGTACAATAAAATATAAATATTTTGAAAATAATCGATGTAAAATTTATTTGAACGTAAAATGTATCGAATCACACACCTCATATATTAATCTTGTATCTTGTAGAAGAAGCCATTTAACTTTTTATAAATTAAAGCATTCAATACACATTAAGGATTTGAAATAATCTTTAACTTTAAAATATCAAATTGTAATCGAGTATAAAAAAAAAAAATCGGCCATAAAGTTGTACTTGGTCAATTTTACTTTCTAATTCATAGTTTGCTAACCTTTAATTTTATCTTGTATTTTTAAATATTCAAATATAATTTATTGTAAAAGTTATATAAATTTTCAACTAACTACTACAAAAATTATTAAATGAAATTGTACAGGATGATAAACTGAAATTTACGCATGAATTTTGTAGCGAATAAAATAGTTGTACATAAATAACTCAATAATAATATCAATCATCTCAAAGTAACTATTGTTCTTTAACTATAAAAAATTTTCATATAAAAAAAAAATTACAAAATATAGTATGGATCACTGAATAACAATAAAATAAAAATAAAAATAAAAATAACAATAACAATAACGTAACAATTTTCACATAATTAATATCTAATTGATGATAAATTAGCAACTAATATTTTAATAATAAAATATTTCGTTTCACATTCGTCACTAATTTAGTGAGCAACAGATATTATGTAATTAAGTTAAATAATTCATCTCTCTCTCTCTCCCCTTCATTTAGCAATGGAAAGTGAAGACATGTCCGCATGGACAGCTCAGTTGGTTCCTGGGTGGCAGATTGCCCCAATGATGCAGGATCGAGTCCTGACAGCCGCATTGTGGGAGCTTTATCCCTCCAATGTGACACTGTTCCTCTCACCTAATGATCTCTGTCGGACCGGGGGGGAGAAATTTCGCCTTTTGGCCCAAGAAAAAGTGAAGACATGGACAGCAGCACAAGGCAGAAATAGAATCTCTCTCTAAATTGAGAGACAAGAATGCTCAAAGCAATATCATTGTAGGTAAGAAAAGACTGAAACGTGGCAATCCAACTGGTGCATAAATTGCTTCAATTATGAGCAACCCACCACACTCAATTAAACATATATATATATATATATATATATTCTCTTGGAAATATCCAATAAACAAATACTGAGCACAATAACATAAAAGTACGATACAAATTAAAGATATCAAGGTTACATTAAAAAAAAAAACTATAGAGATCGCTAATCACGGTTAATGACAAATCACATAACCAATCCACAATATTAAAGAGTAATCACAAATTTTATTAAGCTTTGCCTAATCTAGTAAATATCAATTGAACAAAATTATATTGAATCTTCTAATAAAATAATTAAATATTAGACATAATAATACTACAACACACATGAGAAACTATGTTTTCTCTCGTATCTATATTTTTGTAATTTATATATATATATATATATATATAATGATGATATGTGTTTATTAACTCAATGGGCTAGAAACTAACCCGAAATCACCCCTCGAGTTTATGAGAGGTGGTGCTCGATCCATCTATTATTTGGATTTTATGTTACTTCATTTCATACACAAAAAAACAAAAATTATGAATTACTAAGAAAAACTCAACTTATATTTTACTAATAAAACTACAAAATGTGTTGACAACATAAAATTAGAGCACATCAATTTTATTTTCCATTCAAAATTAAAAAATTACATGTCATCAATAATTTTCATCTCATTATTTAGGTAGAATAAATCAACTTAATATTACATATGAAAAAGATTAATTCATGTGAAGATCATTTTGTTTATATTAAATAAAATTTTATAATTATGCTATATATTTATTTGTTATCCACAAGATTGATAATAAATAATTGATATTTATTACATGAAAATTTATCATGTAATTTATTAAGAATTAATTAATATTTAAAATTGATATGATTAACAAAAAAATTCCTAAGTATCATACTCAAAATTACAAAAAAAATGCAATTATTTAGGATAAAATATTTATATTCAAATATTCTTTTCATTTTATTAGTTCTCGTTTATTTATTTAGTTTATTCTCATTATAATAAGTCATTAAGTAGTCTCGTAACCCATATTTACATTATTCTTTTTATGTAATATAACTTAATGTTATATTTAATTATAATTAAAAAAATATATGATATAACTGAAGAAATTATTGCTAATGAATTAGTATTTCTATTAATTCAAATCTTATAACATAAAGAAATTTTTATTTTATTATAAAAAATTTAACGACCCATAAATTTCACAAATTATACACTCCATCTAACTGAAACACAAAATCAAGATTCATGATTCGCTGATCCCTTTTTCATTCTTAGAATATGTATGTATTTATGTATATATATATATACATACATAATATATAATATTAATAGGCCACTTTATGACTCATTATGCAACGAATTTGGATCTTCTTCGTTTGCTTATTAGAACGGATATTGAGATATCGCAATAATAGGGGGGCTGAATTATTAAAACTATATATGTGCTGGATTCATACTTTCCACTGCAAATTTCTTAATCAGTTTCTGAATTTTATATATATATATATATATATGTAACTGTTGATATGACCGTCAAGTCGAGGCATTCTGCACCCACACAAATGGATGCATTCTTTTCTCTGGAATACACTTTGAGACTAGTCTATGACACGCCCAGTATAAAGATAATTCAAAATTTTTGTATCCAAGTGTTCCCAGCTTCAAAGTAAATACACCATCCATCCGTCTCTTACTAAACCTGTGGACTCTGTGTTCCAACTCCAATGAGCGATAGCTGCAAAGAATGCACCACATTTATCGGGTTAAAACCCAAAGGAAAAAACGAAAAGAAAAAAAAATGAAGGTAAATTCGTCAAGATATACTTACAATGTTGTTATGAGGTTGCCTCCAATAAAATCCTTGTAGGATGAGAGGTAAGATATTGCAGGCAACAAGAATGTATATCAGCAATGCGTTCATTCCCATCCATTCGAGCACCATGGTAAACCGCCTGCATCCATACACATCCACCTGCAACCAAGTATTAGCTCACAATTAGCGTCTGCTATGTTTATCTATGGTGTGTTTGGCTCATCAACACATTGGTTGTTCAATATATGTTGGCACATTAGGAAGGCTTACCACTAAATAAATTGTAGCAAGCAGTACCCCTGCAACACCTGCAGTGATACACGTATAGCTGAACGAGTACAAGGCCTTGTTTACATGCATCCCTGTATCAATAAACAAATATTACATCGATGGTGTAAATATCTCTCTCTCTCTCTCTCTCTCCCCCTCCCTCCCTCCCTCCCTCCCTTTTCTCATATGGAAACAATGAATTTAAAAACCCACCACAAATGTCACATAGCACGCCCAGAACTATAAGACCCAATGATGGCACTGACCACATCAAAAGTCGTCTTTTGTGATCCTGAGTAAGATCAACGTAGAAGAGAAATGATCAAAGCACTCTTCACACACAAAAATTATATCTTGAGAGAAACAAATCATAATTCTACCTTAAAGTGGACAATAACATGCCCATATTGCAAACCAATCATGCATGTGACAATTGCCATCACTGTACTACAAAACGACACAGAATGTGGTTAATGGAGAAAACTGAAGCAGGAAATAAAGCTTAAAGGAGGCAAAAGACACCTTAAAATTCCTTCTGGATCATAGGGGGCTTTGCACCATGAAGGAGCGTCAGGAGGAAGCGGGCCATAATCTGGTGAGTTAATACTGCATTGCTGTCAAAGGAAAGTATCACTTAGAACAAGAAGCAAGATATATCTACAAGGGATAAAGAGACTGCTAGTTTTTAAATCTCGAAATTAAAAATGTTTACTTGTGTTCGGGCATATATCGGCTTGCGATATAAGTGTTGAATACCCAAAATTGTGCGATCAATCATTCCAGCAGCATTACATGCAGGTCCTGTGTCACCTCGCACGCCACATTTCACCTTCAGAGCAAGGAATGTCAAAATACTTCGCAAACCACCACAAAATTAGGTTGAAGCCCCAAGATTTTCTAAGTTGGTTAATCAAGAACCTACCCTGAACGTCTTAGCACCAGAAGATGCACCAAAGGGAATCTGGTACTCCCAGTCAGGAACATACAAGCCATATAACATCAGAAGGTATACTGTGGTAAGTGTGCATGCAATCACCCTGAAATTATCAAAAGGAAAATGTTAGGTTGAAATATGAAATGGCAGATACAGATGTGTTTAGGCGATAATGAAAACGCCAACTCTCTTCTCTGCTGCTCCTTCCTGTTTATTCTATTTATCCAATTCTCGTATTGGGACATTCCCATGTAAAAGACCCTGAAGGAGCCTTGCGTGCTTAAAAACACGGTCATTTTCACAAGACCAGCTTTTTAAGGGAGACGGTTTCAGTAAATGTGCTTTCCCTCCCTAAAAAGCATGAATGTGTAACCATATCGTAGGACTTACCAGTGCCATTTATATTTCTTAATTAAAGATATCCCAGAATCAACTTTTTCATCATTTCTAAGCCAGATCTCACACATTGCTGCCACCCAATATGCTATAGCAATTCTCTGTAGGAAAACAAAATGAAAAAGTAAAGTTAACGATTGTCTATGCATCTCATGTTAACAATATGTAAACTATAGACAGCTTGTATAAGTTACCCACAATGTTAATAATAGAATACTTGGATCAATAATTTGGAAGGGTTTCACACACACACACACACACACACCTGCAATATACCCATCCATCTGATCTGTTCCATGTCCACGCCATATGTTAGATTATTGATACCATGGAAATAGCCACCTGATACACACGAGATTAAACAATATAATAATGAGTAAAAAAGTGAATGAATGACAATGCAACATGAGTGCAATGATGATTACACATTTTTCACAAAAGGGTGCCCTCCTTACAGAATGTTTCCATGTAATTATCAAGCTAGCACATTTCTCAATAGTAAATAATGTAGTAAGAGAGCGCACCTTGGAGAAAAATCCCTAGTATTAAAAACTTTAGCGCCCGGAATATTGCTTTCTTGGATGCACCGGCTCTGCAGGACATATTCTAATAAAAAACAAATATATAGTTAGTGCACACAACCTCAAGTAGCACTCAAAAGGTAAGTTAAATACAAATTTAGAACATGTTCCTAAATTCATATCTAAATAACTCTAATAATGGAGTAGGATGAGCATCACTGTATGCAGATGGCCAGACTCAAAGAAGTTGTGGTGTTCAACTTCAATTTGGGGTGGAAAAATAAACACCAACAGTATTTTAAAGATGTATTCCACCACACATTGTCTAGTTAATAAGTACCTTATATACAAGTCCGAGTGACACACCAACCATGAAGAGGAAAAATGGAAAAACAAAATCTGCCAACGTTAAACCGTTCCATGGTGAGTGATTGATAGATGGCAGAATCCCACCAGCATCATCGACAACTATCATTAACTGCAATAAAAGTAAAATCACAAAGGTTAAAAAAAAGAAAAGGAATTAAGCAAATTCTAGTGCCCCTGTATATATAACCCTACAAACGATCATGCAAGTACATTTATTAATCAGTAAGCATGATAACATAACTACATCAAATTGAGATAATCATGCCTCAGAATTCTGAAACTTCGAACAAGATTTCTAGTCAGTCTCAAATCTATTGTCACTTTCTCCTTTCCAGTGCATTTACCAGATTCATGAACTAAGTTGAAAAGCTATCTAACCTCCCAATGTTATAATTTTTAGCAAATATTACGCTCCAATTATTATTCAAAAGTCGAGCAAAATCTTTCAGTTTCCTAGTTTTCTTTCAGCATCATTTCCAAATCCATGTTCATAGTCTCTCAACCTAGTGTATGCAAGAGAAAAGATAATTCCAAAGTAATATTTTGTACTATACGAACTTCTCACTTGGCTCGGTGTTGTTTTGGAAGTAAACGGCTTTCACAAATTTCTCCACATTACTGGGAACATACACGGTGCATGCATTTTTGTCATATTTGCAACTGCCTATCATCGTCACAATCTCTCAACCTAATGTATGCAAGAGAAAAGATTCCAAAGTAATATTTTGTACTATGTTACCCAAATTTGCGTGTTTGCCACAGCATGGCTTTGTAGGTGAACGGCTTTCACAAATAACTCCACATAACTAGGAACGTAAACGGTCCTTACATTTTTATCGTATTTGTAACTACCAATCCAACAATTAATTAAGGTTATCGTGCTTCTCCCTTCGAAGACACTTTTCTTAACAGAAAACAACAAGAATTTGGACATAAGCCTTATAAGGAAAAAGGTTTTAAAAACTAGTCTCACTTGAGATAAATAAGATATCCAAAACTTACACTTTTAACAGTTTCATTATCTTTAAAGAGCACATTTACATTCATAGTAAGAAGGAACACATTTACATTCATAGTAAGAAGGAACACATTCACATTCATATTAAGAAGGAACACATTCACATTCATAGTAAGAAAGAACACATTTATATTAAACAAGTTTCCAAAAATTACACTTCTGTAAAATAGCATATTCACTATTCACATTCATAAGAAGATGACTCTTCAATTGGCATTTTTTTTTAATTTTTTATATTTCGTTCTGTAAAATAATTAATTAACACAGACAGCTAAGATAACAGTGTTGCAGAACAGTATATCAGATCAGGACAAAAAAATAATAAATAAATAATTAATTACCACAACAGTAAGCCCTCGGAAAACGTCAAGTGACACCAGGCGAGAAGACGACGTCGTACACTTGGACGGCGCAATGCCGCCGGTACTCCTCAACCTGGGAGAAGATGGACTACTTTTATGAAAAGCAGACTCAACATCGCCACCATGGCCGCCGTCAATGCGCAGAGAACAATTCTTAGACGGCAACTCCAATGTCCCTTCTTCTTTGAGGAGTTTGTAGGACGCCATTAAAGCTTGTAAACTGCAATTTTACCCTCTTACTCAGAACGCCAGCAATTGATCATACCACACAATTATTATCAATTTGTTTCTGATTCCACCACCCCGGCGACAATTCAATTCAATCTTAAAATATTACAACCCTACCGCCCAACCAACAACTGCAGAGCAGACGAGTACACCGTCACCCAGAAATTATATTATACAAAGAAAAATGTCGATTACCACACAGATTGTCGATGAAATTTCATTGCAATAAATAAAAGCGGTAGAAGGAAGAAGGCAGAGGGAGAATCATGCGTGTATTGCGATAACGAAAATCTTTCATTAAAGGAAAAAAAAATTAAAAAAATCGGAACGGCATGGATTAATGGGATGTGAATTAAGTTACCAAAATGATATAGAGGCAAGAAACGTAAGGGGGTGGGTGGCTGGCTTTTTTGGATGGCCAGTGGACAGTGGCCACCCACTGCTTCTCTCTCTCTCCCTAACTCTTTCTCTCTCCTCGCTATCTCTCTGCAAACGCAATTGCAAACAAGATACGTTACCCCTCCCTTTTGATCTACTCAAATCTCCCCATCATCCATTTTCAATCAATTCTACCCTTTGCGGATTTTTCTGAAAACGCTACAGAAACGACTGAAAGGTGGTGCCCCTCTATCCATAATCAGACACGTACGTAAATCTTTTTACCTTCAAATCCCAAATTTACTATAAATCTCCCTCCACAATATATATATATATATATATATATATATTTCCCCCAAATAAATTATACGATAATATCTAATATATTTGATTCGATCCACTCAATAATATATATGTATATATATATTTGATTCGATCCACACAAAAAAAAAAAAAATTTAAAAATTAAAAAATTGGTATTTTAATCTTAGTATGAACAGAAGTAGAGGGTCATTTTCGGAAATTTAATAATAATAGTATATGACCCTAATAAGCATTAAATATAGATGACGGTGATTATTAATAATTAACAACTGAATAGGATTGGCATGAATGTGTATTAGGCAACAACCAGACCGTTATATTCGGTTACTAAAAAAGACTTTTTATATTGCTTTGACCCATATATTAATTACCATATTTCTAAACTTTTTGAATTTCAAAATTCAAGATTTGATTTAATTAAACCCAGATTCAGAATTTAATCCTCTATAAAAGGAAACCCAATAATCCAGCTGATTAGACTCCACTGGGAGTATAATAACTTATAGTAACTCTCAAATTACAAATTAATACTATAAATTCACTTAATTTAATTTCAGCATTTATTAATTTGGATTCAAGAGTAAAGGAACATAATCACATGACACGCCTGACTGATCTGCCTTCTTCTTCTCTCTCCCCTTAAAATCCTAAAATATATTATTCAGATATTTGTTTACAAGAAAGTAAAATGTTACACACACTTGTCCATATATATGTAGATAATGGGGTTAGGGTACGCTAACGTAACTATTATACGATTATCATATAGATATTCTGCTCCTCTATCTATTTAAAAAAATACTATTCTATAAGATATATATATTATATAATTATTAATTTAATTTAATATATTATATAACATAAAATATAATATTTTATATACTATATGTAATTTTATTATATTATTTATATAATATATATTATAAATTATTCATAATTTTTTAATATATTTCGGACAACCTAATTACCTACTCAGTTGAACTAGACTGACAGTTTCACTCAGTACACTCATCGGGAACCGGAGACTGCTTGATTGAGCTAAACGGGGTCCAACCAAAGCCAATCATAAATTATCCTACTTGATAATAGTACTATGAATTCCCCCAAACAATGCACTTAATTGCACTTCACGCTCCAATTTTTGGATGATTCAATTTCTCTTTCTTGGGCGAAACGGAGGGTATCTCGATCGGGAGAGAGAATGGGGAAATCCCATATGACCCAGTATATCTGAGTATGGGCGGGTTGTCCCTCGCTGCTGCGTTCTGTTAGGGTTCCTGCCTGGCTCACTAGTCTGACCCCAAAAGAGATATGTGCGTCTTGTTCGAATGGGTAAGTTTGAGCTTTTATGAATTGAGTCTTGGTCTCTGGGCTCCGAGCTAGCCTTTTTTCGCTAGCCTTAACTACCTATCACTCGCTCACTGGCCCCAGCTCGCTTCGTTCTCTTATCAGTTTCAGGTAGCCAGTTAAGCGTTCACGAATACCATCAATATCTACTGGAGGAGCAGCAATGAAGGCAATAATAAATACAGAAGTTGCGGTCAATAAGGTAGGGATCATCAAAACACCAAACCATCCAATGTAAAGGCGGTTTTCGGTGCTGGTTATCCAGTTACAGAAGCGACCCCATAGGTTTTCGCTTTCGCGTCTCTCTAAAATTGCAGTAATTTTTTAATATATTTCGGACAACCTAATTACCTAATAGGCTACCAGATTACAAGATGGATAATATTTGAATCCTATGCAAATTCATTATAATAGGATAATAAAAAGATATACTCGTATCCTACTTTGGCACGAATTAACATGAATACAATTGTGATTATCTGATTTTGATTGCTAATAAATTGAAAATTATATTTAAACTCTTAGATAGTGAATTATTAAAAGTTTGAATTATAACATAAAGTATGGAAAATTGATTTGACCAAATAAGGAAAACAAACTTTGACAAAATAAAGAGGCAATTGGTGAATTTTAAAGGTCAAAATATATAATAAAATTATGTAGTAAATAAATATTTTATGAAAGGTTTAATGTCCTTAAATTATTCATGATTATGTGAAAGTATTCTTGAACTATAAAAATATTTGAAACTAACATTATATTAAAAAAATATCACGACCTTCGGTGTTATCTGCACTAAAATATTTGATTATAAAACAACTTGTACAAAAGTTATAATATTTTTAGGATTAGTGATCTTTTAAAATATTAATCAATCCCAAAAATTTATGTACATTGGGTGCACGGACAACACAATTTAAAGTATTATTTGTTTAATTATAAAATAATACTTAATTATTTGTTACTTAAAATATATTAGTTCTTATTAGTTATTTTAAAAAAATAGTATACTTTATAGTTGAACAAATAATATTTATAGTTAAATAAATAATACATTAAACTGTATTGCAAGTGTATTTCATTCTCCATAATTTTAAAAGAAAAAGTAAGACATTTATAAATATTATTTAAAATTATTTTTAAATATTTATGAATAATCAAAAAATATCTTCAAATATTTTAATAGTTGAGATTCCTTTTAAAAGATTTATAGATAGTTAGTTGAAAGATGTTTGGAATAATTATGGCTTTTACAAAATTGAAGGGACGGCCGACGAAAGAAGCCGCGTGGCCTCCTTCCATCTGTTGCCAACAAAATTAGAAGAAGTGTAAAATAGAGTCACACTCACACGCAAAACCCAGCTTTTGGCCAGCAACAAAAAACAGGACCGCCTGTAATAAATTACACCCACACACACACACACACACACACAAATCAGTTTAATTTTTTTTATGACATTTAACATTTCATTTTATTTATTATTTTTTAATATATAATATATAATAATTATAAAATACAAAATATAAATCGATCTTACATGGAGATGCGACACATATAGGGAATGTAGTCGAGAATATGCTTATCCCCGCCGAAAGAGGAAAAAACAATAATATGCCCACGATCATTTTGCCACCGCTTTTAAACGGTGTCGTACTGTTGTCTCGAATAATTAAAATACTACGTGGATCAAACTACCTTCTCTCTCTGCGCTCAAAAGTGGAGAAGCCTTGTATGTATGTATGTATGTAGGTAGTGCTCTTTCAGTTATGGACCAATTTTAAGTCCCTAAGGAACTTATTCTACCCATAATAGGAATTAGTGTGCAACACAATTTGCAGCTCCAATTCTTCATTTTCTTTCTCATAAGTGTTAATTTAAAACGTTTTGCTTTTTAGGGCATGTGTCGATAAAATCTATCGACATGAATAAGAATAAAATTGTTAGAATTGAGCATATTATTGAAAGATGATATGAAATTTTAATATTATTTTTATGGAATTAAGTTTTAATATAAAATATTGATAATTTATATTTATTTTTTTAACAAAAAAATTATTTGTTTTTTAATTAGGAGGAAGTACTGATATTTGATGAGTTGACTTTATAAAATAATTAATATTGAGCTTCAAATTAAATTCATTCATATCTTAAATTAAATAGAAAAATATACCAATGTACTTGGAAGTCGGCAGAAAGCGTTGGCCTAATAGTAAGGTTTTGATGTGATGTATTATATATATATAATTATTTTACTTAAGATATTAAGTCGGCCAAATAATTCTCGAAAGTATTTTTTTTTCAATTTACATGTTCAATTCGTTTTAGTTTCATTCTACAATCTGTAAACGATCCTGGATGGTATTCAAATAAAAAATAATATATATTCATAAACTAAGATCGATTTTCAGTGATCAAGATAATGAATTCGATATAGAGTTTTGCTAACAATACAATTATACACATTTAAATATATACAATAGCGTTGATTCAATTAAAAAAACCAGAAACTTGTAAATTTGGCTTAGTGCGGAATTCACGACATATTTGTCATGCATTCATAAAATATTATATTTTTTTGATAAAATATATTACTTTTTTAGGAAATATTAAAAATATTATTTTCTTACAATATATAAATCACTTATATTTGATTAATTGTGAAAAATTAGTGAAAATCATAATATTTTTAAATGAGAGACAATGCTTTTTTGATAAAAAATAATATATTTTTACAATCGAAAATATTATTATTTTTATTAAAAAAATAATAATTATGAAAAAAGTATTCGAACAAAAATATGTACGTACGGAAAAACCTGTTCACAACAGGCAAGACCCATGAACATGGAGCATAGATCCACTCGGTCAGGTCATGGAGCAATCGGGTGGCAATCGGGTTGGGCCATGGAGCAAAGAGTGGGCGCATTCACATTGAACTACACAACTCAGGCGGTTGAACGTCAAACCTGTATGAAGGCACGACCGAGCAGCTCAAGGTGCACGACTAGTGCAAGTCAGTTCAGTCAAGGCTGCATTGGTGTGATCATTGGCTCTATACGAACATTGTCTTAATTCCGAACTGCTACAACTTTTCAATTAATATAAATAAACTAAAAAAAATTCATTCATTCACTCTACGATAACTTGCATTGAAATATTCTAAGCATTTGTAGTATTTTCTATCAAGTCTACATTTTTTTTCTTAAAATTTGGTTATTTCATGAATAATTTCTTGTATTGTTATATTATGGTCCTTAAATTCAAATTCATTGAATCTTGAAAACGATTATCGTAATCTGTGAACACTGAATGTCGGACTATTTTGTCTTATAGAGAAAATGTGTAACTCTTGTCTCAACTAATCTGTCTCATTTATGTTTAGCCAATTTAAGCTCACATATTTATCTAATATGATCCATTCATATTGTATGTATAATTTTTTGTGTTTGTATGTAAATACCAATTCATGTTAGTGAAGATGTTACGTAGTCTTGGTCGAACATTATGAGAATATTTTTGTTGAAATGTTGGTGTTCGTAGTTCATTCGCTGATATTCAAAATATGTAAATTAATAAATAGTAAAAATTGATATTTGTATTATAATTAAATGACATATATGTTACGTACATGTCAAATCAATAAGTTTAATGATGTGTGTTTATATTATTTTAATGCGAGAAGTAATGTAAGTAATGGTCGTGGATATTTAGGATATGTAAATTGAGTAATAGTAAAAAATGAAGTTGATTGTGATGGAGTAATTTACAATAGATAATGTAAATGTCAAATTAATGTTTAATATGGGTATTTATATTATTCTAATATAATGATTGTTTGATTAAGAAATAATTAATAAATTATTGAAATTAGTAAATTTATATTATTATATTGTGAAAGATTACGGTGATAAAGATTGATTGATAGAATATCAATTGCATAAGTTGATTGAATTTTTTAAGAATAATCTACTTAGGCTGCGTTTACTTCACATATCAGGATTGGATATGATTGGATGGGATGTGGGATTAAAGTTGGGATATGGATAATTTTGAAATATATATCCTTTGTTTACTTTATAGGATAACAATAGGATAGGATAAGATAATTTTATACTATCCTATGTTTATTTCGTAGGATTAACTACGGATAAGTCTAAAATGACAATATTACCCTTAAAAAGATGATACCATCTTCAGAATCTCTTCTCCACTCAAACCTGCGCCCTTCACCAATTTCTGTCCATTTTCTCTTTCACTTTCCACTTCCGTCAGTCGCAGCCGCTGTCCCCCTCCGCCGCACACCTCCGTTACTCACCGTCGACATCTGGAAGCATTTCTTCAAGTGTTTTTCATGAGGTAACCCTTTATGTGTAGTTATTTTGTAGTTGTTATTGTGGTAAGTAATTGTGTTGTTGGTAGTGGATTTTCACTGGAATTACATTTTAGTTTTGGATTTGTTGATGTCGCTTCTTTGTTTGTCATTGTTCTCTTGGAATAGTGGACTATAATTGTATTTGGTACTTGGTTACTCGCATTACTGATGCATTCCCCCATTTGGATCTTTCGAACATCTCATTATTTGGATAAATATTTGTTCATCTTCAATATAAATTCTCTTTATTAAAGTTTTGATGCTTTAATACACAAGGTACAAATATTACTTTCTTTCTGTTACGGACATTACAATAGAATATTATCTTTTTGCAAGTGCATAAAGTTATAATTTTGTTGTTCTCATATGATTACATTCTTATGATAAAGCATGTTATGAAGTGGTTGTACTTATTTATGAATGATATATGCACAATGCACATGTTTACATAAATGCATGAGCAAAGGGGAAAATGCAAACGCACATCTTGCCAATTAATGTGTAATAACTCAAAATACTTTTTCCAAACTCTATGATTTTCTGTTAGAAGACACAAGTTATTTCCAAACCGCATCATTTCATAGTTGTTGGAGTGTAAATAGAGAAGGTTAATCAAACACATCATTCATTTCTAGATAGTGAGATGAAAATTTTATATAAACACATTTTATTTTTCACATACATCATTTACAAATTTCAAACTATTAGGAACACATGTCTTAAAGATGCTATCATTATGAACGATGACTCAAAATATGATTGTTGTCACATTTTACTCATATTGGTTGTATCTTCATAGCATATAGATGACTCAAGATAGTGATAATACTCTTCCAGCATCGTACACTTTGTAATGATGAGTAATATTCATATATGGACGAGTGTCTATAGAAAATATGAAAGGTCGATCCCAACAAAAAAATTGTTATGACTGTCACTATCTCTTCAACTCTATCTATCTATCCATCTATCTATCTATCTATCTATCTCTATCTATGTATCTATCTATCTATATCTCTCCCTCTCTCTATGTATCTATCTATTTATAACTATCTATATCTATCTATATCTATCTATAACTATCTATATCTATCTATATCTATCTATCCATTTGATTTGCTTCATCTTAAATTATGATGTAGCTATTTTTTAATGGTTTATCTTTTTTCGTAGGATGGATCTTGCCCTCAATAGTGAAGGTTTGAGAGATGAATAAATTTTTATTGTGTTAATTGAGTTAATGAATGCGTGTTTTGGTTACATGAGCTTGATCAATATCTTTTTAATGCATATAAGTCATGCTATTTCAAGTGAAGTACGTGCACGTATTCGCGAACGATATAGTTTGATTAGTATAATTCCTAAGCAAATCAAATATTTGTGTATTGTTATTGGAATATCTGATGAGGACTGCATAAACCATTTGAGAATGGATAGGGCAGCCTTTTCGCAATTGTGTCATCCTTTGCAAATGTTCGGTGGTCTTCGAAGTAATCGAAACAGTAGCATAGCAGAGCAGGTTGCCATGTTTTTGTCTATAATTGGACGTCACACAAAAATTTGTGTCTTGAAATCTAACTATAAAAGATCTGGGCGAACTATTAGCAAACACTTCCACAAAGTGTTAAAAGCTGTAATCAGACTATACTCATTACTGCTAGTAATCCCGGAGCCCATCGATGAAGACTGTACAAATAATCGATGGAAATATTTCAAGGTCATATTAATACCCAATGTTGTATATTTGATGTACTTTATCTTAGAAAATCCGCCTTCATTGAAAGATTCTATGTTTCAGGGTTGTTTAGGTACACTAGATGGAACATATGTTAATGTAACTGTGCCTAAATCTAATAGGGCTCATTATCGAAATAGAAAAAGGAACGTATCAGTGAATGTCTTGATTGTTTGTGACTTTAATATGAAGTTCATATATGTCTTAGCTGGTTGGGAAGGAAGTGTAGCAGATTCACGGGTGTTGAGAGATGCAATAACTAGAAACAACGGACTTCTCGTTCCTAGAGGTAGTATTTAACATCACATGCACATAAGTGAATTATGTTTATTACATATGGTTTTGAATCTAATTCGATCCATGCTTTTTTTTTTAAGGCAATTATTATCTATGCGATTGTGGATACACAAATGGCGAATATTTCCTTACTCCATATCAAGGAGTTAGGTACCATCTGGGTGAGTGGGGGTGGGAACATTAGCCCCACGAAATAAGAATGAGTATTTCAATATAAAGCATTCAAAACGTGATTGAAAGATCATTCGGATTGCTAAACAAACGATGGGCCATTTTTCGTACTCCTACCTTTTACCCAATAAAAGTGTAGAATCGTATTATTTTGGCGTGTTGCCTAATACATAATTTCATAAGAACAACTATGGCATTAGACCTGTTAGAAGCCGATCTACCTAATATTGGGGTGAATGATGATGCTGATGACTAATTGATTTTTTTTTTTTTTTGTATCAGATGATTGTTTGTGTGTGTCACAACTTTATTGTTCCTGAATAGGTGCAAATTTTATGCACGTTTATACTATGTAGGGTTGATGGATCTTGATAGCAGTAGTGGAGGAGATAGTGGAGTCTCACGAGACAGCAGAGACCATCGTCGAGTCTGGAAACCCATAGAGGAACAATTATTAATTCAGGCACTCAAAGAAATTATTCAAGAAGGTTGGAAATGTGAAAATGGTTTTCGTAGTGGTTATCTTGGTGCTCTTGAGAGGGTTATGCGTAGGATGCTTCCTGATGCTAATATTCATACTGAACCACACATACGTTCTAAAATACATGTTTGGAAGAAAAAACATGGGAGTCTGCAGTGTATGTTGAGCCGATCTGGACTGGCTTGGAGTGTTGAGTCTGGTATGATAATAGTTGAAAGTGAATCTGTTTGGGATGAGTATTGTAAGGTTAGTATATTATCTTGTCTCACAACACACATTACACTTGTCTCTTTAATTTGAATAACTTTAATTAAACTATCTAACATTGTTTCATGAAACACCCATACACTTTTCAACTGTAGACAGACACATGGGGTAAGAAAATGTGATACAAGTAGTACAAGCTCTACTCTGACTGGTGTGAGATATTCGGGACAAATAGAGCAACCGGTGCTCATGCCGAGGATTGCAATGCTGCTGACCAAACACAATTGGAGGTGGATGAAGACAATACTATTGCCAATACCTTCAATGTGGACCTTTTTGCCGACAATGAGATTAACTCTCCAGTGCCAACATCGGACAACTCCACCGGTAAGAAAAGAAAGACTCGCAAAAGAAAGGCTATTGACCCGATGGGTGAGCAGATGGTGAATTTGATGAGTATGTTCTGTGATCGCACTAATGAGAGGCTGGGTGAAATAGCGCAACAAATGGGCTATGAGTACAAAATGTCTAAGAAACGAAAAGCTATCCATGAAGCTTTGGGTAAGCTGGAGGTATTGGATCCTGAACAACAAATTGTTGTTGCTAAGATTTTAGTGAACAACAATAAAGATCTTGAACTTTTCTTCAACCTCCCTCATGCTGACAAAGCTCGGATGGTATTAATGATGTTGTCAGGCAGTCTATAAGCATTGTTAGTAGACATGTTTATTGTATTTTGGAAGAATTCTTGGAAGTTGTACGAATTGTATTCTTTTTTCTTGGTGATGTTAATTTAAACAATATGTATGCGGTTGTAATATTTGGTTTAGGTTGGTTCAGTTCGTGTCCTACCAAATCTTTTGAACAATGTGTATTGCTCACATTTTGAACAAGTTTTATTGGTATAATTTGTGGTTGGTGAATTAGATGTTCATAAATGTTTGTGAACATCTTAGAGTCTCTTACACAATTTGTGCGAACAAGAATGACATCATTTAATTTATAATACTACAACTTAAGTTAGAACAAATGGTGGATGTGAAGCCAAACCACTTGAGGTACTTAGTATCCAACTCATCTAAGCGCATACTTAAGCTTCAAATAAAGTCTTTAATGAATTGAACTCCCTCTCCCCATGGCGATAACATTGTGCGAGCTGTGGACGAGCCTACCAAATATAAAAAAAAATCACATTGCATATGATGAAAATCAATCAAAATATATTGTATAAAATATAATATATGTAGTATTCGAGTGACCTCATTATATCTAACACCACTTAGAGTAGTGACTTCAACAATCGACAAGTAGTGCTGTCTTAAACTGTGAAGTTTTCCTACACAAAATGTATAATCAAAATCCGTACTGAATTAGGTATTGACACGAGTAAATGCCGTCATAATTGCCTCATAGTTGTTTTGACCAAAATGAAAGTTACCAAGTCGTTTCTGTCAACGAGACATTGGATGAACAACTGATCGACCTCAGTAGTCCATTGCGCTCTAGATGGATTTCTAATGTGATTGTTTACAACTCCTTCAACATCTCGGGTGGGCACCGCATTACTTTTTTTCTCTAAGGTTTATGGGGGAAGAGAAACGATGAGAATACAATGAACAAAATATAATAATAGATTCACACATAAGTATACATTGCTACCGACCCTCAAAGTAGAAGTTATTTTTAAAAACTTGCCCACTTTTTTTTTTTAAAGTTGTTTATTTATTAACTTCAATTGGGACTTTTATGCACATTTTGAAAAAGACTAGACACTGAAAAAATTGGTGTAGGCACCTTCACCTACAAACATTATTACTATTACCTTCCAAAATTATTGTCCGAGAGCTACAGTAGAAATATGTGATTTCTGGACCATATTGAAGCTTTTGGATAAATAGCGCAGGTGCGCAGAAGCATTAATGAAGGCGAAGACATAATTTATGACTTTCTGGGATGGGTTGAACATGCCTTTATGGGATGGGTTGAACATGCCTTTATGGGATGGATTCATCATGGACCATATGTAATCGTGTGTAAATTTTAACCTTTATTCTACTTTATTCCTTGATTTTACAAATTTCAAAAAGTGTACATGAGTGAGATATTCTAGAAATTTGTGCTCAAAAAATCCAAAACCTTAAAAAAAATTCTAGAATATATGTTTCACTTGGGCAATCGAGTCACGCTCCAACCAAGTGGAACGACCGAGTGGTTTACTTCAGCAAAATTCCAGAAACTATTTTCCACTCGGCCGCTCGAGTGGAACGACCAAGTGGATAACTTCATAAAAGTCCAGAAAATTTTCTTCACTCGATCGACCGAGTGAGGTGGTTGATCGAGTCAAACGACCAAGTGGGCAGAGTCCAGAGACTTTTTATCACTCGGTTGGTCGACTGAGGTGGGTGACCGAGTGAGGGGAAAAAACCGCCCGAGTTAGTAGTCCCACTCGGCTGATCGAGTTGGATGTCAGACCGAGTTACGCGACCGAGTGAGGTTGCAGATCATTTTTAAACATTTTTTCTACTCTTTTTTCTCATTTTTCTAATTCCAAAAACCCTACTCTC
Organism: Caryopteris x clandonensis; assembly: GCA_028749325.2. Lineage (NCBI taxonomy): Eukaryota > Viridiplantae > Streptophyta > Magnoliopsida > Lamiales > Lamiaceae > Caryopteris > Caryopteris x clandonensis. The sequence goes on from JAPYKT020000004.1 coordinate 7,100,289, forward strand.
TTCAATTCTCTTCCCCTTTTCCATAAGAAATCAAAGAGCAAAATCATAGAACAAATTATCTCATTCATATCATCCAAGAAATTGAATTCAACAATAAATCTTTCCAACTTTTCACAAGACTTGTGAAGTTTTGAAGGTTCTAGCAATAACGCAAATTTCTTATTTTTCATCTATCCAGGTATGTTTTGATAAATCATTCCTCTTGTTGATTAAATATCTTGATGATAGACAAAGTTGTAGTATTATGGCATGAAGCATGTGATGTTTTCTTGTAAAATTTAATTGGAGTCTTTTATCGAACACTTGGTGTGCATTATATAAATTGGGAAGTTGGCATGCTTTGTCTTGATTAATGATGATTGTTGTTAATATCCCATCAACTACAATGTTTAAATGATGAAATCACTTGAAAATTGAGAAAGGTGTAATGTTTAGTTGTTTTGTTTTTTAGATTGGAATTGGAAATTATGTTACAATGCTAGAAAAGAATGAAATTTTTATGAGAAAATTATTGAAGTTTGAACTCATTTATATGAATAGACGACACTAACTTCATTTATTATAGGTACCATTGAGACAATGTATATGTATCCCTTTGGTGCTCGAGGTGTCACTGCTAATGATATGGAAAGACAAGCACATGATAGACATAGATTTGAAGAGGAACAAAGAGCTAAAACTGAAATCCACTCAATGGAGGTAGTCAATACTAATTTAGATTGGGATCAACACTCTATCGATGAACAACAACAAGAATATGAGAGAATTCTATCAACTATGCCTGATGCATACGATATATAATTTGAAGATTGGGAGAGAAGTAGTGAGAGATGGTTTGAGGTGTGCAGGAAGAAAAGACGAGCCACTCATTTTGCAGATGAAGAATGCATGAAAGAGATGGGTATTTACGAGGATCTGAAAAAGTTGTGCAAAAATATAGGGTGGTCTAAATTTGCCTTAAAAGAGAAGACATATGAGCCGTTGTTCCTGGAATTCTTCTCGACCGTTCATATGTGATACGATGATACAGTGCCGGGAGCACGGACTTCTATTTGGGAAATAAGTTTCAAATGCTTTCGCCTGAAACCATAAATGAAATTTATGGATTCTTGAAGAAGAAATTCTCTAATCTACCTGATGCCAAGATACACTTTCTCTAATTTAACCCAATAATCTTTTGGAAGGAGATAACAAAGGCTTATCCAGATAAACTATCCATTTACAACCCTAGCCGATCAAAAGCGTCGAGTATAAGAAGCCCGGTTCTTCGCTATTTCCAACTGTTCATCTCAAATACAATTTTGGCCAAAACTGAGCCTGGGGTAGTTACCTTGGACGAGTTGTTCATATTATGATGCTTGTTGAATGGAAAAAAGTTCAATGTAGCGCCGATGCTTTTAAAGCAATTTGTGCGAACAAAACAACAAGTAGAAAATCATATTGGAGGGTTGATAACTCCAATTGCTCGATATTTCGGGATAAACTTAGAAGGTTTGGAAAAAACTCTAGGCAGACTGTTAAGTGTGTAAATTGTTTAATGTCCCACATTGGTTGTGGATGAGAAAATCTTGTAATCTAAGCCTATATAAAGGGCTTATGTTTAATGTCCCACATTGGTTGTGGATGAGAAAATCTTGTAATCTAAGCCTTATATAAAGGGCTTATGTTTTGTTTTTAATATGTACCATCACAACTACTTAGTAAAATCTCCTGGCTTGGTAGTGCCCCCAGACGTAGCCATTATTGGTGAACTGGGTAACCAAATATTGTGTTATTTGGTATTGCTGTTGTTTCTTTATTTCCTAACAACTGGTATCAGAGCCTGGTTGGAGGTGCAAAGGCAATGGCGGAAGGAAAAACGCCGGTGGAGAAGTTCGATGGCTCAGATTACGGTTTCTGGCGGATTCAGATCGATGATTACCTCTACGGCAAAGATCTCTACCAGCCGCTGGGCGAGAAACCGGTGGAGATGAAGGATGGCGAGTGGAAACTGCTGGACAGAAAGGCGATGAGCGTGGTTCGTTTGTCGTTGTCCAAAAATGTTGCTTACCACACCACCGATGCAAAGACCACGAAGGAGATGCTGGATATCCTGTCAGAGATGTACGAAAAGCCGTCTGCAGCAAATAAGGTTTACCTTATGAGGCGTCTATTCAATCTGAAGATGTCAGAAGGGACGCTGGTTGCTGAACACCTGAATGAGTTCAACTTAATTACGGCTCAATTACGTTCAGTTGGGATTGATTTTGACGATGAAGTTCGAGCCTTAATTCTTTTATCCTCTTTGCCGGAGAGTTGGAGCGGAACAGTCACTGCTGTTAGTGCCTCGGCGGGTAAAGATAAGATGAAGTTTGATGAAGTAAGAGATCTGATTATCAGCGAGGAGATTCGCAGAAGGGAATCAGGCATTACTTCTGGATCGGCTTTAAATATAGAGAATAGAGGGCGAACGAAAGGGAAGTCAAAGTCGAGATCTGATAGATCCATGTCGAGAGGAAAGAGTCGTGGAAGGACGAACGGATCTTCAGTAAAGTGCTGGAACTGTGATGAGTATGGCCATGTAAAGAGAGAGTGCAAGGCACCGAAGAAGGATCAGACCAATAAAAGATCAGCGAATGCATCTACAGACGAGGTTGCTGATGCTTTGATCCTTAGCGTGAGTAGTCCACTGGATTCATGGGTGTTGGATTCTGGAGCTTCGTTTCATTCATGTAGCAGTTCTGAGATGATGGAGAGCTACAGTTCTGGAGATTTTGGAGAGGTGTATCTAGCAGATGACGAGCCTCTCAAAATTGTAGGAAAGGGAAACGTGAGAATTGCTGCTCCGAATGGTTCTACTCTGAGACTGCACGGTGTTAGGCATATTCCTGGATTGAAGAGAAATCTTCTTTCAATTGGTCAGTTGGATGATGAAGGCTACGTGACGACATTAAGAGATAGAGCTGCTAGAAAAGTCTATCTGTCGCAAGCACAATACATCGAGAAGGTGCTCGAGAGATTTAGCATGCAAGATGCTAAGCCGGTGAGTGTTCCGTTGGGCAGCCAATTCAAGTTGTCTAAGAAGGAATGTCCAAGCACTAAAGAGGAGCGTGCTGAGATGCAAAAAATACCGTATGCTTCGGCTGTTGGAAGCATTATGTATGCAATGGTGTGTACGAGACCAGACATTGCACATGCGGTGGGAGTTGTGAGCAGATTCATGAGCAACCCCGGTAAACAACATTGGGAAGCAGTGAAGTGGATTCTGAGATATCTGCGAGGAGTACTACGGGATATGTGAATACATTTGGTGGTACGGCGATTTCTTGGGCATCGAAACTGCAGAAGGTAGTAGCATTATCTACTGCGGAGGCTGAGTATGTGGCAATTACTGAAGCAAGCAAAGAGATGGTGTGGCTTCAGAATTTCTTGTGTGAACTCGGGATGGAGAAGAGTACGAGTACTCTCCATAGTGACAGCCAGAGTGCAATATTCTTGGCAAAGAATCCGGCGTTTCACTCCAAAACAAAACATATTCAGTTGAAGTATCATTACATTCGTCACTTGTTGGAGACGATGGTGTTGCAGTTGGAGAAAATTGAAGGAAGTAAGAATCCCGCTGATATGTTGACAAAGGTTGTTACCTTTGATAAGTTGAAGTTGTGCATGACTTCAACTTGCCTCGAAGCTTGAAGACGAGGACGTGGCACTACCATGAGTTGAGATGACTGAAGAAAACAAGTCACACTTTGTGAACAATTTCCAGGTGGGAGATTGTTAAGTGTGTAAATTGTTTAATGTCCCACATTGGTTGTGGATGAGAAAATCTTGTAATCTAAGCCTATATAAAGGACTTATGTTTAATGTCCCACATTGGTTGTGGATGAGAAAATCTTGTAATCTAAGACTTATATAAAGGGCTTATGTTTTGTTTTTAATATGTACCATCACAATTACTTAGTAAAATCTCCTGGCTTGGTAGTGCCCCCAGACGTAGCCATTATTGGTGAACTGGGTAACCAAATATTGTGTTATTTGGTATTGCTGTTGTTTCTTTATTTCCTAACACAGACAACCTTAAATCTTGAGCTTGTTTGCAACGTGAAGATGTATAAGTTGCATCCAGGCACGAAAAAATTGTATATCATCTTATCTGATAAGAAAAGGCTTGCCTTGCCTAACTCGTGCCTCACAAATGTCGCCGGGGGTAAAGTCCCGAATATTCTGCTAAACGGCTCAATCCATATTGAAGCCATTGAGGAGAGTGAAAGAGAACTGAAGAATGAAGAGAAAAGAAGGAAAATAAGGAGAAGAAGCACATATACTCGAACACAGCCTATGGAGGTGGAGACGGAAGAGCAAAACGTGGATGAGATGATGGAAGAAGTTGAACTACTTGCATACGCACATGGAAGAACAAGGGAAAATCTCCTACATTATGAGGCCGGAACTTCACAGCAGCCACACCCTTCACCTCAGTTTCAAGGGGGTGGAACGATTGGACAGACTGGAGAAATGCCTTAGATACACGTGTCAGCAACCTTGAAGAGTATATGTATTGTCAAGCGTATAACTCTCAAATTGCACTTGACATGCAGAGGTAAGAATACGAGTGGTACCTACATCAAGGTCATTTTCAGGAGCATGAATACCCATCATATCAACCATTCAACCCATCCAACACGCCTTACCGACCACCTTAGTGAGCCATGTGGGAGAAATCATGTGTAATGGCAAAGTTTGATAGTGAGGAAGATAAATTATCATTTATGATAGTCATAATTCTTGTGTTGATTCTACTCTAGTTGAAAATATATTGGTTAAATGTATTTTGGAGAACGAAATTCTAAATCTCTTGATAGTTTTAACAATCTTTTTTCTCAAAAAAAGTTGAACTACTATTTAAACATATCAATTTGAAAATGGCGGTTCATTTAATAAAATTACCTTATTTATTAAAACAAAAACACAAAGTTTAACTCAGTCTAAATTAATACTAGAAACGAATTTTGGGTTTGTGGCGTAAGAGCAAATGAGAAAAACGAGTAAAAATTGGGTTTATTCCAAAAACACACAAAAATAGGTGAAAATAGTGCCATTCGGTCATCACACTCGGTCAAGAGACCACTCGGCTGCCCGAGTATTTATGATGACTCGGTTGACTCACTCGGTCAGCCACTTCACTTGGATGGTCGAGTAAGTTAAAATTTCTGGAATTCTCCCACTCGGCAATTCCACTCGGTCGGCTATCCACTCGGCTGACTGAGTAGAATTTCACTTTTTTCATATTTCCATTTTTCGTTCGTTCTCCCATTTTTTTCCACTCTCTTGTTTCACCGGTTAATTATTTTTGTAGTTTATTTTCTCCAACATTTTTCAAAAAAAACATGTGGAAATGGTGGACACTCGAAGATTGCAAAATGAAGGTAGAAGCAGTAGAAATTGGGATAATTAACACATCAATGTTCAAGTAAAACATTTGTACCGTAGATAAACTCGATTTGTCACATAGAAATACACTTACAAACAAAAAAAGCACTCAACTTAATATAGAAAGCACAAAGTACGTGTAGAATAATGGGAATCATCTGGTAAGAAACCATGCATAGACTGCACTTACGAGGTGCAACGGTGCTCTTAAACTGAGGTATTTCTTTTTCAAAGGTGACCATGATGTACTTGAGCTACGACCTTCCCCACCATGCCGATAACAACTACTAGAAGGCATTGATTTCTTTCCTTTCTTGTCAGAAGCTTGAATTGGAGAGTTTGTTGATGTTACTGATGTTTGATCATTTCCGTACAATGAATTGGTACTTTGGTTTTCATTATCCAACCACGCCTGCTCCTTCCAAAACACATTATCATTGTCCAACGAACTTTCCTCACTCTTGTAAATGCTCGAAAGGTTTGAATAATTCAGATTGCTTATCTGTATGATGGATGAATCATTACCCGTCCCAGATTCAATATCACTTGAAATTTGAATAACTAAATGCTCATCGCTTTCATTAAGTGCATTCTCTTCATCAAATAACTCTTTAAGAGCATGAAATGCATATTCTCCCTCTTTACAATATGCAACATTGTGATTTTCTTGCTATGAAATAAAATAAAAGATAGAATAAATGTATATATTTGTAAGTAATTTTTAAATTAATACAAATTTTCATAGAACTATCATTAAAAACTATGAAAACTTACATCACATAAAGCTGTCCAAATTGAGTCTGAGCACCGAACCTCATTTGTGGATGGGTCGTAGGCAACCATTGGCATATGAATTGTTGGGTAATTATTTTCAAAAACAAACATAAGTCTTTTGGGTTGTGTCAAAGGAAGGAAGTTAAGGGTTTTGTTGTGTTTTGGTGGTGACCAACGAAATGGCAATTAGCGACAGTTTTTCTGTCACAAAACTGTCGCTAATGAACCATCATATCAATAAGACGCACCTATTCATCAAAGGTGCCGGTTATATCTGTTGAAAGGGTGTCTGTGGCTTAACCATCGCGACTGTTATGAACCAGTGTGCCTGTTTGAAGAGTCACGAGTTTGCCTATAAATATTGGCATCTTTCTGCAAATTTAAGAATCATCCAAAAACAAAAAACAAACATATACAAAACCTTTCTTCTTGTATACCCGATTGCTATAAATAAAAGTGCTATAGAACTATTATTTGTAGTGTCTTGAAACCCCCGATAACTCGGTAGTTCATCCGGATTATCACCACCATCGTGTAGTGTTGATAATTGGTACATACGTTGCTTCATTGTATCTTGGGAGGCAATTCATCGGTAACCCAAAACACGATTGTTCGAAAGAACGGTGGGGGCGAAATTGCTTTAAGGACAGAGATCACTCGCCTTGAAGTAACAAGTAGTAGCGTAAAACTTCGTTTTACAAAGCCATCTTTCTAAACCCCGAAACTAACAATCTTAAAGCAATTTTATGTGTCAAGATGGCGTCCAAGAACCTAATGCAGATGTCAATCGACATCGTGAAGTTGGACCGTTTCGACGGTGGAAGTTTCAAGCGTTGGCAAAATAAAATGCTATTTCTTTTAGCAACATTGAAAGTCGCATATGCCCTGACCAACCCGTACCCTAAGGAATCTGAAAATGAGACCTTGACTGCATCCCGTGACCGTCTCAAGTTTGAAAATGACGATTTCATCTGTCGTGGCCATATCCTCAATGCTATGTCAGATCCACTCTTCAACGTGTATTAGAACTATCCCACCGCTAGGGAACTCTGGAATGCTCTCGAGGAACGGTACTTCACGGAGGACGCAACAAGTAAGAAATTTATTGTTTCTAGATTTAATTCTTACAAAATGGTAGATTCACGTCCTATAATGGACCAAATGTATGAACTTGAGCACATTCTTAGTATGTTTGCACAAAACAACATGAACATGGATGAATCCATACAAGTGGCATCCATTATTGATAAACTCCCATCCACTTGGAAAGATGTTAAGAAAAATCTTAAACATCGTAAGGATGATTTATCCTTGAAAGACCTTGGTAAGCATCTTCTTGTTGAAGAACAATATCGTTTGGAAAACAAAGCAAACGATGACACATCCAAGGTACACGTCGTGGAGGAAAAGGGAGAACCTTCCAAAGCTGGTGGAAAGAGACGTAGAATCGATGACAAGGATAAAAACAAGTCTAAAAGGAACAAAAAGGATGTCATCTGCTACAACTGCAAAAAGCCGGGATATATCAAACGGGATTGCCGCACCCTAAAGAAAAAACAAGATGGAGAAAACGACAATAAGAACAAAGATAACAACTTTGGTGCAATGATATCCGAGGCATTCGCCCTCGAAGAAAAGAAATCTTGGTGGGTGGACTCTGGAGCCTCCCGGCAAGTGTGCAATGACCAGTCCATGTTCAAAACATACGAGCCATTGGACTCTATGCTTTACATGGGAAACCACTCAACTGCACAAGTGAAAGGAAAGGGTAAAATCGATTTGGTGTTCACCTCTGGCAACACCTTAACCCTTAAAGATGTCCTCCATGTCCTTGATGTCCGTAAGAATTTGGTGTCTGGGTCACTCCTGAACAAATTCGGCTTCAAACTTATCTTCGAATCTGACAAGTTCATCCTCTTTAAAGGTGGCAAGTTCGTTGGCAAAGGTTATCACACCAGTGGAATGTTCAAGTTGAACATTAAAAATGTTGTAAACAGTAGTGAGAATGATGTAAACATGACTGATGTAAGCGACGCTAATAATGCGTCTGCTGGTACTGTAACTAACAATGATGCTATAAATAAAATGCCTACTAGTTCTGCTTACTTTGACTCTTCTTTGTTATGGCATACAAGACTAGGTCACGTTTATTTTAAACGCATGAGAAATATGGCTAATACAAATCTAATTCCCAAGTTAGATTCTAAAAATGATAAATGTCAAACATGCATGCATACTAAGATTACTAGATTACCTTTTCCTACAATTCAAAGATCTTCTAAAATCTTAGAATTAGTGCATAGTGACGTATGTGACTTACATGCTACACCAACACTTGGTGGGAAAAAGTACTTTGCTACTTTTATCGATGATTATTCACGATATTGCTATGTCTATCTTTTACATTCAAAAGATGAAGTCCTTGAAAAATTTAAGATCTACAAAAATGAAGTAGAACTTAAGTGTGATACTAAAATCAAATGTCTACGGACTGACAGGGGTGGTGAATACTACGACCCTCGATATTTCCAATCTACGGGAATTGTTCACCAAGTTACAGCTCCGTATATACCACAACAGAATGGTATTGCGGAAAGAAAGAATCGCACTTTGATGGATATGGTTAACTCCATGTGTCCTATTCCGGATTAAGTTCTGGATATTGGGGTGAAGCATTGCTTACTGCTTGTTACATACTTAACAGAGTACCAAGCAAATGGAGTAATAAAACTCCATATGAGTTATGGAAAAGAAGAACTCCAAAGCTAGATTACCTTCGAATATGGGGTTGTAGGGCTATAGTCCGACTCCCAGAATCGAAGAAAAGAAAATTAGGAAATAAAGGCATTGAATGCATATTTTTGGGTTATGCCCAAAATAGCAAAGCCTATAGATTCATAGTGGTGGAACCGAATGATCTAATTTCGGTTAATACTATTATTGAATCTAGAGATGCTCGCTTCAACGAACATAGGTTCAAAACTATTCCTAAGGCACATAAAATTTCCAAGGAAATTGTGTCTACATAAATTCCTATAACTACTGAAAGGAATGATGATGATTCTTCCCAAGATCATTAACAGGTTGAACCTAGAAGTAGCACTCGTCAACGAAGGCAAAGAACCTTCGGTCCTGATTTTGAAATGTATCTAGTTGAAGGAGATAGACAAAGTTTGATAAGGGAATATCCAATAATTTATAATTTGGATGAAGACCCTCAAACATACTCTGAAGCAATGAAATCTCATGATTCATCCTTCTGGAAAGAAGCTGTGAATGATGAAATTGATTCCATCATAGGAAATAATACTTGGATTCTTGTAGACTTACCCCCTGGATCAAAAGCCATCAAGAACAAATGAATTTTCAAAAGAAAATTAAGAGTTGATGGCAGTGTTGAAAAGTTTAAGGCACGATTAGTTGCCAAAGGTTTCACACAAAAGGAAGGACTTGATTACTTTGACACATACGCCCCGGTTGCACGGACTACAACCATTAGAATTTTGATTGCCTTGGTTTCCATCAATAAACTCATAATTCACCAAATGGATGTCAAAACTGCTTTCTTGAATGGTGAATTAGAGGAGGAAGTGTACATGGAACAACCAGAAGGTTTCGTAATACAAGGACAAGAAAACAAAGTCTGTAAGATTGTTAAATCCTTGTATGGGCTTAAGCAAGCTCCAAAACAATGGCATCAAAAATTTGATCAAGTGATCTTATCTAATGGCTTCAGAATTAACGAATCAGACAAGTGTGTATACAGTAGGTTCGTTAACAGAAAAGGAGTTATAATCTGCTTATATGTAGATGATATGTTAATCTTTGGAACCGACCTAGAACAAGTGCAAATGACAAAGGAAAATTTTGTCTGAAAACTTCGATATGAAAGACTTAGGAGAAGCTGATGTTATCCTAGGCATCAAGATTCTTCGAAAGGAAAATAGACTGATGTTAACACAGTCTCACTATATCGAAAAGATCTTAAAGCGTTTTGACAGCTTTAACTGCTTGCCTGTTAGCACTCCATTTGAAGTAGGTTCCAAATTAACTTACAACTCTGGTAGAATCTTAGCCCAAAACAAGTACGCTAAGGTTGTTGGTAGTCTTATGTATGCCATGACATGTACTAGACCTGATATTGCATATGCCGTAGGAAGATTAAGTAGGCATACTAGTAGTCCTGGCAAGGAACATTGGGATGTTGTAGATCGAGTATCTAAATACTTAAAGAAAACCATGGATTATGGTTTGGAATACAGCGGAGATCTATCAATATTAGAAGGTTATACTGATGCAAGCTGGATAACTGATCAAGAAGACTACGCATCCACGAGCGGATGGATATTCACTCTTGGTGGGGGTACAGTGTCTTGGGGATCAAAGAAACAAAGCTGTTTAACAGACTCTACTATGGCAGCAGAATTCGTGGCATTAGCCTCATGCTGTAAAGAAGCAGAATGGCTACGAGACTTGTTAATAAACATACCCTTATGGCCAAAACCTATGCCGCCAATCTCTGTGCATTATGATAGTCAATCTACACTATCAAGAGCGTACAATCAAGTGTACAATGGTAAGTCCAGGCATATCGGACTTAGGCATAGGCAAGTCAATCAGTTGATAAATGATGGGGTGATCACCGTTAGCTTCTTACGATCTAGTAAGAACTTAGCAGATCCTTTCACAAAAGGATTGTCAAGAAAACTGATTGAAAGTACTTCGCAAGGGATGGGACTCAAGCCCACGTACAAGTAGTCACCCATGATGGAACCTTTCTTGACGCTTGGTTATTCACCAAGTCTCTAGAGAAGCAAAAGTACATCATCCGAACGTGACTTGGAGTTCTGCAAATTTCATAATCATCCCAGGGTTAGCAGAACTTGAACCGTAGTGTAAGATAAGGGTGAATTGTAAAATTCTTAATGGAATTATAACACATGTTGTGTTGGGATGTTTAAGATACGGTAACATTTCTGATAATATCCACCTATCTGAATGTGGAAGTGAGGCCGCTTCCTATGAGCTGAAGGGCTTGGCTCTAAAGCATTCTGAGAAACCGAGATATAGACCCATGGCCAGTTCCAACGGGTCGGCACAAAGTGGAATGAATGAACGAGAGGAAGGATATGTGTGAAGCGTTTCCGCTTAACATATAAAGGAAGATGGTTCAATGGCTTTGGTCCAACCACTCTTACCCTAGTTAAACTTGAGCGCTTTCACTACGTAAAGATTCAAGGTGTAATATTCCATCTTTACTTATGCATAACACCCCCGGGGATTTCTGAATCGGGTTAGGTCGTATGTATTTTTCAAAACTATGTTTATTTTGAAAATGGTGGGGGATTGTTGGGTAATTATTTTCAAAAACAAACATAAGTCTTTTGGGTTGTGTCTTAGGAAGGAAGTTAAGGGTTTTGTTGTGTTTTGGTGGTGACCAACGAAATGGCAATTAGCGACAGTTTTTCTGTCACAAAACCGTCGCTAATGAACCATCATATCAATAAGACGCACCTATTCGTCAAAGGTGGCGGTTATATCTGTTGAAAGGGTGTCTGTGGCTTAACCATCACGACTGTTATGAACCAGTGTGCCTGTTTGAAGAGTCACGAGTTTGCCTATAAATATTTGCATCTTTCTGCAAATTTAAGAATCATCCAAAAACCAAAAACAAACACATACAAAACCTTTCTTCTTGTATACCCGATTGCTATAAATAAAAGTGCTATAGAACTATTATTTGTAGTGTCTTGAAACCCCCGATAACTCGGTAGTTCATCCGGATTATCACCACCATCGTGTAGTGTTGATAATTGCTACATACGTTGCTTCATTGTATCTTGGGAGGCAATTCGTTGGTAACACAAAACACGATTGTTCGAAAGAACGGTGGGGGCGAAATTGCTTTAAGGACAGAGATCAATCGCCTTGAAATAACAAGTAGTAGCGTAAAACTTCGTTTTACAAAGCCATCTTTCTAAACCCCAAAACTAACATGAATTAGCCATTTGAAAACCTTTTAACGTTTGTGTAACTTCTGAGTTTGTTCCGTGCAAAAGTTGAAGTTGTACTGTGAGCCAAAGTGGCGGTTAAGATCACACATGACAAAGGAAATAGCACGCTCATTTTTTCCCCCAACAACCCAAGCACCAGATTGGAGTTGTTCAAGGAGACGCACAATAAATTGACGATCAATCTCTTGTGTCCAGATGGAGTTGAAGAAAACTCTATCTTGATTCCTTGCTTATTTCGGAACACCACTCGGCGCCATAAGGCTAGATAATCCAAAGGACGAGAAGTGAAGAAATTTGTTGATTGTTTCTTAATATTTGGGTTGCAGTAGATGTGAGTTGTAATGCCTGCCTTGGGAAATTAACTATTATGTAGGAATAACTGGTGTACATTATTTTGAATAATGTAGGGTCACTATTTTGTTTGATTCAACGTAAAAAGACTGTAAAGCTTTGTCTTTGGTTATTAAAGGAAACATTTGTTGGTTCTTCTGTTACTTGTGAAAAGTGTGTATTCTTGTCAATGGGTTAATTGTTGGGATTGAAAATATAACTGCAGACATGGTGACATGATGCTTCAAGAGTGGGGGTCTCCATGCTATGAATTATTTGTACTGATCTGTCTTTACAGCTTGAAAATGTAATGTTACATCATATCATTCAATGAACAACTAATATATTACATCCATACATTCTGGGAAGTATTCTATCATAAATACAAACGACAGAATAGAACAAAAAAGCATAACTTTATCCTATTCCATATGTAATGTTCACATATATTTACATTTACATCATCTATCTTTCTAAAAAATCAAACATTAATAAGCAACAAACAATTAAAGGTAACTTAACGACCTATATTTACATGTGAATAAGTTATAAAGTTGTTACAAATTATAATAACCCTAATACCATCAAATCCATAATTAAGCAACAATATCACAAAAAAAAAATATCCATACTCAAGGACCTAATTGGAGTTGCTTGTGATTTCTTGAGGTTGGTTATCCAAGAACGACGAGCAGGATAATAATGAAACTTTTTTATATTTTCTAATCAACGCATCAATGTAACCAATTAGCTTGACCTTGCGTAAAACTACTTGCAGTATAGTAAAATGATAATGTTATATAAAATAAGATATTATTAAATACTTTTCCAAATTTTTGGAACGTAATGGATTCTCTATTATTTTTTCATGTTCACCTGTATTACAATAAGGAAAGTAATGCATTACAGTAAAACTGAATACAGATCTAAGTGCATTAAGTTTGTAATGCATGAAGTGTAAGTGAATTATATTTTCAACACTCATACAGATGTACTGGTTGTATTGTCAACAAATATGGTTGACTTCTGCGCAATTTTAATTGATGCAAGAATGATGAAATTAGATTTTGCTGTCATCACTTCTTTATTGAGGAACATTTACAAAGACTTAATCAAGAGTATGAAACACAGTCATCCACTGATTTGTTGGCAGTGTACCTAAGATTGGACTAGCGGTTGGCTCTAAAAAAAGTCACAAATATTCATTTAAGTAAACGACATATTTTTCTCATTATTCTAGAGGGAGATATGGACAAATTTAAGGCCCAAAAGCCTCTCCAGTCACACCATCTTCAGTTCAACAAGACATAATTTAAGTTAAAATTGCTGAAAAATAAATTGTCATTGCTAAACATAGACAAATAACTATTTAAATTTCTTCAATTACAAATAAAATTTCGTTAGCCAACTAGGGAAATGGAATCGCCCCAAAGATTGGATTCACTTGGTCCAACTATGGGGAAATATACAATGCTCCATTATATAACAACAAAATAAATTATTAATCTAAAAAAAAAAAAAACCAATCATACATGGGTAATTCTTGTGTTTGATTAACTTGGCAGCATAGCTAAGCATAGATCACAACATAAAACCGAATCCCTAAATAATAGCATAATGCTTGGTGAACATTGATTCGGAAAGACATCTTGCATGACATTGTTGGTATAGTACTCAACTATTGTCATAACTGTAAATTATAAAATTTGCTTTCCTACCTGTTGAAATGATACGTTTGTCTTGTACTTGAATTCAATATTTCTAATAAGCTATAGATAATTAGCCGCTAATATTGAATAAAATCCTTTTGAGCAGGCAAATTCTCATCAACAAGTAAATTAATTGAACAAATAAAATTGAAAGCCTTGAATTGCAAAAAAATATTTTTTTTCCATTCAAGGATAAAGTTGTAAGAACAAAGAAAATTGAAAAAAAATTAAAAGATGAGAACAAAGAACAAGGAGTTTTTTCACACAATTCTTGGTCTAATTCTAGGCCTTAGGATAAGAGTTTGATTGTATATCGATCCTCCAAACAGGGAATTCTTTTTGAGCTAATTATTTATATTTACAAATATGTATTAATATTGAACTTATCAATATTGGAAGTTGCAGCAAAACAAATGTTAGGTTTCTCATTTAAAAGTTCGATATTCAAACCTTTGATGCGCTGCAAATTATTTACAGTTTGAATATATAAATATCCTTACATCCTCATTGTCTATATTTCACCAACTGTTAGCAAACACACTCAATAGGAATTTGACAAATGAAAGATAAGGAATTTGTTGCAAATCAAAAATATTCGAATGGTCAAAATGTTACCCGATTCACACAAATCTTCTCTAAACCAGCCACAGAAACTTCAACGAACCCATTTTCCTCATATTGCTGTTGGGTGTTGCCCGCGACCCTTCGGTCGGAGAATGTTGTGCGTTGCCTGCGAACGTTTCTGTGGGAGACTGTTGTGCGTTGCCAAAAATTCCAAATTCTAGGGTTTTGATGTTAGATGTATATGAAGGACATTACTTGTAATTTCACAGGTTAACAAGGGGTAAAAAAGTCAATATATATTTGTAGTCAGATAGGATAACTTTCATCCCGGGGGAAGAGGTGGGATTATTATTAGGCAAGTTATCCAAATTTTATGAAATTATCACGAGTTGAACTGATTGACCCGAAAATTAATCAGTTCAAGTAAACAAATGATAAACCTGAAAAATTCTATTTTATCCTGATTTATTCGGCCAAGTAAACTCAGCCTTATATTATTAATAGAATGATCAAATATGTTAAATAAGACAAAATTAAAAAGACTAATCCAAATATCGATTCTGTTAAGCTTGATTAACACAAATAAACATTTTTAACAAACCACAATTTATAAATAAATATAAATATCATATTAGATGAGCTCATTCCTATTTGATTGAGATCCAATCCAAACATTCCACGTGCTTACCTCTTCGTATACTTACAAATTTTCATAAATAATTTAGGGTTTCCAGCACACATTCATCCCCAAATTTATGTTTATCCCAAATTTCTTTTCTGCTACTTGGCCCACTATATTCCTCATGGCCCATTATCCAAGCCCAAATGTTAATACATCATGGACTTTATCAAACTCCCAAATCTAAAGAGATTAATTTGCAGGAGGCCCACAAAACAAATGAGTTGTTGATGCTTAAGCAACAAAACTCATAATCACCCCCAATCTATATAAATATTAATATTAATATCTAGCTTAATAACAAAATTTATGCATTTTTTACTTAATAATATCTTTAAGAAGTTATATGTAGGAAAAAAGGTAATGTTTTTTTTTTCTAAATCAATTTTTTAATTTAAATAACTTTTTTGCTAAAAATTCATTTTTGAAATGTGATATAATCATATTAATCGTCTTTTTACGATCTTTATTTTAATACCAATATTTTATATACCAAAATAAAATATTATACTTGATATAAAAAATAAATTTTCATGAGTTTATTTAAAATATGTGTTAGGTATGAATAAAAAATCGGATTAAATTCTTATAAGAAGACAATGAAAACAAATATTAAATATTTTTTATAGTATAAAAATAATAAATATTTTTTAAAAATAAAATTATAATACCATTCAAGTATATAAAATAAAATTTACCTTGTCGTTCAATTTATTATTTATTAGATAATTTTCATATCACTATATATTTTATAATCTTTTATAATAATAATAATAATAATATAATTTTATAACATATTATTTATATAATAAAATATATTTTATCTCGTCCATCACACGGGCGAATAAATAGTTAATATAATAATAAAATAGTCTAAATATATTTTATTTTTTCAAAATATAATATTTTTAAAAATAATATATCACCTTTTGATTAATTAAATTAAAATTTTCTTATTTTTAAACATAGTTTTTTCAATTTGATGAAATACAAATAATATTTTTTATTTGTACTCTATTATTTACACAATGTACTAAATTATTATTTTTTCATGATCTTCAATTTTTACCCATATCACATATATTAAAATAAGATATTAGATGCAAGTGATATAATTATTTGTTGTTAATTATTTTGGTTAGATTTTAATCTTATTGTGGTGAATTGGATTGACCATAAAATAAATATTTACTAACAATTTTTACAAAAATATATTTTTATACAATTAATCAATTATGAAAATAAGATTTTTATTTTGAGAATGGAGGAATATATAATTTGATAAAAAAAAACTATATTTGTTATATGTATTTACTAGTAAAATAATAAAATATTTGAATTAATTTGTAATATTAACTCAAAATTATATTATAATTAGATTTTATTTTATTTTATTTTATTACATATCATATAATGCGGTGACCAATACTAGTTTCCTTTAATATTTTGTTTTCCTTTTTCAATTTACAAAATTTTCTTTATGTTTTTACTTAATTAATTATTTATTTCTGGGTTTTGCTTTTTATTGTTTTCAAGTTATCTATAATTTGTGTAACTTTTTATATCATGTTCTTTTTTAGCTCCAAAATAATTATTTTCTCCCTAAAACGTATATGCTCAAATGTTGGTCGGAAAATAATATGACCGTCGAAAATACAACAACATGTAAGATTTTGTATTTTGTAAAATAAAGTAAAAATTTTAAAAAATGATACAACAAAGTGCCAAGTGATCAATATTTAAGATGAGTTTTTCGTTTTAACCTCCACTTAAGGTGTCTAGTACTTCATAATTTTAGTTTAATTTTAATTAATAAAATTTGAATATTATGTATAAATAGTTATAATATATGTTTATGTAATTGAATTAATAAAAACTAAATTTAATATATAATAAGAGATATAACATTATATATTTTTATTAAAAAACGTAAAAATTAATAATATGAATTTATTGCAAAAACCAGTTATTTCATCTTACTAAAATAATTTTATCTTTTTTTTTTTTAAATTTCAAAAGTATATTTCTTTCTTTTTTCTTTACTATCAAATAATTTATACTAATATAACAACATAATCATTAATTTATAGTACAATCATATCAAAATAATCTTACTAATTTTGAAAATAATAAATACGTTTATTTACTCGACATGATGGGCATTTATCTTGCACTAATTTGCATACTATCTGTATATTGTCCGCCAATTTCATTAGATAATAATTTGTTCACCCTTTTTATAAAACAAATAAAAGTTTTAATTTATACTAATATAATAACAATTCCATTTATTAATAGTATCATCCCATCAAAATTCGATTTTCTAATTTGATTTTTTTTCTACAACTTTTAGAAAAAAAAAAATTATAGGTGGTAACTTGTGATTGGTTGAAATGTTAATTTCTTTTTTCTATTGGTTGATTTTGTTTTTCAAATATCTAAAATGAAAATAATATTTTTGTTTTCTACCAATTTTTGCCATATAAATTATTCCAAAATATTTAATTCACTTATGTTGCGTATTTCAAAAATAAGATATTAAATTAGAAAATGAATTTTTTTTTAGTTTATTATTTTGATTAAATTTGTGTATTGTAGAACATATTGATAAATTTATGTAAAAAAAAAAAAAAAAAAAAGCTAAAAGCGCCTGTGGAATAAACATTGGGTGCATGCTCGCGCGTAAGGGCTATGAAAATATTGAGGTATGTTATATTTTTGTAGTATTTTCTTTATTTCTTTAGTTCCGAGGAACAAATCATTTTTAAATATCATGAAGCATAAATAATATTTTGTTTCTAATTTATTTTTATATATCATAAATAGAATGAATATTTGGAATAAGAGAAATATATTTATTTTCATTCAATCTATAAACATAATTTTCATATGCTTTTATTAATAAAAAATAAAATTATTAAAAATATTCAACATTAATTTACTTAGAATTATACTATAATACATTTTATTTATTTTAAAATTATTTCAAATTTTGAATGACAGTAATACTAATATCAATAGTAAGTAGTAACATTATCCAATTTTCAAATTATAATTTATTCAACAGATAGTCGGTAAAATAAATCATATTTTATTAATGATAATTAATTTTAAATCAAGCTTATTTTCCAATCCCGACTTCCCACCACAGTGAAGCAAAAGACTAACAGGGAAAACAACGGCGCTGCCGTCGACGACGAGGATTGTCGCTAAATCTTTTGACTTTTAATTACACACAGAGGACGGGTCCATCCATAGCTAATTACTTTGATTGAAGATAACAGATTGGCAGAGATGGAGCGGCGAACCAATTCGAACTCAATGGCGGTGGCGGCGTTGCTGGTGGTTCTGGCGACGGCGATTGCTAGCGGTGAGCGCGTAAATAAATCGGCCTCAGTAGGGGCAATTTGGTCTACTGCAAAAGAGGAGGGAGATTTACTGAGATGGAAAACCGAAGCCGAGGACGATTTAAGTGGCGGTACTGTTCAGGAGGAGGAGGATGAACGCTATTTGGACGGTGGCTTCTCTTCCCTGGAAGGAATGCTACAGTGGTCTATTGGTAATTTTCTCCATCTGTGTACCATATCGGGCGCCGAGTTTTATCTTTATTTATTGAGAATTTATTTGCTTCAGTTTTTGATGTCTTCTTCGAGGTTCGATGTTGTGGGTTTAGGATGCGCTGGGAAATCATTTCTAGAAACATTTTAGTGTAACTGCTTCGGCAGGAACTGGTAGTGCTAGGCTGAGTTTGCTAAGAGTTGCTGTAATGATAGTTGAATGTTTCAAATAATAATAATGGAGTAGTTATATAAAAAAGCCCTACTCACAAGCCTAAAGCTAGTTTAGCTTCCCTAATGCCCGAAGTTGATGCTATGTGTTTGATTGTTTGTTTGAGTGTTTATTTGTTTGTGTGTGTTTGTAGCGCGTGCGACCTACACACACACATATACTTGTCTATGTGTTTGTGTATGTCAGTTTGCTCTTATACGATCATGCCAATGATAATCTGAATAGGTATCATGAATTTTCACACACACACACATATACTTGTCTATGTGTTTGTGTATGTCAGTTTGCTCTTATACGATCATGCCAATGATAATCTGAATAGGTATCATGAATTTTCACACACACACATATATACTCGTCTATGTGTTTGTGTCTGTCAGTTTGCTCTTATACGATCATGCCAATGATAATCTGAATAGGTATCATGAATTTTCCTTGGAAACCATATTGGAGGTAAATCCAGAATAAAGTTAAAGCGAAAATATGAAGATATGCATTCAGATATTTTTTATACGTATGATTTTACAAAAGGCAACTGCACACACGCACAAAACTTGATAAAGATCATCTCTGCATTTTAGCCTGCCACATAGACATTCTTTAGCGACTTTTTATTGAATTTGTGGTGAATGTATATATGTGATCTTTCTGGATGCTGTGTTCTTGTGGGATCATTTTCTGATTGGTTGGTTACGGGAATGGTTATATTGGACATAGCCAACAAATATGTTTTATTTGAATCTTTGTGTTCTGGATCTGGGATCTGGGATCAGAGGCTGCTGAGCTACTCGACTTATAAACAATGCACATTGACTGCATGTGTTGGATTAAAACCTAACTAGATAACTTCTGAGATCTCAGTAAATGAGGGAAGAAAGTTTGTCGCCAAGTAGAGTAAAAGCGTTCAACTACTCTAGAATCTGAATGTATGATGCAGAAAATAATGCAGTTTTGCTTGGAGATGAAATGAATTATTTTTCTAGCCAACCTTTTAGTTGGGAGAGAGAGTTCAATCCATTAGTTATGAAGTACTGTTGAGTCTATACGTATTATACTACTATCAGTCTCTCTACATGTAATTCAGAGAAACTCAAATTTTCTTTAATTTTTTTTTTCTTGCTAGAAAGTTTTCTTTCTATTTCAAGCATGAAGTTATTATTTAAATATCTATTTTTTGTTTTTTGATTTGGAGAGATAGTTTGAAACATTATGCCCTGATAAAAAAACAATAATCCTCTTGATTTTCCTAATTGACGTAGGCCATTCAGATCCAGAAAAGTTAAAAGAAGCTACATTAGAAATCCAGCACCTGTCTCCTGAAGAGCTAAAGCAACGCCAGATGGAAATAAAGGTAAGGTGTATGGGTTGTCCTATGAAATCCTGAATGAGTTTATTCTTTTCTGTGGAAGCTAGCTACTCTAGAGCTTTTCACCCTGGTTTCCAGCTGTCCTTTGTTCTCTGATTCTGATTGTTACTTTGCAGTAGCTTTGTACAGCATCATTTGAATATGTACTGTACATGTAACAGCTTTATTTTATTTAACTTATCACCTGAGGGTATAGGCTTGTAGTTTATCAATTGAAGATCCTTAGTTAACCTTTTCCTCTAATTGAGTTTAAAGATGTGTGATGGTTGCTGCTGGTATCCATAGTCCATTCATTGATCTTTTCACATAAGGGATCCCTCTTCTGGTTCTTCCTGAACTTTCTCTTCAATTCTGGCATTACTATTCTGTGAGGTTTTTGCAGTCATTATGTTTATTGCAGGTAAAACGTTTTTAGCTTATTTAGATTTAGCTTTATTTTGCATATATCTAAGTTTTCATCTTACCTTGAGGATATGGTTTGATGTAAGGCTTATTGAATTTTCCCATTGTTATTTGACCCTGTTCCCGGCAGACTGTAGCATGTTGTTTTACACTTTACCAGTACCTGCTGATCTAATGCAAGTTTTGTGCTTCTGTATCTTTTCTTCTGGTCAAAGCTTCTTTTGTGTTTTATTTTGGTAAGATGTCATATCCTAGATTCTATTTTGAATTCTGCAGATCTGATACTGGCTTTTTGCATGCTGGTATAGGAACTGATGGAGAAATTAAAGATGCCGTCGGATGCAGAATTGATGAAAGTTTCTATAAATGATCTAAACAACATATCTTTACCTTTGGAGGATCGTCATCGTGCACTTCAGGAGCTTCTGATACTTGTTGAGCCAATAGACAATGCAAATGGTACGTTGAATTTACATCTTTCAGCTGTTGATATAGCTAGGGAATTATCCCCTGTACGTATATAATCTATTTTCAGAGACCATCTGTATCACATAAAAATATCAGGTTGAGTTGAGATTTTGTGAAATTTATATTTAGACTCACTTAGTTTTATATTAAGTAATGAAGGAGAAGCTGATAAGGTCTTGGAAGTTATTGGAGGACTGAATTGGTACTGTTGTACTTGTAGCCAATCACTGATTTTCTCAATGCGTTGAACTACTAATACAACATCAAGAAAGCTATTGGGCATACAAGTGGATGAGTTGATAAATGGATTGGCTTAATGTCGATATTTGAATGCTGGTTTAAGAATAATATGTACTTTGTGTAGAATTGTGCTTAGGTCAAAATAATTTAGATCTTTGAGTGTATTTTATAGTAAAGACGCGCTAATGCTACTTCGATGGTATCCTATCTAGTCACTGACTCACTGGATCCTAATTATTGTAAGTAGCCAAATTCAACATGGATATAAATAAATAAATAAATAAAAGAGCAACCTTGAACTAGCATCAATATCTCTACGGGCAATTACGATAAGGACTGGAAGCATTCAACCTTGGTAAGAATTCTTGTGACATGCTGTGAGGGATTAAACTCCTGTCAGGAAAAAAGAAAAAAAAAAAAAAAGAAGAGAGATTTTCTAAGACAACAGAGAACAATACATGCATAGATATGCACCATGTTAGAAATGGCAGAATAAGGGAAAGAAAGAAAATACGATTTTATAGCCTGGTTTATATCTTCATGTTTTCAGTCAATTGCAGGTAAAAGTTTTTCTTAAGTGTATAAAGTTTAGCTCCATTGCTAGAATTTGAATATGAACTTGACAGATTTAATTGTTCATATTGGAACTTCATTTGGACATACCAGAGATGTGTTTGCTTGAGAAACTAAGTACAGAGAATTATTGCAGAAATTGTGTATACTCTCCTTACACAGCCAAAAGTCGTATCCTAGTTGACTTTATATAAGGCTTTAGATGGAGCTGAAAAAGTAAAATTTTAGGCATCTTCACTATTTGGCCCCTCTTGAAGGTTTTTGGTGCTAAAAAGC
The DNA here is from genome assembly GCA_028749325.2 of Caryopteris x clandonensis. Classification (NCBI taxonomy): domain Eukaryota; kingdom Viridiplantae; phylum Streptophyta; class Magnoliopsida; order Lamiales; family Lamiaceae; genus Caryopteris; species Caryopteris x clandonensis. The sequence continues at coordinate 7,122,882 of JAPYKT020000004.1, forward strand.
ACTCCTTAAAGTGAGATGGGTTTTTCTGGGGCAAAAGTGTTTCAGTTTCATAAAATTTTTGGTGAAAGTTGAAACATCTGCAAAATCTTTTCCATTGTTTTCATCTTTGGTTACTCTTAAAAGCAAAGCATAATTGTTTGGTCCACAAATTCAAGTCACTATTAAGATCTTGTATTATTGCCAGACTTGCACAAACTTGGGGGACTTACTGCAGTCATAAAGGAACTTAATAATCCAAACCCAGACATTAGAAGTATTTCTGCTTGGATTCTTGGCAAAGCTAGCCAAAATAATCCTCTTGTTCAGAACCAGGTTTGTCATTGGCTTTCTTATCCAATATAAATATTCTTTTTCTCCTCCAGAGTTGGACATATTTTCTGCATGGAGGGAGTAATATGACCTGTTCGCTGTATATTAAAAGTTGTTGATATCAGATTTTGGAGCTTGGGACACTGGCAAAGTTAATGGAGATGGTGCAGTCTGAATTCATTGAAGAAGCCACAAAAGCTTTATATGCTATTTCAGCCTTGATAAGAAATAATCGTGAGGGACAGCATCTATTCTATAAGGAAGCTGGAGAATTGATGCTTCAGGTGATTTGATGATTACTGGTGGCACTTTTGAGTTGTGATGTGCATCTTGTTGGCACTAAAATCTGCGCTTGTCCATCTTGCAGAACATACTGAGCAACTCGAGCGTAGATGTCAGATTGCGCCGGAAATCTGTATTTCTCTTGGCTGATCTTGTTGAGCATCAATTGGAGTCAAGAAATGACGTGGAACTGCCTTTCTTCAGCAATCAAATTCTCTTAAAATCTGTTGTTGATCTAATAGCATCACCAGACTTTGATCTCCAAGAAAAGGTCTCTCTCTCTCTCTCTCTCTCGGCTTGGATACTCTCGTATGTATTTCTCTTATGGTTTAAGTTTTGCAGGCCCTATATGCTGTGAAGAATCTATTGGTGCTAAGATCTACAGATGTTCTTGTCTTCAAGGATGTCTGTGAATTGGATGTGGCATTGGGGAGAATGAGGCAACAGTTGGAGCAACTATTTCTTGACGATAAATCTAAAGAGTATGCTCAGGATATGGAAAATCTCCGTAGAGAAGTTGAGCTCATTTTCCTTGAAAAGCTTGATAAGGTATGGACAACCAACCATAGCTTTTGTATACAGCTATCAAAATAAAACTCAGTGTTAATTTGAGAAATGACAGGTTAAACGAGTTTCTATGTGATGAACGGGCTTAGTTGTTGCTGCAGTTCAGTCGTAGCTGCTGTGAATTCCTCATATTTTTGGCCGGAAAAGGGTAGTAGGTTTGGAGGAATGCCTTTTGATTCGAAACTTACACATATCTTACCAAAAATGTTGTAATAGGCAGTGTCAAGGCAAACAGGCGAAACAGCACCATACAAACTCACTCCTCCTAGGCCCCTAGTTGAATGCCCTTGTGTACCCCTACCCTCATCGCATTTTCACGAACTTGCAAAAAGCTTACCGGAGAAATGTTGCTTGCCTGCGGTAAGCATCTTGCACTCGTGAATAGGTTCGTTAAGAGATAAAATTACTTCATCTCAAAATAAGACTTGTTTCTGATTCTGTAACTAAAAATAGTTATATATACAAGACTAGGAGGGAGTGTTTAAAAATAATTTTGCTTTTAAATAAGTAATTTAAATTAATTTTTGTATTAAAACCAAAAATATTTTAATTGATTTTTAAAAGAAAGAATTTAAAGTTTAATGTAGTTAAGATACCTAGAATCAAACTGAAGTAGCTAGGAGAAATATTTCAAATGTTAATTTTTATTGATTTCAAAATCAGATATTTGAGTTTTCAAGTACTTTGAAATTATTATTTTTAATTTTGAAAGCAATTTTAAACTCATTTATTTGATTTGCAAAGATTCTCGTAGTTTGAAATAGTTATAAAACAAACAAGTCGAATTTTTGTCTTACAAGAAATCTTTAAAGTGATGCCTATATGTTGTGTGTATAGATGTATATTAAATCATTCTTAAAATAAATCATATAATTTGTATTTTGTATATCTGGAATATGATTATAGAGATTTTATTTTATTTCATTAAGATACATACATACATACATATATATATACACTGTTGTCGAAAAAACATAATACATGTATTTTATATATTCTTTAGTGGAATGAAATATAAATAGCCAAACATAAGTTTTCCGCGGATACTTGTCAAAATGGGAAAGTAAGAAAAAGTTATAAAAAAAGCAAAATAGACCGTCTTGCTTCTATTTTTTTAAAATTTGAATATTTATTTGTATGCTAACGTCTTGCTTAACTTGAAAATCTGCAATTGATGGGTCTATTTGTGGTTTTGTGGTCTATAATTATAAAAGTTAATTTTCTAATAAAAAAAAATTGAAAAACATTTTTTGAAACTGTAGTTATCAACTTAATTTTATTTATTATCGTAATACTTTTTGGAGTTTGAATAATTGAATCGAATTTGAGAATTAATGGAATTCGTGCGTTTTAATTTTTTCTCGCCCCAATTACAAATACCAAAATTGAAAAACAACTTTCAGGAAAAAAGGGGGATTATTGCTTGTGTGTAGAATTCTTAGTGGGGGCGGTCGAAAGTGGAGACAATAATTTGCATTAATTTCTTTTTACAGGACAAAAGTTATGTTTTACATAGTTTGTAATTCATTTTTATCAATGAATGCACAGTCTTTATAAAAATTATAATTTCTCACTCACGAACTTATTTTATTTGTTAAGTTAGACTTATTTAATTACACATAATGTCTCCATAAAATTACAACTCTTACATTTGCACTTTAACTAATCCCCTCTCATTTTCAAATTAAATACAAAATTTCCAAACCGTGTATTCAATTTCATACAAAAAAACCTCAACAGCCTCACAAGCCACTTGAAATACCAAAACTGAAAATTTAACCCGCTGACATAACCAAACAAGCCCTTTCATTTTTACCATTCTACAGCGTCTTCTTGTAGTGAGGATATACATTTTCACATTTGTACATTCATTCAATCATACTTAGTGATACAAGATTTGATAAGATCCATAACAAGACATTGGCCTAATGCATAGAGTTTTTCTCTACGCAATTCCTTAAATTTCAACTTTACTGCCTTAAAAGCTTCGGACCAGAGTTGGAGGCTATCCAGCTTGCAATTACATCCACAAGGAGATCAATTTCCTTCGGATTGTCTGCGCGGAAAACCCTCGAGTCTCCACTGAATGTACTGCCCACTTCTTTGGCAACTGCCTCCCATGGTGTGCCTGCTGTTAAAGTTGCCAAAAGCTCTCCTCCCCGATTGACTGCATCTGCCATTGCAGGCGGAACATCTGGCAGAACCTGAAGTTGGAATATTTCCAATTGTTTTTCAGCATGGTGATCAAGAAATTTTAGCATTTACGAAGCGTGCACTCACAGACAAAGGGCATCCTCTATTTAGAAGGAACACTTGGATTGGGTAGTACCTGTTGTAGAGGGAGACCATGATCCCCAGGTAACTGGCGGATGGACATATCAAGCATTGAACAGATTGCGGATTCTGAGCTAAGGACCTGGGCTAGTCTTGGAGTTTCATCAATCGTATCATCTTGGAACTTTATTAATAGATTCCTTGAGATTCCATAGTAAGACCTGATCTGCCATATGCACAATCGTGTATAACAATGTAATGTAAAACTTTTCTCTCTTTTGTTTTCGTAGATTGACAAATTGATTCAATGTGATAAACTTCCAACTATCTAGGTTGGATTAGGATGTGAGAAGACGGCTAGGAGAAGAATGTTAAATGGCTTCATGTTAAGGAAATTTCACATCCAGCAGAACACTTTGAATTGTGCAAACAAACTTGGTGCTATAACATTCAAGCAAAAGAAGTGGTGCACAAAGCATCAAGACAAATGAGAAATTATTTGATGATTAACTAGCAGAATAAAAAAAATTTCCAGATGTTATGGCACGGAAACATATTGAGATGATATCCAACCTTATACTCATTATCAAATCCATAAAATGTAACAACAGAAGGGATAACAGACAGCGAACCTTGAGTCGATTAAATATCAACTATGTCCTGAAAAAATATGCTAAAAGTAGAAAATGGATTTACCAATCGTTGAGTTTCTTCTGGCTTGGGGGAAAAGTCTTCCCTCCCTTTAGCCAAGTCCATGTACAATGGAGGAAGCTGCTCAACCAGAGGAAGAACTTGCTTCAATATGGAAGGGCTAAGGTTGTCAAACTGCTTCCTTGTCATCTCAGCCTGCAAGATATTTGAAGCACCAAAAGTTCTGTTCACAGGTCTGATTTTTTAATGAAGAAAACAGCAAGCTAGGAGTGTGGTTAAGTACAAACCAAAATCAATGTGTAGGTTCGGCGTCTAATATCTAATTTTCCCAAAAATAATCAATTTTGGCATGGCATACCAAAGCTCTGCTAAATACAAACCCAAGGATTTTACACCCACGGTTTACGCCAAAATAAGTACCTATACCTACCCATTTGTTTTCCAACACAGTAACACCCTTTAAAATACTGTATGGATGAACTTTTCCATTTTCTATATATGCTCCATTTCTGTTGTTTACCATTAGATTCTCACTGGTGAAATGTTTGAGCTAACCATGGAATTTGATGTGGGCTTGTGATCACCTCAATTGTACCGAAAGAAAACCTCAGCTTAGTTTAAGCAAACCTAAGAGATTACTTGCCATCAGTAACTCATTTATCTACATTAATCCTCTTTTTTGTTTTATGGACTGCATCACTCCAGATAGTCGATCACAAATGCAATGATAGTGCTAATACTATAATATATTTTGGAAATAAAATTCTTAGATCTCACCATCTTTCTCTCAAGAATCATTTAAAATGAGTGTTTTGGAGCCCTGTATTTTCATCTGCCTAGCAATATTTAACATTAAAATGGAATGTTCAATTTTCTTGTTTCACCTTTGTTTCCTTCTTTTTTTGATTGATTCAGTGATCTGACATCTAGACAGCACAGAATGCATGCAGCACCAAAGGTCTTGGAGACAAGATGTTAAAAAATAATGGAGATGCGCTCTAATCAGTTAAACAAAGACAAATCGCAAGGCTCCAAAAATTAAATTTCAACTATGGATAACGGACACTAAGCATAATAAAGCAACAAATACTGCCATGAAGATGTTGAACGAAATAATTGATGAAGACTGCTACATTCATAGACAGCTAATATTACCAGGTAGGTGCAAGCAAAATCTTACCCCAAGACGAATAGTTGGTGAGGATGCTAGTTGCGATAGAAATGGTCCAATGCTTTGGGCCATTGGCACAAGGACAGGTGAAAATAAAGGAATAGCTAAGCTCGCTTCCTGAAAGTAAATAAACAACCATTTTGTTACTACTGGATGACTTGTAACAATAACAACAGTATGAGACATCCCCTCTTAAGGAATAACAATTACAGCAATATATTTGATGTGTTTTTGAATAGTTCCAAACCCTGGGTTTGCATAGCTTCATGAAAAGCAGATGACATATAAGTTAAGCAAATCTCTCCACCTTCATAGACAAAAGACTACATACAGTACCTTATTATTGAACGCCATTAATATATTTCCACTTCTTTGCACAGCATACCTTGAGCCTGTTAATCAACAACAAATTGTCACTGATGCTAGGCATCTCTAACTTCGACCTAATAAAAACAGCACATATGATAAGATGATAAGTCAACCTATCAGTAGATGTAGGACAGATCCCAAAGAATGACCAATTCCAAAAGTAGGAAGATCTTCAACCTGCGCAACAATGCAACTTTAACAAACAAATAGCAAACAACCACCCAGCTATTTCCACAAATTTAAAGGTCAAACTTACAGTTTCTCTGAGATAACGTAGACATCTCTCATATTTAAATTGCACTTCATCTGCAATGAGGAAGTGATCAAAACCACTGGCATAAGGTGTGGCAATAATTAATATACCCCTGTTTCACAAGGTGTAGAGCAAGTTAGTTAATATCTTAAATTCTCAGTGATGCTACAAGAAGTGAATTATACTTTTCATCCACCCACCCACCCACCCCCCCCCCCCAACAAAAAGAAAAAGAAAATTAAAGAGAATATTCAATGCAAACATAAACAGAGACACAAGTACATATAGTTAAGAGGGGTTGGGTAGTTTGAATAAAGCACGTAAAGTAAATGTCCAGCCTCCTGGTCAATAAATTCAAATTTTTAAATAGTGGCCAGGATATTTGGTACACAGCATAAACAATTCAAATTCAAAGTAATTGACCTAACTGAACAAGTGACATCAAGATAATAAACTCCTGGAAAATACAAACAATAGGATTATGGTGTCTGAACATGCAATCACTGATCACAGTAAAGTATCAAATACATTTTGAGAATAAAACAACTCACTTATCTGCAAGACGTTCCAGGAACAAGCGGTAAGTTAGCTGTGGGGCAGCCCCCACGAATATGCCACCAATAAAATGTATGACTGCTGTTAACTTGGAGTTTCTTGGTTTCAACACCCATGCCCCCTAGAAAATTCAGGTGTATGATATCAGCAATCTGTCCCATTCACATCTCTGGACAATGATACAGAAACATAATATCATCCAGAGCATCTACCAGTTGCCTCTATGTTGTATATACAACAGGCTTTCAAGTGTAAACATTCTTTGCACCAGCATGTAAACTCAATATTTCCAGTGTAAAAGAAAAAAAGAAGGAAGATGAAAAACTCTAAAAGGACATTAAATTGATAATCCATTTGACGACAGCCGGCAGCTTTTCATAGAAGCATCGTTCAGACAAATAGTGTGGTAGCTTAATTGGTTGCTTTCTGAAACCAAATTATTGCAAACCAAATTATTGCAGTTCAAGTCAGTCAAAAGTAAAATATACCTCAATTTCACTCCAATCTCCTGTACCAGCCCAACCACCTTGAGTTTGCTTCGCAGTCTCTGTAAGTATTCTGTTGGTGAATAAAATAGAGAACCTTATTTAAGAAACTTTAAGTGGATTATACCAAACATATGTTTTGAAATAGGAAAAGTTGTATTTTATCTGTCCAGTAGAAATAGAGTAAGTAACGGATTTGGAAGCATGGTAAATGATTATAAGTCCAAGACAGAGAGGATCCTTCCCATCCATTAAAATAATAGAATTAAAAAAGATGGGCACAGGATTGAAGAAGTGAGGTGATTGTCAAAGGATTTGAGGAAGCGCTCAGGTTTGGATTTTACAAGTTAGATTTTCAAATACAACAGATTACAAAAGTTGAAGCTTATTATAATAACTGGACTTCTGATAGATAGTTCCATAGGTAAGAAAACTCCCGCATTACCAGCCTGCAAGTTGTTCGCACCTGGATATGTTTTGACAAATTGTCTCCCAATATCTCTAAATAAAACTTTACTGCCCGAATTGTATCAGCAGATATTGAGTAATTGATGAACAAAGAGATTCATAATTTCTCTCCCTTGATTCTTGTCTCTCTTCTCTATTTTTGTCTTCTCAAATTCTCTCTTCTCTCAAATCCCGCAATTTCCATGGGCTGATTTACGAAAATGTCTTCACTCAGTAAACTCTTTGAAGCGGTCTTTGCCCAAATAATCTCACACTCGGAACCAATATAATAGACCCACGAGGATCACTCAACCAAACAAATACTACAGTTAATCAAGTTCCGAAAGAGTAACTATAAAAAAAGGGCCTAACCTCTCGATATCCCTGTACAGTTGAATTCCCGTAGTTTCATTTTGATTACTGGGGGGGGTTTCTTCACTGCCTCCGGAGCTGCAATAAGTGCCGACACGTCGGCTGGAGCTACGGCTGCTAACGACTGAATGGCGAAAATTACGTGTAAAAGGTAAGTTGCAGAAACGTAGGAAACACCGCGAGGGAACGGAATCAGCGTGGGGCGAAGCAAACTTCAGATGAGGCGTCGGCATCCACACAGAACTCGCCATCGCTCATATGGAGAAGACGATTCTCGTTGGGACTGGAAAAGTCTTAGGATGTTCCTTAGCTCGCAAAAAATGCAATCACGCAAAAGAGCCGCTAAAACAGTTTAGGTGAAGGAAATAGGACCACCTCACCTCTCTTAAAGGAAACTCTGGATCCCTGAATTAAAATTTTAATTTTTTAATAATAGTAACAAAAATAATAATATAATTTTAGTAAATGTATTTAATATTTTTTGGATATTTTTATCTATTTTTTAATAAGTGTATTATTATTCTAAATTATAAAGTTTAACTAACACAATTAATATTACTATTTAGGTAATTTTTTATTCAAAGACTGTCATTTGCATACACACATGTAATTATTAATTGACTCACATATGTTAATTATTACATCTATTTGTTATTAATAAACTCAATCAAAAAATAAATATATATAGTCAGATATTTTGTTCTTGTAATTTTTGTGGTTAATTAGATTAATTAATTATTTTGACAAAACAACTATTTTTTATTGATCGGGCATTAATATAAAGACAATAAAATTGTAACATTTTTATCAATGAAGATACCAAAAAAAAAAAAAAAGATAAAAGTGAAATAAAATAATTTCATTTTATTCAAAAAAATATTGTAAACTAAGAACAACCAATTTATATTTAAAAATTAAATTTTATTTATATATCTAATATGGATAGTAAATTAAAGATCATAAATTGTATAAAAATAATTAATTTAATGTATTTTTTATAAAAAAAACAACGTTGAGACCAAAAAATTACAATTTTTTAAAATTTAAAAGTATAAGAAAAAAAGGGGAAGAAAGAAAGAACAAATCTTATTGGTTGGCAAAACAACACCCCATTTTTCGCTGGTTTCAGTTGAGCAGGTAGTACATGCTGAAAAGTATAAAAATACCGTCTTGCTGCTTTTTTCAAATTGCAAATAATATTTTATTTTTTATTTTATTCTGATCCAATTAATAATGTCAAAATAAATGAAATATTTTTAACAATATTCATAAAAAAATTACTATACTTTTTTTGTATTATAAATGCAACACTTACTAGATTCAACCCACGACCCTATACAATCCGTGTAATCTATTAACAAGAAAGTTATTTTTTCATTTTTTTTAAGATGAAAAAGATTAATGTAGCAGGAATGTTATTTACACACGTACGAGTCTTCAAGACAATCTCTATCTCAATTAATAATTATTATTTTATTTTAAGAAAGTATTATGTAAACATATTTTAAGAATGATTCTTATTAATTAGACGGAACTTTAATTATTATGAAGCGTGCATAATTGTCACTCATTTAATTTTGTTAATCTATTAAATGTTCTTTTTTTCCTTTGTGAATAATTCATACTTGTTGTTCCTTTAATTTTGGTATTCAAATTTCTAAAATTAAACCATACATTTAATTCGAATTTTTAATTTTTAGAGACCTAATTCAAGGTATTGATTGGTGCAATAAATTATGCAGAATGAAATTTCCTTTAATTTCCTAAACTAAATATGCCACATGACAATTAATTAATAAAAGTTATATTAAATATGGCATGTAATTATAAAATTAAACAAATACATTTTCAATAATGGTTATAGTATGTTAGTTAATACAAATAAAAATTATCTATAATTAGTGTTTTATTGAGAGAAATCATTGATGATTTTTTATTTTTTTATTTATTGAATTAATTTAAACTTTAACAAAATTTTGTCAATGTAGATTAGGCTAAAAATTCAAAATTAAATATAAAAACAAAGTTTGATTGTTGTTGAAGAGAATTCGTCTCATTTTGACATTTTTTAAACTTAAAAATTTAACAAATTTTATTGTGTCATCAATTAAAAATGTTTTATGAAAATTGCCACGTGTATTCTCTTAAATCTATTTTAAACCGAATTATTATTTTTCAACAATTGAAAGTAGTAAAATATTAATGAGAACAAGAAACTATAATAGTAATAAAAGATGTATATATCTATATCTCCACAATACATTTACATAGAGGACAAATATTCTTCACCTGCAGCCACATTTGGATGCACGAAACATGATATTCATGTCCACATCTAAGTTGTAGATTGTCTCGACCTAGATGATCTTGACACACTACACATATCTTCGAGTCATTGTTATCTTCGTCGTTGATATCCTCACTTTCCGGTGAAGGAACTAGTGGATACAATTCATCATAGACATGTGGGAGTGGCGGCGAAGGAACAAACACTTCACCTGAGAAAACATCGGCAGGCAGCTGAAAGCCACCGGTGGTGGGGATTTGATAATCCAAAGCATCCAAAATACAAACTTCATCGAGAAAGATGGGAGCAGAGGCGCCCCTCCCAGCGCCACGATCCACGGCAGCGGAGATGCTAGGAACATAATAAGACATGGTTTCTGGAACAAATGTTTCGTGCCGGAGGACAACAGAAAATCCATGCGTCGGCTGAAAGTGGGGACCTGTCGGAACGCCACCATGTGCAGCAGCAAAATTTCTGGAACGAGGACCCCTCCGAACGCGACCGTGAGAGGAGGACAAATTAGTACGAGGGAGACGGGAACCCATGGTGAGGGTATGAATTCTTGAATAGTGATTGATAATAGTTGTTAAGAATTGAGAAGATTAACTTACTTAAATACTAAATCCATGATTTTCAATATGGTAATGTCCAAAAAGAAATGTGATATAATAATGATATAATAAATATATTTCCTTAGTATGTTATTTCCTTAAATATAAGGATTCAAGTATTTAAGGAAAATATTGACAATCTTATACAAGATATATTTAAAATAATTGACAAAATAATTTAAGAATAAATATTTAAAAATATAATAATAATAATAATGATAATAATAATAATAATAATAATAATAGTAATAATAATAATAATACAATATTGACAATCATAGTTTTGGAAATAAATGGTTTATAATTAAACAACAAAATATTGAATATAATCATGCATGATTTCTTGAATGTGATTGATAATGATTAAGAATTGAAAACGGAAAGAGAAGTTTAATTAAATACTAAATAAGTGAGTTTCCATGTGTTAAAATGTCCAAAAAAGGTAAGTGATATATAATGCATTGCTTAGATCCCACGCAGTCAAAATGCCGTTTTACTATTTAATTGTATTTTTTCAAACATGCACCAAAACCAATTCATAATAAACCCATTATTATTCAGCCCTAATCTTTTTTAATCATATTAATTTGATAGTCATTATTTGATGTATCGTAAATTATGTCACGTGCATTTATTTGCATTAATAAAATTAAACTTTGTACGCAAGAAAAAAGAAAATACTATTATATTTAATTATATTTTCTAAACACGAGCCAAACCAATTTGTATAAACCCATTCTTATATTTAGCCCTAATCAATTTAATATTACATATAAAAATATTAATTTATATTATTAGTAACCATCTTATTTATGTAAATAAAATATTATAATTTTAGTATATATTCTTTATTAATTGTAAATTTGAAAGTATTTGGTGTAACCAAATAATTACTCATTTAGGAATCTATATTGATATCAAAATCTGATTTTTTTTTTCTAGAGTGATAAGTTCATGTGGGATGAGAAGTGTGAGAATAGTTTCCGAGAATTGAAGCAAAGCCTTACTACAACTTCTGTGCTGACTATCCCAGACCCTACCGAGGAATTTGTGATTAATAGCGATGCATCCAAGCAAGGATTAGGATGTGTGCTGATGCAACATGGTAAGGTAGTGGCCTATGCATCGAGGCAACTAAAGACACACGAGTTGAACTACCCTACGCATGATTTGGAATTAGCTGTTGTGGTTCATGCCTTGAAGATATGGCGACACTACCTTTACGGAGGTAAGTGTGAAATTTACACGGACCACAAAAGTCTAAAGTATTTGTTTACACAAAAGGAGTTGAATATGAGGCAAAGAAGATGGCTCGAACTTGTGAAGGATTATGATTGTACAATTCATTACCACCCAGGAAAAGCTAATGTAGTGGCCGATGCTCTAAGCCGGAAAACACGAGGAGAACTAACTTGTCTTTTGACTAAGGAGGAAGAGTTAGTAAAAAAATTTGCAAGAATGAATCTGGAAGTGGTTACACCACCTAAGACGGTGAAATCAGTTTTAGCAACCTTAATGGTACAACCAACCTTGAAGGATAGAATCAAGGAGGGTCAACTTCAAGATGATTTTCTGCGTAAAATGAAGGAGCGTACCCTTACAGGTGAAGATAAAGGATTTCAGATATCCGAAGATGGTATAATGTATTATGAAGGAAGAATTTGCGTGCCAAATCTTACAGAGTTGAAGAAGATGATTTTGGAGGAAGCACACAAAACTCCTTATACCGCTCATCCCGGTAGTACAAAAATGTATCAAGATTTGAGAAAGACCTTTTGGTGGGAAGGATTGAAGAGGGATGTCGCTGATTTTGTAAAAAAATGCATTACTTGTCAGCAAGTGAAGGCCGAACATCAGAGACCTTTTGGAATGTTGAAACCGCTCCATATACCAGAGTGGAAATGGGAGCATATTACGATGGACTTCGTGGTGGGTTTACCACGATCCGAGAAAGGAAATAAAATAGTGTGGGTCGTAGTTGATCGTCTTACAAAATCAGCACATTTCATACCGATGAAGATGACATACCGTGTGGATCAATATGCCCAAATTTATATTCGTGAGATAGTGAAGTTGCATGGAGTGCCTGTTTCCATTGTCTCTGACCGAGATACACGTTTTACATCACGTTTTTGGAAGAGTTTGCAAGAGGCTATGGGTACTAAGTTAAATTTTGGTACCGCTTACCACCCACAAACCGATGGTCAGTCCGAGAGAACGATTCAGATACTTGAAGATATGTTGAGAGCTTGCGTTCTAGACATGGATGTAAATTGGGAACAATTTTTGCCGTTGGTGGAGTTTGCGTATAATAACAGTTTTTAGTCAACCAATGGAATGGCTCCTTATGAAGCATTATATGAAATGAAGTGTAGATCACCGGTGTATTGGGACGAAGTTGGTGAAAGAAAGATTTTGGGGCCTGAAATGATTGAGAAAACGGTTGGGGTTGTGGAGAAGATACGAAAAAATATTAGGATAGCACAAGACCGTCAAAAGTCTTATGTGGGCAAGCGTAGAAAATATCTCGAGTTTAATGTGGGCGAGAAAGTGTTTTTGAAAGTAGCTCCAATGAAGGGAGTAATTCGTTTTGGAAGAAGAGGTAAGTTGAGGCAAAGATACGTAGGGCCATTCGAAATCATCCATCGTATTGGTGACTTGGCATATAGATTGGCCCTACCACCCTAGTTTGCATACGTAAATGACGTCTTTCATGTATCTATGTTGAGAAAGTATGTACATGACCCAAGTCACATCATCAACTACTCTATGGTAGAAGTGAACCAAGATCTCACCTATGAAGAGCAACCCGAAGAGATCTTAGATAAGAAGATCCAAAGGCTAAGAAATAAGGAGAAAGTATTGATCAAAGTAAAATGGCATAATCATAGCAAAGAGGAAGCTACGTGAGAACACGAGGAGGAGATGAAAGTTCGTTATCCCGATTTCTTTACTTACGGTACGTTATGAATTTTCGAGGACAAAATTTTTTGCAACCGGGGCAGGTTGTAACGCCCGATATTTTTTCACCCTTATCTTATTATTTAAATTTTAAGTATATGCCGTTTAATTATTATTGGCTAAGATAACTCAAATATTACACATAATTTTTAAATATTTTTTTTAGTCTTGGGTTATACTGGCCCAATTTATTTATTAAGTAAATTCTACTGAGATACCAATATTTTGATATGTCTCATTGTATTGAATAAGTCCATATTGCATTAGGTCAGTTGTTTATTGTTAAATTGCATCTTTTGGCCCGAATGAAATTAGACCCAATATTTTGAGCCCATAAAATGTTCAGCCTGTTTAGGTGAATAACATAAATCACTGTTTTTAACCGGTTCCTACTAAAATATGAATCCCAAAGAATAGAAGATTTGAATAACAAAATCCTTACCGATAGGGATACGATTAGATTTCCTATCTGATAAAAAACCCTAATCCAGCAATATCTATTGTTAACCCTAAGTATAAAGTCAATAATTTTCCCTCCCAACACAGATTACGACTTGAAAAAAAAAAGGGAGAGAGAGATTTTCTGCTGGAATTACTGATCAAGAACATGGTGTTTAGGCTCATTGCATGAAATTCTTGAAACTTATTCATATTTCAAAGTCGAGGTGAGGGTTTTTACGGTTTGTCATTATTAATTATATTATTTGATTCGTTTACATGTTTACTGTTATTATATGTTATGATTTATGAATTGTGCAAGAATTAAGTTGCACCCCTAAGTTGATTGATCAATCCCCTAAGCTATGCATGCTACACAGCTACATGCCCCTAAGTTCTAAGTTATGTAAGTATTTGATGCTTACTTATTATATTATGACATACGTATAACTGTACTACATGTTTTATTGTCAATTGTATAATTGATTTTGACAACTTGACTCCCACGAGCTAAAGGAAGCTCACCCCAACCTTTTGAATCTTTCAGGTTAAGATGGAGCTAGCGGTGGAGTAGGGCAAGCCGACCAGCATATGATAAATATGAGTTTCGTTAAGTTATTTATTATTAACGCCCTAGTTGAATTAATTATTCGTTTTATGATAAAGATTAGTAGTCTGGTAAGGGATTAATAAGTGCTCGTAATTCAATATTGCCACTTGGACCATTATGTTACTGATATACTTATTTATCCGTATGGATTAGTTATTGATTTAATTATTTATGAATTGTTTTAGGAATTATGCTTACTTAGTAGATTTTTAATTGTGCTTAAAATTATTTAATTAGTGGCATGACTAGGTTGATTCTTATTTTAGAGTGAATACTATTTTATTTATTTATCAGTATGGATTAGTTATTGATTTAATTATTTATGAATCATTTTAGGAATTATGCTTATTTATTCCGCTGCTTAGTAGATTTTTAATTGTACAGGAAATTATTTAATTAGTGGCATGACTAGATTGATTTTAATTACGAACTCATTTTAGAATGAATACTATTCTATTTATTATTCGTATCGGTTAAATTGTGTGTTGGGTTAATGGACATGAGAAATCAATTTCTTGTTGTTTAGGTCTTCATGCAACTACTTGTTATTTGATTTTGTTTTCGAAAACATATTATTGGTTATAATTATTTGATGTTACGGCATACAAAAATTTAACAAATTTTATTGTGTCATGAATTAAAAATGTTTTATGAAAATTGCCACGTGCATTCTCTTAAATCTGTTTTAAATTGAACTATTATTTTTTCCATAATTGAAAGTAGTAAAATATTAATGCGAAGAAGAAACTACAATAGTAATGAAAGATGTATACATCTATATCTCCACAATGCATTTACATAGATGACAAATATTCTTCACCTGCAGCCACATTTGGATGTACGAAACATGATATTCATGTCCGTATCTAAGCTGCAGATTATCTCGACCTAGATGATCTTGACACACTACACATATCTTTGAGTCATGGTTATCTTAGTCGTTGATATCTTCACTTTTAGGTGAAGGAACTAGTGGATATAATTCATCATAGACATGTGGGAGTGGTGGTGAAGGAACAAACACTTCACCTGAGAAAACATCGGTCGGTAGCTGAAAGCCACCGTTGGTGGGGATTTGATAATCCACGGCATCCAAAATACAAACTTCATCGAGAAAGATGGCAGCAGAGGCGCCCCTCCCAACTCCACCTTCCACGGCAGCGGAGTTGCTAGGAACATAATAAGACATGGTTTCTGGAACAAATGTTTCGTGCTGGAGGACAACAGGAAATCCATGCGTCGGCTGAAAGTGGGGACCTGTCGGAACGCCACCATGTGCAGTGGCAAAATTTCTTGAATGAGGACCCCTCCGAATGCGACCGTGAGAGGAGGGCAAATTAGCACGAGGGAGATGGGAATTCATGGTGAAGGTATGAATTATTGAATATAATAGTTGTTAAGAATGTAGAAGATTAACATACTTAAATACTAAATCCATAATTTTTAATATGGTAATGTTGAAAAAGGTATGTGATATAATAATAAATTTCCTTAGTTTGTTATTTCCTTAAATATAAGGATTTAAATATTTAAGGAAAATATTGACAATTATATACAAAATATATTTAAAATAATTGACAAAATAATTTAGAAATAAATATTTAAAAATATAATAATAATGCAATATTGACAATCATATTTACGTCAGTATTTATATAATATTAAATTAATTTAATATTATATATAAAAATTCATATTATTAGTGATTATCTTATTTATGTAAATAAAATACTATAATTTTAGTATATATTTTTTATTAATTGTAAATTTGGAAGTATTTGGTGTAACCAAATAATTACTCATTTTGGAATCTAAACATCTGTATTGGTGGCAACTAACATATAATAATTAGAAGTTCCACAACGTCAATTATCAAAATATTTGTAATATGTTTATTTATTTAATAATAATATTTTTTTTTAGAAAAGAATAGAAATTAGGGAATCATTGTGTACGTAAAAAATAATTTGCTAATTTTGATCTCAAAATAGTTTACCCATAATTTATAACTTATTTATAAAAAATATTTTAAATTAATCATCTTTTTATGGAAAAACTATATATTATGATAACTAAGTTAAAGTTTATTTTGGATTTGCAAAGATTTGATAGAATGTTAATTGGGATCAGGTAATTTTCTAAAGCTAATTCAATTAACGAAAACAATGCTAGATAAATATGGTAAAATAGTTGTGTAGTCAATTATTAATTATTTTCAACAGATTTTTTTATATTTTCTTTTGATATTAAAAATATTTTTTTATTTGTATTTTTGAATTAAAATTTTAAATTTCATGATTTAGAGAAAAAATGTTGGTTACTATTTTTGAGTGGACTTCTGTTATATATATAAAATCTATATATATATATGATAATAATAAAATTTAAAAATATATTCACGATCGTACTGACTACATTATAATGAAACTATATTTAAATTCTCAATATTGTAATATATATATATCATTAAAGAAAATAGTTATATGACTTTTATAGGGAACTTCTTTACATTAAAAAATCATAATAGATTGGACTTGAACACATTATAAGTTTAACAAAAAGAATTTATAAATATCTTATAAGAAATATAAAGATTTCGATAAAATAATGAATTTCTATTTTATAATATTAATTTAATTCATTGATTAAATTACAACAAATATATGTACTAACATTACACAGACATTCAATAAAAATACTATTACAATAGAACTTAAAAAACCAAAATTGGCCCGGAATATATGTTCCCGAAAAATAGGGATTTTTTTTATTTGTTTGAAAGTAATCTTACATATCTTAAACAAAAATCTTTATAAAAAAAAAAAAAAAAAGACGGCAAGTTTAACTTTATTTATGTGTAATGATGGTGAATAATTCAATCATTGATAACTGCCAAAAGATTTCCATAAAATAGGTTTCATCAAAATCCTCTAACTAATTATAATGATCAATTATATTATGACATGTGTAATCTCAAAATTATTAAGAATTTTAGGTAGAAAAACATGAGTTTTTAATTTTTTTGCTATTATATATATATATATATATATATTCAATGTTATTTCATTTTAATGATTAAAATAATGTAATTGCAATTGATGTTATTATATGCACTAATTTAAAATAACACACACTTTTTTATATAATGTTACACGTATATTTACTTAAATAAGAAATATTAAATAATTTTTAATAATTAATAAATTATATATGATATTACTAAGTCATTCAACAATGGTAGAAAAAAATTGTTTAATAAGATAAGGTCATTATCATATATATTAATTTTCATCTAAAATTTACCATACATATTAGGACAATTAATTAATTATTTAATACTATAAAATTATCATAATGAATGTGACCTTCTAATTAAGAAATAATCCAAAATAATTTATACATTCTGCAAGTTTGACTTTAATATGTAAAATCGAAAATTAAAACAGATCACTAACTACACAGATTTTCAAAGTTGTAATATAAAAATAATTAAAAATATATTGAACAAATCATTTTTTCACGATCTTTAATTTTACATTCATATCGCATATATTAAAATAAGATATTAGATACAAAAATATAATTATTTTTGGTTGATTGTGGGTTATATTTTAATATTTATTATTTATTTGATTATTTTATATTGGATTTAGACTATAAATATATATTAATTCATAATTTTTTTACAAAAAGTAAAAGAATTTATTAATCACTTTATTATAGGAACAAGACATTTATTTTGTGATAGAAGGAATATATGTATTTATACATAATTATATTTTTACATGTATTTATTATTAAAATAATAAAATATTTTTAAATATTGATAAATTAAAATTTATCTATATTTTATTTTATTTTTAAAATATATTATAAATCTATGAAAGCAATACTATTATTATAAAGTAAAAAATGAGTACACTTGGTCTGCCAATGCCTTTTTCTCTATCATTCTACCCCAATAAGAAATTGTATGATGCATGCACCTATTTACATATATTTTTAAAATTTTATTGAAACTAAGATTTTTTATTAAAAAAAAAAAAACATGTTCTTTAACTATTTATCTATTTTTAAAATTAATTGAATGTAACTCACGAATTTTCACAAAATGTGCATTGTCTGAATGAATGTAGATACTCAGTGCTGTTTTTTTTTTTTTTTTCATTGTAAATAATGTTTTATTTTTTACTTTATTCTGATCCAATTTATAATATCAAAATGGATGAAATACATCTAACAATATTCATGAAAAATTACTATACTTTTTTTTTTATTATAAATGCAACACTTAATAGATTCAACCCACGACCCTATAGAATCCGTGCAATCTATTAACAAGAAGGTTATTTTTTTAATTTCTTTTAAGATGAAAAAGATTAATGTAGCACGAATGTTATTTACACGCGCGTACGATTCTTCAAGACAATCTCTATCTAAATTAATAATTATTACTTTATTTTAAGAATGTATCAATCTATAAACATATTTTAAGAATGATTCTTATTAATTAGATGGAATTCAATTATTATGAAGCGTGCATAATTGCCACTCATTTAATTTTGGTAATCTATTAAATGTTTTTTTTTCCTTTGATAATAATTCATACTTGTCGTTCCTTTAATTTTGGTATTCATATTTCTAAAATTAAACCATACATTTAATTCAAATTTCCAATTTTTAGACACCTAAAGCAAGGTATTGATTGGTGCAGTAAATTATGCAAAATGAAATTTCCTTTAATTTCCTAAACTAAATATGCCACATGACAATTAATTAATAAAAGTTATATTAACTATGGCATGTAATTATAAAATTAAACAAATAGAATTTCAATAATGGTTATGGTATGTTAGTTAATACGAATCAAAATTATCTATAATTAGTGTCTCATTGAGAGAAATTATCGACTATTTTTTACTTTTTATTTATTAAATAATTTTAAACTTTAACAAAATTTTGTCAATGTAGATTAGGCTAAAAATTCAAAACTGAATATAAAAACAAAGTTTGATTGTTGTTGAAGAGCATTCGTCTCATTTTGACATTTTTTAAACTTAAAAATTTAACAAATTTTATTGTGTCATCAATTAAAAATGTTTTATGAAAATTGCCACGTGCATTCTCTTAAATCT
The DNA here is from genome assembly GCA_028749325.2 of Caryopteris x clandonensis. NCBI lineage: Eukaryota > Viridiplantae > Streptophyta > Magnoliopsida > Lamiales > Lamiaceae > Caryopteris > Caryopteris x clandonensis. The sequence continues at coordinate 7,142,659 of JAPYKT020000004.1, forward strand.
ATTTTAAACCGAATTATTATTTTTCCACAATTGAAAGTACTAAAATATTAATGAGAACAAGAAACTACAATAGTAATAAAAGATGTATATATCTACATCTCCACAATACATTTACATAGAGGGCAAATATTCTTCACCTGCAGCCACATTTGGATGCACGAAACGTGATATTCATGTCCACATCTAAGTTGTAGATTGTCTCGACCTAGATGATCTTGACACACTACACATATCTTCGAGTCATTGTTATCTTCGTCGTTGATATCTTCACTTTCAGGTGAAGAAACTAGTGGATACAATTCATCATAGACATGTGGGAGTGGCGGCGAAGGAGCAAACACTTCACCTGAGAAAACATCGGCCGGCAGCTGAAAGCCACCGATGGTGGGGATTTGATAATCCACGGCATCCAAAATACAAACTTCATCGAGAAAGATGGCAGCAGAGGCGCCCCTCCCAGTACCACGATCCACGGCAGCGGAGTTGCTAGGAACATAATAAGACATGGTTTCTGGAACAAATGTTTCGTACCGGAGGACAACAGGAAATCCACGCGTTGGCTGAAAGTGGGGACCTGTCGGAACGCCACCATGTGCAGCGGCAAAATTTCTGGAACGAGGACCCCTCCGAACGCGACCGTGAGAGGAGGGCAAATTAGCACGAGGGAGACGGGAACCCATAGTGAATGTACGAATTCTTGAATAGTGATTGATAATAGTTGTTAAGAATTGAGAAGATTAACTTACTTAAATACTAAATCCATGATTTTCAATATGGTAATGTCCAAAAAGAAATGTGATATAATAATGATATAATAAATAAATTTCCTTAGTATGTTATTTCCTTAAATATAAGGATTCAAGTATTTAAGGAAAATATTGACAATCTTATACAAGATATATTTAAAATAATTGACAAAATAATTTAAGAATAAATATTTAAAAATATAATAATAATAATAATAATACAATATTGACAATCATATTTTTGGAAATAAATGGTTTATAATTAAACGACAAAATATTGAATATAGTCATGCATGATTTCTTGAATGTGATTGATAATGGTTAAGAATTGAAAAAGGAAAGAGAAGTTTAATTAAATACTAAATAAGTGAGTTTCCATGTGTTAAAATGTCCAGAAAGTTAAGTGATAAATAATGCATGGTTTAGATCCCATCAGTCAAAATGCCACTTACTATAAAACATAAATTCTGAAGAGTTCTATTTTATTGTATTTTTTCAAACATGCACCAATACCAATTCATATAATAAACCCATTATTATTCAGCCCTAATCTTTTTTATCATATTATTTTGATAGTCATTATTTGATGTGTCGTAAATTATGTCACGTGCATTTATTTGTATTAATAAAATTAAACTTTGTACGCAAGAAAAAATAAAACATCATTTACATAAAATGTTAAATCAATACTAAAAAGTTTTATTTAATTATATTTTCTAAACACGAGCCAAACCAATTTGTACAAACCCATTCTTATATTTAGCCGTAGTCAATTTAATATTACATATAACCAAACAAGCCCTTTCATTTTTACCATTTTACAGCGTCTTCTTGTAGTGAGGATATACATTTTCACATTTGTACATTCATTCAATCATACTTAGTGATACAAGATTTGATAAGATCCATAACAAGACATTGGCCTAATGCATAGAGTTTTTCTCTACGCAATTCCTTAAATTTCAACTTTACTGCCTTAAAAGCTTCGGACCAGAGTTGGAGGCTATCCAGCTTGCAATTACATCCACAAGGGCATCCTCTATTTAGAAGGAACACTTGGATTGAGTAGCACCTGTTGTAGAGGGAGACCATGATCCCCAGGTAACTGGCGGATGGACATATCAAGCATTGAACAGATTGCGGATTCTGAGCTAAGGACCTGGGCTAGTCTTGGAGTTTCATCAATCGTATCATCTTGGAACTTTATTAATAGATTCCTTGAGATTCCATAGTAAGACCTGATCTGCCATATGCACAATCGTGTATAACAATGTAATGTAAAACTTTTCTCTCTTTTGTTTTCGTAGATTGACAAATTGATTCAATGTGATAAACTTCCAACTATCTAGGTTGGATTAGGATGTGAGAAGACGGCTAGGAGAAGAATGTTAAATGGCTTCATGTTAAGGAAATTTCACATCCAGCAGAACACTTTGAATTGTGCAAACAAACTTGGTGCTATAACATTCAAGCAAAAGAAGTGGTGCACAAAGCATCAAGACAAATGAGAAATTATTTGATGATTAACTAGCAGAATAACAAAATTTTCCAGATGTTATGGCACGGAAACATATTGAGATGATATCCAACCTTATACTCATTATCAACATCCATAAAATGTAACAACAGAAGGGATAACAGACAGCGAACCTTGAGTCGATTAAATATCAACTATGTCCTGAAAAAATATGCTAAAAGTAGAAAATGGATTTACCAATCGTTGAGTTTCTTCTGGCTTGGGGGAAAAGTCTTCCCTCCCTTTAGCCAAGTCCATGTACAATGGAGGAAGCTGCTCAACCAGAGGAAGAACTTGCTTCAATATGGAAGGGCTAAGGTTGTCAAACTGCTTCCTTGTCATCTCAGCCTGCAAGATATTTGAAGCACCAAAAGTTCTGTTCACAGGTCTGATTTTTTAATGAAGAAAACAGCAAACTAGGAGTGTGGTTAAGTACAAACCAAAATCAATGTGTAGGTTCGGCATCTAATATTTAATTTTCCCTAAAATATTCAATTTGGCATGGCATACCAAAGCTCTGCTAAACAAACCCAAGGATTTTACACCTACGGTTTACGCCAAAATAAGTACCTATACCTACCCATTTATTTTCTATCTAACACAGTAACACCCTTTAAAATACTGTATGGATGAACTTTTCCATTTTCTATATATGCTCCATTTCTCACTGGTGAAATGTTTGAGCTAACCATGGAATTTGATGTGGGCTTGTGATCACCTCAATTGTACCGAAAGAAAACCTCAGCTTAGTTTAAGCAAACCTAAGAGATTACTTGCCATCAGCATCTCATTTATCTACATTAATCCTCTTTTTTGTTTTATGGACTGCATCACTCCAGATAGTCGATCACAAATGCAATGATAGTGCTAATACTATAATATATTTTGGAAATAAAATTCTTAGATCTCACCATCTTTCTCTCAAGAATCATTTAAAATGAGTATTTTGGAGCCCTGTATTTTCATCTGCCTAGCAATATTTAACATTAAAAAAGAATGTTAAATTTACTTGTTTCACCTTTGTTTCCTTCTTTTTTTGGTTGATTCAGTGATCTGACATCTAGATAGCACAGAATGCATGCAGCACCAAAGGTCTTGGAGACAAGATGTTAAAAAATAATGGAGATGCGCTCTAATCAGTTAAACAAAGACAAATCGCAAGGCTCCAAAAATTAAATTTCAACTATGGATAACGAACACTAAGCATAATAAAGCAACAAATACTGCCATGAAGATGTTGAACGAAATAAATGATGAAGACTGCTACATTCATAGACAGCTAATATTACCAGGTAGGTGCAAGCAAAATCTTACCCCAAGACGAATAGTTGGTGATGATGCTAGTTGCGATAGAAATGGTCCAATGCTTTGGGCCATTGGCACAAGGACAGGTGAAAATAAAGGAATAGCTAAGCTCGCTTCCTGAAAGTAAATAAACAACCATTTTGTTACTACTGGATGACTTGTAACAATTACAACAGTATGAGACATCCCCTCTTAAGGAATAACAATTACAGCAATATATTTGATGTATTATTTAATAGTTCCAAACCCTGGGTTTGCATAGCTTCATGAAAAGCAGATGACATATATGTTAAGTAAATTTCTCCACCTTCATAGACAAAAGACTACATACAGTACCTTATTATTGAACGCCATTAATATATTTCCAGTTCTTTGCACAGCATATCTTGAGCCTGTTAATCAACAACAAATTGTCACTGATGCTAGGCATCTCTAACTTCGGCCTAATAAAAACAGCACATATGATACGACGATAAGTCAACCTATCAGTAGATGTAGGACAGATCCCAAAGAATGACCAATTCCAAAAGTAGGAAGATCTTCAACCTGCGCAACAATGCAACTTTAACAAACAAATAGCAAACAACCACCCAGCTATATCCACAAATTTAAAGGTCAAACTTACAGTTTCTCTGAGATAACGTAGACATCTCTCATATTTAAATTGCACTTCATCTGCAATGAGGAAGTGATCAAAACCACTGGCATAAGGTGTGGCAATAATTAATATACCCCTGTTTCACAAGGTGTAGAGCAAGTTAGTTAATATCTTAAATTCTCAGTGATGCTACAAGAAGTGAATTATACTTTTCATCCACCCACCCCCCACCCCCCACCCCCCACCCCCCACCCCCCAACAAAAAGAAAAAGAAAATTAAAGAGAATATTAAATGCAAACATAAACAGAGACACAAGTACATATAGTTAAGAGGGGCTGGGTAGTTTGAATAAACCACGTAAAGTAAATGTCCAGCCTCCTGGTCAATAAATTCAAATTTTTAAATAGTGGCCAGCATATTTGGTACACAGCATAAACAATTCAAATTCAAAGTAATTGACCTAACTGAACAAGTGACATCAAGATAATAAACTCCTGGAAAATACAAACAATAGGATTATGGTGTCTGAACATGCAATCACTGATCACAGTAAAGTATCAAATACATTTTGAGAATAAAACAACTCACTTATCTGCAAGACGTTCCAGGAACAAGCGGTAAGTTAGCTGTGGGGCAGCCCCCACGAATATGCCACCAATAAAATGTATGACTGCTGTTAACTTGGAGTTTCTTGGTTTCAACACCCATGCCCCCTAGAACATTCAGGTGTATGATATCAGCAATCTGTCCCATTCACATCTCTGGACAATGATACAGAAACATAATATCATCCAGAGCATCTACCAGTTGCCTCTATGTTGTATATACAACAGGCTTTCCAGTGTAAACATTCTTTGCACCAGCATGTAAAATCTTAACTTCAAATATTTCCAGTGTAAAAGAAAAAAAGAAGGAAGATGAAAAACTCTAAAAGGACATTAAATCGATAATCCATTTGACGACAGCCGGCAGCTTTTCATAGAAGCATCGTTCAGACAAATAGTGTGGTAGCTTAATTGGTTGCTTTCTGAAACCAAATTATTGCAGTTCAAGTCGGTCAAAAGTAAAATATACCTCAATTTCACTCCAATCTCCTGTACCAGCCCAACCACCTTGAGTTTGCTTCGCAGTCTCTGTAAGTATTCTATTGGTGAATAAAATAGAGAACCTTATTTAAGAAACTTTAAGTGGATTATACCAAACATATGTTTTGAAAAGGGGAAAAGTTGTATTTTCTGTCCAGTAGAAATAGAGTAAGTAACGGATTTGGAAGCATGGTAAATGATTATAAGTCCAAGACAGAGAGGATCCTTCAAGACAGAGAGGATCCTTCCCATCCATTAAAATCATTGAATTAAAAAAGATGGGCACAGGATTGAAGAAGTGAGGTGATTGTCAAAGGATTTGAGGAAGCACTCAGGTTTGGATTTTACAAGTTAGATTTTCAAATACAACAGATTACAAAAGTTGAAGCTTATTATAATAACTGGACTTCTGATAGATAGTTCCATAGGGAAGAAAACTCCCGCATTACCAGCCTGCAAGTTGTTCGCACCTGGATATGTTTTGACAAATTGTCTCCCAATATCTCTAAATAAAACTTTACTGCCCGAATTGTATCAGCAGATATTGAGTAATTGATGAACAAAGACATTCATAATTTCTCTCCCTTGATTCTTGTCTCTCTTCTCTATTTTTGTCTTCTCAAATTCTCTCTTCTCTCAAATCCCGCAATTTCCATGGGCTGATTTACGAAAATGTCTTCACTCACTACACTCTTTGAAGCGGTCTTTGCCCAAATAATCTCACACTCGGAACCAATATAATAGACCCACGAGGATCACTCAACCAAACGAATACTACAGTTAATCAAGTTCCGAAAGAGTAACTATAAAAAAAGGGCCTAACCTCTCGATATCCCTGTAAAGTTGAATCCCCGTAGTTTCATTTTGATTACTGGGGGTTTCTTCACTGCCTCCGGAGCTGCAATAAGTGCCGACACGTCCGCTGGAGCTACGGCTGCTAACGACTGAATGGCGAAAATTACGGGTAAAAGGTAAGTTGCAGAAACGTAGGAAACACCGCGAGGGAACGGAATCAAAATTATCTATAATTAGTGTTTCATTGAGAGAAATTATCTATTATTTTTTACTTTTTATTTATTAAATAATTTTAAACTTAAACAAAATTTTGTCAATATAGATTAGACTAAAAATTCAAAATTGAATATAAAAACAAAGTTTGATTGTTGTTGAAGAGAATTCGTCTCATTTTGATATTTTTTTAAACTTAAAAATTTAACAAATTTTATTGTGTCATCATTTAAAAATGTTTTATGAAAATTGCCACGTTCATTCCCTTAAATCTATTATTTTTCCACACTTGAAAGTAGTAAAATATTAATGAGAACAAGAAACTACAATAGTAATAAAAAATGTATATATCTATATCTTCACAATACATTTACATAGGGGGCAAATATTCTTCAACTGCAGCCACATTTAGATGCACGAAACATGATATTCATGTCCACATCTAAGTTGTAGATTGTCTCGACCTAGATGATCTTGACACACTACACATATCTTCGAGTCATTGTTATCTTCGTCGTTGATATCTTCACTTTCCGGTGAAGGAACTAGTGGATACAATTAATCATAGACATGTGGGAGTGGCGGCGGAGGAACAAACACTTCACCTGAGAAAACATCGGCCGGCAGCTGAAAGCCACCGGTGGTGGGGATTTGATAATCCACGGCATCCAAATTACAAACTTAATCGAGAAAGATGGCAGCAGAGGCGCCCCTCCCAGCGCCATGATCCACGGCAGCGGAGTTGCTAGGAACATAATAAGACATGGTTTCTGGAACAAATGTTTCGTACCGGAGGACAACAGGAAATCCACGCGTCGGCTGAAAGTGGGGACCTGTCGGAACGCCACCATGTGTAGCAGCAAAATTTCTGGAACGAGGTCCCCTCCGAACGCGACCGTGAGAGGAGGGCAAATTAGCACGAGGGAGACGGGAACCCATGGTGAATGGTATGAATTCTTGAATAGTGATTGTTAATAGTTGTTAAGAATTGAGAAGATTAACTTACTTAAATACTAAACCCATGATTTTCAATATGGTAATGTCCAAAAAGAAATGTGATATAATAATGATATAATAAAAACATTTCCTTAGTATGTTATTTCCTTAAATATAAGGATTCAAGTATTTAAGGAAAATATTGACAATCTTATACAAGATATATTTAAAATAATTGACAAAATAATTTAAGAATAAATATTTAAAAATAATATAATAATACAATATTGACAATCATATTTTTGGAAATAAATGGTTTATAATTAAACAACAAAATATTGAATATAGTCATGCATGATTTCTTGAATGTGATTGATAATGGTTAAGAATTGAAAAAGGAAAGAGAAGTTTAATTAAATACTAAATAAGTGAGTTTCCATGTGTTAAAATGTCCAAAAAAGGCAAGTGATAAATAATGCATGGCTTAGATCCCACGCAGTCAAAATGCCGTTTTACTATAAAAAATAAATTCTGAAGAGTTCTATTTAATTTTATTTTTTCAAACATGCACCAAAACCAATTCATATAATAAACCCATTATTATTCAGCCCTAATCTTTTTTATCATATTATTTTGATAATCATTATTTGATGTGTCGTAAATTATATCACGTGCATTTATTTGTATTAATAAAATTAAACTTTGTACGCAAGAAAAAATAAAACATCATTTACATAAAATGTTAAATCAATACTGAAAAATTTTATTTAATTATATTTTCTACACACGAGCCAAACCAATTTGTATAAACCCTTTCTTATATTTAGCCCTAATCAATTTAATATTACATATAAAAATATTAATTTATATTATTAGTAACCATCTTATTTATGTAAATAAAATACTATAATTTTAGGATATATTCTTTATTAATTGTAAATTTGAAAGTATTTGGTGTAACCAAATAATTACTCATTTTGGAATCTATATTGGTATCAAAATATTGGTAATATGTTTATTTATTAAATAATAATTAGTATTAATTTTTGTAGAAAATAATAGAAATTAGGGAGTATTTAAATATATATATATATATATATATATATATATAATTGACATTCATTTAAATAGTAATTGGCCGTACTATCATTCCAAAGTTAGAGAATATTTATATTTATTATTTAGACCTTCAAAAAAAAAAGCAACGGAAAAGAATTCAAAAAAATAAAATAGTTATGTGAGGACCTCCACACAATTCTCAAATGCACTGCCAATCGGGCTGAATTATTACTTAATTAAATTACCAAGCATTTTATATAGATAACGGCCGCGATCCTTCACCCAAGTTTTTACCATTAATAATTATTATTTTATTTTAAAAATGGATCAATCTATAAACATATTTTAAGAATGATTCTTATTTATATGGAACTTTAATTACTATGAAATGTGCATAATTGTCACTTATTTAATTTTGGTAATCTATTAAATGTTTTTTTTTTCTTTGAGAATAATTCATGCTTGTCGTTCCATTAATTTTGGTATTCATATTTCTAAAATTAAACCATACATTTAATTCAAATTTCCAATTTTTAGGGACCAAATTAAAGGTATTGATTGGTGCAATAAATTATGCAGAATGAACTTTCCTTTAATTTCCTAAACTAAATATGCCACATGACAATGAACAAATACAAGTTAATAATGGTTATGGTTAGTTAATTAATAGGAATCAAAATTATCTGCAATTAATTTCTTATTGAGAGAAATTATTGATCATTTTTTATTTTTTATTTATGAAATTAATTTAAACTTTAACAAAATTTGTCAATGTAGATTAGGCTAAGGAATCAAAATTGAATATAAAAACAAAGTTTGATTGTTGTTGAAGAGAATTGGTCTCATTTTCATATTTTTGTAACTTAAAAATTTAACAAATTTATTGTGTCATGAATTAAAAATGTTTATGAAAATTGCCACGTGCATTCTCTTAAATCTGTTTTAAATTGAACTATTATATTTTCCATAATTGAAAGTAGTAAAATATTAATGAGAAGAAGAAACTACAATAGTAATAAAAGATGTATATATCTATATCCCCACAATGCATTTACATAGAGGACAAATATTCTTCACCTGCAGCCACATTTGGATGCACGAAACATGATATTCATGTCCGCATCTAAGTTGCAGATTATCTCGACCTAGATGATCTTGACACACTACACATATCTTCGAGTCATGGTTATCTTGGTCGTTGATATCTTCACTTTTAGGTGAAGGAGCTAGTGGATATAATTCATCATAGACATGTGGGAGTGGTGGTGAAGGAACAAACACTTCACCCGAGAAAACATCGGCCGGCAGCTGAAAGCCACCGGTGGTAGGGATTTGATAATCCACGGCATCCAAAATACAAACTTCATCGAGAAAGATGGCAGCAGAGGCGCCCCTCCCAACGCCACCATCCACGACAGCGGAGATGCCAGGAACATAATAAGACATGGTTTCGGGAACAAATGCTTCCTGCCGAAGATCAACGGGAAATCCACGCGTCAACTGAAAGTGGGGACCTGTCGGAACGCCACCATGTGCAACGGCAAAATTTCTGGAACGACGACCCCTCCGAACGCGACCATGAGAGGAGGGCAAATTAGCACAAAGGAGACGGGAATCCATGGTGAAGGTATGAATTCTTGAATAGTGATTGATAATAGTTGTTAAGAATTGAGAAGATTAACTTACTTAAATACTAAATCCATAATTTTTAATATGGTAAGGTTGAAAAATGTATGTGATATAATAAATAAATTTCCTTAGTTAGTTATTTCCTTAAATATAAGGATTTAAATATTTAAGGAAAATATTGACAATCTTATACAAAATATATTTAAAATAATTGACAAAATAATTTAAGAATAAATATTTAAAAATAGAATAATAATGCAATATTGACAATCATATTTTTGGAAATAAATAATTTATAATCAAACAACAAACTATTGAATATAGTCATGCATGTAAAAATTTACAAATTAAGTTGGAATATTTTATTTAAGAAATTAAAAATTGTGCATATTGAAAATTTGTAGAGTTTATTGAAAATGTTAGCATCAAAGCATCCTTGTTTGTATTTTTTTATTATTATTTTTAGTATTTTGATTTTGATTATTAAATTTATTTTTTAAAACATCACAGCACTTCAATTCTTTCCTAATTGTCAGACATATAATAATATTTTACCATCTTTTGAGTTTTATAAATATGAATTATTAAGTATATCCTAAAGATATTCATTATTTGTAACAATTTATTTATAAATTAAATAATTAATATTTAAGTTTTTTTAGTAGTCGTGAATTTTGCAGGTTTTGTACCCGTGTTAAAGAAAAAAAGAATCCACCTATCTTGAGTTTGAAGTATAAATAATTCCTTAACCAATTTTTTTTTTCAATCTTCATATCATATAAAGTTTAAAATTCCAAAACTATAATAACATATTATTTAACAACTCTTTGAATCTATTTGAAATGAAACTATTTTATTTTTCCAATATTTAAAATAATCAAATATTAATGGAAACGAAAAACTACAATAGTAATAACAGATATATATATATATATATATATATATATATCTACAATGCATTTAATAAAATACTAAACACAAGCCAAACCAATTCGTATAAGCCCATTCTTATTATTTATCCCTAATCTTTTTATTGTAATGTTTTGATAGTCATAAATTATGTTACTATCATCTACCTATATTAATAAATATATATAATTTTTAATTTTTACATCAGTATTTATATAAAATTAAATTAATTTAATATTATATATAAAAATTCATATTATTAGTGATCATCTTATTTATGTAAATAAAATACTATAATTTTAATATATATTTTTTATTAATTGTAAATTTGGAAGTATTTGGTGTAACCAAATAATTACTCATTTTGGAATCTTGGTGGCAACTAACATATAATAATCAGAAGTTCCACAATGTCAATTATTAAAATATTGGTAATATGTTTATTTATTTAATAATAATAAATTTTTTTATAGAAAAGAATAGAAATTAGGGAATCATAGTGCATATGTAAAAAATAATTTACTAATTTGGATCTCAAAATAGTTTACCCATAATTTGTCGTGAATAATCTTAGATTCACCTTAATACATAAAAAATTATTTGCATCGAATTTATCGTACAACAATATATAGAATATTAAATAAAATATACTTGTATGGAGTGCATAGTACATCCAATTCACAAGAGTCTCACTCATATTAATAAAGAAACCAAATGTACTTGTATCATAAAATTTCCACAAATCAATTATATTTACTGGGTTTATCTATAAATAAGTCATATAATGTAATTTAACTCACTATTATAACAAATATATATATATATATGATGGCATTATTAGATAATTTTTTGTTAATGAATTATTATACTTATTAACTAAAATTATTATAGTGTTAAAAACTCTTATTTGATTACAATTTTTTAGATTCTCGTCAATTTTATGAGTTTTACGCTAGTAATCAATATTTTAAGCACAAAAATATTAAATAAAATTTGTAAGTATTAGGTGTAACCAATTAATTACTCATTTTGGAATCTAGGCATTTATATTGGTAGCAAATAACATATAATAATCATATAAGAGGAAACACAAATTCACTATTAAAAAAGTTTTACAACAATCGATCTATTTGTACTTTGTTAAATGATATGACTTAAATTTTTTATGAAGACTTTCTTTTGTGCTACGTGAACATTATTAATTGTTGAAATGAATTTCCTTTCCATTAATTTTTTTTCTTTTATGGTATCTAGATCATATGATTAAGATCATGGCTTCACCACAGAGATACGTGATGACAAGAAAACACAAGAGGAAGGAACGACTTCTGGAACGAAGGTCATTCAAGCTTATAATTGTTTTACTTTAAAAAATAAAATTAATCTTTGTGCGCTGAGAAAAAGAGAATATCACTTACATGAAAAGTTAAAAAAATACTAAAGAGATTTATTTCATAGTTAATATTTGATGTGTCCTTAAATCATGTCACCAACATCTACCTATATTATTAAATATTATATAATTCTCGATTTTTATGATATTATTTATATGAAAATAAATATATTTAATATTACATAAATAAAAATTTAGAACTCTAGGCATTTATATTGACTGTGATTCACGTGTGGTTGTTACATTAAAGCATCACGTTACATCTTACATAAGAGGTTTAAGGGAATTGTATCTTACATAAGAGGTTTAAGGAAACACCGCGAGGGAACGGAATCAAAATTATCTATAATTAGTGTCTCATTGAGAGAAATTATCTATTATTTTTTACTTTTTATTTATTAAATAATTTTAAACTTTAACAAAATTTTGTCAATATAGATTAGACTAAAAATTCAAAATTGAATATAAAAACAAAGTTTGATTGTTGTTGAAGAGAATTCGTCTCATTTTGATATTTTTTTAAACTTAAAAATTTAACAAATTTTATTGTGTCATCATTTAAAAATGTTTTATGAAAATTGCCACGTTCATTCCCTTAAATCTATTTTAAACCGAATTATTATTTTTCCACAATTGAAAGTAGTAAAATATTAATGAGAACAAGAAACTACAATAGTAATAAAAAATGTATATATCTATATCTCCACAATACATTTACATAGAGGGCAAATATTCTTCACCTGCAGCCACATTTGAATGCACGAAACATGATATTCATGTCTACATCTAAGTTGTAGATTTTCTCGACCTAGATGATCTTGACACACTACACATATCTTCGAGTCATTGTTATCTTCGTCGTTGATATCTTCACTTTCCGGTGAAGGAACTAGTGGATATAATGCATCATAGACATGTGGGAGTGGCAGCGAAGGAACAAACACTTCACCTGAGAAAACATCGGCCGGCAGCTGAAAGCCACCAGTGGTGGGGATTTGATAATCCACGGCATCCAAAATACAAACTTCATCAAGAAAGATGGCAGCAGAGGCGCCCCTCCCAACGACACCATCCACAGCAGCGGAGATGCTAGGAACATAATAAGACATGGTTTCGGGAACAAATGCTTCCTGCCGGAGATCAACAGGAAATCCACGCGTCAACTGAAAGTGGGGACCTGTCGGAACGCCACCATGTGCAGCGGCAAAATTTCTGGAACGAGGACCCCTCCGAACGCGACCGTGAAAGGAGGGCAAATTAGCACGAAGGAGACGGGAATCCATGGTGAAGGTATGAATTCTTGAATAGTGATTGATAATACTTGTTGAGAATTGAGAAGATTAACCCACTTAAATACTAAATCCATAATTTTTAATATGGTAAGGTTGAAAAATGTATGTGATATAATAATGATATAATAAATAATTTTCCTTAGTTTGTTATTTCCTTAAATATAAGGATTTAAATATTTAAGGAAAATATTGACAATCTTATACAAAATATATTTAAAATAATTGACAAAATAATTTAAGAATAAATATTTAAAAATAGAATAATAATGCAATATTGACAATCATATTTTTGGAAATAAATGATTTATAATTAAACAACAAAATATTGAATATAGTCATGCATGTAAAAATTTACAAATTAAGTTGGAATATTTTATTTAAGAAATTAAAAATTGTGCATATTGAAAATTATATAAAATCAGTATAATTTCGGCTTTTTGAATTTCAGCTTATTGACATTAGTTACCTGCGCCAAGCTACTCGGGTGGACAATTTTGTATTAAAAATTTGTCAATAAATCTTACAATATTTTTTAAAATAAAATATATTCTGCGCCAAGCTACTTGGGTGGACAATTTTGTGTTAAAAATTTATTAATAAATCTTACAATATTTTTTTAAATAAAATATATTTCTTAAATGCCAATAAAAAAGAATTATTTAAAAACTTTCCATATAAAAATATTAAAATTAAAGCATAGTTTAAATAAATATAATAAATTAAAATTTACTACAAAGAGTTTATTTAATAAATCTTAAAATGCTCAAGGAAAATCTGAATTTTTTTTTCTAGAATGAAAAAAACACAATTAAACTGTAAAAAATATTTTACGATTTTCAAACCAAAATTAAATATAAACTTATTTAGAAATTCAATACATTACCAAATAAATGAAATATATTAAAATACCCAAACAATATCTAAATGAATATAAAAATTAATAAATTAATAAATTAAGAAATGTTTTAGATTTTATTCAAAAAATAAGTGAAGAAATCATTTTTTATTTTCATTTAATATTTCTAAATTTAGTAATTTTGTTTACACGAATGGGGTCCATCTAAGTAGGTAGGGCCTTGAGGTTGTGTTATTAAGAATATTAATTTATTACTAATTATATAAATAGGTGATCGAAGATATTTATTATTTTGAATAAATTACTCATTTAATATATCTGGATTTTTATGGTTTATATAAACTTTTGGTTATATTAAAACTATTTAATAATGAAACAAATGTTTCATTATTAGCTCACTTACATGTGCATATGAAAAGTTGAAAACCAACTCTGACGTAATGTTGTTAATTCTTAATTCAATCAAATTTTATTGTTTTTTTTTTGTTTAAAATTTGTCCAATTTATTTAACTTTAAAAAAACCTTTGATAGTTGAGAATTTTATTTATTTATTTATTTTTGGTAGCACGTTATTTATTCAATTCCTATTTGATAATGTGTAGTAATATTCATGAAAAAATTATAATACTTTTTTTGTATTATAAATGCAACACTTAATAGATTCAACCCACGACCCTATAAAATCCGTGCAATCTATTAACAAGAAGGTTATTTTTTAATTTCTTTTAAGATGAAAAAGATTAATGTAGCACGAATGTTATTTACACGCGCGTACGAGTCTTCAAGACAATCTCTCTTTAAATTAATAATTATTACTTTATTTTAAGAATGTATCAATCTATGAACATATTTTAAGAATGATTCTTATTAATTAGATGGAACTTTAATTATTATGAAGCGTGCATAATTGCCACTCATTTAATTTTGGTAATCTATTAAATATTATGCACTCATTTAATTTTGGTAATCTATTAAATGTTGTTGAGAATAATTCATACTCCATTAATTTTGGTATTCATATTTCTAAAATTAAACCATACATCTAATTCAAATTTCCAATTTTTAGACACCTAAAGCAAGGTATTGATTGGTGCAGTAAATTATGCAAAATGCAATTTCCTTTAATTTCCTAAACTAAATATGCCACATGACAATGAACAAATACAATTTCAATAATAGTTATGGTATGTTAGTTAACGAATCAAAATTATCTATAATTAGTGTGAGAAATTATTGATGATTTTTATTTTTTATTTTTTTGTTTATTAAATTAATTTAAACTTTAACAAAATTTTATCAATGTAGATTAGGCTAAGAATTCAAAAATGAATATAAAAACAAAGTTTGATTGTTGTTGAAGAGAATTCGTCTCATTTTGACATTTTTTTAAACTTAAAAATTTAACAAATTTTATTGTGTCATCAATTAAAAATGTTTTATGAAAATTGCCACGTGCATTCCCTTAAATCTATTTTAAACCGAATTATTAATTTTCCACAATTGAAAGTAGTAAAATATTAATGAAAACAAGAAACTACAACAGTAATAAAAGATGTATATATTTATATCTCCACAATACATTTACATAGAGGGCAAATATTCTTCACCTGCAGCCACATTTGGATGCACGAAACATGATATTCATGTCCACATCTAAGTTGTAGATTGTCTCGACCTAGATGATTTTGACACACTACACATATCTTCGAGTCATTGTTATCCCTGTAAAGTTGAATCCCCGTAGTTTCATTTTGATTACTGGGGGTTTCTTCACTGCCTCCGGAGCTGCAATAAGTGCCGACACGTCCGCTGGAGCTACGGCTGCTAACGACTGAATGGCAAAAATTACGAGTAAAAGGTAAGTTGCAGAAACGTAGGAAACAACCGCGAGGGAACGGTAACAAAATTTTATTCATTGAGAGAAATTATCTATTATTATTTATTTTTTATTTATTAAATAATTTTAAACTTTAACAAAATTTTATCAATGTAGATTAGATTAAAAATTCAAAATTGAATATAAAAACCAAGTTTGATTGTTGTTGAAGAGAATTGTCTCATTTTGACATTTTTTTAAACTTAAAAATTTAACAAATTTTATGAAAATTGCCATGTGTATTCCCTTAAATCTATTTTAAACCGAATTATTATTTTTCACAATTGAAATTAGTAAAATATTAATGAGAACAAGAAACTACAATAGTAATAAAGATGTATATAGTTATATCTCCACAATACATTTACATAGAGGGCAAATATTATTTACGTGCAGCCACATTTGGATGCACGAAATATGATATTCATGTCCGCATCTAAGTTGTAGATTTTCTCGACCTAGATGATTTTGACACACTACACATATCTTCGAGTCATTGTTATCTTCGTTCTTGATATCTTCACTTTTAGGTGAAGGAACTAGTGGATATAATTCATCATAGACATGTGGGAGTGGTGGTGAAAGAACAAACACTTCACCTGAGAAAACATCGGCCGGCAGCTGAAAGCCACCTGTGGTAGGGATTTGATAATCCACGGCATCCAAAATACAAACTTCATCGAGAAAGATGGCAGCAGAGGCGCCCCTCTGAGCGCCACGATCCACGGCAGTGAGTTACTAGGAACATAATAAAACATGGTTTCTGGAACAAATGTTTCGTGCCGGAGGACAACAGGAAATCCACGTGTCGGCTGAAAGTGGGGACCTGTCGGAACGCCACCATGTGCAGCAGCAAAATTTCTGGAACGAGGACCCATCCGAACGCGACCGTGAGAGGAGGGCAAATTAGCACGAGGGAGACGGGAACCCATGGTGAATGTATGAATTCTTGAATAGTGATTGTTAATAGTTGTTAAGAATTGAGAAGATTAACTTACTTAAATACTAAATCCATGATTTTCAATATGGTAATGTCCAAAAAGAAATGTGATATAATAATGATATAATAAATAAATTTCCTTAGTATGTTATTTCCTTAAATATTAGGATTCAAGTATTTAAGGAAAATATTGACAATCTTATAGAAGATATATTTAAAATAATTGATAAAATAATTAATAATACAATATTAACAATCATATTTTTGGAAATAAATGGTTTATAATTAAACAACAAAACATTGAATATAATCATGCATGATTTTTTGAAAGTGATTGATAATGGTTAAGAATTGAAAAAGAAAAGAGAAGTTTAATTAAATACTCATTTTGATGTAACCAAATAATTACTCATTTTGGAATCTATATTGGTATCAAAATATTGGTAATATGTTTATTTATTTAATAATTATTATTATTAATTTTTGTAGAAAAGAATAGAAATTAGGGAATCATTGTTCTCTTCGAAGAATATATATATAATTGACTTTCATTTAAATAGTAATTGGCCGTACTATCATTCCAAAGTTAGAGAGTATTTATATTTATTATTTAGTCCTTCCAAAAAAGCAACGGAAAAGAAAAAACAATGTACCCACCGACATAAATGCCCCAACCATCCGCCGTTGATCTGCCTCACCTCCCTCAGGTTGCCCTTCGCCCTGAACTCCACCACCACTACCACCTATTACCGCCATCTCTAACTCCCTCCACCGGCGTTTTCCGTTTCCTCAACCTCAGCCACTAGCTGCCGTGCAACGGTGTCAGTACACTACTGGGCCTTCATCCACTGAATGCTGGTGCCCATTTCTCCAGTTAATAAATTAAGTAGCCACATATTGCTAGAATTGTTTAAGTTATTTTCTTTGCTCTGTTATTGGAATATTTTGGCGGAAAGAATTATGTTACAGCTTTTGATTATGATTTTCCTTATTCTATATGTTTTTTATGCTGTAGATATTCAAGTACTATGTAGAGATTAACGTCATTCTGCCGACCGAAGCATGATTCTTTTAACCGAGTAACATGGGTTCGTAAATCATGTAATTGTTTCACTTTGTCAATGTCTAAAGACACTTAGAGGAAAGAAGAGATGATTCTCTTCACCATCTTAGGCAGAGTAAGGCTGCTACGAGTTCGAGTTCGCTATCGAACCAGTTGGAATGCATATTTTCTGATAATCCCACCTTTTACCATCCTCTTGATTACCTATTCAATGGTTTTATCATTGAGGCCTGAAATTTTATTGCTCAAATCTTCGAATTCAGCATACAATGAGTCCAGTACAACCGAAGTGTTTCAGATTGACATCCAACAGAAGCCAAACGAGACTCCTGTGTGCAGTTTGTGCAGTCTTCCATGTTCTTCTTCACAAGAACTTGGATGCGACTGCAATATCACACACCTTTGCTCTGTCTCACCGCCTCTGACCCTACAAATCAACAAGAGGCCAAGCCCTTATCACAATTGGGAATTTTTCAATGCAGATTATCATGAGATGTTAAAAAAGCTCAAGATTTTTGTGTATCCTGATGTCTCTGTGAACAATGAGTCATCCCCTTTTGCTCGTATCTTTCTTCCCCATCCTAACCCCCTTGATCCAAAGATAGGGAATTATTACAGTGAGCATGCGTTTAAGCTCTCTCTTTTACATAGTCCCTTTGTTACAAAACGTGCTCAGGAGGCTCAATTCTTCTTTATGCCCTTTTCCATCAATGTCATGCGTAATCATCCCCTTCTGCACTCAGAATCTTCCATTTCCAGTTTTGTTGCCAACTATGTTTTGAGGATCGGTGCTGATTTCCCATTTTGGAATGCCTCTGGTGGTGCCGACCACTTCTTTGTCTGCTGTCATTCAGTTGGGAAGGAGGCAGCCTCCAAGCATTTTGAAGTGCATAACAATGCCATTCAGGTAACTTGTTCATCAAGTTATTTTCAGAGGCTTTATACTGCACACAAAGATATATCGTTGCCTCAAGTTTGGCCACGTGAAAATGGTCGCATCTTGAATCCTACAGGCATGAGGTATGTAGCTATTGCTAGCTTTCTTACTTCTTTCTTGCTTTCAGTTTCTTATTACATTGTATCAGTTGGTTTGTTGTGAGATTAATTTTAGTACCAACAATTGGCCATCCTTCGGTTATCAATGATCAACACATTAATGTTGCTACAAAGAATTGGGATTCGTGTGTGGCTGGGCTGTTACATTAAAGCATCACATTACAACTTACATAAGAGGTTTAAGGAAATTGGGACCTGAATTATGTCCTTGTTATTAGGACCTGAAATTACATAATACTAGTAGTTCTTGCTTCATCAAAGCTTCTGGCATAATGGTTAACTTAATTACCAAAAGCTGGGATCTAGCATATTGTAATGGTGCAGCTGGTGAATCAATTTATATAAGTTTCTTGGGATAAAGATCAATTTTAATAATCTGTTAGCTAGATATAAGAATTATAGGTTAAACTAGTGGATCCACCACAAGCCAACTTCATTGAATTCTTCCTAGTTTACATTGGGACATGAACCATGCCTCCCGTGTGTAATGCAGGACGAAACTCATCTTCTTTGCTGGTCGAGTGCAGAACTCTGGCATTCGGCAAGAGCTACTAACATTATGGGAAAATGATACTTGTTTCAGTGTATTCTCAGGGCATTCATCTGTGCCCTATGAGGAAGGTTTCCAAAGAAGCAAATACTGCCTCCATGTGAAAGGCTACGAGGTCAACACAGCCAGAGTTGTTGATGCTATCCACTACGGCTGTATTCCTGTTGTGATATCAAATTACTATGACCTCCCATTTGCTAATATCTTGGATTGGACCGAGTTTTCGATTATAGTCAACCAACGGGACATGGCTCACTTGAAAAAGATATTGCTTTCGGTGCCTGAGGAGACATATCTGAACCTCTATCGGAACTTACTAATGGTTAGGAAGCATTTCAGGTGGCATGATGTCCCTGAGAGTTATGATGCCTTTTATATGACTGCTTACCAGCTATGGCTCAGAAGAGGCTTGCATCGCGTTGCAGTGTAGTTGAATGAATGTGTAAGGTTCATTACTGTTTCCCTTGTTATGCCATCTTCACTGTGTCCATTAGCACTAGTTGAATGAATGTATGTATGTGGGCAGGCATCCGGTGCTGCTTCTTCAAATTGTAAATAATGTTTTATTCTTTACTTTATTATGATCCAATTTATAATGTCAGAAAATGTATGAAATACTTGGATTTTATTTCCTATAGATGACAAAATAAAAGATAAAACAATATTCATGAAAATTTTACTATAATTTTTGGTATTACAAATGCTACACTTGGTAGGTTATCTTAAAATGCATTTTGGCAAAAGTATTGCACAGGGTACAGCTTCATGTACACAACACAAAACCTTCTTTTCGATGTTATTTGACACCGGGTCTGTAGCCACAACTAGGAAACTACTTCCACGCATTGCTTACGCCTCAAATAATGGATAAGTAATGACCCAACAACAAACAAAAGGGGAAAGGTAGAGTGGAACAATAACAGGGGCACAATTTTTGTATTGACACGATGAGCAATTTTCTACTGGTAAGAGCCAAACAGCAGTGCTTATATATTACATAACTTTGGTTTCGAAAAATTAACAGCAATGATCACTCGTTATTGTGTGGCTGGTATGTGCGGCGTCTCAACTGAGACTCTGGGTTCGGCTGCTGCAAGAAAATTCTCGTGGGGTCATTAGGATCAACATATCTGCCAAAACACAAAAACAAAGATTAGATACCTTTCGAGGTCAGTAGAACAAGAAAAGTTAAAGAATATTTCTATGGAGAATAATAGTAGACACGTACGCGTGTCTCATCATCTCATCCACAGGAGTCTGTGCAGCTTGAAGAGGATCCACTCGAGGTTGTGCAGCAGTGACATGCTGGTTGTACTGTCGTACAGAACCAATTAGGTTGAAGAAGAGTGGGACAAAGGTTCCACAACCACCTTCCTTGAACAGAATCTTAAATGAATGAGTTGAATAAAGAGCTCTGTTTTCATTATCAGGCACAACCTAAAATGACAGGACAGGTGTTAAGAGCACTCAATTAGAAGACCAGAGACGAGAAATATTCAAGTTTTTTGTGCTTACAGGCTCGACGTGGCCAGAAATGTTGTTGCAGTAGAAGATTGGCTGGCTGAATTTTTCATCATGGACAAAGAGCTGCATTATGAATTCCATATCAAGATAAGTGCAATCTTCCGATAATCAAGTAGGACTTGTAGAGGATAACCAGAAAGAAAGCCAAGAAAGTCTTTTACAGTCATTAAAAAATCATACAATCATTCCTTAGAATCCTTCATCCTCCAGCATGTCACATGAATTTGTAAATATATGCAAGTTTAAATGAGAAAAAATTCCTCATAAGTGTTTGCCACAAGAGTGACCACACCCCACATTTAGAACATGTTTACCCTCTCCATTTCATTTCACTTGTACTTCGATTAGATGCATTGGAGCTTCCATGGCCCAAACACTATTCCAGTCAGGTGATATGAGTTGTCTCAAAAATGACCTTTAGAATACATAACACTTATTACTCATACTAATTAACATTTTTCATTAGAGAGCAAGCAAAAAAAAAAAAAATCGCACCAGTCACCACACTAACTAAAGTAGCCTAACAAAGCTCTGACAGGCTCCCTCCACAATTTTGAATATTTAAAATTCCTAAAACAAGAAAGTCCAAGGTCCACCCTTCACAAAGCAGGTTTTCCTACACATAATCCAACACTGTAGCAGCAAAGCCTGGAGGAAAGGGAGGCAGAAGGAAGAGAAGAGGAGTTTAGACAAAAGAGTAGCTAAGCCATCTAATTGCTCACTTCCAATCTAAATATCGTACTCCAACTGGTGTGATGGTAAAGCTCTGGAAGATGACACCTGAAGATGTTCTTCTATTATCCCTATTTAAGCACTGGAGGTCATTATGCTCAGCCAGGGAAAAAGCATCTGCGATTCTGTTTTCCTACCCTGCTCCCTCCACCACTCCCCATCGAATATTATGCCAATCAATCATGAATGGAACATCAAAAATCTTAAATAACATACAAGAAATATAGCCAACCAATATAACATATAAAACAGCAAATCTAAGCTAAACGGTTAACAGTTCTAAGGAAATTTCTTCAAAGCAAGCAAATTAGGACAGGACACACATACCAGGGGCATATCAAATGCAAAAAAATTCCCAACAGGTTTCTTTGCAACAAAGACCATACGAATATTTGACAGGTAGATGGTTCCTTTTGCCTTAACAGTTCCACCTTGAGTTCTGCGTGTGAATAACATGGAAAATGAGTGTTTTTTATGGACAGAAAACAATTAAATACCAAGAATTGTTGCTTCCAATGTCAAGCTTGCTCAATTACAAATGAGTGGTGTAGGAAATTTCGAGTGAAGAATCAATACATCAATAACATGACCATAAGTGACAAAAGGGAAAAAACCAAGTTGATCTACTATTTAAAGAAAATGAATGAGGGAAGGATAAAATGAAGCATGGATATGCATCTCAAATATTATGCTAAGAATCACGTCATCAGTTCCCTATCTTCTTAAGTTTCTATTCTAAACTGACATGCTTTTCTGCAAAAAGTGCATAAAGAGTCGAACTAGAAGCACCAGAAAACAGAGCACAGCTTGGGCGCTTTGCTGCACTTAGCTGTTAGGAAAAATGGCCACAGAAGAGTTTAATAAATTCATTATAAATCATCTTACCCTTAAGGATCAGTTTTGTGCTTGAATGGGAGACAATCTTTGCATGCCATTTAACAATTAACATAAAAAGGAGCACTTTTATGGTTATTACTCAGAAATAACAAATAAGAACATCCTCCATTAAACCCAAAATCACAGTAATATCCAAGTTAATAGCTCATCTGACGAAGCCTCAGAAGAGACAAAATTGGACAGAAATGAAAGTCTAAGGGGCCAAATATTTACTCCAGCAGCACATGCTATTAAACATGAACTCCTGACTAGGCTAATGAAGAAATGCAAGTAGATAAATGTTAGGCCCATCAACCAATACCGTATGAAAAAGAACGGAATTGTAGAGAAAGTTAGGATCACATTTGCATAAATGGTCACAAAATTCACATATGAAGCAAACGGGTTTAAATAAATAAATTTTAAAAATAAAAATCCATATCTTTCACGTCACAGCGTCACGGAATAATCAGGCGTGAAGAATCCACAAACTAGAAACACCCCCGCCCAATAAACGAATTCAAAAGTTCAATCCTATGCAATAAAGAGTTACCAAATAATCTGTATGATGCCAACAATTAGGCCTTTATTCGTCTTAGCTTCAATCAAACATGACAATAGCCAACAATAGCGAATGAAAACGACAAAACTAGTTATGAATTTCAAATAGAAGAGATACAATGGAATCAGAAACAAACCCAGGGATTTTGTCGATCTCAAATTCCACGCCGTCTCTAGCCAACACAAACATCTCGTTGACAAATGGCACAGGCATCCCGTTTGGGAAAAGCTGAGGATTCAAAGCCATATCTTTCTCTCAATAGATACTTCCCTCCCTCGATCAATAATTCCAAAGAGTAGCTTGCAGAGAAGATCACAATTTGAATTCCGTAATCAAGTGTGATGAAGTCCTGTTATAAACGCGTGGCGTAGTACTCCACGATATTCTGGAACTTCTGGAATATATTCACTAGAATTTGGGCCTCTATTGAAGTAGTCATAGTTGGTGGGCCGAACAAGACAACTAGCCCATTAACAAATATATCAGACCTTCACTTTAAATTCTTATTTTCAAATTAAAACACAAATATATAAATATATATTTATTTTTATCTTAATCACATTTAAAATATAATAAATTGATATGATTTGTGTAATGAAGGTTTTTATGATATTGTGTGAAATAAATTTTAAAGTAATATAAAATAAAAGATCTATTTAGTATATTTTATACTTTTGAAACAATATTATCCTAAAATATAATTTAAAACATAGTCAGTCTCTTATGGTGCACCGTGCACCCAATCTACAGTATTACTTGTTTAACCAAAATATATTATCTTTTTTTTATTTAAAAAGTATTACTATTTTTTAAAATAAAAAATCTATAATAATAATTTTTGAGTAAAAATTAATATTTTTTAATTAATCAGGTAATACGGTAGACCACGGTTCACGAAATGCATATTTGTATTAAAAACATAATGTTCTTCCAATACACATTTATATGAACGGTATTTTTTATACTTAACACTTCACTGAAGAGACAAGGACAGCCAAACATTATTAACTTACACACGTACAGAAACTGGATCCAAGTTTAGTCCGAGCAAAAACACAATCCTTAGTCATCTAAGTAAAATATCGTCGGTTTCTTCGGCTCAGTGATCTCAACTGTCCCCTCCAACATCTTAGCCACCTTCCCCATCGACGGCCTCAACTCCGGCCTATCCTGCAGACACCACATCGCACTCTTCACCATCCGATTGATCATATCAAAGTGCGCCCGACTATCATACGTGTGCTTGATCCGAGGGTCCAGAACGTCCTCCACGTTCATATCATTGAATACCTTGTCGAACGCCCACCTTGGCAAGAACCATTGATCACTGTCCACCTTCGAATCCAGTTGGGCTGAACTTCTTGAACCACTCACAATTTCAAGGAGAACCAATCCGTAGCTATACACATCGGCCTTTGAAGTGATTTGATCAGGCCGGGTCCACTCGGGCGCCATGTATCCAGGTGTCCCGCGCATCCTTGACATACTTATCATGTCCTCTTTCTTCTTCAATTTAGCAAGCCCGAAATCTGATACCTTCGGGCAGAAATCATCCCCGAGGAGTATGTTTTCGGGCTTGATATCACAATGTAGCACCCACTCTAAGCACTCTTCGTGCAGGTATGCTATAGCCCTCGCCACACCTAACGCAATTCTATACCGTATATTCCAATCAAGAATCGGTTTGTTCTTTGAACCAAGAACAAGTGCCACGTCTTCCGCTGTCTCCAACGACTCAGGCTCAACGGTCTGGAACAAGAACTCGTCTAGTGATCCATTAGGTACGTATTCGTACACTAATATTCGGCTACCTTTCTCAGCACAAAATCCCCATAGCCTAACCAAGTTAAGGTGGTGCATCCGAGCAATAATCGTGACCTCAGCCCAAAATTCAGCATCACCACCGGTGACATTCTTCAGCATCTTCACAGCCACCACCCGGCCATCACTCAGTTTCCCCATGTAAACAACACCAAATCCACCCTTTCCAATTACATTCGAGAAATTATTAGTAGCATCTTTAAGCTCAGAGAAACTGAACCTCTTCGGGCCACCAGCAGGCATAACCTCAAGCCCAAAAGTCCTGGCCATATCCCGATACTTAATGTACTTCTTGAGGAACGTCCAAAAGAAAAACGCACCACTGAGCAGCTCTGCTGCAAAGACAGTGCATATAATCGCAATGTTCCTAGTAATCTCCGTCGATTCTTCTGGAGGTTGAGGGAGTCTTATCGTCACAGGACACATAGTCTCCATCAAAGTCGTCATGCCTGTGAAGTTTGATACATCAGGTTCAGACCGATCAACCCTCAAAAACATGGCAGTCTCTGTACCTGGAGACCAATATCCATAAACCATTGTCTCCAACTGAAGAACACAGTAATTTGAGCCATCATACTTAAACATGAACCCCAAGCAATTCGATTTAGCCAAACACTGTGCCTCGCACATCGAGAAATTAGTTGTTTTGATGTCAGTTTGGTTCAACCCACCCGTAAAATTGACAAAATCCAGCCTTAGAAACTTAGTGCTTCCTAAATTTCTTAATGGGATTTTCAGCTGGCAAGAATCACCAACACCTTTCCTATATCCAGGAGGGCACACACACGAAGTCGAAAGATTCGTAGAATCATACATACATATAGAGTTAGCACCACAAGTGCCATGAACTTGACACAATTGAAAAAGAGCTTGCCATCCAACAATCCATTGACTCGACCCTCTATCATAGCTATAAAGTCTGAGATTGCCATCATCATCAAGACTCAATCTTCTAAAATTTTGAACCCCAAAATCCGATGCATAATACTTGGAGTTATCACCATAATTTATAACCCCCAAATCGCCCAAACTCATGAAAGCAGGATTCGTCCAATAAGTATCATTATCATCAACAAAAACAAGCTTCCGGGAATCAAACATGAACTTCCCATTCTTGGAAACGAGTGTTGTCTCATTTATTGGTTGATTAGGAAGAATCGTATCAGTTGGAATAAAAAAACTCTGGAAATTGCCATAAACAAGATTACCGGTGGAAAGTAGCGAAAGCCCACTTCCGTTTACAGCTCGAGAAGGCCAAAGATTAGAGCCATTGGCAGAAGAGTTGACAAGCCGCAGCTCACCGGAGCTGGAAATTAGCAAAGAAGAGGCGGCGGATACAGGGGAACGGAGGTTGGCGGACCAGACGACGTCCTTGGAGGAGATGTTGTGGTACCAAACGGAGAAAGTGTAGAGGCCTGGCGAGTTTGGAAGAGAGAAAAAGCCGGCGGCGAAGATGGAATTGGGAGAAAGGAGAATTTGGTTTTGAGCAGGCCGCCATGGGGAATTGGAGGAGGAAAAGACGGAGATGTTTGCTAGCGGTTGAGAAGAAGAGGAATTGAGAATTGAGGTACTGTAGAAGAAGAAAACAAGCAGCTGGAGATGGAGAAAAGGGTAGGATGAAGACATTTTGCAGCGATTGTTTGAAGCAGAGTTTGGATATATTTTAATGGCGGATTCTTGTGTTGGAGGGGGCTGGTCAGCGTTGAATTCGATTGCGGGCCCACATAAAAAAGACAGAAAATTGTCATCCGAGTCTTGATTGGTTGTAACTTGAAACTGCAAATGTGGAATTTATTCCATCCAGCAGTAGTTTATTAGGTCAAGAATGTGAAATTGATGCATATTGTCATTGAGGTTGATGTTAAAACTCTAGCAGATGCCATTTGATCTTAGGAAGAAGATTATTCAGAGTTTTGCGTGTTTTTTTATAGTAACCCGATAACTTTTATTTAAGCGACTTTAATTGTATCGAATCTCCTCCGGAACGATCGTAGCTCTGCAATTCAATAACAAATTTATTTTAAAAAAAATATAAAATTATATTTATAATTATGCTATCAATAAAAATTGTTAAACTACCACAATCTATTTTAATTTGTCCAAGTTCATTAGATAAAACGACAAAGACTAATTAAACTAGCTCAGAATATATGTGACACTGTAAGTATATTCTATAATCAAGTCAAATGAAAATGGTAATGGTTCACAATGTAGAATTAGAAAGTTAGACCTAACTCATATACCAAGCCCAATATTAACATTTATATGGTCAATTAGCGCGAAATTCATGTTTTCTATTTTATTGTGGTTTAAAGCCTTCAAGTCACAAAATGTGTAATATATGGCACATCTTTTAAATAGTCATTGATATAATTACTATGATATATATATATATATATATATTTTTTTTGTTAAATTATTTTTTACGATAAAAAAATACATCAAATAAACTTGTATTTTAAAATTATAAACATATAAATTACATTTTTTCTATTTTAATAGGACCTCGTCTTTCTTTTTTGGTCATGGCCCCTAAAAGTCTTGGAGCAGCCCTGCCCTACAACATTTGAATAGTTTAAATCAACTCCAATTCTTCTAAATATTATTTCATTTGATATGAGATTGGGAAAATATTTGGGTCAAATTTCATTTAGTTGGTGGTCCAAATATGACAGTGAGTGCATACGCTGGTTCCTTAAGAAATTCCACAAAAAAAAACATATTTTGCAACCGTTGACCCGGTTTTTTTTTTAAATAATGCCAAAAAAAAATTACAAAATAGGTATAATTTTAAAAAGTTTTTAAAATTAGGTTAAACGTCACCCCGGATGATGTTTTTCGGATAAAACGTCAGCTGGGGTGACGATGTAATTTCTGAAAAGAAAACGTCAGCCCAGTTGACGTTTTTAATTTTCAAAATATATATATATAAGTTTACATACATGCATGCATACACACACACCACACATACATTGATACATATATATATATATACAAAGCATTCATATATATATATATACAAGTGTATATATATATATGAATCACGTAAGCATTTTTATATATAATATATATGTATATATATATTTGTTTTTATATTATATATATATTATTATTAATTTTTTTATATTTATTTAAGTTATACTATTATTAATATATATATAGGAATTTATGTATATATATTTTTAAAAAAATTAATAAAATTAAAATTTTAAAATATAAAATATTATAATATTATTTAATTATTATGTTATACACATAATATATACTATAAATATATATATTCTAAATATATATTCTGAATATGTGTATATATATATATTTTTATTTATTAAGTAAATATATAAAGATATATATTAAATTATAATTTTAAAAAGTAAAATATTATAATTTTATTTAAGAAAATAAAAAAATGTATTTAAATTAAAGAATAATTTTTAATTCATAATATTTCATATATTCTGAAAATAAAATAATATATATATATATATTAATAATACATAAATATATATATATAAGAATAAATAAAAAAGAAAAAAAATAAATAAACGTCATCCGTACTGGCGTTTTAAAAGATGTTTTTTATTTTTTTTCTTTTATATAATATATTATTTATATATATATATATTTATAAAAAATATATATATATTCTAAATAGATATATATAGGAATTTATGTATATATATTTTTTATAAATAAATAAAATTAAAATTTTAAAATATAAAATATTATAATATTATTTAATTATTATGTTATATACATAATATATATTATAAATATATATATATATATATTCTAAATATATATTCTGAATATGTATATATATATATATTTTTTTTATTAAGTAAA
Organism: Caryopteris x clandonensis; assembly: GCA_028749325.2. NCBI lineage: Eukaryota > Viridiplantae > Streptophyta > Magnoliopsida > Lamiales > Lamiaceae > Caryopteris > Caryopteris x clandonensis. Next base: position 7,171,839 of record JAPYKT020000004.1, read on the forward strand.
TATATAAAAAATATTTATTAAATTATAATTTTAAAAAGTAAAATATTATAATTTTATTTAAGATAATAAAAAAATTATTTAAATTAAATAATAATTTTTAATTATTAATTCATATGATTTCATATATTCTGAAAATAAAATAATATATATATATATTAATTTAATAATACATAAATATATATATATATAAGAATAAAAATAAAAAAAGAAAATAAATAAATAAACGTCATCCGCACTTACGATTTAAAAAAACGTCAGTTGCGGTGACGTTTTTTTATTTTTTTCTTTTATATAATATATATATATATATATATATTTATAAAATATATATATTCTAAATATATATTTGATTATGTATATATATATTTTTTTATTAATATATATATATTTTATTTATTTATTTATTAAGTAAATATATAAAAATATATATTAAATTATAATTTTAAAAAGTAAAATATTAGAATTTTATTTAAGATAATAAAAAAATTATTTAAATTAAAGAATAATTTTTAATTATTAATTCATATTCTGAAAAAAAAATAATATATATATAAATAATATATAAATATATATATATAAGAATAAATAAAAAAATGAATAAACGTCACGCACTGACGTTTTAAAAAAACGTCAGTTGCGGTGACGTTTTTTTTCTTTTATATAATATATATATTATATATATATATATTTTTTTTTTGAATATGTATATATATATATATATTTATTTATTAAGTAAATATATAAAAATATATATTAAATTATGATTTTAAAAAGTAAAATATTATAATTTTATTTAAGATAATAAAAAAATTATTTAAATTAAAGAATAATTTTTACTTATTAATATATATAATTTAATTATCTTAAAAAAATAAAAAATATATATATATATATACAAATAATAAAAAAATTAAAAAATCGAGTTGCGATATGTCCTTTATTTTAATTTTTAATATGTTAATTTATGTTATATATATTATAAATATATATATTATAAATACATATTCTTAATATATATATATATTTTATTATTATATTATATTAGTTATGTAAATATATATATAAATATATATAAATTTGTGTATATATATTTGATAAAAAATATTTAAATTAAAAATTATTTTTGAATATTATTATTTAAGATAATATAATAAAATAATTATTATAATAAATATATCTATATATTTTATAAAATATAGATTATTTATGAATAATTATAATTGAAAATTATAATTATAATATTTTATATATTATTATATATATAAAATATATATATTTATTTAATTAAAATAGATAATAAATTCTGAAACAAATAAAAGAAATGTCTTTCAATGTCAGATGATACTGTCAGTCACCAGTTTGTTACAGAGTCTCGTGAATTGAGTGTCAATCACTAGTTTTGTTACAGAGTCTCGTTGATTGAGGTTTCTTTTTTTCCGTGCACGTCTTCTGAAATCCGAATAAAATTTGCACCGCATCGTGTAGTCAATTCAATAATAATTCTATTACTTAAGTAATATAAATATGAATATGTTAGGATAATACATAAATGAATAAAGAGAATGAGTAAGGGAAAAGGGCTTGCTTTCACGAGTGATGAAGTGTATACCGATCTCTCACCAACTATGGATGAGAATAAGCCTTATTTCGATATTACATTGTCGAAATCACATTTTGCCCCGCACTATCTAATGGTAATTTTTGTTTAATAAGAATATTTGTGTATATTTTTTATTTAAAGGTTGATTTGTTTATATTTTTAAATTTTCATGCAGTTATTACCTAAGGAGATGATCAAACTCTTGCCTAACACTGAAGTCCCATTTATTTTATATTGTTTGGGAAAGTCATGGACAATGCGATATCATGGAAACCACAAAAAACCGAAATTTGATAATGTAAGTTGGGGGCGCTTTGTGGAGGATACCAAATTAAATTTGGGTGATCTATGTATTTTCTCATTGGTTGAAAATACTGAAACGAAAATCACTTTTAAAATTGGTTTGGTTAAATTCAGCGCTTCTTTAATATCTGAAGACGTATCCGGTACAAGTGGTGGTTCATGTGGTTAATTATGTCCATGAAAAATTTGTGATAAGGATTTTATTTTGTTTGTTGTGTTTTTTTAGGAAAAGTTTATTTAGTTTGTTATTGTTTTATATATATGTTATTGTGTAATAAAAAAGTTTATTTATTATAATTTTCCATAATATTGTTATTTAAATATAATTATTTGCCTTGAATAAGATGAAGAAATAAATATTATATATATAGCGAAGCCGAACTAACAACGATTACAACAACTACTAACTTAACCTATACATATACTATAACACTCAATACAATAAATAATACCCTAATATCATTACAATACTCATGCAAATATATATTTGAAATAGCAATCGTAGCTACACCAAATTATTTTATATTTGCCTTGGATCTCTCCATATTTGAAGAAGATGGTCCACCGACGATGTCATTATCTTCAAAATTGAAAAGCTTCTCTAGTTGGTCGAAGAATGACTCATCATCCATTAAATATGCAATTGTATTTGTCATTTTGGGATCACGATCCTATAAATATAAGAATAATTAATATAAGTGTAAATAAAATATCTACAATCAAGAAAATGAATGCTTATTTAATTTTTAGAGAAAATTACCCATAAACGCCAACAATCCGGTGTAGCGTTTATATACCATCGTTCACCAACCATACGAACTCCAGCCGTCATTATCATTTTTTTGAACGTGTAGTGACAGGATTGTAGCAAATCAACGCGGCTTTTCACGTCAGCATAAGAGAACTTACGCTCCTTGAATTGGTTCTTCAAAAAATTTCTTACATTCAGTAAACAGTTGCTATTATGGTTACCGATTTCCCAATAACCTGCTTCGACGCCCTTCACAAGAGTATTCACAAGCACGGTCTCCATATCCTTTGTCCACTCGGTGTTGGAGTAGAAGTTAGCTTCAAACAAGTTATAGCATTTTGATTGTGGAGGAAGAGGAGAGAATTCTGGTGGTTGATCTATATTTGTATGTAAGCAAAATGAGAGTCACCACATCACGTATTTATAATGCTAACTTGTATCTGGGTCCCTACAAATTTTTTCTGAAAGGTTTTAACTGTTTATAAAATAGTTGATGGGACGTTTCAATTCATATGATATTAACATATTAAAAAAAAACTATATAGAAACCATAGTTAAATTAAAGCAGATAATTATTAAAACTAAATAAACATAGTCAAGTACATTTGTCCACATGTTAACAAGAGTAATGAATACGAGTTTATAAGGAAAATAAGAAGAACACTTTGACCCCCTACTTCTAGATACAAGAAATTCATGGCCGATACGGAGTGTTCGATGGGTTGAAAGGTTGGTATGCAGGATATTCACGCTCTTCAAAATGCCCCTGCTGCACATGCCACTCGTACTGTTGTCTCTGCATATCAAGTGCAACTTGAGAATTATATGACTGACGATGCATATATCCTTCAATGTTGGCATCCCGTGTGTCTAAGGCATTTTTCCATTCTGACCAATCGTTCCAACCTGTTTGATGTGTATGTGGAGGGTGGGCCTGCTAGGAAGTCCCGGCCTCTCCCATCATCTCATCATCATTTTGTTCTTCGTTATCGACCTCCATAGGTTCTATTCTTGTATCTGTACCTCTTCTCCTCCTCTTCCTTCTAGTCTCTTCATTACTTAGTTCTCTTTCACTCTCCTCGATGGCTTCATTTTGGATTGAGCCATTAAGCAGAATATTCGTTACTTTTCCACCGGAAACATTTGTCAGACGAGAGTTGGGCAGAGCAAGTCTTTTCTTATCAGATAAAATGAGATACAATTTTCTCATGCCGGGGTGCAACATACACATCTTCATGTTGATTAGAAGTTCGAGGTTGATGGTTGTTTCGCCTGGAGTTTCTTCCAACCCTTCCAAATTAATCCCGACATAACGAGCAATTGGAGTAATCAACCCTCCAATATGGTTGGCCAATTGCTGTTTTGTTCGAACGAACTGCCGTAAAACCATCGGTGCTACATTGATTTTTTTCCCATTCAACAAACACCATAAAATAAACAACTCCTCCAGTGTAACAATGCCTGGTTCAGGTTTTGCAAAAATTGTACTTGAGAGGAAGCGTTGAAAATATCGAATCACCGGGCTTCTTATACTTGATGTTTTTGATCGACTTGGGTTGTAAACGGATGCTTTGTCTGGGGAAGCCTTCGTTATTTCCTTCCAAAATTGGATTGGATTGAATTCAGGGAAGTGTATCTTCGTATCCGGTAGATTGGATAATTTATTTCTCGGAAATCCATATATTTCATTCAATGTTTCCGGCTCAAGCATATGAAACTCATTACCCAAATGGAAGGTTAAGGCTCCCGACACGGTATCATCGTATCCCACGTGCACTATCGAAAAGAATTCAAGGACCAACCGCTCATATGTCTTCTCCCGTAAGGCGAAGAACTTAGACCATCCCATATTTTTGCACATTTTTTTTAAATCATCGTAAATTCCCAGGTCTTTCAGGCATTCTACATCTGCAAAACGGGTGGTCCGTCTTTTCTTATTGTACATCTCGAACCATCGGTCACTCATAATATCCCAACCGGAAAATTCTATGCCGTAAGCTTCCGGCATAGTTGCTAGAATTCTTTTATACTCTTGTTGTTGTTCTTCCACAGAATTTTCATTCCAATCGAAATCAGTACCAACAACTTCCATAGAATGAATTCGAGTTCTACGTCTTTCAGCCTCTTCAAATCGTCGTCTATCCTTGATTTGTCGAGCCATATCATCAGTGGTCCAACCACGAGCACCGAACGGATACATTCTCTTAAGGTTTCCTACAAAAACATCAATATATATATACACGATTGTACTGTTGTAACAAATTCAATAGCTTAAATGGTAAACTCTATATTCAATTTTGTTACTACACCTATTAATACTAGTGTGTTTCAAATCGTTGTCTAATACATGTATTTAATTCATAAAAATCATGAAAGAATAGTAATGATATGCTAATTTATGGGAAAATAACAACCTATTATCAACATTCTTCAAGAATATATAATTTTCAACACAATTACTATGATGCACACCAAGTATTCGATGAAATATGCAAAAGAATATAAACATATTTTCATAAACCAATTGATGTCACAATACTCTAAATAATACGTATCACCAAGCCCTTAACTCCAAATAACAATACAATATCAATATTCTATGCTAATATAGTCAAATCCCCAAATACTATGATGCACACAATGTGTTCGATGAAATTCTTCAATGAATATCACCAACATATCATAACCCCAATTAGTGCACAATACTCCAATTATGATGGAATCACCAACATATCACTCCAAGAAGATAGATTGTCATTAAAAACATATCTTATTCGAAAAATAGTATCACTCAATGTGGGAGAATGACCAACCTTCAAATCTTGACAAATGTATCCGTGAATTCAATTTCTTGGATGAATTGAAAGATATAATATGTTGGTATATCTTTGTCCACAATTGTAGTTCAAAGTATAAGAGGTTTCAAAGGATTTAGAAGAGATGGGTGAGAGTAGGGTTTTGAAGTTTGAGAAAATGAGGAAAGAGAGAGTAACATTTCAATTTATAGGGAGGAATTTCCGTCCAACTTGGCTGGTCAACTCGGCCCAATAATCAACTCGATTGGCCGAGTTCAGTGAATGCCTTGGTCTCTCAACTCGGGCTGCACACCTACTCGATCGGCCGAGTTGCTAAAAGTTTCTGGATTTTGCGTTTCAACTGGGGCACACTCAACTCGGTCTCTTAACTCGGTGTGGCACAGGACTCGGCTGGCCGAGTTGTCTGTCCAACTCGGTCTACCAACTCGGTCAGGTCGAAACTAGGTTGGCCGAGTTTGAAAAATATTCTGGAATTTGCACAAATGGAAAATTCATCCTAACTCGGTCCTTCAACTCGGCTCAGCTCGTGACTCGGCTGGCTGAGTTGTCTGTCCAACTCGGTCCCTTAACTCGGTTTGGCCCAAAACTAGGTTAACCGAGTGTCAAAAAGTTTCTGCAATTCGCATTATTTTGGGTTATGTGTTAACTCGGGCTTCAACTCGGTCGGTGAGTCAACTCGGCTGACCGAGTTGATTCACTAACAAATATTTTTATTTTTATTTTTTTTGTTGGCATTTGAATTCGTGTAATGTTTTCTTTTCTTCCAATTATTAATTATTTTTCATGATACTTCATTTTATGATATCTTTTATGGTTGAAATTGAAGTAAACAAACAATAAATAATATGATAAAAACATAATCAAATTGAAAAATACAGTAATTGTTTGGATCCAACACAATATTCATGCATATTAAACCCACATTACAAATGACCTCCTGTACCACAACCTCTAATTCTTCTAGTTCGCCGACCTCTTTCTTGACCTTACCCGTCATTTCCTGACGTTTCTTGTTGTCTTCTTCGAATTCCATCTCTTCTACCTCTTGTGTGAACAGCGGGTGCTTGTGGTTGTATGTTTTCTTCGACGTCATCTTCCTCCGAAGCTGGGGTCGAAGGAATTATCATTCTGCTGGAAGATGACGTTGACTGGTCGGCTACATCCCTGAAAGTAGCCACATTTGAGAACTGGAATTGAATAGGAGTAGGACGGGAGTAATCGTAGTTTGGCACATTCGTAGTTTCTCCTGCTCCAAGGTCAACGTTCATATAATGAAATGGCGATGGAGTGGACATAGATGGATGTTATGGTGTCGGAGTATAAGTCGGTATACTCATTGAAGGCCTATATAGATCCGATATATTTTCTTCGGTTGGGCATCCTGGTCATGATGATGTTGATGCAAAGTTCCCAGGTGGTGGCATCCGATCTTCAGGGCTACTTTCATCAGCACCTCTATGACGCCTTCTACTTCTTAAAATTGTACCTGATTGACTTTGCGACTCATGTTGATGTGCAGGCTGGGTATACGTCATATACGGTGGCTCCGGGGACAGTCTCTCAATTGTTCGCTCTATATTTTCATACAAGAAGAGTTGTTCATCTAACAAAGAATTCAGTTGCTCAATGTCCAACCTATTTCTATTCTTTATGTTTCTCTTCATGGGTTCCAACTGTTCAATCTACAAATAATTTAACATATACACATTAAAACACAAACTATGTTGAATAGATAAAGAAATTATTGTAGAATTAGATGTATGTTGCGTACCATGTAGTGTATCAATGACGCATCTCAAGTTTGATTCCCATTATTTCATGCGTATCTACAGGGGATATAAAACGACGTGTAATCGAGTTATACCAACCATAGCAATCTGGAGTCATCGTTGGATTCATAACAAATTGGGCTCCCCTGAGATATTCATGTCTTTGATTCCATTGATGAATATATTTCGTGTGTATCTCCATCCAGTTGGCATTTTTATGCCTTTTACGATCAATATGATGCACATTCATCTTCCAGTCATCAAGAGGGTCGAACCGATTAGGTATGTCTTGCAACATTCGGAACTGACGTTGGATAATGAAACTCCACAAATCAGAAAAATATGAGAGGACATTGAGCTTGCACATTGTCCGAGAAGCAGCAAGAAGGTAAATGGAGTACTTCCGGTTGCGACCAATCATGTGGATCCCACGTAAACTGGTGAAAAAAAGAAAAAAAATTAAACAGTCATATTTTTTTAATTATTTCATATAATAATTGTTAAAATGAAATAGGGAATTGAACCTGGTCATGGGTCAATTTATCCAAAATTTCTCGAAAAACCTTCACCTGGCGCCTACCAGTGTGCACGAAACTGCTAGCATTATTCCAATTGCTACATATATTTTACTAGTTCATTAGTAGATGCCTAATTAGATACGTATGAAAAGCATGATAAATAATGCATTACATTTGAGTGTTCATTATAAATATTACCAATACAGATAAAATAACCAAAATAATTGGTGTGCATTGAAAATATTACCGGGCACCGAAAGGAGGGATAGGGAGTGTACCACCACCCAAATGTCGAGGTCTTTCAATTTCTACCATATTTAATCTACTTGCCTTATATACAGGCACAATGGACGAGATTCGCGACCATGCCCAATTCTATCAAATATTATAAAGACGTAAAACATTAGTAATTAATGAGGTTACGTATGGTAGATTCATTCATAGTTCTTGTAAAAAAGTACATGTAACAGTTGAACTGGGCCACCGAGATTTTCTTTAGTTTCCAAAGCGCCATCGCACAAGTGACGGTATAGGGACGAAAGTACGGCACTGCCCCAGCTGAACTCTTTAACTGATTTTATATCTTGCAGGCATTGTAAATATACTAGTGGTATTTCTACTAGCATCAGGGCACATCACACCGCCTAACAGGAATAAAGCACATGCCCGTGCATATTGCTCAACATGTTCAACCGTGCTATCATCCGTCACCGGATGCGATCGCATATGAGCTGCTAAAGAGTTGGCTCCAATCTTTTCACTTTTCGTGTGGGATAGTTTTGGCGCATAACCTAACATCACCTGACAGTAATCAACCCACTCATTGGGAGACATCGTAGGATCAACTCCACATACAGGATTTCCTTCAACCGGCAAACCCCAGATTAAGGCAACATCCAACAAATTCACAGTTGTTTCACCCACAGGCAAGTGAAATGTGTGCGTTTATGGTCACCACCTCTCCACCAAAGTGGTTATTAAGTGGTTATCTGGGTAAAACCTCCCTCACCTATACCCACCGTAAAAACCCATTTCAAATAATAAATCCAATACACGTGTGTGGATCTCAGAACCTTCATCTTTAAATTCCCAAAAACCATTCTCGCACCGCCTAAAGCGAAAAAAAGAGTTCAATTCCGCGTCGGGCTTCACTAGGCCCTCGAAAATGTGGTGAGATTGAAGTGTGAGAACTGTCGGTTCCCTAGGGCCATAGTGGTTCCGTGAATTAATATACATCGATCACTATAGATGGAAAACAACATTAATTAATGTAGGATGATTAAATTAAATTGTAAAATGCTTGAGGTCATTGGTATTCTATTGTGAAACTAAATTACAGATAGATATCAATACATGAAACTCCACATATAACTTGCATTTTTCCCTATGACAGAATCACTTACATTACACAAATATCATAAGGATTCGAGATGAGATCAGAAATCTTCAGATTGTGAGCTTTCTTGTTCAGTTTCAAGTGTTCGCAAGGTTTGAGAATGATGACGACGTTCTTGACTGGTTCCTTCTTCTTGTCGACGAGCATGTCGTCTTCTACCATGTTGCATAGCTCGTGCTTGAGGCCAATCCATCTTATTCAAAATTTGCGAGGTTCAATTTCTTCCTCGGCGATACGTATTTCTTAAAGTGATGTCATGATATAACTGAAAATCAGGCTCATCCCAACATTCCTCCCCTAAATAAGGTTGGAATGCAGCAGCATATGTTCGCTTGTAGTTTACCAAACGATAATACGGTTGCACAAATGAAGTAGCATTAATCCGCAAGTCAGCGCATACACTCATCACGTGCGAACATGGAATACCATATAAGGTCCACTTGCCACAAGAACAGTCTCTAGTAGAAAGCCTAACAACATGTATGTGGCCCCCTTTGCCTGGTCGTGGTTTCGTGACCACCATAGCAGATTGCTCATGGTAATCGATCTGGGTAACTGCATAACCCACAGACATTTGCGACAAATACTAATATTTTGAATGAGCAAAATCAGTATATGATTGTGCATTACTCTACATTCTCCTAACAGCTTTTTTCCGTTCTCTAAAATATGCAAAACATCGCTTGAACGTGATCTCCACTATAGCTGTTAAAGGGAGACGTCGAGCACCTTTTAAGACACCGTTAAACGATTCAGACACATTGGTGGTCAAAATACCATGTCGCCAGCCACCATCATGCGCAAAAGCCCATTGTTCTTTATTGATTTGATTGAGATACAAGGACGCAGCCGGATTCATATTTTTTATTTCATTCATAACACTGTTATGCTTAATGATTTGGTGTTCAGATCCAGCCTGCCAACACAGATCTTTCAATTGCACATCTTTAAAATGCGAATTGAAATTTGAACAAACATATCTCAGGCAGAAATGACTCATTCCATGTGGGGCATTAAATGTTGATATTATCTGGATTGCACTTAAAAGACCTGCATTTCTATCAGAAATAATGTACATCTGAGCCCTCCCACCTATGACGTACTTGCAAATCAAACCCAAAAACCACTTCCAAGATTCAAAATTCTTCTCGTCTACAATAGCAAATGCTAGGGGAAGTATATGTTTGTTTCCGTCCACTGCAACGGCTATCAGCATTTTATGTTTGTATTTTGTGTATAGATGTGTCCCATCAACACTGATAATCGGTGGACAGTACTTGAACCCAGTGTAACAAGGCTCGAACGCCCAAAAAATATATGATAATCTTTTTATGTGGGATGTTAGTGTCATGGTGTTTCCATTCAACAATGGTGACCGAGTTCCACTTTTGTAATGCACCTAAAAACTTAGCCAGCTTTCTTACGGAGCTCTCTCATGTTCTGTAAGTGTTCTCAATCGCCCGTCTAATGCCATGTCATGCCTTCTGATATGAAATCGAGTATCCAGTTACGTTTTTAACGTCTGCTTGTGCCTCAGAGACGCTGATTGCAGGATTGACCCGAACATTTTTCTTAATCAAGAAAGCTACAAAATTTTTGTCCAGATTTCGATGATCGGAAGATATATCATTCATATAACATCTGTGATCTCCACCATATTTTGTTATTTTGAACATCCCTAATTTTCGCTTAAATGTTGCGCTAACATACCGAGGACAGGCTTAAGAATGAGTATTGTGTTCACATTTGAGAACCAAAATGAGAGGTTTACTTTCGACAACTTGAAACTGACGTCTTGCATGTTGTATCGAGAAATCCTTAATCGCTGCAACGAAAGCGTTCTTATCCCTGAATAACATGTCCTTCTCAATTATCCCTCGGTTAAGATCATAAAACTTTCCCCACGAAGATGAAGGATTATGCATCGAGTCAGCAACAACTTCGGGGCCACTGATTGTGTAAAATGAAATGTTTGTGTCCGAGTCGATATTGATTGTTGCTTAGACACCGTCGGAATTTACATTAGCCGCATCAACATCTTCTTCGTCTACTATTACTTCATTGTCATCCAAATTTTCATCCAAATTCTCAATTTTCGTTTCAGATGAGGAAATTGGACCTAAAGAATCTGCACAAGGGTCCGTGTCTTCTGTATTGTCCGTATTACTTGGACCAATTATATCTTCAGGTTCATTCCTAGTATTACTGGGACCAATTATATTTTGGACACTACATTCTCCACTTAATAAAGTGTTTGTGAAAGCAAGGTTCTCCAATCCCTGAGTGATTTCAGGCACATAATAACAAGGGTTACTTAAATCTTGGAATGATGTCGTGGGCACATCTTGTTGGGACAGCAACGACATATAATATCCCCACTCTTGGCTCATAAGCATACCTTCATGTTCGCTAAGATTTTGGCATGGTTCTTTCTCAACAAAAATGTCCATAGAGTTTAATCTATCATTAGGACCTAGGAAGAACCTAAGATCATCGTCAGTCTCAATCTGAACTACAGACTCTATAATATTATTCTGACCGTAAATTTCCCCCCCATTTTGTGAAAAGTTTCAGATGAAACTGGTCTTTAGCCACACCAAGAAATTGATAAATTAGACCTTTCAATGCAGATAAGTCTGTATTTCGATCAATTCGTGTGTAACCATTGGGCGCAGAACTATACAATACTTTTTCGTTTTCCTGTACAATTTTGCCTACACTATAAACTCTAATTGCAACTCATCGGTGACTCGCCATTGATTGAAAGTGATATATTTATATATATATATATATATATTTTCACTGTGAAATATATAAATTCAATACAAACATAAAGAACAAATAAATTATAATTATCAAACCAAATTATAAAATGAAAATATGTTGAATTCATCGAAGAACAACTATAATAGTTGTCACATATTTATACAAAAGTTTGGAGGCTCAAAACTAACTTATCAAAGAAGTTGTAACTACCTTGCAAGTTACATAACCATCTAACATATTTCTAACTAATTATCTAACTTGTGAAACTACTTTTAACAACCACGCAAGTGGCATAACCGTCGAACTAATTTTCTAACTACCGTACAAGTGGCACATATACTTAATATGCTCCCTTGTAAGCTCAACCGGGTTCAGGATAGACAGATAACTTTGAACTTAGGAATTGAAACCGAGTACATGACAAGGCTTTGGTTAGTATGTCTGCTGTTTGATCTTCAGACGGAACAAATCTGATATCCAAGTCCTTGCTTTGCACCTTCTCTCTAAGAAAATGAACATCAACCTCAATATGTCGAGTTCGAGCATGGAAAGCCGGATTAAATGCCAATTTAACTGCTCCAAAGTTATCACACCACAAAACTGAAGGTTTAACAATAGGCAGACCAAGTTCAGTAAAAAGACTACGAATCCAGATCAGTTCAGTGGTAGCCATGGAAAGAGCCCGATACTCAGCTTCGGTGCTGCTCCTTGCCACAGTATGCTGCTTCCTAGAAGACCAGGATATAGGATTGGATCCTAGAAATATGCAAAAACCACCAGTGCTCCTCCTATCATCAACACAACTCGCAAAATCGGCATCTGCATAACCTTCAAGCACCATTCTAGAAACAGGTTTAAAGAACAAACCAGTGGAAATAGTGCCTTGTAAAAACCGCAATACCCGTTTTCCAGTTTTCCAATGATTGACAGTGGGAGCATGAAGAAATTGGCTCAATTTATTCACAATATAAGAAATATCTGGTCTTGTCATAACAAGATATTGCAATGCACCAACAAGACTTCTGTATTTGGATGGTTGATCAAAAGGACGACTGTCTTGCAAATGTAATTTAATCCCAGAACAACAAGGAGTAGGCAGAGGCTTACATTTTTCCATATTATGTTGATGTAGAAGATCCCGAATGTACTTTGACTGAGTAAGATGAATGCCTTGAACAGTCCTATCAGCTTCTAGGCCAAGAAAATAACTCACTTCCCCTAAGTGTTTTAAGGAGAATTTCATGTTAAGATCAGAGATAAGCTGTTGAATCTGAGAGGGATCATCACCGGTGACCAAAATATCATCAACATACACAAGTACAATTAGCATTTTACCATTGACATGAATATGAAAAAGAGAATGATCAGAGACAGACATTTTGAGGCCTTTAGAAAGCAAGAAACCTTTGAGCTTGTCATACCATGCTTTCGGAGCTTGTTTCAAGCCATAAAGAGACTTCATTAACCTGCATACATAATCTGGTTTGGAGGAATCTTCATATCCTTCAGACTGCTTCATGAAAATAATTTCTCTTAAGTCTCCATTTAAGAAAGCATTGTTCACATCGACTTGTTGTATTTTCCAACCCTTAGTGACAGCCATGGTGAAAATAAGTCTGATTGTAATCGGTTTAACAACCGGACTAAAAGTATCAAAGTAATCCACTCCGGCATTTTGCTGAAAACCCCTAGCAACCAATCTGGCCTTGTATTTATCAATAGTGCCATCGGACTTTTTCTTAATTCTGAAAATCCACTTGTTAGTGATAAGATTCATGTGAGGATGAGCAGGAACAAGAGCCCATGTATTATTCTTCATAAGAGCCGAGTATTCAGAATCCATAGCAGATTTCCACTCAGGAGAAGATAAAGCTTGTTGCACAGTAACAAGTTCAACATTTGAGTGAGACAAGGCCGTATTGTATAATTTGGGTTTGAATATCCCATTTTTGGATCTAGTAACCATACTATGGCTAGAAGTGTGAGGTTGTGGTAAATGAGAGGCAGATGGCTGAGAGGAAGTGGATGGACTAGAAGTAGGTAAGTGTTGAGGCGATGGAGGTGGAACATCTTGATTGGTAGGTGGAATAGGTGTGAGAATCGGAAGAACGGGAAGTATAGAGTTTGAGTATGTGGGTGAGGAAAATTGAATGGTTTTAGAAAAAAGTGATTGATATGGAAAATCAAACTCATTAAATTCCACAGTTCTAGCAACATATATCTTGCCCGTTGAACTCAAACACTTATAACCTTTATGTGAAGCACTATAACCAAGAAAAATGCATTTGGTACTTCTGAACTGTAATTTTGAGGAATTATAGGGTCTAAGAAATGGAAAACAAGCACACCCAAATGTCTTGAGGAATGTGTAATCAGGACTATTTTTAAAAAGAACCTGAAACGGAGAAGAATTGTCAAGAACAGGTGTAAGAAGTCTATTAATAGTATATACTGCAGTAAGAAAAGAATCCCACCAAAATTTAGGAGGCATGGAAGCTTGAGCAAGTAAAGATAAGCCAACCTCAATAATGTGTTGATGTTTTCTTTCAACTAAGCCATTTTGAGGGTGTGTGTAGGGACAAGAGTGTCTAGAAATAATACCTTTAGTTTTGAGGATATTTGATAATGATTGAAATTCACCCCCCATATCACATTGAAATATTTTCAAAGGATTTGAAAATTGTCTTTCAACCATGGCAAGAAACATATCAAACCAAATTATAAAATGAAAATATGTTGAATTCATCGAAGAACAACTATAATAGTTGTCACATATTTATACAAAAGTTTGGAGGCTCAAAACTAACTTATCAAAGAAGTTGTAACTACCTTGCAAGTTACATAACCATCTAACACATTTCTAACTAATTATCTAACTTGTGAAACTACTTTTAACAACCACGCAAGTGGCATAACCGTCGAACTAATTTTCTAACTACCGTACAAATGGCACATATACTTAATAATAATTAGTAAGTGTGGACCACATTGTACGTCTGAAAAGCATCATTATGAAATAATGCATTACATTTCACAACCAAGATACATTTACAAGGAATATACATCACTCTGTGAATGATCATTATCGGGTAAATTTTCTACAACATTATTATCATCCACGACTTCTATATCAATATTTTCGTTATCTACTGGATCCTACCACATATTTAAGCCAGGGGTGACATCTATAAGATCTAGTATGCGTGATCGCATCATATTCACGTGATGAAAGTTAGTCGTACTCTCTTGTTGGATAATTTTATTTTGGTTTCTCTCGTTATCCAATTGAGCACGTAACTCATTCACCTCATTTTCTAGGGCATTTATATACTCGTCTCTAGCCCCAAGCTGCTCTATTATATTATTTTTTTCCGTTGTCAAAGAACTTATAGTACCACGTAGGAAGTTTATTTCATTCCCTAAGACGTCTTCTTGTTGCCGAAAGCAACCTTCTAAAACAGAGACACGGTTAGATGACCAATCTAATTCAACTTAGCTCATCTTTACACGCCACCGTAATTTTCGTATTTCTTGGTCTTGCATGTTGGAAATCACATTTGCAGCAATATCTTTTCTCCTCAATTCCTCTATTTCTTCTTTTAGTTGTTGATTACGTATTGTTAATTGCACCGAACTTGTTGACTTTTTTACGATAGACCGATAAATTTTGTATGTGTTATGTTTATTGGCTCGTGTGAAAGTTGATGTTGATGACTTTGATGTTGAAGCCATACCTATCAAATATAATTTATAAGGGTTATTATAGTTATTAAATTTATATTTTTTTTAAATATCCTATAATAATATATTAATTATAGTAAACAAAATTTATTTAGTCAACATAACATAACGTAAATCAAAACAAGTTAAACATACAATACATGCAACAATAAAAATATATTCATCTAATAAACAAATAAAATTTAAATAACATCACATTAATAAATACAACAAAATAATTAAATGACACATAAAACAATACACATATATTATTAAAAATTAAAAATCTTATCATATGAATGTATATACGAAACCAAATAAATATTCACTTACAATAATATATTATGTTAAAAATAAATGATGTATACGTATACTAACCTTAGTTTAGTTTACGGAAATATTTGTGGAAGCTGAAGTTTGTCTTCTTGAACACAATCTACACAATATAGCATAAAAAATAAAAAAATTGACGATTAGTGTTTAAGAAAAAAATCATCTCATATCATGCCAAAAATTAAGAAAAAATAACGTTAATTGGTGATAAATAAAAAACAATTAGTTCACAAATAGAACAAAAATAAATTAAAGCATGTGAAAGAAAATATAAAAGAACCAGCATCAATATTTGGCTCCAAACTACATACCTTTTTATACAAAGAAAATCGAGTGGGGCAGTAAAAAATTCAAGAAAATAGCGAGAAGAAGGTTGAAGTAGAAAATTGAAGGAGAAATGAAGATGAAGGAGCCGAGAGGGAGTTGAGTGAAAAAAAGAAAGAAAAAGTGAGTGAAGAAAAAAGTGAGTGATTCATTCAATTTATAATGAATTCACTGACTCTCTACCTCACCTCATGCAACCCACATCTTCACCACATCAAAGTCTCCTCTGCAAAGCCTGGAAAATTAATCAACCCACGCCAAATTTCTGCAAAGCCTGAAAAGTTGAAAAGTTGATGTAACATTGTGTTGTCAAAATAATGCATGCAATAATGATGCAAAAAATTTAATGCATATATGACAAAATATGTAAATGATATGACAAAGTGTAATTTTTATTTAAATTGTGATAAAATGTATCAAATGGTATATAAATGATAAATACGAGTACAATTTTTTATCAGTTTTATTTTATTAAAATTACAGTTTTTAATCTATATAAAAATATTTATTTTATTAAGATAGTGTATTTATAATAAATACAGTGTAAAAATATTTAATATGTGATATGTTTATTATAAAAAAATATAATATGATGTTATGGTATTGTAAAATTAT
This sequence comes from Caryopteris x clandonensis, assembly GCA_028749325.2. NCBI lineage: Eukaryota > Viridiplantae > Streptophyta > Magnoliopsida > Lamiales > Lamiaceae > Caryopteris > Caryopteris x clandonensis. The sequence continues at coordinate 7,188,750 of JAPYKT020000004.1, forward strand.
ATAAACTGATAATATGTTTTTATAAATATATATATATATGATAATTTCATAATTTTAATTAGCTTAGTTTTATAATTATTTTAATTTAAATAATTGTTTTTTATTATGTATAAAATAATTTTTAGTATTTATAATTAATTTAATAAAAAAATATATCATGAATTATTGCATATATATTTGTAAAAATTTATTAAAATGATAATTAAAATTAAGTTTCAAAATAATATCTAAACGATTTTTTAAATATATATTAAATATATATTCTAAAAGTTTATCTAAATGTTTATTAAATATATGTAATATCTAAAATAATATGTAAAAGTTTATTAAATAATATCTAAACTATTTATATATTAAATATATAATATCAAAACGATTTTTTAAATATAGTTTCAAAATATATATAAACATATATTCAGAATATATATATATATATATATATTTTATTCATTTTTTTCTTTTTCATTTATTCTTATATATATCTATATATTTATGTATTATTAATATATATATTATTTTATTTTCAGAATATGAATTAATAATTAAAAATTATTCCTTAATTTAAATAATTTTTTTATTATCTTAAATAAAATTATAATATTTTACTTTTTAAAATTATAATTTAATATATATTTTTATATATTTACTTAATAAATAAAAAAATATATATATACATATTCAAAATATGTATTTAGAATTATAATTTAATATATATTTTTATATATTTACTTAATAAATAAAAATATATATATATACACATATTCAAAATATATATTTAGAATATATATATATAATATATTATATAAAAAAAACATCACCGCAACTAACGTTATTTTAAAACGTCAGTGCAGATGACGTTTATTTATTTTTTTTCTTTTTTATTTATTCTTATACATATATATATATATATATTTATGTATTATTAATATATGTATTATTTTATTTTCATAATATATGAAATAATATGAATGAAAAATTATTCTTGAATTTAAATAATTTTTTTATTATCTTAAATAGAATTATAATATTTTACTTTTAAAAATTATAATTTAATATATATTTTTATATATTTACTTAATAAATAAATAAATAATATATATATACATATTCAAAATATATATATAGAATATATATATATTATAAATATATATAATATATATTATATAAAAGAAAAAAAATAAAAAAACATCACCACAACTGACTTTTTTTAAAACGTCAGTGCGGATGACGTTTATTTTTTTATTTTTTTATTTATTCTTATATATATATGTATTATTAATATATATTTACATTATTTTATTTTCAGAATATATAAAATTATACATATTAATAATTAAAAATTATTCTTTAATTTAAATAATTTTTTTATTATCTTAAATAGAATTATAATATTTTAGTTTTTAAAATTATAATTTAATATATATTTTTATATATTTACTTAATAAATATATATATATATATACATATTCAGAATATATATTTATAATATATATTATGTATATAACATAATAATTAAATAATATTATAATATTTTATATTTTAAATTATTTTTTAAAAATATATATACATAAATTCCTATATATATATATTAATAATAGTATAACTTAAATAAATATAAAAAAATTAATAATAATATATATAATATAAAAACAAATATATATATACATATATATTATATATATAAATGCTTACGTGATTCATATATATATATATATATATGAATGTATGCGTGGTGTATGTGTGTATGCATGCATGTATGTAAACTTTTATATATATTTTGAAAATTAAAAACGTCAATTGGGCTGACATTTTTTTTTCAGAAATTACATCGTCACCCCAGCTGACATTTTATCCAAAAAACGTCACCCGAGGTGACGTTTTACTTATTTTTAAAAACTGTTTAAAATTATACCTATTTTGTAAAAAAAAAAATTTGGGCATTATTTTGAAAAAAAACCCAACGTTGACCTGTCATTGGATACACACACCATATCAAGTATTATGGAGTTTAATTAGGTAATTTCCAACTGTGCAACATCAATTTATTGTAAATTTTAATCAAGATTTTTTGTATTTTTTCGATTTTTTAGGTCGATCTTACATTGATATTTTGAATTTTCAAATTTTTTTTCGTTTTTGATAAATTTGTGATGCCTTAAATTGGTTTAACTATGTTTATTAATTTTACGAACTGTTTTTAAGTTTACCCACTAGAGTGATGTTGGTAAACGAATCAATTTTACGTTGAATATCACGAATATTTAACTTGAATTGTTAATTATTCAAATTTCATATTTGTATTTTTTTGTATTTAATTTGGTAATCTTATTTGAATATTTGTATTTTAAAACTTATTTTAAAAAATCCTAAACATTATTTAAATAAAATTTAAATATATTTTCACATACTATATATAATAAAGTTATGACATGAAATCATTAAATATATGTAATACTTATGTGTATATATACTAATTTATATAATTGAATCATAAAAATAATCTTATTCATATCTTCATATTTGGTTTGTCACAGCTCCAGATTTTTTTATTTTTTTTTAATACACGTTTTATTTATGTGAGCAGTTGTGTTATTTAATGCGGTGATAAATATTTCCCACTCTCGAGAAAATTGAAAAGGAAAGGAAGACCGTTGCAACTTAACCCTTGAACTTCTATATTTTACCTTTTTAAATATTATAATAACTAATAAATTCTGAAAATTTCTCATATTTTTTTTAATCCAACAAATTAAATAAGAAATATATTTAAATAAAAAGAATTTAATAACAAATCAATAAAATAGTGACACAATGATAGCTTGCGTGTTCACAATATTTATATTCAACAGTAGATACATTTAATGAAAAATAATAAATCTTAATTTAAACAAAAAAAGAAAATTGGAATAATTATTAACCAAAACTAAAATAATTCAAAATGATTTTTTTTCGGATTCGCAGTATCCAAATAATATAAATTCCTCACTCAAGTTATTAAATTCCACAATATATGCATAAAGATTTCACAAAATATTATTTCTACCTAAAATAATTCTATTTCTAGATTCATTTTGATTTAGTATATACTAGTAGTTTTTAATAAATTATTTTATAAAATAAAATTAAGATAAAAAAATATATTTTAAAAATTGTTAAATCTTATTTGAAACTAAAAAACACCCATAGTTAGGGGTGGAAAAATATTGAACATATCGGTATATCGCACTTACCGTATGAAAAATTTAGAAATTTTCGGTACGGTAACGGTATTAAAAAATAAAATTTTTGGCATACCGATTCAAACCGAAATATACGGTATACCGTGTCATACCGAATTTTTGGTACGATAACGATATAAATTTTTCATATATCGATATTTCGGTATGATATCTATGAACTTTTCATATATCGATATTTCAGTACGACATAAAATTTTCGATATAACGTATTGTACCACCCCTACACATAATCAATTTCTAAGTTTCTTGACCTTTGTGAACAACCACAAAATATTTTAACAAATTACAAAAATTCAAATCAATACAAATTTACATGATGCACAACATATAAAAAATATTAAAATAAAATAAAAATGAAATGAAATAAATACATAATATTATTTGAATTTTTGTATTATTCAAATAAGCCTATATTTTTATTTAATAAATAAATAATTATTATATCATTAATTAGTTTTACTTACATTAGTGTACATATCGAATTGTTTATAGAATAAAAATAAGAAAATAATAAATAAATTATTTAACCAATTTATTTATTGCTCAAACCTAATATAAATAGTCTAATTTATATTAAATAATCAAATCAAACCCTTAAAATGAACAAATAATTATCTGTATATTTTTTAAATATAATATCTCATTTTTTAGATATGTAATATGGCCGTTAACTTAATTTTTTTAAAAAAATTGATATATTATATGTAAAACATAAATGAAAAATAAAAATGTAATTTGTATTTTGATTTTAAAAAAAAATTGAAACAAAGAAAGAGAAAGAAATTAATAGAATTTTACGACTTAATTTTTGAATAAAATATATGAATAGAAGCTAATAAATAGTCTAAATTCATAATTGGCGGAAAAAATAAATATTTTATTAATTTTAAATTTGAATATAGATATACATCGATTTAGATGCTAATTTTAGGTGGCGTATTACTTGTGAGTTGGGAACTGAAGAGGCGCTTCTTGCTGTACACCTCCTCCAACCCATGTCTCTCTCTCACTAAAACTCAAAACACAGACCTGAGTAGTGAGTACGAAGCTTTCTCTCACTACACCACTCCTAAAAATGGCGCCCAAAAAGCTAGTTTTGTCAAAAAAGGGCGAGCATGGAGTCAAGCAACAAACTGTAGATAAAGCAGACGAAGAGCCCTCTGGGAAAGAAGGTAGTCGTTATGATTCCGATAGCGAAGAAGAAAGAGGCACGGCGCTGGTGACCCCGAAGAAACTCAAGTTAGGATTTTCCCGTGAACTAGTTGGAGCCGAAGCCGGAGAAAACGGGTCTGCAAGTTCTTCCCCTGCTTCTTCCGGTTTCATTATCATGCCCGTGAAAAAAACCAGAGAGGAGAAGAAGACCACCTCTGCTGGTAGGAAATATTCCGATGAGGATGAAATTGCTATGTTGAAAGGCCTCGCTGATTTCTGGGCTAATGGGAGAAACAACAAGTGGGCTGAATTTTACAAGTTCATCAAGGGCGATCTCACAAAAGAGTACACTAAAGTTCAAGTGTCTGAGAAGATTCGTTCGCTCAAGAAGAAATTTGAGGCGAATTTCGAAATAGCTCGGGCAAATGGGGGCCGCCTTGATTTCTCCGATTCCCATGATTCAGTTATATTTGAGTTGTCAAAGGTGCTTTGGGGAGACGAGGAAGACATTGGTCAGGAGACTAGAAAAAGTGGTGTGACTGAGCATGAGGAATCAAACAAGAAGTCGAGAGAAGAGAAACAGTTGGATGAGAATAATGAAGTAAACAAGAAATCGAGAAAAAGGAAACAAATGGATGCGCGTGATGAAGAGGACAAGATATTGGGACAGGGGGGAGAATTTAATGAGCATTATGAAGAAAACCATAAACTAGAAGAGCAAAAACAAGAGGATGAAGATGGTGAGAACGAAAAGATATGGAAACAAGGGAAAGAAGTGGACAAGGATCGTGAAACAAGCAAGAAAGCGAGAAAAAGGAAACAAATGGATGTGCGTGATGCAGAAAACAAGATACTGGAACAAGGGAACGAAGATGAGCATTATGAAGAAAAAAACATATCAGAGAAGCAAAAGCAGGAGGAAGAACATGGTGGGAGTAAGAAGATATCGAAACAAGGGAAAGTAGTAGATAAGGATCATGAAGTAAGCAAGAAAGCAAGAAAAAGGAAACATATGGATTCACGTAATGAAGAAAACAAGATGTTGGAACAACAAGAGGATGAAGATGGTGAGAACAAGAGGATATCAAAACAAGGGAAAGAAGTGGAAGAGGGTCGTGAAGCAAGCAAGAAAGCAAGAAAAAGGAAACAAATTGATGCGTGTAATGAAGAAAACAAGATATTGGAACAAGGTAATGAATTGGATGAACTTAATGAAGAAAAAAATATACCAGAGAAGCAAACGCAGGAGGAAGAACATGCTGGGAGTGATAAGATATCGCAACAAGGGAAAGAGCAGGATGATGATCATGAAGAAACTAATGCACCGGAAAAGGGAAAACAAGTGAGGGAGGTTGGTAAGGAGGATTTTCAGTCTGCATTCCCGCTTTTGTATGCATCATTTGACATGTTTGGGGATTCCAAATTTGTCAGAGAGAAATGTGTATTGATTCCGTGGGAGAAGGCGCAAGAGCTGGAAGAGAAGTGGAAGGAACTAAAGGCTGACTTTCTTTGCTTGGAGCTTAAAAAGGCTGAGTTGACTAAGAGGGACCTTCAGGATCGTCTCCAATGAAAATGAAGGGCTTGCAGTATGTTGGTTTTGAAACAGGTATGGCAATAATTGGTTGCAGTATCTGTTATTTCTGTTGTTGTTGTTGTTGTGGAATGATTATTTTCATTATCATATGTATTTTGATGAGTTGACGTCTGTTGGTGGAAAATTATACTGCTTCGACTCAGGTTGCTGTTATTGGATTTATGAAAATTACTTCGACTAGGAATGTCGTTTTGTGTCATGTTATCAATTTGGAGTCCTCACATAAGCCAACTAATTAGTATTTCAATGAAAATCAGATGGTTTACCGTTCTAACGGTCATAGTTTGTTTTCTGGTGCAACATATGCTGCAAACATTAGCTACTTTGTTTCTCTTTATATGACTAGACTAAAACCAGAAATGTGTGCATATAATGTTTTGTTAAATAATATTGTATACAGCATGGACCTAGCTTTTGCCCGGAGACATTTCCCAATATGTGTATGGTATTCAAAAGTTCTACAGTAGTCCAGGATCAGTTTTGCACTGATTACCTGGCTGCTTCTTCTATACTGATCTTCACTTCATCTCCTAGATGGCTGAACCAAAGAAAAAGATACATGATAGAAGAGTGAAAAGGAAACAGGGAAGAGAAATTAATTAAAGAAAAGAAGGGTAATAAGGTGTTGTCTTTCATTAGAATAACTTCATAGTTTCGTTGCGGAAATTTGAGCAGATAAGTCATCATTCTTCTCCAACTGCATAAGTTCTTTGTGAATTGGTTTACTGTTGTCTCTGCTATTGTTGCTCCTTGTGCATCTGTCCTATTTCACTACTAATTTTGATTAGCTAATTAAGAATCGAGCTATGATCATTGATTGCAGGATTCAGCTTGGTGGCCACCTAGAGTATTCCAAATAGTAATTTTTTTCTCGGAAGAAAAACCACATTGTGGCCTAATTAAGATTTCTCAATTCTCATAGTAGGTCAATTACTGCTAAATAATTAGTTTTACTACTTTGTAATTGAAGCTTTATATGAATAGGGCCTAAAAAATAGGAATGAAAATATCGATGCTAGGTGACTTGTACAATCAATAAACTTTAAAATATTTAGCAGGATGTTCTATTTTAGTCTCTGAAGTTGTTCCTCACTCTGGTAGATTGCATTCATGGGACTTTGTGTGTTCAGAAATTATACTTTCGACAAAGTCTGTTCCAAGTTATGAGACTGTCTTAAAACCTTAGTGTTGGCACTAGATTCAAGCTGGCCAATGTCCATTGATACTATACTATGTCTTGCTGTCTGTGCAAACTTTTGTCTCATTGCAGGTCAGCAAAACAATAGCATGGTGCATATCTAAACTGGAGTCGATTAGTCTGTATTTTAACAGCTATATGGCACTTTTGGGTACTCAGTTATGATAGTTTGCATATCAGTCTTGTAGTGTTTTGCCATCATTTCTGTACAGCAGTACAGCCTTCCAGAAAGCTTTTGCCTGGCATAGTTATTATGATCATGTCCCTGCTTTTCCATTTGTTATAAATCCTTCCTGTCCTCAATTTTTAGGATCCCTGCTCTTCTTTGGATTTGAATTATGACGGTTTGAGTTAATCTCACGAGCTAATAATGTTTATTTACAACCTTATGCGTCAATCTATATTAAATGATGCATTCCGTTGAACTTGTTTCTGATTGAGTAGCAGTTTTGCACCTACGCATACATCATCTGGAGGTACCAGCAAAGTATCACCATTATCATGATTGTATAGCAGTTATAGCTTCGCCCAAGTTTAGTGTTGTGATTATATTTGCAGCGTTAACATTTATTTTTGTTCTTTCTGCAGTTGATTGCAGATATGGAGTCTTCAGAAGACAGGCATTTTGTTGCAAGGCATTATAACGGACTCAGAATTGGTGTGACCTTTTTTTGATGCTATTAAAGATTTTATCTCTAGTCTGGTAGATCCAGAAATTTTGGATGGTCACAAGTTTTTGTGAATCTTGTAAAGCTTTTAGAACTGAATGTATGGCTTTATGAATGCTGGGGCGAATCTTTGTGTAATGTGGGGCATTTCTTCCTATGAAATTATCTTTTGGACAAAATTTACGATCAATTTGCATTACTTTCAGAAGTTGCATATCTAATACGAACTTGAAGCTAATTTTGCCACCCCGTAGCTGAAGGCTCGCGGGAATGGAACATTCGAACAGTGCAGCAGAGTTAGGGATGTCAAACGAGGTGCTCTAGCGATTTCAGGCCAGCCTAGAGTTTTTAGTTAATTGAGGTGTTTCAAACAAACTCATAATTCGGTGAACTTAGCTTTGATTTTACCAGGAAGTGGCTAATCAAATCACTTACAAAATAGCTAGTTGAAATACATATTTAGATTTTATTTTAATCAAGGACATATATATTTCATTTAAAATGTAATTTTAGATTACATTAAAATATTTATATATTTAATATCTTTTATATTATTATATCAAATTTTAAATAATCAAATATTTACGTGATACATAATATTTTGTATACTTTCATTCTCAACTTTAAGGGTATATTTGAACTGGATTGGGCACACACGGTTGTGGGTTATGCCACAACTCATCCCGTATTTATTTACGAAGTTGTGTGTTGTGGTTGCTCCATCCACAACCCTACCCACTCTATACCTCTTCTTCCTTCCTCTTCTTTCATCATCCCCAGGAAAACTATTCAATATATATTTTTTACTCAAAATTTTTAAATACTTATGACTTTTTTATTTCAAATTCATTTTTTATAAAAATTATATCATAGTAATTCTCTTCTTAATATCTTTATTTTAACATCTATTTAGCATATATATATAATAATCCATCACCAATTATTAAATCCACAACTATTTCTCTCTCATAATATAATAATACAAACAAAACTCTACTAATCTATTAATTTAACATGTCAATAACAACCTACATTATCACAACCCAAAACAAACACCACCTTTTATTATGCATTTAATTGTGACACAACCTCACAACCCACAACCGATTGTGCTACGGAAATCTCCAGCCTAGTCCAAACATCCCCTAAGTGCATCCACATTATAATATTTAAAATCATGTTTTAAAATTTAGTGTCTAATTTAAGTTTTTAAATTTAAATAATTTCTAAAAATTAAAATTAAATTCTAATTTCTTTTATTAAAAAATAATTACATCATACAAAAAATAATTCAAAATATTGTATATTATTATTCGACACTGAAAAAAATAACAAAGAAGAAAGAAAAGTGCAGACTACGGGCCAACGGGCTAGAGTGCTAATCAGACCTCGCTAAACAAACTAAAAAAACTAAACCTAACCTTATAACTGATCAGGCTAAATGGGCAAGTCATCAAGATGTGGCCCTTCGAAAATCCCTAAACAAAATCTAATACCTTCACCAAATAATACTTCTCTACAAATTAAGGAAGCACGCTACCAACTATTTTGCATGCATATTTATCATGTGTAGTATGAACGTAGTGAAGAAGAATAGGAATGTGGATGTGGTTGCTATTTATAGACAATTAGTGGATATATAAGAGTCCAGTCCAGTCCAGTCCATGTCAAAGCTACTATATATAGGAAGCCCCAAAAAAACTTTGCCGCCAAAACAAACTTTCTCTACCTAACATCAATTGATCATCTACCAAAGGAAAACCAGTCTACTACACCTTTGCACTCTTCTCTTGCACCTTCTTTATCTGCCTCCAAGATAAGCTTTGGTCAGCCTGTGATACAAAAAAAGCTTAGAGCCAAAAATTATCACCAAAGTCTCTCTCTCTCTCTCTCTCTCTCTCTCTCTCTCATCAACAGAATTAGATGGTTAAAGCAGAATAGTCCTTGTTCAGGGAGCTCTTTGGATTTGTTGGAATTTTTTTGCTTGAAAGAGAACATAGGAATGGGAAAAAATGAATATCATCCTCACAACAACATACCATGCAAAGAATCATGGGAGGATAATGAATAGAGCTTCCATTGTTGGGTCCTATACGAAACCAGAACAAACGAAAAATATTAGAATTTCTGAATCGACTGAAGAAGCATATAGTGGGTGGGTCCGTCGGTGTTGTCAGGTCACTCACATCAAGGATTGAACAAACCCGAGTTACCCATGTTCAGAGCTATCAGGACTGTGATGCTTGTAACAAAGGCCAGCCAAAACAAAGTCGTTCCTGCAAATTAAAGTTAGAGGGCCCTCAGTCACTTCTGAATGGAATAAGATATTCTGAAGTAAACAAACTTAAGAAAATGGATAGGCACATTTTTGCACCAAAACTTTGGTCGGAAGTAAATTTAGAATTTCATATTCACCTAACTGCATATATAAAGATTTTTTTAAATAGGAGCAAATTTAGAGATTAGGTAAGCATGGGTATTACGAAAACTGTAAGGGTAAAACTGACAATTAGATTAAATGTCTGGGGTGAGCACGACCGTGGCCCTTAAGAATACAAGCACTGATTTTTGGCTATTCAAAGAAGAATACCTCGAGAAATACCAGAATCGCTAGCAGTAACTGGTTGTCCAGATCCAACATTACCATTGGGTTCTGATGCACTGGCATTGGATCCCACATCTGAAGACTTGGTATTCACCGTTTCTGATGTTACTATACCTCGGAATTCCTCACTCACCAACAAGGCTGCTAGAACATCCATGAAAGATTCCTTATCTGGTGCCATAATGTATTCCTTTGCACGCTTCTCTAGAATTGTGGCATCCAATTCATCGGAATCAGACAAGTCATCCTCAGATGCCTCTGTATCTTTGGATACTTTCTCAGACCTCTCATCTTCTTCATCCTCAACGTATGCTTTGTATGTCAAACGCAAAAGGATTTCTCCAGCCGATCCATTTCCAAATGGGGTCCAGCCTCCTTTAAGTACAACTATCCTGTCTGCTGGAACTGTGTCTTTCAGAGATCCAAGATCAACCTGCAGAAAGCATTTCAAAAGGGATTATCTTACAACTCTCATGGTATTATTTTAGGTTCTCAGAAAAACCGAATTAATGAGAAAGATGAAGAAATCTTGACAACATATAAATAAAATAAAATATATTCTATACTAAACTACATGAGGACCAAGGAAAGGTCCCCATGATCACTTTGATACTGGTATTAAATTCAGGGTTTTTAATTAGAAATTTACCAATTTCCATGTGGGGACTGAAAATTCCTTTTCCCATACATATAAGTGTCAAGCATGATGTGGCTACAAAATAACTGAGTGCCAATCCATTCGAGATAAAAGATTAATATTTTCTTGCACGTTAACTGTATCAAGGATATTGCTGAATCCAGCTGATTGATTACAAGATGTTGTATAGCTAGTTATTATCCTCATATATTTTACCGTTGTTTGCAAGTATATTCCTTGAAACTTGTTATCTGTATCGAAACTTTCTTGGTGATACACATGACAAGATTGAATTTACAAATTATGAGATGAGAGTCTAGAATTGTGTAGGTTTCTTAGAAGAAACTACCAATTCCACAATGTATTTTTCATTTCTCTCTTTATTGTCATTTTCTTCTGCACTGAGTAGATTTATTACTTCATTTCAATGCAGTCACTCTTAAATTGTTTCGGTAGTGAACACCATATTAGTTGAACCAATCACATATATTATTACCAATTCAAATCAAGCAAAAAACAGTTAATGATTTCATATCAATATAGGACAAGCCTCTATAAATCAATGCTAGATAAATTGATAGCCTCTATAATTTCTATTGTCTTGACTTGACACTGGTTAAATTATAACTCAAATAAATCTATACCTCTTGAGATGTTAATATACAGAGGTTTACTATATGCGAAGCAATGTGAAACATAGACCAGAACAACGAAGAAAGATCAATAATTACATATAAGAAACAAGAAAGATAAATATTTGCAAATTGGAGATGACATACCTCTGCGGTGCCTACAGTCAAGTCTGTGAATCCAAGAGAATCCTTTACTTCAATGAATAATTTTTCTTTTCTAGGGTCGGAGACTAACATCAGAAAATCCTGTAAGATATGAATAACTTAATATTAGTAATAGATTCAGAACTTCTTTTCATGAATCATCAGATGCAGAACTGTTAAATTTCTAACCTGATTCCAGATTGGCTGACCAGGAGGACCAATGACTGTTGTTTGGCTATTTCTTTTACTGCGGATAACTTGATCTCCCAATCTTAAAATAACGTAAGGATCTGTTTTGCCTGTAAAGTTGTTTCATTGTACAACATAAAGAAGTTTTCATGAATAAGAAGCAGTTAAAATTTCACTTAGAATCATAACAAGTAATACTCATACCATAGAAAATATAATTGAGTTTCCGTGCATCAAGAAGCATCACAGACAGTTCTCCTGCAAAGTCATTATTTCCCTCTTGAGTTTCTCCAGATTTGGAATCGTTTGGAACGGGTCCAACAGCTTTTCCCTTTTGGAAGTCTAAAACTATTTTTTTCGGACGCACAAATAGCCTAGGTAAATCCTCAGTGAGAAGCTTTGTCAAAAACCTGAACAAGAAAGTACTTATATCAGCATCCCTAAAAAATAGAAAATTTTAATTTGATAGTGAAACAAATGTAGCAGAAACCAGATGTATCAATCAACTTACACTAAGTGAAAGAAAGCAGACAAACGAATCTGTACGTTTACTAGCAATTTGGGGCTTTTTTTGTCTTTGATAAGAACAGAATTTTATTGATAAAAAAAATATGGCGCATAGAAGACACTAACCGAGAAAGATTTAAAAGTAAAACTATAAAAGGAAGATCCAAGAAACAAACAAAAAAAAAAAAAAAGACGAAAAGTGAATGAAGAAGTTTATTTGCTTGAAAGCAACTTGACACAGTTTCAACTTTTGAAGAAAATTTCTGAAAAAGCAGTGATCAACCTGATCAGTCGTAAAGACATTGTATACCAAATATATCATATCAATTACATTAATTCTAGAACAATTTGCTAATGAGCGGAGAAAGATTCTTTATATCACATAAGGGCAAAAGAATATTGATGAGGAAGCATGCTGTGGGAAACAATGGTTGACTGGGTTAGATAGCATCAAAGAGAGATGACAAATGACATCTCAAATGAAAAGGTCAGGTCAATTAAGAACATATGGCCATAAAACAGAGAAAATAAAAAGAGAGTCCAATTGCTAACAACTTTAACACAATATCGCCCAAAAAATTAAAATAATAATTACTTACATTGAAAGGACAGGTATCGCTGAGATTTTCACGTACACCAAAAATGAGACAATGTGAGATACAAAAGTTAGTAGGTATTCTTGATATATAAAAACAAAATAGTTTCATTTAAATGTATAACAAAAAAAATCAGATACTAGAGCTTGAATTAAATAAGATCATAATCATCTAAAGAAAGCTAGCTTCATTCAACATGAAGACAAAAAAGCAAGGAACTGCCATATTTAGTCCACCCAAGTCCTACTTTCGTTATAGAAAATCTATTTACATTTTTTTTTTTACCTTTATCCATGTCAACCTAGGACCAATATAATTTCTCCTCCAAGTTACATAGTAACTAGGACTTAAACTACGAGAGCAATTTTTATTTTTTTGGTAGATACAACATGAGTTCTGAAATGAAGTCAATCTAGCCCTAGTTTAGGTCAAGAACCAACAGCATTAAGTGAATGCTCAAACTGAAAAGTTGGTCTTTCTTCTTTTTCATTTTTTCTTTTTATAGAACCTGCAAGCACAAAGCCTGTTAACAAACCCCTCAAACATCCTCCAGATGAGCAGCCAACAATATAGTTTTTTTGTTCATGACTTGTTTGCTATCCAATTTATATAAGAAGTTATTGAAAAAAAATATTACAGGCTCCAACAGTTTAATTATGCAATCAAATCATGCACATAATTGAAGTTCATGTTCTATTCCCCAAATTGGTTATGCAATCACTATTATCAATTTTTAAATGCCCCTCTATGTGATTGCATAAACTTTAATAACTCCTATGTATCATTGTAAAGCTGTTTATTTAACAAGAATTTGTCATTAATGCACAACAAAAATATACATCCTACATTTGAGAATCTCGCCAGTATGAAAACAAGTTAACATGGTCTTGACTTTTGAAAACAGAAAATTATGCAGTGCAAGGACTTGACCCACTGGTATTGATACTCATAAAAAGCCCTAAAAATGGTAAATCAGATGGAACAAAAAAACAACAGAATTATCAGAAAGAATGAAAAGGCTAAAGTTTCTCCATATCCAGCGCAGTTGTTGCAGAGTATTAACTAAGGTATTCAGGGGAAATGATAAGAAACAACATGTGAGGTCATGTATGAAGCCATAACACTCACCAATAAGAAGAAGCTACAACGAGCTGAACCAGACTCTTCAAGTAACTATGCCATGGTCCAAAACATAATTCAAGTATATGAAAGATAATAACATTTAATAATGTGTAAAAAGAGACTTAAGTTCTCGCTGTGTGTGTTCATGGCAAGGAGCTTAGAAGGATGATATGTGTCTAAAGAACTTGGTGTACGACCATAATTTACCTATTTTTAATTGACCAGTTAAGCATACCTCTAATTTCTATCCACAAAAAGGTATAGTCAAATACAGAGCAAGGATAAAAATTAGCCTTCAACTTTATTCAATTTCGCAGAATCTAATAGTCTGTATTCCCAACTTTCAATCAGTAACGGTGAACATTTCATAGACATAAATCAAAAGAACCTTGGGAAATCTCAATGTAGACTAAGTATATCATGATAATTGCCGTGAATGAGAGAAAGAGCCAAACCAAAAAGTGAGATAATAACATACCCATTAGATTGAATAAGCGAAATGGCGATAACTCAAACTTTATCTTTGGAAGAGAAACAAAGGCCCAGGAAACAGCTCCCACCCAAGGCTCTGTTGGTATCAGTCGCAGTTTTACCCATAGTTCCCCATCAATGTCAAAGTCTCGCACACCCACTGGCACAACAATGGGAAGGATGCCGAAATTAAGTGACAGAAGTAGCAGCATACGTGCACCACCAGTGTAGCGGAGACCTATCTGGTATCTTGGTACCAGGAAAAAGAATAAAATTAACTTAAATACAAGTCAGAGTAATTACCATTCATGTAGATCAAAGTGAAATTATTTTGCATCATGTTGATATAACAAATTATGTTCTAGATAAATATTTTGCGATAAATTCATTTGAAAGCATTAAACCATTCTTCTTACAAATCCATTATTTCCAGCAAGATGTACTCTTGCCCCTCAGTCTATGGTGATTGTCCACATAACTAATGCCTGCCCCTCTCTGCATATGAGGGTCTCATTTATAGGCTAACACAAAATATAAAATAGGAAAGAAGATTAATCCACTTAATTAAAGATGCCACAAACACCTAATCAGTTCCCCTAAATTTCCGCTAATTAGAGACCCCATAAATCATGCAAATCGATCCTCCTTATTATCCTCCCTTCCAAAACTAATTTTATTCCCTTTGCTTGCTCTTCCTTGGAGAGTGGGCTATCCAATGCCCATGCATTCCTTATTCCCTATCATTTTGCATGGGTTAAGTTCTGAAAAAATATGAACCTGATCTGTGACAATTTCACCTGGTTTTCTAATCCTTAGGTATTGGATAATAAAAGAACTAGAAATTACAGAAAAATTAATCTTCATGTATGGTACAAGTTCAAATTCTCCAAAGTGCAAACTCTAAGTCTCTACCCAATATTTTACCTTTTTACACGTTTTGCTTGGTTATACAGCCAATTGAGTTTTTTCATTGAATCCTCTACATATATGCATCGAAATATGTGACATAAAGCGTAAAAATAACCCACAAGACAAGAAGCTGCATTCATTCTCACACAACAAAAAGATACGAAGTGTGCTTTCTCAAGAAATTCCTACCTCTATCTATCTTAGTTAAGATCATGATAAAAGCACATTAAACCTTCCAATTTCAGAATGCATGTCACCTTTATCTGGTTATTAGTTACAGTTAGGTCACTATACAATTTAAATATCAACATTTTCTTTCCAGTATAGAAAACAGCTTCTTGTAAGTTTATGCTAGTTGTATACCAAGAAGTATTACTAGACAACAAACATGAACAGTCACCTACTGTTGATCTCTTATGGATCATTTTCTAGTGGCAAAAAAATGATCGTGAAAAATTTATCATAGAAATGAATCAACATATACAGCAAGCGGAAAAAACTCACTGCAAATCATTAGCACGGCGAGAAGTTCTCCGTTCAACGCTCCTAACAGACAATGGCTCATCCCCCAAAGAGAACTGCTTGATCTCTACCCTCTGCACATAATCTGGCTTCTTTAGATTGTCAATGACAGGCTGCAACAATCCAATGAGCCAATTCTCGATCCCACCCCTATACACCTTCCACAGCTTCCCCAACACCATGTTCACCCACTCTACCGATTCTTTCCTCTGCAAATCCTTCTCAAGCAACAAGGACAGACCAATTGGCACCGACGACCAACTCCCTGGCTTACTGTTACTACTTCTTCCATCTGTCTTTCTCCCGGTCCAAAGCTTATCGAAGACAACGCCCACAAAAAAGAAGAAAGCAAAAAGGCCGAAAATATTGCGATTTATTGGAGGGGAAGGAATGGGATGGATCACCCCAAGCTGATTCCTCAGCTTATCTACAATAGGGTCTTGCCCAAAATTTGTACTATAATAGTTACTACCGTTAGTGTTGAAATCAGATGAAGAAAGATAGTCGAATTGCTCTTCTTCATCGGAAAATCGCTTCAAAACTATGTTTCTGGCGCCCCTTCCGGCGGCGGCATTGAAATGGTGTTGTGGATTTCCGCCATTGATGCAGGCTTGCGCTTGAAACAGAGCCCATCTCACATTTCTAACAGTTACTTCTTTTTTCCTGCGACTGAATCGGCAAAGGGGAGAAGTGGCCGCACAAGGGCAAAAGCTGGAAAAAGGCGGCTGGGAAAGGGGAGGCAAGAAAAGATTCTTCCTCTGTGAGAAATCACAGCAAAGGGGTGGAGTATTAGAAGCCGACTGCAAAACCATTAAATTATGGGCAGCCAATATGGATAACAAGAAGACGAATTACTGGAAAACATGAATGAATTCAGCAATAGCAATTGGACTTCTTTTCTTGTTATTCTCCTTCTTGTCTGCAACTTGCAAGCAAGACTGCTGGTTTAATGGAGAGCCGAGAAAATTCCTGACAAGAAAATGAGTCCCAAATGATGATGATGTAGAAGAAGATGACAAAGAAGATGAGAAGGTAGGATATAAATAAATTTCGATTGTAGTTCACGAATTTCAAATGCGAGGACCGGGTTTCAACTTCAGAAAAACTGGGGTCACAGAAAAATGAATTCACCTACACGCACACACACATATATATATATACTGATATACATATACACACAGAATAACGTTTATACACATGGATACTCTCTCTCTCACACACAAACATATGACCATGAGCTTCCAATCCCCGAAAAAAAGGAAAAAAAGAGAGAGAAGGTTTTCTGTATTATTTAAAAAAAAAAAAAAAAAAAGGTTTACAGACCACCTGTCCTGCCACCCATGTCCAGCTAATTGATAATCAAGATTATTGGTCCAAAAAGTCGATTATAATCCTGAATATTAATTTTCTTTTGTCATAATATTTATTTATCATGAAAACTATTCTTAGAAATATATATTTTAATAAATTTCTAAGAACTTATATTAAAAAACACAAATTGATAAATTTAGTATTTGATGGCTATAAATAGAATTATTTAAAAATATATATACGGAAAGATTGATTTTGTGGCGTGCACTGAAATTTGATTAAGGGACCTTATTTTTTACATGTGTAAGTAAATAAGATGGTTAACTTTTAGAAATAAAACAACAATTAATTATTTTTATTTCTAATTTTAAAAAGTTTAAATTTTTTAATTAAAAAAAATTGAGATGGAATAATTGAAGTTCCCATGTATGCTGAGTTAGGCAAAGTAGGCGGCATTATGTAGTCAATTAGACACGTGGGATTAAGATTGAACTAATCATATTCACATGGGTCGGAACAGACGCGGTTAACTGCTTTATTTATTAGGGAGTGTTTGGCAACAATTTTCTGTTCCAAGGTCATTTTCAGCGTAAACAAAGTCAAACCTATGCGTTTGTTTTGCCATAAATATTCATTTCTTTCGATTTAACTATAGTTTCATTTCACATATATTGAATAAATTATTTAATAGATATAATTATATGTATAAATTAACTATATTATATTTTTGTAATCTTACATGTTAATTACTTCTTTACCATTCAATTATAAAATAAAACTTATCTAAAAAATGAAATTTTAAATCTAAAGTTTGAAGAAATCATGTTTTCATTTTTGGAAAACAAAAATTGAAAGATAAATTAGTTTAACAAGGTACTTTTTTGTACCACTAGTTTACTTTTTTTTTTTTCTCCTAATTATTCTATTTGCATCTCTTATAAATAAGAGTGAGTTTGCTGTAAAACGATTGCACGTGTGACACGATTAAAGTATTATTTGTGTAACTATAAAGTACAACTTGTTTAATTATAAAGTATCACTATATTTTTAGATAACTAATCAGCCGTAATACACTTAAAAAATAATAATATTTTAAAGTTAAACAAGTAATATTTTATAATTAAATAAATAATATATTAAATCGTGTCACATGTGCAACCCTTTCACATGAGTTTTTGCGAATAAATAAACAATCTTTAATTTTTATTTCCTCCTATCCATAATAAGTATCGTTTTAAAAAATTTCACACATATTAAGAAATAAATTAAGTGTCTATTCTCTCATTAATTAATAGAGAAGAAATATTAATGATTAATGGTAAAAAGACACCTCATATGTATATTTACAAAAAAAAAAATTAAGGATAAATTAGAAAAATAACATTAACTCCCACATTGAAAGTTGTAAGACATCAATTATTGTACAAAAAATTAAAACTACTAAAATGACACTTATTAAATGAAAGGGAATAACATTTAAAACAAACAATTAATTTTAGAGACATCTTATTCATACATATGTAAAAATAAGTTATTTGTGATATGAAACAATATAGAAAAAATAAAAAATATATTTAATACTAAATACTAATATTAAAGAATAACATTGAAAAACAATTATTGCAATACAACATGACATGAGTTAAGCATAAATTCCAAATACATTGGAATTATAATTTAAATGAGAATCCCTTATGATATCTATATATAAACCTCATGATTGTTAATAGGCATATTCTATACACACCACCAAAATTTCTAAACACACCACATTTACTAAACACACCACATAAAATTATATTTAAAAATTCAAAATTACTAAACACACCACAAAAATACCTATTATACCCTTAAACCCTTAAAAAAAAAAAAAAAAAAAAGAACTACCCAAACCCAAACCCTACCTCCCGAACCCACCGCAAGGCCGAACAGCTTCCCCCCCAACCCACCGCAAGAGCCGAACACATCCCCATCCCCAAACCCACCGCGCCGAACTACTCTCTCCCCCTCCACCGTCGAACCCTTCGAAGGACATGGACGCCGAACGCGAAAGTAACGTGACTCCAGGTAATTTCTGTCGCCCTCTTTTTCCATAAAATCGCAATGCGTTCGGCGCTGGTTCACCGAACAGCCTGCAGGGCGTTCGGTGAGAACAGGCCGAACGTAGCAAACAAAGTTCGGTCTGCATTGGCCGAACAGCCTGCTAGGCGTTCGGCCAGCACTGGCCGAACATCCTGATAGGCGTTCGGCCTGCACTGGCCGAACAGACTGCGAGGCGTTCGGCCTGCACTGGCCGAACAGCCTGACAGTGTGCCTGTATTATTTTATTTTTAAAGTTTGTATGTTAACATTTTAATTATCTTATGTTATAGTTTACGAAAGAAGGAGAAGACGGCCTACCGCTTCAAATAGACGATTACGGGCTGCCCAGCAAGAGGCGGGTCCTTCTCACGTGCCGGAAGAACAGGAGGAGTAATATGCCGAAATGCCTCAAGAACAAGTGAGGCAAGCCGAGCAGAACATGGTTCGCATGTGGACAGCCCAGGATCCGCAGCTATCGATGGATTACGTGATGCCTAGAGTCGAGGAGGCTACAAGAATACTCGAGGGTCTCACGGTGGATGAGGGGGGTGACTCCGATGAGTAGAGTAGTGATTTTGTAAACATATATGTATGACATTAAAATTTTCTACATTTGAATGTTAAATTATTATTTTATTCGGTGTCCATAATATTTTTAAATTATAATTTTAATGTTTGCTCGATACTCTGTTTGCCTACACTAAGCTTGATTTTTGCATTCGTTGAAAAAAAAACTTAAAGTACAAAATACATAACCTGAAAAAAACAGAAACCCGAAAAAACAGAATGTATAACACGAAGTTTCAGGGCGTTCGGCCAACACTGGCCGAACGGATCACAATACGTTCGGCCAGTGCTGGCCGAACATGGTTTAGTGCGTTCGGCCAGCACTGGCCGAACATGGTATAGTGTGTTCGGCCAGCACTGGCCGAACGTATTGTGATCCGTTCGGCCAGTGTTGGCCGAACGCCCTGAGGGTTATTTTGGTAATTTTGTTAATGTCCTTTTTTATCATTTTTGGTGGTGTGTATAGCAGCTCCCTTGTTAATATTCATTTTGACCTATTTAATTAAATTTTATAATATTACTCTAATTATGCAACATTAAAACAAATAGTACATTTATTTTAATATAGTTCAACCTAATTTTCAATGCAAGTTTCAAATTGTTCGTTTTTTATTTGGAAGTAAAGGTACCACTAATATATTCGCGTATTATCACTTAAAATTTTAAAAAATGAAGTAGTGTTTTCGAATGAATATAAAAATAAAACAACATAACTTAAAAATATAAATTTATAACTTTTTTTTTTTTGTAAAAAAAAAAAGAAGAATGAGAAAAAAAATTATGTTCAATGTGTATTATAAACAAAATCCCAAAAAACTATTTACAATAATAAATAAATAAATAAAGATAAAAAATAAAAAGGAGGGGGTGGAGTGGGGGTTCTGTGTAACCACTGATCCTCTGCGTACTCCTGGACGTGTCCTCAAATCAATTATAGTTATAGGGATTATGAATGAGTACCGGCTGACGATTTAGACCAATGTCCGGAACGTCGCTGAAATCCCTCTCTCCTCCGGAATGGGATTTGCTGATTGACGACTATAACATCGGCGGCACCGCTCGCATCCACCGGTGGACCGCCGGCGCTCCCGTACCGGACCTCTGTCTCTCCTCCCTTCTCCGTAAAGACATCCCCCTGCAGCTCAAACTCCACATCCTCACTTTCCTCGAGCACCACTCCCTTGATGATTCGCAGCCGCCGCCGTCTTTTCTACTCCGCCTCCTCGACGCCCTCCGCTCCGTCATTCAGTCCCCCAGTGATCCGTTTGCGCTCAAAGACCAATTCCTCATCTCCACCACCGCCATTTTCATCACATCGATTTTGGATAACGATGAATTAAGCAGCGGCTCTCCGCTTACTGGTCTCGTTGAGCTATTGTTGACTATTATCAATCGCCCCAATCACAGCCTCGATCGCCATACCCGTGGCGTCGCGTGCGAGTGTTTGCGTCAATTGGAGCTGGCCTTCCCTTGTTTGCTCTGTGAAATCACTCCGCACCTGTGGACTTTGTGCCAAAGTGAGCGGACTCACGTTGCCCAATGGTATGTCCTGCTATTGTCCACCGCCATACTCAATATTGTCAGGCTGAAACCAAGTGAGACTAGTATAGCGTCTATAAGTAATGCTACAATCCCTTTGGTCCCCTTTAATGTCCCTCAGTTTTTGATTGATGGGGTTGGGGCGGATTTTGTGTGGAAGGAGAAGGAAAATTATTACAAAGAGTTGAGGAGAGTGATTGCGTTTTTGCTCGAGTGTCCACAATATTTAACTCCATTTGGATTGGCGGAGTTTATGGTTGCTATAATTCCTTTAGCTGAAGAGCTGGAACTTCAGGCATCTTTGTTGAGGGTGCAATTCTCATGGCTGCTGTACACATTTGAGCCATTGCTTTGCCATGTTTTCCTAGGAATGTATCTAAAGTTTTTGGATTCTTTTGATGGACAAGAGTTTGAAGTAGCTTCTCGTATACTGTTATTATCGAAGGGAACCCAACATCATTTAGTTTTTAGGTTGTTGGGACTTCATTGGATATTGGGCTTCTTTGCGTTGATAGTTGGAGGGGATGAGGCTAGAAAGAGAATAGTGGCTGATTTGAGCTTTAGATTTTATCCTTCAATTTTTGATTCACTGGCTATAAAAGCCTTGAAGCTTGACCTGCTTGCTTTTTGCTCAACTCTGGTCTCTAATCCTGGAGATGCAAGTGTTGTGAAGGGTGTTAAGGAGGATAAAGAGGCATATGAAGTCAACCTATTTAAAGATGGCCTTGTTTCTGTATCAGCTTTCAAATGGCTGCCTCCATGGAGCACAGAAACTGCAGTGGCATTTCGCACCTTCCATAAGTTTCTGATTGGTGGATCACCACATTCTGATGGCACTACTACTTCCATTGCTACTCTTATTCAGTCCAACATTTTTTACACCCAACAGGTACATATGCCTCCCATATTTGTTTCCGGGTCTTTTCTTTTCTTTTCAATTTATTTAGCTTTTTGGGTCAGGCTAGATAATTTTCCAATTGTTATTAAGTTTTGTATGTTAAAGTTCTTTGAAAAGGTGAAATTGAGGTCGTGGTGGTATTATTAGTATGTCTGCCTACGAAGCATATCCAGATGCGCATGACAGCCTTTCTGTAACAAAATTACGAGCAGAACCTTACATAATTGTCTTTGTAGTTTTGGACATGTAGTTGATGTAATGGTGAAAAGAACCTACTAGCGAATAGTTTCAGCAGGATTGCCTACAGTACTTTAAACACTGAAAAGTGGAAGCCTAATTCTTTTGGAACTGTATGGCACTATGCCTCTAAACTGTCATAACCAAGTTTCAGCTTGAGAGTTCCCTTAAATGAAGTGAACCCATTTCCTTAAAGAAGTTATGATTTGGTACCATGATTCAGTAGTCCCTTTCACACATGTAGGCATTAAAGAAAGGCTTGGTCATGTGATTCTAATTTTTGAGTTGCAAAATGCATCGGGGAAATTTTATTGCCCTTGTTCA
This sequence comes from Caryopteris x clandonensis, assembly GCA_028749325.2. Lineage (NCBI taxonomy): Eukaryota > Viridiplantae > Streptophyta > Magnoliopsida > Lamiales > Lamiaceae > Caryopteris > Caryopteris x clandonensis. Next base: position 7,211,893 of record JAPYKT020000004.1, read on the forward strand.
CAATTGCCTATGTACTTTGCTTGATTGTATTCTTTGTTAGTATCTAGAAGTGAGTTAGTCTTGATAATACTGTCCAAGTCCTGAAACCTGCACCAGAGTGCTCCTAATCAATATTATAAATGAAAGAATAGAGTGAGAGCTTGTGTTGCCACTTAGTGAGTCAAGTAAACATGGACTTTTTTATCCATAATTATATATGTTTTCCTGCTTTTTGCAATGCTAGACTGCCTGTCTGTTGGACGCATAGGATGCTTAGTATATCGGATATGCAAGGATTTAGAAGACCGAGAATACATGATAACTATACCCAGCTCTATGTGATTGGCTTTTCACATCCTCCATAATCCCTTTTCAGGGTTTGCAATACTACAATTTTTTATAATTGACTTTTGGATGTCATATGTTGTCCACATTTAGAGTACAATCCTGTAGCTACTAGACTACACTTAGCCCCTTTCAAACTGCATCCCGTGGACCTTATTTCACCTATTTTGAATCGCATTTATTGTTTGTTTGAGGCTTGTAAATGCTGTGTATTATGGATAACTAATCTCAACTCTATGGTTAGAGGAAGTGTGGCTACATTTATGAATTAAACGTGCATGAATGGATTGCCAATAACATTTCTGCTCTAGTGAAGTACATATCATTTAATTCTTGAATTTAGCGCCAATACAGCTGGAATATTTTGTAACCTCTCAGTGGAATCACACTTTTTACATGCATGTATGCATCCACTGTGTTATATTTTGAATAATAGGTAGTAATTAATTTGCATGCAAGTCAAGAAATTTAACATGATGTTTGCCTTTTGTTTTGGGAGATTGTTAATAGTCACTAAGATTGATCTTCTAAGAAATGAAACCATTGTTAAAACCCAAAAGGCATTTTTCTTATTATATTATGACTGTAGCATTAAATTTTTGGAGATAAATACTCTATAACCAATCTGAGGAACGTTACATGTTGACATCCTGAAAACACTAAGAGAAGACTCTAGTAAATCTGTAAATGAGGTTGATGATTAATTTGATCAAATACACTTGCACGTATCAGACTAGCTACCAGGTTGTCACTCCTCATCACTGTTGAATTGTACGCAGTAGTATCATGTATGGACTAGTGCATGCCTAAATGGAGAGCAGAGTTCGTAGAACGAGTAAAAAACATGGATTGTATTGATTTGGTAAAATCAAGGTTAGATGGTACGACGTTAAGGTAGTGGTCAGTGGTTCTTGTCTCTTGAAGTTCTTGTCGCTGATGAGATTTAACGCCTATTTTTCATTAAGCTGTATTGCTTTTCTGTGCTTCTAATGGATTTCAAAATTTTTTGGACTTCAAAACTCATAGTTCTCTGTTCACTTGGTTAGAAGAGTTGACCCTCTCAATGCATTTTAGTTTAATGTATTTGAAAGCTTGAATTTGACCTAAACTTTTTATATCTTTAATACCAGCCAGTATGGAGTGACAAACACACACACACACAAATATACATATACATTTTTTAAATTGATTTTTTACTTTTATTTTAATATGCAACATAGTGCCATTTATGTTTTATCTGCAGATGATGCTTGTGGACTCAACTTCAGAATTTAAGGGATTGGTTCCAGTAGTTGTTGCTAGCATCGATCGCTTGTTGGGGTGCGAAAAACACCGCTGGTTGGGAGAGCATATTCTTGAAACACTAGATAAGCATCTGCTTCCCAAACTCACAGAAGACTACAGCCTGGGATCTTACTTCCCGATATTTCAGAAAATTTCTGAAAATGATAAAGTTTCACCTGGTGGTCTGTTAAACCTCCTCCTGAGATTCACAAATTTCCTTGTTGAGAAACACGGTCCTGATACAGGGGTGAGATCTTGGCATCATGGCAGTAAAATTCTTGGCATTTGTCGGAGTATGCTGGTCCATCATCACAGCTCTAGATTATTTACTGGATTATCTCATCTTCTGGCGTCTATTTGTCTTTTCTTTCCTGATTTGGAGGTTCGTGACAGTGCAAGGTACAGTTACATTTCTTCCCCTACCCAAACATCACATTCTGCACAATCTAATCTATAAGCCTCTTTACTTATTGAATAACACTGAAATATGATTAACATGACTAAAACTTTACCCCTTGTAAGCATTTTGAACCTGTTATCATAGGGCTTTATTTGTTTATCATATCCCCATTATCTATTGTGAAATATTTTCTCATTGAAGGTGGTTTATTGCAGATTTTACTTGCGAATGCTTATCTGTATGCCAGGAAGGAAGCTCAAACAAATACTTAGCATGGGGGGGCATTTGCCCGGGTTATCACCGTCTACTCATTCTGGCTCATTTTTTAATCTTCAGTCCCATCAATCTTTCCCTGCCTTTAAGAGATATAGCAGTATCGCTTCTTATATCCATATAGAACGCATGAGGCCTTTACTGGTGAAGCAGTCGTGGTCTTTGACTCTGCCAAATCTTGGCACCAATCCTGACAAACCTGGTTTCTTTGAAGGCATCAGGGATAATGAACCAACAACTGAGGGACAGGATTCTGATATAACTATGAGTAGCGATGTTATTTCAGAAAATGAATTCACTCATAAACAAAAAGAACCTTTACGCGTGATGGATGCAAAGATTTCTCAGATTGTCAATGAACTGAGAAGACATTTTTCATCCATTCCTGATTATAGACATATGCCAGGGCTGAAGATTAAGATATCCTGTAGTTTGAGATTTGACCCAGAGCCATTGATTGGAAAAGATGAAGTTCATATAGCAGTTAATACCTTTGATGAAGTGGACCAACTTCCTGCCCTGTACGCCACGGTTCTTAAATTCACTTCTTCTGCACCATATGGACCTATTTCATCATTTCATGTTCCTTTCCTTCTGGGCTCACCACCTAGAAGGGACAAGCCTTTGAGCCAGACTGATTCATTGGCCATCGTTCCTGTTGAGAACGGTCATGTAGAAGAAGAAAACATCACAGCTCCGGTTTGTGTAGAATTGGAGCCACGAGAACCAATGCCTGGTCTGGTTGATGTTTTCATTGAAACTAATGCAGACAATGGTCAGGTGATCTGTGGACAGCTTCACAGTATTTCTGTGGGGATTGAGGATATGTTTCTCAGAGCTATTCTTCCAGATGACATTGCTGAAGATGTTGTACCCAGTTATTATGTGAACCTATTCAATGCATTATGGGAGGCCTGCGAGACATCATCTAGCACTGGTAGAGAAACCTTTGTCTTGAAAGGAGGAAAAGGGGTTGCTGCAATAAGCGGGACTCGGTCAGTTAAACTTGTTGAAGTTCCAGTGACAACTTTGGTTCAAGCTGTTGAGCGCCACCTGGCACCGTTTGTTGTCTGTGTTATTGGCGACACACTTGTTGATATGGTGAAAGGTGGGGGTAATATCAAGGATGTGGTGTGGAAGGATTCCAGTTCAGATCCTTCACTTGATATAACTTGTTCACCAACTAGTTCTGGAGCCCCCCTTTATCTCAAGTACTTTGGTGATGATGACGATGGAGAGACTCCAATTCCAACTAGTAGGAAAAATATTGGTTATTTTCATATTTTGATATTTCTCCCACCAAGATTCCATCTGCTTTTCCAAATGGAGCTTCGTGATTTTTCAACTCTTGTTCGGATAAGAACTGATCATTGGCCATGCTTGGCCTATGTTGATGACTATTTAGAATCTTTATTTTTGGACTGAAGCATGTTTTATCACCCTGAAAGTGATTCATCTTTTCATGTGCCTGCTTGGGACTTTAGAACGTGAATTCAAATTCTTTTGTTCTTCTTTACCGCCAGAGATAAGGCATTATTGAGCTTGAAGTATGCAACAGGTATAAGCACCTGCTTTTCTATTTAATTTTCATACTGTTGCTTTTCATAATACTTTTCTCTCTGGTTTCTTGTTGGTGCACTGCTACCTTGTAGTTGCATGTGTCTTAAGTGTCTTGTTTATCTCTAGATTCAATGGTCATTTAAACTTCTGATCTTATCCTATTTTTGTTTCGGTGTACCTGATCTGATAACCTGCAAATATAAAAAAATTACTAAATCGGACTATATGGCTGCTTGAATGGATCTGTTCTGCACACGAGCTCAGTTGTTCAACGAATTACATCATCATATCATATATGTACCAAAAATCAGTTTCAACTTAATTTTTTTATTGATTTCTACAAATGTATCTGAATTAGTGGTCAAAAAGTTTTTTTTGGCTGCCCTGCATCTGTATCTTGAATCAAAAAGTTGATCACTGAAAACAACTAATATGTAGCATAAGATAAAGGTAACTTCTTGGTCAGTGCTCTCGTGAGTTTTATACTTACCTTGTCCGTAACTTAAATAATTCTGAGGATTCTATTGGATCTTTGGATTGTAACATCCTTAGTTGAAAGTGCTCAGATCCTATTTCAGACTGATGATACATTTATATATATATATATATATAGTATGTCTTGGCTGAACATAATGGCTAAATATATGCTCCATGTATAGCCAGCCACACAGTGGGATCAGGATCAAGACTTGGTTTATTGTTGTTGTTGTTTTGGTGACTGTGTTATAAGCTTTAATTGAAACTTTCCAATTTCTGTGGATGTTTAGGATCGGAGAAAAGACATTTGTTGAAGGCAGGATTCTGATTCCAAACAGCACATATCCCTGAGGAATTGGTGGGCAGCTTTGGGTGAGCTCCTTGATTCACTGCTAAATCTCCAGGGAAGCCAACTTTAACAGCTCTGGAAAAGGATACTACACCACAAATGCATGTTAAATAATGATTGCAGGGGCTGTGCATGTAGGAGAGAGAGAGTGTGATGTAAAGATTGCAAAGGATGGACTCGGATCAATCTGGGCTTTGTATAGGCAGAGACTAAAAAAGAGAGGATGATAACACGGAGACGATGGAGACGAATATGGGATTTGGTTTTGTTGTAATCAGACGGGTGGGTTCTCCTACAAGGTAGGTAAAACATTGTGAGACTTGAACTCACTTGTGTTCGTATCGATGATGCATAAGTCGGAAATTGGTAGTCGGACGCTCTTGGATTGGCGGAACCCTCCCCCCCCCCCTTTTTTTTTTCAATTCTATTTTATGAAATTGACTATATGAGTGTATGACATACCTTTCTTTTTTTAGTTCAAACTTCAAATATAAAATATCAAAACTTGCTAAATAAGCCTAAATTGAAGACCGTATAGTGCATACACATTAGTTTGCACTGGCCTGCAAATCAAGTTTTGCTGATTTGCGGCTCTCGTCTCTCTTCGGTTTTATTTGGATGGACTTTGCCATTTAGTGCATTTTAATTTTGTAATTATTTTTCTATATTTTATAATTTTATCCTAATACTATAATTTTATTATCTAATAATATTAATTATTATATATTTTTATAATATAAATAATACACATATATTAACTCTTCTAATTTGATATGTGACAGTATTCTATTCAATAATATATATATATATATATATATATATATTTACGAATTTTCAAAATTCTACAATTTAATTTCTTCACACCCACTTCAATCCAAAGAAGCAAAGAAGCATCCAGCCCAAAGACTACCGCATAGTTCACATTGCTAGTTACGGTCAATGTTCCGTTGACCGAACTGAACTCAAGCTCGAATAATATAAAAAAAAGAGAAGGGTATTAGAAGTTAATGAAATAAATATAAATAAATAATACCCTCAATAAAAAGTAGATTTAACTTCTTTGTTTGTTACATATATATATATATATATATAATTCTATAAGTATAATACCAAAACATATAATAAATTTGCAATTTTGGGTTATTTTCGATTCAAACGGGATATTGCGTTTTGGTACAGTATGATTTGGTCAGTTTGCCAAATCATCCCAAAATATGTTTGTTGAAAATAAAATAAAATTATTTTATATTTAATTTGAGGTTGTGTGTTAATTTTTTTAATTTATATTTGATAAACATATCAATAATTATAATATATTTTTATATTTGATAAATTTAAAACTTGGTTCAACAAGTAAAAATTTGTTAAAACAAATATAAATCTATCAAACTATTCGAGTTTGACTTATATTCAACTGCATTCAAATTGGTTCAAACTCAACTTAATTAATGATCAAACAAGCTTAAATATAATATTAGAAGTTTGATAATATTTGAAATAAATTTAAGCAGTAAATATTCAACTCAACTCGACCCAGTGAATTATAATCCTATTCGTACATGAGAGAAGCATTTGGTTTGGATATTTAATTGTTCAAGTCCGGTGAGGAAAAAATGGTTTTTATAAATATATTTTAGTTACTAAAGGTACAACCCTATGGGCAAAAAAATTATTGTACAAACGTATAATTCTGAATTTTTACCATGAGCAGCTTTATAAGTGTGTATGCAAGGATAATTTGTTGTTGGATTATTCAAATTTGATGTTTTTTTTGTATTATTATTTTAATTCCAAGTTTCCTTTTAATTATTATATAATAAATACTTGTTTCACCAACTATTGTAATTGAATTATTAGTACTACGCATGATCTTTTACATATTTGTTTAAAGCAACGCGTCATAATTAGCATCTCTTAACTATATTCTCAAAAATTAATAGATATTTTTATTTATATTTATATATAAAAAAAAGACTTATTCAAATCATATTCTTTTAAAATAATATCAGATTCTCTATTTTTCTGTTTTCCTAGATTGATTTTTTCTTTTTTAAATATGGTATTCAAAAAATGGTTTAAATCTTTTATTTTATTTATTTTCCAAAATAATTTTCACCTGCCACCATGTGTATCTAATAATAAATATTGACGATCTTAAGAATAATAAAATAAAAAATAAAATAGATCATGAAATAGATGATTTTAGAAAGAAAAAAATCTGAAATCATTAACAAGAGACCATAAATACTCAATATTCAAGATTAAAAAGTTATTTGTGTATAAAATTTATTGTCTATATTTTATTTATTTATGATTAATATGGGTCTTTATAAAATAGTAGGGAAAAGAATAAAAAGATTCTTGGATTTTTCAAAGACGACACAGATTTACACAAATATAAAGGTTTTAATAATTGATTTATTGGGTGGAGAATTAGGGCAGATTAGAACAATAAATATTAGTTAATCTTCAACAAATGAATTATTATATTAGGAGTTCAATAATTTTTGCAGTCGGTTTAAATTCCAATCATGATATATTAATGTTATTCCTGAATCTTCGATTTATTTTTATTTTGTGATCATTGGAGTATAGTGAAATTTTATACTTCTTGGAAAATCCAAAACTTAATTAACATTAATTCTTAACGATCTATTTAATTATTACTTAATTATTAATCAAACACAATAATATTAAACTATTAATATTAAAATTATTTAATAATTATACATAATTTTGATAATTACTTTGCACCAACTAGAACATTTCATACTACAACTTTTGATAAAATCTCATATAACATAAACTTTTACAAATCATACAAAAATGTATTCCTTATCTCATAAATGCTGGATTCACACTTATTGAAGAGTAAAGATCCAACAAATTAGTAGGGTTCAAAGTGAGTAACATGTTGTATTTTTAAGATTGAATTTTGTATTTGAATAAATTGAAATATAGAGTTACAGGATTCACGGAAACCTAAATCAAACTGAAATCATAATTATAATTACTATTAATCCCAAGAATGATGTGAAGTCAAAATATACTTAATTCAATTTCAACACATACAATATATATATATATTCTAATTTTTTTTTTTAAAATCATGATCGAGTTATGTATAATTTTAAATTTTTATGAATAAAATGAAAGTACAGTTTATTATTATACATTACTAGTGTGAGACCTGTGCGATGCATAGAAGATATTTTTTCTTTATATTTTGTAATATAAGCATATATTCAAGTTATATGATATATTGTAGAAGGTGTGAATTTATAATTCAGTGACTATTTTTTTGTATATTCAGTAAAAATTTGTTTTAATTTTATTTTTCTGTATTTTCTAATTAGAATTATTAGAATTGTTTATGTTCATAAATTCATAAGCATAATATCCACAATTTACATAAGGTTGAATCAATATATATATTTGTGCAGATCTCGTAAAAATTACAAATTACACAATCAAATTAGGGACAAAAATATTAAGCAAATTGCAATTAAATATAATATATCACAAAAATTTGATATTAGGTAGAAATAAATACTTTGAAAGCTAATGAAAAATCGAATAATGATTGTACGTCGAAATAATTAGCAGATCTCAACAAAAAATCGCAAGAACAATCAAACGAAAAATAAAAGAGATGGACGAACTTTTTTGTTTAAAAATAAGAAAGAAAAATAGTTAAGAAAATAAAATATGTTTATGATAAATTGAAAGCAACATATAAATAAAAATCTAAAAATAAAATAAATCTAAAAATATTTTTTTTGAAGAGTGTAGGCTTGCGACAACTAAAATAGAGCATATATGATGATATTTGTCTTACCATTTATTTTCTCAAGAAATAACACGCAAAAGACTTAAAGGGAAAGGAGAAAAAAAAAGAGACATTATAATCTTGATAAATATATAAAAACAAGAGACAGACAAAATTGAGAAATAATTTTGAAGTACGATAAGATCACGTTGGGTGATTTTAAATAACTGATAGCTTAATTGTAGAAAAATTATTAACGACTTTCCACAATATAATGAAACTACAATGTTGTACGGTTCCTAACAAATATTCCAATGTTAATTTCTTATTTTGAATATATTATGAATTAACAAAAATTTCTTAAAATTCGAATTTATTTATGTTGAACAACAGAAATTAAGCAATAATCCCGAAGTTGTTGATATTAACTATTCAATTAAATTTTAGTAATTTATCATAAAAGAGTTCTATAAATAAATATAGTTTATATTAATAGGGTCGAAATTTAGGCGGGAAAAAAAATAAAAAAAAATTACTTATACATATATAGATAATTGTTTCGCAAATTTGATAACATCATGTTGTTTTAGTTGGTTTGATAAAATGATTTAAGAAAATCGAATCATATATTTATTAGATTTCATATATTTTTTGAATTTCAGAATTCAGTAATTTGATTAATATTTGATAAAATATATAGTTTCGAATCATATATTAAATGGAACAGTATATTTATCTTGATATCATCTCATTTTGAAACACCTAAATTTATGGAATAATTTAGATTTTGAAATCGAATTAAATTTTATAGAATAAAAATGTCCTATTTTAATTTAATAATAATATAGTTATTCCACATTAAGTAATGAAGTTTAGGCGGAAAAAAATTGAAAAAAAATTATTTTGTTTTTGAATGGGTCTCCTGTAAAACAGTTGCACGTGTGACACGATTTAAGGTATTACTTATGTAATTATAAAATTTTACTTGTTTAACTATAAAATATCACTATTTTTTAAATAACTAACCAGCAGTAATACACTTTAATAAATAGTGATACTAACAAGTAATACCTTACATCGTGTCACACATGCAACCGTTTCAAAGAAGTTTTTGCGTTTGTTTATATATATATATATATATAGATTGTAATTACATGTCTTTGTTTATTTATTACTTTAACTTTTTAACTATATTTAATCAAAAAATACTATTGTCCTAATTATCTTATTAAAACGTCAATTAATAGCTGAATTTCAGTGTCAAATATAACTTCTTCTTTTTTTCAAAACAAAAATACTATTTAAAAAATATAATTTTTTTTCTAATAAAAATATTATTTAAAAAATTAATATAAAAAATATGACTTTTTTTGGAACACAGAATCTGAGCATTTAGTTGGAAATTGGACACAATAATCGAAGAATGTTTATATGGGGTCCTAAAGTCACATGTTTAGGAATTGCTTTTCCACATAGAAACAAAGAAAGATGAGGTGACAATAGAATTGCAATTACACTCTCTCATAAATGAAACAAACAAATTCATGCTCCCAACATTCAATTGTATACTTGTGCAAAATAAGAAAATTAAAATGTCTATTTTCATTTCTTTTTATTACAATCGATAGTTGATAAAAAAAAAATCATGAATTTAATAAAGTTACGATAATGATAAATTAATTTTAATTAAGATAATAAAAGAAAATGAACAGAGAGAGAGAGAGAGAATAGAACTTCCTACCAACCTATTTCTAAACTATATTACCTGAGAACTATTTTCTTGAAATATGAGAGGTGAGAGTTCAATATATTTTGGTGAGAAAATGAAAGTAAAATGAGAGAGAAAAACAGTGGGGAGAGAGATAGAGAGAGAGAGAGACCTTTGTGTTGTTTTGAGTTTATAAAACCATGTGTGTGTGTGTGTGTGTGTGTGTGTTTATTCTGTAAACAGAATTCACATGAGTTGATTGTAATGCATGAATCGGTTGGGCAATGCATTCAAGCAAGACAAAAATTGTCATTTTAAATAATATATATATATATATATATATATTAACAGAATAATTGATAGGTTAGGCCGCCGAGTCCGTGATTCAGTGATGGATTGGATTGGCTTTGGAATCATGCAGCCCACTAATTTAGTGGGCCCGCCCATCTTACACCGTTAAAGATTGGGTTTTGATGGACTTTGGGTCGGCCCGCTCCACCGGCCCATTCTGATAGGGCCAGCAGAAAACAACATCAATTACCAATATTGTCAGAACTCATAAAATTGTCATCGCTTTCCATATTTATACCATACCTACACACAGCACCTTAACTGGCTCGTGATGCTGCAGAAAAATCATTGTTGAGCACTTCACATCACACACATTTATGTGTTTTTTTATGTGTGGATGTGTGTGTATACATACATACATACATACATATATATATATATATATGCAGCCCCCATCCATATGTAAACCATATACTCTCCACGGATATACTACTTGAAAACCACTAGTTTCATTTAATGCAAAGCATCCCACCATGTCAGAAATATGCGATCTTCAAATTCACATCAATGGCCAACATACATTCTTCCTCTCCGAGGTAATATAATGATACTATATATCTATATATATGTAAGTATACACACATAAGTGAAAGTGTGTGTGTGTGTGTGTGTGTGTGGTCCTGTTCTATATACCATCTTCAGTTTCAATTCAGACTAACTGGTCGATTGACTCTTTAATCCTTCTGGGCTGCAGAAAATCCTGTCGAAATATTCGGGGAAATTGAGAAAGATAATCAAGCAAGAAAAGCGAAGAACACAGATCAGAAACTCAGGCATCGAAATCGAGGATTTCCCAGGCGGGCCTGACGGGTTCGAGCTCGTTTCAAGATTCTGTTACAACGATGGCGGCATTCCCATTACTGTCTCCAACGTCTCCCTCCTCCATTGCTGCGCAGTGTTCCTCGGAATGACAGAAAAGGCTTCAAGATTCAATCTCCTGCTCCAAACAGAGGAGTTTCTAGAAGGAATTTTCTACTGGTCCTGGGCTGAAGTCCTCACCAGCCTCAAGAACTGCGAGCCCTTCCTCAATTTCGCAGAATCTTCTGGCCTCATAGAGAAGCTTCTCTGCTCCCTCCTTGCCAAAATTGCCCAGAATTCCGATGTGAATTTTCTCTCTCTTTCTTCCTCCTCCTCTTCTTCATCCCCAGAAACCGCCCGCAGTTTAAGCTCACCTGGCCCCACATCGAGAAAATCGTACGCATGGTGGTTTCAAGATTTGACCATTTTAAGCCCCAGAATCATAGAGCAGTTTCTCAAAGCATTAGGCTCATACGGAACCGATAACAACAACTTGGTCCTCACAAGATTTCTCTTACATTACCTGAAAACCGCCCTCCACGGAGGCAGTACCAAGCATGTTCCAACGGACTACGGCGGTTTGGCCGATACCGCCGTCCATGGGGTGGTTTTGATGGGGAAAACCGCTTTCTCCTGCAGAGGGCTGTTTTGGGTGCTGAGAGTGGTTTCTGGTTTAGGGGTTAGCCGAGAGAGCCGGGCGGCGCTGGAGCGGCTGATTGGAGGGGTACTTGATCAGGCAAAGCTGGATGACTTGCTGGTTTCCGGCGGGGGCAATGGAGGGGTATATGATGTAAATTTCGTGTTGAGATTGGTCAGATTGTTTGTGCATTACTATGATAAGATGTGTTTGGACAAGATGAAGAAGGTTGGAGAACTGATTGATATGTATATGGGGGAGATTGGGCCCGACCCGAACCTTAAAATCAGCAAGTTTCTTGGAGTTGCGGAGAGCTTGCCGGATTGTGCAAGGGATTCCTTTGATCAACTCTATAGAGCAATTGACATTTATCTTCAGGTGATGATCTACTTTAATTTTCTACCTTTTTTTTTTTTTTAGTCAAATTATTATATCTTCTTTTTCATTTTATAGAGATAATGCATTTATGATGTGGGCTTTATTTTTTATCTATTTTTGTGGGGGTGGAAGACAAATGCATGAAATTGATGAAGAAGACAAGTTTGGTGTCATTTTTCCTGACTTGGAATTGTGATACCAATAATTTCAAATGAATGTTTTAAGTTTCCCAAGAATCTGCTGCTAACTTTTCACTCTCTCTAAAATCTAGGCTAATTTTGAAGTCAAAAAGTGCTTTCAATCTTCTGCAGTGATTAAGCATTAAGCTTTGATTTGGATTCTTGATTCTGTGTTTAAGCTTATAAAAAATGCTAATTATTCTGTGCCAGGATGGGGGTATTTAGCATTTAAGTTATATTAATTAATGCAGAATGTGTTTTGTCTCTTCTTCTTGTGACTTGTGCCTATAGCTACCTGTGAATACTACAAGTGGTTAAGCAGGTACTAATTGTCATTATCTACACAAAACAAGTGGCATAATATTCCATCAGTCATGTTAATAGCTTTGTCTTCCTCTAATTAAAAAACTCCCACAATTCATAAATTATTGCACTTTCTTCATTTATTTCGTCGGTATATCGGATTATCATAATTTCCTCTCTCTCTCTCTCTCTCTCTCTCTCTCTCTCTGCATCAAGAATTGAACAGTAATGAATCACGGGACCCATCTAGTATAATTTCTTGATTATCAAAGTACGTACATGTTTGTATCTATATGCTTGCCACTTGATTAATCAGCATGCCGTGAAGGGTAGGTATCAGGTAGACGATATTAAGACCTCCCTGCTATTTTTCCCAGAAACAAAGATAACATTTATATATATACATATTGGATGCTTGCGTTGATGACAGATCATCTATATATCTTCATCCTTGCAGTCTCATCCATCTCTCTCTCTAGAAGAAAGATCAAGATTGTGTAGATGCCTCAACTACCAGAAACTAAGCCTGGAAGCCTGCAAAGACCTAGCGAAAAACCCCCGGATACCTCCAAGAATTGCAATTCAAGCACTGGCTTCGCAGCATTCAAATGTACAACAAACTTTCGATGATTATAATGATGATTCAGGCAACAATAAGTACATTACCACCAACAACAATTATCAGTTGGTGGTGTACAAAAACGAGGATGAATGTAATAATCTAGAGACGGAGAGCTCAAGTGAAGACAAGGAAGAGATGAGAGTGAACCTGGAGAAAATGCAGTGGAGAGTGGTGGAACTGGAGAAGGTGTGCAGAGAAATGAAGGGTCAAATGGCAAGAATGGTGAAGCTTGCCCCTCAACATAATAGACCCCTGCCCAGATTGTGCTGACCTATGTTTGTTACACATACTTTGTTGCTTTTATTTGTTTGTTATACTTTGGTTTTCTGGAAAGAGAGCCTAGTTCCTGTCCATGTATTTTCTCCAGTCGAAAATTGTAAGTTTTTTTGTAAATTTTTTGGGATGCAGCTTCAAATCATGATGTGTTCTGTGTTAGCATGATATAAGCATTGCTCAAGCATTATCATGAACCATAAATAAGTACTTACCTGTATATTTCCCCAAAATCATAAGAGGAAAAAAAATACATTTTTCATGCCCTTCAACTTTCATTTTGAATCCTCGTTTTATTTTGTTTTATCAAGTCCGTGAAACTTATAGTTTTATTCGAGCAAATATAAAAGTTGGAGGACTTAATAGAACATGATATATTTCCTCCTCTAAAAAAATTGTCATATTTTAGGAACTTTTTATTTTGATCAATTTAACGAATGTACTTCCCAAAATCTATAAATTTACATTTTCATACGACATCTTTTATTTATTGTTTTATTTCATTCAATTATATATAACGTGTTTGCTTATGAAAATTCACTTTTTTAACTTTTGACCAATAAAACAAGACCTTAATTTCCAAAACAAAACTTTTTGTTGCAAAATGAAACTTGACTGCTTAATCCAATAGAGCAAAATATAAGTCTGGGGGGATTAAAAAAGCATTTTTGCAAGAAAAGAATTGAGAAGGCATTCTCTCATTTATATCTCAAATATAAACGATATGTTTATAACCTATCTCATTCAATTTTCCTAGAAGAAGGTGGAATTTCACTATTCATCACCTTCTTCTTTAGAAAACTAAAAGAAAGCTGATACAAGGATCTACCCAAAATTACAACACTTGTACTCCCACTTCCTACCCCTAGCTCTAAATTAAAGCATTCAATGAAAAAAATTACTATGGATCATATGCAGCGTACTAGTCAGATTCCCACAAGTTATACCCCAAAATTGACTGTAGGCCTATCAGCTGCTAGTCTGGACTGGTTGAGATCTGCATCCATCCTCTGAATCATGGGAAGTTGGAATTTTCCTCAAGGAACGGTATTGCAACCGAACATTTTCTCCAGTCTCAATAATCTTAAGCAAATACCTACATGAAAGCAGCAACATAAACAGTAAGCAAAACTATATGCGATCAACAGTGTTGTTGTTAAATGCTCGAAAAATAAATCCTTAAGCTTCCAAATCCAAATTAATTAATCTCATGTACAGGGTTATGTACCAGCCATTCAGACATTGTGAAGTTATTACGCCTTCCTTGCCAACAAGCTTATCAGGTGTCCGCCTGTTACCCTGCATTGTATACTCAATAAGATGTTTGCAAGAGAGATGAAATGATGACAAGAAAATAGGGAACAATTTTACCTTGATTACAACCTTCTCATTAACTGAGAAAGGATATTGTACACCTCGGTGTGACCCATTTTCTGGAGTAATATCACCATTCTCCTAAAGAAGAGCAGTAAATAAGAAAGCATATCTTGGCCAACTTATTTTTTGGATCGATTTGGGATAGATATGTTAGTAAGAGATACAGAAAAGAAGATCTCTACAGATCACTCAAATTCAATTTTCCAAGGAAACCTACTCATATCCCAACATGGACATGAATGCATTCCACTACCTTACTCAGGTCTCAACAACAATTACGTCATGCTTTCTGAAACTTTTACCAATGAAAATGTTTACATTTAAGAGCATAAATTATTTACTTTATTGATTCAATACCTGGATTCATCAAGAAAACTATTAGAATCGTACGATGCAGGTTGCATCTAAAAAATATGTCAATAAAACAACTTTAATACGAATCTACACTAAAGGGTTAATTATATCCATATTTTCTTTGAAATAACTAATTACACTCTCTCTTCCTTCATTATTACAAACCTCTCATGTCAGCACACCAAATGTATACAACTTCCCTTGTTTAGGTTTTAAATACTTATTCCAGCCAAAACAATTATGGCATCCTCACATACTTGCAGTCATTTTACCAACGAAAAATACCTTCGGTAAGAACTTAATAGGGGTCTTAAGTGTAACATATATATGGGGGGAACTACACTGAAACCATGTTGGGTAAGTATAGTCGACACAAGAAAAGAAAAGAAAAGAAAAGAAAAGAAAGAAAGAAAAGGCGGAAGAGGAGGTCATATGGGGCCATACTTGTTGGAGGCACGAGGCGCAAGGGGTGTTCTAGCGCCCGAGGCGCGCCTTTTTGACAAACACAGAAATTCTATAAAAAAAAACATTAAGAATAACTAAAATAAAGAGAAATCTTTCATTTCTAAGCTAAGATAAGCATCAAACACAAAATAACTATACAAACTAATCATCACTATTATAATCCTTCTCTTCCTCCACAGCATCATCATCATCAGTTGTTAAATCTTACTCCTCA
Organism: Caryopteris x clandonensis; assembly: GCA_028749325.2. Taxonomy (NCBI): domain Eukaryota; kingdom Viridiplantae; phylum Streptophyta; class Magnoliopsida; order Lamiales; family Lamiaceae; genus Caryopteris; species Caryopteris x clandonensis. The sequence continues at coordinate 7,227,988 of JAPYKT020000004.1, forward strand.
AATTCTTCTTGTTCTTTTTCTTCGTCACTTTCCTCTTCTCCATATTAAGTTTCTTCTTCACTCTCCCTCCTCTGCTTTTTTCTAACTTTACTCTAAGTTTCTAACTCAAAACCCTGATTATGTCAATCTACGATTATTAGACTGCGCTACACTATGTTGATCTATGATAATTAAGCTGCCATAAATTATGTCAATCTATGATTTAGGAAAGCAAAAATTAAGAAAAGAAAAGATTAAGGAAGTTGTCCTGTCAAGCTGTAATCCTTGTCCTAAGTTAAGGAAAGCTGCTGCAAATTATGTCAATCAGTAATTGACAGAAAATCAAATCCTTCCTTAAAAAGAAAAGTCAAAATTCGCCAAATAAATCGAGATTTAATCTCCTGGAATTAAGGTCCAAATCAAGCAGCAAGTTTGATTGCCCCTGCCATATATGTTGCCCAGAAATTGATCCATAACACTGCAGATAAATCTGAGACCAAAAAGCGCGCCTCAGGCGCGCGCCGGACGCAATTGCAGAGGCGCCGGAGGCGCTTAAGGCCTTTTGAACGCGCCTGCCTCCACCGCGCAGAGGCGCAGTCCTCCTAAATCTATGCGTCTCGCGCCTCGGGCGCGCCTCCTAATGGGGCTTCGAGGAGTCTACCCAAGTTGTGTCTTTTCATCCCATCTATTTACTATTTATTTATTTTTTTGGAGGGGGGTGACTAAATGGGTTATTAGTAGACCAAACTTAGAATTCATATCATGAAAGAGGAAACCACAAAGAGGGAAAGGAATTGGTTATGTAGCTATTTCAGATGGTAAGAATTCTCATAAAATTGATCCATTTACATGTTACAACAACACTGATCCACACACATTAGCACAATGATATCATATAATGTACCAAATCACCGCAAGGTGCAGGCAGACAAACAGTTAATGTCTTTACCCTGTGCTCAGTTGCTTCCTTCCTGCGTTTCCGTAGAGCTGCATTATGAAATAGTCTGCGATCATCCTCCTGTTTGACTGCTTGAGCAGCTGCTCTCAAAGCTGTATACACATCAGAAGGAAGTGACCACCATGAACAACAAAGGACATGAGAGGTGTAGAAGATTTGCAGAACATACTAAACCGTGTGTGTGTGTGTCAGAGAGAGAGAGAGAGAGAGGGATTATGTTACATGACATAAATGACCAGGCATTACCATGATTAGGGATCAAAGACCCAGCCTCAATTTCTGCATTGCAGATTGTGCATTTGGACTGTAATGGCACAAATAATGACGGTCATAATAAATTCTCACAAGTACAAGCCAAATACTTCAGTGTGCTGTTTTCAGAAGAAATTAGTTGAGCTTGTACCAAGAAAAAAAATAAAGGAGCTCATTGGTCTAATAGCTCTTGCCTTAAATTTTACAGTGTAACTAGGTCCTTCTACAGAACTTTAAGAATCAAAACATGTTTTTAGAGAAATTAATAGAACCTTCTCTTCCACTCCTGCTTCTCATACTCTCATATAAAATGAAATGCTTAATGCAGTTATTTCCAGTAGCCAATTGGCAAATGTTGAGAGATGAAAACAACCTGAAGCAGGAACAATAGATCTATATCACTATAATGAGCAGTTGCCTACAACTTCTCCACAAATGACACATGTATCTTAAAAAAATCAAATAAGCAGACAATTATGTTTTCTTATCTCTTGATAATTGTATGCTATCATTGCTTAGCAAAGATGATCAGGATTTATTTCATAATTCACTAGTGCAAAAACTAAAACTTGTAGTCTAGTAGTTTCTAAGCCCTAGTAAGCTCGCGATATGTTTTATAGTTTTTGGCAAGCGCTTAATTTTAATCAAGTTATGGAAACCAATAATGTTCTGTACCAATGAATTAATGAGTACCCCAGTAAATTGAAACTACCAATATCTTTTATAATTTCCTTGGTTGAGCAAAACATTGGTTTTCAAGATTGTTTGAATTTCCTAGACTAGAATTTGTCCATTTCCATTTGCACCACAATACACTAACGTATAGACCTGACGTCCCTCATAAAATAAAATATAATCTTAATGTCACTTCGTTTAACGAGATCGCTAGGAGGTGCACTGCAAAACCAATAAGGCAATTTGTAGCAAAGAGAAAACTGCATATTTGTCAAGCATTCATACAGTTTCTCAAACAAAAATGGAACCAGCATTTGTGCAAAGGGAGACGACCAGTTGATTGATAGCGTTGTCCAGAGTTTCTGCTCAAAGAAGTTTACGCTAATATCATTAAGAAAAAATTCTATAATTGAAGGCTTAATAAGTTCTTGTGACTTAAGTATTTCTTTGCATTGAGAGAGAGAGAGACACACCATTCTTCAGCCTCGTTGTCTCTACACAATGACTTAGGTTAGAGAGCCGAGATGAAAGAAAACAACAGTTACTAGGAAATCAAGTATGGTCATGATTTTGGCAGATGGCTATATACAGGCTAGTGTTAAGTTGGAATAGAGCCCACCGAAAAGTAAATGAATGCAGTTGCTTTTTTCATAGGACTTTTTTTCGCACTGCAATGAAGACTGCTGCACTCCTGCTCCAGCAACTAGAAAATATTCGATTTCATATAGATACCTCCGATTTCAGTTAACATGTAAAGTGCAGCCTTACAAGAGGCCCTAGCTACCTATTGCAGAGAAGATAAGTTGCAATCCAATAACGTGTCAACCAAGACCCACATCAAAAACAAGTTATAAGCCATTCGTGATACAGTATTTCTCATTTATGCTTCTCGCTATAGGTCGTGAATAACGTCAGAACACAAGCAGGAGAGAGAAAAAAGAAATCCAAAGATCACACATCGGCTCCACTTACTGTTTCAATGACTTTTCTCAGCATAAGACCGCCAAATGAATGCCCACAAGAAACTAGCATAGCATCCTCAAGGAATGCACCACTGGAGAATCCTCGATTTAAAACAGAAAATTTAGTATACAGATTTAATATGGAGGGCCATAGAAAAAGAAAAGAAGGAAACACGTAAATTTAAATCATGCTTATGATAAACTAGTAAATTGTTTAGCATACCATATACAGAAGCAATGGCTTTAGATTAGTATTCAGAAAAGGATACGTTTAACAGCATAAGAAGATGGCTAACAATCTCACTGGAATTATACGAACTATAGTTGTCAAGTGCCCAAGATGCACCGAAGTGCATAGCTTGTGCTGGATCTTAAGCACAAACTGACATATTGTTCATATATCAACAGAGAAAAAATTAGAAATTGTGTTTAAATTGGTATTATCTTCTATTACCCTACCTTGAGCCTCTAGAAAAAACACACCAGGCACACAAAGGCATGCATTTACTTAATTATGGGGAACTTAAGCATGCACCTTTTGCGCTTTTTAGAAACTATTATTGTGAAAAACAAATGCATAAAGAATTTCAGTGGCACCATGAGAACTCGAATCTTTCAGATCAGCAACCGCTCAATCATATTTGACAACTAATTAATCATATTAGGTTCTTTCATGAAAAACAAACATAAGTTTCAGGTTTCCCCTTGATAAGCACAGTATGATCATTTAAGCAACTTGATACTAGCAAAAATCTAGAGATATAAATAGTTTTCCTCCTCCCTTCATCCTCTGGAAGGTTATGAAACAAAACAATTTAGTAAATTCCAATCATGCACCTGATTGTCATGTTTAAATGACAGCCAACTCAGATAAAAATGATAGCTACAAATTGGAGAGCAAAGCTGCACGAAGACTCCTAAAACTTTTCATAATATTACCATGAAAAAGAAACTCGCCAACTCAGTAAAGAAAGTAAGAAGATGTGGACTTTTCTGAGTGCTACTGCAACTGAAAATGGCAAGCAAAGAGACCAGAATATTCTTTGCCTATCTTATCCATTTAGTATATTCAACTTACTTTTCAACTCACACATTGGAAAAGGGTAAATCATAGACATGTATAGAATTTTATCGATAAAAATTAACCATCTGAAATAAAAAGAAAAGAAACAGTATAGATGCAAAGCTATGTCACTTACGATAGGGGATCTGACAGAACACTTCTCAATGATGGTTCCCTGTTCAAATTATCTGCAGGTATCTGTTATCCAAAATAAGACATCATGGCATGTTACTGCAAATTGTGTAGACTGCAGTCTTCTAGAAAATTGACATAGAGATTTAAAACTATAGACAATTGAAAGGAAAAGTCAATCCATCCCAAAACAGATCATCTCGAATCAACATGGATAAAGGGAAAAGATGTCAAGAAATCAAAACTGGCAAACATTGAATAGAACACATACTATCTGACAAATTATTATTATTATTATTATTATTATTATTATTATTATTATTATTATTATTATTATTATATCATTTCATAGTGGATATATTAATTGAGTATCTTAGCAGAAAGTTGAAGTATTGAATAAAATATTAGCACTGGATATTCAGCGATAGAAAATCAGAATTTAACAACCAAAAAAATTCAGCCAATATGTGTTTAAACATTGACAAGATAAGGTTTTCTGGGACAAGAATATCATTAAATCTGCCAAAAAAGTAGTAATTGACTAATTGTTTTTCTCTTGAAATTAGTCACTTTGAAGAATCCACAAAGAAGTGCTCACATAATCAGTATGGATACACAACACTTCTTCCTCGGCAGAAAGGTCATCCATAAACTGGCTAACAGATACTGGCACGTAGCTTTGAGGAATCACATGCCCTGCTGCTGCAATGGCAGTGCAGTCCAATATTGCATTGCCTTGTGGCATGAGCTTAAATGCAAGTGACGTCCTAGATGAACAAGGTCAGTCTCTGCTGAAGAAAATCACATGCGATAAACAAACATCTTTCAACCAAAGTATATACCTTCCACCACTTGCAGGGATCGTAAGATTATCAGACATGGTTCGATATGAAGCAGCAGGTCGAAGTCCTGCAGTGGTATGGCTGAGAGCCTTCCCTGTAAGCAGTAAAAGGTCCCCAGGAGCCAAGCTGCCATCTGCTTGGTACCAACGACCATTGGGGTCACAAACCTATGGTTGGCAGAATGAACAGCTCATACAGGCAGAATATCTAAAGTTGAATGTATGATAAGATTCAAGACAAATTGGCTCAATACATTGAATCAAAGAAGATATTAAAAAGACAACAACATTCTTGCTGAGAAACTAAATAAGTGCTCAAATCAGACCATAAAGATATAAAGAACTATACCTGAAGACCAGGGGCATCAGAGGACATCAACATTAACAAGCCCTTCTCCACTTCACAGCTCGATCCAAGCTTCCCTCCTACAGCTGCACCTTTTCCTTGTTGTGAGGATATCTGGGAGAATGTGGCAACAAGAATTGATGAAGATGCCTCATTAGCGGGCAATGGGCAATCATCAAGCAAGTGATTGAAGACACTGCATAAAATGGAATATTTCAAGAAGTCTCCACAAAGACAGAGCAATATAAATGTTGTACAGTGAGGCATCAAACAACAATAAAGGTGGGAGGGAGGAAGGGAGAGGGGGAGAGATAGAGAGTCCACTGTTCTTACTCGCTTCGCAGACGAAGATGTCTTGCTATAGCACATAAAACAGCACGAGCAGCCCTTCCCATGCATCTGAAAATGTCAGTCATGCACGGAGGGGATGAATCTACATCTTCTAAAGGCCTGTGCAAAATCGGTAATGTCAATGTTTCAATTTGAAAAACATAACGATTTTGTCTGATGGACATGAAAAGAGTTAACTAATGTAACGTAAGTTCAAACAAAGAGTTTTAATTCGAAATGAAAATTCATCAGCTAGTACGGAAGAGAAATGTAAAGTTACCCAGGATTAACTAATGGGAAAATGTGGGATTAATACCATCAATGCTAGAGCACTAAATCATTGAGATAGTGCAATATCATATTCTATCCTTCTTGATTATAAAAGCATGAGAATGTAAATAAGGAGGTTACAGCTGCTACTATCATTTCAATAGTCAATTTTTTTAAAAGCTCGTCTAGCCAGCTAATGAAAGACTTATGTTTATGGGTTGAACTCAGAAGGCAAGACATTGATAAGTCTAGAGCTTACCCCAGGCAAAAGGAGAATAATTTGGCTGCATTATATACTAAGAATGAAAACTTGCAAAGTAGATGACCAATTTAAGACTAAACAGTATACATGGATTTCAGAAAACACAGGGTAGACACTCATAATCTCAGAGAACTTCAACATAATCATATAAATCACTCCAGCGTAGCTTCCATCAACTCATATATAAGGGCCCTCAAGACGTTCCTAGGCAGTGAATCATTTACTGAAAAATTGCTACGGTCCCCAGCGTAACACAATCCAACTCCTCAGTTTCACAACTAAAAACTCCTTTTTCCTTCTTAAATTTACTTATATACTGCCAGGGTAAGTACGTAGCAGTAACTGAGAGAATAAACAAACATCCCAGATGATTAACAAAGAAAGTGAAAAAAATAACAATAGAAAAAAAAAACTTAAATTACCTTCCGGCCCTGTAGGTATAAACCCCCCGGCCGCCCTTCCTGGTGCGAAAGTAGAGGCGAGCAGACTCCAGGGCGCAGCGGAGCAAGGCAGCATCCTCAGAGCTGAGCTCAATGACGGCGGCGTTGTGGCGCATGAGGGAAGTGGACAAAGCGTCCACGGCTCTTAAGTAGGGAGCCATGGGGGCTCCATCGTAGGGCAAAATGTCGGAGAGTCGAATTCTGCAGGGAGCCTCGAGAGAGAGAGGCAAAGGAGAGGGCAGGAGGTGATTGTGACCGTGGTTGTGGGGGGATCTAATAGCAGCAATAGGCGCAGAAGTCGCCGGAGGATTGCCGTGATTCTGATGCTGATGCATCATCATCGTCACCATCGATCATTATTTTTCTTCTTTCTTAATGTGATACAGCATAAATACAAAAAGGGGATTGGAAAGTTGTCGGGATAGTATAGGGGAATTTGGGGTTTGGGGAGGTTTAGAGCCTTGCCTGGTTTTAGGAAATGGTGCTAATGAAATTTACGAAATACAGAAAAAATGGAAAATTGCACCGACTCCTTTCTATCTGTATTTTTATTTTATTTTTTATGACAAAGAAATATACATCCACTATTTAGAAATAGTATTTTTTTATGCGCAACTCTTTTTAATTTGTTGCCTACTGACAATGATAAAAGTTACTAATTGGTTAAATATTTAGTGTCATACAATCATCTTTAAATTGAATTCGGAAGAGATCCCGAGCGTGGGTGTGGCCCCACTTGATCATCCATCGATGAAAAATATTTAATTATATTATAAGTGTTTTAATATTTATGCTAAAATTAATATCATACTAATCCAATATAAAATAAATAATAATTAAATCTCTTCACTTTGTTAGTGGTCAACTTTAAAAATTAATTTATCACTCATCGAAAATGAATTTTGAAAACCAACTATAATTATTTATTCGAGACGTGGATTAGTTATATGTTATTTAATTTCTTCAAAATTAAATATTAAACTACTAAAAATATTGTTCAAAGTAAATTTCACACCTACTTAATAAATTAATTTTCCAACAATATACATCTTACATGTATATAGAAAAAAATTTAAATGCATATTTTATATTTTATTACAATATTTAATATATAAGTTGTACATGCGAACAGCCTACAATTTTTTTAATTATTTTAATATATTATATGTGAAAATAAATTAATAACTAAAAAGTTATTTGTTATATTTCAAAAATACTTTTATTTTAAATTGAAAATTAATGGTAAAAGGATATATATATTATATTGCTCTCTTGTTATCTATATCTATTTACCATGTAAATATTTTTTTGTTTTTTCTTTCACCCAATTGTAAATCAAGGTAAATTTTTATTTATATTTACAAACCTGGTGCGCGGACACGTTGTTATGTTGTCACTCTTCTATTAACCAAACTGAATAAGTAAATCTATATATATACTAATATGACTGATTCAATATATAAAATTAGTTAATTAATTATTTTAATATAAAATATGGTATTATTAAATAAACTAATTTTCTAATTGAGTTATTCAATCCTTTTTTTGAGTTCTGTGCTTAAATATTTATGTTGGTTTGAATACTGGTAATTTTTTGAATTATTCTTGGTTGTTAACATATGATAAAGAATTAATCAATTTTTAAAAATAGATATTTTTTTATTATAATTTATATTTTGTTAAATATTTTATTAATAAATAAAGCAAGAAATAAATAATAATATATTTTAAGATAAGATATAGATATATATATATATATATATCTATATATATATATAAAAACAAAATAATTTTTTTTCAATTTCGTTTTCCCGCCTAAACTTCATTACTTATTTAGAATAATTATATTATTATTAAATTAAAATTAGACGTTTTTATTCAGGAGATTTTGATTCGATTTCAAAATTTAAATTATTCCACAAATTTAGGTGTTTCAAGATTAGATGATATCAAGATAAATATATTGCAATATTTGATACGTGATTCAAAATCTAGATATTTTTCGAATATTAATCAAATCACAAAAATATGAAATTCAAAAAATATATGAAATCTAACAAATATATGACTCAATTTTCTCAATTTATTTTATCAAACAAAATATATATATATATAATTAAAATGACTTTTTTAAATTTAATTTTTTCGGCCTAAATTTCAACCATATAAATTTAAAATTATATATATTTATGGAACTCTTTTAAGATACAACAATATATATATATAAACAAAATGACTTTTTTTCAATTTCGTTTTCCCGCCTAAAAACTTCAATACTTATTTAGAATAATTATATTATTATTAAATTACAATTAAACATTATTATTTTGGAGATTTTGATTCCATTTCAAAATATAAATTATTCCACAAATTTAGGTGTTTCAAAATTAGATGATATTAAGATGAATATACTGCAATATTTGATACATTATTTGAAATCTAGATATTTTTTCGAATATTAATCAAATCATAGAAATATGAAATTCAAAAAATATATGAAATCTAACAAATATATTACTCAATTTTCTCGATTCATTTTATCAAACAAAATATATATATATATAATTAAAATGACTTTTTAAATTTTATTTTTTCGACCTAAATTTTAACCATATAAATTTAAAATTATATATATTTATGGAACTCTTTTAAGATTCATTATTAAAATTTAATTGAAGAGATTAATATCAACAATATATATATATATATAAACAAAATGACTTTTTTCCAATTCCGTTTTCCCGCCTAAACTTCATTACTTATTTAGAATAATTATATTATTATTAAATTAAAATTAAACATTTTTATTTTGGAGATTTTGATTCGATTTCAAAATCTAAATTATTCCACAAATTTAGGTGTTTCAAAATTAGATGATATCAAGATGAATATATTGCAATATTTGATACATGATTCAAAATCTAGATATTTTTTCGAATATTAATCAAATCATTGAATTATGAAATTAAAAAAATATATGAAATCTAAAAAATATATGACTCAATTTTCTCGAGTCATTTTATCAAACAAAATATATATATATATAATTAAAATGACTTTTTAAAATTTTATTTTTTTGGGCCTAAATTTCAACTATATAAATGTAAAATTATATATATTTACGGAAGTCTTTTAAGATATATTAAAATTTAATTGAAGAGATTAATATTAACAATCTTCAGGATTCGCTTAGTTTCTCTTGTTCAACATAAATAAATTCGAATTTTAAATTTTTTTTGTTAACTCATAATATATTTAAAATAATAAATAAATTTATTAGGGACGTGAAATCATTTTAGTTTCATTATATTATAAAAAATCATTAATAATTTTCCTATAATTAAGCTATCAATTATTTAAAATCACCCAATCATATGGATAAAATCTGATTTTGTCAAATATGAAATTAAATTTTCAACAATCTTAGCATAATTCAAAATCATTTCTCATTTTTGTCTCTCTCTCTCTCTTTTTTCTATGTATTTTATCAAGATTATTACTAAATATTTTAAGGTCTCTCTTTTTTGTTCTCTCTCCTTTTGAAATCTTTTGCATTTTCTATTTTGAGAAAATTAGTCATAAAAGCCTACACTCTTCAAAATATTATTTTTAGATTTTTTTATTCACCTGTTGCTTTCAATTTATCATAAACATATTTAATTTTCTTAACTATTTTTCTTTCTTATTTTTAAACGAAAAGTTCGTCCATCTCTTTCATATTTCGTTTGATTATTCTTGTGATTTTCTGTTGAGATCTGCTAATTATTTCGACATATAAGTACCGTGCGATTTTTCATTAGCTTTCAAAGTATTTGTTTCTATCAAATTTCAAATTTTTGTAATATTATTACATTTAATTAGCAATTTGCAAATATTTGTGTCCTTAATTTGACTATGTAATTGGCAAATTTTACGAGATTTGTACAAATATTTTTTTTTCTTTAATCTGCGATGTCGCTATTTTTTTAAATTTAATTTGGTTCAACCTTCTATAAATCGTGGATATCATGCTTATCAATTTATGAATGAGCCTAATTCTAATAGAAGAAAAGATAAAACATAAAATTACAATAAATTTCTACTCATTATACAAAAAAATAATCACTGAATTACAAATCTACACCTACTACAATATACCATATAACTTGAACATATGCTTATATTACAAAATATAAGAAAAAAATATCTTCTGTGCATCGCACAGGTCCCACACTAGTATATATAATAGCAGAATTTCACCCATTTATAATAACATACGTTTTGCCTGCCTTTTTTGTTTACAAAAATAGTAAATGTAATTTTATGATTTTATTAATTTTTATATTTATTATAATATTAAGAATAACTATTGTTGTTAAGATTTTTTAGAGAATTTGGTGATTTGCTAAAATATAGTTGTTGCTAAGGTTTTTGTAGGAAATTTTGTGATTTGCTTTATAGTAAATCTTGCATATAATATATATAATATATAATATATAAAATAACTTTACCAATATATATATATGTGTGTGTGTGTTTTTTTTACGTCTTTTTCATTCACAAAAATAGTAATATTATTTTTTATAATTTTATATTTATTATAATATTAAGAATAATCGTTGTTGTTAAGATTTTTTAGAGAATACAATAATTTGATTTGTTTTATAGTAAATATGACATACAATATATAATATATAATATATAAAAAACCTATATCAATCTATATATATATATATATATATATATATAAAGAGAAGTACCAGCTAAAATAAATTTCAAAATTTGGATATGTTTTTTTTAGACCATATATAATATCTTTTTAATTATTGAACAATATTATTATAGTAAATAACTAATTTATCCGTAAATTAAGAAAGTTAATCTCACACTAAAAAAATAAAGAATATTATTTTTCTTATATTGGAATTTTTGTAGGTTGGGAAATGTAGTTGATTTATTAGATTTTACCTATTATATAGTTATATGATTTATCTATAATATTTATATATCTTATCATAATCATGCTACACATATAAATTATTAAACATAATTATATAGTTTTTAAAAATATTAATTTTATGTATTTTAAATTTAATAGTATTATATTATGAAATTATATAAAAATAAATTTATAAAAAAATTAATATTTGCGTGAAGAACATACTAGTTAATAAAGGATAAGGAAGCGAAATATAAATTGAAGAGGAAAACGTATCTTTTGTAATTGTAACAAACTAATGGCACCTATCACATGGCCGCACCTACATAGATGCCGATTTTGGGAACATTGGTTACAGCCCACGTGTATTATCTTGTCTCCTAACGTAATATTATTTTTCAAGTTTTTTTTTTTTTAAATAATTTAAATTGAAAACTGGTACTTTTTATATTATTTTTTTGGAGGAAATTTATTATTTTTTTAGTTTTGAGAAATCTACACCACAAACATATTTATTATTATTGGGGCACGCCTACAGTGGAATTAACGAGAGCAGCATGAAAAATCACAGGAGACCATCGCCCAAAATTTTAAAACCAGTTCTATTATTGGTGCACGTCTACAGTGTTCAGCCGTTAAAACACACAGTACAGGAGCTCACCGCAAAACGGTTACCTCCAGAAGGCCGATAGCTAGACGGCTGCTCTTATATTTTCTGTGGAAATGGCGGGGGCGGGGGCGGGATTGACGCCTTCGATTTTCCGTATCAAAGCTTCATCCAGAACTTATTCGAAGAGCAGGAGAATTAGACGCCCACAGAATGTCGACGGAGACTTCTTTGTTGGTACGATTCTATCCCCATTTCATATATTTCTCTTGTGGGTCACTAAGCCATTCATGCCTTTTTTTTTTTTTTGGACAATCACCGCTGAAACAACAGGCACCATGTTCAGCGCACACTTCTTCGTTGAAACAACGGTGGCTTACTGTTTTAACTTTTCTATCTGTTCTTCGTATCTAATTATTAGAGCTTATGTAACATTGGGTCGAATGATGTTGTTTGCAGATAACACATGCATCGATTGCGACACTTGTCGTTGGATGGCTCCGGTATGTTGAGGATACTTACAGCTTTATACCTAAAAATTGATGGTGAACTTGAAAATAAATGCAATTTCATTTGTTAAAGCAAACACACCATTAGATGATTCATGCAACATTAATGACTACGTCCAATAACTTCTGACTTTTAGACGCAGGGAGTAGGTAGAGAGACCCACTCAAAACTTCATAAAATCCTTAGTTATTTCTGAAGTTGCTGTTTGCAACTAAGGGAGTATGTGTCTTGCCCCGCGACGCTTGTATGTGGAAGTTTTTGACTTAACAAGATTCCTTGTGTTATGTATACACGACATCTCACTTTTTGGTATCATGATTAGATAGATTGTATTCCATATGACAATGGGGTCCTGGAGCAAGGTTGAGTTTTGGGTAATTGTCTTCTTATAGTTAGGATGTTAAAATTTAGTCAGAGAGAAAGCATGGAAAGATATTATTACCAATATTTGTTTTGTTTTATTGATTGTCCATTGGATTTGATATGTGTCATTGAATTTTCTTTCAGCAGTCATCATGCTTTGAAAGGTGCAGGAAGTACTAATTAGTGATTCAATGGAAACACATATAAATTCTAAGACTCATTAGAATATTGAAAACTTATAGGATCCAGCTGCACAAATGGTTCCCCTTTGGCCAAGTCAAGGGAATTCCCTTTAAGATAGTAGATAGTGCTAGTTGAACCAGTAATTAAACGTACCAGAAAATCATAAGAAAAATGCGATGAAGATGGAAATCCTAGCATTTTAACTAATAAAATGGTCTGAAGATGTATGAAGTGATTTCTTTATAGTGTTATTGGGTGAACACATCGTTTTGATGGTGACAATAAATCGATTTTCCTCCAGGAGATATTCAATCGAAGGGATGGCATGTCTGCAGTATATAAACAGCCCACAGACAATAAAGAGCGAATGAGAGCTCTTCAGGTATTTTCCTCACTGCTGTTGATTAAGAAAGTTCTAAAGTATATGTCTCTTAGGCGTTTGAACTTAAAACTTATGGAGTTTATTTGAGAGTCTAATTTAGTCGCATGGGTGTTCAGCCAACATAAACAATATGTAGAAGTGAGTCTAGTGTAAAATGTTTTAAGTGTTGTGGTTGCAAATATAAGACCACGAGGGGGTTCCAGTGTTATGTATTACTCTCTTTATCCTTGTTTTTTCTTTATTATGCATGGTAATGAATACTTGCAGTTAGGTTTTTAATGTCCATCAAAGAAATTCATAAACATTGGTCGGATTAGTAGGAAAGTACAAACAAAATTAAGCTCTCTAATAAATGTAGAAAGGATTAGACCGAGTCCTTCAAAGGAACGGCATTGTCAGATTCAAAATGCTGTGAAGCACAACTGAAGAGTAAGTAAATTGTGTCGTCTGCTAATGTTCACTTGATGATTTCTATTGCACCTTAATTCTTAAACCATAATCTCAAACTTGTTTAGAAAAAAATGGAGAGATAGCTCAGCCATCTGGGTCAAGGTAATAGAGAGTTTTAGCGATTAAATTTGGAAGCAATCGAAAAGAGTAATTCATTATCTCTCGGTCACTTAGATGTGCTTGATATTATCATCCTTGGATTTGATTAAGCATTTATATCATCCATGATTTTATGTTAAATCTTTATTTGACTATGTTATGGTTTGTTTCAAGGCATTACTTTCATGTCCAACAAACTCAATCCATACAGAGCAACCCCCTCGTGACATTTTAGAAGTTCATAAAACGTTTCCAAGTCCAATTGACGAGCAGAAAATCCAGGTATCTCCATCTGCTTCACAGGGTTACTTCTTTGTTTTTGGAACCAGGTGTTCCTATTTGGTCAATGTTTTTTTTTTTTAATCTCATAAAAGAGCTAAACATTCAAATTTATGCCACTTTGTTACTTGTATCCTGTGCCTTGTTTGGTTAGTGGTTTCAGTCTTTGTTACGAGAGGATGACCAAACTCAAATCACAAACCAAATACCTACCCTCCCCCCCCCCGGTCTCTTCCTTGTTTACTAAGTACTCAGGCTTGACCGTGACTTGATTTCATCTTTAACTTTGTCTTTATGTGTATAGTAACTCTTATCCTTCAGTTATAGCTAGCTCTGTTGACAAGAAAAGTTTGTTTGTGGTGCTTAATTAATGATGTTGGTAATGCAGCATCCTTATATTTTGCAGCGGAATGTGTTCTTTTCTTTCTTCTCCATTATTATATTCTCCATTGTCTTAGTTCTTGTGTTATCTGTATGCTACTCAACTGGAAAAGACTACACAAAAACCTAGCAAGAGACGGTAACCTGACATGGAAAATGGAGCAGGATTTGAAGTCTGATTCTCATCGTTCGCTATGAACTTAAGTCATAGTAACATTTTTATTTTTTACAGAGATTAGATAGTAGGATGAAATAGCATTTTTCCTCTCCAGCTCTTGAAACAGGAAATAATTCTGGTTTTGGTGGAATAATGCCAAATCCAAAAGAAAAAGGAAAATGCTGACATAAACATGTTCTTGAAACCCCATTATGGTTATAAATTGTCATTCTCTGTCGACAAAGAGTGCATGATGTGGCAAGTATTGAGTAAGTTTCCATGCTGATAGTCAAATCCTATTATCTTACAGAATGTTCTTGGAACTTGAGACATTGGGATATTTCTCTTAACGCTTATTGATGATGTTGCATCAAAGCTTAACCTAGTGATGATAATAATCCTAGCAAGTTTCAACAAAAAAAAAGATATTTTGGACTTGTGCTTCATGTTTAAAGAACCTTATTGGTTTATTAGTACAGCCAAGAAAGGTTTCGAGCTTTCTCACCTATTTGGGGCAGCATTGATAAATAGGATTTCCCTTTGGTCTTGCAGCTGATTAAATTAAACTTAAATGACCAATTAACTAGAAATCCTACTTTGCGTCCAACTTTCCCATTGTGTCCAAAAACAGTATTTGATGACAAACAACCTTATATGGAAAAATCAAGAGTAACGGATGATAGAATATCAAAATGGCATGGTTTTCTGCATGGAGAACAAGAGTGTCCATGTGATAGAGACTGCACAGCTAATGGGCAGAAATCATGGATTGTCTATAGGTGCAGGCTTAATCCAAGGGATCCTAACAGATTTGACAATAATAGTAGCTAAATAGCATGATTTATGGGTGGTGATTTACCTACTTAAATTATAGTCTAGTTGTTGGTTATATAAATAAAGCCCTGCATGGGTTAGGAGATCATCAAATCATAAATCCAATAATTATTTATTTTGGGACAAGATTGGAGTTCTTGTTGGGGGAAGTTGAATTCCTGTACGTCACTTTTAGCTTCTTATTTTCTTCTCAATCAATAAAGCCTTTCTCTTGGTTCTTTTATTCCAACAAATTGGTCCGACCTGCCGCGGAATGCACGAATGGATAGCCGTGTTGAGACATTATAGAAGAACACTCCATGCCGACGTCTTCGACGAATTAAAATCCAACTCCAAGCACATCGATCTTCCATGTTTTTATGGTGCATCAAACAAAAGAAAACTTAAAAGTTGCCTCTGCCTTCATCAAAATGGAAGGTGCATCACTCCACTATCTTCGATGGCTCCAACAACAATCACCCACTATTACTTGGGAGCTATTAAAAGAAGAACTAATTGACCAATTCGGTGGGGATTTAGCAGCGAGTCCAAGCGAACGCCTGGCTGCACTCCATCAAACGGGATCTTTGGATGATTATGCTGATGAATTTCGTGCTAGAGCATCCCATGTTTCTGATTCACAACTCCAACTAGGGTTCTTTCTCAGTGGTCTAAAGGAGGCAATACGGGTTCGCTTGCGCCTATACGATGTGCAAAATACCCGAAGAACCATGAAAGTTGCTCGCTCGATTGAGCGAGAATTGGAATTTCTGCATTCTCAAATGTGATCAACCGCTAATAATCAATTTGGGAGACGGACTACTAGATACGGAATGGGCTGGTCATTGAGGCCCAACAACCAATTTCAACCAGATATTCATAATCAGGCCATACCTCAAATGGCCCAAATAAGTATACTGCAGCCCAATACAAACCAACCGATAACACCAGACTTCTTACAAGCGGCCCAACATCTTCCACTTCATCAGTAGGGAAGACCAATGGTATGCAAAAAGGCAGAGTTGCACGCCAATGTTCTCACCAGGAGTACTTGGAGATGAGAGCAAAGGGACTTTGTTTTCGCTGCAAACAGCCGTACAACCTGATGCACGATTGCTCAAAAAAATCATTACGTGCCCTTATCGTTGGAGAAGATGAGAGTGATGATACCGCAGCTGATTTAGGTTCGGATGAGACGCAATATCTACAGGCTGATATCAATGAAGCCCATTTACATTTTCTAGACCTCCCATTGTCGGCAATTGGCGGAATCGACGAATCCGAACAATGAAATTCATGGGTTGGTATACGGTCAACCCATAATTATCATGGTAGATAGCGGGGCAAGCCACAACTTCATTTCAGCCAACCTAACCACCAAAATTCCGCAAAACTTAGAGAAAGCCAAGTTTGGTGTCTGCTTGGGTGATGGCAGCCGCACGTCATCCATAGGAAAGTATAGCAATTTACAAATCAATTCGATTCATGTAAAATGAATTTAGATTGCTTTATATTTCCTCTTGGGGCTTTGACATAATTGTGGGAGTAGCTTGGCTTCAAACATTAGGTGATATCAAAGCTAAAGGATGAGCATGGAATTTGACTTGGATACCAAACCAATCCTTTTGGTGGCCGCACTCCAATTTTGTTTAATTGTTTGCAGAAGATGGAAGACATTGACTACTATCTTTTGCTTTGGCAAATTACGGACGCTCTTTCAAGCACTTTCTCCAATTCCCAAGTATGCAAATTGGAATCGATCTTATAACAGTTCAACATTATTTTCGAAGAACCCAAGGGACTGCCACCAGAGAGGCTACACAATCATCATATTCCTTTAAAGCTGGGAATCGCCCCAGTGAATGTCAAGCCCAACCGATCTAGCCACCACCAAAAGAATGAAATTGAACAGCTAGTTGGTGAAATGTTATATGCCGGGGTAATCCAACTGAGTTCTAGTCCATTCGCTAGCCCGACTCTTCTGGTTAAAAGAAAGACGATAGTTGGCGATTCTGCATCGATTATCGCAAATTAAATAAGGCCATCGTTCCAGATAAGTACCCCATTCCAATGATTAACGAAATGCTTGATGAGTTACATGGGGCCGAATACTTCTCCAAGCTCGATCTCGAAGCAAGATATCACCAAATTTGCATCCATCCACCTAACGTCGCTAAAACAACATTCCAAACACACTTCGGCCACTACGAATTTGTTGGATTATTAACAATGATCCAGCAGCAATCAATCAATGAAGAACACAAGTAAACAGATGGAATTTTGACAGCAAATGCAATGCATAACACTTTTGGTTTAAGTGGTTCGATCAACTTGATCTACATCCACTGGCAAGAAAGAATCGAAGCTTTATTAAAACTGCATATGCTTATACAGACTTTACATGAGATTCAATCAATAATGTGATTGAATCAGCCTCACACTTAAGCTAAAACACCTAAAACAGGACAAGAACACAATGCTGATGCTCTCAAAATGCTGCTGCTAAAATGCTGCTGCTCTCCCTTCCCTTTTCTTTCTTGATTTCTCAATCACTCTCCTGCCTCATGCTTCTAAGTCTTGCTTATATAACACACAATCAATAACTGATTGCAACTGCATTCTCAACCATTTGCTTGATCAGTTACATAACAGAATTTTGCAACAAACTTCAGCTGCAACTTGCAAATTCTGTTATGCAAGTGGATGAGGTTCACTTCTGTGCTGCAGCTGCATCATGCTTACAATGCAGCACCAATTTTGATCCTCCTTTGCTGCTTCAATTAGGTGGTGAATTCAGAGCTATAAACACAGCTCATGATTCACAATTCTCCACCTTAGTTCTGAATTCATTTCTTCAAGAACCTAGCTTATGCTTCAAAGTTTTACTAGCTTATTCCTGAGGAACATAGCTCCACCTGTAGCTACATTCCCTTGCTTCCAGCTGCAAATTATTCCATTCCAATTAAGTTGAGACTGAGCTCAAGCTTGGCTGATGGCAGAGCCTTTGTGAAGCAGTCAGCTGGATTTACTGAGGTGTGAATCTTCCCAATAGTAACACTTTCTTTTTCCACCATGTCTCTTACAAAATGTAGCTTCACATCTATGTGTTTTGTTCTTTCATGGTAGCCTTGGTGTTTAGCTAAGTGGATGGCACTCTGATTGTCACAAAATATTGTGACATTTTCTTGATTCATGCCAAATTCAGATAGAATTCCCTTCAACCAGATGCTCTCCTTGATTCCCTCTGTCAAGGCTACATATTCAGCCTCTGTTGTGGAGAGTGCAACCACGGACTGGTGTGTTGCTTTCCAACTGATTGCTGTTCCAAACAAGGTGAACACATAGCCTGTCAGGGATTTTCTGGTGTCTACATTTGCTGCATAATCAGCATCAACAAATCCCATTAAGGCTGCCTCACAATCAACTTTCTTCTTGAACTTCAATCCTTTGTTGATAGTTCCTCTAACATACCTTAAAGCCCACTTCACAGCCTCCCAATGAGCTCTTCCTGGATCACTCATGAATCTGCTCACAACACTCATTAGGAATGTTAGATCAGGCCTGCAGCAGACCATTGAATACATAATACTTCCTACAGCACTAGCATAAGGAGTGGTCTGCATCTGATTTAGTTCTGAATCATCCTTTGGGCTCTGAGCACTGCTTAACTTCAGACCTTGCTTCATTGGTGTTGTAACTGGCTTGCTTTGGTTCATATTGTATCTGCACAGCACCTTGTTCAAGTATGAAACCTGAGTCAGTGTGATAACACCTTCATGTCTGACTCTTTTTATTTCCATTCCCAGAATTACTTTTGCTTCCCCAAGATCTTTCATCTCAAACTCAGATTTCAGCATCTTTTTCACACTTCCAATGCCTTTCTTTGAGTTGCTTGCAATGAGCATATCATCAACATATAGGAGCAAGTAGATGACAGTCTCACCTTTATGCTTGAAATACACACAGCTGTCAAACTCACTTCTTTTGAAGCTGTTTTGCATCATATACTCATCAAATCTCACATACCATTGCCTGGGGCTTTGCTTCAGTCCATATAGAGACCTTTCCAGCTTGCAGGCTTTTTGTTCAGCATTTTCTATATGGACACCATTTGGGATCTGCATATATATTTCCTCCACCAGTCTGCCATGTAGGAAGGCTGTAGTGACATCCATCTGGTGCAATTCCAAGTCATACTGAGCTGTTAGTGCCAATAGGATTCTGATGGAACAATGCTTGACCACAGGTGAGAATATCTCATTGTAGTCAACTCCCTCTTTCTGAGAAAATCCCTTAGCAACTAGTCTTGCTTTGAATCTTACTCCATCGTTTTCTGTCATCCCAGGCTTCTTCTTGAACAACCATTTGCAACCCACTAGCCTCTGATTTTTAGGCTTGAGGACAATTTTCCAGGTCTGATTTTTGTGTAGGGATTGTAGCTCCTCTTCCATTGCCACTATCCATTCCTCTTTCTCAGGGCAGCTGATTGCTTCAGAGTAGTTTTGAGGCTCATAGGACTCCACCTCAATTGCTGAGTATAGGGCAAATGCAACAAGGTCAGTCTGTCTATATCTTAGTGGTGCTGTGATTGGTCTTCTTTCTCTATCTCTAGCCAGCATATAAGAGCTCTGAACCTCAGTATCTTCATGCTTATCAGAGTCAATTTGATGTGGCTCAGAATCTGCATCAGCTCTATCACTCTGTTGGATTAGTTCCACTGATGTGGTAGCCTTCTCTTCATCAGGGTTCATAGGAAATTTAGATTCATCAAAAGTGACATCTCTGCTCACTATACACTTTTGATGATCAATAGACCACAACTTATAGCCCTTTACTCCAGTGGGATATCCAATGAACACACATTTGATTGCTCTAGGCTCCAGTTTGTCCTGCTTCACATGAGCATAGGCCAAGCATCCTACAGCTCGAAGGAATGAGTAGTCTGCTGGTGAGCCTGACCACATCTCCTGTGGTGTTTTGAAATTTAAGGCAGAGTTTGGGCTTCTATTCAACAAGTAAGCAGCTGTGCTTACTAGTTCACCCCAGAAAGGCTTTCCCAGTCCTGTGCTGCTCATCAGACATCTTACCCTCTCTAGTAATGTTTGATTTAGTCTTTCTGCAACACCATTTTGTTGTGGTGTGCCAGGGACTGTTCTATGCCTCACAATTCCTTTACTCTTGCAAAATGATTGAAACTCTTCTGACAGGAACTCAAGACCATTATCAGTCCTAAGGTTCTTCAGCTTCTTCCCAGTCTTAGTCTCAACACCAGCAACCCATTCTTTGAATTTGCCACAGGCCTCATCCTTTGATTTCAGGATATATATCCATACTTTTCTTGAGTAGTCATCTATTATAGACATGAAGTACCTGCCTCCTCCTTTGGTGAGTACCTTGGCTGGCCCCCAGAGATCAGAGTGAGCATATTCAAGGATTTCTTTGGTGGTGTGAGTTGCTGTAGTGAATTTTTGCCTTCTTGCCTTCCCAAAGATGCAATGTTCACACATAGAAAGTCTGCTGATCTTATCTCCCATCAGAAGTCCCTGCTTCTCTAAATGCTGTAGGCCTTTCTCTCCAACATGAGCTAGTCTGCTGTGCCACAAGTATGTGTTATCTTCCCTTGAAGTGATCTGAGCCATCCCAATAACTGTACTTCCTATCAAGAAGTACAGTTCATTCTTCTTGGCACCTTTGATCACAACCTTTCCTTCCTTTGACACAGTGAGCTTGCCTTGTTGAGATGTAAACTGATAGCCCTTCGAATCAAATAGTCCTAGGGAGATCAGGTTTCTTCTTAGGTCAGGCACATATCTTACATCTGTTAGGGTCCTGACAACCCCATCAAACATCCTGATCTTTACTTCACCTATTCCCATCACCTTGCACACTTCATCATTTCCTAGCAAGACTGTGCCTCCATCTCTCAGTTTTAGCTTGGAAAACCACTCTTTGATAGGTGACATGTGAAAACTGCAACCTGAATCCAATACCCATTCTGTGCTTATTTCTGTAGAAGTAATACAGAGTGCTTCACTGAATTCATAACCAAGATCTTGATTAACTTGGTTTGCTTGATGCTTCTGAGCTTTCTTGGCATCTTCTATTGCATAGTTAGCCATCATGTCCTTCCATTTGGGGCAAGACTTCTTGAAGTGGCCGGTTTCTTGACAGTGAAAACACTTCAGGTTAGGATTTCTGGGAACTTCAGCCTGCTTCTGATGAGTCTTTCCTTTGAAGTTTGGTTTCTTGCCCTGGTTCTTATGTGGATTGAACTTCTTGATGTGCAGTCCTTCTCCATTTGCTTGTGACTGCACATTCCCAGAAGTTTTCTGTAAGTCTTTGCATTTGAGAGCAATTTGAACTTCTTCAAGGGTGATGGATTCTCTGCTCCCAAACAGCAGGGTGTCTTTGAAGTTTTCAAAAGACTTTGGAAGGGAAGACAGCAGGATCAAGGCCTTATCCTCTTCTGTAAGTTGAACTTCAATGTTTTCTAAATCATCAATAAGTTTATTGAACTCATCTACTTGCTTCAAAATGGATCTGTCTTCCAACATCTTGAATGAGAACAGCCTCTGCTTCATAAACAATCGATTGGCAAGAGTTTTCAAGTTGTAAAGATTTTCCAACTTCTGCCACACTTTGGTTGCTGTTGTTTCCTTTGAGACCTCTCTCAAAGCTTTATCACCTAGGCACAAGATGATCAAGCTATGAGCCTTTTCTTGGATTTGAGCAAGGTCTTCAGCCTTTTCTTTTCCAGTTGCATTTTCTTCCATCAAGGCAGCTCCCAAACCTTGCTGAATCAGGAGAGCCTTGACCTTCATCTTCCACAGGCTGAAATCAACCTTGTCTGTCAGCTTCTCAACATCAAACCTTGTTGATCCCATTCTTGATTGGCTGCTGGTTTCCCACAGACGGCGCCAATTGTTGGATTATTAACAATGATCCAGCAGCAATCAATCAATGAAGAACACAAGTAAACAGATGGAATTTTGACAGCAAATGCAATGCATAACACTTTTGGTTTAAGTGGTTCGATCAACTTGATCTACATCCACTGGCAAGAAAGAATCGAAGCTTTATTAAAACTGCATATGCTTATACAGACTTTACATGAGATTCAATCAATAATGTGATTGAATCAGCCTCACACTTAAGCTAAAACACCTAAAACAGGACAAGAACACAATGCTGATGCTCTCAAAATGCTGCTGCTAAAATGCTGCTGCTCTCCCTTCCCTTTTCTTTCTTGATTTCTCAATCACTCTCCTGCCTCATGCTTCTAAGTCTTGCTTATATAACACACAATCAATAACTGATTGCAACTGCATTCTCAACCATTTGCTTGATCAGTTACATAACAGAATTTTGCAACAAACTTCAGCTGCAACTTGCAAATTCTGTTATGCAAGTGGATGAGGTTCACTTCTGTGCTGCAGCTGCATCATGCTTACAATGCAGCACCAATTTTGATCCTCCTTTGCTGCTTCAATTAGGTGGTGAATTCAGAGCTATAAACACAGCTCATGATTCACAGAATTTTTGTCATGCCGTTTGGACTGACAAACACCCCAGCCACTTTCCAAGGTCTTATGAATGATATCTTCCGCCATACTTGAGGAAATTTGTGCTTGTTTTCTTCAATGATATTCTTGTATACAACAAAACATGGGCTGCCCATCTACAACATCTTACTATAGTCTTTGGCCTCTTGCTTGATAATTAACTAAGGGCAAATAAAAAGAAGTGTCAGTTTGGAAAAAGGTCTGTTGAATATCTGGGTCACGTTGTTTCGAGCTCTGGTGTAGCAATGGATCCAACAAAAATATCAAGTGTTATTAGGTGGCCACAACCCAGGTCAACTAGAGCTGTGAGAAATTTTTTGGGACTCACAAGATTTTGTAGATGATTTATTAAAGACTACACACAGATTGCCAAACCACTCACAACCTTACTAAAGTAAGAAGCTGTTGAATTCAATTGGATGGAAGCCGCATAGATAGCATTTGATAAACTTAAACACACCATCACCTCATCCCCAGTACTTGCAATGCCCGATTTCAATAAGCCCGTTGTGATTGTATGCGATGCTTCTAGTGAGGGAATCGGAGCGGTATTGATGCAAGACCACAGGCCTATAGCATATTTTAGTAAGGCTCTCTCGGGGAGAGCTTTGGTTAAATCAACCTATGAAAAAGAATTAATGGCTTTGGTTTTGACAATTCAAAATTGAAGGCCTTATGTACTTGGCAAAAAGTCTGAGATTTGCACCGACCATAGAAGCCTTCGGTACATTTTGCAGCAGCGAATCACAACTCCTTCTCAGCAGAATTGGTTGGCAAAGCTCATGGGCTATGATTTTGAAATTACTTACAAGCCCAGTATTACGAACCGAGCAGTAGATGGGTTATCAAGGCAATTTGATGATAAGGAATTTACGGCTATTTCTGTCCTCACTTGGATTGATTGGGAGGAACTCAATTCTGCCATTTATATTAACGACAACCTACGTCTGATCATCGAGCTACTTCAAGTAAATCCAAATGGGTAGCCTCCCTATCAACTCATTCATGAAAGATTATTTTAGAAAGGTCAAATTGTCATTCCGGCTAATTCACCTTGGGTACCAAAGCTTTTAGAAGAATTTGTTAGAATATTCCAGATTGATCTAGTAGTGATTCTATTGCTGAAACGTGCATACGCCCCTCTGCAGTTCTGGTAGTTTGTTACAATGGAATAATCCTCATGTCACATTCTTATAGGGCAAGATAGGTGGGAAATACATGCTTGTAACTTGTAATGTGGGTTTACACCACTATAAATATGGTATAGTAGTCAACTGAATAAAGCAACTCCTTTTAATGAGATATTTTACTTTCTCAGTATTACGGTTGCTTATTTTCTACATGGTATCAAGAGCCATATAACTTGATCATGGCTGGGAATAATATCTGGAATATCGCTTGGCCTACGCTCGGAAATCCAGAACAAACCAGAAATGGAGGAGCTCTTGTTGCGGCAAATGTTATTGAAGAAGTAGCAAAAATAACATATCTTAGTGCAGAGTCCTTGCAGCTGCACGGATCAGACCATCCAGGCATGATCTTAGTTAGTTCTCCATTAATAGGGAACAACTTCTTCTCATGGAGTTGTGCGATGAAGATAGCACTTGCTCCCAAAATGAAGCTCGGATTCAGCAAATATGCACATTTTATTGGTTCGGCACCCTTTCACTACCCGAACCTTGGCCGAACTATTCGCTAAGGAGATTGTAGATCTCCATGGAGTACCGTGATCCATCATCAGCGATCGAGACCCCATTTTCTTAAGAAATTTTTGGTCATAATTTTTTAGAAAGATGGGAACAAAACTTCGCATTAGTAGTACCTATCACCCTCAAACAGATGGGCAATCTGAAGTGACTAATTGATGGATTGAGCAATTCTTGAGATGTTCACATCTGCATAGCCCAAACAATGGGGCTGTTGGTTGCATTGGAATTTGGGCGGAATATTGGTATAGTAGCAGTTTTCACGTTGCAGCCAGACGTACACCTTTTGAGAATGTGTATGGTAGGCCACCACCAAACTTACATCAATTTCTACTGGGATAATTCAAGGTTGCAGCCGTGGCAGAAGAACATAATGATAGGGCAGAATTGATTAAACAGTTGCAGTACAACCTCACAAAGGCACAAGCACAGATGTTCACTAGTGCCAACTGCAAGAGACGACATTTGGATTGGAAGAAGGAGAGCATGTCTTATTGAAACTCCGGCCGCATCGCCATACCTCAGTTCAGAACATAATTAATTAGAAGCTGGCTGCAATATATTATGGTCCATATCGCATCATTCAAAAGTTGAGTTCTGTGGTTTACAAGCTATAGTTACCACAGGGCACACGGATACACCCTGTTTTTCACATTTCACAACTGAAGAAACTAAATAGGCAGCATCACATTACCCAAACTTTTACCTGCTGACTTAGCAGTGGAAGAAGCAAGTTACACGCCACATGAAATCTTGGAAGTTCGAAAGAAGCTTCGCAACGAGACTGATACGCAAGTCTTGGTTCAATGGGAGGGGTGGCCAAAGGAGGAGGCAACATGGGTTGATCTTTTAGATTTCAAGGGACAATTTCCAAACTCCAGCCTTGTGGACAAGGCTAATTCTTTAGGCGGTGGTAATGGTAGAGAAGGCACAGCTAATGGGTAGAAATCATGGATTGTCTATAGGCGCAGGCTTAATCCAAGGGATCCTAACAGATTTGAAAATAAGTCGTGGATGTAAATAGCATGATTTATGGGTGGTGATTTACCTACTTAAATCATATTCTGGCTGTTGGTTCTTTTAACCTCTCTTATTTTCTTCTCAATCGATAAAACCTTTCTCTTGGTTTTTTTAATCTAACACCATGTCAACTAAACGGAGTATAGTTGCCAGGCCAACTGCTTTGACCTGTACACAAAGCATATTTAATAAGTTGTATGCATAACTGATATAAGGTGATTACCATTTGAGATTAAGTGGCAGATGCAAAAATCTGTCCATATTTTTTTTTCTAATCCTGTAGCCATCATTATTGAGATGCTTTTCTCAAGTTTTGAGTCTCTCCTTCCCCAGTTGTAACAAAAAAAAAAAAATTGATGCTTTTGACTTTGATTTAGAGGCTGGTGTCTTCTACTTATGACTAACTAAATGCTTTTCAGGGAGTATACCATTGTGGTTACCATTCTGAAAAATCATATGGAGCAGCATCCTATTTTATCACACGACCTGATGGGAATATACTTATAGACAGGTACCTGAGAGAAATTTACTTGTGGTATCTCTAGATTTTGATACTTGTTTGTTTCTGAAAATACATATACTGAAGGAGCCTTTCGACTTTATACACTATTACTCTGAGACAGGGGTAAATTTACATCATTCACTGTTAATTTGTAGCCCTAGATACACGAAGAGACTGGCCAGCAATATCAAGAATATGGGTGGAGCTCGCTACATGTTTCTCACCCATAAGTATGCAAAATATAGTGCATATGCATTCATTTTGTTTAATTTGTTTGTGATAGCATAGTAATTGCTACTCTCATTTTCAGGGATGATGTTGCAGATCATGATAACTGGTCAAAGGAGCTGGGATGTGCAAGGATTCTTCATTCAGAAGAGGTACTTTTCAAGGCAATTTGAATATATATATATGTATATGTGTGTGTGAGTGCGCGCGCGCGCGTGCAAGTGTGTGCACGTATGTCTATTCTTTGTTAGGGAGATCTTATAGCTTATGTCTAGAATACTGTGTTTGTAATCTAGCAATTGCGTACATAAGTCCCACCTGGTATACAATACTCAGCTAAGAAGTTCTTGTTTGATTTAATTAGTCTTTTTCAGAAATCCCATAGAAAGATTTATGCTCACCCCCCCCCCCCATTCCCACATCCACACAGAGTTGCTGTAGTGCATTGGAGTCAGTCTAGGATTGATTTGTTCCCTCTCTAGTTTTAGTCTCATTTGCTCTAGTATATTGGATTCAATCTAGGATTGAGTTGATTTTACTTCCCATTGGCCCTTGGGTTCCATTATTTTACATGATGTATTTCGTCCTGAACTGAAATGTGTCTGTGGGTTTTCATGTGCCTGTGTGTTTGGGGACAATACTGGATTATATGCCTTATCGAGTGTTTGCTGGATAATGGATTCATTTTATAGCCAAGCAAGTGTAAATCACTGGGTTCATTTGCATACTGAATTATAAGACTGGTAGTGGTCCTGGGATTGTGCCTATGAATCATGTTGAAGTGAATATTAATATGAAGTTACTTGGTTTGAGCTATTGCATATTTGTAATATTTTGAATCTAGGATTAGGCAAGAGACATTAGTACAATGAAGTGCAACCACCCGTGATATAGGTGATGGAGATCATATGAATGGATGAGTGTCACACCAAGCTTTTCAGCCAAGTAGTGAGAGTACATTACTGCTTAAATCTAACTACTGTTTTTACTGCCAGCCGCCAGGGTTAATAGGAGAGTAGTGATAGGCTGTAATTTTATCCTTTATTTTTTCATAAATGGAAATTTATTCCTAGAATAGGCTTGTTTTTCTTGTTTCATCACCGCACTTAGAATTTCAATGAATGATTCTGTGTGAATAGGAAAAAATTCTGTATCAGTATCCTATCTAGGGTTCCAATGAATTCCATTGAATATCATTAGATAATGAAAATGCTAATATAAAATGATGGAATAATGGTCAGTGTTCTCGCACAAAAAGAGGAGCACCAACGCTAATTGTAAAGGTGGATTAGAATGTTAGAGCAGACTCTCCAGTGGCTATTATTTACTTAAAATGAATTTGGTTATGGGATTGTGTTACAAAAATTGCTTCACCAAATTTACTTGACATGATTTCTGATATTTTCTAAAAAATAATTCTTAATCTCTCTTCATTATTTTGTATAGAAATTGTCAGATCTCTCATGTTTAACATTATTATTATTATTATTATTATTATTATTATTATTATTGTTGTTGTTGTTGTTGTTGTTGTTGTTGTTGTTTATTTTATTTTATTTTTATTTTTATTTTATTTTTATTTTTATTTTAATGTGAGTTTGAGATTGCCTAGTTGTTATTATATGCTTATATAGTACACTTATTGTTTCTTGCTCAGTGTTGACTAACTTACCTCACTTGATGTGCATGTATGTGATGATCTTTGCTCTAAAAGTTCGGTTTTAGAGGACTTGCTGGGTTTAAAGTTTTTGTTCTCAACAAACAGCAACCTAGTACCTCAGGCTATGAAAAAATTGTGTTCTGAAACTTTTACAGGTATAGATAGGTAATTTGATACTGAAGAGAATTGATCCTTTTATATTTCTTAAAGGAAACTATGTTCACATTTTCTCGGCAACCACCACACTTACTTTGTGTTTCTTAAAGAAACTTTCAGTATGTTTCGGCTAATCATGCTTTTCATTTTTCCTACCCATCACGTTTCATCGTTTTCTATAGAATTTTTGTCATTCTATGCATCTGAGCATTTGTCAGATAACTATGCTACATTGCCCCCTCCTCTTTCTAAT
This sequence comes from Caryopteris x clandonensis, assembly GCA_028749325.2. Taxonomy (NCBI): domain Eukaryota; kingdom Viridiplantae; phylum Streptophyta; class Magnoliopsida; order Lamiales; family Lamiaceae; genus Caryopteris; species Caryopteris x clandonensis. The sequence continues at coordinate 7,256,727 of JAPYKT020000004.1, forward strand.
GATATAATGACTCCATGCTTCACGTATAATAGAGTGGTTTTTGATTCAGAGTTCTAACATACCTCAGTGGTGCAACATCACCAGGTTGGTCATTCTACAGCTGATGTGGAGATCAAGCTAGAGGGGAATGGGCCATGGAACCTAGACAGTGATGTCACACTTATACACACCCCAGGCCACACAGAAGTGAGTACATCTTTTGGTAAAGGTGTTAATATGTAATTTTTCTGTGGATAATACTGGATTGTCATGATGGCGGTTGCTTAAGAAACTGTCTCGTTTCTTAACCTCTGCTCCTCCGTCCTTAATTCATGAGTATTGCAGCTGAAATGCTGATGGCCAAATTGCATAATTTATAATGACAGGGATCCGTGTGCTTACTTGACAAAACTAGGAAGGTGCTCTTTACTGGGGACCATCTTTTGATGGACGAATTTGGATTGAGCATATTAGACCAATACAACTGGTTCTCAGGTGTGTTCAATTTAGCGTATCTTGTTTTACCTTGATAAAGATTTATAGCCAGTATAGCGTTGGTTCGTAATGGAAAAGAAAAATGGGTTAGGATGTTGCTTTACAATCCATTGGATACCTTATACAACCTTATTTAATTTTTAGTAGAGTATTTGCAAATGGAAGTCTTCTCCATTCAATAAATGATAAGAATCTCATCTCAAACACAATGCCATATTCATGTTACAGGGTATAATTAGTTAATTCTAATAAGACAAGGAGAATTCATTGGCCTGTATGAACTTATTAGTAAATCCCTAGCAGGCAACAACCAATGACTGTGGAATATTTTGGAAGTTACAAAGCTAAATAGGATGACTCAAATAACAGCGCTGCTATGGAGATGGATTTAATTGTTTATGATGTATAAAAGTGAATGGTCAAAAATACCGTTATACCATATTCAACAGTATAGATTAGTAAAATGCAGGACCAATTTTGGATATGCAAGTTATGCCATCACTTGTGACACATTGAAATCTGCTGTCTTCAACCATAGTAGGAGGTTATCAATCTCTCTTCATAGAGACCCAAATGAAACCGGAGATTAAGTTTCATGACTTGAACCTTTCATGTCATTGCTCCATCTTCTTCTTCAAGGATGAAGTCTAAGAATAAGTGTAGATACACCATAAAAGATCTAAAGCTTGCAGTTGAAATTAAGGAATGCTAGTAGGTTTTCCTTCAAATAAATGGTCTTCACTTCCTGAAGTTGTTTTGCCTCCTTGTGCATTAACATATATTTTCATCCTGTTAAATGAGACTCAATTTTCATGAAATTTTGACTTTTTTCTCTTCCCATCCTGCTTGTTTGGCAGTTTCTGAGCAATTGAAAAGTGTTCAAAAGTTGCTTGAGTTGGATTTCGAATGGATACTACCTGGTGAGTACTAACTTCCAGCAATTTTTTTCTCTTGTTTTCTTGAGATTTATGCTCTGTTGCTAAAAATGACGTATGGATCACAAACAAGGCATTCACTACTCCCTTGTTTAGGAAAATGATAACTTTAAAGACAAGGAATGGCTTTAGATTCTCTCAAGGCCATTTAAAGAATCTCTCTAACAAACTTAATTGAGTCTCAATCAAATCACTGTCAAACTTGCAGAAGAAGAAATTCTCTACTTGGTAGAAAACAATGTATTTCAGACTTCAAATAAAGCAAAGCTAGTTTAGAAATATTACTGGGAAGTACCAGAAAAGATTAGATGCACAAAAATCCTTTTTCAACTTGGATTAGTCTTTGCTAATTAGTTTCTGGAAGAAGGAAACGCCCTAAATATATAGAATTTATTAGATTTTAACAAATTTCAACATAGCCATATCTGACAAGATTACACAACAACCCAGAATTTGTTTGCTCGCTCAGGGTGATATCTAACGATTACTCGCCAATACAGGTTATCGAATATGGAGCCAGTTACCAATCATAAATGTTCTTGGACTTTTTCATCTCAGTTAATAGTCTGTCAGCCATAATCTCAAATCTTATAGGCATTATGTCAAACTTCTTTTCTTATCCCAAATATTTGACCATTTTGATAACAATTAATGATTCTTTATGTGAGAGAGAAGCCGATCTCCATTAGGAAATCATGGCTGTTGATTTACTATCATGAGAGTTCTTCCCCAACTTGAGTTGGCTTCTTACTGCCTTTGCTATTTTTAATTGAATACTATTGTGGTTCATTTCATATTTGTACTCCACAGTCAACATCATGAAGTGGCATTTGCACTATCCTGCGATTTTGGTGAATTAACCATAATATTTTTTCACATCAACTTTCAGGACATGGAAGGAGAGTTGCATTTAGAGACACTGAAGAAAAAAACATGGCTTTGCAAGCTCTCTTGGCTTCCAAAGGGTTTCAGGCTTAGATGACGATTTTTCCTCCAACATAGTGGCAGTAAATAAAAATGAATGTATACTTGTCGTGTTGTATACACTGTATCAATACTAACTTGGTACTCCTTGCACCGTACGCCATTAGATACAGATAACTGAGGTCTGACTCTTAGCCAGTGCAGAATATCAATCAATATAGATACATTAAAACATAATATATATAACTTTGGTCCTTAAAAACTGCCAAGGTAAGTTGATTTAAATTTTGAGGGTGGTGATAGTTCACTAATGCTCATGTTTTTCAGTACAGATTACACGGGCATATATGTTCCTGAACTCAACTGGTAATTCCTGATAATGAGCTGCTGAATAAACTTTTTTCCATTAGTTGTAAAATAATTCCATGTAATGTTGCTTCAGCAGAGCATCAAAATAGATCATCAAATAAACAATAAATCATATGGAAAGATGTATCATAAATAACGAAGAGTTGTTAATGCAGCTATTCCACTTTCTAAATGAAAAGAACAATTATGTGTGTGCACACCACTATGACTAATCTAATGAAATTATAATTCTTTGTTGTTCTAGAATTATATAGAAGTCGCATATGATTTCAATAATTCAGCATAGGTAGTCTGCTATTTTGGAAACCTTGGGAGGTGCTTTTTTTATTAAAGCCAAGAGGCTTTGCACCTTAAATAAGAATATCTTATTCGTTGATTAAAAAAAAGAATATCTGAAAATTAGAAAGATCCAAGTTAGTCGACGAACCACCTAGTGCTATATATAGTGATTTTGCTGTAAATGAACCAAATGGAAAGAAAGTCAATCCAAGAAGATGGAAGCCATGAGTACCCCTTTCTCTTTTCTGAGGACAAAAGTAATGCCAATAAATCTTCATATAATCCTTTCAAAGTCATTGATAATTAATGAAGGGAATAACAGGATAACAATTACTATTGTTGAAATATGAGGATGTGTGTTAAATTATTAAAATCGCATGTAAGTTTCGTATAATTCTAAATCATATAAGGATCTCTATGTAATCATTGAAGAGGCAGATTCAATTTACTAAGAATATAAATTCATCTATATTGTCACTAATTTTTGTACTCAATTAAAATTGAAAGAAAACTATAGTATCAAAATATAAAAAATAATCCAAATATGCAAAATTTGATAAGCTTGCGTCCCATGTGATTAATAATTGTAGCAAGAGGTAGGGAAGTGTCATGCTATACTTGCAATGAAAGACAAAAAAGCAAGTACTTGAAGTACCCATCCTAATTAGTCCACATTAAGCTGCATTCAGAGAACCCGTAACTCAAATATATATATATATATATATATATATATATAAATTGAAGATGAAGTGAACCTCAGATATGAATTTAATTTGATTTATGGTGTCGTTAATTAAGATATGTATGTGGAAGGGAAAGTGTAGATTGTTGTACGGAGAGAGGACAACATCTGGAAATAATTCAAGTTTGAATGTTGAGTAGCAGACAAAATTATAGTCCCAAAACCTCCCATCAATTACATTCAATGAATCTTAATTGCTTCCTCCCACAAATCAGTGTTTCCCTATTCATCATGCTTTTTTATTCTGCCAATGAAGACAAAACTGAATCTCTTCCCAGATTTTCTCCATTTTTTTTTTATTACTATTTTATTTTATATATCAATTTTTCCTAATAATTATTTTCAAGTCCTAAAAAAATTGGGATATTATCATATTTTATGTTGTAAAAATTTGTTTAAATTTTATATTAGTTAGCTGCATTGGAAAATGTAGAAAGATGAGTAGATTTGTATGTATATTTATATATTTATATGTACCTACTCTATAGTTTTAATAGTTGGTATATTTTTATAAAATACTTGTGTAGTATTTATGAGAAATATAATTATAAATGTATAATAGGTACACATAAATATTATATTTTATATTTATGTTTATAAATAAATATGTTTATATATGTGCACCTACATAATAAATGTAATCTATCATTATATTTATATATATATATATATGTTCATAACTTTTCAAATAATATTATTAAATCAATATATTATAATTTGTACATAATTATAAATATTTTTATATTTATATATGTGTGCGCGAGCGCTAAGCACAATAATACAATTTTATTAAATGAAATATGAAATATATGTGTGGACTTGGGCCTGTCTGCTAAAACTGCAACCAAACAAACATGGGCCTATCGAATCGTCGGGCCAACAAAAGGAATAACAAATATATGTATATATTATTATTTTTTAATGGATAGGATAAAGAAACTTGTTTTAATTTATGTAATGAACGAAATAAAATAATATAAAAAAGGTGAGATTATTATATTTAAAAGTTAGGATTGCAAAATCTGGACACAGGATCAAAATCCCATGTTTGTTAAGCTAGTGGGTGGCCATTTTTGCAGACTAACCTTCCCAGTTATTACAATCAACCCCCCACCCCCACCAACTTTACACACAGCAGTTTCCGAGAACCAACCATTCCGCCAAAATGCATGCACCCGTTTTGTTACTTTCTCTCTCTAGCCTCCGCCGTGTACCAGTGTATCTATATATCCCTATATATATACACACACACTCAAGACTTACCCCCACTCACTCTACACTCCAAGACAGCACACTCTCTCTCTCTTCTTTTGAATTCGAAACGACTTTTTTCTTGATTGATTCAATTATGGACATGTTTAACAGATGTTCTCCAGTGAGTACGTCTTCCTCGGACTCATCCTCGGATTCATCGAGTAAAAGTCAGAGGAATGAGGAGAAAATTAAAGGCCCCTGGAGCGGCGAGGAAGACAAGATCCTGACCCGATTGGTGGAGCGCTACGGGGCCCGAAACTGGTCCTTGATAAGCAAGTACATAAAGGGACGGTCCGGGAAATCTTGCCGTCTGCGGTGGTGCAACCAGCTCAGCCCCAATGTGGAGCACCGCCCCTTCTCCGCGGCGGAGGATGAAACAATCCTAGCGGCGCACGAGAGGTACGGCAACCGGTGGGCCACCATTGCGCGGCTGCTCCCCGGCCGCACCGACAATGCCGTCAAAAACCACTGGAATTCCACCTTGAAGAGGAGGTACCAGCAGCGGAGGATCGAAGAGGAGTCGCGAAATCGGGGGGAAAATACGAGGGTGAGTACCAGTAATTCTGATGAATATGATCCGATGACGGCATTGTCTTTGGCGCCTCCGGGGATGGGCAATGCGGCGGCGGAGAGGCGGTCGGAAAATGCGCCGGCGGGGTTTTGGGATGCGATGAGGAATGTGATAGCGAGGGAGGTGAGGGAGTACGTAACGTCGTCGTTTGATCAGGAGACTTCGTCGGGGTGATAATTAGCGTGTTGTTTGTCGGGTAGCGGAATTGATTTGAGCAACTTATTATAAATATTAATTATTCCGAAATGGTTATTTGGATTAGGAATGTTCTTGGAAGGTTGCCAACTGTGCAACAGACTTTTCACGTGTGAATTCAACGTACGATTATTACCGCCACCGGTTTCGCCTTTTCAAATTTAGGATCACAAAACCAAACAAACTTATTCCTTATCCAGTGTCAACTTCTTTCTTAGAAGTTTATTTTAAATTTTGATTTGATTGATAATAATGGCAAATAAATATCAACATATTTTTTTGGTTAATAAAATTTAAAGTTTGAGTTGAGTTTGATTTCGTTAAATTTATTAAAATAAATATAAAATATTAATTTATTTTAATTTGATTTGTATTCGGTTTGATTAAATTTCATTCAAGCTCGACTTAATTAATAATCAAACCGATCTCAAATAAATTATTAAAAGTTCAATAACATTTCATGCAATTTTGAATAATGGTATGTTAGACTCAAATAAGTATTAGAAAAAATTATGAGTTCGAGTCAATTCAATTTTAGTCTAAATTTTTTTATTGTATATATTTTTAAATATAGTTTTATTTTTTGTATTTTAATTTTAATTAATTGATGGTTAACAAACTAACAAGTAAGTCCGCAGTAGATTTGGATTGAAATTAAAATGGTATGACCAAAATTAACTCTCACCCTCCTCTCTTACACCATAGGCTCCCTCCTCCCCTCTTATCATATACCATACTTCTTCTCCTCTCTCCTCCCGCCTCATTCTATCCAGTTCTCCTCTCCCCTCATGTCCTCCCTCCTACAGATGTAAACAGGTAGGGTCGGGCACCGGTAAGCCTCCCCCGTATCTTACCCTATTACTCTAATTTTTTATTCAAGTAGGATACACATATAATACCCATAGAGTAATTAGATTACCCACGGATAATCAGGTGACTCGCTATCAATATAATAATTAAACAAGTAAATTTTATCCGACCAAACCCGACCCTATTTAATCAGACCATACCCTACCCTACTCTACCCTATATATTGCGATTTTATAAATTTCACAAAATAGGTAAAAATTTGCAATCAAATATTTCATAAAATTTAAAAAATATATACATATTATAACAACAACCATAACATAAATCTTGTATCATTTATTTTTCAATAAATTAAAAAACATACATTTTACTTATATTAATATGTAGATATACTCATATACATATATGTTATATGTATATATATGTTTCATATATTAAATATATACATACATGTTATTAAATAAAGTTTTTTTTATGTTATTTTGTATTGTTAAATAATAAATTACATGATATTTCGAGGTAAAATATCCCCGAACTCAATATAAATATTTCAACTTACTAAAATTTATTGAAAAATATGCATTTCACTTATATATATAAATACACATATATTAAATAAAATAGGATAATAGGGTCGGTTACATGGGTGAATAATTAAACCCGTACCCAACTATGTTCCTATTAGATATTACCTGTACCCGACCCTATACCCAAAAAATAATGCTTCAACCCTACCCTATTACCCAATTACCCGCCGGATAACCCAACCCGGCGGGTAAAACTGACAACTCCACTCCCTCATCTCTTCTCATCCTATCCGCTCTCTCTCACCCTCTCACTCTCTCCCCTCCCTCTCCATCTCTCACTCTCACCCTATTCCCCTCTTTCCTCCTTCCTCCCCTCTCACACTATCCCTTCTTCTCTCCTCTCACCTTTCCCTTCTCATTCTTATTAATTTCAAGATTATAATTTGTTTATATTTGGAATTATAGACTTTTAATTTATTATTCTTTTAAGTATTAGTTCCAATTTAATCTTTAAAAAAATAAAATAAAATTGAAAAATAAAAAATACTCTCTACATCTTAAAAAAAAAGTAATGTATTAGAATAGTACAATATTTTATTTTTAGTTAATTTGATCAAGATACACTTCTTAAAACTATAAATTCGTACTTATACAAATTTTTATTTGTTGACTTGAGTTATTCAATCATATATAATTTGTTTGTAAACTAAAAAAAAAAAAAAATTGATTTTTAACTTTGATTAATAAAGCGAAATATTAGCATTTCAACCATGCCCTTGTTTAGGGATAAACACAGAATTTCAAACTATTTTTTTTTTCTTGACAAGGAAGTAAGAAACTTTGGACAAAAATTAAAGTCACCCTAATCTAAGTGAAATAAAAAGTGAATATTTTGAATTATTATTCATCTCTAAACTTTATTTTTGGTTGCTCAAATTTAAATTTGGCCCAGTAGTTGTTATCATCTTATTGTAATTTACTACAATTTAAAAACTTCTAAATAATAAAAATTATTTCCACAATTTTCCATGGTAAATGGGTTTAGACTAACATGAATGAATCTATGAAATGGGCCGAAGTTTGTAACTAGTGAAAATGACATAAAATAGTTTTAGTGTGATAACAATTGTAGCCTTTCAGTGAAAGAGGATAATAATTTTGCATACACGAAATACCATATTAATGATTCTTGAGTGAGCTTTATAATTCATGAATCATTTTTTTTTTATTTTTTTATGCTAGTATAGCTCAATATACATTTTACATTTATGTGTTATTTTCAAAAAAATTCTTGGTTTGTGTGTGTAGGTCCTATCCAAAAACTTTGTATTGAAAAAGTATGTGTCCAGCTCATGTGAGTGTCTTTTGTGGTTCGTGTGTGTTGCATGTCCGATTAAATTATTAGAATGAGGGGGGTTAATTATTTAGGCGCCGTATTGTTTGTTTGGTGGGAAGAATGGGATGGGTTAAAAATAAAATAAAAAGCTTTGATAACTTGGCTGAATAAGAAAATTTTATATTGTTAGGCTAAAAAGCAGGTTCATATAGTTTAAAAGATTAGCAAAGTTTTAGTGCTTGATGGATCCATCAATTTTCTCTTTACGTTTCCACTTATGTTTCCTATTAAATGTAAGAATGGCTCAGATTTGTGTCCATGTGACTTTGTTTAACATATATGTGATATATATAAGACATGGTTGTATGTCGAACTATTTCTGAAGTATAAGTACAAACTGAAGTTCTTAAGATTCTCTCAAAGGCCTTCTACTGAGGATATGTATCTTTGAAGAACTTATCGTAGAACCGTAAACCTTGCCAAAGGCAGAGGTAGACGAGGTTTAGATTTCTGTAAGAAATGAGTCAAATTCACCAGATTACATATATTTCCACAACTAAAAGAGCAAGAACTCGATTATAATTTTGAGAAAGCAATACATTATCGGAGATAATACCATTCCCACAGTATGTGGAACGAATGCACCCCGAACCATTAGATACAGATAATTAGAGGTTCAAAATCTTAGCCAGCCCAGAAGAAGTTACAAAACATGGCAATAACGGGCTGGAAGATCGATTGATATACATAGATTGAACATAAGATATTTAACAACATTGCTAGTTGATAACTTTGATCCTTAAAAACTACTAAACCCTTCAAACTGTGCCTCGCTGTGCAGATGGGACAGTAAAAGGCCTCAAACTCCAAACTGAGGTTACAAAATACGGGAATGTGGCTTTGTGCTGATCTACAACTGCCAATCAATTGGGGATGCTCCGATTTTCTCCAGGATCTGGTTTGTACGGGAAAAGTGCCTGCACGACGAGTTAAATAATGGGGACCTATGCGCAACACATTGCAGATGCCAAACAAGTTCACCATGTTCATATATGAGGAATGGAAGGATGCAATGAACAAAAATTGATCTTGTGTTACCACTTAGAATCTCTCCTAAGGAGGTTGATTTTGATTTTGAGGGTGGTGATAATTCACTATTGCTTATGTAGTATAGCACAAAATACAATGGCATTTATTCATCCACAAACCAGTTGTTCCTGATAATGAATTGCTAAATAATCTCTTCTCCATTAGTTATAGAATAATTCCATAAATTGAGATTTTATTTACTTGAGAAAAATAGAAATTAGAAAAAAAGAAACAATAAAGTTCGTAAATTCAAACAAAATGTTACCTCCTTTTGCCATATGCTTCTATTTCACAAATTGCACATATAGAGCAGGTAATTGTAAGAAAAATATAAATATCAGGATATTGGTAATTTCAAAAGAGAGTAGGATTATTTGGTGAAAATGCCAAACCTTAAGGGTAGCTTTCGTAATTTTTTTTATATGAGAATAGTACTGTTGCTGGAGTCAAAGGCAACCTTTTCTTTTTAAGGACAGTCGAGGCAAATGAGCAATTGGTCAATATAATGAAGAATTGAAGGGCTCAAGAATCTTCATCTTATAATTATGAAGTCCATATAAAAAGTAGTTCCAAACTAAACTTTCCAAACTGCCCCAAATCACTGTAAACACAAATATCATTTTCATTTCTAACTACAGGAAGTTCACTGCAAAATGACAAGTTATAGGAAATGATAGAACATTCAATTTACAGAAAAGATAGACAAAAGCTAACCCAAAGTTTCAATTTAATCCACCTTTTTTTTTCTACTCTGTGTGTGTGTGTTTTGAGGTCTATTTAATCCACTTTTAAAAGTAATCAAAACATGTTATTGAGAGAGTGATTATAGCAGGACAGAGCGCATTCATTAATGTGTAACTGCTGGCACCCTACCGTGCCAACTATGACATAATTACATAGTCTAAATAAGTGACATCTGAACCCCTATATTTTCCAATTCCATTTCTAATAATTAATTATTGTTTAAGCAGTTCAAATCACGTGATAGAGCTAATCTTGGAATAGTGCTAGTAATAAGACACTAATTATTCCCAAGACCAGCTCTATCAATTCCCCCCAATCCAGGCTATTAATTTGCTAGTAATATGCAAATAAGCTAGTATTTATTACCCAAGATTAGCTCTATCAGCATGGCTTAACCCAAACTTCTTATCACAATCAAATTTATTTTTCTACGATAAAAGAAATCCAATAATATAGAAAAAATACATACACAATGGAGCAATGTATCTTATGTGAATGCTAACCATTACATGCAATCAATATAACCAACCTGCATCCAAAGAAGCCTCTGTTTGCAGATAAACCAGAAGGATGAGCTGATTTGAGAATGTAGTGCTTTGAGTCATCTATCAATCTGCAAAAAACAATTTCAAAAGAAACATGTCACATATTTCATATTTTATGTTTACATATGCCGGGGTAACATTTTCTTTGTCACAAAACTTCCAACCAAATTATAGGTTATTAACTAATAACACTTCCTGTCAACGCCAAACAGCAGCAGAAGTAGTCAGCAAACCTCAAGCATAAATCTTATCCACTTAATATTTCAACAAATTCATTAAAACATGAAACACAGATTGCTTATGTATTTATATATAGGATAATTTAGGAGTTTATGATGCAAATAGCTAGGGAACAAATTGGAGTCAGCAATTACATTTTGCAAGTCCAACTAATTTGAGGATTAGGAATTAGGTTGTGCCAAAATTCTGGAAAGCAACCATTTAGTCATGCGTAAGGTCTATGTTTGTGTGAAAAATCAACCCTGAGCATGATGAGCTTTTAACCAAAACAAAATACCACATAAAATCAGGCACGTTACTGAGAACATAGATGGCATGGAAGCAAATTAGTTCATAATCATAGACTATTTCTTTAGAAAACTAAATGTTCTGAGCCACCCACAGGAGAGATACAACTCTAAAGAGAGAGAAACCATGAGAATTGTACTAGTGAATAGAGTAGACTAGCTTCGAAATGTGGTATACTAGAATTGCTTAATTTGCAACATTAAATAATTTTATCAAAATTCATCAGTTCGAGATAACACTTCTGGAGTCAATTATTATAAGGCTAGGCACTTGAGGCTACAGACATATGAAAACGAATTCTCGTTGCAGTGTTCTACCACACCAGTTTTCTTATCCGAGGCACCTCTGTAGAAAGATAAGAAGGGTAACATGATATTTGGACTAGTTTAATTAATTGTAATCATTTTACGCCATTAATTGGATTATATCCTATTATTTGGGCTAGTTTGTGAACCTTTATGAAACCCTTCTCGGCCTTTTGGCTAAGATCAAGTGTGGTTCGTAAACCTGTATGACTTTCTAATCCCTAGTTAGACGCGAGATTGCTATAAGTTGAAAAAGTTAAATTTGGCTTACTAGTAACTATGTTCTTGCAAGGGGCTAACTTATAATTCCTGCCAACGTTAAAATATAATCCAGAAAGATAAGAGAATATTATAGATTCGTGAGCAGAAGAGCTCCAGCTTCCATTATTAAGCCAACAGAGAAGATAGCTCATCCTCCTTCAGATTCAATCTCCATGACAATCTGTATATATATCTTCAGAATAAACACACATGTGTTATGAATAAGAAAAGAGCTCATGAAACTAAAGAAAGTGGTGATGAAGGTGGGCTGATTTGATTTCCGTCCAGTTAAATAGAATTAAGAAACCAGACACTTCAGCTTTAAATGGAGTTAGCAATTTGCAAGGAAGTTGTGCAATAAGAGCCACAAAACTTTAACAACTATGACCAAAACGCAACAGTATCATAAACATTTCTCTTGCTAGATGATATCCAAAATATGTCAGATAATTATAACACATAAATAACAAAATAGATTACCGAGATTTGGCTTGTGCATAGTTTCCCCAAAGAAGAAAAACAACTCCAGTTCTTTTCTGTGAAATTGCTCCAATTACAGCATCAGTAAACTGCTCCCACCCTTTTTTGGCATGAGAGTTAGCCTGATGTTGTCTAACTGCATATAAATTAGAATAGCATTTATGTGAGACTTATTTCTTCGATTGAAAAAAAATACTTTACAGCAGTATTAAGTTCGACACTCTCTCAAATTTATTATTAAAAAAAAAAGGAACAAAAAAGAAAAAAGAATGAATGAATATTTTCTGAAAACAGGTTTTTTTTTTCTAGCATTTTTCTCGTGGTTCTTGTAGCTCTTTTTGTGAACAAGCAACAACATATGCAGTTTGGAAAGAACCACCAAATGCAAATAAGCCACAAAACATATCCTTACCATAGCAAAAACACAAATGCTATAGTAGTTTATCGAGATAGATATTAGTGCTCAGTCGAGCAGATTGCCTTTTGTATTTGTTGCCTAGAGGATCAAAACATTTACCCCTAACTGGCTAACCCATGAAGAGCATTTGTCAATTTACATATTCATGAAGTAGAGCAAAATCCAGTGCATCCCTAGAGAGAATAATATTTGAATCAGGTACAGAAAGGCATGTTGAGACTGAAAAAGATATTGGGGGGGGGGGGATTCAATTGAGAACTTTGCTCACTTGTAAACCTGACCCCGAAAACCAAGTCATGTAAGGCCGATCATTTATCCTCTCAATGGTGTCTTCAAGGCGTAAGGAAAGTGATGGAGCCCTTCCCATTCTAACAACCTTGAGCTAACTTATACTTGGGACAACAGAAGGAGCATCCTCTTGGCATGTATCTGACATGTCCAGGGCAAGTGAGTAAGAAGTCCATACCACTCTCTCACTCTTGGATGCTCATGCAGTATTGGTAGTCTTAGAATTAACAATGAAACTTGTCATTGTTTAACCTACTCCACCTAAAGCCTAGACTTGGTTCATGACGCTTAAGTCTTAAGTATGCCTTCACAGCAGTGACACTATTCTACATTGCATCAACAAATATCCCATACAGTTTCAGGGCATTAAACCTTTCTGGGGGGTTGTGATTTGCAAACACAAGCATTTCCCTCACCTACCCTTCTCCTTCCACAAGTTAAACATACAAAGAAAAGCAATAAACTATATTCTCAACTTCTGTATTAATCAACCATCTAATGTTTGCACCAGCTAGAATTCACATTTAGTAGAAAAGAAAAGACTACAGGAAAATTAAAAAAACTAAAGTTTGATTAGCATGAAAGAAGAAGGCAAAAGTGCATACCTGTGAGAACAGCATTTAGAAGGAGAACACCCTAAAAAACAACAATAGGTAGTCATTCCATAAGAAGTGTAAATTCATACCCACTTATACTTAATAGTGGTTAGGAAATAGGAAGAATAATGTAAAACAACTAGTAAACTGATATGGAGCAGGATCAGGATTTGGTTGAGGCGGGGGAGCCGAGGCCTCTCATTGTGTACCGTCGGCGTGCTCGGGCTTAGGCCCACGTCCGTGGGCTGTTCATGGAGGAGTTGTTTATTTACTGTTTTATTTAATTTTGATGGGCTTTGTTATTAGCGGATCTGTCTATTTTTGGCAGTAGATTAGTAGTATAATTAGGGCGTTTAGGGTAAAAACAAGGGAAGAAAAAAATCATTATTGGAATTGGGAGCCTGGAGGCTTGGGCAACGGCGTGCCGTTGATTTTGTGTTCTTTTACAATCTGCTATTCATCAATTGGTCCGACCTGCCGGATCCCCACCGCCGACGATGACGATCACACGTTCCACTGGCGAGAGGCTGGACAAATTGGAGTCTGAATTGGCTGACACTGCTGTGCAGGTGCGCGAATTGAAAGCAGGGCAGAATGAAAACACCATGAAATTGGAGGAGATTTCCGCTACCCTGGCTGAGCTTTCTCGCTCGATCTCTCGGTCAATTGGGAAACAGCCCCAGAACGCTAGCCAACCTGACGACGGGCCGTCGTCGCCCGCCACGACCGTTGAACCTGAATCCGTGGCGCCCAGGAACAGCGCATCTCGCGCACCGCCGAGCCTGGTGCAACTGCCAGCGTTCGAAGGGGTCGACCCCATAGGTTGGCTTGCCCGCGCAGACCAGCAGTTCGTGATGCATGGGACCCCGCTGGAGGAGAAACTGACCGCGGCGTTCGTTGCAATGGAGGGACCTGCTCTCTATTGGATCACTTGGTTGCGAGGCCGAAAATCCCAACGTGACATGGGATGAATTTGCGCAAGCCCTGATTGCGAGGTTTGATACTAGATTCAAGGGGAGTCGATTTGAGCGGTTGGCAAATGTGAAACAGACTACCACAGTCGATGATTATGTGTCGGAATTTATGCAACTGGCGAGTCAAGTACCTGGGCTGGTGGACGCCCATTATCTGGGTTATTTTATGAACGGCTTGAAGAATTCTGTCCGGAGCTCGCTGCGTTTGCTTCGGCCGGTAGATTTGGAAACTGCCATGGAACTCGCTCGAGATATTGAAGATAATCTGATCGCGCAGGGGGAGGAGCGCGCGGGAAGGAGCTTTTCTAATTCGGGGCAGCGTCAGGGCCCGTTTATTCGACAACCTGGCAATGTTGTCAGTTCAGCGTTGAATCCGAGCAGTGGGGGAGGGCCAAATCGCACTTCGCGGCCACCCGCTAGAAGTGCATCGCAGGGCTCTAACATGACTGGGCAATCCACCGCCCGTTCGCGTTTCACCCGGCTCTCGTCCAACGATCTTGCTGATCTGCGGGAGAAAGGGCTTTGCTTCAAGTGTAAGAAGCTGTACACTCCGGGCCATAACAGGGTCTGCCCGCTGCGGGAACTTCGGGTGTTGATGGCAGAACCCGACGATACGGCTGATTTACAGAATTCAGAATATTATGAAGTGACGGGGTTAGAGGAAGAAGTGGAAGAGCCGGTCGAGTCTGTGGAGGATGAGGGAGCACTACCGGTCTATTCCATGGCTGGACTTTCCAGCCCGGGAACTATGCGGATGCGTGGCGTTATGCGTGGGCGAACGGTAACTGTTTTGGTTGATAGTGGTGCAAGTCATAATTTTATTTCATCGTCTTTAGTTCCTTTACTTCAGCTTACTCCTGATGAATCTGTTAAGTTTGGGGTGCAACTAGGTAACGGGGTGAGGCAACAGTCAGAAGGTGTCTGCAGAAATGTGGCTATGAACCTGGAGCGTTGCAAGGTAGTAGCTGACTACTTTGTGTTTACTCTCGGTGGTGTAGATGTGATTTTGGGGGTGGCGTGGTTAGCCACGCTCGGAGAGGTGCGCACGAATTGGGAGAAAATGACTATGACCTTCGAGAAGGGGGGAGAAAAGGTGGTGTTGAAGGGAGACCCGTCGATTAGCCGCAGTCCGGTAGGCCTGCGAACTTTGATGCGAACTTGTGATGTTGACTTTTGGGCATTGGTGATTGGGTCAGAGCCGTCACATATGTTGGAGCCCAATCCGAAAAAGGTGCAGGAGGTTCTGGATGAGTATTCCGGGGTCTTCGGAGAGCCGACAAACCTACCACCGCGACGAACCACGGACCACCGTATCGAGCTTATGCCTGGGGCAGGCCCAGTGTCAGTGCGCCCGTACCGCTATGGCCACCTGCAGAAAGATGAGATCGAAAAATTGGTGGGAGATATGTTACTAGCAGGGATCATTCGACCGAGTTCGAGCCCGTTTTCTAGTCCGGTACTTCTGGTGAAAAAGAAAGATGGAAGTTGGAGGTTCTGTGTGGACTATAGGGAGCTGAACAAGGCGACAGTGCCGGATAAATACCCTATTCCAGTGATACAAGAGATGCTAGATGAGTTGGCAGGGGCAGTGATCTTCTCAAAGATCGACTTGCGAGCCGGGTACCACCAGATCCGGGTCGCTGGGCGAGACATCCACAAAACAGCCTTTAGGACTCATAGTGGGCACTATGAATTTCTGGTCATGCCCTTCGGGCTCACTAACGCCCCGGCGACTTTCCAATCAGTGATGAATGATCTGTTTAGGCCGTTCCTTAGGCGGTTTGTTCTGGTGTTTTTCGATGATATTCTGGTATATAGCCAGACTTGGGAGGACCATCGCATACATCTGTCTCAGACCTTACAGTTGTTGCAGAAGAATCAATTTAAGGCGAACTTTAAGAAATGTGCATTCGGATGCTTGAAAGTAGAGTATCTTGGTCACGTGATCTCGGCAGCAGGGGTGGCGATGGATCCGGGAAAGGTCAGGGCAGTGTTGAAGTGGCCTCGCCCGGGTTCAGTGAAGGAAGTGCGGGGATTTCTTGGCCTAACAGGGTATTATCGCCGATTTGTGAAGAATTATGGCTTGATCGCCCGTCCGTTGACAGCCTTGTTAAAGAAGGAGGCCCCCCGCATCTTTGAGTGGACTCCAGAGGCCGAGGGTGCCTTTGCAAAATTAAAAAAAAAGCTAACTGAAGCTCCTGTGTTGGCTATGCCTCAATTTGACAAGCTTTTCGTGGTGGAATGTGATGCCTCGGGGACTGGAGTAGGGGCGGTCCTCATGCAAGAAAGGAGGCCCATTGCTTATTTTAGCAAGTCTCTAGCGGATAGAACATTGACAAGGTCCGCGTACGAGAGAGAGATGATGGGGCTAGCTTTGGCGGTGCAGCATTGGCGGCCTTATCTCATAGGGCGGAAATTTGTAGTACGGACGGACCATAGGAGTCTTAAACATCTCTTGACTCAGAAGATTGTCACTCCGTCGCAGCAGGTTTGGGTGGCGAAATTGTTGGGGTATGATTTTGTGATTGAGTATAAGACAGGCGCCTCCAATGCGGCAGCGGATGCGTTGTCTCGCCGGGGAGAAGAGTTGGGTTTATCGGCTATAAGCCTACCAGAGTGGGTGGGGTTAGCCGAAGTGGGTGTTGAACAGAGGCAAGATCGGTATGTTCGAGAAGTGATACAAGCAGTTGAGACACAACAGGGTAGCCGGCCTGGGTTTGAGTTGGTTGGGGGGCGACTGTTCTTTAAGGGTCGGTTAGTGCTTGCGGCTGATTCGAAGTGGATTCCTCAGTTATTGCATGAGTTCCACGATACCCCATCTGGGGGACATGCGGGGGCATTTCGAACTTATAGGAGAGTGGCTGAGAATGTGTTTTGGAAGGGCATGTTTCGTCGGGTGCAAGAGTATGTGGCGCAGTGTTTGGTGTGTCAAAAGGCCAAGTATGAGGCAATGTCTCCCGGGGGGTTGTTGCAGCCGCTTCCGATTCCGGAGTTTGTTTGGGAGGATATATCGATGGACTTCATTACATCGCTGCCCAAGTCACGGGGGTATTCATCTGTGCTAGTAGTTGTGGACAGATTGTCGAAATATGGCCACTTCATTGCATTGAAACCTCCAATTACAGCTCGTTCGGTGGCTGAGATATTTGTGCAGGAAGTGGTGCGTTTGCACGGGATGCCGAGATCAATTGTGAGTGATAGAGACTCGATCTTCATGAGTACTTTTTGGAAGGAGTTGTTCGCTATGGCTGGCACCAAACTCAAATTTAGCTCGGCCTATCATCCGGAGACAGACGGGCAAACTGAGGTCCTGAATCGCATACTGGAAACGTATTTGAGATGTTTCACTTGTGAGCAGCCTAAACAGTGGTTGCGGTGGCTACCGTGGGCAGAATATTGGTACAACACGGCTTTTCAAACGGCTGCTCGACTTACGCCGTATGAGGTAGTGTATGGCCGGGCACCACCCAGCCTGCGTCGGTATCTTCCGGGAGAGTGCAAGGTGGCGGCTGTGGCAGAGGTGTTGGGCAGCCGAGACACTATGTTGGGGCAGTTGAAGCGGAATCTGGAGGTGGCACAGCAGCGCATGACTCGGCAAGCTAACAAGCATCGCCGAGCAGTGGTATTTGAGGTGGGTGATAAGGTGTTCTTGAAGGTGCGGCCGTTCCGTCAGCTCTCGGTTAATCGGCAGAAGCATAACAAGCTATCCGCAAAGTTTTATGGTCCGTTTGTGGTGGAAGGTCGAGTAGGGCCGACTGCCTACAGGTTGACTTTGCCTTCCTCGAGCAGAATTCACCCGGTGTTCCATGTGTCGCAGTTGAGGAAGGTGGTAGGGGAGCATCCGGTTGAACAGGAGTTGCCGGCGAGTTTGGAGATTCCTTTGGCTCCGCTGTTTGAGCCCGATGAGGTGTTGGCAAGGCGGAATGTGCGGGTTGGAAGTGCTGATGAGGAGCAGTTGTTAGTGAAGTGGTTGGGACAGTCTGAGGATGATGCAACGTGGATGAGTGAGAGGGGGTTTCGGCGACAATTTCCAGATTTCAACCTTGGGGACAAGGTTGTTTCGAAGGAGGGTGGAATTGATATGGAGCAGGATCAGGATTTGGTTGAGGCGGGGGAGCCGAGGCCTCTCATTGTGTACCGTCGGCGTGCTCGGGCTTAGGCCCACGTCCGTGGGCTGTTCATGGAGGAGTTGTTTATTTACTGTTTTATTTAATTTTGATGGGCTTTGTTATTAGCGGATCTGTCTATTTTTGGCAGTAGATTAGTAGTATAATTAGGGCGTTTAGGGTAAAAACAAGGGAAGAAAAAAATCATTATTGGAATTGGGAGCCTGGAGGCTTGGGCAACGGCGTGCCGTTGATTTTGTGTTCTTTTACAATCTGCTATTCATCATAAACTGAAACATAATATGCAAGAGACAAACTCGATATAATTGCTTTCTCTGTGGTCAATTTTAGTACAAAGAAAATAAATAATGATGTTGTGGCATTGAGAACTGTAGGACTTTATGTGCAACACAAACCCATTTCAAGGCTTTGGAATCAGTGATCCATTCTTCTATGATATATATATATATATATATATTTTTTATTTTTTTTTATTTTTTTTCATTTTATTCAGCTATAGCTCATCTTGGAAATAGCAAACAGAGTTCACATTTGCCTTGCCAAAAATCATGCATTGAACAAAATTGTTTTCTGATTCAGTGCACTGATGTATAATAAAGATATTGGGAAAGTGAGAGAAAATGTAAGCTATGTTTGAAACACCCCCACAAGATGAATTAATGTATCTAGAGCAATAAAATTGTTAAAAATTGTTTTGATTAAAAAAAATAAATAAATAAAAATTCCCAATTATCAAACCATACACTGTAGTTTTTTCTTTTTTTAACTTCTTTATGCTACATACCTGTGCTTCTCAAAATGAAATTCCAAATCAACATCTAAAATTACTCTGTCAAACTTTAAGCCTTACACATTTCACAAGGGAACCTTTTAAAATATATCCATAAACTTAATGTAAACGAATCCAAACACAACAGATGTTCTCCTGCAGAAATGGCATTTTTACCCCATTTTAAGTGGCCGTAGTGAAGAAAACAACAAATCAACATATATTCATGGATCAAAATGCATAAGGATAGAAGATAGGATGCATGCCTCATGCGTGCTAACATAGAAAGAGACAATAGGTATCAGCTCTAGATTATACAAGTATATTACCTGTACAGCCCATTTTTCCAGATTCCCATTAGATGGAATTGAGCATCCCAAATCTTGTTGAAGTTCTTTATAAATGTTTTGAAGACTTGAAGGGACTTTGATACCTTCCTGAACCGAGAAAGAGAGGCCCATTGCTTGGCCTGGTCCATGGTATGGATCCTGTAGAAATTCCAAGAAATAATCTACCATTTACTGGACGGAGGAGTATACTGCTAAAGTTTTAACCTAAATTACTAAAGGTTTGAGTTCATTCAACAGCAATTGGATCAAACTGAAGTAAAATATTAGGTTATTGAAGGTATGAAAATAGGAATGAAAACCATACATCTTCCTCTATCTCTATATTATATTAAATGGAAAGAGTTACATGATGATCAGAATATCTACCATAGAAAATACAAGATAAACTATCTGATTATTTTGGTAACTTGATCATAAATAAATTAAACATAAGTACCACATAAATTATTGTTCTTCATCTCCCTTTAGAACATATCTCAAAGAGCAGATAGCCTCAGAATACATATGTGTTCTAGTAACAATTAAACTCATTACATAATACACTTAACAGAGAATGAGAGTCAAACATAAAACAGAACATCTAGTATGAAATTACCATATGTCTCCATGCTACTGTTCAAATCGAACATGTTTCTTTTTCGTTTATGGAACTACCTTAAGGCTCATTTATAATGAAATCACAGTGTTTACCTGTCCAATAATAACTGCCTTAACACGGTCAAATGGAGTGGTATTAAGTGCATTAAAAATCAGATGCTGAGGAGGGTAAATTGGAACACTTCCATGGCTTATTTCACTCTCCAAAAATTGACACAGCTTCTTTGCATAAGGTTTTTGTAGCTCCCCAGATAGCACTTCCGACCATGTGTCCTCTACCAGAAGCTCCTCCAACTTTACATACCCTAGTCCATTACCCATATCACACAAGAAAATGCAGTCTCAGTTAATGTTAAAGATAAAAATAACATCCACAAACACAAAATGCTAAGCTGTAAATGATTACTAAACTTGAATCACAGCCCATAATATAGCATTAAACAGGAAAACACTGAAAGAACCAAATATCCAAATACCAGAATGATAATTGAACCAGATGAGCCATTTAAAACATCAGACATCATATGTTGAACTACAGTAATATGGGATTGAACAGAAAAGAGTACCTGAAGTATTACTGAAGAACACCTCAACACCACAGGAATGAAAGAAAGAAAACTGAGTATTTTGCAGATACCATACATGCAATACACAGCAACCTAACCAGTGTTGTATTAAAGGGCGAAGTACAGCTCAACAGGAAGTGATTCCGAACAAATTCCACATTCGACCTGGAACATAGTTTATCATGGATTTTTAAGCAAACAGAGAAGTGATGCCAATCAGATTTCCAAAATTAATGGGCCATCCAACTTCACATGCTCTATTCCATCAGCACAACAATGGAAAGCGGACAGAGATAATCTTGCGAGACCCCAAGTAAGAAAAACTTATGAGCATTGCTAAACAGTTCTTTCTTTTTTTTTTTTTTTGAATAGTCAATTTCAGAATAAAATAACGAACAATAAGTATTGCACAGAAGACAGAACACTCCATAGAATTAGGCTCCAGCGGCCTTATTTAATTT
Organism: Caryopteris x clandonensis; assembly: GCA_028749325.2. Classification (NCBI taxonomy): domain Eukaryota; kingdom Viridiplantae; phylum Streptophyta; class Magnoliopsida; order Lamiales; family Lamiaceae; genus Caryopteris; species Caryopteris x clandonensis. The sequence continues at coordinate 7,278,241 of JAPYKT020000004.1, forward strand.
GCAATGACAGTCACAAAAATGAAACGAAATGAAGATGATAGTCGACCTGAGGCAGTTGCTTTGGAGACTTTATCAGAGCAGAGTTTGAGGTTCCGCTTGGACAAGGCGAGGGCTTTGTTGAAATCCATTCTCTGCTTCTGTTCAGGAGAAATGACGGTCGTCGACATGGGGGAGGCGGTGCCATCATTGAGTGAAGAAAGTGGGGTAAGTGGAGGCGAAGAGACTCTCTTGAGACGCTTCGCCGCCGGTTGCTGGAAGAAATCCAATAGGGTTTTGGCAGGAGCGGCCATTGCTGTTGATTTCGGAAGCCGTCTGTGGACTGTTGAATTTTCCCGCGGTGGGAACTATTGGCGATTTCTTAAATTGTGCCACTCTACAGTTCTCCTTCTAAGTTCTACGTATTCACAAATTGAACCAAATAAAATGAAAAAACTGAAATCCCAAAAAAAATAAAATAATAATAATAATAATAATAATTAATAATAAGGAATCGGAAATTATTTTTTCTAAGATTCTTTACATGTTTGGATTAAGCTGAAGGCCTCCGTAGTGGATTGTGAGGTTATGTCACAATCAAATGCATAGTACAAGATGGTGTTTGTTTTGAGTTGTGATAAGGTATGTTGTTATTGACATGTCAAATCAATATGTTTAGTAAAATTTTGTTTGTATTATTATATTATGAGAGATAAAGATTTGTGGATTTAATAATTAGTGATGAATTATTATATATATGTGTGTGTGTGTGCGCGCTAAATGGATGTCAAAATAAAGATCTTAAGAAGAGAATTAATATGATATAATTTTTTTAAAAAAATTGATTTGAAATAAAAAAGTTATAAGTATTTAAAAATTTAGGGTGAATAATTTTATTGAGAATGATAAGAGAAGAAGGAGGAAAAAGAGGTATAGAATGGATAGAATTGTGGATAGAAAAATCATAACCCACAACCTCGTAAATAAACACGGATGAATTGTGGCACAATCCACAATCGGTCATGCCCAACCCAATCCAAACATACCATGATTATGAGATGCCAAGTTTTCAGTATGTTGGGCCCTTACAAAAAATTGTCATTTTAACTACAATGCTTTTATTTTGAACTATCTTTTATGAATAGATTATAAAATTCAATTTAATATTAATATATTAAAAACAAATATTTATTTCAAATTATCGAATTTTAAACTCTCAATTTGATACGTAATAGATAGGATGGCAATTCAGTTGATAGAAGGTTGAAGTGCAATCTTCTTCTTGTTTTTTATTTTTTCAGCGTCTTGATTGAGTATAAGGAATGCATAAAAAGTGGAAAGAGTGGCCTCAAAAAGGATGAAGTACGCAAGTTTCGATATATCAGAACAACTTCAACTCTCTCCGGATTAATTACGCAATTGATATCCTTCCTATCTTTGCACCTTCAGTAACCAGCATTTGTATTTCTTAATAAATTGGTAATAAAGCTTTAATTTTCACACTTTAAAATATGAAACACTAGAGCCCAACTCCCTTTGCAGCATAAACCCTAATTAGGAGAGTATCATCAGGTAAAATTTCATGAAAAGGAGAAAGAAAATTAAGTATTTTGTTGGCAAAAAGAGAGTTGGATCTAGACCACCTAGAGCAATCTCATGAAACACCAGTCTGCAGTCACCTCCATGGCCACTCTAAAAGTTCCAAATTGCCCTTGCTTACGTTCCAAGCACCTTGAGTAATCTCATGAAACAGTTGGTCCCAACCCCAGCTAGAATACCCCAAAAAGAACCAGAAATCACCAACAGATTGGTTCCCAGTCCTAATTTCTTCAAGCAGGCTATGTGTGACCGATGGGTCAACATAGTAAATGTTCGGTAGGACTTCGTGAGATTGCCCTTCAATATATTTGTGCGTCAAGACAACGAGAGGCATTCCGCGCATCATGACCGGCCCACCGAAAGAGAGGGGGCCCTCCTTCAGAAACTCGAATCCTTGATCAAGATCTTCAAGAGAGTCCCAACTAATATGTTTGTTGATTATCAGACCTTGGAATCCAGTGCTTTGATCAGCTTTTACGATTAGAATCTTTGATGCGTCAAAAGGGTGAACTTCCAGAAGCATTTCTGTTGCAGTTAGAATACAACCGGCAAACAACTGAGGCTTTTTGTGTGCACCAGTGGGGAGTTGAGCGTTGATCTTGTATTTAGGGGCTACATTTTGCAGGTCTTTCAGTACAACTTCATGGTGCGAGCTCCTAGTTGGTGGACCCTCTGTGACTGAGTTCTGGTTATGTAGAAAACCTAACCCAGAAAAAGCACATTACAGTCAACTGAAATCAGATTAATGTTGGTGTAACTAAATTATTTATCTGAGATCAAGAAGACCAGTGACAAAAAAAGCCAAAGTTTCAGTTTTAAAAAATTTTGATGGATGAACCTCTCTACGCAAGTTGATACAAAGAGAGAGAGAGGGTGCCATAACTTTACAGAACTTACTTTTATTTACGATAAGATCTGCTACGTCGCTGCCATGAGCAGCCAGAAACTTGATTATATCAGATACTGCAATATCTGCTCCATAAGACACAGTATTATTCTTCCTTTCTGCTGGGAATAACAGCAAAAGTGGATAAACTTCCCTCTGCAAATTCAAGCACATCAGATAAGCAAACTAATAAGGAATCCCTTCCAAATATTGTAACGTTAAGAATTGTAAAATCAATTGGGCTTTAGGAGTATGAGCGTGATACTATTATATGGTAAACTGTAAACCTTCTGATTCACATTGGGCTCTTGAGTTGTACATAAAAATATCACCGCACAATCAGAAACCTTAACCCATGAGGGCAACCACCCAATAATAGCACACACAGGAAAAAGATATTGATCCCAAAGAGGTTGCCAATTTCCATAAGATACTAAAGAAGCATGGAATAAAATGACATTGATAGAACTGATAAAAAATAAGCATAACTTAGATCTATCAAAAATCTGACGCTGCAGGAACACATTCCCGGGATATTATCAATAATTGATGGGTCTGAATGAACAGGGCCTGAATCACTAGGCACTTATATAAGAAACAAACGCATCTCAATAATGCGAGGAAGTTTCAGTGAGACTCCAAGCTTCTAAATTACAAACAAAGACACTTGCTCATATTTTCACCTTGTAGATGTTTTAAGACTTAATAAGCTAATAGCGGCAACCACGTAGAGATGCAACGAGAGAGCTGAATGGATGTAGATTTTGCTTTACTTTTTGTGTGCTTGAATAGCTGGAAAATTATAACCAACAAAAAATCTTCAGGAGAAACTTCCTCCCCAGAAGTAACTGAGAAATATTTTCAATTCTCTGTGAACCAACTAAAAAGAGTAAAAGTGTTTGGCTTTATGTATAGCACTAAAGTAAACTCGCACTTATTTGTGATCAATTGTTTTCTTACACAAGAATAAGTAAGATGTACTTTTTAGAACACGGAAAAGAATATGAGATTTATCACCTATTGGGAATTGTTAACGAAGTTATTTGGGTTAAAAACTGAACATATCTCCAACTCTCCTAGTTTTCGTTATAACAAACATGGAAACGAAAATGATTTCTTGACAATCAAACAAGTTCGAGAATCGTTTATCTTCCTCATCTGTTCCTCTGTACATTTTTCCTCTAAAATGTTTTCTTGCTTACATTCCTACAAGTCACAAACAGAACCCACAACAGGGGAAATAATTATACAAGAAAAAGATCAGAGTACTCCAGGATTCATAGCGTGGAAGTCAGAGAAAAGAAAAGGAGTGCAACATAAAAAAGGGAAGTCGTTATATCGTCCATGTTCAAAGTAAAAGTTCAGGGATAATTTGTTTTCCAGAAAATTCAAATTGTTCAAAGGCTTATACGAACTTTGAAAGAATACAACTTCAAGATTTGCTAGCTGAAGGGGATCACTAGCACTGAGAGCTTCAGAGATTGAACAAGAGAAAGAATATATCCACGCTAAAACCAATGAGACAAACACACAATACAACTCAATCAGAAATCATTTCCTGGACTTGTTATGAGATATTGGAGGCTTTATAGCCTTCTAAAACCCGTGATTTAAAGAGTCTCGAGAGCCCAAGATCTTATAAATTCTACCTTGGAATTCAACAGTTTAAAAGAAACACTACTGGTGTTTATATTAGGTGTTTGGAATTCAGTGACAGAATTACCTCAACTACCTGACATCCAACATTCACTAAAAACAATTTTAACAGCGTGTTATTAATAACTCTTGTACCTCTTTCTCACCACATCAATTACTTCCTAACATACAATAGAGAGTGATATCCATTAGAAATCTAAAATCCAAGAAAAGCCCAAACATTTGAGGTCCGGCACTCATATTGCCCAGATTAAAAAAGGCCAGCAAAACATAGTCAATACACAATGTGTGAATGTGTGCAACTCGCACCTGCAATATTGGTCTTATGATGAAGCCACAGTCATTTTGTGTGCAATCCATCATATAAATAAGTGGATGCTTCAATATGGCTCCTGCAACATATCTAGGCAAACGATCAGAATCAGTGTGTAGGAAAATTAGAAGAATCAAGACTAAAACTTGTAAAGCAATACGTATATGACATAATAAAAATAATAGAAAGGAAAAATAAACAAAAATAAAAAAGCTTTGAATGTTTAAATACATCATAAAAACTGAGCAGTAGTCCTACAGATGGACGCCACAAACTCTGGTGCACTCAAAGCAGTTTGTTTGCATTATACTTTTTAAAATCCCATGCCAGTATAAGAATAGGAGAATAATAAATGAAAAGGCCATCTCTCGCTCACCAACAACTATGCCATCAACACAGTACTTCTCAATTTTGAAAATATAAGAAATGGAATTAAACGAGACAAGAACACAAAGATATAATGTGGTTCAGTCATTTGGGCATCCACGCATAAAATGCTCAAAGCGTTTTCTCTCTTGATCTGACGCTACATTAAGCACATACATAACAAGGAAAATGAATAAGCACTTAAACCAAATAAGTGGTATCACAAAAATCTCTTGGAGCTACATATTTGTGATTCGTATCAAAGAATCATTTCTTGATTTTCAACAAGTACACATGGTGTTGGCTCCAAATCCAAAATGAGGACAGGGGAAGAATCTAGTTTTACCATATCTCTACAGGAACTGGAAAGCTACCTATAAAAGAACTTTCAAGAAGTCACTCCATGGCAGAAAAAGAAAAATAACTGTGTGTACTAAACTACAGGCTCTTCTATTATAAACCATCAACTCATGTCCTGATCCACTAACTCCAAGAAAAATCCTATATAAATGTGTTCGCAAAGATAAAGTTAAATCCCTTATAACTGTTATCCTGTGTAGTAAAAAAGTGTGCGTTTATCTCCAACCCTCTTGATTTCCTGAGAATTGCAATTGAATTTCCATCTTGCTTACCAAAGCAAAAGATGAGTGGCCAAGCTCCACGATAATACTGAAGTTTTTCAGATAAAGTTTTGCCAATAATGAACAACTTAACCAATACAATTGCAAGATAGTAGATACATGCATTCATACATGTATACCTGCAAACATGCATGTGCATGTGCATCCACCAGGCACCCGTCCACACCCTCTTAAACACATAGATATATGTACAGGGAGTTATGATCTAATACTATACATCAGTCTGAAATAATGATTGGCAGAGCAACTGTATTAAAGTGCGTCACATTGCCGCGAACATCAAAAGAAGTCCTCAGCAGCAATGATAGGTGAGTCCACACCTCCTGCTTCCTAGTAGTTCTAAGTAATGGTCGGTCTTTATTTACATAAGAGACATGATGATGCAAAGTGTAAACCATAACAGTCTCTGGACAGTTACATGTGAATCCTACAATGAGCACACAAATCTAATTGAAGAATTGTCCCACTGGTCATACATTGACTTCTTCTACTTACACTTTGTTGAATTCCACCAACATTATTGTTTAAGGGTATCATTCGGAATATTTTAGGCATGATTTAGTGTATGTGTGAAGTCTTCGGCAAGGAGTCTTGTATCTAATTTTTTTAAAGATCTTATCATCTAAAATAACTGTTGAATTGGCTGATCCATTGAATGTCAGCCTTTCCGATAAAAGAAGACTATCAATTCCATATACATGTTTTGGGTACTGACATCATTAATTTAACTGAAAATTAGTGGTAACTACATGTTTATGTGGATTCCTATATGTGACAAACTTTATTTTCACCATGTATTTCCTCCAACCAATACACAAACCCCCACTCCCCCCCCCCCCCCAAACCCAGCGACATAGTAGTCAAACCAAGAAAATCCTAACATCTAGCTTCAGTAATACGTATGAAGACAGTATTTTACTCTTACACAGTTCTATTACAGCTAATAAATGCTTATTGGATCCAAATTTTCACCGTCCAATACTTTTTGTGGTGTGGTGACTTCTTATCCACTGAAAATCATATTGAAAGGGATATCATCTTGAACTGCCCAATGTCTAAGGTTCTACTACATCACTTCAATCCATATCTTCCTCCAGCTCACAATCTTGCCCACTTTAATCTAAGATAGTTGCAAAAACAGCCATGATATCAAACCACTTCAGAAAAAAATGGCATTAATCATCATGTTTCATGGGTATGTCTGCTGATTTACTAAGAAATACTAGCTCAGAAGCAAATACCATCATGCAATTATTTAAAAAATAATAATTGGCTGCTATGAAGAATTGAAAATTGTTAGTCATATACTTCTTTGCATGGTAAAAGACAAAACTCAAAATGGACACAAAAAGTTCGACACTCATATTTGTGAAAAATTAAATAACAGACATAAAGGAATGGGCTACTTACCACTCCTTGAACTATTTGTCTTCATATTGGCATAACCCTTAACAGCTCGGTACACTTCACGAACAACAAGTTCCATCCTAAGACAGAACCCACACCAATTATTGCTAAAAAGAACCAAGACGTTCCTATCCCAAGGATTGCAGGAATTCCTGGGATCAGATTTATTACCAATAACCAGCTCAGCAAAAGTTTGGGTTGTAACAAGAGGAATAGAATCTGTTTCATGAAAATCCAGATTAACAAAAGGTGGTCTTTGAGCACTTCTGGAGCTAGGAACCATACTAGCTGATTGTAAATATGGATGAAGCCTTCCAGCAAGGAAATCATTAACAAACATGTATAGTAAAGAATAGCTAAAAGCTGATTGGTTAGCTAAAACATAGTGTTTCTGGGAAATAGGGTCAACTATGGCGACTGATGGAATCTTTGATCCACCAGTTAGCGTTTCAAGGAATCTGTACTGACCATCAAAAAAGAAAAAGGAACCAGTAAAGTTTCTCCTGGGTTCATGTTCATCTTTTCCTGAATGCCCTGTCTCCCAAACATTCCAACCTTGAGCACTATCAGTTGTGATACTTGTAATATGAGCACCATGCTGAGATTCTAGAGATGATAAGCTATTTTTATCTAAAGATTCCTGTTTGGTATCCAACACAATATATCTAACATCCGAGGGATTTGGAGGCACCTCGTGCCATTTACTAGAAGTAACAGTTGGTATCTGCTTCTTATTTATATCAGAACCTTCATGACCATCTTCTGCAGGTTTTTCTCCTAAAACTTGATTAGGCTGAACATCACTATGAGATGGCAGAGATTCTACAACTTCGATGTCAAGATCTTTGGATAAAAGTTGAAATCCTGCATCCTTCGCTAACGAACTTAGTTTTACCTCCCTCTTTTGCTTGAGTGCATAATTTAAGATCTCATGCACAGATCTACCTTGCAAATCGGGAATCAAATTTTCTAGAGCAACTTGTTGGCCTTCATTAAATATCATGATAGACATTTTCTCCTTAGGAACATTTTTCTCTGATGATGAAAGAGGCTGGAGTCTCGGGTGTTTGAGCCTCCATGATGCTCGGTTATTTTGTATTGTCCTTGTAGTAGCTTGTATATTTGATATCTCAGTGAGTTTTGCCAACTGTCTAAAAGCATTGAGAGCTTCCTCAGACTCTCTTCTTATTTCCATCAAGTCAGACGACCTATCAACAAAAAGAAGAATCGAAGGCCTATTTGAAGGTAAAGTGGCTTCAGCTCCATATGGGTCATCTTCCAGCTGCATCATGCAGAAAGAACATACATAAGATGTTTATGTCATATTTTGTAATAAAGTTTTCACTTGCCAGAACATGTTCTCTTTCCCTTCAAAGAGAAATGACAGAATAGGAAAGAATCTAGGGCAATGGAGGGAAATAAATGATTCGCATAAATAAGAGGAGAAAAGAACTTCTTTAGTATATATTTCCTGTCATTCCACTAAAAAATAGAGTCATAAACAAGTACATATTTTTTTTCCACGAGAAGAAAATATACAAAATGTTACAGGAAGATGGCATCAATGTTAGCTTGGCTTCCCTGATGTGAAGCAAGATTAAGGTTTGTAACGGGTACTAGAATGGGATTCTTCATTACCTTAGGCTAATGAGTAGGAAAAGAAATTTAACACAAAAAATTATACTGTAAATTTGTCTAGTTTCAAATGGCAATCAAGTGAATAGACAATGCAAGCTAATTTCACATAACATTTCAACAATTTTTTAAAATTTGACCTTTAAACTATAAAGAAATAAGAAAATCAGTGAATGATGTTTTGAGATCTAAGAAGATAAGAGAGACAACTTACCTCTGTAACAGGCGAGGGCTGGGATTGCAAGATGGTTCTTAGCTCATCAACTTCTTTGAGAAGCTGAGGACTACTGAGACAACCGGAAAAATAAACAGTCATCAACCATGAACTTGGCTCTTCAACATTTAGCAACGGAAGCAGTGATTTGTCACGAACCACGGCAAATCTAAACCTTTCAGGAGGTAAGAAGAACTCTCTAGTGGCTGCCATAAACTTCTGAAAGAACACCTCAAATTGCTGCATCTCGTATAAAGGACAGGATTCTCCAGCATGAACTGTCAAATTTTTTGTCTCCTTCACAATACTATAATTTACAGCAGTAAGCTGATTCGGCCAAGATAACCCACTGAATGCATTGTCACTACTGCAACTGAGCAAGCCATCCTCTATACCCTATTCACATAAAAAAGGGTACTGCATTTACCAACGAAATATATTTTCCACGAACTTATGCTGAACGAAATAAAGTTGAGAATTAAGAAACTACCATGCACCTTCCTGTTATCTTTCTCTTCCGTCGCAAGAGTTTCATTGTTCTCTCTGTTGAAGTCTGCTCCAAGATAACCATTTCCTGGATGATTTATTGTTTTTCTTTTGTTAGAATAAGACAAACATAAGTTGTTTTTTAGTACAAATTATTCACCATACTAATTAAGAAATGGGCAAGTAGTTTCAGATATCTCTTTCATTCTACAAAAAGTGTATAACGTAGAAATGACCAAATAAATTATGGAACTCTTATAAATTCTCCAAAATAAGCAACATAGCCCACTCACTCCATCACAAAAGTAAAGTAAATAACAAAAAAGGAATAAGTAAGGGAGGACAGAGGCATAACATACCCAAATCACTTTCAGTTGTAGACTTGTTCAGAGCTAACAACCTAGAAGTCCACCCACAAAACTCCAAGAGAAGTACTGCCTTGTCAGTTGAATTAAGGAAATCTCTCAATTCCTCTGGGGTAGATAAAGATTTAAGAGGCAGTTCATCAGGAGAAAGTGATGTAACATAATCCACAGATGCCAATATGTTTTGGACACGAAGTCTTCCACGATATTTATAGGAAATGCTATTATGGTAGTAAAAAACTGTGATTCCTTCTGCAGCACCAAGTGCATCTGCCAGCATCCTCTCAACATTTCTGTATAAGACCATAAGCCTTAAGGTGCCAAACCTCACTTCATCATTTGCAACCTTATGAGCCAATGCCTTCATAAGGGTGCGCGACTCGCCAGACCCTAGACAAAGAATAAAGCCATAGATAATGAAACATGAGGAAAAAAAAGATTTCGCCAGGGATAATTGTGACATGTGGCACTATCTGAATAGATACACACGGATTTTAGGGAAACTTGTCTAGAAAGTACAATAAAATAAATCGTTCTTAAAATATTTCTTTGGCTGAAACTAAACATAAAACACACATTCTCATCCTCCAGTCTTTTCGTAATTGCATATTTGCAGGAGATCAGACAACCGTTCCAACAATAAATAAATCGAAATAAGAGTATTGCCTCATTTTGGAGACATTACTTCCTCGGCCACCATTACAAGTGTTATGGACCCCTTTAAGACACATAAAACTATAGATGGAATGCTACATAAGCCACTCTCCATCGGAAATGATCACCATTTTGACCATAGCAAGCAAATTTGGCCAGGTTTCACAAGTTACCGCTGCGGAAAACTGTAACAAACATTTTCATTTAACAAATTATTAGAAACAAATGATAGCGGCATTTCAATCTCATCACATCACATACAACGCACTAAACCGCCAGTCAGGTTTTAAACCCATTCAAACATGTCCGTATAAATTGTGCACAGAGGATAAATCATTTTCAATTACATGGTACGGTGACGAGGAGAAGGAGACGAGGATGTTGGTGAATCTGCGAGGAGTAGTTTAATTTCGTCAGGATCTGCCACTGCACCTCCACTCCTCCACCGTCATCGCAAGACACGCCGTGACTGGAGCAAAGAGCCAGCGCCGCCAGCAGCAGCAGCAGCAGCACGGTACCACTACGATTAAGATCACTCATACATACGCACATGTGGATGTATCTATCGGAGAGTTGTAAAATTCAGATCAGTTCGATTTAGCGGAGGAGATAAACTATAATTAGGGGTGGAAAGGGTAGAATGTTGGTAGCAGAATCTTTTCCCAGACACACGAGAAGGGGAGTTACTATCACACTTTGTTTTTTACTCTCCCTACCACATTCACATATTTTTTCAAAAATACCCATGTATAAAATGACAATTATACCCTTAATTCATTTCATTTCATTACATGTTTGCAGTGAACCTTCTTCTTCTTCCCAACTCATCTTCTTTTCCTCTTTCATTTCAAACCCTAAAAATTTCAATTAAAAAATTTGATTTATTCACCATCCTTTTTACTTATATCCATGGACAATTAACATTTATATGTAAATTCGGTAATATTGTAATGTTATGAAATTATATAAAAAAATTCTGTCAGCAGAAACCTTCTACGTATCAGAATTTCGGAAGCGTTCGGCTGATGGCAGAAACGTTCGACCGATAGCAACTGAACACTTCAAGCAGCGTTCGGCGTCATATGACCGAACACGTTACTTTACGTTCGGTGACCTAAGGCCGAACATGTCCTGTTCTGTTCGGCTACCTTAGGCCGAACGCATGTTCGGCTGTTCTAGGCCGAACAGGAATTGTCTTGTACTTTTGTTGGTTGTTTTATGATTCATTTAATGTTATTTTCAGGAGACATCAAGAACAAGTGCTTTTATTTCAGATAACAATGAGCTGGTTGTTGATTACCAAGATATGTTTAATACAATGGATTTGTTTGAATCACGAGAAAATTTGATTTCTTGGGTACGTGAAAAGGCTATCCCATTAGGCATGGTAGTGGTTGTGATGAGGTCAGAAATTGGAGATGAATGCAGACGACCTCGTTTGTGGCTAGGTTGCGAACGAGGGGGTAAATATCGTCCACAGAAAAAAAAACAGAGCAACAAAGAGAAAAGTGAAAATCAGGAAACAAAGGAATGTGGAAGGGAATTGGAAGAGGTAGAGAATAAAACAATTGAGAATCGTTGTTGCGGAACCAAGAAAAGCGATTGTAATTTCGTCTAAAAGGAACATATTATAAAGAGACTGATGCATGGGCCTTGGAGGTTATTTGTAGTTCGCATAATCATGAGTTGGCAAGATATTTAGAGGGTCACTTTTATGCTGGTCGTTTAAGTAAGGATGAGTTGAAATTGGTGTCAAATCTCTCTACGGGTAATAGCCGTCCTAGGGACATATTGTTTACTTTGCAGAAGAGGTATACAGAAAATAAATCCACGATAAAGACTATCTACAATATTCGACAGAAGAACAAACAAGTCGAACACTATGGCAGGTCACAAATGCAATATCTCATGGGTAAACTTAAAGAGAAAGATTTTTTTTCCATACTAGGCGGTGTGAGCAAACAGATGCTGTCAGAGATATGTTTTGGGCCCATCCGACAAGTGTGAAGTTGTTGCGTGCCTTTCCAAATGTCTTGTTAATGGATTGTACATACAAAACAAACCGCTACAAACTACCGTTGTTAGAAATTGTCGGGGTGACTTCCACAAACATGACATTTTCAGTTGCATGTGCCTATCTAGAATGTGAAAAGGAGGACAATTACTTATGGGCATGCAGTGTCTTTAAAGATTTGATGGACCAATCCAACCTACCTAGAATATTTGTAATCGATCGAGAACTTGCATTGATTAATGCAATCGAGATAACTTTTCCTAGTTCTCGTCATTTGCTATGTCGGTGGCACATCAACAGAAATGTAATGGCCAAATGCAAGAAGTACTTTAGTACAAAGGAACAATGGAATTCATTTTATTGCAATTGGAATTCGTTGATTTTTGCCGAGTCAGAGCACATGTTCGAAGAGTTGCTGCAGCGGTTTCAGAATGATTTTTCCTATAAAAAAGAGGCTGTGAAATATGTCTTGGACAATTGGATAAATGGATATAAGGAACGATTTGTTTCTTGTTGGGTAAACAACTTGATGCATTTTGAAAATACCACAACAAACAGGTAATAAATAATCAGCCGTCATTTATATGCTATATTATATTTTTATTTCTGTATATATTGTATGTTATATGATCATTAATATTTTTTTTGTGTAATATAGGGCGGAGGGCCAGCATGCCAAGTTGAAAAAACAACTTCAATCGAGTACAGGGAATTTTGAAACGTGTTGGGAAAAAAATTTCATCCTTCTCGAAACATCGCATAATGCAATCAAAAGTTCGTTCGAGAAGAGCATCACCATAGTCCAACATAGGTACTCATCTCCTGTATTCAAAATGTTAAGGGGTATGGTTTCTATCTCTGCTTTGGATATGATTTTGGATGAAATGGTTGGTGTTGGAGAAAATGGCATGGATCCTTTATTATGTGGGTGTATTTTGCGAAAAACTTGTGGTCTTCCATGTGCTCATGAGCTATCTGAATATGTTCGGGGGAATATGCCTATCCCACTAGATAGAGTTGATAGATTTTGGAGAAAGCTTGATATGGAACCTGTGGATGGAGTCAATAAAAATATATCGGATGACATAAATAATACTTTCAAGAAGACACTTGATGAAATTGTCAATCAATTTGAAGGTGCACATGATGAATCAGAGAAGTTGTTAATGTTGAAGAGGTTAAGAGAGTTTACACACCCAACTACATCATCCCTCATTGAACCACAAGTCCAACCACGTACACGTGGACGTCCTACCAAAGCAAAAGCAAAAAAAAACAACTCAACCAAAAGAGATCCAAGTGCTTTTGAGTATGTTCAATCCATCAATGACAGTTGTTCACCAGTGGATGAAACAATTTTCATAAGTGGAGAAAATGTGTCCAGTGCTATGTTTAGTTTCACTCGTAGAGAAAAGCAAAAGGTTCGTCGTGCATGTAATGTTGTTACCACAAACAAGGATATTGAATTTTTTGAAGATATTCCACCTACCTTTCGGCCATATGTTTGTGGGACTAAGAATGTTAGAGGAGACGAACATTGTGGATTTCGTGCAATTGCTGAGTTAATGAACTATGGGGAAGAATCGTGGTCTAGAGTTCGTTGTGACTTGATCCATGAATTACAAAATTTTGGAGAAATGTATGCACCAATATTCAAAGAACATGGACGTGTTGGGGAAGTTGAAGATGCATTACATTGTTTTGAGGAGAGAGCCTATAGACGACACTGGCTAGATATCCCTGATATGGGACACATGATTGCAACTGTCTACAACATAGCACTTGTCGTGCTAACACCCATTGCAAACTATACTTTCCTTCCCCTGCGGACTGCAAACCCAGAAGATCCGAAACTTATTTGCATAGCATTGGTAGATCAAAGCACGCATTTTTGCGGGGTAAAATTCTTTTCTTATTATTACATTTTTTATGATTTACATTTTTTCAAAGTAATCTTTGAGGAGTAGTAACTATACGTGCATTGTGGCAGGTCTCATTGATGTCTGGATGTTCGTTGCCTCCTGTTCTGCAAGTATGGCATGAACATCGTAGTGCATGTGCTGCTGGATGGGAGATATTCTACAAAAGACGATTTCAAATGTATAATGCCATTTGTTTAGGAAATGACTGATATGTACTTATATATTTTTTTAAGTGTTGAATATTATTTATTTAAAATATTACATCTTATAGTTCGTAAATTTGCTAAGTTACGATGAAATATGTCCGACAATTGGCAAATCATGAAATTATTGAAACTGTCAGTGCGTTCGGCCAGTGTTGGCCGAACAATGGGAAATATGTTCGGCCAGTATTGGCCAAACACAGTGTAATGTGTTCGGCCAATGTTGGCCGAACGTGTCGTATTATGTTCGGCCAACACTGGCCGAACGCCCTGACAGTTTATTTTTAATGGTTTTTGTACGTTTTGGTTTTCATACGTTCTTACAGTTTGGCCTCTTATTTTGTTTATTCACAACCTTAAATTTTTTTTCATATCATATTGTATTTGAATCGCACAACTGAATATTGAGCAAACACTAAAATGAGCAAAATAAAAATTGACCACTCAATAAAGAACACATTTCATCTAATGTTCAACATTCAAATCTATAAAAGTTTAATGTAATTCATACATATTATAATCACTACTCATCCGATTCATGTCCATCATCCAATGTGAGACCGTGGAGTACTCTTGCAGCTTGCTCAACTCTAGGCATAACGTAATCAAACAATAACTGCGGATCCTGAGTTGTCCACATGCGAACTAGTGGGTCAAGAATGTTCCGGGCCTCAACGTTTCGAGCCCACAATTGACTGGGGTTCGCATCAATCGGAACGTGTCGTGCTGCAGATGTACGATCGGGGTTTTAGACCTGTGGATGGGAAAATGTACGGTACCAATCCATATACTCTGGTACAGTCTCCCATATCGGCTCAGCAAGTCTCCCTCGTTGTTGCATGGACAAAATATGGCTGTCCCAGGACAGAAACATGGATCCGAGCACACCCCACGCAAGTACATACTGTCCAGGATTTTTTCCTCTTCTTGCATAGCCTGGATCCAATGGAGGCAATGGTATATGCTGGACATGGCCAAACTGCCTCAACACACGATCGGGGTGGTATGGTTCGACAATGTCCAGAGCCCTTATGCACCCATGATAAAACGTCACTTCAGGACGTTCAAATCGATCATGCACTTTCTGGTAAGGATCCCAGTTTACCTACGTATTAAATTGTTCAAGTTATATATTTGAAAGATAGATATATTTGAAAAACACATAATTAAAAAGACACACTTACTTCGTGAGGTTGAAGTGAATCCAACCACTCCCTACACGCCTGCAAGCCCAAAGTATTGGGTCCACCTTGTCCATGCTGTGACCATCTCATAGCAAGTGGAAATCTGGGATCGTACTCAACATTGAATTGAGGTCGTGGGCTCGTCGGAAAGTGTTCGTAAATCCATGCCTACATATATACAAATATAATGGTACAACATATTAAAAATTGTAACATAATGTATAAATAAATTATTTTCAAAGAATGACTTACCTCCAATAATGTAAGATACCCAGCTATTTGCTTTACACCCGCTCTTGATGCAGATCATAACTGCCTGTAAAGATAGGCAAGGGTAGCAGCACCCCATGCATATTCCCGGACCACACTTGTGTCTTCTAGTAGCTTCAGATAGCCAGCTGCAATCCGAGTACCACTTTTGTCGGAAAAAATCGTACACCCAAGAATATATAATATATATGCTCGAGCTGCCTTTTCTGCAACTGGTCTCTGAGAAATCTGACAGCTGTCCAAGAATGTGCTACGAAGCCACTCTAGCTTCACTGATTGTCCTCTCTTGTCATTAAGTGCCAAAATGGCATCCTCAACTGACACACCCAACAGTCGATGAATCAGTGCAGGCGAGAATTCTGAAGGATCGTCTGCCACCTGCACTGGCTGCCCCACCACTGGAAGACCTAGTAGACACGACACATTATCTAATGTGATCGTCATCTCACCAAATGGTAAATGAAAAGTGTTGGTCTCCTGTTGCCAACGTTCGACAAATGCAGAAATCAAGTTTCTGTTGGGAGCTCTATATGATAATTTGCTCAAATTGTGAAGCCCGGACCGTTTCACATACGACCTCCAAACTCGGGTCGTCTCATCCTCCGGATACACCCATTTCAGCAGCTTCGAAGTGACAAAGGCATTTTAAAACGCCTCTCTCATTGCCATTCCAAACGACGACAGCCACATGTGTTTTGAAACTTCGTAATAATGATGGATCATAAGGACCGCCAGGAAATGGGTCCATTAGGATCTCATTCTGCTCGGCTTTCCTCTCTTGTTCTTGAGGCATATCGGCATATTCCACTTGTTCTTTCGGCACATCAGAAGGACCTGCCTCTTGTTGTGCAGCCCTTAATCGTCTATTTGATGTTGTAGGCCGTCTTCTTCTTCTTTCATAAACTATAACATAAGAAAATCAAAATGTTAACATACAAACGTTCAAAATAAAATAAAACAGGCACACTGTCAGGCTGTTCGGCCAGTGCAGGCCGAACGCCTAGCAGGATGTTCGGCCAGTGCAGGCCGAACGCCTCGCAGGCTGTTCGGCCATTGAAGGCCGAACTTTGTTTGCTACGTTCGGCCTGTGCTCACCGAATGCCCTGCAAGCTGTTCGGTGAACTAGTGCCGAACGCATTGCGATTTTATGGAAAAAGACGGCTACAGAGATTACCTGGAGTCACGTTACTTTCGCGTTCGGCGTCCATGACCTTCGAAGGGTTCGACGGTGGAGGGGGAGAGAGTAGTTCGGCGCAGTGGGTTGGGGGAGAGACAGCAGTTCGGCGCGGTGGGTTTGGGGATGTGTTTGGCTCGCGCGGTGGGTTGGGGGGGGGGGAAGCTGTTCTTCGGGAGGTAGGGTTTGGTTTGGGGATTTCTTTTTTATTTTTTAATTTTTTTTAAGGGTTTAAGGGTATAATAGGTATTTTTGTGGTGGGGTTAGTAATTTTAAAATTTTAAATGTAATTTTATGTGGTGTATATAGTAAATGTGGTGTGAAAAGAAAAAATGGTGGTGTGTATAGAAATTGCCATAAGATTATTTGGAACAATTTCCCCTAAATACGCGATTGAGATACAATTATACAAATTGCCGTCTTTAAATTATACTTTTCCTGTCCCATAAAAATCCCGGTGTTTGAATCTTTTCTTCTTTTTTGTTTTTTTTAACAATTTAAAAAATGTACAGCTATTTTTATTATAAATCTGTATTTATATATTTTTATTAGTTAATTAAATTTATTAAAATATATAACTTATTTGTAAAATAACATTTTAATTTTTTACTTTTACTATAAAACAATAATTTAATTAAAATAGAACATTTTTTAAAATAAAAATTAATATGTCAGTCTTTAAGCAGGGAGTAGTATATGGTTGGTACCCGAAAACAAGATTCACAAAGAAAAACTATAAATAAGAATTTGTGTATTTACAAAAAAAAAAATATTCATTTAAACTTGTTAATATATAAGGGATAATAGTTGTCTCTAACCCGATTTTCTATTTTGAAATAATGTTCATCTTTATTAATATACAGTGCATATGCTAAATAATATTATGATGAGATGAAATGTTCGTTTTCATCAATAACACCGCGTATACTAAATAATATCGTGTAAATAATATCACGACAGACAAGTACATTGCTCATATTATACATTATGCTAGCTGCCCAGAAAAGCATCAACCTTGCTGTTTACAGAGGCAGACAAAAACTTCATGCAGATTGGAGAACCAATCCCTGAAAGGGACAATATAGCTGCAGGAATTCCCCACAAAGAATCACCACAGATGAGCCCTGATGCAAATGCTGGCCCAAAATCCTTGGCCTTCTTCTTGTTCTTCCTCTCCCATAAGAACAAAATCAAGCTCCCAACACACATATCTATGGCGAAGTACCCTCCAAGATAGAACGGAATCGCCATACACATAGGGCTGGGTACGAACCTGTGGATCCTGTACTTGGTTTCCCACTTCCGCAACACCTCCGTCACCAGATTCACGATCACAGCAGCGACGAAGAACACGATCACGAGAGTTATGCAGTTCTTGGGAAGTGAGGAGAAGCCCTCGACTCCCAAGAGCGCCATCCCGCGGTACATGAGCGCGTAGGGGGCGGGGTACGACCCCTGCGGGTCCCCTACGCTGTAAGCCTTGTGGAAGAACCAGAAGATGAGAGGCGACAGAATGCAGCCTATGGCTGTGCCCATGACTTGGCTTAAAAACATGGAACGAGGAGAAGACAAAGTTAAGTAGCCTGTCTTAAAATCCTGCATTAGATCAGCAGCTGTGGAGACAATGCTCATCATAACCCCACACGAGGCCAGCCCGGCTAGGACCCCGCCGTGCTCCAGCCCCACCCACGAGCTGAATACAAGGATCGCAATTTTGCCGTAGTTTGAGGCCAGAGACCAGTCGGTGAGGCCACAGCCGTAGGCGTTGCAGAAGGCGAGGATTGGGGCGACTGCATAAACAACTAGGATGTGGTACCACTTGAGCTGAGGGAAGATCACGGGCACTACACCAATGGATATGCAGGCTAGGACGGCGTAGCCACCTACTGCAACCGTGGTTGGAATTTGGTCTTTCAAGAAATACTCGATTCGCCTTTTCTCATCGTAGTCCTCATTCGCCGGTATGTTATTAGTCTGTGAGCTCTGTTGGATGAAGCTTTTTACTGTCACTATAGCCATGTAAACGACGTGGAATAGTCCATCACCGAGCATCATTGCGATAGCAAGAAAAACCTGTGGAAGTGCCAACAAAATTCAGATGACCATTGGAGGCAGTGATGATAATAAGAATGGATCCAGTAATGTATGTCATATGTAACACAGAAACAATCAAAAGTAAAACACGAAATTGTAAAAGTAAAAAGATAAATAATTGATTTTAGAACTGTCAGGTCGAGTTTTGCCTTCTCCCATATTGAGAATCACACGAGGCACCTGATGGGCGGCAGACTGAAACCTAACACCTAAACAGAACCTGAGGGCTATTGAGGAAAATGAACGTGGTGGCGGCCTAGGCGAACCGCGCAAGCAGATTGTAATATTACTGCTGGGGGAATTGCACATGAAGGTGGTGTAATGAAATTTGTTGAATTACTCTGTATCCTTGAATCCCATGTAGGCTGCCTGCAGGCAGTTTAGCGTCGTACCAACTGCCTTTCTTTGACTCGATCACAGGCCACAGGATGCCCCATGAAAATACAGCTCCGATGAGCAAAGAGATGTTAACCATGTAAGGACATATCATCCCAACTCCAACATATGTAGCTGAGAAATCAAAATAGAACCTGCAATATTCCAACCATATCACTCACTCATTCCATATATATTAACAAACAATTAAGCAATATTACTGACCTCTGCTTGAAGGCTTGGAGGCCAAATGTAGGGAAGCTGCTGAACCCACAGCCATCCTCAGCCGTGAAGAACCACTGGAAGCAAGCCCACAAAAAGCTGCCCATGAAGGATCTGAATAGTACCATAACTTGCTTCCTGCAATTAATAAGAAAAGAGATAATGTGTATTTCTAGCCAAATGTCATAAGATAAAATGTTTTTCGCCCATTTCATAAAAATACATAATCTTTTAACTACTTCTCACAGGTTATGACCTTTCAAACATAATATGTCGAAGCTTTTGTGATTGTTTACCAATTTGACTCATAAATTTCAAATAGATAACATGGCTCGGAGCTCATTAGTGTTCTTTGTTAATCCAGCAATGTCCTTGTTAATTAATTAACAACACCACATACTTGGCTAGCTTGGCTCCTTTTGGAGTATGAAAACTGTTGATAAGGTATGAAGTTGCAGTCCCACTTGGATATGTCAGCTTGTACTTCAAGATCATCACCTTTAAAAAAATATAAAAAATAAGACACACATACGCAAAACTTTATTAGCAATTTTTTAAAACGAAGTTGCAGTAAGACCATTGGAGAAATTGCAAAAGTTGTAGCAAGTGATGTGTATATTTAGTAATACATTAGGGAGAAAAAAAGGCCGAAAAATGGGCTCAAGCGCCCTACACGAACCGCACGAGACAAATTCCAGTAAAATCTCCAATTTCAAACAAAAATAGGATTAAATTTGTGAAATTAAAATTGTTACGAGGTAACTATTAATTTTAATTTAGTCGGGACTAAAATTAGCTCAATTGTTATAGAAATCTCTCAAGAAAATGATGTTAAAAACATACCTTTCTGAGAGGAACTATGGAGAAAAGACCGACGAAGCTGACAGTAAAAAGGAAAGCAATCATCCAACCAAGAGAGAGTTGCTTCACATTTATTGGAGTATTTCCACTCTCGGCTTGACCTGATATTGTTGGACTCATCCCCAGAAGATAACTACCCGTCCCACCTGAAATTTTGGCAATTAAATAAATTTAAAGTTCAAGAAAATATGAAATCTGCACAATAACGAGCAAATCTCAACCAAACAAGGAATTGGCCTGATTGAATCAGCCATGCATGTATGAGAGAGAGAGAGAGAGGCACATACTGCTGAAAGCAATGCCGGAAGAAGCAACGACACAAGTCTGAATGACAGTGTTCTCCTGTCTGGTGAAGGGCTGTTTGAGAAGGCCACACTTTTCGACAGCAACAGTCCAAGCCTTGATCATGGCGAATCCCAGAAGCCCCGCCGCCACGTTCAACGACGGAATAACTCCGGTGGACAGATTCAGCTTGCACACAATCACATTAAACACAAAGCTCAACACAAGACTCGCCACCATTGATCTAATGGTGATCTGATTCTCCCACGTCGGCACCTCCGTCTCCTCAAAAGCCTTCTCCATCGCCGCCGTGTCCTCACTCATGGCATCGTGCCATTCCTTATCATCTACAGTCATTGTATATGTGCTGATTCTTCCTCTGATACTCCCTAATTCTTTCTGGAAGAGAGAGAGACTGATTGAAAGAAGAGTTTTTTTCTTGTCGAAAGGAAGAGAGAATTTGTGTAAGTCGATCGAATGCCAACAGCCTGCAGTGTGTTTGTACTTTGTATGTAGAGATTTAGTGAGAGAGAGATGGAAAATGAGTTGAATCTGGTTGCATGAGGAGTTCCATATGTGTGGGATCTCCCCATGACTCGAAAATTCGTACGGACCACATCATTTGACAGTTGCCTTTCCTTTTTTAGTCAAATGCTCATATTTTTAACAATATATAGTTTCTGTGTATTAAGAGTATTTTTCATACTTGTCCACCAATATATGAATTCATATCAAAGTACCACATTTTTTGTTGAATTTTATGAATAAAATCAGTTACATACATCTTTATCATTTGAATGGACGGAAACACTTTTATCCAAAATAAAACGCACGTGATTTTCTATGATATGATTTCAAGATAAAATTGATAGTTGTAGGTAAAAATATAATTAAAATTGTATAACCAGCTGCACGATTTATCTCACTTTCTTGCACTTATCTCTCTTGTTTTTTATTGTGAAAGAAATATATTTTCAACAATTTTTTTATTACAACTTTATAGTATCTCTCCAATCTAAAATTATGAATAATTAATTCTTATGATAAAAAAATTGTTTACTTTCTAATAAAAAAATATATTTATTTGTTGAAAACGTATTCTTTTCCACAAAATTAAAGTGGGTTAAGCACAAGTAATCACTAAAAAATAATATCAGCAAATTGTTAATTACTAATAAGTCAATAATTTGTCTCATTGATAGCGGCCCAAATTATTTAAGGTCCGAATTTTTGAAGGCTGGTTAGAGAGAGAAATAAGAGGACGTAGATGAGGAGGAACTTAGGGTGAAGCTCAAAATTGATTAATGTAAATTGAATTGAAAAAAATAAAATTAAGTGATGTATTTCTATGTTATAAATTCAACGAACATGCTGCAAATTATTTCAATCATTTCACCAACCAGAATAATTAAGCAAAATTTCAATTATTTCAACTCGAAACATTTCAATAGTTAGTAAGAAAAACACCAAATTAATTTGGAGATTTGACATTAGAAGAAGTTTTTTAAAAGCTAATTTTTACAAATAGAGCACTTACTAAGTTATAAATAAGAGAAAAGCCAATGAAATTATGGGTTTTAAAAAATAGATGGAACATCTTATAATGAAATAAATAAAGAAATACATCTTATAGATAAAGAAAATCAATATCATCCATTGCCTAAGTTTTAACAAAAGTGATACCAATCGAAATACTGCATTTTCTGTTGCATAAAAATAGTAAATAGAAAAAGGGGAAAAAAACTATAAAAAAAATTAATAATAATAATAATAAAGACACTAAATAAGACAGCACTGAAATTTCGGACATAATAATAAATCGTCAATACAATTAAAACTTCAAACCAAATAAACCCAAATTCTCATCCATCCATAGTATATATTTTATCCCAACAAGAACTGATAAAAGCAAAAATTGGTGAAGAAACACCGCAGCACCCAGTAGTAATCTCTACTCGTCATCGTTGAATTTAGTTTTCTTCCCTGCAAGAATACAAGGAGGACGAGATGTTAGATATAATTAAGTTAACAGAAATTGCACGACTAAACAAACATTGAAAGAGAAACATACCAGTTCCAGGTGCAGCCAAGCTTGGTTTGTTGAAACCACCACGACCTCCTCTACCACTACCAAATCTACCACCAGAGTCTCTACCACCACGACCTCTACCAAATCTACCACCTGAGTCCCGACCGCCGCGACCCCTGCCGAATCTCCCACCAGAGTCACGACCACCAAATCTGCCACCAGAGTCCCGACCGCCAAATCCTGAACCACTATCACCCTTAGGCCTGGCCTCATCCACATACAACGTACCCTCTCCAAAATCAGACCCATTTAGATCCAAAGCTTTGCTGAAGGCATCAGAGTCCTTAAAATCAAGGTAAGCTATCCTGTAAAGACAAAATTAATTTTCGACTTAGATGTGGATTGGAAATACTGGGAACTGTTAATCTAGGAGCATTAATAATCTAAGCAAGGTGGGAAAGAGACAAACCCTTTAGGACCACCCTCTGGATCTTTTGGGATGGAAACTCGCACAATTTCACCACAAGAACCAAAATGCTCTTCCAGAGAGCTCCTAATCTGTAATTTGTAATATTAATATCTTAAACAAACGTAGCACTCCAATTTCAAACAGATGGCAGTGAACTAAACATAGAAATATGACATACCTGGTCTTCACCTTCATTTTTGTCAAATCCACGAACAAACACAGTTTGGCCCTGGCCCTGGCCCTGACCTCTTCCTCCCTTCTGGAAAGATTGTGTATCTTGGCCACTAATAAAAGATATGTTCTTTTTTCATTGAAGAACTAAAAAGAAAAATGTTGAAAAAATAAAGTACTAAAGGTAGAGTAGCCATACCCGCTGTATGGGGTAGGGGTGTAGGCACCCCTTTCCCTTGCCATGTCAAGCCTAACAGGACGACCCAAAAAATCTTGACCATTCAATTCCTGAAGCGCCTGAAAAAGATAGGACATAAACATTAAATAAAATTGATGCATGCTTGTATGTTCGAAAACAGAGCAGGAATACCATAGCTACAACAAATTTGCTTTTGGATGGCAAATAATAAGTGTGTTAGTACCTGTAAAACAAAATGCCAAAATTCCAGCAAAAGAAAACCAAAAACAAATCACACAGTTCCACAATTAAGAGTTTTTATGGTGAGAATATAACAACTATTGGGACCAATTAAAAGCCCACACAATTCATATAAAACCTATTTAGATTATAATCACCAAACACTGGCAACAAATCAATTGCAAGCACTAATTATTTCCACATGTAAATATTACACATAACAAACTTAAGTGTACATGTGATAATATGAACAAAGGAATCACAAACTCATATTCAAGTATGACAAGGAGGAGCATATTACCTTCTCTGCTTCTTCTGCAGTAGCAAATTCAACATGGCCAAAGCCCCTGAATTCGCCATCCTTCATGGCAAGGCGAACATCTATGACTTCCCCAGCAGGTTTGAAGAAATTGAAGCTGAAATAATTACAATCATCAAAAGAAAACCAAAAGATGACAATAACAAATCAATAATTTAAAAGACTAGGAACTCACATATCATCTTGTTCAACTGAGAATGATAGATTCCCAACAAACAGAGTTTTTGGCCCCGTTGACTGCCCTTTGGGAGTGGAGGGGGTCTTGGGCTGAAAAGAAAAAATATATAAACATTATATGTAGAATTAATAAACTGAACCCAACTAAGTGTGAAGTCTCCCAAAATAATTAGATGGTTTCACAAGAATAAAGAATACACAGATTGATTTCCTATTTGCTACAAGTAGGAGCACACAACAGCAGGAGGAAAAGAACCATTAGAAAATGTATTCTGAGAAATTAACTGAAAATGTAAATTTTAATAAATCCTTCACAAACAAAAAACACATAGGCCACTTGGATAAAACGTGACTCACGGTGTTATCATCCCCTTTCCCTGCATTTGGCTTTGTTGTTGAAACATCAGTCATGTTAACATCACCATTCTGTATTCAAGATGCAACGAAAGGCAATGTCACTCATCAAACACGTCACACAGACCAGAAAACACAGGAAACAGACAAAAATTCAAGCAAGCCAAATTTACATTTTTCTTTGCAACTTTAGAAGGTTTTTCTTCTTCCTCTGAAGACTCATCTTCTTCAGATGACTCCTCTGAACTACTGCTCTTCTTTGATACAACCTGCCAACAAAAAAAATTGTCAGTTCATAAGCAAACCTTATAAATCATTTCCTAAAAAGAAAAATTTATGGATATCTACATACAGCAGCTTTGATCTTTTTCTTCTGAGGTTCTTCATCATCTGAGCTATCATCATCTGATTCCTCACTGGACTCATCTTTCTCCTTGGTGACAGATTTAGGCACACTTTTAGAAGGTACATCATCTTCATCAGAGCTTTCATCTTCACTGCTTGACTCATCTTTCTTCTTAGAAGCAACTACAGCCCCTTTCTTAGGGGGAGCTTCAGGAGCTTTCTTGACATCATCATCAGAATCGGACTCAGATTCAGATTCATCACTGCTGGACTCTTTTTTCTTCTGAGGTGCAGCTTTGGGAACGCTCTTAGAGGAAGCTACAGGAGCTTTTTTTGCTGCAGCAACATCCTCATCAGTCTCATCATCAGAGTCGGACTCATCACTACTTGAGTCCTTCTTGGCAGCAGCAACAGGGGCCTTTTTAGGTGGAACTACAGGTGCTTTCTTTGCTTCAGCAACCTCCTCATCAGAACTCGTTTCATCATCAGAATCGTCACTAGAATCAGCTTTCTTCTTTGCAGCAGCTACAGGAGCTTTCTTAGTTGGGAGAACTTCCTCATCAGATTCATCTGAAGAATCAGAATCATCACTGGACTCTTCTTTCTTGGGAGCTGCTTTCCCATTCTTTGCTGCAGTTACAGGCGCCTTCTTAGGTGCACTTGCATCTTCCTCTAAGCCACTGCTTTCTTCGTCTGAATCAGAATCCACATGTCCATTCTTGGCGGGTGGTGCCTTAACCTGGTCAAAGTCCATGCCACATGAATATAACGAAACAAACAATGAATAACAATTAAAAGCATAGATTTGAGAGCAATTTAGTACAGAAGTTGAAATATTTTAGGAGAAAGAACACGAGAATTGTCAAATCGTAGTGTGCAATTAATTCGCAACAGTTCAGTTGAATCAATCTAACGGACAAAAAAGACCAAGTAGCATAAGTACGCAATAGAGCACCATACCTTAGGAAGCTCTTCAGACTCAGAAGAGTCGTCCTCTGACGAGCTCTCGACCTTCTTTTTGACAACTTTCTTTACATTCTTAACCTCACTCTTCTTCTCTTCCACCTTCTGTTTCTTAGCGCTCACAACTTTCTTGTCAATAATTTCCTCTGCATCCCTCTTGCCTATTACACATAAAAACATCAATAATACATACATTTATCTTCGAATTAAGCCAAGAGAGACAGTTAATACTGAAACCAGAATACCGCATAATCCCATAACACAACAGTAAGAATAACTAACCAACTCCAGGGAATAAAAATAAAAACACGAGTAAGAACAAATAAACAACAAAAAATTCCAAAACAATGAAAAAAGAAATAAACCAGCAAACCAATAGAAAGACAGCAAGCAGCAAACAACCAAAAGAAATCAAGTCCAGAACTTTCTAGTTAAAGAAATTTGTACCTTTCTTCAAGGGCTTGGTGGGAGCAGGGACAACGACGGCGGCAGCGTCGACCTACACAAAGTTTTAATAAAATAAGACAGCGGAAGAATCAAATAATATTTCAACGAACATAGCGAAAACAAAGGGAATTCAAGAAACTATATGCTATAAACAAGGATTTCTCACCTTGGAGGCAGATTTCTTGGTAGATTTACCCATTACGAAGCTCTGAAGGAAGAGACGAAGGTTTGTTGAGGAGCACGGCCGAGAGAGGCAGCGTGCTGTTAATAAGAGGCGAGGAAGGAAAAACCCTAAAAAGTAGGTTAGGGTTTAGTGAGGAGAAGATATTTCAGAGACTGAATGATAAGAGGGTGTGCGCACCTCCTTTTATAATAGGGTTTCGTTTTCGGCGACGGCGAGACGTGTTTTTCCCATTTGCTACTCTCCTAACCTTTTTCATATTACTCCATTTTATAATTAATATTATAATTATAATAATAATATGTGGAATTTATTATAAATAAATAAAATCCAATATTGTAATTACATAAAATAAATTGAAATTACAACTCTTTTTATAAATTTTTAATTGAGAGAGGTTCAAATTAACAAATTTAGGTCTAGGGTTTATTTGTATTGTGCTTGTTTTAATGGGCCCACAAAGCCAATTTCTGTATGTAATGGCCCATCACCCTAAATTCTAATTTGATTGAAATAATTAAAAGTCTTATTAAGCCACTACTCGTAACTATAAATATCTCTTACTGTAGTTATTATTTCCACATTATTAATTAATTGCAGATTTTTCTCTGAAATTTTATGATTAATTACGGACTTTGTCTGAAAACAAAAATAAATTATTTAATTTAAAATAAAATGTTTTGTTTTCCATTATTTTGTTGATTCAAATGTAAAATAATTTTTACAAAAATAATTTGGTCGAAATTCAACTATGTTGTTGTCGTGATACTTTATTTAAATTCTTAATTGTGTTAATACTTGCGCGTAAATTATGATGTAAAAAAGTTAATTAATATATTTAAAAATATATAGATAAGAACAATCACAACACAACGCTACTATCAAAATATGGCATTTCAAATTCTAATTATATTTATTTTCAAACTATAAAATTAAGTATTTTTTAATCATTACAACCCATAAACTTATCATTTTTGTAAGAAATTTAGAAATCATAATTAAATAAAAGAGTATACAATTCTTACGAAAAATATAACATAAATGATAATGGAACAATTATGTATACACTTTCACATGTGTGGAGACATAAAGAATAGACTAGACATTTAGTGTTCTTTGTTTACAATGATTTGTTGTTTTTTCTACTTTGTATCTCGTACTTTTTGTTGCCTTGTTGTTTGTATAATGTAGTTTTATGATAAATAAAATGTAATTTCAACAATATATTATAGTTTTCGTATTATATGGTAAATATATATTTGACTTAATATTTCACATTTATCCCCAATATGCATATTATCTTCTTATTGTTCTGAAATGATATCAGATGTGTTCAAATTCCAACCACCTTGGAACAATAATGTATTGTGTGGGTCATTTCTAAATAGGTAAAGTTTTATTCACCTACATAGTCGATATCTTGAAATCTTATGATGAATAATTTAAATAGAGGGTCGATGCAACATGGGAGAAAATTACTTCTCAAATGTATTATTGTTATTTGTCAATTAGAGTGTCGAATCATGCCAACCACTATGCCAAGTATCTACGAGTTGTTGAAACAAAGACCATTGATTGTACGAAGAACACGAATTTTATACTTTGGTGTAATTTCGACTGCCACACAACTTTTTCGGCCAAGATTAAGCATGTACATATATTAGGGGCAAAATAATCATTTTGGGCCACAAAACTTAAAAACAATAAAAAGAAAAATCTTAACAAAATAAAATTAGACGTTAAAAATAAAAAGAAAAAAGTTGTAGATTGATACAGAAAGATAAAAAAATTAAAGGAAATTTCAGAAAAATCAAATTAAAATAAGAAATTCAAAAGAATTATACGAAATGTAGAAAAAAATCAAAATAAAATTCATAGAGCTATTAAAAAATATAAAAAATAGACAAAGAAGTTGAAGATAAAATTAAAACACTGGTGTTAGCAAAGTAGAAATATAGATTATATGAGTCAAGAAACAAATATTTAAGACTGAAAAAATCCATAAAAAATAAAAGAAATGTAAGTGCAGAAAACTGTAGAATCAAAATCAAAGTGAAAATGAAAATCCACAAAAATAAATAGAAGACATATAAATAAAGAAAAATTCAGGTTTTTTAGTATTTTATAAGGAATTTTTTTTTTTTTAGTAAATTTTAGTATATTTTAAAAAAAATTCAAGATTTTTATGTTTGTTTTAATTCTTTTTAAGAATGTATATATTTTAAATTATTATGTGTAATTTCTTTAATTATTTTTATTTTATGTCAAAATAATTGTTGTGCCCTTAAATCTGCATATGTCAAGTACATACTTAATTATGTAATTATTCGTATAAATTTATCAAATATTTATTCTTCAACAATCAGGAATATTTTGTTTTCATTTTGTTTAGTGATTATAATAATATTTAGGGTGGCTTAAAACGTGTTAGACTTTAAATTTTGTAATGAACTTAACTATTTATGGTTGGATTGAGTTACAAATAAAAATAAAATATATTTTTTATAAATATTAAAAATATTATTTTAAAAATCAACTTTTCATTTTTATGAAAAATGATTATTCAAATAGTTTTATAATTTTATAATCATAATATTTTTAAACCTGATGAATTTTGAAAAATAGGTATCAGCAATTACAAATCGACCATAATCTAGAATTTGTAAATGTTTAAATACTTTTAGTGTCTTTTAATTTAATTAGTATTCTTTGCAACAAACCATATATAATTTTCCATATCTTATTATGTTCATAATAACATAAATATAAATTTTATGCAAATAATATACCTATCTTATAGTACTGATTTATAACTTTTATCATATAACATTAGATAATTTTTCTATTCTTATTACGTACTTATCCTATCCTTATTCTTATTCTTATTTTTATCTTTATCCT
This sequence comes from Caryopteris x clandonensis, assembly GCA_028749325.2. NCBI lineage: Eukaryota > Viridiplantae > Streptophyta > Magnoliopsida > Lamiales > Lamiaceae > Caryopteris > Caryopteris x clandonensis. The sequence goes on from JAPYKT020000004.1 coordinate 7,307,814, forward strand.
TGCTTAATATAAAAGTAGGAACGCTGGAAAGTAGGAATTTGGACATGTCTCATCACCACAAAAATTGTTATACTTGATATTAATAAAAACTCTTAAAAATATGCAAAAAAATGCATGTCACTTCTAGAAAATTTATGAATTTTTTACTAAAAAAATACATTAAAAATTACATATTAAAAAAATAGTTTTATGTAAATAAAAAGTAGTTATTTTTTTAACTATAAATTTTAAAATTAAAACAAATTTGTTCATAACATGTGATACATAAATTAATCGCTTTTTTACGATCTTTAATGTGATACCAATATTGTATATATTAAATATATTATATTTAAAATATGAAATAAATCTTTTATAAGTTAAATTATTTATTTTTATTTGAAATATGTGTTAAGTTTGAATAAAAATGAATTAAATTCTTATATGAATACGAGAAAAATAAAAATTAATATTTTTATAGAATAATAATAATAAATATTTTCATTAATTAAACTTATTGTATTGTTCAAGTATATATTTTGTTGTTTCTTTTTAAATTTCTTGTACTAATTTTAAATATTTGTATTGACTTTGAGAAATTATAGTAAGTTGGATTGACTTTGTATTCAAAATTTCTTTGTTATATAATTTTTTATTTTTTATTTTTCATATAAAGTTTTTCAGAGAATGACAAAGCACAATACACATAAAATTATACTTCAAATTAATTTGAGTGGAAATTTAAAATTTAAAATTTCTTATATCTGCAGCATATTACAAATGTTATTTGATATTTGATTTTATAAATAGAAAAAATTTAAATTATATAAAAAATACATAAAACATATATTTAGCATATTCGGTATTTAAATTTCTTTTATTATCATGTAGAAAACTGATCTACAAATAAGTGTAAGTCACATGCAATTTTTTTTTGTATTATATATTTCACAAGTATTTTGTTTGAATTACGATCGCTTACTTTGTTATATAATTATATGTTTTAATTTTTTTCATCACTTATATACTTTTTAATTTTTTTATAAAAATAATATAAGCTTATAACATATTATTAATATAATAAAGTATATTTTATCTCATACATCGCACAAGTGAACATTTAGTTTTATATAAAAGTAAGGATGCTATAAAAATAAGGATTATAGCATGTGTCATTACTAATTTTTTTTTGTCTATATTTAATAAATAAATCCCTAAAAACATGCTAAAGCACACAAGTCACTTTAAGAAATGTTGGGCAGTTTTTACTTTAAAAATATATTTAAAAAATCTTATGTAGAAATTTTTTTTTCTAACAAAAATTTTAAAATTTAAATAACTTTTTTGTTACAATCCGTATTTTAAATGTGATATATGATATTACGATCTATAATTTGATTACAATATTATATATATATAAATAAAATATTATATTTAAAATATGAAAAAATTACTTATGAATTTAATTAAAAGTGTTAGTTTAAATATAAAAGTAGGAACGCTGAAAACAAGAATTGAGGTGTCTACCAAAAAATCTATCTATATTTAATAAATAAACCCCTAAAAAAATGCTAAAGTACACATGTCACTTCATGAAATGTTATGTAATTTTTACTTAAAAAATATAAAAAAATTATATGTAGTAAAAAAAGTAGTTTTTTTTTTATAACTAAAATTTTAAAATTCAAATATTTTTTTTTGTTTCAAATCCGTTTTTTAAATGTGATATATAATATTAATTGTCTTTTTACAATCTTTAATTTGACACCAATATTGTATACATCAAAATAAAATATTATATTTAAAATATGAAATAAATTAGTTAATAGTTTAATTAAAAATGTGTTATGTTTAAATAAAAAATTAGATTAAATTCTTATATGAATTTGAGACAATGTATCAAAATATTATATATTTGTATAGAATAAAAATAATAAATATCTTTATAAAATAAATTTGTTATACCATTCAAGTACATAATTAATTATTTCATTTTAATATGATTTTAAATATTTGTATTGCCTTTGAGAAATTATAGTAGGTTGAATTGAATAATTTTAAAATTCACTTTGTTGTGTAATTTATTATTTATTAGAGAATTTTCTTTAAAGAATGACGCACCAGACATATGAAACTATACTTTAAACTGATTTGAGAAAAACTCTAAGATTTTTTATTGGGTGTTTCTAAAGCCACCACTAAATTTGTTTTGTACACCATATTAATTTTACTCATAAAATTAGATATAATGTAAATAACATAAATACCCTTATTTAAAAATTAAAAACATACACAAATTTTAATTTTTAATAAATAAATATTTATTTCATCCACACACAAATTAATACATATTTATTGATTTATTAAAAATTAAAATTTGTGTATGTTTTTAATTTTTAAATAAGAATATTTATGTCATTTACATTATATCTAATTTTATGAGTAAAATTAATGTGGGGTGCAAAGTTTATTTAGTGGTGGCTTTAGAAACACCATTTTTTAGTTCTTATATCTACAAGATGTTATTTGATACTTAATTTTATAAACATAAAAAAATATATTAAGTAAAACAAACACACAAAATATATTAAAAAAATGCAGTATTTTTTTTTCATTTATAAAATAGCCTACTACATGTGTTGAACCCCTACAATGACACACACAAAAGTTATTTTTTTATTTTTTAAATATTTCATAAATATTTTATTTGATCCATGACCACTTGCTTTGTTATAGTTATATGTTTTCAAAAAAATTCATATCACTTATATATTTTATAATAATAATAAATTATAATATATTATTTATGTAGTAAAATATATTTTATCCCGTACATTGCACGAACGAACAACTAGTATTTATAAATTGGGAACCCCACAAACGAAACGAATTACTAGCGTTATAAATGTTAAATACCAAACAAAAAAATTAGTTATATATCATGGCTTTATACAAAAAAAAAAAAAAAAAAAAAAAAAAAAGAAAAAAAAAAAGAAAAGAAAAAAGTGTTACCTTATCTCTCATGGGCACGTGTAAACACCTGTGATATGTGGAAAAGGCCAGTATTCATAATTATGATTTATGTATGGACAATTTCTCAATATCTTGTTCATTCACAATAAAAATTTATTTGTGCGTCGGTAAAAAAAATGCTTTGGGGGGGGGGAGATACTATTTCACCACTCGAGTCATGTGCCTACAGAAGTGTTAAGGTAATTGACCTTCGTACAATTATATCATCATATGTGAAAAAAGTTAGCACAATACATGCTACATGCATCCAATACTATTTATCAGTTATTTAACACAATTCTGAGTATTTCTCCACGAATATATGACAGCAACAATGACAAAAATGAGCAGGAAAGAAAAAAAGAAAGGAAAACCTCACATGCTTCATCTGACAGTAGATGTTGGAGATAAAAATTGTGGTGGCCATTGGACTAAATATAAACAAAACAGTGTTGAACTGCATCATGTGTTCAAGTAGTCGATTCATCCTAGATACTTTAGCAAGACTCCATCATTCCCCAGTACAAATCCTTGCTTGTCATTTATAAACCTGCACCATTTCAATTACCAACATGTAAAACTTGTAAACTGGTTCAAGCCAAACATCATAGTTGTGTCTTGATTCGTGCCAAAAATCTCTCTCTCTCTCTCTCTCTCTCTCTCTGGGTGTGTGTGTCATGAGCGTGCACACACAAAGCTACTGATGGGAAGAATCGAGCTTACTTGACTGAATAAAGATTGGCAGCAATGTTATCGGCTGCTTTGTCACGACTCCATGACTTGCCACTATTTGTGGTTTTCAGCAGAATACCACTGCCGCCAGCAGCCCAAGCCTCATCCTGCAAGTTGCATTAGCCAAATTAATGAAAAAAAAAAAGGATACATATATGATAGCATAGATAACTGATGTCCATAACAACAGATTAATTTGTAGAGTTCTCCAGCAGCTTTGGGAATATGTTGGTTACTTTCTATGATAAGGCATGAGAATGAGAAATCACCTAAAACACTTTCAGTTTTCAATCCACTAGGGTATATTGCAACGATCGTTCATGAAAAATGAAAAGTATATTAATACTTAGGACCTAAAAGGCTATGCTTGGAACTAAAAAGGAGAGGGTGAATCATGAATGACGGACTCCCTATAACAGAAGGTTGTCGATTGTCTAGACCATCAGCATTCCATTTCATGGAAAGAAAGCCTTTACCCTGAAAGGGATGTCAAATTTTTAATGGAATGACGGATGGGAACAACACAAACAAATGAGGGATGGGACGAAATGTTGAAAGAGTATTACAATGCTGATTACAGTAACGAAACTCGGTCCCCAGAAAAGTTTGTAACTCATTGATCTTTTAAAAGGGAAAGCTTGAACATTATCGTGCCTTTTGAACTCAGAATGGCTTCTTCTATCTGAGAACTAATTTTGGTTATCCTCACGGCAAATTGGAGTTCACATATTAAAGACTCTTACCAAGAAACAAAGTAGATACAGGGGAGAGAGTATATAATGTGGGAAAAGAGAAGAAAGATATAAACAAAGAGAAATAAAGTTGTAACTATATTTTAATTCAGAAAATCAAATACTTGCCCTTGAGCAAAACTATAGATACCCAACAAAAAGAGAGAGACTGAATTAGCTGGTCATTTAGTTATTTTTCTGTTCACAGAAATTCAATGTTCCAAATTCTCTTGTATGTAGTAATTTAAAACCCCAGTAATGAAATATCTGGCTTCCCTGAAATTATGTGGGGTATAGACAGAAAGCACAAGCAAGTTTCAGATTAATATCGTCTCTAAAAGATTGGTGCAACCTTAAGTCTAGAAAACTTCCAGCTTTGATCTCAACATGCAAGAGATTGGCGGTCAACCAAGTTTGGGGAAACATACTGTAGCTAGTACGGGCTTGGAATGAATTAGTGCGATTATTGCATCTAACACAGACTCTGGCCAATCATAACCAATCTCACTAGCCAGTGGTCTCTTTCAATCCTGAATGCTAAAACAGCCAATCAAAAACATCACATTTACAAGATTCAAATATACCTCTGATCGATACCCAACATCAAGAATCCCAAATCCTCGACTCTGTACTGGGATCTCCTCAAATTCCTCATTTATCTGACAATACAGAAGAAGATTGCAAGTGTAAGAAACAAATGTTAAATTAAAGTAATAAAAATATGTTAGCAAGAGGTAGTAAGACCCAAGTAAATATCAAGAAAAAATAAAACTAAAAACCTATTTATTGTAAAGAAGTAATAAAAGCAAAGATATATGGGTGCAGATTAGTGCAAATAGGGAGATAGAAAATGCAGAGTGACATATAAGATGCTATAGATTCATTTAGTGCTTCATAAAAACTATTTAGACTACTCATGCATGAAATGCAGATTAACTCCTGAGGGCAATTATTTGTTTTCTAGAATCATAGAAATCACTACACATTGTATAATTTGAGCACGACGAATGAAGGGGAAGAGTAAATGCCATCTCATACTTGGAAATTATTAACATGATCTAGTTGTACCCTGAAGAAAAACAGATATAGCTTATGCCCACCCATTTCACAAGACCCCGAAGGTAGATATTGTACATGCTTCTTACCATGCTCAAGGCATTATGTGAACAAGACTTGTACCCTTTTCAACTCACAAGCAAGATCCTCACTTGTCATTATCAAAGGTAAAGAAAATACTATAGATTAATGCATAAAAAAAAAAAAAAAAATCCTAAAATGATATTCTTCTCTACCAGCTTAAGCTTAAAAAAGAGGTAGTTACTGAAGATGGTATCGATGCTAGGGACCTAACGGAAGTACAGGGGTGCAACTCAACCAAAAAAAGAAAAAGAAATATGTTTACAAATGAAATAACAGGATCAAAGTGATGTTTAATTTAATATTGTTTAAATGGGAGACCAAAGTTATTTTAGATGTCAAATTGTCTTATTCATTTATTTTGGGAACCAATTGGAGATTACCCAAATTCGTATCGCAAATGCAATTTTCATTCTGAATGTTGTTGTTGTTGTTGTTTTTATTATTATTATTTTTGGGAGGGGAGGTGAGGGGTTGGGATAGTATGAACAAATACAGTTTATTTAACTCACTCACCCCTGTGCCTTTGCTGAGATAAAGTCCCCCACCTCGTGCTAGAAGCCAAAGACCTCCATCAGCTCTCCAGCCCATGTTCTGAATTCTTCTTGCTACTGCCCTATTATGTGGCTGCCAGTATGGCTGAGATATTGCAAACACATTAACAACATTATAAGCTTTTCTATATGTTCTCAAGAATATTTCACATACAAAAGCAATAGGAAAATGAACTTGATTATAGAACATGAACTTCAGGAAAAAAAAAAAAAAAGTTCAAAAGAAGCTCCTTCATGCATAAAAAGTTAAAAGACTTTTGGAAAAAAAATAAAAAAATAAACAGAATCAACAAATGCACGTAAATGCTGTATCAAAATCTTACCTGACCTGGTTCCCATGTCAGATAGAAGTTACCACGACTTGAAACAGCAACATATTTCCCATCAGGTGAGCGATTCACGGTGCTAAATGTGCCTGTATAGTAGCTGGCACCACTGATACCACTGGAAACTGTTCTGCAACAGCAATGGGTAGAGAGAAGAAACTATTATGCATAGAACCAGAAATGTAGGCACTGAATCTTTAAAAAAGAATACAAGCATATACTATTCTCTAAGAGCAATAAGGATTATGAGAAAAACAAAGAACTGGCATTTATTTATTTGGTTCCAAGCCCAACAAAGACATGGGGCTTTAGAGAAAATAGCTAGTATAAGAACATAAAGCTGGTTGTTCTAAAAAGAGTATTAGCAATCACTTTAAACAAAGACGTAGAGAAAATGAACGTAATAATTCCAAGCCTAATGGGAGCATGGGGCATCAGAGACAATTAATAATATATGAAATCATAACGAATGGCCTTCATAAATGATCAATTTATCACTAGTCATTTTGGAACACTCAACGTGTGCGTGCATGAATACGAATTTGGCTTCAATTTCATTATAAAAAATACATATAAACCAGAAATTGTTAATAACTAAGTTTTTTTTTTTTTTTTTTTGGTTGCAATATAAGGAATAGAAAAATCATTTAAAAATAGAAATGTACTTTTATTTTAGAATAAATGAGGTTTAGGATAGTTTTATTACCTACACACATGGGTGAAAGAAAATTTGAGCTCGAAGGGGAGTTCACCATAGTTCAAACAGTGTAGATTTTTGTAAACTTAGTTTGTGAGTTTAAATGTGACATCTATTCTATTATACATAAAACTATGTTGAAGCATGGTCACACATAGTAGTTTGTATATCAAATCAAGAAAATGAATAGATTTTATTTGAAAAACTAGGAGTAGTTATATAAGAACAAGGTGAGTGGATTGGGGAGATTGCAGAAATCTATTAAGTGCACAGAACTAATAGAGGTCGCTTCATAAATTACCATCTCCCAGAGCACATAAGCTAAAACCACAGAAAACTAACCTATTTAAAGTAGCTGAAACAGTCTCCTGCACAGCAGCCTTCCAATTATATCCTCCATTCGATGTTACATAAATAGCACCTTGATCGGTAACCATTTCAGCTCCCTTTTCTCCAGTGGCCTTTATATATACCTGAAATGATCAAACAATAATATCTACCTTGCTTAGATCGAGGGATGGCTTTCCTGGCATATCTTATATATTTCTTATGTAAGTTTATTTCTTAACAAAATTCACTATTTGCCACAAGAGGAAAAGAATGGTGACGGTGATGACTGATATCACTTCACAAACTTATGAAAGATGAATCAATAAAATTTCATAAATTCATCAGACATAAGTCATGTTGAACAGACCGCTAAATGTAGCAATTACATGTAGGTCGATCCCACCTGCTGCTGTTGGTGGTACAATCACCTTGGGAGGACATAAGATAAGAAGAATTCTTTTAACCTCAGGTCCTTTAAAATTTTTTAGTAGCTTCCTAATCTGATGACTCCTTTTATAGTCTGGTATTAACTGCCTTCCTGGTTTTCTCTGCACAGGCTTGTCTAAAAAACATAAGAAGAAAAGTGAACTAATAGAAATAGATAAATGGCTTTTCAATCCCTCGCTGATAATGGTAACTCCAAGATTGCCTCTACACAAATGTCCAGTCCGTCTGCCTTGTAATGGTGCTTTGATAGAAACACATTTTTGACATCTAGTAAATAAGGCTTAATACTGAGCTACAACTACTGCAAACACATTCATTTTAATGCATGTAGTTAATGCAACTGTAGATAGATTTAAAGTAAAGATTAATGAATTAAGTATCTTTTTTTTGTATAAGAGATACTGAAAACACAGAAACCAAATAACAACGCCATACATAGAATTGAGATTTAAAATTTCCATTTACACTTTATTGTGTGATTGCTGCGACTTATTGAATTCGGTACATCATGACAATGAGGTTTCAATCAGTTTTGTGCCGAGTTGCATGTGATCATGTGATATCTAGAGTTGTATTTCCCAATCAATGCACTAATACTACCAACAACACACTGTCTGCCCGGACGAACAACACTGCCATAAACAGCCATTTCAATTATATCAAGTTCTTCATCGCTGAACTTAACGTCACAGGAGAATCCTTTCAGCAATCTTTGGTTCAGACCATTCTTGTCAGATTTCAACCTATTTACCCTGGTTTGAAGAATTTGACAATTCTCTATCACAGATTCACCACCTTTCGAGAAAGGAATGATATGGTCATACTCATAGCAGAGGCAACCATCACATGCGTGAAGACGTTTGCAAACAATGTTACCCGCCGCATCTATTCGCCATCTTTCAGGATCTCTACCTGGAACCTGCTGGGCGTTGTCCCAGCATGTTTTCTTAGCTTTTGAGTCAAAAAATCTAGGTCTCTCCTCTTTGTTGCTGCTTCTGCTACCACCACCCCACTGATGCTGAATTTAAGAAAGTAAGATATCATCACCTCTTCACCCTCTGTGTGTAGGCAAGCGAGCCTTTTCGTTTCAAATTTCCTTGCATTTAGATATATTCGTGGTAGTTGAAGCATGGAGAGAGAGCTTAGGAGGAGAATGATGATGGTGAAGAGGATGACCAACAGGAGGAGGAAGAAGATGCAGGAAAACAATTTTGTTGCCAGAGTGCTAGATCCACGTGAAGCTCATCTAAATTTCTTATAATTATCCAAGTCACAGATAATGCCAGCCACTCTGTGATGGTGACATATGCCGCAACAAGGATTGTGGCTTTACAAAGATCAAGAGCTCTTGTACATACAACAACACCTAATAAAATGGGAAGTGCTAAAAATCCCGAAGCACAAAAGGCACCAACTTCACTGAAGCACTATATGACAAAACAACTAAACCTGGGATAAGATCCTAGAGCACTGTTATATACTTGCTTGCTGCAGACTACTACTGAAAAAGCTCTCTGAAATTTCTGGGATAAGATCCTAGAGCACTGTTATATACTTGCTTGCTGCAGACTACTACTGAAAAAGCTCTCTGAAATTTTGGGCAATGCTCAATCAATCAATAAATAAAGATGATCCTATGTTGGGACTTAGGATTTAACTACTAGATAAAGGTATTTTACTATTCCAGTGTCCCTGATATTCCAGGTGCACAGGAATTCTCCAAATTTATCCTGACATGTTTAAAATCTTTCGTGATCAGACGTTATTAAAATTATAGTGTAGCCAGGTAGCATAAAATTCCATGCTAATGGCAATAATTAATAAAAAAAGACAACAAAAAACATTAATTCTTTTGGGAATCTTAAATTCCAGTATGAATTATGCCTTCACAGCAAAGTTTGTGTGAAAAAACCTCAAGACTACTACGGATGCAATAAGAACCAAGCAGATATTAAGGTAAAGTCCTGTCGAGGAAAAGCTAGGAGGTTAAAACAAGTAAGATTGGCAGTACTTACAATATCACCAGGAAGCTGAGAGCTTAAAGGTATACGTTTCCAGGTGTCTCCAGCATCCGCTGTGTATAACAGAATAGCTGGCTTTCCCACAATCCAGCCTTCCTTTCCTTTGAAGCTGATGGCATTAAATCTGTAGTTAAAATCCTCATCTTCAGCAGAGGGTATGGAAAGTGGGGCCCAAGTGCTTCCTCCATCTTTTGTCTCCAAAAGAGTTTGTCTAGTCCCCAACAGGAAACCTGCCCAACCAAGCAAACCAAAGGGGGTTGGGACTGTGGTGCATTTGTTGCCAGCTCAATTTCCTAATTCTTAGATTAATGTGCTTATTACAATAACAAGAAGTACATAACTTTTCAAGTTTCAACTAACTAATAATTCCAAAATTTCACAATTTCGGTGCAGCATAATCATTTAACACAGTATACTCTTAGTTCCTGTGTTCTCTCAGTAAATTCAGCATATATTATCAACTACATGCAGAAAAGGTGGCCAGATAACTAGTTTAACTTCAATTACACTACAGTGGCCCGTATAATGAGGATGATTTTGAACGATGATGAAGGTCTAATGGAAAATCTCACCGTGAGAGGGGTCATCAGGGACAAAAGAAATGTCGAGAAGGACCACGCCGGGGTCGATGGGAAGGAAAACTCTTTCCCACTCGGATAGCGGGTCCTCCGCCGCCAACGCCTTGCGGCCCAGCGGCGAGATCGAAATTGCGGCGGCAGCGTGGAGGCCACCTATCAATTGCCGGCGGGTAATAGCATTGTCTGTTTGTTGTGGCTCTCGAGCGGCGGAGGCAGAAGGGAGGAGGCAACAGCGGCGGCGGAAATGGAAACGAGAACGAAGTTGCGACGGCAGGGGAGCGGTAATGGAGGAAGAGAGGTGCTGAAGAGCCGCCATGGTTAACTGCGGTTGGCCTACAGTTGGTGGTGATGTGTTCGTCGCTCGCTCTCTTGATTGCACACAGTACACACAGTGGCTGTATGTGTTCTCTTATCCGAAAGAATTTCGAAATGCGGTTGGCCTTTTATATCTCATCCAACGGTTGGCTCGAAAGCATATTCCTCCAACAAATTTTACTTCTACTTTCTTCGAATTTTATATATCGCTAAATTATAAAAATAATCCTCTTGAGATTTGGCAAAAGATTAATTAAATGTATAATTATATATATATATAAAGATAAAATGATTATTTTAACAATTTTGTTTTCCACCCAAAACCATTATTTTAATTTTGCTTATATATATACTAGTGTGAGACCTGTCGATGCACATAAGATATTTTTTTATTATATTTTATAATAATTATATATTCAAGTTATATAGTATATTATAGAAGGTGTAGATTTGTAATTTAATAATTATTTTTTTGTATAATGAGTAGAAATTTGTTGTAATTTTATATTTTGTCTTTTCTTCTATTAGAATTAGACTCGTTCACAAATTGATAAGCATGATATCCACGATTTATACAAGGTTGAATCAAATTAAATTAAAAAATAGTCATATCAGCATATTAAAGAAAATAAAGATTTGTACAGATCTCGTAAAAATTTTCAATTACATAGTCAAATTAAGAACAAAAATATTTTGCAAATTGCTAATTAAATGTAATAATATTACAAAAATTTGAAATTTGATAGAAACAAATACTTTGAAAGCTAATGAAAAATCGCACGGTACTTATACGTCGAAATAATTAGCAGATCTCAACAGAAAATCACAAGAATAATCAAACGAAATATGAAAGAGATGGACGAACTTTTTGTTTAAAAATAAGAAAGAAAATAGTTAAGGAAATTAAATATGTTTATGATAAATTGAAAGCAATAGGTGAATAATTTTTTTAAAAATAAAATAAACCTAAAAATAATATTTTGAAAAGTGTAGGCTTTTGAGACAATTGAAATATGACACATATTATCGTACATGTCTTACCATTTATTTTCTCAAAACAGAAAATGCAAAACAGTTCAAGAGAAGGGAGAACAAAAAAGAGAGACCTTAAAATATTTAGAAATAATCTTGATAAAATATATAGAAAGAAGATAGAGACAAAAATGAGAAATGATTTTGAATTATGGTAAGATTGTTGAAAATTTAATTTCATATTTGACAAAATCAGATTTTATCCATGTGATTGGGTGATTTTAAATAATTGATAGCTTAATTATAGGAAAATTGTTAATGATTTTTCATAATATAATGAAACTAGAATGATTTCACGTCCCTAACAAATTTATTTTTTATTTTAAATATATTATGAGTTAACAACAAAATTTTAAAATTCAAATTTATTTATGTTGAACAACAGAAACTAAGTGAATCCCGAAGATTGTTGATATTAATCTCTTTAATTAAATTTTAATAATGTATCTTAAAAGAGTTCTATATATATATATAATTTTACATTTATATGGTTGAAATTTAGGCCGAAAAAAATAAAATTTAAAAAAGTCATTTTACTTTTATATATATATATATATAGATTTTTTTTGATAAAATGAATCAAGAAAATTGAGTCATATTTGTTAGATTTCATTTTTTTTAATTTCATAATTCAGTGATTTGTTTAATATTTGATAAAATATATAGATTTCGAATCATGTATTAAATATTGTAGTATATTCATCTTGATATCATCTAATTTTGAAACACCTAAATTGGTGGAATAATTTAGTTTTTGAAATCGAATCAAAATTTCTTGAATAAAAATATCTAATTTTAATTTAATAATAATATAATTATTTTAAATAAGTAATAAAGTTTAGGCGGAAAAAGGGAATTGGAAAAAGTCATTTTGTTTTAATATATACTAGTGTGAGACTTGTGCGATGCACATAAGATATTTTTTTCTTATATTTTGTAATATAATAATATATTCAAGTTATATATTATATTATAGAATGTGTAGATTTGTAATTCAGTGACTATTTTTTGTATAATGAGTAGAAATTTGTTGTAATTTTATGTTTCGTCTTTTCTTCTATTAGAATTAGACTCGTTCACAAATTGATAAACATTATATCCACGATTTATAGAAGGTTGAATCAAATTAAATTGCAAAAATAGTCATATCAGCAGATTAAAGAAAATAAAGATTTGTACATATCTCATAAAATTTGCCAATTACATAGTCAAATTAAGGACAAAAATATTTTGTAAATTGCTAATTAAATGTAATAATATTACAAAAATTTGAAATTTGATAGAAACAAATACTTTGAAAGCTAATGAAAAATCGCACGGTACTTATACGTCGAAATAATTAGCATATCTTAACAGAAAATCGTAAGAATAATCAAATGAAACACGAAAGAGATGAACGAACTTTTTGTTTAAAAATAAGAAAGAAAAAAAGTTAAGAAAATTAAATATGTTTATGATAAATTGAAAAGAACATGTGAATAATTTTTTTTTAAATAAAATAAATCTAAAAATAATATTTTGAAAAGTGTAGGCTTTTGTGACAATTGAAATATAACACATATTATCATACATGTCTTACCATTTATTTTCTCAAAACAGAAAACGCAATACACTTCAAGAGGAGGGAGAACAAAAAAGAGAGACCTTAAAATATTTAGTAATAATATTGATGAAATATATGGAAAGAAGAGAGTGACAAAAATAAAAAATGATTTTGAATTATGGTAAGATTGTTGAAAATTTAATTTTATATTTGACAAAATCAGATTTTATCCACGTGATTGGGTGATTTTAAATAATTGTTAGTTTAATTATAGGAAAATTATTAATGATTTTCCATAATATAATGAAACTATAATGATTTTACGTTTCTAACAAATTTATTTCTTATTTTGAATATATTATGAGTTAACAATTTTTTTTTTAAATTTGAATTTATTTATGTTGAACAACAAAAACTAAGCAAATCCCGAAGATTGCTGATATTAATCTCTTCAATTAAATTGTAATAATGTATCTTAAAAGAGTTGCATAAATATATATAGTTTTACATTTATATGGTTGAAATTCAGGCCGAAAAAATAAAATTTTAAAAAGTAATTTACTTATATATATATATATAGATTTTTTTATAAAATAAATCAAAAAATTGAGTCATATATTTGTTAGATTTCATATATTTTTTTAATTTCATAATTCAGTGATTTGATTAATATTCGATAAATATATAGATTTCGAATCATGTATTAAATATTGCAGTATGTTCATCTTGATATCATCTAATTTTGAAACACCTAAATTTGTGGAATAATTTAGATTTTGAAATTGAATCAAAATTTCTAGAATAAAAACGTCTATTTTTAATTTAATAATAATATAATTATTCTAAATAAATAATGAAGTTTAGGCGGGAAAACATAGTTAAAAAAATCATTTTGTTTTAATATATATATAGATATAGATATAGATTTGATATATTTTCAATAAATATTCAATTTTTTTAAACAAATCAATATCTAGATTTACAGTAGATTTAGTACATCTAAAAAAATTATCAACGATATTTGATTTGAATTTTTAAAATAAATTCATACTCAAATATGAAATTATAAATTTAGATATTAACTATAATTATTATATTTGTTCCTAATATTTTTAGTAATAAATAACATACTTATTGGTAATAAAAACATACAAAAATAACTTTTATACATTGCACTAGGTTTCACACTAGTATATATAAAGTAAACTACCTGTTTCACTTTTATTTTCCTGCCCAAATATTCTTTCCCTTTTTTTGCATATATATATATATTATTAAAATATTATTTATATAATATGAAAACATAAAAAATTGTGTTAAATTATTGGAAAGAGATGCATCGAATCCCTAATAATTAGGAACAAATAGACTGAAAATTTTGAAGGCCAATTTAATTGATTAAAAAGAAAATCTCTCCTGCTATCTCTCCAATATATAATTACTATTATGTATATATACACAATAAGAATCTAACAGTATACCTATCTATATTAGGTATCAACATTATATATATCTATTATGTATATATCTATATTCTAAATAAAATATATATATATATGTATATATAAGTAAAATGTATGTCTCTTAATTTATTTTTTCACCTAAATGTTATTACTAAAATTGTAAAATATAACAAATAATGACATATTATTTAATTTTTAATATTTTTTTAAAGATATTATGTGATTTAGCGCGTTAATATTAAATTTACAACATATTTGAGACATTTCAAATTAGTATTCAGAGTTTCTAAGAAAACAATTATTCAAATTCGGATCAGATTCGGTGCGTTTAAAACCAAATCATGAAAAATTAAAACAATTTCACTTTATTTCAAATTTTTGTTAAAATTTAAATCTTCAAATCTACTAATGAAAGTTCTCAAATATCTTCGTATAAATATAAATATTTATTTTTAGCATATATTTTAATTTATTTTGTTACATTAAATTTCATATATTAATTTTTGTGAATGACAATCAGATATATAATTATTTATTTTTTAAATTATGATTTTATTAATTCAATACAAAGATTCAGTTTGAATTTGAAATTTAAGTAGATAAACTCAAATTCAATTCATAATTGAATGATGTTTAACTTAGAATTTAAAAAATAAATCATAATCAAATATAGAATTATTAACTTAGATATTACATATAATTATTTTTTTCTCTGACTAATATTTTTAATAATAAATTACATAATTTTTAATAATAAAAACATACAAAATAATTTCCATATATTGCACGAGGTTTCATATATTTCACTGCTTCTCTTATGATTCATGTACTAAGATACCCTCTTTGAATATATTAAAAAACTGGAGTCTTGTAAAATAATAAGTTAAACATTGATTTATTTAACTTTAATTAATTTAGGTAGTAATTCCTAGTAAAATAAACTTGAAAATTGTGTTTGTAAGTAAATATTTGACAATTTTCTAATTTTAATAATTTAAAACAAAATTGTAATGTACCCCCTTTGAAAATTCTAAAAAATGAAATTTTGTAAAATAATATGTTAAATCTTTGTTCCTTTAACTTTAATTAATTTGTGTTGTAATTCTAATAAAAAAAAAACTTGAAAAATGTGTCTGTAGAAAAATATTTGACAACTTTCTAGTATTAAGAAGTTTTAAAAAAAATGTGGTGTACCCCATTTGAAAATTAAAAAAAAAAAATTGGAGTCTATAAAATCATATTTAGACCTTAATTTCTTTAACTTTAATTAAATATGGTTGTAATATCTAGGAAAGTACACTTAAAAATGTGTCTATAAGTAAATATTTGACAATTTTTGTGAATTAAAATTTAAAAAAAAAAACTATGATGTACCACCCCGTTTGAAAATTCTCAAAACATGAATTTTTGTAAAATAATATGTTAAACCTTGATTTCTTTGACTTCAATTAATTTGTGTTGTAGTCCAAGTAAAATAAACTCGAAAAATGTTTTTTGTAAGAAAATATTTGACAATTTTCAAGTTTTAAGAATTAAAAAAAAAAAAAAAAAACTCTAATATACCTCCTAAAAGAATTCTAAAAAAATAGAGTTTGTAAAATAATATGTTAAATTTTAATTTATTTAACTTTAATTTATTTGTGTTGTAATCCAAATTGAAAATAAGTCAGAAAATTTTGTCTGTAAGAAAATATTTGATAATTTTCTAGTTTTAAAAATTAAAACAACACTGTTATGTACCCTTTTTTGCAAATTTTAAAAAATGGAGTGTAGTAAAGTAATATGTTAAACTTTAATTTCTTCAATTTTAATTAATTTATTTTGTCATCCCAAATAAAATTTGCTTGAAAATTGTGTTTGTAAGAAAATATTTGACAATTTTCTAGTTTTAAGAATTAAAAAAAAAAACAAAAAAAAAAAATATATATATATATATGTTGTTACCTCTTTTGAATATTCTCAAAGATTGAGTGTTATAAAATAATATGTAAAACCTTGATTTCTTTATATTTAATCAATTTGTATTGTAATATCAAGTAAAATAAATTTGAAAAATGTGTGTAAGAAAATATTTGAAAATTTTCTAGTTTTAAGAATTTAAAAAAAGTTGTGATGTACCCCATTTGAAAATTCTCGAGAGGTTGTAAAATAATATGGTAAACCTTGATATATGTTTAATCAGTTTGTGTTGTAATCTCAAGTAAAATAAGCTTGAAAAATGTGTCTGTAAGAATATATTTTACAATTTTCTAGTTTTAAGAATTTAAAAAAAAGTATGATGTACCTCCTTTGAAAATTCTCAAAAAGCAGAGTTTGTAAAATAATATGTTAAACCTTGATTTTTTAACTTTAATTAATTTGTGTTGTAATCCCAAATAAAATAATCTTGAAAAGTATGTCTCTAAAAAAATATTTAACTATTTTCTAGTTTAAAAAAATAAAAAATAAGAAAAATTAATGTACCTCCCTTGAAAATTCTAAAAAAATAGAGTATGTAAAATAATATGTTATGCCTTGATTTCCTTATGTTTAATCAATTTGTGTGGTAATCTCAAGAAAAATAAACTTGAAAAATGTGTGTAAAAAGATATTTAACAATTTTCTAGGTTTAAGAATTATAAAAGAATTGTGTTGTACCCGTTGAAAATTCTAAAAAAATTGGAGTTTGTAAACTAATATGTTAAACTTTGATTTCTTTAGCTTTAAATAATTTGTGTTGTAATTTCAAGTAAAATAAGCTTGAAAAATAGTTATGTAAGAAAATATTTAACAATTTTCTAGATTTAAGAATTTTGAAAAACTTGTGATGTACCCCTTTGAAAATTCTAAAAAGGTTGAGCCTGTTAAATAATATGTTAAACTTTGAATTCTTTATGTATAATCAAATTGTCTTGTAATCTCAAGTAAAACAAGTTTGGAAAATGTTTCTGTAAGAAAATATTTGAGAATTTTCTAGTTTTAAGAATTAGAAAACAAAACTGTGATGTTCCCCTTTTGAAAATTTAAAAAAATGGAGCCGATAAGCTAATACGTTAAACCTTGATTTCGTTATGTTTAATCAGTTTGTGTTGTGATCTCAAGTAAAATAAGCTTGAAAAATATTTCTGTAAGTAAATATTTGACAATTTTCAAGTTTTAATAATTTAAAAAAATTGTCATGTACTCCCTTTGTAAAATTTCATTAAATTGAGTTTATAAACTATATGTTAGACTTTCTTTTCTTCAAATTTAATTAATTTAGGTTGTAATACATAGTAAAATAAGCTTGAATATATGTCTGTTGATATATATTTGATAATTTTATAGTTCTAAGAATTAAAAAAAAAAATTTGTGATGCACTACTCCATTTGAAAAAATTCTAAAAAAAGTGAGTATTGTAAAATAATATGTTAAACCTTTGTTCTTAAACTTTAATTAATTTTTGTTGTGATCCCTAGTGAAATAAGTTTGAAAAATGTGTATATAAGTATATATTTGAAAACTTTCAAATTTTAAGAAATTTTAATTAATTTAGGTTGTAATCCCTACTAAAATATGTGATTTAGCTCTATGAAAATTCTAAAAAATTGAGTCTTGTAAAATAATATCTTAAATCTTGATTTTCTTAACTTTAATTAATTTGTGTTGTAATCTCTGGTAAAATAAGCTTGAAAAATGTATTTGTACGACTTTCTAGTTTTAAAATTTTTTTAAAACCTGTGACGTATCCCCTTGGAAAAGTCTAAAAAATAGAGTTTGTAAAATAATATGTTTGACCTTGATTTCTTAAACATTAAATAATTTGTGTTGCAATACCTAGTAAATACACATTAAAAATGTGTGAGTAAGTAAATATTTGATAATTTTTTAGTTAGAAATTAAGAAAAAAGAAAAACTGTGATGTACCTTATTGAAAATTCTAAAAAAATAAAATCTTATAAATCATAAGTTAAATGTTGATTCCTTTAACTTTGATTAATTTAGGCTGTATTCCCTAGTAAATAAGCTTGAAAAATATGTTTGTAAATAAATATTTGATAATTTTATAGTTTCAAGAATTTGAAAAAAAATGTGATGTAATCTCTAAAATTTTCATATTAAACCTTGATTTCTTTAATTCTAATTAATTTGTGTTGTATTCTTTAGTAAAATAAGCTTAAAAAATGCATCTGTAAGTAAATATTTGACAATTTTTATGTTTTAAGAATTTTGAAAAAATTATGAAATACGCCCTTTGAAATTTTTCAAAAATTGGAGTGTGTGAGATAATATGTTCGGACCTTGATTTCTTCAACTTTAATTAATTAGTTTGTGTTCTAATCCCTAGTAGTGTAAACTTAAAAGGTATATTTGTAAGTAAATATTAGAAAATATTAAAGTTTTAAGAATTTTTGAAAAATGATGTAGGAAAATTATTTTTGTACGTTTTTATTAGTTAAAAATAAGTTTTTTATTTCTAAAAATAGTAGTAAAAGAAAATAATAATTATATGTAACATCTAAGTTCATAATTTTCATATTTGATTATAAATTTATTTAAAATATCCAAGTCAAATATTATCAAATTATGAATTGAATTTTAGTTTATCTACTCAAAATTTAAATTCAAACTGGATCTTTGTATTGAATTAATAAAACCATAATTTAAAAATCACATAATTATATATTTGGATTGTTTCATTTAAAAAAATAAATATATTAAATTTAATATAACAAGATGGATTTAAATTCATATTAAAAATAAATATTACATTTATATGAAGATATATGAGCACTTCCATTAGCAGATTTAAAGTGAAATTATTTTAATTTTTCATACTTTGGTTTTAAACAGACCAAATCTTCCACAAATTTGAATGTTGTTTATTTTTTTTAGAGAATTTGAATATTGATTTGAAACGTAACAAATCTATTGTGAATTCAATATTAATGTCTAAAATCATATAATATCTTTAATTAAAAATTTAACAAATAAATAATATGTTATTACTTGTTTTATTTTGCAATTTTGGAAATAACATTTAGTTGAGAAAATAAATTAAAAAACATATATTTACTTATATATATATGTTATTTACAATATAGATATATGCATAAATGACATACAATATTGTCGTCTCTCATCTATATATATATATATATGCTTAATATACATAGATACATTGTAATATAAATATATTAATAATTATATATGGAGAGAGAGGGAGAGAGATATTGTTTTTATCAATTAAATTTTTGTTCAAACTTTTCAATCTGTGTTCCTAATTATTAGGGATTCCATGATGTCTTCCCAATAATTTTACAAGATTTTTTTATGTTTTAATATTATACAAATAATATAGTAACAATATATATGCAAAAAAGGAAAAAAAAATTATTTGGGCAGAAAAACAAAAGTAATACACATAATTTACCTATAAATATATAGATAGATAACAACATTTGTTTCTAATCACTTTTGACATGTAGTATATCAAATTAATAATCGATATATTTTATACCTATATTGCATATACTAAAAATAAATATTAAAAAATATAATAATTTTAAAAGATTATTTGGTTAAGATTTGAATATTTATTGTGCATTGAATTATTTGTATTATATTTGAGTTGTAAATAAATATGAAATAAAACTTTTAAAGAATAATTAAATAATTTAATTGTTAGTACAATTAATTATTTCATTATAGAAACAATATTCATATTTTCAAGGTGATATATTTTTACATACATTTACCAATAATATAATCAAATATTTCAATCATTCCTAAAAATTAATTTACACAAAATTATATATATATTTACAAAACTCAATTCTTCTCTTATATTTAATTATAATATAAAAAAATGTAAAATATTACAAAATTTAAAGTAAAGATTCATAAAATTACAATATCATAAAATACATAAACACAGTAAATACATAAGATTACTGAAAATACGTAAGAACCCTTGAATAAATTGAATTAAACAAAGCTTAAAATTAATATATTATTAATAATAATTTGAGATAAAAACTATAAAATAAAAAAAGAAGGAGAATATTTATTCCATGATGACTTTGGTAAATAGCATTAGACAAAAAGAAATAAGTAAAAATATAATATGATTATTCCCTTATCTTCTTCTACACCTAAACAAAACGTGACCATCCAATCCAATCCAATATACATACATCCAACATGCTACCTATATATCTACCAACCAATCTCTCTTAAGAGAACAGAGCAGAGATCTATAAACGACAAATTACAGAAACTATCCATGAGGTTTATCATAATTACAAAAAAACAAAAAATACAAATACAAATCTTTCTTTCAAAACTTACAAATACCACCCCTGACATTTGTTTTTTTCCACAATTTGCACCAGATGAGGGAGAAATTTGTAAGAAAAATTGTAATTGCACCTCAAGTGGGTATTGGTAATTGCAATTATAATAGGGATTTTTTCATAAATAAGACAAACCTCATGGGTAGTTTCTGTAATTTGCCCAAACTATATGAAGCCCTTCCAATCATTATAAACATTTTATTTTTCTTCATCTCAAATCCATTTCTGCTATATTGGTAACGGTGAGCGATGCTGGAGAAAGAATTCAACTAGTCAAGAGCAGCTTTGTTTTTTCGGTTCACAGGCTTAGGCAGGCCATCAAAGATCGGAATAGCTGCAGAAGAAAGAGCCTGAAAATCGGGCTTCAAATTCCACTTGGACGTCGGCCATAGTGATGACAAAGCGCCGCTATCTGAATCCTGCAAGCTCGGCGTGCTGGAAGATTTCCGAACTCCACTGACAGATTCAGCCAAAAAGGGATCACTCAAATTTAATGGAAACGGGCTTGGCCCACCTGAGTCACGGGCGCCTGATTTGGGCCTGAGAGCCAAGCCTCGGCCTGAAATGGCACTGCTGCTGCTGTTTTCCTCCTTTAGAAGCTTTTCTGGTGGAGAAGATGTGAAATCGGCCTCGGATTTTTGCCGCCTCCTCAAGAGCTTCTCGATCCATTTATCGCTTGAGCTGCTACTTTCAGATTCTTGTGATAAAAGTGGGTCTTGCAGACCATTTGTGTACATTAAACCGTTAGCTACGCTTTTTGATTTTCTGTGATGACTCAATGAATGGTTAGAAGGTGCGGAAAATGAAGAGTCTTCTAAATATTTAGCTTCTCTGTTGCTGTACACAGCCAATTCAGATCCTTCGGAGGCAGATTTCCGATCGGCTTGTTGAAGACCATAAAAACCTTGTAAGCTGCACATTGCTGGGGAGACATTCACATCTGAAGATGTTAATTTTAATGACTGAAATGAATCAAATAAATCGGAATGTCTACGGTTGGTCGGCGTCCGCTCAGAGCTGCTTGGCCTGCAAGTGATACTATAATTAGAGAATTCATAGACTATTTTTGAGGGGTCGCATTTTCATCTAATTATCAGGACTTATGAAAATAGCACCTCAGAAGTCAGAACTCAGAAATAACATGATTAACTAGAGCAACGAAGCACATCCGTATACAATGATTGAGTGGAACCAAAACCAATTCTCCCTTCTCCAGAAAATGTATCCAGGAGTTTGTATCTGTTAGAAATTTCTGAGCTGTTCATTGAACCATTTATTTTTCAACGAACCACCATGTTTAATCAACCATATCTCATGCTACTATGCTACAGTGAAGATCTACAGCTTTCATAAAACATCACCAAAGAGTCAGAATGAAGAACAAATCTCATTCCGGTACAAAATAAAAATAAGAAAAACAAAAAACACACTAAGTAAGATAGTTCCCAACATGCAATGATCTCTTCCCAACATGCAATGATCTCTTTAGTTCCAAATTAACAAAAAGAAGACCTTACATCAGTAATCAATGCAATGCCCTCCAGCAACAAATAAGTAAGATAAGAAAAGACACCCAAAATGACGGCAGCAACAGCCGCCATGTACTAGATCAATAGCTCACAGTGCCAACATTTACTAAAAGTAATGAATTGGCTTATTTCAAGGATAAGCAATGACAAAAAATCAGTTATAGAAGTATCCTCTTGCAATGTTATTGCACATTTAAGATCAGAGTTATAGCTGTGTGCCTGTGTCAGCAAATAGATATGAAATGACCCTTAATCTTTGAGATCGTACCTCACCTTAAATCTTGCTCTCAGCTGTATCCACTAAAACCAACACAACTTCAGTTTGTGAGATTAATGTCCCAGCCACAAATCATCGTGGTCAAAATAAAAAAATAAAAGTATTTAACCATAACCAACTACGATAAAGTTACGGTCAGAGCTGTTTTAGGCCTATGAATGCGATGATCCAACATGCAACCCACCCTTATTACTTCTCTACAAATATGTTCTTCAAGATCTAGCTCCACCATGAAGCGAAAATCAATTTTCTGGAAGGTAGTGCTGTTATGGCTATATATATATATATAAATATATATATATATATATATGTATATATGCATGCACACATAGATGCTATGATATCACCAAGTAAAAAGGTCAAATCCAGACTAATCTATGCGTGACTAAGCTCAATGCTAGCAGAAAAGATGTAGCGGCTGAGAAAGACCGACACAAGTCCCAAAAGCATGTTACCAGCAACAATATCAGGATTTCAATAAGGACAACAAGAGCATCATTAAGTAACCAGGTTGGGGAGATGTTTCATTCCACACATAGAAGAAAAGTAACATCTTCAGCTAGTTTCTACTTTCGACAGGCTAAATTAAACCCAATCACTTGAAAGGACATAAATTAATTTGCAAGGATTTTCATAACTTGTCTACCGACAATGCCAAAAGCTAATAAATTAAACCGACAGTATAGAGTCTCTATTTGTCAATGCATATCATTTTAACAATATTCTATTTGGCACTCATAAGGAAATATTAGAAATAGACAACGTTGTAAAATTGACAAAAATCTAAGTACCGTTGAGGCGTGTTGTCACCATTGCACAAGATGGGGGAGGGAGGATGCTTCCCTGGCAACGGTATTTGAAGGGTCTTCCGGGCAAACATTTGGAGGTCGGTCACCAATCCATTTAACCTCTTAATATCTGCCACCTAACCCCATTCAAAAGCCAAGTATACAAGCAGATATCAGCTATTCATAACCTCAACCTCATCTCACAATAAGAAAGAAGAAAGTAACAACAATCAATGTGCAATACCACATCACGAGAATAAACTAAAAAATTCTTCTCTTCCAATATTATTATTAAGGAAACGATGGAAGTAATAAAAGGGGTTATTGGCCAGTAAATGCTTAGATAGATAAGAACCCCAACCCCCCCCCCCCCCCAAAAAAAACGCCGGGAGGAGGGGGGGTGAGAATACGCAAACATAAACAAACATTAATGAGCTGTTCCAACAATGTTCAAACAGAATTTGAACCAGCTATTCGATTGAAGAGAAAGGAAGAATTGTTGATTAGACAGAGAAGTATCTGAAGCAATATGTACCTCAACGCCGTATTTGATGGCGATGCCGGCAAGGGTATCAAATTTGGTTACGGTGTGTAGTATGTAATTCGAGCCACCATTTAGACATGCGCCGACGGCATCGGACAGCGGGGACGAAATCGGCAGTGATCTCGAGGGAGACGATGATCCCACCATTCCCCCGGATACAAAATCCATGTCGCTGTTATGACTATGGCTTCTCCTCTCCTTTTCCATCCGCGAAAACAGGAAATCAGAAACCCCAATTAATGTAGAAATTCATAGAAATTCAATAAATTTGAATACTAGTTGAAAGAGAATTGGAGGAGGTTGAAAGGGGTGGCAGATCTGGGAGGAACTTTTCCACTCTCTGTCCTTGTTTTCTCTCTCTACATGTATATCTTTCTACCTATATATAAATGACACATGCTTTGGATATCTTGTAATTCTTTTATGCTTCGCCTCTTCTACCATATAATGAAACGTGCAAAAAAAAGATCTCCTTTTTAATTATTGCCTATTTTTTTATTATTTAAAAAAAATATCTCCTTTTATCAGGTTTGCAAAAAAAAAAAAAAAGGGAAATAAATTGTATAGCAGATGTGGTGAAGTAAATATGATAATATTACAGTTTCCTTTTAAATATTATATAAAAATACATTTATTTAATTCAAAATTTCTCTGAGCGTTTGCCATATTTTGTCGGCGAATTATTTTAACACTCTTACTGTTTATAAGAAGACTTTTGAGTTTGTCAGAATTAGGTTACTCCCCTCCCCCCAAAAAAAAACTTATATTTTTTAAATTACAAAATTTAATTATTATTAACAATTTAATAAAAGTACAAAATTTTAAAAACTATAAATTCACATCTATTTTATATTTTTATTTGTTAATTTAACTTATACAATCATATATAATTTATCTGTAAAATTAAAAAACAAAAACAATTATTTTCACAAATAAAATGAGACCTGAATTTTCAAAATAAACTTTTTTTAAAAATATGCCTTCCTTTTGTGTCGGAGAAAATCTATAATTCAGAAAAAAAAAACACATCATATATCAACCAAATATAGAATAGTTAGGTGGGCACACATCCATTCCTTTTATATATATATATATAAAAGTGGACCCAAAGTGTAAAACACCAAATTTGGAGTTCAAAGTAAAATTGAGGTACTCCATCCTAACTCTAAATTTAGTATAATTAATATTTATTTAAATTGTTATAATATGTGACAGTTGGTGTTACGCCATTTAATTAAAATAAGATAAGAATTTGACAATCAACATTTACACAAAAGAAAAAAAAAATCTATCTAGCTCGGTATACATATATATATATATATATTCACATGTAACATTTCTCAAATATTGTAATGATAAAACTATATTTGCTACTTGGGGGATCATGAAAAGTTAAAACTTGAAAGTGTTTGTCATTGCTTTTGCTTTTTAAAAATTGATTAAATTTAAAATCGTGTAAAAATCACTTAATATGTAAAAATAAATAGCGTTTGAAATTGAAGTAATTATGATGAAAATCAAAATTAAGTTTTAAAAAAAAAATAAAAAAAATCTGAAAGAATAATGAATGGAGCATTTTTGTTAAAAAGTGTTGTAACTTGTGAGTCATGGTATGGGTGGAGCAAACCAAGTTTTATATTATACTGAAAAGCAGATAGCCAATATATATTTTTTAAATAAAATAAATATTTGTTGTTTTTCAAAACACAAATATAGGAATCTACGGCTAAATTTCAAATGGAGTAAAATAATAAGCAACTTAGTAACTGGAATTAATATCTATGGACGTTGCTGCCGACTAGGACAAGAACAAAATTCAAATGTTTCCAGCATGTTATTTGCTGATTGCAGCAGAAAGACAAAACTCATGCTCTCAACAGATTAGAAGAAGAAAGAGATTAGAAATACGCCAAAAAGGGCTCGTATTAGCAGGCTTTTTAGAAAACTGTAAAATCTCTACGAAAATTCACTTCATGAGATATACGGTATAATTACAAGCATTTGTATAATGAGCAAAAAAGGGCTTACACTTTTAAAGTTGTGCAGCCAGGAATGTATTTTGTCCGGAAAATTTCTAGTATAAGATCCTGCGTAAGGGT
The DNA here is from genome assembly GCA_028749325.2 of Caryopteris x clandonensis. Classification (NCBI taxonomy): domain Eukaryota; kingdom Viridiplantae; phylum Streptophyta; class Magnoliopsida; order Lamiales; family Lamiaceae; genus Caryopteris; species Caryopteris x clandonensis. The sequence goes on from JAPYKT020000004.1 coordinate 7,334,263, forward strand.
CTCCCCCACAACCTCCCACCAATTCTGTTCTATTCCCAATCTAAAACAATCTCCGATTTATTGGTGCCTGTATTCCTTGCACCATTAATTATAACCTGAAAACATCAGACGATGGGGAACAATAAATAACTCATAAACCAGATTGCAGCTCACAGGTTAATCAGTAATCCAACTATGTCAATATTCGCCTGTACTTAAAATGAATCTTCCTCTGCGGGAGTCTACTTGGTACTTGCTCCTCGGATCAAAATAATCAAACTATTTACTTCTTGATCAGTTCATTATAAGTTGATGAGAGCAGAAAGTATTTCCTCAGACTATAGAACTCCTATATCCCCCATGCATTCAAGGCTCTCCCATGATGATTAAAATTTTTAAAATGGGTCTTGCCACTTTCAAGCACATCAAACATAACCGGATGGGACCCACTATATACAATATTCAAAGTAGGCCATACCTTAAACACATCCAAATAACCATGATGTTTTAAATTATCCATCTAAACATATTCTCATTTCCACACAAAAGACAACACAACCTCATAAACGACACTGAATCAGTGAAACAAGGAATTGGTTTTAGCCACTTAATGGTGTTCTCTCCTACGCCAGTTCTACATCAGATATTTTCACAGCCTAGTATGTTAAATGCGAATTCCCAAAGAAGATTGTAGAGATGATGAATTTGTCCATATGGATAGCACAAAAATATAAGAACGGTCGAAAATGCTCACCTTAAACCTTGAGACTCTTCAGAGTAACTCTATGTTGGCCTCCAGTTAACGGCAGACATCTCTGGTCTGCAGGGCATCATTGGAACACCATGGACTGTAAAAGACCAGCACCCCAAGTTAAAGTAACATAGGTTGCACAGCTACTGGTGATAAAAATCAGTTGACACATTAATCTTATGCGGACCAGAAAGATCACCTGGGATTTGACTCATTTGATTAGTAGAAGGCTGAGCATTTGGGGCAGAGGGCTGAAAATTTACGCTATTTGCAGGAGGTCTTTCAAGTGGTGGTCCAAAATAACCTTCAACAGATAAACACCTTATCAATAGTCTGGAGAATGTGGTGACCCAATGAATACTCGTTATTCATAATGTCAGAAAAAAATCCAACATACTGGTCACTGAGTGAATGAGAAGACAAGGAAAAGCACGGAGAATTAAAAAAGGAAAACATATATCTAAATAAATAAATGTGTGTGGTGAACATCTAAACAAGTAGGAGGGCACTGCACTCTCCAAAGAAAAACAAATAAAATAAGTGATGCGGCAACCTTCATGCCATCAAGCTCTTTGCTTCCACACCTAAAACCCACAAAATTCCAACAAAAAAAACAGCAAATAAAAAATAAAGAGAAACATATCAAAACCTATAAATTCTTTCCAGGGCTCAGATTCTTAGGTAAAGATACTGCTTATATGGGACCATTTTCAAGCACATATTTAACTCCTATAATTGCAAGCAAAACAATGAAGCCCTGTGATAGATCCTAGTTGAGCATTATGGATCAGGTGTCCTGGGCAAGTTAGTAAGATACCCTAATACATGGTCTGGAATCGCTCACAAACTATTCCACAAAACCTAGAATATTTGCCGTCGTTTGCAATCTATAGCAAGCATTGGACCATATAAAATAGCAACATGCAAATGCATCTGAAGGCAAACGAGTAAAAAACATCTATAAAGGCAAAACAACAATCACCAACAGAATCAAGTTCTCATATGGAGTGCAAGTTTTCTAGCACTTGTCCATCTTCACATGCAAGAAAATTAAATTGAAATCCATTGTTCAAGCGTACTTACACAGCAGTTTGGTACTTAGGCAAGCCAAAGGACACACAACCATCATCTTTATTGTGTAACCTACCAATCTGATATAAAAGGAGGGATGACTTGTTCAAAAAAACTGGCATTACATGACTGAAAATTAGAATTCAGATTGAACCAAAGCCAAACATCGATTTGATTCAATCTTCAATTCAGTAAATTTATTTATTGAAATTTTAGTATTTCTACTCAAATGAAAAAAATAAATAATAAAAAAATGCATGATTTTAGTAATAAACAGCCATTAAACCAATTAATATAACCCGAAAGACCAAAAAAGATTCAGTTTTAAGGAAACCAATTAATTCAAGTCATAAGTCTTGTTCAACTGAAAATTCATCTCAGATTGGTTTAATTAGGTTTGACCAAATATGCACCCATATATTTAAGTTGTCTCTTAACTCTTAAAGGGGTTAATTGTGTAAATTGTTCATGGAACAATATTTACTAATTAAGTCAGAAATCATACATGAGCAATTGGCTCCGTTCTGGTAATACCTTAAGTGTGAAATTATCAATAAGAATGTAGGTGACAAATTTATGCAAAAGAAAACCGTGAACTATGTAACGTCTACATTACGATAAAAATACTGAAGTTCACAAACTACTTCGCAAATCATAGCAACACCTTGTGCACAGAAGCTGCTCCTGTATGATTCATACCACCTACGATAGATCTACTATAGATTTATACAAAAGCAATACTATGTACTCAATATTACAATACCATAAAGCATTTCAATGCAAGACATGTGACTCTATAGAATACTTTATATTCACAACCACTTCCACTATAATCTACAAAAAAACTGTTAAGAATCCCCTCGCTCAAGATAGCCTATTTGGTATTTAAAAAAAATAAACAAAACAAAAAAATTATGCATACCTTCATGCGGATGTGGTGGACCTGAACATGATCTCCCTCCTGGAGTCCAGCCACCATTAAACTCAGGTCCTTGCATCCGCCAATGCTCATCGGTTGGATATCTCCTTGGACCATCAGAAAAGTTTGGTAATGAATAAGGGGGGTATTGATGTTGCTGCACTGAGTTTGGATAGGGGAAATGATTAGGTGGGCGTTGAGGTGGGAGTTCAGGATGCACAGGCCTTTGCGCAAACGGTGCACTACCAGGCAGAAACTGCTGCCTATGTTGTGAAGCTTGTGGATTCATATATGGATCACCCTGTCCGTATTCTGCATGCCTTGATGGATTATAGCCAACATGTTCTCGTGCACCGCTGACGCCAGAAGGAGGAAAGCACGATGATTGTTGTGACGAATCAACATGTGACCCATGAGTATTTGAAATCATATGATTCCGTTGATTTCCCTGGAAATTAGCCATGTGTGGAGACACCAGTGGAGGCTGAGGTGGAAATAATTGTTGGGATGGCAATGGTGGAGGACCCAGAGGTGGTGGTGGACCAACAGGTTGTGGATGTGGACCAACAGGTGGGGGAGGAGGTCCAACAGGTGGCAGCTGTGCAGCAGGAGGGGGAGGACCAATAGGCCGTGGAGGACCAATAGGTGGCTGAGGTGGACCAACAAATAGTTGCGGAAATGGATTTTGATGTGTCAAAGGTGGTGGAGGTGGTGGGGGTGGAGATGATGGAGGCGGGGGTGGGGGTGATGATGGAGGCGGTGAAGTCGGCAAAGGTGGGGTTACAGGAGGAGATCCAGGTGGCAGTGGTGGAGTGCCCTCGGGAGAAGGCAGCCACTCGGCAGCACCGTTTGAAGCTGATTCAAGGATCCTATCTGAGTTTAGCTCAAGAGAAGCAAGCTCAAAAGCAACATTGGTGGACAATGGTCTTTCATCCTTTTGGTGTCCAGATACATCTTCCATTTCGAGCTCACCATCAACATCCTCTAAAATACAGTGGCGCCGGTCACTTGGAGTAACAGAATGGTTCTCGGGATCTCTGCCTCTAGCAGGTGTAAGTTCGCAAGGTGATGTATTATCAACTTCCTTGCATAAATTTGGCAAATTATCCTCAAATTCCTCATCTTCTTCAAACACATTTGCTGACAGCAATCCAGGTAACTGAAATGTAGCATTGCTGAAACCAACCCAAAAACAAAATGCAGACAATGTAAGATTATAGAAGAAGAAGAAAAAAATTCTGGAAAGCATGCCAGAAATGATTTACAAACTCATGAGGGCAACGACACACAATTCGCAAATCAGGCCCCAAACTTATGCATATAGAATACACTTTAATTGAAGAAGCTTAGATTTATGTTAAGTAAATCATCATAAGTGGTGAAAAAACTAATTTATAGAAAAGAAGGATAGAGATTTCCAAATGATGAAACATTAAGTATTGTAATCACAGAGAGAAAATTGCAGTCTAATATTTTTTAAGTAAAACAAGAATTCAGCAAATGATCAGAGAGCAACTCCAACTCACATAAGAATTATAATTTAATAAATCAGGATTCTTGTATTTTTAGCAACATCAAATGAACAGATCATATGAACAAGGCGGAGAGAATTCTAGGTGTTACTTGGAAATCAATTGCACAAAAGACTACTAGGAAAGGCCATAGTTTTTCAACAATCAGACTATCCAATTTGGAATCTTTGCATTATATGGAGCACGTTCAGCACTCTAGTCTACCCCATTCAGATCCAGTTACACAGGTTTCTCCAGGAAACATAGTCATGGTGGTAAGGCTATACATTTGCATTTAATTTCTATTCTATCACCATTAGTTTTTGTTCCTAACACAAATAAACAAGTTAAAAACTAACAATTGCCTTTAATTTCTGTTCCTAACACAAGTAAACAAGCTAAAAACTAACATTTTTTAGACTGGAGCTAGCAACAACAGTTGATTATCCAAAGTTTTACACCATTAAAATCAGCAAAAAACTTCTTCATTCAACATTTTGTTAGATTATAAATGCGTTAATGCTTGCAAGACTATGATGGTTTGTTCCTCCGAGGAGCCTATGATGCCTTAAAAATGATGTGGAATTTGTTAAAAATCACATTCTAACTGAAAGTAGATTTAGAATGAAAATAAATGTAGATGCCTAGCAACTTACAACATTTCTACCAACCAAAGATTCTTATAAGTTCGGTAGTCAGAAGGTGCAATCATTACGGAAAATGCAAGCATAAACTAAACAATTACCATAGTATACCAAAAGAACAATTTAGAATGTGGAAATTGAAAAACAAGAAATTAACAAGGAGAGCAACTAGAAAGTTCTAGACCTTCCATATTCATCAACAACCATGCCTTCCATTTCTCGGATTGGATCATCAAAAGATCGTTCAGCTCGGGAAGGGCGTCTTGATGAAATCCCAGAGGTATCATTATTTACTACTCCTATATCATCCATGAAGCGGCGAAGAACAGATTCTGGCAATATTTTCCTCTCAAGCCACAAGCGCAAGACCTAAGAAAAGATACTTAGTAATTTCTCACCAAGTCAGAAGATCACTTTCACATCTAGTATAGTCACCTTGTGACACTGACGACGATTTTCCTGAGCACCTGCGCCAGCAGGAGCAGCAGCTCCAATGAGACGGGGCAATGCAGCTTGAACAGTAGAAACATAAGAGGCCCCTGCTATTCCTAAAGAAGATTTAACAGAAAAGAAAGATATCAGAAATATCACCATCAGGGTGGGATGGGTTAATACAAAGGAAAAGGCATGTCATATCTTCCCTCTGTGTAGGGCTGATGAGGGGTGGGGTGATAGCAACAGTAGATAGAATATCTTAGCTTAGATATTTTAGAGCTGTCAGACAGCATTAGAAAAAGACAACAGCCAACAGATGTTTCAGACTTCCAACATTCACATATATTAATACATTTTTCCATTTTCTTTATCTTCTTCTTTTGGGGGATTGGGGTGGGGGTGGGCTCACTCTCTCCCTCTCTCATGTGTAATATAATCTGGAACTTTTCTTACCTCTCTGGCTATGAGAGCACTGAGTTATTGAGTCAACGAGAAAAAATAAGTCCACTCTGCGATGTAAACTTGGCTCATTTTCCAACTTTTGGATGAGAAGTTCCACAACCTGATTAGAAAATGAAATTCTGAGAATCTATAGTGTCCAAGAGAAACAATTTGCACATTATTGCTCACCCAGACACAGAGAAAAATGCAGATAAAGTTTGCTAAACTTACCAATGGGTACCTAGACTAAGCAAGAGAACCAACACATACTGCCTATAGGGGCTAGTGGCTGCAATCCTAACAAAGATATATGGTCCTCTTGTCTAGAAGGGAAAAAGATAGTAAAATCTCAGAATTGACAAATCAATTAATTAACAGTTCTAGTGGGTAAAGAGGCTAAACTGATTTATTTGAACCAAGGGATTGGCCTTCTTCAAGCCAAAAGGGCCTTACTTTGAGAAAAGAAATTCTTAGGAACAAGAATATTCTTCAATGCGCAATAAGAATCATCCCCAATGGCATATCTGGCTAAACCCACAACAACAATCATCATCTTACTTCAGTCTTAGAAGGTTAATCTTGCTCCCAAGCACTTCCCAAAAGCATATATTTTCAAGGGATCAGCGCTATAGATCTTTTGAAGCCATGATATCTCTCTGATTTCTTTCATCCATGACAAGCATTTCAGAAAAACAAGTACTGATACTGCTGATGGCATTTAGACAACAGATATTGCAGCATTTCTCCATGATACCCATGACATGGAAAAGAAAGCCACCATTCTCATGTCATGTAGAGCTATTACATGTGTGTTATCCATGGGAAGATTCTGCAAGGGGCAATTTGATTTCTTCTTCTCCTCATCAAAAAATTTATTCAATTCAACCCAATAGAATTATCTGTAGAAGTAAATATAAAAATTTGGACATGCATACACAGAAAGAGGAATAACAGGAATCTTGAGAAAATTAAACCTAGGCACATATCAAGTATATGATTTAGTGGAATAGAACCACTTAAATAGCAAAGTACAATGTCTGGATAAACGTGGGAATCACAAATATAATCCAGATCTGCTCTTCTTTACCAAAATGGGCAGGAAGAAGGTCATAGATTTGTGAAGCACTAGATCTACCTACACGATCTCAGAATAAACTAAGAATATAGTAATTAATTCACATAAATATTCTCAATTTAAAAGTAATTTCAATTATGGAAATTTATCACTATCTTGCGCAAAGAATGACATAACATTAAATCGAAAGGAGACGCTTTCCCTCTTCGTGTACCTATCACTGCTCTTTGATGTTGGACATATTTGGAGCCTGTTTTGAGCAGATATCTGAACTTAATGGTTGTAAGGGTTAAAAAATTTAAAATTTGTGTTTATAAAATCAATTATCCAGGTGCGTACATCAAGGCTAGATGACCAGAAAGTGGCAAAAAAAGATATATATCTTTTAGGGGTGAGACGTCTTGCAGTGCAGCAGCCAAGAGGAAGAGAGTATTTTGTACTCAACCCTACTGAATAACATAACTGCTCAACTATATTTTCACCAACCAGACCCCTAAAAGATTCGGTGTTCTCTGACAGGGTTTGCCGGTGTCCGGTTCAAAGAGTTGACTTTGCAGGTCCAACCAGAGTATTATTGTGCGGTCATAAATACATAACATGAAGTTATAAACCCTAAAAAAAGAAGCATATGATATTGTGACACATTCATTTTCCAATAAACTAACCCTTTCAGGATAGATTTAGAATTAGCTGGCCAACAAAATTTGGAAAACCAGCAAGAAGCTGCTCAAACGAAAATATGCATTCTATATTTGCCTCCAAACTCTTATTATCGCCTTACCATACATTTCTATATTTCAGAAGCATATTATACTTAAATAACCATATAGTCTACACTAATTGGTAACAAATTGATTGACTATCCAAAAATAAATAGCAGCAGGAACTAGAATAAACCACTAGCAAACCTCATTGATTCTTCCTGTCCAACAAGTTTCATATCAATGGCATCCATAATGTTGTAATGTAGAAAATCTCTCTCACTATCCTCCTATGGTGAAAAAGCTTGTAGTTTGTGTATTTAAGGGAACAATATATACAAATGACGACCAAAATTTGGTAAGCAATCAGCAACCAAATAACATCAGTTGGTATGCAATCTGTTCCATAAGGTTACCTTTGCACCATAATGAATCGAATAGCTGTAGTAATTAAATCTCCAAGTAAGAAATATGGAATCTGCTAAGCTACAAAAGCCTAACCTCCTGCAGCAACTAAATCCATCCCTCCAATTTATCCATCACCAGAACCTTTAAATTGCAAGACAATGGTAACAAACAAGGATATCCACAGGCCTTGACAGAAAAAATACAGCCAACAGAACTAGGGATCTAACAGACAAGGATAATGATGATTTACCACAGCAAACCTCTTACAATTAAAAAGAGGCAAATGCATGACTGAAAATAGGAATTGCAAAGGAAACAAATGAATTAGAATATTAATGAAAGAAAGATGTTAGGTCAGTTAGCTACCTCGGTGGCAAGCCCATATTTTGCACAATCAATTGCAAGTCGAGTTGCACGTGCAATACTCTCTTTGGTCCTTGAGAGAGTCTCTATCATCCCTTCAAATGCATCACGAGCTACAGCCGCCTCAGTACCGCCACTTAGGGAGCTACCAGTGCGCTGATGGCCAGAGCTTACCCTCCTCTCCTCAAGTTCCTCATTCTCATGTTGATTAAGACATGGAATTTGGAGAACATTAGAGCACGGAGAGGTAGGGTGTGATCCTTGTACATCCAGTTGGAGCATCTTGCTTGATTCAAATGCCAATGTAGCAGGTGTTGGGCTCGGGCCACGTGCAGGCATGTCAAAATCAGGAATAGAAAAAGGAAAAGGATTTCCATAAGAATTCTGCAAGTGTGCTTGTCTCTTTCTTGCCTGAGCAGCAGCAATAAGATGTTTCATGGTCATGGCAGAGTCTGACATTTTTGAATCAGCTGAAGAATTTGTTTTCTCATCTTTGACCAAATTCAGCCTGAGCAATGGAAAAATATAAAATATAAGCAACAGTAACAAATACAATTAATTACTTATCTCTAAATATCAAGCATTCCTGGTTACCTTTCACGGACTAATGCAATATTTTCATCTGCAGTCCCAACTGCAAGAACAGAGTCATTGGTCCGTATATCTGACTTTGGAGTAGTTTTGCTTTTGTCTCCAAAGGAAGCTTGCTTAGTACTGTCATTTAGCAATTGATTAGTTGCTGTAGCACTCTTGTTGTCCCCGGCTGGAGTTTTCTTCCGAGAAACACTAAGAGGAGTCTTGGCGGAGTGCTTGCTTCGCAGTTCTGTTGATGGTCTGCCACCATCAATAGATTGGGGGGACCTTTTAGGAGAAACTAAAACTGGCTTAACCTCCACAGAGGGTAACTTCTCAGTGTCTAATTGCTGTGTGCTAGGAGACACATGTGCTGCTGATGATTCTCTATTCCTCTTCTCCACACCTTGTTGAGCAGCTGGCGATGATGCTTTATTCAGTGAAAGACCAGGTTGTGCCTGTTCCTTTAACCCATTATCAATTTGTCCTCTATTCCTCAAGATCAGTGGCTCATGGACACACCTCTCACCATGCATTACTGGTTTCTTTTTTGACTCTGACAAACGTGCCGTGACAGAAACCTTACTGATGATTCCTCCGTGAATTGGAGTTTTAGCGGACTCATCATCCTCATCATCTAGGCGGACAGATCTCCGCTTTATTGGCAACTGCATAACTGGAGATCGAACTTTATTAGGCAGAATCAAGTCACTCTTACGTGACACAGAAGTTCCCATTCTGTTTTCAGAAATCATAGAAGAACTAGGATTTGCTTCGGATGCTCGGCGATGGCGCTTTGTTGGGGGAATATCATCCTCTTCACTGGAATGATTGGACTCATCAGTACTTGTTTGCACTCTGAGGCGCCGGCAGACCTCAACCTTCCCACCTGATGTTAATCTTTTAGACTCTTTCTTCATCGCTCTGTCCTCAAAGATATTAGGACTTCCAGAATCACTTTTCCTGCTGGTTTGAGCTTTTACCAAGTTAGCATCATCTCCAGTATCAGCAAGTTTTGAAATTCTTTTGGCAGGATATGAGGCTTCATTTGTCTGAGAGCCTTGTATTTCACGTCCATGTTGGGTTTTCAACTTTTTCCTGGAAGTTACACCATTATGGTCCTCCAGATTTACTTCAACATCCTCTTGACCATCATCTACTCTCTCAGGACGCCTCTTCTCTTTCACCAACCTTTTTTCCTTTTTTTCACTGCCAACATCTAAACTTGATTTTGAAATGTCAGCTGATGAGAGCTTCATACTGCCACCTGAAGCAAATTTTATTTGCTTCACTTCTCCAGTAGGCTCATGAGGAACAGCTGAACTACGAATCTTAAGCACTGGACCCTCAGATTTATTCTTTGACCCAATTTTCAGCTTTGGTCTATGGCCATTTGTCAATTCATTCAGGCTATCCTCAGAATATTTACCCTTCACATTGATATTAAGAGGACCTTCCTCCTTCAGAAGGGAATAATGTGAAGGGCTAGATGCTGATGGTGAACTCTTCATGAGATTACTATACTTTGAAGAGAGCTTATTCCTCTTTCCCAAAGACACAGGAGGGGAGAGATTATGATTCTCATCATCTGACAGGCAAGGCTTTACATCTTGACATTCTATCTCGTCTTGCTTTTGCAAACAATGCTCTAACCCAGAGCCCAGATCACTGGACTCTTTGGTCTCCAACTTGCAGTCTGGTCCTTTCCTGTCAATCCCATCATCTCCATTAACCTCCAAGGCTTCATCTACCAATGGATGAATAGAATGCGCCTCTGACGCAAGAGTGTGTGTGCTGTTATCATCTCTTACGTTACTTAAATTTTTACACTGCAATTTCTCAAATTCCTCACAGATTTCCGTCACCGCCTGGGCAAAGTATTTAACTGTCTTACCCTGGCATCGAGCCAACAATTTATTTTTTGATTCACTGGTGAAAGCCTGAATATCCGCCGGAGCAACAAAAGCTCTATAAGAGAAGAAAAAATAGAAGTGTTGTTATAAAACCATATCTATTACTCTACAGTATGTGCTATTTGAGAATAGAACATAATAAAACATGTGATAGAACAAGAGAAGAGGAAATAGCATAACATCAACCCCAAAATATAACAGACTGTCTATAGAAAGAGTCACAACACAAACAAATACCCAAATTTCTGCCTTGTAATTGTGTAACTGATATCAAGAGTCATGAAGATTCTTCTTTGCAAGGCCCCTCTTAAAGATAGGGATGCATGTCAACATAACATGTAAGATATTCTTGCTTCTACATGTCACTGCTTATAACTGAAGAGAGGCATAAAAAGTTGACACGCTTTAAGCGTCAATCTGATCTTTGCTATATTTTATTTTATTTTGCAGCATCCCCATTCATTTCCTAAGGTTTTGTCTGCCACCTTTTGGTAGTATTTTTCTCTCATCAGAAACCAGATGACGACAACAAAAAACAGCCATAGTGTAAAAATATATGTGTGTGTGAGTGTGTGAGTTTTAAAACTTGCATTCAAGGAAATGCTTGATGTTGTAACCAGTTGCTGGCATATGTTAGCTATGTTACTGAACAGGGTAAGCCTTCAGGGCAAAATGCAAAGTCATCTAAAGTATTATGGAAGGAACAAAGATTCTATCTTCAACTCTTTTCTTGACATTAATAAACCCAAAAACAAATGAAATGCTAAATAATAAATAAAAAATTTCATCCGTGCAATAATCTTCAAGCATCATAAGAACTCAACAAGGGTAATTAGTAACAGCTTTACTTGTCTTCCCCAGCAGGTGTAAGTTTATCCTCAAAAAAATTAGTGAAATCAAGTTCTTTCAAAAATTCTGGCAAGTAAATGATAGGACAATAGGAAGTGCTTACATCTCTTCTGTACCATAGAACTGAACAAAGTATTTTTTTGGGTCAGGCATTCGCTGCCAGTCTTCAGGTCTGCCGATCTGGAAATAAGAGCCATCAAAGGTTTTGCAATAGGAAAAAAAACTCACATGGCGTTAAACAAAGTCATAAAGAACAGATATTACAACCAATCAGACAGCCTAAGTTAATCACGGAACAAATAAATAAACAACTGATGAACACAACATGTGGTACAAAATTTTAAATAACCTGCTGTAAAGATCATGATGATGAATATTATTCGCATTTAGCATATGTGCAGATATATCAGCAGCATTTCATCATTATGGCGGCCTATGGAAACTAATGAAAACTTTGAATAGAGGCAAGATAAACAACTCCACTCAAGCATGCACGCGGCCGTTTGGATTACAAAGTACGTTAAGACATACACGCGGCAGCCAGAATGTACACAAATGCATGAAGCCTATATAATTATAAAAATCAACCAAAAAGTTGCCCAAAGTTTTCTATTTTAACCTAATAGACACGGCACGACCATCATTTTGGCCCCAAACAACAAGACATTTAGAAAGTGGATCTCTTGCTCCGAATGCCAAGACCTGAGTATCAGAAGCACTGGGAAAATATCTGTTCGGGCCCTCTTGCCTTATAGTTTACAGTAAAATCGGAAAATTCTCAGAACGATAACTGCCTGGGATGGAACACTTTCAATTAAACTTAGCAACTTAACGAAAGTCAATAAAGTGCAAAGTCCAACTCAGTGCCAACCAAAAAAATTCACATACCAAGAGAAGAGAATAAAAATCTCACAAACACAAATTCGCAATGGAAAATCAATGGAAAGCGGGCAGCAAAAACCAGATTGGAAAACGAATCAACGAAAGCATCAAAGTGAAGAAGAATGTACCTTGGCAGGCCAAGCAGGAAAACCCTTAACCTTTGCGAGAACAAGATCGCCCAACCTCAACTCGCTCTTCGTCTTAACCCCTTTCGCTCCACGCTTTCGCCCTGGAGCCATGGCCCCCCGATTCCCACTTCTCGTTTCCTATGATTGAGCGAAAAATCACCAATGGAACAATCAAAAGAACCCTAGAGACACAACATATATCCGGGGCAGCCCCCAGAAACGGTGTCGGTTTGCAGCTCTTGGCCTTGTGTTTTCTGCGTTTGGCTGCTCCGCCGATCACATAGAGAAAGCGAAAGAGAACGCCCAATTGCATGCAAAAACTGGAGGCGGTGGTGGTGGATGGGAGAAGACAAATACTGTAGGTGTAAGCAGGAATGTAATATCTGTTGTAAAAATCGTATAATAATTGGGAAAAAGCAGGAAGAGGGCAAATAGGTATAGTTACTCTTTTTCTTCGTCTTCCCCCTGTTTTTTTTTTTGGTAAGATAATTATACTCTCGTGTGGTACTCATACGTCATCTTTGCCCTCCTATATATATATACATACATACATACACATATCAATTTAAAGAAGAATTAAAATTTTAAAATATATTCCTAGAAAAAATTAAAATATCTGAAATAAAAATAATAATAATTAATAAGAGAGAGAGAATAAATTGTTTTGAAAATATCTGAAGTTGAAAGAATATGTTATTAAATAGCTGAAAATACATTGTAATTATTGTGTGAAATAAATATTGTTTAGTATATGTCAAAATATTGAATTAGAAACAAAAAAAGAAAAAGGAAATTTTGATTCAAATTGGAAACATAATAGTCTTAATATAAAATACTAGTTATTGTTACATTTGAACCTAGATTTTAGGGTTATTTGGCGAAAAAGTTCAAGAACTTTGATTCGATTATGACTTTATGAGTTTTAATACAATTTTAAAAGTTGTCATTTCCATTATTAGCTTAATTATTTATTCAATTCCTGATGAAAATTGTGGAAAAAATGGGGATAAGATGGTAGACAATTTGACACTTAGATCAATACTTATATCATCTTTCCATCATCCTAATCAATGAAAATAAACTTTGATAGTAGAGAGGATTGAACAAATTTCGCCATCACAAATATTATCATTATTTTCTATGATTATCTTGAATATGTTAAACAAAAGGTCATGTTCGACACTACAAAAATCTGAGTCAATTTTATCAAAACTACCTCCGTGCCTGCTAATGCCACCAAAGTTTTTGATGAATTTTATGCCGATATGGAAATTACAAAAATAATTATGTTCATGGTGAAGTTGCCAATATTTAAATGTCGTATAAAAATTACGGAATAGCCCCAAGTTTTGTGATTTTTTGTTGTACCAATAAACCTAGATGTTGATGAAAGTTGCTTCTTAATTAGGAATAATCATTGCTCGAGACAAATATTTCTAGATAGTCAATACAAGACAAGTCTTAATTATACATAGGTTTTTAGCCTATTTTCTATCAATTAATGCTCAATTTTTTTTTCTTGATTTTGGCCAAATCATTTCATTGTGAATATAATCATATGCATAACTTTGCAAATTTTGTATAAGAATTACGGAATAGCCCCAAGTTTGAATTTTTGTACCAATAACCTTACATGTTGATGAAAGTTGCTTCTTAATTAGGAAAAATCATTGCTCGAGACAAATATTTTTGGATAGTCAATACATGACAAGTCTTAATTATACATAGGTTTTTAGCCAATTTTCTATCAATTAATGCTTAATTTTTTTCTTGATTTTGGCCAACATCATCTCATTTGTTAACATAATCAGGCATAACTTTGCAAATTTGGTTTGAATGCTATGTTTTAATGTCTCTTTGGTGCAGTTGTGAGTTGGAAAAGAAGTTTTCATGCATGAATTGTACGAGCAAAAGATCCCTCTTTTTTTTCTTTTTTATTTTCAAATAAAAACTTAAAAATTAATAGTTTTTTTCGTTTCCTAATCCATTTTTACTTCAACTATGCAGGTGCATCGTAAGTGAAGGAATTTCAAAAATCTTTTATATGATTATAATATCCTCGATTAGAGACACATTATTATTTACAATTCTAACTTGATGATTACAATTATTTTATTTAGTTGATTAAAATAAATTTACAAATTTATTAAATGATTTATTAATAAGCTAATATTTCTTTTAATTGAAAATTTTCTGATTTGAATATTATTAATTTAAATAAAAATTACTGTATAATACACAAATTATGCTGCTAGTCCTATTTAATTTAAAATGATGGCTGTAAAATAAAATAGGGATTGTATTTAGAATTATACCATATTAGAAACGATAAGAGTATTAGTTAAGGCCCATCTTTCTCGGCCCAACCCAATTAGTAACTGGATAGTTTGAGTACGGGCAGTATAGGCCCATTAAGCTCAAATTTCTAAATTACTTAGTCCGTTGGTATGAGAGGGCCCAATAAAAAATGGTTGACCCCTTTATCGGAGTAATCAAGTCCTATCAACCCCCACCCCACCCCACCCGCCCCCGCCCCAAAAAATAAAATAAAAAAATAATAATAATAAATGAAAAGAAAAGAGAACAGCTAGACACCACACACTATTTATTTGCAATATAAATTTGGATAATAAATAAAATCCTCTACTGATATTTACTCAAATTGTTATTTGTAAAAAAAAAATGATTTTTTAAGTTTAAATATCTTCATTAACATATGATTTAGAAATTTCAAAGATGGCCTGCTTTGAATGTGTGAGAGCGACATATAGGGATGTTTAAAGGGCTATGACGGGCCGGCCCGTTTAGCCCAAAATTTTTTAGGGTTAGGGCTTGGTTTTAGTAGCCCGTTTAAAAATCAGCCCATTTAGCTCGAGTCCGATTAGCCCGAAGCCCTATAAGGCTAGCCTGCTTAGGGTTAGGGCTAGCCCGATAGCCCGAACTTTTCTTCTTATTTGTCTATTTTTTAATATCGAATTAATAATATACACCATTTTTTATTATGTTTCATATACCATATTTGATTTTTAGTAGAATATATTAAAATTTATATTTAATTACTAGAAGATTCTAAACACTGTCATTTAAATTTAGAACTTAAATGTAATATAATTTCAAATTTTACGACAGTGAATGCTCTTAAAGCTATAATTGAGAGCATAAAATAGTATATATGACTTAAATGTTTGAATCTTTAAATTTTTATAGTGATATAAAAGTTCTAAAATATATAATCTTTTAATGTTATCTAAAATTGTATTTTAAATAGAGAATAATATGCATTTAATTAAATTTTTAAATTTAAATATATAATTTGACTATTTTGACTCATAGCCCGATAGTGGCCCGATTAGCCCGAAAACCGGTAGGGTTAGGGTTAGGTTCACCATAATCAAGCCCGTTTAAATTAACCCGAAGCCCGATTAACCCAAAAACCCGTTAGGGCTAGCCCGAAACCGACAGGGCTAGCCCGTTTAACATCTCTAGTGACAGAGGGAGAAATAAATGGAATATTTGATTGTAGTCGCCATGTGATAAAATTTTATGTTTTTAAAGAAAAAATACAAAAAATTAAATTTATTTATTGATACAGTATCAAATCGACTTTCTATATAAGATCTCAAAACTAAAAGTCAATAAAATTAGCTAACTGTAATTGAAAATATTTAAAAGGGAATTACTAAAATTGAAATTGAAACCAAATCAAAATATATGACTCACATGTCAGATAACTCGAGTCAGGGAGAGTTGAATTTTATTAAATGAATTGTGTAATGGTATTGTTCATTAGTTTTTCACGAGATATTTATTACAATTTGTATAGTGTGTTAAGTCAGTTATCCAACGACTGACTGATATTATAACTGTTAGTTGTTTGCGTCTAATTCATCAACTATATTATTCACTTGCTAGCTTATTTGTTAAGTGTCTTAACTCGTTCATTATAATTAACTTATTTTAATTGCAATTAGAGATTATCCATCTTGATTAAAAATAATCTCAATCTCACAGCTAAGTTATATATATATAATCCACGTGATTTGACTCTATTGCCCCTCTAGTGTCTCATAATTTGGAATTTGTCTATTTTCTTCCTCAACTTTTAATATTAGGCACTCGTACTTTCCTAAGTCGGATGTATTTTTCATATGGCTATTTGGATTGGCTTGGTCCCGATACCAACTCTCACATGATCTTAGAGTTCCAATTATGGCCCAACTCCATTTATTAAGTTTATAACAGGTTTGGCACCATTTTTCGTTCGAATATATTATAAACTCATATTTCACACAATAAATCTGTTTTGATCTCTACTCCATCATCCAACCTCAATTTTCCAACACCAACCAACCTTTAGCTTCGCACAACACCTACCTCAGGTCTCGAGCCAACTCAAATTCTTTGTTCGACTTGGATTTGATTCGCTAGAGTTGTGTTACTCGATCTAAAATATTCACATAAGTCAAACATTTTTATTTGAAACAATAAACTGTAATATATATAACCCTATCCCATTAGAATGTTGTATATCCCAAAGGTTTCAGTAAGAACCACTCCATTAGAATGTTGAATAAATAAAATTGGCATAAAATTCAAGTGGATGAGATCTAAATGAAAAACAAACTGCACGTTGACCACAGCTGGATTCAAGTTGGCAATTGTTGAATTTTATACTTTTTTATTTTTAGGGAAAATGCATCTTTTGCCTATTGTATTTTGTTTTTCAATTTTCTTTTAATTTTGCTTCATTTACATTGTTTTATTTTTTTTATCTTTTGTATATAACTAGTTGTCCGCCCGTGCAATACAAAAGATGTAATTTATTTTATTACAGAAATATACATAATTTATTATATTATTTTAATTATATTTATATATAATTATATTTCAAATATAGTTTGTTATAATAGAATTTTTTAAAGTTAGCTTAATTAAATAATAAATTGTACGATATTTTGAAGTAAATTTCTTAGTATCCCCGAACTAAATATAAATATTTTAACTTACTAAAAACTATTGTAGGTTAAACAAAAATTTATAATATTATATAAATTAATAGTATAACTTTTTTATTTTTATAAAAAAAATATGTATATTTTTGTAGATTAAATTCATAAAAAAATTAATATATTATTTATTCAAATCCAACACATATATCAAAATTTTAGAAATTTTATTCAATTCATAAAGAATTATATTTCATCCATAAAAACTATATTTAATGCTTTAAATGACACAATTTATTTCAATATATAATATTGATGTCAAATTATTGATTAGAAAAAGAATATTAATTTGATATATCATATGTTAAAAATAAACTTAAACAAAAAATTTATTTAAATTTTAAAATTTGAGTTAAAAATGAAAATAGGGGAGAGAGAGAGAAAAAGTAGAAGATATGTGTTAATTAATTGTGAGACACATGTCAAAAGAAGAGAAAAAATCTCACTATTTTCTTTTTAACGTACAACTAACATAAAACTTGTGCCATGCACAGAAATATATTTTTTCATTATATTTTGAAATGTAAGTATATACTTAGGTTATATATATATATATCAACAATAACATTAAACGAAATCAATTAAGCATACAAATTCAACAATAATATTAGATTTACAAAAAAATATTTTAAAAAAATTCAATTTTAATGTTATTGGATAAAAAGAAAAAAAAAGATATAATTTACATAATATCAAATGAAATAGATAAATGAAAATGTACCTATTATTCAAGAATAAAACGATTGTACGTGAAAGAATTATGTAGAAATAAAGTCTTTTTCAATCTATTTTAACTGATAATATTGAAAATATTGATAAATATGATATTCATAATTCATGGAAGGATGAATCAAATTAAATATTTTAGTAATTAAGATTTACAAAAAATAATGATTTGCACACAAATATACCATAAATAATAGATAATAAATTATTTTTTATTAGAAAACTATGTTTACGTGGAAAAAAATGAAAAAAGTCATTTTACTTATATATATATATATATTCCACAATTTTATATATTGAATTTTTTTTTATTTTTTTATTTTTTTATTTTTTTATCTTGGTCGAGTGGACCACACAATTTTAGTGGATACGAGTCGGATGTAATCTTGTACATTAAGTTTGACTTGTGCGTGGGGGCAATCGTTGATTTTGGAGATGGGCTAAAGTAAGGAAAAGTCAAATGGTCCAGGGTGAAAAAGATAAATGAACCAAACTTAAGGGAGCAAAAGTCAATTAAAGTAAAGTATAAAGGATAGATGTATAAAATAGAACCTAAGGGCAGAAATTCGAAGATACATGAGACAAAATGTGAGTTTTCGTAAATTTGAGATTAAAACTGGATGGGATTTGTTTGCATTGTCATTGTCTCTTAAATGTATTCTCTAATAAATACTAAATTGCATGATCGAAGTGAATTTTAGAATCCAAACTCATATATTATCCATCCCACTATAATACCTCAAATTTAATACAAACATTTAAAATTATTAAAGTGAAACAATTAATTATATATTTAAATATTATAATTTTTTTTTATTGTAGCTTAAATCCATATAAAATTTTGATTATATATATTCAAATTCAACAAATATTTCAAAATAAAACTAAATAATTCAACCCACAAAAAATATATTTCATATTTTATATATAATATTATTTTAATATATAAAATATTTATATCAATTTAAAAATAATGAAAAAAAGATTAAATTAAATATATTTTATGTGAGAAATGAAAAGATTATTGAATTTTTTTTTAATAAAAAGTACCAAAAGAGAAAAACAGGATAAAGCAAAATGAAGAGATTAAAGTGCTTTAACTCCCTTATCCCACTCCATGCACAACCATTCCTCTCTCTCTCTCTCTTATATATATACATTTTTAAAATATTTTTTTGAGAAGTAAAAATATTAGAATGAAATATTTCATTTTAATATAATTACAAAAATTCTTTTTATATTAAGAATAGATTATATTATGCAAAAACTATGTGAAACGGTTGTACGTGTGACACGAATTAAGTTATTACTTGTTTAACTATAAAGTATTACTTATTTAACTATAAAGTATCATTATTTTTTTAATTGTATTACTGCTGATTATTTTATAATTAAATAAGTAATACTTTATAAATATATAAATAATATTTTAAATTGTATCACATGTACAACAATTTTACAGAAAAGTCACTCATTATATTATCATCATAAAAGAATCATTAGCGATTCACTTGTAGTTATAATACGTGCACATGATCAAACCAAACATACAATACTCCAATCTTAGATAACACACTAGTGGAAGATCCTATGAGAGAGAGAGATTTAAAAAGTTGATGAAAATAAGATAAACATTTTAGAGCTTAGATTAAGTGATAGTATTCGGGGAAGAAATTTCTTTCCAAAGAACCAACTAATTGACATAAAAGCTTAGATATAGGCAGGATACTCGTTTTAAATTGAAATTGGGGGCTTGAATTATGGGTTAATAGCTATTGACCTGATTTTAAATTGGAGTCGAAATTAGAGACTGATCAATTTGATTTTAAGAATTGATAGTTTCAAAATGCTGATTTTGATTTAGAACGGACAGTTCCAACAGTAAAATTTGAAAGAAAAAAAAAAGTGAAGAACCAAGAATCAAAATCACAGTGCCCATGTCTACAAAATCTATTCTAATTTTAAATAACTTTATAGTAAATTTGCACATTTCATTTATATTTAATCTTTTATCTTTTAAACAAATTATCAAACTTTTGTCCACATTAATATGTGAGGTCGCTTAGTAATCCAAAATCCAATTTGTAAGTTTTTGTATATACTTTTGTATTTTCAATTTATACAATACTATTGAAAAGAATTACTAAATCTCATGATTATAAAATTACCAAAATTGATTTTTTTTTAATGATGTTGACGTGTAGTTTAATAATTTATGATTCATTTAGAAATATTATAACACGTGCTTCAATTTATTTATTGAATTATAGAAATTAGGAAATACACACAAAAAGAATATCACGATAGCTTTTGACTATTTATGGAAAAAAAAAGGTTTTAATTCAATGAATGCAATCCATAAATTAAAGCAACCATAATGAGAATTAAAGGGGTCAGACTTTTAACGGCAAAGCAATTGACTGAAAATTAGTTGCAGTCAACTCTTTTTTTGTTTTCTTCTAATAATAAACTTAATTAATTTGTCCAGCTGCAGCTGCATGCATTCTTTGAGGCCATAATTCTTTGTAGTCAAGCTTAAGATTTTTCAGAAAGTCCGAAAGTACCCTTTCCCATCATTCCAAGCAAATCCCCATCATTCCTAGTCATCATCTCTTGTCCCTACAACTTACCTTCTAGACCAACATATTTAATTATTATTTAATGTTATCTTCTTTTTTTTTTTTTTAATATTTTTATTATTTCTCTAAACTTATAATACAATACTAAACAACATTGATATGACATTATATTATATTAAAAATATCTTATAATATGCATTATATAATTTTTTGTCTATAAAGTTTGAATATTTATTTTAAATCCACATAAAACCAACAAAATCATTGAGATCAAACTAAGTACAGAAGTTTAAGTCATCACAAGCATTGTACAGCCTATATGTGTTATCTGTCATTTTAATTTATATGTTTCTTCTCTCACTATATATACACACATAAGTTCAGAACTTGATATATATAACAAGAGAGATAGAGAGAGAGAGAGAGAGGGAGGGAGATTGAGAGCTGGAGAGATGAACAGTAAAGTGGTTCGAAGTCATCATCGAATCCACCATGTTCTTGTTTTGATAATGGTGGTGTTGGGGGCCGTGGCGGGAGCGGCAGCGGCCACATACAAAAAAATTCCGGCGGAGCAAGAGGCGGACCAAGTGGCGGGGCTGCCGGGGCAACCGCCGGTGAGTTTCAAGCATTACGCAGGGTATGTCACTGTCAACCAAACTCATGGGAGGGCACTGTTTTATTGGTTCTTTGAGGCCACCAGAAATCCTCATAAGAAACCTCTCCTCTTGTGGCTTAATGGAGGTATATCTATCTATCTATATATATATATGTGTGTGTTGATTACACGTACTAATACTACATTTTCACTCACAAACACACACACAAATTGTAAAAGACACTTTTATAACAAGTTTGCACCTACTGTTGCGTGTTTTTGTGTGTGCATATTGAATTTTAGTTTAGGAAGATTTTCCCATTACAAGCTAGTCAATTCCCTAACCTTTATGATTGATATAATATAACTTCAATATACACAAAATACCATTGTGAGTATGTGTACAAATATATGTTCGAACCTATATCAAATGCATGTATTGTATGTTGTGTAGGTGAGAAACGAGCATATTCACTCATGATAATATGATCCTTTTAGTTATTGGAGAGAATTGTTTGACACGTCTCCGTTGTCGTTCAATACTTATATACATGAACACTAAGTCTTCATGGTTACAAGAATTTTACCGATAACGTTTTTTTAAATTTTTTTTTCATGAGTTTTCATTAATTTTACCGTCCAAGACATATAAATCTTTTGAATTTTACAAAATAAAAATTTTAGGACTACTTTTGTTAATTACAAAATGAAATAGACTATTTTTACTACCATTCAATGTTATAGGATATTTTTGCATTTTTCTCTAAGCAAAATTGTCAAACTTAAGGAATATCTTCTCTCCTTAAAAAATAGTCTCCACAAAAAAATACCCGACACACAACATGTACGCCTAAATTATTAAATATAATTTCCACCATTATTAATTAAATAAAATTGAAATAAATTATGTGTGGATATAGTTTCATATTCCAATTCTAGAATTCATGTTGAACCTACCGCCAATCATTGGAACATTCACACACAAGTTGGCCAAGAAACTCTAATAGGGATTGTCCTATCTCTTGGAGCTATTATTTTTCTTAGGTCAAACTTATTTTCATCACATTTAAATAATAATGATTTGTTATTTTTGGAATGTAATGAATACGAACAACCTATTTTAAGCTACATTAATCATTATATACACACACAACACATATATACACACACGTGGCCCACATCTGTAGAGTAGGGACCATATGTCCTGCATTCATAATTAATTTCAGCCTTTCATATCATCTCTTCTTGTTCCAAGAAAATGCAATAAGAAAATTCATATATTTATACACAAAAAACTTATATGTGATATATAATATTATTTATTTAGTTAAAAAATATTATTTATTTATTTTAAAAATAATTTAATGATTTATTATTTTGAAAAAAAATAATAATATTTTTTACGGAAATAAACAATCCTTATAAGATGCATGATGTATTCAATACATATAAGATTCACCCCTACCTATATATGTTATTTTTGTATGTATAGTGCGTATGTGTGTGTAAGAAATCTCACTCCAAAAATAAATTCCGTAATTTATTATTTTCCATTTAAAAAGTAGACAATTTTGTATTATTGTGAAGAAAGTGGACCTCTATTTCCAACATTGTGGGCTCTCTCATTAATTGGTTTTTTGTGGGCCATTTTGTAATGAAAATCAAGTTCGGCCCATATTACACCCATATATCAATACATAAAAATCATGCCTATAACAGGAATACAATTTTTTTAAGAAAATTAATATGGTAAAGAGACAATTTTTTAAATTAACAATTTGTATTTATTTATTTATTTAATTTATTTTTAAAATAAAAATAATCTTAGAAATTTATCTCAGGTCCAGGATGTTCGTCGATAGGTTTCGGCCAATCTGAAGAATTGGGGCCTTTCTTTCCTCAAAAGGGGAAACCAGAGCTCAAGTTTAACAATAACACATGGAACAAAGGTAACATATTTACAAATAGTCCATCTAATATTTATATTTAATTAATATTAATATTTCTTCTAAAATGACTATTCTCTCTCTCTCTCTCTCTCTATGGTTATAATTTTCTTTCATCTTTAAGTTTATTCAGTTTAATTTAACACAAAAAATTCTTACAAGTATTTTTGTCTTCTCAAATATTTATGTGCAGCGGCAAATTTACTATTTTTGGAATCCCCAGTTGGGGTTGGATTCTCTTACACGAACACATCCAGTGACATTAAGGAGCTTGGAGACAGTATTACAGGTAAATTATTATCCTAATTCCTTATTTTATATTTTATTTTATCAATTTATACAATTATAATTTTCACCCTAAATAACTTGTACCTATAAATAAGATACAAGTTTATTTTCCGACAAGAAAAAGAAAATTTCATAAGATTAAGCATGAAGTAATGTGGTGCGGCATGCTAATTCGCTGCTGTCTCTTTCTTTAGCATTTGCAGTTTACAAATAAATTTGAATTTTCTAATATTATTGTTCTATATATATTTTCTTGTCCACATTAAAGATAAATGTCATTTATTTATTGCTTAATAATTTGCTTTATTTAATAATAATATTCAGCTGCGGATTCATACAAGTTTCTGGTGGGCTGGTTCCGAAGGTTTCCACAATTCAAATCACACGACTTTTACATTGCTGGGGAAAGTTATGCAGGTAACTAACTTCAATTTATTATTATTATTATTATTATTATTATTATTATTATTATTATACAAACAAATTAAAATTTAATTAATTATTCATTTCTAAATATTTCAGGACACTACGTCCCTCAGCTTGCTGAAGTTATTGTAGACTCAAACAAACTTGCATCAAACGATGACTACATTAATCTTAAGGGCATTATGGTAAGTTTATCCTCAATATCACTTGTGCATCATTTCTTTTGAGTTAATTTTTGTGCATGATCTACTTACATACAAATACGGCAATTCAAACAAAAACAATTAAAGATTGTAAGCTGCGCCCACATAAAGATTCAAATTGGGTCAGCTAAGATCTGTATTTTTTTTTTGCTATTTTAAATTAGAATCTAACTCACTGTATTTTTGCTATTTTAAATTAGAATCTAACTCATTATATGTATGAAGATCCATACATGTGGTACATACAAGTAGTCGTTGCCATTTTAATTCTTTCTTTCTTTCTTTCTATTGAATGCAAATTCAGAAAGAGGTTGGACATGAATTCGATCATATATAACTAACCAAAAATTATTAGTCGGATATGTGTCGAAATGAGTTATTCTCATTATATAATCTTGACCGGTCATACATTTATGCACGATCGATAAACAAGCATTCTCGAGTTCTCGAGCTCTCGAGTTTCTTTTTCCCTAATATCAACTGTGACTAATATGACAGGTAGGCAATGCAGTGTTGGACGACGAACAAGATCAAAGGGGCATGATAGACTATGCTTGGAACCATGCTGTTATATCAGATGGATTATATGAAGAAATTAGGAAAAAATGCAATTTCAAAAAGGCAAATTTATCCGAGGATTGCAACCATGCCCTTGACAAATACTATGATGTATACAATATCATAGATATGTACAGCCTCTACTCTCCTACTTGCGTCCACACCAACTCCACCACCATGTCCAAACCCCGACTAATATTCGATATTGTAAGTGTTATATTCGATTCAATTAGATTTTAAAATTGACTTATATCGATTTATTTTATATCATTGATTTTTTTTTTTTAATAATATTTGTAGCATCATGGGAGGCCATTATACGGGTACGATCCTTGTGCCTCCGATTATACTGAAACGTATCTTAATAGGCCTGATGTTCAACATGCCCTTCACGCTAACTTGACCCGAATTCCTTATCCGTGGACACACTGCAGGTACATTTTTTTTTTTTTTTTTTTTTTTGTAACCCACTAAAATAATTTTATTTTAAATAACATAATATAAATTTAATTTTTGGTATTCTTATATGCAGTGATAATATTACTTATACATTTTGGAGCAGAACTACTTCGGTACTTCCAATTATCAAAAAGCTTATCGCATCGAATCAAAGAGTTTGGGTTTTCAGGTAATTAATTGTAAGACAAAAATTTGTATGAAATCATTTTACAGAATGTCTTATAATAAAAATTAATTTTATTTTTATTACTTTTTTCATATATTCGGTAATTTTCTTTGCTCCTGGGGTTTTTTTATTTTTAATATGTGAGGGTTTTATTTTATTTTTTAATTATTTTTAGTTTCTTGTGTTTTATTTGGGATTATTTTTTTTGGTTTTTAATGGGTTTCTCTTCTTTTTTTTCCCTCCACTTTTTAGCGTTTTAAAATTTTATTTTACTTTTCAGTTTGTCTTTTTATTTTTTAGGAGTTTGGTCTCGCAAACTTTTTAGACGATCTCACAAGAAATCTACCTTTAATTTAGTTATAAAAATATATTAATAAATGGGAAGCTAATAAATAATCAAACACTAATTAATTTTGTGGTGAAATAATTAATAGTGGAGATACAGATGGTAGAGTCCCGGTGACAGCAACAAGGTACTCTTTAAGGAAGCTGGGATTACACATCAAACAAGATTGGACTCCTTGGTACACCGACAACACCCAGGTATTATATAATTTGTTTCTCTCTTTTAAAATAAATAAATCATACAAAAGTATTTTTAAATAATCTCTGTTCCTTATGTCTAGATATTTCTTATGTTCGAAAAAAGATTTTTATTTTGCACGTTATTATAAATTTATTTAAAAATATTTTGATTTATATAGGTAGGCGGATGGACAGTGGAATACGAAGGACTGACATTTGCTACTGTAAGAGGAGCGGGGCATCAAGTTCCGACTTTCAAGCCAAGACAAGCACTACAGCTTGTTACTCATTTTCTTAAAGACCAAAGACTTCCCTCTCAACCATTTTGAATTATCAAAATTTACTCCTTTTTTATTTATTTAAATTAATTAATCAATTACGCGAGTACTGAAATCAGCATTATACATGAAATTATTCAAAAAAATCTCGCAATTTTTAATTACTTTGTTCTCGTGTTCGAGTATAATCGGTGAAATTTTCACACTTCTGATTGTAAATTGATATAGATATTAGTTTTTGTATTATATAGTTTGAAATATTTTATTGTATTTTATTCTTGCATTGTATTTATCAGATTATATAGATATTATAATTATAAAATAAAATTATTATGTTTTAATTAAATAAATAAATAATAATAATTTAATTCAATAGAACACCACAAATTATATTATTTAACAAATTGTATAATAATATAATAAAATACACACACACCCACACATGTATATAGGCCGCATGGAACCTAATCTAATAAAATAAAAACATTGAATTCAAAAATATCTGGATCCAAATAAAAACAAATTGGTGCAGTGTGTGTAGGCCCATTACGCCTTATCTCCTGGGCCATCACTCGGGACTAGCCCAGGCCCATTCAATTAAGTTTCCAGAGAAGAAAAAAAGCGACAGCTGTTATTATTATTATTATTGTCGGTGCATAATTTATGATAAATTAAATACATTAGAATATATTTATAATTAATTCTAGCAAATTAATATTAAAAAATTTAACATATTTTATTTTTTCATTAGTAAAAGCATGTAAAAGTTAAGTTGATAGGTTGTATAAAATATACTTCCTCCGTCCTAAATATTAATTTGATATATTGTACATAAAAAATAAATATATTAATTACATTTTATTGATATAGAATTTTCTTTTATTTAAAAAAAAAAAAGAAGAATAAGAAGAAAGAAAAGTTACAAAATCACAGCATATCTCTAGTTTCTAAATTTTCCTAATTCATGGTCAATATTGCCTCCTTCGTTTGTGTGAGAGTGACATAACATTAAACAATGGTTGAAGGCTCTCCTCTCCTAATAAATGGACATTATTTAATGTGATTTTAAATACTGAATCGTATTGTTGTATATTACGAGTCCTAGTTTGCGATGGGATGGATTTATTTAAATGTCGTACTGTTGTATATTACGAGTCCTAATTTGCGATAGGTTGGATTTATTTGGATGGAGATGGGCCCAACCCAATAATTTATTTATTTTGGGTTATAAATTTGTATAGGCCATCCCCTTCATGCAAATTCTAGACTGACGTGATATTTATCATTATACATATTTTTCTTTCTCTTTCTATTGATGTGAGATGTATAGTTCTCATCCCATCCTAATTCATTTTAAAACAAGCATAACTTTTTATTATTCATATGAATGTAAAGTTTTTTTATGTATCAAACCGAATATGCTTAAAACACCTACATTTCAAAACAAACAATCCCTGAGATTGTAGAAGTAAATACTCTTTTTTTTAATCAATTCATTTACGACATATTCATACCGACCATGTTTCATTAGAATTTTTGACGAGGCTCTAATTCTCTAACATTTTTTCTAATGGTCCGAGAATTAAATTATTAATATAAATTTCAAAATTTGAAATAGAAAGAGTTAGACTAAATTATGAGAAAAATGAAGCATTTCAGAACAAATAAAAATATAAAGAGGAAAAGTGTGGGAAATTAGGGTAGTTGTGTCCATGTTGTATTAGTAGTTGTCACTAGTGGCCCACTCAACACTAATAGTTATTATTAAATAACAACAGTAATAAATTAAATATTAAATTACACTAATAATAAATATTTCGTTATGCAATGGCTACCAAACCCATTTCATAGTGTTGAGCAATATGTATTTAGATATTAAT
The DNA here is from genome assembly GCA_028749325.2 of Caryopteris x clandonensis. NCBI lineage: Eukaryota > Viridiplantae > Streptophyta > Magnoliopsida > Lamiales > Lamiaceae > Caryopteris > Caryopteris x clandonensis. The sequence goes on from JAPYKT020000004.1 coordinate 7,362,541, forward strand.
TTAACTTGACTAGTCCTCACTAAACAATTAGGAACAACAAACAAATTAATAGGAAATCTTTATTATTATTATTATTATTATTATTATTATTATTATTATTATTATTATTATTATTAATTGAGGTCCTGTAGAGTTGTTGGGCATTAAAATATCATATTTAAGTGATAATAGGCGTGCAGTCTAGTCCACATTAGATTTTTTGTTACATTTTATAATTTAGGTTTAACATTGGGTTAGTTTTGATTCATTAATTTGTATATTGACTGATTCATGAGGCAATCCAAATTATGGCTGTAACTTGTAATATATAGATTTTTTATATCATTACTAGTAATAATATAATATAGTATAATACAATAATATTTTAATGTGCATTCTATTATATTTTATTTATAGAAAGTATCATAACTTTATAACAATTTTATAGTTATAGGGAGTATTTTTTATATTTTTTTTTCGAGTTGGGATTGTACAGTGAGGTCCAAATCCATACCATCACCATAAAATAATGAGGCAATGCCACTCTATTTTATGTTCTTTAATGGATATTAACGTATTTATACACTATGAAGTAATAATCTTATTTCAATTAGTATTTTTATAATTGTATTTGTCGATCGATTAGATTGGTTGAATCGGCAATTCACATAACAAGCAACAATAATCTTATTTTTTTCTTTCCGTATTAGCATATATATTATACAGTAACACCCCTTTTTTTGTACATATATAATTTAATACATGAAAGTTCGTACTAATTTTTTTTTGTATTTTCTTAACTTTTAATTTTAATTTAGAAAGATATAGAAATCAAATTGGCATTGATTCAACCTAAAAAAATAAAAAAAAAATTATGTATGTGTTAGATTGATGTAGACACCAGCTCGATTTAACCGATCAATCCAACTGATTATGAAAATACTAATTCCAATCACAATATTTATAAAAAAAAAAATTACCTTCTTTCTTTAAATTAGAACAAAGAAGTGAAATAAAATTTAATATCATATATTATGTAAAAAATAAACTCAAACTAAGGACTGAATTTTGATTTGATTTGTGCTAATAGTAATCAACGATACCATGCACGTATTCCACAATATTATTATTTAACTAAAAGAAAATATTTATTTATTTAAAAATATTATTGTTTTTTAGAGATAACAAATGAACAATAATAATTTATAAGTAAATAAGTAATACTTATTAATTAAATAAATAATATTCTGCATCAGGTCAAATGTTATGCATATAAGTTTTGACCCCAATAATATATAAAGGAGCAGTTAGATTTCATATGTTAATGCACTCTGGGATCCTATCCTAATCCAAGTAATTAGGTAGAAATTAATTGAAGCCGGCCTTTATACGCCGCACGTGCTTCTCTATTTACACACGCCAACCCTTAACCATACAGTCAACACATTATTAATATAAATTAAGTTGTTACTTATTTATTCTCATCTCCAAACTTCTAAAACATAGTTAGATCACTTTTTTATTCTTGAAATATGACTTTTGTTCAAATATTTGGACCCCCTAAGTTTTAATATTCCGTTCAATGTTGATGTATCAAAATAAATTATATTAAATATCGATAATTAAAATTTGTATGTCTTAGTGATGACTCACTATATATATTCATAGCATGTATTCGAATATTCTTCGATATAAAAATTCTTGCTATATAAAGCAGAGGCCATATTATGTCTATTTTAAAATGTACCAAAAATTTTGTCTGAATTTAAAGATGTGCGTAGATATTTTATTGTTTTCATCTATTAAACCACATTGAGCACATGATAATTTAATTGACGAACTACATATGATATATCAAAACCAAATAATAATACAAGATTCCATCTTTGTTTGATCTAAAATCTAGAAATATAATTTTAACATACACTAATAGATAAGCTATTAATAAGTATTTTCAATTTTCTACGAATAAAATGGAATTATCAAATTCTACTTCCACAAATAAAACATCTATTTTTCGTATATTCTTGCATTTCAATGACATTATTCTTAGATCATAATTAAAAGATTTAAACCCAATCTCGATCCTATATATATATATATATATATATATCCATACATAGTGCACCACAGCCTTTTTTTTTTTGGTTTTTAAAGTGTACAACAAGTTTGGAAAAAAGTATACACTCCACGAATAAAGTCCACACCCAGAATTTAAAAAAAAAAAAAAAAAAAGTAGTGTCATAGGTTCTGATTTCTATGAAGCAATCCTTGTAAGACAACGGTCTTCTTGTACTCCCATGAATCCAAATCAAGAGGTCGGTTCAGACCAGTTTTGAGTTGGATTGCATTTGCATAGTATCTATCCATGTTTGCCCTAAATCGAGGTACGAAGTAAAACCAGGCTGCCGTGCTCACCACTGCCCACACTTTCCCCCATACTAACATCACCATTAATGTCACCATTACAATTACGGCCCCCACCATCGGGTCAACCTCGCCGCCGCCTCTGCCCTTTTCGTCTCCGCCCCCCGCCCCCGCCCCCTGACGTGGCAGCGGCAGAGACACCGAGTGCGACAGCTTTGTCGGGTGGGTCCTCGTTTCTTGACCGATACCCATACTGTTTTGTTTCTTGACCCGTTTTCTTGATTTTGTCAACGACCTTGATTCTTGCATCTTTCTGTTCTTCTCAGAATTCATGTCGTCTGTCTGAAACAACATCCATGGATCATGGCATCAAGATTTGTTTTTTTCTTTTTTTTGGAGTAATTTTATTTGTACCTACTTCGATCCCTTTTATTTCACGTTTTAAATTAATTGAATCGATCCCTTTAAAACGTCAAATAAAAAGAATTAGCAGGACCTGAGTTAAAATTATGTATAAGAATTTAAAACTGGATAAATCTCATTTTTTGGAAATTGTTATTAATTGTCACAAGACATAGGATCATCTCTGTATATAGAGATATAGCACGAAACCATAAAATTGATATTATTGATTTATTTTCTGAGAAAAGTTTCAATTTATAAATCAGAAAGAGTATCAAATATTCTATGAGTGTAGGGAGACTAACATAGAATCCAAAATTAAAATATAAATATTTTTTAAGAGAAAATTTAAATTAAAATAAAATATATAACCTAATTTCATGTAAAAATATGTTCAATATTTGAGTCCTGAATATCAAAGTCTTCACGAAAAAGCAAACATATTTTGATTTTATTACAAAAAATTTTAAACCTTAATTACCGAGAATTTCCAATTAATTACAAGAATTGGAAGTTTGTTCATACAAAACAACTTGAACACATAAATTAAAAAAAAAAAAAATCAGAATAATCACCTTATTACTTATTAATTCATGAGCAGGTGGAGCAAGATTCTGACTTCTCTTGTCCTCATCCTCAACAACATGAATTTCTTTGCTCGAATTTACAATCGGCGGAAACGACATCTGAATCTTCTGGTCGTCCGCCGGAAGAGTTCTTCCATGCCGGCCGGCATCTTTAACCGATTTTCCGACGCCATGTTGATCAGCAGAAGAAACTTTGTTGGAAATACCAAAACAGCCTCCAAAGAAGCAGAAGAAGCTGCTTCGACGGTCTTTTCTCCCCTTTCTGCTATGCTTTTTGGCAGCAGCCATGGGAACAGAGGGGGGGAGGTTAGCTGCATGAAGGGTTTTTCTCTCTATCTATGCTTGAACACATTGCTCCCACGTTTTCATTTTCTTTTCCTAATGTTTTTTATTTAATGTCATATATATGTATATAGTATGTCTATGTGATAGTATTAATAAGAAAAATAGCAACATAAGACTTTATTTTTATTCGGTATTTGTAGTTCTTGAAAGGTATTTGTGTTTTTTTTCTTCTTTGTTTCTTAATGAATTAGGTTTTGTAATAGTCTTAAAATAATATAAGATGATGTGGAATTTAATTAAGGTTTGTTTCTTATATTATTTTGAATATATAATTGAATTATTAAAGAGTAGAGAGTATTATAGGGTTTGGTAGGAAGAATTGAGTTAAGAAATTGGAAAAAAGGGTACTCCAAACGCGGTTTTACCATATCCAAGAAAGAATGAAAAGGTTTGCACGGAAGGTGAATGGTGATTGTCAAATCAACATGCATACATGTAAGGAATTTTCAATTTGTAAGGATTGACATATCACCATTTGCAATTCATTTTTCTAATTGCTGTAAAGACAAACTTATAAATTTCTTATCCTCTCTCTCCGAAACTAAAATAAAATTGTTTCTATAATCCGCCTAAAAATTGAATTCAATTTTCAAAATATTTAATATGTTTAAATAATTAATTTAAAAAATAATAGATATGTATGGGCTTATTAAAAGTAAATAAATACAAATTGGAAACAATGTTTTATTATTTAAGGGCTTAATGAATACAATAAATTTATAAAGGCTTAGTTAAATAAACTAAAAAATTCAGGAACAAAAAAAATAAAAATAAATATATGTATATATATATCCGCCCAAATCTCCTTCTATAAATTCTTGCCGCGCCATGTTATTGCACGTGTAGTGCACGTGCCTGGATGACAAGGCAAATATTGTTGGCCAATCATATTTTTTTTTCTTTTTTTTTCTCTATTTTGTTTTTTCAAATTTTCACCTCAAATTTAAAACGCTTATAACTTTTATGTCTCAACTTATTTTTTATGAACAATATATCAAATTAATTCTTTTATTAAGATCCTTATTTTGATATCTATATTACATGTATAAAAATAATTTTTTTTAAAAATATTAAATATTTTTATTTTAAATGTAGTATATTTCTATATTTAAAATATTTTGATATAAAATAAAATTGTGAGATATTTTTATGTAAAATAAAATTATATTTGATACATTATGAATTTATTTAAAAAATATATTACTATTTAAAAAAATTATTTATTTTTATTACATAAAAATAATAAAATTTCACACGACACCATAATAAATCATAAAATAAAATATACAATTTAATAATTATATTACTATTAATTTAATTTACTATTATATTATTACAATTATTACAAATCGTGTAACGCACGGAAGAAATACTAGTATATAATAACAGGACTACCGCTAAAAATAAAAAAAATATTATTTTTCCTTCCAAATCATCTTTTTATTTTTAAAAAGTCTATTATCCAATTATAATTTTTCTTTTTCTTTGCTTTTTCACTAATTTCTAAATATAAAATATGTTTCATGGAATAATTGTGGTAAATTTTAATACTGTAAGATATATCTTTAATTTTAAGCAAATTTATTAAAAATATATTTTATATAATTATTTATTTTATTTTAAAAATTATATTACTATTTTTATAATAACTTATTACATTATTATATTATAAACCGTCGATATATATAGAGGAAAGATAAGGAACCCACCCACTTGATAATTTAAAAGACCATATCATTATCCACATCAACACTTAAATATATTTTAAAAAATAGAATTCGATATCATAATCTTTATTTACATCATCGAATGTAGTAAAAATTTAAAATTTGATAATAATTTTGCTAATTATGACATGTCACTCTCTTGACATTAAAGATACTTTGTGCCGGAGATGTTGCATTGACGACCACTACTATGACACAGTGGTTTGAGCAAAAAGGAGTGGCTGCTGCTTATGACTTCTTCCGAGAGAAGGGTAGCATGTTATTTTGGCATTGGGCCATATGGAAGCCATTCGTTCCCCCGAAGTTCACTATGACACTTTGGTTGGTAATGAAGGGCAGATTGAAGACTTCGGATAGATTGCAGTTCTTGAATATCTCTCAGGTATGTCCGTTATGTTATATGATGGATGAATCTAACAACCATTTATTTTTCAGGTGTGATGCAGAACGGGCTGTTTGGAACAAGGTGAAAGGTTGGCTTCATATTGATAGGGTACTGACTTCTATAGGGAGTGCCCTGCGATACATTGGCCGGAGCAAACGGGGATCGGCGGTACGTCACAAGGTGAGATGTCTCTCCTTGGCAGCGACGGTCAACCATATATGGTATGCTCGTAATCAACTTGTGTTTGAAGATATACCATTTGATGTTGGTAAGCTTGTTCGGACTATTCAACGAGAGGTTTATACCTGCTTGTTTTCTTTATATCCGGTTGAGCGAGTCGTAGGGCATTTAGAGGACCATGTGCATGATAGATAGATTTTATGATAGTGAGTGGCCTCTTGATAGCTTGGGGCATATGTATTTTTTGAACTTGCGATCACGCCATGTGGTCTTGTTTTTTGGTTGCTGGAATAAAATGAGATGGGTGCGTGCGTGGGGACTACTCGGTTCTACCGAGAAGTGCACCTGTGTTGCGTGTGTGGATTGTCTTGTTTTTTCCTTGGCATTTTCCATTGTATCATGGTACTCTTTTCCTCGTATGGTCGCGAGGTTTTAATGAGGCCCGTCCTGTTTTCAATTGGGGTTTTTCCGCGGATTTTTCACTGTTTATGTTTTTTTGTTAGTCTTTGTATTTGAGGCACATTCTGTTTTCACATAGTTCTAGAGAGCTATGTTGATTCCCACCCCGACCGGACATGATTGCCTTGATTTGTACACCCTCAGGTATGCCTGAGTACCTTGTATATCATATTCTTTTTTATTTATCTAATTTCGCATTTCGACCAAAAAAAATAAAAAAAGATACTTTGTGCTGCCAAATTATCAAGCATGCTCCATAACCAGCTTAACATTGGGTTAATTATCACTACTCATATATATATATATAAATTGATAAATATGTGCAAATATAAAATACTCACTAACTATTTTTTATATTATAATTATATTATTTAAATATATTATTGGATCACCCGTAAACAATACTAATTTAATACTAATGCAATAACAATAATAAAATTGCAATGACTTTGCATAGACTTGATCAATCATGCGCCAGATTCGATTAGAATACAACTGCTTTAGTAAAAGTAAATAATTAGACAAATAAAATACTAATTTATTGGTATTGAGTGGAAAAGATTAGTTGGTACATACTAAAACATGAAAATGACCGCTCAATTGACTAATTGAACAAAATTCCAAGATACATCAGCATGGATCCAAACAGGTGGTTTAGCAAAATTTAGCAATCGAATATGACCCAAAAACAGAAACGGAAACCCAAGAATCGATTTAACAAACAATTCGATTAGCTCCACCTAACATATATTAGTACCAATTTTCGTTGATAAAGCGAGGAAGTCCGAGACTCGAATCATTCCTACTTTTCATCATCTCCGTTACCATCAAACCATATTTTCAACAGTTCCAAGATCAGCTACACAGATAAAATATCCATTAAGAAGAAAATAAAAGTTGAATCTTTCCTAAACTAAATTAAGAACTCATATCTAGAGTAATCTATCTGCACTTACACATCGCCAGAACGAACATAACTACATTCTGATTCGTGAAGATAACCGCTTAGACACCATTTTGCGAATGCACGCACAAAGATTTATCCATGCAAAACCCCCCACCCCCCACCCCCACACACAGAGCAAGGTATATAAAATTAATGCTGGTAGAGAATAAAGGAATAATTGTCAATACAGTTTTGCATGCAGTCAAGTGATACATGATATAGCAAGATGGTAAAAAGCTAACAATTATTTGCTTCCATCTATTGCAAAACATATTTCACCATCCTGGACTCTGCTAGCTTCTTCCTGAAGTGGAGACTTCAGCACTGCACACAGGACAAACCTACACAGAACGGCACCATGGCATTCACCAATTAATTCTGAGCACTGAAAGAAGGGCTGATAAGCTAATTATTCATATCTAAATGGGATTGCCGATATTCAATTTACACTTGGTGATGTCCGTATATTCAATTTACAACTTCATAATATACATTGCAATGCCACAGCAGCATACTGAGACGAATATAAATAAAACAAAAAAACCAATGGCCTAAAATGATTAAGTGCTTGTTTGGCATCACTGTCGATAATAGTCCATCTCTATAAATGGACATTTCATAAATGGGCTTCTAAAAGTGGCTTCTTAAAAAATTAGGTGTTTGGAGAAAATGGACTTCACTGCCCATTCCCTAGAAGTGCAAGAAAATAAACTCAAAAGGCCATATTGCACTTCTTCCAAATGGACTTCTAGAGAAGTGACTTATTCCAAAAGTCCATTTCATTTAGCCAGCAAACACATGAATTTTCACAAATGGACTTTTTCTTTCAAGAATCATCTCAAATGGGTCACAAAATAAGCTGTAAATCTAAATTTGATGAGAGAAACAACACAAATCACAATTAACATAGATCAAGTCATCAAGGGATCAAAGTTCTCCAGTCTCAGGGATTCCTTAAGTGAAACCAGTAAACTACAGTATATATTCGTGATAAGCTTTTAAGTTATTTATGTATATTAGCTTATTTCTTTTCTGTAACCAAAATTGCACAAGAATGTACCTTGTTTATTTGTAACCAATTGTTAATGCATTCTGAATGATAAGAGTGCTTGCAAGAAAGAACTATCAAGGGGTCACCGTCCTCATAGTCCAACCTGCATATAACACAGCTGAAATGCAACCATAAAGCATTGTTAGCATAGCACCATCTTTATAAGGAAATTTTGACGTGGGATGAGGGGTCTGGTTTAATGTACGTGGAGATCAGAGGGTAAAATGTTTGGTTAATCGAGCAAAAATTTTGGTTAATCCAAACCCAAAAACCAATATTCCCCCATTTAATTTGGTCAACTGGTTTCTTCTTATACAATTAGAAAAACGAATTATGTAAATAATTAGTAAAACTATAGCTATATTTCGATGTTGTACAGGCACTAGACACTAGGCATGTCGTGGACCTAACACCTAAGTGTGGCCTGGTAAGGATATGCAGGGCCGATTTAAGAAAATGGCAGAGGCAGCTAAGGGCAACCCAATGCCTAGGCGGGCTAGGCTAGGCTCAGACTGTTACAAATGCTGCTATATTTTTATTTATTATTTTATGTTTATTTCTTAATGTTTCCTTAGCAAATTTCAACAAACTAAAAATATGAAGATACTGATTAAATAAAGGATTAATAGCTTCTCAGATCAGTTTAATTGACCAAAAACAAAAATCAAAACCAAAACTTAGGGAAAATGAAAATACCAAACTAAGTAGCTCGACTCAGTTTTGTTTCAAACCAAATTTGTTTTAATCAGTTTCCATCAATGAGCCAAATAATGAGCACCTGTAGTGGAGATAGTGCAAAAGTATGCCTGCAAAAACTAGGCGGTGTTTACTTACGAATCACTGATTCCTTCCTGAGTGCCTTTCGACTTGTAGTTCATTGAAGGCAGAGAAGCAATTGTCTCTACAGAAAGGCCCCTGCTCTCTGTTCCAACAACTTCACCAAGGGCAAGCAACTCCTGTATCATAAACCCATCCATGAATTGCAATGTAAAATGGGCTCCACGAAGAAATGAAACATGGCTACATATCCCAATTTACCTCATATGATAGTTGATCTGGATCAACCTCCTCCCAAGCATCCTAAGGATTGTTAACATTGTTAGGCATGACACAAAAAATTAAACATATCCAGTGGCGAAGTTAATGAGATACAAAATCATAATTCAAATGAACATGTGAACAACCACAGGTAAGCACATAAATAGAACTGTTGAGAATCAAAAATTGATTCCTTTGATATAATTACAAGTTCATTAATTGATATCAGTCCATAAATATACCATGAGGATTTCAGTCAAGCGAAGCTTCTGTAGTGCATAATAGGTTAATTACTAGACGTCCAACCCAAACAAGTTGGTCATAGGTTCTACTTCAGAATCTATATTACAACTCTTCAATTAGTAAAATCATGTAGGACAAGGCAGTCCACGTAAGTGTGATAAAATATATCAAAAAGAGCAGATTACTTAGACAACCCATCTCTGCAAACCCGCCCCAGCCCCACCAGGTAAAACTTCCAAAGCCCTTCATGTATTATTTCCCTCTTTCTTTTATATTTGCAGACACAAAGAAAATCGCAACTTAACACAGAAAATTCTAAGAGATTCATTCTGAGCGCCATCTTAGTCAACATCATCTCCACTATATTTATCCTTTCAGATAGACTTTAACAATGCACCTATGAGTTAGGGAAAGTAACAGAACTAGTTAAGCCTAAATCACTAGACAGTTATTCCTTAATAGATGAAAGAATGAAAAAAGTTTGGTGGGTGCAGGCTGTTATTGGATATAACCTTTGCATGTGTGTGTATGAATTCACATACATTTCCCAGTATAAGAGATATTCCCAGCACTATTTGTGTGGAAAAGGAATGGGATAAAAAAGACAAAACCCTCTAACTCAACAAATCCAGCATCCAAACTCTTTCTTTGATTCCTATCTAAGTTAGAAACAGTTAATTCTTGGCCTATAACCATCAAATAAATAAAACAAGCATATCAGACTGTACCTGAGAATTGTCACCCGTGTCCTCTTCATCCTCATCTTCCTGAACATTCCCTATTGGAAGTGTTAAAGCAATGTCATTAATCATATAATTTCAAGACATAATTGAAAGAATTACAAAGCAAAGAAAAGAAAAGAGATCAATTTGGACTCACTTTCATTTATCCCAGCTAGGGCCAACAACCTAGCAGCCATGTCTTGTTCTTCCGCATCTTGCAAGGCTCTGGCATAGGCCTCATCATTTGGAAAGTCAGAGGGATCCAATTCAATATTTTGGTCATCATCTTCTTCTCCTTCAGTATCATGCTCGACAAATGCATCTCCTTCATCATCGTCCACTTCAACATCAGATGCATCATCCACTTCACTAGCATCATCATAGTCATCTTCATCAAAATCATCACCAAGACCATAACTTTCAGCTTCCCAACTTCCATAATCACTGCCGCCGCCACCTTCCATTCTCAACATCATATAAGCTCTTTCCTGTATCAGAACGATTTAAATTTCAACAGAATTTCAAACAGAATTAAGTAGTTGATATGCAAACTATTTCCTCATGTACAAATTTATGACTGATCGGACAAAAATTCAGCAAGGTGCAGAAGTATCTAAGCAAAAACACCCCAACTAAATCATGATAGCTTATATAAGAATAAAGATGCGGTTGACACGACACCTAAATTCAAATAGTTCTGTACAATCTCATTGATTGCTAATTCCTGAATTTCTTAACCAAATGAAAAAATGGGCACAAATAAATGCTGGAAGCCTGACAGTAAACACCCGAAAATTGTCAAAAACAGAACGAAATAGGCATATAATGAAACAAGAAAGAACGGAAAGTATTTATCAAGCAAAAAAGTAACACACAGACACAACTGAACGAAAATTGAGCTGGAACAAGCGGCACTCCAAAACACAATATGTATAAATTCAAACCCTAATAAGATGAAGTGACGAAATTTCGAAAACAAACACATCTCTAATAGAAATTGAAAGCACAACAAAAAAAACGCCGAAAATGAAACAAAAACGGAAAACCTGTTCTTGGAGAGTACGGGCAAGTGCAAGATCGGCATCGACTTGACTGAGGTCCGTAAACGGAGTTCTCCGCGGGCGGTTTCCGGCAGCATCTCCATTCAGTGAATTATCATTATCATTAACAGTATTGCTGTGATTGTTAGGGTTTTCCTCTGCACCTGCGTTGGCGGAATCAGCCTTGCCGTTTGCGTTCTCCATGTGAAATCCAAAACAATCCGATTAACAGTTGCGTGTAGCAGGAGATCTAGGAAGAGGAATAATTAAGGCAAAAAGTAGGTTTTATTGTGATTTTTGAATGAGGGCAGCGTAGTTTGAAATGTTTTTTGCTGTTAGTGACTGCACCGGCCTAAATTATATAATTAATTATTATTATTATGCTATATATAAATATCTCCTTCCCAAAAATCGCATATTCTCCTTGAATTTATTATTCTTATTATTATTATTATTATTATTATTATTATTATTATTATTATTATTATTGTTATTTTGACAAAATAGGAAAAGCACGTTCCTCTTTTATTTGGTCTTATTTTATGTAATAAATTTGAAGGATATGGACACGTCATTCCAGCACTAATGTGGACGGATTTAAAATTATTATTTTCATCATAGAAAAGAATTATGTTTTAAAAATATTTTTGATTTTATACAAAAGAGGTTATTTTTCAAAAATTAAGATCTTAATATATTAATATTAATATAAATATTACTAGTAATAATAATAAATTTAATTTTTATTTTATAAATAAGTTATATATTATTACATAAATTAAATAAACAAATATAATCAATTCAAGTTGAAGTTATTTTTAAATAGTAATTACTAAAACTGGGAGAAATCTTAAATTTATGAATATGACTATTTTTTAATAAATTCACATCTATATAATTTTTTTGTTCAATGTAACCTATCAATAATATATAACTTTTTTAAAAAAAATATTTGTTTGTACTATTGACTAACAAACGAGATATTAGCTTTTGAAATATATTTTATATTTTAGAACGAGAAATTATCAAATTAATTTATGATTTTATTAGGTTGCACGAGTCAATTTTAGAATTCAGTTTGAAAATACATGTAGTACTTATTATTTTTTACCTTATTACGTTTTTGTTTGAAATCACAATTCTAATATCATTGATATAAATTGACGCAACATATTTGGTGCATCAGTTGTACCATGAAACCCGATCTATTATATTATTTGTTTATCTAAAAAAATATTATTTATTTATTTAAGATGTATTAGTACTGATTATTTATCTTAAAAAATATAATAATACTTTTTAAATAAATAAATAAATATTTTTTAATTAAACAAGTATATTGTATATTAAGTCCACCTTCCACCGTATATTCAAATAACAAATTCATGTATGGTTGTAAAAGTCTAGTTTGTCCATATTTTTGGGCCTTAGGCAATCCAAATAGATCCAGACCTGATTTTTCGGGCCCATATATAATTGGGCTGATCTACGCTGACAAGTATCTTTTGGGCATGAAACAAGTTGGGCCGTGTGGGTAGGCCTTTTTGTAAATAACGTGTCTCGAACTAAGTCGCCTGCATAAACCCAAACCAAACTTAACTTCATTTTGTAACACCTTATTTTATACTCCAACTTCATTAATACGTATAGAATAATATTATTAATAGACTTATAATATTTATTAATAAAATAAAAATATAAAATAAAATACATATATGATGAGGAAAATATCCACCACAAAACTTGATTTTACAGTAAATCCCGCAATTGAAGGCCTCAATTATAGAATAATTTATTTTTCTCTCAAATTGATACTACACCCAATTGAAGGCTCGAATCCTTACAGCACAATAACAGTACATCTTACCAAAATTCAATGACATATTACATAATACAACACTGTATTTTTTAAAATAGAAACAACTATTTCGTAAACACACCACCGTATTTTAAAAAATATCTATTTTTTAAAATTATCGATGGTGAACCGTCAAGTTCAAGTATTGAATTGAGAAACAAAAGTTAAGTATATTCTCAATTTGAGTGAAAATCAAATTATCCGCTCAAACAAAAAAATTCATAACTGTAGCCACTAAATTTAGAGATTTACTATAGAAATTGGACCTCGTGGTGAAATAAATATTTTCTAAAATATTTTTCGGACCTATTAACACGTGTCTAGGTAGATATAGGTGGTTCATTTTGTAACTGTGTCATTTTATCATCACATCATATTCCATTTATTGGTATGTAATGCCACATTTGATTCGATAAATTTACAGAAAAATATAAACATCTTTTAAAACATTTTTGATTGTATAACTATTTCAGATAAATTATTTATTCGGCATTACATGAATATTAAAAATAACAAAAGTTATTCAAGGAAAAACTTCAATAACAGATCTCAATCCTAAGACAGGAGTAATCTTTTAGTTTTCGAAGCCAGCCGCCAAAAAGATGTAAGCCCACTCCTTCTCTATTCTCCCTTTTCCGTCAAAGTCAACCATCATCTTCAAATCCCAGAACAGCTGTGTTTCAGTCTTCTCATGGTCTTCTTTCTGATCGCCCACAACCATATCAACAACGATCATTTTTCCACCATTTTTCTGGCTCGGCATTATAGCTTCTTTGCATTTTTTCAGTATTTTAACACAATCTTCATCGCCCCAGTCATGCATTATCCACTGCAATTATAATTTGTACCCTCTCAATGTGATTCGGCCATTCCAAAATCGAAAATGAATCCTATGTTGCGGTGCACCACAACATTGTTGTGTTGTGCCCTTAAAACGACGTTGACAACATCGTTTTAAAAAACTACACAAAATGTTGTGGTTCCACCACAGTTTAGAATCCAAATCTAGGATAAATTTTAATTATTGTCATAATAGTTACTCCCTCAATCCGAAAAAAGTCATTTCTCTTAAGATATGAAAGAACAAAAACCATGAATTCACATTTTTGTGAATTTTTTTATTTAACTTTAATGTAGAATTACGAAAATATTTGTAAAATACGATACTTTGTTTTAGATAGATGCAAAAAAACATATACATATATATATATATTCTTTATATTCTTATGAGAAAAACAAAAAAAATCGTAATAATAATATTCTTTGTATAAAGACAGAGATCTCAAACTTTGAGGAGAACAACATCGGCACAAGGAATGGACGGGAACATGTTGATAAGGTAAAAAATATTGACAAATTATTCAAAAATTATATTAATATATCTTTGTGTGTAGATACAAAAGATACATTGAAGATATTCATGAAAGGAAGGTCACGGCTGAACAAGGGAAGAATCTGCGAAACATATCTTGGAAGATATGATGAAGATTTGGAAATATACAAGATATGCATATCAAGACTGTTTTAACAAAGATATGTATATCACAGTCAAAAAGATACCGGAAGATCTCTTGAGGGGCAAAGAAACCGGAAGATATCTTGAGGGGCAAGGCACTCGAGTATAAATAAGACCTCAAGCCGAAGATGAAATTATCTCTGATACACTTTCAATTACCTTCATAAGGGCAGAGTCAAGCAGAGAGGTTGGTGAAAAAGCTGTAATATTCGGGAGAATACGACAGCCTAACAAGAGCTCAAGGGCGACCTGATCGTGAACCACATAGAGTCTGCATTACATTGGTAAATCACCGCAAGTTGATTTCGGAAGATTTCAACAACTTACAAATGGAAGTTTGTATCTAAATCCATCTAGGGGACCCTAGATGGATAAGTAAGTAATTAGAAGATTAAGTTACACGGGTAGACTAGTATTTAGGGGAAGCCAAATACTTATAAGTTCTATTGTAACATTTGTGTGAACAAATTTATCTTCTAATAAAATTACTTGAGAGGAAGAAGGGATTTCTTCCTTGTTAAAAACCAAAGTTTATTATAAGCTTCTGCAATTTCATTTACAGTTCGAACTACTATTGAACTATTACACACGCGCACATACTCTGATCTAACAATTGGCACCAGAGCAGGTTTCAGTTTTTTTTTTTAAACAGGTAGATCCAGGGACAGATACATGGGATCATATGAAGGGACCTCACTACGCCCGCCCTCGCTTGATGGACAAAACTATCTGTTCTGGAAATCAATGATGATTATCTATCTAAGATCCAAACGATGTGGAGAAGCAATCCAAACGAAGTGGACGTGGCCAAGGATGCAGGATGGAACGGACATAACGAAGGCTATAGACAAACCAAGGACACTATAGACGGAGGACGAGAAGTGTGCCGAAGATGCAAATTACATAACACCGTATGCAATTCTTGCTTCAGTTGATGCAATGAGACACAAGCTGATTATACACTGCCAAACCGCCAAAGATGCTTGGGATGCACTATAAAAACAGTTTGAAGGAAATGAGTCCGTAAGAAAATCAAAGCTGCAAATACTGGCCACATTATTCGATGGAATACAAATGACTGAAGAAGAAAATATTGAGATGTACTATGCAAGGTTCAGCGACATAGTAAATCAATGCTACACCCTCGGTGATGCTATCAAGGAAAATGTTCAAATCATGAAAATCATGAGAACACTAGCTCCTAGATTCAGAGAAAAAATCACAGTTCTAGAATCATTCATGAGAGTCACACTGATGACATTAGATGCTTTGATGGGAGAATTAAGGACTTTTGAGATTAACAATCGCATTGACACACCAAAGAACAAAAGGATAGCCCTGAAGACGGAGACAACAACTGAACAATTCGAGAATGATGTAACAGTAATTGCTGACAAAATGGCACTTCTCACAAAGAATTACAACAAGTTTGTGAAAAAATACAATCAGAGGCAATAGTTCAACAAAAGTTCGAATTTTGGACAGAATATCAGAAAAGGTGGAAACAAACCTTCAAATACTAAGCAGGCAAATCGAAAGGAATCTGACCAATGCAGAGAGTGCAGAGGATATGGACCATCAAGCTGAATGCTCAAATTTCCTAAGAAAAAACAAAGCACTAAAAGCTACCTGAAGTGAATCTAAATCTGAAGGAGAAGAAGAGTCTGACGAAAAAGAGACAGAATACCCCAGTAACTTCGCCATCTATACATCATCAAAGGATTTGGTATGTCTCACTTCTGTTGTGCGAACTGATGAGGAACTAGTATATACTGAGGAACCTGACTTTGACGATCCAACTTTGGAAGATCTGGAGAGAATGTATCTAGACGTATATGCCAGATGTACCGCAACTACAGATGTTATTCAAAGACTGGAGAATCAAGTGAAGGAATACAAAAGCAAAGGTGTACTCAACATGGATAATCAAGAACTCAGTCAAGTGAAACGAGAACTTCAAATCACTAGGAAAATTAATGAAAGATTAAGTGATGAACTGACTATGTCTCAAAAGAACGTGAGGAATCTTGAGCATCAGGTTAAGGATCATGAGTTAACTGAATTACGAGCTGAGCTGAACAAAGAAGTGCGAACCATACAAGGACTAAACATAGGAAAAACCAAATTTGATGAAATCCTAGCGTATGGGAGGCCATAAGCAACAAAACAGGAATATGATATACTGAAGAAAGAACATCAGGGTCAACAATCTTTGTACCAGCATCACTCCCAACATTCGAACAAGAAGGATCCAATGCTGCAAGACAGCTAAGAAAACAGGACACAAAATGTATGAGAAAATTTATTCCTATTTGTCATTATTGTAAAGCACCTGGGCATATCCGACCAAGATGATACATAATGAAACATGATCTACAATCAGGTAACATTTCAACTTAGAATATGTATGGTGTTCATGTGAAAAGTTATATGCCGCCAGACAATACGAAAGTAAGAAATTTCAAAAACAAAAAAACCAAATGTCAAAAGAATGTAGGTTTCTAAGACCAACATGTGTCTTACTTCGTCAGTAGTCTCACTTGGGGCAAACAGTACTGGAACATGGTTCTTTGACAGCGGGTGCTCACGTCACATGACTGGTAATGCAGCATACTTATCAGATCTCACCCCAATAAAAGGAGAATCAGTGACTTTTGGTGATGGTAAGAGTGAGCGTGTCATTGGGCAGGGGACTCTCAATATAAATGGAATGCCAAAATTATCTAATGTGTTTTTTGTTGAAAATCTTAAGGCAAACCTATTAAGCATCAGTCAAATCTGTGACCAAGGACTTCAAGTGAATTTTACTCATGATAAATGCTTAGTAGTCAACAAAATAATGAATGTATACTCATTGGAACACGATCCACTAACAACTGCTATCTTCTTGACAGGAGTCACGAATGCTATAATGTCAGCTCGGGAGCAACAGAAATATGGCATCAAAAATTGGGACATATAGGACACAACCACCTCATTGCCTTGTCAAAATCACAATGTGTACGAGGATTGCCTAAACTTCTGGGCAGAATTCTGGAAATCTGTGGACCGTGTCAACTCGGCAAACAACTAAAGAGCTCACATAAGGTAACACAAGACATTTGCACAAAACAGATCATGGCCTTACTACATATGGACTTGATGGGTCCAGTTCAAACCGAAAGCGCTGGAGGTAAGAGATATATTTTTGTTTGTGTTGATGACTTTTTAAGAAATACCTGGGTAAGATTCCTTCGTGATAAATCAGATACTTTTGATGAATTTGAAAAATTAATATGACTAATAGAAAATGAGAAACATGACTCTGTTATTCGAATACGAAGTGACCATGGTAGAGAATTTGAAAATACTGCATTCACTGATTTTTGTGCCTCTCGAGGTATTGCTCATGAATTTTTAGCACCTAAAACACCACAACAAAATGGAGTAGTAGAAAAGAAAAATCACACCTTGCAAGGGATGGCTAGAGCCATGATGATAGGCAAGGATATAGCCCAAAAATAGTAGGCCGAAGCAATAAACACAGCATGCTATGTTTCAAACATGGTGTACCTTAGAAAAGGAATGGGAATGACCTCATATCAAATCTGGAAAGGAAAACCCCTAATTTGAGTCACTTTTATGTATTTGGTTGCAAGTGTTATGTGTATAATGATAGACAACAACTAGGTAAATTTGATGCCAAAAGTGATGTTAGTATATTCCTAGGATATTCGACCAACAGTAGAGCATATCGTGTCTATAACTTGAGAACTCAAACACTCATTGAAAACACTAATATTGTATTTGATGACTCTTTGGTAAGACAAGAAGTATACTTGAAAGAAAATGGTTCTTCAGCTGGACGACCGACGGGAAACCAGAATGGTGAAGATACCACAAAAACTGACCATGAACCATTAAATGAAGATTGTGGTAAAAATGAACCTCCAACTAAGATTCAGAAAGAACATCCCATGAAACTCATTATTGGAGAACTCAATGAGGGAATAAAGACACGATGTAAACCAAAACCTGACTACCGAAAAATGGAGGGACTGGTTCACCATGCTTGCTACACCTCTGTGGTCAAACCCAAAAATGTTAAGGAGGCTCTCAAGGATGACAACTGGATACTCGCCATGCAAGAAAAACTGGAGCAGTTTGCTAGAAATGACGTTTGGACACTTGTGCCGAGACCAGACAGTGCGAACATCATCGGCACCAAATGGATATTCAGAAACAAAACTGATGAACAAGGTAATGTTACCCAAAATAAAGCATGACTGGTGGCCCAAGGATACATGCAGGTAGAAGGAATTGACTTTGAAGAAACATTCGCTCCAGTTACACGACTGGAGTTTGTAAGAATTCTTCTCTCGTTTGCATGCCTTAAGAAATTTATTCTTTATCAAATGGATGTAAAAAGTGCATTCGTGAATAAGTTCTTAAAAGATGAAGCTTATGTTGAACAACTAAAAGGGTTTGAAAATTCACATTTTCCAAATCATGTCTACAAACTGAAGAAAGCTCTGTACGGATTGAAGCAAGCTCCAAGAGCCTGGTATGAAAGATTGACCAAGTTTCTGGTTGCTCAAGGATACAACCGGGGAGGATTTGATCAGACCTTGTTCATTCAATGGTCGAACAATGATATTATTATTGCACAAATCTATTTAGATGACATTGTGTTTGGATCCACGTCCAAACACAAAGTAAATGACTTCGTGAAGGTAATGTCCCAAGAATTTGAGATGAGTATGGTTGGTGAACTTTCCTACTTTCTTGGTTTACAGGTCAAACAAAGAAAAAACAGAATTATGATACATCAAGAAAAATACGCCAAGAACTTAGTAAAGAAATTTGGACTTGAAGGGTGCAAGGTTGCACATACACCCATGGGCACAAATACCAAATTATCCAAGAACGAAAGTGGAATAAGTGTTGACCCAACTCTCTACAGAAGCATGATTGGAAGCCTATTGTATCTCACTGCCAGCCGACCTGACATAAGTTTTAGTGTTGGACTATGTGCAAGATACCAGTCAAATGCAAATGAATCACACATCAAAGCTGTGAAAAGAATCATACGATATGTGGCAGGTACCACCACCTATGGATTAAAATACTCATTTGATACTAAATCTTTTCTTGCAGGTTACTGTGATGCTAACTGGGCAGGTGATGTGGATGATAGAAAAACCACTTCAGGAGGATGTTTCTTCATTGGAAACAATTTTATCTCGTGGCTTAGCAAAAAGCAAAATAGCATCTCCTTATCAACAGCGGAAGCTGAATACATAGCTGCAGGGAGCTCATGCTCTCAACTAGTATGGATGATGCACTTGCTGTGTGACTATGGTATGAATTTGATTTCCATGACCTTATTCTGTGACAATCTAAGTGCAATCAATATGTCTAAAAATCATGTGCAACACTCTAGAGCTAAACATATAGACATTAGACATCACTACATCCGAGAGTTGGTTGAAGATGGAGTCATTACTCTTGAACATGTTCCTACCATAAGTCAACTGGCTGATATTTTCACAAAGGCCCTGGATGCTCAAAAATTCATATCCCTGAGAAAATCTCTAGGGATCTGTTATGCTGTATAAGATGTTATATATATATATATATATAAATAAGAAAGGGGATGAAAGTTTCGGATCATCTAACATAACAAAAAGTCTCGCACATGTTTAAAATTTTGTTTGTCTTGAACTTTGAATCCATTTTTTCTTCTCCCTGTATAAGAAAAAGAGCTACAACCTTGAAATAATATTGTGGAATGTTGTCATCAATATGATAGAGCACCAAGCACAGAAAATGACAAGTCTGTGACAGCTTTCTTGATCATGTTCACCTCTAAGTTGCACCAAATATAGGGGTTACAAGGTTTTTTGAGCTCGTCTCACAGGGTTTTCCCAGTATGGTTCTTTATTGTATGGTTTACGAGCTACTACACAAGGATTCGGCAGAAGGAGCTATAAGGACAAATCATATAATTTTCTTTGCAACACAAAAAAAAAAGGAGGGGAACATATACTTGAAGAGAAGACTTGCGGATTTTTCTTAGTACATCTTCAAACTTAATTGCCTGACAGAGACTTATGTTTAAATGATGATCTGTGACTTCATTCTTCTACATAAAAAAAAAAAAAAAAAAAAAAAAACCTCTCCAATTTTTTATGGGTTTATATGAATTTTTATGCAAAAAGGGTTGGTTGATTATCCAGTCAAAACAATGTCATGGGAACACATGTGATATGAGGACGTGGTTGTTTCCCTTTCACACTATCGGACATAGGATCATGGCTTAATGGACATTCTTTACTGTGAAAAGTGGTTGCCGAAAAGGGTATTAATGACCCACATAGAATCTTCAGATTGTGACACAGAACCGAGACGTCAGCCCACACATCAATCATTTTCTGTCCTTATTGAGTGAACGCTGACAGTCCCCTCCCCAGTTCGCCATTCCTTTCCCTTGCTGTTTTTCTCAAACTTTTTCTGCAGTTCCTTCAATGGCGGACTATGGTGACAACCTGAACGGATGCTGCCCGAGTTGGGCGATAGTCCCTTTTCTCGACCCTGAGCCATTAGAAACCGTGCCTCCACCAGATGTTCCTAAGCAACCACCATCCGCCCATGGTGATGAACAACACCCTCCTAGTCCGTCGTCGCCCGTATGTGAAGTACCTCCACCGTCTGCAACCTCTCCATCAACAGTTACACAAACGGCTGCTACTACTCCACCTTCAAAACCCTCTGCCGTACAAGAGGGATAACCTTCTCCTATGACGGAATCTCCTCTTCCTTCACACGTTCCCTCCACCAAATCTGCTTCGAAACCGATCTCGAAATCAAAGACTCAGCAAAGGGCGAAATCCGCTGGAAAGATTGTCGTTCCTCCACCGCGAATGTGCCATTTAATTGACGAAACAACTTCCGAAGAGGATGTACCAAAATCTCCGCCTCGGCGCTCCCACCGCCAAAAAGATCCCTCACCTGCTACCTATATCGAGTCCTCTCCGGGGCGACTCAAAAATGAAAACGACACCATGGTAAGAGGTAAAGCTTTCACAAAATCCTTCTACACCAAAGCCGTGTCTGATCGGTATAAGTTATTTTTCGGTATGGATTTCTGGCCGAAGAGAAATCTCGATCTTAAACGTTTTGCCAAAACACCCATTATGGAATACATCAGGCATTCTGGGTTAGAAGTAACTGTGACAAACCTAGGAAGATTTTATGGCTCTATTGTGCATGAGTTTTACTCTAACCTTGTTACTGGCATACAGGACCCTAAGTCTCCCAGATTCGGGAAAGTTTTTGTTTGTAACAAAATTGTTAATTTTAGTGTTGAAGCCATTAATGATTTTTTGGAACTTAATGGGTTGGAAGAAGAAGAGGAACTGGATGTTGACTTAGGGGAAGTTGTTGAATTCCTGAGCGATAGGAAATTGACTCGATGGACTAAGCTTGGAATTTCTCCCTCAGTCTTGACACACAATGCCAACTGGTTGCACAAAATAAGGCGACAAAACTGGACACCCACGTCCAATAAATCGCACTTGACTTTGGCACATTGTCAGTTTATTTTCAAAGTGATGAAGATAATTCTTATTGATTTTGGGAGAATAGCGTTTGAAGCCATCATGAGCTTTGCGGAGAGGCCTGATTCCCGCAAGCAGCTCACTTTCCCAACTTTCATTTGGGGTCTACTTTCCCACTAGGGAATATAGGCTCAATCCTCCGATGTTCTCCATAAAGCTACACCCCCTCTGAACATGGCCTCCAGGGAGGCCAATATCTCCTATGGGCCGCGCACCATCGAGCCCACTCTCCGCCCATCTGAAATCGCTGATAATCTACCTCTCTTCCTGCATTAGCAACTAGAGATATTGGATACTCTAGCTGCTGAGGTAGCTACTCAGAAGCTATATTTGACTAACATTCTTAAGTCTCTGGATGTTCCCTTACAGGGCGGACCATACAGGGGCTCAAATCCTTTGGCTGGTGGTTCGAAAAAGGGGGAGACTTCAAGGGTGGCAACCAAACGACCCTCATCTGCTGTGGATAAAGGCAAAAAGAAAATGAAAACCAAGCAGTCGAAGAGGAAGAGGGTTGAAGAGACTGAGATGGAGGACACAGAGGAGGAAGGAGAATGGGAGAGCGGAAGTAGCTCTGATTAAAGTGGGGATAGTTTTATTCATGAATGTAGTCGTTTAAAACAATGTTTCTGGTTGATGGATTGATTGCTAGTTAGGATGATGAAAACAATGCCAATAGTTTAGGTTTATTTTAGTTATATGGGCAGGTTCTTAATTTTGCTTTTGCTGACTAATGCCTGAATTTGATGAACATATTTTGTTGTTTGATGTGAACATTTCTCCAATAGCATATGGTTCTCTTTCATGTTTCATTTTGCAGGTAACAGTTTGGGTATGGCCCCGGAATTTTCGAACAACATGCCAAAGGAGGAGATTGATAAAGTAAAAAATATTGACAAATTATTCAAAAATTCTAATTAATATATCTTTGTGTGTAGATACAAAAGATACATTAAAGATATTCATGAAAGGAAGGTCACGGCTGAACAAGGGAAGAATCTGCGAAACATATCTTGGAAGATATGATGAAGATTTGGAAAGATACAAGATATGCATATCAAGACTGTTTTAACAAAGATATGTATATAACAAGGGCGACCTGATCGCGAACCACGCAGAGTCTGCATTACATTGGTAAATCACCACAAGTCGATTTCAGGAGATTTCAACAACTTACAAATGGGAGTTTGTATCTAAATCCATCTAGGGGACTAGATGGTCAAGTAAGTAATTAGAAGATTAAGTTACACGGGTAGACTAGTATTTAGGGGGAGTTAAATACTTGTAAGTTCTATTGTAACATTTGTGGGAATAAATTTATCTTCTAATAAAATTACTTGAGAGGAAGAAGGGATTTCTTCCTCGTTAAAAACCAAAGTTTATTATAAGCTTCTGCATTTTATTTACAGTTCGAACTACTATTGAACTATTACACATGCGCACAGATTCTGATCTAACACATGTCTCCACGGACAGAACTCAAATTCCCCGGCCCTTCTAGACCCACAACAACATGAGGAAGATCAAGAACAACGTATTTCAACCCGGAAAGGCATCGGCAATCTCCTTCGCAGTGCCCCGGTGCCACCTGCAACATCAACCATGGATTGCAACCCCTCAAACACATGCTTACATTCTTTGACAAGAACACCACTCACAATCTTCGAGTCACTAGCAATGAGCTCGCAAAATGATTTATTAAACCTGGGCTCATTCCCTGCAACATCCCACACTGTTCTCCCATGTTTGGACACAAATGGAGAGGCCTTCTCGTTTTGAAACCATTCATATGCTTCTATGGATCTTTGAGTACTGGATCAAATGAAGCAACTACAAAACTGGCCATGCTTGTGGGCCCTTCTTTTAGCAAGAGACGGGAAGCCCATGTGAGACAATAGGCCTCTTCCCCATCCTGGTTCTCAGAAATCTTGACCTTTTCGAAGAACTTGGAATGAGTTAGGATTCGCATAAGGAGATAGAGGCAGTTGGATTTGGCTTTGTTGATCGGGTGAGCGTCGACTTATTGGGACAATGTCATTGGCTCGCCGTCCTTGTGGATCGCATCGGGTATACTTAGTTGGACTGTAGATTTGAGAGACATTGAGTTGATGTGGTTGAGAACATGGTTCCAGATGTGAGCTTGTGCATCAAGAAGCTCTTGTGTGGACAAGTCTTCCTCTTGCAATGCCATTTCTGAAAGATGATGAGATGCTTTTGCTTTTACTTATTTGCTACATATTTATAGAAATCTCAAGAATATTATCACAAATATTTGTCCCAAATATCCTCTAAATACGTAATGATATTCTGGTATACTAATATTTCGATAAATTATATCAAATATCAAAATATTTTTGGTATTTATACTTAATATAATAGTAGGAACACTGCAAATAAGGATTCTACCACCATAAAATTTTATCTATATTTAATATAAAATAAATAAAAGAAAAACCCCTAAAAATATGCTAAAAGGACACATGTCACTTTAAGAAATGTTTTCCATTTTATACTTAAAAATATATTTTAAAAAATTATATGTAAGAAAAAAAGTAGTTATTTTTCTAACAAAAGTTTTATAATTCAAATTACTTTTTTGTTACAAAGTCGTTTTTGAAATATGATATATTGTATTAATCGTCTTTTTACGATCTTTAATTTGATTCTAATATTGCATATATCAAAAGAAAATATTAAAGAAATTTTTTACAATTGTATTTAAAATATGTGTTCGATTTGAATAATAAATTGGATTAAATTCTCATATAAATTTGAGACAATGTAAAAAAAAAAAATTATAAAATAAAATTATTATACCATTCAAGTATATAATTAGTTGTTTCATTTTAATATTTTTAACTAATTTTAAATATTTGTATTGACTTTGAGAAATTATACTAGGTTGGATTGAATTTAAATTTTAAAATTCACTTTATTATGCAATTTATTATTTATTAGATAACTTTTGGAAGAATGACGTACAAGACATATGAAACTATACTTCAAATTGATTTGAGTGAAACTCTAAGGTTTTTAATTTCTTATATCTACTACATATTGAAAATATTATTTGATATTATAAGCAGAAAAAAACATATAAAGAAAAACAAACACACACAAAATGTAATTAGAAAATAGTATTTTTCTCTCTTTTCTATTTGAATTTTCACTAAAATTAGAAAAAAAATCAAAATATCTTTTTCGTTTTAATTCCATTTTTAACATATGACATATCAAATTAATCTTCATTTTGTGATCTTTAATTTACTTTCAATATTATATATATTGAAATAAATAATTATATTTAAAATATGAAATATAGTTTTTATGAATTGAATATTTTTCTTAAATTTTAATATATATGAAGAATTAGAGTAAATAGTGTATCAAATTTTGAAATATATTTAAGCTAAATTTTTTTTTATAAAAATAAAAATATTATAATATTAAATTTATATGATATTATAATTTATTGTTTAACCTCATTAATTTTTAGTAAATTAAAATATGTATTTTCATTTACTTTATATAATATATATATATAGTTTGAATATTCAATCTAATAAATTGATCAATTTTTAAATTAAATTATTTTTAATTTATAGTTAAAAATATATTGACTTATTAACTTTGTGAATATTTTTACAAATTGTATATATGTTTTAAGTTAAATTTTACTATAATTTTAATTTATTTATTTGACCTTGAGGCTTTGAAATATTTATTTACTTACACTATATTTTAATTTGCTATGGTCATAATTATTTTTTTAATATTTTTGTATATTTTTTATTTTATATATTATTTCTTATGAGTAACAAACATACACAATAAAATTTAAATACAATAAAATATTTTTTGTTTTAAATTATACTTGATTTTGGAAGTTGGTATATTTTCGATTAAATTATAGAGAAATAATATTCCAAATTTAGAATTATGTAACAAAACAAGGTTTATTCTTACCAAACTTTGGCATCATGTATTTGAAGCAAATATAATGACCGGAATTAATGCAAGAGATAGGGTACAGGTTGTTGTTCATAAAATCACAAACAATTATATGTTGCATTATCAAAAGTTACGAATTGACATGCTGTGAAAATTTTCATTTCTGATTAAGAGTAAATATATAGTAATTCAACAATCAATATTGGATAGAGGATGGTTTCTCATAATTTATAGTTTGTAATTTATTTAAAAATTGAGTTCTAAGTATCTTTTTAAATCCTTTATTCATATCACCATCTATTTCTCTATTTTGTTCTTGTCATTTAAATATTTTTAATCACATTTTATTTAATTTATGTATTTATGTAAATTATAATAATAATATATCATTTATTGTGATATTAATGCTTAATATATTCTAACCCGTACATCGTACGAGCAAACATTTAGTATTTATAATTTGGTATACATATTGCAATACAAATTATTAATAACAAAAATTAAATTTGGTATACCGTACTTTAGTGTGAAATGGTGGAGGAAAATTGTTTCGCAGTCTAAATTAAATCAGGTCAATTTAAATGCCAACATTGATCTCATTATCAACATTTAGTTTGAACGAAAATTATAATATTTAATTGGTAAAGTACTTTCTGTATGAAGTATTTCATACAATAAATTCAATTTTATTTTTTAATATTATTATAAAAACATTATACTAAATCTCATGCCAACTATTGGGCCAATTTAAATTACAACAATGATCGCGTATTTAATTTTATACACAAAATAAATTATTTGCCAATTTAGTTGGCCCTTGAAAATAGTCACATACCAAATACTTGGCACGTGAATTAATTGGTACCAAAAATAATGTCAATTAATCTTTATGCAAAACATTTAGGCAGGTTGTGCCTTGACAATTATTAGTTATCAAAATGTGACTTAACTCTAATTTTTGTTTCAATTTGTTCACATGCATGCCAACTATTTTGGCACATAATTTAATTTTTGCGTCGATAATCAAATCTACTCGTACAAATTTTGGGGTTGTGCAAATCAAAATGAATAATAAAAATTTTATATTTATTTTAAAATTGAATAGGATATAATTTGTAAAAAAGACAATTTTAAGGAGTACTATCATACGCATGAGTTGCACAAAAAACACCAGTGGCTTTCTCGTGTCTTTAAGCAAGATAGTCGCCCGTGCTCCACTATTGGGCTAAGGCCTAACCCGCATCCCTAAAAGTCTACTTTTCAAACAGCGACAATGTCATTCATTTGTCGAAAGAAAGATTTTCACTTGACTTAAGTTCACTCTAATGCCTTCACAAGAGAGGCTATTACTCGGAAACTAACGAACGCAAAAGTAGCTATCGAACGAGTCCAAAGTTTGGTTTTCTTGTGGAATCATTTTATGAGTGAGAACTTTGAACCGATCTGGAAAGAAGGTACACTTTGGTAGTGTTTACTTAACCTGATAAGGTCGGATAAGGATTAATTATCCGACCTTATCCCACGTTTACTTGATAGGGTGAAAAAGTGCTCAAATCCCAGAGCCCCGGGATTGGCACAATAATCGAGAGAAAATGGGGGATTCGGTATCTGCCCCGAAGGGGCGGGATACTTAATCCCATGGTCAAACGGCTTTGTTGAATTACCGCCTTACCCTCCAACAAAACCGACAAAATCTGTTCCCTCACAAACCCTAGCCGCGTGGACAGAAATTTGAAGGGCGAAGAGGCAAAACGACGTGTAGAGAGTCGGTCGTCTTTCCAACCTAAACCGGTGCAAACACGTTCCTCATCACAAACCCTAGCCGCGTGGAGAGAAGTTTGAAGGGCGAAGAGTTGAAAGGCGTGGGTAGAGAGGCAGCCGTCGTCCCAACCTAAAACGGCGCAAACCCGTTCTTCTGAAACGTCGCGATTAACACACCATCTCAGTCGTGCTCTTTAAATGGCGTGGGTTGTCGGTGCTGTAAATGTCCCAATCCTCAAACTCTAATTCTTCAATATCGCCGCAATCAGAAGCACCCATCCTTTACCTTAACCCTAACATCAGTATCGGCGCATTTCGTCCCAGAACAGGCCGTACTTATATTTCATTTGAAGCTGAGATTCAGAAACATAGTTCTTCGGTTGAGCTGCAGAAAAAAGGCGTGGGTAGTGCGCGAAAAGGGAAGATTTGGCCACATTCTGCGGGGTGTCGGCGCAGGTTCAATTTTTTATTTAATTTTTCTCGTATGTGGTAGGAAATGATTCTTCGTTTTATTTTACTAATAACTGCTCTTTTTCTTAAACTAGTTGAAAAGAGGAGAGGCTTGAACTGGCGGTACTGCTGAGGATTTTCCGACGGGAAGAGCTTCCATCCCTGGTTCATTCCCCCTGATAATCTGGTAAAAATAGTTTGCCTTTGTTTTATTCTAGCGTATTTTATACAAGACATTGTTGCTTCATTACATGTGATGAATTCTTTTGGAAACTATGCATGAAAATATCACTGTTTTAATCTTCTGATTGAGTTGCTACTACATATTATTGTAATTAGTTGTGTATTATATTGTACTTGTATGTGCGCATCCTCATGTGGAGTACAATATAAACGCTCTGCTGTCAGTAGAGTCGTGATGTTTTCTGCTTCATTTCATGTTTGGTTGATAAATTGTCGATTGTTATTTTGTTTTGTATCCGTTATTATTGGAAAGAGATCGTTTCGAGTACTTGCAGTTTGGTTTTTAAAAATATTTTTCAAAATAGGTGAGATGGATTTGTGCAATTTTTATATTTGTTGAAACG
This sequence comes from Caryopteris x clandonensis, assembly GCA_028749325.2. Classification (NCBI taxonomy): domain Eukaryota; kingdom Viridiplantae; phylum Streptophyta; class Magnoliopsida; order Lamiales; family Lamiaceae; genus Caryopteris; species Caryopteris x clandonensis. The sequence continues at coordinate 7,391,730 of JAPYKT020000004.1, forward strand.
ATTTTTTATGCTACTTGTTGTCATTCTGATTGTTTTTTATACCATTAAAAATTGATGGACTTCCCTATGCCATTTGGATACCTTAAAATGTTTGATTCTACTATATTTATTGGGCGACACTTGTTTCATTACATCTGAGGATTGATTTTGGTAAATATGCAGCAAAATATCACTTGTATAGTATATTGTACGAGTATGTGCGCATCCTGATGTGGAGTACAATAAAATGTGTATGTTGTCAGTACAGTTGTGATGATTTCTGTTTCATTTCATGTTTGGTTGATAAATTGTGGAATGTTATTTTGTTTTGTTGAAATTATTGAAACTGGTTTTTTATGATACCTGTTGTCATTCTGATTCGTTTTTATATCATGACAGAAATGTAATATATCTAGGTCGCTATTGTTTTATTCTACATTCTAACTTTCCATTTTTCTTTGTTTCATGATACGGAGACCATGAAATGCATGAAAATTTGCGTGGATAAGTTCATTCATGCGCCGAAAGGCCTGGTAACCATTTACATTCTCTGTTCACTTTTATTTAGTTTGTACTTCTAGATTTTGGTCACCATATTCACAACTTACTACTCTGTTGTTGTACAGCGCTTGCGACCAAAGTTTACACTCGAAGTGGGTGGATGGTTCCCAAATCGTGTTGTACTGCGCAACTGTGTGGGTTCCAGTTGGACGGTTTTGACTGGATTTGATTATGATGGCACCATTCTGTTGAGAGACGGTTGGGCTAAGTTCCGGGATGAGAATAGAGTCACACATCAGGATATTTGTCTATTTCATTATGATGGTGATGGGAGTTTCCATGTTATCGTCTTTGGGAAAAAAGCACTTCAGAAAATGCCTTCAACCGACCAAGGTAATGTGTGTGTTCAATATTTTTTTGCCTGCGGTTGCTTTGATAATCGAATGACCGGTTTGATGACATAAATACATTTTTAACTTGTAGGCCATTTCGATGGATCTGTAAACTGTAAGAGGTTCTTCAAAGTGTACTACCAAAAAAACTTAATCCATCCCGTCAGTGAAATGGTAAATGGCTTAATCTTTTTTCTTCATAACGTATGTGTATGTAATTAGTAATAGCCATGATGAGTTGATAATAGAGTGCATCCATGGTTGTTGTTGATTTTGTTGAATTGTATGTGTTTGACTTTAACTTGATCATAGGTACTTCAATTGCTGTTGTTGTGTAGTCGGGAAGGGATTTTAAATTACCAACTTTGTGTTTTAATTGTATTTTTCATTATATATGCCCTTACTTAATTTTCTGTAAAAATAATTTTTCTAAAAATGGTGAAACCAAATTTACAAAAAGCCTGCCCTTCAATATAAGCTGCATAGTATGATTGTTTTTGTTACATGGGTATCTGTAAAAAAATTACATGTTTCGTGTAGGCTCTGCCTCCAATGTGGAGGCACCATTTGTTTAATCCATATCTGGGGTCAGTACAACTAGTTAACAAATTTGGAGTCCGATGGGTTGTTGAGTTTAAAGTAAACTCTAGTGGATGTTTTGTGTTGTCAAATGGATTCCAACAGTTCATTGTACAGAATCGAATTACGGTTGAAGAATTCATGTTCTTCAATGCTGTGGGTGATGGGGTATTGAGGGTTGATATATTTGAGACCAGTTGCTATGAAAAAAATGAAATTGTGCATGATAATATACCACATGATATAATTGAGATATCAGACGATGATGAAAGTGAGAGAGAAATTCCTGTAGACGTGAGGAATGTTAAAACTGAACATGGCATTGGGGGTGAAGGGGGTGAGTGTCTGGATGCTGAGGACAGTGGTCCGTTGGAAAATGTGGACGAAACTGGACATACTCCATTTGTTGAAGGCGAAGGGCCTGGAGATGAGGCAATGGATGAGGACATAGGAGTTGAAACTGCCAATGTTGTTCACCCCGATGTATTCCCCAGCTATAAGCTTTTGATTAAGCAGTCGTACTTCGATACTCCACGTTTGGTACGTTTTCTTGATATTAAAATGTATGTATTGTGTTCTATTGTTTAAAGTTCCGTATACTATTTTTTTCTTATAATATGTTGATGGTGCAGCCAATTCCCATGCAATTCTGGATTACTCATATTTCAGGGAAGAAGGTCGTCGGGAAAAGAGTGGATTTGATGATGAATGGGGGGACGTGGTCTGTTGGCTTTAATAGACAAGCGTCTCGGATTGCAATGAGGCATCACATTTGCCGTTTTTTAGAAGACAATTCCATCGTCGTCGGAACCAGTTGTGTGTTCGAGTTGGCTCCGACAAACCATTTAAGTTTCAATGTTAGAGTGGCGGAGTGAATTTGGGTTATGAATATTATGATTTACAATTTTTGTGAACTTGTTCTGCGTGGTTATGTATGTGTTTATTATTGAATATTAGTTTGTATGTATGTGGAATGATTTCAGGGGACATTGGTTTTGATGTAGATGATTTCAGATGGAATCGGAACAACCATGTTTATGTCCAATACGACAAACTGATGTCCCATCTGAAACGTAACTACTCACACTCATTGAATGAAGATGTAGTAAAATAAAAGTTAGCAACACAGGACTCAAAACCTTTCAACAGAGGGAGGGAATAGCATATAAGATGCAAGCAGTTATGTGATTGTGTTACATAATTGCATATGCACATACATTCTAGGCCCGTTTTCTAGAGCTGTGTTCACGTTAATGCGGGACTGCTAAATGCAAAACGATAAGACGGAACAGGCTATCCGAAAACACGCTGAACAGGGTATCCGAAAACACACACATCAGCAGGATTCAGTGTAATTTAATCGTTTATCATAGTCTCAACTCATCTATACTTAATCCATATTTTAACATGATAACTATTCAGTAAAAATTGTCAAATTCCCAAACGAAATTACTACCCTCTCTTCTTCTACATTAAGCATCAGAAATAACAATCAGAAATCGGGATTCAACCACAATTTGCATCAGAAAATAATTCACAAAAACATCATATACATCCTATATTATTTGAACAGTCGGTGCTGTAAACGAAAGAGATTGCAGACTATACAAACCTTCTTCTTCTTCCACATATGGTGTTTTTTTTTCCATGATATTTGTCTTCAAAATGTCCACCCACTGCAGATACAATCATTCAATTAGTTAACGGAACCAAAGTAAAGTTCAAGGGTTATGCATTTCAAGGAAAAAAAAAAGAAAAATTCAATTCCGTAAAACAAAATCGGGGAAAGGGAGCTACAAACGTCTATTAAGCTTACGGGGAACACGTATGCGACCACCGTTTGCCCAGACGTTGGCGTTGATCCGGTCGATCGGTCGATCGGTCGCTGATTCCCGTCGCTTGTGTCGCCGAAGATCGCCACTAAGGAGGAATTGATGCATCCGTGCCTCAGAAACTAATTTGGGGAATAACCTTATAGTAAGGGCAATGATGTAATTTCAACTATCATGTTAACCCTAATCACATGAAGTAAACAAGCCTCCGGATTATTTATCCAATGAATCCCCCCATGTAAACATCGGTCAGGATTATGTATCCCGCAATATATCCCCTATTTATCACAACATAATCCTTATACACCCTTATCCGAATTTATAAAAGTAAACACTGCCTTTGGGGATGGAAGAAGGGATTGGTTTATTGCTCATGTACGGATTGTTCGGGGGATTAGTGAAAAAAATTAAAAGACGAGCACTACATTTTCCTACAAAGCCAATTTCACTATCTTCACGACTTATTTTGTGTGCTAATTTATAATAGTATAATAATGAAATAGTCTATATATGATTTTTTTACTTTTTTTTATTTATAAAAAAGCAGAAATATTTTATAAAATAGCGGTGTTAAATTTTAATTAGTTGAATTTTATTTTTATTTTTTTATTTTTCGTTTCTAATACTAGGAGGTTATAATATAATCGAATTTACGAAAATTAAAAAAATGTATTTTTAAAAAACTAAACTCTTTTTTTTAAGACGGAAGAGTAAATAAGAAGAATCATGGATAGGGATCCATATTTTGCTTCTTGTAATTGCTGTTATATATAATTATAAAAATGTATTAAAAATTAAATAAATTTTTATTTTACATTTCTTGCTTTTTTAAATTTATAAGAAAAAATATAGAGTATTCTAATTTGAGTAGAAATGAATGAAGAATTTTCAATTAGAAGTTAATATAAGTCTTATTTCTTTCCTAAAAAAATTCTTTGTGTTTTTTAATTATATAATGAAGTAATATATAATTTATTGCTCGACTATTATGTTTTTTAAAGATCTAATTCTATATTTAAAAAAAAAAAAAAAAAAAAAAGCTTTGGGTGTAAGGGAAGGACAAACACATAAATAAAAAATTCAATGAAAATTCTAAATATAAATTTTTTAGCCTTCAATATAGCATTAAAATATCTATAGTGTATTATCATTATTTATGTATTGACTCGGAATATTGGTTTACTATTATTTAATATTATGTGGAGAGTTTGATTTTGTTTTTTCCGCTTCATTTTTTATTTTTAACTTTACTTAATTCAATTATTATATCATATTTTAATTTTTTTAAAGCATTCAATTTTTTTCGGCTTATATTAATTGTATTTTATTCTTCATGCAACATATATAATTAAAATAATAAGAATACTTTGATTTATTGAAAAATCAATTAAATATTTTGATTCAACTAAGAATTAATTTTATGCAAAATTTGAAGATTTGAACATTGTTTTTGTTCATTAAATAAAGACACAAACTTCTTATACTTATACGACTGTTTTTTTTTCTGAAAAAAGGAATATTAAATAAAATTTGAGTTGTATTCTCTTTCACAGGACAGTTCAAGAATTCAAGTTAGGGCGAGGGATTTCGCCTTTTGCCCCAAGAATTCAAGTTGAAATACAAATCTCAGCCCACTTGTTTCTAAGATATCCCAGCCCCTTCCCAAATCTCATATTTCTATTGTGAAAAATTATTTACATCTAGTGTATTGTGCAATTCAATTTATAGTATTATTTATTTTTATTAAAAATTATTATTTATTTATCTAAAATTATTATTATTATTATTAATTTAAAATATAATAATATTTTAAAAAATAAGTAATATTATAAATCGAGTAAATCATTGTGCACAAAAAACTCGCTGAATTCTTCATATTGATTCATTTCATCATCAGATCATATTCATTTATTGATATGCAGTGCCACATTTGGTTCGATTGATTTATAAAAAAATATAAACTACTGTATAAGCATTTATTATTGTATATTTATTTAAGAGAAATTATTTATTCAGCATTACATGAATCTATATATGAATAATTCGTCCTAAAAATAGCACCAACAATTTTTTCTGTCTAAATTGATTTCTAAATCGAGAAAATGTTTAATTTGTGAAAAAAAAATAAAGTCAGCACAATTATAATGTTATATATAAATATTCCTTTTACATTCAATAAAGAAAATAAATATTTTCATAAACAATAAATTATGAAGATTACAACACAAAAATTTCGCAAATCTTCTATATAGAATCGTAATCTTTCTATATTAAAAGATTTGACTTTCTTTGAATTATAATTTCATATATTTTTTTAACACAATTGTATTTATTATTTTTATTGATTATAATATATATATATATATATGTATATCATTACCTCTATAAATAAAAAATTTAGCATTTTTTGTCGAAATAAATGATATAATTAATTTTAAGTAACATATATACTACCACAATATATATATATATATATATAAACATAAGTCACCTTAAAAATAGCAGCAACAAATTTTCTAGCCTAAAATGATTTCTAAATCAGGAAACGTCTAATTTTTTGGGGGAAAAAAACAAAAATCAACACAATTATAATGTTATAAATAATATTCCTTTTACATTCATTAAACCAAATAAATATTTTCATAAACAATAATTTCAAAGATTACAATACAAAAATTTCACCAAACTCCTATTTAGAATCATACTCTTTCTTCATTAAAAGATTTGATTTTCTTTGAGTCATAATCTTGAAATATTTCTTTGACACAACCGTATTTATTATTTTTTATTGATTTTAATATATATATATATATATATATATATATCATTACCTTTGTAAATAAACTTTACATCAACTTTCTTACTAAATCTGGTTATTTTTGTTTCATATGTGTAATAAATGATATAATTAATTTTAAATAGCTTATACACTACCACTATCTGTATGTATATATATAAAAGAGAAATATGGTCTAAAAAATATTTAAAAAAGTTCACATAATCTACTTTATAATTATAGTATTTATCTCTTTATATATCTATATCAATATATCTAATTTTGTTAGTCCATGTTACTCGGCCACAGGGTAATCCAAATATAACCAGACCTGATTCTTCGGGCCCATATATGATTGGGCTGATCGACACAGGCGACCATCAGCTGGGCATTAAAAACCATTGTGTTTTTTAATTATATAATATTTTGCTCCACTATTATCTTTTTTTTTTTTTTTGGAAAGACCATTTTTTCTTTTTTTACTTTTTCAAAGGCGGTGGGTATAAGGGAAAGAAAAAACATAAATCAAAATTTCAATGAAAATTCTAGACATAAAAAATCTTTTCATCTTCAATATCATTTAGGAGGTAAATGAGTCGAGGTAAGTTGAACCTAGAGTCATTCAAGATTGTTTGAAATGTTATCGAGCTTCTAATATTTTGTTTGAGATTGATTTAATTATTAAGCGAGTCGAGTTTGAACGATCATGAGTCGAGTCGAGCTCGAGTAGTTTGATATTGTACACTTGTTTTGTTTAACGAGCTCAAGTTCAAGTCAAGCTTTAAATTTTATGAAACGTAAAAGTGTGTTCAAGCTTGTCTAACATTATTATCAAACCGACTTCAAACGATTTTTTAGTGAATAAGCTCGAATCAAGTATTGAATAGCTTGATTTGATTTTCAGCTCTAATACCATTATAATATATATGATATAAACAAACTCGAATCAAATATTGAATAGCTTAATTTAATTTTCAACTCTCATACCATTGCAATATTTATGGTATAAAATATCATTGTTTAATCTTGAATATTCATGGTATAAAATATCATTGTTTGTATCTTGAATGAATATTCAACCTATCACAATTCTCTTACAATCACAAGATTATTGCAATCATTCATCCATTGTAACATAATTCACAAATAGTAATAGTTTGATTGTGTTTTTCTAATTGTCTTTTTTACAAAGGAGAAATACAATGTCTGTTTTTATAGTTGTAGTTGAATTAAAGAAAAATAGACAATTTGAATCATAAATTATTTGATTTTAATCATAGAATTAACTAGAGTGATTAAAAAATAACGTACAAAATTTCTCTAAATATAGATTTACAACCCTGCATTTCAATCGAGTTGGCATCAAATGGCATAGGTCACGAGTTTGGATTATTTATTCTCAAGTGTCCTATTTTATGTTTCAAAATAAAAATATTTAATATAATATATTTTAATTAATGATGTCATTATATACCGATATTATATGCTAACTATTTTAAAATAGAGGATGAAACACATCACGAAGATTTGTACCTATACTAAAAATTAAAGTAGTTAAAATAGAGAAAATGGAATTTTGTTGGTTAAATTAATCTATTCACATACCTTTCCTCTCAACTCCGATTCTCTCCCCTTAACAAAAAACATTTTTTCACCGCCATTGTCAAATTCATACATCTCTCTCTCTCTGTCTGAAGATTGAAGAGAGAGAGAGAGAGAGAGAGAGGGGTGGGAGAGAAGAACACGAGAGGAAAGCAAGAAAATTATTCATCTTGTGCTCCTTTCTGTTTAGCAATTGATTTTCTCAGACCAAAATAACTCTGTTCGGAGGAATTTTCAAAACAAATTTTAATGTGGTGTTTTCCATATGGATTTCATGTCGGGTGCCAAGCAGCAGATGGATTTCGCCTATTCGGGCCGAACCTACAAAGCCAAGAAAGTGAACCCCTACACCCTTTTCATCTCCAAGATTCTCCGTTTGGGAGCGATCCGATTACTAGTGTCGGCGTTGATTCTTCTCTCGCTAACCTCTCTCATCGCCGTAACGAGGTCGGGGGCGGCCTCCTCCGGCCGCGCCCCAGATTCTGATTCATCAATCATCCATAACTACTTCAAGATCCTGCCGATTCTCTGCCACGATCTGATCGACGAAGGCCTGATCAGGAAAGGCCACAAGGGCCTCATCGTCGGCGCGGGCTCCTCCGACACCGACGACGACTACGTGTTCTTGAAGGGCACCGGCGTCAATCTGATGACGGAGGCGGGCCTGGCGGAGAAGAGGGTGGTGGAAAACGGTGTATTTGATTTCGTCTTCACGCCCCGTTTCGGCGGGATCAAGCTGATCGATCGTGTGGTCAAGAATGGTGGGATGGCGATATCTCCGATGAGCAACAATCTCATGCATGAGCTGCATGAGCTCAACAATTACAGGGTTGTGTACCTTAGAATATTCAAGAACACTGTGGTTGCTATGAGGAAAGCCAGCCCGCAGCCCGATCATCACAAGCAAAGCGCCATGCGGGCCCTGAATAATGTGCCGGGACCCATCGCGGGCTGATTCTAGGGTTTGTTGAAAGTACATACCCAGCAGCTAGTAGTCGAAATAATAATAATTGATTCCGTTAATAATTAACAGAAGCGTTCAGTATAACTCTATAATTTGTCGTTGAAGTTATTAGATAGTGAAATTAGTTAAGTTTTGTATGATGAATCAATTGGAGTAAGAAGGATAGCAAGAGGGCTTGTGACAGGCTTCTCGATTTTGTTGGGTAGTTCAATTTAATTCACAAGTCTTATTAGCTTGCGTGTTTTTTGGTTTTATCGGAGTTTTTTTCTTTCATGTATTTATTGGTAATGGGAGACGGTGCCTCCGGAACCCCCAACTTCTACCTTGAGATTGTTAAACACTTAATTGATTTGATCTAAGAAAATTGGTCGTTAAATCATTTTAGTAATTTTGGCAAGATATAAATTTTAAATGCTTCAAAATCTCTGAAAAAATAAATACCGTATATATAAACTATGATTTAATTATGAACTCATTAACATAACATCAATAATTTTAGATGCAACCTTGTGTAAGATTATGTCTTAGATAGACAAAATAATAGTTTGGGTATTAATTGCTTGAAGTTTGATTATCTAATGAATGCAAACCGACCTTTATAATTGTCAATCTAATTTTATAAATTAACACACTATGCGGAAGGTACCTACATGGTCCAGATGCATTTGATTTATTATATTCATATATTGAGTTAAAATTTATACATAATGAAATATTAAATTGTACAATAGTCTATAAACATTAAAGATTTGATGTAAGGAATAAAAAATATTAAAATTAGTCGGCGTTAAGCAAACTATCAATATTTAACTTTTACGACATTCGATTTCATAGACTTTCAACATGAAATTTATAAATATTTCTTCGAATAAATATTATGTTTTTCAAGTTCAATTTGAGCCCTTAATTTAAGGAATTTGTCGATTTGAACCCTATAATTTTTTTGTTCTAAAATGAATGTTAATGGATTAAAATCTCTCAACAAAGATCCTTCATTTTAGTAAAATTGAAAGAATATTTGGTATTTAAAGAAACTATAAAGAAATAATTGTACCAAAAACTTATTATTCAAAGATGATTACTTTTTGGGATAGAAAGAAGTACTGTCCGATAGGATTAATTACATAAATAATGTAAAAAAGATAAAAAAAATTATAAAATGATGTGATTTGAAAAAGGCTTTTCAAAATATGGCAAAACGTCAGTGGGTCTGGCGTTGTTTGGAGAAAATGTCATCGAACCTAATGTATTAATCTGAAAATGAAAAACGTCATGCCAACCAACGTTTTTATTTCCAATATATATATATATATATATATATATATGCAATACAGTTATGCACATCATCATCATCCAATATATATGCATGTATGGATATGTATTCATATATATATGCACGTATATATATGTTACTTTATAATATATATTTATGTATATATAATATGTAATTAATGTATATATTTATGTATATATATTTATATTTTATACTTATTATTTATTTTTATTATTCAATAAATTATATTTATATTAATAAAAATCAATAAAAATATGTTATTTTTATTTAAATTAATTAAAATATAATATAAAATATATTTTTACATTTTTCTTATATAAATATATATTTATTTATATTATATATAAATTAATTATATAATTATAAACCAATAAAAATATATTTATATTCAACCTAATTTAATTATATTATAAATAAATTTTCAAAAATTATTATTTATTCATTTATCTATTTAAGAAATATATATATTTACATATATATTTATATTATTTCTTATATAAATATATAATTAGAAATATATATATATATTCTTATATAAATGTATATAATTTTGTTTAAATTAATTAAATCATATTATAAATAAATTTCCAAAAATTAATGAATATTTATTAATAATTATATATTTTATTATTCGTATTATTTGAAATATATAACATTTTTTAATTTTTTTTATTTGTTTATTACTTACAAAAAATATATATTTATTAAACATAATTTAATATAAATTATTTGTAAAAATTTATAAATAATTAAATAAATCAACAAATTGTATATATCTATTCTTTTATATTTTAAAGTTATGTTGTATTTTTTTTATTTTTTTAATTTTTTTAAATTAAAAAAATTATTCATATATAGAAATATTAATTATGTATAAAAAATGTATAATATATAGATATTAAAGAATTTAAAATTAAGATATATTGATTATTTTTAAATTTTTTAAGAAACAATTCTTTGTTGTATTTTTATTTATTTAATATTTATGATATATATTTAAATTAGTTATATATGTTATTATTTATATATAAAATTATATATGATATAAATATATGATATACATATTAACACACATTCTGATACCCTAAGCCTCTCACTACTCACTGTCAATATAGTTCATGCATTTCATTTATTTTACAATTTTATTTGCTATTTAAATTGCATTTTATTGGTATCGCAGTTCGTATTTAATTATGCTTGATATATTGCTGTTAAATTTTGTAGGGTTCACATTATAGGTTGGAACCTTTAAGCCAAATGTCTAGAAAGAGATAAGGTCTCAAGTTCTAATAAAATATGATTACACGTGGCGAGCTTGCAATAATGATGATAATAATAATAATAATAATAATAATAATAATAATAATAATAATAATAATAATAATAGATAAGTAATAATCCATCTGATGGTGTGTATATATATATATATGCATAATTAGTGTAGATGCATAAATAATAATAATAAGATAATCCTAATCCTAATTAGGTGTGTGCGTGTGTTTATATATATATATATATATAATTAACTGTGTGTGTGTTGTGTGTGTGTATATATATATAATTAGTAAGGCGGTTGTCTTATTCCTTATAAGTGAAGGAAGAATAAAAAAAAAAAGGTGGAGAGTTTCATTTCGGGAAGACGGGGGAAGGAGTCCAGCGAAGAAAGAAAAAAAAAGAGAGAAGAAGAGAAAAGAGTCAGCGAGAGAGAGAGAGAGAGAGAGAGCGAGAGAGAGAGAGACATAAATTTGGGAACGCAAGCATCCGGTTCCGAAAAAAATTACTAGCTTAACCATACGTGTAGGGGGTCTTGGATACTCATTATCGAAAAAGAGGTAAGTAGAAATCAATTTGCACCTACAATGCATAGACATAGTACTTGTTTGTGTTATTTTATTGAATATTTGTGACTTATGCCTTTTGATATTGATAGATATGAATATTATCTTATGGAATATTTGTGACTTGTGCCTCTTGATATTGATAGATATGAAAATTATCTTATGGAATATTTGTAATTTGTGTCTTTTGATATTGATTGATAATATTTGTGATTTGTGTCTTTTGATATTGATTGATATGAATTACGTGGTATGAACGATTGATTTAATATTGCATAAATATAATATTCACGAGCACGGACATGTGCATTGCATAAATTGCACATAGCCTGCCTTGGCATGATTGATTGATTTGGTATTGTATAAACATAACATTCACGAGCATTTGCATTTATTGTGTCATGAAAAGAAACGAAAAATGTTATGTTGACCACTACTAGTGTACCGAGGCCGGTGGCATGTAAGACATGGATAGGCTTGATTCGTCAGGCCGGTAGCATGTGACACATGAATTGGCTTTATGATATATTGAGTCGGTGGCATATGAGACATGGATAGGCTTGATTTGTCGGGCCGGTGGCATGTGAGACATTAATAGACTCTATGATTATGATTATTTATTGAGCTAGCTTTTTCCGGTGCACAGTAGGTGGGTCACGGGCCCTATAAAAATAAAATATTCCAAAACAGTGGTTAGGGTTGTAGTAGTATGCATTTCACATTTCTTTGAAAGTTTCTGCAAGCATTTAATTTATCATACATGCATGATTTCTGTTTATTGGGTTGTAGCTCACCTAGTTTGTGCATTGTAGGTAAGCATGTTGATGATGTGTAAGCTTACGGCTTACCGGGCATGCTGTTCGTGCTTCAACAAGCTTTTGGGATCGGTGTACACGGATGACAACCTTTGGGACTAAACCATGGGCATACTTAGACATGGGCACGGTTCCAAACCGGAACCGTCGGTCAATGGTTCGGTTCAATCGTTGACCCGGTTCCAATTCCAAACCGGAACCAAAACCATCGGAGTAACAGTTCGGTTCCGGTTCTCAGTTTTTTGGAACCGGAACCGTCGGTTCGGAACTGGCGATTCCGATTTTGGTTCGAATTTGAAAATTATAGCCGTTGGAGATCAACGGCTAAGATTAAATAGCCGTTGATCTTCAACGGCCGAGATTGAAGAACCGTTGGGAACCGGCGGTTTCGGTTCGGAACCGAAAACTGGCGGTTCCCAATGGATCTTTTTTTTTTTCCTATAAATACCCCTCCCTACTCATTTTATTTCACAATATTTAATCTCTCTCAATCTCCCTCAATCTCTCTCAATTATCTTGTGATCTCTCTAAATCTCTCTAAATATCTCCCGACATCTTTCTCAATCTCTCTCAATTATCTTGTGATCTCCCTCAATCTCTCCAGATTATCTTGTTATCTTTCTCAATCTCCCTCAATCTCTTCCGATTATATTGTCATTTTTCTCAATCTCCCTCAATCTCTATCAATTATCTTTGTCTTATCATCTTTCTCAATCTCTCTCAAAATGTCAAGCTCAAGCCAAAGAGGATGTGAAGGTAGATGATCATCTTCTTTATCTCGACAAGCAAAAGGAAAATCACCTATGCCGACGAGTACAAGTTCCGGAACCAGATTACCACCGCCATCTCGTTTGATTCCAAGGTATCTCAATCTTGACGGTGAAGATATTGAAATTCTGATCGAGTGGCAAGAAGATTTTGAAGCTCAATTAGGTTTGTGTTTATTTTATAAAATATATCTCTTAAATATTATTTTATACTTTTTTATTTTAAATATCTCTCTCAACTATCTATGGTTAATAATTTATTATGATTATCAATTTAGGTGCACAAAACGAATCTGCCGAAGAAGAACGTCTTCCAACTCAAGAGAGTCAAAGTCAAAGTACGCGACAAACTCAAAGTGGACGAGATGAGGCACTAAGATCGGATATCTTTGCCGTTCACTTCAAAAGAGATATGCAAAATAATAAAGCAATTTGCAACTATTGTGGGGTAGAATATGTTTTTCAAAAAGGAGGAGGTTATTGCACGCTCAAAAAATATTTGCAACGTCACCATCTGGACAAAGTCGAAAACGATGGGCGTCAAACACATATACCTCGTGGAGGATTCTTCGGATTCACCGATGAATCACAAGGTACGGCTTCTTTATTTAAATATTCCGAACAACAATGAGAAAATATTTATCAAAAATGGTTTGTGGCATGTCCTTTCCTTTTAATACTTTTGAAAATGATTTGTTTAAAAATTATGTGTTACTATCACTAAACCCTCAAGCGTCCAGTGTTTCACGTAGAACATTAGTTCGTGATATTGAAAAAATTATAGGTGAATTTAAGTTGTCTTTAATTGATATATTTAATTATTTACAACAAAAAGTTTCAATTTGTGCGGATATATGGGCGGATCATTGGAGAGAACATAGTTTTTTAGGACTTACTTGTCATTGGATAGATAATTCATGGACAATGCAAAAAAGATTACTTGCATATAGAGAATTTGATCAAACACACACGGCCGCAAATATTTCTCATAAAATTCATACTATTTTGCAAGAATATAATTTAGTTACAAAAAAAATTTCAATTTCATTTGATAATGCTAGTGCTAATACTGCTAGTTTGTCATTATTAATTCAAATGTGTCAACCATCATTTAAGGGTAGATTTTTTCACATTAGATGCATGTGTCGTGTTTGAAATTTATATGTACAAGATGGCATGGAACATTTTAAAGCACATATAGGTCCTATTAGATTAGCAATTGGACATTTAGCTAGACATGCAACTTTATACAAAAAATGAAAAAGATTTTGTAAAGCATTTGGTATGAGTGCACCCAAAAAAATCACTAAAGATATGCGTCATCGTTGGAATTCAACATATAAAATGTTGAATTCTTCTTATGAGGTTATAAATGAATTATGTACATTTTTTTCACAAGAACAATTAAGCATTCCTTTATTTCCAAGTTCATGGGATACATGTGTTGCATTAATGTCTATTTTGAAAGTTTTTAAAGATACAACGGAAGAATTATCCGGATGTTACTATCCCACTTCTCCTTTAGTTATAGATCATTGTGTTAAAATTGCACTTATTTTATAATCATATTATTCGCATGACACTTTACAAAATTGCATTGCAAGCATGAGAAGTAAATGGTTAAAATATTATCAAGAAATTCCCGATTTATTTTTAGTTGCAAAACTTTTAGATCCTATAATTATAGAAGATGGTTTAGAAGAATTACTAAGAATGTATTATGATGCATTATTTCCGGTTAAAGAGGATGACACTCCCAATCCGCATATAATTGTAGATAACACAAAACAATTACTTTATGATTGTTTTAAAGAATATAAAATTTATTATGGTGATAGTTTAAATAGTGCAAGCGGTCACGGAAATGAAGATATTGGTGGAGGTAGTTCGGTTTCAGATCAACCCGATCATCATCAAGATCCGAACTTTGAACACCTTAATTAATATTATAGGTTTTATGATATTAGAAAATTAAAAAAAAAAAACCTAGGAGTAATAGTCTTTATCAAGAATTAGATAATTATCTATCTACTACTTTTGAAGAACTTGGATTTGATACACCTAATGAGCTTTTGAGATGGTGGTCTCAAAGAGCAAAAAACTTTCTTATTTTATCACTAATGGCAAAAGAAATATTTGCATGCCCGGCATCCACCGTCTCGGTTGAACAAGCATTTAGCACCGGCGGTTACATTTTGGATCTTCGAAAATCCAATTTAAAGGTGAAAAATCTAGAAAATCAAGCTTTACTTTATGATTGGTCGAACGCTGAGGTAAGAAAACAAGAAGTAAATTTTAATAAAGAGGATGAGGATGAAGATGGAAACAAGTATTCGACCACATCCGGGAGTGATTGAGTCACGCCACTTCTTACAAGAAGGTAAGAGAACTACGTCGACTTTGATTCCTTAACTATGAGGATACGTAGGCAACTTAATTCTAAATTAGAAATTAAATTTTAATTTCTAATTTATAGTTAAGCTCAAATCCTTTTTTTTTTTTCTCTTCTATTTTTTTTAATATGTTGTAGTTGAAATTTTCTAAAGTTGTAATCTCTTGTGAAAAGAAGTAAATATTTTTAGGTAAGTTAATTTTTTGTTGTAAATTTTCTATTTTTATTTTTTTTGTAATTTTATTATAAGTTGTAAAGTTAAGTTTTGATTGTTGTAATTTTTTTTTTTTGTAAAATATAATTGTTTTAGTTAAGTTAACTATATATTCAATTCAATCTCTTGTGATAATCAAATTCAAAAGACCAAAATTATTTTTGAAAGTTGTTAACTAAAAAAAAAAAAAGAACCGTGGAATCGGAACCGGAACCGTATATATGGCGGTTCAGTTTCGGTTCCGCCTTCCACTGTTCCAAAAATCGGCGGTTCCGGAATCAAAACCGGAACCGTGGAACCGTGCCCATGTCTAGGCGTACTATGTTTTTGGGTTCTATTTTGTTGTGCTATTTGGGCTTGAATATTATTACTTGATTTTGACATGTAAATATTGGTGTGATTGTGGTGGGTACTTTTGTGTTTATTGTGGATCTTTGCCTATGGGTGTATTTGAGCCGTTGTGTGGGAAATACATTATATCTCGTAAATAGGTTACAGGTGAATGAAGAAAAAAAAAACGTATAGGTTTAACCAGGTTAGAAGTAACTTATGTTTTATGGTTTATAAGGGTGGGGTGTCACACACACACATATATATAAGACATAATAAAGAAACGTCAGGCCCACCGGCGATTCTTTGAAATGTCAGTAGACCTAACGTTATTTTGAATTTTTAAAATATAATTTATATATATTTATATATATATATATTTAATTATCATATCCAAATAATACTTAAAATAAAAATATATAATTATTAATAGATATTCTTTAATTTTAGAAATTTATTTATAATATGATTTAATTATCTTAAATAACAATATATAATTTTATTGCTTTACAATTGTATAATATATATTTATATAAGAAAAAATATAAATATATACCTAACTATATTTTTTTTAAACAGAAAATAATGGATAATATATATTAAATATATTGAATATATATATATATATATAAAACTAAAGAATATATATAAATATAAAAAATAATTAAATTAAAGAAACGTCAGGCCCGCTGACATTATTTTAATTTTTTTAAATATATAATTATTGTATATTTATCATATTGAAATAATTCATATAATAAAATATATAATTATTCATAAATATTCATTCATTTTTTAAAATTAATTAATAATATGATTAAATTATTTTAAATAAAAGTATATAATTTTTATTGGTTCTTTATTATATAATATTTATTTATTTAATATTTCTAATTATATATATTTATATAAGATATAATATAAATATATACACAAATTTATATTTTTAAAACAAATAAAATAAATAAAAAATAGATGAATCTTCAAATTAAGATATTACATATATTTTAAGATATATATAATATAATATATAAATATAAAGTATGTGTATATATATATAGATAAATAAATAACAAAATAACTAAAGAAACGTCTGGCCCACTGACGTTTCTTTAAAACGTTATTGGGCCTAACGTTATTTCTGTTTTTTTTAAATATAATTTATATATATATATATATAAATTATTCAAATAATAAGTAATATAAATTTTATTAATATTAATAAATATTCATTAATTTTGTAAAGTTTATTTTTGATATGATTTATTTAGGTTGGGTATAAATATATTTTTTTATTAGTTTATAATTACATTACTAATTTATATATAATAGAAATAAATATATATTTATATAAGAAAAAATATAAAAATATATTTTATATTATATTTTAATTAATTTAAATAAAAATAAAATATTTGTATTGATTTATATTAATATAAATATAAATTTATTGAATAATAAAAATAAATAAAAATTAAAAAATATAAATATTTACTCATAATATACATATTATATAAATAATTATATATACATAAATATATATTATAAAATAATATATATGTGCATATATATATATATATATATATTGAAAATAAAAACTTCAGTAGGCCTGATATTCCTACTGACGTTTTACCCTATTTAAAAAAAAAAATTCAAATCAAATCATTTTATAATTTATTTATTTTTACATTATTTGTGTAATTAACCATTTCCCCATATTCCCAACCAAACAGACCTTAACTCTAAATTGAAAAATTACGCATTTTCTCACAATCAGCCAGCGGAAGAATGAATGGAAAGAGTGAAGTGGAAGAAGATCCCCCAAATCACAACTCTCAGCAAATAGGTGAAAGTGAAACTCGAATCGTTTCTAGAAATTCTTATGTTTTAACTTTCTTACAGTAGATTTTTGTTTGTGCTAAATTGAGTTCTGAATTTGTATTTTCTTGGTTGCTTAAATTTATTTGATTTTGTTCTTCAGTTTCTGACGATGATGAGATAGACTACTCCACCAAGCCCGAGTTTTATGACCCAAAACTAGATGACAACAATGAATTATGGGCTCAAAAGCAAAGACGAGGCCGCACTTCTGATGCTGTGCTCAGCTGCCCTGCTTGCTTTACTACCCTCTGCTTGGATTGCCAGAGGTATGCCCTTTTGTGTGTGTGCGTGCGCGTGCGCATATAACATGTTGCTGCTACTTGGTGTGCTATGCCATTTTGCCTACAGAACTCTCTTCGTGAATTTGTATATTAGTTAAATTGGATTGGGGTTTGGGGGAAAGTCCGCCGACTTTGTTGGGATTGAATATGTTGGGTGATATATATGAGATGATGGTCACAGGAAAATAATTGGTAATGCTTTGTACATCATCAGAGTTTTCTTTCACTGTCACAGTTATTTTCTTGGTTAATAAATTATGGTTTTAATTGCTTTATTTATTTTTTATCACAGCGTAAGTATCCGGACATGCACCAAGTTTGACAGTAACCAATTATTTTTCCTCTAGATCCTTATGACAGTTCTTGAAACAAATAACCCTGTTTATGTGTGTAATATGGTTTAGGAGCACATCTAATGAATCCAGCATGCTAGTTTATAAAAAGTTTGTCATAGTTAGCAATCCAACGTCCATTTAAGAGTTGGCCTGGCTGCTCCATTATTGGCGGCAGTGATGGATGTGTGAAGTAGTGTGAAGTTGGAGAAAGTCTAGTTTCTTTTGCTCAGCTTCCTGAGATGCTTTGGACATTGCATATATTTTAGTGAGCTCTTCATTAATTTGGTGGGAATTTAGGGAAGAACTGAAATGTTGTATTTGTCATCCAAGTGGTAGCTTCATCAATTCAGGCCTTAGTCTTACCCAAAAAAATATCCAAGCAAAACCATTTGCTAGCATTGTCTTTCAAAATGTCAATACATTTTTTAGGAAGAAGCTTGAACTGAGTTGATGCCTTGATTCAGACCCAAGTAATGGTAGCAGATACAGGAGCTCGAACAAGTTGAATTCCCCAGATCTGGAAGTTAGGTTTCTTGGAAATGAAGTGAGTGATGTGTTGGTAGACAAATTAATTTTGTTCTTTGAAATCATTTCTGTCCAAATGAGAGTAATTTAAAAGTAATTCCACCTTGATGTGTGTTAAGATTAAATCATCATTTTGTCTGTTTGATTATTTTAGTTTCTTCTCCTCTCTCTGAGGATCCATATAATGGAAATAGTCCACAAAATTTCAAAACAGTGCTGGGCTTTAAGATATCCAGCTATTTACCATCCTTTCAAGTTTACAAGGAACAATCTGCTACCAAATTAACAATCTTCCAATTTCAACCAAAGTAAACGAGCCCTAGGAGTACATAGTGCTTCTAGACCAACCTGGTGAAAGAAATCCATCGCCTAGATGTGACATATAACCTGACTTATATAAATGACTTTTTGGGTTTATGGCAGTCAAACCATTATCCCTTTGCACCACCCTCTTGCTCACTATCTAATCTGCTTCTTTATTCCACAGGATTGTGTTTCCTGGCCTTTCAAACTACAGCAACTGGCCCTCTAATTATTGCGATCCCAATATTTTGATGTCTTGTAACCATCTTTTTTTGTTGACATCATGATCGTCTATGGCATCATGATTTACTCCATGCCATGCCAAAGTTATATTACTAGTTCACACAAGCTATCTGCATGCACATACGATAAAACTATAGAATCTCTTAAATGTCTTGACATGACTATGCTATCTTGTCATTCCCATCTTTAAAAATGTACACACGCCTGATTTGTAACCTCCACATTATGTATTTGTCAATTATCACTTGAGATTCACATAAGTATCATTTCATAAGTAAATTGTGACTAACATTATCCAATGTGGTCTCAACTGGCAAGTGGTCTTGTTCCTTCATTAACTTTGAAGTCCCTATTTAACTCTGTAAGTTGCTCAAGGATCGTGGTCAATTTCCATTTTCCATTATTAACTCTGGAAGTTGTTAATTGCAGGCATGAAAAGTATGTTACCCAGTACAGAGCAATTTTTGTTGTAAATTGTAGAATAAAAGAGGAACTAGTGTCACAAGCAGGAAGCAAACGGAAAAGGAAGAAGAGAGGTTCTCAGACTGAAGCAGAAAATACTGAGGCTGCCGAAACCTTTAAGCGGGTATGCTGTTCGGTTTGTTCAACAGATGTGGGTGTTGTTGATGAGGATGAGGTTTATCATTTCTTGAATGTTATTCCAAGTGAAGCCTGATTTGCTTCAGTAGGTCGCCCTTCATATCTCGTCTGTATTTTATTTTATTTTTTAATTCGTCCATTTTGTGGCAAGTTTCTCTTTTATGATTACACAACTATGGATATACAGTTTTGCTTAACTATGTACTGTAGTTTGTGCTCCGATATTTTAGTTTTTCTGATCAATTAGAATAGTTTGTGACATTGAGACCACAAGAAAAAGCTATATGACTTTATTTTGCATTATTTACTAAATTCTGAATTGGTGAATTGTGTTGTGGCCAATTCAATTAATTACGAGTTGAAACTGGTGGAAACCAAATATATTTTACACTTAAGGCAGCACGCAGATATTGGCACCACAAAAAATTTTCTCCAATTTTCCAATTTACGCATTGTTACTATAATATACACCACCTGACAGCGAGGAAAAATACAGTGGATATCTGGTTGAGAATTATCTACCTGTATATGAATAAGCAGGGCACAATATAGATCGACATGTTTTGAATTATCACAACATATGGATCATGTAACAGATGATATCAGACAGCCTGCTCAGAAAAGGATGTTCTTCAGGAAGTGCAATGGATCAAACGGCGTTTATTACAAACCCACCCGTTTCTCTTCACCTCTTCCTCTTTTCATAGAGCCATCTAGCTAACTAATCCATGCCAAGAACGACACAATTATTGTGAGGGGTTCAAATGCTTCAACTTCGCTTGTAAAACTGCCCCTGCGTCATCTGCTATACTTTTCTTTTTTAGCAGCCACCTGCATTTTATGATGGCTATGATCAAAGACAGGTTTGAAGGAAAACCATAAACTTAGCCCTATAACAAATGATAAATATCTATCCTAGTATATACTAGTAAGTTACATACAACTATTAACATCGTAATAGGGTTGTGACTGCTCCCCTCTAGTCCAACATCTAATAGCAAAAATGTCCACTGCCGAATAAAGAGAAGTCATCAAATGCTTTTTTTGGATCATCATATACTTGAAAGTTCTATACCATCACAACTTTGGATTTCCACTAATTTTAATTTACATCCTCAAGTCAAGAGTATATCTAGGTGTGTCTCACAATCTAAACTTAATATACTAGCTTATCGAATGCGACCAAAAACATCATAATGTGACAAATGTGCAAAGGTTGGAGAAACTAGCATGAGGATAACTAACATGACCACAAAAGACAATGCTCCAGCAAAGTTCAGAAGTGATCAAATTCTTGATCTGGTATTAGATCCAAAACTATTTCAAACTGCAAAATGATTGGTGCAATGAAAGCAATGATAGTTAACTCTTGATTAAACATTAGGTTTCCAACGCCAGGGATAGAAAGTAGAGTACGT
This sequence comes from Caryopteris x clandonensis, assembly GCA_028749325.2. NCBI lineage: Eukaryota > Viridiplantae > Streptophyta > Magnoliopsida > Lamiales > Lamiaceae > Caryopteris > Caryopteris x clandonensis. The sequence continues at coordinate 7,413,591 of JAPYKT020000004.1, forward strand.
AATTTTCCAGTAAAATGGTAGATAACGGGATATGTTATAGAGACATACCTCAAGAAGTTGGTCATAATTGGACTTGAGCAAATCAATTTTACGCTCACAGTAATCTTTACCTTCTGCCATAGGTTTCTGCTTGCAACATAAGCAAATTGTGGACTAAAGATCAATGAAAAGATTGTAACTAAATACAGGTGAGAACCAGGCACTCAAAAAATTATGAGTTTTATGTCAAGATATATGCAAAACAAGATGACATCAAGGAGGACTGATGACAACCGTAAATCATCAGAAGATGACATTAAAACAGGTTTAGGAGAAGGAGAAATCATAGAGCTCCATCTCACCCCAAACCAATAATTGTTAGACCGATTCTGATACTTTCCTTGTTATCATAGCCATCCATAGTGCTTTGAATTGCATTGGCATTAATCAGTGTCATGTATATGCGATTGAAGATAAAAAGATCTGACACTTGAGCTAAATTTCCTGACAATGTTAGAAGAAAAGGTGGCGTAAGTTTTTTCGAAATATCACAACATCTCATACTTTGATTAATACATATTTCGCACTCATTAAAAAAAAAAAAAAAAAAAAAAAAAAAAAAAAAAAACTGTTTGTGGTCTTCTCAATCAACCAAATTTGTGGATCCACTAATCACACTTTTAGAATGTAGAAACAAGTGCTCATTTATTCACTTTTGATCTGATGCTCAGATCACTTACAAAAAGACAGAAACGTAGAAGGAAATAACGAAGTAAACAAAGATTTGAAAGAAAAAAGTAGCAGAAACATGGTGGAGATGTATCTCTTATTTTATAATTATTCTTCAATTAGGAAAATGAAATGTGCAAATGAGCAATATTGCTTATTCGGGGTGTGCCTTTCTGATTGCAAAACCTTTTTTACATTAAGATATATGCTTATTTAAAACAGAAGTAATTAAAGATGTACTCTGGTGAATATGAAAACTAGCCGAACATCTTGATCCAAGACATGAGAAACCCACTAACTATTGGGAGAACTAAATTCGAGTGTAAATAATAGATTTATGCATCTTTTCAACATTAATTGGTAGCACATTATATCAGAAATACTTGAGAAATAGGTCCATGCTTCCCATAACAATTATTCTGTTCATGAGTTCTTCCAAAGATGCTTCATGAGGCTAGAACACCAAGTTGTTATAATATACACATGGCAAAACAGGCCAGACAGTATTCCAGATACATATATTAAGATAGACTTGGTGCATCAACAAAAATGGCAACATCTTGGGCTTTACAACTACATGGAACAAGCATTATCAAGAGAACATTCTACACACATTTAAGGAAATTGATTGTTTGCCACCCACCTCTATATTAAGTTCTTGGCCCGTCGAATTGACCCCCAATATCGGCTTCACATTTAATCTACAGTGAAGCCCCAAATACTATCTTCTACAGCTGATAGTTTACACCTCTGATACAGATACTATGCACATAGAACTTATAAATCAAGGGAAAAAGATTGAATGCTCCTCGGATATTGTGGCAGACAAAGTTCAACACCCTAATGATAAAAGAAAAGCTCTTAAGCAGACACATTTCAGTATTCTAGCCTATTCATGTCAATTATCAAACCTATGTACAAATGTATCTGTAACAGCGCCGAGTAGCATCTAACACATTTCAAGTGTGTTCTGATAACTCACATTTAACTACACAATACTATCAAAAAAATGTTTTACAAATTTCGCAAACACGTATTGGAGAACTATAAAAGATTTTCTGCATCAAACAAAAACAAGTATAGGAACAGTGTGTTAATTAACCGTAACAAAATATAACTGCAAACGTTTACAGCCCACGGATTAGAGATCCACAAACATCTCTATAAAACAAAAAATTAAAATCAAGATCCGGTCAGATGATCCCACTTGCAAAATTTGATAACAGACGTTCATCGACCATATTGATTATTGAATCGAGTAATATTCTGCTAACCTCAGTGAAATAACCAGTGCCCACATCCACTAAGACCTTCTCCGCATCATCCACTTTCCCAGGCACGTAAAGCGACGCCGTCAACGGCACCAGCATATTCTTCCCTGAAATTATAAGAGTAAACAGAAAATAAAGAGAACTATCAAACTACATCCATAAATGAAAGTAATAAGCACCCAGAACAATTTACTTTCATATTGGGGGGCAAAAGCAAGGGTGTGTCGGAAACCTTGGTGGCGGAGGGAGAGGGAGAGGTCGTGGAGGGCGGCGTCGGCGATCTCAAGGCGGACATTGGCGGAGCGGATGTTGTTGAGACTGTCTTGGAAAAATTAATTAACTTTGAGATCTGCCTGCTCTTTAAACGCCCTCAGCTCAGCTGCTCCACGCCTAACTTCCCCGTCTCCATTCGAGGTACACCCGCCATTTCTCTAATCTACAAAATTCCTCTCAAAAAAAACATCGTTAATTCGGAATAGCTTTGATTAAGATTTTTGTTATTTATAATTTGTTCGATTGATCCCGCGAGGAAGCCCCTATAGCTCAGTGGTAGAGCGTCAGTCTTGTAAACTGAAGGTCTGTAGTTCGATCCTGCATGGGGGCAATTTTATCTTTTTTCATTTGATGTCCAAACATTTTTTTTATAATCTGCTCATCTTTCTCTTTTCAATAAAAATCATTATTAATGACCCTGACATAACATCATTGTGCACATTGCAATAAAATTGTAATATTTACTAACACATATATAATAGAGACATCACGCGTTATCTCACAAAATCATATCAATTTTTATTTTACAGCTCGATACATTCATAAAATATCTCACTTTCAGTTAACAAAGCAAGCTCTCATTATTTTTGTTTGTCATATTCATACAAATACCATCGACATTTATGATTCATCCAATACTATTATAATCTTGAAATTTCTATCTACCCAAAAATGTGCGTGGATAAGTATGATAATTAAGTGTTCATCCAAGATTCATAACTCTTCTTATCTCCACAAATTAATTTCTCAAATCTAAGTGGAGATTACTCTTTATTGGTTATTTACATAACCTATATAACATAATTAACTCTCATGTGTTTGAAGCTAAAGGAATAATAAAATCCCACAATTTTATTTTATTAAAAAAAAAACATGGGATTGAATGAAGTAATTAGTGTAGAAAAAAGTATGAAATTGATAGTTTTAATACTGGTGATGGGTTTGAAGGGTTGTTTGGCAGCTAATTTTGGCATATGTTATGGAAAATGCATGTTTGTTTGTGTTGTGTTTGGACCAAAGCTTCCTTGCGCTCTGGAGTGTTTGGTCCGATGTTATGTTCAAAGACAGAAGTCTAAGAAAATCTTCTACTGCAGTCTTGGTTGTGCTGCTAATCAATGCGCCCAATTTGCAGATGGTATTATTTATTTTATTTTATTCATGAATGTGGAAGTGAATAAGTTATAATTATTTGTTCTAAATCTAAGTAAAAATATGATTTGCTACAAATATTATTGCACGAACACCATCTTGTGTGTCTACCTATAGTTAAACATTCAATTAGAATCATCCAGCCCAATCAAAGTCTGTGGACCAATAACTAAAGTTGGGTTGGGTTGCAACATATTAATTCCATTGGATCGATCCATAGTTTTTGTGGTGTGCGGGCCATTGGCCCATTAAACTCGATCAAATCAGCTCAATTGTATTTCGAGCCTCATAAACTCTGTGTACAGTCTACCAAGCATCGTCCTATTCAAGCTACTTATAATGTGATTAAATCTGATTCACACTGTTACTTAGAAAACAACTCACCAGCTATGGGATCCAAAAACATCACAAATTGAGACATCATCATATATATGTATAGAATAAATCAAAGATTATGCCTATGTCTTTACTACATTATATATTTACTCTATCTGCTTCCATTCTGTTATTTCAATATAATTATCTGATTCTAAGTAAGAGGAATTTTTATTATTAACCCTTAATTGATATTGTCCTGTCTAAATGCATTAGTTTTTTATTTAATTATCTATTTTAATCAACATACTCTATCGATTATGAACTAATTTCCAGAGCCAAAATCTGTTACATCTTTTGACATTTCTCTTTATATACATATATATATACACACACATACATACTATATTTGGTACTAATGTAATTTAATTTTTGTTTTGCAGATACAAGAAAAGTACAAGCTTGCATAATTGACTGTGAAAATAAAATATGTTACACAACATTACTTCACTAAAGTATGTCAGTTCCTATATGATCTAGGAATTTTATTTTTATTTTTTTTAATAATTGAGGATTGTAGCTTTTTATGGCCAAATAATATAATTACAATCTTTTTCTAGGAATATTTGATAATTATTGTAAGGCTGTAATTATTTTTTTCCATACTTGGGAATATATTGTTCATATTTAAAGACTTCTTATCCAAACTAATCTAAATTGCACAATAAATAAACTTTAATATGCATCAGATATGTAAAGTATAATTTTCTTTATAATATAGTATATAGTATAAAAAACAAATATTTTCAATAATAACTATCGTACATATTTCTATATTTACCTATTAATTTCTATATTATACCGCAACAAAATTAATTAGGTAAAAAAGAGAGCATGAATTTCATCAACAATAAAACACTTCATCTCCATTTTTCTTAAATATTTCAACGTGCAATAAATGCGAACTTTTCATAAAATCTCGGATAAAAAAAATTCAGTATATAGTGATAAAATAATTTTCTAGTAATTAGTAAGTAGGGTTGTAGGGTTGTTTCAGTCAAAAGTTGTAAAAAATATTTATATTTTTTAGATATGGATCTTATTTTCAAGATTAAAAATATTAAATATAAAATAGAGGGTATGTTCTATATAATGTGTCACAATTCACAACTTATAATAAAGCTAGAAAAACTATTATAATAATAATTAATTGATCATCACCAAATACCTAATTATTGTGATTGACAATCAAGAAAATTTAATTAAGCTTAAACCTACAAAATAACCATTGATCATGATTGCACTAATGACTTATCATTTTAACACTATTTTGCTCTTCCTAATATACCCTTATTACTCAAATTTTTGTTTCAGCTTTTTACTCAACTCATTATATAAATATGTAAATGTGTAAATGTACTCAGTGAGTGGGACTCCTATGCATCGGGTGTACTGTACACTAAATTTATAATATTACTTATTTAATTAAAATGTATTATTTTATTTATTTTAAAAAAATACTTTTTTTAAGATAACAAATTAATAGTTTTTCAAGTAAATAAATAATAGTTTTTAGGTAAATAAGTAATATTATATATCGGGTTGCAGGGTGCACCCGATGCACATAAGTTTTTGCGATGTATATTAAATCATAATTGTGTAAAAAACTTATTAAATAATTTAACTTTAACATAATTAATTGATTTTTTATAGATACAATACTCTTGTCTTGGATTGGAGAGAATACTTTAATATAAAATTATATATTTTTAACAATAAAAAAAAAAATCTTAAATAGTAATTTACTTAAGATTATATTATAAATATATTTTATTTTTTAATATATTACAATTAACCTTATAAGCGCGTCATACAATAAATGTTATTTTCGTAAATTATTTTTGCAGGACAAACTTCCAAACAATATCAAAGTGGAAAAGGTCATTAATTAATTAATTAGTTAATTACAATTAAGCACCTGATAATACACGCAAATACAGGAGTATTATTAAGACCAATGTTTGAAAATGGCATCTGACCGTCACATTGAGTTGTTCAATCTAGAAGGATTCAATCTCGTCCGGACGATATTTTTCTTGTATATTTAATTATTTAATACAACAATCAACCTAGTATATTATATTTTAATAATAACATTAGTATGAGACTTGTGCGATGCATAAAATATTTTTTTTATTTTGTAATTTAAGTTATATAATATATTGTAAAAGATGTGGATTTGTAATTCAGTTCTCGTTCACAAATTGATAAGCATAATATCCACGATTTATAGAAGCTTGAATGATTTTTTTTAAAATAGAGATATAAGTAGATTAAAGAAAATAAAGATTTGTACATATCTCGTTAAATTTGTCAATTACACGGTCAAATTAGGGATAAAAATACTAAGCAAATCTCTAATTAAATATAATAATATCACAAATTTTGAAATTAGATAGAAACAAATACTTAGAAAACTAATGAATAATCGCACAATGATTATATGTCAAATAATTAGCAGATCTCAACAGAAAATCACAAGAACAATCAAATGAAAAATAAAAGAGATGGACGAACTTTTCGTTTAAAAATAAGAAAGAAAAATAGTTAAGAAAATAAAATATGTTTATAATAAATTGAAAGCAACATATGAATAAAAATTCTAAAAATAAAATAAACCTGAAAATAATATTTTGAAAAGTGTAGGCTTTGGCAACAAATGAAATATGGCACATATTATTATATTTATATTACTATTTATAATCTTTGATAAAATATATAGAAAGAAGAAAGAGACAAAAAATGATAAATAATTTTGAATTACGATAAGATCGGTGAAAGTTTAATTTCATATTTGACAAAATCAGATTCTATTCACGTGATTGGGTGATTTTGATAGCTTAAATTTTAGGAAAATTGTTAATGACTTTCCACAATATAATGAAACTACAATAATTTACGGTTCCTAACAAATATTCCAATGTTTATTTCTTATTTTGAATATATTATGAGTTAATAAAATTTTCTTAAAATTCGAATTTGTTTATGTTGAACAACATAAATTAAGCAAATCTCGAATATTTTTTATATTAATCTATCCAATTAAATTGTAATAATTTATCTTAATAGAGTTCTACAAATAAATATAGTTTTACATTTATAGGGTGGAAATTTAGATCGGAAAACAAAATTTTAATTTTTTTTGCTTTTATGTATATATACATAAATATATATATAAATTATTGTTTCGTAGATTTTATAAGATCGTGCGATTTTATTTTGTTTGATAAAATGATTTAAGAAGATCGAATCATATATTTATTAGATTTCATATATTTCTTGAATTTCAGAATTTAGTGATTTGATTAATATTCGATAAAATATCTAGATTTCAAATCATATATTAAATGCAGTAGTATATTCATCTTGATATCTTCATATTTTGAAACACCTAAATTTGTGGAAATTTTTAAATTTCAAAATCGAATCAAATTTTTTAGAATAAAAACATTCAAATTTAATTTAATAACAATATATTTATTCTACATTAAGTAATAAAGTTTAGGCGGAAAAACAAAATTGAAAAAGAAATCATTTTGTTTATATATATATATATGTAGATAATAATATACTTAATTTTCCGATCACCGATTAGATGGAATCACTAACGGATACCAAAACTCTTGTGATCACTGATGTTATAAAGGAATTTAATACTTCAGTTACGGTAGAAATATCAAAATTAATTATACACAATCAATATATCATTATATTTCAAATTTACTTCATCAAATACATCACAACTATGTAAATATCTTTGATTTTTTTTTTTTGAGTAAAAAATAATATTCATTACTGAAAACAAGTATAAGAAGTGAGAAGACCATCTACAAAGTTCGGAAGCTCGACCCAACAATAAAGACTTAAAAAGATCGTGTACCCTTGGCACAAGAATGTGTAGCAACAAATGTATGTGATTCATAAAATATACCCTAACATATCATAAATGATTACTAGATCAAACAAAATATTATATCGTAAACAATACAAGCTATCAAGTACAACAATAACGAATGTATATTCATTACACATATATTAACATATCAATTGCTTATATATCAAGATTATATATTTAAATGAAAATTAATTATAACACATTATTTAATCGACACATTAACAAAATCAACTTTTAACATTATTGTCAAGTCCAAATCAGTCTCCACAATCAATAGGGATTCAATATCCCAATTTATCTCATGAATCCAAGCTCAACATACAAATGACATAAAAATTTGCATAGTATTTTATAATAAATTTATTATATTTTTAATAGCTACTATCTTGGTCGTGGATTCTCCAATATTAAAAATAAAATAAAAAAAATAATAACAATAATAATAATAATAATAATAATAATAATAATAATAATAATAATGTAGTAATATGATGTAGAAATAGGTGAGCTGCCATAAAATGATGGAGACATGATAACATGACTATTATCATAAAGCTCGGTATGGTTAGGGCATGTAACTTTTTAAAGTATTTATTTAAATATTAAATAAAATATATTAAAAAAGGGTGACAGATGAACCATACAGTTATACACATTGGTCAATGGTTCTTTAGTTTTCAAATAGAGTTGCAACATGTTTTCTTTGGACCAGCCTACGACTAAGGGTAGTCTTATACGGTTATGGCACAAATTTATGCGTACTAGGTGTGTCGTGCAATTTGATTTATAATTTTATTTGTTTAACTAAAAAATATTTATTTACTTAAAAATATTATTAATAATTTATTATTTAAAAAAATAATAATACTTTATAAATAAACAAGTAATACTGTAAATTAGATCTACGGTGCACCTGATGCACAATTAACTAATTCTAAAATTATTGGAATATTATTAATTAATTTGAATGGTCAATTTATAAATTAATGTGAATTTGCATAAATTGATTTAATTTCTTTATATTTGAAATTACAATTATTTCAAATTGTGTATTTGGATTAAAAATGAGTGGATTGTTTGATTTTTTATTTTTATTTTTCTTTTCACATTTTTTATGTTTTTATTTTCAAATTATATGTAGCCTATCCAATGTGTTGTGTGTGAGGTGTTTGTGTGTGAATATATAGTAATATATATGGGAGTGAATCTCTTATGAAACACTTGCACGTACAACACGATTTATCAAAATTTAAATTTAAATTTACAAGAAATATAAAATTCATTAATTTAAATATATAGTGAAATATTAACACTGAAAAATGGATGATTATAAATTATATTATGATGATAAGTAATAGTAATGATTGTGAAAAAATAAAAAATAATTATATTGGCAAATAAAATATTTTTATCAGATTGAAATATTCAATTTTAATTGTAAGATAAACAAAAAATGAATATTTAAATATTCAAATGAAGGCTAAGTTAGAATTAAACATATACTTTGATCACTAATTTTAACATTTAAAATAAAAGTCTTTTCTCAAAAAAAAAAAAAAGAAAAAAAAGAAAAAAAAGAAAAACGAAAGTAGATAATATATAGTTTTCAAAATGAAAAAGCATTTGACATTTGGTTTGCCGCCGCGCTGTATGGGCTCCACGTGGAAGGATTAGAACCGTGGAGTGGAAATCGGACGGTGGATATTCAAAAAGGACGAAACAAGTTGTGGCATCTCTGACTCCCTCGTCACCGTCTTTCTTTAATTATGAATATTGATAATAAAATATTAGTTGTAATTATTGTCTTAATTGTCCAACACCAAACCCTCCGATTTTTCAAATTTATTCTTTAATTTGACCACTAAATTTCTTCACCTTTTGCATGACGCAATCAATACCCAATGATCTTTTGTTTTTTTTTTGTAATTATATTTTTAAAACATATTAATTAAATATGTATTATTATTATTATAATGATAAACTCAAATATAAATTATGTGACAATTAAATACACTTTTATTGTTTTCTGATAAGACAAATATTGAATGAATTAAAGTTAAGTTGTGATTTTAAAAAAAATTATTAGAAAATTTGATTTTATTAAGACGGACTAACATAAGTGTCATTATGTATAATATTATTATTGTATATTTTTATATTTTTAAAAATAATAAATTATGAAAAAATAATGAACACAAAAATTTGGGGAACAGAGTCCAGAGATAGTGAATAAAGATTAAAAATGGTTATCCTCCATAAAAAATGGTTTCAGAAATTGTTTGGTGCCCAAAATTTTGAAAAATCAAGTGGAGGCTGTAGCAAGAACACACCCCACCCACAGCTACAGTTACATATACTTGCCTTTCAAAGCGTCCATTAACAAAGCACCAAAAGAAAAAGAGGATTAACCAAAGCAAAAGCTACTGCGCTCTGCTTTCTGCTTTCCCCTCTCCCTCCACATCTTGGATATTTTCCCTCTCCTCGTATTATTTAATTGGGTGTTCTTTCTTGTTTCCGTACCGCCTGTAATTTCATCTGGGCTCGTTATTTACTGCATGCATTTCGATTTGAAGCTGGCTGATTACTTTTCTTATTTTGTTGCTCCGTATTCAATGGTTATTCATTAGTTCATTGTGTCTGGTCACTATTTGCTGTCATTTTCAAGACAACTGATCGATCGGGGGCCTGAAGTGGGTCTTTAAGGAAAACCCAGTATCGTGACTTCTTGGGACAAAGATAAAGTGCTCCAAGATTTGAGTTACTTCTTTTTTTTAAACTTTCATTTCGTCATACTTTTGTGTGGGTAAAGATAAAGATCTGCTGTAACTTGACCGCCGACTGAATTTGCAGTTTTCGGGATCCTATTTATATCAGGCATTTAAGTGGGTGCTTTCTGCTCTGACGAATTTGGTCATTTCCCCCCCCAAATTTGTTGGGAGTAATTTTCAAGCTATCCAGAATTTGGTTTGAGGATAATTGGCAAGTGGGGTTTAAGGTTTGTCGCTGTTGACATGGTGAATGTTGTGACTGGTTCGTGAATTTAGTCATAGACGGTGTTGTTCGGTAACAGTATGGTCCCCTCCATTAAGTTCGGCAGCTAAGTCCGTGGGTCCTTTGATTTTAAAGTTGGATTCACTTTTCAAGAGCAAAAAGGGAGGAAAAAGCTTCCTTTTTGATCCAATTATAGTTCTCTTAGTGCGATTCATTGAATAAGAGGAGGGGATAAAGGACCATTCTTGAGTAAAATGTCGCAGAAAAAGGCTCTAGAAGCCCGTTCGTTTCAGTCGATCAAATCATTGCCCGGGGATTTTAGGTTTGCAGGTGATCAGGGTGGTGATAGGATGATGTTATCTGATACCATTTTAGAAAATGTTGAAGAATCAGGCAGTACTGCAGTAGGCACAGCTAACGGTAGGGGTCATGTTGGTTCGGATAATGATGAATCGCCCTATTGTAGATTGGAGATGTCAGCCAAAGATGGGGCTTCTTTGGGTGATGAAGGTGATGATCTCAAGGAGACCAGTACTCCCGTGGGATCGCTTAAACCATTGTACGTTGATTCCAAGTGGAGTGATACCACCCCATATGCGTCGAAGAAGGTACATTTGGAGTATTGGTTTCTGTTCTGTTTTTACTTGTCTATCTCTGTTACATATCTTGAAATGCACTTCTTGCCTGATAGAGCCGTGAAATGTTATTGATTGTGTTTGTTTTTTTCATTAATCTTTTATCAGATTCTATTCCAAGTCTATTTATTTTCTACTTGAGTGGTACTTACCATTGCATCTAATAGTGTGCACCGAGTATGTTTGGTTTTTGCTTGTGTATAAAGGATTTGTGGAAATAGAAGAGGAAGTTAAGAATATCGTCTTGTTGAATTCGATAGAAGTATGGGCATTTGAGACTTTGAGTTCTGGTCAAACTTTATACTTGCTTATTCGTATTATGCTGTTAGGTATTAGCGAAGGCAATTGAGTGTTATTAGGTTAGTGAATTCTTATAATCTCTTGATTTAATAGAATGACTAGCTGAAGCCAAAGGATCTTCAATATTGTTTCTAGCATCTGTGGAGATTTTTTAAATTTGCAATCTCCAGCATATAGCTTGACGGAAGCATTCTAATTCAATTCTCAGTTATTTAAAATAGTTATAGGTTTTAGGTGTGCACATGCATGTATTTAAATATGAAATCAATCGTCTTCATGTTAGAAGCCAAGTAGTTGTATATTTATGACCCTCTTTAAGGGATGGGAAATCCTTTCATTAATTGACATTTTAAGGTCCACCACCTTAGACTTGTACTGAAGGGATTCCATGTCATCCTGGTGATAGGTAGTTATTATACTCATTCTTGTGTGCAACTCTTGTTCCCTCGACTGAATCCTTAAAGACTGTCTATCTTATCCATCTTGTTTCTTCTTCCTTCTCACAGTTTGTTTGCTACTTGCTAGACTGAATCATAGTTGCACTATGAACTCTGTAATTCTTTTGTTGAAGGGTTATGCCTCATTTTTATCAAAATGTTTGCAATAACTTATTAGCAGGAAACCACCGTAGAACATATTTTACTATAAGCTAACTTCATACAAAAATCCTTTCAATCATACCTCATTACTGGTAAGATAGCGCCTAACTGGTGAGCTTGTTTTCAGAAGGTCCAGTCGTGGTTTCAACTTCCTGATGGTAATTGGGAGCTGGGAACAATTCTTCAGACATCTGGTAACGAGTCAGTAATGACATTACCTGAGGGAAAAGTGAGCAAAAATTTGGTTTTTTGTCATTGTATTTCGTTAAGCTATTACCCCACATTCTTCTCTAACCATTTTCCTCATCCAGGTCTTGAAAGTTAGTTCAGAAGCTCTGATACCAGCGAATCCTGATATACTTGATGGTGTGGATGATCTTATGCAACTAAGTTACTTAAATGAACCTTCTGTTTTGTACAATCTCCAGTATAGATATGATCGAGATATGATTTATGTAAGTTAGCATCTTTGAGTTGAGATTTCTCCAAGTGTCCTTGTATTCTAGTTTTGCTTGCTTTCTCACTTCTGAGTTCATTTCAGACCAAAGCAGGCCCAGTTCTGGTTGCAGTTAATCCCTTTAAGAAAGTGCCATTATATGGAAATGATTATATTGAAGCTTACAAGCGCAAATCATTGGAGAACCCACATGTATATGCCATCACTGATACAGCTATGCGTGAAATGATTCGAGGTAATTTGACGCCAATCGCTGCTAAGGAAAAATTTGCTGACAGTAATTAACTCAATGATTTGGTTTTTCATTTCTGCAGATGAAGTAAACCAATCTATCATTATAAGGTCTGTGGAAAATACTACTTGAGCCTTCATGTACATTTTTGCTGCTCATCCTTTTCTTTTTTATGCATGTTGCAATTCAACTTTGTACCAAGCATCACTTTAGCAACCACACTTAATTTCCGAGAATTTATATGGCTTCTTTTGTCAGTGCCTGTTAATTTTGTTTTCATGCGATTCTTATGTTTTTGTAGCATATTATTATACGCACGTCTTGCTGAATCATGAGAGCAGCAACGCGGTTGTATCATATTTTTTTAAGTCATGCTGAGGATGATGATGATAACTGTCATCACTCTTAGAAAACAGTTTTAGCTCACTGAAATGAATTTTGGTTTTATGCATTTTAGTAATCTATTCCATTCTATTGTGTCTATCTATAAACTGCTTTTGACTTTAGAATTCCAGTCATAAGCAATTGATTCTCTTTAAGATACTTAGAACTGAATTATGAACTATAGTGCTGTCATATTTCTTTCTGCTAGGTCTAAATACTTTTGGATTTGGAATATTTTTGTAAAATCCTGATGCTCGAGGACTCAAAAGAATAATTCTGTGCTATTCAAAAGTTGCAGAGTTCTGAGCCATGTTGTAATATGTTGCTGAAACAACAGTTGCAACAGTGCTTTGATAACTGAAGAAAAATAAACTGACACTATCAAAAAAACAGCAGAAGAGGCAGAAGCGAGAGCTATTGTTTGATGTGGAATCAGTCAGGTCATATGTCACAATTAAAAAAAAAAAACAACAACAACATTCCAGTATTGGTTCCATTAGATGGGACTTTGCTCGATGCTTTTGCCTTTTTCCATATTGGATGTTGTGAGAGCATAAGAAACTTGATTTGTATTCTTGGACTATAAAGCTGATGACACAGCCAGTCTTGTTATAAACCAAATAAACTGTAGAAGTTTCTTGGTGTGTAATCATAGACAATCCATTTTTTTTTTCTTATGGCTTGGTGTAAGGTAAATGATCTCAGATTAAGGCAAGTTATTCAGGAGAGAAACAAACCTAGTCCTTACAAAAGGGAAACAAAGAGAACAGAGTCAGAGCTGTCTCTAATGTTCTTCATTCCTTTCAATGTCAATAGTTAGATTGAAAAATAGGAGAATATCAACGCGTGGGGAATACAAACCAATCAATTCTCGTAATTGGTTATTGTGATTTGAATCAACATATGGTTTTTGGGGCAGGTTAACTTGACACTACCCTTTGGAAGCCGAAAGACTCTTATCAGAATGATTATGGCCTGTAGATAAAGTGGCTTTTTCTTTTTCTTGTTTTGAGCACAATCATCCAATATGTTCTAAGAGACTGACAAACAGCAAGACCTTATTCTCCCTAAGAATCCAACATAAGAATATGGCTTGCCTGGGAATGAACACGTTGGAAACATATAATAGTTAAACATTTCTCATCTCTAAGAACCTGACTTTTAGATTAGGTGGTCATTCAAAAGAAGTAACGGACATAGTTCTGTGGATCCTCTCCTTTTGCCTTTTGCTTGATATATTGTGTGGTGGAAAATTTAGTTTCTTAAGGATAATATAATAGTTCTATTTGTGCATATATAGCCATTATATCTTCCTATGACACATTATGTTGGTGTTGGTGGAATGAAGTACTCAAATTATTAGGAAAGACTCGCCACAGGGCCCAATTACTTAGATTTCAGATGATCTCCCTTCTGCTTCTCTGTGAGATCATTCACTGAGATCTTTTGCTATCTTTCTGACTTCAAGGGATCTTGGCATAAGAATGCACTTTTTTGTCAATATGATATTCTATGAACATGATTGTAAATCTGATTTAGTATCTCTCCTGAGATTGAAGACTATCTGTCTGCTAGACTCTGCCCTGTATCTAAGTTGGTATTCGTTTATCTCGCGGCTTCCCTCCAAACTCTGATCCCTAGATTAAGCTTCTGAGTATTGAGGGGGGAGAATCATTTATGGTCTATGGATAAAATTAAAATGAAGAACGTGGAGACTCACTAAGTGGTGGTTTCAATAGTCATTGAACTTAAATCTCTTATTAGGGGTGTCTGGGTTAAGTTATTTATTTTTTGGTATGCGTCATGATAATGTGTGTGCTTCTGTTTATCTTCTTTCATCCAGTGGGGAAAGTGGAGCCGGAAAAACTGAGACTGCAAAGATAGCCATGCAATATTTGGCTGCGCTGGGAGGTGGTAGTGGCATTGAGTATGAGATACTGAAAACAAATCCGATTTTGGAAGCCTTTGGTAATGCCAAGACCTTAAGAAATGACAACTCGAGTCGATTTGTAAGTTGCCTATTTTTTTATAGTTTCTTTTGTTCTTGGTTGGCTTCCATGAGATATGGTGGTTCAACTTTGGAGGTTTTGAATACCTGAGATTTTGCTGCTTGTAAATTCACATAATGGAACTATTTGCAGGGGAAGCTGATTGAAATTCACTTCAGTGAAACTGGAAAAATATCTGGTGCCAAGATTCAAACTTGTAAGATCACGTACACCATCCATATCTGTCAAAAAAATTATGCATTCTGTTCCAGAATCAGAAAGTAATCTAATATATTTCTTTCATGTTTCTTCATGAAATCGGTTACTTTTCCTGACAGTTCTTCTGGAGAAGGTAAACACTGATCTACATCGTGTTCTTTTAGTAAGATATTCTGCTTCGTTATACAACATTCTCAAGTAGGTTCTTTTGGTGAACAGTCCAGAGTTGTTCAATGTTCAGAGGGAGAAAGGTCATATCATATATTTTATCAACTTTGTGCTGGAGCTCCACCTAGCCTAAGAGGTGCAGTGTTGCCATTATTCATGTTCTATTATCTAGTGACGATCAGTTATCTTGCAATCTTGATACAAATTTCCTATGTTCTATATTATGTGGCTGTGCTTTCTTGGTCACCAGATCACTTGTTCTATTCCTGCTAGCTTTTATCCATGCCCCACTCTCTCTTGCCCCTTCCCCTTCTGTTAGTGTTCTGAACACTCGGCTACATTCTTTTTAATTTTGTGCAGAAAAGTTGAACTTAAAGAATGCAGAAGAGTTCAAGTATTTGAGGCAAAGCAATTGCTATACTATTTCTGGGGTTGATGATGCCGAACAGTTTCGTGTAGTAATGGTATCCATACGGATCTACTCTCATCATTCTCCACCCGACAAACCTTTCCACTGTTCTTGCATTGTGGACTGAAACCAACTTAGCTATATATTTTCTTCCTAAAACACAGGAAGCTCTGGATGTTGTTCATGTACAAAAGGAAGACCAAGATAGGGTATTTGCAATGTTAGCTGCAGTTCTATGGCTGGGAAACATCACCTTTACTCCAATTGACAGTGAAAATCATGTAGAACCAGTGGTTGATGAAGGTGAGAATATCATGAAAGTGCAAGATATGATACTGCCTGAATGTACTGTGAAACAAATCAAGTTGATTTCTTTGACGAAATTTTTCTGGTTATGCCTATCTTTGCAAGGGGGAAAAAGAAAGAAAAAAGGAAAAACCTTTATCCATTTATACGAATCATTGGTTACTTTTTTTTAAGACATGAATCATTGGTTACTTAAGTTTGCATCTTCAATCCTATTTATAACTTCATTTTTCTGCTGTGGGAAGTATTAATTTTATGATAATAGTTTGAAGAAAATTTATAATTAGTCATTGAAGAGTTTGTATCTTGTTTGAAGTGGTCCAGCTAATATGGGATGCTTTTTGTTTTTTGTTTTTTTGTACTCTCTCTCTCTCTCTCTGTTTGATTTTGGGAAAGGCTAATTTCATTAATCGAAGAAAGAAAGAAAATAAATCAACGTGGATTGTTAATACTTTCTGTGCCAAATAATATTTGGAACAGACTCATTGCTATGGTACATGAACGTTACAAGCTAGTCCTATGTAATAATGTTATAAAAGCATGTCCACAATGCATGTCCGATTTTCAGGTCTAACTAATGTTGCTACATTGATTGGGTGCAACGTTGAGGGACTAAAGTTAGCATTATCAACTCGAAAAATGAGAGTTGGGAAACGAAATGATACGATTGTTCAGAAGCTCACCCTAGCACAGGTACAGTTCGTATTGACCTACTTTATTTTGATGGACCAATTAACATGTGAACTTTAATCTCTGTTACGTACACAACATGTCTCTTGACTCTTTTATGTTCGTACTTCCTTTTATTTGCAGGCCATTGATACAAGAGATGCGTTGGCAAAATCAATTTATTCTTGTTTGTTTGACTGGTTAGTAGAACAAATCAATAAATCACTGGCAGTAGGCAAAAGGCGCACAGGAAGGTCTATCAGTATCCTTGATATTTACGGTTTCGAATCATTTGAGGTGTGTGCCTTTATATTTTGTTTAACTTCTCTGTTTGTTTTTTGCTTAATATTATTCTCATTATCTTTTATTTAATTTTTTCTATAGAGAAATAGTTTTGAGCAGTTTTGCATAAATTATGCCAACGAAAGATTACAGCAACACTTCAATCGTCACTTGTTCAAATTGGAGCAAGAGGTAACATTTTATATTTTTTGCTTACATGTGGTTTCATAAATTTGCAGAGATCACTGTGATTTATTTATCATGTTGCCGCTAATCATCTGACTTGGATTACTATACAGTCCCAAAATCTCTTCTCTTATCTCAAAACATTGAAAATAGTTATGTAAGTGACATGGAGTAATTGTATGTTCGACAAAATGGAGAACCTAAATGCTCTCAAAACGCCCTATGAATATGTAGTACTTACTAGACAATTGTGATAAACTTCTAGTATATTCCTGTAAAACCTAATTGATTCATAAATTTTGTTAATTATTATGGAGCACTTTATTCTGATGATGAGGTAAAAAACTTTCTGCTGGTTGTATAATCCATATTGGTCTGTTTCCCTCCAATACTCCCAATTACATGTGCTCATTTTATTTTATGCAAAGCACTGTCTAAAACTACATTGGGGGTGGGCGGGCCTGCACTCGGTCTATTTTGCTTATGTCATAGAATTTTATTACGCACATGTCCTAGTGTTTATTACGGAATTAAGCAGGACGAGATCTTTTTTTGAGTTTGAAGTTTTTGAACCCTTTCCCAGGAATATATTCAAGATGGTATTGACTGGGCAAAAGTTGATTTTGAAGACAATCAAGATTGTCTTAATCTGTTTGAGAAGGTATGAAACTCAATCTCATCAACATATTTCCTACCAATGTTTTATTCTGCTTTTGCTGAATAAGCTTTTAAATCTTCAGCGTTCATTAAAGCCCTTTTCATTGTTTGGTGTGACTTTACCGATTGTGCCAAGCGAACTTCCTTGTTATCTTTCTTTTAGGTGGATGCATATGTAGTGCTGAGACGTGAAACTTATTTATGTTATATTTGATTTGTTTTGGTTGGTGGCAGCAAATAATCTGCATAAACAAGTATCCATGCATTACGCATAAATAACATTGATCTCCAGTTCTTAGTCCATGATACACAAAACAGCCTTGATGAATTCGGATTGTGGGTCAAACTTTTTGCAATGCTTATCATGGTTATCAAATTTTTTTTGACATGGTATTTATATATTTATTTATTTTCATATCATGATTGACAGATGATCTTTTTGCAGTTGACTTGCGATATTGTTATCTGTTTTGTTTTTCTGCCAGACCCTTCAAGTTTTATTTTTATTTATTTTTCTGCAGAAACCATTAGGGTTACAATCATTGCTAGATGAGGAATCAACTTTTCCAAATGGTACAGATTTGAGCTTGGCCAATAAGCTCAGGCAACATTTGAATTCTAATCCTTGTTTTCAAGGAGGAAGAGAGAAAGTCTTTACTGTTCGCCATTATGCTGGAGAGGTATTAATTTTTATCACTGTATCTTTGTGGATTGATAATTGCTGATCCGCTCCCTCTGCCCCTCTCCCTCCTTCTTTTACTATTTAGAAAGTCTGAAAGAGAACTAAAAAATCTGATCACTATCTTTGGCACATTAAAATTTGAACACTCTAATATGAACCTAACTAATTGAACGATGTTGGTGGTTAGTGCTACTTTGTTTTATAACATGTTTCATCTCATTTTGTTGAGGGTGGAACTCTGGTGCAACTCTTAACATCTTTAAATATTGACACTGTGCTTATTGGCTGCGTGCTTTCTTGATTGCTATGTAGTAATTCTAGCAGACACTGCTTCAGAAACATTTGATCAACTTAAACGTATAGTTTTATAAGTTTCCAATTTCAGTTAATTTTCATTTCAACCATTTCCTCCTTCCTGTGGTGACTTGGAACTTCATGCAGGTCACTTATGAGACCACTGGTTTTCTTGAGAAGAACCGGGATTTACTTCACTTGGATTCCATTGAACTTCTTTCTTCCTGCACATGCCACCTTCCTCAGGCGTTCGCGTCCAGAATGCTCATTCAATCCGAGAAGCCTGTTGTTGGTCCTCTGCATAAGTCTGGTGGAGCAGATTCACAAAAATTAAGTGTTACAACAAAATTCAAGGTATAAAGAGTTAGTTACCTGCTCATACATATTAGAGGTACTCGATGCTTATTTATCAATGTGTATTGTACAATATAAATCCAAAAGCAGAACTAGTGGCCTTTGTGACTCGTGATTAGCCACCATTTGAGAGTTTTTTTTTTTTTTTTTTTGGTTCTCCTATCAATTTAGATTGTCTATAGTGCATATGGCACCAGTTTCAAAGTGATCTTTTAAGAACCAAGGGAAGCCTTGATGGGGGTTGGAGGATTGTATATTAGAGTACTTTATGTTAAGAAATATGCTTCTTACTATTATTGGTGGTTTCAGGGCCAACTTTTCCAGTTAATGCAACGTCTTGAGAGCACTACTCCACATTTCATACGTTGTATTAAGCCCAACAATTTCCAATCTCCTGGTAGCTACAATCAAGGACTCGTACTGCAACAGTTGCGTTGCTGTGGAGTTTTAGAAGTTGTTAGGATATCAAGATCTGGTTTCCCTACCAGAATGTCACATCAAAAGTTTGCCAGAAGGTAAAAAAAATGCTATTTTTTCTTTCAATCTTCTGTATTTGATCAACAGTCATCTGATCCGCTTCCTTCATCAGGTATGGTTTTCTTCTATTAGATCATGTTGCGTCTCAAGACCCACTCAGTGTTTCAGTAGCAATTCTTCATCAGTTTAACATTCTCCCTGAAATGTATCAAGTTGGATACACAAAGTTGTTTTTTCGAACTGGACAGGTTAGAATATTTACTCCCCTTGCTAATTTTTGTCCTTCCCCTTGATCTTGGCTGTATTTATCTTTTGTTGAGGAAGCAATAATTTATCATTTTGATGATTGAATACATATTATACCAGGTCAACAGTCCCTTCTGTGCGTGTGTCTGCTTGTTTCTTATCTAGTGCAGGGTTATTGTAGTCATACATATGTACAAAACTATGATAGCTGTTGTGCAATAACTTGCAAATAAGGGAAGGCAGTTTCGTCTTCCTATAGATTGTAAATGTGTTGGCCTTTCATGTTACACCCTTGAATTTACGGCTACTGAGCTGTTAGGATGCTTCTGAGTCGATGCATCCATTAACAACTTACTTGCCAATAATACATTATGAGGAAAGGTGCAAGTAACTAATAAGAAAAGTGAACTTATTCAGCATGTCTACTTTTGGGGATGGGGATTGCATGTGCTAGATGAACTTTTGGGCCCATCAGTTTTATTTTTGTTGGTTTAGCAGTAGTATTGGGTTCCGTTCTAATACTGGCGCCTTCAATTTATATTCTTGAGCTGGGTACTCTTTAACCTTTCTTCCAACATAACCTACAGAATCATGACAAAGTAAGCCTAAGATCTATAAGTCTTCTTGTTTTCACAGGACCTCAGTTCTTTTGATAGGAATCTAATTACACCCACAAGCAAATCAACAGTAACTGAAATTTATTACCAGCAAGATGAAATAGTACCATGGTGATCTATTTTAGAAAATCCTGAATTTTGTTAAATAGCCTCACAACACAAAATAAGAAACATACTTCTAAAAGTCACTTGATTGCAAAATTTGGCTTTGCAAAGAAGCTTCTTTGGCAAAATTTGCCTTACTTATGTATAAAAATTCATCGAATAGTTTCTTTGTTTAGTTTAGCTAGAAACCCTTAAAAGGAGTTTGTACTCTTTCAGACATTACTATTTCATTATTTGATCCTTTGACTCCTATATATAAAAATTAATATTAAGCTTAATACCTTAAACTAACCAAGTTTTTAGTGGAAAATCAACCGTGATATATGAGCCATAAATTGAAATTGCTTACTTTCATCACCTGGAAATTTTTCTGCAGTCACAGTACTGGAGATCTTATTCTAAATTTTTTTCGTGAGTTGCAGTATGGAAAGATCTACAGCGTATTGCAATGTAAAAAATAATTTAATAATAATAATAATAATAAGACAAAAAATTCCATCATCCAAAATATTGTTCGTGAGTTGCAGTATGGAAAGATCTACAGCGTATTGCAATGTAAAAAATAATTTAATAATAATAATAATAATAATAATAATAATAATAATAATAATAATAATAATAATAATAATACAAAAAATTCCATCATCCAAAATATTGTTCAAGCCATGTTTGCACCCTGGGTTTCAGTAAAGATTAACACTAGTGAAGAACTTATTTGATTTATACAATTTTGGGCCTATCTTTATTTTCTTTTTCCTCATTAAAATTTAAACTTTTAATGAGCCTCGATTGATTTCTAGGGAAACTTATCCCATCTTTGTTCTTTAGCGAGTCACTAATTTTATGGTGTGTGCTATGAATTAATTTAGATTGGGGTACTTGAAGATACAAGAAATCGTACTCTCCATGGAATCTTGCGTGTCCAAAGTTGCTTTAGAGGCCATCAAGCTCGTTGTCATCTTAGGGAGTTTAGGAGAGGGATTGCCACCCTTCAGTCATGTAAGTCTTTATTGACACGTGTACTGCCCTTCGTTAACCTTATAAATCCATCTGAAACAAGGAACCATTTGGATGCAGTTATCCGTGGTGAAAAAACTAGAAAGGAGTATGCATGTATATTAAACAGGCATAGAGCAGCTATATCTATCCAAAAGAATGTCAAAGCCAGGATTGTGAGAAAAAAATTCACAAGATTAAACAAGGCATCTACTGCAATACAGTCAGGTAACCATCATCTGTACTCTTCAGTCACAAAGATGACATTAGACAAATTGTTAAATATTGCCAACTATTTTTTGAATATTCTAAAGCTATGCAAACCTCTTATGAGAGTTTAACAGTGCCATTTTATTTTTAGATGAAGTTTTATTTGAGATGAGCATTCAGAGATCTTAAATATTAACTATATCGAGCCTCCCTGTTTTCTGCTTTTCTAGTTATTCGTGGCTGGTTGGTCAGAAGATGCTCAGGTGATATAGGATTGCTGCAATTTGGAGGGAGAAAGGTAATCACGATTTTGGCTATACTATATCCAATCATATTTGATACCCATACTTATGTAGAAAATAATTAACTCCCTCGTGAAAAAGAGTTCAATGTAATTAACCCTAAGCACTACCTTCGTTTCTGAGTAAATATATTCTTTCCCCTTGCAGACATAAAATCTCATCTTGAATATATCCTTAAATATATTTGTATATTTTTGTTTAAGATACGGAGACATTGTGATTGAAATATATTCTGATGGGGGGTTGTAGGCACACACAAGGCACTAAAGAGCGTTTTTTTGGTTGCTTTATCTCTCTTGCTCTCTCTCACACATACACAGAGATGGAACCTGATTGCCAATTGGGATGTAGGGAAATCTCGATCCTCTGTCCTCCTTTTAGATAGAGGAGGCTAGGTATGTGTTTTTGGTTGAATGTTGACAATATTTTTTTGCGGATCAGGGTAACGAGCCCGAAGAAGTGCTGGTAAAGTCATCATTCCTTGCCGAGCTGCAACGTCGGGTTCTTCGTGCCGAAGCTGCCCTGCGAGAAAAGGAAGAGGAGAATGATATCCTCCACCAACGGCTCCAACAATACGAGAACCGTTGGTCCGAATACGAGCTCAAAATGAAATCCATGGAAGAAGTATGGCAAAAGCAAATGAGATCCCTCCAATCCAGCCTTTCCATTGCGAAGAAGAGCCTCGCGCTCGACGATTCCCAGAGAAACTCAGACGCCTCCGTAAACGGAAATGACGAACGGGAGTCGAGCTGGGACACGGGTGGCAACCTGAGGATTCATGAGGCCAATGGAGGAAGATCGTCGAGCGCTGGTTTAGGTGTCATCGGCCGACTCGCTGAGGAATTTGAGCAGAGGAGTCAGGTGTTTGGAGACGATGCCAAGTTCTTGGTTGAGGTGAAATCGGGTCAAAGCGAGGCGAGTTTGGATCCGGATCATGAGCTCAGGAGGCTGAAACAGATGTTTGAGGCTTGGAAGAAAGATTACGGGGCGAGGCTGCGGGAGACGAAGGTGATTCTGCACAAGCTTGGGAGTGAAGAAGGATCAGCTGATAAGGTGAGGAAGAAATGGTGGGGAAGGAGGAACAGCACCAGAATGAACTGAGTTTGAGTTCCGAGTTGAGTCGATACATGCATCACTTTATTATCAGAGATGGAGTTTTTTTCCCGGTATAGTTGTTGCCTCGCTGTATATCTTTGCTTTGGACCTCCTCTCTCTCTATCTCTCTAAGAAATATTGAAATTATATGTTTTTATTTACCAACGATGAGAAGTTTGTATTACTGAGGAGAAGGGTGGTTTTCTAGAATTTATGGAGCTGGATTAGTGAGGAGAATGCTGTTTTCTCATGGCATTCCCAACTTAATTATTTTCTTGTAAAAAAAACAAAGGTTTATTTTGTTATGCTCTACGGCTATAGTTCTTGATATGTTGTGCCATGTTCCAACATATTTTTCAACACTTTTATTTTTTGTTTAATTAAAATGTTTTTTTTATGTACTTTCACTAAGAATTGATAATTTGAGTATTTGAACTTGATGTTGAGTGATAAGATATTTGATTGTTGAATTTTGTGCTAGATACTTCATTTACTATTTTAAAATGTTTAACAACTAACCATAATGTATGCAAATTTAAATATGTTGATAAAATTAAAGAGTAAATGACGGATAGATTGGTCTGATTCGATCGATTGATTTGACAAGTTTGATATTTGAACTGTGTTCTGTCATATAATTTTAAATTTGAGATATGATTGAGTCTATTCAGCCTTGCCCCGAAGGCCAAGGGATGGGCCCGATAGACTTGGTATATTTTTAGGAGGTTGGGCTGAGTTGAGTAGCATCTTAATCAAAATTTGGATCGGTTCAATCTGCTCCAGGCTTTGTCATCGGCCAGCAATTTTGGATTGGTTCGATCTGATCCAAACTTTGTCATCGAGCTGAGAGCTAAACTGGTACGCCACCTCTAGATTTGTCGCTTGATTTGGTTGGGCTAGTTGGTCTAATAACATATTTTGTGTTTATATTAAAATAAATTATATTTATATGAATATGTTTCGTGAAATAATTATATAAATATGATTTTGTTAGAGGGAAGTATTAATATAACAAATTAACAAGATATGTGCCGCGAAATATTCTCCATCTTTTAAATATATATATTTTTTTATTGAAAACAAATCTCTTAATGAAAAGCATATCAGTTTATTATTATAACGAAAATATCCATACACATTACCATGAAAGAAAGCCCCAACGGATTTTTTGCATTTATTTAATTTTTGTATGAGTTGGTTTAGACAATCTTCGCATGTTTCCTCTTCTCTGCGGAGCAGTTAAAACCCTTCCTAGGATAAGAAGCATTGGGCAACAATGGCCGAACATAATAGATTGGTGATCAGCGATGAGAGTAGTGATACTTGCCAAAACTCTGCTAACACAAGCGATTTCTATTCGACCTAATTCCCAAAAGAAACCGCACCAATCATCTCATAAGAATTCTTCCTCCGCTTCTGCATCCTCAGCTCGGGGTGCTTTCTGCTTTTGCCAATTGCAAGAAGAACGGTGGTAACTGTCGCTGCCAATTGGAGCTCTTGCAAACCATGCTGATGAACGGCTGCCGTATTTCGCAGCAGTTGCGAGAATATAATCCCCGCCAATTCGGGATTTGCAGTTCCAGTAGCAGCAAACGTTGTCGTTCCTGTTTCAACAAAGCTCCTCCTCCGCCACCGCCGCCGCCTCGTAAAGTTCCTTTCTGTTTTAGTAACATCCCTTCTAAGAACAGTTTTTTGAGATCCAAGTCATTGGGCAAAAATGCTTTGTATTCTTCGTTTTCATCTTCGTCCGTTGCTGATAATAATGACGATTTTGCTGGAGTGTCTTGCATTAATAATAATATGTGCGCTCAAGATACGTCGCAGGCTCATGTTCTTTCCGATTACTTGAGGTGACGTTCTAGTTCTTTCCTTTTATATCCCTTTTCTCCTTTTCTGGGTTTGTTCTTGTTTTTCGTTTTTGTACATGGTGGTTAGGAAGCAGACATTCTAGGAAATTGAGCTTATTCAATTTATAAAACATAACAGAGCTGACATTGGCACCCTAATTTTGCTTCAGATTCTGCAAAATAGAATACATCAAAACCATAGGAAAAATGCTAATGAGGCTCAAGTTTCTGTTTAAATAATCTGTATGCGATCAAATGTTACCTAATCTGAATTGTGTGAAGTATGTGGGAATTGGACTCTTTTAGCAGTATTTGTTGTAATTTCTTTTCCTTGCATGTGGACTTAACTCTCAAATTAAATCATTGAGTGCATATAGGGCTGTTTCCCATCACTCTGACTATTTTAGCTACAAACATTCAATGGGGTTCTGCAGTTCTCATTTGTACTTTTATTTTTTCTATTTTCTTCATGAATAGCCCAGCTGAAGATGGTGGAGAGCCTCCATCTGAAAGATTATCCCCTGTATCAGGTTTGTTCTTCAAGCCCATTTACAAACTGATTTACATTTTCTTTTATTCTTCTCAAACCCAACTTCTTTTTATGTATGAACCGAACTAATTGAACTGTTAGAACTTCAATGACTTTGTTTCTTTTTGTCAGTCACAAATACTGGATAAGTAACTGTTGAAGATCACATATGATTTCATATCACAATAAGCAACATTGTCATTTGCAGATTTGTGTAATTCAAGATTCAAACCCGGTAATAGTGTCCACGTGTCTAGTATTACAGGCAAACTAGAGCACCTTCTGTATTTTCTTTGGCGAGAAATTGAATTGATGAAATTTGTTGTCAATCATGTCCAGGGAAACTGTGATGTTTTAAGCTGGTGCATACAATTAATGCAAACCATTTTCTTCATCAATGTGTTTTATACCTGAGGTCGTTTCTTTTCTTTTGCTAATGCTATTGCTTGTCATTCCTGGCTCTTCTTTTTGTTTGACATAGATAATAGACTTGTAACCTCTTTGCTTCTAAAATAACTGGAGGAACACTTCTCAAGTTTTGTAATCAGATTGTCATATATCTTACTCTATGCTATAAAATATATTGAATCTTGTGTTATCGAGTTTTTGCTGATCAATCTTTAACAATGGTGTATGCACATGCTCAGCCTCTTTCTTGGCTGGATACACACTCTTCTCATCTCCAGGCAGAAATAGAAGCTGGAGAAGATAACGTATAGAGTATCCGTACATGTATATATAGATTTACACATAGATGTATGCATCTTTTTCATTCTTTCATCTATGATGTGATGGAAGAGACTTCTCGACATCTCATGGTAGCTTTTTCTTGGTAGTATGTTTGCTGGACTGACTATAAAATCTGAAAAACTGAGGCATAAAATCCCCACTAATGACGCTTCATACAAGTCAAATTCCACATGAGATTATTCACTATCTTAATTACCTAGATTGGCTTTCTTTGGCTATTATAATAGGAGGAATAGTAGCACTGGGAAAGTTTGATGCCCTTCATATTGGTCATCGAGAACTTGCAATCCAAGCAGCAAAGATAGGAGTTCCCTTTCTACTTTCCTTTGTTGGAATGGCAGAGGTACTTGGGTGGGAATCTAGGTATGGGACACCCTCTTTCTTCTCAGCCCTTCTTGCACTGTTTTTTTTTTCTTTTTTGTTAATAAATCTTTTGTATTAGTGTAGTTCGTGATTAGGTTTATTTACAGAAATCTTAAAAAACGTACAATGCCTATCTTCAGACTTTCATGCTGCAGTAGCTTATTTGTTTTTTTTGACTTGTAACATTTACGTTATATTCTTTAAATCAATATTGTCCTGTCAAAAATGGAAAATTAAGTAGTTTTGAATCTCTTTATTGTATATTATTAAACAGGGCTCCTGTAGTGGCAAAATGTGATCGGAAGCGGGTGCTTTCCTCTTGGGCTCCACTTTGTGGCAATGTTACGCCTAAGGAGTTTGAGCTTCAGTTTTCACAAGTTCGATATCTTACTCCCCAGCAATTTGTTGAGAAGTTATCAGAGGAGCTCGGAGTACGTGGTGTTGTGGCAGGTACGTTTGCCTTGTCGATCGGGAGAATTGTTAAAATTAGGGTTAATTGTAAAAAAAAAATACAACTATTTCTTGAGGTGTGGTCTGTCTGAAAAAAGGGTTGAAGCATTTCAAACACCCTATTGCGGCTTATATTTTTCTTACAAATACCCCTTTCAATAGGTGCAATTTGTAGAGAGAAGCAAATGTCAAGGGTGGTACTTGTAATTTATTTTGTGAATATGTCGAACTTCAGGGCTTGCTTTTGTAATTATTATTATTATTATTATTATTAATTTTTTATTTTTATTTTTTTTATTTTTTTATTTTTATTGAAGTTCAACATGAACTAATAAGCTGGAACGGTAATGTGGCAGGTCAAAACTACCGGTTTGGATATAAAGCTGCTGGTAGTTCGTCTGATCTGGTTCGATTGTGCAACGAATATGGCATGAGAACTCATATAATAAATTCTGTCATGGACAAGAAACAAGAATCTAGGGTAAAAGGATCTAACAATTCACAAGAGCAAGGCCAAGTATCATCAACTCGTGTTCGTTATGCCCTTGCCAACGGAGACATGAAATATGTGTCTGAGCTGTTGGGACGCCATCATCGGCTTATGCTATTGGTGAAAGACAAGGGAAATCTTTTTAGAGATAGAAAGAGGTTATTGGCTCCTAGGTCTTGTTTCTTGAATCTTCCACCCAAAGAAGGTATTTATGAAAATTGTTCCCTCGTAGTTGATCATGAGAATGTGGCACCATGCAGAGTCACAATTGATACAATGGATATTCATTTGGAATTGGATGAATTAGCTCCTCATATTAATATTACTGCTGAAAACTTAGAGTTATTTGGTATCGACTTTGGGTGAACCCATAGTTTGATGTAGTCTTTATTTTTTGGCTTGTTTCTTTTGGAAAAATCCTTGGATAACTAGTTTATTCTCATATTTTACCAGTAGGTTTCTTCCTTTGCAGAAGTATTGGTTGCATTTGTTAATGGCTTTAGATTAACTGCATCAATTACTCCACATTATGTGGAAGATGTCTTGTTGGTTGATTATTCTTAAAAAAGGATGTTTATGTTAGTTGCTTTACATGAATAGTGATGGTGGAGGTTGCCCCCTAATCGATATTAATCGGTTTTGTCTATGCTACACTAGGCGCACTGCACGTGATGGCATTTTCACAATAAATTTTACATGTACCCATATGGGGGTGTGTGTATTGTGTGTGAGTGTGGTATAAATGACACCAGGTGCACTGCATCTGGTGCAGTATAAACAACACAATCGAGGTGCTTCTGTGTTTCCAAAGTGTGGGGGAGCAACAGTTGTTTGTAACCATTGTCTTGGCAGTTGTAGACTGAAGTACAGCTTGTTAAAACTAGTGGTTAATTCCATCTGATCTCACATTTATAGTTGCCCTAGGCGTTATCTGCCATGAGCATCTAAGGGAAACTGGGAATCACAGTTTTGGAATGAATTTCATTCTCCTGCTTAGTCTTTAAGTGACATTAGGGATGACAATGGGCTGGGTGGAGTGGACTCACAGTGGCTAGGTGGGTGTAAAAGTTGAATTTTTATTATTGTAATATTAACTATTGATGTTTTTATTAAAAATTTAACATAAAATTGAGATTTTAAATAAATAAATAAATGAACAGTATTGGAAGAATAATTATAAAATTTGTTCATCTTTATATAAGATGCTAATATCAATTAAATTTTTAGTACAATATGATATTGTATCATATATTATAATTTATTAATATATTTTGGTTAAGAACATATTCATAAAATTATTATTATTATTATTATTATTTACCTTATATGCAGTAAATACTATAATATCAAAATGGGGCACACTTTATGGTGGCCTAATAAAAATAGGGCAAAGTTAAATTTAGAGTTTATTAAAAAGATAGGGTGAACTTTTAAAAGTTAGATTTAAAAATAACATAATAATACATATTGTACTTGAAACATAAATAAAACAAAATCAAGATTTTATTTCATCATTTATTATTGGGTTTTAATAGACTTAAGCTTTAGTATAATTCAGAACTTAGGCTTTTCAATTATAATAACACACAAATATTTTCAAAAATAATTAATTGACGAAAATGATGGACGTTACATTATTCGCCCAGCTTACGTGTCAACCGCCCTTTCCATGTCCCACGTATCATTGATGATTCATGAACAACCGAATGGCGTTTTCACAGTGATTTTTTTTAATTTTAGATTTAGATTTTATTTTTAATAAAATATATTTTTTAATTTGAAAATATAATATTTGTTTAAAATTTAAAGAGAGTATAATGTGAAAGATAAAAGGATTAGGGAATGGGATGGTTGGCTCAACAAACAAAATTATTTCAGTCACACAATTATTAGATGCAACAAAAAAATATTAAAATTAAATAAATTAGTTATAAAGTGATAATCATAGTCCATTTAATTAATGATTAAGTAAACAAAAATAAAAAGCACCATGGAGGGCATTCCGGTAATTTAACAACCGGCCAGAGCGTCCCACCTCACTAACACTGTGAAGTACCCTAGAAAACTGGAAAATTTTCACTTTTGATTAAGACGGTCTTCGTATTCTGCCATTTCACAAATCGTTTGGCCCGAAACTCCTCCATGGCCCGAACTTTCCAGCCCGACGAGGTCGGCGCCTTCATCAACGACAGATTGGGTGATGACGAACTTCGGGCTGTCCTTTCAAAGCTGGACCACGACAAGGACAAAGAGGTGTTCGGGCTCGTCTGTAAGAGGTGGCTCCATCTGCAGAGCACCGAGAGGAGGAAGTTATGTGCTCGGGCCGGGCCCCACATGCTCCAGCGCATGGCGGCCCGATTCACGCGCCTAACCGAACTCGACCTATCCCAGTCGGTATCGCGCTCCTTCTACCCCGGCGTCACTGATTCCGATCTTTCCGTAGTCGCTGCCGCCTTCTCCGCCTTGCGGGTTCTCAATTTACAAAATTGTAAAGGTATATTTTTTTTTTAGCAATTCAGTTACTCCCTAATTCTTCCAATTATTAATTACTTCATTTATTCTTTTTTTTTTTTTTTTTTAAATTCTTGTTGATGACTAGTCGAGCTGGGAAAGAGCTTGGTCTTTTAGCGCTTTCTGTTATTTGGTGTGTCATTTTCGTTGATAATTCTTCAAAAAGAACTGTCTTTTCCTTACTTAACAAGGCTCAGGTGGGGCGTGCTGAAATATGTAAACTGATACTCCCTCCGCTCCCAAAAAAGAATTTTGTTTCACAAGAATACAACTTTCTTTTTTTTGTTAATATGATGAGAGCAAAACTTTCTAAAAATCATAAATTCGTATTTATACGACTTTTTTATTAGTTAATTTGACTTATTTAATGATACATAACTTGTTTGAGATTTTTTTTTTTAATTTTTTTTTCTTTGACTAATAAAACCAGACTTTGAATTTTGATTCAAGACTCTTTTGGGACAAAATTGTTTTTTGAAACATGACTCTTTTTTTTGGGAA
Source organism: Caryopteris x clandonensis (assembly GCA_028749325.2). Classification (NCBI taxonomy): domain Eukaryota; kingdom Viridiplantae; phylum Streptophyta; class Magnoliopsida; order Lamiales; family Lamiaceae; genus Caryopteris; species Caryopteris x clandonensis. The sequence continues at coordinate 7,444,563 of JAPYKT020000004.1, forward strand.
AGGAGGAAGTAGTTTTTTCTTTATATTTGGCGTTTTAAGGCTCTTTGAATTACAATGTGATCTCTTATTGGCAAAGAATTTGCACAAAGTTCAGGTGAAGGCAGTTATTCCACCAATGGAGAACAAAGAGTAATCTATTAGAAGTGTACAATGTGGTTTACTTGTAGATGTAAATTGCATTTCTCACTATGATAAGACTATTATACATACAGAACCCAAGGTGGGGATGCTACAAAAAGGCATGATTTTCGTGTTTCTGGATCTTCTGGTATGAAGATGCTATTGTTGGCTGCAAGTAGTGATCCTCTACCATTTAAGTTGTGGTGTTAAATAAGAGATTCGCCAAGTAATGAGGCTGAATATGCTATTGGACTGCGAGCTTCACATAATCATTTAAGTTTATTGTCGCTGTGAATCAAACTCTTTTCATTCACAGAGGTCAGTCCAACTTCAGTCTAGCTACTAAAAAGGATCAGTGCAAGCTTATCTTATAGTGCATAGAATTAAATGATACGGGGTAATCTTCCCATGAAGTTAGCAAAAGTTTTTTATAGGATTTAGGTCGTGAAGTGAAGCTAAATCTTACGCTAGTCAACACCAAATTTTATACAGGCATCTAAATTGTGCTTTGAAGAGAAAGGCTATTTTTATGGAAAATCATAACCAAAAACTCGATTAAGCAAAAATGAACCAACAGACAAGTGTAACTTTACTTATATTGTGACTCGTTTCTCTCTTTGGAGTGGTAATTTACGACTTGATGATTTTGCATTTGCCTCGTGATATGTGAAATGTATTTATCTGCCCACTAGGTTTAGTTTTAATTTACCTTCATGTTTCAAAAGATTTTCTTTTTTCGAACTGTCTGATGGTCAGGTTACATTATTCTTGCTTTGAATCCCAAACTTTAATTACAGTCATAATGCAAAATTTAAGTTAATTCACCTAGAACAATGTGGGATTAGAGCAGGCCTTTCGATTTAAGTAAATAAAATGAAGGGAGGAGAGTCTTATTGGTTGAACTTTTTCTCGAACTTCTCTTATATTACGTAGGATTCTTGACTTTAAGCTTCTGACCGATCACCCTAGTGAATATTGATCATATCAAAGGATAAGAGACCTTTTTTTTTTTGTTTTGTGTGTGTGTGTGTGTGTGTGGTGTGTGGTGGGGGGGGGGGGGCGATCTAGACTTGATGCTTTCAGTTTTTGTCTAGCTACTTTTGTGTTGTTCTGCGCATTATTAATATTGGATAAAAGTTATATACTTTGATATCAACCATTCTCAAGCTTACTAACTCACTATATGGCTTAGAAGCTAGCTTCTGTTGGAAGATAGCAGATTTATGAGTTATTTGTGTTGTATAGGTATAACAGATAAGGGAATGGCAGCAGTTGCATCTGGGCTTCCTTCTTTGCAGTTCCTAGATGTATCCTATTGCAGAAAGCTAACTGATAAGGGATTGTCATCTGTTGCAAAGGGCTGCCATAACCTGAGAGCATTGTATGTTTTAGGCTGCAGATTTGTCACTGATGCTCTATTAAGTGTCCTTTCCTTAAATTGTAATAATCTAGAAGAGTTAGGTCTGCAAGGATGCGCTAACATAACTGATTCTGGCCTCACTGTTCTCGTTGAGGGTTGTAAGAGATTGAAACATCTAGACCTCAATAAGTGCAGTAATATTGGAGATGTTGGCTTATCTGATATATCGAAAGCCTGTTCTTCTTCACTTGTGACTCTGAAGTTGCTCGATTGCTACAAAATCGGAGATGAGTCCATATTCTCCTTGGCCAAATACTGCAAAAATCTAGAGACGCTAATAATTGGTGGTTGTCGGGACTTATCTGATGAATCCATAAAGTCACTGGCTTCTGCATGTTACGGCAGTCTCAAGAATCTACGCATGGATTGGTGCTTAAACGTCTCAGATACATCCTTACACTGCATATTTTCTCTTTGCAAGAAGCTCGAGGTTCTTGATGTTGGATGCTGTGAAGAGGTCACAGATGCTGCTTTTCAGGGATTAGGGAATGAAGATTCTAAGTTGAACTTGAAAATTTTGAGGGTAAGTAATTGTCCGAATATTACAGTTGATGGAATCGAGAAACTCTTGAAGTCATGTGAAGCTCTGGAGTATCTTGACGTGCGTTCGTGCCCCCATATAACTGAAGCGAGGTGTCATGAGGCTGGATTACAGTTCCCAGGAGGATGTAAGGTGAATTTTTCTGGGAGCTTAGCAGAACCAGATGTGCTGCGCTGAGAAGACAACTGGATCTCCTGGTGAGATCGTGTGGTTGCGTTTTAAGATTTGTCCGGGGAATGTTGTGGCATCTAGAGCTCTTGCTGTGCCAAATAATCTAACAGGGTTCATTTTCATTGCTAAGTTATTGAACCAAATCTGTCTCTACTTATGTATATAACACATTGCTACCCTTGTCTAGTTGATATGCTAGTTATGTTCAGGAAGTATATACCTTTCCAGCTTCATGCTTTGTACAATTTGTGAACGATTTTTTAATTTCTTAATTGGTTTGAAAGGAATTTTTTGTTGTTGTTGTTAGACATTTGGTATGTTTTTGTTACTGAAAAATATGTGCAAAAAATAATAATGTTACAAAATAAAATATTATTGATAATTTTTTATGATTTTAAGCATACTAAATTTACTGCAGGTTAAAATATTGATTTGTTTAAAGAATTTGAATATTGATTGGAAATATTATCAAATCTGTTGTGGATCCAATATTGTCGAATAGGGAGGGGACAAAGGGGTCTTCTTGACCTCAAACCCCTTGACCACTAAAACGAAATCCAAAAATTTCCAGTCGACATGATCACACGTCTTAGCAAAGTCAATCTCGAATACCATACCCCCTTTACCTTGCGTTCTGTATTCTCCCACCACTTCATCTGCAGTAAGGACCAAATCAAGAATCTGTCTCCTTCAATGAAAGTTCTCTAGTGATCATCAACTCTTATGTGGCCAAGCTTCCTTCAATCAACAAGATAGCACCCTGGCTATGATCTTATATAGGTTTGACAAGACTTATTGGTCGAAAATTCCTTGATTTTGTGGGAGTCTTCTTTTTTAGGTATCAGACAAATGTATGTCTCAGACAACCATTTCATCTTCAGTTTTTGCCTTAACATTGCGTCCGGCTTTAAACACAGTACTTCTAACAGAGCCTTGCCTGCTTTCCTTCCATTAGAAGATCTTCGGACCATTCTTCTCCTCCTTCTTTTGTGTCAAAATGGAGAACTCTGTTATGCGGTCTTCGCGCTTAGTACCAACATTCTGTAAATCTCCTTATTCCTTTTTTCAATCTTGTGCTCGACTCCTGCCAACTTCTTCGTAAATGCAGGTCCAGCGCATCCATCCTCTGGCTCTTCGTTCCACGGTCCTGAGCATAACAACCATTACATGATTGCATGTTTGATTGTTCTTCATAATTGTCTCTCATATGCTTTAATTCCTTGTTTGGAACACAGCTTCTCTATTATTAATGGCCTATTTTAGCGGAAAATCTTTTGAATTTGTTAGAAAATTCTAAGATTTTTCGCACACCGGCACTAATGAGATATGCACATTATCGACTGTGTTGCTCTTTGCCATACTTTTGTAATGAACATAGAGAATACATCGATTTAGCAAAATAATGAACATAGTTTGATCTTTCACCAGGAAGTGAATTCGATCATTGCTCCACAAAAATGTACAGAATAGAGTATAGCTCTACTTACATCTATACATCATCCCAAGAGAAGAAGAGAATACTAGAAAAAAAAAAAAAACATCATGTGCTATGATCTTCTGCCTGAATGTCCCATCGAGCTTGGTAAACTGCCTGTTGGAGATATTTCAATGCCCTTTGATGGTTAAGGAACCCCATGAACCAGAACTCGAAATCGTCCCCTGTCACTAGATGGACATACTTCTCTGCTGGTTTTGTCGCGTTTTCACTTTCGTGCACCCTCTTTATTTTTCTTATGGGAATCATAACCTGCACATATAGGTGGATTTGAGAAACGCACTTCCCATCTTTTTTTTGCTTCATTATAAAGATGAAAGATTCTTTTTGTTTTTAGGCAGTTTATTTGTTTTGTTGTACCTTGTAATGTGCTTTCAACAATTTCCCAGTTGGAGAAGAGACTTTGATGGATCTGTCACTGCAGAAGGCAACTCTATCAGTCGACACAAAGAGAAGCCCTGCTATCGGCCCTGCTGTCGTCCATAAATAGCACTGAGAAGCATTCAACAGCTTCTCATCATCCGTGGTACTGAATTTCTTCTTGAAAACTTTATCCACTCCACCTAACTGAAGGATTCTTGCACCTAAGCTCAACTTTCCCTTCACTGTCTCACTTAACTTTGGTCCTAATCTCACTGCAAAATCAAGAACAAGTCTATATCAGAACATTGATTTATGATCACACAATCTGTTACATCATTCCTTGAACTTATTTGAGTTCTCACCATGCTCTCGTATTCCTTGAGCAACAACATCCATGGTTTTCCCGATCTTGATCATCTTGGCAATCATTGAATCTCCTCTACCTGCATTTGCATCAAAGTTTCATAAGCACAGAGAGAGAGAGAGAGAGAGAGAGAGAGAGAGAGAGAGTTCTTTGATCAGGTGCAGTCAAGAACAAAGTGCTTACCAGTTCTGATTTTGGAATAATGATTGCGAGGAGAAGGGAGAAGTTGGTATTGAGAAGCAGGATCAGGTAAAAGGGATACAGAACTGTTGTGGAGGAAAAACGCGTAATCTGCTGAGGTGATCGGGATCCCAATAGCGTGTTCATTGTCCATAATTTTCTTCCCAATCCCAAATCTTGATGATCTTCTGGTTCGTTTTAGTTCCATTCTTCTTCTTCCTCACTTGTGTAGAATGCAAATGAACTGAAAATCTTGCAACGTTCGACTTGGAAGAGCAGTCTAAGTCTTTAACAGGAATCTTGCTGTGATACAAGCATGGATCTTGGCTGGTATATATAAGGGAAGTAACAAGAGCAGTTGTTTGGTTGCATGACTCAGCTTTGTGTCATCAAAAGGCCTAGAAGATATCATCTGTTCCTTTCCGACATCAGAAAGTTGGTCATTCTTCTTTTTTTTTTTTTTTTTTTGGGATGATAAGGAAAGATCTGGTGGGACACCTTTGTGATGGATAGAGTGCATATTCATAAAAGATAAAAAAACGAAGTGCAGATAAAGTTAGGATTAGCTGTTTTTTGATTTGGAATACACCAAACATGTTGCATTGTTTTGGAAATGTGAGTGTGTGCATATGTGTGGTCTACACATTTTGAGCTGGCTTATCTCCTTTCTGATGTAACCCCTCCCCCCCCCCCCCCCCACCCCCAAAATCAAAGAGGGTTGGAGGAAATAAATAAATAAATAAAAGAGGGTAGGGAGAAAAAGTTTCAAATTGCACACTTTATCTTTGAATTTGCAATTTGCATGAGCATAAAGTCTCAAATTGTGGGATGCTAATAGGTTTTGGATGACTTTATAATTAAAAATGGCCCCCAAAGAAAAATAAAATAATTGTTGAGCCTATTCTTACTCCATTGAACGAGGATAGAACTAAATGTATTTGATGGATATCTAATTACGTGTTTTTTTGTTCGAAATTGTATTTCATGGTTATTTGAGTATGTAGTTTTTTTTTTATTATATGATATTTCATCTCGTATTCAAAATTAAAATTAAAGGATATAACCGTTTTGTTAGATATGCCAAAGATTGCAATTTCTTTGTACAAACTTCCATTTTCTGCAAATTCGAAACCTTAGCAAACAAAGAAACAGATATATTTAAAGTACAAGTAACACAAAATATGTAGCAACAAACTTTGATCCTTAATTATCATTTGTTTGTGTGTGTGTGTGTTTTAATTAATATTTCAATAAGTACAATATTATAATTAATCAAAATCATAACAAATGAACTACAATACTAATTCAAAGCATCAAACCCCACAACACCAACAAAAACAACAACAATAATAATAATAAAAGTTAGCTGACGTGGGCCTGGAATAAATTAGGTGAGGTCAGCATATATTTATTTTATTTTAATGATACAAGAATATAAATAATAATAATAATAATAAAAAAAAAAAAAGAATCAAAGGACCAAGGATACTTAAGATGTAAGTCACAGATATGTTAGTGGTGCCAAATTTCAGGTTGACATATAAAGAAAATTTATTTGTGAATAAAATATTATATGACATCAGAAAAGGCCCCACCTTCGGTATACTGCTCGCCGACGTTCGTTTTATCAAAATAATATTATTTATTATTTGTGAAGACTGTATTTTTTTATTAGGTTATCTACAATCCTGCAATATTAATTTAATATAAATTTATGTTCTTAATAAAAAAATAATTATAATAATATGATCTACACAGAAAGTCATTTCTGATTATTCACACCAAAGGAATATGCCTTTTTATTATATTAATCATTCTGTTAAATATTTATTTCTATATTTACATTTTTATATTTAAATAATACAAAAATACAATATCAATTTATTTGTGAAATAGTTATTTTGTTTTTATATAATAATTAAGAGTGATAAATTGTAAAATAAAATTATACATATTTAAAAAAGAGATGATAAAATATAAAATGGTAAATTCAAGTATAAAAGAAGTAAGACATTTATTAAAATCTTGAACTAAAAATACATTTATCAATATATATAATATCAACTGAAATTAAAAAAATAAATAAAAAAATCTCTTCTTCTTCTTCTTCTTCTTCTTCATGCTCAGCAATCTATCGATAATGGAGGCAGGGCCGGCGAAGATCTTGAGAGGATAAATAGGAGCCGAGGACAAGACGGGCCGCTTCTCAGACGTTGGGCATGCCTAGCTGGTTCGAAGGAGGAGCAAGCCTGCATGAATTTAAGGATGTTACGAGCGGATGCCGTGCGTGGGAAGTGCTGCATGCGCGCAGGGTGTGTGTAGTTGGGCGTCGGCCAGCTGCATGCATTCATTGAGGCCGGCCAGTTAGGCTGGAAAGGTTGGCTGTACTGTGCTTTAATTTGCTGGTTAAGAAACCCCATAAACCAGAATCCAAAATTGTGCCTTCTAGCTCACTGCATGCAAATACTTCTCTGCTGCTTTTAACTTGCATTCCCATCAAACTCTTCTGAGCAAAGATTGCAGATGAGCGACCTTCGTTTTTAGGACAGAACCTCACTAAAGATACTGCCTCGTATTTTCTATGTTTAATGTGTGAGATAAATGAAATAAAAATCTTAAAATGTTGTCCTTAATTATAATCTCTCATGTCTATTGACCCACTATATATATATATATATATATATATATATATAATGGGCATTGGGCTCAAAGTGCGTAGTTGTTATGTCTACCTTTTTTTAGATGCATGAGCCAGTTTTGTGTCATCAAAGTAATAAATTATATATTTTTAAATGAAATTAGAGAGTTGGTAAATTTTTTTTATTTTTTATTTTTTTTATTTTTTATAAATAGCCCTTCTCATTCTTTATTTTGAGCTATATTGGCTGATGTTGATATCTGTTGACCAAAGGTCTGGTGTCAACAAACTCCCACCCCCACAAAAAAGAAAAGAAAGAAAGTGTTTATTTGATTTGGAAACGTGAGTGTGTGCATATGTGAGTTCTACAATTTTGAGCTGGCTTATCTCCTTTATGATGTAACCCCCCCCCCCCCCCCCCCCCCCAGTCACTTGCAACACCATAACCAAAGAGGATTGGAGGAAACAAAAAGGGGTTGAAGAAAAAAGGTTTCAAATTGCAAACTTTATTTATTAATTTGCAATTTGCATGAGTATAAAGTCTCAAATTGTGGGATGATCATAATAGGCTTTTTACGCAATATATATATGTATATAATTAAGCAGAAAAATCTAGAAATTGATGTATATTAGGCTTTTTACATTATGTCTTGATCTTTTTTCCTGACCGTCTTCTTTTTTAAATTTGTGTTTTTATCATGTATTCAAGTTTGTATATAGTGCATGCAGTAGATAAATTGATGTTCTTAATATGTCTAATTAATTTGGGGAAAATACTAGATATTGTGACGGAAAGAAATCTATTTGTCATGCACATAAATGACCATCTATCGATTGTGGGCCATGCATGTTTAATGTGCTTTCCAATAATATAACAAAACCACGTTTGAAAATTTATATAATTTTCTATTATAAAATTTTAATGCATCACCGATGGATACATCAACACATGTCTATAATGGTAGAGATTACTCCTATAGTTATGCGTGCAATTCGAGAGATTAATATTGTTGCAATTCTTTTGTAGAGATCAACTTTCATTAATTTCAACCAAAAACATATAATTATTATTATGTTATTGATGAGTTAAGTGAATTGTCATATTATCGAAAACCTTAATTATGTGCTTAATTGTTGTAGGGTCACAAGGACATGATCGGGATCACTCAAAGAATCAAAGGAAGGGAGATCCTGTAGATATGGAATATTCGGTTGATTACAGCCTGCGCATAAATAGTTGCACGGTTGATTGAATCACGGGTCAAGATCGTTAGAGATTGGATGTGAAAGTAAACCTCTATAAGAACTGAATGCGAGAAAGGAAGAACTATATCTGTTACATTTTATTTGATAAATTTATATAGGTCGTGCTTAAGAGATCTATTTTATTCAAGAGGATATTAAAGATCAGTGTCTCTCAGAAGGCGAACAAACAGTAAACACAAGGTAGCAGTGTTACACTTGAAAGAGTGAGAACCCCTGAACTCGGGAAAGTTCAATTTTCTGTATTTACAACAAAATTTATCTAGGGAACTAGAAGGTAAAGTAATATATTAGAAGATGTGTATTAAGATTAGCCAAGTGTTCAGAGCGAGTCCAAATACGTGTAATATCAATCTGTAAGTTTGTAGGAACAAACAATTCTTTTAATTAATATACTTGAGAGGAAGAAGGAATTCTTCTTAGTAATTGTTGAAATTCATGTTTAGCTTCCGCAATTTCCATTACAGTTCGAATATCTATTGAACTAGTCACAGGCGTACGAAATTCTGATCTAACAGTTATATAAAAGAGTTTTTATTTTAAATATTTTTTACTACAAAAAAGGAGTTCAGTTTCAAAATTCACAATCTCAATTCATTAGTCAAACTTAAAATATCTACTTTCACAAATAAAGTATAAATATGTAAATAAATTAATAAAATCAACAAATAAAAAAAAAGACATAAATCAAAATTCATGGTTTTTAAGAATGCAATTTCATCCAGATGACCAAAGGAAAAGGATTGTATTATAAAGAAACATTATATAAAAGATAGGATATATATATATATATATAATAGCATAAATCCATCTATTTATAGTAACACATGTTTTTTTTAGCTTTTTCGTTCACAAGAATAGTAATATTAATTTTTATATTTATTATAATATTAAGAATAACTGTTGTTGTTAAAAATAATAATTGTTTTTAAGATTTTTTAGGAAATTCCATGATTTGTTTTATAATAAATTTAGCATACAATATATATAATATATAATATATCAAAGACCTGTACAAATTTATATATATATATACATATAAAAGAGAAGTATCAGTTAAATAAGCTTTTTAAATTTGGATATGGTTTTTGTTTAAACCATATATAATATATTTTTAATTATTGAACAATATTATTATTATTAGTAAATAACTAATTCATCCGTCAATTAAGAAAGTTAATCTCACACTGAAAAAAAGAAAGGCTATTATTTTTTTATATTGGAATTTCAAGTTACATTTTACCCATTATATAGTTATATAATTTACGTATAATATTTATATTGTCTATCATAGTCATGCTATACATATAAATTATTGAACATAATTATATATTTATTAAAAATATTAATATTATATATTTTCAAATTTAATAATATTATACTATAAAATTATATTAAAATAAAATTATAAAAAAATTAATATATTCGTACATAAATGGTAGACAGTTCAAAAGGATGGTAATATTCAAGTGTTTGATAAAAACCTAAACTTGCTGCAAAGCTTTGTTAATTTGTGGGGTTTCACCTTTTGTAGTGTATGGACTATTTTTAGAATTGACTTTTAATAATAATAATAATAACTATTTAGGGAATCTATGAACGTGATAATCATAACTAACACAAGAATATATCTACATACTACCTAACAAACCAACTAACTATAAAGCCCATATATTTATAATATATATAGGAATGTTATTCATTTGAAAATTATATTAAAAAAAGAGACATATATATGTATGGTTGTTATGCATTGGAGCCTCTAAGGATATAGATTTGGTTGTGCATGGATCACTCAATCTATTAAACACAAAATATTCCTTCATTATTTGATTTTTTATTGAAATTTATTAAAAAGAATTTGGTATATTTTCTTAAATTCTAAAATTTCAAACCAAAAATCAAAGTCAGCCATACCCAAGCATACTGCACGAACTCGAACCGAGTTTATAAGAATTCGTCGATGCACGCGCGCATATCGATTAAACTTACTATATAAATCTTAAATCTTAAATTGTAAATTTAGATAAAAATTAAAACAGTCTAAATAGTTGGCATAATTAATTATCTCAAGCAAATAAGATATTTTATTAAATTATATATTCCATTTTCTATTCTAAAATAATCAACGCACAACATGTGCATACAATAAAATTATTAATTAATAGATATCGTATATTAATAATTTTAAAATAAAAAATAAAATAGAAGACTTATCATTTTATCAGTATTATTCCTAAAAACATAATGCGAATATTATTTAGAGGTTTTGGACTAAAATAAAATGAAAAATTTAGTCTATTCAATATTTCATGTTTACCACCTTGTGATTTCATCAATTAAAATGTCCCTTAAATAAAAGAGTTATGTAAATTAAAAATATGCCAATTTCATCTTTTTTATAAGCTGCACCACTTTATTTGACATGTCGTTGCTTATGTGGCATCATTTAAGCAAAAATATTTATAAATATTAAAATATAGAAAGTATTTTTCAAATCCAAATAAAATCTAAAAAATATTTAATAATTTAAAACTAAAAAATTTGAATTTATAAAAAAAATCGAAAGTAACTAATTCATGAAAAAATATATATATATATAAACAAAATAACTTTTTTTTTCCAGTTTTGTTTTTCCGCCTAAACTTTATTACTTAATGTAGATTAAATATATTGTTATTAAATTAAATTTGAACATTTTTATTCTAAAAATTTTGATTCACAAATTTAGGTGTTTCAAAATAAGATGATATCAAGATGAATATACTATTGCATTTAATATATGTTTTGAAATCTAGATATTTTATCGAATATTAAGCAAATCACTAAATTCTGAAATTTAAGAAATATATGAAATCTAATAAATATATGATTCTATCTTCTTAAATCATTTTATCAAACCAATTAAAATCGCACGATCTTATAAAATCTACGAAACAATAATCTATATATATTTATATATATAAGTAAATTTTTTTTAAACTTTTGTTTTCCGTCCTAAATTTCTATCATATAAATGTAAAACTATATTTATTTGTGGAACTATTTTAAGATAAATTATTACAATTTAGTCGGATAGATTAATATAAAAAATCTTCAAAATTTCCTTAATTTATGTTGTTCAACATAAACAAATTCGAATTTTAAGAAAATTTTGTTAACTCATAATATATTCAAAATAAGAAATAAACATTGGAATATTTTTTAGGAACCGTAAATCATTGTAGTTTCATTATATTGTGGAAAGTCATTAACAATTTTTCTAAAATTTAAGCTATCAAAATCACCCAATCACGTGAATATAATCTGATTTTGTCAAATATGAAATTAAATTTTCACCGATCTTACCGTAATTCAAAATTATTTTTTATTTTTGTCTCTCTCTTATTTCTATATATTTTATCAAGATTATAAATGACAAGAGAAATATAACAATATGACCCCAATTTCAGTTGTTCCCAAAGCCTACACTCTTCAAAATATTATTTTAAGGTTTATTATATTTTTAGATTTTTTATTCATATGTTGCTTTCAATTTATTATAAACATTTTTGTTTTCTTAACTATTTTTCTTTCTTATTTTTAAACGAAAAGTTTGTCCATCTCTTTCATTTTTCGTTTGATTGTTCTTGTGATTTTCTGTGGAGATCTGCTAATTATTTCGACGTATAACCATTGTGCGATTATTCATTAGCTTTCTAAGTATTTGTTTCTATCTAATTTCAAATTTTGCGATATTATTATATTTAATTGGCGATTTGCTTAATATTTTTATTCCTAATTTGACTGTGTAATTGACAATTTTTACGAGATATGTACAAATATTTATTTTCTTTAATCTGCTCACATCTCTATTTTAAAATAATAATTTCATTCAATCTTTTATAAATCGTGAATATCATGCTTATCAATTTGTGAACGAGAACTGAATTATAAATTCACACATTTTATAATATATTATATAACTTGAATATATGCTTATATTACAAAATATAAAGAAAAATATCTTTTGTGCATCGCAGAGGTCACACTAGTATTAAAAAAAAAAATGAAATGTAATAAAAAAATTGTTTAATAAATTTGAAAAATATTTAAAATGTCCTCTATTTATTTTTAAAAAAATACAAATATTATATTTACAAAGTATCTAATAAATTTGAAAAAAAAAAGTAAATCGTTTTTCTTAAATGACCTTAAGAATTTATTAATTTTGTTTTTTTAAAGCAGAAATCACAACATTAACTATATGGTATGTATGCTAGTAAACAAAGGTAAGCATATCTATTGTGCCGTTTCTCTTCAGGCCCAACTTTCCACAAGGATGGGCCTAAGAATATTTGAGTCCACAAACATTTCATATTTATTTCTACTATTATTATGATCGGGCCCAACATGAATTAGACACATGCATGGTTCCGATTCCAAACAATTAGACACGGACAAGAGTTAGAAATAATATTTTTTTTTCACATGAATAATTAGGTATTGCTTTATTTCCATGTTCATGAGACGTATGTGAAACAATTTTTTTAAAGTTTTTAGAGGAAAAATGGAGAATTATTCGATTGTTACTATCATACTTCTCATTAAGTCGTAGATTATTGTGTTAAAATTACACTTATCTTACATTCATATTATTCACATGAGAACATACAAAATTGCATTGCAAGTCTGAGAAGAAAATGCTTAAAAATATTTTAAAGAAATTTCTAATTTATTTTAAATTGCAAAGCAATTAGATTCTAAAATTAGAGAACATGGTTCTGAAGAACTACTAAAAATATATATGATGCATTATTTTTTATTAAGGATGACGACGCTCTTAATTTGCATATAATTGTAGGTAAAATAAAATAATTACTTTATGATCTTTTTAAAGAATATAAGGTTTATTATGGTGATGGTTTACATAGTGAAAACAATTATGGACATCAAGATATTTGTGGAGGTAGTTCGGCTTCGGGTCTACCTGAATAATTTCAAGATCTGAACTTTCAACACCTTAATCAATATTATAAGTTTTATCATATTAAAAAATTAAAAAAGTCTTGGTGTAATAGTGTTTATAAGTAGACAATTATCTATTTACTACTTTTGAGAAATTTAGATTTAACACACCTAATGAGCTTTTGAGATGGTGGTCCCAAAGAGCAAATTTTTTTTCCTATTTTATCAATAATTGCAAAGAAAATGTTTGTGTGCCTGGCTCCCACCATCTCGGTTGAACAAGCAATTAGAACTAGTGGCTACATTTTGGATGTTCGATGATCCAATTTAAATGTTGAAAATCTAAAAAATGAAACAATACTTATGATTGGTCAACTCCTATGTAAGAAAACAATAAGTAAATTTTGATGAAGACGATGATGATAAAAATGGAAATGAGTATTCAACCACGAGAGTGATTGAGTTACGTCACTCCTCAAGATATGTTAGAAGGTAAAAAGACTACATGGACTTTGCTTCATCACCTATGAGAATATATAGACAACTTAATTCTAAATTAGAAACTAAAAATTATTTTCTAATTTAGAATTAAGCTCAAGTCTTGTTTTTCTTTCTTTTTTAATTTTTTAAAAAAGTTGTAAACTTGTAATCTCTTGCTAAATGTAATATCTTTTTTATTTATTTTTGTTTTTGTAAATTTTTTATAAGTTGTAATTTAAAATTTTGATTGTTATAATTTGTTTGTTTATGTAAAATGTAATTGTTATAATTATATTCAATTCAATCTCTTGTAATATTATATTTTATAAGTTTTAATTAATTTATTTATATTCAAATTAAATCTCTTACAATTTATTTTTGTACGTTGTACTTTTTTTATATTGATAATCAAATTCAAATAATAGAAAATTTTATTAAAAAATATTAAAAAAGGACCGAGAATCATTTCATAAGTTAAAAACATAAAAATTAAAAATCGTAACTGTGGAACCGCCAATTCCACCCATGGTTTCAAGAACCGGAACCGATGGAACTAGTCCGTGTCTACAAGAAAATATTATTTTCTTTGTCTTATAAAAGAGTTATATTTTTTAAGTCTATAATTTATAAATTTTTAATTAATTTAATAAATATACGATTTCTAAAAATTATAAATTTATATATATACTTCTTTTTTTATTCGGCAATTTGACTCATTTAATCATAAATAGCTTATTTATAATAATAATAATAATAATAATAATAATAATAATAATAATAATAATAATAACTTTTACTATAAAACAAAATCTTAATTTTTAAGACATAACTTCAAAAAAAATTACTGGTTAATATTAATTAGTGACATCAGTTGAAAATTTAAATTCTCCTGGTTAGTAGAATTAATACTGAATAACATTTATTTGTTTACTAATGTCATTATTAAGGAAATAACTTACTTAATGAAAATTATTAAGCTTTAATATTCTTGGTCAACGATTGAATATACGTTATAGAGATTTCTATCCACCCAAACTACGTCGTATTGATTTCTTCTTGCAATAACACATCGAAGACATTTACTAGGATAATCAAATATTTTTTTAAATAAATAATTACTCTTATACATACACCGTAGACTTCTTTTTTTTTTTAATTTAATTAATTTGTTAATTGATTAGACTTTTACGGTATAAAATTTATATTTTATCACAATTCTTTTTTTTTTTAATCCCATAATTTTTACTGGTTAAATCCTATGGGCCAAATATATATAAAATAAAGAAATTATCTTTAGGTAATATTCATCTGTAACATTATTACAAATTTCGAAAATATTTTATCCTTTCTCCAATCTGTAATCTCAGCCAAGAACGTAAATAATTAAACAAAGGTAAATTCAATTCTCTGATCATTCTATAATTACGTAAAGAATTTTGCACTCACTCCCCATCACATATTTGTTTTTGGAAACAATGGCTCCTCTGAATCCTTCCATTTTCAAGCTCATAGCTTATTTCATGGCCATATCCATTGGATTTGTAGCTTGCTATGAATCCAAACAAGAACAAACCCTTCCAGTTCCTCTTCCTGTCTCAAAAAATGTCAGTAACTTTCTACCTCTTTACGTTTCGTCAATTCGAGATTCCATGGACGGGGTTTCCAGAGCTTCCGAGGACTTCGGTGAAGGTGGGAGGCTGACTCGACAGATGAAACAGATCGATCCAAAGTTGCAGTCGCGAATCGGAAGCTGTAGGGAACTCTTGTCCCTAGCATTGTACAATCTCAATATGTCATCAACAATGTCTAGCTCCCCCCCACCCGAAACCCTAAATGATATCAAGACATCGCTATGTGCCGCCATGGCTGACCTAGAAACATGTCTCGATGGATTTGAACATGCACCTGAGGAAGCTAGAAACATTGTGGCTGCAAGTATGGAAAGTTCTAGAAAGCTCGTTGGGGACACTCTTTCGATCGTGTTCAAGATTGAGGAAAACCCTAGTCCTGGCCCTGTCATCGGTTCGGGGAATGATTGGCCGCCTTCTTGGCTATCTTCTGAGGACAGGAAGCTTCTGTTTGATTCGACGAGTGCAAATGTTGTCGTGGCGAAAGATGGGTCGGGAAATTATAAGACGATAAACGAAGCCATCAAGGTTGTGCCGCAGAGCAGTGAGACGAGGTTTGTGATCTATGTGAAACAGGGAATCTACAATGAGAATGTGAAGATTGATTCGAGCAGATGGAATGTAATGATATATGGGGATGGGATGGACAAGACAATTGTTTCTGGGAAGCTTAGCAGCGCTACAGGACAAACAACTTTAGACACTGCTACTTTTGGTAATTTTTACATTATTCTTTTAATTATGCATCATCTTCCTCTCTCATTAATTGAAACATAACTCTTTTACGAGACGTACAAAGTAACTAATTGAGAAGTTTTTAGGTGCATGTATGCATGGGTAAGATCTTGCAAAGTGTGGTGACCTTTCTTGTGCCCTCATTTTGTTCATTTGTGCATGATTTAGCTTGCAAAATGCGATCTGAATTTTTTTTTGTATTTCATAATAATCACCACACACTACGTTTATTTAGTGATATCACTAACTAACATATGTTGTGTATTAAAAATAATGAAATGTGAAATAGAATACGAAATGAAATAAGATCTGATCCGTTGGAAATGAGTCATTTGGTAGCATGAAAGTTAGCATGAATGTGGATACATTGAATTATGGTTGTTTTTGGTAGCATTGATTGTCCCATTTCGCCGACCCCATAATAAAGATATAGTGGTAATTTTTTTTTTTTTTTTTTTGCCAAAATTTATTTTAGGAATTTAAGAAACAGAAAAAGAAACTAATTATTTTCGTTGTTAATAAGTTTTTAATGTATAATAGATCAAATTAATCTTTTTAT
Source organism: Caryopteris x clandonensis (assembly GCA_028749325.2). Taxonomy (NCBI): domain Eukaryota; kingdom Viridiplantae; phylum Streptophyta; class Magnoliopsida; order Lamiales; family Lamiaceae; genus Caryopteris; species Caryopteris x clandonensis. The sequence goes on from JAPYKT020000004.1 coordinate 7,461,467, forward strand.
TCCACAAATTTGAATGTAACCCATATATTAAAATAAAATATTATGTTAAAAAATTAGATTATTTGTTGATTAATTATTTGGTTTATACCAAGATTTGCTTGCTACTTTTGAACAAAATAAGAATAAGTATTTGTAGCTATATAGATACTGAAAATTGAGGATGACTCAATTATAGATTTTCAAACTAATAATATACTTTTGATTTGATTAATAAAATTCAGTTTAAAAAATATATTTGTTTTAAAAATACGTATAAAATCGAACACGTTTTAATGATGAAAGTTGATCGAAAATAAATTTAATAATTTAATAAATGTACATATATACAAGAAATTCTTTGACTTGCATTTCTAATTAATAACTTTATTATTCCATAGGCGCTCATGGTGCAGGATTCATAGCTCGTGACATGGGTTTCCAGAACACGGCGGGGCCCAATTCGAACCAAGCCGTGGCCCTAGCCTCAACTGCAGACAAATCCGTCTTCTACAAATGCAGCATCGCCGGATACCAGGATACTCTCTTCACGCAATCCAACCGTCAATTCTACCGCGAATGCTACATCTACGGCACCGTCGACTTCATCTTCGGACTATCTGCGGCGGTGTTCCAGAACTGCACCATCTCGGTCAGGAAGCCGTTGGACGGGCAGATGAACGCGATCACGGCTCAGGGAAAATCCGACCCGCGCTGCCTGTCCGGGTTCTCAATACACAAATGCAACATTGTGGCCGATGAGGATCTGGGTAAGGCGAGAACCTTCTTGGGCCGGCCATGGAAGAATTTCTCGACTACCGTTTTCATGGAGAGCTTTCTGGGCAGCCTGATTGACCCGCAGGGGTGGCTGATGTTTACGTCCGACGTGCCGCCGGATACAATATACTATGGTGAGTACATGAATAAGGGTCCGGGTTCGGGTACGGGCGGCCGGGTTAAATGGAAAGGAGTGAAGGTGAATATGAATGATGCAGAAGCTAAGAATTTTACGGTGAGGGAGTTTATTGGTGGGGATCAATGGATTCCTCAAACGGGTGTTCCTTTCCTACCAGACTTTTGATTTCCTTTTTTTTTTTCCGTAAATTAATTATTTTAAATTTAAGAACAAATGTGATCGGGAGATCTTACCATTTGAGTTAGACGGTTTCGATTAATAAGTGAGTCGTATTAGTATATTTATCTACCTTCATTCTCAAAAAAATGGAATTGTTTGTAGTTTTAACTAGTTTTTTAATCGTGTGATGCAGGGATTTGTATTGCATTCAAAGAACTAAAATAAAATAAAATATATTTATAATAAAATTTTGAGTAAATTAATATTTAAGTATATTTAAAATATTTATTATTTTATTAATACATACATGTAAAATATATATGTTTTAAAAATATATAGTTTCTCCCTTGCAAAATAATGTTTTTTTTGTATAAATTGATAAATTGTATAAAAAATTTAATTATTTAATAAGTTTTTAAATAAATTATTAATTTTTTTAGCTCAAACATACAAATATATAACACACAAATAAATATTTAAATTTAATCCAAATAATCAGCCAATAAATATTTAAATTCAATCCAAATAATTAGGCAAAAAATAATCAGACAAAAAATATTTAATAAATTTATTGTTTCAATCCAAATAGATAAAAAGAAAGATTAAAACAATAAATTTATTTATAGTTTAATAAATTACAAAAATATTTTCAATTTTAGAAACTGAAAGTGAAAATTCCCAATTGTACACTTTTTGGTAATATAAATAGAGTGAGTCTCCTGTGAAACAGTTGCACGTGTGACACGATTTAAGATATTACTTGTTTAACTATGAAGTATCACTATTTTTTAAGGTAACTAATCAGAAATAATACACTTAAAAAAATTAACTAATAAGAGGTAATACACTTAAAAAAATTAGTAAGTTAAACAAGTAATACTTTAAATCGTATCACACGTGCAACCGTTTCACATAAATTTTTGCGATATAAATATTGGGATGGAGGAAGTTATTCGCAATACATACTCTTTCCTCCCTAAAAGAAAAGTGCCATTTTTTTCAATTAATTTGTGGTCTCAACAAAAGTCAAAGGTAGTTATTAATTTGAGATTTCGATAATATTGTTATGACAATTATATTTTCTAATCAAATATTATTGAAAATATGAAACTAACTTATAAATAAAGAAGCAAAAGTAAACTTTTATAACTTAATAAATTATTTTATTTTATTGATCAAAAATAAAAAAATTATACGTTACTCCAATCAAACAATAATAACGTTAAACGTTATTTATGGTGTGTAAAAGGAGTCCTCGTAAAGCCACATTAATGATTTAGAATTATATTATGTATTTGCATCCAATTAATTAGGTATCGCAAGACAAATATATGTGCAAGAATTTCAAATAAAATAAAATATTTATCTTATTTTATGGTATTATTTTTAAAATTCCACATTAACAAATAAAAACAATGCTTAAATACTAAGAATTCTTTGTTTTTTTCTTACAAAAATAAGATTGCAATAAATTAACAAATTACAAATAACACTAAAAATCTCATTACAAATAATCCTAGATTCAAATTTCCAATTAGGAGATTGTTTGTACTACAACAAGAGAAAGATAGAGAATGTGAAATCCAATAAGTTGATCTAACTAAATCTAAATTTTGTAATCATATTAGAATAGGAATTATATGTTACCTGTGTGGTAGTGTCTGCACTTTATAGGATGTGTGATATATAATATATTTTAAAGAATATTGTTATGTTTCTAATTTTTTTCAAATTGTGACACACACCACACAAAAATATCATAAATTATTCAGTAATAGAGAAGATATGACTCTTACTATGCTTGAAAGAAAAGGAAAGACCTCAACCCTCATAAAAGGATATATCATACATGTGGGCACGATAATGGTTTTAAATTAGAATGATGGTTCGCTTTAACTGTTGATTCGATTTTGATTTTTGAGTGGCGGGTAAATAGTTCTAAATTAGTGGTTCTAGACCGTCAGTTCTTTTGATTTCAGTTTCAAACTGGTGGTTCCAGATGTGGAAAATAAAAATAGAGGAAACTAGAACTTTGAAACCAACAGCTCTAATCCCACCCCTCATGGTTCCGAAAACTGAAAATTTTAAAATCGAAATTGAAATTGGTGGAACTATATTTATATCTAATATGCCATGGAGGGAGGTAAAATAATAATAATAAAATAATAATAATAATAATAATAATAATAATAATAATAATAATAATAATAATAATAATAATAATAATAATAATAATAATAATAATAATAATAATACTGGTAATACAGATAGAAACATTGCAATTATGATAGTTGCAGGTTTCACTGGCCAACTAAAAGGTTGGTGGGATAACTATTTGTCCCAAGAACAAAAAGATTCTATTTTTAATTCTATTAAAAATGAGAATAATAATCTAGTTGAAAATGCAGTATATTCACTGGTTCTCACAATTATTGATCATTTTACAGGTAAGTTTACTGATAATGGAGATAATATTAGAACTCTCCTCAGTAATCTTAAATGTAAAACATTGTCTGATTTTAGATGGTACAAAGATACTTTCTTAACTCGTATCTTTGAACTTGCTGACTGTAATAATAGTCATTGGAAAGCCAAATTTATTGATGGCCTTCCTAGTCTTTTTGCTGAAAGAGTTCGCAGAATTCTTAGGCGAAATAAGGTTTCTATACCTTATGAAGAATATACTTATGGTAATTTAATATCAACTTGCGTACAAGAAGGTTTAGCCTTATGTAATGAGTTGAAATTAAATAACCAGATTAGAAAGCAAAATTTGCTTGAGAAAAAACAACTTGGCCAATTTTGTGGTCAATTTGGAATGGAAGTTCCTCATAAGAGGAAAAATCGTCCTTCTAAGGATATTAGAGAAGGAAAACTTTCTAAAAGAAAGAAAAGATATTATTCTGATAGAAAAAGAGAATTGAAAAAATCTAGATCATCTTTTTATAAAAGAAATAAAAAAGAATTTTCTATTATATGTAGAAAATGCAAAAAACCTGGTCATTATGCTAACCAGTGTTGGGCAAAAGATAAGATTAAAGCCCTTGATATTGATAATGATTTAAAAGAAAAAATATGTAAAATTGTTTTAGATTCTGATAATAATAAATCAGAAAATTCAGATACTGAATACTCAGAATCTGATGTTTCCGAAGATCTTCAACTTCTTGATAATGAATCTTTATTATCAGAAAGTGAAGATTGTGAAGCATGTATACAAGGACAACCTTCTATTCGTCCTTTACAAGAAATCAGTAATACTGATAATAATAATGATGAGTTTTATAAACTTATGTCCCAATTTCAAGATCTTAATTTAAGTGTCTTGACTAATGATAATATATTAGAATTTCTTAAAAGGATTAAAGATCTTACTTTAAGAACTAATATTATTGATCAATTGGAAGATATTCCATCTACTAGTAATACTAGTCAAACTGTTTCTCAGAATACTGAGAATTCATACTCCATGTCCGAAGTTAATAAGCTTCTCAGACAGAAGTATGAAAAACAGAATCCTGTTTCTACTCAGGATCTTGTGTATGAGATTGATAATCTTAAAAATGAAATAAAAAATCTTTATAAGATAAATGATAATTTTCATCAAAGACTTTCTTTATTAGAAGGTAATAAAGAAAAAGAGAATGATAATATTCTTGATGATTCTATTGAGCATTTTATGCCATTAGAAAAAAATTATCTTTCTACTATTTCTATGATGATATCTCAAAAGTGGTATACTAAAATCACTCTTATAATTAAAAATCATAAAATGAATTTTATTGCCATGATTGATAGTGGTGCTGATTTAAATGTCATACAGGAAGGATTAATTCCTACTAGATATTTTCATAAAACCACTCATTCACTTTCACATGCTGGAGGTGAACGTCTTGATATTAGTTTTAAGATTCCAAAAGCATATATTTGCAAAGAGAATTGTTGTATTTCAACAAGTTTTCTTCTTGCTAAAGATATTTCAAGCCAACTTATATTAGGCTTACATTTTATTTATAAAATTTATCCATTAACTATTGTTAATGAAAAAGGGTTAACTGGAACTTTTGAAGGAAAACTCATAACTTTTGATTTTATTACAAAACTTGTTCATAAAGTTCTTAATGAACTACAAGAACAGATTGAAAGAAAAACCTTTCAAATAAATTCTTTAAAAGAAGAAGTGAGTTTTCTTACTATTGAAGAAAAACTCAAAAATCCTAAATTACAGGAAAAAATAAAACTTATTAATAATAAGTTTTCTGTTGATATTTGTAATGATTTACCAAATGCTTTTTGGGATAGAAAAAAGCATATAATTTCTCTTCCTTATGAAGAAGATTTTAAAGAAAAGGATATTCCTACCAAGGCAAGACCTTGTCAAATGAACTCTGAATATTTAGAGTTATGTAAAAAAGAGATTGAATCTCTTTTACAAAAGAAGTTAATAACTTCTTCAAAATCTCCTTGGTCATGCACTGCATTTTATGTTAATAAACATTCTGAGCAGGAACGAGGAGTTCCTAGGCTTGTTATTAATTATAAGCCATTAAATAAAGTTTTAAAATGGATTAGACATCCTATTCCTAACAAGAAGGATCTTCTTGATAGGCTAGTCAATGCATTAGTCTTTTCTAAATTTGATTTAAAATCTGGATTTTGGCAGATTCAAATAAATGAATCTGACAGATATAAAACTGCATTCAATGTTCCATTTGGACATTATGAATGGACAGTTATGCCATTTGGATTAAAAAATGCTCCTTCAGAATTTCAACAAATTATGAATGACACTTTTAATCCATTTAGCAATTTTATTATTGTTTATATTGATGATATTCTTGTCTTTTCTAAAGACATTGAAACCCATTTTAAACATTTAAATATGTTTAAAGAAATTGTCATTAAAAATGGCCTTGTAATTTCAAAGCCAAAGATGATTTTATTTCAATCTAGTATTAGATTTCTTGGTCACATTATTGACAAAGGAAATATTATTCCCATTCAAAGAAGTATTGAATTTGGTAATAAATTTCCAGATATTATTACTGATAAAACCCAATTACAGAGATTTTTAGGAAGTTTAAATTATATTTCTTCCTATATAAAAAATCTTAATGAAGATACTGCTATCTTATATGATAGATTAAAAAAGAATCCTAAACCTTGGAATGAAAATCATACCAAGGCTGTAAAAAGGATTAAGGAAAATGTTAAAAACCTTCCATGTCTTATGTTAGCAAATCCCTTATGGGAAAAAATAGTTGAAACCGATGCTTCTGATATTGGTTATGGAGGAATCCTTAAACAGGTTGATCCCCATAAAAAACAAGAATATCTTGTTCGGTTTTATTCCGGGAAATGGAATAATTCTCAGAAAAATTATTCAACAGTGGCTAAAGAAATTCTTGCCATTGTTAAATGTGTATTAAAATTTCAGGATGATTTATATAATCAGAAATTTATAATTAAAACTGATTGTAATTCTGCAAAATTCATGTTTCAAAAAGATTTTAAACATGATGTTTCAAAGCAGATGTTCGCCAGATGGCAATCTCATCTTGCTCCATTTGATTTTGATATTATATATAAAAAAGGCATTGATAATTATTTGCCTGATTTTTTAACTCGTGAATATTTGCGGGAATGCGTCTTCCTCTCATAGAGGAAGAGGATATCAACCACCTGGAAGAGGTGATCTTTCCTCTTATAGAGAAAGAGGAGGAAGGGGTTATAACCCTCAATCCAGGACAATTGTGCAATATGACAAACAAAAGCTGGTTGCCCAAAATAGTAGAATTGAATAAATAAATAAATAAATAAACCAAGAAAAAATATATTACTCTCATCATTCTTTTTTTTTTTTTGTTAAAGATTGTGGGAAGGGAGAAAGTGATGGGAATAGATTTCAAGTGCTGGTCTTAAATTGAGTGAGAAATACTTAATATTATATATTCTTATTATTCATATTTAAATTTAAATCTTATAGTATCAATTATATATATATATATCCGCTCGAAATGTACGCCGTATCTATAGAAGTTGAAACTATACAATTTCGCCACAGTTATGGGCTTTATACATAGAATTCAGTACATTAGCCCAATATATTGTTTAATTAAGCCCACTATGCATGAGAGAGAGAGAGAGAGAGAGAGAGAGAGAGAGAGAGAGATGTATTTTAAATGTTGAGCAATAAATAGATGCTGAGTTGGGTACAGGATTATTACAGAATTATGGCAAAGCACATTTATTATTAATTGCTGCTCTTATCATAAGGTGCTAATTCTCTTCAATGAATATCTGCATTGCTTTGCACACTACTTCTTCCTTCTAAATGCACTGATGGATCTGATGCTTCAAAAATAAAACAACCAAGAGTGACGACGAGTACGAAAACCTAACCATGATTTATTATTATTTTACGGGTCTCGTTGCTACAACAAAATATATTTTATTTTGTATTTGTACTCGATTATTCACTCAAGATAGCATTTACAAGAGTTTGTGGATTTGAACATGCAACTGAGGAAGCTAGAAACATTGTGGCTGCAAGTATGGAAAGTTCTAGAAAGCTCGTTGGGGACACTCTTTCGATCGTGTACAAGATTGAGGAAAACCCAAGTCCTAGCCCTGTCCTCGGTTCGGGGAAAGTTAGCATGAATGTGGATACATTGAATTATGGTTGTTTTTTGTAGCATTGATTGGTAGCATGAAAGTTAGTTGAATGTTTGATACATTGAAGTATGGTTTTTTTTGGTAGCATTGATTGTCCCATTTCGCCGACCCCATAATAAAGATATAGTGGTAAATTTTTTTATTTTTTTGCCAAAATTTATTTTAGGAATTTAAGAAACAGAAAAAAACTAATTATTTTCGTTGTTAATAAGTTTTTAATGTATAATAGATCAAATTAAATGTTTTTATTCCACAAATTTGAATATAACCCATATATTAAAACAAAATATTATGTTAAAAATTAGATTATTTGTTGATTAATTATTTGGTTTATACCAAGATTTGCTTGCTTCTTTTGAAAAAATTAAGAATAAGTATATGTAGCTATATAGATACTGAAAATTGAGGATGACTCAATTATAGATTTTCAAACTGATAATATACTTTTGATTTGATTAATAAAATTCAGTTTAAAAAATATATTTGTTTTAAAGATACGTATAAAATCGAACACGTTTTTAATGATGAATGTTGATCGAAAATAAATTTAATAATTTAATAAATGCACATATATACAAGAAATTCTTTGACTTGCATTTCTAATTAAGAACTTTATTATTCCATAGGCGCTCATGGTGCAGGATTCATAGCTCGTGACATGGGTTTCCAGAACACGGCGGGGCCCAATTCGAACCAAGCCGTGGCCCTAGCCTCATCTGCAGACAAATCCGTCTTCTACAAATGCAGCATCGCCGGATACCAGGATACTCTCTTCACGCAATCCAACCGTCAATTCTACCGCGAATGCTACATCTACGGCACCGTCGACTTCATCTTCGGACTATCTGCGGCGGTGTTCCAGAACTGCACCATCTCGGTCAGGAAGCCGTTGGACGGGCAGGTGAACGCGATCACGGCTCAGGGAAAATCCGACCCGCGCTGCCTGTCCGGGTTCTCAATACACAAATGCAACATTGTGGCCGATGAGGATCTGGGTAAGGCGAGAACCTTCTTGGGCCGGCCATGGAAGAATTTCTCGACTACCGTTTTCATGGAGAGCTTTCTGGGCAGCCTGATTGACCCGCAGGGGTGGCTGATGTTTACGTCCGACGTGCCGCCGGATACAATATACTATGGTGAGTACATGAATAAGGGTCCGGGTTCGGGTACGGGCGGCCGGGTTAAATGGAAAGGAGTGAAGGTGAATATGAATGATGCAGAAGCTAAGAATTTTACGGTGAGGGAGTTTATTGGTGGGGATCAATGGATTCCTCAAACGGGTGTTCCTTTCCTACCAGACTTTTGATTTCCTTTTTTTTTTTCCGTAAATTAATTATTTTAAATTTAAGAACAAATGTGATCGGGAGATCTTACCATTTGAGTTAGACGGTTTCGATTAATAAGTGAGTCGTATTAGTATATTTATCTACCTTCATTCTCAAAAAAATGGAATTGTTTGTAGTTTTAACTAGTTTTTTTAATCGTGTGATGTATTTGTATTGCATTCAAAGAACTAAAATAAAATAAAATATATTTATAATAAAATTTTGAGTAAATTAATATTTAAGTATATTTAAAATATTTATTATTTTATTAGTACATACATGTAAAATATATGTGCAAGAATTTCAAATAAAATAAAATACTTATCTTATTTTATGGTATTATTTTTAAAATTCTACATTATTGTTTTTTCTTACAAAAATAAGATTGCAATAAATTAACAAATTACAAATAACACTAAAAATCTCATTACAAATAATCCTAGATTCAAATTTCCAATTAGGTGATTGTTTGTACTACAACAAGAGAAAGATAGAGAATGTGAAATCCAATAAGTTGATCTAACTAAATCTAAATTTTGTAATCATATTAGAGTATTGAGTTATATGTTACCTGTGTGGTAGTGTCTGCACTCTATAGGATGTGTGATATATAATATATTTTAAAGAATATTGTTATGTTTCTAATTTTTTTTCAAATTGTTACACACACCACACAAAAATATCATAAATTATTAAAATAATAGAGAAGATGTGACTCTTACTATGCTTGAAAGAAAAGGAAAGACCTCAACCCTCATAAAAGGATATATCATACATTGGCCACGATAATGGTTTTAAATTAGAATGATGGTTCGCTTTAACTGTTGATTCAGTTTTGATTATTGAGTGGCGGGTAAATAGTTCTAAACTAGTGGTTCTAGACCGTCAGTTCTTTTGATTTCAGTTTCAAACTGGTGGTTCCAGATGTGGAAAATAAAAATAAAGGAAACTAGAACTTTGAAACCAACAGCTCTAATCCCACCCCTCATGGTTCCGAAAACTGAAAATTTTAAAATCGAAATTGAAATTGGTGGAACTATATTTATATCTAATATGCCATGGAGGGAGGTAAAATAAAATAATAATAATAATAATAATAATAATAATAATAATAATAATAATAATAATAATAATTCTTTGTTTTTTTCTTACAAAAATAAGATTGCAATAAATTAACAAATTACAAATAACACTAAAAATCTCATTACAAATAATCCTAGATTCAAATTTCCAATTAGGTGATTGTTTGTACTACAACAAGAGAAAGATAGAGAATGTGAAATCCAATAAGTTGATCTAACTAAATCTAAATTTTGTAATCATATTAGAATATGAGTTATATGTTACCTGTGTGGTAGTGTCTGCACTCTATAGGATGTGTGATATATAATATATTTTAAAGAATATTGTTATGTTTCTAATTTTTTTTCAAATTGTTACACACACCACACAAAAATATCATAAATTATTAAAATAATAGAGAAGATGTGACTCTTACTATGCTTGAAAGAAAAGGAAAGACCTCAACCCTCATAAAAGGATATATCATACATTGGGCACGATAATGGTTTTAAATTAGAATGATGGTTTGCTTTAACTGTTGATTCAGTTTTGATTATTGAGTGGCGGGTAAATAGTTCTAAACTAGTGGTTCTAGACCGTCAGTTCTTTGAGTTTCAATTTCAAACTGGCGGTTCCAGATGTGGAAAATAAAAATAGAGGTGATAAGGTAATTATTGTCAATATTATTCAAAAATTCTAATTAATTTATTATTGATTGCAGATTTAAAAGAGATTTTGGAGATATTCTTGGAAGAAGATCACGGTTGAACGAGTAGAGAAACGAAAGGGAAGTCATGGCTAAAAATAAGGAGAATCAAGAGTAAATCTGGGAACAAATCTTTGAAAGATATGATAAATATATAAAATATGCATATCCAGGCCATATATACAAAGATATGCATATCACAACCAAGATATGAGAAGATACCGGCAGATTTCGTGGAGGACATGAGAGACTATAAATACAACCTCAAGCTGTAGAGAATGCAACTCTCCAAGATTATTCAATTACCATCATATGGGCAGGAGACATAAAGAGGCTGATGAGTGTGCTGTTATATTCGTAAGAATACAACAGACTGGGAAGAACTCAAGGGCGAACCAAAGGCGAACCTCGCAGAGTCTGGATTACTTTGGAAATTCACCACACGTTGATTTCGGGAGATCTCAACTCAGATAAAATGGGAGTTTGTATTCAAATTCATCTAGGGGACTAGATGGTCAAGTAAGTGTTTTATAAGATTTAGTTACACGAGTAGACAAGTATTTAGGGGGAGCCAAATACGTGTAAGTTCTACTGTAACATTTGTGGGAACAAATATGTCTTCTAATAAAATTACTTGAGAGGAAGAAGGGATTTCTTCCTCGCTTAAAATCAAACTTTATTTTAAGCTTCCGCATGTTCATTTACAGTTTGAACTACTGTTGAACACATACACACGCGCACATATTCTGATCTAACAATTGGCACCAGAGCAGGTTCCAATTTTTTTTTTTAAACAGGTAGATCCAGGGACAGACAGATGAGTTCACATGAAGGGACCACACTACGCCCACCCTCGCTTGATGGACAAAACTATTCGTTCTGAAAATCAATGATGTTTATCTATCTAAGATCCAAACGATGTGGAGAAGCAATCCAAACAAAGTGGACGTGGCCTAAGATGCAGGATGGAACAGATATAACTAAGGTTGTAGACAAACCAAGAGCACTATAGACGGAGGACGAAAAGTTGCCGAAGAGGCAAACTACATAGCATTGTATGCTATTCTTGTTTCGGTTGATGTCATGAGACACAAGTTGATTATACACTGCCAAACCGCTAAAGATGCTTGGGATGCTCTACAAAAACAATTTGAAGGAAATGAGTCCGTAAGAAAATCAAAGTTACAAAGATTGGCCACACTATTTGATGGAATACAAATAAATGAAGATGAAAACATTGAGATGTACTTGGCTAGGTTTAGTGACATTGTAAATCAATGTTACACCCTCGGTGATGCTATCAAAGAAGATGTTCAAATCATGAAAATCATTAGAACACTAGCTCCTAGATTCAGAGAAAAAATCACAGTTCTAGAATCATTCATGAGAGTCACACCGATGACATTAGATGACTTGATGGGAGAGTTAAGGACGTTTGAGTGGAACAATCACATGGACACACCTAAAAACAAATGGATAGCCTTAAAGACGGAGACAACAACTGAACAATTCAAGGATGATGTAACAGTAGTTGCTGATAAAATTGCACTTCTCACGAAAAATTACAGCAAGCTTGTGAAAAAATACAATCAGAGGCACCAGTTCAACAAAAGTCCGCACTCTAGAGAGAACATCAGAAAAAGTGGTAACAAATCCTCGAATACTAGGCAGGTAAATCGGAAGGACTCTGAACAATGTAGAGAGCGTAGTGGATATGGACACTATCAAGCAGAATGTCCAAATTTTCTAAGAAAGACCAAAGCACTAAAAGCCACCTGGAGTGAATCTGAATCTGAAGGAGAAGAAGAAACTGACGAACAAGAGATAGAATACCCCAGTAACCTTACCATCTATACATCATCAAAGGACCTGTGATGTCTCACATCTGCTGTTCGAACTAATGAAGAACTAGAGTACACTGAGGAACCCGATTTTGACGATCCAACTCTGGAAGATCTAGAGAAATTGTTTCTAGACTATCTACCAGATGTACCACATTGGAGAATCAAGTAAGGGAATACAAAAGTAAAGGCGCATTAAGCATGAAAAATCAGGAACTCACTCAAGTGAAACATGAACTGCACATCACTAGGGAAATAAATGAAAGATTGAGAGATGAATTGATTATGTCCCAAAAGAATGTGAGGAATCTTGAACATCAGGTCCAACTTTACGAGACGAAAATTGAGTCACTTAAAGCCAACTCTGAAACAGCCCGGACAACTACAACAAGCAATCACCAGGTAAACTCTTCCCTTACAAATGAACTAACAAATTAATTTTCAAATTTGCAGGATAAGGATCATTAGTTAGCAGAGATACGAGCTGAGCTGGACAAAGCAGTGCGAACCATACAAGGACTGAACAAAGGAAAAGCTAAATTTGACGAAATCCTGGCATATGGAAGACCACAAAACATTAAAATAGGAATAGGATATATTGGAGAAAGAACATCGGGATCAACAGTCTTTGTACCAGCTACAATTCCGCTCGAAATGTACGACGTATCTATAGAAGTTGAAACTATACAATTTCGCCACAGTTATGAGCTTTATACATAGAATTCAATACATTAGCCCAATATATTGTTTAATTAAGCCCACTATGCATGAGAGGGAGGGAGGGAGAGAGAGAGAGAGAGAGAGAGAGAGAGAGAGAGAGAGAGAGAGAGATGTATTTTAAATGTTGAGCAATAAATAGATGCTGAGTTGGGTACAGGATTATTACAGAATTATGGCAAAGCACATTTATTATTAATTGCTGCTCTTATCATAAGGTGCTAATTCTCTTCAATGAATATCTGCATTGCTTTGCACACTACTTCTTCCTTCTAAATGCACTGTTGGATCTGATGCTTCAAAAATCCAACAACCAAGAGGGACGACGAGTAAGAAAACCTAACCATGATTTATTATTATTTTACGGGTCTCGTTGCTATAACAAAATATATTTTATTTTGTATTTATATTCGATTATTCACTCAAGATAGCATTTACATGAGTTTGTGGATGAGTTTATTGATTCAACTACCTCATTGAGTAGTAGAGTAGGTTTCAACTTCTTGAAATTGGTACTTTCAATCTTGTAAGTTTCATTTCTATTTTAATGTGGACTATAATTGCTAATTTTTTAATATATATTTGTTATACATCATTTGGGATCCTTTATTTTAACTTGTTAACTTAGAAATCTATGATTTAAGGTGTAGATATGTTGGTGTAGTCGAGTTTTTAATTTTTTGGTTCGTTTTTTTTGCCAGAATTGAAGTATAAGAAAATCTAAGATAATTATGACAATTATTTATTACCTTATTCTGAATTTATATTTAAAAGAAAAAAAAAGTCCTAGGACTGTAAAACAACCAATCGAGCCGATCCATTACCCTCCAAATTTGTTTCATTATATATCCAACCTTACATCATTTAGAGCTTGTTTGATTTTTGTGAATGAATTTCAATTGAGTGAGTACAAGTTGTGCTAGAATAATTAAATATTTTATTTTATTTTATTTTAATTTATCGAGTTTGAGCTCGTGTTGAAACTCAATATTTATGAAGTCGAGCTCAAATAATAGCCTCAAGTAGATCCGATCGAGTAATTTTAGCTACTTCGATTCTAACAGGACTTTGATCAAAGAGTGATGGAAACAGACAAAGTTGAAGCTAAAAGTCATGGAAGAATCACGAGCAGCATTGACAAGAAGGTTCAGTCCCTTACAACCTCCATTAATGGAGAGCTTCCATCAATTTTCAAAGTGCACCAAGGCCTCAGAAGAAGCAACCCTCAATCCTACACCCCAATGCTCATCTCCATTGGCCCTTATCACCATGCAAACCCTAACTTCCTCCAAATGGAACACCTCAAGCTCTCCTACCTGAATTATTTCCTGGCCAGACGGGACGAAATGAGCGTCGAGAGGTACGTGGCAGCCCTCCAAGAATCCAAGCATAAGGCTCTCACCTGCTATGACCAAATCGGGCCCAATGTAGACGATGATTCGTTCGTAGAAACGATGCTTCTTGATGGATGCTTTGTGGTCGAGTTTGTTCGAAGGTACTGTTTGATTTTGAAGTTTGAAAACTTCAAAATAACTTCCAACCCAACTTAAATATCATATTAAATATTTTGTAACGCCCCGCTTATTATCATAGTTTTTCTTTAATCATTTTGACATACGTACAATTTCCACCTGGTACTATAAATAGGGGCATCCTAGGGGTTTAGTACTAGGCACACATTCATGCACACACTCCCAGCACACTCCCAGATCCTAGGGGTTTTGTTTCTCTTCTTTTACATAGTATGATTTTATTAGTCTTCTTGTGATTGTACTCGTAGTAGAAGGCGTTGATAAGCCATCACGGTCTTAGGAAAATGTCAAATAACGTGACTCCTACATAGACCAACCGTTCTAATTTCTCTATCTCTTTATATGCATTTCAGTTTTATAATTGTAGCTTATGTTATTTTGTATTTTCTTATGATCTTATCGTTTATATGCTCTAGTATATTTTATGATTTGTGTAACAAAAGTACTATTCAAAATTCCCAAATTTCCTCAACAGATACTCTGAACTCGAACATGGTCATGAGCTTCGTGATCATGATGATCCTATATTCGGCGTGGACTGGATGCGAATCCAGGTGTGTCGGGATCTCATGCTGCTCGAAAATCAGCTGCCGTTTTTCGTGCTGTTAGAGCTCTATGATCTGAATGAGGTTGGTGATGGAAAGGAGACCTTTGTCAATCTTGCAATGCTGGTTTTCTCAGACATGTTTCCAAAACTGTGCCCAGCTTCGATATTTTCGACTGAAATCAAGGAGGGAGGAATCAAGCATTTGCTTCACTTGGTGCACGTTCTGTGCCGACCTCTCTCGTGTGATTTGAAGAGCTTGGAAGGAAATTGCATTGGTGGGAATGAGGTGATGGAGCCAATGCATTGTGTTAAGGAGTTGGAAGAAGCTGGGATTACTTTCGGAAAGATTGGAAAAGTTTATGCAGGGATTGATTCTTTGGATGCTGATAGCATTGATGATAGAGTGAGCTTGTTTGATATAAAGTTCAACAATGGTTTGATGGAAATCCCTTCTCTCAAGGTAAGAAACACATTGATTCATATGCTTTTGCATGTGATATCTCCTTAATTTGTACCTTCTCATGTTTGAATCTTGTGTTTTATTTAAACAATATTTTCCTTTACATATAATGTACATTAATGAAAGAAAATACGAGATTTACGTGTCATAGAGGATATTGGTTTAGACTTTAATAACTCATTTCACCCACCTACTAAAGTGTAAGGTATAGAAATAGTTTCTTAGGACATAAATTTGTACTTTATATTTGACAAGGGTGTATAACTTCTAGTTTTGGTGGTTCAAGTTGGGTGGAATTACATGGTATTTGTTGATGTTGTCAAAATTTTGATAGTACAAGTGAAATATATGGGACAGTCTAGGTTTTAATGGTCCATATTAATATTGCTAGAGATTTAATTTTATTTGGTACAAACTGGTGTAAGTATTAATTTCAAAAATGTAAAGTTTTATGTGAAAAAATATCGTACCTAATGGTAACAAATAAGGTTTTTTATCGTTCTACGATGGGTTGATGGAAATCCCTTCTCTCAATGTAAGAAAACCTTGATTCATATGTTTTACATATGATATCTCCTCAATCTGTCTCTTATTTGTTTCAATCTCGTGTTTTATTTTATCAATTTTTTACAATGGATGAATGGATAGAAAGGTATTATCAGTCTTTGAATTAAAGTTATAGAGCTTTGAGATGAAACCCTAAATGCAGTCACTTGTTAATGAACTTTTTTAGCTATTAGATCTTAAGTTTTACTCTTTTTTAGGCAGAGTTGTTTGTTTTTACAAGTCTACCCTTCTTGTTCGGTGGTTCAAGTTAAGGTGGAATTTCATGGTAATTTATAGAATCGAAATAGGTTAGAAGAGTCTAAATGTTGATGGTAGAAGATGAAGTAGGTGGAACGATTTGAGTTTTAATTCTACATGTTAGCATTGGTAGAACGATTTAAGTTTTGATCGTACAATTTAGTATAAGTGGTTAATTCAAAAAAGTTACACATTTTAGAGGAAAAAATATCTTACCTGGTGGGCTAAAAATAAAAAGTTTGGGACTACCGTCCCTCTTGACCTCTTCCCCAATCTCTTGGCTAGATGACAGTAATTTTTCGTTGTTGTGTAGGTAGAGGACTCAACGGACACATTCTTTCGAAACCTCATAGCGTACGAGCAGCACTCGTCCGATATGAGGCCGAAGTACTTCACAGACTATGCGGTTTTCATGGATCAACTGATAAACACAGATCAAGACGTGAATGTCCTTGCGCGCAACGGGATAATAGTGAACTTGCTCGGAGACGATGGTGAAGTCGCCACCCTGTTCAACAAGCTAGGAGACGGGGTGATCACGAGTTCGAATTTCTACTACATGGGAACATGTAGCAAGGTGAATCAGCACTGTGGCAAGATTTGGAATGTGGTGATGGCTAAACTGAGGCATGACTATTTCAATAGCCCCTGGGCAACTGCCTCCACCATTGCTGCTATTCTCCTGCTTATACTTACAGTTATACAGACCATTGCTTCTGTTATACCTTTGTACTCCTAGCTGCTTTTGTTGTACCTACCTACATTGTTTATTACATGTCCTATGTTGGATTATGTTTCACTTTATCATTGTTTTGCATTTATCACATTTCTTTCCCTTTTGAATTCGTCCTACGTTGTGTGAACAATAGAAATCAGATGATTCAGTTGCCGTGTGAATTAGTGAATAAGCGTTTTTATGCCAAGTTTGATGTTTAAAGTGAATATTACACGTTTGTTCATTTTGTAGTCATGTTTATCCTATTTCAAAGTTTAAACGGATAAGAATGAAGAAGAAATAAACAATAATGAAAGAATAAACGAAGAAAAAAGAATCTGCAAAATGTAGAGGAATGCATACGGCTCGATCTGAATGCAAAACATTAAAAAGGGTCTAACGCTTGATCGAGCATTTGAGCGCTCGATCAAGCGAGATGGGAGGCAAAAGAACAGAAAAGTTTCAAAGTTTTCATTCTTTTTACCTTTTGTTTATTTTTGTTTATTAGATATAATGAGAGACATATTTTATGTGAGTTTTGTTTCAATTATATAGTTAAACATTATGTACTTTTAGGGCATGTCGTGGGCAATTTGATAATTATATTGAATCTTTGATTTGAATTTAAGTTTTTATTTGTATTTATTATTCATATGAATTGGGTTTGTATTGTCTTGTTTAATTATTTGATGGTAATTGAACATGTTTGATACATTAATTGTGTGATTGTCTTATATGAAGAAGATTGAACTTAGATTTGATCAATTTAACAATATAGTTGAAAGAGTTAAAAACATAACCCTAAGGTTCGATTTTCTTTGCTTGTTGGTTAATTATTTTCTAGTATAATTCTAAGTTAATTAATTATCCACTAAGTGTTCATTAATCTAGATAAAGTAAATATAACAATGATAATTAGTATTGAACCTTATGAAATATATATTAATAACTACTTTATACACTTGTGTAATCATATACGATTTTAATTCTTAAACATATTATATATTTTTCAACAAATATATATATATATATATATATATAATCAAGGTCATTCACATCAAAACACATGTCTTTAAATGAGAAATTTATAGTTTTTTTTTTATTAGCTAATATATTGGTTGAAGATAATAAGAGAGAACAATATCACTTTATAATCTTCTAAGGCTACTAATTCTCTCCTCAGAGCTTCAATCATCTCTGCAAGAAATAATAGTAGTAAAAATTCCTATAACTCAATAAAACCAGAATATTCCTCGATCCTAATTAACTTCATCTGCAGCACCATAATCGCCTATACAGAGATGGATGCAGTTTTTCCTAATACCATTATTCCAAACTACCCAGAAAAGTCAAGTTTCATCACACTTCCTTCCGATCATCGGATTCCCTCACTCGTCACCGGTGAGCCGTGTGAGGCACAGGATAAGACATTGGACCCATGTTCATTGGAGCACCAGGGACCATTGGAACTGGAGTTCCAACCCCATAGGCTAAGTGTGGTGGCGGCGGAAGATTTACCGGCGTCCCGACAGCGGAGACTAAGGGCCCACCTATCGGTTGTCCCATTGTTGGTGCTCCATACATGCTGACCCCACCAGGGACTCCCATTGGTTGTTTGTTTGATTTGCTAGGAGGACCTCCGGGTGCGGAGCCGTTTGTAGTTTGGCCGGTGATTGGGCCTTGCGGCACGGAGACATCGCCGTTGTTGACGCTCGTGATGTCATGAATGCTCGAACGTCTTCGGTCTTTGTTCATCGAGTTGAGTCTGATGAAATACTTTTGGGCATGGCTAGCCACTTGGGTGGGTGTTCGGGTCACCACAAAGTTTCGAGAGATGCTTCTCCAATCGCCTTTTCCATATTTGTCCAAGCCGAGAAGAAACAATCTGTTTGTTGAAACCAGGAAAAGTTAATTGAAATTTTCTTCAACGAAATAAGATCGAGTCTAGTGTTTAGCGTGGTTGCAACATATGCAGGTCCAGGACTTCTCAGGTGCAGGAACATAAAACTTGAAGCTCCATAAACAGAGGCAGAGTCCACAATGTCACTACTTATTACCCAGTTATCACTAAATAATGCCTTACTGATTTATCGATAAGCAATGCCGAACAACCCTAACTTGTCCATCTTTCATTCATTGGCAAAGAAACTTCTGTGCACACACTCACAGACTCACTCTCACACTAAACAACTATATAACAATGGGTATTGAAGTGCTTCCAAGGTATTAGTTACACTAGGCATCACAAAAGCACTAACAAGCAATTGGAAAGGCCTTCGTATTCGTTCAGAGTAGGAAGTTGGTTGTAGCAGATTCAAGTTCATTAAAGTAAATTTCAATATCACTAAGTTACCTAAAACATGATTTGTATTTTAGCTACAACTTTTATCCAAAAGAATACATCAAGAATATCCGAATAAGCCATGAGTCTTGAGAAAATATCCGTGAGAAAAACTCTCTGTAGCTTAGGACCACTAATTCTCAAACTAGGAGACAAAATGTTACTTTGGACAAATGGATATGAAACGTTTTCCGCTGATACATTATTTCAAAAGAACAAACATCAACTTCTATTTGCATAGTCTAAGGGTGTTCTTGAATTGGCAGAGAGAGGATGAGCGTGGAAAAATAACCAATATGCCAGCAATCAGGTCTCGTTTTCCAATTTCATGGCTCACACCAAAACATGAAAAAAGAAACACAAAGAAGCAAAAACACGTTTCAGATACAATTCCACCTACTAAAACAATTTTTATGTTTTTAAAGATCATGGAAGCTTACATAAAGTTTTGGCATGTAGACCAGTAAAACCGATAACTTGAGCAGCATGACAGCTAACATAAAAACAACATAAGACCAGATTTTTTCAGAAGGCAGGAAATTATACAAACAGCTTTAAAGGAAGTAATCAATTTCCTTTCCCATTCTAGAACAAATATCTATTCATCATCTACCGTGACTAATCCAAAACACGTATCACTTCAACTTGGAATGGTTCTAATAAACTGAGTAAACACACACAAAGTGAAAAGAAGTGCAGAATTCACACCACAAGGTAATTGGCTCAAACTGGCATGTTGTACATATTAAATCTTAAAGGGCCTACAGCATTCCAGATAAGCACATTAATTATATGTTCTATTGAGGGCACAAAAAGTAACTAAAATATCTATTTGAAGAAAGTAATGATTAACCTGTGTTCATCCTCTGTCCAAGCAATCCCTTTGCGCCGCTCCTGATCCGACCTGGAAGACTTGCCTCCGTGATTGGACTCGCTGTTCGAATGCCCGAAATTGCCGCCTTTTTTACCATTTCCATCATCACCAGTAAGGCTTGTTGAGCCATCTGAAGAAGAATTATAAGAAGGCACCTGAACAAAACCGGATTCTATCCGATTCACATCATCAACTAAAAGTTCGTAGTGAAGCTTAACCTCTTCCACAGATTTTCCAGGGACATCAGCTGCAATTTTCTCCCATCTATCAGAAGAATCCTCAGTATAAGTAGCTATGGCTTTCTCAAATTGCTTATCCTCCTCCCTACTCCACACAGAGCTACTTGATTCAACAGCAGGCATCTGGGCTCGTTCGAAATCAGTATGAGGTGTAGGCTAACTTGAAAGAATAGAATTTTCCTAAGCAATCCCAATCAAAGGAAATCAATAGTTCAGAATCTTAGAAGTTGGGATCTGGATTAGACGAGCAACTGCGATAAATATCAACAAGAAACAGAGGAGCAAAGGTGATGCTGATGGAAATGGATGGTGGTTTGCCTTGCAATTTCAAGAACTGGACTGTTGTGAAATGCTGACCCTATTGATGAGAAAAAAGGCAGTATTGGTTAGAGCATGAGAAATATCTGAAAATCATAAAAACCCATCATTAAAAGAAATGCAATAAATATAGCATTGAGGAACAGAAAAAGATGGGAAAAAAGAAAGAGTGAATTGGTGACGGTGAATTCAATAGGATAGTAATTAGGGCAGTGTGTGTGTGTGTGTGAAAAAGACCACCCTTGGTACCAAACAAGAAAACCCCAGAATTCTAAAATGGATAAAAACAGCATTCAAATTGCCATCACTCATCCCTACAAATTTCCAATAGCCAGGCACCCATATTTTTGATAGCAGCTGTTTTGACAGCGCAGGCCCACCATAAGAAAGATGATTTTTTACCTAACTTTTACAGTCCAATTCTGAGGCTGCCCTTCTCCCTCTTTGTTCTCTTCTGCCCAGTCACCACACACTCGAAAGTCTCAAAACAACACACACGCGCGGGGGAGAGAGAGACTGAGAAAATGAAGGATTAAGGAAAACCCAAATTAAGATTTTCAACTTTAAAGGGCTAAGTTATCAAATTAATTAAAGGAATTCAGGGAAAAAACTGAACCCATGTAGCATTATTTGCATTTAACGATTCATATAATGGAGAAATCCCAAATCAATGATTCCCATTTCCTACCAACCCTCAATTACACACCAAAAGAAAGAGACAATCAAGAGACGTACAATCTGTCAAAAGAACCATACTTAAAAGGATTACAACCTTTTCACTGATTTTAACTTTGTAACCATCGTTCCACAGTGTACCAGAGCTACCAAAGATGACTACAAATTAAAAATAATGGAGTTTGTATGTTTATACATAGCAGTAACCAGACAACAAACCTATGGCTCTTCCTTTTCTTTATATTTCTCCCCCTTCAACTGGATTTCTTTTCTATAAACAATTCAAGAACAGAGTTCCAGAATATTAAATACATAGGGTAGTCCTGTAGTTGTTCAAGCCTCACCGATTAATTAGTAATTGTACAAACAGTACTCATAATTTAGGGGGGAGATATAATTATGTGAATATAATTTGATGTTTGCAGTACTTTAATTAAAATTATTATATTATTTTCTAAGTGTTTTTTATTATTATCAATATTATTCCCATATAATAAAATATTTTATTATTTTATTGATAAAGCATATAAAAAGTATTATTATTTTTATAATTAATTAATTAATTGTATTAAAAATTAAATTATTCAATAAAGCTTAAAATTATTAGTTAATATATATCTACAAGTCAAAGTCAAAATGGGTATAAATTCAAATTTAATATAAATAATTAACTAAAAATATTGATATAATAAATATATATTATATTAAAATTCATAAAAATAATTAATTTAATATATTATACAAAAGACAGCGTAAAAATGAAAAGAGCAGTGGTATTTTAATAAATTAGAAAATATATATATATTTTTAAATTCTACTAATTATAATATAATGTTTTGTTTGGAAGAAAAAATTAAAATGAATAAACAATTAGTATTATGAAATTAGGATAGATAATAGTGTAGCATGACGTAAAGTTGTGTGATTGAAGTCAGAATCAGGAAGTATCTAGGGATTATAAATTTTATATTCTATGCAATCCTCACTACCTTCCTACTTTTATTATCTCAATGCTAATACTTTTTTTTATTAAATTAAAAAAAGTTATTTTTATTTTTTGTGATATCTTTGGGGCAAAAGGCGAAATCCCTCGCTCCCAGGGCCTCCACTCTCCGGTCCGACAGAGATTGGTGGAGGAATTAAATCATGGTAACTCAGCGGCCCATTAGGTGGGAGGAACAGTGTCTAGTGCCCACAAGGAGCTATCCCCCACATTGGAGGGATAAAACTCCCGCACTGCGGCTGCCAGCTATTTTTTGTGATATCTATCTATATATGTATATGATGAAATAATTATTTTTCACTTTTTTCCCACTAATTTAATTTTTATTTTTGCATATATATATATATATATTAATTTTATCCAATAAAATTTATATTTACACTAGATATATTTTCAAATTTTCAAATTATAAGATAATATATATATATAATGACTTTTTTCCAAAAAATTTCCCGCTTAAATTTTATTACTTAATGTAGAATAAATATATTGTTACTAAATTAAATTTGAACTTTTTTATTCTAAAAATTTTGATTCGATTTTGAAATCTAAAATTTTCCACAAATTTAGGTGTTTCAAAATAAGATGATATCAAGATGAATATACTGCTGCATTTAATATATGATTTGAAATATAAATATTTTATTGAATATTAATCAAATCACTAAATTCTAAAATTCAAGAAATATATAAAATCTAATAAATATATGATTCGATCTTGTTGAGTCATTTTATCAAACCAATTAAAATCGCACGATCTTATAAAATCTACGAAACAATAATCTATATATATATATATAAGTAAAAAAATTAAAATTTTGTTTTCCGACCTAAATTTTCACCCTATAAATGTAAAACTATATTTATTTGTGAAACTCTTTTAAGATAAATTATTACAATTTAATTGAATAGATTAATATAAAAAAGCTTCGAGATTTGTTTAATTTATGTTGTTTAACATAAACAAATTCGAAGTTTAAGGAAATTTTGTTAACTTATAATATATTCAAAATAAGAAATAAACATTTGAATATTTGTTAGGAACCGTAAATCATTGTAGTTTCATTATACTGTGGAAAGTCATTAACAATTTTCCAAAAATTTAATCTATCAAAATCACCCAATCACGTGAATAGAATCTGATTTTGTCAAATATGAAATTAAATTTTCACCACCGATCTTACCGTAATTCAAAATTATTTCTCATTTTTGTCTCTCTCTTCTTTTTATATATTTTATCAAGATTATAAATGGGAAGACAAGTATAACAATATGTGTCCTATTTCAATTGTCGCCAAAGCCTACACTCTTCAAAATATTATTTTCAGGTTTATTTTATTTTTAAATTTTTTATTCATATGTTACTTTCAATTTATTATAAACATATTTTATTTTCTTAACTATTTTTCTTTCTTATTTTTAAACGAAAAGTTCGTCCATCTCTTTCATTTTTTGTTTGATTGTTCTTGTGATTTTCTGTTGAGATCTGCTAAATATTTGACGTATAACTATTGTGCGATTATTCATTAGCTTTCTAAGTATTTGTTTCTATCTAATTTCAAATTTTGTGATATTATTATATTTAATTAGCGATTTGCTTAATATTTTTATCCCTAATTTGACTGTGTAATTGACATTTTTACGAGATATGTACAAATCTTTATTTTTTTTAATTTGCTCACATCTCTATTTAAAAAAGAAAAATCATTCAACCTTCTATAAATCGTGGATATCATGCTTATCAATTTGTGAACAATAATTAAATTACAAATTCACACATTTTACAATATATTATATAAATTGAATATATGTTTATATTATAAAATATAAAAAATATATATATTTTGTGCATCGCACATGTTTCACGCTAGTTTTATATTTACAATAGAGTTAGTATCTTTTCAATCAATATCCAGATCTTTAAATAAATTAATATAATTGATCTAAATTTATAGTAGAATTTGTATATCTATAAATAATAAAAGATTATCAATAATATTTGATTTGAATATTTTTGAATAAATTCATAGTTAAATATAAAAATATAAATTCAAATATATATATATATATTTTAATATTTTTAGTATTATATTATTTTATATATGTGCAGTGAGAGAGAGGCTATACACTGAAAAGCAGCAGTTGTGAGCTGTGAGGTTATAAATGAAGAATTAGGGTTACATGAAATTTTGGGATGAAGCTGATTGGTCCTTATTCTGAAAATATCAAACCGACCACAAAAACACACACACAGATACACACACATGATGAGAGAGAGAGAGAGAGAGAGAGAGAGAGAGAGAGAGAGAGAGAGAGATCTAGAGAGAGGGGAAAGCTAGTTGCAAGGAGTGAGTGCGACAGCTAATATAGGCTGCGTTGATTTCGATTGAGAAAAAACAGAAAGGGGGCCCCCACCCCCTACCCCTCAAGTGGGAAGTGGCTAATCAAAATTGGCTCGATCTAACAGATATCGTTAATGTCTTCTTCACCACATGCATTTTGATTCCATCCCCCAACTCCCCTCATATAATACCTTTAATTTTCTAAATAATGTAAAAGAAACAGAAAATTCATAAAATGAATTGTTTAAAAAAGATTACTCAAACTAGAGTAGTCAGGGGTGAAGCTTTTTAAAAAAATAATATTATTGGACCTGATATTTTAAAGTGAAAATAAAAAAGGTCAGATTCATTGATGTTTTTATTTTCAATATATATATATATATATATATGTTACATATATTTAAAGATACAAACATTCAACACGCACGATGATGGTTAATCAGCATACATGCAATATATAATTATATATATACACATATATATATATATTATATATATAAGATATATAATTATTTATATAATATATTTACGTTCACAATATAAATACATATCTATATATATATTTATATTTTTACTGTATATATATTTCTATTATATATAAATTAATAACATAATTATAACCAATAAAAAATATATAATTTTATTTAACTTAATTAAATCATATTATAAGTAAATTTCAAAAAATTAATTTATTAATAATTATATATTTTCTTATAAGTATTATTTGAATAATTTGAATAAATAAATATATATATATATATATTATATTAAAAAAATTGAAATAACGTCAGATCCACTCACGTTTCTCTTCGTTTTTTAATTTGTTTTGTTTTTTATTTATATATATTGGTGGGTAATTTTAAATACGCAAGTGTACGTAGTCCACAAGTAATACAATGATAAGTAGATCGTCTCCACAGGGATTGAAATTAAAATGATTTGCAACTATCAATTACTCACAATTTGTAATAAAAAAAATACATAATAAATGGATTGGATGGTTTGGTTTTACGTATATTAATTAAACAAGAATTAAAGAAACTATTTCTAGCACGTGGTTGATCAAATCACACTAAATAGCAGCATGAAATTCACAAGATGGGATGTAGATTTGTTCGCTGAAATGTGAAGGCCCCCGAACTGATAGTCCAAGTAGCTCCTTCTCGAGCCACAGCCCGCACAATTTCGTCTAGCTGCTCATCAGTGGTGCTTTCAACCATTGCAGCATATTGGCATTGAATGTTTGGCAGCTTGAGGAACTTGTTGATGGCGGCGGGTGAAAACATGATTTTTGTCTCCCGAACAAGAACATGCTCCACTTCGAAGTCGGTGATATTGGAGTAGAACTCCCTGACCAGAGTACTTACGGCGTCTGTCGAGTGAAGGCAGAGGGTTTCCCATTTTCGCTGTTTGATGTTATCAGCGAGCCACTCCGGAATGCCGGCATATGAATTCGGTTGGGCGAGGAACCCTCGTTCGGGGAAGATGTCTTTCTTGGAGATGAATGAGTCATATCTCGCCTGGGCTTCGACTGATGGAAATGGGTCCATTGTATGAAGTCTCTTTGCAGCTTCCTTGACCCTCGGCATGGTGAACAGAGTGACAACGATGGAGGTCGCCTGTGTGCTGGGAGACGGCACGACTGGGGTCGCGAGGGATGTGAAGACTGGGCGATGCGGGTCGCGGTGCAGCAAGGCGATGCGGCGCGGTGCGGCGCGGGTCGCGGTTGGAGAGTAGCGACACGGGTCGCGGCTAGAAGGGCGAGGCGAGGCGACGCGGTGCTGTGCGGTGCGGCAGGTTTCGACTGGGGTCTCGAGGTGTGGAGATTAGGCGACGCGGGTCGCGGTGCAGCAAGGCGACGCGGCGCGGTGCGGCGTGGGTCGCGGTTGGGCTGGAGCAGCGCGACGACTGGGGTCGCGGGCGCGGCTGGAAGGGAACGGCGGGATACGGAGCAGGTCGCGGTGCAGCGACGCGGGTCGCGGGTGGAAGGCAGCGACGCGAGTCGCGGTGTGGAGAGGGGCGACGTGGCGCGGCGCGGGTCGCTGGTGGAGAGGGGCAACGTGGGTCGCGGTTGGAGAGCAGCGAGGCGACGCGGTGCGGCGCGGAGCGGCGCGGGTGGGCTGGAGAAAATTTAGAAATCCTGAAAATTTTGCCCTTCATGAATACAGCTCTTCTTTTTTTTTTTTCGAAATTTGCTGTATACATGCTGCAGCAACTGGGCGCTGAAAATTTTTGGGCAGAAACTCCGATTTTTGCCAATTTGCTACATGACATGCTGCAGCAACTGGGCGCTGAAAATTTTTGGGCAGAAACTCCGATTTTTGCCAATTTGCTACATGACATGCTGCAGCAACTGGGCGCTGAAAATTTTTGGGCAGAAACTCCGATTTTTGCCAATTTGCTACATGACATGCTGCAGCAACTGGGCGAAAAATTTAATTCCTGCTGAGAGTTCCTTCCACCACTATGTTCTGGTTGCTCCTCTTTTTTCCAATCAGCTCTAATGTAACATCAACATGGCAGCCTCTCTCTTCAAAATCCATGCTTCCTTTCCTCGGGCTCACCTTGTGCCAATTAGAATGAGAGTGAGGGTTAGTGATTTAAAGCTTAATAATCTATCAAGTAAAAGCAATAGTATTTACATACGATATATATATATATATATATTTACATATATATGTACATATATACAAAAATGTATTTTTGGATTGCTAACAAAAAATATTTAAATCATTGTAATATCATAAGCAACCCAAAATCACCTCCCTTGTCATGGTTCTTCCAAAGTGATAGAGGTCTTCATTCGATCGACCTCTCCTCCCCAATAATGCTTGATTCGTTGCCCGTTCACTTTAAATTCTCTTCCCGAGTGCTCCTCCCTTAAATCAACTGCTCCATAAGGGTACACCTTTGTCACAATAAATGGTCCGGACCATCTAGACTTCAATTTTCCAGGAAACAACTTGAGACGGGAATTAAAAAGTAGAACTTGCTGCCCCTTCTCAAAAACTCTAGGTTGAATCCTCTTGTCATGCCACTTCTTCGTTTTTTCTTTGTATAGTTTAGCATTTTCATAGGAGAACAACCTCATTTCCTCCAACTCATTTAATTGCAGTTTTCGGAGTGTACCGGCAACTTGAAGGTCCATGTTGAGCTTCTTGATGGCCCAATATGCTTTATGTTCTAATTCCACGGGTAAATGACATGCCTTCCCGAACACCAATCGATATGGAGACATGCCTAAAGGTGCCTTAAAAGCTGTCCTATATGCCCATAAAGCATCCTCCAATCTTTGAGACCAATCTTTTCGATTAGGATTCACCACCTTCTCAAGTATGCTTTTGATTTCTCTATTGGAGAGCTCGGCTTGACCATTTGTTTGGGGATGATAAGCTGTAGCAATCTTGTGTCTCACATCATATTTAGCTAAAAATGTAGCCAAGAGTTTGTTCACAAAGTGGGTGCCTTCATCACTTATAAGGGATCTTGGAGTACCAAAACGAGTGAACACATGCTTGTGTAAAAATTTCATGACCACCTTGGCATCATTCTTAGGACTTGCCACAGCTTCAACCCATTTGGACACGTAATCGACAGCCACCAATATGTACAAATTTCCAAAAGAGGGAGGAAATGGTCCCATGAAATCAATTCCCCACACATCAAAAAGTTCCACTTCAAGAATGTTGTTCAACGGCATCTCATTCCTTGCCGAAATATTTCCTACCCGTTGACACCTATCACAATTCTTTGCAAATTTGTGAGAATCTTTGAAAATAGAAGGCCAAAAATATCCCGATTGAAAAACCTTAGCTGCTGTCCTTTGTCCCCCAAAATGACCTCCATATGCATAAGAATGGCAATGATCCAAAATGCTTGGTATTTCTTCCTCGGATACACATCGTCTCAACACATGATCGGGGCATTGCTTGTAAAGATAAGGATCATCCCAATAATATGACTTTACATCATGGAAGAATTTCTTGCGTTGTTGGCTATTTAAATCGGGAGGAATCAACCCACTCACTAAATAATTCACAAAATCAGCATACCATGGTGTTGAAATTTGACTAACCTCCAAGATTTGTTCATCGGGAAATGTCTCCTTAATAGGCCCTTCACTCTTCTCTCCACCTCCACCTTCAAGCCGAGATAAATGATCGGCTACTTGGTTCTCGGTTCCTCTCCTATCTCGAATTTCCAAGTCAAATTCTTGAAGAAGTAATACCCATCGAATAAGTCTTGGTTTGGCATCCTTCTTGGCAACAAGATACTTTATGGCCGAATGATCCGTGTATACTACCACCTTGGTTCCCACCAAATAAGCTCGGAATTTGTCAAATGCAAAGACTACGGCCAAAAGTTCTTTTTCGGTTGTTGTGTAGTTCAATTGGGCATCCGTCAAAGTCTTGCTAGCATAATAAATGGAGTGGAATACCTTATTCCTCCTTTGCCCGAGCACAGCACCAATAGCAAAATCACTAGCATCACACATTAGTTCAAAGGGAAGAGACCAATCCGGTGGGACAATAATCGGGGTGGACACAAGTGCTTTCTTCAATGTCGAAAATGCTTCGTGACACTCCTTTGTGAATTCGAAGGACCGGTTGTGTTCAAGTAGAGAACAAAGAGGCTTGGATATTTTTGAAAAATCTTTGATGAACCTCCGGTAGAACCCCGCATGCCCCAAAAAGCTTCGAATACCCTTAACTGTGGTAGGAGGTGGTAGCTTCTCAATTATCTCAATTTTTGCTCTATCCACTTCAATTCCATGATGAGAAATCCGATGTCCCAAGACAATTCCCTCTTGTACCATGAAATGGCATTTTTCCCAATTTAGGACCAAGTTGGTTTCTTCACATCTCTCAAGTACCTGTTCCAAGTTAGCCAAACAAGCATCAAAAGTTTCGCCAAATACTGAAAAGTCATCCATAAATACCTCGAGAGATCTCTCCACCATGTCTGAAAAAATGGCCATCATGCATCGCTGAAAAGTGGCAGGGGCATTGCACAATCCAAATGGCATTCTCCGGAAAGCAAATGTACCATAAGGGCATGTGAAAGTGGTCTTCTCTTGATCTTCCGGAGCAATAGAGATT
Organism: Caryopteris x clandonensis; assembly: GCA_028749325.2. NCBI lineage: Eukaryota > Viridiplantae > Streptophyta > Magnoliopsida > Lamiales > Lamiaceae > Caryopteris > Caryopteris x clandonensis. Next base: position 7,491,793 of record JAPYKT020000004.1, read on the forward strand.
TGGTTGTAACCCGAATACCCATCAAGAAAACAATAGTATTCCTTCCCTGCTAATCGGTCCAACATTTGATCAATAAATGGCAGCGGGAAATGATCTTTTCTTGTGGCCTTGTTTAGCTTTCGGTAATCCATACACACTCGCCATCCCGTCACCGTTCTTGTGGGAATTAACTCATTGTTTTCATTTGCCACCACAGTGACTCCACCTTTCTTTGGAACACATTGTACCGGGCTGACCCAAGAGCTATCCGAGATTGGGTAAATAATACCGGCATCGAGCCATTTGATCACTTCCTTTTTCACAACTTCCTTCATGATAGGATTGAGCCTTCTTTGATGTTCGACAGATTTGCTGCATCTTTCTTCTAGCAAAATTTTATGCATACAAAAGGAGGGGCTTATTCCCTTGATGTCCGCCATTGTCCACCCTATTGCCTTTTTGTATTTCCTCAACACGTTGAGTAGCAAACTTTCCTTTTTTAGACTCAAAGATGCAGAAATTATCACAGGTAGAGTCTCTTCTTTTCCCAAATAAGCATACTTCAAATGATTAGGCAAAGTTTTTAATTCTAACCTTGGTGGTTCTTCAATGGATGGTTTGGAGGGTGTGAAGTTCCTTTCCGATAAATCCAAAGATTCAAAATATCTTCCAAATTTGGTGTATGGTTGCTTGGGCTCCACCCATTTGACTTGTGCTTCTTCATCATCATCACTTGTCTCGTCATTTTCATCAAGAGTGGTCATCCCCACAATATCTTCACATGTTTCTTTTTGCACTTTTTCAGCCACAAGAGTGTCAATAACATTCACAAATGAGCACTCTTCGATTTCATCCGGGAACTTCATAGCATTGAACACATTAAACGTCACTTGTTGGTCATTGACCCTCATTGTGAGCTCTCCATTTTGAACATCAATCAACGTTCTTCCGGTGGCAAGAAATGGTCTCCCCAAAATAATTGGAACCTCACGATCCGCCTCATAATCAAGAATAATAAAATCTGCCGGGAAGATAAACTTGTCCACTTGCACCAAGACATCTTCAATCTTACCCTCCGGATGTGCCATGGATCGATCGGCCAATTGCAATGTTACGGTGGTTGGTCTAGCTTCTCCAATTCCGAGTTTCCTGAAAATAGACATAGGCATCAAATTAATACTTGCCCCTAAATCGCATAAAGCTCTACCAACATCTCTACCACCAATAGAACAAGGGATAGTAAAACTCCCTGGATCCTTTAATTTTGGAGGAATCTTGTTTTTGAAAATTGCAGTGGATCCTTCGGTCAAAGCAACTGTTTCAAACTCTCCAAGCCGTCTCTTTTTTGTCAAAATGTCCTTCAAGAATTTCACGTAATTGGGCATTTGTTCCAAAGCCTCCACCAATGGAATGTTGATATGGAGCTGCTTTAAAACATCTAAAAATCTCCGAAATTGGACATCTTGTTGCTGCTTTTGGAAACGTTGAGGAAATGGAGGTGGCAGTCTCTCAGCAACTTTCTGTTCTGCAGTTTGCTGAATTGATGCTGTAGCATTCTGGGCAGATTCTGTGGAATTTAAATTCGAATTTCCAGCTTCTTTTTCTGTTTCAGCATTTCTTTGGATTGAAGTGGGCTCATTTTTCTGCTCTTTTTCCACAGTATTCGGCTCTAAATCCTTACCATTCCTCAACGTGACGGCCTTGCAATGTTCCTTGCCCTCTCTTCTCGGATTTTCGGTGTCACTTGGTAAGGCACCTTGAGGTCGATTTCTTAACTCATTTGCTAATTGCCCCACTTGAACCTCAAGATTTCTCAACGAAGTTGCTTGACTTTGAATCAATGCATCGTTCTTAGCCATGTACTCCTTCATCAAATTTTCAAGAGAGTTAGTTTGGGTGGCTTGTGGAGGAAATCTTTGTTGTTGTTGTTGATTGGAGAATCCCGGTGGGAAGTTAGGCTTGCTTTGCATTGGTGCATTGTTCGAATTGTTGCCTTGACCTCCCCAAGAGAAATTTGGATGTTGCCTCCACCCCGGATTATAAGAATTGGAATATGGATTGTTGCGGTTGGAGCTTTGATTTCCCATATAGCAAACCGAGGCTGGATTGGAAGGACAACAATCAAATGTGTGGCTATCTCCACAATAAACACATGAAATAGCCGCTGCTTGTTCCATAGGGGCTGTTGGTGCCATTCCCCCCAAACTTAAATTCTTCAAAATGTTGCTCATGGAAGAGACTTGGGCTGTCAAAGCTGTCAATGCATCTACTTCATAAACTCCGGCTGTTTTCTTACCGGTTGGTGCTCTTGAATTGGACCATTGGTAGTTGTTGTTGGCAATCCTTTCCAATATCTCATAGGCATCATTATATGATTTAGAAAGAATAGCTCCATTTGCCGAAGCATCCAACACCATGCGGGTAGAGGCATTAAGACCATTGTAGAAGGTCTCCATTTGGATACAATGAGGGATACCATGGTGGGGGCACTTTCTCAACAACTCCTTGAATCTCTCCCAAGCTTCACATACGGACTCATCCTCCGTTTGTTGGAAAGAAATAATCTCATTCCGGTACTTGGCATTTTTTGTTGGAGGAAAGTACTTCATCAAGAATTTCTCGGCAAGATCATTCCAAGAAGCAATAGAATCCGGTGGAAGAGTGTTAAGCCACGCTCTAGCTCGATCCCTCAATGAGAAAGGGAATAATTTCAGCCTCAAGGCCTCCTCCGTGACACCTTGGAGCTTGAAAGAGTCACTCACCTCTAAAAATGATCGAAGATGAAGGTGAGGATCTTCAGTGGCTAGCCCGCTAAATTGACCCACAGTTTGCAACATTTGGAACATCACCGGCTTCAACTCGAATTGAGGTGCTTGAATTTCAGGCCGAATGATGCCCGGATTAAGGTCATTGAACATTGGGGCAGCATACTCTCGTATGGCTCTCTCTCGGTCATCGGCCATCACAATTGCATTAGCAGCCACATTTAATTCCTCTTCGGCCATGTTACCTTGATGTTGAGTCCGCTGTCCTCTTTGTTCCCTTCTTCCTCTTCTAAATGTGCGTTCAATCTCGGGGTCAAAAGGAGCTAATACAAAATCTTGTTGCTCGTTCATACACAAAATCAACCTATTAAAGCACAAGAACAACAATCAAGATTAGACAAAATAAAAGAAATAAATTGCAAAGTTATCGATATCACAAAAATTTTAATTTACAATCCCCGGCAACGGCGCCAAAAACTTGATGGGTAATTTTAAATACGCAAGTGTACGTAGTCCACAAGTAATACAATGATGAGTAGATCGTCTCCACAGGGATTGAAATTAAAATGATTTGCAACTATCAATTACTCACAATTTGTAATAAAAAAAATACATAATAAATGGATTGGATGGTTTGGTTTTACGTCTATTAATTAAACAAGAATTAAAGAAACTATTTCTAGCACGTGGTTGATCAAATCACACTAAATAGCAGCACGAAATTCACAAGATGGATGTATTAGACTTGAATTACTAATTGTCATTTGAATCGAAGTTTATTGAGCAATGATAAGCGGCATTGTTTTTAAGTGAAAGATGCTAAAGTTAACATGAATTCCCTTTCGATACATAGGATTTTTCCAAATACTATGTCTTATATTCCTTTTTCTAATTGAACATATTCCTATGCCTAATTGAAATTGGAACATCGATGCAAAAACCAATTCATACAATTATGCAAGGCGAATAATATATCCCTATACCATTCACGACAACAACCTAAAAACGGTTATTCACTTGCATCATTCAAGCAATTTCCACTAGACTTAACCCTTCCGGTATTAAAATCTAGCTTGTAAATTCACCATTGTTGGCCAAACAACAACAAACATTCATCATCTTCCTACTTGAATGAACAATAGCACCAATCACCCAACAATGCAATAAAGTCTCAATAATTCGATTCAAAATCCATTAGCAATTCAAGTCTAAGTAATGTTTAGCTCATACTTAATTCTGGAAATTCAATCCACAAAGCTAACATAATATCCATACAAAATCCAAAGTATAATTTCAAGAGAAATAAGGAAATAAAGGGAGTTAAAGAGAGGAGAGATAAGCTGTTCGGATGACTGATTTTTCGAGCTCTTTTCCTCCTCTTTTCCCTTGAGATGATTCCTTCCTACCCACTTCTTCTTTTGGCAGCCCAGTCAATTTTGTCCATGTTGACTTCCCAGCTGGATAATTTTAAGTGTCCAGTCAGCAAATCAAATTTCGCATTTTTTGGTTTGGGAACCTGGCTTCCAGCATGCTGCAGCATCTCGTACAGCAACTGGGGATTTTCCAGACTTCTGCATTTTTAGTTTTAATTCCTCAATTTCAGCTCCATTCCTATTTTTTTTTACACAAAATCAAAGAAAAATTACACATTTAATTTAAATGATCTACAAAATAAAATAAAGATCTAATTATGTCACATTATATTAAAATTCACCAAATTCATCACTTTTTCCTACATGATTTCAAATTAAAGGGTATGAAAATAACTCTATTATATGGAGTTATCATATATATATTCTTTATATTTATAAATATATATGTTAAAATATATGTAATATTTTAATTTGAAAATTTTTTTATTTTTTTATTTATGTTGTCTGTTTTAAAAATATATATATTTACGTATATATTTATATTTTTTCTTATAAATATATAATTAGAAATATATATTTTTTCTTATATAAATATATATTATATAATTATAAACCAATAAAAATTATAAATATATATAAAGAATATATACATAAATAAATAAATAAAACAAGACAAATTAAAGAAACGAGAGACACACTTACGTTTCTTTTAAAATGTCAGTGGACCAGATGTTGTTTTAATTTTTCTTTTTTAATATAATTTATATACTTATTTATATATATATATACTTATTTAAATTATTCAAATAATACTTATAATAAAATATATAACTAATAATAAAAAAAATTAAGTTTTTTTAAATTTATTTATAATATGATTTAATTAAGTTAAATAAAATTATAAAATTTTTATTAGTTATAATTATATTATTAATTTATATATAATAGAAATAAATATCTATTTTTAATTATATATTTATATAAGAAAAATATAAAAATATATTTTATGATAGATTTAATTAATTTAAATACAAATAAAATATTTTTATTGATTTTTAATAAATAAATATAATTTGAATAATAGAAATAAATAAACAGTAAAAAAATATAAATATATATATGTATGTATATTGTGAATGTAATAATATTATATAAATAATTATATATTTTTTATATATAGATATATATAATAAAATAATATATATACATGTATATATATATGATTATATTATGCATGTATGATGATTAGCCATCATATGTAACATATATATAGTGGAAATAAAAATGTTAGTGGGCTGACGTTTTTTATTTTCACTTTAAAATGTCAGGTTCAATAATGTTATTTTCAAAAAAACATCGCATTCAGTGATATTTTATCCTAATTTGAAAAATCTTTTTTAAACAACCCTGAATTTTCTATTTCTTTTACAATATTACGGCAATTCCTGTAAATAATTTTTATTTGACACATAGTAAACAATCAACTAACAATTTTCCCAATAAAATCTCTCTCTCTCTCTCTCTCACATTCAAAATATAAGAAATTTGATTATATTGAATCTACAGTATTATTAATAATATTATATATATATATATCAAATTTCTTATGTTTTGAATTTATTTGATATCATATAGTTTCAAATATATTATACATATCATATAATTCTAAAATATCTAACTAAAAATGTGCTAAAATAATTAATAAATATAATAGCTATTAGTAGAAAGAAAATAAGCAGGAAAAGTAGTGAACTACTAAGAATAGTTGTACTTCTGTTATTATATATAAATATAAATATATTTTTTTATAGCTGAAAATCAAATTAAGCTATTCGATACTCGATTTGAGCTCGTTTGTTAAAAATTTGTTTGAATTTTGTTTTAAAAATATCAAATAAGCTTGCACATACTTTTATATTTGATAAAATATAAAGTTCGACTCTAACTCGAGCTCATTAAGCAAAATTCGTTAAAACATGTGTAAAATATCAACATATCGAGTTCGACTCGTGTTCGGTTTGATTGGAGCTCGTTCAAGCTCGACTTGATTAATAATCAAACTAATCTCAAACAAAATATTAGAAGCTCGATAACATTTCAAACAATCTTGAACAATGATACGTTCGACTCGACTCATTTACGCAACTAGTCATTGATCTGCAAATTCTTTCTTAATTATTATATATATATGGTGTGAATAATATTGTACCATTTTTATTATAAAATTTAATCGACAACTGATAATTAAACAGCATACGGTCCAAACAAAAAATATAAAGACCCACTGACATGCAGTATATTAATAGAGTGACCAATATACCCTTATTACGATCACGTATATATTTTATTCTCTTGGAGATAGGGTAAGTTTTCTCACATCCTACCTCTTCTTTTACGATTATGATTATCTTATATATCTCTCTATACTTAATAATAGATTGCGAAGTGAATGGGGTCTAACTTGGGCTTTTAGGCCATCCCAACGTATTTTTACAAATTGTTGAATTGAATTCAAATAGACCAGTTTGAAAAAAGGAAGCAATTATTGTGCAATTTGGGACATATGAGGTATGATTGAAAAAGACAGATTTTGTCAGATATCCAGTTATGAAATTGAGAAAGGAGAATAAATTATTTATACAAATTGAAATCACAGCATCCAAGTAAACTGCTTGAGTTTGTGGATTGAAATCACAACTGGATTCAGAAAAATATTTTTATATTAATATTCCATAAATTAATTTTATTTTTTTAAATAGATGTTACCATGTAGATATGAGTACGATTTGGATAGTTTTGAAATGGTTGGTTTTTAGAATTGTAAAAATAGAATTAAAACTGAACAAAACATATATTTGATTTCAGATTTAATTTCAGAACCGTCGGTACCATGGTTTCGATTTTTAATTTTAGGTCATAATTTCTATTCATTTAATTTTATATTTAAAACCATTAATTTAAAATTGAAATTGGAATTGAAATGGATAGATTAGCTAGGACCCCTGTTTCCAGAAGTTAAATGATTCCAAATACTATGTTGCTTATGTGGGTGACACCTTACACTAAAATAGTACTGGAAAGTTGGGCATTTGTCGGTGTCAATTTATTTATGTTACAAATTATTATTTTTTTAGTATGTTAGAATTTTTTCTTTTCTTTTTTAAATAGCATTACCAAAATTAAATTATTGAGGAAAAAAAGAAAATTCTAACATAAATAAATGGCCGAGAGAATGTTATGTAAAACACAAAATTTTGGAAGTGGATACTCTTGTAAGTGATTATCATGATCGAAAATTGCATTTGCATTGACGGATTACAAGTTAGAAGAATTTTGATTTAATAAATTTCAACCTAAACAACTACTCATTCATCAAATAGTTCGATTCAAATGTAACCGATAATTTAAATTGCAAATCCCATAAAACCTAATAGCCCCATCATACAACTAATTATCACTTTTATGTCTAATCATAATAGTTACCAAAAGATTATTCCAAATCATAATCATAATTCCATCACTAAAACGATAGTAACGCTCCCCTATTATAAATTTAATAAGAAATAACATTTCATATATTTAATATATATATATATATATATAAGTTTAAGAAAATAATTTTTTATTGAGTTGGGCCCACCTTAGGTCCTCTCAGTTTGGGCCAAAACTGATGAAGCCATAAGATGGTGGGCCTGGTAGTAGTAACACATGCCCCCAGCATTAAATGCTCTTCCCGTGCAATACTGTTGCAAAAATTATTATTAATGAAATTCTCATTTTTCTTCTTTCTTTTTAGTGGATCATTATAAAAAGGGATTTTTGTAGGGCCCAAGCATGGAAGGTGCGGTTATTCATACCCTTGTATATTTGATGTGTATCTATTATATTTTTAAATTAAAATATGAATAATAAAAATTACTAAAATATTATTATACATATATGTTTATATTTAAATAAAATTATGTTCATCTTCTCTCGTAAATATTCATCTTCAATATCTATATTAACCCAAACCAAAAACATTTTAATAGACCATTTACATACCCTTCACAAAAATAATATTTAGACAAAGAAAATCATCAACTAAAAAGAATAATACAAGTATTTTCAATATTTTTATAATTAAAATTACATATTTTACACTATTTTGTTGTTCATAATTGTGTTAGGTTGATCGAGCTCTCAACCTGTAACCACCGAACACACAATGAATGTTCAAATAAAATATCAAACAATTACTAAACATTTGGTGATATATGGCGAAGAACCTTAGACTGAAATGTCAAAATGTATTCAACCAGTTATGGCAAACGAGATGAAGTGTTCGACACATATAGTTAAACACTGCTCAGCTCGTTGGATCACATTGGGTGAACAACACTTGAGCCCTTCAATCTAGTTGGTCAAATGTTACAGTGAGAACGTTCAGCTAACTAGTTCCAAATAACACCATGCAAAAGAAAAAATAAGAGAACTTAAAACATTCAAATTATGCTTCCTAAAATTCTAGGTTTCTTTCATTTGTTAGTCCACAATCCTTCTCTCATTGTTTCTTTATGCCAAAACACTTCAAAAACACATAAAAACGAAGATATACAACATATTTAATTATATATAAACCCTAGAAATTTGAAGGAAAAAAAATATCAAAATTGATTATCCATAGATAAATATGTATTTTAGGGGAAGAGAAATATGTTAATTTTTGTAGTGAAATGGTATATTTGTCATAATGAAATGTATTTAGCACAAAATAAATTTAAAAAAAAAATAATTTATATGAGATAAATTTAGAGTGTCCGGGATGTTAATAGCCGCTCGGATTAAAGAATTTTACATTAGATCAAGTTTACTTTTTCATTCTTAATTATGACTGTAAGCTCCAATAGAAACACAAGGAAAAACCTTATTCATGAACTGCTGATCATCTTCTACAAAAGATTGATTATGTAAGTCTATAACTATGAAACTCAAAAATAAAACACACACACACACACACGGGCGTCCATTCATACATGAGCAAAAATGAGGAGGGATCAAGAAACTAAGCTCCCACATCAGGGACTGATCCAAATACAAATTTTGCTATGCTAACTGAGCCTACCTTAAGCAGACGACGTGCTGACCAACTCTTTCTGATTCGTTGCAGGTTGATTCGTCTGGGGCTGCAATCACAGAGTAACAACAAATCAATCAGTGCCCATAAATGTTTAAAAGTGCACTCCAAAACATCCCCAGAAATCACCCTAGTTGAAATACAGATGAGCTGTGATAAAGAAAAAAGACCAGGCAATAGAATCTCATTTTGATGCTCTTATTTCATATGTATTTAGCTGGGTCTTTGTGAATTTGCAAGTTGTCCTAAGATGGGCTTGTCTTGAGAAAGCTACAGCTTATATTGGACTACTCTATGTATAAAGAGTCAGCAGTTCCGATCGTATGGTGCGGCCCAGGTCTGTAGGGCCAAGAGTATAACCGAGCCAGGACGGGCTGGACCAAATTGTAATTGGGCCAATGATTTTCTAGCCCAGCCTAGCACTACACAGAACATTAAAAAAACCAGGCCTAGTCCGGGACATACGGGCTGAGGCAAATAGTGAAGCCCAAAGTTCGGCCAGGCTCAAATACAAGTAAGAGGTAATGGAGTTTGTCAGTTCCTTACCGCAGCAAGCTCTTCCTCGTGTTTTGGAATAAAAGCAGTATCCACCTTTCCAGCTTTGAAGTCCTAGAGCAAGACAAAAATACAACGCGAAAATTTACGTTCATGGACTATAATAGGAAAATTTAATTCCCAAATCAGTTTGTAGGAGGTGATTTACCTCGACTTCCAGGATGAGCTTATGGTAATCAATTGTTGTTGGAACCCCTGACAACCACGGAGATTCGATTAAGAGATATAGTAAAAAGCTTCGTGTGAAAAATATCCAAAGATAATTTTTTATAAACCTCAGGGGTAATCTTGTATATATTACTAAGAAATGGCAACCAAAGAAGTTAATAGCAGCAGTCTCTTTACCTGTAATGATGGTGTCATTGAGAGCCCTTTTCATGCGCTCGATCGCCCTTTCCCTTGTTGGAGCCCAGACAATAAGCTACGAATGCAATTTATCGTACATATAAGGGCATTTGGAACATAACACTTCTAGTTTCATAAAGAATATGAGTATAGATATAGGATCATATCAAAAAATTATATTCATCAATGCACATTCCAATTGGTTCAGTTAAAGCTTGACAAAATGTGAGAGAAATAACCGAAAGAAATTCAAATATGTGCATATGAGATACATAGAATTCTGAGTGCACAACATAAGCTGCTTCTTCCAGATAAAAGTGGGAAACTACAAGACTACTCGAGTGTGGACAATGCACAAACACAAAACAAAGACATACCAATCTTGCTTTATTTGACTGGAAAACTTTTGAGAATAGTAAAGCATATAAAATGCACAAAACAAACAAATTTGGCCAACCTTTCCAAGAAGGGAATCGTAGCTTGGTGGGACCACATAATCTGGATACACATGGCTATCCATACGCACAAATGGCCCTCCAGAAGGCAAATAAGCAGTTATTCTACCTGTTCAAGTCAACATGATGGAATTAGAGGGCTAGCTACAATCAACATACATGGTTTATTATTTTGTCTATTATTTGTGTAACTAGTAATGTCTCATGCAAAAGCATGCAGGCAATTGAAAGATACCTGGTCCAGGTCTGAAATTCTTGAAAGCATCTTCAGCATTAATACGGCATTCAATTGAATGTCCACGAAGCACAATATCATCCTATGACAAAGGGAAAACTCATATAAATAAAAGATTGCACTTTACCATAATGTCTAAAACATGTAAATAGATTGCTAAATTATTCACATGCACCCACACATATAAATACCTGTGTGTAACGAAGTTTCTCGCCCCGAGCCACACAGATCTGTTCCTCAATTAGGTCGACAGATGATATCATTTCAGTTACTGGATGCTCCACCTATCAGAGAGAGAGAGTACTTAAGCATGCAAAGGATTAACCATGAGGTAGTGATTAGCTAATAGATCGACAGGGCCTTAATCTTTTCACCTGGATCCTAGTGTTCATCTCCATGAAATAAAACGAACCCCTTTCATCCAAAAGGAACTCAACAGTACCAACACCTATGTAACCTATGGACGCTGCTGCTGCAACTGCTGCATCACCCATGGCTTTCCGAAGCTCTCCAGTCAAAGCAGGAGATGGTGCTTCTTCTAGTAATTTCTGATTTCTCCTCTGTAAGTAAATTTATTTGATGAAATGCAATTTAAGTGAGCCATATTCCTCAGCCTCTCAACTAAACTCAAATTCTCATTCGTTTGAAAGATGTTGTTTCTGACTGATTGGAAAGAAGTGTTGTATTTATGATTAAAAAAAAAGGAAGATAAAAGAAATCAAGTGCGAATATAGTGTTAGGTACAAGCACTATTGAAATAATAACTAAATAAATAAAGAAATGATAAGAAAAAATAAACCAACTTTGTATTTTCCCTATGTAAAGAGAAAATTATGTACGATCACCTTTAGCTTCACTGAACTTTTAAAGTCTGTCATACTGATGTTTTTACCAAGAAACATGCTTTTGTATCTTCTCAAAAAGGGGGGGGGGGGGGAATTAAAATAAAATAAAAAAACTTGTGTACAAGAGAAGCCAAGCTGCATAGACTTGAATACATACAAATGTTATATTACCTGAATACTACAATCACGCTCCCCAAAGTGCACAACATTGCCATATTTGTCAGCCAAAACCTGCAAAGTAGCATAGGATCTAGCTGATTATTTCAAAAATATGGAAACCATATATAGCTCGTAAAATTAGTAACATCACAACTATGCCAACTAGGTAACCTCCAGATTTAAAAAGCAAGGCCAAAGAAACTAAATACAGGAAGTCAAAGTCGTATATGCTTATACAAGCATGACAAACAAGCTTACCAAATAAATTCAGTCGGTAAGGTTGCCTCAACAGATTTTCATAGTCATAAAATTTGATTCTGCCTAATAATGCACTTTAACTAAGCACTAAGGTTAAATTTTAGATTGAAGGGGAGGATTTAAAGGACGGATTCCAAATGACTCAATATAAGGTGGATTCCAAGTCCACAAAATCACTCCAAAAATAGTTTAAAATGGAAGTAGTGTAATTCAAATCCGTTATATGGATGAATTTGATTTTATGGGGTTCAAATACATCTTAAAATCCTTCAATCATAATAATATCCACTTTTTCAGCAGAAGTTTAGCTATAATAATGCTGAATACAGCTACAAAACCTTCTCCAGAAATGCTATTCTGAACAGACGTTCACCAAAGAAAGAAAAATAAGATACTTATTCTTGTAAATCAAGAAAAGTATTCAAGATCCTGATAAAAGGAAATAAGGAGCATTAGAAAATTGGTCAGCTTTACCTGTCGCATAAATGAAAACTCAGGATGGGGAAAAGAGGGAAATTGAAAACCCAAATAAAATATACGGAGCCACCTTACGAGTATTTGGGGCACTCTCGTGTTAACTTACCATCTCCAAATCAAAGGAAAAGAAAAAATACTAGCCTACTAGGTACATCTGGGCAAACAGGACATGCACACTACCTTTTATGTTTGTTTTAAGTGGATGTATACTCAAATTTTCAGAGGCTAAAATTAAAAAGCAAATCAATATAAGAATATTGTTTTCTAGTGAATAGATGATAGAGAGGCAGACAGGCTCTAAGATGAGCACAAAAAAATTCCTCTCAAAATTTTCCTTGATAGCAGCATAATGGGATGCACTAACCCAAAATCATCCTCTTATTGTTTAGATAATCTCTAATAGACGACAAATTTCATCAGGATGCAACCTCCTTCCTACTGTCTCTTTCTAATAAACTGAAATTATTAAGTAGTTAGAAAGATATCCTTAAAAGTCAATTATTGGATCTTTTTAATGCCAAGAGAAGTTTCGCATCAACAAAAGGCAATTTTTTTATAGTCAATCCGCAATGTCAGCATACAAAAAATATTATCGTAACTGAAAAGTCCATAAGGACCAAAGGTTTCTCTGGATAAAATATTTTAAACATTTTAAAGCACTTCAGGGGAAGAGTTTCGTAATCCAATTCTTGCAGCGACATGTATCAATTATGTTCGGATGCACAGAAGCTCAAAGTGAATTGGGTTGTTTTAGTTAACCAGAATTTGAATTACAAATTTTAAACAGTAACATTACGAATTATAATTGTACCTGAAACTCAATATGCCTTGGATTCTGGATATATTTCTCCAGGTAAACACCATCATTACCAAATGCAGCTGCTGCCTCACTCTTTGCTTGCTGTCAAAAAGAAGCAAGACACTTTTTTCTCAATGAACTTCATGGCGAAGAATTTAGAAGGAATGGTGTAACATTTCAAGAGAGACCGTGTTGATGAGAAGAAAAGCTGCATTGCTTAGTTAACCTAAATTATACTTTAGTAGCAGGTATAACCTAGAGTTTAATAAATGCTATGTGAATGAAAAGATCTAATGAAGGTAAATTTCAGGACACTGTAAGTATCTAACATTGTAATTTCAAAATAGTACAACAATAATCCAAAGAGAAACAGAAACAAAGAAAAACATGCTTCGAACAGAAACAAAGAAACAACATGCTTCGAACAGCAACAAATAGTCAATCACATTTTATAAACGAGAACCTCAAATCAATGATTGGCTTAAACAAGTAGAGCATGTAAGGCTTCTGGTAATAGACAAGGACAATCAATTTTTATAAAAGAAAAATGCTAACCAGATAGTTTCTAAATATATTGGGATGTTACAAACTTAATATATGATGGAAAATGATGTCATCAACTAATGACATAGCAAAAAATTCAACAAAAAAAGGAAATTAAGGTTAAAGTGGGGTACCTGCAACAACTTGACAAACTCATCACGTTCTTTGGCAAGCCGCATGCCACGTCCTCCGCCACCTGCAGTTGCCTTCAGAAGAAGAAAGGCCTTGAGTTAGCACATCTATTTCTATGGAATTTCCCATAAAATATCCAGGGATATGATTGACGCAACTTTCTCAAATGCAAATTTATGTCACAAGATTAAACGCACTATCGAGAACTTTTGAGACTATAAAGATGTTAGGAAATGAGAAGTGCAAGTTAAAAAATAATAATAATTATTATTATTATTATTTACTTAAAAATAATAATAATTAGGAAAGAAGAAGATAATAGAGGAATTGTATTAAAAGAATTCAGCAGATGGAGGATAATTTCTAGGATGTCAAAAAAGTTTAATTCCTCTGGGGTTCCAAACCTCAATAGACAAGAATATTACTATCGCTTGCATGATGATGGAGCTGTGAACAGACCAGAGTTTAGTTTAAGACAATGGAGTAATCATATTGGTTTTCCTTAAGAGATAATAAATACATAAATACAATCCTGATTTACTTTAACACCAGAATTTATGCAACTGAGGCACACATCGAAATGCCCATTGTTCATCATCAACCAACCAATGAGTGGAGCCTTATTCAAAGGAAAATATAGAAGAGCAAAAAATATCAAGTGATTGATGTCATTATAAAATCGAGGAACAACAAGTAATTAGCTTCCTACTTGCCCCCCTTACATCCGAAGAACTCCAAGATTTCAAGCCTTTAACAGTGCAAATACAATGATTGAGATATTATTAGGCTAAGATGTTTCAGAACTGTGAGTTTTTTACAATATCATTGTTCATGAATTAAGCACCATGTCATTTCCCCTTGACTCACACGAGCAGCTTTTTTTAGGTGTTAAAATTATACTTCAAGTTAAAATTTCTTTGAGGAGGACAAATTTGGTGAGAGCAATCGCATTTATATATTTGATATGCATTTTGTGTTAAAACTTACCTTGATCATGACAGGAAAACCAATCTCATCAGCAAGTCTCACTGCTTCTTCAGTACTCTGCAAGCACAACAATCATTTGTTAGGAAGAAAAACAAGGATGAACATCCAAAAGCAGTTCCAGTATTGGATAGGATAATTCGTTTATGAATCATCGATCTTTACAAAATGCAGTACCTGTACCAATCCATCACTTCCAGGGACTGTTGGAACTCCAGCCTTCTTCATTGTATCACGAGCAGTTGATTTGTCACCCATCACCCGAATGCTGTCAGGCTGCAATTTTAAGTTTGGAAGTCAATATTTTCAGAGGGTTCAGGGACTTCAAAAGGCTATACTTGGAATGACATAAGTTGGAAGGATCGGCAGTATGCAATTGACTTTGCATAGGTTCTGATATAAAATTCATACATTTGGTCCAATAAAGTTGATCCCATGCTCTCGGCACATATCGACGAAAACAGCATTCTCTGAAAGGAATCCATATCCGGGATGCAGCATAGTACATCCGCGGCTGATTGCAGCCGATAAGACATTGGGAATCACCAAGTACCTTTAAGAAATAAAAAAACAAATATATGCAATAAGATCTAGAAGATTTATGTTCCCAAAAAATATTGTAAAAAAATAAAGGAGATAGAGGGATAAAATGAATTTTTAAGATGAATGAAGTATCTTGATGTCTTACGATTGACTACTAGGAGCTTCTCCAATGCAAACAGACTCATCAGCAAGTTTTACATGAAGAGCATCTTTATCTATTGTTGAGTAAACTGCTACACAAGGGATTCCCATTTCATGGGCAGTCCGAATGACACGAACAGCAATCTCTCCCCTGTTAGCCACCAGAATTTTATCATCACGGCATGTGGCAGCAAGGGCCCCACCACGTTTCCCAGATTTATTTCCAACTCGAGAAGCCTGGGCTCGCTGTCTGGGGAAGCTAATTCTGCTCCCTAGCATGAAGCAACACTGGGAGCTCCTAATTCCTGGTGTGCTCTCCATGAATAAACCCTTCCGAAAATAGCATTACAGAAATTTTAGTTCCATGCCAAAACTCTGAATTAAATCAACTTGGAACAATGAAAATAACAAAGCATGCATTGCAGATAAAAAACGAAGGAAAATCTTATGTAGACACACATGCCATACATAATCCCAAACAGTGAATGGTCATAGAGAAAATTATTAGGATACAATAAGTAACCAACCGTTTGATGACATACATTGTAAATATATGTACTCATAGGGAAAAAATATGTCACTTCTAATAAACAGAAGGAAGGAAAGAAAATAACACAATTAAATTGGCTCCACACTGAAACACAAAACAGTAGACTTTTTAATCAGCTTAGCCACAGAATTCACCCAGCACAGCTATTTATTAATTCTTTTGATTGTGCTGAATTAACAAACTTCCAGCAAGTGAACAATAAATTGACGCAACATATGATGAGAAAAGGCAAAGGTTCACCTTATAACATGAAAGGCCACACGTAAGCAACACCTACTACCTAAAACTTTTGGGTAACTTCATTGATTTTCCATAGATATGGATGGAATGTTACACCATTTAAGAAGATCAGATAAATTATGAACCAGAAATGTTAGCAGCTCATTTTCGATATCAGAAAAAGGCCCTTGTAAATTGAAAAACTTCTCACGCATAAAAAACAAATCCAGTTGTCGTCTCAACATGCATAAAATAGACAGAGAGCTCCCAAATTCGCGGCGGAAACAAAATCCCATTATGGAAGAAAGCGCAAAGAGAAACATGTGGAGCAGATTTCTTACGGGACGTGAGGAGACAGATTTACTGCAAAATGTCATGGCCGCGGAGTCCATTTTCAGATCAAACCAATCAGGTAATCCGCCTGAAAGAAAGAAAACGAAGAGCGTAAGATTAACCCATCACCAAGAAATCCGGAAACGGAGCAATGCAGTGATAGTCAGCTTAGCAGGGCATATACCTTGGAAATGTGTGGGGAATTTCAATCTTGATCAAGATTTTAGCTTTCTACTCTTAGTTCTGCACAGAAATGCAGTGAATACACAAGGGAAATGAGAGAGAGGGTGGGGTAGGAGGAGGTGGGGGGGGATTTGAAGGAAATGGGCGTCGATGATAACGAGAGAGATGACAGTTTAGTTGAGAGTTTTAGCAGATCGAATACTCCGCCGAAAAGGGGGTTGGCTTTCTTTGTGAACGTTTCGGTCGGTAATATTTGTACCCACTCTAAATTTGACCCATTTCCAAGCTACGTTTGCCGGCTTGCAATCGGATCGGGTCGGATTCGTCGGACCAAAAACGCATTTTTTTTTTGTTAAATTAATTATCGAAAAATACTTTTATTAGTTTTAATTTAGTAATTTTTCAAGAATTTATTTTATTTTCCTATATTTTGTAGGCAATTCATCAATTTTTCAGGGTCTTTATAATGTCTTTCTATTATAAATAAATAAAAATTCAGTGTTTTAGTTTCTTACTATTTATTAATTTTTATTTTATTTGTTAAATTAATCTTGTGTTAGACAATTTCATATAAGTATTTTTTTTCTATTGTTGGTAATTAGATAGTTGCCCGTACAATCTACTGGACATAATTTATTTTATTATATAGATAATCAATACAAAATTATATTATTATTATATTACAAAAATTTACATATAATTATTTATGTCAATTATATTTATATATATATTATGTGATTTTTATTTTTTATTATGTTATATTACATTATCATTCTCTTAAAAATTATCTTTATTAAATAATATATTGCACGACTATTTTAAGTCAATTTGAGAGTGTTCCCAACTCAATACATAATATTGAACTCACTAAATCTATTATGGTGAAATAAAAATTATAATATTATATAAATTGAATCATATAATATTTTTATTTAAAAATATATATTTTTACTTTTACATCAAATACATATAAAAAAATTTATTATTTATTCAAATTTAATACAAATATCAAAATAAAAATAAATAATTAAATCATAACAAAATTATATTATATCCATAAAAATTTATATATTATACTTTAAAATATGCAATATTTGGGTCAAATTAAAGATTACAAAAAAATAATTAATTTGATATATTATATGTAAAAAATAGATTTGAAACGAAAAATTATTTGAATTTTTAAATTTTAGTTATAAAAGAAATACAAATGATAATAAATAATTGGGAGATGTGTTAAAAAAAGAGAAAAATTAAAAGCTTATTACCACAAATAAAGATAGTGGTGACATGTGGCTATAGAGTATCTTTCCTTTATACATAGAAGGATGCTTTTTTTTTCTTTTTTTTTTTCTTTTTTAATTATTACCTTTTGAGTTCAAATAAAAAATTTGCCATGACTATTATACTAGTTACAAAATTATGTTTTATTTTAAGTATTTCAACCAGTTATCTTTTATAGTAAATTGAATATCTTATAAGATATAGGAGGCCTTAGATTATATTTGTTTCTTGAATTTTTTTATTTTTTTTTGTTGGTTAGTGGATTAAAACATACTTTTTATTTTTTTATGAATATATAAACAATGGTACGACAAACATGAAAGTATTTTTTGTTTTGTTTGAATCTCGTGTATTTCTTTTTTTCAGACGATGAAAGTAATAATATTTTTTACTTGATTTAATTTATTTGAAATATATTACTGATCAATATTTTATTATAATGATTTCAAAATTAATATGAATATATATATGTCAATTATTTGAATTTATTATTTAATATTTAATATAAATTAATTTTATCATCACTACCAATAAAATATTTTCAGTCAATTCAATCATAAAAACAAGTTATACATGATTAATTAAAATAATTTAAAGACATTTTCTTACCTTTTTTACATTCTAATATATTAGTGTGAGACATGTGCCATGCACAAAAGATATTGTTTTTCTTATATTTTGTAATATAATCATATATCCAAGTTATATAGTATATTATAGAAGGTGTAGATTTATAATTCAGTGATAATTGTTTTGTATAATGAGTAGAAATTTGTTGTAATTTTTGTTTCGTCTTTTTCTCTATTATAATTAGCCTTGTTCACAAATTGATAAGCATGATATCCAAGATTTATAGAAGGTTGAATCAAATTAAATTAAAAAAAATAGTCATATCAGCAAATTAAAGAAAATAAAGATTTGTATAGATTTCGTAAAATTTGCCAATTATATAGTCAAATTAAAGACAAAAATATTTTACAAATTGCTAATTAATATTACAAAAATTTGAAATTTGATAGAAACAAATACTTTGAAAGCTAATGAAAAATTGCACAGTGCTTATACATCGAAATAATTAGCAGATCTCAACAGAAAATTATAAGAATAATCAAACGAAACATGAAAGAGATGGACGAACTTTTTGTTTAAAAATAAGAAAGAATAATAGTTAAAAAATTAAATATGTTTATGATAAATTGAAAGTAACAGGTGAATAATTTTTTTTAAATAAAATAAACCTAAAAATAATATTTTGAAGAGTGTAGGCATTTGTGACAATTGAAATATGACACATATTATTGTAAATATCTTACCATTTATTTTCTCAAAACAGGAAACGCAAAACACTTCAAGAGGAGGGAAAACAAAAAAGAAAGACCTTAAAATATTTAGTAATAATCTTGATAAAATATATAGAAAGAAGAGAGAGAAAAAAATGAGAAATGATTTTGAATTATGGTAAGATTGTTGAAAATTTAATTTCATATTTGACAAAATCAGATTTTATCCACGTGATTTGGTGATTTTAAATACTTGATAGTTTAATTATAGGAAAATTGTTAATGATTTTCCATAATATAAAGAAATTACAATTATTTCACGTTTCTAACAAATTTATTTCTTATTTTGAATATATTATGAGTTAACAATTTTTTTTTAAATTCGAATTTATTTATGTTTAACAACAGAAACTAAGCAAATCTCAAAGATTGTTGATATTAATCTCTTCAATTAAATTGTAATAATGTATCTTAAAAGTGTTGCATAAATATATAATTTTACATTTATATGGTTGAAATTTAGGCTGAAAAAAAATTAAAAAAGTAATTTTACTTATATATATATACATATATATATATATATATTTTTTATAAAATGAATCGAGAAAATTGAGTCATATATTTGTTATATTTCATATTTTTTTAATTTCATAATTCAGTGATTTGATTAATATTCGATAAAATATATAGATTTCGAATCATGTATTAAATATTGCAGTATATTCATCTTGATATCATCTAATTTTGAAACACCTAAATTTGTGGAATAATTTAAATTTTAAAATCTAATCAAAATTTCTAGAATAAAAATGTATATTTTTTATTTAATAATAATATAATTATTCTAAATAAGTAATAAAGTTTAGGCGGGAAAACAAAATTGAAAGAAGAAATTTTATTTATATATATACATATATATATTTATATATATATATTTACAATTTTTAGATATTATTTTGTATTCTTATATTTTTCATTTAATATTGCATACTTGGGAATGTATAAATATAATAATATATTATATAATATGCATTCTTTATATATTATTTACATTTATCCATTGGCCTAAATTAAATTAAAAAAAGATGTGTATTAGTAAGTGTAATATTTTGTACACCATACAAATTTGAGTACTAATTATTCAACATACCTCAATTAAAAAGAAAATTATGTTTATAAATGTTATGTCATAATTGAATTCAATTATATCATACGTATAATTAAAATACAAATAAATTAAGAAATAAATATACATTCGTGCATCACACGGGCAAACTTACTAGTTCTTTATATATTATTTATCTAGTATTTATGTTTTATAAAAATAAAGTAATTATGAATTTATGAATATATAAATATAATAATAAATTGATGTAATATACACCTTTAATATATTATTTCCCATTATTTACATTATTTATTAATATTATAAATAAATTATATTATAAATATGTAAATATAATAATGTATTTATGTAATTTGCGTTTCTAATATTACTTGTTAAGTTTTTTATTAATCTTAAGAAAAAATATATTAAGAATATATAAATGGAATACATATATTTATGTAGTTTACATTTTAATATCATATTTATATCTTATTAATATTTTTGTTTATTATTTATATATAAAATATATTATGAATATATAAATCATCCATCACCAATAATTAATTCCATAATTCTTAAGAACAACTTTAATCATTAACCAATATTCCAATTACGATACTTATCACTTATCACAATATAATAATACTAAAATTTTTCCACTAAGATCTACTGATTTGACATATACAATAATAAATTATTTTATCATAATTCAAAACAAATACCATTTATACGTCACAGAAAATTATGCCATAGAAACTTCAGTCTTGTTCAAAATATCATCAATTACTGTTTCTTGTATCGTTAAACCTCTTGAGGATGAGATTCAAGTTGGGTCAAAAAATTTCAAAGAAATACTTGAAGGACAAAGGGTGGACAGAAAAAAAAAAAAAATTAAAGTGCAAGATAAATGTTTTTTTTAAAGCAGTATTGATTAAGATAAAATAATTCTTGAATTGTTGAATAAAACTGGAAAACAAGTTGAATGAATGGAGAAAAGGGCAAGCAAAAGGACACATATGAGTAGAGGTGGCAATTCGGGTGGTCCGTGTGGGGCTAGCTGGGCCTATACATGCTTGAGCCAGATCGGGCCGGCCCAAAAATCAGTTGAGCCTATAAAAACCTAGCTCAGCCTAGCCCACTCCAGGCCAACGGGCTATCGGGCCAAATCGGCCCACCTTTACAACAACATCATATTTTGAATAATAAAAACTATGTAGTTTCTCAAATCTTATTATAAACATACAATACCAAGTATAATTAACAACACATATTAAAATCACAGGTCAAACTATGAAAGATATCAACTCAACAATAATAATACATCAAATCTTGTAAGAAGTAATTAAATGGCAATGATCATCACTTCCCACTAAATTTGTTGATCTCTTCCATTCTTGTTAATCTAAAATTAAGGTAGAAGATGATTAGTATACACAAAATGATTGAACATAGAGGAAACAACAAAAGGCTAGCATAAATTTAATAAGATAAGAAAGAGTAAAAACCATTAGATATCTTTGCATACAAACAAATAGGTTGAAAAGAACATGAAGAAGAGAAGAGAGAGCATGTGGAATTATTAGCGCCAAAAAATGCATTTAACAACTCCGTCGATAAATAAAAAATAATGAAATTATTTAAAATTGAAACTATTAATTAAATTATTCCACAACATCATTACTACATTGTAAATAATTTTGATTCCATTGCCCTCTAATTAAGGCTCTCACTAATTTATTGTAGACATTTTCTATTGTTGATTACACATCTACACTCATTAGATTAGGCCTGCTATTTTCATTTTTTGCTAGTTCCATGAATCAATTTTTTTTGAAGCTTCCTAGGTATCAAACACTCATGTTAATATTTTATGGCTAATTTCAACTTTCAAGCAATTAATTTAATTAAATCTTTATTTGATATAATTATTTGAGATCTAAACAAATAAATAAAACACTTGAAAAAATGTCACCACTTACCGACAAGATAGCAGCAGCGGAGGAGTGGCTGGCGATTGGTGGGCGGGAGAGTGTCTGGCCGATGGCGGAGTGGAGGCAGTAGGGTTTCGCTGCACCTGCGTGTTTAGTTTTCTGTCCTTCTATTTTGTTTAGTATTGAAATTTAATCACAAAGAAAATAAAAGTCAGGCCGGCCCAGAGGCCCGCAGGCCAAATAGGTTCGAGCCCGTCAAACATGCCAGCTCGATCGGGTCGAGCCATTTAGGCTCGATTTTTTTCAGGCCTGTCTTTTCTAGGCCCAGCCCACCATAAATTGCAAACCATTGGGCGGGACTCAAATTGCCAGCTCTACATAATATTTTTTTCATCTTATTATATAATTGGTCCCAAATTTTATATTAGAAAAAGAAACCATAACTTGTAATAAATATTGACACTTTTAAAGTTTATATTGCAATTAAAAATTTACACATAATTTATGATTTTCTTCATAATCAACCCAAGATTAAAAAAAAAAATGAGGTTCTACCAATATATTGATTGGCTAAATTTCAATTCGTCCCATGATGTGCTATTGGCTGTAAGCAACATATTTAAAACACACATCCATTAAAACAATGAGAAACTTAATGTTGTCTTATGGACAATGTCTGCAGTTCATTGAATGCGTAATATATAACAATTTATTAAAAATATAACTATTAATGATTAATTATGTGCCAAATAAAACTTAGACACCAGTATACATAGATATAATTTCCCACAAACCATAATATATTTATAGATTGTATGGATGTCGAATCCATCATTCAAAATGTAATATTTATTTATTTAAATGAATTTATACTTAAATCAAAGATTGTGCCAAATTTATTTATAATTATATAAAAACATGATAATTGAAAGAATTTACACAAATGACATTTTTCGCTCAAATTATCTTTTTATTTTTTTAAAGTATAATGTCCAATCAATTTTTTTTTATTTTTTACTTCAATTTTTAAAGAGTTATAACTTTTTCATATTAGCTCCGTCTTTTTATGAAAAATATATCAAATTAATCATCTTTTCGCAGTCTTTAATTTGATATATATATATTACATATATAAAATAAAATATTAATTTTTAAATATAAAATATGTTTTCATAAATTAATTGTGATATTTTAATATTTAATGTATTTTTATATTGTAAGATATTTTTATTAAAAATATATTTTATATAAAAAAGTTATATTACAATTTTTATAATAACTTATTATATTATTATCTTATAAATCCTACTAATGCGCGGGAGTAATACTAGTTCGTAGTAATAAAAGTAGAAAAAATTCAGTTTTCGTTGCCCATTTATACCAAAATTTAATTGAAGGTCTGTTCATTTCTCATCAAAGTTGCTACTATTATTTATTTTTTAATCATTGTTGATCAATAGTCGTTAATTCTTCGTCAAAATTGACATAAGTTAATAATAATAAATAAGTAAATGGAAAAAATATTTAAAAACATAAAGAAAAAAGAAAAATAAAAGTTATCTAATAATAGTTAAAATGTATCCATAATAATATTAAATATAAAAAAATATTTACAAAATATACAACTTAGTAAGTTAATATAATAAAAAACTATTGATAAAACTATAAAAACTACAAATAAAATATTAAATTAATTTTTAATAATAATAATTAAAAAAATATTATCTAAGAAATAAAAACAACTGTAAAATTAATTTTAAATATAAAAGACTATTAAATAATATTTTAAGAATTTCACTTCAAAATTAAATCAAGAATTTTAAAAGATGTTATTACACGACTTGCACACTCGACCCATGGATGGGTCAAACAGGTTCCAGGTCATGCTGTTGCATCACCCTGCCTCATTTAAATTACGTATTAATAATTATATAATTAATTTTTTTTTATTATTCTTATTATCTATATGTATATATATAAATTGTGAAACTCAACAAATATTAAGATTATCTTAATTTTACAAGCAATTTTGTTTTAAAAAAAGGCAGGTTACCATCTTCATTTAAAGCTGTTAAAATAGGTTAGGTCCGTCGAGTTAATCCGTCGCGCCATACAAAATAAATGAGTTGGGTTAGGAATTAACAGCCCGCAAATTGGCGGCCCGCAACGGGTTGATCCATGTGGGATGCGAGTTGAAACGGGTTGGGAGCGGGTTGAGCCGGGACAACCCGTGGATTTTTAAGTTATTTTTTATTTAAAATATAATTAATCATAACATCCCGACCCATCCATGACATACTCACCTTCCCATAACCCACCTAGCCTCCCTATCTCACAAGTCACAAAAGCGAGGACTACCTACCCCAATACCCAAATCTCTCAGACGTCAAAATCGTCCAAATCTCAATCACAAAACTCACGACCATAACATGGCTATAGCCCACAACCATCCTCCCTCACCCGCTACCTTCCCCCACCCCAATTCCAACGGCCATCGGCATCGCCAGCACCGCCCCCGTCCCCACCTCCAATTCCGACGGCCCGTGGGTTGGTTTGCCAAGCTATAACCCACTGGTGGGTTGAACTGAATTGAAATTTTAACAGTCCAACTTTTTTCTGGTCCATCCCATCAAATAATAAGCTATGTGGATTTTGATCCGCCCCGCCCCACCAGCCCGTCTTATTGACTCTGCCCTCGTTGCATAAGTTGGGTACAGGATAATATTTGTTGACCGTAGCAAGACACCGGGTGGAAGCTAAAGTCCACAGGGCGGCCCTCAATTTTCTACAATCTGGCCTACCCCATTCCATTCACATCTTAAGATGGTCATAAATATTGAATTCTTTTTAAAATGAGATTGAATTTGTTTTTTTGATGCGCAACTAATGGTTATTGACCAAATACAATTAAATAAATAAAGAGCAGTCTCTCACATTGAATTATCGATCGGCTACAATATTATTTATTTAATTAAAAAATATTATTATTTTTTAAAAAATATTAATAATATTTTTAAATAAATAAATAATTTTTTAATTAAATAAATAATATGAGTTACACTATACACAATTTTTAATGATTAATTTTGAGGAGAGATCAATAATTATGTTCCGTAAATTCGGTGTAATTGAGAAAAGAAAAATGTAAAAATTTTCAATAAAAGAAATTAGAATATGATATCAAAATTAAATGTTCTACAATTAAACCAAACCGTCTGATTAGCCTTTGTAGTCAGTCCATCACCATCTTCTTTTCGCATTTCTTGCACTTCTTCTTCTTCCTGAAACCAACATCAGTAGATCTGCTCTCTGTTCCCTCCGCGACCTCGCCAATCCAAACCAGAGAGAGTGAGAGAGAGAGAGGCATAATCCAATTGGCACCTAATAGTCAATTGGTATAGAATTTTTTCCCATCCGTATTCATACGCGAATGGAGTTGCACACACTTAACGGTATGACATGTATTTCTGAAGCTGTTCTCTTCTTCTGATGAGGAGATGGGCAAGGCGTCTGTGATCATCTACATTACGGTAGCGGTAGCCCTCCTACTCCTAGTGTCCCAATCCTCCAACAACAATAAGCCATACGGCCATCGTAACCGCGGCCGCCGCCTCAAAATCCGCTCGAGCTACCCCTTCACCCACCCGGCTGACCCCCACCGCCACCACGATCGCGCCGCCGCTTTCGATCCCCTTGTCGCCGACATCGAGCTCAGGCGCGAGGACATAGAATGGGAGCAACACTACTTCCAGACCCACCACCCCGAGCTCCAGTCTGAGTCCACTCAGCCTGCGCCGGGACATGAGTCTCAGCCCGAGTTGGATGATATCATGGACGCTGAGGATTACTTGAATGACGAGGAGCGTTTCAATGTGACAAATAGGCTGGTGATTCTGTTCCCCAAGATTGATGTTGACCCGATGGATGGGTACGTGAGCCAGCCTGAGCTGACCCAGTGGAACCTGCAGCAGACGCAGAGGGAGGCAATGCACAGGACTCGAAGGGAGATGCAAATTCATGACAGAAATAAAGATGGATTTGTCTCTTTTGCTGAGTATGAGCCTCCTAGCTGGGTTAGAAACTCAGGTGAGTTTTTCATAACTTAAGCTTGGTTCTAATGTATAATCTCTGCATGTGTTTGCTTCTGATTGTTGGTGGTTTCAATGTTTTTTCTCTGCCAGTAACAGCAGATCTTCAGTACAAATTTGATTTGGCAAACGCAAATCAATCATAATAATTGAATTTATTTGGTTTTACATTGCGGTGAAAAGTGGTAGATTGATTTAATTCGATAAGTAAGAAGATTTTTCCCTTAGTATTTAGATAAATTGAATTGATTAGTGAAGTTACTTAAAGTAGGGGTTGCTAGAAGAGGATATATATGCCAAAAACACAATCAGATTCAGAAATCAATTTTATTCTGTTATTTTCTTTTTCAGTTGTGCCTGCGTAAGTTCTTGGTGTTCTGGTCTTATTCCTCAATGGATAACCAAATAATTGATCTAAGAGGTAGAGTTTCATAGTGATGAGCAGTGTGTTTGCAGAAAATCTAACTATGCATTATAAACCAAGTCTTTTATTGCCTAATTCATTCTCAGTTTTATGTCATTTTATCTGAATTCTGTATGATGATAGTGTCCAGGAAAAAAATATGTTTGATTATTGCAAGTCTTGTAAACTGGTTGCAGGTTGAAAATTTGTTCTATTGTGTTACTTCTTAAGCAGCACCCTATTATGTAGCTTTGCATAACTTGAAGAAAACCCCCTTAAGTTCTTGGTCAATGATATTCATTGGTCCTGATCAACTGGAAACTAAACCAAATTGAGATCCCAATACAACAACTTTTAGGACTCAATCCTCGCCCGGGAAGCTCAAGAACAAGTTTTTGTGGGATTATAGGTGAGAAACCAGTTTGTTTCTTCTCACTAAGCTAATGAAGTTGACCGGAAGTTCAAATTTGGCTCTCAATTGGTTAAGTTTGATTCAGTTTACAACAATAGGATTCAAACAAACTTACTCTTCTTTTTTTCAAAATCATCTCTTCAATAATAAACAAAAGAGAGTTGTAAACATTTAGATGGCATGGATTCAAGGTTTATCCTGAATCATACTTATGAGTTATGAACCTATATTTGAACCTATATTTGAATATAAGATCTAGAATTTTTTTGATTCTCATGTATCAGTCTGCTTTTGCTCTGTCACAACTCACAAAACTCATGGTTTTACCAGTCAGTTATTTTGATAATTTATAATAATCAGTTTGCTCTTGTGGACATCTTTTTTCTGACAATCAATTCACTAAACATACCATCTTTCGTCCTCCTTCTATTTGGATTGCCAACTGGGATGGCCTCATAGCTTGCCCCTGTAAGCTAAATGTTGCAAAATAGTTGGTACTAGGCTCAAAATTTCAATACTGCTGGATTCATTTATTTCCTTTTCAATGTATGCTAGAAGGACCCTTGATATTGATGTAGGAACCTCAAAGGACTTATAGGTCCTTTTCCTTTTGGTGTTGAATATATTTCTCTTTGGTATTAAATGACCTCATCTCAGTTATGGGTTTTCCAGAAATAACATAATGTTTCATGCAATATATAAATTTTCACCTAATGATCTATTCTTGGCCATCTAGTTTCTGGATAAAATTGGGTAATCTCAATAATCAGTATTCACCTTCGGTCTTGCAAAACCAGTCTCCAGATCAGTGGGAATTTCTAGTCCATATTAGGAATATTTAATTGCACCTGCTTTTGATGAATAAATGTAACATTTGCATGGCTAAGCTGAAATTGAGTTGAATATGTATAATTATGATGGTTAACATATGTAAGACATTTACCATACATAGAATATTGAACATCCTTTTTTAATTTATGTGAATCTCTAGTTTTCCTTTCCATTTAATTTTTCTTGTTCTCCTTTTCCTCACCGTAGTGTTGATAGCTGACAGATTTGATCAATAATCACTGGAATATAAGACTGTGTGTATTGTGAGAGGTGGGTACTGGTATGTTTCCTGACAATGACTCTTTCCAGATAATACTTCATTTGGATACGATATGGGCTGGTGGAAAGAGGAGCATTTCAATGCATCTGATGCAGACAGTGATGGTCTTTTGAATCTTAAAGAGTTTGATGAGTGAGTTCTAGTCAACTAGACACTTAACATTCTGAAGGACATATATCATTTTCTTGCTAAGTTAATATTTATTTTGTTTATCATTGACTGCTGAATCTAGTTTCTTTTTTTCCTTTTTATCATAGTTTTCTTCATCCAGCTGATACCAACAGTCCCAAGCTGCTTCTCTGGCTGTGCAAGGAAGAAATAAGGTACTCTTAACATTTTGCTGAATGCAACTGTTAACATTTTGCTGAATGCAACCATAGTATTTAGCTCCCTTGATGCTCCTTTCTCCTTATTGTTTTGATAGCTTCCTGGATGCCTTATATGTTCCTTCCTTACAGTTGGAAATACTTTTTTTGGTTTTACCTGATTTTTCTCCCACTTAGTGTCATGTTTGCTTTTTGATTGCCAGGAATGATGTCTATCCCAAAAGTGTGGATCAACACATTGACTTCTAAATTGAACTCTAATTATATTTCAACATATATGGATATCATTGGTTATTTGCTTATACCTACTTTAGCAGTGGGTTATCATGGTTGAACTGCATGATACCTGCATGGTTTTTATATATTCATGTCAACTACATATATTGTTTCCTCTTAATTCTAAGTTGAACTTTGAAATTTTACATTGATACTTAATTATTCCATTCCCCAAAATATTTGTGACTACTGCTTAGATTTATACATGTTGACAAATATTTTGATAGATCACATTACTAGTACAGAGCAATATACCTGTGTAGTTGGGAAGAGTTTGCATATTATATCTATATATAATGTAGGTACTGTTTCCATTTCTTCGAGTATGTAACTAAAGTTGTAGGTACTTGCAAATGTTTATCTTTTTATCCAACCTAAAAGAGAAATTATTAAGATGCTTCTTATTGTTCTCAAGTTTATCTTTTATGTGATAATTTGTGGAGCCATGGAGGGATGGTGAAATGTATCTGGCTGTTCATTGATGGCTTTCCAGTATGCATACTTCTAATCATGGAAAATTGGAGCATCCAATAAATACAGGCGGAAATGCATATTTAAGATCATTAATGTATTTAATTCTGATGTTACATGATAATTATCTTTAGAATCATCTGACATTGGTAATAAGTAGATAGCTGATTGCCATATTTAGCTTAGCAAATAATTGAAATCATGACATCCTCTTTCATTCTCTGATGATACTATTTTGTTGTTATCTTCATGTTCTGGCTGAACTTCACATATGTGTCTTTTATTTTCTGTTGGTTTCAGGGAAAGAGATAGTGACAGAGACGGCAAGGTCGACTTCAAAGAGTTCTTCCATGGACTGTTTGCCTTGGTCAGAAATTATGATGAAGAGAGACATAATTCTTCAATTGACTCTGAAGATTCACGAGAGGCCCCTGCTAAATTGTTTTTTGCCCAGCTTGACAAAGATAATGATGGGTAAACAGCTAGACACCTCTGTTTGAATTATTTGGTTTATATGGCTGTATTCTTTTATGGATGGTAACAAATTTTCTTATGCTGTAGATATTTGTCTGACATAGAATTACTACCCATTGTTGGAAAGTTACATCCATCAGAGCTTTACTATGCTAAACAGCAGTCCGAGTACATAATGAATCAGGTGCGTAGTGAAATGATTCTGAACTACTTTTGTAGTTTTAGTTCAATAAGTTCAGTTTGCGGAGAAGCATCTATCAGTTTATTTACAATATGTTTTAAATATGCTCATTAATTTGATGAGTTGATCCCAAGGAAGCACATTAGAGAAAACATATAATGAATATACCAATATTATATGCTATGTATGATAAGTATGCCCTCGGGATGCATTTCAGGTGGTTAGTCGTGCATGAATTTTGTGCTTTGAGTGCAGACGTAGTGCATGACTTATGTTTTTGCTTTCTGAGTGCATATATAGTGCAACATCATTGTCATGACTGCTGCACTTGCAAGGTTGATGTTATTGGTTCGTGGTGGCTCTTTGACTTTATCAAGCGACTATTTGAAGTAGCTTCTTTATTACCGAGGACAATGAAATTAAGTACAAAACAAATATGAAGTAGGGTTTTCATTGGCCTTTTTTTAAACTTTCTGGAGTGGGTAGATGATATGAAGTGGGATTTGATCCCACATCGGATTCACAAGTGATTGTGGATGGGTATTTAAGTGGAAGGTCAAACCTACACTCATGAGCTAGCTTTTGTGGTGTAGTTAGGGCTTCCCCACTTGGGTCCCTATCATTTGGTCCGACCTGCCGGATCCCCACCGCCGACGATGACGATCACACGTTCCACTGGCGAGAGGCTGGACAAATTGGAGTCTGAATTGGCTGACACTGCTGTGCAGGTGCGCGAATTGAAAGCAGGGCAGAATGAAAACACCATGAAATTGGAGGAGATTTCCGCTACCCTGGCTGAGCTTTCTCGCTCGATCTCTCGGACAATTGGGAAACAGCCCCAGAACGCTAGCCAACCTGACGACGGGCCGTCGTCGCCCGCCACGACCGTTGAACCTGAATCCGTGGCGCCCAGGAACAGCGCATCTCGCGCACCGCCGAGCTTGGTGCAACTGCCAGCGTTCGAAGGGGTCGACCCCATAGGTTGGCTTGCCCGCGCAGACCAGCAGTTCGTGATGCATGGGACCCCGCTGGAGGAGAAACTGACCGCGGCGTTCGTTGCAATGGAGGGACCTGCTCTCTATTGGATCACTTGGTTGCGAGGCCGAAATCCCAACGTGACATGGGATGAATTTGCGCAAGCCCTGATTGCGAGGTTTGATACTAGATTCAAGGGGAGTCGATTTGAGCGGTTGGCAAATGTGAAACAGACTACCACAGTCGATGATTATGTGTCGGAATTTATGCAACTGGCGAGTCAAGTACCTGGGCTGGTGGACGCCCATTATCTGGGTTATTTTATGAACGGCTTGAAGAATTCTGTCCGGAGCTCGCTGCGTTTGCTTCGGCCGGTAGATTTGGAAACTGCCATGGAACTCGCTCGAGATATTGAAGATAATCTGATCGCGCAGGGGGAGGAGCGCGCGGGAAGGAGCTTTTCTAATTCGGGGCAGCGTCAGGGCCCGTTTATTCGACAACCTGGCAATGTTGTCAGTTCAGCGTTGAATCCGAGCAGTGGGGGAGGGCCAAATCGCACTTCGCGGCCACCCGCTAGAAGTGCATCGCAGGGCTCTAACATGACTGGGCAATCCACCGCCCGTTCGCGTTTCACCCGGCTCTCGTCCAACGATCTTGCTGATCTGCGGGAGAAAGGGCTTTGCTTCAAGTGTAAGAAGCTGTACACTCTGGGCCATAACAGGGTCTGCCCGCTGCGGGAACTTCGGGTGTTGATGGCAGAACCCGACGATACGGCTGATTTACAGAATTCAGAATATTATGAAGTGACGGGGTTAGAGGAAGAAGTGGAAGAGCCGGTCGAGTCTGTGGAGGATGAGGGAGCACTACCGGTCTATTCCATGGCTGGACTTTCCAGCCCGGGAACTATGCGGATGCGTGGCGTTATGCGTGGGCGAACGGTAACTGTTTTGGTTGATAGTGGTGCAAGTCATAATTTTATTTCATCGTCTTTAGTTCCTTTACTTCAGCTTACTCCTGATGAATCTGTTAAGTTTGGGGTGCAACTAGGTAACGGGGTGAGGCAACAGTCAGAAGGTGTCTGCAGAAATGTGGCTATGAACCTGGAGCGTTGCAAGGTAGTAGCTGACTACTTTGTGTTTACTCTCGGTGGTGTAGATGTGATTTTGGGGGTGGCGTGGTTAGCCACGCTCGGAGAGGTGCGCACGAATTGGGAGAAAATGACTATGACCTTCGAGAAGGGGGGAGAAAAGGTGGTGTTGAAGGGAGACCCGTCGATTAGCCGCAGTCCGGTAGGCCTGCGAACTTTGATGCGAACTTGTGATGTTGACTTTTGGGCATTGGTGATTGGGTCAGAGCCGTCACATATGTTGGAGCCCAATCCGGAAAAGGTGCAGGAGGTTCTGGATGGGTATTCCGGGGTCTTCGGAGAGCCGACAAACCTACCACCGCGACGAACCACGGACCACCGTATCGAGCTTATGCCTGGGGCAGGCCCAGTGTCAGTGCGCCCGTACCGCTATGGCCACCTGCAGAAAGATGAGATCGAAAAATTGGTGGGAGATATGTTACTAGCAGGGATCATTCGACCGAGTTCGAGCCCGTTTTCTAGTCCGGTACTTCTGGTGAAAAAGAAAGATGGAAGTTGGAGGTTCTGTGTGGACTATAGGGAGCTGAACAAGGCGACAGTGCCGGATAAATACCCTATTCCAGTGATACAAGAGATGCTAGATGAGTTGGCAGGGGCAGTGATCTTCTCAAAGATCGACTTGCGAGCCGGGTACCACCAGATCCGGGTCGCTGGGCGAGACATCCACAAAACAGCCTTCAGGACTCATAGTGGGCACTATGAATTTCTGGTCATGCCCTTCGGGCTCACTAACGCCCCGGCGACTTTCCAATCAGTGATGAATGATCTGTTTAGGCCGTTCCTTAGGCGGTTTGTTCTGGTGTTTTTCGATGATATTCTGGTATATAGCCAGACTTGGGAGGACCATCGCATACATCTGTCTCAGACCTTACAGTTGTTGCAGAAGAATCAATTTAAGGCGAACTTTAAGAAATGTGCATTCGGATGCTTGAAAGTAGAGTATCTTGGTCACGTGATCTCGGCAGCAGGGGTGGCGATGGATCCGGGAAAGGTCAGGGCAGTGTTGAAGTGGCCTCGCCCGGGTTCAGTGAAGGAAGTGCGGGGATTTCTTGGCCTAACAGGGTATTATCGCCGATTTGTGAAGAATTATGGCTTGATCGCCCGTCCGTTGACAGCCTTGTTAAAGAAGGAGGCCCCCCGCATCTTTGAGTGGACTCCAGAGGCCGAGGGTGCCTTTGTAAAATTAAAAAAAAAGCTAACTGAAGCTCCTGTGTTGGCTATGCCTCAATTTGACAAGCTTTTCGTGGTGGAATGTGATGCCTCGGGGACTGGAGTAGGGGCGGTCCTCATGCAAGAAAGGAGGCCCATTGCTTATTTTAGCAAGTCTCTAGCGGATAGAACATTGACAAGGTCCGCGTACGAGAGAGAGATGATGGGGCTAGCTTTGGCGGTGCAGCATTGGCGGCCTTATCTCATAGGGCGGAAATTTATAGTACGGACGGACCATAGGAGTCTTAAACATCTCTTGACTCAGAAGATTGTCACTCCGTCGCAGCAGGTTTGGGTGGCGAAATTGTTGGGGTATGATTTTGTGATTGAGTATAAGACAGGCGCCTCCAATGCGGCAGCGGATGCGTTGTCTCGCCGGGGAGAAGAGTTGGGTTTATCGGCTATAAGCCTACCAGAGTGGGTGGGGTTAGCCGAAGTGGGTGTTGAACAGAGGCAAGATCGGTATGTTCGAGAAGTGATACAAGCAGTTGAGACACAACAGGGTAGCCGGCCCGGGTTTGAGTTGGTTGGGGGGCGACTGTTCTTTAAGGGTCGGTTAGTGCTTGCGGCTGATTCGAAGTGGATTCCTCAGTTATTGCATGAGTTCCACGATACCCCATCTGGGGGACATGCGGGGGCATTTCGAACTTATAGGAGAGTGGCTGAGAATGTGTTTTGGAAGGGCATGTTTCGTCGGGTGCAAGAGTATGTGGCGCAGTGTTTGGTGTGTCAAAAGGCCAAGTATGAGGCAATGTCTCCCGGGGGGTTGTTGCAGCCGCTTCCGATTCCGGAGTTTGTTTGGGAGGATATATCGATGGACTTCATTACATCGCTGCCCAAGTCACGGGGGTATTCATCTGTGCTAGTAGTTGTGGACAGATTGTCGAAATATGGCCACTTCATTGCATTGAAACCTCCAATTACAGCTCGTTCGGTGGCTGAGATATTTGTGCAGGAAGTGGTGCGTTTGCACGGGATGCCGAGATCAATTGTGAGTGATAGAGACTCGATCTTCATGAGTACTTTTTGGAAGGAGTTGTTCGCTATGGCTGGCACCAAACTCAAATTTAGCTCGGCCTATCATCCGGAGACAGACGGGCAAACTGAGGTCCTGAATCGCATACTGGAAACGTATTTGAGATGTTTCACTTGTGAGCAGCCTAAACAGTGGTTGCGGTGGCTACCGTGGGCAGAATATTGGTACAACACGGCTTTTCAAACGGCTGCTCGACTTACGCCGTATGAGGTAGTGTATGGCCGGGCACCACCCAGCCTGCGTCGGTATCTTCCGGGAGAGTGCAAGGTGGCGGCTGTGGCAGAGGTGTTGGGCAGCCGAGACACTATGTTGGGGCAGTTGAAGCGGAATCTGGAGGTGGCACAGCAGCGCATGACTCGGCAAGCTAACAAGCATCGCCGAGCAGTGGTATTTGAGGTGGGTGATAAGGTGTTCTTGAAGGTGCGGCCGTTCCGTCAGCTCTCGGTTAATCGGCAGAAGCATAACAAGCTATCCGCAAAGTTTTATGGTCCGTTTGTGGTGGAAGGTCGAGTAGGGCCGACTGCCTACAGGTTGACTTTGCCTTCCTCGAGCAGAATTCACCCGGTGTTCCATGTGTCGCAGTTGAGGAAGGTGGTTGGGGAGCATCCGGTTGAACAGGAGTTGCCGGCGAGTTTGGAGATTCCTTTGGCTCCGCTGTTTGAGCCCGATGAGGTGTTGGCAAGGCGGAATGTGCGGGTTGGAAGTGCTGATGAGGAGCAGTTGTTAGTGAAGTGGTTGGGACAGTCTGAGGATGATGCAACGTGGATGAGTGAGAGGGGGTTTCGGCGACAATTTCCAGATTTCAACCTTGGGGACAAGGTTGTTTCGAAGGAGGGTGGAATTGATATGGAGCAGGATCAGGATTTGGTTGAGGCGGGGGAGCCGAGGCCTCTCATTGTGTACCGTCGGCGTGCTCGGGCTTAGGCCCACGTCCGTGGGCTGTTCATGGAGGAGTTGTTTATTTACTGTTTTATTTAATTTTGATGGGCTTTGTTATTAGCGGATCTGTCTATTTTTGGCAGTAGATTAGTAGTATAATTAGGGCGTTTAGGGTAAAAACAAGGCAGGAAAAAAATCATTATTGGAATTGGGAGCCTGGAGGCTTGGGCAACGGCGTGCCGTTGATTTTGTGTTCTTTTACAATCTGTTATTCATCAGTAGATATAGCAATGCACAAAATTTATTAGAAGTAAGATTGTTTTTCGTAAAAAAAGAAAATACCTATTGGAAGATTTTAGTTTATTAGGCTTCTACTTATTGGAATGTCTGTGCATGCATGTGTGATTACAATGCACTATACACAATCTTAACATACATTACATGTTTTACCATGTTGTAACTACAAGGAATTTAATGATGTCTCTCAAGCTTGGTATGTGAATGTGGAGATTACTAAAATTAAGGGTTGATGATATATGTTCCCTTCTTTCATGTATAATCTGAATCTAGGTGGTCTTGCCTATTGTTTGGGGTCAGCCGAAAGGCCCGAAGCTAGTGAAGTGGTTGCTCTAATGGTATTTGTTTCTAAGTCATTATGAACATGTTGAATTCCAATTAAATACCTCTCCGCTCTCCAGCTACTCGTCCTTCAAGGCCCTACAAATATATAAAATTGATGTTTACATGTGCAATGGAAACTACTTTTACATAACAATCAGCTTAATCTCTCAGTTTCCAAATTCAGCAGCTGTGATTCAGAGAATAGTACATTAAGAGAAAGTTTTAACTTAAAAGGGGAACATCTTGGAATTCCTTGCAGCTTAAAGAAGGCTAATTTGAATATCTTTTGCATCAGGAAATAGTGCTTAATAAACATGTGTTGGACCCCAAAGGTTTTAAATATAATTTGTCTGAGTACTCTATGTCCACCATAATGTTAAAATCTACAATGGAGTCCTTGAGTTGATGAACCTGCAAATTTTGATTTTGAAAATTATCTTTTAAGGATAAGTCTTGTATATCTTAGTTATTTGAGTTGTGTACCACATGAAGAAAACGGACATTATGTTTAATATATTGGCAGGATTGATTTCCTCCTTACTTTGCTCTCTTCTTGCTCCTAATCTTTCTTCTCTGCGATTTCTTCAAATTCATAATTTCAGTTACAGCATCAGCACCTCAATTCTTGCTTTGTGATAATGGTATAAGCATTCATAATATAAAAGCGCAAGGCAGTCCACCTTGAACGCTTATTTTTTAACCTAATGCTAGTGAACAGAGTTGCTTCCCCCCCCCCTCTCTCTCTCTTCATCCGCGTTTCAACACTTTCTGCTGTTAAGATGCATTTAAAACAAATAAAAATGACATGCAATTGTTGGGGACAATGATGAAGATTCATTTCCAAATTTTGCAGGTTGATGCAGACAAGGATGGACGTCTGACCTTAACAGAGATGATTGAGAGTCCATATGTTTTCTACAGTGCTGTGTTTAATGAGGATGAAGATGGTGAGTATGGCCTACATGATGAATTCCGTTAGATACACAATCAAAAAGGTGAGGAAGCTTGCAGTGACACTGAAAATGCAGATGCTTGCTGGATGGTAGCTAGAAACTTCACCCACTTCTCCTTGTGCTTGAATGCTGTATATACACTAGTCACTCTAATGGGAACCAGGGCAGCTAGGATGCCGATCATTGCCGAAATCTCATACAATTTCTTACGGTGCGAGCCAAGTCCCTCACTCCCTCCAGTTTGTGGTTGTTTTCTATAAATGTTGATTATGTAGCTTGCTTTCTGCTCCGGGGTTATTGGGTTGTGGCAATTCATCTTCAGATCTTCAATACAGTTTTGGAGGCATGCCATTTATAAAATAGAGTTGGGTATTCTTTCATTCTTTCTTGTAACTTTACTTGTTTGATTTCGCTAAAAAACTACACAGCTAAGTGCAAAATTTTTTGACATTTACTATTTATTTTTATCTTTCCCCAAAAGCTAAAGTATTTCTTCTCTGCTATTTGCTCTGCTCATAAGATAAAAGAAATGAATCATATTTGCCTTAAGCCAATTGCAGAAAATTATTTTTCAATACACTTCAGATCAAAACTTCGTATCCAGTTGTTTATTAAAAAGTTGAAGTGTTTTTATTGAAGGACTGATGGATCCCATCAGACTACAAGAAAAAGTTTACACGATATAGTGTAAATTAACGTTACAAATAGAGGTGGCAATTCGCCAGGCTCAGGCCATGTCTGAGCTGGACGTACCAACGAGCAAGATCAGACCGATTCAAAGTTCTATTGAGTTGTTAGTTAGCTCAATCCTCTAAAATAAATACTCTAAAATAAATACAAAGATTTATTGGACTGGTTCATCAGATCAAGTTGGGTTGCCTAATATAATTTTGGGGTTACCTACAGCCAAATTTAATCTAAAATATTGGATCGAACTAATTTTGCTTGCTTCAAATTACAAACCATAATATGGAAAGCAGGTGGCATTAGGAAGAATCACTATTTTAGTGAACCCCCCCCCCCCCCCCTCCTCCCCAAAAAAAAGACAAATAAAAGTATTTCTCCCTTGTATAAAAAATTTAAACATCTGAAATTAGGAAAATTAGTTTTAACACGGCCTAATATACTTTTTTGGGTTCGTAATATATATGTATGCATATACATATACATATCTTTTTAAAGATTTTATAGTAGGTTGAAATATGTTTTTTGAATGTTAAATATTGTATTCGAATATATCATATATGTACGTAATTGTAAACTTTGTATATTTTATGTTCCTTATATAATATATATGTTTAATTAGTAAAAAAATAATCTACATTTAGTGTAAGACATGTAATTTAAGTAATGAGGTTATTTATATAAAAAAAAATCATAGGCCGAGGTGTAGTTTTACATGTCATACTTCTCCTCACTGTCATTGTGAAATGAATATTCCTTTAATTCTATGCTACTCCACAAGAAAAGACAATACTGTTATTATGAAAAACCATCAACCTCAAACTGCAATCCCTATTCTGTGTGTGCGCGCGCGGCCACATACATACAATATATATCCCTTTCATAATAAGTTTGTATCTACTTAGAATCATCCAAACAATCCCTATTATACACACATATAAGTTTGTACATATATATATATATCAATTCCTATCAAACCTGTTGAAGATAAAATACAAATTAATACAACTGGAATTTACACACACACACACACCAATCCCTATCAAACCCTCTTGCAGAGAGAATTTATACAACTGGAATATACATGCAATTTATATGTAAAAAAATATTCAAGAAAAGGAGCTATGAAGAAGATTCATAATCAAACTTCATGACTTAATAAAAATGCATTGCCAAAAAAAACATCATTCATAGTCTATCTCTCTTGATAAAAAATTATGCAACAGTAGAGTAGGTTGAGATGCTATGTGCAGAAAAACCCGAAATTGCCCTCATCAAAGTTGAGGGCATAGCTGAGAGGATCATAGCAGAAGCTGAAATCATTCTTCTTCGTCTTCTTCCTCATCTCTGTTCTCACTCTCCACACTAATCTCTGCAACATTTTCTTCCCATACAGATATGCAGCATTTGATTCACAGTACACTACCACTACATCAACTTCTACTCCCATTCTTGGCCTGAAACTGAGCTTCTTCTCTGGAGGGGTGGGGGAGAAAAATGGGGGTGGATGATGGTGTGTGCATAGAAAGTAGGTGAGTGTATATAATGAGTGAGTGGTGAGTGGGTTGCGGAGGAATGGCAGTGTGCCTTTCTGGTACACTGTGTGTGTGAGAGAGAGGGAGATATGCCGTGCGATGCTGTTATGTGGATGGATAGATAGATGGACTGAGAGAGACAGATGATGCTGCTACTGTTCTGTCTCTGTCTCTTCTGCAATTTCTGCTTTGCCATTTGAAAATTTCAATCTTTTTGCCCTTTTCTTGGGTTCATACACTCACATATACATACACACACATAATGTGTATATTATTTCACCCTTACGTTGGATTCTACAATTTAGGTGGCAAAAATAAAAATCGATGATAGTCAAGCATTTTAGGATCGGCTTGGATCGGCTTAAGCCTAAGCTAAATAACTAAGCTAAATAAGGTTATGTTTGGACTGGTTTGGGCACGATCGATTGTTGGTTGTATCACAATCTAACCCTTGTTTGTTTGTGAGATTGTGGGTTGTTATTGTTCTAGACATGGGCACGGTTCTTCGGTTTCGAAACCAACGGTTTTTGGAACCGTGAAGGACGGAACCGGAACCGAAACCGAAACCGAAACCGAACCGCTATATATAAGGTTTCGGTTTTGGAACCGGCAGTTCCCCTGGTTACGATTTCGGAACCGGCGGTTCCTCCGGTTCCGGTTCCACAGTTCTTTGTTTTTTTCTTTTCGATTCCGGTTTCGGTTCCCCTGGTTCCAGTTCCGATTTCACGGTTCCACGGTTCCAGCTCCACGGTTCTGGTATCCGGTTCCGGTTCAAAACCGACGGTTCCCAACCGTTATTCCATCTCACCAGTTGAAGATCAACGGCTATTTAATCTCAGCCGTTGATTTCCAACGGCTATAATTTTCAAATTCAATCTGGAACCGAACCGGAATCGGAACCACCTGTTCTGGTTTCGGTTCCAAAAAACTGAGAACCGGTTGAACCGAACCGTTGACCGGCGGTTCCGATTTCAAATCGGAACCGTCCCCATGTCTAGGTTGTTCCATCTACAACTCTAAACCTCTTTTTCCTCTATCTTCTCTCATCATTTTCAAGAAAACTATTAGATATATTTTTTTTTACCAAAATTTTTTTAAACACTTATAACTTTTTTATTTCAAATTCATTTTTTTTAAAAATTATATCATATTAATTTTCTTTTTAAGATCTTTATTTTGACATCCATTTAGCATATATATAAAATAATTCATCACCAATTATTAAATTCACAAATCTTTATCTCTCATAATATAATAATACAAACAAAATTCTACTAACCTATTGATTTGGCATGTCAATAACAACCTGATTTATCACAACTCAAAACAAACACCACCTTTTACTATGCATTTGATTGTAACACAACCTTACAACCTCATAACCTACAACCGGTTGTGCTATGGAGGTTTCCAGCCTAATCCAAACATTCCCTAAGGGATACTTAGTCTTAAATTTTTTATTTAAAATTTTTCATTTTATGCTTTTAGTTATACATCTAATACTTTTAAAATATTGCATTTATTTTATATATAACTTAATATTTTATTATACATAAATATTAAACTGAATTTTCAATAAAATCTACAAAATAACTTTTAGGCATTAGCTTATTACTCAACTAATTTAGATGGTTGAACATTTCGCCAACAGCCAATGCGTGGCGTACTGATATTTTTCCACCATATATCTACAAATATTTGTTTGAGTATTATACCTGTATTATAAAAACACTCAATACACCGAAACGTACCTAGAATCGAATATACTCACAAGACCTCTGGATTATATGCAGGTGAAGACCTGATCAGAAGCCCTAAAGTAGAAAACCAGCTTTATAGCGTAAAGCTGAAATGAGTGCCATATATAGGAAGCCCCTAAGCATGGCTTAGGTGCATAGACATGTTGGAATTTGCTGTTCAAACCTTTAACTTTTTTTACATCTGAGATTTGGTTGGGACATGTAATAGATTTTGTGCCTAACTTTTTAGCTTTCCATTTATGCAATATAATTCTTTCATTTGACCTTTGCCATTATGATAGTCACTTCTAAATATAACAATGCAATCACTTAGGCCTAACCTATGCTTCAACTAATAACTTTCTACTTAACCGGCCTCTAGATCTATAGTCCACTTTGAAGATGGTTTGATGTAGTTTATGGCGAAATAGTATTTCTCTCGTGTCTTACATAATTTATATTGTTAATAATATAAATATTAAATTGTATATTTTATTTTATGTCGTGTAAAATTTTGTTCATTTTAGTTGATAAATAAATAATTTTATAAGAATAGTAATATATATTTTTATGCAAAATAAACTTATATTGAAAATTATTTTATGTCAAATTATTTTACAATTAATCTAAAAAATATTGTATATATAAAAAAATGTTTTTATATATACAATACGGATATCAAATTAAAAATCTTGAAAAAATAATTAAATTGATAAATTTTTCATGAAAAAATGAGTTGAGACGAAAAAAATATAAGCGTTTGAAATTTGAGATAAAAAAAAGGTAAAAAACTTATTGCCTAAAAATTCTCAACCAAATCCACGCTCCTTTTGGCGCACGTGAACTTTATGCGCGGAAAAATGACAATCTTGTAAATATTCCTAACTATCCTGCTATTATACAGATATAGATTTGGGAGGTTGTTTCGATTTTTTATTATGCTAAACACTCAAGTTATGTTTGTTTCATCTGATTTTATCGTATATTTTTTTTAAAATTAATTATTTAGAAAAGGTCTTGCAAATATCAACTCATACAATAAATTTCAAACATTATAACTAAATAAAATCCACATATTGTTTAAATAAA
Source organism: Caryopteris x clandonensis (assembly GCA_028749325.2). Lineage (NCBI taxonomy): Eukaryota > Viridiplantae > Streptophyta > Magnoliopsida > Lamiales > Lamiaceae > Caryopteris > Caryopteris x clandonensis. The sequence goes on from JAPYKT020000004.1 coordinate 7,533,994, forward strand.
ATATCATATGTAAACACAAGGGTGGAGTGTGGGTCACACCACTATTACTTTATCTAATATTATAATATAGATTTTAAATATTATCATTTAATGAGACCCACCATTTTTATACTGTTAGTATTGATCTTATCTAATTAAATTTAAATCATAATAATATTATTTTGTAAAACGACACAAAAAATACTAAATATTGAAAATTGAGACTCAAAACTAACCAAACATCCCATGTTCTCTACTTGATTTTGGCACTATATAAATAATCAAACACCCCCTCCCCCTCCTCATAAATAGTCTAACTAATTTGTTAAATCCATCACTACATAAAAATTATATCGAGAAAGAAAATCTTGATAAATTTTTCTGCTTGAAAAAAGCATGCTTATTGTATATATGACTTAATTGTTAGTTGACGTGGTTTCGCTTATAAACATATATTTTGTAAACGATAAACTTATCCGATGCAAAATAATTATTATAATGAAATTTTGATTAAAAATATATGCGTGGTTGTGTTACAAATTGATTCAACAATTTTATGCGATATAATTTTAAATATCCGTACAAATGGTAGAAGTCAAATGTAAATGAATATTGTGTTTTAATCTATATTTTTATATAATGTATTAAATTCATAATCTTTTCATGATATTTAAATCGACACCTATATTACATACATTAAAATAAAATATTAGAAAAAAATATAAAACTAGTTGTTGGTTAATTACTTATATTAAATTTAACTATTCTTTAGGTTGGACTATTTAAGCGGGCTTAGCTGAAAATAAAAATAAAAGTAAGTATTACATTATCTTTTATAAGTAATATTAAAAAGGCAATATATACAACTTTAATATCTTTTATTTAAATACTTTAAATATGTGTATGACACGTATAAAAGAGCTGAAGATCTTCGCCTTCTTACACACTATGTATAAACTAATTTTATATAACTTATTTAAAGTTTGTATAAAGAAAATTGTATATTCATATATTTTTACATATATTTATCAATAATATAATAAAATATTTTAAATATTTGTTAACATTAATTTACTTAAAATAATATTATAATATTTTATTTTAAATATGTTATTACTGGTGTACTTACTGACCGATAAACAGCGATCCTTTGTTAGCATGGGAATATAAAGTGAACTTCATTGGACCATCGTACCCACCACATATGACATTACACTGCTACCCGTAGGGGCCGGGGTACCCTCGTCCTTTCCCCCATTTATTCTCATCTTAATTTTGGCCCCCCCACCCCCAACTTTTCTTGCTTCTGTCATTTTCAGTTTTCATGCATACTCTGCTCAATTTTCTTCTACAGAAATATTGTTTTTTCGTATTCTTTTATAAAGTATGATGTTCAATTAGAATTTTTTTATTTTCATTTTAATTTTTAAAGATTTATCACTTTTTTTTTAATATAGATATAAAATAAAAATTGTGAAAGAATGATTAATTTGATATATTTTTTATTAAAACGTACTTGATATGCATCTATAAAAATATTAATTTTTTTAATATAAATATTTTACCATAAATTAATTATGGTATATTTTAATTATTATATATTTTTATATTGTGAGATATTTTCTTATTTTGAACAATTTTTATTACAAATATATTTTATTTGAAAAAATTATATTACTATTTTATAATAATTTATTATATTATTAGTGCAACGCATGGTGGAAATATTAGTTATTACTAATATTGTTACTTTCGATGTATAGTTTATAATATAATTTAAATTAATTAATATTTAAGAATAAATATTTAAAAATATAAAAATTATTTTATTATTTTACTGGTATAATTATGTAAAAAATATAGTTTTGTATCAAAATACATGTTATCTCCACCCAAAATAAAAGTTTTGCTTCTATAATATTTTTATTAATTATATAAACGTGAACTTATTTAATAAATTTAATAAATAATATTAATTAATATTTATTTGCAGTTTAATTCAATATAAATAATCAAAGAAATAATAAATATATAAAAATTTAATCCTTATAATCAACAAAAAATAATGATATTTTTTGCATCTATCCATTTTAACAAATGTGATATGAGTGTGAAATATAAAGATCATGAAAATAGAATTAATTAATATATTATATGTAAAAAATGTAGTAGAAATAAAAAAAAAAGTTTTTTTGTATTTTACTAAATTAGAAAAAAAAACATTCCCCCCCAAAAGAAGAAAATAAAGCTCACTAATCAAAAGTTGGCAAATCAATTTTTAGAAGATATCTTTATTTTTAAAAATTGAAAATGAATGGTAAAATTATATTTAGACTATTTTATTATTATATTAGTGTGTGTGTATATATATATTGTCCTTTCCCATCGGGATTACAAAATGGATATATTTAGAATAAATGTTACCTATATATATATATATATTATATTTTCACGATCAAATTCTTGATTTTTAAAATTTGTATATTCGTATTTTGCCCGACTACTAATGGTTGAGGACAAATACTTTGTTCTTGTTATTTTGAGTAGGTATCTTGCAAGTCCGTCTCACAAGGTCTTACATGAAATGAATAAAAAAAAAAAATTAAAATTATTTTTGCCTCACAAAAACACATTTTGTAAGATGGTTTCCTTGAGGTCAACCTCATTCTTTCTTTTACCTAACAAGAAAATTGTGTTTGAATATTGGTACAGTAAAATCTATCTAAATTTATAGTTTTGGGATTGAACTAAATCTATTAATTATAAAATATATTAATAATTTATAAATTATAGAGTGAATGCATACATTCTTCTTAGAACAACTTCAGCAGTAGCAGTTGTATCTCCTCGAGTAATACCTAGATTAAAGCCACCTATTTTTAGTACCACTTAGTTTTATTTTTTTCAAGTGTGATGTTAGTTATTTTCATATATTTTGTAATGAATGTTTTATTTTTTGTTATACAATTAATTAAATTAAATTACACATTATTTTAATTAAATTTGGTAAAAATAAAATAAAATACATGTGTAATTTCAATCGTACTTTTAAAAGTTTACAAGCCACACTCAATCTAATTAAAGAAAAATAAAATCAATATTATATATATACCTAATACATGTTTGTGAATATATATATATACATATATATATATAATATGTGTGTCTGTGTGTGTGTTTTTACATGTGTGTACTACTAGTTCCAGTGACAACTGACGACCCATCGATTTTGAGAGAAGATTGATGGGTCTTGAGGTTGTTTGTATTTGATCATTTTCTGACATTTTTAATTTACAAAAAATAGCTTGCTTCAGTGATTTTTTTTTTAAAATTTTTTTTGGCGAATGTGTTGAAATTTATTTGCATTAAATGACTCCCTACCATGGGTCAATGAATTTAACAAAAATTATTTGTAACCAAACTATAATGCTCGCAATATCAATTATTGTGCGCTTACGCACCTACGCACATTGCCCACGAATGTGGCCTGATCGGATCACATCTTTACAATTAGCTCTATTGTACAAAGGCAAAGGACAAAGCCTCTCATGACACCAATCCAATATGGAATGAGTTCCGTAGTTGGTCCTGTCGCCTAGTCACTCGAATGAAGACCACGCCCTGTTGCCGGGTAGGTTAGAGTCAATGTGTCTTCGACCCTGACGAAGAGTGAAATTGATTTACGAATAATCATAAGCTTTCAGTTGGCTTCTTGGCTTTCGAAGAGATGAGAATGCATTTAATTTCCTTTGCAGTATTAGGCTTTGGCGGTATTTATCATAATAAAATTTATTTATTTAATTATTTTTTATAAATAAAATTTATATTGTCCCCATTTTTATATTTAATTATAGTCATAGTACTTTCTGCAAGATCAACTTTATTGTAAAAGCGACATATCAACAGCTTTTGGGTGTCTTTCTCTCTCTCTTTAATTTTTTTTTTCTTTTACCAATAAAAGTTTGAATAATTTTTCTTATTATAGATTAAAATATGAGTGCAAAAAATATATTTCTTGTCTTTAAAAAAGAAGAAGTCCAGTTTGTTAAATGATGTTCTGTACGTCTGCGTGTTTTAATATTGTCATCTAATAGGAGATTAAAACACTTTTAAACTTCTATTAATAATGTCACACGATATTAGACATAGGCAGCTTCGTTGGAAAAAAAAAAAAAACAAACTGATAAAATAAATAATTTGTCCCTAACATTTAATCTAAAATGCAATTATTTTAGTTATCTTGATTTGAGTCACTCTACATATTTATTCGATTAGCAATTTTTAACGGTGAATAAACAAAAATTATAAAGTAAATATAAGATTAAGGATGTAATTAATTGTAAAATAAAAAATTAAAAGGATAATTGACTGAAATAAAAAATTAGATGATCAATTAACTTTTGGGACGAACATTAAAGGACAACTTGTTACTTTGATACAGATTCTAATTGACAACAAAACTAATCAGAATTATTAAAAAAAAAAGAAAAAAGAAAAAAAAAAGAAAAAAAGAAACTCAGGGGAAATAACAAATAATTAATATTTTTATTATGAAAAACAATACTTTAAGATAATTTTTAAAAGTATTAATTTGATTGAAAAAGTGGAACAAATCTCTAAAGGGACGACATCTTAGGTTGAATTCACAATATTTTTATTTTTTGTGGGTCGGATTAGTTCATTTACATATAAAATAATTCATGTATTTTGTAAATATTATTATACATGGGCATATTTCAATCTTCATATTTAGTTGCATTTGATTTGAATATATATATCATGTATGTCCTATGTAAGGATTAAAATATTTCGAATATTGATTGATATTTTAAAAAATAAAAAATAAATTCAGCATATTCGGTATAATTTAGGGAGAGAGTTTGATATTTTCTTCCGCGGATCTTGATCGAGACAAAGAATGAAAATATCAAATAAATACAATGTATATTTCATGAAATATGTGGAAATATCAATATAGATAGAATTACATGTCAAATTGATCAAAAGCCAGTGAAATATAAAAAATATATGTATCAATTAGTTTATAGATTTATTTGACCAGAAATGAAGAAAGTATAAGGTAAATAAAACGTAAGTAAATATAAGGAAAAAAAATAGTAACTTTGAATTTACTATTCCATTTGATAAAAAATAAAAAAATAATAATTATGCTATCTATATTTTTATAAATGTGGAATACATTATGTGCATTCAACACATAATATTATTCTAATTTTGTATGAAGTTATTTTGAACTATTGTAGCTTTTGATAATATTTATATGATTTATCATCTAACATATATATTTCATATTTATAATATTTTATAGAAAGATATATTTTCCAATTTTATAATTTTTTATATTAATATATCCATCAATATATTGGGTAAAACTAACATATGTATATTTTTACGGATATTGATAAATATAGGATTTACGTGTAATTTGGGGTTATTATGTATAGTTTTTTTAGACAATTGCATGTACTTAAGTGACGAGTTCATCATTATTTTGTTATATTTTGTTACGTCACGTGTTTATTAAAGTTTTGACAGAAAAAACAGATAATTAAGGATGTATAGACCACGTCTCAAGTCACATGGATCGTGCTTATCCTCGTGATATCTTAAGGGTACTGTCGCGATTTGGTGTGATTCGGGCATATCCTTTTGATTTGGTGTGATTCAGGCATATCTTCTTAATTTGGTGTGATTCGAGCATATCTTCACATTCCAATCAGAGATACGGGGCTATCAAAACTCAAGTAATTATCTATAAAAGGAGGAACTACATCATATTATAGAGATCATACAACATAATATACAATCAACCAAGTCATCAGAGAGAGAGAAACGAAAATCGTTTGGGCTTCAATAGTCTTCTTTTCTTTTGTTCTTTTTATGTTAGCAATGATTATCAATATGTTTTACATGGATTATGTATTAAATATATGTGGCTAAACATCTAATGATTCTATGGAGTGCATATTTATGGAGTCATATGTTATTCTTTAATGATATTATTTTCCTTCCTATATTTGTTTATGCTTCCTTGATTTGAATGTCGTATGAAATTATGTGACGACTAATTGCATATGTGTAGTTAATCCATTATTGTCCGAGAGGGAGTAATTGGTTAACGGATTAGGAATGCATAACATAAAAACTTGCTAGATCGAGAGATTGGTAAGTATTATAATGAGAATAGATCATAGGCACGATTGAAAGTTAGATAATATCTTCAGAATGATCAGTGTTATCCAATCTACTTTTGGATCTAACTCGAGAGAGAAGATCCAAATATTTTAGTGATCCTCATACAAATATAAGAATTAAATATGGTTTAATACATTAAAAGGAACTCATATGAGCCATATGAATGCATGTCCCTGAAATCCATGTAATCTCTGAATATTTTTAGTTGTTCGACTTGCTTTGGTGTCTATTTCTTCTCTTTATTTGTTTTAGTTTATTTATAAAGCTCATTCCATTAATTGAATTCTCTAGATAAAGGAAAATATCATAAACACATAATCAATTGATTTTAGAATATACAGTTACGAAACATGTTATCACCATATTTTACTATAATTTACTTCGTACACTTGTAAGTCGTATTTTAAGTGAAATAAAATAGCAAACAAGTTTATGGCGTCGTTGCCGGAGACTGGCGTAATTTAAAACTGATATTTGTTTTAGATATTAGACTTTAATTTAAAGTGTATATTATAAGTTTAGTATATAGTTTTTATTTCTTTATTTGATTTGTGTCGTGTTTGTAGGTAGTTAATGAACACTCAATCCAAAGGTGCAAAGCATTTGTACCAATTGATCTAGAGATCGAAGCAACTCCTGACATTGAAACACTTTAAGAACGCAAGTATACATGATTGAAGAAATAGAAGCAATGCGTAGAGAGATGGAGGAGTTGCGGGCATTGATGAGACAACAACAACAACAATCTCCAGCCCCACCGATTCGAGAGTCCTTAGAACCTCTAATTACTGCAAATTATGGAGGAGGACGACTGCAAACCATAGGTGTAAATAATTTTGAGCTTAAACCTGCCTTAATATCTATGGTCCAACAGAATCAATTTGGTGGTGGAGGATGTGATAAGGCTTCGATTGTTCTCGTTCTCTTTGAGGGATAAAACAAAGTAGTGGTATCAATCACTAGATGAGGAATCAATCCTAACATGGTCAGATTTGTGCAAGAAATTCCTTAACAAATATTATCCACCTGGGATGACATTGAGATTAAGGAACGAGATCATTGCGTTCGATCAAGAACTTTTATATGAAGCATGGAAGCAATACAAATATCTCTTAAGAAAGTGCCCGCGACATGGTTTTGCAACCGATCAGCAGGTATGTCATTTCTATAATGGTTTATCAGAGCTAACTCGAAATCAAATTGATGCAGTAGCAGGAGAGCTCTATTATCATTAAATGCTAGAAAAAATGGCCTCAAACAATGCACAATGGCCATCACAAAGGAATTCAATAAGAAAGGTAGCTGAAAAAATGAATTATTAATAAAAAAATTAATTGAATTTCAAATTTTAGTTAGAAAAAAACTATTTTATTTCCTACCTATAATTTTTTTAAGTAAAATATACATAACATTTTTTGAAGTGGCATGTATTCTTTTAACATATTTTTAGGAAATTTTCTTTTATATTAAAATATATAGATTTTTTTGATGATGACACATGGTATAATCCTTATAAAAATATACATAATTTATTGTATCATATCAATTATCTTTATATATTTAAAACTATATTTCAATTGAATATAGTTTGTTATATTAAATTGAATTTTCTAAAGTTAATTTTATTAAATTATAAATTGTATGATATTTTAAGGTAAATTTTTTATTGTTCCTGAACTAAATATAAATTTTTAGGTTAAACAATATAATATTATATAAATTAATAGTATAACTTTTTATTTTTATAAAACATTATGTAAATTTCTGTAGTTTAAATTCATATAAAAATTAATATATTATTTTTTCAAACCCAACGCATATATCAAACTTTAAAATATTATAATTCAATTCATACAAAATTATATTTAATTCATAAAAACTCTATTTCATGCTTTAAATGTAATTATTTATTACCATGTATATAATATTTATGCCAAATTAATGATTAAAAAATATTAATTTGATAAATTATATGTTAAAAATAAATTTAAAACGAAAAAATTATTTAAAATCTAAAATTTGAGTTAAAAATTAAAATAGAAGAAAAAATAAAAGACATATATCAATTAATTGTGAGAAATCTCACAATTCTCCTTTTATACAATATATAAATAGATATTCACTAAACATATATAAAATATTATAATAAATTATTTTTTTCAATGTTTATTTGAAATCTATCACAAAACTAAAAGGGAAAGATTGAAGTGCCAACATTTTATTGTACTTTTTACCTATTACTAAAAAATAGGGTAAAATTATCCCATATTCAAAATTTCAATGTTCTCTTTTTCCTCCAAAAATATTTCAACAGTAAGTAAGAAAATTCATATTACCATAAGGGTGCATCTATTTGCATCTTAAAATTTCTAAATATACCTTAAAATAATTAAAACAAAATTAGATATAATTAAATTAACTACAATATCCTTATATATTTATATAATTAAAACAAATATAAATTTATTCTTTTCTCTTTCTCTCTTATTTTTTCTTCGTCCAATATTTCTTCTCCTCCAAGTTATGATTAATTAAAATAATTAATTCATAGATCAAGATAGAGAATGATAATATAAGTATTTCAACTTTTTCATATTGATATTTTAATATATTTTACGTAAAAATGTATTTTAATTATTTTCCATCACGCTGACTGCTTCAATAAAACACTCGAACATATGCCAACATGTTTGACATTAACAGTCGAACAATTAGCTTAGTATCGGATTTTACTTTTAATTATGTGTTCTAATTTTGTATGAAGTTATTTTTAATTATTGTAGCTTTTGATAATATTTATATGATTTATTATCTGTACATATATATTTATAATATTTTATAGAAAGATATATTTTCAAATTTTATAATTTTTTTGATATTAATATATCCATCAATATATTGGGTAAAACTAACATATGTATATTTTTACGGATATAAATATTTTAATCCCTAAAATCCTACCCTAATATCTATTTTGCACTCTATTATGTACTTATATTTTTATTTTTATTATTTATTTTTTAACTTCTCTTTTTATAATATAACTCGTTATTCGCCTGTGTGATGCATGAGATAAAATATATTTAATTACATAATAATAATTTTATTTTATAAAAATAATAATTATTTTTATAGAAACAAAAATAATAATTTTTTTTACATTATCTCAAATTCATATAAGAATCTAATCCAATTTTTAATTCAAACCTTACACATATTTTAATTAAACTTGTAAATTTTTTTTATTTCATATTCTAAATACAATATTTTATTTTGATATATACAATATTGGTATCAAATTTAAGATTGTAAAAAGACAATTAATACGATATATCACATTTCAAAAATGGATTATTAACAAAAAAAATTGAATTTTAAATTTAGTTGAAAAAAACTACTTTTTTTCCTACCTATAATTTTTTTAAGTAAAAAATACATAATATTTCTTGAAGTGGCATGTGTTCTTTTAACATTTTTTAGGAGTTTTTCTTTTGTAATACAATATATAGATTTTTGTCGTGATGACACATTGTATAATCCTTATTTTTTTATACTTTTACTACTTGTCACCCGTGCAATGCACGAGATGTAATATATTTTATAAAAAAATGTACATAATCTATTATGCTATATTAATTACATTTATATATATATATAACTATATTTCAATTTGAAATATAATTTGTTATATTAAATTGAATTTTCTTAAGTTGACTTTATTAAATAATAAATTGTATGATATTTTGAAGTAAATTTTTACTGTCCCCGAGCTAAATATAGATATATTAACTTATTAAAACCTATTGAGGTTAAACAAAAAAATTATAATATTATATAAATTAATAGTATAAATTTTTTATTTTTATAAAAACATTATATATTTTTTGTAGATTAAATTCATATAAAAATTAATATATTATTTATTCAAATCCAACACATATATCAAAATTTAAAATATTATAATTCAATTCATACAAAAGTATATTTCATATTCATAAAAACTATTTACATACTTTAAATGTAATAATATATTTCAATATATATATATATATTATTGATGCTAAATTAATAATTACAAAAAATATTAATTTGATATATCATATGTTAAAAATAAATTTAAAATGAAAGAGTTATTTAAAATTTAAAATTTGAATTATGTGTCAATTAATTGTGAGACATATGTCAAAAAAGAAAAAAGAGAAAATGTATCACAATTCTCCTTTTATACAGAACTAGTTGTTCGCCAGTGCAATGCATAGGATGTAATACATTTTATTAAAATATGTACATAATATATTATATTATATCAATTATATTTATATATATATATATATATATATTAAATTGAATTTTCTTTATTAAATATTAAATTGCACGATATTTTGAAGTAAATTTTTTACTGTCCCCAAACTAAATATAAATATATGAAGTAGGTGAAGTGGTTGGATTTTGCGAGCTGTTCCAACCACCGCTAGATTTTAACTTACTAAAAACTATTGAGTTTAATCAAAAAACAATAATATTATATAGATTAATAGTATAACTTTTTTTATTTTTATAAAAAAATTAAGTATATTTTTGTAGATTAAATTCATATAAAAATTTATATATTATTTATTTAAATCCAACATAGATAATAAAATTTAAAAAATCATAATTCAATATACAAAATTATATTTCATCCATAAAAACTATATTTCATGTTTTAAATGTAATTATTTATTTCAATATATATAATATTAATGTCAAATTAATGATAAAATAAAGAATATTAATTTGATATATCATATGTTAAAAACAAATTTGAAACAAAAAATGTTATTTAAATTTCAAAAATTAAGTGAAAAATAAAAATAGAAGAGAGAAAGAAAAAGGAAAACATGTGTCAATTAATAGTGAGACACATGTCAAGAGAAAAAATCTCACTATTCTTCTTTTATATAGAGTATATATATAGATAGATATTCACTAAGCATATATATATATATATAATATTAAAATAAGGGTCAAATTTCAATATACCTATTTATTTTTACTCAAAATAGTTCTGTGCCCAAAATTTAAAAAAAGTTATGTTTTACCCACAATTCTTAAAATACCCTTACTCAGTTTCCATAGTTAATCGTGAAAGTTCTTTCTATTACAGTCAACTGTGAAAACTCTTTCACGATCCATACTGTAATCGTGTAAGCTTTCACACAACTTACACCCTCAATCAGGAAAGTCTAATCGTTTAAGTTTATACAATGAATCGTGAAGGTGAAGGAAAAGGAAGACCATGAACTTACAAGAAAAGAGAAGAAAGAGGAGAGAGATGGAAGAGGAGGAGAGAGGAAAGTGAAAAGAGTTCCAATCGTGAAAACTCAATCATAACTGGTAAGTGAATAGAGAGGAGAGAGAAAAGTGGAGAGATGAAGTTTCATGATTGTGTAAGTTTAATCGTGACTCCAAAGGGAACATATGGATCGTGAAAGTTGCACAAAATCGTGAAAGCTCAATCGTAAAGCATAATCGTGAAAATACACTGAATGAAGGTAAAGGAAAAAAGAGATAAAACATGAGGAAGGGTGAAATCAATCGTGAAAGTTATTGTGAATCGTAAAAGCTCAATCATAATAACAAAGAAAGAAGGGATAAATTCACTCTTAAAATCATAAATATGGATACAAAACATATTTATTTTATTTTTTAGTAAAAAAATTTGACTATTTTAAATGGGCAAAACATGTTTCCTCTTATAAAAAAATTACCTTTTTTAATGTTTATTTGAAATCTACCGAGCAACCAGAAACCAATTCAGAAAACTAATAGGGATAATTGAAGTGCCAAAAGTTTATTGTACTTTTTACCTATACTGAAAAATAGGGTAAAATTATCCCACATTCAAATTTCAATGCTGTTCTCTTTTTTCTCCAAAAATCTTCATAAAAAAATTCATATTACCATAATTCAACTGCCTCCCGATCATTGGAAAAGGTATATCTTCATTGATTACGCTACTGACATCCCTGCATTTCGTCTCTTCCGTGTTCTGTAATATATACATATATATGTATTGATATTCATACATGCATATATCATCGAGCAGTAGTTACGATGGCAGGTAAGCTGATCGAAATGGAAAAAGCCTAACCGGAGGATTTGATGCCTCTGTGCGACTTAAGAGTATGGGGAACCGAGGATGATGCCTCGTACAGCGTGTACGTCCTGTTGGACGCGAACGCCCAGATACTCATCGTCAATTACTTGTGCTCGCCGGAGTACAAGGTCGTATTCTCCGCCGGGGACCTCGAGTCGGAGGCCGAAGTGGATGAGCTAGAGAGTCAGTTCCGACCCGTTTCGCAGCAGTTGCAGGATTATCAGTGCGGGAAGCTCTCAATCGTAGCCACCGTGTGCGCTGCCCATGGCACCGCCGACGATGATCTGAGGTTCTACGACGCCGTTGTCGAAGTGGTGAGTTGCTGTTGTTATCTAAGGGTCATTTCAGGTGGTGATGCTTTATTTTGTTTTTTGTTTTTTATTTTGCCTGAAAAATCAAATGATAGGGTGTCTATGTGTGTTATGTGATTATGGATGGTGGGTATCATGTTGGGTGTATTTTATCTGGCGCATCACAAACAAAACCGTAAGAGTACGTTCATAGAATTGATCCAAAATTGATAATGGTTACAGTGGGCTCAAGTGTATAAAGAGCGAAGCTCTTATTAGGTGGGTTTATGTTGGTTCAATGCAAGTATCAATTGGTTATGCTCGTCGGGATTCGACGACAACTCAGGAAGAAGAAGTTTAGGAATCGTGAGCTGTGTGAAGTGTGAAAAAAACAAAAGAATTTAACTAAGAGAAAAAGAGAAAAATCTCATTAAAATTGCTCGATTGAATTACATGGTGGGTTTTATAGTCTATTTACCTAAATGCCATTGTGGTTAAATAATCAATAATTTACTTCATACTTTTTTCTTTCACTCCACCAGCGTTGTTTAGAGAAGTTGGATTTAATTTCTTCTCATCACAGTCGTCGTTGTTGTCTGACCCTTTAAAGCGCGACACATGTGGGAAGGCTGGACTTTGGTGACCTCATGGTATTATGGGAAGGTATCAATCCTCCTCCTTTTCCCCAATTATGATTATTTGTGGGTATTGTGGTGTTTAATCAATCTGTATAACTCTAACTTATGTTTCTTGGTCGACAATTTGGTTTGCTTGATTCTGCAGTAGGGAGTAGCTTATAACACCAATCCATGGCGAAAAAATCATCAAATATCGAAGAATTAGATTTTGGTATAATCGGTGTCCTCCTGTTTGGGTTACCCCATCTCATAAAGCCCTTTCTATGAATCACTTCTAACCTAAGTCGTTGTTGGTGTGCGGAAAGAAATTTTTATAAGTATTGTGTTTAGTCATTCTCAATTAATGTGGATTTTGGCAGTGTTTGTTATGGCTGATAAGGTTGGATAAGGATATCTTATCCAACCTTATCCCATGTTTACTTTAACTGTTGAAAAAGTAGTCAAATCCAAGCTCGAGTCACAAAGGGTTGATAAGACGTCTGCCCGATAATTGACTGATATGTAATCCCATGTTGTTTGACCCTATGCAATTACTTTTTTACCCTTCAACTTGAGCTGAAAGCACCAAATTTACCCCATTTCACATACACCCACTTCACATTCTTCAGGAACCCTATTGCGGCGGGTGAGTCGTACATTCTCCGACTGAGCAAACTTGCCTCCGTCCTTCATCGTAGGTTCTACGAACTTAATCTATGTTTTTGTTAACTGCGGTTTACACATCTTCTAACTTATTTTACTGATATTTAATTTGATGAAACAACGATTCGTGATTCTATGATGCTCTTGAAGAAGTCGTGAAATTTATGCGACCATTCTTCTGTGAAGGCTGCTCCGGTAATTAAGGTAATATGTGTGTTGGCTGTCGAGACCAACAAATAATAAAACACTTGTTCTTAAAGATTTGTGATAGTGATGAATAAGGATCGTATCCAGAGAGATTGGTAATTTTTATTCTTTTGTTGTAACTAAAGTCAGGGGGGTTTGAGATTTGGTGAATGACATTATTCAATTGAACGAGAACAATGTGTAATGTGAATGCAATTCAGTTTAAGTAAATTCAACCAAGGGGTAACTTCAGAATATGTTCGTAGAATCGATCATGGATACAAAAATAGTTTTTTCTTTTAATCATTAAATTGGTTATAGTTGCTGGTATGACCAAAACAACCTATATCTCCTTAGTTGTTCGATAATCAGGGTATGACCTCTAATTATTTCCCTTATCAATAAACAATTCTAGATACGATCATAGAATTTAATTTACCAATAGCATTAGGTAGAGAGAGACCACCAATTCTAGCCAACAAACGCACATGTAGGTTTATTTAAGCTAGATCATATATCTCCATAACCAGATTGGATCAAATAACCATGTTATTGTACCACAAATATTGGAATGGTTAAACAATTACGAATTTAACAATCTAATTGGCAACATATTGTTTCAACAGTCGAAAGATTGACCACCTCATTCAATCATCAAAACAATAAGATTTATCGCTCACAGAAGATATATGAATAACGAAGAATGAAAGAACAAATAAAAACTAATTAGATCTCACAATTCGGACGAACATAGTCTTCTGTAATTCCCTTGGATGAAAAGATGAAGCTTAGCCTTCCATGGAGAATTGCAGCAAATTTCAAAGTCAAAAGAGTGTTCCCAAATTCTAGTTGTTTTTCCTCTCTATAACTCTCCAAAATATAAAATCTCTCTTACCCCCGCTAATTTTAACAATAATTATCATTATAAATCATAAGTAACTGCCATCACTTAGTGAAGAAATAAGAATGGGTGGGTATGTTCCTTTCCGTTAGTGGGCGTTTCGAGCTAAGGCGTGCCCATGCCTTACGCGATTTTTCTTTGACTGCTTCGTCCGAAGGTAAGGCGTGCCTACGCCTTATGTAAAAACTTTGGCTGGTCCTTGCACATCTTCAAATCCACCATTTTATATCCAAGATGCATAAATCCATCCAATTTCCCTACAAAACACAATTTTTAATCAAAATTCAAGAACTAAACATGATTATAAACCAAAACCAAGAGAAATAAGATAAAGAAATATAGATTAAATATATCCTATCAATGAGTCGTAAATAATTTGTGTAATTTTAGGGTAGATCGTCGCCTGTACTTGGTCGGTTGTATCTTGTGCTTTGGGGGAAAATTGTGTTGCATCAATTTATGTCGCATTTCTTATATATATATTAATTGCATCTCCCCCATGGTGTTTATAGCATACATAGTTGGACAATAATATTTGGATACCGAATTTATGCCTATTTTGAAGAGTTATATTGTTCTTTGGTAGTAATTTGTTGGGTGGAGAGTTCACATGTATGTTTGAAGGGCCAAGTGCATCATTTTGATACATTTATCTACATTTTTTTAAGTTTTATTATTTCCCTACTTTTTTCATTGTGGTACTTTTACTGTGAAATAATAGTGCTAGTACAACAATAGAAATGCAAAATTGTATGATTCTGCTGTGACAGCTTTTGTAACTTGTCGTGGCTGCTCAGTCCAATGTAGACCATGATTGAACAATAAAATATGTGCAATGTAAGGAGTAAGGTTTTTGGTCTGTATGTACACAAACCGTAGTGAAGTAGACTAGTTATGCTGCACTGAGTATAATATTATTGTCATAATGTAGTGGTGAGGATCGATGACAATTTATGCTTCTACTTTGCGAATGTCTGGGTGTTGGTCCTGAGTGTAAGACAAAATATTTAACTATGATTCCTGATGTGTATGGATATGTTTTTGTTGCTTTAGAATATAATTTATTTGAAATTTTCTTTACACTCCTATGCGCAAATGAATTACTAAATGAAATTTTAACAGTTCAACTCTTTTTTGAGTAATAAAATATTTTATAATTTATTAGGTTATAATGCTTACATGGTGATGTTTTGAATACAACAAATGAGTTTAATTGATTGTGACATTCCATTTATCTATGATTCATGAAACATATAACATGGATCCAGTAGAATATTTGAAGTGCACGAAGATATGCTGGGATAAGTGCATATATGATCCCAAAGGTTTGGTAAGACCTTCATACATAATTGTTGTTGCATATATTATAGGTTACAATATTTTCCACAGTGTTAATTCTTGCTGCTGCATCATAGCCATGTTGTTTATATAATTTTCAATTATAAAACCTTTCTTATTATTGCGAAGACTACTCCAAAATTTACAAGAAAAGTTGGTGGCACGGTTCTAAGTGGACTGTATCCACTGCTCTAGATTACGACGGTACGGTACTACTAATGGATGGATGTCCTAAATTTCGAGATGATAATAACGCCAATCATCAGGATATATGTCTCTTATATTATGATGGTACTTGTAACCTTCACGTAATTGCTGACAATGACCTACATGATCATAACAATTTCAGCGTTCAAATTCCTCCAAATGTTGTAACAGAGAATTAATATTTAATAGAAATATGCAATATAGAAGTAACCTTGTTGAATGTTGGACATTTTCTGACACGCATTTCTCGTGAACATGATCATGTGAAAGTTACAACCACCATCACAAGAAAGAGACATATATCATGATGTTTGACGTTACTGTCATCTTGGAATTTGGGTTATCCATTCGTTAGTGGTATCATACCGTCGTAATCTAGAGCAGTGGTTACAGTCTACTGTAGCCGAAGTCATTGTGAAGGATTATAGTCGACTTGGAACCGTGCCACCAACTTTTCTTGTAAATTTTTGAGTAGTCTCCGCAATAATAAGAAATGTTTTATAATTGAAAATTATATAAACAACATGACTATTATGAAAGAGCAAGAATTAACACTGTGGAAAATATTGTAACATATAATATATATGAAAGGTCTTACCAAGCCTTTGTGATCATATATGAACTTATCCCAGCATATCTTCGTGCACTTCAAATATTCTACTCGATCCATGATATTTGTTTCATGATAAATGAAATGTTACAATCAATTAAACTTATTTGGTGTATTCACAAACTCACCATGTAAGTATTATAGCCTAATAAATTATACAATATTGTATTACTCAAAAGAAAAGTTGAAATTACCGAAGCAACCTTCACAGAAGAATGATCGCATAAATTTCATGACTTTTTCAAGAGCATCATGAACCTTTGTTTCATCAAATTAAATAACAGTAAAATAAGTGAAAACCGCAGTTAAGAAAAACATAGATTAAGTTCGTAGGACCTACGACGAAGGCCGGAGGTAGTTGAAGATTGTATGACTCATCCGCGGGCGATAGGGTTTCTGAAAAATGTGAAGCGGGTGTATATGAAATTGGATAAATTTGGTATTTTCAGTTCAAGTTGTAGGGTAAAAAGATAATTGCACAGAGTCATCAATCCATTATCGGGCAAACACCTTATCAATTCTTTTTAACTCGAGCTTCGTGGCAATCCCAAAACCTGAAATTTGAACTATATTTTCAAGAGTTAAAGTAAACATGAGATAAGATAACATATCCTTATCCAACCTTACCGATGATGATGCCTGGTACAGCGTGTACAGCCCAACGTGGACGACCAGATACTCACCGTCAATACGTGGACGACCAGATACTCACCGTCAATTACTTGTGCTCGTCGGAATATAAGGTTGTATTCTCCGCCAAGGACTTCGAGTCGAAGGCCGGAGTTGATGAGCTAGTGGGTCGGTTCCGACTAGGATTATCAGTGCGGGAAGCTCTCCATCGGAACCACCGTGTGCGCTGCCCATAGTACTGCCGACGATGATCCGAGGTTCTATGAAGCTATGTCGAAGCGGTGAGTTGCTATTGTTATATAAGCATCAGTGTAGGTGGTGACGCTTTTCTCTTTTTTTATTTTTTTTTTCGTGAAAAATCAGATGATACGGTATCTGTCTGTTTTGTATGGTTTGGATGGTGGGTATCATGTTGGTGTATTTTATCTGGCGCATCACAGACAAAACCGTGCGTGCATAGAATTGATCCAAAATTAATAATGCTTACAGTGGGTTCAAGTGTAAAATGAGTGAAGCTCTTAATAGGTGGGTCTATGTTGGTTCAGTGCAGAAGAATATCGATTCGTTATGCTTAACCATTCAAGCAATTACTAGTATGTCGCTCAAACTATATACCATATTTGCTACTGTATAAGTTTCCAATTCCATGCTTGCTCCTTTCATTTGAAGTTTTGTGCTCATTTTCTGCATGATTTTTCATGGTACCAAACTAGTCACCATGCCCTGCTTTTTGACAAGGTAGTGATTTGTTCCATTACAATTCAGATATTCAAGTGAAGTTTTTATTTAATGAACTAATAAAAGAACATAAAATCAGGTGGCCTCTGGTTGATTTTTACATTTATGTCTTCTGTATTGATGTTGTATATGCAAAACAGGACTTCCTTAAAAGTTGAATACGAGACATTCATTTAATCATAGTATAACATGACATTGTTTTAGCAAACTTGTAAATTCTATTGCTAAAACATTAAATCAGCTACACAAGGAGCTTATGGTTAGCTAGAGAGGCATTGTGATGGACCTAACAAAGATCAGGTCTATATTCTAGATGTCCCTGTTAAAGTATGAAGGAATCAGAATTTACATCTTTTTGAATGTAATGTATCATTGTGTTGACTTTCAATGACGAACAAATCTTTAAGTCAGTAAATTAGCATATTACAATCATCGTGAAGTAGAATCTGACTACATATAAAGTTCAAAAGCAACATATTGAAGAGAGTTGAAGAGAAAAAGTACAATTGGAAGTATAGACTGATGTTTTCTATGAAATAAGGGTCACCATATGTATCTCTTCCACTGATTTTGTCCTCTGTAGAAATCAATTAATTGTATAAATTTAAAAGTTTCTTTACAGTTCAGAACTATACATTCGTAATGTATTGTCATAGTTGAATATGATTAACATGAAATGTTAAATGCTAGTTGTAGCACTTAAGTTTTAAGTTGGCATATGTTAGGCAATGACTTGGCCTTTAAAGGGGGGACATAGTTGGCAATCAAATAAATTACTATGGATCTTTGGAAAGAAGACATGCTGCACATTGGTTCAATCAAAAGAAGTAATCAAGGATGTTGGCAATGCTAGGCTGAGTTAGTAATACGTTTTGAGAAGTTTTGATCAAAGTATTTCTACTTCTGTAATTTTTTAAGAAACCCAAACCTTATATTTGAGGTATGGCTTTCTAGTTAATATCTTGACATCATATCACTTTTGAGAGACTTGATTTATGATGATGGGCTTGCAATATCCATATACGCAGAGCTTGTTCTTCTTACTATTATTTTCATACCCAATTTGGATTCTCTAATTGATGGGATACCCTCAAACATGTGTGTCAAAGTTCATTCTTTCACATTTTGGTGGAGAATATTTTCAGGTACACTATTTGTCAGAAATAGATATCTGATTATCGTACTGATTTTTTAAGGGAATCAAGTTGGTCTATGGTTTAGTTTCCTCCTTTTTCATGGTTTTCTAGTACCCAATTTGTTTCATGTTGCTTGTATTTGGTAGGTGAGCCGCTAGACACACTCATTTACTGCCGGAGAATAGGAGTGTCTGTGCAGCTTCGTGTTATTCTGGCAACATGGATGTGGTCGTGGTACTTCAACTTTTGTTAACATTGCAAACATATGCATTACTGAACTTGCTTATGAACAGTCCTAGAATCCCTTCTTTTTTTTTGCTATAATGGCTAAGAAGAAAATCTCATCCACAGAGTTTTGTCTCAGCCGGAAAGAAACCTCATTTATTTATTGAAAAATAGTTAGAATTATGATCCCCTGGTAAGGCTTATGTTAGAGTTTCCAAACACCTTTGCTTTCCGTTATCTTTTATCATGGGAGTTGATTGCGTAACTTGTTTGCAGGATATGGACGCCATCATGACGCTTAAATGTCTAATGTCAATAAGTGAAGGTTTGCATTTTTTGAAATGTTATGACGCATGTACCATCTAAATGCACAGAATATATAATTGTACATTCCATAAATAATATTTAGATTAAGAAGAGCATTCTTGTGCTGTGCAGTTTATGTGCATTAGCAATATATTCTATGCAGTCTAGGTTTGCCTCTTTCCAAATGTTATGTACCGTCAAAATGCACAGAATATATCGTCATCAATTTGTGCTGTGCAGTTTAGCTGCATTAGCAACACACACTGTGATTTTCTTGTGAGAAGTTCCATGATACACAAACAAAAAGGATTTCATCAAGGAAGGTTATCTCTTAATTTGATTACAATGTTTTTGTTTTCTCCTTCCTTCATATTATTCTATTTTTATATTGCAGATTCAGGGACGATCAACAATTATAACGGGTGGACTAGTTAAGAGGAAGATATGGGACCAAAACCTTGCAATATTGATGGTTTGGCTACAGGTGATAATCATTATTTCATACTGATAACTAACTTGGAGAAATACCTGACCCCTTCATTGATCGAGAACTTCATTTACAAGCAGACTGCCATTCTGCCACAAGAATTTGTTTTTCCAAGGCTATTGTCAGACCCATTTACAGGTGGGGCCATCGTGGCAGACTCTCAAAATAAGGCTCAGAAAATATATAAGTTCTTGGGAAATCCTAAACACTTAGTTGTGTCCTCAAGAGGAAGGTATTCGTCTGTGAATTACAGTTTCCTTACCAGTATAATTTGCTATATAAGTGTCATCCTGATCTCTTGCTTATTTCAAAAGTTCATTTTACTATTTATGTATTGCTTTAATAAGCTCTACACATTGTTTTAGATCATAACGATCATATGACTCTTCAAACCTTACAACAAAATCTTGATCTCAAGTAAAGTTTGATATTATTCTTCCTTTTTTTTTTTTTTTTTTTTTTTTTTTTTTTTTTTTTGTTTGGTTGACAATAGCTCATTAGGTATTTGAAAGGGGATAATTGCAATTAAAATGATTTGGATCAATAAAATGATCTGTTTTTTCTTGCAGAGTGAAACCATGCGAATGGGACTTTTGTTTAAAAGGCCCCATGACATATAATGGCTTTTTGCATGGACCCTAGAAGATTGAGTCCACATGATTAAATCAAGGAACATGCAACAATATTTGTGGTGTCATATCTATGTTCAATATATCATTATTAACTTAAAGATTCTCCACGTTTTGCATTATTTTCATTTGATTAGCCTTAAGATAAATCAAATTTCTGGTTCAGGTTATGCAAATTGCAGTTCCTCAGAGCAGGTGTAGAATCCCTGCTTTTTTTGCAATAACGGCTAAGAAGAAAATCACATCAACATAGTCTATTTCAGCCGGAAAGAAACCTCGTTTATTTATTGAAAAAAAGTTAGAATTGTCTCAAAATTATCCCCCGGTAAGGAAACACCTTTGATTTCTGTTATCTTTCATCATGGGAGTTGATTGCATAACTTGTTTGCAGGATATGAACGCCATCATGACTCTTAAATGTCTAATGTCAAAAAGTGAAGGTTTGCATCTTTTGAAAGGTCATGACGCATGTACCATCTAAATGCACAGAATATATAATTGTAAACTCTGTAAATAATATAAGATTAAGAAGAGCATTCTTGTGTTGTGCAGTTTAGGTGCATTAGCAATATATTCTATGCAGTCTATGTTTGCCACTTTCCAAATGTTATGTACCGTCAAAATGCACATAATATATCGTCATCAATTTGTGTTGTGCAGTTTAGTTGCATTAGCAACACACACTGTGATTTTCTTGTGAGAAGTTCCATGATACACAAACAAAAAGAATTTCATCAAGGAACGCCATCTCTTAATTTGGTTACATTGTTTTTGTTTTCTCTTTCCTTCATATTATCTATTTTGATATTGCAGGTTCAGGGACGATCAGCGATTATCATTATTTCATACTGATAACTAACTTGGAGAAATACCTGACCCCTTCATTGATCGAGGACTTCATTTACAAGCAGACTCCCATTCTGCCACAAGAATTTGTTTTTCCAAGACTCTTGTCAGACCCATTTATAGGTGGAGCCATCGTGGTAGACTCTCAAAATAAGGCTCAGAAAATATATACGTTCTTGGGAAATCCTAACCACTTAGTCGTGTCCTCAAGAGGAAGGTATTTGTTTGTGAATTACAGTTTCCTTACCCGTATAATTTGCTATATAAGTTGCATCCTGATCTCTTGCTTATTTTAAAAATTCATTGTACTATTTATGTATTGCTTTAATAAGCTTACACATTGTTTTAGATCATAACGATCATATGACTCTTCAAACCTTAAAACAAAATCTTGATCTGAAGTAAAGTTTGATATTATTCTCTTTTTTCTTTTTTTTTTTTAATGACAATAGCGCATTAGGTATTTGAAAGTGGATAGTTGCAATTAAAATGATCCGGAATGATAAAATGATCTGGTTTCTCTTGCAGAGTGAAACCATGCAAATGGGACTTCTCCTAAAATTATCATTATTAAATAATATATTGCACGGCTTTTTAAAGTCAAATTTAGAGTGTTTACAAATTAATACAAAATATTCTACTTACTAAAAATTATTATGATATTAGAATAAATTAGAATATTATGTAAATTAAATTATATAATATTTTTATTTCAGAAAAATATTTATACTGTTAGATCAAATTCATATAAAAAATTAATATTATTATATTCATGTTTAATGTATATATAGATATATATATAAATTCATAAAAAATATATTTTATCCATAAAAAATTATTTATCCTACTTTAAATATAATTATTTATATTAATATATGCAAATATTGGTGTCAAATTAAAGATTAAGAAAATATAATTAATTTGATATATTATAAGTAAAAAATAGATTTAAAATTTAAAAAAAATTATATGAATTTTTAAATTTAAAAAATAAGAAAGAGAAAAATATAAATGTAAATAAAAGCATCAATATAGAAACAAGTGGCATCATAAAATAATTCAATATAGCAAAGGATGCCGTAGAACATATAATACCATCGGGACAACATGTGTACCAAACTTTCTTTATTTTATATAGATAAGAAATAAAGATAATATAATATTATAATAAATTATCTTATCAACATTAATTTAATTTAGAATGGATGGAAAGAACTAAAAAGGAAAGATTGAAGTGCCAAAATTTTATTGAACCATTTGCCTTATACTAAAAAATAGGCTAAAATTATCCCACATTCAAAATATTAGTAGTGTTCTCTTTTTCCTCCATAATTATTCAATAGTCCCTTCATAAAAAATTTCGTATCACGATAAGGGTGTGACAATTCGTACCCTAAATACACCTTAAAATAATTAGGATAAAATTAAACATAATTAAATTAAGTAAAATACCATTATATATAAATATATATTTAAAACAAATATAAGTTTATTCTTTTCTCTTTCTCTCTTATTTCTTCTTTGCCCAATATTTTTTCTCTCCAAGTTATAAATTCAAAGAATTTAATCTTGGATAAGATAGAGAATAATAATATAAATATTTCAACCTTTGAAATTTTAATATATTTCACATTAAAAAATATATTTTAATTATTTTTCATTGCATTAACTAATTGAATAAAACACTCGAACATATGCCAACATGTTTGACATTAACAGTCGAACAATTAGCAAAGTATCCAACAGTTCCTATCAAACATTACAACTTTTGTAATAAAAGGATGCTCCGCTTAAATACAACAATGTTTCCATTTAAGTTAAATTATTTATTAATCATTAAATCAATAGAAAAAGAATATATTTTACGCCAATTCATTCGTCGGAATCCGAAAAATTCTTCGTTGTTAAGTGGTCGCACTTCGTCATTTCTCAAGCACCACCAGGTCCATGAAAATTGTAAGGCTTTGTCATCTCTTTTTCTTAGAGAAAAAATGAAAATTAATGGTTTATGGGATACCGTTTTATTTTCTTTTCTTTTTCCCTCTTTTTAATATATATATATATATATATATAACAACTATAAAAAATTAAGAATGTATAAAATATTTGTAAAATTTTTCAATCTATTTATGATGTTCATTTGAAAATATCGAACCTTCCAAAATTGTTTGATTGATCCTGAGGACTCTCACTTCTTTGTCCTTTCTTCTTCTTGTTTTGCTTTTTTCCTTTTTCTGTTTTGTGTTTTATATTTTATGTTTTATTTTTATTTCTTATTTTTTAATTAAAAATATAAATGAAATATATTAGTATAAAAAAGAATTATTAATTTTACATAGGTGTATTTAGATTTCTATATAGGGAGTTTCTATTCACACCACAAATATTGTTTTGTACACCACAATTACTTTGCACACTACATAAAAAAATATTTAAAAACTTAATTTTACTAAACCCACCCCCAAAATACCTATTCTACCCATTTAAAAAAAGAAGAAGATGAAACCCGACCCATCACGTTCTTCTTCCCTTCTCTCCCCACCTGTCACGTTCAGTGCCCATACACCTCCTTCTACTCCACTTCTCAACAACGAGTAATAGATGTTTAATGGATGCAGAAGCAACAATGTCTCAAGTCCTTCAGGTAATATTTTTATTCGTAAACGACAAAATTATAAGTTTAGGATCCTGCAACGCGTTCGGCGCTAGTTGGCCGAACACACTTATACTGGTTCGTCGTCCACTGGCCGAATGCACGTCAACACATTTAGCGTGCACAGGCCGAATGTACTCTACGTATTTTTCGTGCACTGACCGAACGTTCATGCCCCTGTTCGGCGTGCACTGGCCAAACATATTGATGGGTTGAGCTAAATTCCGCCGATTAAGTTTTCGATTATTAATTTTTACAGATTTGGTTAATTTTGCATTATCTTTTCTTCTCAATTTAGGGTTTAGGAATGGCATATTTTATCTTCTTTTGCTTTATTGTTGTTGAACTACATTTCCAAGTCTGTAGAGGCATGACAACTAGACATACTATTCATATACTTGTTTTAAAAAATAATCCCCATCCTGAAACAGATACACAATTAGAAATATGAAATGCACCTAGTTTTTTTGTTCAAACATATTTTGTTAGCATTTTTATTTTCTTGTGTTACAGTTTTTGAAAGAAGAAGGAGACGACTAATAGTATCTAACAGAAGATTAAGGGCTGCACAATAATCTGAATTTGTGGCAGGTCCTTCTACAAAAGATGATATGGTGGGCCTCAAGAATTCGAGGCATATGTTGATGTGCCTCAAGAACAAGATGAAAAACATGATGAGATCCTAATGGGCCTATTTCCTGGTGGTCCTTATGATCCGTCATTGTTACGAAGTTTTAAAATCGATGTAGCTGTTGACGTTTGGAACAACATTGAGAGAGGTGTTTTAAAGTGCCTTTGTCACACTTCTAAGCTTCTGAAATGGGCGTATCCCGAAGATGAGACGACACAAGTTTGGAGGTTTTATGTTAAACGATTTGGGCTTCACATTTTGAGCAAGATTTCATATAAAGCTCCCAACAGAAACTTGATTTATGCATTTGTAGAACGTTGGCAGCCGGAGACCAACACATTTCATTTGTCATTTGGTGAGATGACAATCACATTAGATGATGTATCGTGTCTACTTGGTCTACCAGTGATAGGGCAGCCAGTACATATCGGAGACGAGACTTCAGAATTTTCGTCTGCACTGATTCATCGACTGTTAAGTGTGTCAGTTGAGAATGCTATATCGGCATTTAATGATAAGAGGGGTCAATCAGTGAAGTTAGAGTGGCTGCATAGCACCTTCTTGGACAGATGTCAAATTTCGGATAGAGCAATTGCAAAAAAGACTGCGAGAGCATAAATACTATATATTATTGCTTGTACAATATTTTCTGACAAAAGTGGTACTCCAATTGCGGCTAGATATTTGAAGCTACTAGAAAATACAAGTGTTGATCGAGAATATGCATGGGGTGCTACAACTCTTGCCTATCTTTACAGGCAACTAGGATCTGCATCAAGATCGAATGTGAAGCAAATAGCTGGGTATCTTACATTATTGGAGGTAAGTAATTGTTTGAAAATAATTTTATTTTAACATTATGCTATAATTTTTAATATGTTATACAATTATATTTCTATATATGTAGGCATGGATTTACGAGAACTTTCCAACTAGCCCACGATCTCAACTCAATGTTGAGTATGATCCTAGATATCCACTTGCTATAAGATGGTCACAACATGGACAAGGTAGAGTCAATACTTTAGGCTTGTAGGGATGGTTGGATTCATTTCAATCTCACGAAGTAAATGTGCCTTTTTAATTTACGTTAATTACTTTTATACTAGCTATATTTGTCTTTTAAATATATAACTTGAACAATTCATTATGTAGGTAAATTGGGATCCTTACCAGCAGGTGTGTGATCGATTTCAACATCCTAAAGTGACGTTTTATCATGGTTGCATAAGGGCGTTTGACGTTGTCGAACCGT
Organism: Caryopteris x clandonensis; assembly: GCA_028749325.2. Taxonomy (NCBI): domain Eukaryota; kingdom Viridiplantae; phylum Streptophyta; class Magnoliopsida; order Lamiales; family Lamiaceae; genus Caryopteris; species Caryopteris x clandonensis. Next base: position 7,560,676 of record JAPYKT020000004.1, read on the forward strand.
ACCATCTTGATCGTGTGTTGAGGCAGTTTGACCACGTCCAACATATACCATTGCCTCAATTAGATCCAGACTATGCAAGAAGAGGACAAAATTTTGGGCAATATGTACTTGCGTGGGACGACGACGAGGGAGACTTGTTGACCCAACATGGGAGATTATACCTGAGTATATGGATTGGTACTGTGCATTTTCCCATCCACAGGTACAAAATCTAGATCGTACATATGCAACACGACACTTTCCTATTTGTACGAACCCTAGTCAATTGTGAATTCGAACCATTAAGGCACAGAACATTCTCGATCCACTAGTTTGCATGTGGACAGCTCATGATCCGCAATTATCTATTGATTACATTATGCCAAGAGTTGAGCAAGCTGCAAGAGTACTCCATGGTCTAACATTGGATGATGGACATGATATAGATGAGTAGTTATTAGACTACTTATATATTTTATATTATCTTGGATAAATTTTGCAGAAGGATTATATATCTTTTATTGTTTTATGAACTATGTAGACAATTTATATAATTTGTATTCTGGACTTGAAGTTTAAAAAAAAATTGCCAATGACGATTGAAGTAGATGGACAATTTCAAACAGAACAAAAAATAAAATGTCAAATGTATAAGTACATATCATGCATTCCTAATCAAATTGCATTATACATCTGAAATTGTGTTTTGTAGAATATCTCTCATCTAATTGCACAAGCACTACGATGTTCATGCCATACCTGAAGAACAGGAGGCAACGACCATCCATAAATCAATGAGACCTGCCACAATAAACATACAGTTAATACTCTGCAAATATTAATATGAAAAAATAATAATAATAACACCCCAAAAAATGTCTGCTTTTGTCACCAATGCTATGCAAATAAGTTTCGGATCTTCTAGATTTGCAGTCCTTAGGGGAAAGAAAGTATAGTTTGTAATTGGTGTTAGCACGACCAGTGCTATGTTGTAGACAATTGCAATCATGTGTCCCATATCAGGTATATCTAGCCAGTGTCATTTATAGGCTCTCTCCTCAAAGCGAAGTAATGCATCCTCAACTTCCCCAATATGTCCATGTTCTTTTAATATTGGTGCATGCATTTTCCCAAATTTTTGTAATTCATTAATGAGGTCACAAAAAACTCTAGACCACGATCTTCCCTGAAGTTCATTAACTCGGCAATTGCACGAAATCCGCAATGTCCGTCTCCTCTAACATTCTTAGTCCCATAAACATATGGTCGAAAGATAGGTGGAATATCTTCAAAAAATTCAATATCCTTGTTTGTGGTAACAACATTAGATGCACGACGAACCACCTGCAAGTCATACAATTTTAGTAAATTAAATGAAAAAGAAAAGAAAAACACAACACAAGTTGTTTTATCAATGAAAATTACCCTTTGCTTTCCTCTACGAGTCAAACTAAACATAACACTGAATACATTTTATCCATTTATAATAAATGTTTCCACCACTAGCGAACAACTGTCATTGATGGACTAGACATACTCAAATGCACTCAGATCTCTTTTGGTTGAGGTAGTTTGTTTTGCTTTTACTTTGGTAGGTCGTCCACGCGTACGTGGTTGGACTTGTGGTTCAATAAAGGATGATGTAGTTGGGTTTGCAAACTCTCTTAACCTCTTTTACATTAATAACCTCTCAGATTCATCATGTGCAACTTCAAACTGATTGACAATTTCACCAAGTGTCTACTTTAACCTAATAATTATGTCATCTCCTATATTTTTATTTACCCCATCCATAATTTTCATATCAAGCTTTCTCCAAAATTTATCAACTCTATCTAAAAGGATGAGCATGTTCCCCCGAACATGTTCAGCTAGCTCATGAACACATGGAAGACTACAAATCTTTCGTAAAATACACCCACACAATAAATGATCCACATCATTTTCTCCAACACCAACCATTTCATCCAAAATCATATCCAAAGCAAAAATAGAAACCATATCCCGTAATATTTTGAATATAGGAGATGAGTATCTATGTTGGACTATACTGATGTTCTTCTCGAACGAACTTTTGATTGCATTATGCGATGTTTCGAGAAGAACAATTTTTTTTCCCAATACGTTTCAAAATTGCCTATACTCGATTGAAGTTATTTTTTCAACTTAGCATGTTGGCCATCCACCCTATATTACAAAAAATGTTAAATCAATTCATCAATGAGCATATAACGTACACTATGTACAGAATAAAAATGATATAACATATAAATGGCACATGATTTTTTATTACCTATTTGTTGTGGTATTTTCAAAGTGCATCAAGTTGTTTATCCAACGAGAAACAAACAGTTCGTTATAACCATTGATCCATTTGTCCAAAACATACTTTACAACATCTTTTTTATAGGAAAAATCAATCTCAAATCTCTTCAGCAACTCTTCGAACATGTGCTCAGACTTAGCAAAGATCAACGAATTCCAATTACAATAAAAAGAATTTTATTATTCTTTCGTACTAAGTACTCCTTGTAGTTGGCCATTACATTTCTGTTGATGTGCCACTGACATAGCAAATGTGAGAACTAGGAAAAGTCCTCTCGATTGCATTAATCATTGCGAGTTCTTGGTTGGCTACAAATATTTTTGGTAGGTTGGATCGGTCCATCAAATCTTTATGGACATTGCATGCCTATAATTAATTGTCCTCCTTTTCACATTCTAAATAGACACATGCAACTGAAAAAATCATGTTTGTGGAAGTCACCCCGACAATTTCTAACAACGGTAGTTTGTAGCGGTTTATTTTGTATGTACAGTCCATTAACAAGACATTTGGGAATGCATACAAGAACTTCACACTTGTCGGATGACCCCCAAAATATATCTTTGACAACATCTCTTTGCTTACACCTCCTAGTATGGAAAAAAAACCATTCTCGTTAAGTTTACCAATCAGATATTGCATTTGTGATCGGCCACAGTCTTCGACTTGTTTATTCTTCTGTCGAATATTGTAGATAGTCTTTATCGTGGACTTATTTTCTGTATACCTTTTCTGAAAAGTAAACAATATGTCCCTAGGACGACTATTACCCATAGACAGATTAGACACCAATTTCAACTTATTTGAAGTTAAACGACCAGCATAAGAGTGACCCTCTAAATCTCTTGCCAACTCATGATTATGCAAACCAAAAATAACCTCCAATACCCATTCATTAGTCTCTTTGTAATATGTTCCTTTTAGACGAAATGAACAATCGCATTTATTAGTTTCGGAACGACGATTCTCAATTGTTTTTCCTTTTCTTGACATATCCTCTACCTCTTCCTTTTCTCTTCCACATTCATCTTTTTCTTTATTTTCACTTTCTCTATGGAATGTTTTTTTTCGTGGACGATATTTACCCCTCGTTCGCAACGTAACCACAAACGAGGTCGTCTCCATTCATCTCCAATTTCCGACCTCATCACAACCACCACCATGCCTAATGGGATAACCTTTTCACGTACCAAAAAAAATCAAATTTCCACATGATTCAAACAATTTCATTGTATTAAAGACATATTGGTAATCAACAACTAGCTCATTGTTACTTGAAATAAAAATATTTGTTCTTGATGACTCCTGCAAATAATAATATAATAAAAGTACTATTTAGCAACATAAATTGAACAGAAAACGACCAAAAGAAGTTGAAAAATGTGACAACGTTCGGTCAAATAAAACCAAACAATCCTCAAATGTTTGGTGTTCAAATACTGAACGTTGCTAAATATGTTCAGCCTGCGGGCGCTGAACATCATATGATGCGTTTGGCCTGCGGGCACCGAACCATCATATGATGCGTTCGGTCAATACCCGCCAAACATCTTGTAATGTGTTCGGCTAATGCGGGCCAAATATTTTTGTTTGCGCTCGGCTAATGCAGGCCAAACTCTTTTGAAATCAGAGTTCGTAGTTTACAATTTCTACTATATTTTTTGAATGTATAAAATGAAGTTTTTTGAATGTATAAAAGGAAGAAACTTCTAATAAAACATATCGAGTTTACAGATAAATACCGATTGTCTATTGTGAAAATTTCTTGTTTACAATAAATGTACCGATTAGAATTTTTTTGTGGTATCGTGTATGAACAGAGGCACCCGGTAATTCAACGGTCCTCCCCTCATTGGAAAAGGAGAGAATCTTCGTAGATCACGCTACCGACATTCTTCCCTGCATTTCGTCTTTTCCGTGTTGTGTTTAATATATACATATGTATATTGATATACATACATACATACATTCATATATCGTCGAGCAGTAGTTACGATGGCAGGTGAGATGATCGAAATTGCAAAAGCCAAACCGGAGGATTTGATGCCTCTGTATGACTTAGAGTACAGGGGAACCGAGGACGATGCCTGGTACAGCGTGTACGTCCTGTTGGACGCGGACGCCCAGAAACTCACCGTCAATTACTTGTGCTCGCCCGAGTACAAGGTCGTATTCTCCGCCGGGGACTTCGAGTCGGAGGCCGAAGTGGATGAGCTAGTGGGTCGGTTCCGACCTGTTTCGCAACAGTTGCAGGATTATGAGTGCGGGAAGCTCTCAATCGGAACCACCGTGTGCGCTGCCCATGGCACCGCCGACGATGATCTGAGGTTCTACGACGCTATTGTCGAAGCGGTGAGTTGCTGCTGTTATCTAAACGTCATTTCAGGTGGTGATTTTTTTTTTTTTTTTTTTGCGTGAAAATCAAATGAAACTGTATCTGTCTGTTTTGTATGGTTTGGATGGTGGGTATCATGTTGGTGTATTTTATCTGGCGCATCACAGACAAAACCGTGCGTGCATATGATCCAAAATTGATAATGGTTACAGTGGGTTCAAGTGTAAAAAGAGCAAAGCTCTTAATTGGTGGGTCTATGTTGGTTCAATGCAAAAGAATATCGATTCGTTATCCGTAACCATTCAAGCAATTACAAGTATGCCGCTCGAACTATATACCATATTTGTTACTGTATAATTTTCCAATTCCAAAATATTTAATGTAGCATAAATTTGAATGTTTAATGTGAGTATGTATGCATGCATACATACATTTATGTTACTAGATGCTGAAACTACAATATAGGTGAAACTATGAGAATACAAGAACTTCTTAAAAATCCTATTTTTAGAAATTAAATCTTATACTCTGGATAGTTTCTCTTTTTTTGAAATTTTAAAAATAATGTTGGCATTTCCATGCTTGTTCCTTTCATTTGAAGTTTTGTGGTCATTTTCTGCATGATTTTTCATGGCACCAAACTGGTCACCATGCCGAGCTTTTTGACAAGGCAGTGATTTTGTTCCATTACAACTCAGATATTCCAAGTGAAGTTTTTATTTAACAAACTAATAAAAGAACGTAAAATCAGGTGGCCTCTGGTTGATTAACATTTATGTCTTCTGTATTGAATCTATTGATGCTCTATATGCAAAACAGGTCTTCCTTAAAAGTTTAATACGAGACATTCATTTAAACATAGTATGACTTGACATTGTTTTAGCAAACTTGTAAATTCTTTTGTTTAAACATCAAATCATCTACACAAGGAATTTATGGTCAGCTAGAGAGGCATTGCGATGGACCTAACAAAGATCATATCTATCTTCTAGATGTCCCTGTTAAAGTGTGAAGGAATCAGAATTTACATCTCTGAGAATGTAATGTATCATTGCGTTAACTTTCAATGACCTTCGAACACATCTGTAAGTCAGTAAATTAGAATATTACAATCATCGCGAAGTAGAATCTGATTACATATAAAGTTCGAAAGCAACGTGTCGGAGAGAGTTGAAGAGAAAAAGTACAATGGGAAGTATAGACTGACGTTTTCTATGAAATAGGGGTCACCATATGTATCTCTTCCACTGATTTTGTCCTCTGTAGAAATCAGTTAATTTTATGAAAATTTAAAAGTTTGTTTACTGTTCAGAACTATACATGGTAATGTTTTGTCATAGTTGAATATGATTGACATGAAATGTGAAATGCTAGTTGTAGCACTTAAGTTTTAAGTTGGCATATGTAAGGCAATGACTTGGCTTTTAAAGGGGGACATAGTTGGCAATCAAATAAATTACTATGGATAGTTGGAAAGAAGACATGCACATTGGTTCAATCAAAAGAAGTAATCAAGGGTCCGTTGCCAATGATAGGCTGAGTCAGTAGTACGTTTGAGAAGTTTTGATTGATCAAAGTATTTCTACTTCTGTAACTTTTTAACAAACCCAAATCTTATATTTGAGGTATGGCTATCTGGTTAATGCCTCGACATCCTTTCACTTTTGAGAGATTTGATTTATGATGATGGGCTTGCAATATCCATATATGCAAAGCCTGTTCTTCTTACTATTATTTTCGCACCCAATTTGAATTCTCTAATTGATGGGATACCCTCAAACATGTGTGTCAATGTTCATTGTATCACATTTTGGTGGAGAAATATTTTGAGGTACACTATTCGTCAGAAATAGGTATCTGATTATCTTACTGATTTTTTAAGGGAATCAAGCTGGTCTATGGTTTAGTTTCCTCCTTTTTCATGGTTTTCTAGTACCCAATTTGTTTCATGTTGCTTGTATTTGGTAGGTGAGCCGCCAGGCACATTCATTTGCTGCCGGAGAAGAGGAGTGTCTGTGCAGCTTCGTGCTATTCTGGCAACATGGACGTGGTCGTGGTACTTTAACTCCTGCTAACATTGCAAACATATGCGTTGCTGAACTTGCTTATCAACTTGATCCTAGAATCTCTGCTTTTGCAATAATGGCTAAGAAGAAAATCACATCAACAGAGTCTAACTCAGCTGGAAAGAAACCTCGTTTAGAATTGTCTCAAAATGATCCCCTGGTAAGGCTTAATGCCAAACGCCTTTGCTTTCTGTTATCTTTCATTATGGGATTTGATTGCATAATTTGTTTGCAGGAGATGGCTGCCACCATGACGTTTAAATGTCTAATGTCAAAGGGTGAAGGTTTGCATCTTTTGAAATGTCATGACTCATGTACCATCTAAATGCACAGAATATATAATTTTTTCACTCTGTAAATAATATTTAGATTAAGAAGAGCATTCTTGTGCTGTGCAGTTTAGGTGCATTATCAATATGCTCTATGCAGTCTAGGTTTGCCTCTTTCCAAATGTTATGTACCATCAAAATGCACAGAATATATCGTCATCAATTTGTGCTGTGCAGTTTAGGTGCATTAGCGACATACACTGTGATTTTATTGTGAGTAGCTCCATGATACACAAACAAAAAGAATTTCATCAAGGAAGGCTATCACTTAATTTGGTTACATCATTTTCTCCTTCCTTCATATTATTCCATTTTTATATTTTGGATTCAGGGACGATCAGCAATTATAACGGATGGACTAGTCAAGATGAAGATATGGGACCAAAACCTTGCAATATTGATGTTTTGGCTACAGCTGATAATCATTATTTCATACTGATAACTAACTTGGAGAAAGACCTGACCCCTTCATTGATTGAGGACTTCATTTACAAGCAGACTGCCATTCTGTCACAAGCATTTGTTTTTCCAAGACTGTTGTCAGACCCATTTACAGGTGGAGCCATCGTGGTAGACTCTCAAAATAAGGCTCAGAAAATATATATGTTCTTGGAAAATCCGAACCACTTAGTTGTGTCCTCAAGAGGAAGGTATTCGTCTGTGAATTACAGTTTCCTTACCAGTATAATTTGCTATATAAGTTGCATCCTGATCTCTAACTTATTTCAAAAGTTCATTTTACTATTTATGCATTTGCTTTAATAAGCTCTACACATTCTTCTAGATCATAACGATCATATGACTCTTCAAACCTTATATCAGCTCCTAGATCAAGCAACAACATCTTGATCTCAATAGCTCATTAGGTATTTGAAAGTGGATAATTGCAATTAAAATGATTTGGATGAATAAAATGATCTGGTTTCTCTTGCAGAGTGAAACCTTGCGAATGGGACTTCTGTTTAAAAGGCCCCATGACGTATAGTGGCTTTTTGCATAGACCCTAGAAGATTGATTCCACATGATTAAATCAAGGAACATGCAACAATATTTGTAATGTTATTTCTATGTTCAAAATATCAGTATTAACTTAAAGATTCTTCACGTTTTGCATTGTTTTCATTTGATTAGCCTTAAGATAAATCAAATTTACGGGTTCAGGTTATGAAAATTGCAGTTCCCAGAGCAGGTGTAAAATCATAGGGCCCCTTCTGATTATTTTTTCCTGCTGTGCTAAATTTTGGGTGGTTTTTGATCAATTGTTTGGTTGATGCAAATTATCATCACCTTATTCTTTGTCTTTCCTTGCTGCCTTCATACATATCTAAGTTTTCTTCTCTGTTGTTGGCTTGGGCGACGGCTCTATTTACCTGAAATGGTTGCTTTTATCTAAAGCTTACTTCGTGATTATTGTCTTGAAATGATCTGAATCTGGTACATCTGCATTACTGTTTGTAAACTGGTCTGCCTTGTTACAGTTTGATCAGCTTGGTGTAAGTTTACCAAGTTCTTGAGGTCAATTATTTTCCTAACTAGAGATGCACCAGTATGCAAGGATGCATTTATGTTTAGGAGGCCAAGTTTTGTTTTTGTGCAGAGGAGTGATGATGATAGTATTTTATCAATTAGCTATCTTATATACCTGATTAGAATGTTGAAGCAGCAGATACAGATTATCATTGAAAATGTTAGAAGTTGAGAAGATGTAATATGTATATTTATTTCTTTTGAGTACATATTCACTTTTCAAGTAAGACAATTGGTCCCTCCTCTGATATTCTTAACTCCTTTAGGCCTTGATTTCGTCCTTTATGTTTCATTTGCTTCACATTAAAGAACTGCAATGAAGATCAAATAGCTGTCAAATACTAATGCCATCTAACATGTGGTAAATAGTTCCTTATATCCATTGATTTAGTTACTTTGTCAAGGGAGTGGTCATAATGCTGTATTGAGGATATCAGTACTGTATAAGATGTCATTGTACTATAAAGCATAACATGTCTCAGCCTCCCATGCTCCTTGGTTATTTTTGTATGTTAGTCTATAATTCGAACTTCTCTTTGGCAAGATCAGTTTGGAGCTCTTGCTCACACATAAAAGAAAATAAATCCTTAAGAATCCGCTTTCTTGTTCGACTGCCAGGTCTGGGATGATTCGAAGATTAACTATAAAGTTCTCCAAACTTAAATACATCATTTGTGACTTTTGGAAACTATGGTCTCCAATGATTCAAAATTCTGTTGGCCTAGTTTGCTGCTATAGTTGGCCTTTTTGGAGAAGCTTATCCACAAGTGCAAGTCATTAATCAAACTAACACTGGCAATAAATGTTTAGTCGTGTATCGTGGGTTGATTCATTTCCCTATCTTCTTTGCCAGAATAATCTTTCCTAAGCACATGCAATGTTTAGTTTCTCTGATTTCTTGAACTGATTCATAGATATGCTAACGCAGTTTCTGTGTCAGAACTTCGTATGCAATCTTTTTAATACTTCGATATAGAAGTGTTTGCTTTATTAATGAAAATCAGCATTCTTCTATCATATGCTTATGCAGGCCTTGGATTATTACAGAAAAGGCATTGGTGGGAAGATTTGGGACGAATAACTTAATCTCCATGGCCTTGGTAAGAGTGGTACTTTCTCGATGGTTCTATAACAAATTGTGGGTACACAATGAGAAGATTTTTACATTTCAGTTTACAGGCTTCTAAATGGAAGAGAAAAATAAGTGCAGACTATGCTTATTCCAATGGTTTTGCTGTGATGGACTTGTGGCCTGAACTGATGCATGTTGCATAAGATAGTAACATGCAGAGGCGCATGCATGAACACCTATATTTAGAAGCTTTCTAATATACTTACATGCACTCATTCTTCACTTATATAGCCCCCCCCTCCTGACCTTACAATATCTCTAACTGAGTAATTGTATTGATATCCTGAATTTTTGCAATGCAGGATGAATTTAAATTTAAAAGAACTGAAGAAACTGATGAAAGAGCTGATGACGAACTGCAAGTAGTCCTTCCAGGAACTGAATCTTACAAGAGAGCAAACCATTTAAGAGACACATTTCTTGAATTTATACATCATCAATCACGACTTTGCAAGAACTTAGTTGAACAAGAAAAGAAGATCTTCCAGTCATGTCAGCCAGCTTAGCTAGTTTATGTGAATGGTCCTTATGTCTACACATCCAGGTAATTATTTTTAATTAAATGCAGAATGTAAAATGTCATTTTGCGTGAGGAGTCGTGGCCCTTTACAGTATACTGACACAAAGTACATACCATTTTATGGACTTGATGATGAGTGCCTTTTCACAAACAATGTGTCCATTAATATTGGCTTAGTTCTTAATGTTGGCCTGATAATTTCAATTTGAAGTATTTCAATTTCAAACACTATGACTAGATACTATACTTCCGCGAGTGAATTGGATTAGCCTATATATAAGTCTTGTGGGGGTGTAAAATCTAGATCTCTAAATAAGCAACGGACTACATAAATATCTACAATTTTAATGTTTATTGATGGTGGAATTAGGTATGAATAATGTCTCAACAGGTAATTAATCTTTTTAAGATTTTGATTCAGTCATTGGAGTGAGTTTTAAATTTTTAAATTAAATAGCCTTTCAGGACAACTTTTCATCTCTTTGATTCCTTGAGGTATTACTATAGTCATTTAGTGTCTTTAGGACTAGAAGCAGTCTAAGTTATTCGAATTATTTCATGGTTCCGAAAAGCCTAGGACAAATGAGCTACTATCCTCAGCCAATTATTTTGGCTGATTCAGCTCCCTCAACACTATGTATGAATCCCACTTAACGTTGTCTTGGAATATGGACATACTATATTTGCTGATTTTAATTAGCTCTTCATAATTCAATAATAGATAAACCTGACAGCACCTATGGTGCACCATAGCAAGTAGTTGCTTTGTGTTGTTAGCTTCATGTTTGTGACTATAAATAATCTAGTAAAGTAATTTGAAGAAAGTCTACTGGCATAATCAGTAAACTTTACTGGTGGATATATCTCAATTTAGTGTCTTTACAACTAGAAGCAGGCTAAGTTAATCAAATTATTTCATGGTTCCGAAAAGCCTAGGACAAATGATCTACTATCCTCAGCCAATTATTTTGGCTGATTCAGCTCCGTCAACACTATGTATGAATCCCACTGTCTTGGAATATGGACATATTATATTTGCTGATTTTAATTAGCTCTTCATAATTCAAGAATAGATGAACCTGACAGCACCTATGGTGCACCATAGCAAGTAGTTGCTTTGTGTTGTTAGCTTCATGTTTGTGACTATAAATAATCTAGTAAAGTAGTTTGAAGAAAGTCTACTGGCACAATCAGTAAACTTTACTGGTGGATATTTCTCAATTTAGTGTCTTTACGGCTAGAAGCAGGCTAAGTTATTCAAATTATTTCATGGTTCCGAAAAGCCTAGGACAAATGATCTACTATCCTCAGCCAATTATTTTGGCTGATTCAGCTCCCTCAACACTATGTATGAATCCCACTTAATGTTGTCTTGGAATATGGACATACTATATTTGCTGATTTTAATTAGCTCTTCATAATTCAAGAATAGATAAACCTGACAGCACCTATGGTGCACCATAGCAAGTAGTTGCTTTGTGTTGTTAGCTTCATGTTTGTGACTAAATAATCTAGTAAAGTAGTTTGAAGAAAGTCTACTGGCATAATCAGTAAACTTTACTGGTGGATATATCTCAATTTTCAGTTGAAGCATTTGCACTTGTCAATGTAATTTTGTCCTCGGGTGTATTACTGACTTTGAAGAAGCCATTATCACCCTGAGTTCTACTTAATAGTCATTGATTTCATCTTACAGGAACATTTTTATATTAATGAGTAGGATGACCTAAGTTGATCAGCACAATACTTGCAATGAATACAAACAAAATTTTGCTGAAGCTTTTGATGTGTCATACTTACAAAATATCGGTAGTAGATTCTAGTGTTTTGCAATTTTACTGAAGTTGTTTGCATAGAAGTTAACCATTCTGAGTATTCCTTGTGACTGGTGTGTACTCATGCTTTGTGACCTCGCAAACGGGTGGATTCGTTGGAATACATGTTTAGTTGCCGATAGGAGAAGGGTTCTTTCTATCTAATTTGAGTAAGAACGGTTATACCACATCCGCAGAAAGAGTTACTTGCAATGGGAGGCATGAAATAGCCTTTGAAGGTTATTACCATCCTGTTTGATAAAGTGATAACTTTCCTTTTATATTTCTTCTTTCAGTCAACAGTATATAATTCTTTTGCTATATACTTTTGAATATCGTGTAATTTAATTCCATAGATAGGTGCACAACTATATTTCAATTGTTAATCACATTCATTAGAAGATTTTCAAGTTGCCGAGTTCCTAACAAATCTATCAAGATTATCTCAGACAACGATTACACATACTTTTGTTCTCCTTACAGTTGAAGTGTTATATGCGTTCTGCTGCATGACGAGCTTTAATTTATGCACTAATCTTGTTATTGGCCTCTTCTTTTTTGGTGTGAAAACAGATGGTGAAGATTTTTTTTTTTTTGTCAAGGCTCGAGTGGAACACTTTATATAATCAGCGCTTTTTAAAGCAGGGACTTTCGGATTGAGTGTTAGTCATCAAGTATATATCATTCAGCTATTCAAGTCTGAGGTCAAAATTTTATATATGTAAAGGTGCCTGAGATCAAAATTACTGAATAGCATTTTGCTTTTTTTCATCTGTAACACTACTCTTTACAAGTGCCACCGCTTTTGCTTTTGCCTTTGCTGTGAATCGCTTTATAGGCAGTGAACTATGTTTTGTCTAAGTTTTATAACTAGGATATTTAGTTGATTTTTGCATTAATCAACCCAGGAATTCCACAATTTGCATGTGCACGCACACACACACAAAGTTATTGTTCAGTATTTTCCACCATACAAAACAAAGATTAGAACCAGCTTTCTGAATTCTCATTTGGCTTTGCCTCTGCCGTCGTGAGTGATTGCAGGGCGCACGTCTTTGAGTTACTATTTAGCATTGCGATGGTGTGATCTCATCCAATTCATATAAAATATACTCTAGCCGTCCCAAAATAAAGAGTAATGTTTCTATTAAAGATGGGAGGGTAATTCTTTCAAAAAGATGTTAGGTTAAGAATATATGGTTAGCAATGTTTTTATTTTTTATTTTTTAATAAATTAATTCTTTGGATAGTGATGATGAAATGAACCAGGTGTTTGTGCAAGTGTGCAGCTAAAGTAGTCAACCAAAAATGACAATTTCCAAGCATAGATATATAGATATATATATATATAGAGTCAGCATTCTACTGGCTCATGTTTCTCTGTCTTTTTTCTTACAAGGTGGCAATGGTTTCCCACACAAGCACAAATTATGAGCATAAGCAACAGCAGGAAATACATTATAAGGCCTTCCCTGTGGTATCTCTCCACACAATCTATTTGTTCTGAAATTCGCATGCCTCAATGCTTCAATCCCAAGCAAGCTATCCGGAATCTTCCCCATTAGCCTGTTGATGGACAAATCCAGCCACTGCAGCTTTACTAGCGATCCCAAGCCCGTTGGAATTGTTCCCATTATCCGGTTTCTTGAAACGTTGAGCCTTTCCAGCTTAGTCAGGTTCGAAACAGAGCCCGGAATATGGCCTGAAATCTTGTTGCTTCCTAAATTCAGCACCTTTAGCTTCAGCCCTTTGCTGAAATCAGGAATGCTTCCTGATACTTGATTGTTGGACACATCGATGACTTCCATAAACTTGCTTGTTTCGTTGCCTAGTATCCTCAATAGGGAGCCGTTGATCTGGTTTGAGTGGAGATCAAGGGCTGAAATCTGGTTTGGGAGTCTGATTGAGGAGAGATCATATGTGAGAAGGTTGTTTGAAATCTTTAAACTCTGCAAATTTGCCATTCTTGTGGAAAAACTCGAAAGCCCATCTCTGAAAAAGTTGTGAGATAGGTCTAGAGTGGTTAACATGCTGGGCCGGGTGAAGTTTGGAAGTGATCCATGGAGCTTACAGCCTGCAAGATGAACATCTGACAGTTCTCTATTCTTAATCCAATCTGGGACTGCTTGAAAATCGAAACCATTGTAAGAAAGATCGATTGACAGCAGAGAAGGAAGGCCCTTTCCAAATGCTGTGTGGGGAAAAGGATTGATGAGCATATTTCTGGACACGTTAAGATTCCATAAGTTGTGCAACTTGGAAATGGATTCTGGGATTTGACCTGTGAGCTTGTTGCAACCCAATCTTAATACAGAAACAGACTTCAAATTCCCAATTTGAGTTGGAATTCTTCCACTGAGTAGATTCTGATCGATTGAAAGCTCAGAAAGTTTGATCAGACTGAACAAAGAAATCGGTATCGGCCCTGATAATCTGTTTCTGGTTAGAACAAGATGTGTCAAATTTGGAAGGTGTCCAAGAGAATCTGGGATTAATCCAGACAGTGAATTAAAACTAAGATCAAGAATCTCCACGGAACAAAAAGCTGTCGGAATTGGACCTGTCAGAAAATTCCTGGCAAGATTCAGGTTCCTTAAATTTCCCAAACGTGGAGGAATCTGACCTGTCAAACGATTCCCACTCAATGAAACTGTCTGCAGATCTCTCAACAGGCCTAAACTTGATGGGATCCTTCCATGCAAGAAATTATCATCAAGAACGAGTTGAGTCAACCGAGTGAGATTGCCAAAATTTCCAGGGATTGTTCCAGAAATTTGTTTCATCCCACTTATCACCATCACCTCCAAGAAATGCAGATTGCTGAGAGAAGGTGGGAGAATGCCCTTCATGAAAATGCCTGGCGACGATGGCCTTTGTAGGATCAATCTGCTGACTCTTCCGGTAGCGCCGCACTCGACGCCTTCCCAGCCCCCGCTGCAGCAGTCGGAGCCTGTCCATGATGAGAGGATTCCGGTGGTGTCTTCTGCAATGGCGGCCTTGTAGGCAAGAAGAGCAGCTCTGTCAGCATTTGAACAAGAAGGTGGTGGGACTTCTGATTCGGATGAAAATGGAGTGAATAATGTTGTGATTACAAAAATCTTGAAAATAAACTGCATTCTGAGATGTGGGATTCAATCACAAAAAAGAAAAAAAGAAGATTAATTGGTGCAAATTGAAGCTGTTTGTCTCTCAAGAATTCAAAAAAGGAGAGAGTACAAGACTTTAAGTATTATATTAGATGGACTTTAGTATGGTGGTGCATGTTACAGTTCCTGGTTTGTCAATTGGACAACAATCATGGGAAAAGAAGGTGGAAAAATCAGAGCAGATTAATGATATGGTTTGTAGCAACATTGAAGCGTAGCTATCAATACTCTTTATAGGGAAACTATATTGGTTACTATTTTATTTTAAATAAGGGGCTATAATAACATAATGAATAAGAAAGAAGTGTTGGTGTTATGTTATAACAAACTCATTATTTATTATGAAGAACAAATATATTGCGTCGCACTTCTTCACATAAATAAAAAACTTAATTCTAACATTAGTAAGACTTGAATTAAAGAATTATTGTTATAAATATTAGAAAACAGTTGCCTTTATTGCTTTGCTTGGTTTAGGGATGAAATTGGAGAGGGTAATTCATGTGGATTGCGATTGTAAATTCAAAATCTTGAAACTTACCTTTATACAAAATTTGATATAGATTCTTTATGAGAGAGTCTTTTTGCATGAGGTGCATCATATACTCGATCTATAGTATTATTTATATTAAAAATATTATTATTTTTTCATATTAACAAATTAATAGTGAATACTTTTAAACTAAATAAATAATATTTTTTAATAATATTATAATATTTATATCTTTTTTTGAAAAGTGTGATGTAGAATGTATGGTCCACAAATTCGTACTGTTTGAATCTTGATTGATGCTAATTTCTTGGAATACCTAATAAAGTCTACGAATTTCACCTTAACTGACGGAGGATTTTTGCCCACATTTTTCTATGGACTTGGTCCAACTCACTTTTTTTTTTTTCTTTTTTTTTTCTGTGAATTAAATATTATGGAAATGGAAAATTAATTTTTTTTAATTATCCTAACATAATTATAAATTTTTTTTCCAAATTTTGTTAATTTTAGCAAAACGTCCTCAAATTAGTTAACAGTTATGTTAAAGAGAGTATCTGTTTGGTATCCAACATAATTACTATATCGTGTATGTATGCCTAAGATTGTTACTATATCTTATATACAATATAGTTATCGTGTCGTGTATAACTATTATATTTACAAGATATATATATATAATCACTATTTTGTACATATGTACACGACCTAGTTCATTTACGTGTGTAGTGGGTTGGAATTTGATTTTATTATTATTATTTTTTAAATAATCTGCTTGAAGTTTCAAATAAGGTGCTCATAACAACATAATCAATTCCTTAATTTAAAAAAAAAATAAAAATTTACTTGCGTATATATAAATAAATATTGCAAAAGTTCTTATTTTTCTCTGTTGTGGGGTTTGAGGTAGCTAACGATTTTTTCAATTAATTTTTGTAACTATTTGTTAATTTTTTTTAAATCATGAGGTAGTTTGTTATTCACTTCATTTCAAAATAAATGAAAGTTTTAAAAAAATAATTTTTTAAATAATAAATAATATTTTATAATTTTCAAAGTTAGAATTTTTTTTTTCTAATTTATCTTTAATGTTTCTTGTAAATACAAATATACTGTCCTTTTTTCACTAACCATTAATGTATGTTTCTCGTTAATCGCGGGTGTATTAGATGCTTGATATGTATGAAGATTTTTGAAACGATGCTCATTTTAAATATGAGATAGTCTTTATTTGCTAAGTTGTTTTAATTTTTATTGAGGTTCTTGAATTAAATTAATATTCCAATCATTTTAAATGGTTTACACTTGTTAAAATTATTTATTTATATTCTTTAATTTATATTCAATACCACAATAATACAAAGAAAATGAATTAATTAATTTGTACTCAAATAGAAAATCCGAATTGTATGCAGATATGTTAATTAATTTATACTCAAGTAGAAAATCCGAATTACATGCAGATATGTTAATTAATTCATACTCAAGTAGAAAATCCGAATTGCATGCAGATATGTTAATTAATTCATACTCAAATAGAAAATCCAAATTGCATGCAGATATGTTAAGTATTTGAACTTTGTAATTTGAATGCGATTAAGATTGGATTCAACCATTTTAACTAAATGTTATATAAATTTATAATTATATGTGGACATTTGATAATTGATGTTTAAGGATTCAATTTATAATTATAATTATCATGTAAAATAATTCATTTAAAGTATTATGCATCGAAATTTAATTACAAATGAAAAATATATTTAAATTATTGATTGCATGAATTAAATATAAAAGATTGTTAATTTTAGTTTACATATTTACTTATGTTTTTATGACTGTTATCCTATACATTTAATGTACTCATGAGATGCTCATAAAAATATACCATTTTTTTGTATTTAGTTCATGCAGTCGATGATTTTAAAAATAATATATTTATATTTATATTTATTTCTTAATGCATAAAATATTAATTAATTATTTTTATATAATTTTTTTATTTAACATCGATGTTTATGAACAAAAACTGTTAGATATAAAATTTGAATCCGAAAACATTAATTATGATATAACTAAATTATGAATTTATATAACCGTTAATAAAACGGTCAAATCTCTAGAAATTCAAAGTTACACTATTTTCTTTTAATAAACGCTCCCGCCACAAAATCAAGAAACCACGAAAACTATAATCAATGGCGTCAGAAAACGGAAACCCATTTTAAATTCCTACTCCATCGCCATGCCAAACCTTCCATCTTCATCTTCAATCTTCAGAGACATTTCGAGTCTCAAAACCCCCGAACATCCCTCAAGATCGAATTTCGAGGCTTCACCCCTGTTCTTCATCGCCCTTGAAAACGCACCCTCATCCTGTTGGCGATGCGGCTTCAAAACATCAGCTTGAAATCAAAAGCAGCCCCTAGAGTGAAAGCCGATGATCTCGAGCAATCCAAGTCTGCTCGGAAGGCTCAATCTGAGCAGGAAAAATCACTTGCAAGATCCCTCACTGTGTGGCTGAACTTTTTGTTCCATAACCTGGACAACTTAATGGGTTCTGATTCAACTTCAGGTGAAACGAGGAGGTAATATCGAATAATGGAAAAAGGGAGAGTGGGCTAAGCCGTGGGGAGGGAGTTGATCCGATGACACAGCGGGATTCATTTTGGAGAGGGGAGGAGAATGATAATTTGGGGAAGCATGGGTTTTCCATATTAAGGTCGTCATCGCAAGATATATGCAGCTTTGAGAATGAGGATGTACTCGAGTTTGGACAGTTTCAAAGATTCTCGAAGCAACGACTCAAGTAAGGTATCAATGATTTAACTTTTAATGGCTCTTTTGGACAACGCAAACTTAGAAATTTGGTATCATTCCCTGCAAGATTGTCTCATACCATTAACATGGATGCCAAAGGTAAAGGTTAGTCTATTCCATTCACAACATCTCTCATCTGGTAAGACTGCAGAGTTTATTTTCTTCGAAGTTTGGTATCATTCCCTCGAAGAGTTTCTCATACCATTAACATGTATCAGTTGTTCGAATCATGAGAACCGTGTTTCCAAGGATGGAAAGCAAGACAAATGGCGAGGAGAGAGAAACAACGTGTTGTTTTGATTCAAGTGAGTCCTATTCACCATCATTCTTTGCATGCTTCATTATACTTGATGTTTCTAAAATGACTGAATTTTCTTAATTGCTGTTTTGACACTTTAGTGTAGAGGAATGTATGCTCGAGTCTTTCATAGCAAGAATTTTAGAAAGGTATCATTTCTGCATGACAAATCTTTACTAAATAACATTCATTCACCTTGGTACATATTATCTCGTGAGAAACACTAATTTTTTTTTTTTTTTTTTTAGCTTTTTTGCAGCGGATGCTGGCAAGACTGCGTTGCACGAAAAGATGCAAAAGGCGGGCTGCAGGAATAACGATTAAGAATGCAAAAATCTGCTGCTAATGTAGATGATAGCAGGCGTATAACAAGCATGCTCGTTTCAGCACTTTGGACACCTCTGCAACTTTGGGTAAGCAAATCAACTGCTATTCGTTTATATAATTTTTAATAGCAATCAACTTTGGCCTAGTAAGTACATTTCTTCAGCCGTCATGGTAACCTTTCAAGTTTATAGGGTGTGTGCAAATACATTCTATGAATTATGATGTGGAAAGGAGCATATCTCTTACATTGCAAGTGAGCCTAACTATTTGTTAGTATTCTATTTTTTATAGAATCTGCAGTATCCGAAATTGCACGTGAGTTCAACTATTTGTTAGTATTCAATTTTTAATAGGATTTGCAGTATCCATAACAACATATTGGTTAAACAAATTCTAATTCTTAAGCTATGATAAACATGATCTGATACTCTAGGATTTCTAATGGCTACGGAACAGTTTATGAAACCTTATCGAATAACATCAAGATTGGTTAAACGAAAAGCGTACTATATTCCTAATAGAATTTGAAGATTTCAAAAGAGAAGGAAAAACAAGAATCTCGAGAAATAGAGGAAATTTTCACAATTTTACATGACATTCAAGGTGGTTTTTCCTTACTTTGTCTTTATTCAATTTCTTGTTTATGATATTGGTAGTATGTCTTATATATGATTGACATACATGATTTATTGACCAACACAAGATTTACATTATTGGTCAGTACAATATTTGCATAATTGATCAATACAAGATTCACATGATTACATTATTGGCAGACACAAGATTTATATAATTACATTGTTGGCCAATACAAAAATTTAGGATTTATAAAGATAACAATATTTATTTTTATGTTCTTGTTATTCAATATTATTTACATGATGTATTAGTTTAGACAAATAAGGTACAATGAGCTAGATATAGATCACCCATAAAATTACTATCTTTCAACTTTAAGAAGCTCGACCGCAGTAACAAAGTGCGGATGATGATGGTCATATAATTTGAGCTAATATTTAAATTTTAATATTAAATTTATCTCTTTCCTTCTATGTATTTGTCTAACTATTTTCTTATGGATAAACTTTCAATTGAAACTATACAATAATACATTGCATAAAAATATTACTAATATTACCAACATAAGCATAACTTATGTAGAAACTTCTTTATTAGTACACATTTTATAGAAGCATCAATTTTTTAACCCTATCTTTCATGATTTTAATATTTTTTCTAAATTTAATATATTTTTGTCAATTTTATTATTCAGTATGTCTTAATGATTGTGTAGGGCTTAATTAGGGCTCGAATTATAAATAGTATTGAGACTCAAAATAATTCAAGCTCTTTTTTAAAAGAAAAATTATTTATTTTAAATCATATTAATGTCCATAGAACTTAAAATATTTTGAGTCCCATTTTTTAGTTAAAAAATAAAAATAAAATTTCTTTTATGGGGAGTGTGGATCGCTAATGTCAAAATAGTAATTTTATTATTAAAAAAAAAAAGCAATTGATCTTACAAGTAGCATGATTGGTGAAATCGATTCCCAACTTATAAAAATATTATTTAGCAATACGAAATCCAACAGTAATTGAATTTAGAGCTCAATTATTGTAATTAAAGAAAATAAATTATGTTCTTGAAAATAAATTTAATTAGTTTAAATAACAATTATTTTGTCATTTAGGGTTTTCCTAATTATTATCATTTTTAAACACAACAAAATAAAATAGAGGATTATTGATGTCAATAAAAAATTAGTAGAGCAAATTCACTTTATAACAAAAAATTTAAAAAAAAAAAAGACAAACTTGGATGCAATTTTTTTACACGTAATTGGGTCGGATCCTAGTTCAGAATAACAAAAATATGTAGATTTTAGCCTACCCAACCAGGATCCACACAAAAACGTGTGGATTTGACGCCTATTGTTTGAGTATTTGCGTATATTTGAATCTAATGTTTGTTCGAAAAAATTATAATACTTTTGAAAATTGTATTTAAATAACATTACATAAAGAATTTTTTCTCTATCCCGTATTTCATGATTTTTAAATTTCGCACTTGGAACTGCTTAAATTTACATATATATATTTGACGTTCAATAAACAAAGACGCAAAATTAGGTGGCAAAATTAGTTTTGTCAATTTTATATAGATGTTGATTTGACTTTTTTTTTTCGTGTAACAACCAAAATTATTTTGGTTGCAAAACTATTTTTTATTGTTACGTAGGGCAAAGCCTAATCTGGTTCTTCTGCTATAAAAGGTGATGATCCATGCAAAGATTCAATTTCAATCTAAAGCGAACTGACGATCTTGTGAGCATGGCACTTCCTAATCTCATCCCTCACCTCCACCTTCACCCTGTTTCTCTCTCTACAAAATCTACTCCCTCCCTTCTATCATCTCCGATCAACTCCCACCGCCACCTTCTCCGTACACCATTGGTGGCGCAACCTTCTTCGATTTCTGCACACTTTTCTCAAGAAGGGAATCTTGAAAAGCTGCTGGAATTGGCCCGTCCCTTCCTGCGCGGTGAGTTTGAATCCACCGATGATAAGCTTCCACGAATCACGGCGTTGCTGCGGGCTGCCGGTGCCGGCGAGTGTTGGCACAAGCACGGCAGCTTCCTCGACCACCTCGCTGGCGTCTACCGCATACTCAAGATGTGGAAGGCCCCAGACGTTGTCTGCCTCTGCGGCCTCTTCCACTCTGCTTACTCCAATTCCTACGCCAACCTCTCTATTTTCCCACCTTCTTCCGCCGGACGTGAAACTGTTCGAGCCCACGTCGGCGCCGCCGCGGAACGGCTGGTTTACCTATTCTGCGTTGTTCCCCGCCAGTTCCTCATTTATGATTGTCTTCTGTTTAAGTACGCAGATTCTGAGATTGTTGAGGACCTCAGATTGTCGGAGATTGCTCTCAGCAAGATTAGAGAAGGAGAAGAAATCGGAGAAGAAGAGAGCTGGAGGACGAAACTGCAATCTATTTGTCCTGCAGAGGGGATGAACGTGAAGCACATCAAGACAGGTGAAGATATGCTGGTGTCACGGAGGCTTGTTGCTGTTTTCCTTCTTATGACAATGGCGGATTTCAGTGATCAGTTCTATAGCTTTCAGGATGTTTTGTTCGATAACTCCGACGGCCGGTTTGAGTTCTCCGGCAACAATACCCAGACATCACTCTGGCCTGGCGACGGTAAGCCGGGACTGTGGATGAACTCTATATCAAAAATGGCTGCAATATACACTTTGATAGTCAGAGAAGAAGAGATATTCAGGCAAAAGGAAGAAAAGCATGGTAGGGTGGCGCCGCCAGGTAGAGATGAGGACTTGGAGCTGGTAATTCCTCCGGTATTCGACAGCTGCACCAGAGTTCTTGATTCGAAAGATCAGATTGCAGCACGGGATCTGTACTGGGAAGCCATGTGCGGCGCGGCGGGGATGGGGCTGGACGAGACAGAGGAGCTGCTGTTGAGGAGTGTGGAGAAGAACCCATTTGTGGGAGAGGGTTATGTGGTGTTGGGACAGTTGTATTTAGGGAAAGGGCGGTTTAAAGCGGCGGAGGCGGCGGCGGCGGAGAGGGGGCTGAGATTGCTGCTGGAGTGGGGGAGCCCGTGGGATAAGAGGATGACGTGGCAGGGGTGGGTTGCATGGTGTAGGGTGTTGCTGATGAAGGCTAAGGAGAAGTCATGGCCTCAGAGTCCCTGGGGTATTCTCAACTTGGGCCTTGTCTGGGAAACATAATTACCCAACTCTTAAGATGGCTTTATACAATTATAATCGCACCTTGTAACCAACATGTATAAATAAGATCGTCGCACTATATACCTATATATAAATGGATTAGTTATTTGGATACATAAGTTTGTGTGCACAAACTGAGTCAGCTAAGTTTGGATTAAATTAAAAAGTCAAAATTAGTTATGGTAAATTACATTTTTAGTTAAATAGTTATAGTAATCTGTATTTATGGTGTTTACACCACCTGGAAATAACAATGAAGTTCACTATTTTTTATTTTTTATTTTTTAGTTCAAGCTGACAATGACACTCAATTTATTTATTTATTTTATTTATTTGACTGATTTATGAATCAAACCTTGATTTGCATTTTATTTTTTTTTGTGTAAATTTGATAACAATGTTTGAACTTAAGTCTGAGCCTCGTTGACTTCATCCCAAAAATAAATTTAAATGACTTGAGCTCAGTAACGTCTAGTATTTTTACATATTTTTTGTGCTTATTAAATTAATTTTGGGCTAAAATAAAACTATGATATTATTTAATTATAAATTTTGGGTCTTATTAATCTTATGTGATTTATTCGGCCAATTTATCTGTTATTATAATCATAATCCAACTATTTGTTATATATATATATATATTTTGATGAAAATTGAAACTTAATCCCAGCGGAATTAGATGTCCTCAAACCCTAAGAAATAAGAACTATAAATATAAGATAATTGTTCTAGTTCAATATTATAATCTAACAATCTCATTTTTCCTCAAAAATTTCATCCATCAAGTCCTAAGTTGGTTGAGTCGTCGTCATTATCTCAATTTTTTTTTCCTTTTTACTCAATCTTCGGTATTTTGTTCACAAAGGTATGTTTTTACTCTATTGATGATGAACAGTGGACGTCTCTTCTTATTCGGTTGACAAATATATGGTATACCAGGTATACCAAAGGGAATCTCGACATACATAGAGCTCTCTAATTGACTTTTCAAATTCAATTTTCTGAAAGTAACTGAGAATATGAGAAAATAAATTAATTGAGAAGACAATTCTAAGGATTTGTTTGTTCTGAGATGCAGGTGTTCATGGCACATCGGAATAGATATATCTAAAAAATTTATAGGATTTGGATGGAGAGGATGTCCGATCCCCCATCCGCAACTCAAAACAAATAGATATATGGGTTGGTCACATCCCCATGTGAATGGGGCTAACCCAATATAAACAACCCGTGAATTGTCAAGAGTATGGGAACAAGTTGATACGGAACAAACCAGTTATGTCACTCACTACCTAAACTTATAGAGCAAGGACTTCCATTTTGGGAGGAACAGAATATGATAGGCCCCTCAAGATGGAACTGAATTGGGATGCTTCGTACTAACTAATATGAGTAAGTACTAAATATTTGGATTTGGAACTCAACTAAGATCAATTTCATTGCCTTCATGGTTGCATTTAATTTCATAACCATTAGTAATATAAGTTTTATGTCTCCCCTTATCGCAGATATTCTTGTATTTTCATAAATTTATAAATTTGCTTTTTCTCTAATTTTTACTAATATTTCTGTACTAAATTTGTCAAAATAAATCAAAACATACCCACACATCTAAAATGAAAAATTATTTATGTTACAAATTTTACTAAACCAATAGTTTTTGTACATATTATAAATAAATACTAGTAAGTTCTCCTGTGCGATTCACGAATATATTATTATAGTATTAAGTTAAAAAATACATAACATTAGTATTTCTCTAATACTCAATAATTTGTATATACATGATTATGATAAAAGTATAAATATTATATATAATAAGTAAAATAGAATAAATTTACCTATATTTTCCCCAAATGCCAGAAATTCTCATGTTAAATGATATAAGAAAATGATATGTACCATTTATTTTCTTTTAATTTACAATTTTGAAACGAAAAAAAATAATTATATATAATTCAAATGCATGAATAAGAATAAAATTATTAATATAAACAGATTAGCAATCATCAACTAACCATTCCCTTATCAAATCTTTCTATATATAAAACTATATAGTACCAAATATATTGCAAATATTATACAATCTTAAAATATACTAAAAATCTATTAAAATAATAAATAAATATAATGGCTATTAATAAAAAGAAAATAAGCGAAAAAATTAGAAATTATTAAAAATAGTTGGTACTTATATTATTATTATTATTATTATATATATGTAGAGAGAGAGAGATTATATTTTCTTCAAAAAGAGCAATTTTAATGTTTTTGAACATTACGACTGTAGAAAAAATTATCAACATAAACATAACTTATATAAATACTTCTTCTTTATTAGAACACATTTTGTAGGAGCATCAATTTTTTTTTTATATTTTTTATCCTTCTTTCCGAACTTGAAATAATTCAAACTATTTTTCAAAAAAAAAAATATTTTTGTTTTCAACCATATTAATGTCTATAAAGGTTGAAATATTTTAAATCCTATTTTTTAATAAAAATAAAATTTTAAATTGCTAACCTCAAAATAGTCATATATATATATATATAATATAAACAAAATGACTTTTTTTCAATTTTGTTTTCCTGTCTAAACTTTATTAGTAAATGTAGAATAAATATATTGTTATTAAATTAAATTTGAACGTTTTTATTCTAAAAATTTTGATTCAATTTCGAAATCTAAAATTTTCCACAAATTTAGGTGTTTCAAAATAAGATGATATCAAGATTAATAAACTATTGCACTTAATATATGATTTGAAATTTAGAATTTTATCGAATATTAATCAAATCACTAAATTTTGAAATTCAAGAAATATATGAAATCTAATAAATATATGATTCGATCTTCTTGAATCATTTTATCAAACCAATTCAAATCGCACGATTTTATAAAATATATGAAACAATAATCTATATATATATTTATATATATACACACACACACACACACATAAAAGTAAAAAAAATTAAAATTTTGTTTTCCGACCTAAATTTTCACCCTATAAATGTAAAACTATATTTATTCGTGGAACTCTTTTAAGATAAATTATTACAATTTAATTGGATAGATTAATATAAAAAATCTTCGAGATTTGCTTAATTTATGTTGTTCAACATAAACAAATTTGAATTTTAAGAAAATTTTGTTAACTCATAATATATTCAAAATAAGAAATAAACATTGGAATATTTGTTAGGAACCATAAATCATTGTATTTTCATTATATTGTGGAAAGTCATTAAACTTTCACCACGTAATTCAAAATTATTTTTTATTGTCTCTCTTTTCTTTCTATATATTTTATCAAGATTATAAATGGTAAGACAAGTATAACAATATATGCCATATTTCAACTGTCGCCAAAGCCTACACTCTTCAAAATATTATTTAAGGTTTATTTTATTTTTAAATTTTTTATTCATATGTTGCTTGCAATTTATTATAAACATATTTTATTTTCTTAACTATTTTTCATTCTTATTTTTAAACATAAAGTTTGTCCATCTCTTTTTTTTTTCATTTGATTGTTCTTGTGATTAGCTTTCTAATTATTTGTTTCAATCTAATTTCAAATTTTATGATATTATTATATTTAATTGGCGATTTGCTTAATATTTTTATCCATAATTTGACTTTGTAATTGACAATTTTTTCGAGATATGTACAAATTTTTTTTTTTTTTAATTTTTTTATTTTCTTTAATTTGCTCACATCTCTATTTAAAAAATAATAATTTCATTCAACCTTCTATAAATCATGCATATCATGCTTATCAATTTGTAAACAAGAAGTGAATTATAAATACACACATTTACAATATATTATATAACTTGAATATATGCTTATATTATAAAATATAAAAAAATATATATTTTGTGCATGGCACAAGTGTCACACTAGTTTTAATATTATAGGAAAAAAAGGCATTTCTCGTGATTGGTGGAATGAATTCCGAACTTATTTTTATCACGTAAGTCACAATGAAGAACATGTAATTGTAATTAGTAGAAAATGAGAAATTGAAGTAGGCATCTGTTTTCTACCTAACAAGCCCCAAATTGAGAATGCCCCAAGCATTGTCCGGCCACGATTTCTCCTTAGCCTTCATCACCAACACCCTACACCATGCAACCCACCCCTGCCACGTCATCCTCTTATCCCACGGGCTCCCCCACTCCAGCAGCAATCTCAGCCCTCTCTCCGCCGCCTCCTCCGCCTCCTTAAACCTCCCTTTCCCCAGATACAACTGTCCCAACACCACATATCCCTCTCCCACATATGGGTTCTTCTCCACACTCCCCAACAGCAGCTTCTCCGCCTTGTCCAGCCCCATCTCCGCTGCGCCGCATACGGCTTCCCAATACAGATCCCTCGCTGCAATCTGATCTTTCGAGTCAAGAACTCTGGTGCAGCCTTCGAAGACCGGCGGAATTACCAGCTCCAAGTCTTCATCTCTACCCGGAGGCACCACCCTACCATGCTTTTTTTCAGTTTGTCTGAATATCTCTTCTTCTCTGACTATCAGGGTGTAGATTGCTGCCATTCTTGATACAGAGTTCATCCACAGCCCCGGCTTCCCGTCACCGGGCCACAGAGATCTCAGCGTATTGTTACCGGAAAACTCGAGGCGGCCGTCGGAGTTCTCGAACAAGACATCCTGGAAGCTGAATAGCTGATCACTGAAATCCGCCATTGTCATGAAGAGGAAAGTTGCTACAAGTCTCCTCGAAACCAGCACATCTTCGCCGGTCTTGATGTGCTTCACGTTAATCCCCTCTGCCGGACAAAGGGATCGGAGTTTCACCCTCCAACTCTCCTCTTCTCCGACTTCTTCTCCTCCTCTAATTTTGCTAAGCGAAGTCTCCGACGATCGGAGGTGCTCCACGAGCTCAGCGTCTGTGTATTTAAACAGGAGACAATCATGAATAAGTGGCTGACGGGGAACGACGCAGAAGAGGTGAATCAATCGCTCCGCGGCGGCGCCGACGTGGGCGCGGACAGTTTCACGGCCGGAGGATGAAGGTGGGAAAATGGCAAGGTTGACGTAGGAATTGGAGTAAGCAGAGTGGAAGAGGCCGCAGAGGCAGACGGCGGCGGGGGCCTTCCACATCTTCAATATGCGGTACACTCCGATGAGATGGTCGAGGAAGCTGCCGTGCTTGTGCCAGCACTCGCCAGCGCCGGCAGCCTGCAGCACGGACACGAGTCGCGGCAGGCTTTCATCGACGGCATGAAGCTCGCCGCGCAGGAAGGGGCGGGCTGATTCCAGCAGATTCTCAAGATTTTGATGATCAGCGCCGTAAGGGTGCTTGTGGTCGTGATTTTCAGATGAATTGACAGAATTTGAAGATGGAGCCATGACCGGTGTGCGATGAAGGTGGTGGTGAGAGATGATTGAAGGATGAGAGAGAAGATTTTTATGGAGAGAGAAACGTGAACAAGTTGGACTCGATCTTGGGAATGGTTCGTGGGAGTGGGAATAGATCAATATAGATAAGCTTCACAACTGCCATTGCTGTAACGAAGGCACAGGGACTCTTTTATCCTTTTCAAAAAAACAAACTTGTCATTTTTTGACGTTGAAAATATAAAAAAGCCAAAAATAAAAATACTTATATCGAGTACTTGATAAATATTATAGGAGGCCTTTTTGCTATTTGCAATATATTTTGAAGTTACGACCGTCAATATATTTTTTCATTTATATATATATATATATAAATTAATAATGTTTGAAATTTTGATATATATAAATTTCAAAAATTGTTGGCTAAGGTTCAAAATATTATATTTCGAACTCATGCAGCATATATGCAAGTTTATTATTTTTTAGAATGTTACAAGAAATTCAAGATTCTACATATTTTATCATTTTTAAGAGGCGACTAATATATATATATATATATATATATATATATATAAAGTGACTAAAAAGTATTTTAATTTATAGTGCTTTATGATAGTAGAAAATGGTATTTATCCAACTCGAATGCACTACAGTGAGTCTCTTGTGCCCACCTTGCACCAAATTCATAATATTATTTGTTTCACTAAAAAGTATTACTTGTTTGTTTAAAAAATATTACAACTTGAGCAAGTAACAAATCAGTAACAATATTCTACATCATATTATACGGTGAAAGGTGATGTATATAAGTTAATGTGAATGGAGTAATGTTGCTTTATTATTTTAGTGCAAGCTATTGATGTAGTTTATGTAATTATCTTCCCTTTAATAATCTTAGCTTTATATATCTATATACATACTCTTCTTTTTTCTTTTCTTTTTTGGTCCTGTGTGGATAGTTTATTCCAGTAAGTAACTGAATTCAATATTTGTACAAAATAGAATTATAGAAACCAACAATTAGCCGCTAATATCAGTGGTTCATAAACATGTTAAAATGTAAATAAAAAAGAAAATAATATAAATGTTGGAAGATTGAATTAGAATTCCAACCAAAAACGTAACTAGGAAAGAAATTGCAGTTTCTTTGCTGAGATAGATGAAAATCTCTGTTTTTTGTAGCACAGCGGAAAATGACATCCCACCCATTTCATCAAACTCATAATAAGCTTCAGCCAAATATTATTGTAGCACACATCTTACAGAATATATATTTTAGCCTAATTTTTTATTTATTTTTTAAAAGTTTTTTTTTAGTTTTTTTCTTCCTTTTTCAGTTTGATTATTTATATTTTCAACTTTTCAGTATTTTTCAATTTTCTTTTACCTTTTAGGGATATGAAGTCATGTACTCGTGAGAGTGTAAGATATTTGAGAGAGAATCTCACAAGAAACTTATTCTAAGCTTTAGCACACTTGAATTAGAAGAGGTATTTTTAAAGAAAAACTAGTAATATTTTTAACACCACATGCGTAATAATCAATAAATACATAAATCAAACGAATTAAACAAACTAATCCAATATGAGACAACCCACTTGATGCGGCATGAATTAGGCCCATTATAAAGAGAATGGCCATGCCTGAGGAATGTAGAAAGAGAGATCATTACCACACACACACACACACACACACACACACAAATCTAACCATCAGCAAATACACATCTAATATTTTGCACTGTCAGCAATTGGGCGACTCAACATAATGAAACCGAGCACAAAAGTTAATTAGAATAATCTGAAAACAGACTTTGAAAATTTGTAATCTACTTATTGATAAAGCAAAGCCGAAAAAGATATTCTTGAAAGGAAAAATGTTTGGATTCTGCTCGTAGAGCCAGGTTAATTTATCAGAGTGCAATAATAAAAATTATAAGAAAAATATTTGTAATTTATAAGATAAAACACAGTGCCCCCCCTATTAGAGTCTATTCGGATTATCTACGAATATGGGAAATAACTATACATCAACAATCAAAGTCATTCAACTTATTTGGATGAATAAGTTGAAATCAGTAATTTTTTTAATACTATTAATTTAAAATCAATTCATTTTGCTATCACTTAGATTTCAGATCTCTCTATCAAAGTGGAATAAGGTCAGGTGAATACATATCCATGTGTTAAGTATATGATTTTGTGTATGTATACGATTTTGTGTGTGTAATGTGCATGTACACCTGATGTAAGGATCGAGGGGTAAATTGCCAAATTTCATCTGTCTTAAATTAGATTACACACGCTAATGACACAACCCAAGGAGCACTACAGAAAACATACAGCAAAAATTTACAGATTCCCCAATAAAGATTAATCAAGAACAATAAAATAATGCTGAAATTTGATTATTAAAAATAAATAATAATAAAAAAGAGGCTAAAATGGTAGGAAAGTATGGATTTAAATAAATATATAAAAAAATCTTGGAATTTATGAGTCAGCTAGTTTATTGATGCAGTAAAGTAGCACATTTAGTTCAATCTTTACCTACGGCTGGGCAGGGACCATGTTTAAGGACTTGAGAATAAAAGCATATGTGAAAGCATCTTCCTGGAGCTTTTCGAACCTACATCAGAAAACCAAATCAGAACTCTAACCCAACTGCCCATTACTTTTGATTGTTTGTTGGAGATAACTCTGCAAAGAGCATATACTCGAATGTAGGCAACATCAATTAGAGATAAAAATAAGAGAGAGAGAGAGAGAGAGAGAGAGAGAGAGAGAGAGAGAGAGACCACCTTCCTGACTTTGAGAAATGCCCCGCACCAAGTTCACATTTGAAAAGCAAAGGATTGTCATCAGTCTTCAATTCTCTCAACTTTGCAACAAACTTAGCTGGTTCGGAATACATAACCCTCGTATCTGCAGAAGACATAAGTGTTCGGATTATATATTAATAAATAAATCTTGGTTTAGTATTGAAGCAAAAAGGCTATGTGATCCATGGTCCTTGGAGCTGGTGACTGAGGCAAACGAAGAGACATGTGGCAACTTCTGTAATGATTCACCACTTGCAAAATTACCACATATAACATTGCTTACTTGGTTATTTATTATGAAAGACGAAGCGCAATAGTGTTGATGAAAAACTAAGAAGAAAAAGAAACTCTTTTGTATCTGAAGAAGCCCATAAATGTCTTCTTTTCAGAAAGTGAAGTAGGATCTCCAACTTGCTTGGATAAAATTCATTCACAGGATCCAAACCAAGCTTGTAACAAGTACGATGCATAAGATTTTTCAAAACCTCTTTATTATGACCGTTAATAGAAGTGATGCAATAACTTTGCATGCTACTGGCTAAAGAAATGTGATTCTTCCCCTGTCTGTAGAATATGTACAAGTGTTAATGTTGCTTTCACACTAACCATTCAATCCGGCAGTCACAAGAATAGCTGGATAGTTTTGTGCTTTAATCTGTTTTAAAAAACAAAAGGTCAAAAGGTTAATCTATGAAAAATTGTATAAAATTTTCATATACAATGTAACTGAAGATAAACCTAATTGTTAATTTGCTTATATCAATATGGATACATCAACAAAAAAATGATCTAATTTGAAACTCACATTATCAACTGGGGAATATGACTTCATGTAGAAATAGAACTCTTCTTTGCGAGGATCACCCCATTCCTGCAGTAACAAAAGGAAGTATGAGTAAACAAACAATATTTGCAACTTAATTCTGCTAAAAATGTTGCAATTATTCCCGGAAACTGGAGGATTGATTCCCATTGTGGTTCGTTCACCTGAAGCTGAAAGGATACGTTTTAATAACATGACAAATCAAATTAAATAAATTAAGACCAGAGGGTTCCTTCTTTTGGCTATAGATATATAATTTATATTTTATACAAGTGACTAAAGGAATAACACCAATATCTTATATCTCAGGTAGTCTACCCAAAAATTGATTTAAGAACTTAAGGAAGCATTCATTCTTTCAGCCTAGCCGCCACTGAAAGAAGTTGCTATTCCTTTCTTTTCCATTGGCTGATGATACAGCATGACGATTCACGCATTGCCTTCTTGTTTTTGCCTTACCGGAACATGTGTTCTCCCATTCTCGACTTAGAAATCAGATTGGAAAGAATTTCAATCTTTTAACTATAGAGAAGGGAAATCGTTGTATTACATGAGTCATTTAAGTAAATTTCTTTAGCTAGGGATGAATTATTGAATCACCATTCAAGAGAGGTCCGGGTCGAATTTGGTCATTTTGATACTGTAGACAAATTTGCTTACCGCATCTTATCCAAGATAGTATTGTGTTAGCAGATAATGCGGAACTAAATCATGAGCAATTCAACTTTCAAGGTTAATCAAAGAACCAATTGAGCTATTTAGAAAAACTTTCCACAGAAATCAAGAAAAATAAACTCACCTCCCACTCTGAAGTAGTAAGGGGAATAGTTGGGTCAAGCATCGTAGTCAGGACATCAACAAAAGGCACTCCAGCCACAGCAGCCTTAAATAAATCAGGCCGCATATTAATAACAGCACCAATTAGCAAACCACCAGCGCTTCTTCCTTCTATGCAAATTTTTTCCTTGGAAGAATACTTTTGTTCAATCAAATATTCAGCACAATCAATAAAATCCATGAATGTATTTTTTTTCTTAAGCAGCTTTCCATCTTCATACCATGGTCTCCCCATCTCACCACCTCCACGAACATGGGCAATTGCAAAAATGAAGCCCCTGTCTAACAAAGACAACCTTGATGCCTTGAAATATGGATCTACACATATCTGTTTGGAAAATCAGCAATTAGAAGAAGAGCCATGTGAGTCCTAACATATTTTACCATCCAGAGTATATGACAGTTGCCTGTTTCAACAGTTTCGACTATATGAATCTCTATTGGTGTCGTGGATATCAAAACTTGTAGAAAAAAATAAAGAAATATACATTTGATAAAGAAAGCTTTAGTGTGCTACCGTATACAGCTAACTGTTGGTGCAATCAATTCACAGAAACCTCAAATGTTTAATCTATCAATTGATGTATTACCTCATAGGAACCATAACCATAAAGAAGTAATGGATCTGAACCATCAAGCTTCACCAGATCTTTCCTATATACAATGGAAATTGGTATTTGAATGCCATCAGCAGCAGTAGCCCACTGTCTTTCAGTTATGTAATTAGCAGAATCAAAGCCTCCCAAGACCTGAAAATGTAAGCAAATAGTTAATCAAGACATATTAGATTTTACTATTTCTGGCTTCAAAAGTAATGATAGATTTAAATTTTCCGGCAGCAGTAAGATGAGAACTAACGAATGTGGCTTATACACAGAACCATCTCCAAACATTTGTCACATTTAACAACTCATGCAATATGTGTAAGAATCCCAAATAAAAAACAAAAGAATCTAACATACATTATAAAGACCGAACATTTGAGATATAATTATAAAAACTACCCTTAAGAGATACCCTAATTAATAGCCCCCCACCACCCCCAAAAAAAAAAAAAAAAAAAAAAAAAAAAAGAAAGAAAGAGAAGGACAATGAAGTTTGTTTTCTTACAAATAACCCCTTAGGGTATTAGAAACGTTTCCCAGATGTCTGTATTTCTCTTAAAAGACTGCCACCAATTGGTGTAATTTGCAAGGAGTTTCTTTGTCATTAGCCTAAACCTCAAGGGTATATTTATACTTATTATCCCAATTTTTTAAGGCAATGAAAAAGAAAGTATCAATTCCAATAAGTTGTAAACCAGATAAGCAGATCCTCCTCTGCCAGTTGGGTTAGGATATTTCTCTATTCCCATGGGTTATGGCAGTATATCATCAGATCTCAAATTTGCATCCTATTGCATCAAGAGACAACAATTATTAGCATAAATAAACAATTATGTGTAACGAGTTGTGTTATTCCTTATACAGTTCTAGAGGACCTGTAGTCCTTCTGGTCATTGACGCATTGAGCACAATTTACCAGAAATTCTACGTCAAAAACTCAACTTAGCAATATGATAAGATTTGCCAAACTTTGTTCCTCATTAATCCAAGGATAAAGCCTGAAACTACAACGATCAATAATGTGAATATGAATGGCACCAGCTAGTCAATTTTTCAGAAACAAAATAAAAACGAATCAAGTCAACAAACAAGCAAACAAAAAGCACATAAAATAGAAGAAAGAGCTATGTGATACCTAAGCATATGCATACACAAAGAAATTTAACCCTGTTACTAACGTGGAATGCAAACTTTTTTTAATAACAGTGAAGTACTAACAGCAAATTGCTAACTTACAACATTAATCTTTTTGAGAACTGATATCCCAGAGTCCATATCATAGTCATATACTGAAGGAGGTGTCCTCATCGAGCTATAGTGAAATCTCAAAATAGTAGAAGAGAACTGCGACTCCGATGGATCCACGGAATATATAGGATCAACAAAATCTACAGTCCGCCCATCATGAAGTCTCTCAAGTGGCTCTCCAACAGCTGGAAGCCGATATATCATTATCTTGGGCAAACCATTTTCACGCTCATAAACCGCAAGATGATCATTAAACAGTTGCATATCCTGAATATTTACACTGTTGGAAGAAACAAAAATGTCAACTTAATTATCACCAAATTTCAAATGAACAGGAAATGTGCTCAAAAGATCTTTATCCACAGACAAATAAGTTGCGAGGAGGTATGTATCAGTGTCTTGAAAATTTTAGAGTTTCAAATAGAAGAGCTTTCACTAGCTAAACAGATCAACTATTCATATAGCCTAAAGTAGACTACATACTCAAGTGGAAAGACTTAGGGTTCGAAGATTTTATTTGAGGAACATTCTAGTACAATAAGGATTCAGTGGTCTGCAGTGCATTCCTTCTTCTTCTTCTCTTCATTTCGGTTCTTTGTTTTTTATTTTTTTTGGATAACTGAGAACTCACTGTGGCAGGTCCTTCGGGGCCACTCACAGCTGTCAAACTCGGGGTATACCACACACACACCAACACCTGAGCCCAGGAGACAAAAGGAGTAGCCACAGTTGTGGGGATTAGAACCCAGGGCCTTGAGGTCCCTTTGTCACCTCCCAACCAACTGGACTAGTTCGACTTAGATTGGGTGATCAAATTAGTTCAATCTGGCTCAAGGAATAGACTCCAAAATTCTAGTGTTCCCTAGTGATTATCCTAGCTAGCGAACACAACGAATCTGCAAACAGGACACAGAGATCTCAATTTGCATAATTGATAGGTTACATAGGTAAATATTCCATTATGTAAGACAAGAGAATTACTTTTCCTCTGAAGGAAGTTTGTAAGATCTGTCATTCAACATTGGGAAATTCTTGAGGTTATCACACCCCTTCTGAAATCCAATCACTGGACATCATCATGAAACCACCCGTGCAACATATGACTTCCCTGATTAAGATCTAGTTTTGGGTCAAGTTTCTGGACCACTTGCCTAAATAGCAAACCTTAGGCAGGGCAGCTCCAAGCATATTAAAAATCATAATAATTATAAATAAATAGAATAGAATAAAATTACACAAAGCACATCAGCAAGTTCGTTACAGATATAATCTACAAACTATATCAAATCAAAATTCACCGAAGGCAAGCAAATGCAAAATTTAAACCCAGCGCATGTCATACAATATAAGGAATATAATGTGTTGCAACATGAAAAATCCACAGAAATTAACTTTAGTTTGCATCTTAAACAAGAAGGTCTAGAAACCAATACTAAACAAAGAAATACATACAGAATACAATCAATGTACTGCAAAAAGTAGAGCTGTTAAAAGAACATACTACCATTGCTTTATCATGGTAAATGTTGAGGGAGAATATGCTTGGTTATTTTAGATTATATGTCCATAAACATATTCTCCGCTCATTCGTTGAAGGCAACTTGCTTTTGTAGAAAAAAAATAGTATTGAAGAAGATATCATCCACAACAAAGTTTCGTTTACTTGTACTACAATTAAGAATTGGTGAAAATGTCAGGCTAAATATGAAGGACAAATCGTGGGAAATTCAAGTTCAAATAAGTAAAATAAAAAATGGCCATCTCAGATTAGCGCTTAAGAAAGTAGTTCTCAAAATAAATGTACCTATTTATATTTAAAGTTTGAATGTTTTGGGTTCATGCATTTGTACCTTGGTCTATGAGGAAGAAGAACTGTGGTAGCTGATGTATTATCAACCGGGCATGCAAGTAATTCAGAATTATAACACTCATCACTTCTTCTTTTGATAAAAAAATGATTCCCACGATGACTTGCTGATGTGTCAATGCCATCCAATCGCGGAGTCAAAACAGCTAACCCAGCTTCAGGCTTTGAGATGTCAAGGTGAAAGACGAATTTTGTAGTTTTGCTCTCAGATTCAACAAAAAGAAACTTCTTGCTACAAGAAGCAACAAGATTAAGAGAAAATATGTCATCCTTTTCGTGATAAAGGCAACGATCCAGTGATTGCTCCGTCCCCAGCTTATGGAACCATGCCTGAAAAAGGAAATACACAAATAGAAATGTTCAGGAAATTATATACCTATCAAGGAAGGAAAAATAAAATAATAATTTTAAAAAACAATGATCAGATGGGTTTTTTATAAGTAGCACAATAGAAAGCAATTGCTCTATAGGTTATTCATTCAGAAACAGGATCCAACTCCCATCCCTCACCCTCACCACAGCCATTATCCAACAGCCTCTCCTCCCTCTCCACAAATATTAACTAAAAATTTAGAAGGGATTTAAAATCCATTGATTTGAGTTTTTGGCCAAGCAAATTGAGGGGATTTGATTGCGGATTTTAAATCCATCCCCCAAAGCCATAGCTGAACCCCTCAATCCACATGCAGCCTTAAGTAATTTAATGCTTTGAGGTTCCAATGGATTTCCCCTTCTCTAAGAAATATATCACAAATAATTGAAGCAGCAGCAGTTATTCAATATATCATGACATACAGAATTTAGTTTATTCATTTTGTAGAGATGCATTCAGATTGTTCTTATTGACAAAAAGGAAGATCATATGCTTGCCACTACGCACTCAAGGGACATTAACATTATATATTTTCAACTTAACATCCATACCTTGTCTGGTCGGAGAATCTCATCTCTCGTCGTGTAAACTAGAGCATCGTCACCTGCCCATTCAAGGTCTGATGTAACTCCAACCAAAGGCTTACCTACTGGTGTTTGAGACTCAGCGTCAATTACATAAACCGTGTAGATTTCATCTCCCTTGGTGTCTTCTGCATAAGCTACCAATTTATTGTTCGGACTAACCTGGATATAGGTAAAAAAAAATATGGTTTAGAAAGGACAGAGCTTGGGGGGAGGGGGGGGGGAAGGGGGGAGGCGAGAGGGAGAAGGTGATCTTGCTTTGAAAGCACCAATTATGTAAAATGCATGTTCTTGAGCTTTGGCATTTTCATCAAGAAGTATTTGCTCTGGAGGGGTATCAGGTCCAGTTGGCATGGTGTCATAAACAGTTGCCTGTGCACTAATATTAGGCACAAGGCGGCGACAATGTTGTGCATATTCTTTACCCTCCAATGTCCTTCTGTAATAATAGTAAGATCCTCTTCGTAAAGGCGCTGATATGTCATCTTCCTTCAGACGACTTCTTATTTCTCTATAAATCTGTTCTTCCAATTTTTTGGTTCCTGAATAAGTGGTAAATAAACAATTCTTAACAGGGTCCATTGGATACAAGTTATACCAAGGCAGATAGTCAAAATAAGAACTGTCCTTGGAGATTTCAAACAGAAATACTGCTTTGAAATCTTAATCATTTTATCAGACAGAATTTGAAATGGCACAATTTGAACATGACATAACTTTTCTATTAAAGTTTTAATGCAACAGTAGTCCCTGAAACTCATTAGCATTTGCATTCTTTTTTGGAAATTAGGTGCCCCAAATCATGTCAGCAAATAGAAAATCATCCAAGAACCATGCCCTCCCAGCAATTGTCGTTATCATACATACGTTCACCACCTATAATCTATGATAATAGATAAATGAATAAACTGGGAATGAGAACAAATAAGCCCTTCTCTAAAACCCTCCCGGCAGTTCCCAGGTTGCCAAAATCTTTCAGCGGCAATTCTTGAGAATCTAAAAAATGCCAAAATTTCAACAGTGGGATATACACTTCACATCATCAACACCATAACAAAAATGATCCATTTTTACCTTCTCCCAAACAAAATAAAAACCCAACTAATTTGTCCCTAAAATAACTCATTCCCGAACGGAAAACATAGGAGCAAAAGCGCATTCTCACAGACCAAAAACCCAACTAATTAGCCACCTCACAGAGAGAGCTAATGAGAGAATGGAACAGACCAGACATGACGTGATCGGTATAAGCATTCTCGTTCCGGAGATGATCCAAAATTTGAGGGTCAGAGCGAGAATCGTCGCGAAGGCAGTAGTAATTATCGACTCTGACGTCGCCGAACATCTCCAACTCGTGTTTCACTTTCTTCGCAACCGGTGGTTCCATGTTTGATGATAACAACGAAGCGCCGATGCTTAAACTTCGCCGCTGAAACGTCAGGGAGCAAAAAGAAGAATATTTGAAGAGATTATAGTGAAGGCGGTGCGTTTGACTGGCAGTAGACAATGTAGCCCTTGTTCTAGTTGTTGCGATTGAGGAAATGGGCTGAGGCAAATGACGGAGCACGCTCATCCCTCGGGCTATGCACCACCCCATCCATCCATCAACCGGGAGTTTCCATACTTAGGGCGAGAAATTAAAACTCAATTTAAACTAATATTAGATAAAGAATTAAACACAATTATATGTCGAGAACCATAATTTAAAGTGTAAAATATCGAGGAGATATATTAGTTTAGGCAAGAGTTTAGTCAAAATTTGACTAATTTTTCATAAAAATAAAAAGGGAGTTTCTATATACACCATATTTTTTACTTTGCACATCACATAATTATTTTGGATAAAAATAGACATGATATAATTGACCCATATACCCTTATTTTAAATAAAAAATTCTAATATATAACCTAAAAACATCACAAATTTTAAGAAACCAAAACATTATCCCTCTTTGAAAACCCTAATCGGTACATTTATTGTAAACGAGAGATTTTCACGATGGACAATCAACATTTATCTGTAAATTCGATAATTTTTTCATATGTTTTATTGTAAGTTTCATTCTTTTATACAATCAAAAGTTATAGCAGAAATCGCAAACAGCAAATTCTGATTTCGGAAGCATTCGGCCTGCATCAGCCAAACAGAAACAGCTATGTTCGGCCGATATCAACCGAACACTTCACAAGGTGTTCGGCGGGAACCAACCGAACACATTGCAATCGTTGGGCGACCTTAGGCCGAACACATCTTGTAATGTTCGGCTCTCGAATGCCGTACGCATCTGGTAACATTCGACTGTTGCAGGCTGAACACAAATTGTCACATTTTTTCAACTTCTTTTTGTCTTTTATGTTTCATTTTATGTTGCTAAATAGTAATGTTATTATATTATTTGCAGAAGACATCAAGAACAAGTACTTTTATTTCAAATAACAATGAGCTGGTTGTTGATTACCAAGATATCTTTAATACAATTAAATTGTTTGAATCACGAGAAAATTTGATTTTTTGGGTACGTGAAAAGGCTATCCCATGAGGCATGGTGGTGGTTGTGATGAGGTCAGAAATTGGAGATGAATGGAGACGACCTTGTTTGTGGTTAGGTTGCGAACGAGAGGGTAAATATTGTCCACGAAAAAAAATAACATTTCACAGAGAAAAGTGAAAATCAAGAAACAGAGGAATGTGTAACAGAAGAGGAAGAGGTAGAGAAAATAACAATTGAGAATCGTCGTCGCGGAACCAAGAAATGTGATTGTCCATTTCGTCTAAAAGGAACATATTACAAAGAGACTAATGCATGGACCTTGGAGGTTATTTGTGGTTGGCATAATCATGAGTTGGCAAGATATTTAGAGGGCCACTCTTATGCTGGTCGTTTAACTACGAATGAGTTGAAATTGGTGTCTGATCTGTCTACGGGTAATAGTCGTCCTAGGGACATATTGTTTACTTTGCAGAAGAGGTATACAGAAAATAAATCCACGATAAAAACTATCCACAATATTCGACAGAAGAATAAACAAGTCGAACACTGTGGCAAGTCACAAATGCAATATCTGATGGGTAAACTTAAAGAGAGTGGTTTTTTTTCTATACTAGGCGGTGTGAGCAAACAGATGCTGTCAAATATATGTTTTGGGCCCATCCGACAAGTGTGAAGTTGTTGCGTGCATTCCCAAATGTCTTGTTAATGGACTGTACATACAAAACAAACCGCTACAAACTACCGTTGTTAAAAATTGTTGGGGTGACTTCCACAAACATGACCTTTTCAGTTGCATGTGCCTGTATAGAATGTGAAAAGGAGGACAATTACTTATGGGCATGCAATGTCCTTAAAGATTTGATGGACCAATCCAACCTACCCAAAATATTTGTAACCAACCGAGAACTTGCATTAATTAATGTAATCGAGAGGACTTTTCCTAGTTCTCATCATTTGCTATGTAGGTGGCACATCAACTATGTAGGTGGCACATCAACAAAAATGTAATGGCCAAATGCAAGAAGTACTTTAGTACAAAAGAACAATGAAATTCTTTTTATTGTAATTGGAATTTATTGATCTTTGTCGAGTCCGAGCACATGTTCGAAGAGTTGCTGAAGAGATTTGAGAACGATTTTTCCTATAAAAAAGATATTTTGGACAACTGGATCAATGGATATAAAGAACGATTTGTTTCTTGTTGGGTAAACAACTTGATGCATTTTGAAAATACCACAACAAATAGGTAATAAAAAATCATCTGTCATTTATATGCTATATCATTTTTTTATTTCTGTATATATTGTATGTTATATGCTCATTAATGAATTGATTTAATGTTTTTTTGTAATATAGGGCGGAGGGCCAGCATGCCAAGTTGAAAAAACAACTTCAATCGAGTACAGGCAATTTTGAAACGTGTTAGGAAAAAATATTCATTCTTCTCGAAACATCGCATAATGCAATCAAAAGTTCGTTCAAGAAGAGCATCAATATAGTCCAACATAGATACTCATCTCCTGTATTCAAAATGTTATGGGGTATGGTTTCTATTTCTTCTTTGGATATGATTTTGGATGAAATGGTTGGTGTTGGAGAAAATGGCGTGGATCCTTTATTATGTGGGTGTATTTTGCAAAAGACTTGCAGTCTTTCATGTGCTCATGAGCTAGCTGAACATGTTCGGGGGAACATGTCCATCCCTTTAGATAGAGTTGATAAATTTTGGAGAAAGCTTGATATGGAACTTATGGATGGGGTAAATAAAAATATAGGAGATAATATAAATAATAGTTTCAAGAAGACACTTGGTGAAATTGTCAATCAGTTTGAAGGTCCACATGATGAATCAGAGAAGTTATTAATGTTGAAGAGGTTAAGAGAGTTTACATACCCAACTATATCATCCTTTATTGAACCATAAGTCCAACCACGTACGCGTGGACGACCTACCAAAGCTACGAGTGCATTTGAGTATGTCTAGTCCATCAATGATAGTTGTTCGCCAGTGGAGGAAACATTTATCATAAGTGGAGAAAATGTGTCCAGTGCTATGTTTAGTTTGACTCGTAGAGAAAAGCAAAAGGTAATTTTCATTGATAAAAAAACTTGTGTTTTATTTTTCTTTTATTTTCCATTTAATTTATGATAATTGTATGGATTACAGGTGGTTCGTCGTGC
The DNA here is from genome assembly GCA_028749325.2 of Caryopteris x clandonensis. Lineage (NCBI taxonomy): Eukaryota > Viridiplantae > Streptophyta > Magnoliopsida > Lamiales > Lamiaceae > Caryopteris > Caryopteris x clandonensis. The sequence goes on from JAPYKT020000004.1 coordinate 7,602,729, forward strand.
ATCTAACATTGTTACCGCAAACAAGGATATTGAATTTTTTTGAAGATGTTCCACCTATCTTTCGGTCATATGTTTATAGGACTAAGAATGTTAGAGAAGACGGACATTGCAAATTTCGTGCAATTGCTGAGTTAATGAACTTCGGGAAAGAATCATGGTCTAGAGTTCGTTATGACTCATTAATGAATTACAAAAATTTGGGGAAATGTATGCACCAATATTCAAAGAACACAGATGTGTTGGGAAAGTTGAAGATGCATTACATTTTTTGAAGAGAGAGCCTATAGACGACATTGGCTAGATATACCTGATATGGGACACATGATTGCAGTTGTCTACAACATAGCACTTGTCGTGCCAGCACCAACTGCAAACTATACTTTCCTTCCCCTGAGGACTGCAAATCCAGAAGATCTGAAACTTATTTGCATAGCATTGGTGGACCAAAGCAGACATTTTTGCGGGGTGTGTTAGTATTATTATTATTTTTTTCATGTTAATCTTTGCGGAGTAGTAACTGTACGTTTATTGTGGCAGGTCTCATTGATTTCTGGATGTCCGTTGCCTCCTGTTCTGCAAGTATGGCATGAACATCGTAGTGCTTGTACAGCTGGATGAGAGATATTCTACAAAATACAATTTCAGATGTATAATGCAATTTGTTTAGGAAATGAATGATATGTACTTATACATTTGACTTTTTTTTTTGTTCTTGTTTGAAATGTTTTAAGTGTTAAATATTTTTTCTTTAAAATATTACATCTAATATTTTCTACAATTTCTAAGTTTAGATGAAATATTTCCTACAAGGGTGTAAATCATGGAATATTTCCAATCAGGGCGTTTGGCCAACCAGGGACGAACATAATATACGGCGTTAGGCCAACAGCGGCCGAACATATGAGAAGGCGTTCGGAAAGCATTCGCCGAACACTATGTAGTGTGTTCGGCCACAGTTGGCCGAACTCTATACATATGTTCGGCATTGGTTGTATTTTTTTTATATATTTTAACTTCATTAATATATTTAATCATATGTTTAATGATGGAATTAATTGAGACATTTGGAAAGCCACCAAGGCTGCAAACTTCATAAAGACATGTACGTAATGCAGTAGATGTGATAAACATAAACAAGTGACAAGCATAAACATTTCAACACTCAAATCAAGAAAAGTTCAATCTAATTCATACATTCATTCAATTTAAGTTCAATCCAAAGCTGGCAAATCATTTTTGTCACTACTCATCCGAGTCCTGTCCATCATCCAATGTTAGACCGTGGAGTACTCTTGTAGCTTGCTCAACTCTTGGCATAATGTAATCAATAGATAATTGCGGATCATGAGTTGTCCACATGCGAACTAGTGGATCGAGAATGTTTCGTGCCTCAACGTTTCGAACCCACAATTGACTGGGGTTCGCATCAATAGGAAAGTGTCATGCTGCAGATGTACAATCAGGATTTTGTTCCTGTGGATGGGAAAATATACGATACCAATCCATATAATTAGGTACAGTCTCCCATATTGGCTTAGCAAGTCTCCCTCGTCGTCGCATGGATAAAATATGGCTGTCCCAGGACAGAAATATGGATCCCAGCACACCCCACGCAAGTATATACTGCCCAGGATTTTTTTCTCTTCTTGCATAGTCTGGATCAATGGAGGCAATGGTATATGTTGGACATGGCCAAACTGCATCAACACACGATCAGGATGGTATGGTTCGATAATGTCAAACGCCCTTATGCAACCATGATAAAACGTCACTTCAGGACGTTGAAATCGATCACGCACCTGCTGGTAAGGATCCCAGTTTGCCTACGTAATGAATTGTTCAAGTTATATATTTGAAAGACACATATATTTGAAAGACACATAAATAAAAAGGCACACTTACTTCGTGAGGTTGAAGTGAATCAAACCGCTCTCTACAAGCCTGCAAGCCTAAAGTATTGGCTCCACCTTGTCCATGTTGTGACCATCTCATAGCAAGTGGATATATAGGATCGTACTCAACATTGAATTGAGGTCGTGGGCTAGTCGGAAAGTGCTCGTAAATCCATGCCTACATATATAGAAATACAATGGTACAACATATTAAAAATTGTAGCATAATGCTAAAATAAAATTATTTTCAAACAATGACTTACCTCCAATAATGTAAGATACCCAGCTATTTGCTTCACACCCGATCTTGATGTAGATCCTAGTTGCCTGTAAAGATAGGCAACAGCTGCAGCACCCCATGCATATTCTCGAACAACACTTGTATTTTTCTAGTAGCTTCAAATAGCTAGTTGCAATTCGAGTACCACTTTTGTCAGAAAATATTGTACAACCAATAATATAAAGTAGATATGCTCTCGCTATCTTTTCTGCAATTAGTCTCTCCGAAATTTGACATCTGTCCAAGAAGGTGCTACGCAGCCACTCTAACTTCACTGATTGACCCCTCTTGTCATTGAGTGCCGATATAGCATTCTCAATTGACACACCTAACAGTCGATGAATCAGAGCAGGCGAGAATTCTGAAGTATCGTCTGTGATATGCACTGGCTGCCCTATCACTGGTAGACCAAGTAGACACGATACATCATCTAATGTGATCGTCATCTCACCAAATAAAAAATGTAATGTGTTCGTCTCCGGCTGCCAACGTTCTACAAATGCAGAAATCAAGTTTCTGTTGGGAGCTTTATATGAAATTTTGCTCGAAATGTGAAGCCCAGATCGTTTGACATACGACCTCCAAACTTGTGTCGTCTCATCTTCCAGATACACTCATTTCAGAAGTTTAGAAGTGTGACAAAGGCATTTTAAAACGCCTTTCTCAATGACGTTCCAAACGTCGGCAACTACATGGGTTTTAAAACTTCGTAACAATGACGGATCATAAGGACCACCAGGAAATGAGCCCATTAGGATCTCATCATGTTCCGCTTGCCCCTCTTGTTCTTGAGGCACATCAGCATATGCCTCGAATTCTTGAAGTCTACCAATATCATCTTCTGTAGAAGGACCTGCCACAAATTCAGATTGTTGTGCAGCCCTTAATCTTCTGTTTGATGTTGTTGGTTGTCTCCTTCTTCTTTCATAAACTATAGCACAAGAAAATTAAAATGTTAACAAAATATGTTCGAACAAAAACATAATCACTGATTCCAACATTCACTACCACACAATACAACATCCAACAAGACTGAATTAATGAAACATTCACAATACATCATTCACTGTCCACAAATTCGTACCGAACAGATAAACGTTCGGGCCAATGCACGCCGAACTAGTTAAGGACCGTTCGGTCAGTGCACGCCGAACATGTTAAGGAACGTTCGGCCAATGCATGTCGAACATGTATTAGAACGTTCGGTTGGTGCATGCCAAACGTGTAGAGATACCTTCGGCCTGTGCACGCCAAATGTGTAGAGATGCCTTCGGCCTGTGCACGCCGAACGCATATGGATGAGTTCGGCTGCTGATGCCAAATGCTTGGATGTGCATTCGGCTAGTGGATGCCAAATGTTTGGCCAATGTTCAGTGTACTAGAGCCAAACGCATCGCAGGGTGTTCATTTGACCAGCGCCGAACGCGTCGCAGTATGGAAAAATAGTTTTGTTGTTTACGAGAAATATTATCTGGAGGACTCGACACATTGTCGCCTTTTGCATCCATTATCGTTGTTGAGGAGAAGAGAAGAGTCTTCGAATGTGATGAGGTGGGTGTGGAGAGAAGGGAAGAAAATGGGTGTTTGGCGCATGTAGGATTTGGATGAAAACTGATTTCTGTTCGGCGCAGGGTTTGGAAGTTGGATGAAAGCTGATTTCTTTTTCTGATTTCCTTCACTGATTTCTTTATTTTTTTAAAGGGTATAATAGGTATTTTGGGGTTGGGGGTTAGTAAAATTATATTTTTAAATAAATTTTTATGTGGTGTGCTAGTAATTGTGGTGTGTAAAGTAAAAAAATATGGTGTGTATAGAACTTCTCAAATAAAAATCTACAACAATTCTACCATCAATTATAAAAAGTATTAACTTTTTTTCCTTTAAATATGTGAAACAAAGTTTATTTTGTAGGTCTTACTAAATTTTAAAATAAGGACTTTAGTAAAAAGAATAGAATTACAATATTAAATGAAAAAACTTGCAAATAAAAATATCAAATTAATTATTTTTTCATGATCTACAATTTAATATCCATATTGTGTATATAATAATAAAATATTAATTTATAAATATAAAATATTATTTTCATACATTAATTGTGATATATTTTAATATTTATAATATTTTTATATTGTTAAATATTTTTTAAACAATTTTTATCAAATATATTTTATATAATTATGTATTTTATTTTAGAAAATAAATTACTATATTTATAATAATTTATTTTATTATTATATTATAAATCGTGCATCGCACGAAAAAAATACTGATTTATGCAGAACTTGCTCTGTTCTTCAAATATGATACAATAAGAAAAAATATAGAAGTAAATTGGAGCATCAACTTTTATTTTCATCATAAGAGTGGTATAAATATAGTGTATAAATTATTATAAATGCTGGAGGATATAATATTCAATGTATCATTATATTTTACGTAATTTTAATATAAGGTATTATGCATTGTTATGTTACAAATATGAGATTGATGCATAATAGTAAATCATAGATCATGGTTTTATGTATAAAAATATAATAAATGTGGTTTATACATGTATTTTTTTGGTTGATTTGAAATATATTTTATGGGAAAAATCAGAGAGATTTGAAAGTTTATAGTAATGTTCAATTTTTATTTTTTTATGTAAATGTAGTATAGAAATTATATGTATTGCTTATGAATTACAATAATACCAGGGAAATATATATACACCTAATACATGGGATGATTCTAGAATATGGTAGACCTATTCTAGAGATTGACCGAATCAATTACAATCAATTACAATAATAGGAAATACAATCAAATAAATGGAGAATACAAATTATCCAGGATTAATATAATTATTCCTTATACGCCCCCTCAAAATCGACGTTCCATCGGCAACGACAATTTTGGAGCGAAGAAGCTGGAAGCGCGCACGTGAGAGTGGTTTGGTGAGAAGATCAGCAAGTTGATCCAAGGTGTTGACGTAGGAAACGGTAAACACCCCTTTAGAAGTAAGATCACGAACGAAGTGAAGATCAATGGCAATGTGTTTCATCCTGGAGTGAAGGATATGATTTAAAGCAAGTATGGTAGCACCCATGTTATCACAAAGAATAGAGGGCGGTGTAGCAAGTGACAGATGAAGATCATCAAAGAGATGATGAAGCCAACAGAGCTCAGACGCTGCAGAGGCAAGAGACCGGTATTCTGCTTCAGTTGAAGAGCGAGCTACCCCTTGTTGCTTCCGAGAGCGCCAAGAGATCGGAGTGGAGCCAAGAAAGACAACATAAGCAGAGGTAGACTTGCAGTCAGAGAGATCACCTCCAAAATCAGAGTCAGAGTAGGCTGTTAGGGTGAGGCGATCCGCACGTCGTAGAAGAAGTCCATGATGAAGGGATCCCTTGAAATAACGAAAGAGGCGCTTGACAGCAAACCAGTGAGCAGCAGTCGGAGCAAACATAAACTGAGCAAGGTGGTTGACAGTGAAAGCAATGTCTGGACGAGTGAGAGTGAGATATTGTAGGCTCCCAATAGCACTGCGATACTCAGTTGGATCAACAGAGCCAGAAATAGCCGAAGTTTTGGAGGTGATGGGGGTGGCAACCGGTTTGACCCCATACATCTTGTGACTTCGGAGGAGATCAATAGTATACTTGTGCTGAAAGAGAAACAGGCCCTCCTTACATAAGGCGACTTCAACACCCAAGAAGTAAGACAGAGGGCCAAGGTCCATGACATTAAAGCATTTCTGAAGATGAGCTGTTAAGGCGGAGAGAAGAGATGAACTAGATCCCGTAAGAATGAGGTCATCAACATAAGCCAGAACAATCATCGTAGCTGATCCCGAGTAGAGAGTAAATAACGAGGAGTCAGCCTTTGAACGGGTCATGCCAAACTTCTGAAGAGCATCACATAAGGAGTCATACCAGGCACGCGGAGCTTGACGAAGCCCATAAAGTGAGCGCCGGAGAAGACAAACATGATTGGGTTTGGAGGAATCCTTGGAACCCGGAGGCTGTGATATGTAAACAGGAACATCAAGGGTACCATGTAAGAAGACATTACTGACGTCCAATTGGCGAAGTGCCCAACCAGAGGAAACAGCAAGAGTAAGGACTGTACGAATAGTAGCAGGTTTAACAACGGGACTGAAGGTCTCCTTGAAGTCAACCCCGGGTCGCTGATGAAAGCCCTTGGCAACAAGGCGAGCCTTGTATTTATCAATAAACCCATCCGATTTGCGTTTGATACGAAAGACCCATTTACACCCAATAATATTGGAGTGAGGAGGGGGAGAAACTAAATCCCAAGTACCATGGTGATGTAACGCAGTGAATTCGTCATCCATAGCACGGCGCCAGTGAGGCGACGAGAGAGCTTGTTTGATTGTAGCAGGTTCCAAATCATCTGGCAGCGGATGTTTGGTGGCAGAGTGAAGTAATTTTGGTTTGAAAATATTATTCTGACTTCGAGTGCACATTGCATGAGCACGAGAAGTTGGTGGAGAAGCTTGAGGGTCAGGGATAGCCGTTGAAGACGGAATAGAGGAACCCGTTGGCAGAGTAGGGGCAACCGGTGAGGGCTCAGGGGGTGCCGAGGAGGTTTGAGCAGGTAGTGGCGGAACAACTGAAAGTGTAATAGCACCAGATGACGAGGAGGGAGCATCTACCGATGAAGGTGCAGGAATACCCGAAAAATTGTCTTCAAGAAAGCGAACATGTCGCGAAATAAATATTTTCCCTGTGGCAATCTCCATGCAACGATACGCACTTTGAGATGAGGAGTATCCAACAAATAGACAGGACCTAGATGGTGAGGATAATTTATCTGTTGAATAAGGCCGAAGCCACGAAAAGCACAGACAACCAAAGACCCGAAGTTTAGAGTAATTCGGAGGTCTGCCAAACAGAACCTGAAATGGACTGTACTGACGGATAGTTGGAGTAGGCATCCGATTGATCAAGTAACCTGCTGTTTGTAATGCAAAGGACCAAAACATGGGTGGGAGATGAGCGTGAGTCAAGAGAGCCCTACAACTTCCAATATGTGTCGATTACGACGTTCCGAAATCCCATTTTGCTGAGGTGTATGGGGAGCAGTGGTAAGCCAACTGATATCCAAACTGATCAGGGAGGAACGAAGAGCCTGAAACTCCCCTCCATTATCAGTATAAAAGTTTTTAATGCGAAATCCAAACTGATTCTCAACCAATGGTTTAAAGTGAAAGAAGATAGATGCAACTTCAGACTTTGCATTAATAGGATAAAGCCAACAGTACCGAGAATATAAATCAACGAACAGCAGAAAATATCGTGACCCATCACTCGAAACTGAAGAAGGTCCCCAAATATCAGCATAAATGAATTGTAACGGACGATCAACAATAAATGAAGAAGCAGTAAAAGGATGTTTACAAGCCTTGCTCAAACGACAAGAAACACAATTATCACCCAAAACCTGGGACTTATTTAAAATCGGTAGTTTAAAAGTACTAATTATTAATCGAGTAGTCTCCATAGAAGGATGACCTAGTCGTGCATGCCAACAATGATACACGCCATCTTGACAGGTACCTTTAAGGAACGGTGCCCCCGTGCCCCAATCCTTAATAAGAAAATAAGATGGAAAAAATTCCATAGAGACATTATTATCAAGAGTGAATTTGCTCACCGACAAGAGATTACATTTTGCGTTGGGAACACACAACAAATCCGATAACATAAATTCACGGGATGGAAAACGTAATAGAGCCATACCAGAATGAGTGATTGGTAGACTGGAACCATCAGCAATATGCACTTCATCGGTGCCATCATACTCCGAATGAATTGATAAATTGCTTAAATCAGCAGTGAGATTATAAGAGGCGCCAGAATCCACCATCCAGTTTGTTTGAGTTCGAGAACCACTCGGGGACAAGGAAAAATTAACTGATGGAGGAGGCACACGTCTGCATGTAAGGGCACCGTGTCCCTTAAATCCGCATAGTTGATAAATGATGGAGGGTGAGCGAGAACCCAAATTGCCAGCGGGTTTCCCATTGGACGACCAATTCTGGACAGCAGTATGAGGAGGAATAGGAGAGGAAAAACCAGTATGTTGGTTACCTGACTGAGAGCATCGTCCAGATTGGTTGCTGTTGCGGTTTTTCGACGAGCCCGAGTTTGATCGGCCACCATATGCCGAATTAGCAGTCTGCACCAGTGATCCATGCGCTGCCTCCGAAGACCTGAGAGCAGATTCATGCGCACAGAGAAGGTCGTGCAGTTCTTCAAAGCGGAGGGATGTCTCACGGGCGCGAATCAAACCCACGATCGAAGCATACTCAGGACCCAAGCCGTTGATGACAAAGAGGGTGAGATCATCAGGCTTCACCGGCTCATCAATGAGCGATAGTTCATCACACATGGCTTTAACGTGATGTAGTTATTCTGTGATGGTGCGGTCTTGAATTTGAATGCGATGTAAATCGCTCTTAAGATTGTTCACACGGGAACGCGACTTGCTCATGCAGAGCCGAGTCAGAGTTCCCCATGCCTCCAATGCAGATGATGCGGAGGAAACCAGGGGTAGGATCTCGGCCGTGAGGGAACCGAAGATCGCGGCGAGTAGCAGTTGATCTTGCTGAATCCACGCATCGACCACTGCTGAGTTCGAGCCATCAACGGCTCTGTGAGGACAGGGACGGATTCCATCTATGAACCCAAGCAGGTTGTGGCCGCGAAGAAGGGCCATAAGGTGCGCCCTCCATGATGTAAAATTACGATGGTTGAGTTTTATGGGAAGGTCGTGCCGTGCAGAAATCAGAACGACCGCCGGAGGAGTGAAGGAGGAGGAGTCACCGTGTGTGGTGACGGAAGAGGACGCCATAATTCTGAGATAGGAGAGATAGGCGGAAGCAATTGAGAGGAAGTAGGGTTTTTAGGATCGTGACCGCTCTGATACCATATAGAAATTATATGTATTGCTTATGAATTACAATAATACCAGGGAAATATATATACACCTAATACATTGGATGATTCTAGAATATGGTAGACCTATTCTAGAGATTGACTGAATCAATTACAATCAATTACAATAATATGAAATACAATCAAATAAATGGAGAATACAAATTATCCAGGATTAATATAATTATTCCTTATATGTAGTACTATTCCGTGGAATTAGAAATTTAAGTAAAGTTTTTCTAATCACCTACAATATAGGCGACACTTTTTTTTTTTAAATGTAATGAATGTTCATGTGTGTTTGTGTTGTGTGTGTGGTGTGCGTACTCTAATAATAATTAAAGTAATAATCATCATCACAATGGTAATAAATAATAATAATAATAATAATAATAGTAATAATAATAGTAATAATAATAATAATAATAAAATGCTTGAAATCAATTAATTTATTTGATTACATATAGAACAAATTAATAATCATAATGTGATACAGTAAAACAACGACACTTGATTTTTTTTTCTTTTGTCTCTACCTCGGTCTTTTGTGTATCAGGTTCATCATCTGTTGTAATATTCAAACTAAAGGTTGAACGACCTAATGATGATGATGTAGACCTCAAAGTTACATTATCATGCATTATGCTTGAAGTGGACCGTAGCGAGGTACTCTTGTTGCACAAACAGGTGGACCGTCGCTACCACCCCCAACATAAACGATAATATCGATATTCTTTGAATTCTCCATATCTTAAATAATAAAAATATATTAATATTAAAATGCAATGTCAACTTAATATATGGAGTTAACTAATTTTTTTGCATGCAAGGTAATGTTAAACATTACTTTTGCAAAGTAGAATAAAATAAAATTCATCTAACAAATTAGTAAATTCAAACCTGATCTTCAATTGAAGTAATATCTCAATGCAGGGGCAACAATTTGATGGTCACGACAAATGTCCGACAACAACAACAACAATTTCCAAAACTGCTACGTGAAATAATAAGAAAATAAAATTATTAAACTTTGTTGAAACAAACATACTTCACCCAAAATTTAAACTACAAACTAAATACAACTATTAAACGAACAACTACGAACTTAATACAACTATCAAACAAACAACTACGAACTAAATACAATTATTAAACTAACACACGCACACACACCAGAAAACAACACACAACATAAACACATGCACGCACACAACACAACCACAAACATATGCATGCACACAACACAAACACACACGCAAGAAGCACACACACATGCACTCACCCATAGCAAATAACACATACGCACATACACACAAAACATGTGCACACAACACACACGCACACAAAGAAAAAGAAGACTGAATAATTCTTATCTGGAAAAAATGCACTCAAATTGCTGGAAATGATGGACGAAACGAGCTCAAATTGTTAGAATGGATACTCATATTTGTTTTGCCATCCATTTTTATATTTATTTGAAAAATAATTATTTTGGCAACATTTAACATCATTTATTGTTATTGAGACAACTTTTTACTCAACATTTGAGCATTTACTTGTATTTATTTTTATTGGCTGCATGGCAGTTTTGCTGCAAGTCACTCAACATGGCAACTTTGGTGTAAGTGGCAGTTAGGAATCATGAAAGCTGGCAACTAGAAGCATTTTTCACACAGCTGGAAACCATGAAGGCTAGCAACCGAAAATCAGTTATATATATATATATATATTACTTAAAGAACATTGTTGCCTATGGTATAGGCGACATCTTAAAAAAAAAAAATTCGCCTATAGGATATGTGACCTCTTTTTCCGAGTCTCATGTGCCGGATGCGACTTTACTCCTATTTTTATAATAGCCATCAACACTATATTTTGTTAATAAAATTATAAAATTACAGTACAATGTCAAATCCGCCGGCAAAATCATGTATAATCAACTAGTTCAATCCAATTTTATTATATTGAGTGAGTATTACATATTTTCTCATTTTGTAGCAATTTTTATTTATTTGAAGCTTAAAAACTAAAAGCGACATTTATAGTCACGAAACCTTAGTGCACAATTACAAAATAATGAGTACAAATTTTAACGTAGGTACTTAAATCTATTGGTTTTTGTTATTTTTGGAAAGTTTCAGGAAGAACACATCTACTGATGGTGGCGCTAACGTAGTCCAAAGTTCAATTAAAGAGAAAATTACACATTGATTCATCTTGATATCCCTTCGATATTTTGATCATAACTTAATATACAGATATCCAATTGAGTTGAAATTAGATACATTCAAAAGCTAACTCATAGAGCTAGTGTAGCATCAAGCGCAAAATTTTGTGTAAATCTTTGTTTTTATTAAATTTGACGGTCAGCACAAGCCCTAGTAAAATTTTTGGGTGCTCCTTATCAAATGCATCTGCTCAAAACCCTTGCATTCAAAATGGCATAATTAAAATAATTAATTTACAAGTATTTATTGAAAACTAGAAAAACACATGAAAGATTAAAATCGATCATGAGTCAAACATAATAATCTTAGTAATGAGAAAATTAATACTCCACTTATCCTAAAAAGAAATGATATTGTTGCAAACAAGATAATAAGATGATATTAAAAAAAAACATGAAATGAATGTTTTCTTTTTCTTTTTATTTATTTATTATTATTATTATTATTATTATTTTTGCAATGGGTCAATCTATACCTAACAAGCAACCGAAAAGAGATGATAAAAAAAAACAGAGGACAAATTCCGTGCAAGATCCCATCCTATGCATGTTAATTATGTCACATTTATATAGATATAAATATAGAATATATGATTCTCAAATATTCATGCAATCAGTAAGCGGTTCAATAGATCAATTCACCTAAGAATTCAATTGATTTATAGAAAAAGTCATTTACAATTTTTTACGTATTATATAAAATGATAATATAACAATTTATGATTATTTAAAATTTCTACAGAAAATGATAAATAAAAAATACGTCAATAAAAGCAAAAAAATCATATAGAGATGTTTTAACAATTAAATATTAAAACTTTCTAATCAATTTAGCATGACAATAGAGTCACCCTTAGAATGAAATCATAAAGTTTGCCTTAAAAGAAAAAAAGAAAATTATATACATCGTGTATATCGTGCAACATCATATATAATATTACTTATTAAACAAAAAAATATTATTTATTTATTAGAAAATTATTACTATTAACTTGTTATCTTAAAAAAAGTAGTAATATTTTTAAAATAAATAAATAATATTGTAGATTAGGTATATAGTGCACTCGATATACAAGAAACTAACTCAAATGTAAAAAAATTAGTAAGTCAATTTTAATTTCTTTTTTTATCATAAAAGAAAAAAATCTTTATCAATCTGTTGGACCTAATGAGACGTCACGAGTTGCAAATACCAGTTCCCAGTGCAATCAATAGAACTGGTTGGTCCGGCCCAGTTAGATTCATAACGGGCCCCAAAGTATTCCCAGTATGGGCCGACCCATTCGCGAAATTTCGCCTGACCCAATAGAGAACCCGTAATACTACGGAAAACGGTTCTCATTCTAATTGCAAACACCCCCCAAACCCCTTTTCCAAGCATCCAAGTTGCCCCCTAAGTTTCATTTTGTGACAGTATGCTTGCTTAATTTCTGTAAGGGGTGGTATATGGAGTGTTGACGAAGAAGTTATTCCGTGATATGCTTATAAGTTTGGGCTGAATTGATCTTTTGCGGTGTAGTGATGGAGATTGAATAAACAAAAAAGAGGAGGGAATAAAGAGACGATGTTTGAGGGATTGGTGAGGCAGTTGATATTGGGATATTTAGGCCGATACATTAAAGACATCCAAAAAGAGCAGCTCAAAATCACTCTCTGGAATGGTAGTTATGTTCTTACTTTTCTTCTTGTTCCTCACTGTGATGAAGTGTGTATGTATATACATATATATTTGTTTTACTTCAGTTGCAATTATTTGAGCAGTTATGTGAATATTGTTACCATTGTAATTTTAAATACTTGTTTGCAGAATGCAAAATCGCATTTTTTTCATCACTTTATTTTTTCCTTGATTCTTTAAACAGAGGAAGTATTATTAGAAAATGTGGAGCTGATTCTTGAAGCGTTTGACTACCTCCGGTTGCCATTTGCTTTTAAACAAGGTACAGTTATTATGTGGTTTTACTTACAGACAGCAAGACTAAACGTGTTTGTTAATTTAACCAGAAATCATTTTCTGGGATGAGTTTGAAAATTTGACATTCAAGCATCTTGGCTACTGATTATGATCTTTTTGATATCGTTCATTGCATTGCCATGTACAATGATATGTGAGAGGAAACTTAAATGAACTCGACAGGTTAATTTTTTGATTATGCTTTATAAATGTCTGTTGCTTATAGCTGGACAAAAATAAAAGTTAGAAGGGGAAGATAGAAAATGACATAAGGATTCAAAGTTGAAGTTGAAGGGTGGGGAGGGAATAATATTTAGCTTTCGAATTATTAAATGTAACCATTCTTTGAAGTTCTCTTGTCAATTGCTGGAATATGCAATTGAGTATCTGTTATGTTTGCTACCTCTCTCTTCCCCTTCATTGGATTATTCTTAGTTCTTATCTTACACTAAAAAGTTAACCAGGATTGTCTGGTCAATGACATGTTATTGAACTACTGCAGCATGGTCCTGTGGTATGGGTTCTATCTCTCTGATGTTCCCGCCGATGAATGTTCTGTCCAGGTCGGGGAGTTTTTCTGATTAGTAATTGTGACTAGGTGGTAAATCGGGAGTATCTTGTAGGATATGAGATGCCATGGGATCTCATACTTTAATCTTCTTGTTTTCTTACATTTTTTCTATTGATGTTTATGGAATCATAAGGTCATCATTCCATTATACATTGGTAACCACATCTTCGATTAACTGTTAAATAAGTGATGACTCAACTTATCTTAACTGTTGTGAGTGCAAACATGATTTCAGGTTGGACTTACCTAATTGTTGTGTAGTAGACAAGTAACGATACATCAACTTGTATGAGCTAGTCTAGTTCACTGCAAAGTTGTTAAGTTTCCTGGAACTATGCGGACAAAACTGAATAGTGATGCAATACAATTATGCATATATTCACCTACAATTCACATTTGGAGTAATTTGGGGCTTGGTTCTCGGAAAAAGTAACAAAGAACCAGAAGGCTCGATTTTTTAAGAAAAAAATCAGGCTACGGTTTTGGATAGTGAAAAATGGTGGAGAAAATTTTTGGGACGTAAGGACATAGAAAAACTGAAAATTAGTACTTGTTAGAGGCTAATATAAGTTCTATGAATTGTTTCTAATGGGAAAGTTTTTGCATAAGCATTGGAATGTAAATTGTATATTCTTGAGTATAATACTTTTTAGCAAACCTGAAGAAATAGAAGTTTGAGCATGAAGAAGAAACCTATAACTCAGGGGAAGATTATGCATGCTTAAAACCCTCACAGAAGAAGTATCATTCAAGCATAAACTAAATCTCATAATATCCAGAGATTATACCAAGCAACAACTAAAATCTTTACTGAAGCATATTGATTCATAAATCGTTAAGATAATGAAAATTAACAATGATGATAGAGTCTAAATTTATGAAAGGCTACATCTTGTTGTACGTTACCTTCAGGATAGAAATCCTTCATTATTCCATGAATAGGGTGAGGTTTTGGGAGGATGTGTGGTGGGGGAACAATCTTATGCAAAGTTGTTTTCTTCCTTATATTGTATTTTGTCTCTCGAAGATGAACATACTTGTTTCCATCGCTCCTGATCGATTGAATACTTCTTTTTTTTAGGGGAGTTTCAAAATTTACCCCCACTATCTTAGAGAACCTGAAGTGCGAGTTATGTGCTTTCTGATTGGAAAGTTGGAGGGAGTTAAGTTAAATAAAAACGTGAATGACCTTTAAAGATGGACTTTGAAGTCATCCTGTGTGTTTTCTTTTAAATTTTTCTATATGTCTTTCTCCTGCAGTAATCTTCATACTCCTTATCTTTGGTTCAAATCAGTTTCCCTATACCTAAAAAGGTTCAGTTATTTTCATGACCAATAATTTTGGGGAGGCTGTTCAACTATGATGAGTTGCAAAGGCTTTTTGAATGTTTTCTTGTCTTCAAATTGGTGCGTGTTCTTTGCAGGCCTAACTGTGAAAACTTGAACAATATTTTCTTACACTGCTCCTTTCTTTTTGCTTATGGAATAGAGTCCTAAATGCGATGGGCCTACAGTACATAGTACTTAATCCTATCATCGAACTTTATTTATCAAATTTGGGAGGTTTCCATAGACAAATGGGGTAAGTGTACCGACATTATGTTGGTCTCTTTAGCTGCAAGGAACAAAAGTCTTTGAGAATGTTGATGAGTCCCTTAAGGAGGTGTGGGATAGGTTTAAGATTAAGTTTATGGTTGTTTGGTCAGTTTCAATCCATAGAGATTTAATTTTTGTTCTTGTCTCAGATGTTTGAGATTGGAGATGAGTTTCCTGATTTGTTTCTTAGGGGAGTCCGCGTCCTTTGTATCACCAAATTTTCTTACTCGAGGGGTTTTCTAGTGAGTCAAACGAGCAGGTGCAACAGTTTGGCATGGTAAAGAGTGGGGCAGTGCTTGAAAAAGCGCGCCTAGGCGCTAGGCGCCAACATTCCGGCAATGTCGCCTTATGGGGTTGAGGCGAAGCGACCTTGGGCGAGGCGCCGCCTAGGCGCTCGCCTCAGGCGCCTCACGGTGAGGCGCAGGCGGCGCTTAGGCGCGCCTCGCCCCCATCTGTTTTTTTTTTTTTTTTTTTAATTTTTTTTAAATTAAATATGTTCCCACAATCCCACCCAACCCTAACCCTAACTTACCATAACCCACGAGAGATAGAGAGCAGCAGCAACCCTAACTTACCATAACCCACGAGAGATAGAGAGCAGCAGCAGCAGATCCCCCTGCACCCATATAACATTATAACCCATTCTATTTCTTCCTCTCTGGCGACCGCAACCCCCTACCGGCGACCGCTCCCACCGGCGAACCCCCGCCGGCGACCCCTCCCTCCGGCAACCGGAAACCAGCAGCAGAAGCTCGAACAAGCAGAACAAGCTCGACCCATTATGTTTTTATTATGGTTAAATGTGTTTATATATATGTACATGTTTTTTTTTATGTTGGGCGCCTCGCTTGAGTGAGGCGAGCGCTTCGCCTCACGCCTCGCGCCTAGGCAGTGAAAGGGGTCTGGCGCCTCGGGGCGCCTTACGCCTTTTCAAGCACTGGAGTGGGGTGGGTGGTACAAGGAGGGGATTGTGCAGTGAAGGAAACTAAGAATAATGGTGACCCAGTTCTGCACCATCTGCTTGGCTAGATTCATGCTTGTGTTTGATGGGATGAGATGCCTTCTTCAATGAGGAAGATGGGGGAGAATGTGTGAGTGGTTTGGTTGGTGAATAGTGATGGCAAATGGACAACATTAAGACCATGGCTGTCCGTGTTAATGATTGGGAATTGTATTATCACAAGGTGCTAGTATACTTTATGAGTTATTACAATAACAATTTTAATGGTACCCAACAATGGCCATAATTACTTGTAATGAATTTAAGTTGCTGCAGCTGATTTTTGCTTCTCTTATTGGTCTCCAGATACAAAACTATTCATTTTTTATTGATCTTTTTCAATTTTGTAGTTGGTATATGCACAACTCATACTCTAATTTGTGACAAGATCTCTATGTGGTTGCTTTTGTAGGACGTGTTGGGAAGTTAAGCATCAAAATTCCATGGAAGAAACTTGGGTGGGACCCAGTTGTAATCATTTTAGAGGATGTATATATTTGTGTCTCTCAGCGGGATGACAATGAGGTAATTCTGTTCCAAGACTGTTAACATGAAAATTTCATGATGTGAAATATTTGAAGTAAAATGATTCTTATATGCATGGCAAGTCTCTCATTAAGATCACTTACTTTCCAGCCTCTTTATTGATTTTCTTCTTGTAATGATGGATAACGGACGGTTGTTGTGGCCATTGATGAGTTCGGTTAGGTCAACTAGAAGTACTAAATGAGTAAGGCAAGGAGAGGCAATAGCAGACCCATTTAGGTTTTTGTTTTTACCATTTTACCTTCTTTAACGAGAAAGGTAAAGCGTTGTGGGGGATTATAGTCACAGTTGTATTTTGGTCAATCTGGCTTGAAAGAAATAAGCGATATTTTGAGAATTCTTGTGAGTCTTTAGAGGAAGTTTGGGTAGAAAGAGAATAAATAAAGAGTAGCCCTTTTGTTTATGAAGTCAAATGGAAAATTTAGAGATTTTCAAGTAATGGATTTAGTTAGAGATTGGAGTGAGCTTTGTAATTGGTGCTTGGAACGGTTAGGGATTTCTCACCCCATAATACTTTTCTTACATCAATAAAATTTTATTTCTTATCCAAAAAAGTAAGCAACAAGACCAAAGAAGGATAAAGCCCCTAAACCATGCATGTATCAGATTCGAGTGCTTAATAGTGAGTATTTGTGGATTGGCCGTTTGGATAAGTTAGGTGTAGTTCTGGCCTACTCTCAAACTTTCAGGCTAACTAAAAGCCAGAAATGGAAACAGAAGGTTTTCACCTATTTGTCAAGATCTGTGCTGTATAGTATATTTTGTTCCTTGTTTTGTATACTTATCATAATTATTGAAATTTATGTGTTTCTTATAAGTAAAACCTTCTAGTCAAGCTCTGTGATCTCCTATAAACCTATGTGATGTCATAAATGGAGGAATGGAACTACCAGAGTTATCCAGGTTTGGCTTCTTCTATCCTCTGAATGATGAGAATTTTGCTTTTTATGGGGCAGTGGAGCATGGAGGCTGTTAAAAGAAGAGAATATGCAAGCAAAAAGGCCCAACTTGCTGCAGCCGAACTTGTAAAGTTATCGAGACGTGTGTGTGGTGAGCATTCTGACTTTGATTTAAGGTGTCATTTGTGGTGTTTAGCAAACCAGAAAATTATCTTTGTCGCAGAGTTGAAAGTCTTGTTTTCAATGGTATGCAGTATGCCAAGAATGAGCAACTATGGATGCCTGCATGAAATTTGCTTTTCTATGAATTATTTTGTCATCAACCACCATTACCTGCCATCTCTATATTTATCATTTTAAAATTATAAATGCCCATAAAAAACAGAATATATACTAAATGACTTCTTTTAATTGATCCTTTTAATTTTTTGTTTGCCTCTGACTGTCACCATTAACCATCGAAATTGCATTTGAACAATCTTTCTTTATAATTGGAGTATTGGACCATGTGTTCTTCATATTTTAGGGTATTTATTGCTTTATTTCTTCAAATCTTCATAATGATGGCATATGAGCTTGGATTGGTGGTTTAAGCAGTGCGTTGCTCCTCTTTTAACTCACTGTCTTTCATTGACTATGTTCAGACATACTGCAGTTCTGATGTACCTCTTCCCATTTTTGTTTTAAATTGTTTCTCACAGAGAATATCTGTATTGCAGACAATCAGACTGGAAAATATTACAAATCATACATCACTGCTAAGGTAATAAAATTACTTTTTTTTTTTTTTTTTTTGGGTAAGAAACAAGGAATTTTATTTGTAGACAAAGATGTACAATGTAAGAGTCCGGGGACGAGGCGTCCCAACAGCCACAAAATAATTTGAATCTAAGGGGCAAAATTACTGGACATAAATCCAATCTCTAAATATTCTGACAAAAGAAGTTTGTGCTATTGAACAGTTTTGCAATGTAATATGGATTTGTTTATCTCTTGTCTGATCTTTTGAGGGAAATAAAATTATCTTCTCAGTAACATTTCTTGTTGAAGGAAGAAAAGAAAAAGAAAAACCAGAGTAAATTAATTTTTTGATGGCAAAAAAAAAAAAAAAAAAAAAAAAGAAAAAAAAAAAGAAAAAAGAAAAATCTGGTTTAAGAAATGAGAGTAAATTTAATATTATTTAAGGAAGATAATTTCACCTTTTGGCCAACCAGTCCCCTCTTCTACCTTTTGGGCTTACCTCAGTTTAGGTGACCGTTAACCTCCTGTCCCTTCAGCACTTGGTCTTACTAGATTTTGATTGTTGCATTTGAACTTTCTTGTATAGAACTATCACTTCTGGGATTTAGCTGTTTTTTTCCCCCAGTTTATAGAGCAATGACTTTGAGATACTGCATATGGTGTTTGATAGGAAAGAAATACCATTTTTATGTCTTTTTTGTTTCTTAATGCAGAAATTCATGAGCCGCTTGCTTGATGTTTTTGTTCTTGTTGTTTTAATAGTCACAGTTTAAACAATTCCCCTTCTCATCTTTCTCTCTACCTTCCTTCCTTTCCATCCCAGATTCTTGATGGCATCCAAGTATCCATCAGAAATGTTCATGTTCTCTATCGTGACACTCTGAGCGCAACGGTATGATTTCTTCCATATGTATTTATGCTATTTCCCTTATATATGCTGATTCCTATCATTTGTGCAATTTGAAATCTGTTCTTATTATAATACTTCATCTTTTTGCCTGAAAAATCCTTGAATGAATACATCGAATTCACTACGAGCATCAACCTCACTAGCATTTCAGTTTTTCATATGGGTTGAAGATCATTGGAATATTTCTAGGTCTAGATTGGGTCCATGAGTACCTTTGTTATATGATGAACAAGTTTAGCGGCTGCAACTTGTTTCCAGACAGACAGCAGCACATCAGAGGTAATTTTGTTAATTTTTTGACAAATTACAGCCAGGAATGATCTTTCACTTTCCTGAGAAGTACTTAAATTTATCATAGGATGAAAGACGTTTAGTCAGAAACATCTGTCACCTCATACTAAAGATTTGTAGCATTGTTGGCTATTCTTGGTCGGTCATGGTATATATGGAACAGCTCTTGGTGCTTGCTGAATTGGGTTGAGGGGAGGATAAATGAATATTGGTTGTTTTGCCTAATTGGTACCTTTGAGTTTGTCCTGCAGACTGTTTTTTGCTGGTCACTGGGACTTGAGTCTAAACAGTTATAGCTGGTGAATTTGGTGTCCAATTCTGAAGTGAATATATCACTGTAGAAGTCATTAGGCGAGTGCTAAATTCTTTTGTAGTTAGCTGTACTTTTCTGTAAGATAGGTCTTTCATAAAAATATGCATCACATTTTATGTTATTAGATCAGATAGCTATGTTGTCTTCGGGGTTCAGGAGTTGATTATATCAAATACTTGGGAAGCGTAGGATACATGTTATTTGTCCTGCAAGTAGAGAGTCAAAATATAAAGCCTATTCTGGAAGTGAGGTTTCATTGGAGTCTGGAAGAAGGTATTTGTTTTAATATTTTTTCATTGAACTCTGACATTTCAGTCTGGTGTCAAGAGGAAGTTGATATAGCTTTTATAAAGATTTAGATTGGATGATTTTTTCTTGTCGGAACTGAGCAGGAAGAAAGAGTATTAGTGATGGCCACTTTTTTTCGGTTAATAGTGGGCACTTTGTGAATCAAGTTTTTTCAACTTTTCTTGTCCTAATGCTTCTCATACTTAATACCTTTGTTGCATAGGCCCCCCTTTCTCTATGGTTATTCTAAAATTGACTAAGATCACCCACCTTATATCAGAAAACTGTTTCGCTTACTTCGATGGACATTTAGACACTTTCTGCCTTTTCTTTTGTGATTTAATAAAAATTATAAATACATTTTTTGGCTAAGGAGTCTTAAATTGTTGAATTGGGTTTTCATTTAAGTATCCAGCTCAATGAGCTCATTTTGTGATTTTTAATTTCTCTGGTGGGCTAATCTTTGCTCAATAGTCAATGCATTTCTATTCTTGAGTGATCACATTTTACTCACTATTTGAAAAAAAAACGTGTGGCAAGTGTTGTTATTTCTGTTTATTTTTTTTGGGATAAGAAACAGAAATTTTATTGTTATTCAAGGTAGGAGTAGAAAGGGTGAGAAGTTCTTCACACTCACTTACAAATGTTAGAAGTTTGTGTTATTATCTTCGTAGTAAGAATTAGTTCAGATGATTGCTGCTTTTCTATGGAAGCTAGTTTTAGTTTCAAGTAAATGGCACTACCATCCAACAAAAAAAAGGAAGAAAGTAAACAAAAAAAGGAAAAAGAACTTAAGCTAAGAGAAAAGAAGTACTGAAGGGATTTTTGGATATAAGTAATGAAGGGATTTCTGGATAGAACACATTTCTTCCTCTTTCCTCCATGGCTGAGGGCTATGAAGAAGAGAGAACAAAATACATGGAGAAGAGGAAGACAGTTGGATGAAGCTGTGGGGTTATGAGATAGAGGGAATTATTTTGTTTCAATTTAGAAAAAACACATAATTTAAAGGATAGAATGGGAAAAATACATTGTGTTTTTAGAAATAATGGATTGTTTTTTCCCAAAGATGGGGTGTGTTTACTATTTGGGGTGTCCTTATAAATTGTTGGGGTGTGAATAGTCCGTCCCTTATTTTTATTTTTTAATTGATTCATAACTTTTGTGAAATAAGTGCATACATTACATTGTGGTGTGAAATACTTGTCATCAAGTTTAGGCATGTAGGTTTATTTCCAAAATCTTGTTTTATTTTGTGGTATCAATTTCAACAAATTTTAATTGTAATCTGTGTTATTTGGGGTTTATGTTTTTCAGGAAGAAATTTTATTTGGTTTGAGATTTTCAAGTTTGACGATTATGAGGCAGAGTGCCATCGGGTATCCTTCCTGGCCCTTATTCTTATTTGTTTATTTTGCATTTGATCTTTTTTAAATGGGTCTGGCATGCTTTTCTTCATTACTTTGGAAGCTAAGTGTGAAACTTGTCTGAGTCGCAAATTTCACTATTGTTAAATGTTAACATAATGGTTCATGATTGAAGCTTTCGGATGACAAGGTCCATTAAACTGCAAATGTCTGAGAGTGACCACCATAAAGACAACGAAATTTCGGAGTAATAAAATTCTTGTTCTTATCAAAAAAAGAAAAAAAAAAAAAAAAAGAGAGATTATACCAAACACAAATATAAATATCAAAGCTAGGGCTGCTCTTAATCATTGACAAGCTAAACATAGATTTTATGAAGAATAAGAAAGATTACAAAGGGATGAGGAATCCCCAAATGAGAGTAAAATCTACAACTACAGTACACATTCAAGTTTTGATAAACATTAGAAACATGAAACCCCCTAAAAATTTATGGCCTGAAATCCACCTTGCAACCTTAAGCTTGATTTTTTCCCACACTTCATCTAGAGGCTCCTCCACATTTAAACAAATTCTCTTATTCCTTTCCTACATACGATGACACCCTAAAGTACCTTAGCTTTTTTACTAATGAAACTACCCAAATTTAACAAAAAAAACTATTATTTCACCCGTGCATTGCACGAATTGTAATATTTATAAAATTATAATAGTAAATCATAATTATAATAACATAAGTATTAAGTTGTACATTTTGTATTGTGTCGCCTTAACGTATCGTATAAAATTTTGTTAACATTATTTAATAAATAAATAATTTTACAAAAATAGTAATATATATTTTTGAAATAAAATTCATAATATATAAAATATATTTTTCAATATAATTTTATTTTGCATAAAAATATCTTACTTATTTTATATCAAAATATTTACAATTAACCTAAAAAATATTTATATTTCAATTTTTTTTATATATATACAATATGGATACCAAATTAAAGATCTTGAAAAAATAATTAATTTGATATATTTTCCATGAAAAAATGAGTTGAGATGAAAAATTTATAAGTATTTGAAATTTGAGGTGAAAAATTGAATAAAAATAAAGAAAAACAAAAATACAATATAATTGATTGGCTAGAAAATTATAACCATAATCCCACTCTCCTCCGGGCGCGTGCACTCCACGCGCCAATAACAGGCGCGCATGATGTGCATCGCCAGACGGGAAAATGACATTTACTGTCCTGCTTTTATATAGATATAGATTACTTAATAGGCTAAGGGACAGCCCAAGACAAATTCAGCTACAGTAACACCCTCCTCCATAATGAAAGGGAAGGGACAATGCAAGAAAGTATGATCCAGACTCTTGGAATCTCTTTTGAAAGCATGCACCAATTGGGGAATACTATTACCTTTAGAAAGTGTCTTTGGATTATGTCACCTTTAATCTCCCAATAAAAGGTGAATGGTGATCCTTAGGGAAAAAAGATGAAAAGAGTGATTTGCAGGAAAAAACACCTGAACTATCTAATGCCCAAATCCTAAAATCATTCCTTTCTAAAGGCAACCTGCCTTGTACAATAAGCTCTAATAAAGAGCAGAAATAAAAAAATTTCAGGACCCCTAAAGATTCTGGAATAAGGTGTAAATCCTAAGATATAGAAGACGAGTTCAACAAATTGGAGTTCGCAGAGATAAAAGAGGATATGGGTTTATTATGGATATGCGACATGCGGAATAGAGAGGGGAATCAATCACAAATAGTTTGCTCCCCTGACCAAATGTCTTACCAAATTCACAAAATGTGGGTATACATTAGATATAAATTTCCAAAGACATCTGATGGTGGTACTCAATGCAAGGCCAGTGTCCCAACCATTCTCCTGAACCCATACTTGCTTGTAATAATTCTGCCCCAGAGTTTTTTTCCTTGTGATATCTCCACCACCACTTTCCCAGCAGCGCCTTATTCCTTAACGCCAAACTCCCGATACCCAAGCCGCCAACCTCCTTAGCTGTTGCTATCACTTCCCAAGAGACTGGGTGAATTTGATTATCCCCATCATTTCCTTCCAAAAGAAAATATCTCATCTTCTTCTCCACAACAGCTGCAACTGCTTTAGGAATACTGGAAAAGGGATAAATAGCATGTCAGAACGGCATCAAGAACATATTGGATTTAATTTAGCCATCCTCCTTTCTTCCACCTTGCCAACTTCTTGGATATTTTTGATATTACTGGTTCCCAAAAGGACACTTTCAATGGGTTACCTCCTAAAGGAATCCCCAAGTACTTAATCAGCCACCCCTCTGCCAAGCACCTGATCTAATCTGCTAGGCTTTTGATCCTTTATTGCTCGACGTAGATACCTAATAAATAACTCATGCCCATATTCATTTCAAGCTGGACATACTATAGAAAACATCTTAAGAATCTTTGCCAACCACCATAAATAACTTTCTCCAGGATTAAGAACTTGTCATTTGCAAACTGAATATGTGATACCTTGACCATATTCTTGCCGACTTCCAACCCTTTAATCTCTGATTCTAACTTGGGCCTCTCAACAATCCTGCTTAAGGCATCCACTACCAGAATGAATAGAAAGTAAGATAAGGGGGGTCTTCCTGCCTCAATTCATATGTTCATTATATAATATTTTATACTGACTATTTGTTGTTATGGTGTTGTTTTGATTTATATTTCACAGAACTGTTTAGTAATAAATTAAATTCAATTATGATTTTATTGGTAATTGTCTTTTTGAAAAGTTGGTATAGTAAGAACAAAATGATATAATTTCGGAAGAAATGAACAAATCCTGATTAATTCTGTTAATTTCTCCATTTATGATTCTGCTTGACATAATTTTTCCTTAAGTTGAAATTTTGCTTAAGCTCTGTTCAATTTGATCAAATGTGCAACGACCAAAATTTGTCTACTTTGTTTTTTTTTTGTATTGTTTTGGACTTTCTTCTAGCCGTACAAATTATTTGTTACTTGTTGTCTAATTGTTGATTCTCTATTTTGCGGAGTCTGGAAATAATGTGTATTTTTGCTACAATTTTTGGCTTGTATGATAAAACATGATGTTGTGTTCTCAGATATCTCACCATGCTTCCATATTTTACCAGTTTGGCATGCTAATCTTTATCAATTGTTGTTGGGTTAAATATCCATAGAATGCAAGTTAATATGATTTAATCTGTGGTCACAATTTTTGTCCATCTAATTGAGTGAAAGCCATTCTAGTTCCAAGTAAATCATGATTTGAAGTATTATTTTTGCAGGATATAATGCTCGTTTTGGTCCTTAAGGACTTTAAGTTTTTTTTATGATACATTTGTTTCATTTTTGTTCTATTCCATTTTTCCTTATGTGGGTATTTGTCTTCTCTTCTAGATCTTCAACTGCAAAAATTAGAGGGGGTCAAGTTAACAAATTGATTGAAGTTCAGGGTCTAGAACTTTACTGTGGTACCTTTGAAAAGATTGATGATACAAAGACGGAGAATGCCTTCAGTTCCAATAGTATGGGAAGGGAAGGTCTAGAAAAAGACAAGTGTTCCTCTATATTATCTCCACTGAATGTATCAGTGTCTCTGTCGGTAAGCATGGCTGCCTTCTTCTATTGTATAAAAGAATTATTTACAATGTTTTACATCTTCATATTGTAATTTTTACTAATGGAGATTCTTAGGTTGTCTAATTTATTGCTTTTGCCCCTGGTGACATAAACTTGTGTGCTAGTAGAAACTTGACATTTTTTATGTTTAAGATGGTTCCATTCCTATTGGTGCATCGTTTTGTTTAACGTATGGATGTATCTGCTACCTTGTCCTCCTGGTACTAATACTGGAATACAATTTTTGTCTGGCCTAATTGAAATCTACATGTTTAAAATTGTAACCGAACATGGATAACTTAGATTGAACTTCTGCTCTCATAAAATTATTGGACATTTTGAGATCTTTTTGTGTTGAGTTCATCCGTGTTCTTATACATTTTGTCCATCTTCTTGCATATTTCGCATAAAATCTGTTTTTACAAAATCCTGCAGAACTTGACAATTTTATCAAGTAAACGAGTATCCTTGCTTTTCTGATTCTATTGGAACTGAAATATTTTAACTTGAGCAAACAATTTATTGTTGCCAATATGATCTCTTGTAATGATATTATTCATCACTTGGAAATTCAGTTGGTAGCTGTCTGTCTATTAGGGTTTGATTGTAAGCTGACTCATATACATGATGTTGTGCAGCATATGATAATTATCTTCTTGAATGCTTTTTCTTTTTCTTCTATGTAGGTCGCATAGGCTGTTCTGTATTATACAATGTCATTCAATTGATAAATATGGTCTTTATGTTTCATTTACTCCTTTCAGCAATTTCATGTAGGTAAACAGATCAGAAAAGCTATTAAATGATGCTCCACAGTACACTGTCAATGTTGAATGTGCTTGTGTGGTATGCTCAATTTCTACTGCAATCTCTTTGTGTATATTTATTCTTGTATATGAATCTTGTTGACGATATCGTTTGGTTGTATGAATTGTTAGGCCACCTCAATGGATGAAGTTCAGCTGCAGCACATCTTGTCTCTTTTTGACTATATGTCTTTATCTCGATTGAGAGAGAAGTAAGTTGGCTGTAAATGCTATCATTTTTCTCTCAGCACTTGATATGAGGCTTACAAAACAATGGTGTTCGGTGACTGGAAATGAGAACTGTTGTCACAACCGCATCAAATTTTATTTTATCCTAACCTTGATCTCTTAGGACACTTGTCCTACAATGTTTTATACAAAAATTGAAATTGTAGGATGAACTTGAACACTGTTCGTTGTTGTTTGTTTGCTATTTCATCAACTTCATATCCAAACAATTCATTTTATAAGTTTATTTTGTTCCTTATTAATTTTTTTTGGGTAAGAAACAAGATTTTATTGAATAAAGAGTGAAATACATGGGGATTTGTGGTGTATAAATCAATGCTAAATTAAGACAGCCAAGTTTTTAGATAAATCAGAAATGTGAAATCCCTTAAAATCCTTATGTACAATGATCCACCATGCAACTTTGAACTTGAGCTTTTCCCACACTTCATCGAATGATTTTTCCACGTTCTCGAAGACTCTTGTTTCTTTCCAACCAAATAGACCAGCATACTCCTTGTACGATGATTCGCCATACTGTCTTGGCTTTTTTACTCATAAGGTTGCCCATATTTAATACAAAGCATTCCTTTATGGACCGGGGTTCAGCCCAAGCCAGATTCATCTCCAATAATGCTCTGTTCCATAATATCATACTTCTGTTATTCACATTCTTATGTCCATTTTGCTTTGATATGTCAAACATCCAGTGAGTGTAGTTAAATCTACCTCAAAAATGATGCCACATTGAGCATTTGGGCTCAATCCTACCCATTTACTCAAGAGATATTGAGTACTAATCCATCATTCACCTTATATATATATATATATATATATTCGAGGATATGCAAGCCATAAATGCCTTGATCCGAGGCTTGTCCCCTGGATTGTGTGAAGACATGAGCACTGTAGTGGTAATTACTTTACTTTAATGGGATCATCATGTTCAACTCTTGCTGAACAATAAATTCTGGCTTCTGTGAATTGTCTCTGCAGAGATATAATTGTCGGAATTTAGCCCTACCATTATTGAACAAGCATTGTGTCTACTGCTTGTACTAGAACGACTTTGGCAGTTAGTACTTTTCTATGGAAGATATGTGACCTAACTACTGTTATTACGAACATATAATCATCTCTTTGACTCCATTTTAACTCCCCTATATCCTCCTTCATTGATCACTTCTTCTCTTTGGTGTCCATAGCATCATTCATATTTACTTTCCTCCTGCCACCTTTCATATATTAACAGTTGTGGGTAGTGTGGCACTGTATTTGATGCTGCTGCGTGGGCTATCTTATAAAGTTTCTTGGAAGATTTTGGACGTTTTTTTAGAGATCATGCCTTTTTGTGAAGAAGCCTCTTAGTTTAGGCCATGCAAGGGCAATGTCTGTTGTTTTACATGTTCTTTTCTCAAATGCAGTATGTGGGTCTGTTGTCCACTCATGCTCTTGTTTGTGTGGGGATGCACAATTTTGTCCTTTTTCTCTTTCACATTTTCCTTCATTTTTTTGTACTCTGGTTTATCTTGTTATCTTCTGGCATGGTAGTTGTGGTGAACTGTCAAATTTGAACTTCTCTGATATGCTTTGTTCTTTTTCCTGTTGTAGTTATGGATGTTATCGTCCCTGGTGGAGCCCTATAGGGAAAAAGCTCACAGGATGGCAAAAAGCATGGTGGCACTATGCGCAAGAGTCTGTTCTTTCCGATGTTCAAAGAAGGTTGAGAAAAACATCTTGGAAATACCTGGGAGAGAGGCTGTAAGTTGATCTCTGCCAACTTCATTTTTTATCATGTCAAGTGCTCTACTGTATATGACCTTGGAATAAAAAACTTCAGTCTTACTGTTTGTTGTTTAGTGTTTTTCTGGTCCTCGGTGTATTTTTTCAGATTTCCTACGACATTGATTCATAGTCTTTGCTTTTGTTTTTTTTCTTACAAACTTTAGTTTGTGTTTTACTTTTGGGATGCATTTAAGTTATAAACTATCTTATCTTTTTCAGTACTAATCATTGCTGCTGATTTTATTATCATAACTGCACAATTCAAGTGGATAGTCATTGTATTAAGGACATGACGTACTGATGTATAAAGTTGATGCCGTAAGGAATTTGAGGGCTGGGTATAAAGTGGTGCAAAGCTGCATGAACAACTGTTGAAGGGAATAAATAAATTGCTACAGCAGAAAAACTAATGACCTGATAAATTTTGCGACCTGAAACTTATTTTTTCTTCCTTATAGGTTCTTGCTCTTTGTGGTTAGCATAATATATTTTTGGAGCATCTTCTTCGCCCCATTAGATGTTTGATGGATTGATGTAAATACATGCTCCTGGTCATGTGATTCACTGTTCATGAATTTTTGTGGTATCTACTTTACATTATTTTAATTAGAGTCTGTTTATATGTAGTAGTTGGAAAAAGTGGGCCTATCCATTGTTCTTCTGATCTACCAACTGTCTTCGCACAAGTTATCTTTTTATCAGCTCCCAGTCTCAATAATTTTGGTAGAAGTCCTAGAGTTTTGTGTGGTTGCCTCTACCCTGCTTCATAAATTACTGCCTGCAAGCTCCATTCTGGGAAGGAAGTTGGCAGCTGTTCTCTTTTAATTTTTAAAATCGGGATGGAGTATAGATTGTTTTCTGGTAAACATATGTTATAGATGCTGGTGTTGAAATATATTGCTTCAGCTGCTTGAAGAAAACAATTATACAAGTAACTTGAAAAGCATCATCATCATCTTCCCTGGCTGCACATATTATCAGAGAATATGTTGTAGGGAGGTCAGTATTCTTTCTGGTAGTATTTATTTGAGGGTTCCAAATTCCTGCCAGTAAGAAGACATGGAAACTAGGTAATCCCTGTGTTAGCACAAACTTCACACTCATGATATTTTTTTTCAGTTTCTTTATATTGATTTACCAGAAAACAACATTTACTTTTGACATTTTCCTCCCTCATGGGAATGTCAAACCAGACTTTTCAAACAGAATCTGGATAACAACTCTTCTTTTTCAACCAAAAGTGTCATTCTCTCCATTGGTTGTGAATCCGCAGGAACCCCCCAATCCCAAATTGGTAATTTTGTACTGTGGCTGCAGAAAGTTGGATTGAGTATGAATTAGAGATTCGATTACTGATACTGTTCCGATGCTTACTATATATAAATGATGAATCTCAAACTAATAGTTAAGACATGATCACAAATTATTTCTTAAGTCTTGGACACTGGAGAAGTATGTGTTAACGAACAAATTCCAGTTGGGGGACAAATAGAGCACAATGCACATTACAGAAATTACTATTTTACATTTCCCTGGCTAAATTATGATTTGTTCG
Source organism: Caryopteris x clandonensis (assembly GCA_028749325.2). NCBI lineage: Eukaryota > Viridiplantae > Streptophyta > Magnoliopsida > Lamiales > Lamiaceae > Caryopteris > Caryopteris x clandonensis. Next base: position 7,632,556 of record JAPYKT020000004.1, read on the forward strand.
GCTGCTGCGGTACAGTTGTGGTGAGTGGATGCCGTTGGTTGGTTAGTGAAAGTAGAAGTGATTAGGAACTACCTTGACAAAGAAATGGGAATTGTCTATTCTGAGGTATAAACACGTCACTATATATTTATAGAAAGCTATATGTTCTTAAATAAAGAAATGCATATATGTATACCCTATAATCAGGGCTTGAGATCTTGCTCAGGGTGAAAAAGATGCTATTGTTAATGAAAATAAGAAAGCATCAGTTTTCTGGAATTTTTTGAAGATACGAAAGTTGGGATGAGAAAGGCTAATGGGAATCAACTGATTAGTAAGAAAAATCTCATTAACGTGGTTCTAATACTTTTCTTATGCTGAATGTGGTCTATTACATGTGCAAGCTGCTGTTTAATTACTGATTAACAATGTGAGCAAAATTTAGATGCTATGGTTTCTTGCTTGTATCCTGTGTTTAAATGTTTTTAGTAAATTCATTGTGTTTTATTGACAGAAACTCTCGTCGGAAGTATGTTAACTTGTATAAGGCCAAGTTGAAATGCCTCAGACACGATCAGGTGAGATGGTTACCTGTACTTTGGGAATACACACATTAACACATACACATGATACATTTGAAAGCTGAAGCAATTCTTAAGATTTTCTGAAGAAAATAATTGGGAAAAGAGAATGGGAATAAAATGAAAGTTAATTATTGAAAATATATTTAAAAAAAAACCAATTGGGTGTTGGATTTGGGTTAAGGATCTTAAGGATTAATGGAAATGTTACCCTTGTTTGGTAGTTTTTTATGAATACATTTATGAATTTGTACATTTGTATTGTTTCATTGTACAGGATACTAATTTATAAGTAACTTCTCACACTTACACTTTTTTCTTGTAAAATAAATTATATGGAATTTTGGTATTAATCTGTCTCACTATTTGTTTGTAGTGAGTTGGAATCTCAAACGATAATTATTTATGTTATAAAATCTGTCCTGAACTCCCAAACAACATTGTTGTACTGTACTAGAGAAACATCACATGACACGTTTTCTCAGATTTGTCAAATTTATGTCGCTGGGCTGTAATCATGCACTTATATATAATGGTGATGCATTACCTGCAAGATGAAAATTCAATTCCAATTTTGTCATTTCCATGTTAGGTTCATCCTTGTGGCTAACATGCCATGATCTACTTTGTGCCGTCTTCTGTTAATAATGTGATGATTGCCATCTAAGGCGATTTCGTTTTAGCTAGCAATGGATGGTGTTAAACATCTAGAATGGTCACCTGAATGAAAAAATTAAATAAAAAGGTATAATATTCCCATTGCAGTATGGTGGAACCTTTTCACATATGCGGTGATAACTTAATTTCTCTCATATGTTGGGGGTGGTGATCAATTTTAATTATCGACCACACTTTATTTTATGACTTAGATTTTCTCTTCATGGGTGTAACATTTTGAAGCCTGATTTTTCGCACTTAACTCTAGAATTTCATATTTCTTAAATAGTTCAGCAATGTAAAACATGAAGACCATATCTCTGATCAATATTATCTGAAAAGGTAGAGGATGCAATGCGAAAATGATTAACCAAAGCAATCTTAGCACTAAACTATATTGACTGCCAGAAGATGTACTTGAAGTAAGTTCGAGTTGCTTCTTCTGTTCTCTATGAAGGATATTTTTCTTTTCTATGAGGTGTTACTGAAGAATATAATGTATATAGATGATGCTTTCTAATCCTTATTTGGATCTTCTTTTGTTCTGTGTTCTCTTTTGTTATCATTTTTCGCTGTTCAATATAATCACATCATCAGGTGATAGAAGAAGATGTTCATCACGAGTTGGAGGAAATGGAGAAAGAAACTGATATAGATGACATTTTAAATTACAGAGCTGTTGCTGAACGTGAACTAGAGGTAAGATCAAAGTTGTTAAACTCACTTTTCTAACTGGTATCATTGGAGGGTTCATAAAATTGAATTTTAAAAATGAGTAGTAAAATCGTAAGATGGTACAAACCATATAAAGTACCATTAAAATCTATATTTATAATTCATAATTTTTTTACTATTCATTAGTTATGATCTATTTACTTACATTTGGTTATTATAACTAAATAATTGATTAATAAAATTTATGATATGTTAACACATTGACAATTAAGGAATTTTAGCATATAAATGCATACATTTGAATAAACCATTCAAAATATGATAACAATGTTTTTACATTCTCAGAGACAAAATTGTGATTAACTTTTTTAAACTCTTAGAAAAAAAAGGAAAAAAGAAAAGAGAAAGGATCATAGTGAAATCAAATTAGAAAACAAATTATCTTTTCTTAAGGGACGAAAAAAATTATATATATACATACATATATATATATATATAAAAGAAAAGAGAAAGGATCATAGTGAAATCAAATTAGAAAACAAATTATCTTTTCTTAAGGGACGAAAAAAATTATATATATACATACATATATATATATATATATAAGTTTCTCTTACAAAGCTTGGAATTGGAAGTTGAACTTTGAAGTTGGAAACAAATTTTAATCTTCAAGTTAACCTGCTCTCTCTACTTCGAAGTATTTTCCAAAAGAATTAGCACTCTCCATTTTGGTCGGGTTTGGGTTTTCAAATTTATGTTTGATCTATTTTGGGCTAAAAGAAAACTAAAAAAATTAATTTTTTTGGAAGCTTTTAATTGCAGATATAATTGTACAATCGTAAGAGTTAACACACAAGTTTGCTGCGATTCTGTCATATTAGGATTTGTACACGAGTTAACTCCTTTGGCAAGATAAAATAGTGAAATTGTAGAATCGTACGAGTAAAATCGTCATTTTAACTACAATTGGTCAAACATTATCTTTTGAAATTTGCTTCTTCTAGCTCTCTATGTTATTGTAGTCACTACTATCTAAAAATGTACGGAGAGAGAAAAATTCACACTTAGTAGTTATAACATTTGAGTATACATCTTGTAATCATGGCTTTTTATTTGTAGGATTTCTTGGTGAACCCATCAACAAGATATGGAAGTAATGATGGAAACATGGACAGGTCAGTTGAGGATGGCCGTCCTCCTAGTAAGCCTCGGGGATGGTTGAATTGGCTATCTTATGGGATGCTTGGAGCTGGGGGAACAGATGATTCTGATCAATTTTCTGGTGTCATTTCAGATGATGTTATCAAGGTATATATTCATTTCCTAATATGATCTTATCAACAATAAGTTAGGTTTGTGCATTGACAGAATATTATACATACATAATTTATTTACTGCTGAAATTTGGGATCTCTTTCTGTAGGATATATATGAGGCAACAAAATTCCATCCTGCTCCTGTATTGATTGGGGATTCTACTGTGATGGATGAAGATTACTTTTCCTCAATAAAGATCAATATATCAGAAATTCACTCCAAGCTTCGGAGCATGTATGTGATTTATTTCTAATACTCTGGTGAAAAACTTTTATAGTTGATACTACAGATATTTATGGAAATGTTGTAAGATATTTGACATACTAAAACAATGGAAGCTTGAACTAAAAAAATGACTGAATTTCTTCGTTCTTTCAAGATGTCGCTTAGGTCAAATATTTCCTGGTATAGTAGAATTCGAGTGTTTGTTGTCGTTATGATACAGTGGGAGGATAAAGGATACTAATTGCTTGCCTGTAGAGTTAAACAGTTGGAAATTCCGTGGAATGTGTTTGATGTTTGTTTATTACTGTAACATTGAAGTGGTTATCTTTGTTAAAAAATATGGTTGTGGTTCTAGGTCGAAAAGGTGCTGCCATGAATTTGCATGATAATCAGTTTGTCACTTCCCAAATGTTTTCTCCTTTTAGGAAAATTTTCATGTTTCGGGTCATCGGGTGAAGGTGGGTGTACTTGACGTTTTGGAAATTTGCATTCCCCAAATGCATGTTTAAGCACATAAACAAGACTTGGTACAGGAGTGCTGAGAGAACTTCCTAAATCTGGTTTCCTAAAGACTAAAATGCATGGGTATTTCTCCAGTTCTGCTTTATGTACAGGGTTTCTTTAGGAGAACTTAAGCTGGAAAATGAGTAAGATCACTCTTATATAGAACCCCACATCCTCATGTCTGATACACGTTTTTGTATTAATTAAATTTTTTTTTTTTGGTTGGGTGTCTTTTTATAGGAAACACCAATATCAGTAATGAAGTATGAATACAAAGACTAGGGAATACAAAGGGATGAGAAATCCCTTGGAGGTGGGAGTGGGGGTGGGGGTTGTTACAGAATCAGGGGAGATTACATGGAAATCAGATTCTTATGGAGTCTTCTTGCGCAAATCTTTCTTGGTGGGTTCCAACCATATATACTTCAAAGTGTCTTTTGCTTCTGATATTTCTACCCAGTGGATTTAGTTAGAACCTAAGTGCTATAATATCATGAAACACCATCTATTCTTTCATTCGCTATATTAAGCTTGGGTTTAGTTTTTAAGTGCAAACGATCAGGTGATAATTTTAAATCAGCAAGTTTAGATTGACGAAAAGTTGGGATGCTTGGTTGATTGTTTATATTAATGATATTGTGATTTTGCCGTCCTCATCTTCCAATGCCCAACTCTCTTTTATATTAATTGCTTGAAAATGATTGATTTAGCTGTTATGTATAAAATAATTATCTTGCTGATTGTTGTATATTTTAGGGCACTGAGACAGGATATTGCTGATTGCACCCTCAATGGGATTTCCATTGAGGGTAAAGTCCGGGAGAAATCTGCTATTATTTCTGCCTCTGTCAACTCTGCTCGGATGCTTAATCCTTTTAACGGTCAAATTGTTTTGTTCACAGAACAGGTTTGTATGCTCTTAAGTCTTTGAATCAACTGTTGTTTTAACTTTAAGTAGTTATTTATTTCAGGCACTAAGTCTTGGGTTCGGCTAACATTAAATGTAGGGCAGAAGAATATACTGCTGTAACTGTATAGTGACCTCCATCTGTCAATTTTACCAGGGATTTCTTGTTTGGAGTACTGATAGTATCGAATGCATTATTATTTATTTATTAGTACTATAGCCTAGAGGGTGGTTGTGTGTTTATGATCCATACTTTTTTTGTATATTGTTTTGGGAAATATTAGCTATAGGGACCTTTAGTTCATGAAGTTTCTATTATCTTCTTGAAGTTCTAGACCAACAATCTCTGTTCCCTTCCCACCACCAGTAAGATTCTTAAGTTAGCAATTGTTGATATCTGCCTGCTGCATGGGTATTCATGCTGGGCTAAATGTGGTTACTAAACTAAAAACCTCCCTAGAAAGTCCCAAAAAGAGAACTTGTTAAATAATGGGTTTGTGCAAACACATGAATCTTGCTGGTCTCATAAATCTGAGATGATAAAGGGCTGTAATTTCTTTATCTGATGTGTTATAGGCAGTTTGGTGATCCTGTTGGTGGATCTGTCTTTTAATATCTTGACCTTCTAGTATATGCATATCTTGTATTTACCATTGGACATAGATAATATTCGATTTCGGAACTCTACTGTTCACAGGTCAATTTGGAGGATAATGTTCTTGAAGAGCAACAGCCCTCTCTAAATATTAAAGTGGATTTCTCTCCGCCAAATTATGATGTGGATTCATCTGTGAAGGTTTCTGATGTTCCTTAGCTCCGAAATCCTTTAATTCATCCAATATCTTCTTTTCCGATGTGCTATCTGATTGTGGCTTGGGTGGTTGATGAAAATAAGCTTTTGTATTCAGGTGACTCTTAATCGGACTGAGCTCGTTTGTTATTCAGAGTTTATACAGAATATTTTGGATTTCGTACATGTTTTGCACCACTTGAGTTTTCACGAGCAGAGGGTAAGATTGCATATTTAGTTCTGATTTTGATATCATGGATCCATATCTTTAAGAAATTGCTATTTTTGCTTAGCTTGTTTTGGTATTGCTTATTCTTTCTCTGCTTGCAAGAATATGTTTGCCACTACATTCAGCTTTTCTATTAATTAGTGGTGACCAGCCTAAAATCAGTATGTTTGTTAGACTTTATTTTTCTCTTTTAATATCTATTTGGGGATTATATCGGTTTAATTACTGGAATAAATGTCCATTGGGGGTCAATTGATGCATGTCTCTAAATAGCATATTTTGGCAGCTGAAATCATTTTGTGAAAATTATGGTTGTGTCGAATAAATCAATAATGGTCAGATAAAATGACAAACAATGGTCAAATAGTTATGGAATAGCTTGTACCCAACTAGTATAAATATAAAATAGGGTGACCTGGAATCTAACAGAAATCTGCAATTTAGTTAAAGAGATAAAGAAGGTCTCAAAATTCTTTCATTTCAAATAAACATTGTGTTTGTATTGATTTTTTGTGTTTTAAAGTTTGTTAGTTACGGATTGTTCTTTCATCTTGATTCTATTATTTTCACGAGTTTTAGTAAATAAGATTGAATTCTGGTGGTCTACAGCTGAGTGTTCGACTTTCTAACAGTTTTGGTTTATATGAGGCCATTCTATTTAATTCTTGGTGTGTGCAAGCAGGTTGTTAAGAGACTCTAGATGATAGATGGATTAGAATGTCACCGTGTAATTGTCCATTTGTCTCATCAAAATTGCTGAGGTCATCGCATCTTTTGTTGTTTCCAATTCTGATCCATCATCTCAACTATCGGATACTTTGAATTTTCATTTTTCTATTATAATCTCAAAGATCATGATATGATGGATCTGTGTGCCTTACTTTAGCAGCTCGAAGGAACTAGATTAGTTTGGGGCCGGGAGGATTCTAGATATTGATCTTGGATCCATCCAGGGTCATCTCATGCAAATCTTTCTTCAACTCGTTTTTCCCAAGTGTCTCCTGCCCTCAGGTTCAGTGGTTCAAAGCAATCTGGAAAGTACTGGATCCTTCAAGGATTCAATTTTTTTCTTGGCTGATGGTGTTGGGCAAGCTGTCAACCAGTGATTGGTCCAAAATGTTTTGGTCATGTTTTCCTATCTCTCCGTTTGGAGCTGATTTTTAAAGGAACCACTTGGTTATTCACTGCACTCTCTCTCCCTTTGTAGAGAGTTTTAAAGGAACTAGATTTAGCATGGGTTCTGTTAAGCTTTGCTGATGCACTTTTTAAATCAAACATTGGAAGTCACATTGGTAAAATGGTGTCAAGTGATATGGAGAGTCAGTGTCTAAGCTTTGTGCTTGTCCTAGTGACTGGAAATAACCATACTTGTTGGAGGCGCAAGGGGTGTTCTAGCGCCCAAGGCGCGCGCCTCTTGGACACACAAAGATTCTTCAAAAAACATGAAGAATAACTAAAAATAAAGAGAAATCTTTCATTTTTAAGCTAAAATAAGTATCAAACACAAAATAACTATACAAACTAATCATCACTATTATAATCCTCCTCCTCCTCGGCATCAACATCAGCAGTTCTTAAATCTTCCTTTTTCTTCTTCTCTTTCCTCTTCTTCATATTCATTCTCCACTCTCCCTCCTTTGCCTTTTTCTAACTTTACTCCAAGTTTCTAACTCAAAACCCTAGCAAAGATTATGTCAATTTATCATTATTCATTTTTAGGCTGCCCTTATGGTTAATCTATGATTATTAATCTGCCATAAATTATGTCAATCTGTGATCTTCTCTTTGTCTTAAGTTAAGGAAAGCTGCCCTAAATTATGTCAATCTGTAATTGACAGAAAATCAAATCCTTCTATAAAAAGAAAAAGTCAAAATCTGTCAAAAAATCAAGATTTAATCTCCTGCAAGTAAGTCCCAGAAATGCAGCCATAACACTGCAGAAAAATTTGGGACCAAACCGCGCCCGCGTAAACCCATGTGCCTGGGCGCGCCTCCAACAAGTATGGAAATAACTTAGAGATTTTCAAGATTGTGAGGAACTCAAAGATGAAGTGCATCAATTTTTGGAAGCCACATTAGTAAAAGGGTTCAAGTGCGATATGTCTCTGGTGCAAGCTTTGTGTCAGTCCGAGTAGCTGGAATAATGTAAGAGAATTTTTAAGATTGTGAGGAACCCAAAGATGAAGTGTGGGATAGACTTAAATTTAGAGTCTCTTGTTGGTTCTCAACTCATTAGGAAAGAAGATTGGAAGGAAGGAAAACTATCAGATAAGAGGCAAAAATATATCTAAAAGGAAATGTGTGATGTCAATGATGGGAAGGGAGTGGGGCAATACAATATCTTTTTCTGGGGGTGCTGGGCTAGATTATGGTCATATGCTGAAAATATATATGCCAGCTTAGATTGTTTTTTGCAGTGAAATGTTGTTCTCTGTGAACTTTAGGCAATGATTTAACATGGAAATGGATAAACATTTGTCAAGAAGTCTCCAGAAACGAGAGGTAGAGGGGCTGTAAGTTTGTGCATAATTATTTGATATTATCTTTTGTGACCTTTTCCAAAGTTCTATCTTCACTAAAATTGGGAAATTTATGGAACGGTGTTGTAGCATTCTAGCCATAGAAATTTTAGAGCTTTGCTTGTAATGGATCTAGTTAGAGATTGAAGTTATGCTTTGTAATTGATGATTTTATTGAGTGTAAGTGATTTCTCATCTCTTATACTTTTGTTTCTTATCACAAAGAAATTTTAGAACTTTGCATGTAATGGATCTAGTTAGAGATTGAAGTTATGCTTTATAATTGATGATTGTAATTGAGTGTAAGGGATTTCTCATCTCTTATACTTTTGTTTCTTATCACAAAGAAATTTTAGAGCTTTGCATGTAATGGATCTAGTTAGAGATTGGAGTTATGCTTTGTAATTGATAATGGTAATTGAGTGTAAGGGATTTCTCATCGCTTGTACTTCTGTTTCTTGTCACAAAAAAAAAAAAAAATAATAAAAAAATAAAAAATAAAAAATAAAAAAACAAATCTACCATGCTACTTACAGTCTCATCTGGAAAGCTCAGCACATTTGTAAGTAGTCTTCATTGCAGTTGCCTTATATTTCTGCTTTGATTTTCTGGATTTTGTTTCACTGCTGACATCAGCACATGTAATTCCTTGCTTTACAAGAAAATTTAAAGTGAATACAGATTTTCTATTTATAGCTGGACCTTTTCAGTGAAACTATGCCTTCACAAAGTCACTTTATTGTTCTTGCAGATCCTGCTGTCCCTAAATGGAATTGATGATCTTAGCTCACGAATTCTATCAAAAATTGAGTATGATTCCTATCTCAGGGATGTTTAATGGATATACTTATGGTTCCCTGCATTATAATGGCATATAGCTCTGACATTTTCTCGCTGCTGTTCACTTGTGTACATTATTATATCTTATTTGTGTTGCAGTTGTGTTTTATCAAGTCGTAAGAAGATCATGTGGGATATTAATCTTTTCAATACTATTGTTAATATACCATGGGGAAAGGCTGATGCTGGAGCTCATAATACAGTATGTACTTTTATACCATTTTTATTGCAAAAATGCAAATTGTGTATACTTGTTTGCCTTTCTCATGTTTAGGTGATCCATGATGAACTTCTATCAGTGTTTGTGAAATCTAGCATGTCGCCAAACTACTGTGCAATTTTTCTTTCTTATAATCTTTGACATGTGTGGATTCAATTTCTTGTAATTAATCTGGCCACAAACCTTCCCACCCAACTATAAATAGGAAATAAAAAGAAAATGAGTTATCTCACGCAATGTAAACTGTGAACTTTTTCAAGAACAAAGGAATTGAACCTTAGCTTTGATACAAGTATTTCATAACTTTAATCCGAGTTAATAAGGATTGAACAAACTCTTTTCATTTTGATTCTGTGAAATTTACTGAGGGCTATTTCTAAAAAAAAGTTGTAGAAGGTAGCGGAAAATAAGATCAGACTGTAGGCAGCTGATGGAAAAGTTCCAGCAATAAGGTGAAGCAGTGGAGAGGGATTGAGTTGCTAACCATGATGGTTAAGGAACCAGCTGAGCAAAGGAGATAATGAGTCGTCAACAAATTAACTCAAGCAGCAGATGCTGATAATGAGAAGAGTCCAAACTTGATGAGTATTCATACCAAGTAGAATAGGACCACAAAGAAAGATAAACAAGGACAGAAAGGAATACAAAAGAATATGAATACCTAGGAAAGGTTAGGGATGGAGAAATGAAGTATGAATTCCCATGAATCAACATTAATGCTTACTACTGAGAGCTAATTATAGTGCAACTGCCTTCCAGTGAGATTTTATCTGCTGTTAAGCCTTAGGATTTTCATCCTCCTTAAGGACACCGTTGTACCTTTGTGCTTTCCTAGCCTCGTTGTAGTGTGATAGCACCTCTTTGAATTTTTATGGGCATTTTTTGCGTAGATTGGACTTTTGATTATTTTTATGTTTAATCTACTGTTAGAGGGTCCTCAACCCACGCCCTTATGGCATTGTCTCTGCATTAAAAATAAAAAAAAAAAATAAAAAATCTGATTTTTTTACTGGATTTTCCTTCATCCAGGGATTTTCTGTGCATCTTAAGTGCTTGAGAAGTTTTGGAATGCCGCATCTAGTCTAGCTTTAGGTCTCTAGTGTAACTTGAATCCCTTTGTCAGTGAATAATATTTCAACAATTTTACTAATATGGTTGTGGCACACTTGGGTGGTTCACATATATAGCAATTTTATTGCACTATTGATTTATTCTTAGTGAATTTATGTCCGCAGGTTCTTGAAGTAGCAGCTATTTCGTTCACATCAAAATCTGAGACCAAATCTTCTGCTTCTCACATGGATGATAAGTCTCTCCATTTGAGCAGTTATGTTGGATTCGTGTCTGGTTCCACCGGAGATTCTCAAGTTGGGTTTCAGATTCAAGATCTGTATGATTACTTCGGAATCCAGATAAATGATGTGCAGGTTAGTGGGTCTACCCTTCTATAATCGGTACTCTAAAGAAGGATGGGTTAAGTTCAATTGTGATGTCTTGCAGATTAAACTGATGATGCCTTCTTCTGCAACTGTCCCTCTCTTTGAGAAATTTAGTGCTTCTGCACACTTGGTGTCCTGTATTGTACCCGATGAGCCAATCCTCAAACAAATGGAGGTAAGTGGTTGAGTAAGCCCTTTTGCAGTACAGGCCCTTGGCTGTAGTGGTATACGACTCAAGGCATGTCAGAGCAAAATTCTGTATTGCCCTACAAAGAAATTAAAGCAAGGGGAATTTGTTTAATTTTCTATACGTCCATGACATTAATGAATAATGTACAACAGTAATGGTGGAATCTAAATCTATCTGCTTTGAGGAAAAAAATGACGCCAAATGGTTCGGGGATACTTCTTATAAAGCCCACAGGGTGTTATTATTGTCATGGGATCTGTATGTACTTGATTTTAGTTGGTGTTGGGTAGCTTAATTTTGTTAGAATAATTGGGGTTTGATTTCAGCAAATTAGTTTGGAGGGGGGGGGGGGGGGGGGGGGTTATTGTGATAGAAATAAGTGTTTTAGGACAATGTTGAGGACAGACTTGAGTTGAGCATTGAAATCGGCCATTAGGATGGGCAGAGCTATTTTGTCGGGAATTATCCTGGAGTCTTGTGTCTCTCTCAAATTTTCTCGTCAAATTGATGGTTTAAAAATCTCCAGCACATCCCTTGATCAGAATCTGATCCGTATCGCCTTGTGAAGGCCCATGGATGTAAAGCATGCATCCAACAGCAACCTGTAAATTGAGTAACAGAGCTCCCCAGTCTTGTACGTTAGATTAGAATCACCTAATTAATGTGGAATAAACATCTACAAATCTCACCTAGATATGCGAAGTCCATTCATAGTTGGGATTTGCAACAACAAAACTATAGTACTATTTTCAATTGAGTAAAAGCTGCTTGTACCCACACATGGTTGTCTGGTCTCTGGAAAGGGCAAGTATGACACATGTAAGGAAGGGTTTCTGGGGGAAGAATATTTATACTAATGAAATTGATGCCAAGGCTGAATAATATTCCCGTCATCTAGATGCGAAGATGCTGAGGAGGTTGATATTTAAGTTATTCTCTCGAGGCCACCAATTGCTGTTTTATTATTATATTTATATCTTTATTATTATTATTATTATTATGATTATTATTATTATTTATTATTATATTTATATATTGGGGAATTAATACATATGGTTGTTGCTGGGAATTAATCTGGACCTTTGTCTAATCTCCCTGTAAATACTCAACGTATCAATAAGCTATGGGCAAAGGGGCTATTAATTTGACAAAATGACTTGTAGATGTCCGAAACATATTATCTCAAAGTTCTTTGTTTTTTTTTTTTTTTCTTTATCCTCTTCTTCGTCTTGATTGGTTATTGATGTCACTTATCAGGTTCATGTACACGTTCCATCACTTGTTGTGCACTTCTCTGCTTCCATTTATGGCGAAATTATGGGATTAGTTTCACAGTTTAACACGCTTCTTCCTCCAGACTCCACATCTTCACTAGAACTCAAATCAAATGGCTTAAAGGCCCCTGAGAATACCTGGTTCTCTATTGACGCTAGTTTGGATGCAATTTACTTGCTAGTTAATCTTGAAGATAATGTAGCCGACGGGTGCACACTGAACCTCTATTGCCATAAGCTAGGCATTTGGTATGCTACTTTGTTCCTTAAGTTTTCTGTACTGGAGACACTGAAGTTAATGATAGGATTTTATGGACACTTCTGCCTATAATTGGGTTTTTAGTTGTGCCTGGCTTCCTTTTTCACTTGATGTGTGAGTTGATATATTATATTTTTTTAATTTTATTTTTGGTTAGTAAAATTTGTCAATCAGCAGTGCTCATAATCTTTAAACTTGCTTGACATCATGTAGGTAACCCTTAGTTTGAATCAATTTTAACTGCAATCAACACTTAATGCTTGAGTTAGAGTGTATGATATCCTTTTTCAGTTATAATGTTCGCCTGTTGATTTATGGAACTTTTTCCCCATACATTAAAGTGGTTTCCTATAAAGCACGCCTTATCATTATAACTATAACCAAAAGTGTGTTGCAATCGCACCTTGAAATTTTCATTTAGTAATATGCCATGGAACACGAGAGTATTATGGGCAAACTTTCAAAGAAGACTTTTTTTGAGTAACTTTGTTATCAAACGAACATAATTTTTTGTTAAAATGTTAGCGAGCCTTTAGAGGATGTTTGGGCTAGGATCAAATATCGAGTAGCTCTTTTGGTTGTCAATCCATAGGTTGTTTGGTGCTTTTCATGTGGTTGATCTAGTTAGAGACTGGAGGTACGTTTTCTAATTTACGATTGTAAGCAAGTATAAGGGATTTTTTCATCCCTTATATCCCTGTTTGGAACATCAGTTCACTTTGTTTCTCACAAAAAAAAAAAAAAAAAAAAAAAAAAGGCTACCTTTCCAGTAGTTTGCTGGTCTTTATGCCTGTTTGGAGTGTTGGTTAAGTGTTAGATTTAGAGTGTCACTATTGGTTACGAAATATAAGAGTTTTGTTCTTTGATTATTGTACTTTTGTGTAGGGGATCCCTCATTCGGTTGTACTTTGTATCTTTTCATCAGTATAATTTCATGTGTTTTAATATAAGAGCTAGAACATTTTTTGTGTCAGATTTAGTTATAGAGATTGGAGTTTTATAATCTAAGTATGTTGGTCATTTTTGTTGGCCACGAGCGGATATCTTTTTCACTTATTGCAACTACAGATCTATGCTGCTTATATTTAGTATAATTTCCTGTGAGTTTATGTGCTCAATATGGGCAATATTATTTTTCCAATAACATTGGTAGAAAGATCTTAAAGTGTCACTATCATAACACTATAAAATTTGGAGTAATGGAATGGTTGCTAAAAAGTAGGAAGAAATCATTGAATCCCCATGTATCACGTTAGAATGTTTTCTCTTAAATGAATTTTCATGGATTGTTCAATTTAATTACAGGTATGACCAAAGAGATTTTCCTGACTGTTGGGTCTCCATGCAAGCTTTTCGGATCACTGCCACAGAAAATGATTGGGGAAACCATGTCCTTTGCTCTAGCAGAAGTATGTTAGACTCTGAATCTGTAGGTCAGCACAACATGAGTGGCAATGTTAATGGTGCAAATGGACATTTGGATGACGGAAGTTCAGTAGCTGTTGGATGCATTTTTCTGCATTTTGAAACTCTCAGAAACACTCAATGGTCTCTTCAGAATTTCACTATATGTGCCAATGATCTTGACATTCATTGCTATCCATTCATTGTTCGTAAGTTGGTTGGATTCTTTGACAAAATAGCGGTCAATGGAGGATCTGATGTTGAAAGAAGGAAACATGAAAACTCGTCAAGAAATGGTTCTGGACTTCAACAAGATGGTCTTTTCAATGGAATTGGTTCCTATGAATCAGCAGATGTTCCATTAGATCACTTTCCTTTCACTACATTTCAGAATGGACAGTCTTCTTGCAACCTCAATAATATTGTTCGTGATATGAGGCTTAAGTTCAGAAAAACTCTCTACTTGAGAGACCAGAAATCCCTGTTTAGACTAATGGAGGGCAAAAAGATAATTGCCAATCTACCTGCTGGCTGTAATTTTGTTTTTGATTCTTTAGTACAAACATCTTTTGATACAGATTCACTTCTTTTGGATTTGAATCTTAGCAGTGTCGTAGTGCATTTTCATGATTCCTCAAGCATCATTGGAACTGTTGGGGTGCCCTTTGCAAAATCATTGCTTACCTTATCTGCAGAGTATTTGGAAATAGTTTGTTCTACTGAAGGTGTAGTCCTTTCTTCATCATGGTGGTCCCAAATAATTAAAGAGTTCCTCTGGGGGCCCTTATCTTCAAGTCCTTCTCCTATTCTGAATTTACATGTGAAGAAAAGTAACACTGATCCAAAGAATTCACTACTTGAAATGAGATTTTATATCCAGCATGTTTCCTGCCTGTTGCCTCCAGAGATTCTGGCCATCTTTGTTGGTTACTTCTCGTTACCAGATTGGAGCCCTGGAGCAGGAGAACAGCCTGTTGACACCATGAATATTCAGGACTCCGTCACTATGACATTTAATTTTGACATAGCTGATTCTAACATAATTACACCTGCCAACAGCGACTGCTCTGAGTTTCTGAAGGTCAACATTAAACAGTTATCTGTTGCTTTCTCTGAAAACCATGACAGAAGTTCCATTACAAAAAATATTCCTTCTGCATGCTGCATTAGTGCCGGAAAATTTTCTCAAAGAAATCACTGTTTGGAATTCTCTGGATGTGACCTATCTCTATCTCTATTATTGTTGGAAAAGGATATGGTCAATCCTTTGAACAGATGCAAAGATCTTATCTTAGTTGCATCCCTCAGTGCAAATGTCTGGGTGAGAATACCCTGCGATTCTGAGACTGTTTTAGCTTCTTATCCTGTTTGTATCATGGCTATGGTCAATCACTGCCAGGTTGACATTGAAGGTGTGGGAAATTAATATTTCAATTAATACTCTAAAGCAGATTGTCGCTGTTGCTCATTTGTTTTGTTCTTTTTGTTAATTTACAGAAGAATGTGCAATTGCTGGATTCCATGCACTGGTTTATGTCATCGATCAGTTTTCCTCGGTGGGCGAAGAATCCAATATTTACACTTCTGATGTTCTTCATTTTCTACAAGCAAAGAAGCAAATGACAGAATATGTTGCACTTGTTCCTAAAACCTCAAATGTAACGTTCCATGAGATGAGATTCACTGTGAGGTCATTATCCTTAAGATTGCACCGGTTGATAAGAGACTCAACTTGTTCTGAAATCATGGCAGAG
Organism: Caryopteris x clandonensis; assembly: GCA_028749325.2. Lineage (NCBI taxonomy): Eukaryota > Viridiplantae > Streptophyta > Magnoliopsida > Lamiales > Lamiaceae > Caryopteris > Caryopteris x clandonensis. The sequence goes on from JAPYKT020000004.1 coordinate 7,648,319, forward strand.
GCTGAGATGCACTTTGTGTGTTCTTTATCATTGATAAATGGCAAACCTCACTGTCTTGACATCTCTTTCTTTTCTCTGGCACTATTTTCATTACTTAACTCTGTTGTGCTTGCCGAATTTCCTTGTCCTGGCTCAGGCTCGTCAGTACTTGACATGATTTTTTCTGCATCTGATCACGGTGATAACAGGGTAGTTTTGTCATTTCCTTGGCTGGATATCTGGTTACATTTGCTTGATTGGAATGAGGTTATTGATCTGCTTTGTTCCTTGAGCAAGAAATCTCTGCTGAACTCAGGTGCATCAGGACAAGGTATGACTAGCACTCCAGTTGATAATGGTAGATACTCTGGTGATATCCCAACTCATGTTGCAACTGATAGCATCAGTCATGCTGCTGGTATTTCTACTTTGACTTTAGAAAATGTTGGCATGGCTGTACATTTTCCTGCCCTTGTCAGCAGAGATACAAATAATACATGTGGAAGGTCCCATTTTCAGAAGGTGCCTTTCGGTTGGTGTTGTTGCAGTCCAAGTGGTAATCAGAATTGTTTTCTTTCCATTAGCCTGCAAAGTAGAAAGAGTGAAGTGGTTGATGATGGCAAAAGTGTGAAACTGTCGATCAGTTCTGAGAATTTGAATGGAGTGCTGAAGCTATTTATGGGAGACATGGAACAGACTTGGCCTCTTTTTCAATTATCTAAAATCTACCTTGAGTCTGAAATTGTTGAATATCGGACTGAAAATGTGAGCATGAATTTGTTGATTCGTTCGGACAGTCTGGATTTATCGCTTGGAAATCACTTTCAATACCTTTTTCATTATACATGGTTCGAAAAAACAGAAGAAATGTCTTCTCAATTTAATCTCAAGAAGATGGACTTAACCGTGCAGCTAAGGAGATTTTCTCTTCTTCTAACTGATTGGAAGGTAAATGTCTACTTGCATCTGTTCTCTTTTTCCACAATATTTCTTTTTTTATTATCTATTATAACTTTTCTATCATGGAACAAATACTTACTTGCATTTCGCTAATCATCATTTGTTAAGCATCATCTCTGTAGAACTCAGTTGTGTGTATACATGTTTGTAACAATTGACCGAAAAGATGCATCAGGCTGCTGCAAAGGTATACCTATATGCATGATTGACTGAAAAGATATACATCCAGTTGCTGCTCAATTTCCTTTTCTTTTCTTTCTTTCTTTTTTAAGATTTGAAGTATAAACTTTGTTTATGGGCCTAAAGTATTATGAGACCAGAGGATATTTGTTTGTTGTTCACCAATTTTTCTGTTTTCCTGAACTTTTAAATTCTTTATCCTGAATTGAAGATAACGTGATTTTTGAGAAAATGATATCCTGCTAAGGAGACTCATTAGACTATGACGACAGTACCTGGGGAAAATTAATTCAGGAGTTGTCTCTCTCCCATTCTGAATAACAACCAGTCGTTCAACTGAAAAGAAACTTATGTTTTCCACCTAGTTTTTTATTTCAAGTTTTATGTTCCATTCTCTTTATTTAGTTCAGATTCTTTTTAGTGGCAATTGGCAAGGGGTTACAGGTGCGAGATTCTTGATGACCTGGTAACACTAGGCTGACTTTTCAGTACAATTTCCTAAAAAAGAGTGTTTTGATTCTCTCTCCCATATTGAGGTGGATGGCAGTGGTCGTGTCAGTTACCTGTAGAACACAACTGAGAATTAGAGTAGGAAATGTACGCTTTTGGGAATGGAAGGTGGGGAGGGGGTTTGTAGTGGTTGTAGCTCATATTGCTGATGTTGTTATAGTTGCCAAGAGTGCTTAGAAACGGAAGTTGATGTGGGGAGGGATACTGGGAGAGGATGGAACAACTTCCTTCTTCTGCAGGAAGTAGATAGTGAGGCAGGAATGAAAAAATTACTAACCTAAGCATCATTTTTCAGTCTTGTCCAATTCCTAGGGAAATAAGATTATGCTGGACTGATTTTTTGCCTCTGTGAGGGCACCCCCTTTTGATGGATTAAAGACCCTAATTCCTCTTCATTCCTTCCCCTCTAATATAGGCTAAAAGTTTTGTGTAATAACTGAGATATTATGTCCTGATCTCAATGAAGTACCGTGAGTCAAGATCTCAAATTGTTAGGAAGGTATTATGTTCTCACCGGTACTTCTCATCCTTTGCACTTTTCATTTTAATAATAAATTATTTGTTATCATTAAAATATAAAATAAAAAAATATAAAATAATAAAAAGTATAATGGGTACTTAGATTCTTTGCTTCACTTTCTTAAAGGAATTGAGCACCAAGCTAATCACATCTTCTGCTTCATTTTCAAGCCCAAACTAAGAAATAGAGAAAACAAGGAAAAAGATACTAGATAACACCTTGTAGAAGTAGAGAAAACAAGGAAAAACTGAGGTGTAATTTTTTAGGTTGGGGCACTGACTGGAACCTTGTAGAAGTAGAATAATAATATGGGGAAATGGTTGAATGTTATTCCAAATGATGATTTATTAATAATTAAAGTGATCCAGCAGGTATGTAAACTATTAGGGAAAAAATGATCTGCCTTAGTAATTGGTTGTTTAATTGATGGTCATATTTTAGTACATTGATTTTTTTACTTATGATCTACATCTTAAGGAAAAAATCAGTATTGGTGAGGAATCTAGGTGCTGGAATGTATAGTTTTTTTGACAACTAAGTTTTGTGTTGCTTATCATTGTTTTCCTTCTAATTTAAATTTGTGGATGCCTTCAACCCAAAAGCTACAATTTTTGTTTCTCATCTGGTACGACAATTGTAAATGGCTAAATGCTTTCTACATAGTTGAACAGTGATTGAAGGTGATTGAAGGAACATGCTGGTTGTAACTATTACTGAGCTAATATGTCAAGTGATGATGTCATTTTCTATTCCTCTGTTTGGCCACAGTGACATTGATTGTGACTACGTCATCATATTTACTTCTGGTATACCCAAGTTTGTTTAAATATACAACTAGTGACATATTGACGTGTTGTTGCTGAAAATTGATTGGGTATATTGGAGCCATCACTATCTTAAATTGTCAAAGCAAATGTTTTATCTTTAACTGTGAATGATGAGTGATATAAGCAGGACTTCTAGCTGTTTTTAGGTTAGATTACTCTCATATAATTCCTAGAGAAACATTGATTGTTCGTAGCTTATTGAAAAGTTATTGGTTAAGTGGGAAAAATTAATAAGTAAATAAAGTATTAGATATGCAAAATGTTGGCATGATGGTTATGCGTGGCCCACGGAGAAAATAACACCACCTGAGAAACAGTTACTTCTAGGAAGTTGGACTGCATAACCTGCATTGTACGAACAGACAATAAGATCATTTTACATATTAAGTTTGGTTCAGCACAGGATTGAGTGCTTGGAGATCTTTAAACCTTCCATTTCTGGAAGTGTATCCAGACTTGAATGTAAAACTCAAAATGTTTGATCTTTTTTGCCATGAAGAGTATCTTCATTGATCAGAATTCCTTCTTAAGAAAGCATTTTGTTGAAATGAATTCAAGTGGCACATTTCCATGAGATTCTTATTTTCATTGGTTAGTATTCTGTGATACAATTGTTTTCATACAACTTAGTGAGCAGGGCTGTTAATTCTGAGTTTTTTTTTAATTATTTATATTTATTTAAATTTCGTTGATATGTAGCAGACTTCTAATGGACCATTGCTGGAGTTTCTTGCTAGAAACTCAACCTTTTGGTCCTGTTTAACTGAGGACGAAATTAAAGGAGAAGTTGGATGTGACCTTCAAGTGAACTACTACAACATTGACAAGGTAGGAAAGAGAATTTCATATATTATTTCCTGAATTTAATTTTTTATGGTGCTTTTCATAGCTTTTTCTTTTTAGGTCTTGTGGGAGCCTTTTCTTGAGCCTTGGAAATTTCTGTTGAGCATGTCTCGGAAGCAGGACGAGAGGGCTCTATTCAGTGGCACTATCATGACGGACATCAATCTTGAATCTAAGACGCATCTTAATTTGAATCTTAATGAATCCATTATAGAGGTAATTTTGTTCTTTCAGGAGAAGTTTAATGACACTTTAATAGTGACGAATACTCCAAATCCCGCATGCTAACTAGTGTTAAATGCAAAATTTTCTACTTGTTTTCTTGATTACAAAGTCTGCCTGACTCTTGGCTTTTTCTTCAACACACACTCACACATAAATATTATATATATCTCTTCCGTGGAGGTATCTTGTCTGAAATTATGCAGCACTAATTTTCTCAAAGTTCCTCAAAAAAGGTTATGTCAAGGGCAATTGAGATGGTCAAGGATGCATGGAGTCTTGTGGAAATGATGGAAAACCAAGAATTTTCAAATTCTCAGATAACCAGAAGTTCAGGAATGAGAAGATATGCTCCATACATGCTGCAAAACTTGACTACTCTGCCTTTAATTTATGTCTGCCAACGGAAACTTGGGGTTGACAATGTGGATGTCTCCCCAGCAAAAGGTGTCTTACAACCTGGTTCTTCCACTCGTATTTTCATCAGTGAATCACCTGAAGAACTACTTTTTCGCTATAAACCAGTGCAATCTTCTGACAGACTCAATGATAAGCAATTGCTTGAGGCAGCACATCGATATGTTACTTTCCAACTGGAGGGTGCCTCTGTTCCTTCGGCTCCCATTTCAATGGATCTTGTTGGTCGCAGATACTTTGAGGTTGAATTTTCAAGATCATCTCATGCTTCTGAATTTCATAGTGATGCAAATTTTACTAAAAGAAAGGCTGAAGGAAATGGTAGCATGGATGTAATTAGAGGGTTTGCTGTTCCTGTTGTGATTGATGTATCTGTTCAGCGGTTTACAAAGTTGATGCGCTTATACTCAACAGTATGTCTAATTTCCTGATGCTTATGAAATGAATTATGGCTCTTTCGGATTCTTAGAAATTCTTTGCTTTCAGGTAGTAATACTAAACTCAACCTCTGTGGTGCTTGAGGTACGATTTGATATTCCATTTGGTGTGGCTCCAAAGGTAATCTGGCAAAATTTAGTTGGTTCCTAGTTTCTCTCTCTCTCTCTCATATGAGAAATTTCAGGTTTTAGGTTCTAACATCTGTTTCAGATTTTAGGCCCAATATATCCTGGCCAAGAGTTCCCTCTCCCTCTTCACTTGGCTGAATCAGGCTGCATTAGATGGCGTCCTCTTGGTGATTCTTACCTGTGGAGTGAAGCTTATAATATCTCAAGTATCATCTCTCAGGATGTCAGGATTGGCTTCTTGCGTTCCTTTGTTTGCTATCCTACTCACCCAAACAGTGAGGCATTTCGCTGTTGCATATCTGTAAATGATCAGTGTCTGCCACCAGTGGGCGGATTTAAAAAAATGTGTTCCACAATGGATGTTGATGGTGGTAAACTATCTCAGAATTTTCATACTCAATGTTCCAATAACTTGGAGGTACCAAGGAATCGGTTATTATATCAAGTGATGTTAACTAGTCCTTTTGTGTTGAAGAATTATCTCATGAAGTCAATGTATGTGACATTAGAAGATGCTGGTATCACACGTACTACCTTTCTTTCAGAGGTCTGTCCAAATAGCCAGCTTGAGATCTATCAGTTTTGAGTCTATTGATGTTGGTTTATTCATTGTTTTATTTGCTTATCTACATTTCTATTGGGAGATATTTGTCAGAATTTAATGTTCTTCAGGCTGATTTTCAGGTTGAAAATTCTTTCAATCATATAGATTCTTCGCATGACTTTTCGATAACATTCCGAATGCGTGGATATAGGCCTTCAACTGTGAAGTATCCTCGTGCTGAATCATTTCCCGAGAAAGCCAAATTCAGTGGCACTAAGTTTACAGTATCTGAAGTAGTTAGGTTTGATTCTGAGTTTTCTGATGGTATGTCGTAATTGTTTTTTCAGCGTATATGAGTTGAGCTGTTCATATTAATATATAGATTTGAATTTATGTAGAAGCTTATTTTTTAAATGATATAGGTCCCTTATATGTTACAATGGAGAAGGTGATGGATGCTGTCTCTGGAGCTCGTGAAATATCCATATATATTCCATTTTTGTTGTATAATTGTACTGGATTCCCTCTAGCTCTCAAAAGCTCTGCCAACGAAATGAAAGGATACAGTTGCATCCTTCCTTCATGCTACAATTTGGATGAAAAGACTGTGCTTGTTGAAAAGAAAGATGGTCTTCGTCTTATCTGTCCTGATCAGCGTTTGTCTACTACAGGTGATCTTTTATGTTTAACTTCACCTACTGCTCATGGATTCATGACACATATTCTAATAAAGTTATTTATTCCATTTTGTTCATGTACTTTTCCACCAGGTTTGAGCTGTGAAACAAGTTTAAATTCACCTGATCTAGTGGAAAGTGGTAGTAGAAAGGTCACTGCTTGCCTGTTTTCTCCTGATCCTCATTCGAATTCTGGGGAAGTTATGGTGAAGCTAAGTAGGTACCTGCCTTCTGCTGTAGAAAATTTGCCAAAGCATTCATGGTCTGCCTCTTTTTCACTTGTTCCCCCAGCTGGTTCAACCAGTGTTCTTGTTCCTCAACCATCAATGGTATCTGGGTATATGTTATCTGTTTCTGCAATGGCTGCACCATTTTCAGCAAGGACAAAAATCATCACTTTCCAACCCAGGTACTTTCTCTTATATCATAATTGTTTGGTTGCATATGTTTAACACTCTATTCAATGTGAGAACCCTTTCTTCTTTCTACAGATATGTGATTGCTAATGCATGCACCAAGAATTTATGTTATAAGCAGAAGGGAACTGGCTTTTCTTTTCTTTTGAGAGCTGGACAACATTCCTATATTCAGTGGATGGATACAAAGAGGTTTGTTACTTTATGTTCATGCTATTTAGCAACTAAGTCATTTCTCATGCATTTTGGCAGTCCTATTTCTGGTGACAAGTAAACTTGAGCTTATGTATATTAACCTGTGCTCTATTGAATTGGTATAGATTTTCCATTGTGAGTCAATATTTTTTAAGGTGTTCTAAGTATCTTGGCTCGTTTTTACTCTCAATTTCTTTTGTTCAAATGTATGATTTATGTAGTATGGAGGAGGCTGGTCTATGTTATCTAATTGCTCCTCATTGATAGTCCTGTACTCTTGAACTTATATTCACCTCTTATTTTAGGGAATTACTGCTTTCTGTTCGCTTTAACGAAGCCGGATGGGAGTGGTCTGGGTGCTTTTTAGCTGAGCAGCTAGGTGACACTCAGCTTAAATTGCGCAACTATATGAATACTGGTGTGAGCATGATGCGCGTAGAAGTGCGCAGTGCTGATGTTTCTGTTGGAGAAGATCAGATAGTTGGAAGCACAAGTGGAAACTCTGGGACAAACTTAATCCTTTTATCTGATGATGATACTGGCTTTATGCCATACAGGATTGACAACCATTCGAGGGAGGTTAGTTGATCCTTGTATTTGTGCATTTCTTTGATATCTGTTTTGAGAGAACGCACAACATAAGGAGTATAATTTTGAGCTTAACTTTGGTTTTCATCCATATCAATATATAAGTTTGTTCAATTTGTCCTTGAAAACACTATAACATATTATGCAGACTCCTGACTAAACATTTTTTTGGTTAGTTTTTTAACAGAGTGGAACCAATTTAGCTTGATTTGTTGGTAGTATGTGGTCATTCATGTCACTTTCTTTCCTTTAAATCCCCACTACTCCTTATCCAGTATTATTGTAGAACATTTGATGGAGTTCGTGAGTAATGGAATATGTGATCCTTGTTGACAATACTATTGTTTGCTGTAAATTGTTTTTGAATTAACTGGTTGTTACTGAAATAAAAGTTTGTGCAACTTAACCACCTTCTTTGGTAACTATCTAATTTCTGTACTGTGATATTTCTGGGAAGCATTATTCTTATCTTGTTTGCCATTGTTACATATTATCACTGTACTCTGTAGAGGTTGCGGATTTACCAGCCGAAATGTGAATCTTTTGAAACCGTGATTCACCCTTATACATCTTCCCCTTATGCTTGGGATGAACCCTGCTATCCACATCGTCTCATTGTTGAGGTATGGTAGTTTTTACTGAAATTAACTGCAGGCTACTGTTTTTGGGAATAACACTCTGCTTTAAAAAATTTCAGGTGCCAGGAGAACGCATTTTAGGTTCATATGCTATTGATGATGTATCAGCTCATTCACTTGTGTGCCTCCCTGCAACTTCAGAGGTATTATTCATGTATGTATAATTTTTTCGTGTATTCCCTTCGTAACAATATGATCACCCCCTCTCAGAGATTTCAACTTCCATCTTTATTATGAATGGATCCTTCAGTTTTGATGTACTTAAATTATTATCAGGTGATTTGGTAAGTATCTTTCATTTTTTTGATGCATGAAACGAGTCTAAAAGTTAAATGTGTGCAAAATGTGGAGTATGCTAATGTATTTTCTTGGCAAAGTCTTCTGGGGATGTTGGTGCTGTGATGTGGGTGTCTGCAGCACATTCAGCTAGACACATCTGGATGTGTACGACCAAATGATTTGTAAAAAAAATTATATATGTATTGAGATGGAGTAGGATAGGATGTGTATTGTAGATGTCAAGCCAATAGGTTTTATGGTGCCAAATTTATATTATTATATTGTGAAGAGTGATATAATTGGTTGATTGGGTAAAATGATTTAAAGGTTGTTGGGATTGGTGGGTTTATATTATTATATTGTGAAAAGTGATATAGGTAATGATTAAAAAGGTTATTGGAATTTGTGGAGGAGTAGGGTTTTGGATGGGGAGATGGACCAATCCCTCATCACATCTGAAAACAAAAATTATCTTCAATGGGCTCATCCCTCTTCCTGATGGGCCCACCCCAATCCAAGCACCCATAAAGAGTTTTATGTTTGCCAATTAGTTCAAACTTTATATGAATTAATTGTGATTTTTGTAATAATTCACATGTTTGTGAATTTTGAGAAAGATGGATATCCATTAGAAACTGGGAGATGTGCATGGGGTTCTGTTGCTGCATGTGTCTTTCTCACAAGTAACAGAATGTCTTTAACAATTGAAATTTTGAAAAAAAAATTGGTTAAATGTGATGAATACTGTCGATGGCTGAATGACGTGAACCTAGAAGAATCAGTTTCACTTAATAAAGGATGAACTATTAGCAAGGTATGGTGGGAACATCTAAAGTTGGCTTCTAGATGAACCAACCAGAAACCAGAATATCTTTCTTTTTTTTAATATCTATACATGGTTGCTGGGTTGCCTTGCCTTTTTGATGTCATACTGTATATGTAGTTCTTTCCCTTCAAATGTTGTTAATCTCTGACAATCATTCTATTCAAGAGCCACTATTATCACCTGTTCTGTGTGGCAATTATTGAGAAATTGGTTTCCAAGAATCTCAACAATACTTTGACCCACTCAACCATGAAGATATGGGAAAGTCAGAGTTTATAGCCTATGCAGTAGCTCAAGATTCTTGGAAGTTGTAATTGAAATTTATATCCTTGATAACAAATCTAATAAATTATGAAGTGTATGAACCTTTTGTGGACCAAATCATGATTAAAACAATTATGTTAGTCAAGCTTCAAAAATATCAAGAATTTTCATGTATATGAACTTCACAAACCAGGAAAAGGAAAATTTGTAATGAAAGCTGAGCTATCTAAACGGCGCTCAATTAGTGATCTGATTCAAATGCAAGCACCAAGCTTTGCTTCTCTGCTCTCTTTGTTCCTTCTTCTTTGATGCTTTCCCGTTACGCATTAGCCCCCAGTTAAATATAGAGCGCTGAAAAATCTCTTAGAACAAGACTATACAAGAGAAAGGAGGAGAAGTATATTAATCACAGAAAAAACTTTACATTCTTAAAGGAATTACTGTCTATCCCACACCAAGAACTTGTTCACTTTCAATTTGAAATGTGGAACATCAATTTCACACTCTAAAATTATGTTCTCTTGTATAAGATACTTTTTTGTTTATTCCAACTTAATTAAAAGTTTTGGACATGGGTAGCTGTTATCAAATGGTAGATCAATTGCTATTGAGAAAATTTGTTGCTGTAATCGTGGATATATAGTTTTCATTACATATATGGCAGTTCCATGAGTTTCATGCCTTCAAAAAGCATAGTCTTCTAGCTTTACTCATCTAACTTGCTTTTTCTGAACTCCAACCCTGTTGAGTTGCAGTTCCTATTGTCCTAGGTATGATTAGTTCATGGAATCTACATTTTCAAATATGTGTTTGGACAAAAATAAGGATATTTGTGGAGTAGTTAGCCAAAATAGCCTTTTAGTTGTTCAGTAAAAAAAAATGTTAAATACCCCTGACAATGATAATATGGATATGTAATGGTAGGTATCTCTTTTGTCATGCTGTATATGTAATGGGAAGATTTCTCTTTTGTTATGCTGTTTTTTATGGATAAATGTCATCAATAAAATGCTAGCAAAGAACCTTTGTTATCTTCAAAAGAATGGTTAAAAGTCGAAACAGTTTAAAATTTTGTGATATAGATTATGGAAGATGATTTTGAATATTTGTTAAGTCAGCGAACTACGTATTTATGGAGCAATTCAAACATTTTTGCAAAGTGAAGAAGGCAAAACAGCTATTAGTGTAGCTTGTTCTACTGGTCGCGCTTCTATGCCTCGATCGTACGCCCAGAATATTGCGGTCAATTTAAACATGACTGCAAAGTTCAGTAAATATGCATTACCTCCAATTTCTTTGCATTTATTTTTTTAATGAAATCAAGTTTATGAGCAATCTCGTAGATTTTTTTCTTTGGTGTAGCTGATGTTTGTGCTATTCAAATTTTCTTTCCAGAAGCCTGAAAGGAAGTTTCTTATTTCTGTCCATTCTGAAGGAGCAATTAAGGTATGAGTATCAAATTGCGCAATTAGAATATTACTACTTAAGGAATTAATTTCCATATTTTTTTTCAGGTTCTCAGTATTATCGATTCAAGTTACCATGTCCTAAATGATTTGAAGAGGCTTCATGTTCCTCAGTTAAAAGATAATGGAAAACAAGCTCAGAAGTATGAATCTTTTTTTAATTACAAGGAAAGGGTTTCCATTGACATTCCCTTTCTTGGAGTCTCTTTAATGAATTCCCATCCTGAGGTATTGTATTATGTAAAGCATTTCCTTTTTTTTTCCGCTCCTTTTTCTTTCTTCACTGCTAATTAGTCGTTTTGAAGAAGTTTTATTTATTTATTTAATATATACTTTTTAGGAGTTACTCTTTGCATGTGTTAAGAACACAAAGCTCAACTTCATACAAAGCTTGGATCAACAACAATTCTCACTGCAAATCTCATCATTGCAAATCGATAACCAATTACGTACAACACCCTATCCTGTAATCCTGTCCTTCAACCGGGGAAACAAGGGCAATATTGTAAACTCGATGAAGCTTAAAGATAGCAGTACTAAGCTCATCAGTGGAAGTACGAATCAAATTTCCTCTTCAATCTTGCATGAGCCAGTGTTCTCCTTAGGTGTTGCCAAGTGGAGAAACACCGATACGTCACTGGTTTCATTTGAATCTATTAGCCTCAGGTCCGTGATATTCTCAAGATTGCATCATAACTTTATTGGGCCTTATCATCTCCTCTTGATGAATTTCCTTCTTTTGTAGAATGGCAGATTTTTATCTTGAAATTGAGCAAGAAATTGTATTTAGACTGTTTGAGTTTTGCAAAACTGCATCTTCAAGGTTGCAGAGCAGAGTTTTCCAACCTATGGACTCCACACAGAATCTGTTGTTTCCTGACTCGGATTTCATTGGGGAAAACTCAAAAAATGTTCCATATGCTGCAAGATTGGATGAGAAACATCCTCATCACAGTCGTACTACTCTGCCGAGTGAAGATCCCAAAATAGGCTTTATGCTGCCCCTCATGGTCCCTATAGGAGCTCCTTGGCAGCAAATTCATCTTGCCGCACGAAAGCAAAAGAAAATATATGTTGAACTGTTTGATATGGGGCCAATTAAACTGACATTGAGGTTAGAGGATGGCTAGTCCTGAGCCACCATACCTTTGTATAATTCCTGTAGATCTCACAATTTTCTTCTTACAGCTTTTCTAGCAGTCCATGGATCCTTAAGAATGGCGTCCTTACATCTGGAGAGTCTCTTCTTCATGTAAGTGAAATGCTTTGAAAGATGGTGAAGAATAATTTATATAGAGTGTGGATTACTAAACATGTTATCTCTTGTTTCATGTGACTATCTCGAATATAACAAATATCACTGTCAAACTGGTATTATTTGCTAAATACGTCTATAGCAATTTTTTTGCCCACTTTTCTATTTCCTTATCGTATTAACTTTTGTAGAGAGGTCTTATGGCTCTGGCTGATGTTGAGGGTGCGAAAATTCATTTCAAAGAACTAGTTCTTTCACACCAGATAGCTAGCTGGGAAACCATTGAAGAGATCCTTGTGAGCCATTACATGCGGCAATTTCTACATGAAATGTACAAGGTTAGATGACTCTGCCACTGGTGCATGTACAGTTACATACTCTTTATAATTGAGCACATAATTTCAGACAAATTTGGCATCTCTCTTTCTCTCACACACGCACATAATTGGTACTGAAATATAAAACTGAAACCGAAGGCCATAGAATTTGTGAGAAAAATGATCCTTCCGAAAGTTATTGATAGAATACTAAATTTAATAATTTACTACAAATTTCACATGCGGGAACATATTAATGTGGAACATACCTGATTTATAAATCTGTTCCATGCGTCTATGAATCATTATAGACAACTGAATTTTACAAAAAATAGTGATTATTCTTATGAATGTTAAGATTCTTGAGGTTCTGGTCTTTATTTATCTGTGGAGAACATTATAATATTGATATTATTACGTTTTTACCATCATCGTGTCTTTCCCTATAACTTAATTCATGTCTAAATGTTGATCAAATTTACCCTTTAGAACTACTTCGGCAATTTGATGGTGTTCTGACCCTTTTAGTATTGCTTGTCATGTCTTTGGTTGTCTATGGTTTAATTGATGAGATATTCTTTGTCATGTTTTTGGTTGTCTACGGTTCAATAGTTGAGAGATGCACCTGCATCCAGGTTAAGTCGGTAGATGCCAAGTTTCTTTTTCTGAAATGCCTTGATTTGGTTGACTGGGCTGCAGTACATCAGATTACATTCTTTGATTTCCAGTGGCCATGCTATGCTTTTCAGCATGGATATTTCTTGCATCCCGGGAAGGTCTCTAATGCCTTGATAATATCAAATGTTTTTTTCTTTGCTAATAGCATTAGTATACATGATATACAAAATGGAATCAATCCTCCCTAAACGAATCTAATCCCTGAGAATACAAGGATCATATCATGGAAGCCCTCGATATGAAGCTCATAAGGAGAATCTGGAACTTAGCTAGAGCCTCGTATTTTAAATTATTATCTAAGATCTATTCTTACTTTTATGTTCAGTAACATTCTGTCCTATACATGCATATCTAGTCAGATATTATGATGCAAAAGATACTACAGTTCTCTATTTCTATAAAGAAATTTAGGTAGTATATAATGCAAGAGGTAATCCCTTTTTTAAAACAGTTAATGCTAGCTCCAAGTTTGTCATTTATAATTTTGACCAAGTACTATATGAAAAACAAGTTATTGAATATGGTAGCCACTATGTTCTCATTAGCTGACATTTTAAGGGATATTCTTTCTTTTACCAAAACAAAGATTGGTTAGTGGTAGTTTCTTGATCATATGATGCTTAAATGCCTTTTATGGAAAGAACCCCCAGAAAAGAGAAGAAACGAAAAAAGGGAAAGGTGCATCCACAAAAGAAATAACTTGTTAGTTTCTGGATCATTGTGTCACTTTTTAAGCTCAATGTTCAGGGTTCTGTTTGCTCTTTGTTCTTCTTGCCATTGTTTTGGAAAATCCTTGCAAGATAGTGTTTTCAATGAAATATGAAAATGCAGTGGACTTATATTCAGATATACCTGTTCTTGAAAACAATCAATATTCAATGGGACATAACTGTGCAGGTTTTTGGTTCTGCCGGTGTTATAGGAAATCCTGTGGGATTTGCTAGGAGTTTAGGTCTTGGTATCAAAGATTTTTTCTCCCTTCCCATGTGGAGTGTTTTCCAGGTATTATACTCTAAATTTATTTGCCATTGTTTTGCCCAAAAAAATAAAAGATATTTATCCCAAAATAACTTTTCCAGAGTCCAGCTGGACTTATTACTGGTATGGCCCAAGGTACAACAAGTCTTCTCAGCAATACAGTTTATGCAATAAGTGATGCTACTAGTCAATTCAGCAGAGCTGCACACAAGGTCCTCGTTTTTCTAGATAGACTTGGAGGCATATTCATCTTATTCAGAGCTCAGTTTTATTTTTTTTATTCACCAATTCGACATTATCTCAACTTGCAGGGTATAGTAGCATTTACCTTTGACGACCAAACAGCGACAATGATCGAAAGGCAACAGAAAGGAATGTCTTCACATAGTAAAGGAGTGATAAATGAGTTCCTAGAGGTGCTCTATTTGTTCATTTGTGTGACCACATTATTAAAAATTGTTAATTATGTTTACCTTCCCTATGAAGCCCTTTCCCTTTATATTAAAGGCCAATTTCACTTCACATAACTGGATTGGGTTGTGTAGAAATTCAAACGAAGATGTTTTCAAGCATATTCTGAATATTCCAAGACCTTTGGGTTGTGTTTAGGTTGGGGAATGTGAAATTGATGGATTTCAAATCCATCTAAATCCCTCTAAAGTTCATTCAAAATGAAATTAATAAATTTCAAATCCATATCCATCCAAATAACCACTAATGGATTTGCTAATGTGATTTCTAATCTATCCACAAATCCTTCATTCCAAACGCAATCTTACAGTATTCCTTCTTGCTTCATTCCTATGTTCTCATTTTGCATAGGGACTCACTGGTGTGCTCCAATCACCAATCAAAGGGGCTGAAAAACATGGCCTGCCTGGCGTACTTTCAGGTACTGCTGCTCGAAAAAGTTGTGTATTATGTATTAAGGCAAATTGCCTAACTACACATGAGGTTTGGCATATTTACAATATTATGTATTGGAATTACATACACTCAACTGGGCGAAATATGGAACAAATACAGATGTCATGAGTGTTTTTCATAAATTTTGAAAGACGACTGGATTTTCTTGCAATTAACCAATACCTTAGGGGTAATTTCTGTAATTATATTAAAGGTACCATGTCCGTATCAACTCATTGTTTTCCTGCAGGTATTGCTGTGGGTGTTACCGGGCTTGTGGCAAGACCGGCTGCCAGTATACTAGAGGTCACTGGAAAAACTGCACAGAGTATCAGAAACCGGAGTAGGATCCATCAGATGGGTTACCGGTGTTTTAGGGTTCGTTTACCAAGGCCTTTGAGTGCAGAATTTCCCCTCAAACCCTATTCTTGGGATGAATCAGTTGGAACGTACATGCTCGCTCAAACCGATAGGGACGAGACATTAGTCATGTGCAAAGCACTCAAACAAGGTGGTCAGTATGTGTTGATCACTGCAAGTCTTATCTTGATTGTTAGTTGCCCCAGTTTGGCTGGCTTTGATAAGCCCGATTTTGACGGGGTTCCAGCCGATCTAAAGTGGGAGATTCAATCTGAGATTGGATTGGATAGTGTGATTCTTGCTGATCATGATAGTGAGGTGGTGCATATTGTGGGAAGTGGTTCGGATACATCATCTTTTAGACAGCAGCAGAAGAGAGGAAATGAGAAGGGGAAGGTGTGGAGCAACTCCCATACTCCGCTGCCTTTTCTCCAGACCAACTTGGAATTCACAAGCCCAGAACAAGCAAATGAATTCTTGAGAGTTTTACAGGGCATGATCGAGAGTGGGAAAGAGCAAGGTTGGGGTTCTAAGTTTATTCTACACCAGAGCAATATCAGGTAAGGTCGACGATTCGGAATAGACCATCATAATCTGGATTTGATTGCAGTTATGATCGATGTTTGGCCCCAGTCTTCTCTTGCTTTCATTTTGTGTGTATATAAGACATTTCTGAGTGAACTGGGGTGGAAACCCAGAGTGTATACTTCACCCCGTTGATTTTCCTACCCAGAAATTAAATTTTGTTCAAATTTTGTAGATTATTTTTAGTTAAGCTTCTAAATGGAAGCATTCCAGTGGGAGTCTTGCTATGGAGGCACTCAGTTTTAGATAAATTAGTTTTAGGATGGTACTTATTTTCCATTTTCTAATTAATAAAATAATCTACTATGTAAAATTGAATCAATATTTCATTGGATTTAGCTGTGTTTATTTTTGTTCTTTTTCTAGTGGGGTACTGTAGAGAGCAATGGGGTTCAGAACTCCAAACCGCACCCGTACTAGGGTGAGTGCCACACTAAGCTATTTGTGGCAGGCATTTTCTCTAAATGGAATGTGAATTCATATTTGTGCTTGTTGGTAATACTGCAAATTCAAAACTGAAATGTTTTTCATTTTCACAAAATTCTAAAAATCAGTTTAAAACGGAAGTTGTTAGAATTTACAAACACTTAAAAAATAATTTTGCTTGAAAAAAAAAACTTAATATTAAATCCAAAAAAGAATTTGCAAACACCTCTATATATAGCCCCATGATCAGCACAAAAAATCTAGGATTCTTGTATCCACTGTAGAAGCTTCTTCCACCCTTCCTTTTCGTTCTGTCTACAACCCTTCCCTGCTTAAGCTAGAATACTTAATTTGATAGTGTATTTGATTTAATAGAAAATGAAAATGAAATAGTTAACTGCAATATTTGTCTTTATTAATTTAATAGAAAATGAAGATGAAGCTCTATTCACATTTCATTCTTTTCATTTTTCATCTTCCTGGAGATTGTATGTTATTATTTCATTGTTTTTCCCTTATTTCTCTTTTGTAGAATTCAACACTTCATTTAATAGAATGCAAACTTCTCTTGTTTAATTTATCAGCTCTAGTTCCTATATTTTATTAACGATACTTCCTCCATCAATAAAAATGTTATTTTTAAAAATTGCAACTATTTGTTTTTAATAAATTAGATTAAAGTATAATATTTTAAAAATTATCAAATTTTATTTATACAAAAAAATATTATTCATTGATTTAACTTATTCAATCATTTATACAAATTTTTTGTTTATTAATTTAACTTATTCAATTATATATAATTAATTTATATAATAAAAAAATTAGTTTTTTTTTTTTTTCCTTTGACTAAGAACATAAAATCTTGAATTTCTGGATGTTTTTTTCCAGACGAGAAATATATTTGATAACCCTTTTTTTGTTAGGACAAAGGGAGTATGTTGTATTATGAAGGAATTATTTGCATATAAAACTGCGAAAAATATTGTGGTTCGACCCACCAAACTCGGTATTTGACCATTTGAATCTAAAAGAGCATTTTCAAGCAATATAAGAATATTTACCAACTGAATAACAAGACTACACACTTCTTAATTCTCATATTTATAAGTAAATTTACAGTGACAGGTATGTCTGTTTCCTCATGCCTGAAAAATGTGTGTTCTTTCTTCATGTTCTTTGGCCCTCCTTCTGTACATTCCCTTGATTCAGCGAGCGCCATTGATCCTTTGACATCATCTAATTTAAGACGCAGGTCATTTCCACTCTTAAAAACTGCATGACAAGGGAATCACTTTTCAGAGAAGAAGAATATTAGTAAGTAAACAGGAAATGCAGGAAACCCAGAAAATACAAAAATCCAGTGTACGATGGCTGTATGTATCAATGCCATTCAACTATAAAAATGTATTTCGCATCTAACAAGAGACTTGCAAAAAGTACTTGGGGAAAAACGAAGGAAATGAAAAGAAAAGAAACACTGATTAATTTTTTCTAATTAAATGAATACAAGGACTGGGGAAAACAAAAGTTACAATTTATCTTGCATGTAGAAAATTGACCAAATCCAGTAGCCATAGCAGAAATGAGAGTTTGATTCTATACATAAATTTCCGCTAGTTCTGATTTGAATTTGGCAAAATCTAAAGATTCAACCACAAATCTTGAAGGAAAAGGAATTAATGGACAGAACTCACAGAAGCATAAAATCATTCAAAAGAAAGCAAAAAAGTCCACATTTGTAGATTAGGTGAAAGTCCAAAGCAAGCATAGAAAATTGCTTCAATCACAATTCAACATTTCAATTTCAGAAATACGACTTGGACTACTTGCCTGATTGTTTTCAATAACATCTGCTGCCATCCAATTATGGTGGTTAGCATGTGAGATAACTGTGCGGCAGTGAACCAGAGTACTAGGCATTGTTCCTTTTTCTTCACTGATGTGATCTATATGCAAAAGGAGAACACATATCAGTAACGCATGGGAATATATCAAAATTGCAGCTTTAATCGCAATCATATTTTCTAAAAGATGAATGTTGTCACTAACCAAAGCATTATATACACCACTGAAAGAGTACTGTTCCAGTTATTCAATGCCGAAGTACAATGGCATTGTATCTCAAAAACATATTCCTGAAACCCTTTTCATCTCTCACAGCATGTAAATGTTCAGACAAAAGTCTTCACCCTCTCCAACTGCACATAAACACAAGACAAGACAGTGAATACGGATGAACATGCGACATCTTCTTAGGAAAAATTAAAGTAAAGTATTTAGTAATACTTCTGCTACTTTCATTAACAGATGAGGTAAATAAACAATCAACAAATAAAAAACTGCACAAGTCGTGGTCAATAAGATTGCAAATGAAAAGCATATACCCTGCGGAAAATAATTCATCTTATATGCAAATGTTCAATGCCCATGGCCAGTTCCCACAGATAATCAAATAATTATAAATAGGATAGATTTTGATTTATAAATCAGTTATAAATCATTACAATTCAATTAGTGGGTTTGGAGGGAGAGTTGAAATTGGAAGCACACCATTCAGTGCTTACCATTCACTGCAATCTGGAAGTTCAGGAATATGAGGGCAGCCAAAGATTACAGCTCGTCAACTTCACATGCTTCAATATAGAATGGTTGATCAATGCATCAGAATAATCAGAAATTTATCCCAGCTCAGGTTCGTATGTTTTGTTTGGCAGCTCACTTTTAACAGGAACTAAACCTCTTTCCATCATTTCATTCAGTAAGCCATCAGCTTCTTCAGAGTTGCCAACTTCCTGGTAGTTGCGTATCAGACAACCATAAACAATTTCATCAGGCTGAACTCCTTTTCCTATCATCTCACAAAGCATATCCCTTGCTTGCTGAAATTGACCACATCTTGAGAGTCCATTAATTAAACACGTGTAGGCATGAAGATCGAGCTCCAAACCATTTTCAGTCATTCTCTTTGCCAGATCCAAGGCTTCTTGAATATTTCCCTCCTTTATGGTTCCATCAATCAAAGATGTAAAAGCAATTTTATCTGGAATCAAGCCCGATTCAGGCATTTCCAGAAAGAGCGTTCTAGCATCCTCAGTACGTTCGTTCTTACAAAGACCTTGAATTAGTGATGTGTAAACAACAACATTTGGTTGCAAACCAGAACTTCTCATATAATTAAAATGATCAATTGCCTCCTGGACACATCCTAGTTTGCATAAACCATTAATTATTGACGAATAGGTCACAATTGATGGAGATGTACCCTTTTCCTGCATTTCATTAAGCATATTTCGTGCCTCTGTGCTTTTCCCTGACTTGAAATAGGAATCAATTAGCATTGTGTATATCACTTCACTAACCTCTATATTTTTCTCCTTCATTTCATCCAACAATGTATTCACATCTTTGAACCTACCCAGGTTGCAGAGTCCCCAAGCTATAGTTCCATACAGAATTACATCAGGTTTCATGTTATTCACTTTCATTTTTTCAAGAATTCTCATAGCATCATCAACCTTATTGGCTTTAAGGTACCCTTGCACCATAGCTGTGTACATTTTCTCATTAGGTACAACCCCATCTTTCAACATAGCCATATAAACTTCTTCAGCTTCCTTTATCTTCCCTTGTTCACACAAGCCATCAAGCAGTGCTGTGTAGGTCACAATATTCAACTTCATAGCAGCTTCCACCATCTCTTTTACAAACTTAAGGGCATCATCAATATTTCCCATCTTAAAGTTAGCATCAATTAATGAAGTATAAGTAAATTCATTAGGAATCAGACCAACTCGTCTCATATCTATGAAAAACTTAATAGCCTGCCACAACATTCCTTCTTTACAAAAAGCATCAATGAATGTGCTATAAGTTACAACATTAGGTTTAATACATCTTTCCCTCATTTCCCTAAGAAAGCTAAACGCCAGTGGCAATTTCTCGTATTTACAAAAGCAATTAATTAATGTGTTGTATGTAAATATATCAGGAGAACAGCCTGCTTTTTTCATCTCCTCATATATACAAACTGCTTCACCTAATTCCCCAAGCTTTCCATAGGCATCTATAAGTGAATTGTAAGTGACTACATCAGGTGAGACGCCCATGTCCTTCATTTCTGTAAACAAGCTTCTTGCAGCTCTCATGTCTCTTCCTTTACACAAAAAACCAATCATTATGTTATAAGTAAAAACTGTAGGAGCTATTCCAGCCCCAATCATATCATCGAAGAACTTCTTCACCGACCCTCCATCTCCTACCTTTGAAAACTTATGTAATAGAATATTGCAAGACCATGCTTTGGGAAGAACTCTAAAGCTTTTCATCCTCAAGAAACACGCCCTAGCTTCCTCTAGCATTTCCAACTCAACCAAAACACTGAATAATACATCATACACCCCATATCCAGGGACACAAACATTCCTCGTCAACCACAAAACATCCACTATAGTAGAAGAATTAAACGGTTTGGCATCAATTTTACTGCTTTTATGTAAAGTAACTAATGTTCTAAGAACATTGTGTGCGTCCTTGTACATCCTCGAACAGAACAAAATGTAAGTAATGACACAGTAATTCTCTGTTGTGTGCCGAAACCCATTAAGCGATTCAGCCCACTTGAACAGTTTCAAAGCTAATAAAGGGTCTTGTTTTAGTTCAGTCAACATTCTGGAAACCCAAACAGGAGCTAATGCCGAATCGACGAATCCCGCTAGCCAAAACTCATCCCATCTATCTTCTCTGACAATTTTCCTTATTGTTTCTCGATTAAAATTTGCATCAAAATTGCTTAAAGTCGAAAATGAGCATCGAGAACAGAAAAAATCATTGGCCCAGGTTAATATATTTCCAGAAAACAAATAACACGAAGAATTAAAGAGCAATGAGCTTACAGAATGACAATGAAAGGTTTTGAGCCTGCGCAGGAAAACTAACATGGCTAGTGCAAAACCCAAGAAACAGGAAAATAGGTCAGACATGGGCTCCGTTTGAAATCGGACTTTGAACAATCATTGCAATCATAAACACCCACTGCGAGAATACTCCTGCAGGAAGAGGGTTTATGGAATGCGGTCAGTAGGGTTTTGGCAGTGAGGTCTGCAGAAAGAAAACCATTTTTCGTTTTTTCATAATTTAAATTGTGTAGGTTCTCAACTCTGTCGGGTCCGGTCCGAAACTATTTGAATTATCCGAAGGGTTGAAGGATCATTCGATTGAAAAAAAAAAAAAAAAAAAGTTATTGGGCCGACAAATTCTGACGGGCTAGGCCCAACAGTGATAATATCTCATCTAAGTATTAGAATATCAAGAAAAAAATAATAATAATAAATATTAATATAATAAAATATCTTCATATTAATTACTTTAGGGCCAGAAAAAATATACTAATTAAAAAATATACATATACCTTTGTTAAATGAACCAAATTTCATTGTTATAGTCATAAATTTGATAATGTAAATACTATTGTGTCTTGATCAAATATATTATGATGAGAGAAATAATTAAAATTTCTTAATTAACAAAATCTAACAAAATCAAAATATATTATATTTACTTTATACATTAATAATTGGTATTTGTGATATGCATAAAGTTATTATCCCTAAATTCAGTTATATTTTGATATTGCATTCTAAAGATAAATAGATGTTGCTTGGGTCGAATATATTATATGATATATTTATAAGTTATTTTTAACTTATATTTATTATGAAAAATGCTCATAAATACACATCATTATATGTCTAAACATGAATGTAATAGTTTGAAGCCACCAAGCCATAAAATAATTGAACATATATTTGTAGTTTCAACACTATTTCAATATATTTTAAACCACGACCGTCTCTTGGCCCGTAGATCCTAACACAAGATTAAAATTCTAGTTCTTCCAAAGTGTATCTCACTGATGGCTCGAGCCCCCAGAAGGGGCCTTCTCTGCCTTCTACCTAAGCTGCATTAGAAAATTTGCCAAAATGCACTGTGAACACATTCGAACGGACAATACCAGCAATCATCTCATGTGATATATGATTTGTAATATATTTAAAAAATATTAATAACATGATATTTTTGTAAATTTATATTTAAAAATATTTGGATATTTTCTTGTTATATTTGTCAAGAACATGTAAAAAAGTTTTGTATCACCAAATCAAAGATTGTGAAATATTTGTTATATTATACGTTAATATAGATTAAAAATATGTGTGCTTTAAGATATTATCGAAAATAATTGAAAAAATGTTACAAAGAGAAATTTATATTCTAGAAAATAAATTTTAGCCGGATTTTATTGTTTATAGATTATCTTGTTATTATATTAAAATTTTATACCAATTATAATATGTGGGTGTTGTATTTTAAGCTGCACTTAACAATTCAATATTAATATATAGGTGTCGTATATGGTGTCATAATTTAATATGAAATTAGACCCGAATAAAATGAAAAACATGTGTTTGAATCTCACAGTCACCCATTTTAAAACATGATAATTTAAATATTTTTAGTCGGTCACTTGTCCACGAAAGATATTAATTGACCTTTTTCACATTCACTTGATGAAAATTAAAGACGACAATTTTACCCACTAATTGAATTAACAAACGAGTAAACAGGTAATTCGATCACGTATTACTCGAACCTAATATATTAATGATTGAATAGGGTAAGGTGCAAATATCGAATATTATCCAATTATTCAATCTAATTACCCAACCTGTCCCCCCAAATATACACTATTATATATATTATAACATAAATATCGACATATACTACTATTTACATATTATATATTATATTAAAATATATTAGCTTATCCATTAATATTATTCAAATTCAATATGAATTAAATGGAGTATGGTATAAAATGCAGGTTCGTATTCTATCTGATCTATTTACATTTTTAAAATAATTTTAATTTTTAAATAAAATAGGTACCTAATAGTATTGAGTTCAAGAATTCTTGGAGGAATTGAATTGTCGTGTGTTAAATGTACGGTCGGTACGTTCATTTTCCACTATGTATTGATTACCAATAGTTGGGAGTGATGACGTCATTTGCTTATTGGGATTCCCAATGGATGAATTCCAATACTTGCTACTTGCCACAACGCCACTATATATCCACTTTCTTTTTTTTCACTTTATTTTATTATATTTTATTGGAGTACACAATTTATTATTCTACTTTGTTGTAGATAAATGGTGAAAAAAAATATATATCTTTTGTGGTTAAAGATTTATAAATTAAAAATAAGAAAATTGTAGTTTTTTTTTTATAAATTAATTCTCATTATGATTATAACTTTTTAATATAATATATTTTTGGATCTCAATTTAGGGTTTTTAGGCTTGATAAAAACTCGATTAGTTAATAATTTTTTATCGGTGCCAACATTATTAATTTAAAGATATTTTACTGTAGAGGAGTTATTGAAACTTAAGGGTGAATATCTTCTATATTCATATAATCGAATATATTTTACTATAGGTGTTTAGACACTGAATTTAAGAATGATTCAACGTAAATGAAATCATTTAATGTAAAATAATTCCTAAAACCATGATTTGGTTCCTCAACTTTGATAATATTTAAATAAAAGTACGCCTTACAATATATTAAATTACAAAGTCTCATTCATATTTTCATTCTCATTCTTGTGCCGATTCCCATGGAATAACAAAAAAATATCGTCATCATTGAACTAGACTTAAGGTTTAAAAAGAATAAAAAATTTGAAACCATCTAATCTAATCAAAAAAAAAAAGTATTATATTTTAAAAATATAAATATTTATGAAAAATGCTATTAGTGTTTGGTTATTTTTAACAAATTTATTAGGACTACTTATACTATAAATAAACTCATATATATTTGACTTCAAAATTAGATTATTTTAATTTGACTTCCATTGAATTTATATATTTCAATTATAACTCAAAATTAGTTTCACTTTCATCAATTTATATATACTAGATAGTCCCTCTATGCAATAAACAAAAAAGAAGAATATTTTATTATATTGATAAATTATATAACTATAAATATTATTTAATTTAAAATATATTTTGTCATATTAAACTGTATTTTTTAAAGTAATCCTTGTCAATTAATAACATGTAAGCGTGTTGAAGTGAATTTTGATGGCAAAACGATGGTTAAAATTGTAAAAATAATTTGTTTCTCTCCCAAGTTGTGGATTTGAATATTTTCTTGCTTTCTATGGATATATTTGGTGCAAACAAGCGGTTGTGTTGTCGTCAATAATGCAAAAGACAAAAGGTCGTGTATTTTAGGACCTATCACCTAGGCTGACTAAGCACTAAATAAGCAACAATGTCTTTCTTTTTATTGGAATATTATGTACAAGTATTAACCCAAAAATTTATGAAATTATTTAAAAAATTATAAAAAAATATATGTTTGGCCCGCCTAGACACAAAATTACATATGATGGTACCGTTTTTCAAAAAATTGAACCAGCATGGCACGTCGTTACCATCATATTGGTTTTTAAAAAAAAAAAGTCTATTTTCTTAAAGTACAAATAATATTTTTCGTTTTCAATTTTTAACATATTATATCTAATTAATAATCTATTAACAATAATTAATTTCACACTCATATTGCATATATTAAAATGATATTAGATTAGAAAATACAATTGTTTATTTGTTTATTGTTTGGATGAAATTTGATTATTTATTAGGTGTTGGACTATTTATATTGAGTTTGATCTTTTTGTAAAATTTAGTTCATATGATTATTAATAATTGAATTTTTCAATATATGATTAGTCAAATTATTTTATTTGATTTTAAATTTTAAATTTAATTTTATTCAAGAAACATGAATAATTATAAAAACTAATCAATTAATTGTTTTAATAAAATTAGAATTAATTAAATAATAAAAAAACTAATTTATAATAAAATTATTCAATTTGTTTCTAATAACTTATGTGTTATTTAGATATCTGTGTTGATTTAAATATTTCAATTAATGAAAGTACATATAGATAAAAATGATTAGATATCAATTATAGATATATTCAAGCTTCATACGAGAAATAATAAATATTATTTCTTATTTTATTTAATTTTTATCTTAATTTTATTTTATAAAATAATTCGTTTATAAAAAAAATATTTAATTTGTATATCCCATTGTAGAAATACTAGAAAACTTGAAAGTACACAGAAACTGCACTGTTGAGCAACAGAAGAAAGATGGGAAATATCCATCTCCGCTTTACCATCTGAAATGATGAATAATGGCGTAGTTAAATTATACGTAATTATTACAGGCGAAAAGAGAAAAAGGCTCTCCCACTTATAAAAGCCAACAGCCATAGCAGCATCTTCTCCTCTCTGTACAAACCTCGACCCCCCTCCCCTTCTCTCTCTCACACACGCGCGCGGGCACAAACACAAACACAAGTTTGGAACCTGGAAGTACGCGTTTGCTTTCTCTTGCGGGGCTTTGGGAATTGTAATTGGAGCTGGAGCTGGAGCTGGAGCTGGAGCTGGGACTGCTGCACTTAGTAATGTGACCGATTGTGGAAACCCAACTATCTGGCGGCAGATGTTCTTCGGAAAATTAGAGGGCGGCCGTAATTATTGTATTGTCTGTAAGTCAAGCTATTTGAGAAACACATGGCGGGTGAGTTTAACCCGGGGTTTCATCAGCATCAACAGCATATCATACTGTACAAACCCGGTGGGTCGATGAGCAACAGCAGCAGTGGCTCAG
Organism: Caryopteris x clandonensis; assembly: GCA_028749325.2. Classification (NCBI taxonomy): domain Eukaryota; kingdom Viridiplantae; phylum Streptophyta; class Magnoliopsida; order Lamiales; family Lamiaceae; genus Caryopteris; species Caryopteris x clandonensis. The sequence goes on from JAPYKT020000004.1 coordinate 7,674,504, forward strand.
GTGGGTATGAGATGATTCCCATGGCTAATTTCTATAATAGCCCCGGGGGAAGCATGAATTTGAGCGCTACTGATGGTTCTGCTGGAGGGCTTCAGATTTTCTCATCTGCTGCGTTGCAGAATAATTCTGCTGGCCCTTCATCGTCGCTTTTGTTGGATTCGGTTCCAGGATTGAAGCACGATACAGGTCTGGCAGTAGAATGGTCCGTTGATGAACAGTATAAGTTGGAGGAAGGTCTGGCCAAGTAGGTACTCTCTTCCTAATTAGGGGAAATCAGTTGGTACCAGAATGTTCGTCTGCATTTTTACTGTGTATGACTTTCTTGCATGATAACGATAAGTATGGAGTTTGTATGTTGTACCCACATGTGGCAGTGCTTGTTCCTTGGTTCTGTTTTTTCTTAAGATACTGAGGTAGTTGATTCTTTGATGGAACTCTGTTAGAAGTCCTTGATAGAGGTTTTGATCATCATCTTCAAACTAGGATATAGGACCCCTGATGCATGCTCGATGTTCTTAGTTTCAAGTGATCGTTTTCACTGATCCATATTTTTTAAACCTACAACCGATATAGTCTGAGCTAACCTCCTCTATGGTGCAACAAGATGATGTTGGAGTAGAACTGTAGAATATAGAATAGCGAGATGCGTTCTTTTCCAGAGTGGATCATAATTTTGATTGTTCTCATGTTTTTTTGCGGTCTTTTTTCTAATATGTGTTCTCACCGTAGTAATAAGATACTCATATGTAATCATGAAATGTCATTTTGTTTGTCTACGAGGTAACTTTTGGTGTCCGAATGTTAACATTTTTTATGGGGGACAGAAGCTCCTTAACGGCTTGGATTGTTCTGAATCTATTTGGCATGCTTATCTATTTTAGAAGACATGCAGATTACATTTTGTGCATCAGCTGCTCGTACTAAATATAGATTGAGCACTAATGCCTGTAATCAATTTTTTTGTTTACTCCTAATAGCAGGATTTTTTTTCCTTCTAAAAAAATTGATTTACCCCTAAATGATCCCATTAAGAATGTCACAGACGTGAACAATCATTGCCAGTTTTCCTCACACTTCTAGCTGCTTGAATTCTACTCTGGTATCAATTGAACCTGCCTTCTATTTCATTGGAATCAAGTTTCATGCAGTTGCGTCCACAAAGTCCCTTCATTTTAGACTGATGATTTTCATCATGCTACTTGAGTTCGTTTAGTTTTTCAGACTTCTGTTATTTCTCATTGCACCAAACTTTTGTTTTAATATGTAGTGTGTTATAATCTGGGCAGTTGTCATATCTGAGGTTTGATATTTGTGTGTCTTATACCCGACCCTGATATCTGTTTGACTTCACCTCAATGTGTAGATATGCCAGTGAACCCAATATTATGCGGTACATTAAGATTGCTGCCTCACTCCAAGATAAAACTGTTCGTGATGTTGCTCTGCGGTGTAGATGGATGATGGTATGTTATGGTTTTTGTGGGGATTGCTACTTATCTGTTTTAACCTTTATTTTTTGACTTGTTATGCTCCTTTTCTTGTATGTGAGTAAGTTCTTATGTTGCATCGTTTTGAGGGTCTTTGCCTAAGGAGTAATGTTGTTCAACAGAGAAAGCGAAGGAAACAGGAGAGTCAAAGCTTGGGGAAGAAAGTAATAGAGCGGAAGGTAATTTTTCTTATTTTAGCTTGTCTATTACTTTTGGAGTTGTTTGTCTGTCGATTATGTTAACTATTTCTGAAGTTGTTTTCCTCTGAATCCAATTCACGCTGTAGTTCTAATCTTTCTCCTCTATTAGGAGTCTTTGAGTATTGGTGGCCTTATTATCCACACAATGCATTAGAACTTGAAGATGACCTTATTGGGCTTTAATTAATTATTTTGAATTTATTTGCTATAGGATCAGATTGAAGTCTTATTCCTTTTGCACACGCTCTGTTCACCACACCCCTCTCCCCCAATGCGGGAAAAACAGACATGCACACACGCTCACACAACAGCAAACAAAAGAAGGGAAAAGGAGAAGAGAGAAGAAGAAGACGAGTCAATATATGGAACCTATCCTACCTTGCACCTGTCTTTGGATAATCACCAGTTACACGATGCTTCTGGACTGGTTCACGTAATTTGCAGCCTCATAAATTACCATCCTGATGTCATCTTCCATCCTCATTCAATTTCATATCAACACTTAGCAGCCAAACTTTTTGGTCTCTATGAACAATTGTGGTGTTCAGCTGTTAGTGAAAAAGGTGATATCTTTGGCTGAGTTGTTTCTGGTGTTATGAGAAGGGGGATAATCATCTTTGGATCTGTTTTATTTTCCTATTAAATATTATGGAACAGTGGTAGTATGATATTCAGCTTGAGGGTGTGGAGGAAGTGGGATGGCCAATCGAGGTCGGTGTTGGGATTGGGAAGAGGGTGGCTATGGTAAATTAGCTAGAGTATCTTGGTGGATAACCACCCTTTACCTGAACTGGAAAACTGAAAAAAGAAAGGAGGTGGGGGTGGGGGAAGGAGAACCAGGTTGGTTATCTGGTATTTCCAGCTCTGGAAACAGTAACTGTAACTTCTGCTCTTGGTTGTAATACCGTGTTCAAGTGTCGTATACTTCTGAATTGCATTCTTCTAAGACACTTATTTTTGTCATGCCAAAAAGGCATCAGTAAAGTTGCTTCTGACTAATTGGTTGTGCCGCTAGATATCTCCTTATTCTTCTTCTTGTAGCTTATAACTTTTTCTCATATTAATTTTCTAATAATTCTTTACCTTTTTGTTTGAGCTAGTATGGTTACTCTTCATTTGCACTTCATGATTCATTATTTTACCTTATTTTGAAAAAAATAGCATTTTGAAGATTGTCCCTTTTCACAGGATAAACTGATGGACGCATCTTTGAAGAATAACATGTCTTCACCTTCACCGTTGAACGTGCCTGCATATTCTTTACCTACAAACCATCATAATCAGAATGATTACATGCTTCCAGGAGGTTTGTCTCATTTCATAATGGGATTGACCAAATCTCTTTCTCTTTCTGAGCAATGAAAGTCCATACGTGCGTCTTGAGAAGTCCTTTTGACATTATTAAATTATGTAGAGTCCTTTTTGACGTTGTTAAAATATGATTGGTGAAAACTCATTTTTGTTAACCTCCAAATGAAAGTGTGGTAAATGGATTTAAGAGCCACCAATTCTCACTTCTCTAGAATGGACTTCTAAGTATGCAACTTTTCCAAAGTCCATCCACTAGAAATTTACCAAAGATTAAAAAAATTGTAAATGGACTGTTAAGCTCAAAATCCATCTCAGGACTATTGCCAAACAAGCTCTATATTCTAATGTTGACTGACTTTTATGTATTACTGAGTTTGTGGATAATTGAGGACAACTATTTTGGGATTTACTTGTCCTTTGATTGTGCTTGCGTCTATGTTTGATTCCTGTGTAAATAACTTCAAAACTCTAGTCAAAATATTGGATATGAGGATAAGTGTTCTTTTGCCAGAAGGTCTTATTTCTCTTTATCTAGTTGTTTTATTAGTCTACATACACTGGCTAAAGACGAGTGCTGCTTTTTAAGTTGGCTGAGGTCTTTATAATTCAGTGCATTAATTATTTATTTACCTTGTATACTGAGAAATGTGCTTCTGGTTGTGAACTTGGAGTGCTAGATGCTTTTTTTCTCCACTTTTAAATTTGATTAAAAATGTTATTGACCTAATTCTCTATTTTGTTTCAGTACTTAGTTGCACAGCCAGACATCTTTTGGAAGAAAATAATCATGCTTTTGGTCAAATTTCTGCAAACCTTTCCACTCTCAAGGTAATGCTAGAAATCCTTTTGGATGAGGACTTGTTCCTTATCTCTTGCAAATTTGATTTAAGAAAGTTATATTTGAAATTATTGGCCATTGGTGTAGTATCATTGTAAAACTGTATTTAATTTATACAAACGAGGAATTTCGCTAATTTAAATGTAGAAAGTGATAATATTTCATTTCTTTTCTTCTAAGTGTACCACTTATCTTCGCTTTTTGCCTCAATAGGAGAACTTTTGAAAATTATGTTGAAGCATGAATCAAGGAAGTTATGAAAGAGTATAAGCTAGCAAGGGATTTCACTATGTGGGATACCCATCCTTTTGTTGTCAGATTTTGTGTGTTGGGGGTTGGGGTGGACGGTGGACCAGTGGAGGAGGAACTAGAAAGTGCCGGAACAAGTTTGAGAAAAAAAAGTTATATATATATATATATATAGATATATGTATATCAGAATAACCATAAACAATATTCCATGTCCTAAAACCTCCTTAACAAAAGTAATCCAAAATAACCTGATATCAGCCATTCATATGGAGTTAAATTTTCTGCTATCTTGGACCCAATGATATTGGTGTTGCTTGGTTGAACAATTAATCAAATACTAACTCATTAGTGGACTTACAATCATTATGTACTATTAAGATGTTTCTGCTGATTTGTACTGCTGTCATGTCCAATAGCATGAGTGACGATTGTCAAAATCTTACTAATTGTTTACTTTACTGTATGAAAATGGAGGTTGGAGCAATACCAGTGACGGATTTAGTATCGTTGGAACTCTATGTGCCTTTGAATGATGAATTCTCTCAACAATGCATGTGGTTTATTTAGATGAAGTTTTCTATGATGTTTAGTTCATTACTTTAACCCCCCAATATGGTTATCTTCATTATTTTCGAATTGGTTGCAAGGTAATATTATCTGATTACATTTACAAATATCTTAATTTACAACATGAAAAATAAACATAAGTCTTTTTTGAAAGTTTCAACTAGTTTTTATGAATTCTGTGGTTTACTTTATAGAAGTTTAAGTTAGCATATCCTCAAAATTTAAACAAAAATATCTGAATCCAAATCTGAATTATATATTGATACCGGTTTATGACAGCTTTTTCATAGCTCATATTATCTTTGTCTTGTAATTGAGATAGAAGACCTGGGAGAAGCTGCATGATGTACGACTTGCTCGCCGCTGTTTTAGGTTGGGCCCAGTACTTGAAATAGTAACTTTATGGAAAACAATGCAAATTTCTGTTACTATATGGTTAGTATCATGCACTGATAATATGATGTGATGAAAAGAAATTTGCTAGATCTGTGTATGTATAAGAAGAGAAATTGGAAAGATAGGGAAGAGACTAAGAAAGAGATGATAATACTTACCCTCTGAAGGCTGAAGAAAATCCACCCAAAACAATATCGGTTTTGTTTAAAATTAATGCTAAAATACGAACACTTTACAGGTATCCTAGTGCTTAAATGCTGAACAGGTACCCAGCAACTAATAATAAACAACTACAGACTCCAAATTTAACTCAAATAACAAATCATAATTAATGACTCTAGACATGAAATTCTGAAACTATAATATTTCAAACCCTTAGCCTAGAGCTCCTCTTAATGTATGTCTAACTATTTAATCATAAGTCTATAAATTAAATGCACTCTTGGCCGTAATATTTTGAGCTGCAACAAAAAGTGGCTCATTGTAATTCATTTTTCTTGAGTGTTCTGGTGTTAGCCAATGGCATTGAACTCAAGATGTATCTTTGCCCTAGGAGATGTTCCACAAGACTAGATATTATAATGTGATAGCACTGTTGCTGGTTTGCTAGGTTCACTACCCAACAATATTCTGATAAAGTAAATAGAAACTTTTGGCGTTCCTTTTAGCTTGTGTTTTGTGTATGAAATATCACTAACTTGATAGATTTCTTCTGTACTGAGCATTTGATTTTCTTTTGTATTTGTTTTTCTAGTTAATGCTTGACATTTGGCCACTCCTAATCTTGACATCCGTGTATCAGTTGCAGGAAAACATTGATCTCTTTTGTCATACAAGGAACAACTTAACTACAGTTTTGAATGAGTATGTTGCTCTTCTTGGTCTTTCAAATGTGATTTAATTTTATGTTATTTACTATTAGCTTTCCCCCCATTTTATGTCTGCAGCATGCAAAACACGCCTGGGATTATGGGTCAAATGCCACCTCTTCCTGTTCTCTTAAATGAGGAACTTGCCAGTAGTATTTTTCCACATTCATCTCAGGTATGGCATTCTGTCTCCCTTGATTGTTTTCACTAGCCGCAGTTTGTGAGCATGCTCCTTTATTCGATATATCAAGTTGCTATCTTTGCTGTAGCTTCGCGTGAAGTCTCTTATTTCATACGCTGGAGCATAATCTCGCTGCATTGCACTTTATGCACACTTCAAATGTTTGGCATTAAATTTGCAACAGAAGATAACTTCACATGGGATGATCCATTTTTTAGTTTTTATAAGAACTCTTAGTGGATGCAGTGAGTTTCTTTATTCGGCCAAGTAATAAACAGTTCTGTGGGGTTTATGTTTAGGGGCAAGAAAGTTTGTTTCTTGCACTTTGTTGCATATGATGGTTGTGATTTATGTTGGCTGTTTGGTCTCCTTTTAGTTTCGTTATTCAATCCGACACTGTATTAAAATTAGATGTCTTCTTGTCTGACTTGTGAACTAATTTTAGCATCCAAGTACAATTTGCATGTGGTTCTAACGCAGATACTGATGGTTAACATGATTGTATATATATACTTTTTTGTTGCAAATTTGTGAAGAAATTCTAAAAAAAAAAATCTGATCAAATGAAATAGTGCAAAGAAGACTTTTGATGGGATGGTAGCCTGCAGCATTATCTGAATGCTATTCGGCCTAATTTCTGCACAGGAAGATTACCTCAATTAACTAGAAACTACAGCTAATGAGTATTTTTTCCTTCATAAAAAACTACCAAATGCCATATTTGACAATATAATCCTAGAGAAGTGCCCCTGCATTAATAGAGTAGCCCGTATCTTTTTTCTGAACCACAATTTGCAACAAATTAAATTTCAAGGGTTTTGCTCATGGATCTCTTTGGACGAAATGTCTTTCGTAAATCATAAAAATACAAAATCCTTTACAAGCAATTCCTTCTCGGATGCATGTGGGGTTAATCAACTGTTGAATTCCTTATCTCCATTGATGATCAATATCTATATAAACTACCATAGGAAACTATAGTCCTATTCCATGGATAAAGAGGACTGTCCAGAAAACATTTGTTGAATTTTTATGATAAATTGGTTAGGAGTATACTTCTCGACCCACTGTACATTCAAGACTCGTGTTGAGCACATTATCTCGATTTTTTTTTGTCTTCAGGAGTACCAGACTTTGGACGGCTTAGTCTCTTCTGGCTTCTTGTTAAAATTTGATTGGCTCATATTTGTCATATGCAGCAAATGATTGAGATGATGATATACGGTCTCAATTGGCAGACAATTTCAGTTTATACAAACTTCACAGAATATCATATCTAGCTGCAGTCCTAGAAACCATTAGTTGAAGTTTGCCATCAGAGTGTGAAATAAATATTTAAACCAAGTTCACTGCAAAAATTTGCTCATCTTTAACCATGTTAAACAATTTTTTCTCCTATTTCGTAATTCATTGCATTGATCTCTCTCTCTCTCTCTCTCTCTCTCTCTCTCTCTCCAGCCCATGGTGTTTGGTGCTTCAAGTGTGACACCAATGAAGCAGGAACCGGAGTGCTGATAAATGTTATTTTTAACCTTGGTCAGACAAGTCTTCTCTGTAAGTATGGAAAGTCTGCTGTAAATGTGCAAGAAGCTGGCAGGTTGTTCCAGCTTTAGTGTATGTCTCCATAACCCACGATACAAATAGTCTGGCATTATTAAACGTTTTCAAGAGATGTCGATTTTTTGGAAGCTGTGATTGTTTACTGGAGCAGGAACAAAAACAATAACTGATGATAATAATGTGCCCATCTTGTGTTTGAAAATAGAGATCAATGACACGATGCCCTACTGAAAGGCTAAAATTGTGAGCTACCACCTTCTGTATGTAAATTTGCAGAATAGAAAAATCTAGTATGAGTGGATACTTTTAGTTCTATGGCGTACGTTGTTTGCTTTGTTTGTTTGATTGTGTGTGTGTGTGTGTGTTAGTAATGTCTTTTAGGTCCGGTCGAGGTGGGTTTTGGGCTCGTTCTGTGCTGACTTGTATTTATTGAACTTGCTCCTAGTCCGTTTTGTATATTTATATATACTAGTATTTACGAATATATTATTATAATATAATATAATTAAATTTCATAAATATATATAATTATGTTCAATAATTTATATATGTAGCATGATTATAATAAGAATATATATATATATAAATATGTGAACGTTAATGAATTTTATTTGTAAAATACAATTATCAAATTATTAAATATATAGTATTTTTATTTTGAAATCAAAAAAATTGAATAAAATTTGGTATATTATTTTGAATATTTTTTATTTATTATATATAACATTAAATTTGTCATAAATTTATAATTGATTTGTAAAATTAAATAATTATAAAGGTATACAAATCCTTTTATTAGTTTTGATAAAATTAATAACATTACTAATATTAACAAATAAAAATATAAAAAATTAAAATGAATGATTAATGGTTAACAATATAGCAGTATTTCTTAAAAATCTCTCTGATGATAATAAACAATAAGCTTATTATTATATAAAAAAGGTGAGAGTTTTAAGATAATTTGATCCTTTTATCTTTTATTAGAAAATTATTGAATTTTATTTGAAATTCACTTACCACAATAGTTGTATCCATTACAAATACAACTCATCAAAATATTAATATAAAAAAATATTTTTTTCTTCAAATAATCAAAATATATTTAATTGATTAAGTTTATACTTCACAACATAAGTTCAGTGAGACATTTATTTATTCCAAAGTTAAATATTATAACTTAAAATACAACTGAAATATATGAAAAAAAGATAACATTTAGAATTATTTAAGGGTGGTGCTTTCCACACCACCCAAATTACTTTTCACACTACATCCAGTTTTTTTTACAAAAAGGGACATTAGCAAAATTACCAATATAACCTTCAAAATTAAAAAACAAATTTTGATCTCTTCCACCTTCAAACCCTTCTCTTCCCCCTTCTATTCCTCTTCTCTTTCAAACCCTAAAAATTTCAAATCAAAAATTTGATTTATTCACCATATTTTTTTCTTATATTCATGGACAATCAACAATTATATGTAAATTCGGTAAGTTTTTCAAATGTTTTATTGTACTACTACGGCATTATACATTAAAATTCTGTCAACACAAATCGGGGCCGCGTAGCAGAAATTTCGGAAGTGTTCGGCCTGTATCAGCCGAACGTAAGCAGAAACGTTCGGCCGATACAGCCGAACACTTGAAGTAACGTTCGGCGTCATATGACCGAACACGTTACTCTGTGTTCGGCTACTTAAGGCCGAACATTTCGTGTTGTGTTTGGCTACCTAAGGCCGAACAAGGTTTGTTTTGTTCGGCTATCTTAGGCCGAACGCATGTTCGGCTGTTCCAGGCCGAACACGAATTGTCTTGTACTTTTTTTGGTTGTTTTCTGATTCATTTAATGTTATTTTCAGAAGACATCAAGAACAAGTGCTTTAATTTCAGATAACAACGAGGTGGTTGTTGATTATCAAGATGTGTTTAATACAATGGATTTGTTCGAATCACGAGAAAATTTGATTTCTTGGGTCCGTGAAAAGGCTATCCCATTAGGCATGGTAGTGGTTGTGATGAGGTCAGAAATTGGAGATGAATGCAGACGACCTCGTTTGTGCTATGTTTAGTTTCACTCGACGAGAAAAACAAAAGATAATTTTGAAGTATAAAAAAATTTGTGTTTTTTTCCTTTTCTTTGCCGTCCTAATCAATGATAATTGTATGATATCCAGGTGGTTCGACGTGCATGTAATGTTCTTACCACAAACAAGGATATTGAATTTTTTGAAGATATTCCACCTATCTTTCGGCCATATGTTTGTGGGACTAAGAATGTTAGAGGAGACGGACATTGTGGATTTCGTGCAATTGCTGAGTTAATGAACTATGGGGAAGATTCGTGGTCTAGAGTTCATTGTGACTTGATCCATGAATTACAATATTTTGGAGAAATGTATGCACCCATATTCAAAGAACATGGACGTGTTGGGGAAGTTGAAGATGCATTACATTGTTTTGAGGAGAGAGCCTATAGACGACACTGGCTAGATATCCCTGATATGGGACACATGATTGCAACTGTCTACAACATAGCACTTGTCGTGCTAACACCCATTGCAAACTATACTTTCCTTCCCCTGAGGACTGCAAACCCAGAAGATCCGAAACTTATTTGCATAGCTTTGGTAGATCAAAACACGCATTTTTGCGGGGTAAAATTCTTTTCTTATTATTACATTTTTTTATGATTTACAATTTTTCTTATACGTGCATTGTGGCAGGTCTCATTAAGCACTGGATGCCCATTGCCTCTTGTTCTGCAAGTATGGCATGAACATCGTAGTGCATGTGCTGCTGGATGGGAGATATTCTACAAAAGACGATTTCAAATGTATAATGCTATTTGTTTAGGAAATGACTGACATGTACTTTTTTTGTTTTTTTTAAGTGTTGAATATTATTTATTTATAATATGACATCTTATATAGATCGTAAATTTGCAAAGTTATGATGAAATATGCCCGAAAAATCGCAAATCATGCGCACATGAAATTATTGAAATCGCAAACTTAAACATTGTTATTATGCCCGAAAAAAACAGAGCGTACAAAAACCATAAAAAATGAAGTGTCAGGGCGTTCGGCTAGTGTTGGCCGAACTCAATGAAATATGTTCGGCCTGTCCTAGCCGAACACAGTGTGATGTGTTCGGCCAGTGGTGGCCGAACGTGTTGTGTTATGTTCGGCCAACACTGGCCGAACGCCCTGATACTTCATTTTTTATGTTTTTTTGTACGTTCTGTTTTTTTTCACCATTCTGTTTTTTCACCGTTCGGCCTGTCCCAGCCGAACACAGTGTGATGTGTTCGGCCAGTGGTGGCCGAACGTGTTGTGTTATGTTCGGCCAACACTGGCCGAACGCCCTGACACTTCATTTTTTATGTTTTTTTGTACATTCTGTTTTTTTCACCGTTCTGTTTTTTTCGTGCTGTTTTTTTGTACGTTCTGTTTTTTTTAATGGCCAAACAATTTTGTTTATTCAAGGCACAACTGAATATTGAGCAAACATTAAATTGATAATTTAAAAAAATATTGGACACTGAATAAAGTCGATCTTTCATCTAATGTCTAACATTCAAATCTAGAAAAGTTTAATGTCATACATATATATTATAATCACTACTCATCGAATTCATTCCCATCATCCAACGTGAGACCGTGGAGTACTCTTGCAGCTTGCTCAACTCTAGGCATCACGTAATCAAGCGATAACTGCGGATCCTGGGTTGTCCACATGCGAACTAGTGGGTCAAGAATGTTCCGAGCGTCAACGTTCGAGCCCACAATTGACTAGGGTTCGCATCAATCGAAAAATGACGTGCTGCAGATGTACGATCGGGGTTTTGGACCTGTGGATGGGAAAATGTACGGTACCAATCCATATACTCTGGTACAGTCTCCCATATTGGCTGAGCAAGTCTCCCTCGTCGTTGCATGGACAAAACATGGCTGTCCCAGGACAGAAACATGGATCCGAGCACCCCCCATGCAAGTACATACTGACCAGGATTTTTTCCTCTTCTTGCATAGTCTGGATCCAATGGAGGCAACGGTATATGCTGGACATGGCCAAACTGCCTCAACACACGATCGGGGTAGTATGGTTCGACAATGTCCAGAGCCCTTATGCACCCATGATAAAACGTCACTTCAGGACGTTCAAATCGATCACGTACTTGCTGGTAAGGATCCCAGTTTACCTACGTATTGAATTGTTCAAGTTATATATTTGAAAGATACATATATTTGTGAAAAAAAAAATTAAAAAGACACTTACTTCGTGAGGTCGAAGTGAATCCAACCACTCCCTAAACGCCTGCAAGCCCAAAGTGTTGGGTCCACCTTGTCCATGCTGTGACCATCTCATAGCTAGTGGAAATCTGGGATCGTACTCAACATTGAATTGAGGTCGTGGGCTCGTCGGAAAGTGTTCGTAAATCCATGCCTACATATATACAAATATAATGGTACAACATATTAAAAATTGTAACATAACGTAAAAATAAATAATTTTCAAAGAATGACGTACCTCCAATAATGTCAGATATCCAACAATTTGCTTTACTCCCGCTCTTGATGCAGATCCTAACTGCCTGTAAAGATAGGCAAGGGCAACAACACCCCTTGCATATTCCCGGACCACACTTGTGTCTTCTAGTAGCTTCAGATAGCCAGCTGCGATCCGAGTACCACTTTTGTCGGAAAATATCGTACACCCAAGAATATATAATATATATGCTCGAGCTGCCTTTTCTGCAACTGGTCTCTGAGAAATCTGACAGCTGTCCAAGAATGTGCTACGAAGCTACTCTAGCTTCACTGATTGCCCTCTCTTGTCATTAAGTGCCAATATGACATCCTCAACTGACACACCCAACAATCGATGAATCAGTGCAGGCGAGAATTCTGAAGGATCGTCTTCCACATGCATTGGCTGCCCCACCACTGGAAGACCTAGTAAACACGACACATCATCTAATGTGACCGTCATCTCATCAAATGGTAAATGAAAAATGTTGGTCTCCGGCTGCCAACGTTCGACGAATGCAGAAATCAAGTTTCTGTTGGAAGCTCTATATGATATTTTGCTCAACTTGTGAAGCCCGGACCGTTTCACATACGACCTCCAAACTCGGGTCGTCTCATCCTCCGGATACACCCATCTTAGAAGCTTCGAAGTGTGACAAAGGCATTTTAAAATGTCTCTCTCATTGCCATTCCAAACGTCGGCAGCTACATGTGTTCTGAAGCTTCGCAATAATGATGGATCATAAGGACCGCCAGGAAATGGGTCCATTAGGATCTCATTCTGCTCGGCTTGCCTCTCTTGTTCTTGAGGCATTTCGGCATATTCCTCTTGTTCTTCCGGCACCTCAGAAGGACCCGCCTCTTGCTGTGCAGCCCTTAATCGTCTATGTGATGCTGTAGGCCGTCTTCTTCTTCTTTCATAAACTATAATAACATAAGAAAATTAAAATGTTAACATACAAACGTTAAAAATAAAATAATACAGGCTCGCAGGCTGTTCGGCCAACACTGGCCGAACGCCTCGCAGGCTGTTCGGCCAACCAGCGCCGAACGGATTTCGAATTTGCGAATTTAATGGAAATTTTCATGGAACGGATTGCGACAGATTACCTGGAGTTTCGCGTTCGGCGTCCATGATCTTCGACGGTGGAAGGTTCTCGAGCAGTTCGGCGACAGTGGGGTTGCCTTAGGAGCAGTTTGGCGCGGGTGTGGGGAAAGAGGGTTCGGCGTTCGCAGGAGTGAGGTAGGGTTTGCCTTTTTTTTATTTTTAAATTTTTTTTAAGTGTTAAGGGTATTATAGGTATTTTTGTGGTGTGGTTAGTAATTTTGAAATTTTAAATGTAATTTTTTGTGGTGTATTTAGTAAATGTGGTGTGAAAAGAGAAAATGGTGGTGTGGATAGAAAAGGCCATTATTTAAGTCGCCTCCCTCTCCGGCTCATCTCCCAACTCTCGCATGCATATTGCACTGCACACCCTTTTTTCCTTTTTCTTAAACAACAATTTAGGCGGCAAATAATTGTACATATAATATAATGTGTGTGTATATATATACACATATAATTGTATAAAATATAATTAAGAATTTTTTATCCCTTATATTATATATAAAATTAGAGAGATTTAATTTTAAAAAAAATTAAAAAATACACCTACATATAGTTTCGTTCTAAAATACAATTTTTTTTTATTTTATATTTTCTCGATATATAATTATCATTTCAAGCGAAACCAACGTTACTCCCTTTCATTTATTTTATTAAGTATATCAGTTTTTTTATATATAAATTAAATTTTAAATAAGGATATATTTGCAAGAAAACAAGGTGGAATGTAATTTTCAAACACTTACTTGCAAAAAGGGTAATCTTCATAATTTCCCTAATTTTTTCCCTCCCAGTCCTCCCGCCAAAAACAAAAAACTTAGTAAGCGTCTCCCATTTCCTCCCACCACCCACAGGCCGCATACAGAATGAAAAACGTTGGCGCCGGCAGCGGGGGAGCAGTTCCTACTGGTTGCTATAAGTGCGGCCGCCCCGGCCATTGGTCCCGCGACTGCCCTTCTGATCCCACCACTTCCATCGGCAACAACAACAGCAACAGCAACCCAGATCTTCAACCCGATTCCGAATTCAATTCAAATACAAGGTCCAGGCCGCCTCTTCCTACCCAGAAGCCGAAGCAGAAACCACCGAGGAAAACCAGGCCGAAGCTGACCCCAGATCTGCTAGTCTCCGATGCTGGCATCGGACACATCCTCCGCTACTTTCCGCGAGCCTTGAAGTGCCGCGGCCGCGGCCATGAGGTAATCCCTGAATTCCCCCCTTTCACACTCGCACCATTATAATTGGCAAATGCATTTGAATGTTTGTTCTAATCTCCGAAGCTTGTTTTGTGCTTCTGAAATTGTCAGTGCTTGGCGCTTTCACTTTGAGAGTCAGAATCTGGATGTGGATGTGCTATTATTTTGTTTCCCAGTAGCCTCTAAAATTTTGTTATATGCTATCCCAATTTTCTATAGATGATAACAGGCTACAGTAATCAAAACTCCACATAATGATTTGTTTTCCAGTTTACTTGGTACTTTTATATTGTATTTTTTGTCCAGAGGCATGAGCAAACAATCAATTAACCAAAATTTATTGCGTTAATTCTAATCGATCTATTCTAAATACACCTTTTTAGAATTTTCCAGCCGGCTCAAATTCGGTTATTTGTTGATTTCACCATAATAATTTTGTCACTTCTACAACTCTCCGAGAGAAGGAGCCTCCACGTTATTAATGACACTTTTGATTTCATCTAATTCAATTTTTCCTTTTCTTTTATATGAAATTTGTTCGTTTGAATCTTCTAAATAATTAAACTACATCAAGCACAATCCTAGTTTTAGATGCTGAATAAGCTGAAAACAATATTCCGACACTGACTCTAAAATAATTGCCATTATTTTTGCACGAAAGTGTTATAATTAAGTACAACCAATGATTTTGTCTTTGAGGGAAAAAGGTGCCTAAATAACCTGTTCCAGTTAAAATACCATGTTATTCATCTTATGTGCTTCCCATTGGTATGTACTTTTGAAAATCATCAACATAAACTTTCCGTCCCCTGTAAAGAGAGCTTGAATGAGGTTCTTCTACCATTAGTCAAGAGAAGCTGCTTTTAATTTCTCCATAGTTTCTTCTTATCTGTAGCTTTCCCCATCTTGTGTTCAAGATAAATGTTAGCGTAAATATACCATATGGCATGCCATATCCAAAACTTACCTTGCACTGATTTTTTTGGGGTTAAATTTTAGTATCAAAGCTAATATGTAGTTCCAATTCATCTTGTATTCTCAAACACAACTGATGTGATAGTTCCCCTGAAAATCATACATCAGCATTTCACCAGTATTTGCTACCAGTATTTTGATTCTATAACATTATTTATATCAGAGTTTCTTCAACATCTTGTGAATAAGCTCAGGTGTGAAGAAGCACCTCTAGAGCCTAGACCTGTGAGTGCCGCTAGGCCGTCCGGACAACACTATTAAAAATGATAACCATGTGGCAATGTTGCAATTAAGTTTTTGTCTTAGTAAATCAATTTACTGAAAGAACTAAGTGAGAAAGAAAGTATAAAACTGTCCTTTACTAGCAGGTTCTGATAATAAAGAATGAAAGAAAATATTAACAGAATGTTATGATAGAAAAAACATGTAGTTGGTTTCAGTTACACTGCTTGTGGTGCAAGTCTAGTCAAGCCAAGCACATGATCAAGATAAAAAGTTGAAAACATATAAAACCAAACTTGGTGGTCAAACTTACAAACAGAAAACTCATCCTGATGATATTGTTGGCATTCTTGTCTTATCGACAGAATGTCCTTGGGGCTTTGTTGCAGAAACTGTTTCTGGAAATGCAAGCAGTATTAAGGGTCCGAACTTGATTGGGCTTGTTGGTACAGTTGCCTAGTGTTAGTGTCTATTAAACTATTGGATTTATGAGTCTTTCCTCTTCTGATATTGCAGGTTAATGATCTGCAACACCTTCTTCGTCTCTATGCCGAATGGCATTCACGGTTACTCCCCTATTACAGTTTTGATCAATTCATACATAAGGTGGAACAAGTGGGAGCTTCAAAGCGTGTAAAGGCAAGATATTACCCCCTTTTCAATTTAGGCATGTAAATTTATCATGATGTTGGTTGAAGCAGCTTTTCCTAAATGTTAGTTCTATTTGTAGTACATGAACTCATTTTTTTCCTTGTATTCTTGAACATAATTTGAACTTCTAGAGGATGCTATGGAAAAGGAAAAGAAGCATGAGACATTGTTTGAAGAGCATTTCTTCACTTTATTGTTAAAGGTTTTGTACCCAGAGGCTCGTCTTGTATTGCCAAAGATCACAGATCCATTATGTTCACTGGCTTGAGATTCAAAAGTTGTTATTGTTGTTATTATTATTATTTATCATCATCATCAATACCCGATGAGTGATAAGTATTGGAATTTATTTAGTCATTGGCAAATTAAAATGATTGGTATTAGGCAATCATAGTATAGTTGCTCACTAATAAGCAGTGATCTTTAACTGTTTCCTTTTTCGGTAGACATCAGAATGAAAAGTTCTGCAAGAATCTGTGGGTAACTACTAACAACCTTGTCGAAAAAAATTCACATCTGGACCTGAAACCATCACAATTTTTGTACCTAGATCATTATTTACATAGATTTGCTTGATATTTTCCGTATTTATCCTTAGCTAGTAGCTTCTCTCGACGATTATTGCTTTATTTCCTTCAACTATTTAGCAGCAAGGATGACTGACATAGTGTTTTATCTATGATTCTGTGGCAATTAGCTCGTGTTTGTCGCCTATAACTTGATTTTTACAAATCCCATTTGATAATCTTTAAGGGTATAAGAGCACGAAAGAGCTAATGAAATATCATTTAAATTTCCTGTTTTGTGAATTTGCTTAGGTTTCAATTGTATCTATTTATATTTTATGTATACTTATATTTGAGTGTGTTTTTGGAGCATTGGACGTATTCAAAAGCTTCTATGACTGGCATGTGATGTCCAAATGTCTGAACGAATAATACCTGATTTTAGAAGTCTTTATGCACCACTGGAAATGACCCATCAGGAGTTTTTTGGTTGAAAGCCGTTTTCCTTGGTAGTGTTCTTAGAAGTAGAATGTTGACAGTTTAGCTCAAAGTTGTAAACAAACATATGATATCAGGTTTATAATATTAATTGCTGTAATTTAGTGTAATTCATAATTCAATAGTTGCAATTTATTAATTCCGGAAAGCTATGTGTTTAAATTCTCACCAGCAACTAGTTATTTTCCTTGAATGGTATGCTTTCATAACCTCTTCCATTTCCATTTTTAAAGTAGATGTGTTTAAGACAACTGCAAGAGAGAGTTGCCAATGGAATAGACCCAACAAATCTGCACGAGCCTCAAGTTGAACAAACCTCTATTGATGAACAAGGTAATTCAATGTTGACTACCTAGCTATAAAATGAGTTACTTGATTGCTTTTTTCGTATGGCTTCCAATCAAGAAGAGCCTATACTTTTGAAGTATTTAAATATTTTAAAATGCTCAATCATGCGAAAGTTTTTATTTATTACATAACATAACACTTAATTTTAATGATGTTGGCTATAGTCTTGATGAGAATTAGATACATCCTCTTTCGTGTCTAGAAAAAGTAGCGCTTATCACATCGAAGCCCACTGTGATGTATAGCATAATGCAGTAATAGCTGTTACACAATGTGCAACATGCTTTGGATTTGTAAATTATTTATTTAATAAGTTTTTTAGGGCTGAAGTCTTTCTCATGCCATTCTAGATGTGACTGAGATGCTTTATGCTCTTGTTTAATCCTTCGTGTCCTTTAGTAGGCATGACCTGGACTCTGGATATTTTATCTTGTTTTATCTAGCAACTTTCTTCAGCTTGATAAAGATTGTATCCCCCACAGATAGACACAAGTCTAAATTAATTGACATTTATTTGTTGTTTGTTTGTTTTTTGGTTTAATTGAAATTTTCTGCTTTTGCAGATGCTCCAGGAGGCCTGGACGTGTCAAGGGATTCCCAAGAAAATAATGTGCAACGAGAAGATGATAATAACATTCAGGAAGACACCATGCCTCAAGACATGTGGGAAAAAGCCATGGAAGTGAGTTCTTTGTTTCTTAAGTTTCTTTCTTAATTGTGTTAAAAAAATTTCTATGTGATCTTCTGATAAGTCTGCTTCACGTGAAATGAGTCAAAACTCCTACCCTTACCATCATTTATTTAGTCTTTAGACACAGTTCAAGTAATAAGAAGCTCAAAGGTCTTTAACATCTCATTGAAGAGTTTCGTATTTGATTTTCTAGCATGAATAATTTCATATCTGTATACCGATTCTAAAGTTTTATTTCAACTAGGATTAGACTTTGTGTAGGAACTTAATGAATTATGGTTCCAAATATGATTGTACTGAACAAGTAATGCAAGCATTTTATGGCAGGAAACTTCTCAGTCTGTGCATGTTGAAGATGTTGCTGCTGATACATCTAGAGTTGAAGAGGCTGTGAATCAGAGAGTGGAAAGCAATGCTGCTGTTGCTAATCAAAATCAAATGTCGGAGGAACAGAGAGCGCGCATGGAAGCTAACCGATTGAAGGCATTAGAGAGAGCGGCTGCTAGGTCCCGTTCTTCATGAGCTCTTCCAATTCAAAGTATCATTATTGTTCTTGCTTGTCTGCATGAATATCAATAGCTAGCAAAAGTTGGAAGATTTATTTTTGAAGACTGCGTATTTGTTGGGTTTTTATGAGCTTTTAACAGAAGAAATTGCCTTCAAGGTAGTGTAGATATATCGCTTTCTATCTATAAATTTCTGAACTTGCAACAGAGAAAGTACTTTATCCTCCTCAGATGTCTTCAGTTGACTTTTAATTTTTCGGCAGTGGTGGATTATATGAAGTGGTGAACTTATGAAGCCCAGCTGTTATTTATAATTTTGTTGCCAAATTATTTGGGTGATGATGTGGTCCTGTTTCTCTATTTTTTATCCGAATGATTTTTTTTTGTACATTAAAAATAACACAAATAAAAATAAAATACAAAACACTAGCAGATAAGGTTACAGTTGCAAACATGCTGAGTTGGATCGGTTCACCTAGTTATTGAGTTAAGTGAGCTGAATTTTGTGAGTTAAATAGATCATAATGGGATGTGAAAGCTCAGGCCCACTTGAGCATGGATCCAAAATTGGCCCAGCCCAGGCCTCAAATAGGCTAACCCACAATTCATCTGATTTATTTATATTTTATACATATTTAAATATATATTAAATAGATCATAATTTAAATTTAAAATTAATTGTAGACAATATAAAATAGTAAGTAATTTTAAATGATATGTCATGACAAATATTTATATCATCAAAAAATATTTTTTGATACTAATTTATTAATTTTTTCACTAATGGATGTTTATTATAAATATTTAAACTAAGTGAAATGATATTGAAAGTATTTATATGCATGATATAATTATTAAATAATTTAATGTAATATGTACTGTATAAAGTGTTATATATGTAATGATGAAATTGATATTAATTTATTAGATATATAAATATGGAAGTCATAATATATTTCTATATTAATGTATTATATTTTTGTGTAAGTTGTTTTAAAAAAAATAAAAAAATAATGAGGATTACAAAATTAAGAAAACTGATAAATAAAATTGTTTAAAAAAGAATAAAGAAGAAAAGATATAAATTCAAACCAAGCAAGAATTCATTTCGTTAAAGTTAAATAGTATTTTATGATCACCTTTCAATTCTGGATTACCACTGCACGGCTGCGCCTATTGATATAAAAGACGAATATTCAGGCCTATATACGTCACACCAGGAAAAGAGAAAGAACACTAGGCACTGGTCCTCCCACCTAATGGACCGTTAAGTTACCATGATTTAACTCCTCCATCAATCTCTGTCGGACCGGGGGTGAGGGCCCTGGGGGCAAGGGATTTTGCCTTTTGTCCCAAGGAAAAGAGAAAGAAGCTTTATATTGAGGCCCCCGCCCCCCTGCTCTGAATGGCAGTCTTTTTACACCATCACAATCATATGAAGAAAGAAAAAGACAATAATGGTTCCTGGGAAAATCAATGGCTAAACACAATCTAACCGTAAAAAGTTTATTTGAAAAAAAGAAAGAAAGAATACACAAATATGCAATGAAGCAACTCATATGCTTGAATGATCTTCCCTAGACAAGCTCTGCACTGTGTCGGACCACCTCCCGGGTGAATGATCGCTGCTATTTGATGACACCTGAGCTTCTGCCCTTGCCTCTCTGATCATCCTCAAAACATCCTTCATCACGGGCCGATTCTCAGGCCCAATACAAACACAAGTCATTGCAATGTTCACAAGAACACTAAGCTTTTCCTCAGATGTCTCATTACCCGATGAAGGGTCGTCCCCAGACTCGGTTGTCTCTTCCTCACGTACTGATCGGACCCACTTAGGGATGTCGGACCCATGTTCTTGGACCAGGTCTTGGAAAGGAGTCTTTCCAGTTAGAAGCTCGAGCAAGAGGACTCCATAGCTGTAGACATCGGCTTGTTGGGTTAATGGCTTTCGTGGATCACGGCATTCTGGGGCCCGGTAGAAGAGGGAAGAAGCACTGGATTCTTCAGGTGAGTCTGGGTTTCGGAATGGGGTTAGTCCGTAATCTGTGAGGCAAGATTCAAAGTCAGAGCCGAGTAGGACGTTGGTTGATTTTAGGTTTCCGTGAGTTAGGCCCGGGTTTTGATGGATGTAAAGCAATCCAGCAGCTAAGTCCTCTGCTATTTTGAGGCAAGATGTCCAGTGGAGAGGCTTTGAACCGCCTGCGGATCTTGATCCTGTGAAAAAAGGTTCATAGATTGATCAACTCATTCTATAAGGAGAAAACATACATCATATCTTGATCAAGAAAAAACATTGTTTCATCTGATCACGGGAGTATAAAAGATGAGCAAGCAAAGAATGACTTCAGAGACGTACTTCTAGTGAATCAAAAAACGAGTAATTTTATAGCTGTTGTCATTTCTTTTTTGTAGCGTGGATATTTGCATTTTCAAGAATAGCTTACATAACAGAACACAACCAAACACAGCTCTCTCTCTCTCACACACACACACATTGAATCAGACTAATAAGAGAATTCCGAGCTAAGGACATAAATTTTACATCATACTCAATTGACCTGGAGAAAGTAATATGTAAAGTATTGTGATCAAATCAGATATGTAGGGACTCAAAATCGAGGAGATTAGCCATCTATTGCAAATATGTTAATTGCCGATCATCAGAGAAATAATAAGTCAGTTCAGCAGGCTCTACAATCTTCTGAAATCTTCTAAGGTTTATGATTGGACAAGAAATAATGATGAAGATGTGGAAATCACCACTTTCTTGAAAGTTTTCAAGCTAACAAATACAGTCAACCTGGTATAGAGAGCCCTTTTTGTTCCAATCTCATCAACTCTTTCTTTCCATCAACTAACAAATTTTTTTTTTTTTAATTTTTTATTGTAGTATCTTGGATTACGATATGACTACTCACAGTTCGAAGAACCTCAAAAGTAATACTACAAAACGATGCATTGTAAGAACTAAACATATACATTTTTCAGTCACAGAAGCAAAAGATGCAGAGAAACATAGGAAGAAGAAATGATGTACCATGTACGAGAGAGAAGAGACTGCCATTCGGGAAGTAATCATACACAATCAACCGTTCCTCCTTAGCCTGAAAATAAGATCTGAGGGGAACCAAATTAGGATGCCTTAATTTACCAAGAATCTCAATGTGTCTCCTAAACTCCTCCATTCTTGGATACCTCGAATCCTTTAGCCTCTTAACTGTAACAATGTAGCCCGACTCCATAACCGCCTTGTAAGTGCTTCCCATAGTCCCTCGGCCCAATGTCTCAGCTGAGGCCTTCAATAAATCCTCCAAACTATAACTCATCAACTGATCCCCTGGCCCAAGAAACACCAAACTACCAATGCCATCACCACCTTGGTCCCAAGAAAAGCTCCCTTGTTTAGCCCCACCATTATCATCCCTTACCCCGCTAGTACCCCCCTCGTCTCTCCCTTGTGCAACCACTTTACTCCTTGCCTCATTTTCCTTGCTTGTTTTCCTCATACACAAAATCATAAGTAATGCAGCTATACATAATATGGAAAATCCACCAACACTTAGAACAATTATCAAGATAAGTTTCTTATTCCTCTTTCCATGCCCTGAGTTTTTTGTGGGCTCTAGTGAATATGATGGACTAGCAGACGGGCCAAAACTACATGGTTTTTGAATTTGAGCACCACATAAATCAACGTTACCAATGAACGAAGATGTATTGAGCCTAACCAATGGTGCAGTTTTTGGGATTTCTCCAGAGAGTTGATTATTAGACACATTAAAGAATCTCAAACTATTTTGACTAAAAGGAGGGACAGCACCACTCAATTGATTATCTTGCAAATAAAGCATGTATAATCTGCTCAAATCAACTAAAGACTGAGGAATGTGACCAGAAAATCTGTTACCAGATAGAACGACAACTTTTAGGCGATGCAGGCGAGCAAGACTTGCTGGGATTTCACCAGAGAATTTGTTGTCATTGAGGAAAAGAGACTTGAGATTTGCAAGGCCAGAAAGTTCTGGAATTTGCCCAGACAGTGAGTTTTCTTTAAAGCTTAACACTCTTAGCTGATCCAATTGATTGAGGCTTCTGCTGTCTAATTTTCCACTCAAGTTAAAATTTTCAACCACAAGCTTCATCACCCTCCCACTAAGGCATTCCCTCACACCTTCCCATTTGCAGACATCAGTTCCTTCTCTCCATTGAAGCACATTCAATGGATCGACCGATGGTTTTAGAGAGAGAAGGGCCTCTGCATCACCTGATTTCACTAGTGGGAATGCAGCTAATAGTAACAAGAATGATGGGAGCAAGAATGAGGGGCAGGATTTGTACAGAGAAAAAGCCATTGAGGAACTGAAACGGAATCTTGGAAGCAGAAAATGACTAATAATTACAAACCAACTCAAAATGAAGTCTTGATTTGATTCCCATAATTGAAGCAGAAAAGGGTCATGATTTTTTTTTTTAAAATCTTGATCAATACAAGATTATACACCTAGGGAATCTTGAAAGAAGGAAGGAGATCCAAAAGGCAAAAGGATTTCTGTTTTTAGCATTAACATAATCGCTCTCAAGGCCCGAATCTCCAGATCTAGCGCCATCATCATCACCATCAGCTGCGGGAGAGGGTGTGGCATAAGATTACTATGAATCATTGGGGCCAATGTAGTGTAAAGTAAGGCGCCAATTAGTGTCGCTATCAACACCTTAGGTTTGACCAGTATTGTATGCTATTACTAAGACAGCTTCCTTCAAGAAAATGTGAAAGAAGCAAAGAGACAAACGGCCCACAACAAGAGTTAAGAATTTGAGTATAAATTTATGGTTAACTTGGTACTCACTGTGCATTTCACTTTAATGGCTGTATGGAGGTTGGCCTGTTCTTTCTCTCTCAGAACTGTGAATTCAATTGATGTCTCTCTCTCTAGCGCGCGTGTCTTTCTCTCACCAGAAGAGAGAATAAGTGGGCATTTGTGCTTTCCTCGAATTTCATGCTCACGGAGACATGGCTGAAGCATCACGTGAAGTTACCTCAGGGTTTTCAGACCCAGAAATGCCAATTTTATTTTTCTTAATTTCAAGACAATGATTTGTTAGGAAAAATATGCTTTTGCTGAAACACTCATACATGATTTGCATTAAATAAAGAAGCCATGCAAGCCCATTTCCCTCGAACTGCTAAATCCATTTCTTTTAGGAAATTCTTGAAACTTTATGATCATTGGATCCAATTCTCACCAACCAACGATTTTGCACCTTTTCTTGCATAAATTTGGACTAAATTCTATATTTTCTTAATTTGTGGCACCAACAAAATATAAACATTCTCTCTCATAGATTTTACATGCGAAAAAAAAAATTGAAAATTTTATTTTTTCACCTTAATAATGTGAAAATGAAACGGGAAATGAGTGAAGAAATTGAAAGTAGAGTAGTAGATGGCATCAATGATTTAAGCTATTCAACTACAAATGCAATAGCTACAAATGCATGAAAAAGGTCCACTCCCTCATTTCTCATGTTCATTTATTACCACTTATCTTTTCATGTAATCTTTTTAAAAAAAATGATATAATAGCATCATACAATTTTGAATGATATATTGAAACTGCTAGATATTCATGGTAGCTAGATTTTTGAAATCGTGTTTCATTGTTTTGTTATAAAATCATCAATGCACACATATCATATATTAGTGGAATCAAAATATATGATCAATCATAAAATAAAATAAAGGCCGAGACACATATTAGAATAGTAGTAAATTACTTATATATATTATATTTAAATTTAAAATCATTTGTGAATTAGGAAAAACGGTCATAGAAAGATTCGAACCCCCATCTCGAAAGCATGGTAGCACCCAACCTAAATTAATTTTGGCTGTTTTTAAATCACAAAATTATTGCAGCTTTTATACCAAATTCAAACTTCATTTACCTCAACCTTTAATTTAAATGGAATCCGTGATATATAGCGATTGCTATTGAGACAAAGAAAATTATGACATTTTAAACTATTTTTGAAAGAAAATTAAATGGGATGGTTCATGAATAATAACAGCAGCACGCCATAATAAAATATTGCCTCAACTACTGTCCTGGGAAGATAGAAATATTGCCTTTGACTTTTTTATTTTTTCCTTTTGTCTTTTATTTAATTTTTTATTTAGTCATTCCTCTTAATAAATGAGAGCTAATAGTTAAGTGGAACATTTCCTATTATTTAAACATCTACTTCAAACTTTACAGATCCAAAACTGAAGGATTCTGTTCTTAAATTAAAAAAAAAAAAAAAAGATTATTGCGTGGGCCCATTTCCACATCTTTTTCAAACTTAAATGTCAATTCAGATGAGTCTGCAATCCAATTATTAAATGGGGCCTAAATGTAATACAAAGTTCATTCATAATCCAATTATTAGATTTTTGAATTATAATTTGGAGCTGACCCACTTTTCAAACATTATTATCAAATTAAACTTTCTACCACTAACACTTTTCATGTGTGTTCGTTTTCCCATGTGGATCTATATTTAAGTTTTATTAAATATTCATAAAAGAAAAAGTAAAAAGGAAAAAAAGTTTGTCAAGTGAATAAATATAATTTTATTTTTAATCACTTATAGCCCAGCCATGCCCATCTAAGTTAGAAGGAAAAGAAAAAATTAGTTGTTCAAGCCTTGCCTATTTGCAAATATTTTGATATCACAAAATACCTCTGGAGGTATTACAGTCGAGATTTTCTTAACATGTGTAAATTGATGGAACAAATATGAAAAGTAATACTTGTAAGTTTTGTAATGAAATTCTTTGCAAACGCAATAAGGCTAATCCATAAGGGTTGTTTTGTAAATATCTCAAAAAAATTCCTTCGTCTTCTATTCCAATAGTACCAATACAGAAATCAGTACTGCTAGATACCCAATGTGGAGTGACATGGCCTCGTCGAGTCCGTCAAAACTGTAAACCTTAGCTCAAGAAAAGCAAACAACCTAATAAAGCAGAGTAGAAATAGTCCATGAAATGAAGAAAAAGATAAAAAGGTTAGGTACAAATATTATGAAAACAATACAGAACAATCTAACCACAGGTAAATATTTGCAGAAGTAACTTACACAGCCAATTAACCACCAACCCACATACAAATACACTTTGTTCAAATCTTGGCATCTTAGGAAACCAGATAAAAAAAAAAAGGATAAAACTATTGTATTGCTATATTTTTGTCCTTAACATTACTTGTAGATATGATGCAGGTGAATTTTACACTCTTCTTGTTGTTCAAAATTCACAACCTCCTAATGGTAAAGATTGAAAAACTGCAAAGGGGAATAAACTGATACAAGCTTGAATTGCCCATCGTGCACTCGTTGATTTCTCAAATATCTGGCCTCTGCTTGGTTTAAGGTAGGAGTTGTCTTCAAACCAAAGCACGTCTCTAAAGCATGAGATATAGGTTTTTACCTTAATCTACCATCTCCTTTCGATCAATGGATAGGATGATATTGCGTGATCCCTCTTCTTGGAGGCAGCTTCCTCAATATAAAGAGGACAAGTGCAGAAAGTAGGATCTCCACTAGCTGCAAAATAATGGATCAGAATCAATGAGCTACAAACATAAATTAGGTAGGAAATAAGATCCATAACCAAGAAACAAATATCATGAATACTTTTCAATGTTACATGGAGTGAACGTGTGTTTCTTTTATTCAGAAAAGTGAGAAGGCTAAACTCAATTATCTTTAGATCTGTAAGTGTATTTCTTTTATTCAGAAAAGAGCCACCAACAGAAATAGACCAAGAAACCAAAGTAGAATTTGGTGACCAGCCGTACAATCATTGCTATATATTTACATTTCATCTTAGCAAACTTCATTATTTAATAGAGATTATTTCTCTCCTATTCAGGTGGTACACAAAACTATATCGACTCCACTGAAATGTGCACTGAATTTTCCTTCACCAAATAGTATCAGCATTATGTAAATGGAAGATACTTTAAACCAAAACAATAAGGGCATTCAGAAGTGGCAGATAGAGAAAGATCCATATAAAAGGCTTCATTCAGTCACCTGTCTTGGGAGTTATGATTAAGCTATTATCTATGACATCATCGTTTAACGGACTAACATGCCATAATAAATGAAGAACAATCAGTGTAACAAATATCTCACACAGCTACCTGCATTGAATTCATGTCACTTAAACATAAATATGCAGAATATCAAAGTTCATCTGGAAGCTTACAAGGTAATAAATAGAATACAAAACAGGATGATCCAAAATGTCTAGATTGGCAGCTGTGGGATATGGCACAGTTGTCAAGCCAATATGAGGAGAACGATAAAAACAAATCAAGTGAATAGACTGAATTATAAAGATAAGTATGGTGCATTGATAAGTACATGTTTGCAGATGCTGTCACAATAGAACATACGAGTATATATAATAGCTATATGGATGCTGGTTGTTAAGTGTCTAAAGCATGACGAGGTCATGGGGCCTTTAGGCAAAAGGGGGACAGGTGTCTTATTGAAACAAGGAAAAAGGCACCTGACTGTAGTGTCAATAATTTAGAAGAATATAAGCATAAACAAACAAATCTAAAATTCTAATTCCTTCAATCATCATTTATGAATTTAAGAGCTCATTCAAATAATTTTGTTGAAAAACATAATTTTCGCAGAATAATAACTTACCATAATACTTCTAATGAGAAAACAAGAAAAGCATATTGTCGTCACATAGCCAACCTGAATGAGAAACAGATGGGAGGGAAAAGTTAAAACAGAAAACAACTCAGAGATGAGAAAAATCAATTAGAAGATACCTCCTGCAGCTTCTTGCGTCGTCCTTTTGATTCTACAGGGAACCGTTGCAACATCAAAAACAGCCTGCATGATAAACAATTAGAGGTAAGGTATAGAAAATAAGCGAAATTATGGTTGAAAAATGGTCATCACAATATAAACAGTTATGTAAATCTTCCACCTTATAAGTACCACCTCTAAGACAACATTTAAAACTAAAATACAACAGTGAACAGCTACACAAATGGAGCGATGGAAATATGTCTGCTTGCTCAAACTATCTAGAAAAACTTAAAGAGGGTGGGAGAAATAAAGTTTTGAACAATAAAGATTCAAAGACAGATTATGGTCTGAAAATCTTGATCAAAGCCACACGACTTTTAGATCAACCTTAAAATAAAGGTAAACATATAAATGAATCCAGACAATACATCTTTTTTCTCCAAAAAAAAAAAAAAAAAGAATAAAAAAAAGAAGCAAATAATCTCTTAACAACATAAGCTGAACTAAGAAAATTTTCATTTTCTATTTATGTACTGTACTACCATATATAGAAAGAACAATCTACCTTCTTCCCATTCACTCAGTATTTATTCTATTTCATAGAAAATGTTCACCTTCTCCTTTGAGAAAT
Source organism: Caryopteris x clandonensis (assembly GCA_028749325.2). Taxonomy (NCBI): domain Eukaryota; kingdom Viridiplantae; phylum Streptophyta; class Magnoliopsida; order Lamiales; family Lamiaceae; genus Caryopteris; species Caryopteris x clandonensis. The sequence continues at coordinate 7,702,847 of JAPYKT020000004.1, forward strand.
ACAGGAGAATAATCTTCTTCAGTGGATTCCTCTTTTTCCACTTAAAAGCAACTGCTTGCTACTGGGTCTCTCTTAGAAAGCGTATATTAGAAACACTACTTTTGATTTTCATGAAAAAATAATGAAAATAAGCTTGTCTTTCTAGGTTATTAACTAGTTGAATAACACATAAAAATAATGCATACAGCATACTCAAGCATCAATCAAGTATCAAATCGAGTAAATTTAGTTACTTTCCGCTATATAGAAGAAACCCCAAGGCAGAAAATAAAGAAACACCTGCCAAATGATATTTATTTAGCAACGTCGAAGAAATTTACACAACTATTGCATATAAACTTAATGTAGGATTAGAATAAGAACCTGCGAAAAACATTTTGGACAAAACGATCACTACATGAATTGGCTTCCACCACATTAGTAACCATAAATTTATCTGCAATAAGTTAGAGAAAAACAGATACTCAATATGATGAATTCTCAAAAATATCTGTAGAACAACCAGATCCTGCCAATGGCTTGCCCTGCAACAATTCAAATAGCAGGTCACAGAAGTACCCAATCTAAATATTAATCAAAGTGTATTTCCACTGAAGGGGCTCTAATATAAAGAGATCACAAACCAACATTCCACAAAAGTTGAACACCTAAGTACTGTCAACTTCACCAGGCAACTTTGTAAGGATACATAGAAATATTGATGGCATGTAAAAGCATCTTGAGCAATGCTTGAGAGGAAAAACTACAGGATCATACTTCTATTCATCTTATGCAATTATCAGATGAAGTTCAAGATTCTAAGCACACTAGGCATAAAAATATGATTGTCACTAAAACACTGAATTCTTGTACTCAATTTTACCCATCACTCATTTTATGGCTAAAAAAATTCAAATTCTTTCTTATTACACCATTACCTGGAATATCGTAATGTTTCCCTCTCTATTATCATTAACACCAATAGATAAATCTCACATATGCCTAGAAATACCTCTTGAATATGTGGCAACTTGACTTAAATGGATCACATTATGCAGAAGGAAATTTTGATTCATAGACAAACTTACAGATTACTTTTTATCTTAGAGAATTAGAAATAAACTCAATCCAAGTACATAGCGCTTATCATGCAAAAGCACTGAAACATCTCATTACAAGGCCAACAACCTAGTTATCACAATGAAAAATAAAAGGCACCATCAATTTTTTGCTGAACTTTCAAGTTTCATTATCACTTAGCCTGATAGAGTAAAGAGCAAAAATAAATAAAGAAAAAGGCTTGTTTATTAAAATAGAGAAAATACAGAGAATTCCGGGAAGATTATCCCGACAAACCAGCTGCCCAGCTCTAATCCGATCGAAGATGATGACTAAGTTTCTGAATGAATCTTTTAGTTCCAATCTCCCCTTATTTATAATCAGTTATGCTACAATCTAGCCCTTTAATTAAGCTACTAATATCCCCAATAATCTGCTGCTAAATAAAACTCTAAATATCTTTACCCAAATCTGCCCCTACTTTCCTTCTGCGAGTGTATACCAAAAATGGCCAAGATTGATTGGCTCTATCAATTGCCTCCCCATTCAAAACAGCCTTGTCCTCAAGGCTAAAGCTCATAAACTGGCCCCTGAAATCAGTGTCATCCATCCACGTCGCCTCTTCTTCTGCTCGACCGTGCCACTTGACCAACACTTTGAGAACTTGATTATCATCCCTCCACACCATGCGGGATTGAATTATGCTTTCTGGTGCAAATGTTTGCGCATTAGTGGCTAAATGAGATGGTAAGTTATTTGAAACAACATGGTTTCCTGCCAATGGTTTAAGTTGAGACACATGAAAGAGTGGATGTATGCGAGCTGAATTTGGTAAGCGGAGGCGATACGCAACCGCTTCCACTTTCTCAATAATTTCAAAAGACCCATAGAACCGAGGGGCTAACTTAGGGTTCTCTTTGCGCAACAAAGAACTTTGTCGATGAGGGCGCACCTTCAAGAGTACCTTGTCCCCAATTTGATAAACTTACCCCCCTCCGATGTTTGTTGGCTGCTCGTTGCATTCATTGTTGCGCACGTTCCAAGTTGCTCTTCAATTGCTTCAACATTTCATCTTGTTCTAGCAATTAATCAAGAACAGCCATAACACGAATTTCTGCCGGAAGGAATTGAAGCAATGTTGGTGGTGGACGACCATAAACACTGAGAAAAGGTGTTTGGCTTGCTGCTGATTGGAAATTCGTATTGTACGATTATTCAGCCCAATGAAGCCATTTTCCCCATTGTTGTGGTTGTTCTGAAGCAAAACACCGTAGATAAGTCTCCAGGCAGCGATTTAAGACTTCTGTCTGTCCATCTGTTTCCGGGTGGTAGGCTGAACTCATTTTTAATTTTGTTCCGGAGGCCCGAAAGAGTTCTGTCCAGAAATTGCTCATGAAGAGCGGATCTCAATCCGAGACAATTGATCGAGGAATCCCATGCAGTCTCACAATTTCTTTGGTGAATAACTCAGCCACCCGTTTGGCCGTGAAAGGGTGCTTGAGCCCAATAAAATGCCCATACTTGGTGAAGCGATTCACTACAACCAATACACAGTCTAACGCGTGGGATCGTGGAAGGCCCGAGATGAAGCCCAGGCTTATATCCTTCCACACTTGTGATGGAATGGGCAGCGGCTGCAAAAGCCCAGCTAGGGAGACAGTCTCATATTTATTTTTTTGACATACCAAGCACTGGGCGACAAACTGTTGTACTTGCTTCATCATACCTTTCCAATACACACTGCCAGCTAGTCGACGATAGGTCTTATAAGCACCTGAGTGGCCCCCTGACGGGGTAGAGTTGAATTCCTCAATCAGTCTAGTGGTCCCTGAAGTTGAACGTGGTATCAGAATCCTTCCATTGAAAAAAAGATTGCCGTTAATGACCGCAAAAGGCCCTTGATAGTTGCTGTCAGTTTTTAGTCGCAGCACTATCCCTTATATCTCCTGGTCTTCACTCGTTGCTTGCTTAAGAGAGTCCTAATCAACCCATTGGGGAAGTGAAATCGCAGATATTTCGGCATCTTCCTCTTGCCTAGATAAGGCATCCGCAGCCCGATTAGTTGCCCCTGTTTTATATATAACTTCAAAATCATACCCTATAAGCTTGGCAACCCAATTTTGTTGTGCCGGTGTAGTGATTCGTTGCTCTAACAGATGTCGTAAGCTTCGCTGGTCGGTGCGAACCTGAAATTTTCTCCCAATCAAGTAAGGTCGCCAATGCTGGATTGCGAGCACCAGGGCCATTAATTCTCGCTCGAAGTCGGCCCTTCTCGGAGATAGCCTTGCTGTAGAAAGCAATGGGATGACCAGATTGCATTAGTACTACTCCTACACCTCGTCCAGAAGCATCACATTCTATCACAAATGTTTGGGAGAAGTTGGGCATAGCCAGAACTGGGGCCGATGTTATGGCCTGCTGCAAACAACGAAAGGACCTCTTAGCTTCTTCATTCCACTGGAGGCTGCTAGAACTATCCTTCTTAAGAAGCTCTGTTAGTGGCTGAGCTAGCTTCCCATAATCTTTTATGAACCGCTGATAGTAACCTGTTAGGCCTAGGAAGCCACGTACTCCTTTGACCATTTTTGGCACCGGCCAATGTAATATTGCTGTTATTTTGTTGGGATCCATCTGGACTCCGAGCTCAGATACCATGTGTCCCAGATACTCAACCATTCGCTGTCCAATGGAGCATTTTTTTTTTGGTTGACTACGAACAAGTTGTTGTGCAGTATATCCAAAACTTCTCTTAGATGGTTCAAATGTTCAGATCATCCAAAGCTGTAAATTAGTATGTCATCAAAAAATACTAAAACAAACTTACGTAGGTAAGGCAAAAAAATATCATTCATTGTCGCTTGGAACGTTGCCGGTATGTTTGTTAATCCAAATGGCATTACTAGGAATTCATAGTGCCCTGAATGTGTTCGAAATGCAGTCTTTGGTACATCTTCTGGAGCAACTCGAATCTGGTGGTATCCGGACCGAAGGTCAAGCTTGCTAATTTTTTTTGATCCATGCAGTTCGTCTAACATCTCTTGGATGACAGGAACTAGGTATCTGTCCGGAATAGTGACTTTATTCAATTCTCTATAATCTGCACAAAATCACTAACTTCCATCATTTTTTCGAACAAGTAAAACCGGGCTTGAGTAGGGGCTACAACTTGGCTGTATTATTCCAGCGGCAATCATCTTGCTCACTAGTCTTTCTATCTCCTCTTTCTGCATATGTCCATATCGATACGGCTTCACATTTACCGGCGTGGTACCTGGATTAAGAGGAATTGGATGGTTTGAAGAGCAATGTGGGGGAAGGAATTGAGGTTCTCCAAATACTTCAGAATACTCACGCAACAATTTCTGGAGATCTTTCTCTTGCTGAAAATTTAGTTCACTCGGTTGCCCTGCTGCTAGAGGTGCGTTGTCCATTGCCCATAGAACAAGGCAAAACTCAATATCCTCCAATTTATGTAAAGAGGCAACAGAAATTGTGCTCCTGATCCACGCTGGATTTCCCCTTAGGACCACGGTCTCATTGCCCCAACTGAATTCCATCGATAATTTTGCCCAATTGGCGCGTACATCGTCTAATAGTGACAACCATGATACACCCAAAATGATGTCAATTCCTCATAGAGGAAATACATAACATTTGACTGAGAAGCTTGCGGGTCCCAGCTCAATCGAGATGTCAGGGCACTCTCCGAATGATTCTATTTGTCGCCCGTCCCCAAGTTGGACTTTGAAATTGGGTCTAGGGTTTATGTTTAGCCCAATTCGCCTTGCTGCTTGATTGGAGATGAAACAATGGCTAGCTCCAGTATCGATCATTACCAAGACATCCACCTCATTGATCTTGCCCATAGGTTTTATCGTTTGGAACCCATCAAAGCCGGCGGCTGCAGTTTGAGATAACTCCAAGTGTTGGAGTTGTGTCTCATTAGAACGCTTCCACCGTCTCTCCCGCACCTGAAACATTCAACTCCATATCATCTTCATCCTCGTTGCCGATGAGTATTCTCAACGTCTTGTGTGCACAATTATGAAGAGGATGGTAAGGCTCTTTACAAAGCACAAGCCACGAGCTTGAAGATCAAGGAACTTTGAGTGTGACATCTGCCGTGCTCCGCGGTTTCTGTTGGTGCGTGGATCTTGATTGGCAGCATCAAAGTTAACCCTTGGAATGGTGGGACGTGAAATTGGACCATTCCCCACTCTATTTGTTACTTGAGCTTTATTTTCGTCTTGTAGGGCTGCTGATCTTTGTGTTATTGGGCCAATGTTGCTAGTGCTAAATCCTTGTCTTATTCTCCAGCCTTTATGTCGCGAGTATAATCCCGCTTCAAGAGCGAGTTCTTGTTCAATCTCTCTTGCCAGGTGCATGGTGTCAAAAATCTCGACAACATCTTTTGATTTGATTCTTACCCTAATCTCGTCACGTAAGCCATTGAGAAATAATCCCAAACATTGTGATTCGGTGATTCGTGGGACCAATGCCATTCGGGATGCAAATTCATCAACATATTCATACACGCTACTAGATTGTTTGGTGGCTGCAAGAGCTTCAAACGGATTCGCCAAGGGATTTCCTCCGTATCTCCTCATTAACTCATACGTCAATTGATTCTAAGTCATCTTCGGAGATCGGTCGATCATCCAACGAACCCAGTGTAGGGCCTCTCCTTCCATGCAGACCAGGGCTAATTCAACTTTTAGCTCCTCTTTTGTTCCCTGGATCCGAAAGTACTGCTTGGCTCTTGTGATCCAAGCGACGGGCTCCCCACCAGTGAAATTCGGGAGCTCAACCCTTTTAGCAGATAGTTGATACTCGTTGGTGGATGATGCATAATTTGGCGGCTGATTGATTGGTAAAGAGTCACTGTTTCCCTCACCGTTGTCGATAGCTTTGGAGTTGCCACTGGATTCCTCGACGAATTTCCCTTTTGATAATATGGCCAGCACCTCTTCTATCCTTCTGTCTAGATGTTCTAATTTCTTCCGTTGATGGGCTAGATCTTCTATTATAGTTTTGACACTCTTCTCTACCATATCCATTTGCTCTCCATTCTGGTATTGGTCTTTTTTTTTTTTTTTGGACGGCAGGTCGGACCAAATTGATAGAGTAAAGTGCAAAAATAAATAAAGAAAAAGGCTTGTTTATTGAAATAGAGAAAATACAGAGAATTCTGGGAAGATTATCCCGACAGACCAGCTGCCCAGCTCTAAGTCGATCGAAGAAGATGACTAAATTTCTGAATGTATCTTTTAGTTCCAATCTCCCCTTATTTATAATCAGTTATGCTACAATCTAGCCCTTTAATTAAGCTACTAATATCCCCAATAATCTGCTGCTAAATAAAACTCTAAATATCTTTACCCAAATCTGCCCCTACTTTCATTCTGCGAGTGTATACCAAAAATGGCCGAGATTGATTGGCTCTATCATAGCCCTTCTAAATTTATCTTGTTTTACTAAGCCTCTGTACTTACATTATTGATTAGATTTACTTTCTTTATACCAAATTTAAGTTCTAAATGTGAACAAAAATAGATGTGTTGAAAATAAAAGGGCTTAGTAAACAACATTGGCAAGTTCAGGACAAATCAAAATAAACGTATAAGAATCAGTGACATAAACCTTGAAGATTCAGGAAGCAAAAACTTGGTTTTGCTGAATCAGATCACAACAAACAGTACCTGCTACTCTGATCAAACAAACACCCTTGCTGATCCTTCACATTTTCAAATTTCAACATGTCCAAATAGTTGGCTACCTTAGGAATCAAAATATTGAATTTACACAATTCTCTTAAATATTATAAACATGTGATGTTTACAATATTAAGCTAATGAATTAAAGTTTAAACCGAAATCTATGTTACCAATTTATTTACTCCTACCTAAGATTGTCTAATGTTCAAAGTAAAACATGCAACTAAGAAGAGGAAGAAGCACATGAAACACGAAACCAAAAGATAAATTTGTCTGTAGTTCACCCAAAACACCAAAAAAAAAAAAAAAAAAAGCATTGACATTTTTCCACTGCATTTTGTATCTACTGAATAACAGCACTTCCCAATAAATTCAATTTCAAGTTCTCGCATCGTATTCACCCAGAACAAACAATTTACATCCAGAAATGCCCTGAGTAACTTTGAAATATTGGAATATAGAAAATCAAAGAACCCTTCACCATGTCCATCAATCAGCTCCCAACAGCCAAATAGGCAAGGCTAATTGGCAGAAAACTGTACAATTAGAGCTGATCCTATGAAGTGCAAATAACACAATAGATGTTTTAAGATTACACGGTAGGGATTAGAAAAATCAGTAATGTTATTCTCCTTACAATCTCTGCACTGATTGTGATTTCTTTAAGAGGTGGATGCAGATTAGGTACTTCAGGTAATTTAGATTTGGGGCAACTAAGTAGTCCGGAAGCATAATTTTGTTTCTAGGCACCAGCCTGGATAAATGGGTACATGGATAACAGTACTTGTTGGGTTTGTGTCGTTTCTCAGGATTCATGGCATCCCTTCTTATCCTATCATATTTCTTTCTTCTTCTTTCTTTATCCCCCTTTTCCCTCATCTTTCTGCCTCATCTCTCCATCTCCAACAATCCACACTCTTCTTCTTCCTCTTGCTAGTTCTCCTGTTCTTAGTCTTCCTGGTTATTTTTCTTTTCTTTTTTTTCGTCTTCCCTCTTCCTTCTTCCTTCTACTTCTCAATGCAACCACATATTATTTCATAAATGACTGCTTGGCCCATAATGATTAGTAACACTGTACAAGTGTACAACCAGTAAACATCCCAAATCACTTTGAATTAGAAGCTGTGATCCGTTTATGATATTTCTTATTATTGGATTTTGTGATTAAGCTTGGGTGGCTGCATAAACTGAGAAGGAAAACTCCGTAAATTTGGTCTAACTTTGTGCATTGAGAAGATGATGTAAAACACTAAATTGCATAATTCCTTTAGTATTCATCATTTCTTTTCTTTAAACAATAATTGGGTAACACGGTTGGATTTTCTGGTAGTAAAAGAACTAGCTGATAACCAATCCGTTACTGTTCGAATAAGTTCGCAGGTACTCTGGTATCCAATACCAGATGTTTTGAAAAAAAACAACATAATAGGGTTGAAACATGACCCAGGTGGGTCCGGACCAGATTAATATGACCAGAATACCACACTCTTAATGTAGGATGATGGGCAGAGAGGGTGGGGTGGGGGTTGAGCATAAATACACGAGGCATATCCCAACAAATTGCAATCTTGTCCAAGCCTTAATTATTGTAACATGCTTAGCAAGAACATTCACCTGAATGACATACAACACACCATTGATCGTGTAAAAAAGTAGGTCTCAGCCAATCAGTCGATACAGCACGAGCCTGCCAAAGTTGAAGAATAAAATGAGTTGCCACCTTAAGTAAACCCCAATGGCAGACTGAACCCAATGAAATAATTTAACCAACCTGATAATAAATCTCTGCCCAGAACAACACCAATAATGCATAGGTAGTGAAGAACGTGAGACTGGGAAAGTCAAGCAATATATGTTGAACAATCTACTTCAAATATAATGTTATATGAGGGAAAATAAATATGTTTGAAATTTAAGACAGGCATTAATGTGAGTGTAAAATTTGTACCTCTGGATTCAAATTCTGAATGTCCCTACGGAATACAAATACCACACATCGAACTTTAACGAACAAAAAAAGGAAAATTCATCAGTAAAGATGTACAAATGCTGTATCTAAAACCAATACATCTAAGTACGATGGAGATAATTTTAAGATGCAAACCTCCATCAACCAAGAAATTTAGGAAATGGAATACTTTCTGTGTAGTCCAACCATAATCAGGCACTCTCAATTGTATCCTCACCAATTGTACCTACAATGAAAAAACTTTATCAAGTAATAACCTGGCATTATTTGCGTGAAGGGTGAACGAAAAGCAATAAAAGCATCCTGGCGTAGGATCACAAAGACCAGCACTATAATTGCGGGTAAGCGTAGTAAGACTGTGAATCCCCCCCACCCGAAAAAAAAAAAATGAAAAAAAGGAGGAATCACTGCGAAACTCGCAACAAATTAAGAAATGGATTTCTCCATCTCTTTTAGCATAAGACAGCTGCCTACGAAGCCAGCTATTTATGCCGTATCAACTATCTTATAAAGCATTAACAAAAAGGGGAGAAAGAGGAACACTAAAGAATTATTAAAACAAGAATACAGGAATCGAACTCGCAATAATGCATACAAGAGCAACAGCAGCAACGAGGCCGTAAAGCACGGCAAGGACGTGGAATAATCGATCCTGCCAAGCAGCTAACTTGTTCACCGTGTCCCACCAGCTAACACCAAGCGCCGCCGCGGAGTGGCCCAACATATCCGCCACCACGGCCAGTCAGACATACGCTTAGGAATAGCTAATTGCTCGTTAAATTCTCCCCCCGCTTGTTATTAATGATTGAAGCTGATGTAGTGACGAAACAATTACTGGTGCTAGTCCGGGGAGAGAATCTGAAGTAAGACAGCGATGGCCGATGAGAAGGATTACTGCAAACGGCGAGAACGTGGGGCAACGCGCTTCAAAGAGAGTGAACACGCGGGGTGATCGGAGAATAGGAGAACTCACAGAGGCTCGCATTCAAACAATTCGGTGCACCGTGCACCCAATGATGCATGCAAAAATTTTTAGGGCGCAACCTATACACCACCTTTATATTTTGGACAAAACTAGCTTTTAAGTTAGGCATACATTATACACACCATCAAAATTTCTAAACACACCATATTTACTAAATACACCACATAAAATTACATTTAAAAATTCAAAATTACTAAACACACCACAAAAATACCTATTATACCCTTAAACCCTTAAAAAAAAAAAAAAAAAAAAAGAACTACCCAAACCCTACCTCCCGAACCCACCGCAAGGCCGAACAGCTTCCCCCCAACCCACCGCAAGAGCCGAACACATCCCCATCCCCAAACCCACCGCGCCGAACTACTCTCTCCCCCTCCACCGTCGAACCCTTCGAAGGACATGGACGCCGAACGCGAAAGTAACGTGACTCCAGGTAATTTCTGTCGCCCTCTTTTTCCATAAAATCGCAATGCGTTCGGCGTTGGTTCACCGAACAGCCTGCAGGGCGTTCGGTGAGAACAGGCCGAACGTAGCAAACAAAGTTCGGTCTGCATTGGCCGAACAGCCTGCTAGGCGTTCGGCCAGCACTGGCCGAACATCCTGATAGGCGTTCGGCCTGCACTGGCCGAACAGACTGCGAGGCGTTCGGCCTGCACTAGCCGAACAGCCTGACAGTGTGCCTGTATTATTTTATTTTTAAAGTTTGTATGTTAACATTTTAATTTTCTTATGTTATAGTTTATGAAAGAAGTAGAAGACGGCCTACCGCTTCAAATAGACGATTACGGGTTGCCCAGCAAGAGGCGGGTCCTTCTCACGTGCCGGAAGAACAGGAGGAGGAATATGCCGAAATGCCTCAAGAACAAGTGAGGCAAGCCGAGCAGAACGAGTTATTGATGGGCCGATTTCCCGGCGGCCCCTACGATCCGTCATTACTGCGAAGCTTCAAAACACACGTAGCCGCCGACGTGTGGAATGGCAATGAGAGAGGCATTTTAAAATGCCTCTGCCACACTTCGAAGCTTCTTCGATGGGTGTATCCTGAGGACGAGACGACCCGAGTCTGGAGGTCGTATGTGAAGCGGTCCGGGCTTCACAATTTGAGCAAGATATCCTACAGAGCTCTCAACCGGAACCTCATTTCTGCATTCGTCGAACGGTGGCAGCCGGAGACCAACACTTTCCACCTACCCTTTGGTGAGATGACGATCACATTAGATGATGTGTCGTCTTTACTCGGTCTTCCGGTGGTTGGGCAGCCAGTGCAGGTGGAAGACGATCCTGCAGAATTCTCGCCTGCACTGATACATCGGTTGTTGGGTGTGTCAGTTGAGGATGCCGTATTGGCCCTCAATGACAAGAGAGGGCAGTCTGTGAAGCTAGAGTGGCTTCGTAGCACTTTCTCGAATAGCGTTCAGATTACGCAGAGACGAGCTGCAGAGAAGGCAGCTCGAGCCTATATACTTTATATCCTTGGGTGTATCATATTTTCCGACAAAAGTGGTACTCGGATCTCTGCTGGCCATCTGAAGCTGCTGGAAGACACGAGCGTCGTCCGGGAATTTGCATGGGGTGCTGCTGCCCTTGCCTATCTTTATAGACAGTTAGGCTCCGCATCAAGGGCGGGAGTAAAGCAAATCGCTGGATATCTTACATTACTGGAGGTACGTCATTCTTTGGAAATTATTTACTTTTACGTTATGTTACAATTTTTAATATGTTGTACCCTTACATTTGTATATATGTAGGCATGGATTTACGAGCACTTCCCGACGAGCCCACGACCTCAATTTAATGTGGAGTACGATCCGAGATTTCCACTAGCCATGCGATGGGCACAGCACGGGCAAGGTGGACCCAACACTTTGGGTTTGCAGGCGTGCAGGGAGTGGTTGGATGCACTCCAACCACACGAAGTAAGGGTCTTTTTAATTATTTTTTCACAAATATATGTATTTTTCAAATATATAACATGAACAATTCAATACGTAGGTCATCTGGGATCCTTATCAGCAAGTACGTGATCGATTCGAACGTCCTGAAGTGACGTTTTATCATGGCTGCATAAGGGCGTTGGACATTGTCGAACCATACCACCCCGATCGAGTGTTGAGGCAGTTCGGCCATGTCCAGCATATCCCGTTGCCTCCATTGGATCCAGTGCTGGCAAGAAGAGGAAAAATGCCCGGTCAGTATGTACTTGCATGGGGGGTGCTTGGATCCATGTTTCTCTCCTGGGATAGCCACGTTTTGTCTATCCAGCGACGGGGGAGACTTGCACAGCCAGCATGGGAGACGGTACCAGAGTATATGGACTGGTACCGTACATTCTCCCATCCACAAGTCCAAAACCCCGAGCGTATATCTGCAGCACGGCATTTTCCGACTGATGCGAACCCTAGTCAAATGTGGGCTCGATTCCATGACGCCCGGAATATTCTTCACCCACTGGTTCGCATGTGGACAGCCCAGGATCCGCAGCTATCGATGGATTACGTGATGCCTAGAGTCGAGGAGGCTACAAGAATACTCGAGGGTCTCACGGTGGATGAGGGGGGTGACTCCGATGAGTAGAGTAGTGATTTTGTAAACATATATGTATGACATTAAAATTTTCTACATTTGAATGTTAAATTATTATTTTATTCGGTGTCCATAATATTTTTAAATTATAATTTTAATGTTTGCTCGATACTCTGTTTGCCTACACTAAGCTTGATTTTTGCATTCGTTGAAAAAAAAACTTAACGTACAAAATACATAACCCGAAAAAAACAGAAACCCGAAAAAACAGAATGTATAACACGAAGTTTCAAGGCGTTCGGCCAACACTGGCCGAACGGATCACAATACGTTCGGCCAGTACTGGCCGAACATGGTATAGTGCGTTCGGCCAGCATTGGCCGAACATGGTATAGTGTGTTCGGCCAGCACTGGCCGAACATATTGTGATCCGTTAGGCCAGTGTTGGCCGAACGCCCTGAGGGTTATTTTGGTAATTTTGTTAATGTCCTTTTTGGTCATTTTTGGTGGTGTGGTGTGTTTAGCATTTTTTGTAGTGTGTATAGCAGCTCCCTTTAAGTTAATTGATTATATATAGCTTTAAAAGAGGCTGTTTTTCTCACTTCCCTTTTCTAGTGTTTCCATTCTCTTTAATTTTGCTTTATCCAATTCTATAACTATATAAAAATTGAATAGTTTGATTAGTTTAAAAAAAATGTCATTTTTCAGTTTTCTATTTTAAGAAAGTATGATAATTAATCAGATTTATTTATTTATTCTAAATTTTAAAAATTTATAACTTTTTCATCTCAACTTATTTTTTTGTGAAAAATATATCAAATTTATTATTTTTTTATGATCTACAATTTGATATCCATATTACATATGTAATAATAAAATATTAATTTTTAAATATAAAATACTATTTTCATACATTAATTGTGGTACATTTTAATAATTGATATATTTTATATTGTTGGATATTTTTATTTTAAATTTTTTTATCAAAATATATTTTATATAATTATGCACTTTAATTTAAAAATTATATTACTATTTTTATAATAAATTACTATATTATTATATTATAAATCGTGCATTGCACGAGAGAAATACTAGTTTTATTTGAAAGATAATGGATCACATAATTTTGGATATATAAATAATGTAAATTTTAATTTATATTTTTTGTTTAAATATATATTTTTCACATAATGCATCTATGTTCCAACTTCCAACAAGCATTATTCGTTAAAGAAGTATCGAATAATTCTTCAATAAAAACTACAAATGTTATTATTATGAATTTAATTGAACTTGAATTTCAATTGGTATCCACAATCTTAGAATCTCGATGATTAAGTCTAGAGGTTCTAAGTTCGAGTGGCGAAAGAAATAATATTGAATTTATAATAATTCAAAATTTTGTTTGTGCATAGTTTTAAAAAATTAATTGAAATCATTCTTGAATTTTTCTAACATTATAACTAGGAGAAGAACAAACAAGACATGAGCTTGATTTTATTTTATTTTTCGGGTCAAATTTTAGAGTGTTTATAATAGGTAATATAATTGCAGGATGATGAGCAGACCAAACAAGCTGGGCAACAAAGACAACCTTTAAATAAATAGTCGATTTCTAGCTCCGCAATTGTTTTTAATGGGATTCGTAATATTTTTTATACATTCTTATATAAAGTTTTTTTTTTCTTCTTCATTTTTGAATTAATGTTGATGTATTTTTACATGAAATTTAAGTTCTGAAGTATAATTTGGTTGAATAGGAGAATAAGAATATTGTTAAGTTCAAGATTATTCCCCTTATAAAATGAAAGTGTATTTTGATAGGATTGGAGATAATACACGAACACCTTTTATTGTATGATTTAGACTCAAAACTGAGCATTGACCCTTCGATATATTTTTGTATGAAAATATATTATATTTAAAATTAATAGCTAATATCTAATATTTGATTATTAATTCCTATTAAATATTCGTTTTAGCCCCAGCCCTAGCCCATGTCTTCCCATTTTGTATAACCCATGGGCCGAGTTGGGATTGGCATCTCAAGAACTTGTTGCCCTATCCATCAACGCACTTGCATCTTTATCACCACAGTACTGCTGAAATTTAGCGCACAAATATTTTGCCCTTCATCTAGGGTCTAACACCACAGCAAAGAAGGGCATCACATTCATTTTCCATACAGTATCACAATATTTATCAAACTAAAAGCTCACATTTTTAGCGAAAATTGCATAATAACTCGAAAATTTTTGCGCAAAATGTGTTAAAAACAAAACAATATAATAGTGTAAGAAATTTACTGTAAATAATTTATTAAAAATAAAAAATTTATAAAATTATAATTTACTGGCAAAAACATGATATATTTGTAATTTTTTTAAAAATATTTCTTTAAAATTTAGAGTAACAAGGTACAAGCTCAACCTAGAGTCCAACCTAAAAGCTCAACCAGTATTTTTTTATTTTGTTATTTTACAGGACTCAAGCGCCTACTTATCTTGTTTCATTAAAGGGAGTTTTTATTCACACTACAAATTTTGCTTTGCACACCACATAATTATTTTAGACAAAAATAGACATGATATAAATGACCTATATACCCTTATTTTAAAATTAAAAAATTAAAAAATAGATTCTAACATATAACCTATAAGCATGATAAAATTTTCATACTTTCTTTGTTAAGAAACCAAAATATTCTCCCTCTTTGAAAACCCTAATCAGTACGTTTATTGTAAACGAGAGATTTCCACGATGGACAATCAATATTTATCTGTAAATTCGGTACGTTTTTCATATGTTTTATTGTAAGTTTCATCCTTTTGTACAATAAAAAAACATAGCAGAAATCGCAAACAACGAACACTTCACAAGGTGTTCGGGGGGCACCAACCGAACAAATTACAAAACATTCGGCAACCGCAGACCGAACGCATCTGGTAACGTTCGGCTCTTGCAGGCTGAACGCATATTGTCACATTTTTTCAACTTCTTTTGGTCGTTTTATGTTTCATTTTATGTTGCTAAATAATACTTTTTTATTATATTATTTGCAAGAGACATCAAGAACAAGTACTTGTATTTCAAATAACAATGAGCTAGTTGTTGATTACCAAGATATCTTTAATACAATGAAATTATTTGAATCACGTAAAAATTTGATTTATTGGGTACGTGAAAAGGCTATCCCATTAGACATGGTGGTGGTTGTGATGAGGTCAGAAATTGGAAATGAATGGAGACGACCTCGTTTGTGGTTAGGTTGCGAACGAGGGGGTAAATATCATCCACGAAAAAAAAAATTCCACAGAGAAAAGTAAAAATAAAGAAACAAATGAATGTGGAAGAGAAGAGGAAGAGGAAGAGGTAGAGGATATGTCAAGGAAAGGAAAAACAATTGAGAATCGTTGTTCAGCAACCAAGAAATGCGATTGTCCATTTTGTCTAAAAGGAACATATTACAAAGAGACTGATGCATGGGCCTTGGAGGTTATTTGTGGTTCGCATAATCATGAGTTGGCAAGATATTTAGAGGGTCACTCTTATGCTGGTCGTTTAACTACGGATGAGTTGAAATTGGTGTCTGATCTGTCTACGGGTACTAGTCATCCTAGGGACATATTGTTTACTTTGCAGAAGAGGTATACAGAAAATATATCCACGATAAAGACTATCTACAATATTCGACAGAAGAATAAACAAGTAAAACATTGTGGCAGGTCACAAATGCAATATCTGAAGGGTAAACTTAAAGATAATGGTTTTTTTTCCATACTAGGCGGTGTGAGCAAACAGATGCTGTCAAAGATATGTTTTGGGTCCATCCGACAAGTGTGAAGTTGTTGCGTGCATTCCCAAATGTCTTGTTAATGGACTGTACATACAAAACAAATCGTTGCAAACTACCGTTGTTAGAAGTTTTCGGGGTGACTTCCACAAACATGATATTTTCAGTTGCATGTGCCTATCTAGAATGTGAAAATGAGGACAATTATTTATGGGCATGCAATGCCCTTAAAGATTTGATGGACCAATCCAACCTACCAAAAATATTTGTAACCGACTAGGAACTTGCATTGATTAATGCAATCGAGAGAACTTTTGCTAGTTCTCATCATTTGCTATGTCGGTGGCACATCAACAAAAATGTAATGGCCAAATGCAAGAAGTACTTTAGTACAAAAGAACAATGGAATTCTTTTTATTGTAATTGGAATTCGTTGATCTCTGCCGAGTCCGAGCACATGTACGAAGAGTTGCTGAAGAGATTTGAGAATGATTTTTCCTATAAAAAAGATGCTGTAAAATATTTTTGGACAATTGGATCAATGAATATAAGGAACGATTTGTTTCTTGTTGGGTAAACAACTTGATGCACTTTGAAAATACCACAACAAATAGGTAATAAAAAATCATGTGTCATTTGTATGCTATATCGTTTTTTTATTCTATATATATTGTATGTTATATGCTCATTAATGAATTGATTTAATATTTTTTGTAATATATACGGCGGAGGGCCAGCATGCCAAGTTGAAAAAACAACTTCAATCGAGTACAGACAATTTTGAAACGTGTTAGGAAAAAAATTTCATTTATCTCGAAACATCGCATAATGCAATCAAAAGTTCGTTCGAGAAGAACATCAATGTAGTCCAACATATATACCCATCTCCTGTATTCAAAATGTTACGGGGTATGGTTTCTATTTTTGCTTTGGATATGATTTTGGATGAAAGACTTGATATGGAACCTGTGAATGGGGTAAATAAAAATATAGGAGATGACATAAATAATAGTTTCAAGAAGACACTTGGTGAAATTGTCAATCAGTTTGAAGGTGCACATGATGAATATGAGAGGTTGTTAATGTTGAAGAGGTTAAGAGAGTTTGCAAACCCAACTACATCATACCATATTGAACCACAAGTACAACCACGTACGCGTGGACGACCTACCAAAGCAAAAGCAAAAAAAAAAAAAACACTTCAACCAAAAGAGATCCGAGTGCATTTGAGTATATCCAGTCCATCAACGACAGCTGTTTTCCAGTGGAGGAAACATTTATCATAAGTGGAGAAAATGTGTCCAATGATATGTTTAGTTTGACTCGTAGAGAAAAGCAAAAGGTAATTTTCATTGATAAAAAAACTTGTGTTTTGTTTTTCTTTTCTTTTCCATTTAATTTATGATAATTGTATGGTTTACAGGTGGTTCGTCGTGCATCTAACATTGTTGCCACAAACAAGGATATTGAATTTTTTGAAGATATTCCACATATCTTTCAACCATATGCTTATGGGACTAGAATGTTAGAGGAGACGGACATTGCGGATTTCGTGCAATTGCTGAGTTAATGAACTTCGGGGAAGAATCGTGGTCTAGAGTTCGTTGTGACCTCATTAATGAATTACAAAAGTTTAGGGATATGTGTGCACCAATATTCAAAGAACATAGACGTTTTGGGGAAGTTGAAGATGCATTATATTGTTTTGAGGAGAGAGCCTATAGACAACACTGGCTAGATATACCTGATATGGGACACATGATTGCAATTGTCTACAACATAGCACTTGTCGTGCTAACACCAATTACAAACTATACTTTCCTTCCCTGAGGACTACAAATCCAGAAAATCCGAAACTTATTTGCATAGCATATGTGGACCAAAACAGACATTTTTGCGGGCTATGTTATTATTATTATTATTTTCATGTTAATCTTTGCGGAGTAGTAACTGTACGTTTATTGTGGCAGGTCTCATTGATTTCTGGATGCCCGTTGCCTCATGTTCTGCAGGTATGGCATGAACATCGTAGTGCTTGTGCAGCTGGATGGGAGATATTCTACAAAACACAATTTCAGATGTATAATGCAATTTGATTATGAAATGAATGATATGTACATATACATTTGACATTTTAATTTTTGTTCTTATTTGAAATGTTTTAAGTGTTGAATATTTTTTCTTTAAAATATTCCATCTAATATTCCTACAATGTCTAAGTTTGTCTGATTATAATTAGATTATAAATAATAAAACTAAACATCTTTTGACAACTGGATACCAAAATTATAATAGAAACCACACGCTTAACCATATAACAAATTAATATAATTAAGATAATATTAATTTGACAAAAGAAGAGGTTAACAAAACTAAGACATCAATAATTGGAAGTTCCCTTCTTACAACAAGGCAGGGGATAAAAACCAAGTACATAAAATATATAAGTCGTCTAATGACTACTCATTTGTATCCTATCCATCATCCAATGTTAGATCATGGAGTACTCTTGCAGCTTGCTCAACTCTTAGCATAATGTAATCAATAGATAATTGCGGATCATGAGTTGTCCACATGCAAACTAGTGGGTCGAGAATGTTTCGTGCCTCAACGTTTCGAACCCACAATTGACTGGGGTTCGCACCAACAGGAAAGTGTCGTGCTGCAGATGTATGATTGGAATTTTGTACCTGTGGATGGGAAAATATACGGTATCAATCCATATACTCAGGTACAATCTCCCATATTGGGTCAGCAAGTCTCCCACGTCGTCGCATGGATAATATATGGCTGTCCCAGGACAGAAACATGGATCCCAGCATACCCCACGCAAGTATATATTGCCCTGGATTTTTTCCTCTTCTTGCATAATCTGGATCCAATGGAGGCAATTGTATATGCTGGACATGGCCAAACTGCCTCAACACACGATCATGATGGTATGGTTCAACAATGTCAAACCTCCTTATGCAACCATGATAAAACGTCACTTTAGGACGTTGAAATCGATCACGCACCTGCTGGTAAGGATCCCAATTTACCTGCGTAATGAATTGTTCAAGTTATATATTTGAAAGACACATATAGCTAGTATAAAAGTAATCAACGTACATTAAAAAGGCACACTTACTTTGTGAGGTTGAAGTGAATTCAACCACTCCTTACAAGCCTGCAAGCCTAAAGCATTGACTCCACCTTATCCATGTTGTGACCATCTCATAGCAAGTGGATATCTAAGATCGTACTCAACATTGAGTTGAGATAATGGGTTAGTCGAAAAGTGCTCGTAAATCCATGCCTACATATATAGAAATACAATGGTACAATATATTAAAAATTGTAGCATAATGTTAAAATAAAATTATTTTCAAATAATGACTTATCTTCAATAATGTAAGATACACAGCTATTTGCTTCACACCCGATCTTGATGCAGATCCTAGTTGCCTGTAAAGATAGGCATGAGCTGCAGCACCCCATGCATATTCTCAAACAACACTTATATTTTCTATTAGCTTCAAATAGCTAGCTGCAATTCTAGTACCACTTTTGTCGGAAAATATTGTATAGCCAAGAATATATAGTATATATGTTATCGCTGTCTTTTCTGCAATTGCTCTATTCGAAATTTGACAACTGTCCAAGAAGGTGCTACGCAGCTACTCTAACTTCACTGATTGACCCCTCTTGTCATTAAGTGCCGATATAGCATCCTCAACTGACACACCTAACAGTCGATGAATCAGCGCAGGCGAGAATTCTGAAGTCTCGTCTGCGACATGCACTGGCTGCCCTACCACTGGTAGACCAAGTAGACATGATACATCATCTAATGTGATTGTCATCTCACCAAATGGTAAATGGAATGTATTGGTCTCCGGCTGCCAACGTTCTACAAATGCAGAAATCAAGTTTCTGTTGGGAGCTTTATATGAAATTTTGCTCAAAATGTGAAGCCCAGATCGTTTGACATACGACCTCCAAACTCGTGTCGCCTCATCTTCCGGATACACTCATTTCAAAAGCTTAGAAGTGTGACAAAGGCATTTTAAAATGTCTCTCTCAATGCCGTTCCAAACGTCGACAGCTACATGGATTTTAAAACTTCGTAACAATAACGGATCATAAGGACCACCAGGAAATGGGCCCATTAGGATCTCATCATGTTCCGCTTGTCCCTCTGTTTCTTGAGGCACATCAGCATATGCCTCGAATTCTTGAGGCCTACCAATATCATCTTCTGTAGAAGGATCCACCACAAATTCAGATTGTTGATGTTGTTGGTCGTCTCCTTCTTCTTTCAAAAACTGTAACACAAGAAAATAAAAATGTTAACAAAATATGTTCGAACAATACAACATCCAACAAGATAGAATTAACGAAACATTCACAATACAACATTCACTGCCCACACATTCACAATCACAGTCGCCCCATCAATACGTTCGGCCAGTGCACGCCGAACAGGTATAAAAATGTTCGATCAGTGCACGCAGAACAAGTAGACATGCGTTCGGCCTGTGCACGCCGAATGCGTATGGATTAGTTCGACTGGTGATGCCGAACGCTTGGACGTGCGTTCGTCCAGTGGACGCCGAACTTTTGGAGCTATGTTCGGTCTACCAGAGCCGAACGCGTCACAGGGCATTCGACCAACCAGCGCCGAATGCGTCGCAGTATGGAAAAACTTTTATTTCATCATTTACAAAAATATTACCTGAAGAACTTGAGACATTGTCGCCTTCTGCATCCATTATCGTTGTTGAGGAGAAGAGAGAAGTAGAATGAACGTGATGGGGGTGGGGAGAGAAGGAGGCCATTCGGCGCGCAGGGTTAGGGATAGAGTTTTGATTTCTGTTTTCTTTATTATTATTTTTAAAGAACATAATAGGTATTTTGGGAGTAAATTTAGTGAAATTAAATTTTTAAATTTTTTTTATGTTGTGTGCATAGCAATTGTGGTGTACATAGCAATATTTGTGATGTGTATAGAAACTCCCTTAATTAAATTTAATTAGTCACATATTTCACCTATAAAACATTGTTTCTCTAGCATATAAAAGTCTGGTTTGTATACATAAAAAAAAAAAAAAAAAAACTATATAAACATGTTTTTTTAGCAAAAGGATAATTTAGACTTTCAAAAATATAATGTTTTAACTTCAGAAAGAAAAAAAAAACATTATTTCAAAATTATAAAATAGGTTCAACCTAAGACGAACTAAGCCAAACCTTCTCCATTACCATTCTATTTCGACTCCCCCAACTTCTCCGTTACCATCCTAACTCAACTTCCCTGAAAAGTATTATGAATAAAATACTAGTGCTGCTCATAGCAACTGTCAATCCAAACCTTCAAATGGTTAAACAGTAGAAATATGGATGGTAAGAATTTCATAAATAATATAGCATAAAAATAGAAACGTTCGTTCATGCCTCCAGTAACAAAAATAAAATTCAAATTCATGGTTGTCTTTAAGGTTAATAATTAAAGAAAAGCGTACAGTATAATTTGAAGATGTGCTTGATTACACTTTGATTAAATAATGGTGGCAATGGGTGACATGAGATGAAGCTATCCCGATCTGATGATCATGGCAAAAGGAAGAGAGATATACACAGTTTGTATCTCTCTCATGGGTCTACATCTAGGACTTGTAATTGCTCAAGAATTATATTACAAGTATTCATAGTGCGAGCATCAAGAAGACCATGATTCCAAAGTTTGATCATAAATAATCTCCAACACCTGCCAACAAGACCAAAGCAATAGATAATTTATTAGCATGCAAAACCAACAATACAACTTTATAGAACCGGAAAGCTATAAAACAAAGACAGTATTTTCTAGCTGAAAAGCATCATAGTAGAATAAAGATACATTCTTATGTGTGATTAAGCTATTGAACATAATGATTGTTGCTAAAGTTGGGGCATTGCGCTCTTATACAAGGGAAGCAGAAAAATATTATAGAAGAATTGTATAGTTTTTTGGGGAAATGGCACCACACAATGTTTGCAAATTATAACAGTCCCTAAATAAAAAATTAGCAAAAGGTAGAAGAAGCTACCAAAGTAGTGCTGGTGTCCGAACAAGATCCTGTCTATGCAATTTGGAAAAAGCTTCACATGCCCAGGGAATATGACCATCTGCCAATACCCTGCCATCATGAAAGAAATACCAATTAAACCAGAAAATAAAAAGATTATTTCAAAAAAATGAACAATACGATGCATTCAACATCCTATTTCACAAGATGCTCATTTTTGGTTTGTTGACCCTCAATGATGCTATTCAAATAAGTACAAGTCTTGGTACGTCCAGCCAAGAAATATAATGATGTCGTATCTTAATTAAGAAGAATGTAGTACATCCAGCCATCTTTTCTTGTACACATTATGTCATTTACCATAATATATACATACTTATAATCTATATTATATATATATAAATATATATATGCAATACTTATTTATTCATGTAACTATTAAACTTTAAAAAATCCATAGAAAGGTGGAATACACAACTGAATGTTACTCCACTGCAAAATAAAAATTACATCTACCTACTACAGCATGGGCAACTTGGGCCCATCTGTGAACCTATGGCATAATCAACTCCTACTGTAGAAGAGCCCACCGCCGAAACAAAAAAGGAAAAATGAAAAAAACAAGGGAACGAAAGAGTTAACTAAATTGTTGATTAATGCATTTCTAAAGACAACACAACAAAGGGAATTGCTTTGGAAAAGGTAAACAATCTCATCACTCATCTAGCAGTAATCCAGCACACCATGTCCTATGAAACTCACAGACATGCAGCCTACAAGTTATCTGAAAATATATTATTTGTGAGTGCAAGCATTATAACATGTTTTATGAGAATATTCTCATATGACATCCAAAATTGAAGAGATTTAAAATCAAAAAGCTGCTGACCTTTGCTTCCTAACAAAAGAATTCCAAAGATGCATCAACTGCTTCTCATCTTTTGTGACGTCCACAAAGTCATCCAACATCTGCTCCGCATCAGTAAATAAAGCACCATGTCAAATCTCCAACAGAATTAACAGCATTTAGCTATTCCATAAGATAGTTAATTTGGAAAGTCATAATACAATATGATGATATAACAATATTGAAATTTAATGTTACTAGAATATATTTTATACTATGATCCATGGATGGCAGAAAAACTTAAATATAAAAGGTAGAAAACTCAATCCAACAAGCCAAAAAACGTGAGAAAGTAAACAGTGAATCCAGCTTCAGAATAAACTTTCTGAGGATATCCTGTCAGTAAAAACCCATTTATGGTGAGACATGGTCAAAGTAATCCTAACTGAAGAAACAACATGCATTTATCTGTTGTGAAGCTGCTTTATTACTAGAGCCTGCTTTCTGCCTTAAGGAAGATTAAATATAGATATCTGATGGAGATACTAAGGAATTCATAATTGTATTAACCACAGAGGATAGCGCTTAGATTGAGAACCATTACTGCCACTGCTAATAACCATATAATATGGAGGCATACATATTGAAAGTTGAGAAAAAAAACTGCATTTTAGCATCTTCTTTGAAAGCTGTTACAAAGTTCCCCTAGTCAAGGTTTCTGCAATAGGGTAAGTGATCTTATGTTATTGATACCAATAGGATTTTAAACTTATATCACTTAAAAATGTGAAGCCTGAGAGCCTAATAAACTCAACCAAACAGTAGATAATGTGAAAATAATCTGAGCTCTTTAATCAACTGAGATTTGAGTGTTCACCACATGTTTGAATTCTTTCTCTACACGAACCCATGCATACCAAAACATGTGGACAAACATGGACTGCTTAGTAAATTGAACAAGTAGACAATTCCAATAAGAAACAACTCAGGATATTAGGGTTTAGCACATAGATTGGGGGCTATTCTTCTATCTTATTCTCATCAACATACAACAAAACCCTTAAAATGAATGCAAAATGAGCCCTAGGCAGAAGTGGGTCATTTGGACATAATAATGAGACACAAGCAATTGGAAACTAGTAGCATTCATGAGACAGCATACCCTTCGGTCTTCAAGATCTGCAACATCATCATCGACTTCATCCTCACTGTCGCGATCTGATAGGACTTGTTCCATGGCCATGGGCTGTATTGATTACAAAATCTTCACTTTTAAGATAGAATAACATATACACTCTCAAATATTCTCTTTGCAGAATCTTAGACAAATAATGTCATGCATTCAAAAATTAAACTCAATGACAACATAGATCCCTTCGAAAGATGCATAACCCAACCTCAAAGTAAAGAATTATTCGTGAAAGCATAGCAATGTAATTGATATCATCAAAAGGCATGTACACCAGTAATCAACACTTCCCCAAAAGTTATAGCACTGAAGCTGTCAAGATATATAGAGGCTAAATATGATACACAGAGTTGACACCATAAACCACATGACCTATAGAGGATGATATCAAATGGAAATTTCTAAGCTATCAACTTTCCTGAACCCACACACATTAGGATAAAATTATAAAAGATATATGTGAAACTTTTTCTGAGTTCTGAACCAAATCAAACTGAGTTTCATCAGTCAGTTGGTCGAAAGGAGAAATACAAAAAATGGCATGTACATTCTTATAAAAGGTTCACAAGCAATATGTAACAATAAGAGAATGATAATTAACCACTCACTTGCGCTCTATGTGAGTGAAAGAACTGCCGCTTCTGCAGGAGTGCACGACTGAAGGCATGAAAAAATTATAAATAACATTAATAATAATCAATATCAATCAATGCTGATCAATAAATCATAACCATCATCACCTCTACCAATCACAAGTAAATAATATAGGGTAAGAATCTGGAATCGTAATGATTACAACATTTGATTTCCCTTGAGTTGGCTCAAATCAATCCAAATTGTTCAAACAGAGAATTGAGTTAAGAAATATCTAAGATCTCTTAAGTCTTCGATTTCATTCAACGTGCTTTAGTCCAGTCAATGAGAATATTATCCAACTCCCAAATGAATTAGCTATCATGATAACCTTGCAATTAATTTATTATATTAGTATCGCATTCCAATAGCAAGGTACTAACTTTGAATTTGTAATGCAGAATAGTAAAACTATTAGCGAACATGGTGCAATGGCTTCAAATTTTTTATTTCAATAGGGTGTATTAGCTTCATATTCACAATATGAATCTTTCGCAACATGTCTAAATACACTTTATTAGTATTCAAATATAGATCTAGTAAACTATCTTCAATAACAAGTATCTCCCATATATCAAGATATATCATAAAACTTGGTGGAATGGTATATATAGGAAATAAAAAATACAATGAGATATGAGAGTTTGATGTGCGCACACATACTCTATCAGTAATATGAGAATTTCTAGTTGAAACATGCGGACTGAACTTACTTTCGAGGATCAGAGCGTTCGACTGATAACTTCCTTGTTTTTGCAAACTGTAGTAATGCCGGAGGCATAAGGGTGCTTCCAGGCAATGACTGAACACATTCAGGGTCTGCATATGAATGAGCTGTGGCAGATGATACTCTAGGACTTGATGCGTCGCAGTCCCCACTCTCTTCTATACCTACTAAAAAATTTAGATGTACAATTCCTTTCATGTCTATCCACAGCAATATAAATCTATCGATCTATACAACTATTAAGTTTATAAGGCATGTTTTTATATGTTGTGCATACATTCTAATAAGTAGAATGGCCTTTTTGCAACAGCCAGGAAGAGGCGGGTGGGAGACTATAACTATCTCATTTACAACAATTCTCACCCTGATCTGATAGCTAAAATAAAATGAAGAAATACGAACGCTCAACAGAAATAACCTATAAAGTAATGCATTCTTTGTCAGGCAAGGAATCCAGAGATGAAAGTTACAGATTTACATATATTCTATTATGGGTATGCTGCTGTTCATAGCACTGAATAGCTGGGCTCAAGGAACCAAATATGAGAAAGCTGAACTCAAGTTCAGAACGAAAATAGTGCCAATACTTACACTAATGTGGAAAAGTAAAAAGAAGTATATCACTGTATGTCCATTTTCCCTAGGAGGTCTTCCTTCTCTACATGTTTTCTTTAAAAAACTTATTCTCGTGTGGACGGCCTATATTCTTTGGTTTTAAGAGGACCCCTTATTTAATTTATTTTGTGACAAAATGAAATTTACCTGAAGATTGTTGCAGCATTAACAAAATCCATTACTGAGAAATTGCATTGGATATAAATCATGGATAAGCGTGTTTTTTCTTTAATTTCATGCTGAAACTACTTACTATTATTCGTATCAGTTTTCTCATATTTAATTCCCTGAGCCCAGCTATTTGGTTCTATGAGCAGCAGCACAGCCATAAAAAATGGTTCCCTAGAATTGTAACATACATCAACTTTATGTGTTGTATATAATACTTTTTGCTTTACCGCAATCATCTATTTTTCACTTGTTTAGATCAAATCTTGGAGGTTTTGCAAAGGCCAAGTGTTATGGGAATGATTGTTCTGGCAATGTGGTGGTCCATTTGGTTAGAAAGGAATAGGAGAATCTTGAGGATTTTTAAGAGTCAAAAATATGGGACAGAAATAAATTTAGAGATTTCAATTTTTTCTCATCAGATATAGAAATTCTTGTTATGCTTTTTTTAGCTTTTTTATCTACTATTAACGGGATTCCTCACTCCATACATCTACTTTAATTGTAATCAATAAATATTACTGTTTTTTAATATAAAAAAAAAAAGATACAGAGAAAAGAAAATAAGAAAACTCATGAAATTATATTGGTGGAATTATTTTGCATAAGTTACCATCAGTTTTTTCTCTAAGCTCATTGATTGATCCCGGAAGCTCTGGATCTAATACAAGGGGATGCACATACTTCGGATTTTGAACTAGGCTCTTCAGCTTTCTAATTCTACGCCGCCGTGCCTTCGAGCTGTGTTGCACCAGATTATTTACAAAATTGAATTTATAACTTCATACAGCCTAGTGTGAAAATATTTAGTATGTCCAAAGCGTACCAAAAGAAAAATGTTTGCTGCTTAGGATCAACACCAGCTGCAACAATCTGCACAAATCATATTGCAAATGTTACTCCAGTTCCTTACCACAATTAAGAGACATGTTGAACTCTATCAGCATCAATATCTATTTCTCAGGCTTGATACTTTCTTTCCAAGGCCCAATGCAGAGTTACGGTTTACCCACTTAAGTATAACAGTATTGGTTTTAATTTATCTAACCAATGCAGACTTAATGTGATTGGAAAGAACTGCAGCTTCTGTTTCAATCAAAAAAAGGGGCTCCCAGCACTATAATCAAACTCTGTCTTCATGAAGTAAGATACAATAGCCAGTTTTTTCTCGTTTGCTGCTTGTCAGAATGCCAACTCTATAAGTTATAAAGAACGTGAGAAATTCAAATTGACTACATCAGACCACAGAAAATGAACTTTACAATGGAAATTCAGAGTTAATATATGATTGGAATACCAAAATCTTGCCTATTCAGATAAACTGATTAGGAGGTTCGAATAAATTATTTGGATTTAGTTGTTTCTAGTAATTAGATCCTGCTTTTATGTACTCATATTGGTAGTTGTGGCCTCTAACAAGCAGCAGGCGATCTTAGGGGGTGTTTTTTTCCCCCTAAAGAAAAAGGCCTTGGGGGGGGGGTTGGGGCGACATTATTAGAACTCGATTTTTTTTTTTTCATTTCTGCTTATAAGCATAAGTTTATTAGTTTTGTAAATTATCATACAATACAATGAACATGCTATTCTTCAAGATTTCTACTGTGTTATTCTAAAAAAAAAAAATCTACTGTGTTGCAACATGGTATGAGAAGTATCATCTCTCATAGAGCTCTTCAGTTTTTCTTAGATTAAAAACCAACATGACTGGTGAAGCACCATGTACTGATTCTTCAGGCATCACTATTGAATCATAACACTACTAGAGTGTCTGCTAAAGAACAGCTAGATCAGATCGAAAACTCCAAATTAAATCTCATCAATTTACTGATGTTCAAGGTTCAGGTAATACTGCTCAGAAAGGTAAATCAAAACACTACTAGAATGTGCTAAAGAACAGCTACGATAAGAGTTACTCAATAAAACTATCTTGTGAATCGATTAGCCACTTATATTGCTCTGAATGTCTTCATTGTGCATATAGTGTCCCACCAATGAAGTAAACTTGACACTAATGCCAACAAATATGTTTTTAGTAGCTGTCCTCCTACACAAAGGGGTTAGCGCTACACAAAGGTCTAAATTGTTCCAAACTAGGAACTACCACAATATATTCCCAGTTTGATGGGGAGTGCAGAAAATCAGAGTCGATATTTGATTCAGGACAGCAAATCGTTTTGCCATATCCAGATGAGATTTGAACGGTTGATTCAGAGATATAAATAAATCATATCAGATTTGGTTGTTGTTTCTAGAGAGAATAGGATCAAGTTATTATGTAGCTTTTGGATTTGGTAATTGTGGCCTCTAATAATCAGTATTGATCATAGGATTTTAGTTAGCAGTCTATTTTTAGCCTCTTAACTCCTTTATTTGTAAGTATAAACGTCTTTAGTTTTGTTAGTTATCATACTCTTTGAAAATCAACTATGTTATTAACCAAAATTAATACTGACCTCAGATCTCCATGTATCAGTCTTGACAGATACATTCACAGCTTGAAATTCCTCTGTTACCTACACAATCTCATCAGAAATAAGAATAGCCCTTCAAATACTAAAAGTAAAATTTCTGATATAGATCAATTTTACCAACCCAAAATTCAAAGTTGAAGAGGTCGTGAGAGGAGGGCAAATGATATCTCAGACCCTGTTGAAGTCAAAATAATAACAGGAATTAATACATAGCAGACAAACCTTTTAGCAGCTTCACATAAGAACTTCAAACTGGACAGTACCTTAAAGCTTGCACATTTAACCAAACAGAAAGGGCACGTGAAATCCTCTGTCACTGTGTATAGATGATAAGTCAAGCCTCTTTCAAAAATATGCAGCAACATGTAAGGATGATATGCACACCTCGCACGAGGTTACTATTCAATGGAATGATAATAACAAGAATAATTTCAAGCACAAGATTTGGATATTAAAATCGCACCTCAGATTGAATCTAAAATCCAGTATCCGTAGTGGACAAGCTATCAAGACATAATAATGCAGAAGAACTAAGGCATCAAAACCAAACCCTAGATGATACCATACATCTGCCCAGCAAATAATAAGCAGTGTAGGTCAAAGCTAATTTTCTAACATATCTGAAATTTTTGAATTGGCACAACCTAGAATCCTAAATTTGATCAGCAGTAGTCCCATCGAAAACAATCAAAAACATAAGATCAAGTAGGTACTAACTTCAACAATTCTAGAAATAATTGGACATGATTGATGGCTGAGAGCTTCAGAGATGGTTGGTAATGTATAGGGCAAATAACACACCAAAAGTCAACCTTTCATACCAGCAATTTTCCAAACAGCAAGAATTTCAATGGGCATCTAGATATAAACATAATGCATCACAAACATGCACAGCCACGTTTCAATAAACCAAGCACCACCATCTCTGTACGGGGAGGGGATTCGGTTAGAAATGAAGAATGAGAATATTGCCATCTGGCTTATTCAGATCTCCCCCAATCAAAGTATATTTCGTCTAATTTGTTCAGAAGAGGAGCAAACTTAGATAATTGGAAAAAGAAATTTGATTCGAAAATACCCTCCGAGTGTACTAGGAAATGTAGGTGCGGTTAATGCTCAAAATCTGAAATAATATGACTTTCAACCCCATCTAAGGACAACCACTCTCAATTTCCAAGATAGGATTTCAACCAACCACAGCATTCCTGGATCTGAATCCCATATCACATACTTCTTACCATATGTTGCCCTAAGAACCATTAATATCATGGATGCAGGAAACCACACAGTGAGCGGTAGCTAGCTACTGACCATGAGCATTGGGGTGAATGAGGTAAAGATTGGAAAGTCAAATACAAAAGGAACAAGCAGACGGATTCTTATAGATTTGAATCTGGGAGTTTGTGATGGATTCCAATTTCGTACTCTGAACCACATTCCTCTTGAAAGAAAGAGTTAGGTACAGTACTAGATTACCTATGAAACAAGCATTTCCAATGGGTCAACGGTCATTGCACTTTCTGTCATACAAATGTTAATGTGTGGTAATCCTTAAAAAGTGACATTACAATAAGTACTTTAACAATATCAAAGTACTTGCCAAACTCTACAAGGGGGCTAAAGATCTCCATGGTGGTATACACCAGGGTATTGTAATCAGGGAAACAAGACATCTTCTGGAAGTATCTTATTGACCTTTAATGAGGATCAAACATAGTGACCTCTTTCAACTTTATCATTGACCAATTAGGTACATTTCATTCTATTCTTCTAAAATGTGGCATTCTAATGTTACAGAAGTGTCAGCAATGGAAGGACAGAACTATAAAAGAATAAGACTAGGTCGTAGGGCTTTTCATTTAACAATTGAGTAGTAAAATCACATCAATAATTTAAATAAAAAAAGTTATGCAAGTCTGTATATATCTGCTACTGAAAGAAGAATCGCATTTGTCCATAGGTCTAATAAGTTTATAACAAAAAAGGATGCTTCCATTGAGGAAGTTCCAGTTTTTTTTTTTTTTTTTTTTTTTTTTTTTTTAAAGATAAAGATTAAAACAATAGAACTATACAAACTTAATTACATGGAAAAGGTTTCAATGACAATTACAGTTGTGTGACAAAAGTACACCACAGAATCTTGTAAAATATTAAAGTGAGATAAAATGTTGAAGAATCTAAAATATATATGGAAGATTTTATAAAATTTGAAATAAACTTGACAAATCATTCAGGAGTAACAGGCAAATAGAATTGCACCTAAAAGAGAAACAAACAAGCTGTTAAGTTGTGAAGATGAAGCATCTACTGCAAACATGTTATACTAATAATACCTTCAGTCCTCTGCAACTTGTTGTTATAGTATCTGTAGTTGAAAAGAACATTTCCAGTCCTTAACCTGGACAGCAAAATACATTTCCAGTCCTTAACCATGAGTAAAATTTAAGTCCTTGGCTACTATGCAAGTGCGTTAGAGATAAAATTACGAATGCTGCAATTCCATCAGGGGTGAAAATGAATGATATTCGGCCATTCCTGTCACTCATTAACGTCACATTACTATCAAACATACTGCCAATAATATGGTTTATGAACTAGTACAATATTGACTGCAGGGAGACGAAATCGCTGCTCAAATGCTACATAGCAAAGAGAATTTTCATTATAAAAATCCAAACAGATTGTGGCTCAAAAACTACAGCATTTGAGTGTAATAAATAAGAAAAACTAAAATTCACGGCAGAAATTACTTAGATGGTTTCATCAATTTGTTTTTTCTTTTTTTACTCTTTTTCCTCTTTTTTATGAGAAACAGAACTTTTATTAATAGAATGTATTGTAGTACAAAAGGATGAGAAATCCATAAGGAGATAAATTTACAATAAGTACAGTGCTCCAATGCTCCAACGTTTCATGAGCTTTACAATTTTAGCACAACGCTTAAAACATTGCAAATTAATACACAGCCAATTAAAAATTTTACAATTGTATCATCTATTAGTTTTTCCGTCCAAATTATAAAATATGGCTTGACGGACTTCTGCACTGAATTCAATCCTTTAACATTGTACAATTTAGTCACAATCTTTCACAATTCACTATTCTATCCCGTCCATTCAACATTTATGTTTAACTTTATTAAAAAATTATAATTTAAATATGAAATTTTATAAAAATGAGGGAAAATAAAATATTTTATCTCATATTTGAGAAATATAAAACAAGACAAATGAACTT
The DNA here is from genome assembly GCA_028749325.2 of Caryopteris x clandonensis. Classification (NCBI taxonomy): domain Eukaryota; kingdom Viridiplantae; phylum Streptophyta; class Magnoliopsida; order Lamiales; family Lamiaceae; genus Caryopteris; species Caryopteris x clandonensis. The sequence continues at coordinate 7,734,812 of JAPYKT020000004.1, forward strand.
AAAATAATATAGAAACTGTTAAATAAATTTTGAAAATTATTTAAACAAGCATAACAAAATTATGCCTCAAAATGATGGTATTAGGTAAATGTTATATTTTGCACAAAAATGATATTAAAACCTGAAAATATAGAAAACAGAAATGAGAAATATTAAAAACAAGAAAACTATTTAAAAATGTATTTCAATATTTTAATTGTTTGTGTACTAAACGCTGAAAATAAGGATTTTTCCCTGATTTTAAATATTTGTATTGACTTCGAGAAATTATAGCGGGTTGGATTGAGTATAAATTTTAAAATTCACTTCGTCGTGCAAGTTATTATTTATTAGATAAAACTTTTGAAAGAATGAGGCACTAGACATATGAAACCATACTTTAAATTGATTTGAGTGAAACTTTTTTTTATTTTATAAGCAGAAAAAAATATATTAAAAAAACACAAAAAATATAATTAGAAAATGCAATATTTTAATTTTTTTTCATTTTAAAAAAATAGTCTACTACGTGTTAAACACTACAATAACACATGCAAAATTTATTAATTTTTATTTTATTTTATAAGTACTTTGTTTGCTCCATGACCACTTGCTTTGTTCTAGTTCTGTGTTTTAAAACTTTTCCATATCACTTATATATTTTATGATCTTTTATAATAATAATAATAATAACAACAAAATATATTTTATAACAACTAGGTTTAATTATATACAAACCCTAAAAATTGGAAGAAAAACTCTCATTGGATATGGGTTTCTACATGGAGAATGATTTTAACTTTTAAGTAAAAGGGTATATTTTTCATAATAAAATACACAAATTAAAAAGCTTTTTTAAATTAAGTGGGCGGGAGGGGGGGCGCATAGAGGGAGGCGTATTTAGAGTACTTAGGGGTGTTTATAGGCATTTAAACGCTTTGCTAGAATCATAAAATTCGTGAAATTAAATGTTTTGAATTCCTAGTGGATGGAAACCCACCACCCCAACTCAACTTCCTATCCCCAACCTCATTTAATGATTCCTCATCCCAATGCTTGAAAAGGCGTAAGGTGCCCCGAGGCGCCAACCTTTCATTGCCTAGGCGCGAGGTGTGAGGCGAAGTGCTCGCCTCACTCAAGCGAGGCGCCCAAAGTAAAAAAAAAAAACATGTAGATATATAAACACATTTAACCATAATAAAAACATAATACATTCATCAAAACATGATCAAAAATATTAAATATTGAAGTTCAAGACATAATAATTAAGCATAATCACTAAGGCCAGACACTAATCATCATCATTATAGTTCATGTCAAATTGTGGATTATCATCGGAATTGTATCCATCCACATCTTCTTCTTCTGCCTCATCTGAATCCCCTCCCATATCTTCCCATTCATCTTCCTCATCCACAAGTCCAAAAGAACTAGATCTAGATGATGATGTTTTAGAAGTCATTGAAGTTGTTGCCCTTCTAGTATATGTTCTAGTGGTCCTAGTAGGCTCCTCAACTCCTGCAGCTACTGCAACATCATCTCATCTTAAACTATCTTCCTCAAACACTAGTTCTTCTTCCGGGATTCCAACTAGCCATTCATTACTTTCATCAATTTCATTCAAAGCAAGTGGATCAGTGGGAGGGGTCGCAAGTGAGGAAAAATAGGAAGAATAAGTGTAGGAAAAGAATGGGTGTAGGGGAGACTGGGCGGCTGTCTTTTGGTCACTTTTGTGTTTTAGGGTTAGGAAACATATTTAATTTAAAAAAAAAAAAAAAAAAACAACAGATGGGGCGAGACGCGCCTGCGCCTCACCGTGAGGCGCCTGAGGCGAGCGCCTAGGCGGCGCCTCGCAGAAGCTCGCTTCGCCTCACCCCCATAAGGCGTCGTCGCCAAATTATTGGTGCCTAGCGCCTAGGCGCGCCTTTTTAACCACTGCCTCATCCTCTTCAAAACACTCGAGCATTCTTTTCTAACCATGGAGACCAACATGAAGCTTGAACAATGACTCCCGAAAGCACTCCAGCTCTTTCTCTTATAAGATCTACAATACTTGCCTAGAATAAAACCCCGAAGATCAATCTTTCCATCACGAAGAAAGAGAATGGAAATGAAAAGGGAAGAGATTTTTTTCTAAGAATATCACCAAGGCCACAGCAAATTACCTCATTCGAATTGGAAGAGAATGTCAATGGCTCATTCTAGCACTAGAAAAGAACATAGAAGCTTGATAAGATAAGGAGAGCTCATATTTGTTTTACAACAAAATATCATGTCAAGGTAGCAGACTGAGGAGGATGTTTATAAAGCAAGTTGTACGACTCCATCCTTTAGCAATTGTTGAAGATCAGGAAATGGTTCATATGGTTTTAGTCAGCTCTAACCTATCAAGAAGACCTAAAGCATTTAACTTAGGTAATGCCAAATTGACAACTACATTTACAAAGCGAAGAGACGGGCCTAGTCTATACACAACCCATCCTCACAACACCACTCAAGTTTATCTTTTCACTTCTTTCCATATGGAGTAACACCAAGTCAAGTGGATTCACAACACATGGGGCAAGACAAGCCATTTTAAATAATTCTATGAAGTTAAGCTGAATCTAACAAAATACAAAAATTGCTTCACAACTTAAGATGGGTAGAAGTCATCAGTGACAATTTTCCCTGAGAATGTTGCTAATGAATGTCGTGCACGTGCATCTATATGTTGGGGTTGGGCATAGGAATGGGGAAATAATGAGATGTTGTGAGAATTCACCTGATAATCTGAGGCAAAATAGAGGAAGGAACACCATTGAATGAGAATGAATCATAAGGAGATCTCTCTCTGACCCCAACTTCCTCTGCCGCAATACGGACTTGCAGTTGCTCAGACACAACCTTAAGTAAAACAGATTGCAAAACAAGTAATGATCAATAAAGCAATTCAACAGCAGAACACCCTCTAAAATCTTGAATGAAGATCATTAGGAAATAAACAAGTTTTAGGTTATGTTCATCATTTCCTTGGGAGAGAACATACCAGAGTTCCCGTGTGAGGACTATGAAAAGAAAAACATTTGTCATCTCCGAAACAGCTCGTCTGCAAAAAAGAAACTAATTAAGAAAAGGAGGAAAATACAGCAAAAGATAAGCTTAGAAGAAAAATGCTCAAACTAAACGAATGGCCATGTCCGCAACATAACGAAACACAAACACTATATAGTAAATATATACATGGAGGAACAGGCTAAAAAAAATAAATGGGTCTGTGACAAACAGTAGGAGTCGCCCTCCAAGGAAGAGTAGGATGGGATCATAGGGATGTCTATGAGCAAGAGACTAAGAGCACATGAAGGAAGTGTTTATTATTTTTGTGGGGTTTACGTGGGATCCTTGAATTATAAGGAAGAGCCTATGTGGAACAAACAACTGCGGTAATGTAGGTGCAAGGGAAGGTATGCAAGGACAATAGGATACCAGAAAACAAGTGCTTCTAAACTCGGCATGACAATGTTTAGCGCAGCATGAGTAAACAAGATCAGGATAGTTTCTAGAAAGCTCTGCAACTGAGCCAAGCTTACAGCTATTACCTAAGAATAGACACTAGCGTAGTGACTACAAAATAAAAAAGATTCTCTCTAATTGAAACTTGCTCATGCTTGATTGTTTGCATTGGCTGCCATTTTTCAAAGCATTTATATTAGTTGTGTGTCAGATACAATTACACACGGTAGCATCAACATGAATACTATAGACGCATATAAGGAGCAGTCAACCAACTATTGGCTACATATTAGGGCAACATAGTTTGCTCATCATCTAAGAAAGTGATTGGATAGGTTGAAGCATCTCCTCAAACAAGTAGATCAATCAGTATCCTACTGACACAATTTCACCAGTTAAATATTTCATGAGGTTTATGTTGATAGTATTATCATATTAGGGATTTTAACAAAGGAATTCAAGAGTTCAAAACTTGTTCATAGTCCCATTCATAGATACTAGAGATCTATTATTGGAATTAAAGTGGCAAGACTACAAGACAGGATTGCACTTTGCCAAAATAAGTGCATTCTTGTCTTGCACATAGCATATTCAGTTTGGCATCTTTTATGCAGGGAAAGGATCATGGAAAAAACTTATGAGACGCTTAAACACAAGCATTTGGCTGATTTGTTTGCTGTGTGGGATAGAGATTGACGAGTTAAGCATGTCAAAAGTTTTAAAGCTGAAAAAACTCGCACGCTTGAACAGATTTGTTCAGGATAAATGTAATAATGGAAAGACAAGTAGGTCATTATTGTTTGGCAGATTATACCCAGAAACACTATTCTCAACATCCCATTAACTAGAACTCAAACTAAAGATGAAGCCTGGCAGCAATATAACCTGTTCAAAAACACAATTGCCTGGATATAACATGTGGATAATTTTTTAACTAGACTACACGTAAATGAAGAGCAAAAATTAAGCAAAGTAACTTATGCTAATTCTTGGTTAACCACTGGAATCCCACTCTCTCCGAGCAAACAATTAATTGTTCTGCGTTAGCTTAGTTGAAATAGAAAAGAAAAAAAGCCTCAGTCAGCTGAGTGCCAAGTAGCTTGTAACTTTATGAGGCTGGAAACTTTCAGGAGTGGAGAACACATGTTATGAATCAACAATGATTAACTAATTAACGGCCCCAAGAAGACTTCAGCAAATTATAATAACACGGTTGCGAAATCTACATATAGCCCTATCAATATTTACAAGAGTAGTCATGCTAGGCCCTCAAAAGTCAACATGATTAAAACGACCCTTAAGTGGCAACAAACACACCTCAACTGAATTCTGCAAAAAGATTTAGAAATAAAGAAAGAAAGAAAGAAAGAAGAAGAATAAAACTAACTCCTGAAAGGTAAAAGAAAATAGTCAAGCAGAGTTCCTGCAACAGTATGAACAAACACGCCAAGACCATGCATAAGAAAATACTCAACACAAGTTCAAAACCCTAAGGAAGATATTATCTGATTCACTTGGTTTGGTTGTGAAAGCTCTAACATATGCTACGAAGGACAAAGACAGTAAATCTACTATCACTTTCCTCAGGCCCACTTCCACAGTACACAAGCATAAATTATGTTTATAGGAAGCAAGAAAAATGGTTACATAAACACATGTAACTAACTAATTATTTTAATGGCATACCTTCAGGAAGCAAGAATGCAAGTCAATAGTTGATAGCATCTCAGCTCTCTCGCCACTACTCAAATTAAGAGACTTCTCCCATGATAAATAAAGTAATTCCATTGGAAGTTTACCCAAGAAGCAGTGGCCTCCAACATTAGCTATCACATCAAACAAGGAATCACATTGGCAGGAAGATGATATTAACAAAAAAGAAATCACAGGAGATGGAAAATGAAAACATATGATAGGCCACCTAAAACCACATTAATCAAAAGAAGAAAATCTTATAGATAACTTTAATATTACTTTTCATGGACAATTAAGTTTATCGAATCTTGGAATTCCTTGGAGCAAAAGGCATTTGCCCAAAATGAATATCCCTAATAGTCCAAAAGCCACAATGGAACCTAGTAGAAACCCAAATAATAGGTCATGACATTTCTCAGTGAACCCAAATAAAGATAACATTGATGTCTCTTCCTCCTTCATGATTTTACATTCCACCCAGACAAATATGATAAGTCAGAAAAAATGGATCTACATGGTAACATGGGGGTACTACAGCAAATGACATTTCGAAATTGGTAGCTCAAAAAAGAATGGAAGTAGAGCTACTACATCAAATGACATTTTGAAATTGGTAGATCTACATGGTAAATGTACCCATATGTTATGACATGTATATATAAAATGCGGCATAATTCTAAATATTAAAGGTATTCCAATGGTTGCAGATTCATTTTCATGTCCCAGCCACCAGTGTTTGAATCCTGGTGCTGGTGCAATTATTTATTTGATATATCTCTTTGCTTTTCAAAATGTTGATAATAAGGTTTGAACCTCAGTTGCTAAGTTTATACATTATTGTCCATATAGGCTAGAAACTTCCTTTGATAATTCTACAATTTTTTTCCATAAAAATATTTGTAGCTAGATTATTCCCCTGGACCCAAATCTTTCAGATCCAGACCAAATATTTATTTAGTTGTTTCATTAATCTTCAAAATTTTATGGTGAATTATTTTTTTGGCCTCATATCTTAAAGATTAAGCCCAATAAATTTTTCTAGAAAAAAGAAAAGCAGAATTCACTTACAAAATTCTTTTTAAATGACTGCATAACAACTCTTGCTATAATAAAACCTTCTAAAAGAACGAAAAAACTAAAAAAGTTAAATCAATATTTTTTATTTATACATTTTGAGTTGTATATATATTTAAATATTAAATAATCTATTTATATATACTTTGAAATAATTTATTGCACCCCCAATTTTAAATCCTGTATACACCACTGCATTTTGATTAGCTTCATACTGGCAAAACAAGCAACCCTAAAGCAATGGGTGCAAAATTTGCAATAAAAGAAAACAAATAGACATTAACTGGGCTATTTTTTTCTGTTCTGTCAATAGAAATGATACAATTCTATGAAACATATAAAAATTGCTTGTAACATCAGTAGACATAAATCCGTAAATATGCAAACATTTTAGTAAAAAAATAAATCCATGAGTTGTTGTAAAAATGCAAACACATATCATAAAATACATGCAATTTTGCCCATTTAAGCTGAAATACAAACCTAAAGTTGACAGGGTGGACCCATTATATAGGACGAGTTTTAGATTCCATTTTCCTGCAGATTTTGCTATTGTTTCTAATGGAAGACAAGAAACCCTTGTTTTTAAGGCATTTCCAGTATTATGAGGGTATGTTTTTATTGACTTTCATATAAATTTTATTTATTTTAATAATAATTTTTTTATAAAAAAACAACTCGTTCAAACTAAAACCATCTTGACTTCATGAATATACACGACAGATTGCACTAAAAGTTCTCCAATTCATTGTGACATCAAAATTAACAAAAGAGGAGATCTATCTATCAACATTAACAACAGCTTCACGTATGAAGAGCTATTTCCACAAGCTGCTGGATATTACTAGTATGATGAACTATTCAGTAAAGAATTCCCACTAGGATTGCAAGAGAGATGCCTACCTCATTGTTTATTTGAAAGGGAAGATTTGTGTTTCACATTTCTGTCAAACCACCCTCTACTCATAATTTTAAATATGCTAAATAAAAGTAGATAACTGAACCTCAATAAAGTAGCACACTCCGAATATCAGTTTCTGAAAACGAAATATGTAAACAGAAACTAGTTGCCTCTCTTAGACTTAAGCAGTATTGTTTGTTATGCAACCAATTTTTACACGAGAACTTTTCCAACACAAAAATGACTCACCTGGAAACAATGGCTGATCCAAATGCTCCTTAAATAAACCAGCTGCAGAAAAACAGAAAAACATGAATATCTCCCAAGAATGTATCCATTGATATAGATCTAAGGAAAAATAGAAACGGCATACCACAGCTGATAAACATAATAGAGAGAGAACCAGATTTGACTTCTGCAGATAGTTTGTTAATCTCAGGAAGAATAAAATTTGCTTCATGTTGGTCCATCCTATCATCTCCAGTACATTTGGTCAATATGCATTCTCCACTGAATTGGTAAACAGCTGAGTCCTGCATCAAAAAAGAATCTGAGAGGAAAAGAAAAGAAAAGGTGAAACACAAAATATTTAGTATCGAATAAGATTAACCAAACTCAAACACTACCTCCACAACTGCAGGACTATAAACTGGTCTTGCTATCAATATACACAAAGGAAATAGACTTTGAATTCGAGATTCGTCATTCACAGTTGACGGAAACGAGATTGTCATTTGAATCCTAGGGCAGGACACAAGTAAACTATGTCAGTTATTGCAAAAAAAAAATCAAATGACGAAGTATGCATCCCAAAGTTCCAAATATCAAGGATTCATCAACTGCATGGAGTTCACAATATACACAAAGGAAATAGACTTTGACTTCGAGATTCGTCATTCACATTTGACGGAAACGAGATTGTCATTTGAATCCTAGGGCAGGACACAAGTAAACTATGTCAGTTACTGCAAATCAAATGATGAAGTATGCATCCCAAATTTCCAAATATCAAGGATTCATCAACTGCATGGAGTTCAATGAAAAAACTGTGCAAATAAAGATTGATCATTGGTGGTAATTATAGTTTGAGAGGCCAAATTGCAGCATCTGGTAGAGATATCAAGATTAGTTGATAGTTATGTTATGAATATTCATTTTTATTCTGAAAAAATCTGCTCATGATACAGAAAAGACAAGATTCAAGGAAACCATATTTTTACAAAAGAAACAACGAAAAAATAGAAGCCCAGGCTCAGACAAAACAATATCTTTCTTCATAAGAAACCCAATATTTCATAATTGGGGAAAAGGATGTCATGAAATTTCAGAAATTTAGTTGGTGAAAGAAGAAGGAAAATAGAAGCCCAGGTTAAAATAAAACCATCAAACAATATCTTTCTACATAAGAAACAAAGAAATTCATAATTTCAAAAAACTGTACTGAAAATGCAGCAATTTAGTAGGAGAAATATCACAGACCAATACACTTAAGGAATTACCTTTTCTTGTGTTTTGCTTGTATTTTGTACCGCAAACATCGTTGAAGGAAGGATGGCTGCAGAAGAACCAGCCATTAGTTAGTGACTGTTAGTCTATACAAAAACAAAATTGGTACAGAAGTCCATGAAGAAACGAGGACGATGTGCAATTTGTCATTATTGTCTGATAACTAACAACAAATAAGAACAAAAAAATCTACATATAAAAATATAATTGATCTCCCAAATACATCATGCATGCCTGTAAATGAAGCAACTCTTCAACATCCTCCAGAAATAGCAACAGAAGATTCCATGCTATATCGAAAAGGAAATATACATGCAAACTTAGAGGTGAGGGAGAGAGGAAAGGAAGAAAGGACTTAAAAAAACCTTACATTTCTAACAGCACGACGCTGAAGAATGTTGTACAGTTCAACTGGCTTGCAGTAAATTGAAAGGCTTTCCTCAGCTGCAACTTGCTCTTCTGGAGACAAATGTGTACGGGAATCTTGGCGACACATATGCTCTACACCTCTTGAGTAACTGCAATTGCATACACAATTCCTGTTCCAGAAACTACATTACAATGACAATCTTCAATGATCTTAGCAATAACATTTCAAGGGCAGTCACCTTACTTGAAACTTAAGATACCAAATTCATGAGAATGGCCCATAAGTCTCTGCCATGTGACAAATTGAACGCTAGTAAAACCACTTCATATTACTGGTTGAAGATTTCAAAATCAACTAATTACCCATTGAACATATTTCCTTCCTATAGTTGGAGCACATGTCTCGTTACATTTTCACATGCTTACAATTGTTGTTTAGAGCATGGACGCCATGAGTAACAACTTTTCTCAAACCACATTGTTTTATAAGAATCAATATTCAGCACTGCTTCATCCACCCAGAAATCTTGCAATTGACAGTCATCCACCAGAAAACCAAGTTTTATTGAGATATCTATGTCATATTTTGGGATTTGGTTGCAATCTAATCAAAAGAGCTTATGGAAACAGCTGAAGTTTGAGTTCATGTTAAGTGTGTAAGGCAAAATGTTTCCTTGATTGCTTATTCTAGATGATATCCTAACCATCAGAGAAGTGAAAGAAATTAACAAAAAAATCAAATTCTAACTAAAGACAACAAAGCCACTTAATTCCTAATCAGCTCCATTTGGCAAGAGCATGTGATTATCGGTCAAATAGGTACTTACACAGTCTCACGAGCCACTAGAGGTATGCCAGGCATCCTTTCTATACAGAATTGATGTAGTAATACATAGCTCGAAGTTTCGTCCCAAGTTTCCAAACAAAAATTTTAGATCTGAAAACAGCGCTGCAATTGAAATCCTGCATGTTAGTAGACAGAAAATACTAAGAGAGAAATTGGCAAAAATTAGGTGATAATAACGACAACAGTTGGAACCCTGTTAATTACAACAATTACAACACCTCATCGACACCAGTTGCAAGATAAAATAATTACCTCCAGTTACCCTAAGACAGCAATTATAGTTGAAACCTTGGGTGCTCGATGATAAAGCAAAATTTGAGGTAAAAACCTCCGATTTATTTGATGATTTGCTGATGGCGTGTTGGTTCCCAAGGTTGGTAGCAGTGATTAATAAGGCGCGCCTAGGTGCTAGGCACGAATATACAGGCCACCACCGCCTCTATACCCCAAGGTGAGGCGACCTTTCACGAGGCACTACCTAGGCACGCGCCTCAGGCGCCTTACTATGAAGCGCAGGCACCAAAAAGGCGCGCCTCGTCCAACTTCTTTACATATATATATATATATATATATTTTTTTTTTTTTTACTTTGTTTTTTTGCCCTAAGTCAGTAGTTCAAGAAATACCCAGTAACCCAGCACCTCTCTTCTTCTCAAAGTCCTCTTATTAGGTTTAAACCCTAATTTCTAAAATCCAACAATCCATCCCACACCTTTACTGCCCCCCCACTCCAGCGACCCCCCCCCTCCCCATCAACCGGCGGCAACAGGTTTCTATTTTCTTTTCGGAATATAGTTTGAGATGGGATGATGTTGCTGCAGCAACAGGAGTTGAGGAACCTACTAGGACCACTAGAACATAAACTAGAAGGGCAACAATTTCATAGGCTTCTAAAATATCATCATCTAGATCTAGTGCTTTCAGAATTGTGGATGAGGAAAATGAATGGGAAGACATAGGAAGAGATTCAAATAAAGCAGAAGAAAAAGATGTGGATGGATACAAATCTGATGGTAATCCACAATTTGACATGAACTATAATGACGATGATTAGTGCCTTAATGCCTTAGTGATGATGCTTATTTATAACTATTATGTTGTGGACATCTATATTTAATCATGATTTAGTGAATCTCTTATGTTTTACTGTGGTGAAGTATTTTATATGTATCTACATGTTTTTTTTTAGTTTGGACCTCACTTTAGTGAGGCGAGCGCCTCGCCTCATGCCTCGCGCCTAGGCAGTGAAACAGGTTTCATGCCTTGGGGTGCCTTACGCGGTTACGCCTTTTAAAATGAGTCTCGCTTTAGTGAGGCAAGTGCCTCGCCTCACGCATCGTGCCTAGGCAGTGAAATAGGTTTGGCGCCTCAGGGCACCTTACACCTTTTAAAACACTGGTTGGTAGTAGCCAAAACATTGGGTATGTGACTTGATTGTTGCCAGGGGAAATTTAGAAATCGCCTAGTCAAGGAAATTTAGCCTTATATTTTTTTAACACAACACAGTTATTTTATATTTTAAACAATTGAGTTGCTTAAGTTGCTTATACAACTTAGTTGTTTAAGAAATTAAAATAAAATAAACTTACTTGTTTACAATACAAACAACCATGTTGATTAACCTATCTAAAAAATCCCCAAAATACACACAAATTGGTCACGCACAAAAAAAGAAAAAAAAAACATATCAAACACCAAACTTACACGTCATACAAGGGAGTGGGAAGAGAGTACAAACTCAAATGTGAGAGAAAGAGACAAGAAAAGGAAAAAAGAGAGGGAGAGAGAGAAAAGGAGTCTGGAGAGGAAACTCGTGACAGATTGAAGAGAGGAAATGAGGTTATGAATTTTTTGGAATATGATATTGGAGGGAATGAAAATGTTTGAAAATAGTGTTAGAGAAATAGTCAAAGGCCAAAAATGTATCCGGGTAAAGAGGCCATAGTTAATACATACGGCTTGTTGATTTAGTGTGTAATCATGGATGTACATACTTTGAGTAGGTTCGGGTTTAATTATTGTGTTCTTTTATGGCTTGATCACCCACTTTAGTCTTAAATCATCGAGTGAAAATGAAAAGTGAAATCTAATGATGGATCTCTCAATCAACCTTAACGAAGAACATATTAAAATATGATTGGATTTATCAGACTAAAATGTGGCTAAATCTAGATCTTATCATGCTAGCCAATTTCCATGTGCGAGGATGGGAATCTAATGGATTGGCTTGTATTCAACGTGCTTTGCATCCTTAATTGTTCACAAAATCCTTCGTACATAGCTGTTTAGAAATAATGTATGTAGTGTATTAATAAGGCCAAAAGTACAATGAAAGGGACAAGATATCCTAGTTGCCACTCTTAAGGGCCAAAAACTACGGGATATGGATCCAATCTCTATTTATATTTAACAAAAAAAAAAAAAAACTATTGAATTCTTTATGACAAGACACCCACAATGCTACCCTGAATTTCATTTCATCTGAAAGGTCATCCATCGACTCTTCCACATTCTCAAAGATTCAATTATTCCTTTCCAACCAAATTGACCTACATAAAACTGAAACAATAGTTCCCCTTGAAACAGTGCCTTTCTTGTTGATGAAACCACCAAAATTTGATAGACCAAATCAACAACCAATTGTGGTAGGCCCCAAAGCAAACCCAATTCATTAAGCACATTGTTCCACAACCAAAGGGAAAAAGGACAATACAGAAACAGATGAGAGAGTTGAACCTGCACAAAACATGCCTTTTGTGTTTGTGGTGAACCTTAACCTCTCAGAAATTCGTCAAATTATTCTATTTCCTTGATTCTCTTATTTTCAATTGTTTAAGCTCTTGATCTTTAGTTTATGTAATTTTCCCATGTTGTTTGCTTGAACCTAAATTACTAAAGCTTTCCCAAACTAGTAGTCACAATGTTTGTGGGAATGATACCTTCACTGCTACTTCTACATACTCGTGTAATTTAGGGGCAATTGTTGTAGGTATGTGATCACACTAATCACAGCCACAGGCCTATCAACTGACATTGCTAAAAGAAGTCCGAGAGCACTCTAGAGAATACAGAGAATCAATTATAAGGAAACTATATGGTACAAGGCCTCAACAAAGATATAGGAAGTTTTTTTATCTGCCAAGAGTTATAATTGTTTAGCATTGAAGAGCTACTCATTTATTGACTTTGTGATATTGTACTTAGGTTTTGTGGAACATAGTAGATACTAGAAAGCATCAAATTAGTTTTCTATAACTAATCAGTGGTAGCAAACTCATACAGCATATTCTCCTATTTTCATTCTTCCCTTTATACCACATTTTTACCATAAATATGATATATTTATATGCAAACTCATTAGAGAAGTGCATTTCTTCAGGGAGCAAGAAGAAAACTTGAAAAGTATATGTGATTCTAACGAATCCACCATCACCAAATTAATGCATCAAAAAAAATATAACCAAATTAGAACCTTCGATGGGTTTTTCTCTACTCTCTTGACATCACACATAACATTATATATCTTGGTAAAATAGCAAAAAAAAAAAGTATAAATAAACCCAAAACAAGAAAAAGATACTGTAAATGAAGGGTCAACTATCAAGAGGCGACAAGTGGGTTGCTGGTGTGAGAGTGATGACTCAGCTCCGGGGACTTCCGGTTTGGTAATGATGAAACAAGCAAAACAATTAGGGCGATTTATGTTTCCTGTTTGTCAATATTTTATTTTTTCTTACACTATTTTTGTGAGTCACCGGTTTGGTGGTAGGGGGCGAGCAAAACAAAATTAAGGCAATTTTTGTTTTCTGTTCGGCAATATTTTATTTTTTCTTAAACTATTTTTGCTAGTCCCCGGTTTGGTAGTGAGGAAGCGAGCAAAACGAAATTAGGGCGATTTAAGAGTTCTGTAAGGCAATATTTTGTTTTTTCTTAAACTATTTTTGTCGCCCTAATTTCCTTGGCTAAGATAATGAATGTGAAAGATAATCACAGTAAATTATCTGCGATTGCTAGGCAAGCATATCCCTTTGATGCATATTATTAAAAAATGATGCAAAAATCTCTTCTTTTATCATTGGTTCTGTTTCAGCACTAGATATGTCAATTGTCATTTGCCAAGTAAACAAGAAAGCATACTTACCCAGTTACTCCGAGCCTGAGGCTCTGTTTTCAGTCCAGACAGCAGCAACGGCGAGTTGATGTGCTAAACTTGAAGAATTTAATAAACCCTATTCCTCTCGGCGTTTACTTTGAGGAAGGAAGGATTGGGCCGTACCGACAAATCATTTAGGGATAAATTGGGGGATATGGATCAATTTCGGAAAGGTCTAATAGTTACGTTAGGAATATCATAATTTAACGCTGTCCAGCATCTAAAAAATTGGTATGTGTCCTTTTACCAAATTATTACCAAATTACCCCTATAATCGTAAATTCGGGACAAATAACGGTGTCGTTTCACTGCTCTAATTCCGCAATGATGGAGGAATTGCAGGCCTTCAAGGTTCCTAAATCACCAAACAGTAGGAGGAATCAACATTATTTTCGTTATACTTTGAAATTCGTAATCGACGATCACTAGCCCACAACCATTGTTGTCGAGGAAGATGCAGAAAAGCAAGGGACCTCACCTCACAAAGGTCAAAGCTAAAAAATGGGGATCTTGAAGGGTAACCTGGTCCGCCGGAAGTTTTGTGAGCTTCGACAAATACGAACAGCACGGAAGACAGCACAGTGCCAACTCCTTCGCCTCCTCCTCAGTTGACAAAAGATAAGCGAAATATTAAGTTCCGGTTCTTGGGTTGTAAAACTATATTAGGGTATTTTTGGATTGAATTGTGCACGATTGGTTGTTGGTTATGCTAGAAGTCAGTCCCGTGTTTGTTTTCGAGATTGTGGGTCGTGGTTGTTCCATCCACAATTCTATTCACTTTACATTTCTTTTACATCTTTCTCTTTTTATCATTCTCAATAAAATTATTCAATATATATTTTTTCATCCAAAAATTTTAAATATTTATAATTTTTTTTATTTTAATTTTATTTTTATAAAATTATATTATATTAATTATCTTCTTAAGATTTTTATTTTTGACATTCATATAGTATATATATATAATAATCCATCACCAATTATTAAATTCACAAATCTTTATCTCTTATAATATAATTATACAAATAAAATTCTACTAAATTTATTTATTTGACATTTCAATAACAATCTACTTTATTACAATCAAAAACAAACACCACCTTTTACTATGCATTTGATTGTAACACAACCAATAACAGATTGTGATACGGAGACCTACAGCCTAATCCAAACATCCCCTTAGGGTTTCAGCTATTTGCACAACGAATCTTCTAAATACATTCTAATAAAATTTGGATAAAATTAAATATTACAAAAATAACTAAAATGCATATATATATATATAACTGACTTATTTATGTTCGACAATATAGTTTGAAAATGTCTCAAATAATGTTGAACGTATATACAAAACAAAAAATGATTATACAATGCTCGTTCGAAACATCCAGTCAAACAAATAAAGTAGCATTCGATAGATTTTGCTAAAAACTATTTCAGCTGTTTGATTGGATGTTTCGAACAAGTCTTAAGCTCTTAGGCTAATATGTTCGTCCTTGTTCAACAAATAAGGTTCGAACACAAATAAATGTGCTCGATCAATCATGTAGAACACGAACAGATATGTTCGACAGATGAGGCTCAAACACATAAAAGCTTACATGTGACGAATTCAAAATAAAATGTCAAGAAAATAAATGAAGTATGAATGTTGTAAATCAAATCATACCTCATTATATATTTTCATCTAAAACATTTATAAAACATGATATTCGATTGAAAAGTATGAATTATTGAAGATGTGCTATTGATTTGGATAATAAGTTTTTCCTCTTGTCCTTCTCTTCTTCTTGTTCCTTCCTTTTTTTAATTAAAAAATATAATTGTCATAAATATAATATATTTAGTAAATACAAATTAAATAAAAAATTTGGAGATGTGGATCATCACATCCAAATTTTTATTGAGTTAAACAACTAAATTTAAAGAACCGCGCAGCCTATTATTTATTCAACACAACCTACCAATTTAAGTAATAACAAAATTATTATTAAAAAAAAAAGTATTGGTTCACCAACTTGTTTCTCTCTTCTAGACATGGGCACGATTCGGCGGTTTCGATTTCGGTTTCGGTTTCAGAACCGTCGGTTTTCGGAACCGGGAAGAGTGGAACCGGAACCGAACCGTCATATACACGGTTCCGATTTCGGTTCCCGGTTCCGCCGGTTCTGTATTTTTTTTTTTTTTTAATAACCAACAACTTTGAAAATTATTTTTTTGTCTTTTGAATTTGATTATCACAAGAGATTGAATTGAATATATAGTTAACTTAACTAAAACAATTACATTTTACAAAAAAAAATATTACAACAATCAAAATTTACCATTTACATTTTACAACTTATAATAAAATAAAAAACAAAATAGAAAAGTTACAACAAAAATTTAAATTACCTAAAAATATTTATTTCTTTTAACAAGAGATTACAACTTTACAAGTTTTCAATTACAACATATTAAAAAAAATAGAAGAGAGAAAAAAAAAGAAGACTTGAACTTAACTATAAATTATAAATTAAAATTTAATTTCTAATTTAAAATTAAGTTGCCTACGTATCCTCATAGTTGAGGAATCAAAGTCGACGTAGTTCTCTTACGGTCTTACCTTGATGCTTGAGAAGTGGCTTAGTGGCGAGACTCAATCACTCCCGGATGTGGTCGAATACTCGGTTCCGGTTCGGAACCGCCGGTTCCCAACGGACACATGATCTTGGCCGTTGAAGATCAACGGCTATTTAATCTCAGCCGTTGATCTTCAACGGCTATATTTTTTAAATTACAGAACCAGGAACCGTGAACCGAAACCGGTTCCAAAAATACCATAACCGAAATCGAACCGGATGTATTACGGTTTCAGTTCCGAACCGGATGTATTACGGTTTCAGTTCCAAACCGGAACCGGTCAACGGTTCGAACCGAACCGTTGACCGCCCAAACCGGAACCGTGCCCACGTCTACTCTTCTCCCATTCTCTCTTTTCCCAATAAAACATAAACCCTCAATTTTAAAATATTGATCAATAGAGTGGCAGAATAAACATATGTTATTTGAAATTGATAATATATATTTTTTCTTGTTATTTTTTGTCTTTCGTAATGATAATTTTAAGGTTCATCGATTTTTTTCTAAATTTAAAAGCGTCACACACACATGTTTGACTTGATTGGATCGAACATAGTCATAAATGTTCAATTAAAATGATTAAACATTTTCTAATATATTAGATCCTCTCAGCCGAACAACGTGCATAATATTCAACCAGGCTTATTAAACAAGTATGACAATGTTCGTTCCTCCAACTCAAATCGTAGAAAAAAATTTGATGTTAAGACGAAGTTCAATGTTATACGACCATTATAGTAAAATTGAAACTGACTATACGAAAAAAAAAAATCACAATGGATTAAATTTTTGCTGCACTTTAAACATGACTCAATTTTTTAGATATTTCTTTTTAACGATAACTCTCTTTTGAGACCATGGAGTCAAAACTAATCTTAGTTAAAAATATAATTAAATATTTAATAATTTTATATATCAAACTTAATTTTTTTCCGTACATTTTATTTTTCTTTTCTTTTCTCTTTCTTTTTCCTTTAACATCTAAGTCGCAAATAAAATATATGACAAGAACGATAAAAAATAGAAAAAAAATGTTGTTATTTTAGGAAGACAGAACAACCTGCAAGTTGATCAACCTAGGAAGTCGAACAACATACATCTTCTCCGACTGATGGTGTTGAATGTTGTTTGTTATATGCGGCATTCTTGGTCAAACTAACTCCACTCTTTTCGAACAACCAGTGTCAAATTACTCACTTTGTCCACTTTGCGATTTGGCAATTTTTTTATCCTTGAATTAATTTTAAATTGCGTACATCTACCAATATTCCTACGGATATACACCAAATCTAAAATATATAATTCTATAACCTAAGAAATTGCAATTATGTAACACATCCCTGTTATTCTTATTCTCTCTCTCTTTCATCTCCTTCATTTATTTTTTCACATTTCCTCTATTTTTTCACATTTTTTTATTGTTGTTGTTATTTTTTTATTGATTTACCTTTTTTTAATCTAATAAAAGTATAATTAATTAAATCAAATGTTTGGGAGCTTTATATAAAATTGAAACTACCAGATAAATCCTTTATAAAAGTTACTATTCATGGATAATAAGATAATTTACAAAGTATATATACATATACATATATATATTCCATCATTATTTTAATTCTATTGATATATTATAATTTTATTGTTGAGGCCCAGCTATCAGACATATATATGTATATATTATTTATAAATTAGAAATACGAACAAAATAAATAGAGAAAGAAGTTCTCATTTATTATTTTCATTAAACTAATTAACTATGGAGAATTCTATTTTTTACAAGTCACTATAGAAGATTAGGAATAATTTCATTTTAATTCATATAAATTAAATCTATAAAAATAATTTAATTTAAAATTTGTATTTGTATTTTATTTCAATTATTCAGTCTAAAACCACTTGATATAGTTCTTGATTTGGTAGAATATATCTAAATCCATAAAAAAGACATGACAACCCATTTTTTTCCTTAACACAACCTATTACTTAATATAACCCACAGACAATCAAAGAAATCTATAAATTTCTTAATTTACCCTACAAATTTTATATTATACTATTTTTCTTTGTAAATAAAAATAAGATAAACAAAGAAAAAAACTAAAAAAAAAAGGTTAAAAATCTTAACTTAATATCTTGTTTGATCAGCTTGGTCGAACATTATGCATATTACTTGCAGTGAGGATCTAAAATGATAAAAAATGTTATTTTATGTTCAACCTATTCAGGTCGAACATGTTCGTTCAACTTTTTCAAATTTAGATAGAAAAATTCGACGAATTCTTGAAAATTATTATTGAAAACGACGGAACGAACATATATTATTAATTTCAAATGAATTATTTATACTTATTTTGCTAATCTATTGATCAATGTTTCAAAATCTAGGGTTTATAGTGTCTTGGGGAGAAAATTTTTGGATTTTAAAAATAAATTTAATTATTTATCTTTTAATATTAGTAAAACTAATCTTAATTAATTAACAATTTTTTTAATAAAATAAAAAAAGGGACTTTAAAAAGTTTTTTTTTTTTTTTTTTTTTAAAGTTGAATTTTGTTGAAAAAAATGGAACTATCAAATCTAATTGTTCTGTTCCCAACTCGTTGAAAGCAATGAAGAATCGTGTGGGCACAAATATAAAAAGCCCAATGAAGAATAGTGTGGGCACAAATATAAAAAGCCCCAGACATAAACCCTGCTCCATTCCCTTCTGCACGCGCAGGCGCAGCCGATGTTTTTCTCCTTCTCTCCTCCATCTTTCAACCACAGGCCATACAGTGGTCGCTGAAAAATCCTAAGAGAGATGAGAAAGATATCGGGACACGTTGTGGCCACAAGGCCCATTTCCCTCTCTCGAGCAGCAAAGCTCATATCCCGCTTTGCCGCTGTCGACAACGGCTCCTCCCCCGCCGTCTCCTTGTACTTGCAGCGCACCACCGACGCCTTCAACCAATTGGTCCAGTTCTATGATAAGCGCCCCAAAACAAGAAACCCTGACAACAACCCAGATCAGATAAGTGATGAAAAATTGCAGATTGATGGGGTGGAGAAAGGCTTAGACGGAGGCAAGGGCAAAAATTTGGAAAAGGGATTTCAAAATACTGTAGATAATTTGAATGAGATGAAACCTGATGGAGTCGCGGTGAATGATTTGGAAACTCCGGTGAACGAGAGGAAAAAGAAGAAGAAGAAGAAGCGGAAGAAGAGTGATGATGCTGATTTGAAAGAGATGAACAGCAGCGGCAAAAAGAAGAGTAGAGAAGAAGCTGTTGATTCATACGAATGACATTGTGGTAAATTCTTGTTGCTATAATTATTTGTTGTTGAACAGTAGCAAATTTTCAGACTTTCTAAGGATGTTGCTGATGGCTCATTGCTATAGTTCATCATCTATGCGAGAGATGTTTTGATGATTTGTAGCCTTATCTCTTGCTGTTGTGATTTCTTGCTGTGTTTGTTCGTGGATTAATGATATTTCTTGGTAATTTCGGAGCTTTGAAATGTTATTTGGATTGGGTTATGACACCTGTATCTATTATTTGTATCTACAGAGAGACCATATTTGTTTATATATCAATTCTACAGTTGTGGAGTTTTAGTTGAGTAAATATTTTGAAGTGTTACTATTTGTACTATAAAATCCTCTTACTCACAACATAACAATTTTTGATTAAAATGAAACTAATTCAAATGATAAAGGTGCCCCAATGGTTTCCTTCTTCACCACCATTACTGCTGCATAAAACCTTGAAAATAGAAAATCTCTAATTTTCTTCTTCATCAAATTGTAGATGAGTAAAAATTCTTCATCCTATCCCCCACCCGGGCGACGTTAGGGAAGAAAGACGAGCAGGTTGATTTTTTTTTTTAATTAAAGTTTTATTATAGGGTATGATTGAAAATTTGGTGGTGCATAAAGAAAAGGTGGTGTGTAAGGATATTTTTATGGTGCATTTAGCAATATTGTATAAATTATTGCTAGTGTAATGAAAACGAGCAAATGATTATTTGTTTTTTTCATAAACCTTGCAATTCTGAGGTCAAAATCAATCCTTCAAGTTTCAGTTATGTTTATTTTTATTTTTATCTCTTATAACGCAGAAAATAATTCACATTTTCCACCCCACTTCCCTAATGAATCTGACTTCAAATGCGGAGTACCATCTCTTCTGTAAATCTTTCATTTTTACGTATAATGAAACGTTCTGTGGTTGATGGTAATGAAGGTGATATTACCTCACAAGTTTGGTATACTGGCAAAGACAATATATAAAAATGGTTTTAAAAAATAATATAATTTTTTTTATAAAAACATATTTCATAAAAATATTATAATTGTAGAGTACATACTGTCACGGACTTGTTCCCTCAACAATGAACCGTGCGGCCTTAGCTTATTTCCGCTCCTCACGGTTGCTAAGTCAGCCTCTCTCGAATGCGAAGTGTGTGCAAAAGTGTTGGCAAGAAAGTAAAGAGAGCAAGTATTTGGAGGAAAGTTATATTCACTCAAACTCACTTAATGAGAACTTGATGGTTACAAATGAATTGGATACCCTTATTTATACTACTCCACCTCCTCAACGGACGGTGGTGATCGATTTGATCATACGGTGGAGATTAAATCTCCAGAATTCTCTACAAGTTACTATACATTTGGAGAGTTCTACACACTCTCTAGAATACTCATATCCTACCACACTTTTCTAGAGAATTTTATGTACAAAGGGTTGTAAGTGTGGGCCAAGTGCTTGGGCTTGACAAGGTATGAACCTCTCAAGTTTAAGTACAAAAATGGCCCAAGAGGCCAAATTATTGACAATACGCTACAAATGCTCAAATCCAAAGCAAATATTAAATATAACATAAGTTTTTCAAACCACAAAAAATATTAGGATAGAAAAATATACTTAATAATCTTTCTCAAAATGAAACTAAAGCTGTAGGCTTCGAAGAGGCTTCTTTCATTGGCACATAACAATGCTACAGAAAAGTTCACCACAAGAGAGAAATCAAGAAGAGGTTATTTACATAATCAAATCACAAACTGTTTGGCAAGAGACATTCTCTGATTATCAATCACTTGAAACTTCGAGTGCATGTTCCTTTAGTCGACACGTTAGCTCATTTCCTTTTTTTGTCATCGAGCTTTATAAGCTGAACGGGAGCAGCGGGTATCCTGGTCCACCATTCCCTTATCCGTCTCCACCCTCGTTCGCTACTTTCCTTTCTCAGGGGCATGTTCCGCGTAAAGTACTCCACAAAGGCAAATAGCATCAGATATTTCAGCGGCAGAAGAATCACTGCCACAGCCATTATCAGCAACAAGAGAGTCAGCCTATCTGTTGCCTGTAAATTCAAAATATGAAATTTGTCACACCGAGTGGCAAAGGTTTGCCAGCCAAGAATTTGAAACTACACTACTAAAAGTCTGTCCACTAAATCTCTGACGGAAATTAATATTAACATAGAATTCAAATGTTTATCAATCAGTTCTCTATTTGGCATTCAATGCATCACCCCATAAAGACGGGAGTAATCTACAGAAAATGATTCTGCAACTTCTGAAGATGTGTTTTCTTGTAGGTTTGTCTACACCTTCATGATTACGAGAGGGTTCAAGTCCTAACTATGGATCGCAGTGAATGCAGAGATACAAACATTGATCTTTTGTTTGACAAGATAGTACCATCCAGGTTCCATTGCTTGAAAAAAGGAGGGGGGTGGTCTATTGGAAAAAAAGCTAGTTGAGAACTTCAACATTTATTTTCTATATAGCAACACACAAAAAACCAAATAATCTCAGTGGGAAACTTCCTGGGTGTTCAATTACATTTCTATTTTTATTTGTTATTTCCAAAGTTGCCAGATTTTGACAACATCATAACTACCTTTTGTGTAAATGAGATGTGCTTTGGTTAGGGGATGCCCCTTTTGGGGGAAAAGGGTGCCTTTTTTTGGGTTGGGGGGATGGGGGGGGGGGATGGGGTGGGGAGGTGGGGGTGCCCTTGTGTTTTTCAAGTAGCAACTACGTGAGAGGGAACTCAAGAACTTAATCAAAGTTGAGATACAGGCTTAGCATGTGAATGATGGCAAGAAAAATAATTATTTAATTGTTAGTGATTTTGTTTATTTTTAATTGAATATTCATGATTCAGATCTGACATCATCCAAAAAAGATGTATTTGTTTGAGAAACATAGTGAGGGTATGGAAAAGAACTACCAGTATTTATACAAAAATTAAGGGGTTAAGCAAACACATATTTGTGGCCTAAAGACTAAATGGGAAAACAGAAACGAAAAGGAGTAACCATTAAGACCTTAATTGTGCTACTTTTGACGATTTTCAGTCATTGCCCAAAAATTAAGACTGTCAACCAAGGATGACAATATCTTCAGATGCAACTATGTCTATTAAGAAGAGTAGTTTGAAGCTTTTAACTTGTGGTAATTAAGACAATGTTGACACTATGAACTAAGAAGTAGCCATAATATAAGGCACATCAAATAGGATATAATCATGACAAGTGAAAGAACATTGTAATTAAGCAAAATAAATAAGAGGCCTAAATAATGTGGCGCAGCCATTTCCATGCTATGATATTTGATTTTGGAAAGACTTCAGAATAATATTTGCCCCACTAGAATTTTTGCAAGAGAAACTAGGATAGGAGTCTGCTAAACCATCAACCACACTTCAGAAAATGGACGCATGTCGAATAAAATCAAGCAGCACATATTGTGGAACATAAAAGACAATAATACCTGTGGTGCAACAGCAAAAAGAAGGGCCCGTATCTTTAGGAGAACAATGTTGCCGCTTTGGATAAGAGATTCAACTTGAGATATAGCTTCTTGTAATGTTAACAGCTGCTCCACTGCATTCTTATTTGGGGGAGCTACAATTTTGAATGCTTCCAGTTCTCTTTTTTTCCATGTATACTTACGCCAGAGCATAATGAGTGCAAAAACCACGAAAATAGATGGTAATATATAGGCGGTCCAATCCCTGAAAGTGATGATGTGCCTTATAAGAGATGCTATGTCACTTCAACTTTAATGTAAAAACACAACTTTAACAAGATTCAAGGGAACGAGATCAAGCAAACAACCCTGTAAAAGTAGTCAAATAGCCCATGAAACAACAAATAGAAAAATAGTAGTACGTGAAAAGCCAATTAAAAGAAGAGGACACAAGCACAAACAATACTATTTATCAAACAAATATGAAACTGAAAAACTTGTGCATTTTTTATTGCATAAACAAAGCAGCCTTGGAACTGAAATATGTAAATGAGGCTGATAGAGAGCGGGAGGTTGTGACAGCTGAGGATCCCAGGTTGGAGGAGGAAGGGGCTGAGCCGAGGCCCTTGTTGGTTTACCGGCGTCTGGGGCGGGCTTAGGCCTGCGGTTGTGGGCCTGGATAATTTGGAGTATTATTAGTTAGTTAGTTAGTTAGTTTCTATTTCTAATTCATAGTGTTAATCTTTTCTATTGTTGGTAGGGTTGTTGTTAGGATATAATCTTGTTTAGTTAGGGTTTGGGGGGGAAGAAAGAAGTTAATCAGTTCTTGAGCCCTAGGCTGGCAAGCGGGATTTTTCCGTTTGATTTGTTATCTGCGTTCTTATCAGAGGCTCAAAGATTTAAGAGCACACATTTTTTGCACGCCAGCACTCTTTAGATGGTTGGTCCGTGAGAAAAGCTCCATACTCATTTTCATTGCACAATGCAGGGACTTGCATTTTAAAGAAGAATCTTGATGAAACCAAGTTAATAAGGTTCAAGTTGCTGGTCTGCAATTCAAGAGGATTTTGTTTCAGAGTAGAAAACCATTTTCTGTGCTAATCCTTTGAGATTTCATGTTTGAATCTCATGGAGCATATCTATGTGAAACCAAGTTGATAAGGTTCAAGACTTGAAATTGCTCATCTGCAATATCAATGGATTTTTTTTTTCGAGGTTAGAAGCCATTTTTATGCTAATACTTTGAGATTTCATGTTTGAATCTCATGGTGCTGATAAAGGAGCCCAAATAATGCACCTCCACATGCCACCTCAAGAATACACATGAACAATATATGACCCAGGAGTGACCACATTACCTCTTCAGCTCTTCTCATCATACATAGGTTCCAAAAGAAAATCAATTAGTTATTACAGATTAAAAAAACTCATGACTAACCAGCCACTTATGCTTCTAATGTATACATGGGATTCTGATTTAGTTGCACGTTCCAGCAGAGTGATAAAAAACTCACACTGATAGCTTCATGAGCACATGGTTCATAACCTTACGGTAAGATTTAATAATTTTGTTCCCAAGGCTGTTCAAACCTACAAGATTTCTGAAGACAAATTTGCTCTTAGATAAGTTTAATGATATAAAGATCCCGACCAGTTAGTGAGCCGACTACTGGAATTACATTACTTGACTTACCTCAAATTTAAGGAAGAGATCCCAATCAAAATTTACTGGCAATGAATGACAACTAATTCTGTCTATGTACTTCAATCTACTACATCTTGATATTGTCATCAACTCGCTATGACTGAATTATCATTGCTATGTTTTGTCCAAGACTACTTTTCAAGATGATAAGACATTATATCAACCATCAATATAAAAATATTTTAAATTATCATGTGTCCATAGTTTACTGATCCTATTTGAAGATGAATAATGGCCAAAAGTAATCACAGAGGATGGAGAAGAAATTATAGTGTAGCAATGTAGAAGAAATATATAATAACATTTTCTTACCTAAGTATCACATAGCCAAAGAATAACACAAACATCACAGATTTGTAGGGATCATCCCACGAAGCCAAATGTTGTAGCCGGTTACATGTTTCAATAAGTGGGAAAAGCAACTCCTACATACAAAGAAGCAATGACATATCATGAGAAAAGGAAGGAACAAATAATAGAGTTTTCAACTTAAGTGAGTATTAAATCAGATAATGTTAATCACCTATTGGTGGAATTCTAAATGTAAGCTTATGTTATGTAGAATAGTCACAATGTTGAAACTTATTATGCAGATTGCAAAAAGTTCAAATAAGCAGTAAAAAATATACAAATCATATATAGGAAGCATCTTTAATGTCTGCTTGGCAGCACCTTTATCATCAGTTTGTCTGTCACTGATGACATTAGTTCCCTATTATCCATACTTTACATATTTACATGCAGTCAAAAGTAAAATATTTTCAGGATACTGAAAATACTATTCCGTCTAAATTAGCAATATACCTTTCAATAACCATTACTTTAAGTAAGACTGTAGCAGTAGAGTCTTCTTAACCACTACTTATAAGATGAAGCAGACACTAAACGACTTTTTTAATCCATCTAAAATTCCCAGTCAACTCAAACAAGGACATTTATTAGTCATTCAAACTTAGAGCATAGCTAATTTAACTGGGGACTAAGTACATAATCGCATAACAGGCAATAAATCATCAAAGTCTTAGTTGATAAGCATTCTTGCCAACAGCAAACTGTTAGAGCAGGGGGGGGGTTGTTATTCTGATTGCATAATCTGAAGAACTTCCCTTCTGGCATGCAGTTAGATATCAGTGTAAATAACTATCATCCACAGCATTTCTTCCCTAAATCTACCAATTGTTCACCCATATGCTGAAACAATGCATGACGAGAAAATAATCGGGAACACCCAAATGAAATGACAAAGCATAACCAGCAGACCTTCATCACAGCTAAATTGGTGTCAATTCCTTCCACTTTCACTTGGTCAACAGTTGCTTGAGCAGCTTCAGCCTTTCCAGTATCCTGTTTCAACTGCTTCACCAAAGCTTCTAAAGGATTCGATTCGCCAACGCGAAGATCTCCAGCCTGATATGTTGCTTCTCCATTTAACTCTGCCTCTTTAGGTGAAACAATTTTGAGCCTAATAAGTGTCATAAGCGCAGCCGGGAGTATATGCTGCCTCCTACTTGCATTTGGAGAGCTTGAAACATCTTGTTGCCCAGCACTGGGACTTACGAGTGCCAAGCGACTTGATAGGGTTTCCATTATCATATCTCCTCCTGGTAGACTCTCAGCCAAGTTAAAACACAATAGAGATTTGTAATTGGATGAGGAGACGCGGAATGCTTCTTTAACTGCACGATAGTGAAAAATTCCAAGAATTGCTCGAGCAAGTGCTTCATATTGCTGATTTCCTTTCAAATTATACTTCCTATTGAACCTGTGGACACGGAGAATCTCCAGACAGATATCCAACCAATAATCCCTCCTTGAGCAACCTTTGAATTCAGGAAATTCCAAATAGACAGGCTCTGCTCTATAATAAGACTAGAGTCAAGAGGTAATTAAAATTTTCAGAATTACTATTTCAAAATTAGCTAGAGAACATACATGGATGTTGACTTGTACATAACAGCTTTATCAAATAGGCGAGCACCCAAGGGTCCAGTTAATTCAGGCTTTATCACTTGTTTCATTTCTGTTGCCAAATCATATCTTGCAGCTTTGTCATATAAACCAACACCAGGCTCAAAGTAAAGAGCATAGTTTGTCAATGTCAACCGCCCTGAAATGGACAAACAAAACTGAGAAACAATACAAGGTGGTGGAAATATGACAAACTTTTGACAGATTGAAACTAGTCTAAACAAATATTGATACCAACACAACCATCGCCTAAAACCTTCAAAAATGTCAAAGCATTTATTATTTTTCACTTTATCTGTAAACCAATAGGGATGAATTCACCATTCGCCAAGTCCATTCACATTTCAGATGTACACAGTGGCAAAAGAATAACAGATATCTTATAATAGACCGTCAGTAGAAAAATACTGAGAAAATAGAATTGCAATGCCTGAGGTGATCCTTTCAATTCTTCAGTCCATTTAGATAATTCTAGACATTTTTGGCAGTTTGATTTGCTGGTTTTTGACCTACCAAATTAGCTCTACAAAGGAGAAATTACAGGTTACCTGGCCATGCAGACATCCCTATATGCTGCAAAACTGGCTGGGTAGGAATTGTGCCATCTATATCTATAATAATTTCATCCTCAGCAAGTGAAAGATTGGAAATGACCTGTGGTCCAACAGCATTTTGCACAGATTTTATTACCCTACACCACAAGTAGGAGATAGGGGTCAACAATCATTAAAAATCCCAGAGTCCAGACCGACTGTAATCCATCCCAACTTCAGTTTTCACAGTTTATCAAATTCTAGCCATTAAAAATGCAGCACCACATTGTCTGTATCACAAAAATCCGACAACAGAGAGAAGTTTATTAATATTCTCTGCTTAAACTGGAGGCAAATTGCAGAAAATGTATGGCCCTATCAGAGTGCATATAAAGCAAACCCTTTCGAGCACATATTTTGCAGCACCTTAAAGTACCCAATCAACTCAATTATGAAGAAAAGTCAAGAGATTCTCTGCATTTAAAAAAAAAAAAAACAAAAACAGCAATGCAAATTGTTTCAGAATCTTTCATGCATTAAAATTTTGAATGTGAAAATATTGGGAAAAGGAGATTGTCAAGAAAAAGAAAATTGTGAATTCCTCTTTGCGGGGGAATAGATGCAACAGGCCAACACCAACAACTTAAGGTCTGTGTTGAGTTAAGTGTCTTAACAAAAATCAGGGAAAAGTAATAGAGTTAACATAGGAAATAAGCTGAGGGAAACGATGCATACTTTTCAAGACTCCGAAGGTACTTGTCATATATTAGGAAATGAAGTCGGGAACCCGAAGAACTTGTTAAAACATCAAATAGATTGTGAACTGTGGTCACATCTGCAATAACCGGACAGGCTGGAGCTATCCGAGCAAAAGCCTCTGGCCCAACAGTTTTCTTGTCATCAACCTTATATTTTCAACAAGACAACAGAGAGAAATAAATTATACTTATGTAATTTATAGAATACAGGTATAGTCTAAAGTTCATTACTACAAAACTAATGCTAAATCTTTTGAGTGATAAAACCACCTGAACAGCCATTTTGGTGGAGTTGGAGTAAAACAAAGACCAACCATCCTCACCCTCCACATCCTGATTGCTGCAAGAAGTAGTTTCCTGCAATCTCATAACATTCAATGGATGTCGAACTTTAAAAAGTCAAAGAGAGCCGAGATGAAAGCAGAAATTGAGTCACAATTCCACCTTCTTTTGCAAACTCTAAATAGTACTACATTAGAACTAAAATATGTGAACTACATCTTCTAATACGTATGTTAATTTTTGGAAGAAAAAGAAATAAATTTCCTCTTACTTTATCAATCATATTTCTGTCAACATCAGGAACCTCCCATGCAACCATCATGTCAAATGTTAGACGGCAGAATTCCTTGTCACTCAAATAATTAGGTCGTGTGATAGCCAGATGTAGTGCTCTATACGAGCAGAATTCCAGAAAATTCCTAGCATAGGATGATGGTTGCCTAATACTATCAGGTAGATCAACATCAAATTGGTCCTGCAACTCCTTGGTTGATATGCCGAGAATCCTTCAAACAATTTACACAGACTTAGGAATGATTCATAGCAATCTCTTCGGTAAAGAAAACTCATGCCAGCAAAAATAATTCGAGTAAGTGTCGCCTCAAAAACAATTGACAACTATCTTATACGTAGAATCAAAACTCAGATTGTCTCACTAACTCATCTAGTGAAGATGGAGATTCATGACTGTGTGTGAAGTGTGAACATATCAAGAAAATCCAGAAAATAATATAAAGCAAAATTCCCAACCCATTAAAGAGATAGCAGATTACAAAGTTATCCTCCTCGATCCTTAAGGTTCTGATACAAAGAAGTGTAATGTCAACAAATGTATGTCAATGCAAGAGATTGTGTGTTCGTATCAAGCCTAATGTAGCAAAAGAATAGAATCTTCGCGTGTCTTGATTCTCTTCATGAGACATCTATGAGTTTTTGGAAGTTTGAAACGTTAATTATGGGAATCGTTTTCATTTTTCTTCTCTCATTACGGCTTCATTAATCTGGCACCATGGTTGTTATATAAACATCTTACCCATATTATGCCAGTCAATACATTAAAGCCCAGACAATCACAATTGTATAGCCACAAGGGTTGATTGTCACTTCCGAACTCCGTGACAATTACACTACTTTAACATTTATTACACTCAATTCCAACTCCTCTGACATACGAAACTCAACCAGGAAGATGATATCTAGCTCTTACAACACAAGCCAATCGCAAACTGCTAATCAGAACAAATTAAAAGCAGTAATCCACAAGAATGAAGCACCATTGAAATGAGTCGAAATTCATTACTTAGTGCAGCGAGAGACGACAGAGTTAGCTTGATGTGAAAGGAAGGGCAAGGGGAGATTCTTGTTCGGCGAGGTAACGGCGTCGGCGTGGGCATCCGCGTCAACATTGCTCTTCTTGGAGAACAAAGATTTCAAAATCCATAGGTTGTCGTTTTTCGGCGGCGTCTCTGCCATTGATAGTCGCGCTTGATCTTAATATCACCCGGAAAAATCGAAAACCGAAGTGTACAAGAATTTGAGGACTGGTTTCAATATAATTTAGTGACAGCAATGAGCGAGATTTGATTCTTTTCTTCCTGTTGAAACATAACCTCCTCGACGTATAAATTGCTGTATTACATGAAAATGTAAATGGTGTTGCAAAGTCCCAAAATGTAAAAATATAAAATTAGAAAATATTTTATTGTTCCGGTCAAGATATATTCTTGACTTATCTTGTTTCTTCGAGTGCAGCTACTGACGGAACCGAAAATCGAATTTTTTAATCGAGCCGAAATCAATTTTTTAAGAAAAAATTTCAATTTTTTTCGGTTAAGCGTATTGGAACCGGAAAAAAAAAATTAAATGTATTTGTAATATACATTGTTACTTATTTATTTTATATTATAATTATAACTAAATATTTTATTAAAAAAGTGGATGAATTCTCGTACAAAATCTAGGATACACTGTAAATTTGTGGGCGGAAAAAGTAATTAGAAAAAGGTTATTAATCAAATTGAACCAAATTATTTTGTTCGATTTTTAATTTGGTATTTTAAAAAATCAAACAATTCGGATAATTTAAAAATTGTATGATTCAATTTGATTAACCAAAATATGCACATTCATGCAATAAATTCAAATAAAATAAGATATAACTTATATGGGATGATCCCATGTATTCCATTTTGTAGAACCATCTAATCCCGTTAATTAAATATCATGATTGAGAAGCTGTTGTAAAATTGATTTGAGCTAAAAGCCAAAATAGTACCGCCGTCAAGCATCTTTATCTAACAATGTTGGTATTAAGTATATGTGCCACTTGTACGGTAGTTAGAAAATTAGTTCGACGGTTATGCCACTTGCGTGGTTGTTAAAAGTAGTTTCACAAGTTAGATAATTAGTTAGAAATGTGTTAGATGGTTATGTAACTTGCAAGGTAGTTACAACTTCTTTGATAAGTTAGTTTTGAGCCTCCAAACTTTTGTATAAATATGTGACAACTATTATAGTTGTTCTTTGATGAATTCAACATATTTTCATTTTATAATTTGGTTTGATATGGTATCTTGAGCCAGTATCATCCTCTCCGACATATCTCATGGCACAAATTATTCTTCCTACGTTTCATACGTTGACGGTTCGGCTAGACCGTACCAATTTTGTGTATTGGAGGTCTCAAGTTCTATCCACTGTGCGTGCTCATGGTTACGAGGATTTTTTTCTTTGCAACTCAAAGAGCGTTCCATCTCAATTTAGCTCTGCAAATGATGGCGATGATATTGTGGTTCCTAATCCTGAATATGTTATCTGGATTAGAAAGGATCAGTTCTTATTGAGCTGGCTTTTGAATTCAATAAGTGAAACGTGCTCGGTCATGTTACTAGATGCGTTTATTCTTTTGAAGTCTGGGAGATCTTTGAAAGTTTGTTTCGGTCTCAATCTAAAGCCAAAGCTATGAATCTTCGATTTCAACTACAGACATTGAAGAAAGGTGATCTATCTATAGAGGAATATGTCCTTAAGATGCGAGGAATAGCTGACAATATTCAAGCAGCTGGTCAAGTTATGACAGATGATGATTTAGTTTTGTACATCCTTGGTGGTTTAGGATCCGAGTATGAAAGTATTGTGGTAAATCTTACTACTAGAGGAGATCAAGTTCCCTTACCCGAATTACAGTTTATTCTACAAACACATGAAATACGGTTAGCTCAAATGTATACCAGTTCTACAGTTCCTAATCTCAACAGTATTCAGAATCCTTCTCTTCATCTTACTGAGAAGAAAATTTTTACAAATTTTCGGTCACAGAGGGGTGGACATTTTGGTCGAAATAGAGGAAGAGGTCGATTTTTTCAAGGCTCTCAAATGGTTTGTCAAATTTGTGGCCGGAATAATCATGTGGCGATCAAGTGTTATAAAAGATTTGATGTGAACTATCAAGGTCTTGAGAATTCAGGTTCAAGACAAGGTTATTATTCTTCTCCACGAGCAAATATGGTTTCTGCTCAACAAGGCATTGCTTCTCAACCTACGGCTCATTTTTCACATCAACAAGAAAATTTTTATCCTAATGGAAGTCAGAATTCCACATCCGTTACACCTTCTGGTCAGTTCAAATTTGACATGCATGGCTATGGCTCTTCTTCCTCCCCTTCTGGGTATGGATCAGCCTCTGATTGGATTGTTGACAGTGGGGCAACTCATCATATAACCTCAAGTCTTCAAAATCTCCATGTGCAGACTCCTTATCATGGTAAGAAACGGCTTGTTGTCGGTAATGGAAGTTCAATTCCTATTTCTCATATTGGTTCCTCTACTCTACCTAGCCTACATTCTTCAGTTTTATTTGATCTTAATCACGTTCTTCATGTTCCGCACATTACTAAAAACCTGCTTAGCATTTCTCAATTCTTACAAGATAATTCCGTATATGTTGAATTTCATGCTGACTGCTGTTTTGTCAAGGATCTGAAAACACACAAAATTCTCTTGAGAGGACTACTTAAGGACGGGCTTTACCAACTTGACCTCTCTCATATGCAAAAACACTTCAATCATTCTGTCTCACACTCTACCACAACTTCTCCAAGCATTCATACAGCCTCTGTGAATCATTCCACAGATTCTAAAGCAACAACTACAGCAACCCTTTGGCATAAACGTTTGGGTCATTGTTGTAGTAGAACTCTGAATAAAGTACTTCAACATTTGAAGATATCATGTGCTCATTCAAAATTTTCTTTTTGTGAAGCATGTAAACTTGGAAAATTTCATCAAATGCATTTTCCTTCCGTCATTCATACAACTACTTCTCCTCTTGAAATAATACATAGTGATGTTTGGGGACCTGCATCCACCTTATCTACAGATGGTTACAGATACTATGTTATCTTTGTGGATGATTTCACTCGATTTACATGGATTTATCCTTTAGTTCAAAAATCTGATGTTGCAAAAGTCTTTCCTATCTTTCTTGCCATGGTTGAAAGACAATTTTCAAATCCTTTGAAAATATTTCAATGTGATATGGGGGGTGAATTTCAATCATTATCAAATATCCTCAAAACTAAAGGTATTATTTCTAGACACTCTTGTCCCTACACACACCCTCAAAATGGCTTAGTTGAAAGAAAACATCAACACATTATTGAGGTTGGCTTATCTTTACTTGCTCAAGCTTCCATGCCTCCTAAATTTTGGTGGGATTCTTTTCTTACTGCAGTATATACTATTAATAGACTTCCTACACCTGTTCTTGACAATTCTTCTCCGTTTCAGGTTCTTTTTAAAAATAGTCCTGATTACACATTCCTCAAGACATTTGGGTGTGCTTGTTTTCCATTTCTTAGACCCTATAATTCCTCAAAATTACAGTTCAGAAGTACCAAATGCATTTTTCTTGGTTACAGTGCTTCACATAAAGGTTATAAGTGTTTGAGTTCAACGGGCAAGATATATGTTGCTAGAACTGTGGAATTTAATGAGTTTGATTTTCCATATCAATCACTTTTTCCTAAAACCATTCAATTTTCCTCACCCACACACTCAAACTCTATACTTCCCGTTCTTCCGATTCTCACACCTATTCCACCTACCAATCAAGATGTTCCACCTCCATCGCCTCAACACTTACCTACTTCTAGTCCATCCACTTCCTCTCAGCCATCTGCCTCTCATTTACCACAACCTCACACTTCTAGCCATAGTATGGTTACTAGATCCAAAAATGGGATATTCAAACCCAAATTATACAATACGGCCTTGTCTCACTCAAATGTTGAACCTGTTACTGTGCAACAAGCTTTATCTTCTCCTGAGTGGAAATCTGCTATGGATTCTGAATACTCGGCTCTTATGAAGAATAATACATGGGCTCTTGTTCCTGCTCATCCTCACATGAATCTTATCACTAACAAGTGGATTTTCAGAATTAAGAAAAAGTCCGATGGCACTATTGATAAATACAAGGCCAGATTGGTTGCTAGGGGTTTTCAGCAAAATGCCGGAGTGGATTACTTTGATACTTTTAGTCCGGTTGTTAAACCGATTACAATCAGACTTATTTTCACCATGGCTGTCACTAAGGGTTGGAAAATACAACAAGTCGATGTGAACAATGCTTTCTTAAATGGAGACTTAAGAGAAATTATTTTCATGAAGCAGCCTGAAGGATATGAAGATTCCTCCAAACCAGATTATGTATGCAGGTTAATGAAGTCTCTTTATGGCTTGAAACAAGCTCCGAAAGCATGGTATGACAAGCTCAAAGGTTTCTTGCTTTCTAAAGGCCTCAAAATGTCTGTCTCTGATCATTCTCTTTTTCATATTCATGTCAATGGTAAAATGCTAATTGTACTTGTGTATGTTGATGATATTTTGGTCACCGGTGATGATCCCTCTCAGATTCAACAGCTTATCTCTGATCTTGACATGAAATTCTCCTTAAAACACTTAGGGGAAGTGAGTTATTTTCTTGGCCTAGAAGCTGATAGGACTGTTCAAGGCATTCATCTTACTCAGTCAAAGTACATTCGGGATCTTCTACATCAACATAATATGGAAAAATGTAAGCCTCTGCCTACTCCTTGTTGTTCTGGGATTAAATTACATTTGCAAGACAGTCGTCCTTTTGATCAACCATCCAAATACAGAAGTCTTGTTGGTGCATTGCAATATCTTGTTATGACAAGACCAGATATTTCTTATATTGTGAATAAATTGAGCCAATTTCTTCATGCTCCCACTGTCAATCATTGGAAAGCTGGAAAACGGGTATTGCGGTTTTTACAAGGCATTATTTCCACTGGTTTGTTCTTTAAACCTGTTTCTAGAATGGTGCTTGAAGGTTATGCAGATGCCGATTTTGCGAGTTGTGTTGATGATAGGAGGAGCACTGGTGGTTTTTGCATATTTCTAGGATCCAATCCTATATCCTGGTCTTCTAGGAAGCAGCATACTGTGGCAAGGAGCAGCACCGAAGCTGAGTATCGGGCTCTTGCCATGGCTACCACTGAACTGATCTGGATTCGTAGTCTTTTTACTGAACTTGGTCTGCCTATTGTTAAACCTTCAGTTTTGTGGTGTGATAACTTGGGAGCAGTTAAATTGGCATTTAATCCGGCTTTCCATGCTCGAACTCGACATATTGAGGTTGATGTTCATTTTCTTAGAGAGAAGGTGCAAAGCAAGGACTTGGATATCAGATTTGTTCCGTCTGAAGATCAAACAGCAGACATACTAACCAAAGCCTTGTCCTGTACTCGGTTTCAATTCCTAAGTTCAAAGTTATCTGTCTATCCTGAACCCGGTTGAGCTTACAAGGGATCATATTAAGTATATGTGCCACTTGTACGGTAGTTAGAAAATTAGTTCGACGGTTATGCCACTTGCGTGGTTGTTAAAAGTAGTTTCACAAGTTAGATAATTAGTTAGAAATGTGTTAGATGGTTATGTAACTTGCAAGGTAGTTACAACTTCTTTGATAAGTTAGTTTTGAGCCTCCAAACTTTTGTATAAATATGTGACAACTATTATAGTTGTTCTTTGATGAATTCAACATATTTTCATTTTATAATTTGGTTTGATAGTTGGCATCATGAGTAACTCTAGCGGGAGTATCGGCTAGTTTTGGTGGGTTATAAGAACCGTTGATTCTCGTATGTTTGATCCAATAATAGTATCATAATTAGTTGGTAGATAACTTCAAAGAGTTGTTGACAATTTATTATAACAGTTGATAAGAAGTAATGAAAATGTTGGAAAAATATGGAGGAGATTCGTTCAATGTAAAAATTATATATAATAATATAAAATGACCACTAAGTGTTTGATCTTTTGATTCCTAGAATAACCTAAGGTCTTAACACCCTCTCTTGTTACGGACAAATCTATCGAGTCGATAATTGTTAAATATGTTCTCTACTTTGTGATGCGACTAGAATTTGTGTTTTCTTGTAGTAGTTTTTTGTAGTGTGGGAACGTTTATATTTTCTTTAACCTTTAATTATATTTTGTATTCTCTCCTCACTTCAAGATGTAAATACAGATCTCTCAAGAACAAAATTCTTGATATTTCCCTCGCATTATATGCACTTTTTCATTAATTTTACCTCTCCCGATTTGAGGTTCCTTTTACGACTCACATAGGAGTTGCAACATATATTATATTTATGTTAGACTTATAAATTGCTGCATTTTTTCTATTTCTCCGTGCAATTCCTGCTAAGATATATATGCTTAACAGAACTTTCCTTTAATACTTGGGAATTTGATGACAATGGAGCACGATGGGGTGACCTAATGCTGGTAACAAGAGCGGTTTATTTTATGTCTCTCTTTTTTACTTTAATATTAACATAGAACATGTTTTGCTTCTTCTTCATCTTAAATTTTCATCCACCCCTTTTTGGGTTCCTCAATCAAGTCGTCATAATTATCTCAACTTTATTTTTCTTTTCTGCTCGATTTTGGGTACTCTTATTTTGAAAATTCAAAATCCTATTCATGCATGTCGAGATTTTATAACATTTTAGTATGAAATTCCCTCTCAGGGTTTTATTCGAAAATCATATTCATACATATGGAACTTTTATAAAATTTGAGTATGATATTTTCTCCTGGGTTTTCGACCTACAGTAAATTGTCAGCCCAATCGAAAATCTATTTTATTTTATATGATTTTTATGTCATTCTAGATCCAAATTTATAAAGTTGTACTTTTTTTTATTTGAAATATTTAAATATATATTTATTGACTTTCAAATCTCTTGAAGTTTGAATATATTTTTTTATTTGTATGGACCAATAAGTGTAGGTGCCGAAATGCAACCCAACTTTTACATAACATATCCCAAAAAAATGTTCGGTTACTATTGATTGAAACTTTAAGGTTGTATTTTGTAATTTGAAACATTTTATATGATTTTGATATTTTACATGTAATAATAATACTAGTAACTTGAAACTTTTTACATAATTTTGTATTTTTTAATGTTATAATAAATTACCCAATAGGTGATCGATGGTGTAACATTATTCAAAGTGACCAGGGATGATTATCACACAAGTATTAGTGGATACCCAAATTCGATGGAGAGAATTTGTGTGTGTTTAAATGAGTTTGGAACAGCTTTTCAAAAGAAAAAAGAAAACCATTAATATTTGGGTATGGTTGAATTTGTATCTTGGGTACCTGCCACTTTGTTCTTTCATATAAAGAACTAAAATTTTACCCCTCGACCAACCATCTAATTTTGTTAAAAACTTAGTATTATTTTTACACAACTCTTTATTCGAGCTTACGCATCGAGAGAATATATATTAAGAAATTAACACACAAAGTCTAACAAATCCTAATCCAATTTAGTTTTTTTTTTTCATTTTCGTATTAGAATTTTAAGCATATTTGTTAATTATTTATTTATTTATTATTTATTATTTTTATTTTGATGTCAAAATTTATTGTCATGTTCATGCTTGGTATTTTGTTGATAGATATATATGTTTCGCTATCCATAAAATATATTATTTTTAAAATTTTAAGTAAGTAATTGACGATTTAGGTTACTTGGTCAATATTGTTAGACGAGTTTTGTAGAATATGAATATTCTAAGTATTTTTTTACTCAGGTTGAGAGGGGTATGATTTGTTATAAATTTCACATGTTAAGATTTAGATATCATTGATTTAAGGGATACCCACGCAACTGCCAGAAGTGACTCCAATTGATTTAGGAGCTACTTAGGTGGATATCTTGATTATTAAAAATTGTCAATAAATATGAAAATATAAGTAAATAACAAATTATTTCTTAAATTAAAAAAATCAAATAAAAACCTAAAACAATACTTCTTTTCAAATAAATTCAGTCATAATTTAAAACCAAAAATAAATTTGAAAAATTATAACTTACCAAATAAAAAAATTAAAATTAAAATAATAAAAAACTATAAAAATTGTAAATTAGTCCAAAATCTTATTCAATTAGTCTAAAAATACTCGAGGATAATAAAAATATGTTTCTAAAATAAAATAACATCATTAAACTCTAAAAATTGTTAATAAAGTTGAAACCCAAAATAAATCTATATTTATTTAGAATCCTATACTTATATAATTTCTTTAAATCTTTATATATATAAAAGTAAAATGATCTTTTTCAAATTTTGTTTTCTCACATAAACTTCATTACTTAGTGTATAATAAATATATTATTATTATATTAAATTTGAATATTTTTATTCTAAAAAATTTGATTCAATTTTGAAATCTAAAATTTTCTACAAATTTAGGTGTTTCAAAATAAGATAATATCAACATGAATATACTGCTGCATTTAATATATGATTTGAAATATAGATATTTTATTCAATATTAATCAAATCACTAAATTCTGAAATTCAATAAATCTATTAAATCTAATAAATAATAAATATATTATTCAATTTTCTTGAATTATTTTATCAAACCAATTAAAATCGCACGATCTTATAGAATCTACGAAACAATAATCTATATATATATAAATAAAATTACTTTTTAAAATTTTGTTTTTCAGTCTAAATTTCCACCCTATAAATGTAAAATTATATTTATTTATGGAACTCTTTTAAGATAAATTATTACAATTTAATTGAAATATTTCTATAAAAAATCATTGGCATTTGTTTAATTTATGTTGTTCAACATATATAAATTTGAATTTGAATAAATTTTTGTTAACTCATAATATATTCAAAATAAGAAATAAACATTGAAATATTTGTTAGGAACCGTAAATAATTGTCGTTTCATTATATTGTGGAAAGTCATTAACAATTTTTCTAAAATTAAGCTATCGATTATTTAAAATCACCCAGTCACGTGAATAGAATATAATTTTGTCAAATATGAAATTAAATCTTCATCAATCTTAGAGTAATTCAAAATTATTTTTCATTCTTCGTCTCTCTCTTCTTTCTATGTACTTTATCAAGATTATTACTAAATATTTTAAGGTTTTTCTTTTTATTTCTCCCTCCCCTTAAGTCTTTTGTTTGTTATTTCTTGAAAAAATAAATGGTAGGACAAGTATGATAATATGTGCCCTATTTCAGTTGTCCCCAAAGCCTACACTCTTAAAAAAAATTATTTTTAGATATATTTTATTTTTAAATTTTTATTCATATGTTGCTTTCAATTTATCATAAACATATTTTGTTTTCTTAACTATTTTTCTTTCTTATTATTAAACGAAAAGTTCGTCCATCTCTTTCATTTTTCGTTTGATTGTTCTTGTGATTTTCTGTTGAGATCTGCTAATTGTTTCGACGTATAACTATTGTGCGATTATTCATTAGCTTTCTAAGTATTTGTTTCTATCTACTTTCAAATTTTTGTAATATTATTATATTCAATTGACAATTTGTTTAATATTTTTGCCCATAATTTTACTGTGTAATTGGCAATTTTTACGAGATCTGTACTAATATTTATTTTCTTTAATCTGCTGATACCTCTATTTTTTTTAAGATTTAATTTGATTCAACCTTCTATAAATCGTGGATATCATGCTTATCAATTTGTGAACGAGAATAATTCTAATAATTCTAATAGTAGAAAAGATAGAAAACAAAATTATGACAATTATTTTCTGATTATACAAAAAAATAATCACTGAATTACAAATCTACACCTTCTACAATATATCATATAACTTGAATATATGCTTATAATACAAAATATAAAGAAAAAATATGTTCTGTGCATCTCACATGTGTCACACTAGTAAATATTAAAACTAAAATTTAATCTTTAAATGTTCGAGAAATTTATAAATATTATTGATTAATTAATAAATATTAAATAAAACAAAGTATCATAAATAATAATAATTTAATCTTTAGTTAATTACCTAGCTTATTGGTAATACATAGTTTTGTCTTAAAAGTTAATCGTCCATCCATTCCATCCAGATTATAACCCATTTGATCAACGTATTGTCGGAGGCTTGGAGCCTTAGAGGTATCTAGCTATCTATTTATGTTCAGGGTGGCAATGGGGAGGTTGGGATGTGTATTGGAAGATTCAAACTTGTTTGTTTATTTAAAACAATTATGTTTATCCAAATCTATTTCATTTTTAAATAGGATGGAATGGAGCTGATTCATTACAGGTTGTGGAGCGACCTGTTTTGACTTAAATATTTTTTTTATAATAATAATATATTATAAAATTAGTAAAATTTTAATATAAAAATAAAATTTTAATTAAAAGTCAAATTAATAATATTTCAATATGTTTATAAATTTATACTCACTTTTTAAAGATGTTATATCAACTAGAATTTTTAATTACAACATGATACTGTATCTTATATTATGTATAGATCAGAACCAAATAAATTATAGTAGAACAGAACAAAATAAGTACCTAGACCCGCCCCGCCCCCCTCCCGAATCTCCAAATAGGGCAAGATAGAGCGGACCAGCTAGAGGGTGGGTCAAAATCCCTAATTTATACTAATATAATATCAACATCATCTAATTTGTAATATCTCCCAATTTTTTTTTTAGAATCTATTTTGACAATTCTTTTTGTTTAAAATATATATGACAAGCAGTAATTGGTTTATTTTTTGATTTGAAAAACTTTTTTCAAATATTTAAAAACAAATAATGTTTGTTATTTTATAAGCATTTAGTGTATAATACATGAAATTAATAATTTTTAAATTTTTTTATTTAACACCTATATTAATATTTTAAAAAAAAATATTTATATTCAAAAAGTGCAATTGCTAATTGATTATGAGTTAAAATGGTGTATATTTGTGATTTGGATTATTTGCAGTGAATTATTTAAAAAATAAATTAAATAGTTTTTATAGAATAAAAAATATCAGATAATTTATAATTCTTTATTTTTTGAAAAAAAATATATAATCAAACCTATTTTTATTTAATTTTATCTTTTTAACAAATAAATTTATTAAATTTGTGTATCGATGGTAAAATTCTAGTAAGGGTGAAAATATAATAAAAAGAAAAAATTTGAGGATTATTTTATTGAGGAACAATTTAAAAGACAAAATTAGAAGTTGGAAAATTAAAACCAATTTCCCCATATATAACACACAGGCAGAAGAACACTAGGGCTCTGTCAGTTTACTCATTCTCCACTTTTTTATTGCACGGCAATCGTGTCGACACAGGTTTTCTCAGCCGTCGTCTTCAGCCGCTGTCCCCGCCACAACCACTATTTCTGAATTAACCAGCCTTTTATTTTCAATTGAAAACTATTCTCCCGTCGTACGGTTTTCTCCTTTTAAATCGGATTTCCGTCATTTATTGTCATGTATTCATCTCGAGGAAGCAATTCCTACGGCCAACAGCAACCCTACTCCTCACAATCTTCTTACGCCCCTCAAAACGTAAGAATCTTGTTTTTCGATTTTCTTGTAAGAATTACATGTTTTTGTGAAGGTCCAACCAGTATAGCACACGGTGCATCACTGATTTTATACATGTACGTCTCTTTGTTTTTCCGTTTTAGTTGGGAGGTGGAACTATTATAGGAGGGCGTAGTCAGGAATCAGAATTTGGTGGACTCA
Source organism: Caryopteris x clandonensis (assembly GCA_028749325.2). Lineage (NCBI taxonomy): Eukaryota > Viridiplantae > Streptophyta > Magnoliopsida > Lamiales > Lamiaceae > Caryopteris > Caryopteris x clandonensis. The sequence continues at coordinate 7,776,536 of JAPYKT020000004.1, forward strand.
GGGCTCATGGTCATGTACATGGGCATCCTTCATCAGCAACAACAGCGTCTCCCCAGCCGCATTATGGCGGCCAATATACTTCAGTCTATGGCTCAGCTGCTCAGCAGGTTTCTTGCCGTACTCTTTGACTCAGATTGTTTCGATTTAGATCAATCCTAACCATATGTGTTTTGACACATTATCAACTACAGAACTGTGAATTTGATTTTTATTTTGATTGTAGTGATGTGAAATCAGTTACGTAATCTGTAGTATTTCAGGTCATATAAATCACGACCATATCTTGGTAGAAGAAAATCATACATGCATTTTGAGGTTGCACAGTATAAAACAAAATTGGCACTATATTGAATGCAAATCCTAGTACCTCAATCTATTTTTTGTGCAAGTGATGGTTAATAGCCGAGCATGTTTGGTTCATATGGTGAATAATTTGATGCTACACTACAAGCTGCTGTAAACTTTATAATGGAATGATAATCAGTCTTATTCTTGTACTGGGTAATACTTTTAATAAGACAAGGTTATCTTGGAAGGTACTGATTGAAATTTACCTTGCGAAAATTTATTAAAAGCTAACCAGTTCAATGACAATGTTGCTTGATAAATATTATGGATTTGTTACACTTGAGAAGTTGTAATGGTCTTGCCCTCTCGATTCTGTACTCCTTCACTTCTTATAAAAAAAACATTTTTCCTTCAGTAAGATTAAAAACCTGATAGCCAAATGTCTAACTGCTAATGTTTTTTAGATTGAAATGCACTCTTAAAAGTCATGGCCTAGGTTGTTGGACATTAAATTGGGGATGGGTTGGGAGTTTCTGAGAAAGTAGTAATCTGGTGGGGCCCTGGGGGCCATGTGCTGAATCCTGACTTTTTAGTCTTTTGTGATGAATTTATTACTCTTTTATTTACTCTTTTATCTCTTGTTAAAAAAGATCACTCGGCTACGCTAGCTTCTTCCGGAGGCCTTCATTCCTCTCTTTCTAATCTCTCTGTGTTATTTTCGTCTAATTTTCTATGTATTTTGCAAATGCAGTGGCCCTTTTCTGAGGATTTTCTCTTGCTATTTCCATTTGTTTGAAACATAATTTCTGTAACCCCATTTTCTCACCAAAACAACAACATATTTGTGCACTCAATCCATCTTTTTTTCCTTTTTAATTTTTGTAATTAATTTTTCTGTTAGAAGATATCAGACCATCATGATATTTCATGATTTTTGGTACCATAAAAGATTTCAAGGGATTTAGTAACTGTGGCAGATTTTTGTGTTCATCTATGGTTTTTGTTATCGTCATTGACTCATGTTGAGTGATGCATGTAGTGAAACAATAAAATCTAGTTTCTGATATAAAAAAGCAAAAATATGGGACATTAAAATTATAATCTCTCCTGGTCAATATGGCGATGGAAATGAAGGAAAAAGGTTCGACTAAAAGTGACAAAATAGCTTAGATACGTGCCTTTATATTTGTATTCTTCGATGTCTGTAGTCTGCACATATATGGTTTAGTTGAATCTTCCACGTATACATTTGTACTGTTCGTTAGGGGTTTCTAGTTTCATCTTGATTTATCCCTAATGGAAGCTTTAATAAATATCATTCAAGTTGAATACATGTGAAATACACTTTGTAAAGCAGCTTATAAGATGTTTGAGAGCTTATAAGGTCCTCAAAGTGTGTAAAATTTTGATAAAGAGATCTTGTGATCTTGCATAATAAGATGTTAGGAGCTTATACACTATTCTTTAGAAGTTAAGGAAAATAAGATCTTGTTTTGATAAGCTTTTTTAATATAAGCCATTTTAATTACAAAATTGTGACTAACACCATGAAAGCTTTATGGGCTTATTTTTTCAGAAACTACGCACAACTTATCTTAACATTGATCTAACTTTTTATTAGCTCCAAAAACAGCTTATATGATAAGAGCTTGGTAGACTTTTTAGGTAAGCTTAGTTAAACATACTTTAGACTGCCTGTGAGTGATACTTTGTGGAATTCTTAAGGGCAGTGTTTGTTGTTGTTCTCTTGTCTTTCCAGAAACAATTTCTTTCACCCCCCTTTAAACACAAAACAAAAATATTCATGTTTGTCAAGCATATTGTATTTAGTACTCCACAAATTCCAGGGAACCCAATGAAAAAATTTCTCCCAAAATATTCCCCTTAAACAAACGATTATAGCTTAGATGTTCCCGAAGATTCTTGTCAAAATTTTACCTTTACTATTTATAGAATTGGCTTTTGCAATTTCTTAATTTTGCAATCTGGTAATCCTCTTTGTTTCCAAGTTTATCAGGTAAATGATTAAGACCTCTTTTGAACAAGAAATCTTCCTTATTGGCCTTGTATTTAGCTTTTGAGATTCTGTTCACAAGTTAGTTAATAATTGTTTTTGGTATATGCTATAAATTATCGGTCTGCTGGTGCTGCGTGATGGTGATGTTTGGTTGCTCATATGTATTTGTTTTCAGATTTCTCCAATGGGCAAGGGATCTGCTGCAACTACTTTAGAAGGTCGAAGTAACTATGGGTCATCCATCCCTGACTCACCTAAGTTCAACACTGATTATGTTCCGTCATCAAGCCGCGGCTATGGCCAGAAGGTTGATCAGTTGTATTCGGATAGGATATCTGAATATCCATCAATTGAAAGACGCCAATATGCTGAACGCCGAAGTGCATATATGGGGACAGAGTTGCCAAGTGAAGCCGTTGGTAGATATGTTGATCCAGTTTCCTTTGGCCATGAGCATCAGGTATGGAGCAGTGCAATTTACGTCTATCCTTTATGCCTTCTGCTATTATTGGAAAGACAGAAAGGAAAAGTATTCCTTGCTGCTGTATATAGATATATCTTCATTTTTCAAATGCATCTATATCTAAGCTCATTTAGAGTTACTTTGTTTTCGCAGCCTAAGATGTACGGTCACATGGAACAAGTGCTGAAGGCTCATGCACTACAATCCGCTTCCATGGAAGGAGGAGCTAGGTATGTTAAGTTGATTGCATTCTTTAGACATGAATCATTGATATTGGTTTCAGTAGCCAAATGTTTCTACCATTATTTATATCTTGCATATTTCATGATGATTATAACCCAAATCTGAAATTGATATAATGAGGAATTCTTTTGCTTTGGATTTGATTTTGAGGGAGTTCTGAATTATGATAGTTGGCTTGCACACAGCACACTGTGTGCAGTTTCATTAAGTGATACAAATATAAAATATCTAATGGACTGAGTAGCAACCAAATTTCTGCCAGACAAGCTGATTATCTTGCTGCAAGGTCAACTGTTCGTCATCCTGGCCAAGATCCCATTTCCTATGGTGGGAGAACTGACCCAGAATCACGTACGTTGTCAATGATAAGTGGCTCATCTTATGGTGGACAACAGTCTGCGTCAATTTTGGGAGCAGCCCCACTGAGAACTGTAGACGATCTTATTTATGCTCAAAGTTCATCAAATCCTGGCTATGGAGTGAGCCTGCCTCCGGGTAGGGACTATGGAGCAGGAAAGGGGCTTCATCGCTTGCCACTAGAATCAGATTATCCAACTAGTGTGTTGACATGTGCAAGTCATCTGAGAGTTGATGATAGGAAAGATGACAGGATTACATATGGTCGAGAACTGGAACGGAGAGAGGACAGGGACTTTCTGCGTGAGCGAGAGAAAGATAGAGAAAGGGAGAACGAACGAGTACGTGAACGAGAACGAGAACAACGAGAAAGAGAGCGAGAAAGAAGAGAACGAGAAAGGGAACGAGAAAGAGAACGCGAAAGAGAACGTGAAAGGGAACGTGAAAGGGACCGAAGGGAGAAAGAGCGAGAGCACAAACGTGGACTTGACTTGAGGCGTGAACTCACTCCTTCTAGAGCCTCTAGGGACCGTCGAGGTCCATCACTGACGAAGGATATCAGATCTCAGCGGCGAGAATCCCCACGGCGTGAAGTGTCGAATAGGTGGATCTTGTTTAATTGCATCTATAACGGTTATATTTGTTTAGCAATTTGTCTATCTTGCAGCCGTCCTAACTTGGTATTTTATAATGAAGGCCTCGTTCTCCTGTTAAAGAAAAGAGGAGAGAATATTCTTGCAAGGTAAAGCAACACAACAGCATGGTTGATGTATGATTTTGGCCTCGTTTTTAAAGAACCATAATTGTTCAATTCTGCTTCAAGGACCTTCACATAGGAATCATTGATTGATGCTTCCTAGTCGATTGAGGGATATGATAGCTGGATATTGTTGTCTGCTTCCCGTTCCTCCTTGACAGTTTGCTCTATAATCCACATCACTGTAGTTATCCTAGTCTGGTGTATCGTCTCATAATTCACATTCTGAAATACGGATCTTCTTGATGCCCCTTCTCACTACTCTTCTTGTGCAGCTCATTCAATCTTCGACTTCCTTTATGCACATCGCCTTGCTTTTTGATATCTTTGGTCTTGTAATTTCAGACTTCCTCAGTCCATTCTGATCCAATTAGCGGCCTCCATTCCTTGAGGCTTTAATGTAATCTATATTACAATCAATCCCTTTTGCTGTTAACGCTACTGATGCTGGCATTATCGTTGATTGGGTGTTTTATGTTTCCCGTTAAGATGGCTCTTGAAATTGGCTACTTTTACTATTTAGCGAGTTTTGAGATACAGTTAGTGGATGCTGATGTGCAAGATTTTTTTTCCTGGACATTGAAATGCATTTTAGGAACTTTAAATTTCATAATGTGGTACATGCTTTTGTAGGTCTTCTCATTTAGCTACGTGGAAGCTAAGAGGGATTACTTGTCATTGGACAAACGATATCCCCGTCTTTATATATCTCCTGAATGCTCCAAGGTATGAGTTATTTCACCTGGAATTTTTTAATGCATTAGTTGCATTATTTGGGCTTCACTGATTCGCTGGTTATAGGTGCTGTTACATTGGCCTAGGAAAAATCTGAAGCTCTCATTTCACACTCCTGTAAGGTAAATCTATGTTCTGAGCTCTTATTTCTGGCTCGTACTGAAGTTTTCGTGTTGCTTGTTACACTTTAATACTTGCTTTCAACAAGGATTAAAATGACTTGTCAGAGTCCGTGGGTTCAATCCCATGGCTGGCTTTCCTGTGGCAAGAGTGGATATTACCATCACCATAGTATTGTGATCAAAGCATCATGTATTCTCTTAGAATTTGATGTGAGAATTTACATTTGCCATGCCTTATGAAACAGTTTTGAGCATGACTTCATTGAAGAAGAGGGTGCTGTGGAGAAGAAAGAATCACCTTCTGCACAGCTGACTGCTGACGTGTCAAAAGAAGGTCAACCTACCATCTGGAATGCTAAGGTTAGATTTAATGTTGATTATTGTGTGCATGGGAACATAATGATAATCAATGCAAGCTTCTTGGAATGTCGCTTGCATTGTCAACTGTGATTATCTGTTGGTAGAACAGGGATCTTCCATCTTTAATATGTGCATTATCTTCATTGATTGAAGCATCTTTGCATTAACCTTAGCAAAGATAGTGCATTGCTTCAATACTGTGTTCCCTATTATATTTGGAGTTGAGAAAGCCAAAACTGAGCCATTGAGCAGCCATGAATTAACAATCTTACCCTTCTGCCCTAATCTATAAACCAGTTTAAGAGTAATGCACCTACCCATAGGTACGAGAAGAAAAGCAGCACTTACTCTAGGAGCAGACTTGGTTGTTAGACAAAGTCAATTTCCATGCTGTACGAGAACAGAGCAAACTACTTCAGGACTTATACCTTGGTCTATCTGTGAGATATGGATTAAAATAAACAAGAATCATCCAAAAGTAAATGGAAAGCCTAGACCTTGTTACAAAAAGCTACACTTACAGAAATGTCTAAAATTAATTTTAAGAACCAATATCAGGATTCATTGAAGGCAAATAACCACATGCGGAAAGTGAACTCTAAAAAATTTCATCTGTAGAGCATTCAAACAATTCTAAAAGCAAAATGCAATTCCTCAGATCAGCGTTTTCACTTCAGCTACAATATTAGTGCAATCTCCAAATACCTCTTAATAGTGGAACTGAAATGTGTTGGTGTTGTGCTGTCAGCCAGTATTGAAATATTTAACAATCTGAACAATAGGAAAGTGCTTGTAAAATCAGCTACATCCAACCTCTACATTTAAGTTGAAAGTGTTATGGGAGGAATGCTGCACCTTCAGATATCAAGTTGTTGTAATCCACAAACAAATGAGAATGTCAATTATTAATACTTTAGATTTTTACCTACATTCAAATACTAATTTCTTATCACTTTTTTTTTTTACTGAGATGGAAAAATGTGTGGCATCTAAAAACATGGAAAACAGGAATCAAATTGAAGATGTGTGTTGTCATGAGGAACAACCATAATTTTACTTTATACTGCTTCTGTAGTTGTCATTGCTGAGTGAAACTTAATTCTGTCTTATATATAAAATTCAATCTTTTCCCTTCATTTATCTGTGCTAGCAGATTATCTTGATGAGTGGTCTTAGCCAAAATGCTCTGGCAGAGCTTTCATCTGAAAGAATCTATGATGATCGCATCCCCCACTTTTGCAATATTCTTAGATTTGCTGTTCTGAAAAAGAATAGCTCTTTGATGGCAATTGGGGGGCCTTGGGACATAGTTGATGGTGGGGATCCATCAGTTGATGACTCCTCTTTAATCCGAACAGCTTTGAGGTTTTTTTTATGAAGTACTTTCCTTGAATCATAGTTTATTATTTCCAGGATATATGCTGAAATAGGTCCATTTTTAGGTACGCAAAGGATTTGACTAATCTCGATCTGAAGAAATGTCAACACTGGAACCGTTTTCTTGAGGTAGTTAATTAATCTTTTTGTTCATCTACAATATTTGGTACTTATCAATCATATTTTTCTGGGCCCATCTTTAGCTCCCTTCCTGAATATAATGCTGAAATATCTCTATGCGAATAGTGCATCCATAGAAGTGAAGAGTTGCAAAATTTGGACACAATCTGCTGTTGAAAAACCCATTATAACTGTTGACTGTGCCTCTTTGACACATTGGTCAAAATGAGTATTGCAAGTTACACATGAAGATTGAGACTTATCTTGAAAATTAATTGAAAGTGTGAACCATATTTTTTTGGTGAAAAGTGTGCTGTCTTTCTGCAAAAAGGATTTAAATGCTTCAGTTTGTTTTAAAATTTTCATTTCTTTGCACTAATAATTATATTAATTGATTAGATATTGGTATCTGTCTCTGTGACTACAAACATTCAGGATTGTTATTTTTTTGATTGTGTTATAAATAATTAAATTAAAATAGTTTTGTTAGGAGTTTATGATGATACTGTTTGTGTTATATCCATATTCTGTAACAAAAGTTCATTGACATCTTAGTGAAAATATTGTTTGATTACTGTAAAAATTGTTTCTGGCAGAAGGTTAAGAAAAGTATGATTTTTTTTTTTAAGCCAACCTTTGTATAGAGTTGATCATGCTGTCAGCCCTTCACACACCTCAAAATTTCAAAACCTTCAAATTCAGTTCTCGTTGAATTCCATGGAGGATCTTCAAACTTACGAAGTTTTCCAACTTCAGTCAACTATTCAAATGAAGATTCTTCTTGTGTTCATACATTATTATAGTCCTAAATATTTGATTTTCCTGCATTGCTCCGTGTTATTAGGGTCTTCTGCGTACAATGTCCTTGCATTAAGCCCTTGTTTTGAAGCTTACCTGTTTGCCAGGATAATTTTAGAAAAAGAGTGATATGGCCACCTCATATATAATCTAATTTTGTTTTCCTTCGAAAGCTCATTGCCTTATTTTTTACGGAAATGTGTCTGGATGTATGGCTGTGTCAGTGTCATAGGGTGAAATATGTATTAAATATGACTATATTGACTCTCTTTCCCAGGTCTGATCACATTTTAATCACATTTGGACCTTGTTTTAATTTCTTTCGTTCTGCAAAATTATCAAGTGTAGTTGGATGCATTTCGTTTTTGAATTCTCTTGCACTTAATTTGTCCTGAGCAATTTAAAAGTGATTTTCCTCCCAAGTCAGCTTAATATGCTCGGCTTGGATGTGATGAATTTTCTTGCTTGTAAAATAACTTACTAAGCTGCAATTACAAGGAACTGTTGGGGCCAATATTTACTGTACTTAGTCTACTTTGTTTTCATAATTTGATATTGTAATTGAGTGCTTTTGCACTGGCTCGTCATATTTGTCCTCTTTACTGTAGTTACTTGTGTGTCAAAAACATGATAGATTCTGAAGGGGTTATTTTGAGGTTGCATGGATTTTTAAGGCAAGTGTTTTTGTGCTCATTTGTAAACAATCACAATTTTAATATTTCAAAAGTGGAATGCACTTGTAAGATTTTAGTCTCAGTAAGTTTTCAAATACTTAATTGGCTTGAAACTTTTAGACACCTGCTCTTTTTGGCATCTTTGCGCATGATAATGATGTTGGGATTGTTGGCGTGTGCAGATTCATTATCACAGAGTAGGAAAAGATGGCCTCTCCAGTCATAAAGAAGTAACTGTAATGTATGTTCCAGATCTCTCTGAATGTCTTCCTTCACTAGATTCGTGGCGTGATCAGTGGATTAACCACAAACAGACAGTTTCTGAACGAGAGCGCCTGCAGAATTTGAAGAAAGAGGTCTGTTTCATTTCCCTTAACAGAACCAGATCTTTACTTTTGACTTGGGTGGGGCTTCTAGGCATGTCATGTGCTTGAGAAACTTTTTATGCATGCAATGCAATGTGAATATGCCAAATGTGTGTTCCACCCTTGTCCTCATCAGTCCCTAGTGTCCTGTTTTGTGCCTTGTGGCTTGTGAAAGTTATAGCTATTGAATCAAAGACCACATTAGAGCGAAATGAGTGCGTGCCTCTGGGGAATTTGGTCGGAGTAAAACATCCAAATTATTTCAACTTCTTATGGGAATCCATAGAATATACTTTATGACCATATTCACACTGATTCCAGTGCCTTTGCTGTTTAACTAAGCAAACATCCCATTTTATATTTTTATTAGCTTTATGATGCCCACTTGTCCTGCTGCTGTTAGCTTTGTCCAAGCTACTGGTTTGTGGAATACAGGGAAGAAGCAAATATGCTCCCCCGGCTTGCTGTTTTTCCAGAGTTAGAATTGTACCAATACCGATGTATAAGATTACAAATTTCCTGTATTTAAAAATTCCATTTGTCTGATCAGTGACTGTATTGAAGGCAAGAATATTGATTTGAAATGCTGAATTCTGCAGCCCTACTCTCAAATGACAATAGTTTTTTTAACAACTATAAAGGAACAAAGACATTCTACTAAAAATCCTTATGCTTTTTTTTAATTGGTTAGTAGCTGGCTGCGACCAATGATACATTCTAACAGCATAATTTACTCTGTTGGTGGGAAAGGTAAAAGTTAGCGTCTGAGGTAAACAGGGATCTCTAAGCAAGGTGTGCATGTTTGGATCCTTGAAATTTGGTACATTTTTCTTAAGGAAAAAAAAGTTAACTCTTACACAGCCAACGTGCTGAGCCACTTACAAAACCCCGATATTGTCAAACGTGACAAATTAATGTACTATGTGGGCGATTCAACTCTTTTTAGACTCCAAAAGACTTGCTTATAAGAGCTTTTTTTATTTTGAATAAAAATTCTCACTTATGATATTTTTGTGAACTCTTCTGAAATTATGGTTAACCTAGTTGATTGTCTAGAATGATTTTTCTTTTCCTTGGTTAAGTGTCGTCTTCATGAACTTCCAATTACTGCAGAACAGCTTTTAATTGCTATGTTGTGAGTTTCTCATCTCTTTGTTCCAAGGTGCTGAGGTCAGAGTTTATGATGCTGAACAAACTTGAATTGGAGATTGTACTGATTTAAATGGATTTTGTTTAGAATAAAAAGTGAATACATATTCTTCCTGAGGATATTGGGATATGTCTTCGCCCATTTTTTGGTCAAGATATCGGTGTCCCAAAAAGGGGGTAAACTTGGTGTTTTATTGTTACCAAAGGCAAGTATTAGATGCTGTGATATAAGTTCAAGCTCCTTCAGATAATCTTAAGTTTCTCATTTCGATGAACTCATGCTGGGGTCCTTTTTCTATATTTTTTTGATAGCTTATGAAATATTGACTAAACACACCTGATGAGTTCCCATTGATAGTAGCTTAGTTGTCCACATACCTCTCTTGTTGGAGTTTTGGAGGCAACTGCCTTGAGTAAGACGATTCAGAATTATATTAGAAACAGATAGATATGCTGACAATGTACTGATGTGGCCCTGTGAGATGTTTGGGTTCAACTTTTCAGTCAATGAGATGTCAGAGATGATGTTGTGAAGGACTAAGGTTTGTTGTGGAGTTGAATTTGTTTCAGGATTAGTATAGAGTAGTCTGATTAGACAATTTTAATCAGTTTGAATCATTAGAATCTAAAGTTCTTACGTTGATGTAAGATCTACATTTTGAATCTTTGATATTGGAATGGCAGTTAGGTTGTCAAGATACTTTTTGTTCGATATGCAGAGAAAAGTCAAAAATCTTAAATGAGCTTGTGCATGTAATAAGAGGAGGATTTGTAGCTGATCTTAGAATAATATTAAATAGGGCAGCTCTTTGGTTGCATTTGTTTTGTTCTGCCTCTTCTTGGTCTTTATTTCTTCCCCATTCTCAGCCTACCGTTTTTCTTTAAATTTTATTATATGGATTCTTTGACAATTACTGACTTATGTACGTGCATTTCATGTTAGAAACCTGGACACAAAGACGAAGTTGCAAAAGGTAACACAATGGACTTTGGAAATTGGAACTAAGCCATCTAGTACTTGTGCATATACTAACTTATTTTACTTTGTATTATGAAGATAAGAAGAAACTTGAGCCTGTGAAAGGTGGCACGCCAAAAGTTGAGCTGCAGAAAAAGAAAGAGCCCTCACCTTCTGGGCATGCAGATGATAATAGAAAGGACAAAGATGCTCCCAAACTGAAAGATAAAGATAATTTACTTCCCAAAGAGGGAAATGAGAAAGATAAACCTGTTGAAGCTAAAGATGATGTCGGAAGCACTGTGGAAGAGAAGATTGCTGTTAAGACGGATCAAGTGGGAAGTTCTGGTGCTCAGGAAGCAACTCGTGCTAAACCTGGAAAGAAGAAAATTATAAAGAGAATTGTCAAGAAAAAAGTGGCTCCTAAGAAAGCCAGTACGGAAGATGCTGCTAAACTGAATGATGTACAGGGCAAAGAGGATTCAGGGGGGAATAATACTATTTCTGAAGTTGATGGGCAAAAGGATGGGTCATCGTCTAATCCTCCTGTTGTGAAAACTTTTGTAAGGAAAAAGATTGTAAAAAAGCCACTGCAATCTGTCCATGAAAAAGATGAACAAACAACACCCGAGTCGAAGGAACCTGAGGGTGCTGAGGACAAAGCAAAGATAAAATTGGAAGAAGCGACAAATGATGTTGTCCAAGAGACCAGTACTAAGACCACAGTAAAGAAGAAAGTAATCAAGAGGGTCACAAAGAGAAAGGCTGCAACATCAGATGCTAACAATAACGTGGCTGAAGATGAGGCAGGGAAAAAGATCTTCCAGCCTGAACAAATTAAGGCTGAAGGGAATGGAGAAGCAGATAAAAACCAGATGAATAAGGTCATCTCTAAAGATAATAGCAGTCCCAAAATGAAAGCAGAAGCTGTTCCTGTTGAGAAGGAAGGAAAAAAGGCAGAAGCAAAGGAAGACAATAATAGAAGTCCCAAAATAAAAGCAATAACTGTTTCAGTTGAGGAGCGAGACAAAAAGGAAGAATCAAAGAAAGACAATAAAGATTTATCTAGGTCTGTAAAGGAGACCAGTAGCCTCAGTCAGAAAGTTTCTCAAACTGATAGTACTACTAGAGCAAATGAAAAGCAAGATCAGAAGGAAGAGAAAGAGATAAAAACTAACGCTGAGAAAAATGAGTCTAAAATCAAAGCAAATAAAGTGGTGAAAGAAAAGAGAAAGAGTGATGAACCTCCTCGGCATCCTGGGTTTTTCCTTCAAACAAAAGGGAGGAAGGATTTAAAAGTAGGTTAAATTGTAGACTTTATTGTCATCTACCCTAATGTTCTACATCAGAAGAAGAATCTAATAGTTTCTTTTTGTCTCACAGCTGCAGTCGGTATCACTTTCTTTGGATTCACTCCTGGATTACAGTAACAAGGATCTTGAAGAATCAAACTTTGAGGTATGATCACTTCTATGCATTATCTTGTCATGTACGTTTGTTTAACCTTAAATTTGTATAACGATTTCCTCCACCGTCTGTCTGCATTGAAAAGGTCTTAGTTTGGAGAAATTAGTTTGCTCCCCTGTAATTCACTGCTGCGTTTTGGCATTCTTTTTGACATGTTTGAACATGTCACAGTTATCATTATTTGCGGAATCCTTGTATGAGATGCTTCAATACGAAATGGGCTGTAGACTTTTGGCTTTCCTTCAGGTTAGTCTCAGCCACTGTGAGTTTCATATCTAAATGCTTAGGCACCTTGCCTTTCCATTCTTAGCCTCCTACTTTTCCTCTATTGTAGAAGTTGCGCGTTAGATTTGTCTCAAAGAGAAATCAAGGCAAGAGACCAAGACAAGAAACTTCCAAAAAGGAAAATGAGGAGTGCTCTTCAAAAAAACGATCTAAGATAAATGAAGATGGTGATGATACCAAGTCAACCAAAGCTGAAAAGAAAGATGTTCATCAAGACGACAACAATACTACTAAGGAAGAGGCCATCGCTGCTAAACAAGTTGATGGTGCTAAGGTTGAGGATAAAATTGATGAGGAAGAACCTGAGGAAGATCCTGAAGAAGATGAAGAGATGCAGGATGTGGACAATCATCATGACTCTACCAAGGAGGCAAGAGCGTATTTAATTCATTTTCTTTGTCTGCTACTTGTGACCGGCCTGCTTAAAGTAACACACACAAAATTAAAAAAAATATTTATAGAACTGAACTTTTCTTGGGTAACAAAAAAGGCTTGTGTGCCCATTGAATACCTGAAGCTTGTTTCTGAATGTGTGATAGGTAGTTGTAACCAGGTCTTTTGTCCATACAGGAAACTCTTCAAGAAGAAAAGAAAGAGAATGATGCTGTTGGTGATGCTGCTCAGAATGAGAAGAATGAAAAGCAAGAAACTGCAGGGCCAACTGAAGAGACAATTGCTGATCCTGATCCGAGCAATAAAGATAACGCTGCGAGGGTGGAATCAGTGACCAAGGGGACCTCTGGTGCTACTGACAAAGAGCTCCTGCAGGCATGCTATTGTTCCTCAACAAACCATTTACATTACATAGAAAAGCGCATCATATCATTTAATTATAAAAAAAATCATATACGTACTTTTGTCCTTTGGTTATATTCTCAAATTAATTTGCCTTTCTTGGAAGCAGGCATTCAGGTTTTTTGATCGAAATCGTGTTGGATACGTTAGGGTGAGCTCACTTCAATTTTCCTTTGTTGATAATATTATTTACTCGAGCACAATATTTGGCTCGCTTACTCATCACTTTCTCTCTCTCTCTCTCTCTTCAGGTAGAGGATTTGAGATTGATTATCCACAATTTAGGAAAGCTCCTGTGTCACCGGGATGTCAAGGTTGGTCTTTTCTGTTAATTTTCTGTGTATAAAAAAAAATAAAGCATGAAAACACTCATTGATTAACATTTTTAATGAATAGGAACTTGTGCAAAGTGCACTATTGGAGAGCAACACGGGCAGGGATGACCGGATTCTTTATGAGAAGCTGGTCAAGATGTCTGTTATATGACCCATCATCACTGGCTTCATCTCTTTTGGAAGCATTCTAGAGGTTCTTAGGTCTGATGGAGTGACTTTGTTACCTTAGAAATGTTTTAATGTCCTTTTTGCATCCTGGCCTTCTAACATTTATTTTTGGAAACGATAGATGATGATCTTTGGCTACTAGCTTTTGCACTTTTAAGTGCTTTAACCCAAGAAATTGAATAAATAATGTTTTGGCGACGTAGGCTTATATGCTGTGTAGGATATATGGCTATACATAGAAGGCTGTGATTGCATTATAAGAAAAATATAAACAAATTGATATAATGTAGTGATATTATCTAATTTAGCTGGATAAAATTTCTTTTGGCGTCTGCGCCTTCTCTGTGATTTCTCCTAGTTGAATTGGATTTGTTTAGTTAAATTATTTTTTGTGCTGCATTAGGCTTGTTAGATTAATAAGTATTTTAAAGCTCTCTGAAACCAATAACGAATAGTCAAAACTTCTTTTTTATCTTTCTTCCAACTATTTTTAATTTTTATATTTTTATCACAAACTTTTTGGAAACATTTTGTAAATTTTATGGTTTCTACGTTAGTTAAAGTTTTGGGAACTTTTACAGAAAATGTCAATTCTCTGATGTACAATATTTATGTAACATAATCGATGAAATATTTCAAGAAGAGAAAAACCTTAGCCAAGTACAACATACATGAATAACATGACGTCTTGCCGTGTAGGGTAATAAATGCACATCAGAAATCATTTAATCTCTTCAAATTGGCCCTTCAACCATATCCCATATCCAACATCCCTACTTAAAACGCAAAAGGGTATAAATGTCACATACATTTCTCTGGAAGCAAAAGTTAAAGTGAGTGACCATTTCATGCAAGCAATAATGTAGTCACTTTTCAACAACGTAAAAACATACTAGCACGTGCTTAAACACCCACTCAAAATATTTAATGAACGAAATTGGAAATTTTGAGAGAGCAACCACTGAAATATTAGAAATTTACAGATTCAATTGAGTCCCTTCAAGAAACTGAACAATCAAACGAGCAAAATAGAAACCCAAAAAGTAGAAGTATGTTATAATAACAGAGTTTCCATGCGCTTGACATGGACTATTTACAAAAGATTGATGAATTGCTCAAAGTAGTTACCATCTGCCCTTCTTAAATAAAGCAAAAAATAAATAAAAATAAAGGGATATAAATATTTTGGCAATTGAAACCAAAGCTCTTCAATGCAAAAGATTATACCATTTTTAATATATTAAGTCGTTAGGCTTGTCTTCATTCCCAAGTAACTGAAACCATTGAGTTGGCAAGACCAGACTCCTCAAACGTTGAACTGATACCGAAATCCAAAGACTTTGAAGCACCAGGAATAGCTTGGGTCAGCCGAAATGGCTGTGTGCCATCTTCCTTCAGCTCAGAAGCACAAAATGACCATAGTAGCTGTAGCAAACAAACAATTATAAGGGACCATTCCAACCAGAGATGAGAGAGAAAGAGGGAAAAGAAAAAACAATAGGAACAGCATCTTAAAGAGTAATACTAGCAAATACCCGAAAAACCAAATAGACTCAGTGTGCATGTCTTTATCTTCCACCTACCACACAACTGACAGAAGTCCTTATCGTCCCGGTGTAGGATCTCAAGGAATTCCAATATAATCAACAAACAAGATTCCAACTTAAATGGCTTGAACCCTGCTACAAACTTTATAAATACCTTCTGAATCTAACAATCAAGTATGATTTTGGTCATTCACTAACATGAAAGCGTTAGTACTCGATTGAGGTTTGGGGAGTAAGGAGCTATGGTTCGTTTTTCATCATTCCCTGTAATTATAAAGTCAAAATAAAGGTAATTCAATTGTAGAAACTTGGAAGTTTCGGTGGAGGGAATCTTTCTATTTTATTTTATATTTCGTCTAATATTCTGATACGCCTATCATCTATCATAGGCTTGGCAAGAAGTTTAATTATAATTGAATTTGGGCTTAGGCTTTATTTTATGTGATTATCTTAGAAGTCTAGTCATGTTAGGAGTCTAATTATATTAGGAGTCCAGTTATAATACGAGTCCGATTATGTTATTGTTCCCATGGGCTCTTTATATAAATAAGAGCCATAGATTAGGGTAGGAAACACTTGGGAAAAATTATGATCGGCCTGTGGCTTGGACAGGAGTATTTCCTGGTTACATTCAGTATTGAGTTATTCTGGAAATTGCGTTTTACCATTACATTCTGTGAATCACTTCCTTGCTCCAACATATTCTAACCTTGTCAGTACATTCCACACATATAGAATAATACCATTAATAAATGTATAAAGTTTATTAACTTAATTATAATATTAAACAAAACACAAAATAAAATAAAGAATACAAACAACATTTATAAGGATCCCTAATTAAATCAATCCAACAAAATAATTGTGTGTATAATCTTTCAATTTTCTCTCAATTAATGTGTGATTATATGCACGGCTATTTATGACATCTTATGGTCATTCACTGAAATAACTCTTAATGGACCAACTTTACCACTTGATAGGATATATCAGAACAAGTGCCTCAATCACAACACAGCCCGCAGATCACCAACGAAAGGGACACAAGACTTGATACACAACAAGAATCAAGAATGATGGAATCACAAAACCAAATAATCCAAGTGTGGTAATCAGAACATTAACCTGAACTGGATCGGTTCGAAGGAAGTTTCTCTGGATTCTGCGACCATCAGGGAGACGTACTCCGACCTTACAAAGTATATTCCTGTCACCGTTGGGCTCTTCAGGCAAAGGTAAATAAGCACGCTTCTTCACTTGGACCTCGACAGTGGCATCATCCACTTCTTTGCTGTCCCCTCCATCAATCTCCTTATGATTCTCCATAGAGACAGCCAGTGCTCTACGTAAATCTTCCTCTTCCTCGTTTTTGTCATCTGCAACCAATAAATCATTCGTGAAGAAAATGGCGGATCCGAGATTTTGAAATGGGGTTATGATTGATAGATAATAATACTACCATGTAATTTTTTACCTGAGAATGATTGTTAAGTTTGTCAAAAACCATTGCTGGCTTATTATCAAGTAATGAGAATTCAAATAACAAAATCCAGCAGATATTGTGATACATATTTTTATATCTAATATCTCTGACGAAAACATGGAGAAAGCTTTAGCCAACCAAGATGATGATTTCTATTTTGTTAGAAAAGGATGAGTCATGAGTTTCATGGAAAACTCAGAAGATGGATATGATAGGTATGATTCACTTTTGACTTAAGACTTTTTTAGGTTATGTTTTGAGTTTGAATCTTCTTGTTTTCTCAACATGCCCTCATACTATAGGTCAGGCCTCGATATCCTCCCCATGTACTCTTTTTAATCAAGCAAAGCAGTGTGGGAGACCTAACTCTTCACCCATAAATGCACATTAAATAATGAAATTACTCATTTAGTTTCTAAGTGACCATTATTATACAGAAATAAGAACGTTTAATGGAACTACTTCCTACAATAGCTCTTAGCAGTCCCTAATCAAAATAAACCTAATGAAAAAGACCACAAAGAGGAAGGATTCTAAAAATATTAAGGTACATCGTCCTTATTTACATTAATTTACATGATACTTAATAGTTAAAAAGAGCCTTTATAGGTTAGTTTCTTGAGTTACTTTTATCTAATTTTATCAAAAAAATTAAGTTTGATAATATTGACAAATCTTCACTGTTTATACATTTTGAATTGAATAATAATTAGTAAATTCATGTGGCAACCACATGCTAAAGGTAGTAGAATAAAAAACCTGGAGTCTGTTGAAGATGTGAAATTGGTGGCTGGGAACTTTCTCTGGGACGTTTATGGGAGAAACTGATGTGATGATCTGAGGGGCTGCCATCCATAAACAGCAACAGATCCTAGAGCATCAAGATAAAAGGCTCAGAGCCACAATATAGTAACAGAAAAATCTTTTAGATTTTACATCCTCGGTTAATGATCTCCAATCCTCTGCGGGCGTATACATGGTTGTGATCCTTATAAAAATAGTTATAGGAGAAACACATGAAAAGCTGGATACCTCGAGCAAACTTTCTGGTTGAACCATTCCACGCCAAGAGCGCATTTTCTGACCTGTTACAGGATCAATCACGAGGATGACTGGAAGAGAGTCTAGTTTGTAATAAGTACAGACTTTGCTACCCTCTTCTGTGTCGTCATATACCTAAAGCACATAAAATAGAATTTATATTAACAATAGAATGCAAAAACTCATCTAGCAACCTAATACATAATAATCTCAAAGAAGGAAAAAGAAGGAACATATCATTATATACAGTTGCAGCATTAACACTGAAAATATAAAGTACAAGTGAATCATCTTTTCATTCATCAAAGCGTTCTATGTTTTCCTGTCAACTGCAGTTCCAGCACTGACACGTCAAAGAACAAGCTACAACTAAATGGATGCACGTCAACTGAAGGTCCACTGTCTAAGCCATGATGCCTTCCTCATCAGGCTTTGGCACTTGGGAGTTTCTTGATTGCAAGGTCTTCTCATGCTTAGTTTTTCTAACATGCCTAAAAAATGGAAGCAGGTAAATGCATAGTTTTGACCTGGAAAAAGGTAAACAAAATTCTCAGTGACCTGTGATCCAGCAAGAGGTTCATCAAACGTTAATAGTTTTTGTATTCTTCCATTCAGCAATGTAAACTCTCTTCCTTCTAAAGAGAATAGGGAAGTAGAAGGAATGTGATTGTCATTGCTCGGTTGATATGCTGAAGCGCATGTTTTTGTGACTAAGATTTCACATACTCTACTCTAAATGCCATAAGAATAAATCCCAGGCTATATGTGGAATAGAATTTTCTGGTTTCAGCACAACTTAGGTAATATAATGCAGTGTTAATCTCTGGTCTTGCTCATCAGCAGACACAGAGAATATAGAAATATCATACTACACAGACATAATAACGATTATACAAAGAAGAACAAAAAAGCTTTTGCAAAGTAAAACAAATACAGAAACCACTGGCCTTCAATTGACACCTTAAACACAATAATACAAACCTGCCAGAAGATGAAGTTCGTTTTGATAGTCTGCGCAACAGCTTCGTTTGCCCAAGTGTCCCGGTTAAGCTTCAAAACCGCAAATACAGTTAGAGAGGGGGGGGGGTTTCCAGGTTTATTGCTGTAGTGAGAAAGATGTGCTTCAGCGAATTTTATATTTTTTTCCAAACTATGCAACAGCTGACATTGTCCAGAGAGAAACTAAAATAATTGAGGACGAATGTATTATATAGATAGATAGATAGATAGATAGATATGTCCAAATTATGGGTGCACACCCGCACACACATATATAGAGAGAGAGGGACGTAAAGAAGTACCATGTGGGAGCCAAATTCCCTGGTTGACTGCATGTTCACAAGGAGCCATTTGTTCTGCATTTTCGCATTATCTTTAGCCTGTAACACAAAGATTCCTGAGATCAAATAACAAATCAAACAATGAAAATACTGACTATAGAAGTAGTTAAAGATTCCACTAAATCAAAAGAGAACATGGTAACATCTAGTTTAAACGTAGTTTTATCTACTTTGTTCATTGTCATCCTATTTCAATTGGCATTGACCTTCCTTTCCATTTATCAGAATTCAGAACATTTGTTGAGGGTGGATTGAGTGCAATAGAAGTGTGCGGGGGTTCAAGATTCCAAATAACTTCTTTGGAAATAGAATAGATGTTTCTTTTGGAATCCTAGCAGGAGTGCTATACCAATAGATGTAATCCCTTTCTTTTCTCTCTTCTAATTCTCAGCTTTGTTGTTATGGCCCCTTATTGTTTCTTCATTTTCGACACATATCTAGAAGCCACCATATGTATAAGCATTCAAGTCTTAAACCCAGTTTCTGATATTTTACATCCAACTTAAAAGTTATATATCTAAGTTCTTTTGGGCATTCAAAGCTGAAATGTCATGCCAACAGCTACATCTAAATGAACATAGGGTTGCCCAGCAATGCTAACAAAGAGAGCAAGATAAAATATCAGGTCAATTCCCCTACTGCACACCACCCAAAGCAAAAAAAAAAAAAAACACATCGACAACTTTTTTGAAAATTAACATTTATTACCTTTTCAAAAGGCCCATGGAACATTAAAGCAAATGGAGGACGATATAAAGAGGCAAGATTATCCTGGGTTTTATCTGCCATAGAAGAAGATGCACCTTGTTCTGCTCCCCAGACTCCAGCTCGCTTCATTTCCTCCTCAAAATTGCGGAATGGAACAACAGAATGAGTTCCTTGTGATGAACCTCCCATTCTTGGAAGTGATCTGATGGAGAAAAACATAATTAAACACAATAAATTGCTCCTAGAAAAAAAAAATATCATTCAATAAACACATATCAACATCAGATTTGTCAGAATATGAGAACACAGGAAAATAGATATCCTAAATCATCACCTAAACCCAACAAACTTCCTCAGAAGTGAAGAAAAAAGAGTCCTGGAAGAAAGCAATTTCTTATAAGACAATTCAGAAAAATATCTAATTTCTTAAGTTTATATATGAATTTAGAGCCCCAGGTTGCCAGATAGAGCAGGAAGAACATAAGAAAACTAAACTACATTTACCTTTCTAACAGAGATCATTAATGTAGCTATACTAGTTAATTAGTATATGAATCATACTTAGAAGGAGCAAGGTGCACAGAGGTGCACAACGGTTATAAGTGCCTGAGGCGTGCGCCTCTTGAACACAAGAAGAAAAACCTTAAGAAAAAAAAAAAAAGAAGAATAGCTACAAAAATATAAACCTTTCATTTTTAGGCTATAATAAGCATAAAAAAAGTTTATAACAGCTTAAAAAAAGAGAAAACATTCATAATAGCTGAAAACTAATCATCATCACTATCATAATCCTCCTCTTCCTCATCATCAAATTTTAAATCTTTCTCCTTATATTCTACTTGTTCTTCTTCATATTCAGTTTCATCATCCTCATCCAGGAGTCGCAGGTGCACTGGGCAGAGCACAGCGCAACATCTCCCTCTTTTTCTGATTTGTTTCTCAAACCCTAGTTTTTTCTAAATTGTTTGACTAAGAAATATGACTGTTGGCAGGGAAATAGTAGTCGCATTTCATTTTTTATTAAAACAAAACTAAGAAAGCTTTAATAACTGAGGTGAAGACTGGGGACGAGAGGCGCGCCTGTGGAGCATAAGAAGAGGCGCACTAAGGCGCGCACCTATGTAACTGAGCCCGCCTCTTCCATGTAGTGGTGCAGAACTCATAAAACCATGCGCGGCACGCCCGAGGCACACCTCTTAACAACTATGATATGAACATGAATGATGCTTGGTACATCAGCTTCAAATATCCAATCAAATTCATAAAACCGAAGGACGAAAAAAGGGGGGAAAAGAAGAAAGAAAAAAAAAAGAAAAAGCTCTTATACAGACAAGCATACATCAAACATCATCAAGTAAAACTGAGCAAAGAACAAATTTACTAGATCAATTATTAAAGAGAAGTCACAAAGTATGATGTATCAAGTCGCCCATGAGAGTGTAATATACCCATAGAGCATTGTATTCTCATAAAGAACTTCTCTTTTCACAGGTAAAGGTGGTCGTATGACATCTCCTTCATCTTGTCTGACATCTTGACCACCCAAATCCTTTTGTTGATCATGAGAGGGCAAACCATTTTCCAACTCTGGAGAATACACAGAAGGTGCAATGTCTCTGCCTTCATTTCCAATATAAAAAAGTTGAATAGCTTCCTCAAGCTTCCAGCTAGTAGCCTGTCTTATGTGAAATTTTATATTAAATTTCTGGAGATAATGATCCATCTCTGAGATCTTAGAACAAGAGATATACTTCGTTTTCAAAGCATAAACCACGACAGGAAGGTAAAGGAAAAACAAACAATAGTATTAAAAAGGAAATAATAAGCAAAATCCCTATCAAATGTTAGTTTTGAAATATAAAGGTTCCCTTCCAGCCTCAGGATTTACCAGCTATGTGAACGGTAAGAAATTACACCATATTCTAAGGAAATGCCAACAGCTTCACAGTATTCTAACTAGTTCTGTGGAACCATGCAAAAGTTGGAACAAAATTATGAAATCAATCAGTACCTTCTTTCAGGGGGGATACTTCTTTCACTTTTAATAGAAATACGTAAAATTACGTAGTGATGAGAATTCCCCAAACGAGAGTAAAAAACTCCCTACATTACCAATTTCAAATCTCGATAGGCATCAGAAACATGAATGCCCCTAATATTCTTATGGCCTGAAATCCACCATGCAACCCTAAAATCAATCTCCGGGAAAACAGAAGGAAGAATTGAAAAGATTGAGGAACCAACTAGCCATAAACTAAATCCAACGGATGCATACAGAAATTACAAAATATATGAAGAACCTAATATACCACATGGAAGGTATAACATCAAAGTCCAGACAACTACATCAGCTACACTCATATACCAAGTCTCACCTCACACCAACACCCTCACATTGCATATTATTGGTCAAGCAATTTTATATTCACTTCATTAATGCATTTTAATAATGTGCTGTGAAAAGATTTAATTTATATAGACAAAAAACCATTGCCAATATTTGTTTGGAAACTGTCCACATATTTCTGGACAAAATCAAATTTCCTTACTATACTTAATTAAACACATTAAAAATACTGCTTTAACAAGTAATAAAATTGCAATATCACAGATCCTTTTCGTTTAGACACAGGAAGTGGGAAGCAAGCAAGGACTGGAAGACTTGACAGTGAAATCCCATCCACGGTAGCTGCAATGTCAAGGTTGGCATTATGCTTAAATCATTAGAGAGCCCAACTTTTCTTCCTCGTGCTCCACATCAAATAGTCAAAATGTGTGGCAATTTCTTTTTATTCAAAAGTTAAATTCAGTATCAAATTCCATATCATTGTATTCCTAAATTTAATGAAAGACTATCTTAGAGCACAGCAACACAAATCAATAATTTTATTATGCTTAGTAATAGTGAAAAGAAGAGTCGTTACGAAAATTGGGCTAAACAAATTCCATTTCTTCATTAGCTAGATGACCCAGTTGAAAACAGTCATATCCTAATAAGACGATCGTTATTATGCAACCAGCACGTTCTTCTCGCACTGATATAACCTCGGAAAATTATTCACATATCAGAATTATCGTATATACCAAAAAAATTAAAATATCTTCAACAGAAGCAATCGGGTTGAAAAAACACTAATAGTTGGGAAAGAATTAGGGTATTCGTACTGAAAGCGAAATTGCGTCTACCAGAAATGCGAGGATCGACTGAGCTCTAAGGCATGTAAAATGTCAAGATTACAGAGAGAAGTACCTGGAGAAACTGGCGAGCGGTGTCGGCAGTTTGGCCGACGGCGATCTCCAAGAAGGAAGATACCATGCTCTGCTGATCCGTGGCAGATATCACACTCTCCATCCCTTTCTGGTTTGGCAAATTAGGTCTTTTAGATTTGGGGGGAAATGGAAAATGGGATTTTATATGTTGGCCTCAAATCCTCTTCCACATTTCTTATTCTGCTTATTGGCACAGGAGGATGGAGGTTTCTGAGTGTGGGTTTTGTTTTTATTTTTAAGGGGAGAGTCGGTTTTGTTGAACTTCATACTAGTTTGAATTTTCTTTTTTTCTTTTTTAGGAAACTCTTAATTAAATTTAAAAAAAAAACTTAAATTTTAGCCTTCACATTCATAGTTGTAGCCTGAAATTGTCGCACATGCATCAAATTAAGAAATCTATATGTGGTACATTTAAAAAATATATTGTAAATAATAATCAATCTGAAATTCGCAAATTTTCATTTCATTAAACTAAAATAAATTTTATTTCGTTTTGGTACATATAATCTTCCAACTTTCTTTTGGACTTATATTTGATTTTGTTGTTGGAATAGAATGACTTTGAGTATTATATAAACCTTTTTCCTAACTCAAGTATTTAACTACACTAAAAGACAACACATAAATATTAATATAATAAAAATCATAATTTGAAAACATGAAAAAAGGAATATTCGATGTTGGAAGCCATCCAAAATTTGGAGGATTGTTTGAGGCAAATACGAATTGAGAGGAAATTATGTAAAAGACTTATCGTTGATGCTTGATATCTGAGATATGTCTGAGGAGGACCAGCTAATCAATTTTGTGGTCGAGCTTTAGTCTTGGGCCCAAGACGAATTACGTAGGCAAGGGATTAAAGACATGCTGTCCACCATCATTGAAGAACCTTGCTTGAAGTTGGAGGCCATACAAAAATTGGTGGACTATTTGGTTGAGTTTGTTGAGGGTGGATTTGAACTTATCAAGAGGACATCACTATCTTGACACATATGTGGTTGATTTGAAGATTGATGCTCAATAAGACAATCACTGTATCTTGAAGAATGCAGTGGGCTTAGGATCGTGGAGTGACATTAGACCCTTATCAAAGATTAAGGTTCCAGATTTGAAGTTGTTTGGTGCGTAGCGCAATGTCAAGGAACTTGAGATTCCTTGGAATATGAAAGTGTGTTTCTAGGCGTCCAGGGTACTTGATGAGGAGAAAGTGTTCATCATGAACTTGGTGGGTGATGCGAAGTTGTGGTGGCAGACAAGACTATCAGAAGATGTGAGTTCCATTTGATAGAAGTCGCATCACATTTCAAACATACAAAATATTTTTTATTTTGTGTTTCACTCATATTTTTAATTCAATAATACACGTTACGTATATAAGATAAAGTTATCCATGAACACTAAATAAAACACAAAATCAAATAGAGAATATTATCTACATTCTATAAAGATTAAATCTCGATGCTGTATATTAATATCAACATAATCACAAGTTCTACATAAAAAATAATTATATGTATATTAAAAGAAATATTTTAGAGGTACAATAAAAAAGCAAATACAATTTAATTTAAATATGATAAATCTTTTGATCAGATCAGATAATATCGTACTTATAAACTGTTTTAAATTACATTAATTACAAAATCTTCTGCCATTGAAAATACACAAAAAAATCTCCTCTGAATAAAAATACCAAATGGTCATAAATGGATTGTAATCCTCGCGCTTTATTAGTGCGATTATAACAATTATATATATGTAATGCAGTAATGGAGCCAGAAATACAATTAGGGGAGCCCTTAAAGGTGAAATTATATTATTATTATTAAAATAATTTAAAGTATGAAATGTTTCCCAGAAAAAGTGAGCAGATTAAATTGTGTTGATTGTGGATTAGGACAAAAGTCAAGCTCTATAGCTGCAAGATTATTTGATACTTTTGGTTTCATGTAGAAAGTACAATATATACATATATTTATGTAAATTTTATGGAAAATACTAAACTGGAAGTGAGAATACGTAGTAGAAAAGTACAATATATATATATATATATGCATGACTAACATATGCAATTCATAACATAGTATAATTTTCAAGAACAAGTGTGCTCTATATTTTACCATTTCTTGCAGTAAAAAAAGTAATTGTTCTAATACTTAAGTTGTACTTCCGAATTTCCCATACCAAAAAAATAAAAAATATACAAACTCTTCATTGTCTGTTTTTCAAGCACTTAATTTTTAGTTTAAGGACGCCTTCTAGAAAGCCCACAAATAATAACAAATTTTAATAAACAAATTTAACATAAAATTTCAACAAAATCACTGCATTCCCTCAATGTTTTTGTGTACTCCCATGAAGGACCTTCCCTCGATGTTTTCGTGTAAATCTTTGATGAGTTTTTCTCCAGTAGCAGGCTCCCATGAAGGACCATCAATCTTGAATGAGTTTTCCTCCAGTAGCAGGCTCCCATGGAGGATCATCACGAGCCTTACTTTGGCCACGCCTTCTCTCGCCTCTACTTGGCATCTCTTGCCCCGTTGAACCCCAAGGCCTTGGGATTCTACCCTTGGTGTAGCAAGGTTGACCTGTTGCCCTCTTGCATGTTTTCTGGTAAAGTTTGGACAACATCCTTGATGCTGGCAAAGCGAGCCTCCACAACTCGATTTCTTGCCCTCTTGTATAATGTTAAGACTTCTCGCATCCCTTCGATGTTTTCTGGTAACCTTTGCCCTCTTGCATAATGAGTCTTCTTGCATCCCTTCAATGATAACAACATCCTTGATGCTGGCAAAGCGAGCCTCCACAACTCCATCATTCGTTCCTCAGATAGGTTGGATTCTGTAATACTACTTAGAAATTTATTGGGTTTAAGATATTTCTGAACCCAAACATTATTTTTCAATGGGTCCAATTGCTTCAACTTCAAAATTGCACGTGAGCCCAACTATTTGTTAGAATTTACAATATCCATGACAACATTCAAGCTGATTAAACAAATTCCAACTCTTAAGCCATCATAAGCATTATTCGATATTCTCAGATAATAATAGGTAGTTATAGAACATTTTATGAAACTGTATGGATCTTATGATAAATATTTTTCTGGTAAAGCGTGGACAACATCCTCGATGCTAGCTCCACAACTCCATCTCTCCATCCTTAGATAGGTTGGATTATGTAATACCCTACTTAGAAATTCAATGGGCTTTAAGATATTTCTCAACCCAAACATTATTTTCCAATTCCTTCAATTTCTAAGTTCATCCATTATGTATGACAAGTTGAGTTGATGGTTGACCCATTAACTTCAAAATTGAACGTGAGCCCAACTATTTGTTAGAATTTACAATATCCATGACAACATTCAAGTTGGTTAAACAAATTCCAACTCTTAAGCCATGATAAGCATCATTCGATATTTTCGGATAATAATAGGTAGTTATATAACATTTTTCTGGTAAAGCATCCTCGATGCTGGCAAGGCAAGCCTCCACAACTCCATCCCTCGTTCCTCAGATAGGTTGGATTCTATAATACCTACTTAGAAATTCAATGGGCTTTAAAATATTTCTCAACCCAAACATTATTTTTCAAAGGGTTCAATTCCTTCAATTTCTAAGCTTATCCATTATGTATGACAAGTTGAGTTGATGGTTGGCTCATTAACTAACTATTTGTTAGAATTTATTCATGACAACATTCAAGCTGGTTAAATAAATTCCAACTCTTAAGGCAGGATAAGCATTATTCGATATTCTTGAATAATAATAGGTAGTTATAGAATATTTTATGAAACTGTATAGATCATATGATAAACATTATCCATATACTTGGATAATAATTGCTAGTTATGAAACAACTTATAAAACTATATGAATCTTATAAATAAGCATCATCCGGTATTCTGGGATAACAATAGCTAGCTATCAAATAGTTTATGAATGGATTCTACCATAAGCATTATCAGATATTTTGGGATAATAATAACAAGTTATGAACCATTTATGAAACCGTATGGATCTTATGATAAATATTATCTAATATTTTTGGATAATAATAGCTAGTTATGGAATAATTTATGAAACTGTATGGATTGACCAAAATAGTATAATCTTTATTCCACCACTCACGGTAGCTAAGTTAGCCTCGTGTAAACTTGAAGCCTCTCTCACCATAGTTAAGTAACGTAACCGTTGCTCTGTTCTGCGAGCCCTAACTCCGGTAGCTAAGTCAACCTTGCGCGAACATGAACAAAGGTAGTTCTCTACTTCCTTTGCATCATTTTCGACATCCCTTCGATGTTTTCTCGTAAAGCTTGGGTTGCAACTCTTCTTGGTTTGAACTTGAAGAGCATCTTTCCCTCGTTTCTTGGATATTTCATTCTTCTGGTTCTGGAACCAGTTGTTGGTTCTTGAAATCATGAAGGGAGGAATCGAAATTGAATCGAAATACAGCCAATTTCGGTTCCGGTTCTGAAACCACTGTTCCACAATTTTTTATTTTTATTTTTAATTTCACGTCTGGAACTGTCGATTTGGAACCAAAACTGACAATTTTCAACCAGGCAGCGTAGCAGGCCTTGTCTCCTTCCTGGTTGAGGTTCCCCTTTTTATGCTTTAGGCAAGGGGATACGAGGCCAGAAGGCCTTACAGGCTTTTTCGGGACAGAGTTTGACTGAGGTCAAGTAGGAGCGGCCACTTAACCTGTTCTAGTGTCGAAGAAAAGTTCATATAAACACGGTATATACCACTGTTTCAAGTAAATAGTAGGGATCTTGATTGGTTGCTTAGCTGGCTTGCTTCTCCTAGCACCAGTCTAACTACTAAAAGGCATGGGCAAAGGGGAATGACTCGTACTAATACTAGGATATAAGAGATAGTTGTTTAATGATGCTCTTCCCAAAGCGTTTAGCTGTGCCGGGTTGCAGAGTCCTCCACTAGATATTCTTGCTATTTAAAGAGAATCATTGGCATTAGTCTGATTTAGGCTTAGTTCTTGATGTCTATATTGTGAGCCTATGCTCCGGCGGTCTTTGGCGGATTGGGAAGATGCCGATGAACCTGATGCACAGCGAAGGTAGCCTAAAGAGATCCGCTAACTAGCGGGGCAGGCCCATCAAACTGAATTGTAACCGATGATTTTGGAACCAAAATGGTCAGTTGGAACCTGGAACCAAATAAGCCAGATTATGATTTCAGTTTCATCAACAGTTTAATCGAACCGTTGACTCATGGTTCAAACCATCAGATTCGATTTTGAACCAGAAGCGTGCTCATGTCTAATTATATTGAACTATAGGATGAACACATTTGATTACTCCTTGTCAAGTTGCTTCTACTAATAAGGTGAATAAACTTTTCATATTTTTCGTATTTGGAATGTGATTATCCATATTTCACTCCTCTTCATTATTTTCTAAGTTTAAGTTGATAACTTTAAATATTAATTTCTCATTCTCCCAAAATTGGATTTAAGAAAATAAATACTTTAAATTCATGTGCCCGAAACTAGATTTCAATTTGCAACATATTTTCATTTTTAACAAATAAAACATAATTTTAAAATTACTCAAGAAATGGTCCATACCAAACTGCATAAGCCAATTTCCAACCACCTCTTACCAAGATTCAAACAACAGTGATCATTGACTAAACCACTCCACACAAAAAAACTTCCTACATTTCAAAATAAATACCACAAGAACGGTAACAATGATTTAGATCTAACACCAAAGTTAAAACAATTATTAGCTTTCTAGTGATGGGGCGAAGCATGAAGTCTTCCTAATTTGTGTTGATCTAATTCAAACAAAGATCACAGTCCTACCTCGGTTAAAGGTAACATAAAGATAGCATTCCATCATATCAAAATTAATAATACATAAGATGTAAAACAATATTTGACTTATTGAACATCCTAAATCCTCCAACAGCAAACATCAATCATACCACCACGAAATTAAGCCCAACATTCGAATTTTAAAAAAAATTAAAAAAAATGTAAGTCCATCAATTTCAGGTCAATTGAAAGTAAGAAATGACAAAATCCACATATCATCACACCACATACTCCAGCAGATATCATTAGCTTGAACAAAACAGATTATACAAACAGGTATAAATTAATGTAAAATGGCAAATCATTTGAAGAAGCAAGACTAATATTAATTCTACAAATTACTTATCAAGTTTTCGATTATGAATCGAGATGAGGGTTAAGAAACTTACATGGCAATGGGCACGGCTGCTATGCACTTCAGTACCAATTACTTATGCCTTTTCCTCTTCAACCATACAACAATTTTCTGTGCTTCGTTTTTCCATAATACATCAGCCGAGTGAAATATTCAGTAATCCAGATCCGAGTTACAGCAAAACCAAAACAAAAACCAGTAAGTATAAAGAAAAACAATTATAATTAGTTACAGCGGGTATATTATTCCGGAAGAGAAGCACACCTGAAGAGGGGAGAGATATGCAGAGAGGAGAGAAATGCAGAGAAGAGATAGAGAGATATGCAGAGAGGAAATTCAGAGGAGAGCGAAATGCAGAGAAGAGAGTGGGTGATAATAGGAGGCCCCAATCTGGTTTGACTGCTTTTAAGCAACGGTAATAACTCTATGGATGATTAATGTTTACAAAAATTTGAAATTAATTTTTTTATAGACGTTGTTATAAATGTAGCACAGTTCTCTCTCCCTCTCCCTCTCCCTCTCCCTCTTTTTTATTATTCTATTTTCATTTTACTTTTTGATTGATTCTGTTGCAACTATTTTATTGTGATAGATTTAACAAATTAATAATTGGCATTGCCCACGGTTTGAAATTATCATTCTTGTGCTGAGACAATATTGCACAATATTACTAAGTCGTGGACATAATTGGCTGATATTATTATTATTATTATTATTATTATTATTATTATTATTAGTATTATTATATAATATTCTAATGGTAATTAAAGAAAATAAACGGTGGAAAATAACTGCTCCAACTAACGGCTAGAAAATAAATTTTTTATTTCAAATTAAGCCCAAACAATCCGCGCCTAACGTCTACAAAGAGAATATGCAGATCATTTCAAAATTAATATTTCACGAGAGAGATGGAGAGAGATAGAGGAGAGAAACAATCGAGGAGGAAGACAAAGAAACCAATGGAGAGCAGCAGACTAGTAGAGAGAGAAGCATTAGATCAGATACAGAGTTTTTGGGTCAATTGCAGGAAGCGGGAATGAGTGGGAAACTCTTCAAGGAAAATGTCGCGAATATCTCGAATCCTACAAAAAAGAAGGTTCTTTTTTCTGTTTTCTTGAATTATCTCCTTTTGTTGTCGATTTGGAGAGGTGATTGAATAATTCCCATACTTGTTATGATCAGTAGCGTGATTTTACAATTGTCTGTATTTTCAAGAAATTAGCACGTTTCATTGTGATTTTTTATATTTTGAATTTCTAATTCTTTTCTTTTCACTACAGAAAGGTTCGATGAACAATCTGGATTGCCAATTGCGAGAAGAAACTAAGCAGCTTTTGAAGGAGGCTCTGCTTCTTTGTCAGTGAGTGCGCTTTTGTTTTTTATCATATTTCTGCACTTGATTATGACTGTGATCAGATAAACAACATTCTCTCCTTAGAAATCCCAGTTGGTATGTTGGTGTTCGATGAATGTCTGTGGAGGTCTATCTTGTATTTGGGACTTCAGCTTCTATAACACAATGCACATTTATTTAATGATGCGGTTTTTTAGTCTTTAATTTTGTGTTATTGGCTCATTTATCAGCGTGCAGCATACGGTTTTATTTATTTATTTATTTTCTATTGTGTTTTGCGGAAACTATGATGTAAGTTGATTGCTTAATTTGAGAATCGACTAGAGATCATTACATTAGTGACCATATATAGGATATTATGTATTCTTTAGGTGTAAGGAGTTTCTGATCAACTATTTGATAGTTTATAATGGTTGAGGAGAAACTTCCCTAAGATTTGAGCATCAACTTTTATATTTATTTGGAAAATACAATTATACCATGTCCCGAAGTCTCTGTTACTGTTCTTCCTATTATTCTATTAACTACTTTATTCAAATTTTCCTTTTATTGTTGAATCTTGACATAAACAGGAGGCTGATTGAAGTTATTGATCAGTATACCAGCATAGACCCTCCTCAGCCCTGGTTCGAGTGAGTACTCGCTGCTTAACACTGCTTGATTGTGTTTGAATATCATGACTTTTCTTGTTCTTTTTTAAACAGGGCGGCGTACTTGTTAATGGCCTATAATGGGTGTACATACAACTATACTAATTCCAAAAGCCTTCGTATTCCATATCTAGGCAACCAATTTGCCATCAACTTCCAATTTCATGTTTTTATTCTATATAACTGTCTATCTTAAGTTTTTGTGATGAACTTCTTTCATACAAAATTGGCCTATTAAATTTGATCTTCATAGGCGTTGCTTGTATTTATTGCTGCATGATTTTTCTGTGGATAGGCTGGATATGGTTTCTTGGCTGTATTTTTCATATATGAATACATCTGTTAGCTGTTGGTTCTCATGAGAATTATTAGAACATCTAAGTTGCTAAATGAATTATTGTTTGGATCATTAGGAATTATTGTGAAAACTATTTTTCAACATCAGTTTTCCAAATTCATTATGTACATAATCACATTCGACTTTCTTGAATACATAATTCCTTGTTGAGCAAATATTGGGTTCCATGGGAGTTTGATATAAAGACATGCACATATGTGTTGTAAGCCATTTGTTTTCTTATCAAATGAGTTTATGTCCATGTTGCATTATTCTTTGTTGTGACTCACAATTTTCTGCTTCTATAGCATTAAGAATTGAAATCTTTCTTCCATTGTGATAACAAACACAACTCTCTACTTAATGACACAATCCCTTTCTAAGATAAGTTAGAGGAGAAATTTTGATAACCAATCTTATTAGGATAATGTGCATAGAACATTGAGCTGTCAACTGAAGCTGAGATTGATAGAAATATAGGATTGCAAAGTAAAAGGATGATTATGATACAGCTAATCACGTCCTAAATGTCATGTTTAAATAATTACCATATTAGTTGCTTAAGGCGATTCCTTGTCTTCCTTCATTGGGAGAGCAAGTAGTTAGGAAAATTGATAAATAAATATTGAGGCTAGGGAGGACTGGTTAGGGAAAAAAAAACAGAAATTGTCTTCATATCAGTGTTGGGCAGGGCAGGTCTTCATCTAGCAATAAACCCACCAGCTCTCATTTCCGCTACATGCTTTTCACTATATTTGATTCTTTTGGTTGATAAGTCCTGAGCAAGATCTTTTATTTTGTGTACCAGAAAAGTTCACTACCTGCTTTTCACTATATTCGATTCTTTTGGTTGATAAGTCCTAATGCAAGATCTTTTATTTTGTGTACCAGAAAAGTTCAGCCAGTCAAAAAATTAAAAGCAGCAGCCTACAAGAAGTTTCTTACTCACACGATGAGACAATTCAAAGCTACATCTGTAAGTAAGTTTCTCTATATATCATCTTTTTTTCACACAAAGCTACATCTGTAAGTAAGTTTCTCTATATATCATCTTTTTTTCACCCTCTCTCAGCTATCTTCTATTTGCTAGAATTTGATTGTGAAGTCATATGAAATTATACATGAGTCTTTCTACATTACCTCTACTTTGCACATTGAACGTAAGAATAAAAACAAAAGAGCAAGAGATCTTCAATCATGGGCTTTTAGTGTAAGCCGTTTTGTATATCTTCTATTTTGTTAGAAATGCTTTAGACTTTCTATAGAATAAGAGCTTCTTGGGATAAGATTTATTATCTCGACTTCACATGAACATATGGCTTCACTGGGTTTTGTTGCTTAGGGATCTATGTGAGTGTGTGTTTGACAGAGAGAGGGGGTACACATAATACTCTACTATCTTGAATCTATAATGACAGAGCGAGAGAAAGAGAGCAATAATGATAGACTTGCAAATTCACTAAATATATTAGCACACTATTTTATCTTGACTCAACAATTCCTTGTTGAGCTGATAGTGGGAGTTTGATTTAAGACATGCACATTTGATGTTAAGACATTTGTTTTCTTATCAATGAGTTTATTATGTCCATGTATTATTCTTTGTTGTGACTTACAATTTTGTGCTTTTGGGTATAAGGAACTGAAATCTTCTGTCTATTGTGATAAGAAACAAAACTCTCTAATTTAATGGGAGAAACCTTTCCTAATATAAGCGATCGGAGAAATTTTGGCAACTAGTCTTATTAGGATGATGTATATAGAACTTTGAGCGGACAACTAAAGTTGAGATTGATGGATTGCTGACCTTATAAATTACTTCCTTATGTCCTTAATTTGCTATACAACAAAGTTCATCTGTCAATAAACCAACCAACTTTATTTCTACTGTTAGGTGAAAAAAATGGTAAGTATCTTGGTATTGACCTCAAGCTGGGACAGCATCTATTAATAGGAATGTGTACCCTTTCATCTGTTAATATAAATCAACCAACTCTCATTTCCACTACCTGCATTTTAATCTATCAGATTCTGTAACGCCCCGGACTTTTTTCACCCTTATCTTATTATTTAAATTTTAAGTATACGCCATTTAATTATTTGGCTAAGATAAGTCAAATAGAACGCATAATTTTTAATTATTTTTTTAGTCTTGGGATATAATGGCCCAATTTATTTTATTAAGTAAAGTCTACTGAGATATCGATATTAATATGTCTCGTTGTATTGAATAAGCCCATATTGCATTAGGTCAGATGTTTATTAAATTCCATCTTTTGGCCGAAATGAAATTAGGCCCAACATTTTGAGCCTATAAAATTTTCATCATATTTGTGTGCATTACATAAATCGTTGTTCTTGACCAGTTCCTACTAAAATAAGAATCCTAAAGAATAGAAGATTTGAATAACAAAAATCCTTACCGATTGGGATACGATTAGATTCCCTATCTGATAAAAAACCCTAATCCAGCAATATCTATTGTTAACCCTAGGTATAAAGTCAATAATTTTCCCTCCCAACACATATTACGACTTGAAAAAAAAAAAGAGAGAGAGAGATTTTCTGCACGGTGTTTAGGCTCATTACTTGAAATTCTCGAAACTTATTCATATTTCAAAGTCGAGGTGGAGGTTTTTACAGTTTGTCATTATTAATTATATTATTTGATTCGTTTACATGTTTACTGTTATTAAATGTTATGATTTATGAATTGTGCAAGAATTAAGTTGCACCCTTAAGTTGATTGATCAATCCCCCTAAGCTACACATTCTACACCGCTACATGCCCTTAAGTTCTAAGTTATGTAAGTATTTGATGCTTACTTATTATTTTATGGCATACGTATAACTGTACTACATGTTTTACTGTCAATTATATAATTGATTTTGACAACTTGACACCCACGAGCTAAAGGAAGCTCACCCCAACCTTTTGAACCTTTCAGGTTAAGATGGAGCTAGCGGTGGAGTAGAGGCAAACCGACGAGCATATGATAAATGTGATATTCGTTAAGTTATTTATTATTAACGCACTAGTTGAATTAATTATTCGCTTTATGATAAAGATTAGTAGTCTGGTAAGGGATTAATAAGGGCTCGTAATTCAATATTGCGCTGCTTAGTAGATTTTTAATTGTGCTGAAAATTATTTAATTAGTGACATGACTAGGTTGATTTTAATTACAAACTTATTTTAGAGTGAATACTATTTTATTTATTTATCCCTATGAATTAGTTATTGATTTAATTATTTATGAATCGTTTTAGGAATTATGCTTATTTATTCCGCTACTTAGTAGATTTTTAATTGTGCTGAAAATTATTTAATTAGTGGCATGAGTAGGTTGATTTTTAATTACGAACTTATTTTAGAGTGAATATTATGAATCGTTTTAGGAATTATGCTTATTTATTCCGCTGCTTAGTAGATTTTTAATTGTACTGAAAATTATTTTAATTGGTGGCATGACTAGGTTGATTTTAATTACGAACTCATTTTAGAATGAATACTATTTTATTTATTTATCCGCATGAGTTAAATTGTTTGTTGGGTTAATGGACATGAGAAATCAATTTCCTATTGTTTAGGTCTTTATGCTACTACTTATTATTGGTTATAATTATTTGAGGTTATGACATAAAAAAATGTAGTATTATGAAATCTAGTAATTCATTTTAGTGCTTGGATAAAATTTATGCCATATGGTTCTCTTTTAACGTCCTGATTTTAGAAATATTAATTTTACCAAAGCATATATTATGTGTCTAGTTGTTTATAACAGTAATTTACTATTTAATTATATGTTATGAAATTTGGGTCGTTACAGATTCTTTTGGTCAGTAAATTCTTCTATAATTTGTTTTTGTGTACCAGGAAAGCTCAGCCAGTGAGAAAAATTACTGATAGCACGCAAGAAGTTTCTTTTCACACAATGAGAAAACGAAAAGCTACAAATTGTAAGCAAGTTTCTCCTAATTTGATGCTTCCTCCCCCCGGTCCCCTCTCTTGACCATCTTTTCACACAACCTTTGCTTAAATATAACTTGGCTCCTAATAAAAGTTATTACCTAATATGTCGAAGGTAGACATAAAACCATGACCTCACTTGGTGCTCGAGCATAATGCAATTCCGTTCAAGTGGACATTGAATAAGGTAACCATCAAACTTTATACTTCATGCAATCTAATAAAATATCGGTACCAGAGTTTTTTTTTAGAAATATATATAAATACGACATATATTTAGATAATAAACCATATAAATGTTATTTAGCATTACCATAAGAATATAAAAGAACTTCGACAAAACTACAATAAATTTATGAATTTAATTTGCATAAATCTAAATCTATATAATTATTATCAATATATATTAATTTTTTCTTTATCATTTTTTATCAAATAAAATAGTAAGTACAAAGTTACGAATTTGTTTTTATTTTTCTCAAATTTTCCTTGAGATCTGCTCATATTTTTTTTTCAATATTTCACTGATTTATGATTAAATCAACTTGTAAGCTAACCAATATAGATATCATTTTTTGATACATATACCGATATTATTTGCTATTTATCAATATTTTACCAATTTCAAATTAATTAGCCTGTAAATCCCACAATATCAATATTGATATTGATATTTACCAATATTTCCATATATTTGATGGAATATTCATGATCAAGGATGCACTATTCGAAGGCTGTTATGATGAGAATAGATTGAGAGATTGGTAAGTATTATGACGAGAATATATCCTAGACATGATTGAGAATGATCCGTGTACACCTCAAGAGATAATCCTAATATCTCAGTGATTCTCATATGAAGTGTATGAATGCATATCCCTGTAATCCATATAATTTCTAAATATCCTTAGTTGTGTGAATTTTTGTTAGGAAAATATCATAAACAAGTACTCAGTTGATTTTACCATATAATGTTGATACGATACTTGTTCTCACCATATTTTACTATAATTTACCTCGTGCACTTGCGAGTCGTACTTTAAGTGAAATAAAATAGCGAACAAGTTAATGCAATAAGTACAAACTCTAGTGTTCGAGATCTTTGTCTCCTTACGTTTCCTTGTTTTAGTGCGTCCCCGAAAAAAGTAGATGGATTGAGAAGAATATTTATAGGGTTTGAAATTTTCGAATCCTATTAGGAATAAAGTTCTTATTTCGTTTAATCAAGACTTGATTTAATTCATACGGTTGCATAAACTATTTCATAACTAGCTATTATTGTTCAAGAATATTGGTCGATTGCATAAACTAGTTATTATTATCCGAGAATATTGGATAATGCTTATCATAAGATTATGCTTATTATGACTTAAAAGTTGGAATTTATTTAACTACCTTAAATGTTGTTATGGATACTACAAATCCTATTAGAAATTGAATACTAACAAATAGTCGGGCTCACGTGCAGTTACTAAGTTAATGGGCAACAACCAACTCAACCTATCATACATAATGGATGAGCTTAGAAAGTGAAGGTATTGACTCTTTGAAAGCTATTGACTCTTTGAAAATAAATTTTGGGTTGAGGAACATCTTAAAGCTTATTGAATCTAATTAGAAATAAGTATTGTCTATTACACATAGTTAACCAAGGTATTAGAAAAATACCTCCTTGCTCAATTGGCCTTGGATGAACATGTTTACTTTCCAAGATGATTCTCATTCGCACACGACATGAGGACGATGTTGGTCAAGTGGCGTGGCCATATTGTGGAGCAAGCTATGTGGGGTGGATGAATTTGATTTTAGAGGGCAGTTTCCCTTTTTGACAAAGGTTGTTTCGAATTGGGGGAGTCAAGCACATGCCTTTCATGTTTACTCTTGAAGAAGAAAAGTCGATAATTTGCTTGGTTGTGGGGATTTGCATGATTTTTAGCTTTTTATTAGGGGCTTAAATTTGTAACAGGGTCTTAACAATTGTCAGGGCAGACTAGAGTTAACCTTTGTAATTGGCCTTTTCGTTGGACATAGTTAATCCATCGACAATTATCCCAAGTCTTGTATTCCTCTATTTTCCCTTCAATATATAACCAGTCCTTATTTATTAGATAAATGACCTCCTATCACTATCATTTCTGAAGCTGCTGCCACCTCTAATCTGGAATCTGATATGAACAATGTTGTTTTGAATTAGCAGGAGGATGACACAGAGAACTAGGTACCGGCTCTAATCTGGAATCTGATATGAACAATGTTGTTTTGAATTAGCAGGAGGATGACACAGAGAACTAGGTACCGGCTCGGAGCTTTGGAACTGTACTAATGAAAAAACCAAGTATCTCATCCATTTAATTCTGACATTCTTACATTTTGAGAAGTCTTTGAATCTGCGCTGAGACTCGAGAGTAAAGATCTTAGGAAGTGATGGTGGTTATTTGATACATCTTTTTGGAGAGTTTTTGGTGTAATTTTAATGATCATTATCCCTTCAACACCTATATTTTCGAGCTTATTCAGTTTGTTGCATGATTGTAGGAGAATATTCAACTTTGGAGAAAAAAGGGGCAAAATATCCGGAAAAATCAAGCAGGGATTTACTAGAGGACGGTCGGTATGGGCATACCGACCAGTCGGGCCTGAACAGAATATTTTTTTAGCGGCCCAGGATCGATTTAAAGGCCCAATTCCACCACACATATGGGTTCCTACGGGATTTGACAGCAAGATACGAGATAAACTTGTAACCATGGGCTTCATGAACATTAGATTTGTATATATAGTTGAACTAGGGTTCCATTATGATAGACTTTACATTATCAGATTCAACCTACTTCAAGAAACCAAGAAGGCAGCCGTTCTTCTCTCTAAGAAAGCAGCCGTTCTTCTCTCTAAGAAAGCAGCCCGGTTCTATCTTTCTATCTTTTATTTTGGTTTCTTGATTCTATTATGGGTTGTAGCTAAACTCTTTTATTCCGGTAACAATTAAGGAAACTTTAGCTATTCTATTTTATGAGATCAAATCTGTTCGTATACTTTATTTTATGCAAGTATCTGTGATTCTCTGTGTTTACTGTGGTTAATTGTTTCGGATCTATTGGGTAGTTCGAAATATTCATTAGACCGTAATTAATTAGTAGCCAATTAAATCGGCCATCCGTAATTGTGGTTTCGATTTAATTAGTAGTACATTGGTTCTTCAGAATCAAGGGAAGATCAGTCTTAATTCGGTAATCCTGCGTCAGAGTTTATCGGTTTTGAATTGGGTCTCTCTAATTATTAATGATGTCTGCTCATTAAATCCATAGAGCGTCTCTAGGGTTGTCAGTCGATTAGGAAAATAATTGGTGAAGCGTCTTCCTGATTATCAAGAAATAGTTAGAAGCGTCTTCGGTGGTTATAACTAATTTATTTGCACGAATTAAAGTCAATTTTGCATCAATGATTGAAATAGTTAGCTAGAGTGGAATTAATTGGAACCCAGAATATTTTACATATCTAATACAAACCCTTTTCTTAATTTTGGTTATTCAATTTCATTCTGAAAATATAAATCTTTGCTACTGATTTTCGTGATTATTGGCAAATCAAAAGATTAGAAAAATCCTCGCCAGTCCTTTGGGAGACGATCTTGCTTACTGCTGTTCTGGTCAGTGTGGGCATACCGACCGCTGGTCGGATTATTTTTGGTGGAGAAACGACGCTACCAAAATTTGGCGCCGTTGCCGGGGACTGGTTTTTTCAATTTTATGCCCCGTTCTTCACGTACAGGAAAATTGATTTTTGATCCGGAAGTGGAGAAAACTGCCAAGAGCTTGAGGAAAAAAGCCAAGGAAGCTGTTATTTCAGAAAATATGGCTAATAATGAAGAACGTGGACTCTTACCAAGAGAAGAAGTTGAACCTCTTATAAAGGAATTGGGTCGTCACCGCAATAATCGATCGATTTGCATTGTGCTGCCACATATTGCACAAAACGCTGAAATTAGGCTTGGATTTATCCAAGTGCTGCCCAAGTTCGGTGATCTACCCGGAGAGAGTGCACACAAACATCTTGTTGAATTTGACTTAGTTTGCTCTACTTTACGCCCTCAAGGTTTTTCTGAAAATAATTTGAGATTACTAACTTTTTCTCATACATTGCAGGGAAAGGCTAGAGACTGGTTGTTTGACCTTTCATCGGGCTCCATTCAGACTTGGAATGAATTGGAGGAGCAGTTCTTACGAAAATTCTTTCCATAATCGATGGCTGCTAATTTAAGAATGGCTATCAGCAGCATAAAGCAAAAATCAAGAGAGAGTCTGGCTGATTATTGGGAGAGATTTCAGCAGCTATGTCGGAAATGTCCCGACCACGGATTTTCTGAATATCAATTGCTAACTAATTATTTTTATCGTGGTATGTGTTCATTTGACAGGAAAATAATTGATGCTGCTTGTGGAGGATCCTTAACCAACAAGACATTGGCCGAAGCAAAACAACTCATTGTGGATATGGTTTCTAATGGCCAACAATATGAAGATGAGGATGATGATAGATACCGGTCTGTAAGAGGAGTCGAAGGAATCGAGAGTTCAAGTGTCAATGATAGGATTGATGCTCTCACCTCTTTAGTTAGAGGACTTGCTGTTGCTCAAACTCAAAAAATTATATGTGATATTTGTTCGGAAAATAGTCATACTAGTAATTTTTGTCCTATTTTGCAGAATTCTCAACCCGAACAAGTATGCTATGGATCGGGGGATGCCCAATACGATGCACAAAGAAATAAGAGGAATGATCCATTCTCGCACACATATAACCCAGGCTGGAGAAATCATCCAAATTTCAGTTGGAAACAACAAAATCCGAAGGTACCTGGGAATCTGCCGTTCAGACAGCAGGACGGGCAGTATGGGCATACTGACCGATCAGAACCCAGCATGAACGATATTTTGAAAACTCTTGCACACAGCAGCGAAATTGTTAAAAATATGGTGCAAAGTCAGCAAGCTTTCCAGCAGGAGACACAAGCTGCCTTGGGCAGTATGGGCACACAGATCACCCAACTCGCCACTCAAATGAACAAAATGCAAGCAAATCAAGGCAAACTTCCGTCCCAAGCTGAGATAAACCATAAGGAGAATGTTAGTGCTGTAACTTTGAGGAATGGGAAGGAGCTGATCGAGCAAGAGGTTAGGAAGAAAGAGAAGGAGCCAAAAGATAAGGATGAAATCAAACGAAGGAAGTTGTTGAGGAGGCACAACAACCGGATCAACCTCTTCCCCCTAAGGTAATTGTTAATTCTAAAATTGCTAATTCTCAATCTATTTTGGCAGCCCCTTTTCCTTCCAGGTTGTTTCGAAACAAGAAAGAGGATGATGAGAAAGAAATTCTTAAGTTGTTCAAAAAGGTAGAAATTAACTTGCCCTTGATTGATGCCATTAAGCAAGTACCCAGGTACGCAAAATTTTTGAAAGAATTATGTGCTAAAAAGATGAGATATGGGAAAGATGCAAAAATCAAGGTGAGTGAAAATGTTTCAGCTGTTATTCAAAGAAAATTACCGGAAAAATGTAGGGATCCTGTCATGTTTACTATTCCTTGCATCATTGGTAGTAAGAAAGTTGAGAAAACTATGCTAGATTTAGGTGCTTCCATCAATGTTATGCCACTCTCTATGTATAAGGAACTACAGTTAGGAGAAATGAAGGAAACTCGTGTGATAATTCAATTAGCTGATATGTCTGATACATATCCTAAAGGTGTGGTGGAAGATGTTTTGGTTAAAGTTAATGATTTAATTTTTCCGGTGGATTTTTACATTGTTGATATGGATGATACCTTTGCTGCACATAGACCTTTAATTCTTTTAGGAAGGCCATTCATGAAAACTGCTAGAACTAAAATTGATGTTGATAAGGGCATTCTTAGCTTCGAATTTGATGGTGATACTGTTACATTTAATATTTTTGAAGCTATGAAGCATGTTGAGGATCGTGAAGGTTTGTATATGGTTGATGTTGTTGATTCCTTAATTGACGATTTTGTTGAAAATAATTTTAGGGAAGACAAATTGGAGCAGGTACTGCTCAATGGGACAGCTGGAACATTAGCAGCACCTGAAGAAGATGAGGAAATTCGTGCTGCCATGATGCAGCTGAGTTCCACCAGCGAATTTCCCATTCGGCATCTGTCGAGCAGAATGCCCATACCGACCAGTACAGAACCTATTTTACCGTCTGTAGCGAAAGCTCCAGTGCTGGAACTGAAGGTACTGCCCCAGCATCTGAAATACACATTCTTAGGTGAGAAGGAGTCGCTGCCCGTCATCATTAGCAATGAGCTTTTCAAGGAACAAGAGGAAAGGTTGGTCGAGCTCTTAAAGAAGCATAAAACGGCAATTGGGTGGACTTTAGCCGACATAAAAGGTATCAGCCCCTCTATATGCATGCATCGAATTTTACTTGAACCAAATTGTAAACCTTCTAGAGACCCACAAAGAAAATTGAATCCTGTCATGAAAGAGGTTGTGCTTAAAGAAATTCTTAAATTGTTAGAGTTAGGAATTATTTATCCAATTTCTGATAGTGCTTGGGTTAGTCCTGTTCATGTGGTCCCTAAAAAGTCTGGATTTCAGTTGGTAAAAAATGAAAATAATGAATTAATCCCAATGAGACTTCAAACTGGTTGGCGTATGTGCATAGACTTTAGGAAGTTGAATGATGCTACTAGGAAAGATCATTTTCCATTGCCTTTTATTGATGAGATGCTTGAAAGATTGGCTGGAAAATCATTCTTTTGTTTTCTTGATGGTTATTC
This sequence comes from Caryopteris x clandonensis, assembly GCA_028749325.2. Classification (NCBI taxonomy): domain Eukaryota; kingdom Viridiplantae; phylum Streptophyta; class Magnoliopsida; order Lamiales; family Lamiaceae; genus Caryopteris; species Caryopteris x clandonensis. The sequence continues at coordinate 7,819,066 of JAPYKT020000004.1, forward strand.
GGGATATTTTCAAATTTTTGTGGCGCAAGAGGATCAAGAAAAAACAACTTTCACTTGTCCATTTGGAACTTTTGCTTGCCGTCGTATGCCTTTTGGTTTATGTAATGCTCCTGGCACTTTCCAAAGATGTATGATGAGTATTTTTTCTGATTTGATCGAAAATTGCATCGAGATTTTTATGGATGATTTTACTGTTCATGGTGCAAATTTTGATCATTGTTTGAATAATTTGGAACAAGTTTTGGAGAGATGTGTTGAAACTAACCTTGTGTTAAATTTTGAAAAATGTCATTTCATGGTAAAACAAGGTATAGTACTTGGACATGTTATATCTGAAAATGGGATAGAAGTGGATAAGGCAAAAATTGATATGATTATGAAATTACCTTACCCATCTAATGAAAAAGATATTCGAGCTTTCTTAGGCCATGCAGGTTTCTATAGACGTTTAATTAAAGATTTTTCAAAGATTGCACAACCCCTAACCAAGTTGTTGCAAAAAGAGGTGCCATTTGTCTTTGATGAAAAGTGCAAGGAGCTTTCGATCTCTTGAAGAGCAAGTTGACTTCTACTCCCATAATCCAACCACCAAAATGAGGAATGCCATTTGAGATCATGTGTGATGCAAGTGATTTCGCCGTTGGAGCTGTGCTTGGGCAAAAGAACGGGAAAGAAAGCCATGTGATATATTATGCTTCAAAGACACTCAACCCTGCCCAATGCAATTACACGATGACAGAAAAGGAGCTACTTGCTGTTGTTTTTGCTTGTGAAAAATTTAGATCTTATCTTATTGGTTCTAAAGTTATTGTTTATTCCGACCATGCAGCTTTAAAGTATTTGCTCTCCAAGAAGGAATCCAAGCCAGCTGGATACTGCTTCTACAAGAATTTGACTTGGAGATCAAAGATAAAAAAGGGGCAGAAAATAACGTTGCTGACCATTTGAGCAGGCTGAAAACAGAGTCGGACAGTATGCCCATACCGGACGATTTTCCTGATGAGCTGCTACTAGCAGCTAAAGGTACGATCCCTTGGTACGCCGATTAGTTAATTATTTAACCACTGGAATTTTTCCAAAAGGGACTGAAACAGCTAGAAAAAATAAGTTGAAGAGCCAAGCAAAATATTTCATATGGGACGACCCTTATTTGTGGAAGACTTGTGCCGATCAAGTGATACAGAGATGCGTTCCTGAAAATGAAATCCCATCCATTCTGAATTTTTGTCATGCCCATGCGTGTGGTGGTCATTTTGGACCAAAAAGGACAGCCCGTAAGGTTCTTGATTCTGGTTTTTATTGGGAAACTATTTTTAGGGATGCTTATTTTTTCTGCAAAAATTCTGATCGCTGCAAACGAACAGGTAACATCTCATCTCGCAATGAAATGCCCCAAACCCCTATTTTGGTGTGTGAAATTTTTGATGTGTGGGGGATGGACTTTATGGGTCCATTCCCAAGTTCGTTTGGAAATTCTTACATTTTATTGGCAGTTGATTATGTATCTAAGTGGATTGAGGTAAAGGCTACTTACACCAATGATTCTAAGGTGGTTGCAGGTTTTCTTAAGACTAACATTTTTAATAGGTTCGGTGTGCCACGTGCCATTATAAGCGATCAAGGTTGCAATCGAACGTTAGAGGCTCTTTTTAAGAAATACGGGGTTCATCACCGAGTTGCAACCGCTTATCACCTACAATCGAATGGACAAGCTGAGGTGTCCAACCGGGAGATTAAAAATATTCTGAAAAAAACAGTAAATTCGAACCGAAAAGACTGGAGTCTTCGACTGGATGATGCGGTATGGGCATACCGCACGGCTTACAAGTCACCCATCGGAATGTCCCCTTACCGTCTGATTTTTGGGAAGCAATACCATTTACCAGTCGAATTGCAGCATAAGGCATTTTGGGCAGTAAAACAATGTTGTCTTGACCAAGAGCTTGTTGGGCAAGAAAGGAAACTTCAATTGCAAGAGTTAGAGGAGATTCGATTGGAAGCCTACGATAGTGCTAGCCTCTACAAGGAACGCACCAAATTCCTCCATGACAAATATATTCGAAGGAAATCTTTTGAAGTTGGACAGAAAGTTCTCTTATTCAATTTCCGACTTCGAATCATGCCGGGTAAACTGAAATCTCGTTGGATGGGACCCTTTGAAGTAATAAATGTAAGCCCTCATGGAGCCGACGAGATTCAAAGTTTGAGTACTTCCAAGGTGTTGAAGGTGAATGGACAATTGTTGAAACCTTACTACGGGGGAATGAAAATAGCTAACATCGATGGAATGACCTTGGCAGCCCCCGAGATACTTTCATGATCAACCATTTGATACGTCGAGCCTAAGACGTTAAACAAGGGCGCTTCTTGGGAGGCAACCCAAACCCTTTTATTTCGTTTTCTTCTTAATTTTTTTTATGATAGTTTAGCTATACAAAAAAAAAAAAAAAAAAAAAAGGCTGTCCAAATTTACAAGCTTATGGAATTAATCTTTTCTTATTTGTGAATTGTTGGCAGGTTACTAGCAGGTGTGGGAATCAATCCTTAAACTCAAAAATTAAAGCAGGAGCCAAATTGATGAAGGAGGAAATTTGGGGACCTAAGTGCAAAACAAAGGAAAGTTAGAATTGGGGGAGATTGTGCCCTAATTTGAAACAGAAATTCACGCCTCCCCCACTCTCTTCTTTTTCCCCACTTATTAACCCACTTTCCCTCTCTTCAACTTCACAACATTTTCTCTCTCTCTCTCTACCATCAGCTTGACCCACTTTCCTATTTTCTCTCCCCTCTCCAAAATCTCTCACACACACGCACACCTCACTCCCTCTCCCTCTCCCATCCCGTTACTCTCTCTCCCATCTCTTCAACCAACCCTCCGCCAAATTTTCTCTCTCTCTCTCTCTCTCTCTCTATCTCTCTATCTCTCTCTCTACTAGCCGCAACCACAACCCCCCAGGCCGCCCTATCTCTAGCCGACATCAGAGAGTTGTTTGAGAACTCTGTTCCTCATTGGGCCGTGGCTTTGGAGGACAAGATAGGGACCCAGATTGAAGCTCTCAGTGACCGCGTTACAGCTGTGGAGAAAGCGGTCCGCCGGATGTCCCGTTCCTCGAAGCCTTGACACTATCTGATAGAGTAAAGAGTAAAAAGAAAATAACGTATATATTGAAATAGGGAAAAAACACAGAATTCCGGGAAGATTATCCCGACAGACTAGCTGCCCAGCTCTAAGCCGATCGAAGAAGATGACTAACTTTCTGAATGCCTCTCATTGTTCCAATCTCCCCTTATTTATAATCCATTATACTACAATCTAGCCCTTTAATTAAACTACTAGTATCCCCAAGAATCTGCTGCTAAATAAACTCTAAATATCTTTCCCCAAATCTGCCCCTACTTTCCTTCTGCGAGTGTAAACCAAAAATGGCCGAGATTGATTGGCTCTATCAATTGCCTCCCCATTCAAAACAGCCTTGTCCTCAAGGCTAAAGCTCGGAAACTGGCCCCTGAAATCAGTGTCATCCATCCAAGTTGCCTCTTCTTCTGCTCGACCGTGCCACTTGACCAACACTTGGCAAACCTGATTGTCGTCCCTCCACACCATGCGGGATTGAATTATGCGTTCTGGTGCAAATGTTTGCGCATCAGTGGCTAAATGAGATGGTAAGGTATTTGAAACAACATGGTTTCCAGCCACTGGTTTAAGTTGAGACACATGAAAGACTGGGTGTATGCGAGCTGAATTTGGCAAGCGGAGGCGATACGCAACCGCTCCCACCTTCTCAATAATTTCAAAAGGCCCATAGAACCGAGGGGCTAACTTAGGATTTTCTTTGCGCAACAAAGAACTTTGTCGATGAGGGCGCACCTTCAAGAGTACCTTGTCCCCAATTTGATAACTGACCTCCCTCCGATGTTTATTGGCTGCTCGTTGCATTCGTTGTTGTGCACGTTCCAAGTTGCTCTTCAATTGCTTCAGCATTTCATCTCGTTCTAGCAGTTCATCAAGAACAGCCTTAACACGAATTTCTCCCGGAAGGAATTGAAGTAATGTTGGTGGTGGACGACCATAAACACTGAGAAAAGGTGTTTGGCCTGCTGCTGATTGGAAATTTGTGTTGTACGAATATTCAGCCCAATGCAGCCATTTCCCCCATTGTTGTGGTTGTTCTGAAGCAAAACACCGTAGATAAGTCTCCAGGCAGCGATTTAAGACTTCTGTCTGTCCATCTGTTTCCGGGTGGTAGGCTGAACTCATTTTTAATTTTGTTCCGGAGGCCCGAAAGAGTTCTGTCCAGAAATTGCTCATGAAGAGCGGATCTCGATCCGAGACAATTGATCGAGGAATCCCATGCAGTCTCACTATTTCTTTAGTGAATAACTCAGCCACCCGTTTGGCCGTGAAAGGGTGCTTGAGCCCAATAAAATGCCCATACTTAGTGAAACGATCTACTACAACCAATACACAGTCGAGCGCGTGGGAGCGTGGAAGGCCCGATATGAAGTCCAGGCTTATATCCTCCCACACTTGTGATGGAATGGGCAGCGGCTGCAAAAGCCCAGCTGGGGAGAGGGTCTCATATTTATTTTTTTGACATACCAAGCACTGGGCGACAAACTGTTGTACTTGCTTCATCATACCTTTCCAATACACACTGCCAGCTAGCCGGCGATAAGTCCTATAAGCACCCGAGTGGCCCCCTGACGGGGTAGAGTGGAATTCCTCAATCAATCTAGTGGTCCATGAAGCTGAACGTGGTACCACAATCCGTCCATTGAAAAACAGATTGTCGTTAATGACCGCAAAAGGCCCTTGATAGTTGCTGTCAGTTTTTAGTCGCTGCACAATCTCTTGTATCTCCCGGTCTTCACTCATTGCTAGCTTAAGAGACTCCCAATCAACCCATTGGGGAAGTGAAATCGCAGATATTTCGGCATCTTCCTCTTGCCTAGATAAGGCATCCGCAGCCCGATTAGTTGCCCCTGTTTTATAAATAACTTCAAAATCATACCCTATAAGCTTGGCCACCCAATTTTGTTGTGCCGGTGTAGTGATTCGTTGCTCTAACAGATGTCGTAAGCTTCGGTGGTCGGTGCGAACCTGAAATTTTCTCCCAATCAAGTAAGGCCTCCAATGTTGGATTGCGAGCACCAGGGCCATTAATTCTCGCTCATAGGCAGACTTCGTTCGGCCCTTCTCGGAGATAGCCTTGCTGTAGAAAGCAATGGGACGACCAGACTGCATTAGTACTGCTCCTACCCCTCGTCCAGAAGCATCGCATTCTATCACAAATGTTTGGGAGAAGTTGGGCATGGCCAGAACTGGGGCTGATGTTATGGCCTGCTGTAAACCACGAAAGGACCTCTCAGCTTCTTCATTCCACTGGAGGCTGCTAGAACAGTCCTTTTTAAGAAGCGCTGTTAGTGGCTGAGCTAGCTTCCCATAATCTTTTATGAACCGCCGATAGTAACCTGTTAGGCCTAGGAAGCCACGCACTCCTTTGACCGTTTTTGGCACCGGCCATCGTAAAACTGCTGTTATTTTGTTGGGATCCATCTGGACTCCAAGCTCAGATACCATGTGTCCCAGATACTCCACCATTCGCTGTCCAATGGAGCATTTTTTTCGGTTGACTACGAACAAGTTGTTGCGCAGTATATCCAAAACTTCTCTTAGATGGTTCAAATGTTCAGACCATCCAACGCTGTAAATTAATATGTCATCAAAAAATACTAAAACAAACTTACGTAGGTAAGGCCGAAAAATATCATTCATTGTCGCTTGGAACGTTGCCGGTGCGTTTGTTAACCCAAATGGCATTACCAGGAATTCATAGTGCCCTGAGTGTGTTCGAAATGCAGTCTTTGGGACATCTTCTGGAGCAACTCGAATCTGGTGGTATCCGGACCGAAGGTCAAGCTTGCTAAAAAATTTTGATCCATGCAGTTCGTCTAACATCTCTTGGATGACAGGAATTGGGTATCTATCTGGAATAGTGACTTTATTCAATTCTCTATAATCTGCACAAAATCGCCAACTTCCATCTTTTTTTCGAACAAGTAAAACTGGGCTGGAGTAGGGGCTGCAACTTGTCTGTATTATTCCAGCAGCAATCATTTCGCTCACTAGTCTTTCTATCTCCTCTTTCTGCATATGTCCGTATCGATACGGCTTCACATTTACCGGTGTGGTACCTGGCTTAAGAGGAATTCTATGGTCTGAAGAGCGATGTGGGGGAAGGAACTGAGGTTCTCCAAATACTTCAGAATACTGACGCAACAATTTCTGGAGATCGTTCTCTTGCTGAAAATTTAGTTCACTTGATTGCCCTGCTGCTAGAGGTGCGTTGTCTATTGCCCATAGAACAAGGCAAAACTCAATATCCTCCAATTTATGTAAAGAGGCAGCAGAAATTGTGCTCCGGATCCACGCTGGATTTCCCCTTAGGACCACCGTCTCATTGCCCCAAGTGAATTCCATCGACAATTTTGCCCAATTGGCACGTACATCACCTAACAGTGACAGCCATGATACACCCAAAATGATGTCGATTCCTCCTAGAGGAAATACATAACATTTGATTGAGAAGCTAGCAGGTCCCAGCTCAATCGAGATGTCAGGACACTCTCCAAATGATTCTGTTTGTCGCCCGTCCCCAAGTCGGACTTTGAAATTGGATCTAGGGTTTATGTTTAGCCCAAGTCGCCTTGTTGCTTGGTCGGAGATGAAACAATGGCTAGCTCCACTATCGATCATCACCAGGACATCCACCCCATTGATCTTGCCCATAAGTTTCATTGTTTGGAACCCATCAAAGCCGGCAGCTGCAGTTTGAGATAACTCCAAGTGTTGGAGTCGTGTCTCATCAGGGGCCTCTAACGCTTCCACCGTCTCTCCCACTCCTGAACCATTCAACTCCGTATCATCTTCATCCTCGCTGCCAATGAGTATTCTCAACGTCTTGTGTGCGCAATTATGAAGAGGATGGTAGGGTTCTTTGCACTTGAAGCACAAGCCACGAGCTCGAAGATCAAGGAACTCTGAGTGTGACATTTGCCGTGTTCCGCGGTTTCTGTTTGTGTGTGGATCTTGCTTGGCAGCATCAAAATGAACCCTTGGAATGTTGGGACGAGAAATTGGACCAGTCCGGACCCAGTGTAGGGCCGCTCCTTCCATGCAGACCAGGGCTAATTCGACTTTTAGCTCCTCTTTTGTTCCCTGGATCCGAAAGTACTGCTCGGCTCTTGAGATCCAAGCGACTGGGTCCCCACCACTGAAATTCGGGAGCTCAACCCTTTTAGCAGAGAGTTGATACTCGTTGTGGGATGATGCATAATTTGGTGGCTGATTGAATGGTAAAGAGCCACTGTTTCCCTCACCGTTGTCGATAGCTTGGAAGTTGCCACTGGATTCCTCAACAAATTTTCCTTTTGATAATATGGCCAGCACCTCTTCTATCCTGCTGTCCAGATGTTCTAATTTCTTCCGTTGATGGGCTAGATCTTCTGTTATAGTTTCGACACTCTTCTCTACCGTATCCATTCGGTTCTCCATTCTGGTATTGGTCATCTTTTTTTTTTTTTTTTTTTTTTTTTGGTCGGCAGGTCGGACCAAATTGATAGAGTAAAGAGTAAAAAGAAAATAACGTATATATTGAAATAGGGAAAAAACACAGAATTCCGGGAAGATTATCCCGACAGACTAGCTGCCCAGCTCTAAGCCGATCGAAGAAGATGACTAACTTTCTGAATGCCTCTCATTGTTCCAATCTCCCCTTATTTATAATCCATTATACTACAATCTATCCCTTTAATTAAACTACTAGTATCCCCAAGAATCTGCTGCTAAATAAACTCTAAATATCTTTCCCCAAATCTGCCCCTACTTTCCTTCTGCGAGTGTAAACCAAAAATGGCCGAGATTGATTGGCTCTATCACTATCCAGGGGAGTTTTCGTTCCTTTTCTTTTTTTTGTTAGTTCTTAGTTGGTTTTAATTTTTGTCGTATATTTCCCTTTTCCACAGTGAGGACACTGTAGTTTCCAAAGTGTGGGGGGCGGGGAGTATACGTACCTTGCAAAAAAAAAAAATAGAGGAAGTCTTGATCGAGTTGTTGGCAGCATGGATATGGTCAATATGAAAAGATTGTCTGTCGGATTGTTTGGTTGTTGTCTTTTGTGGTAAAAAGGTGTTTATGTTCGCATGTATTCTAGGATGACGAAATTTGCAAAGTCGATCACATGATTACAGCTTTATATATTGTGAGAATTGAGCCTGATGAGCATGATTTTATATCTGAAAATTGCTCAATTTGTTTCTAAATGAGTGTATCGAACTTGTATGCTGGATTTCCTGTTTGCCCGGTTGCCATAGTTGAAACCCTTTTGAGATTCTTGCATGAAAGTGATTAAGGCATTTAGAATTAACCCAGTTTTGGCCTGAATATATTATCCAAACCCTACATATCCACTAGTGACCCTGTTGTGCCTTAGCCGTCTTTATTGATTACAGCCACTAAACTATTAATCCGTAACCTGTTTTATCCTGCTTTTGTCCTATGGAAGTACACGAGTATGTTAGAATGTGTTGAAAATAAAAACTCCTATACTTGAAGATGTTATGTGCCGAAATGCTGATTCTTGTGGATATATGTTCCTGTTTTGTGAATAGAAAAATGTTGTTCAGCCGAAAAAAAAAAAATTTCAAAATTCATCAGTTTCTGGAGTAACAGTGTTCCGGTTACTGTTCGACCGAAAAAAAAAAAGAGAAAAAAAAATTTCAAAAAAAAATTCAGTTTCTGGAGTAACAGTATTGTTACTGTTCTCCAGCAAAAAAAAAAAAAAAAAAGAGAGAGAAGGGGCTGTGAATGTTAATTGTTTGATGTCAATCGTGCCTTGTTCAATTGAATATCATCTTGTTTTTAGGAGTGGCTCGAATATTTTGATATGCTCGTATATTTCCATAATTTAACCGTTCTATCATTCCATCCTACCTTTTCCCCTAGCCCCATTACAACCCTGCAAAGACCTTTTGATTTGTGCTTTTATCTCATATTCCGGGTAGAGACGGTGACATAAGGGCAAACATGTGTTTGATAGTATCAAGTTGTGATTTGAGTGAATGAAACTGTCCCTATTTCTTATTTGAGAGAATTTGAGTGAAACTTGGAAGGGCAGGATTGACTATGCATAATTTTGACTTGAATAAAGAGCTAATGCACATTTTTGCCACAAGAGAAGGGTTGGTGGTTTGTGGATGATCATGCTTTGATTATTGTCTGTTGAAATGTTGCCAATGATTGTTTTGCCTTTGGAGTATCGAGTCCAGTTTTCTTTCTTTGAGTTATGCTCGAGGGCGAGCATTGTTTAAGTGTGGGGGGATTTGATGGTGGTTATTTGATACATCTTTTTGGAGAGTTTTTGGTGTAATTTTAATGATCATTATCCCTTTAACACCTATATTTTCGAGCTAATTCAGTTTGTTGCATGATTGTAGGAGAATATTCAACTTTGGAGAAAAAAGGGGCAAAATATCCGGAAAAATTAAGCAGGGATTTACTGGAGGACGGTCGGTATGGGCATACCGACCAGTCGGGTCTGAACATAATATTTTTTTAGCGGCCCAGGATCGATTTAAATGCCCAATTCCACCACACATATGGGTTCCTACGGGATTTGACAGCAAGATACGAGATAAACTTGTAACCATGGGCTTCATGAACATTAGATTTGTATATATAGTTGAACTAGGGTTCCATTAGGATAGACTTTACATTATCAGATTCAACCTACTTCAAGAAACCAAGAAGGCAGCCGTTCTTCTCTCCAAGAAAGCAGCCCGGTTCTATCTTTCTATCTTTTATTTTGGTTTCTTGATTCTATTATGGGTTGTAGCTAAACTCTTTTATTCCGGTAACAATTAAGGAAACTTTAGCTATTCTATTTTATGAGATCAAATCTATTCGTATACTTTATTTTATGCAAGTATCTGTGATTCTCTGTGTTTACTGTGGTTAATTGTTTCGGATCTATTGGGTAGTTCGAAATATTCATTAGACCGTAATTAATTAGTAGCCAATTAAATCGGCCATCCGTAATTGTGGTTTCGATTTAATTAGTGGTACATTGGTTCTTCAGAATCAAGGGAAGATCAGTCTTAATTCGGTAATCTTGCGTCAGAGTTTATCGGTTTTGAATTGGGTCTCTCTAATTATTAATGTTGTCGGCTCATTAAATCCATAGAGCGTCTCTAGGTTTGTCAGTCAATTAGGAAAATAATTGGTGAAGCGTCTTCCTAATTATCAAGAAATTAAGGAGAGATAAGACCGCGTCAGAAGCGTCTTCGGTGGTTATAACTAATTTATTTGCACGAATTAAAGTCAATTTTGCATCAATGATTGAAATAGTTAGCTAGAGTGGAATTAATTGGAACCCGAAATATTTTACATATCTGATACAAACCCTTTTCTTAATTTTCGTTATTCAATTTCATTCTGAAAATACAAATCTTTGCTACTGATTTTCGTGATTATTGGCAAATCAAAAGATTAGAAAAATCCTCGCCAGTCCTTTAGGAGACGATCTTGCTTACTGCTGTTCTGGTCATTGTGGGCATACCGACCGCTGGTCGGATTACTTTTGGTGGAGAAACGACGCTACCAGAAAGTAAGAAGAAGTCCACAAAACTTGTTCACATTAACCCACTCTTAGTTGCTGATGCCATTTAGTGACTCCTCTTAATTGTTGTTATTTTTAGATAAATGGAGCTACTGGGGGAGAATCTGTTGCGTAATATTCCTGCAGGATCTCTGCCCAGATAATTTACTGACTACACACTCCTCATTGGTGCATGAGTCTTTGTATTATTTACATTAAATGGATCTGCTTCGCAATCCAAAGCCTGATCTTATATTTGAGATTGGTTGTTGAGTTACATGACCATGTATATATATTTTATGTATGTATTGAGAGCTACATGGTTGTCTGCTCTGTCTTCTGCTAATGCTTTGTTGTTGTATTAGGCCATCTCTTGTTTCCCCCCTCATGTTGATGCCTTGCAGAAGCCACGTCCAATAATTGCCAATTCCAGTCTACTGTATCTTGGCTTTTTGAAAATTGTCCTATGGGGCTACCTACAATTCATATTTTCATCTTCTCACTCTCTCTCTCTCTCTCTCCAATTGATCAGGTTGCAATTTCCTAAGACAATTCACCAAACAACTATAAGAACACGATCATGCCACAATTGATCAGGTTGCAATTTCTTGCGACAATTCACCAACCAACTATAAGAACACGATCATGCCACAATAGATCAGGTTGCAATTTCTTGCAACAATTCATCAACCAACTATAAGAAAACCCTAGGCTTCTCCTCAGTAGAGAGAGCATTACACACAAATGAAATAATTTGTGTCTCCTTAATTTGCATATTAGTCATTTTTTTTAATTTCCTTTTTGCCCCTTTTTGTATCTATATTCTTTTTTTTTTTTTTCAATTAAGCCCTTATCTTTTTTAAATGTAACAATCAAAATTTCTTCTCTTTTCTCATACAAATTGTTGATCCCTTAAACTAATGGACACTATGTTTGTGAGAGTTGGACAAGTTGAAATCTTAGAACACTCAGTGAAGTACATAATTATTATAAATCGATATGTATTCAAAACTCGATTTCATAGATTTATTATGTAAAAGGTTGTAAGGAACAAAAAAAAAAAAAAGAGCACAATTAAAGCAACAGTTTTGGTAACTTTTGTAAAAAAAAAAAATTAACTTTCTTTACAATTTTCTAGTTTTTTTTCCCTACAATTTTACCATTTTTATTAAATTTTTCCTTTTTCACTTTCTCATTTTCTTTCTGTCACATTGTCACTTTTTTTTTTCTTTCTATCACATCTGTCACTTTCTCGTAGAACAAGTCAGAAAATTAACATTAGCAAAGTATCTATGTTAACAACAAAGATTAATTAAGAGAAGTTTAGGGTTTCTCTTTCTCCTACCATTTTCACCAAGTTTTTCTATTACGTTAGCCTAATTCAAGATGACACAAAAAAACAAAATAATATTTTGAAATTGGAACCACCGAAGATAACAAATTTAAATTTGAATTGATAACATTAAAGCAAAAGATGAAATACAAAATAAAATAGAGAATCAAACAAAAGACAACAGCCTGGAATAATGTTATTGTTGTAAGAAACTTGATATGCATATTAATTTTATTGATAAAATCCAAATTGTCACAACAACTTTGACACTCAAAGATACAAGAATAACAAAAATCCCATGATTCAACTTTGTTGGCTAATACAACACAAACTCAATGATCTGGCGTTAATACATACATCTTGCATGAATGTGAATCCACTGTCGCTGTCAAATTTCCTGCAAATCTTGTCTTCAAAGTTTTGTGCTGCCAAACAAAACAACATCGATGTTTAAAATCAAAATTCTGAAACTGAAATCAAACTCATGAAATCATGATATACATTATGATTAGGTTTTTGGGTCCAAACCCATCTGATCATCGCCATTAATTTTTTTAACAATACTACAAAAAAGCAGAAAACCCGTACTTACCCTCCAAACGTCTCTTGCTACAACAGAAGTGCTTGGAGTGATTCCTATATCATCCCAATGAGCAGTAATAGGAACAGCCAAGGCTCCTCGGTTGAGCAACAGCACTGCCATTCTGTACTTTGAAAGAGGCCCTGCCCACACCTACTTGAAAAACAAATGTGCCATAATGTTTCGAATCTTAACTTACACGATAAAAATGCACGTAACATACACTTAACACAAAGAAAAACCAGGTCTGCTACCAACATAAACAAGTTTAAATCAATCATACTAAACTTGAAAATGCTAAAACTACACGTAGCAGAACAATTGTGATATCTAACTACACGTGCCAACGGTTATTTGATAGAACAGTACCTCCCAATCGCCTTCCATCCGAACCTTCTTAGCTTGAACACCTAGCTTGTCTGTCGAAAATGACATCCCAAATTGTGACAGAAAATCAAAGAAAAAAGAGTTGAAGAACAGAAGATGATGATGTGGTTAATTATATTACCTTGGTTTACTTTGATCACCTCCTTATTTGATATGATTTCCATTGTGTCCTTGGATATATTTCTTACATCACAACCAATGAGAAGGGGAGCCTGAAATTTACACAAATATGAGTAAGAAAAAGGCAGCTAAGAGCCTAAACTGTCAAACAATTGTTATGAGTTAAGAGAAACCTTGGAAATCGCCCATATACTGAAGTGAACGATGTATTCGTTTTTCGTCATTCCTCCATTTCCAACCTCTAGCATGTCAGGATCTGTTGAATAACCAACCATTTTAACAAGGGACCAATATATATATCTATATATTTTTTTTTTTGGATTAACAGACTAGGAATAAGGCTAACCGTTCCAGCCACCAGGCCTAGCATAATCGGCATAAACTTCATTCTGATCTGCTCGAGAGACCATGCTGTTTGAAGAACCAGAAAGTCGAAGAATTTTTTTGTTTCAGGCCTTTAGATACAAAAAACAATCACAATTTAGAAGGGAGGAAAAATAAGATAAACCTTTCCCAAGTATCAGAAATATCGTTTGTGGTTCTCCAGCTATTTCCTACAGTATATCCCCACAAGGCTGGGTGCATATCTCCCCTGAATAAATATAGAACATATCATATTGAGACCATAATTTAAAAAATAAAAATAAATATCAATGTAACAAAAAATATAGTTAAAAGAAATCACCATTCACAAAGTGAGAAGAAGATCGGTCGCCCCGCTTTCATCAGAGCTCTGGTCATTACAGGATATCTGCATAAGAAGAAAAAAACCTGAAAACCAGAGCATGGAAAAACAAAGTAATGCTCTCTCTCTCTCTCTCTCTCTCTCGTCAAAACAGATTTTCTTACCGAAGAGTTGGCCTTGATCCATCGTTGTTACAGTTGTCATATTTCAGATAATCAATGCCCTGCAAACAAACCAAGCAACTTGGGAAATTTTAGTCTCCATAGTAACAACAATCTTCACATTTCAACTGATCGTTATCATTAATTGCTTGATAAATGATTAGGAAATGTATTCCCAACCAAGAATCAACAACAAAGTATCATCTCTCCCTCTCTCTCCCCAATAGAACTACAAAGTATCATTACCCATGAAGCAAAGCTTTTTGCATCTATTTCCTCGTGGCCTAGTGAACCAGGCATTTTCTTGCTACAAGTGTAAAGGCTGCAAGAAACACACACACATCAATCTAAATAGGAAACTTACATATTGCTCTGAAAAATAGAAGTTTAAGAGCCAAAAAATACCCTGCATCAGAGTATATTCCCAACTTAAGTCCTTTACTGTGTACATAGTCAGCCAATGCCTTCATACCAGAAGGAAATGTCAATTTCTTAGGCACTAGAGCGCCCTGAAATTTGGTATCCATCAAGTAAGATCAATGAAAATGAGAATCATATATAACAAATTCAAGAAGAAGTTTGCCGAACCTTATCGTCACGATTGATTTCAGCCCAGCAATCATCTAAGAGGCAAGTTACAAGTTTTTCAGCCGGATCATATGCAGATAAATACGAGTAAAGAATTCATACTTTAAGATAGTCAAATTGGTATCAGGTTTAGAAATGTACCTATGTTGACATAGCTATATCCCAGCTTAGAAAGACCAGTTGAGATCAGAGCATCAGCTGACAAACAAACAAGCTCTACATTATACCGGGGGGGGGGGGGGGAGAGAGAGGGAGGGAGATGAAGGGAAAATACAACTAGCTTTTACCTGTTTCCCTGATGACTTTTTCATCAATGATACAGTTAAAATGATTCCAACTATTCCACCTGAAACAGATTAGAAGAAGTAAATCACTGACAATAAAGCAAGCCCAACTAAATTAAATCTTGTATACAGGCCTCGTAGATCCGCCATCAATCTACAGACAGCTGTGTACGTTTGGCGTGTGTAAAAGATGGTGAATGCTACACCTCTTCTACACACATAACATCTACAAGATCTGCGCAATAAGGTTGAAATAAAAAGAAAGATGATGAAGATAAATTAAACAATTATGATTAAAAAAAAAAAGCTAATTACCCCATGGGAGGAGTGGAAGCAAGGCCATTTCCGAGAAGATTGCGACTGTTTAAGCTTTGAGAATCATGGGTAGAAGCACTAATTATGATTAGCAAAAAACAAGTTAGCCATGCAAACGCTGATGATGCCTCCATGCCTAGGTAATGACAGTGAGTGTTGGGAACACACACAGAGAGTAGACAAAGTGATTGTGAGATAGATGCTGAGTGAGTGAGTTATATAGTCAAAGAAATGGCAGAGGGTAGAGAGTAAAAGACAATGGAAACTACAAATAGAGATGAGAGAGAACTTTAAAGTTGGGATAAGCTGAAGTAACTGAGTTTGGCCACTTTTGTTTTCTCCCATTAATACAGGTGGATGGTTTCTGGTATTTTCTTATTTTACCTTTTTTATACCTTTCTACCGGTCGGATGGGTTCGACACCCTATGCTGACGTGGAATATTCGGTAATTCGATTATCATAATTTTTTATGAGTATAATTTTTAAAATGTATATTATTATTATTATTATTATTATTATTATTATTATTATTATTATTATTATTATTATACAAATGTAGAAATGTACCATGTCCTTTGGACCTCTAAAGTTGTTCTTAGAGCAGAGTTGCAACTGTAACTAAAGCGCGAGTCATGTCCTTTGGAACTCTGATGTTGTTCTTAGAGCAGAGTTACAACTCCCACTTAAACGAGAGGCATGTGTCCTAAAACTTTAGGCATATTCTAAAAACACCACCAAAATTTTTAAACACACCATATTTATTAAATACACCACACAAAATTACATTTAAAAATTCAAAATTACTAAACACACCACAAAAATACCTATAATACCCTTTAACCCTTAAAAAAAATTTTAAAAAAATAAAAAAAGGCAAAGGCAGCGAAACCCTACCTCTTCACTCTCACCTGCGCCGAACAGCCTCTTCCCTGCCAAACTCCTTGCGAACTCGCGAAACCATTCCCCTCCACCATCCTGAAGTGCTCAAGAACCTTCCACCGTCGAACATAATGGACGCCAAACGCGAAACTCCAGGTAATCTGTCGCAAATCCGAACTTCAAATTTATGTATTTTCTGTCGCGAGTCTGTATCCGTTCGGCGCTGGTTGGCCGAACAGCCTGCGAGGCGTTCGGCCAGTGTGGGCCGAACAGCCTGCTTTTTTTTTTTTTTTTTTTTTTTGTAACGTATGTATGTTAACATTTTAATTTTCTTATGTTATAGTTTACGAAAGAAGAAGAAGACGGCCTACAGCATCACATAGACGATTACGGGCTGCACAGCAAGAGGCGGGTCCTTCTAAGGTGCCGGAAGAACAGGAGGAGGAATATGCCGAAATGCCTCAAGAACAAGTGAGGCAAGCCGAGCAGAACGAGATACTGATGGGCCCATTTCCTGGCGGCCCTTACGATCCATCATTATTGCGAAGCTTCAAAACACACGTAGCCACCAACGTGTGGAATGGCAATGAGAGAGGCGTTTTAAAATGCCTCTGCCACACTTCGAAGCTTCTACGATGGGCGTATCCGGAGGATGAGACGACCCGAGTCTGGAGGTCGTATGTGAAGCGGTCCGGGCTTCACAAATTGAGCAAAATATCATACAGAGCTCCCAACCGAAACCTGATTTCTGCATTCGTCGAACGTTGGCAGCCGGAGACCAACACTTTTCACTTACCATTTGGTGAGATGACGATCACATTAGATGATGTGTCGTCTTTACTCGGTCTTCCAGTGGTTGGGCAGCCAGTGCAGGTGGAAGACGATCCTTCAGAATTCTCGCCTGCACTGATACATCGATTGTTGGGTGTGTCAGTTGAGGATGTCATATTGGCCCTCAATGACAAGAGAGGGCAGTCAGTGAAGCTAGAGTGACTTCGTAGCACATTCTCGGACAGCCTTCAGATCTCGCAGAGACGAGCTGCAGAAAAGGCAGCTCGAGCATATATACTATATATTCTTGGGTGTACCATATTTTCCGACAAAAGTGGTACTCGGATCTCAGCTGGCTATCTGAAGCTACTGGAAGACACAAGTGTCGTCCGGGAATTTGCATGGGGTGCTGCTGCCCTTGCCTATCTTTATAGGCAGTTAGGATCCGCATCAAGGGCGGGAGTAAAGCAAATTGCTGGGTATCTTACATTACTGGAGGTACGTCATTCTTTGAAAATTATTTATTTTTACATTATGTTACAATTTTTAATATGTTGTACCCTTACATTTGTATATATGTAGGCATGGATTTACGAACACTTCCCGACGAGCCCACGACCTCAATTCAATGTGGAGTACGATCCCAGATTTCCACTAGCTATGAGATGGGCACAGCACGGGCAAGGTGGACCCAACACTTTGGGCTTGCAGGCGTGCAGGGAGTGGTTGGATTCACTTCAACCACATGAAGTAAGGGTCTTTTTAATTCTTTTTTCACAAATATATGTATTTTTCAAATATATAACTTGAACAATTCAATACGTAGGTCAACTGGGATCCTTATCAGCAAGTACGTGATCGATTTGAACGTCCTGAAGTGACGTTTTATCATGGCTGCATAAGGGCTCTGGACATTGTCGAACCATACCACCCCGATCGTGTGTTGAGGCAGTTCGGCCATGTCCAGCATATACCGTTGCCTCCATTGGATCCAGACTATGCAAGAAGAGGAAAAAATCCCGGTCAGTATGTACTTGCATGGGGGGTGCTTGGATCCATGTTTCTGTCCTGGGATAGCCACGTTTTGTCCATCCAACGACGAGGGAGACTTGCACAGCCAGTATGGGAGACTGTACCAGAGTATATGGATTGGTACCGTACATTCTCCCATCCACAAGTCCAAAACCCCGATCGTATATCTGCAGCACGGCATTTTTCGACTGATGCGAACCCTAGTCAATTGTGGGCTCGAAACGTTGACGCCCGGAACATTCTCGACCCACTGGTTCGCATGTGGACAACCCAGGATCCGCAGTTATCGCTTGACTACGTGATGCCTAGAGTTGAGCAAGCTACAAGACTACTCCACGGTCTCACGTTGGATAAGGGGAATGATTCCGATGAGTAGAGTAGTGATTATATCTGTATGACATTAAAATTTTCTAGATTTGAATGTTAAACATTACCTTTTGTAATGATCGACTTTATTCGGTGTCTAATATATTTTTAAATTATTATTTTAATGTTTGCTTGATATTCTGTTGTCCAACACTAAACATGATTTTTGCATTCGTTGAAAAAAAACAGAACGTACAAAATACATAACCTGAAAAAACAGAAACCCAAAAAAACAGAATGTACAAAATGAAGTTTTAGGGCGTTCGGCCAGCATAATACAACACGTTCGGCCATCACTGGCCGAACACATAGCACTGTGTTCGGCTATGACAGGCCGAACGCGTTGTATTATGTTCGGCCAGCACTGGCCGAACGCCCTGACACTTCATTTTTTATGAATTTTGTACATTCTGTCCGAAAAAAACAGAATGTACAAAATCCATAAAAAATGAAGTATCAGGTCGTTCGGCCGGCGTTCGCCGAACATGGCACAACACGTTCGGCCACCACAGACCGAACACATAATACCCTGTTCGGCCAGGGAAGGCCGAACATATAGTGCCATGTTCGGCCAACACCGGCCGAACGCCCTGACACTTCATTTTTTATGGATTTTGTACATTCTGTCCGAAAAAAACAGAATGTACAAAATCCATAAAAAATGAAGTATCAGGGCGTTCGGCCGGTGTTGGCCGAACATGGCACAACACGTTCGGCCACCACAGACCGAACAAATAATACCCTGTTCGGCCAGGGAAGGCCAAACGTGTTGTGTTATGTTCGGCCAACACTGGCCGAACGCCCTGAAACTTCATTTTTTATGGATTTTGTACATTCTGTTTTTTGGGACATAATAACAATATTTAAGTTTGCAATTTCAATAATTTCATGTGCGTATGAATTGCGAATAACTTTGCAAATAATATTCAACACTTTAAACAAAAAGTACATATCAGTCATTTCGTAAACAAATGGCATTATACATTTGAAATCGGCTTTTGTAGAATATCTCCCATCCAGCAGCACATGCACTACGATGTTCATGCCATGCTTGCAGAACAGGAGGCAACGGGCATCCAGTGCTTAATGAGACCTGCCACAATGCACGTATAAGAAAAATTACTTTGAAAAATTGTAAATCATAAGAAAATGTAATAATTAGAAAATAATTTTACCGCGCAAAAATGCGTGCTTCGATCTACCAAAGCTATGCAAATAAGTTTCGGATCTTCTGGGTTTGCAGTCCTCAGGGGAAGGAAAGTATAGTTTGCAATGGGTGTTAGCACGACAAGTGCTATGTTGTAGACAGTTGCAATCATGTGTCCCATGTCAGGGATATCCAGCCAGTGTCGTCTATGAGCTCTCTCCTCAAAACAGTGTAATGCATCTTCAACTTCCCCAACACGTCCATGTTCTTTGAATATGGGTACATACATTTCTCCAAAATGTTGTAATTCATGGATCAAGTCACAACGAACTCTAGACCACGAATCTTCCCCATAGTTCATTAGCTCAGCAATTGCACGAAATCCACAATGTCCGTCTCCTCTAACATTCTTAGTCCCACAAACATATGGCCAAAAGATAGGTGGAATATCTTCAAAAAATTCAATATCCTTGTCTATGGTAAGAACATTACATGTACGTCGAACCACCTGGATATCATACAGTTATCATTGATTAGGAGGGCAAAGAAAAGGAAAAAAACACAAATTTTTTAATACTTCAAAATTACCTTTTGTTTTTCTCGTCGAGTGAAACTAAACATAGCACTGGATGCATTTTCTCCACTTATGAAAATTGGATCTTCCCCTGGCGAACAACTGTCGTTGATGGATTGAACATACTCAAAAGCACTTGGATCTCTTTTTGTGGAGTTGTTCTTTTTTGCTTTTGTTTTGGCAGGACGTCCACGTGTACGTAGTTGGACTTGTGGTTCAATGAGGGATGATGTAGTTGGGTGTGTAAACTCTCTTAACCTCTTCAACATTAACAACTTCTGTGATTCATCATGTGCACCTTCAAATTGATTGACAATTTCATCATGTGTCTTCTTGAAAGAATTTTTTATGTCATCCGAAATGTTTTTATTGACTTCATCCACAGGTTCCATATCAGGCTTTCTCCAAAATCTGTCAACTCTATCTAGTGGGATAGGCATATTCCCCCGAACATATTCAGATAGCTCATGCGCACATGGAAGACCACAAGTTTTTCGCAAAATACACCCACATAATAAAGGATCGATGCCATTTTCTCCAATACCAACCATTTCATCCAAAATCATATCCAAAACAGAGATAGAAAACATACCCCTTAACATTTTGAATACAGGAGATGAGTACCTATGTTAGACTATGTTGATGCTCTTCTCGAACGAACTTTTGATTGCATTATGCGATGTTTCGAGAAGGATGAAATTTTTTTCTCAACATGTTTCAAAATTGCCTGTACTCGATTGAAGTTGTTTTTTCAACTTTGCATGATGGCCCTCCGCCCTATATGGAGAAAAAAATATTAATGATCATATAACATATATAACAATATATAGAAATAAAAAAACAATATAGCATATAAATGATGAATGATTATTTAATACCTATTTGTTGTGGTATTTTCGAAATGCATCAACTTGTTTACCCAACAAGAAACAAATCGCTCCTTATATCCACTTATCCAATTGTCCAAAACATATTTCACAGCCTCTTTTTTATAGGAAAAATCATTCTGAAACCGCTGCAGCAACTCTTCGAACATGTGCTCTGACTCGGCAAAAATCAACGAATTCCAGTTGCAATAAAACGAATTCCATTGTTCCTTTGTACTAAAGTATTTCTTGCATTTATGCATTACATTTCTGTTGATGTGCCACCGACATAGCAAATGATGAGAACTAGGAAAAGTTATCTCGATTGCATTAATCAGTGCAAGTTCTCGGTCGGTTACAAATATTTTGGGTAGGCTGGATTGGTCCATCAAATCTTTAAGGACATTGCATGCCCATAAGTAATTATCCTCCTTCTCGCATTCTAGATAGGCACATGCAACTGAAAATGTCATGTTTGTGGAAGTCACCCCGACAATTTCTAAAAACGGTAGTTTGTACCGGTTTGTTTTGTATGTACAATCCATTAACAAGACATTTGGAAAGGCCCGAAACAACTTCACACTTGTCGGATGAGCCCAAAACATATCTCTCACAGCATCTGTTTGCTCACACCGCCTAGTATGGAAGAAAAAATCTTTCTCCTTAAGTTTACCCATGAGATATTGCAGTTGTGACCTGCCACAGTGTTCGACTAGTTTGTTCTTCTGTCGAATATTGTAGATAGTCTTTATCGTGGATTTATTTTCTGTATACCTCTTCTGCAACGTAAACAATATGTCCCTAGGACGGCTATTACCCGTAGATAGATCAGACACCAATTTCACCTCATCCGTAGTTAAACGACCAGCATAAGAGTGACCCTCTAAATATCTTGTCATCTCATGATTATGCGAACCACAAATAACCTCCAAGGCCCATGCTTCAGTCTCTTTATAATATGTTCCTTTTAGACGAAATGGACAATCGCATTTCTTGGTTCCGCGACGACGATTCTCAATTGTTTTATTCTCTACCTCTTCCAATTCTCTTCCACATTCATTTGTTTCTTGATTTTCATTTTTCTCTTTGCTCTGTTTTTTTTTCGGTGGACTATATTTACCCCCTCGTTTGCAACCTAACCACAAACGAGGTCGTCTGCATTCATCTCCAATTTCTGACCTCATCACAACCACTACCATGCCTAATGGGATAGCCTTTTCACGGACCCAAGAAATCAAATTTTCTCGTGATTCGAACAAATCCATTGTATTAAACACATCTTGATAATCAACAACCACCTCGTTGTTATCTGAAATAAAAGCACTTGTTCTTGATGTCTCCTGAAAATAAAATTAAATGAATCAGAAAACAACCAAAAAAAGTACAAGACAATCCGTGTTCGGCCTAGAACAGCCGAACATGCGTTCGGCCGGTATCAGCCGAACACAACACGAAGTGTTCGGCCTTCAGACGCCGAACGTTACATTAAGTGTTCGGCCAGTATTGGCCGAACGTTTCTGCTTACGTTCGGCTGATACAGGCCGAACACACCCGAAATTTCTGCTACGCGATGCAGATTTCGGTTGACAGAAAATTAATGTATAATGCACAATGTAGTACAATAAAACATTTGAAAAACTTACCGATTTTACATATAATTGTTGATTGTCCATGAATATAAGAAAAAAATATGGTGAATAAATCAATTTTTTGATTTGAAATTTTTAGGGTTTGAGAGAGGAGAAGGGTTTGAAGGGGGAAGAGAGGGGGAAGCGGAGGGTGCCAAAATTTGTTTTTTTAATTTTGAGGGTTATTTTGGTAATTTTGTTAATGTCCTTTTTTGTAAAATTAAATGGTGTGGTGTGGAAAGAAATAAGGGTGGTGTGGATAGCACCACCCAAAACTTTATTATTATTATTATTATTATTATTATTATTTTGCTGTTTAATTTTATTAAAAAATATATTAATTTGTTAAAAGAAATGATAATTCCTTTTAATCAATAAACTAACAGATTATTTTGGATAAGATTTCCAAACTCTTCTCTTTAATTTTCATGTGATTTTGGATTCCAAACATTTTTAAAATCGATTATTATATTATATATATATATATATAACCCCCCCCCCCCCCCAAACTGGCTAGACAAAGTGTTAGGCAATAATTTCCATGTGTCAATCTTTAGTAGTATGAATAATGTTACGTAAATAGCAAATTTTCGTTTAGGTAAGCATCCACTAAAAGAAATTTACATTATTATAAAACATATATTTGGAAATTCTAGGCCAGTGCCCCTTAAAATGGAGGGTTCTTGTGGTATTTTAGGAGTATCGCTACACTAGAAGACCTTATCTTTGATAACAAATTAATATCTTGTAGATATTTTTTGAGTTTGTAGGTTTTGTTTGGACAATGAACTTTTAACATTTTGAAAATAGACTTTTAGTGTTTAGAATTTGAAATATGGTATATCACTTAAAATTATAAACAAACAAAATTATAATTAAATCTATCATATATGTTGAAATAAAGTATTAATTTGTAAATAATTATTAATTCTGAAAAAGAATTACAATTCTACAAAAATATATATATAAATAAACTCTCAGTATTCTAAAATTGACATTTTTTATTTTTATTTTTATTTTTATTTGATGCAAATTGTACAAATTGTTTGAAAATCCCAAAGAATTCTTTTATACTAAAATTTTATCTTTAATATACTAAAATTTTCATGTAATTCATTTAATCATTTCATGTAATTATTCATGTGATAAAAAATATTATATTAATAAATAATCATTTTCAAATAAAAAAACACAGAATTAAAATGTAACATTTTTACAACCTACCTAAATAACATAAGTGTATACAATTATAAATATCATATATTAATTTAATATAAATAACTTACATATTTGAATTATATTTTATTTTATTGAAGAATATCCTAATTATATTCTTCACCAAATCTAACATTAAAAAATAATAAGAATAATAATTGAAAAAAAATCAAATGAATATATAGATAGAAGAAAAAAATGAAGAAATATAAAATTCACAATAAAACAAGACAAAGTAAAAAAAGAATTAAAATAAAACAGAACATCCATAAAAATAGAAGTAAGAAAAAAGAAAATTGAAGAAAAATAAATTTAGCAATAAAGTAAGACAAAGTTAAAAAAAAAGAATCTAGTATATACTAATCTATTTTAAAGAAGTTAATATGTAGTTTAGGTAACTAGTCAATAATAAGTTTAATTATAATTTATTTTAAAGTGAGTAACATAAGTTCAGATCAGAGGTAAATAAATTTAAAGTTTTTTATTGAATATTGAGAATTTAATAATTAAAATTTATTGAGTACGAGTATCTTTTAAGATATTACATAATTTCTACTTAAAATGATGTTTCTTTGTCGACTGATTTTCGAACTTTATTTAAAATTATAATATTTTTGTGAATGTTGTAATTACTAAACGTGTGTGATGCAGAGTATCCATGAGCCAGATAATTTTCATGGGCAAAAAGGTAACTGTGGTCCTTAATTATTTGTAATTTCACGAAAAGTAGTTTCTTTTCTTTTGAGTTTGGTCCATTCCGCATAGCTAAGGAAGAGCATTGGAGCGATATTTTTGGAGTAATGATGATGATACGCCTTCTAAGCATATCCAAGTGTTGCACTTTATGTACATATATATATATATATATATATTGATTTATTTAATTTTTTTAATCAAATTTTATATTTGAAATAGTATGTTTGAAATCACAATCGGTCATTTTTAATCAGAATTAAAATTAAAAACGTCAGTTTTAAAATTAAAATTGATAGTTTGGAATGTCTGTTTGAAATCATAATCAACAGTTTTTAACTAGAACTAAAATTACAACTAATAGTTTTGGAATCGAAATTGGCAGTTTGAAATTGCGAAATCTTAGAACCGATTACCCCAAAACTGGAACCAAACTAACCAGTTTTCGATTTCGATTCCAAATCAAAACTAGATCAACAGTTAAACAGAATCATTGACCTATAGTTCAAAATGCACATTGTCTAATATATATATATATATATATATATTTGATGTATTTATTTAATTATTTTAATTTAAAAAAAGAGTAGTGTTGCACTTAGGGCATGATTTGACAAGCAACAAGGGTGAGTGGGATAGTGGAAGGTATGGGGACGATAGTGGACACTGAGGATTGTTAGGTTGTCCTTGGGAAGGCCACTCGATCTGCCAATGAACCCTATCTACTAAAGCTTATATATACAGATAAAAGATGGTGATGTCGGCGTGGTAAAAGAAAAAAATTCACAATGGTAATTTCTCAAAACAGGACAGTGAATCCATAAGATGAAATTGTTGATTTTTTAATCAATTTTAGCAGGTGTTGACCATAAACAAAAATTAAGTTCCCTGCGCAAACTTTTCTATTTGCGAACTAGAAAATGAAAACAAATATTTACAAGTTAATTTAAACTTTTTCTTCAAACCAAGTGTATAATTTTTATCGATTATACCTTATTATCAATATGAATGACCTTGTTATGATGATATAACTTAATTGTAATATTACAGATTGATATAAGTGGTACGAGTAAAAGAACTATAAAAATTATAAAAAAATAATGTGGACTAACAAAAAAAACTACACCTTTGCTAATAGAGATTTTTTTTTAAAATTTTATTTTTCTTTGTAAAGACATTAAATACTATATTTCAATTTGTTTGAAACTTACAAGTGTGAAAGCCTTGAATATATGAGGTTCAACATCATTTATTCAATTAAAAATATATAAAATGCCAAAGGTGTAGCTACTTATGTCTAAAAATGGTGATAGTTTGACGTGTTAAATACAATAATTTATTTTTATTTAAGTAACAATATATCTTGTTTTAAAATATCAGTTACGTTTTCACTTAGTTTTAAAATTTTCTAAATCACAAAAATTGATTTACACGATTGTGTATACTTTAAACATTTATGATGAGCACTCCAAATAATTTTTTGTGTACGTTCATCAAAAAATTAATTGTGGGTGGGTTGGGGAGGCACATTAATAAAGATAATTAGGACGAAAATGTAGGTACAAAATAAATTATTTTAAGATAAGTTATTTTACATTTAATATAATTTTGCCAACAATAAGTATTTAGGATGCATAATATTAACATTACCCGTTTTAGAAAGAAAAAAATGAAGTTGTGTAAGAAAATCAAGGCAGGAATAATTATGTCAAAAATAAAGATCTTAATAATTTTTGACGATCCAAAAACTTAAGAAGGGGGGGGGGGGGGGTAGATCAGACAAATACGATTACAACACAATAGGTTATGTTGGTAAGGTTGTGGAAGAATGCTAGAAAGATGAATTCAATGTGATCGAATCGAATTGAATTAAATATTTGATAGTTTAAGCGTAGTTTATCTACTATCAAGCCTAAATCATTCAACTTAATTTATGGATTGCTCGCGAGCTTAACGAGCTCAATAAATATAAATTATATTATTCACCATATATTTATGAATATTGAAGCATAAAATTCTCAAAAGTATAATATATTTATTATTTTATTCTAATAAATAATTTTAGTTAGTTAGATATATATATATTTATTAATGATAAATAAATTTTTAAAAAATTATAAATTAATTTTTAAATCATTACATTTTACGAAATAGCTAACAAATCGAATATTATTAATTTTAACTATTGTTTATTTATTTAATCGAGAAGGATCTGGTATGAAACTCCTAGCAGCTCACGAGCAGCGTCCCAGGATATACATAAGAGATTAAATGATGCATCACTAAATATTTGACAATGCAGCATTGTTTGACACATTTCCTATTTTAGCCAAATCGCCCGCACACACACATACTAATTATGGCAATTTGCATCATCACATTTGGCAGTTTTCATCAACCAAGGTGGTAAGAAATTCCTACACTACTCCAAGTACACTACACAATGCATATCCTGATTCAAGAATATTGATTGATATAGATATAAGAATCGTTATTCGATTTTGTTAGACACAGACATACACACATATTCATACAGAATCTATCTCTAACATGGCAATACTCTCTCCCAGCCCTGCCATGCAAGACCTTAAAATCACAGTCCAAGAATCCACCCTTGTCTTCCCCTCCCAAGAAACTCCCAAAAAATCTATGTTCTTGTCCAACATAGACCAGTTTCTCAATTTCAATATCGCAATTGTTCACTTCTTCGCCGCGAATCCAGATTTTCCGCCGGAAAGAGTGGCCGCGAGGCTCAAAATAGCTGTCGAGAGAGTGCTGGTGCCGTATGATTTTATGGCCGGAAGACTCAACTGGAACCACCAGTTGTGCCGCCTTGAGATCGACTGCAACTCCGCCGGAGCTGGCTTTCTGGTGGCTTCTTCCGAGTTTTCGCTTGGTGAGATCGGCGATCTGGCTTGCCCGAACCTCGGATTCCGACAGCTTGCTGTTCAAAGCTTGAGCTATTTGAATGGCCCTCAGCCTCTTTGTGTTTTTCAGGTTTTTGCAATGAAGCATAAACTCTTTAAATGATTTTTTGACGAGGACACAAGTATTTGTTTTTACTATAAATATCTCAAAGTCTAGCTTTGAAATATGTTAAAAATTCAAGATATATATTAATATTATTGCAAGCTTAGAGATGTATGTTATCATCTTACAAAAATAGGTATTTGGCTATAAATACACAGTAACACATTTTTATTTAGAAGTCATGAGAAATCTTTTTTTCCATAATAAAAGATGCTTTTTTGCTTATAAATTGAAGTTTTCAACTCTTTTTACGTTTCATTAGCTAGTAAAAGACTACTATACCCTTAAGATTCTCACGTCTGCAAAAATTGATTTTTAAGACTTATAGTATTTTGTTCACATATCTTGATAATGTTGTTTATAGAATTCGAAATACTTCAAGTTATATAAACAATAATATTGTTCGTCGTTTCAAGTCTTTCAAACAGTAACAATCTTATAAAGTTCAAACACTACATAAACATATCATTTTGAGTCATATAAACAATATCATTGAATCATGTTTAATCAATAAAAATAAATAAGTATTTTTACTACTTAATTAATATATAGTAAATTGGCAAAAGTTATTGAATTGATAAAGTAGGAGAAAAATATTAAATCTTTATAAAATAGGAAAAAAAATAAAAATTGTGCCGATGTGTTTATTGTTACAACCTCAATTTTGTTGTGTTAACCTTGCAGGTAACATCATTCAAGTGTGGCGGTTTGGCAATTGGAATGTCGAACAATCACATATTGCTCGACGGCTTATCAGCCAAGATGTTCCAAGAAAACCTAGTTTCACAAGCTTTCCAAGAAGACACCCCCCTCCCTTTCATCCCCCTCCACGACCGCCGCCAGAGCGCCGCCGCTCGTCACCTTCCCCCACCCGGAGTTTCTCAAGCTTGACGCACCGCTCCTCAATTCCGATTGCCCACAAGAACTGGAAATCAGCACCCTCAAACTAACCTCAAGCGATATCAATTTCTTAAAAACCAAGGCAAAATCGACGGCGGGTAACGCCGGCAACTTAAAAGCCACGACATTCAACGTCGTTGCGGCGCTGATCTGGCGGTGCAGAGCTTTGTCTATATACGACGTCGTGCAAGATGAAGACAGATCCGTCTCTATCCTCAACGTCATGGGCATAAGATCGAGGGTCAATCCGCCATTGCCGCCAGAATTTTGCGGCAACGCAATACTCACGGCTTATTCGTCCGCGAAATGCAGAGAAATTGAAGAAGCGCCGTTTTCGGAGATGGTGGAGATGGTGTGGGAAGGGCAGCAGAGGATGAGTGAGGAGTACGTTGCATCTGCTGTAGACTGGCTGGAGATGAACAAAGGGATCCCACGTGGAGATTGCATAGTGACGTCATGGCTGAGGTTGGGGTTTAATGAGGCGGTGTTTCCATGGGGAAAGCCCATATATTCAGGGCCCGTGATGAATCGGATGGAGCATATGTGCTGGATGTTCCCAGTAGGAGATGGAGTTCACGTCTTGATTCAACGGCCCGGTCTGGAGATGGAGAGGTTCCAGTTTCACTTTCTTGAATTTTTCCGACATAATTCTTAGATATTCGAACAAATATCGGCGTTTCTAGCTATATGATGTGTGTGTGGGCGCACTCGAGATGCATGCAACTAGCATTGTGGTTTATATTATTATATTATAAAAATGATGTAATTATGTAATAATTTAAAATGTGGTTGGAACTAATGGATTTATATTATTATATTCTGAATAATTATATAGCTTATTGATTGAATTATAATTAAATAATTAATGATATTTATAAGAGATAATAATTTTTTTATTAAAAAAAGGAAGACATTTTCATCTATATTTCACAATAAAAATAATGTTGGACGAGTCTATTCCCCATCCTAATAGAATACTCAATCCCATCATTTTTTAAATATTTATTAATATTGTAATAAGTGATCTTATGTAAAATTCTCCTAAAACTTAGTTTTAAAATATATATATATATATATAGATATTTTTTTTTCTTTTTTCTTTTTTTTTTTTTCTGTTTTCATGTGTTGGCCCATGGAAGCAAATTTTTGTTGTATTCCAAAATAAGAACCACACCAGTTTGTATTTAGTGACATTATGAATTAATATATAATATACAAAAATATTGAATACAAAACAAAATAAAGAATTCAAATCCTGCAAATTCTGAGAGAACGACTTTATTAATTGGAAATTTTTTTCCCTCCCTCTGAAAAAACTTCTTGCAATATCTTGAAACGCAGATAAGAAAGAGGATTAAGCTTAAGATTGTCATTACAAAGCACAACTAGAGACGTGGTATAAAATACATGATCTAACAGGAATCTGCATCATTATTAAGTACGAGGTATGTTAGCTAAAGTGCAGTCCTGCAAGTTACCTGGAAAATCAAGAAAACGATACAACAATACTCAAACAGAGCTTCTAAAGAGAACACGGGACCAAGAAAACCTAGAAATGAAGACGGGCTCCTTCTGTAGTACACCACAATTATTTCACTACGCAAATCTTAATAACTGATGCAGCTCCAATACGATGAAGCGCAACAACAGCATCGCCAGCCTGGCAAAGCCCTCGTGCAGTGGCGCACCTCAACGCACCTTCCAGAATGACTTCAGTTGATTCTGCGTCTGTTGCTTTCGCCGATCCCTCAGCAAGAACCGGAATCAATCCCCTGTAGACCAAGCTCTGCTTTGCCGGTGTCTCGTCCGTAATCGACCAATCAAATGAGTCTGTTGTCAGAACTGGGACAACCACTGACAAGATTGGGACGGCAGGCCGATACTTGGCAACTAGCTTAGCTGTGGTCCCACCGCGTGTCATCACAACAATGAGCTTCGCCCTTGCCTTGTTGGCGGTGCGCACGGCCGAGGAGGCAAGTGACTCCAACGGGCTCATTGGCAACGGGGTTGACTTGATCATTGATTTGAAGATGGCACCGTAATCGAGCGAAGACTCGGCTTCGATACAAATCCGGGCCATGATTTTTACTGCAATTTCCGGGTAAGCTCCGGCTGCACTCTCCCCGCTGAGCATGACGCAGTCGGTCCCATCAAGGACAGCGTTGGCTACATCAGTTGCCTCAGCACGCGTTGGCCTCGGAGACTTGATCATGGACTCGAGCATCTGTGTGGCAGTTACTACAGGCTTTCCAGCAAGATTGCACTTGTATATCATCATCTTCTGTGCAAGGAATATCTTTTCGACCGGGATTTCCATTCCGAGATCTCCACGAGCAACCATGAAAGAGTCGGTCTCGCGTAGGATTTCATCGAAGTTGACGACCCCCTCTTGATTCTCAACCTTGAGTACAAATATAAGAATCAAGAAATCAAACAATAGAATTTGAAAGTGAAATATTTTGGTTATTAAATTAATCGCAACATCCTCAGATCCTCCATTTATCTTCATTACAGTTTTTTTTGGCTTTTGTCCTCTGCACTTTATAATGAACGGGCAAAAGAAAAAATAATAGAAGTACAGGGAGTAAAAATGTAAATAGTAAAAGTTCGGAGGGCAAAAACCAAAAAACAGGAAGTATAGGAGGGAAAAATGCAATTATTACAAAAGAAATTGAAGGAACTTTACAAACCTTTGACATTAACTGTATACGCTTGGCATGAGGACCAAGAACCTTTCTGACATTAACTAGATCAGATCCCTTGCGCACAAAAGAGAGAGCGATCATGTCGATGTTATTAGGGACACCCCATTCAAGGATATCTTCCTTGTCTTTCTCTGTAAGTGTGGGAAGATCCACAACAACGCCAGGTAAATTGACGTTCTTCCTCTCACCCAACATAGCAGTGTTTTCACAACGGCATCTCACAGTTCCAGCAGCAGGGTCACAGGACAAAACAGTAAACGTGATTGTCCCATCTGCGCAGAGAATTGTATTTCCAGGTTTCAAGTCAACAGGCAATTTTTTGTAACTCATTGAGATCGTTTCTTCATCTCCTTTTATGTCGTAATCGGTGGTTATAGTGATTTCCCGGCCTTCCTTTAGTTGAATAGGTTTTCCATCCTTTAGGAAGCCGGTTCGAATCTCGGGCCCCTGATCAAGAAAACATGAGAAACAGTTTAAGAAATTTAAGTAGATCAGATCGATAAATGGATTTACAAAGACAAAGATCAATATGCTACATCATTCATGAAAATGGTACACATGTGACAAAAGAGAACAATGTACTAGGTAGAACTGGCTCAATATACAGTTAAGTAGTTTGAATCCCCCCCCCCCCCTTCTTCCAAATCAAGTTTGCTTTGGAAGTCCATTATGTAATGAGTTCAGAGGTGGGAGTTTCGACACAATTTCGATGGGTAAACATGGGAAAGAGCTCTGAGACCACTCTAGATTATACTATGGAATGGTCAAATAGTATTTGGGGTTACACCTCTATCAGCCTAAAAGTAATCCCAAGCATCCAGAAAAAAATACCTGTGTTAATGTACCATTTAAGGAATAATCCTAAAGTTGAATCCACACAAATATCTCGAAGAAACTAATGACCTTACATGAACTTGCAAGAAAACCTTTTCACCACCAAAACCATTCCAAGGCATAAAGGCCATAATTTAACAAGTAAGAGAGTAGTCTTCAAGCTCATCTAGGTGAAATTGATCCTATTAGCATACTATATGGTGCAAAGTGCAAACATGAAAGCTATGGGGTATATGGTATATAACCTCAGTCCAGCTCCAATATGGCACGGAAATACAGTTTTTCTTCTTGTTCTTGCAGAAGCTCCTATATTATTAGTATTTTTTCTGGCATAACGATCACACTAGAGCACAGAAAATGGTCGAAAACTAGGAGAACTCAATTGTGAAATTTCATGGTAATTATTTTACATTCCAGGTTTCTTTAGTCAGTCAAGAATTATCCAGAATATTCTCGATAAAGAAACTGAAATGAAGATTAAACCATTATTATTTTCCTTTAGTTGCTGATGTATTTCGACAAAAGCCACTTCTCCCCCATACTACGAATGTCCGCCCGACATCCTTCAACACAAGTCTATTGCTTAGTGGCCGAGGGAAGCCCCGGTCCCCCTTTCCCAACTGTGGTTAGAAGAAGGATTTTGGAAAGAAACAAAAATCAAGAAACAGCTTCTCAATTTTATTATTGTAAATGATTTCGTTTGTTTATACCATAAACATACAAAGGTCAAATCATAAACTATAATAATTTATGGCAACATTACCTGAACTATGTTCCTAAGTTCCCATCCCACCCCCACCCCAGGGAGTACCCCATGATCAGGGATTCAACTCTTAACATGAAATTGTTCCCTGCGTGGTTAATATACAGTGTGGAAGATCTAAAGCATCCACAATTCTTCACACTTAGCTACCCTGTCCAGGATGTATAAACTCAAACCAACTTTACTTCATCATCAATCCTATTATCCTGTAAAATCAATCTCAGGCAGAAAGTTTCCACATTAGGCCTGATAATTCAAATATGCGAAACTCACAATAAAGTAAGACCGAAACATCTGTAAGAAATTCAATTATGGCTCTTCAGGGCTTCAAAAAATAGAATATCACATGGTATAAAAGGTGAACACATAAAACAACCAACCTTGGTATCAAGCATCACAGCACAAAGGATCTGAGTGTTGTGCATAGCAATCTTGAGGCTGTCTAGAGTCTCTTGATGGTATTCGTGGGTCCCATGTGAGAAGTTGAATCTAGCGACGTTCATCCCAGCCCGAAGGAGTTTCTCCAGCATCGGCACCGATCTAGAAGCAGGCCCCAAAGTGCATACGATCTTCGTCTTGGGAATGCGGGAATCAGCTGGCTGCTCCTTCAAGATTCCCTCAAAGTTTATATTCGCCATCTTCAATTACTAATCTGTTTCTAAAGCCAGAAAGAAAGACCCATCCTCTGAATTAACTTCCTCAAGAAGCAATTTTAAGTATGAAATTACTTGATCAACGTACTATAGTGCAAGAAAGAGCAACATAAAACATGGAAACACACAGATTCAAACAGGGGAGGAAAAAAAAATCAGACTAGGCGAATAACAGTAATACATGGAACTGAATATACTCCTAAATATTATTGTTTTTATTTTATTTTTTTGTTTCATTTCAGAGAACAATTCATTTCAACCCACCCCCCCCCCCCCCACCACCACACCTACGGGAAAAAAAAAAAAAAAAAAAAAAAAAAAAAAAACTGCACCCCATTCTAAATAAATGAAAACAACCACCGTTGGAAAATTAAAAGAAACCAGCAGCTTCAACAAAAAAGCAAGGATTTTCTGCAATTAGTTCAAGAATCTAACAGTTTAAAACATACATATTAAGTTCAAGGATCTTTCGCGGGCTAGGATTTGAAGCACAGAGCAAAATAGCTTAAGATAATAATATACAGTTAAGTTATACTGAGCAGGAATTCGAAAAGGAAAGCAAAAAATTATGAATGGAATGTTCACTCAACTAACCAGAGCAAAGTAATATTCGCAGATCTCTCTCTCTCTCTCTCTCTGAATAGAAGTGAGAGCTTCAGCGTTGATTTGTCTTAATGTCACGTGCCAATAAAGGGGAGGATACCCGAAACCGGGACTCCCAACCACAGATTTTATCTTGTTCATTAGAACGCCCAAAGGACATGATAACTTTTCCCCAAAGAAACAACAATGAGCACTGTTTAATTAGCACTATTACTGCCAAATTTGTTCTGATGAATATTTTGACAGTCACTTTACAAAAATATGAAAACGATGATTCTCATATTTGAATTATCATTAAATTTGGGGATTGTATATTTGCAAATAGTTTTTTTCCTATCGTATTATTCTTTATATCTTTAACTAATATCAAAAAAGGTTAATATAAAAGTAAAAATCAAGATTAATATACACACACACACACACGCTTGATAGGAAGACAAGAAATCTACTAAATAATATTATAATTATATTAATAATTGTACATCAGCCACCATACACCTATATTATTTATTTAACTAAAAATTATTAATTATTTATTTTAAAAATATTAATACTTTTTTAAATAATAAATTAGTAGTAAATATTTTTTAAATAAATAAATAATATTGTAAATTAGTTGTGATGCATTGAGCATAAATCTTTTGCAATTTTTGCTTGAATTCGTGAGGAAATCTTACTTTGGGATATTAAGAGAAAAAGAACAAAAGTGATAACTTAAAAGTATTGAAGATATATAAAGGAAAAAGAAAGAAACAAAGAAAAAGACAGTAGAGGGGATATTCTTTGTGTGGGTTTTTTAAAATAAAAAATAAATAAAAATAATGGGATAATTCTTTGATTGGGAAAGGTCTAAAGAAACGTACAAATTTGAGTGACGAAAGAGAAGATTAGTGGAAGCAGCCGACTGTTAAACTCAAGTGTTTAGTCTAATAATCACAATTTACTAAGTTTCAGCAAATGCATTATCATTTATGACCCGCAGGGGTGTGCCATAAATACATCCATTCTCTCATATTATATATATATATATATATATATATATATTCAGACATTTGGCAGATATTATTATCGAAAGAATAACAATAAAGAATTCAATTGTAGCATAGTTATGTACAACTTTCCTTCCGTCTTAGTCTCAAGTACAAACGAGGATGATGGATGTTAAGTTCCCTTACCCAGAAAAGAAAAAGGTGAATTATATTTTATATAAAATAGGTGTGTGCATATATTTATATGATATGAACTTAAAGGCTGCTTGGTGCTATTGAAAAAAGTAAAAATGGGTATAGATACGAATTTCATTGCACCCAGGATCGTTGATTCTCCAAAAATGAGGTTTCATTACATTTCATTTTTTATATTAAGCAATTATTTTTCGTATCATTTCATTCATTCCTTCCTAAAATGTCCAACCAGGCATACCATCAATGTTAAATTTTTTTATGAAATTAATTTCAATACATTATGTGTTATAAAAAATGGATACAGATTCTGAGAAAAATAATCACAACGTACTAATATTTTATGTTGAAGTTGACTCCTTAAAAAACTCAACGTTCAAATCCTTATTATTTTTATCTATAGATGTGAGTATTATATTTTTCAAATTATAAATACGTGGTAAGTGTACTATAAATATGCCTTGAGAACAATTTACAAAGTTGAATAAATGTGTTGATAAATATAAAATAAAATAATAAAACATATTGATAATTCATGTAACATAGCAAGAGTGGTGGTTTATCCCATCAGATGAGAAGCTAACCATTTATGTGAAGAAACTTTCAACGTTTCTTTCACCAAGTTTTTGTATATTTCCAATTTGATTTTCTATTGGCTGTCCTCTAATTAAAATATTAAAAAATAATAAATAAATAAATAAAAGGTAAATGGAAAGTTATGCAAAACAATAAAAGATGTCCCTTAAAAACGAAATTCGCCGTCAAGTAACATTGAATAACTGAGAGCATGAATGCATATCAAAATCTCTAATAACAAC
This sequence comes from Caryopteris x clandonensis, assembly GCA_028749325.2. Taxonomy (NCBI): domain Eukaryota; kingdom Viridiplantae; phylum Streptophyta; class Magnoliopsida; order Lamiales; family Lamiaceae; genus Caryopteris; species Caryopteris x clandonensis. Next base: position 7,854,833 of record JAPYKT020000004.1, read on the forward strand.
TGATAAACAATACTACGAATATTTTCTTAAAAAACTATATATATTTTTAAAAGGAAAAGAAAAGATGTAATATAAAATAGAAATTCGAGGAATAAAGGAAAAAGAAAAGGAGAAAAATAAAGAACTTGCTACAAATATGTAGTACAGAACAATAAATCCCATCAAATTCCACTGATTATAACAACTGATACAGAATACTATTACAAAAGATGAATAGTCTTCGGACAAAAAATAGAAGTGTTCTTATATGATTTGTTTGATTAGGAAAATGCTAAACTCTACTCCGACAATAAATTCAAGGTTTGATTTAAACATTGAACACTACGTATATTTATCGGATTCCTCTCAATTTCTGGTAAGAGGCAAAGACTGTACAAATCCTGAATAAGCTCACCGCAAACTGTGTGTTCAGTTTTAGAGTCTTGTCTCCATTCTCAATCTCTAGTACAGGTTAGCCTCAGAGTTATCCAACAACTGTCAAGAATAAAATCTGAGTTTAACAAAAATCATCTGCTGGGAAATATCCACATGCTTAGAATAATGTAAGTCAAGAAGAAAAACTTCATTTCAGTAATCTCGCAGCAGTAAATATTTTCATAGTTCAGAGATTGATGAGGATAGATTGCAAAATATTACAAAGGAGGCAAGTAGACGGAGATGCATGGATAATTTGCCTTAACCAGAAATTTCAGCATATGGAATAAGCAAATAAAGAAAAGATCTACAATGAAATAAAAGATCATTCTAGCATTTTCAGGGACATTTTAGTAATTGACTGTGTCTGTTAAAAAAACCTTAAGAACTTCAGCTATTACTATTTTTACAGGACTGGATTGAGCTTTGGAGAACATGTCTCCCCTAGTATTGCTCCTCTTTCCATCTCTTCATAACCTGTGCGTTTATGTTAGTATTTGCAGAAACGCATCTAAAAATTGACAAAAAAAGGATTTAAAACATCTGTCAACAGATTTCTTGATAAACTGATTGGTTTTAATATCTTATCCCATCACCATCACCCCACCCGATAGAGAGAGAGAGAGAGAGAGGAAGAGAGGATATAAAACCCACACAATTTTAATACAGCTCATGGATCTTTGACACCACTTGTAAGGCTATAACTTCAAAGATACAAGGTTAGTCTAGACAATGATTTTAAAATATATGAAGTATCACCTGCTACAGTGGTATACTAATGTGATTGAGGTCAAAAGTATAAATGCATATTCTGTGTGCCAGATAAGACCTTCCTTATGATACATTTGATGAGAATCAGATGGCCTCTAGATGCAGATTTCTTCGTACTATTGAATAACACATATCACTGCATAATATATACACTATGGTCAACTGGTCTTTCAATACATTTAGTTAGTTACTCTGTGTCTAGTCTTTCCGACCTTCAGATATTTTAATTTTTTACATGAATTTGGTTCGAACAAGTACCTTAACAGAAAATCAACTTTGCAAAAAACAAAATGACAATAGTGAGTGTGCATCTGAGATCAATGAATTGAAGAGTGTAACACAGAATCTCGTAGAATAGAAGTATGAGTGTAAGACAAAGACCATGTTGAGTAATGAAGTGTTAAATAATCTCACCATATTCACACTTTTCCGATTCACTCACTCTCTGCAAGCAAGATGAAGAGTTCCTCATCAGTTATTGCTCCCATCTCCATAGCCCTCTCTAAAGCAGTCAAGCCCCCAGTATCCTTTATAGATGCCCGTGCACCTCTGAAAGATAAGTAGCATCATTAAGAGAAGAAAACAAGCAACCAACGAAGTAAGAAACTTAGAATGGGATAAAAAAGATTGTAAGACCAACAGTACTCAGCCAATATTCATTAATTTGACTATTCATTAACCTGTTTTTTGTTTCCACTAACCCAAGGGTTACAGTGTAAAATCTACCCAGCAAAATAATTCAAGTTATACCAAACAATGACTTCTGTATTAGACATGTACACTATTGAGCCTTATGTGAGCATGTAGTTACCTGTCATTGTCAATACTAAATAAGTAGAAACTATGAGATTGAACTTGCAGGTATACCAATTTATACTGATAATTAAACAAGGTAACAGGGCAGATTTCGGAATGTTTTCTAAACATTCTTTAGAGTAGGATGTGATTTACCTTCTTAGCAAAAACTTTGCCATCTCATTGTTCCCTTTCAAGATGCAATGTTGCAGAGGAGTTCTGCCATGAAGGTCAATCCTATTTATATCAGCACCTAACTGCAACAACAGCTCCAGCATAACCAAATTCCCACTGCAGCACGCCAAATGCAATAAAGAACAGCCCTGGAGACAGTTTCCTGGATCAGTGGAAGACTCGATCCTGTCAGATGTAGCTGGTAACTGTTTCATTTCAGAATCATGCAAGCTCTGTTGTGATGCAATTTCACCACAGTACGAATCACATGCAATCATGTCTTCATAGGTTGAGTTGACTATATTAACATCTAATGTTATAGCCATACGATACACTTCCCGCAGATTGTTGCCTCTAACTGCCTCCCAGATGGTGGAAGCAGACAAATCCCCAGGCGCTGTGGCTTCTTTATTTACAAGCAATTTTCGAACATACTGCATTTAAGTAAAAAGTATGTTCAAAATTCCAAACTTACAAGTTGAAAGCAATGTAAGAGAAAGAAAAGAAAATATGAGAAGGATTATGTAAAACCAATGAAAGCCTTTTCAACAAGATTATTGAAACCCACTAAAAGCTTTTCCAATCCTTCCTTTTGTCCAATTAATCATCTTGACAATTTCATATCAAACAAATATAATTTCCAGATGGAATCAACAATTAACCCAAATGTCAGAAAGTTTCGAGGCCCATAAACTCAAACCAAAACAGATTCAAAATGAGTCCAGCTTCAAGTTTACCACATTTAAATAAGGGAAGCATAGGAAAATACATTTTTTTCACTAGTTTCCTAGACTTATTTTGCTAGTCTGCAAAAAATCTGCATCATACTTAGAGATGTGGTGTTCAGTCAAACATAATATGAGCTGAACTTTTTCCAAAATGTACCTTAGCTTGAATGTACATCTCCTTTTGATGAAATGCATCCTCGGGACCTGGTTTTGTGACTGATGGGCCTTCAGACTCTGTTTTTCTATATTTAATGATTCGTTAAATAACTCAGTTCCTTCGTATAACCAGAAGCAGCAAGAGAACAAAAAATACACCAAAGAGCAATGAGCAATCACGTGAGATAATTGACCAGTGACTTGTAGTATCAACTCTGTAACCCCTAATTTGTGGCTATTCTACATACATTGAACTGAATATCAGGAAGGGATCACTTCAAGAAATTACAAGACGTGACAGATAACAATTTGGACTCCAGGGACCCTTTTTTTTCCCAGTTATTATGATATCTATATGATTGGGTCTACCTCAACATCTTTTTTCAAATATCAACTATTGTTTTCATCAATAGGAGCTAATTACATAGCAAAGTGCATGGACAAATAAATTCAGATGCAACAAGGGAACTTACTTCCCAGGGCGGACCTATTTAGCACGTAAAGAGTTAAGCCTCAAGAAGATTCAAATTTAAGCTCATTAATAAAAGCAGCAAGCAAAAATTAACGTGCAGTGAGTGTTTCATAAGATGTAATGTACAGCACGTGAAGATACTGTTTAATAAGTAGGAAATTAGTTGAAGTTGCTCCCCTCAGGGCTTGTAAGTACTATGATTTTATTTTATTTTTTGAAAAATTCTATTGAGTTTCTCAAAATTGAGGCAATCAGGTTATCATGCATTTTGGAATTATATTTTTAGAGTCTTGGAGGCTGTCTCTTCCATTAGCAAATATTGGTTTATGTTCGCAAAATCCTGGTTCTGTCTTGCACTTGCAGATGCACTTCATGGAGAATTTGTATAAGGACTTTGCTGCTGTGGTACGTAATGTATTGACATGAATCATTAACAATGGATTAAGTTGAGTTGAAAAAACAATTGTAGATGGCTAGAGGCTTAGTAGATTACCAAGCAGGACAAGTAGGTATAGTCTCCATGCACAAGAAACTGATTGGTATTATCTTGTAAGGTAATTCATTAACTAACACAGCTCATACATACTCATGGCATCTACATTATCAAAATAATTATGTGGTTATGAACCAATTAAATAACTAGCCCAGTGATATAGGTTCTACAAGTAGAAATAGTAGAACTTGGCAGGCTACTAGGACATTCGGAAGGTTCATCTTCAACCAAAATAATCGCTAATTCACAAAACATCTAATGTTTACAGCTGAAATTAGAAAATACATAAGTTTCAAGTAGAAAATGATTTATTAAAAACACACACACAGAGGCACCCCACCACCAACACTTACCCACCAGTCCCACCCCAACCCTTTTCTTTTTCTTTGCAGTAGAGGTTAAAGAAACTTACAAGTCTCTGTGAAGTGGAAGCAACTCCTCCCAGACAGAGTTACAATAAGAATTACCCAGAGCTCGAAACAACTCCAATACAGTAGGTTCCCAAACCTTCACATCATAGGTGACTGACCTGACCTGTAAATGGAAGGGAAAAAAATGTAACTATTCCTGTGGTTACAAGAAGTTGCAACAAAAAAAAATGGAGTTCAAGTACATATTTTGGGTTTGAAACCCAGACAAATTTCATTATCCAGATCACATAAATATCTCTGGAAGTACCATTCCATTATAATACACTGATGTTAAACCACATTAAAATACATTTTTCATGGAACAAAAATTCTTCAGAACTGAGAAATAATAACTTTGTAAAATCAGATGCATTTATTCATTCAAATTATTTTATTGTCGATTCAAAAGGAAGAGAAAAATAGCAGTAAGCGCAAGAATGACCAAAATCAAATATTTAGAAATTACAGTGGGCAACAACAGCAGCAGCAACACCACCACCAAGAACAACAACAATTATGATTTATGATGATGACAATGCCAATGATAGAAAAACACAGGTAACAAAATAAGAATGCAGTATTCCAACAATTAAGAAACTATTAGCAATCAACATGGTTTAGGACTTTAAAGAAATAATTATCCGATATCACAATATTTGATCAGGCATACATTATTTTAATGGCAACAGCAGGTGAAACACACAATATGATCCCCAGTTACGTGCAATGCAGCAAATTCATTTATTAATTACTTACTTCTTGTTTTCCCCTTTTACTCATGGAAGACTGCATCAGATGTACAAACATCAGCAAACATGCAACAAATCTCTCTCCAAAGTAAGTTGGCAAAAAAGAACTCTTCTGTCATGCCGAAGAGCGAACAACCACGCCAAACATCGTCTTTTGATATCAAGTGTCTCTATCTATCAGATGACACGTGTATAAGGTAGGCACAAATTTAAAGCAGTCCCAATGTGGAACAGGTAGGTTGCGTTGTTTAAGCTGTTTTGGGGGGGAAATCCTTATACATGGAGATAGCAATTGCAGAGTTACTCACATTGGGACCCTTGTTATTTATGGATAACACCACACTCTTTCCTTATGGTTTTATTTATAGAACATGGCAAAAGAACATCCAACCTTCAACTCAAAGCTGCAATGAAAATTAACCAGAATGTGTAGACCAAAATGTTTTTTTACACCCATTTAACTTCTAGGATTCCCTCATTTTCATTCGTTGCAAGGGAGAGTGATTGACAGCAGGCAGCTATTATTCTCCAAAGCTGCCATGCTCGGCAGGCACAATTATCATTTGGTTGCTCAGAAACAGCATATATGACAGCGGCTAAAGCATCGCCAGGTGGATGGGTTTATCAGAGAATTTCTCCAAGATATTTGGAAGGACTAGGCAAAAAAGGCATGGAGATAATTGTAATTAAGTTGCTTGATCAACATTGTCAGCTACAACTAAATCATGCCAACTGTTAACACTCTAGACATGGATCTAAAGGATATTGTGACAGATGATACACTGCATTCGTGGAATAAGAAACTGACAAGGTGAAGGAAGCAAATACCTGCTTCTTTGAGTAATTCAAGACTAGGAAGGATAAGCTAGTTCATGAAAACCAGTTTCTAAGCTACATTGCTGGTTTTGTCAATCTTGTCTAGGCTAATTTAAACTGCCATAATGGTAACTATGTGGAGAGGCACTTGTTTTTGTACAGCCTAAATGTATGTCCCTGAATTTGACATATTTTGTTTCTGAATATAAGAACTTCAGAATGGTCAAAATAAAATGCAACACTCACCCTTTTTTACCTACCCTAAACATAATAGAAAATGTAGCTGCAATGATGTATCTCAATGTCCCTTCAAAGAGTTAAATTGTGCATTTTTTCGTGAGGTGAATAACAGATGTGGTGGTAGAGCATGGCGAATGGGATGTTCCAAATCCTATTTTTCTCTGTACCACCTGAATGTTCCCTTGGAAGGATGATGCAAAGTTCAACTGGAAGAGGACTTAATACTCTGTTAGGATCTTGGATTTTGACGAGGAAAAGAGTAAGGAAAAAGAAGTATAAAAAAAGTATAGCACAAAGTACCATCTGTTATTTCATGAGAAAAAGTACTATCTGTTATTCTATAAAATATCAACATGAACACGAGGCATAAGGCAGCCGTCCAATTAGATTTAACAATTATATTCCTATTATACAGCTATAAAAGTGTGAACAGTGCAGGTAATTTGGATAGATAGTAACTCAAGTTTGGTTCGATATATTTACTTCACTAAATTTAGTTCATTTTGATTATCCATGCTAAACTTGAAGTTAGAAACCAAATATGAGGATTACCAGGACATTTACAAATTAAGTTCTTAAAGTTTTATAGCCCCCTATCAATAACTATATAAAAGCAGGACAGATGGACTAATTTACGGAAATGTCATTTTCCCCCCAAATTCAACGTTCTATTTTTACACTGTGATAATCAATCAGATTTTTTTCTTTTAATTTGTTTTTTTACTCTAATCTTTAAAGGCTTATAACTTTTTCATCTCAACTCCGTTTTTTGTGACAAATATATCAAATTAATTGTTTTTTCATGATCTACAATTTGATATCCATATTGCATATATAATAATAAAATATTAATTTTTAAATATAAAATACTATTTCCATACATTAATTGTGGTATATTTTAATATTTAATGTATTTTTATATTGTTGGATATTTTTATTTTAAACAATTTTTATCAAAATATATTTTATATAATTATGTATTTTATTTTAAAAATTATATTACTATTTTTAGAATAACTTATTGTATTATTATATTATAAATCGTGCATCGCACGGGAGAAATACTAGTTTTTGTAACAGAAAAAGAATTTCTGTACTTTTTTCTCACTAAAATCTAAAAACCTAATTCATATACTATAGCAGTGTTTAAATTGGTATTTATGCAACATATTTAGACTCTATAACTTCATAAGTGACATAATCCAATTAATTTGGTTAATAGTATTTCAGATATGGTTCAAAGTCACTACAAAGCATGCGCAGGTTAGTTTACTAGCACACTTGGGAATCCTCGTAAATCTAAAATTGAGAGAGGAAACTTTACACGAAGGCATCAGGGGGGCTTATAAGAATAAGTTTTAATATATATATATATATATATATCACTCCTGGTCACTGGGACAGATCACTAATCATGCTAATATGTCATAGAGATCGCCCTGGGTTATTTATTTGCCAAAGATGTGGAAAACAGCATACAAACAACTTATGATAAACAGAAGAAGGGAAGGAGTGGAACATGAGGGGTTAGGGACATAGCTTTACAGGAAAAAAGTACAATAGCATATAGAATATTAAAGGTCAAAATTAAAAGAAGAAAGAGAGAAAAACGATAAGAAATAATTTTTAGCTCAATTATGTCAACAACAAAAGTATACCTTAGATATGTGGACTCCAAGATTACGATGGATGCCGGAGCACTCAATGCACATTAATATGCCAAGATTAAGAGATGCCCAGTCAGGGTCAGAAGCACAGCATTCAGCACATTCGTCATTCCCAGGAACTTCTCTCAGAATCCTCGAAACAGAATCAGAGCGGTTGACTCTCAATTCGTCTGGATTATTTCCAGTTTTATCAAGCGGTTGACTAAAAGATGCCCCAGATGGATCATTGTCATTTTTCCTCAAATCCAACTGACAAACATAAAAATGCACTTTTGGTAAGCACTGGATTTTTGTCAGGTGATATTTCAGATAATTAGTTTAAGCCTTCAAGGAGCCAAGAAAAGTATTGAGCTTACCTGCTGTAGCTGAGAATTCAAGAGGGATGCAATAACTCCTGTGATTTTGTTCATCCAGTCCATCCTATCAGCTTCAGTTTCAGCCTATCCAAACCAACACAGAAAGATAGATATAACTGGGATCCTATCCATTGTAATGCCAGTCCACCAATAATCATAAGTTTGGCGAACCGGAAAGATCAGTGAATCATGAAGAAACTAGTTCCGAAATTCTTGATAGAAGAGAACTCCTATTTAACATGACTAGTTCCTACAAAATGAGCATTCTTCTTTGTATTTGTTCAATGACAACCTTGTCTAAATATTTAAGCTTCTAGAGAGGAGTATCACTTAATAATTTAATTTATCTTTTAAAAGCCTCCTCGTGCACAGGTGAATTATTTTGGCTGAAGCCTTGCACAAGGAATTTTTTAATAAACAGTTGGCTGTGAGAATGTGATTCCGGACCTTTTTGATGCATGTCCCTGAGTGACCACCTCATCTAAAAGCTTACCCTATTTGAAAGTAGTTTCGTTTATTATTATAATATCTTCAACAATATTGAAAGTCCCTAGCTAAAAAATACAGACTAGAAATCGGCAGCAAATTGCACTTAATTGCTCACAGTTTTACAAGATGGAAGCAGTAGAAAACTAGAAGATTCTCATATTATGAACAACTATAAGCAAACCAGCTACCTGTAAGGTATACGTTTTTATTGGTGAAATAATTCTGAAGCAAAGTCGCAGATCAGTATCCTCAGCATCAATCTTAATCGTTGAAGTTCGCAAATCCACTGTGCTACAGCCTAAACTTTCTTCTCCAAGTGATGATCCTCGACTGTGCTTTGACCGGAATCGAGCAAATACACGATGATTATGCTCCGACGATTGGGCAGGATGAAATGAAGGGGAACCCTGGTGGACGGATGAAATTAGACACAATTCTCGCTGAAGATACTGAAGCGAACTGAATGTTCTCTATTAAGTTTGTAGAAGTTGTGAACAAGAATTAATAATACTGATAGCTATTGGCCATAGATGGGAAAAAGAGATGTCATACAAAACAAAAAAAGAAACATAGAAACAATACTATCTTCAATAAGACAAAGTGGAATGATAATGATATTCAAGTTCAGTTTCATAGGGGTAATTCAGTGAATTGATAATTTTTTTACTATGAATACAAACTATTACTAGCAGAGATTATACTCCATTAGGGGAAGATTCTAAGACAAGGTTAAACTGCTAAATGGTGATATTTCTGCAATAAATAGAGTGTTCTATGGACATTGCTCATAGTTGTGGTAAGATCATCTAAAATAGGAATGTCCAAATGAGCGCCACTTGAAAGGATGAAATGACTCGTCTGCAAAATGATTTGCGATAGTTATACATGGATTCAGATTCATTATGTAGTTATTACATGATGAAATAAGGTCCACAAATTACACGTTAGTAATATCAGAAAAGATCAAAGCAGAACTGCAGTATACTTCAAGCAGATGGAAAGTGGTAAGTTAGATGTTGAATGGCAATTAAACTCACAAAGAAGCATACATATAGAATAGAATCAGCAAAGGCCCACTAAAAAGTAGAATGCAAGGCAAAAGAAAAATTGAAGCATAAGAAAATGCAAGTACCGATTTAACAGAGAATTTTATAGCATACCCCTCGTTTGACACCTTTGTTTCTATAATAATATAAAGTCCCCTGACTGTCAAGTACAAAGAATCTCCTCTTCCAATCTGCTCTGAGGCTTGAAGATCTTTTTAAAAGATACCCCTGCTTGATAGTTTGGACCTGAACAAATAAATGATGTTCCATAAAGTATTGAATGTTATAAAACCAGGAAAATTTAACACCACATGTTAAGAAGCATTAAATTTTAACAAAGCAAAATCCTAAACCAAATTCTCCCTCCTCATCTCGCTACAGTCCTTTTCTCTTCTCAGTTTATTGGCTCCTTAGACTATATAACCTGAACTAAAAAAAACTGCTACCAACTCAATCCAGATAGTCACAAGATACAATGTCCACAAACCACAGTCTCCTCTTTCGCATGTGACACTTCTTATCCATTACCTCAACAAGCAGGATCAAATATAACCTAGTTCACATCAATGTAAACATTACACAAACTATGGAAACATCATGTTCCTCTTGCTGACTTTCTTTTTCATTGAGTTCTATCTGCTGTAAGGTTAGCTTCAATGCAGCTAAGAAACTCTATGCCCATACTGCTGGAGGGTGCCAGTGATGCTTGGAAATGAATGATGGCAGCAACTATGCAGTCTATGTTGTAAGAGCTAAGGGAACCCTTTCATTGTTGAACATCACTCATAAATGCATTATTTCATGACTAGAAAGAACACGTGGCAAGAAAAACAAACCAAAAAAACAAATACAGAAACAGAAAAATTAAAAAAATTAAACAAAAAAAAAAAAAAAAAACTACAACCAACTCACCTCACCTTTAGAAGTAGCCAGTATGATTGCCTCCATGCTTCGATAGGCATTCATGCCAAATCCATTCATGCCAATAGAATTTGAAGAAGTAGCCAATTTATCTGATGCCTGCGATTGCTTCAGCTCTGCTTGTGTCCGAAACTCCTGGATCCTTTTCGCAAGTTTATCTTGTTCAATTTTTGCCTGTTCCTTTGATTGTTGCGCATATGTCAACACCTGAACTTACAGAGAAGACAAATTAGAAAATTGATCTTGGTAGCAATGAAACCAACCTAGTCTGCAGTCAGACTTCACGAAACCACCATATGCCATTGCATGCACAATTGTTTTGTATGTGCATGTGCGCACATGCGTCGCGAATATGTGCAAAGAGTGATTCAGAAAGCTCCAACAGCAGAATAAAATAATACGGGACCCCGCTTATGTTAGTTGTCACAGAAAAGGGGAAAGTTGAATGCTAAAAATTGTACCTGTTAGATCAAACTAATCATGGTGATAATCAGCACAAATATATGATTTTTCTTTAAAAAGGATGTGGGAAACTGCACATTAATGGAGATGAAACCAATGTTTTCTAGCACTTGGAAAACTCCTAAATGCTCTCACAAAGTCGTCTCACAAGACCCTGTCATGCTTGGCAAAGTTGCAATGGTACTCTTGGGGAAACAATGTTTTCCCCAGCAAATACACTTCAAGGGTGATTAATTTGGCCTTGAGATTTTGATTGGATGCTAACGACGAGTATCGGAGCTAAGCTCTGGATTCTCAGGAACAACTGCATTGGTTCAAGCAATCTCAGTAGCTCACAGGTTTCTTTACACATATTTCTGAGCATAGTATCATCTTTAGCACAAAAGCTTGCATGTACATATTTTCCAATAACACTTCCCATTTAAGCTCTATTTTTCATGCGTAAAGACTATCTAAGCTGTTTCCGGCTCTTTCTAGAAATCTGGTAGTTCATTTGGCTCAATCCCTGTTCTTCTTGGCTTAAATCAGATGAAGGCACATGCCAGGAAATTAATGATAAGGGTACAAGCCAGGAAACTAATCGTACTAGATTGCTTCAAACTAGGCATCAGGTCCTCGGGCGACTTGTTATTGTATCATTGTTTAACAAATAACACTTTCAAACATTTAATTAATTAAAATGTGACTATTTTGTTGACTTCTACAGTCAGTTCAGAAGGAACGGTTCTGCAGAATCCCTCTTCCAGATTTAAATCAATCCCTAGTATCATCAAAATAAGAATTACACGAGTTAGGGATAACTAATGTACCTGGTGAATAAAAGGCTCCATTTGGTTTAATAGATTGTACCCCTAGAAAAATATATTGGTAAATGGATCAGTTAGAATATATCAAAAGGATCCACAAGCAATAATGGGAATCAGTAGACACAAAAAGTACCAATTTGAAATATCGCAGATGTGCATCCATAATTGCACTAAAAGATTCTAAGAACTCGAACTTCTTTTTGGCTTCAATGTTCGTGAGAGCATTTACCTGAAATTCTTAAAATCAAAGGAAGGTAGTTAAAGTACAATGATGAGAAAATTACATAACATCTGTGCAATGAGGATCATTTTGGCATTATGGTACCAAATTAAAGCGACTTCTCTCAAATGCTGACTTTGAATTTTGTAGATCCTGTCACATAATTAGCAGACAAGCCATCTTTTAGAAAACGAAAAAGGAAAAGGGAGTCACAGATGATCAAGAAAAACTATTCAAGTGCAATAGCACCAAGAAATTTGATAATTCAAACAAAGAAAATACAAGGTTGAACATTTATTGCCTCATTCAAGTAATAGGACAAGAAGAAACAGAACATGCTGCCATAAAATGCATAGTTTAAATTTGCCCAACAAAAGATGAAAAAGGTTCAGGTTAAGCAGGACATCATGCAAAGAATCTGGGAGCAACAAATATTCAAAATAAAAGATTAAGAACAGTCCATTTAATCACATAAATGTGTCTTTAAGAGGGCTTTTGTTTCTCTCAGATGACAATACATATTAATTCACATATGCAATAACATTACCCCTATCAAGGTCAAATGCTCCTAGTTCCTTCTCATGATGCCCACAGTTAGCACTCTTTCTAGAAGTATGATTGCGAAAAGAAAGTAAGGTGACCCCACTCATACATGACCACTACTTAGAAGGTAAAAGAGTCAAGATACCAGAAGCTTTGACTTCTCCAACACTCATTTAAGATCTTTGTTCAATGCAAAAATGGATCTTTCAAATGGAAAAAGATCTTTGAGAAGAAGAAATAAGCCTGTTGAAAGAGTATACCTAACAAGATGCATGAATTCTGGTTACATTCAAGAAAATGATTATCACAAAACCATAAAGGCCAGAAGAAATATAAGCAAATAGATTAGCATCCCAATATAGATATTGTCATGACATGTTTTTAAGACCTGCTAACTTCACTTTGCAAAACCATGCAATAAATAATGACAAGTACCGGAATCGCTATCTAAAAGGAATATTTAATGTAATAAATCATATTGTATCACATTTTTCTTTTCAAAAGTAGCTGAAAATTACCTATAATCAATTCAGCCCAACCATGTCCTTGAAGTGGTGGTTATAAACCTAAAATATGTATTTTTATTTCACTATGCAAAGAGCTAATCCCTTTTTCCCAACTACTTTTTGAAGAATTGTGATCATGGCTTCATGCTCTTAATTTCGAAATCTTAATAAAGTGCCGGGCATCAAAGTACCATCCAGAGAATTCATCAAAATTTATCCATAACCTATAGAAATAAAGATGACCGTAAAGAACAGATAAAACATGAAGCACTGGAGCTCCAGGTGGGAGATGAATTCGAAAGCCCCAACATTTGGTATTTAAATGTTATCGAGATCAGGCTAAATAATGGTGGTAAATCAGCAGGAACATTCAAAAGTCACAGCCATAAAAGTTCAACCGATAAATAGTTACTTCATGAAAACAAATATGATATGAGTATGAAGCAATTGAGAATTATACTTCTTCTAATTCAGCAACAACGTCATCCCGTGTCGTCTTCTTTAAGGAAGCAAACTTTTCACGTGCCTGACAGAAATCCATATGTAAGAAGGCTTAAGGAGTAATTGAATAACAATTCAAATTGTATCCTTAAAGTTCATAAATATTTAGCCATGGATTATGAGCCAATTAGACAGTGAGTATGCATCTGACAATGCAAACTCCACCAAAAGAAATGGCTATGATAATTGTAGAAAGTTGGACAGAATGTTACAATTTGCCTTTTCATTGTTGTGGCTATAATTTCTTTGAAAAAAAATTAAGTAAATTGTAAAAAAAATTCTGTAACTTGAAGTTACAGTTGTATCACTAACTGAACTACATACTACTCAAATAGTATCAAGATCCGCGCACACTGACCCGACCTGATGCTCAGATCGACATAAGATGTGAAGGAAGTTGTCGACCTCATGAAGTAATGTGAACTCCAATGTTGTTGAGATAATGGCATATATATCCAATCTCAATGTAAGAGGATCCTTTCATAAAATAGAGAGCTTGAACAATACTTTCCTGAGCATCCTAATATTCACATAGGTATAGAAACATCCCAAGAAGCAATCTTCCATGATGAGTATCTTTAAAAGAAATAATCTTATATAGTTTGTTACTTAAGGTTGAGTCTTTTCACAATTAACAGGGCAACTGATGAGACTGATTCACTAGCTTCTGATAGATAGCATGTTGGTAATACTATGTTGCTCATAAAAGGGTGTTGCAGGGTGAGAAAGACATAGGAGCCTTTGATGTAATGAGAATCTTGGATATGGACTCAAAAGGTCCCTGCCTGTCATTAGAAAATTTGACCCTTGTTTCAAGCCTATTTTTTAAAAATAGAGTTGATTTCTGAGTTAATTTAGATAGATGTTAAGTTGGTACCCTGTTTCCCTTGTGGGTTAAAGCTGGAGTCAGTTGTAATATTTCCAATGAAATTTAGTACAGTGATATTCAAAGTAACAAGTCTCCATGCTACGGCCCATAAGGGCACCTGATTTCTTAAACATGACACAGAATACAGATGTTTTTATGATCTTAAGTACCTGGTCATATGCATATATTGCCTTGTCAAATCGGCGACGAGAATCCTGCAGGAGGTAAATGATAAACATCATACAACAAGATATAACACAATGTCTTTCTCCAAATTTGAGCCACAAATATAAGCTATAACCATCTCGTTGTTTTAAGAGTACAATACAGAGAGAGAAGAGTGAGAGGCTAAATAATTAACAAATTAAAATCCGCTAAAACAGCTGAGCTTCCTTCTGAGTCTCAAAAACCATCACCCAGGCATTTTATCAAAGTATCATATAGCATTTGAGATTCACAGGGCATTCAACTTGTCCCCTGATAACTACTAGAGTTAATTTAATAAAACTCGTCAGAGCCTCTAACAGTTCAATTGAATTTTCAACAGGTCAAATATGTCCAGTTCAAGTAATGATTTTGTATAAATAACCATCTATTGTGATTTAATTACAGTAACAAGAAAAGATATTAGAGTTCAAATTTACTGATTTCGTGTTTCAACATATTCCATCATATTCTGGACACATATATAACCGGATAACTTCAGAAAAAATCAACAGAACAAATATAGGTTTTTTTATGGTTACTTACTATTAAGGAGAAAGAAAGATTCCTTGAAAATGAAAGAGAACCAAAAGCTTCAGCAATTGATAGGCAAAGGAAAGCTAAGGAAACTAAGCACATCCAGTAAACAACTAAGAGACCTTTTGATGGATACAACCAAAAATGATAATCCAAGTTTTGAATCTCACTCTTATCTGAGCTTGGTGATCTTAGTAAATTACAATGGCTATGCAAAGGGGGGCCTACCTTTGCCTCTTGCAAATCTACAGACAAGAACTGAGATAAGCGGTCCACAAGAACATGTTCAACCTGCAGTACAAGATATTTGTCAAATTTCAGGGAGGTCCATTGCAAAAAATATCAGGTTATAAGAGGAAACCTAAGCTCAAGTAAAACTGAAAAGGTAAGATAGCAAGTTGGCTGCATGAAACCTTTAAAACCATGATACTTAAATTAGGCTTCAGTTGTGAGAAGTAAGAAATATGTGAAGCTTAAATTTTGATGTAATTAAGTGAAACTTTACAATTTATCAAACCAGCATCTACACTCAATATTCTACAATAATACCTTTATTAAGTTAACAGTTAAAGCAAGCAAACAATTTCTTCCAATTAAGCACATGTAATACTAAAGTAGAAATTTCAATCTTCGGGGATAAAGACATGATTACAACTAAGGATAGTGATGCTCTATTTTATCAAATATGAAATGGTTAGGGGAGTTCTTCGTTCTCTATTTTCCTCCCAAAACACAACCAAATGAATTCATGTTTTTAACGCATTTTCCTACTAATACATCAAACCAAAAACTTGTCCTCCCAAAATTTTCCCCCCAACCAAATCACAACCGGGCGCTCCCAAACTATAAAGGAAGAGGCACCAGATATTTAAATTCATGAACAATCTTTCACCATCAAAAGAAACAAACTCACTTGAGAACGAAGGAATTCCTTGTACGTAGCAAGCTCGCGCAATGCATTGGTAAATTTAGATAAAACTGGACCTGTCAAGAAGCAAAAACAGGACCCCTCATACAGGTGGTCATCAATATTTCAAAACTGAACAAGACATAATACCAATTATGGCATCACCAATTTAATAAATCCTATAGATTGACATGCTCAATCTAACCAAGAAAAGTGGTGGTTGTTTGAAAACAGGGAGGTGCTAAGTAGTTAACGGTTGTTTGCTAGCGATTATCTAAGAAATGGAATTTGACCATCTCTGGAAAGTGTGATTAAGTCCAATCTGAGAGTACACATTCAACAAAAGAAATAATTGAAAAGAATCAAATACAATGTGATCAGTTCAGGAAAGAAAAGGAAAAAGAAAATAATATTTCCTTCTCTTGTTGAGAAGTGTAAATTTAGTTTAATCAGAGAGTACATTCAACAAGATAAAGAATCAAATACAATTTGATCATTTTCAACAATTGCATCAAGGAAATGTTTTGAGGAGTCTGTAAAATATTTCTTCTGCAATGCCACTTTGCATACCTCCAATGGATACACCAAGAAGATCATCAAGGCCACCACAGAATGCTTCTAATGATGCAGCAAAACTCATATCAGAATCGCATGCTTCCCCAAGCACTTCCCTGTATCATAAAAACCCAAGGGTAGTAATTGTGCCCCTTACCAATTAATCAAATATCTAATATTTGTTAAACAGTTTCTTCAATTTCATGTATGTTAACTGTTTGGCTATTCAAGTAAACCAAAAATTTAGCATGCTGTCAATATACTTCAGGTAACATGGATAAACCAGACAGATGAGCAACAAAATAAATGCAAGGATTTTTCTCTATCCTGAGTTCACCATAGTTATCTGTATGAGTGGTGTTGCTCGGAACCACTATATGGAGTCTATAATTGTCACAGAACAATAGAACTTTTTAGTAAGTATTCAACAGACAATTGTCTGGCTCAATGAAATGGATAAAGGTTTAGTACAAATAACTGTCCTAAACTAGCCACAAGGATGGTAAGCAATAAGCTGAACAACTTAAGCAGAATTGGCCAGAAGACCAACCTTCCCAGATTGGGTTCCACTAAGCTATCACAACCCAATTGCGGCCCATTCATGCTTGAGTTAGGAGGATGAAGGATTCAATTGTAACATTTCCACATGAATTACTCCGATTAAATAATACCCTGAGTCCTGAGGGAAATTATTCCTAAATTAGGAATAAGGAGTTTGAGCTTCAAAACTCAAAAGAGAAGATAACTAAAATGAATACTCTGGAAGTGATTAGCAGGTACTTTCTCAATGAAATCATTTGTGGAATAATTTAGTTTAGAAAGAAAAAAGGAACATACCTAGAAGACTTAAAGCAGGCTTTTCTTGATGGAACACAAACAATTTGTGAAATAAACTAATTCATCAAAATGAGAACCTCTGAACCACTAGGAAAAGCAGGTGTTTCTTGATGGACAATAGTAAAACAATTTAGGAACAAAGTAAACAGTTACAGTTATGTCTACCATTAACCCGAACCCACTTAATAGCATACCCATCCATCTTCTAATCTAAAAGTCGTTGCAAGAAACAACATCAAAATGAGGAGGAAAAAGGACAAACTTGGACAAGAACACTAAACAGTATGCACATGTGATTGAGATCCAAACAAAAGTTGATATACAACCCCAGCAATGGTGTGCCAAGATTTTAACTCATAACCCTTGCCAGCACATTAGACAGACAAGTACTGTTTACATATAAACAACTTCAAAAATTAGATTTTAACAATAATTTAATATAAAGGTTTAACATTTCCCAGATATACTTTAATAAGTAGACTTAGATTATCAATATTCCTCCACAGAACTTATTGTTACCCTTAATTTTCTCTGACCCGCTATTAGGATCATGTGTAGATCGAAATTCCAAACAGAGCAACACTATCTCAAGGGCTTAATCGTGCTCTACCTGGCAAAGCAAAGTGATTCAAGCAACTGCTGAAAGATCCAAAGATACTGTCTATTTAAGTGTGTTTAACAATTGTTTTCAAGATACACCAGCCCAATTAAATATTTTCAAAATACATAGTAAGCATAGCGAAATAGTACATGCATTTTGCTAATGTCGAAAATGAACTTAAAGATGAAAAAAGGGCAGCAAAAATGTCTAAGACCAAGTTAAGGAATGATAATAATAGGAATGATAATAATACATAAACCCTATTCCGGAATGATCGAAGCATGCCTCTAGAAGTCTCAAACCTAGGTGCACTAGATCAAACTTTTCCAAAGTTAATCACCCAAGTTATACTAACTGACCTAGCTTCTGAACCCAATACACACACATTCACAAATTTTCTAAATTCGTGAGTATCACCACATTATCCGCTCAATCATGCATACTGAAAAGGAGTAGCAGCTAAATTGAAATGAAAGAAATCTGAGGAACCCTTTTTGAGGAGCACAATTAACAGTGCTGCCCATGTGATTAAAAAAATGAGAACCATAAACAAATGCTTATACACGGTTCCCAGTAATGAGATGGCAAGATACAACATTCTCTCTCATTTATTGATAATAATAGCATGTGATCCAAAGACGCAAACTTCAGCTACACGAAAATGTACTCACGTGTATTTCTTACAGCCTTTGTGGAGCTTCTGGCATCGATCTCTTAACTCATCCGATGTCTGCTCCAGAGATCGCACCTAAACATTCATATCCAAACGAAATGAGGAACGAAATTTAATTTATGACAACAAAAGAACAAACACACACAGAGAAATATAAAAACATGAAGCAATATTAACGAAAAGGGGGCAGCGAATTTGCCTGCTTCTGGAACATAGGTGAATCATCGAGCCTGATAAAAGTTGCCATTTGTTCCTTCAGTTCAGATTCCCGGTGGGAGGAGATTAGATCTATCGGGGACAGAGAAGGCAGAGTCGAGCTGTCGGACATAGGAATACGACGTCGTTTCGCTCAAATATTGGTCCGATTGATGACGTAGTAGGTTTGTCGGTAAAAATATTGTTGTTTAGTTAAGGCGTGCAAAATGTTGGTTAAATTTGGAGGAAAATGAGATCAAATGTGTTGGTGACCATAGCCAATCACTATTTCCAGCCATCACTTTTTCTCAACGCACCCACACACTTAAAAATTAGAAAAATAAATTATTATTAGATTAAGTTAGGGTTCCAATATCCTCTAAATTAACTTAGGGTTCGAATATCCTCTGAATAAATTTTATTTAAAATTGGTATATTTCAATAAAATATATCTTAATTATAAGAATTGTACCCTTTTAATTAAAAAACAAAAAGAATAGGAAAAAACTTGTCATCTAAATCAATCAAACATCTTCTAAAGGTCGTATTTTTCAATCGAACATCATATTTTATAAGATAATAAATTAATCGAAATACAGTTTTGTAAATTAACACGTAAATCAATTTCACGTTAAAATATAACTTTTTTGACAAAAAAATTGCACCATAACTCGTTTACCTTTGGTTAAAAAACTTTGTAATTTTGAGAATATTACTAAAATAATGTTGGAATCTACTGTAAATATTTCAAGAAAATTTGAATTTCTTTTAAAATTATGATTTTGCCCATATAGGGCAAAAACTGAGTATTTGTTAAATTTTATAGTATTCCATCAAACATTATATTACAAATTGATTAAATTAATAAATTTATTAGTAAATGATCTAATTATAAGGTATGCATGCATGAAAAATACGCTTTTTGAACCAAATTACGTGTAAATCAATTTCACATTAAAATTTAACTTTATTGATGAAAATGCGCCATAACTCTTTCACATTTGGTAAAAAAACCTTGTGATTTTAAGAATATCGTTATAATAATGTATGAAATCTACTATTTATAACAAAAGAAAAAATAAATTTCTTTTAAAATTACGATTTTGCCCCTATATGGTAAAAATTTGAGTATTTGTTAAATTTTATAATATTTCATCAAACATTGGATTACAAATAGATTAAATTTATGAATTTATTAGTAAATGATCTAATTATAAGGAACGCATATTTCAAAAAAACATTTTCTCAACCAAATTATGCTTAAAGCATTTCACGTTAAAATTTAACTTTATTGATGAAATATGCACCATAACTTTAACCTCTTTGGTCAAAATACTTTGTAATTTATAGAGTATCACTAAAATGATGTATGGAATCTACTTTAAAAATTTCAAGAAAAATTAAGTTTTTTTAAAAATTATAATTTTGCTCCGATAGTGTAAAAACCGAGTATTTGTTCAATTTTTCATATTTCATCAAATATTTGATTACAAATTGATTGAATTAATGGATTTAATATTAAATGATCAAATTGTAAGGAATATATGCATCACAAATACTTTTTTTGAAGCACAGTTATGCGTAAATCAATTTCACGTTATAATTTAATATTTTTGAAAAAAAAAATGTACCATAACTCTTTCACCTTTGGTAAAAAAACTTTGTAATTTTGAGAATATCACTAAAAATAATGTATGGATTTTACTGTAAAAATTCCAAAAAAAAATTAAATTTCTTTTAAAATTACGAGTTTGCCCCTATAGGGTAAATAACTGAGTATTTGTTAAATTTTATAATATTTTATCAAATATTATATTACAAATTGATTAAATTAATGAATTTACTAGTAAATGATCAAATTATAAGAAATGCATGCATCAAAAATACGCTTCCAAATTACACGTAAAGCAATTTCACATCACAATTTAATTTTATTGATGAAAATGCATCATAACTCTTGCACCTTTGGTCAAAATACTTTGTAATTTTGAGAATATCACTAAAATTATGTATGGAATCTACTGTAAAAATTTCAAGAAAAATTAAATTTCTTTAAAAATAACGATTTTGCCCCTATGGATAAAAAATGAATATTTGTTAAATTTTATAATATTTCATCAAATATTAGATTACAAATTGATTAAATTATTGAATTTATTAGTAAATGATCTAAATATGAGGAATGTATGCATCAAAAATATATTTTTTGAACAACATTATGCGTAAATCAATTTCACGTTAAAATTTAACATAATTGTCGAAAAATGCACCATAACTCTTACACCATTGGTCAAAAATATTTTGTAATTATGAGAATATCACTAAAATAATGTGTAGAATCTATAGTAAAAATTTCAAGAAAAATTAAATTTCTTTAAAAATTACGATTTTACCCCTATATGGTAAAAAACTGAGTATTTGTTAAGTTTTATAATATTTCATCAAACATTATTACAAATTGATTAAATACATGGATTTATTAGTAAATGATCTAATTATAAGGAATGCATGCATGAAAAATACGTTTTTTGAACCAAATTACGCGTAAATCAATTTCACGTTAAATTTAACTTTATTGACGAAAATTGCACAAAGACTCTTACACCTGTAGTCAAAGTACTTTGTAATTTTTGAGAATATTACTGAAATATTGTATGGAATCTACTGTAAAAATTTCAAGAAAAATTAAATTTCTTTAAAATTTACGATTTTGCCCCTGTATGGTAAAAAACTGAGTATTTGTTAAAAAATTTCATATTTCATCAAACATTTGATTTATTATTGAATTTAATACTAAATGATCTAATTGTAAGGATTGTATGCATTAAAAATACTTTTTTGAATCACATTATGCATAAACAATTTCACGTTAAAATTTAACTTTTTTGACAAAAAATGCACGTAACTCTTTCACCTTTGGTAAAAAAAAAAACTTTGTATTTTTTAGAATATCATTAAAATTATGTATGGAATCTACTGTAAATATTTCAAGAAAAAATAAATTTCTTGAAAGATTAAAATTTTGCCCTTATAGGGTAAAAACAAAGTATTTGTAATTTTATATTCCATCAAACATTAGATTACAAATTAATTAAATTAATGAATTTATTAGTATATGATCTAATTATAAAGAATGTATGCATAAAAAATATTTTTTTCAAAGCACATTACGCGTAAAGCAATTTCAGGTTAAAATTTAATTTTTTTAAGAAACATGCACCATACCTCTTACATATTAGGTCAAAATACTTTGTAATTTAGAGAATATCACTAAAATAATGTGTAGAATCTACTATAAATATTTCAAGAAAATATAAATTTCTTTTAAATTTTTTATATTTTCCATATTTCATCAAACATTTTATTACAAATTGATTAAATTAATGAATTTAATATTAAATGATCTAATTATAAGAAATGCATGCATCAACAATACTTTTTGTTAAGCACATTATGCGTAAATCAATTTCACATTAAAATTTAACATTTTTGACAAAAAAATGTACCATAACTCTTTCACCTTTGGTAAAAAAAACTTTGTAGTTTTTAGAATATCAATAAAATAATGTATGAATCTACTGTAAATATTTCAAGAAAATTTATATTTCTATCAAAATTACCATTTTGCCCCTACAGGGTAAAAAACTGAGTATTTGTTAAATTTTATAATATTTCATCAAATATTAGATTACAATTGTTTAAATATAATGAATTTATTAGTAAAATTATATAATTATAAGGAGTGAATGCTTCAAAAATACATCTTTTGAACCAAATTACGCGTAAAGCAATTTCACGTGAAAATTTAACTTTATTGATGAAAATGCACCATAACTCTTATACCTTTGGTCAAAATACTTTGTAATTTAGAGAATATCACTAAAATAATGCATGGAATCTACTTAAAAATTTTCAAGAAAAAAATAAATTTCTTTAAAAAAAATGATTTTGCCCCTATAAGGTTAAAAACTGAGTATTTGTTAAATCTTATAATATTCATCAAACATTAAATTACAAATTGATTAAATTAATAAATTTATTAGTAAATGATCCAACTATAAGAAATGTATACATCAAAAATATGTTTTTTAACAACATTATGCGTAAAGCAATTTCACTTTAAAATTTAACTTTATTGACGAAAAATGCACCATAACTCTTACACTTTTAGTCAAATTACTTTATAATTTTGAGAATATCACTAAAATAATGTATGGAATCTACATTAAAAATTTCAAGAACAATTAAATTTCTTTTAAAATTATGATTTTGCCCCTAAAGGGTAACAAACTGAGTATTTGTTAAATTTTATAATATTTAATCAAATATTAGATTACAAATTGATTAAATTATTGGATTTATTTGTAAATGATCTAATTATAAAGAATGCATGCATAAAAAAATACGCTTTCTGAACCAAATTACGCGTAAAGCAATTTCACGTTAAAATTTAACTTTATTGACGAAAAATGAAGCATAACTCTTACACATCTGGTCAAAATACTTTGTAATTTTGAGGATATAACTAAAATAATGTATGATATCTATTGTAAAAATTTCAAGAAAAATTAAATTTCTTTAAAAATTACGATTTTGCCCTTACTGGTGAAAAAACTGAGTATTTATTAAATATTTTCATATTTCATCAAACATTGGATTAAAAATTGATTAAATTATTGAATTTAATATTAAATTATATAATTGTAAGGAATGTATGCCTGAAAAATACTTTTTTTTTTAAACACATTACGCGTAAACCAATTTCACGTTAAAGTTTAAATTTTTAAACAAAAAATGCACCATAACTCTTTCACCTTTGGTAAAAAACTTTGTAATTTTGAAAATATCACTAAAATAATGTATAGACTCTACTGTAAATTTTTTCAAGAAAAATTAAATTTCTTTTAATTTTATGATTTTGTCCTTATAGGGTAAAAAAAAGTTATTTGTTAAATTTTATAATATTTCATCAAACATTAGATTACAAATTGATTAAATTAATGAATTTATTAGTAAATGATCTAATTATAAGGAATGTATGCATCAAAAATACTTTTTTCAAAGTACATTACACGTAAAGCAATTTCACATTAAAATTTAACTTTATGTATGAAACATGCACCATACCTCTTACACATTTGGTTAAAATACTTTGTAATTTAAAGAATATCACTAAAATAATGTACGGAATCTACTTCAAATATTTCAAAAAAAATTAAATTCTATGCCTAGTTTTGTTCCCCGTATTTTACTAGGATTTGTCACTATTTTAAAAAAATTAATTAAAAATTAAATTTCAAAAAATAAATCTATACTAATTTATTTAATAATATGAAAAATTAAAATTTATTGAAATTTCAGGAAATAAACTTAAAAAAAAAATACTTTCTATACTTTGTTTTGTTTTCCCTATTTTACTTGGACTTATATCACTATTTTTAAAACATTATTTAAAAATAAAATTTCAAAATATGAATACAAATATATTGAAATTTCAGGAAATTAAGCTTTAAACAAATTAATGTCTATACTCAATTTTGTTTCTCGTATTTTACAATGACTTATATCACTATTTTTCAAAAATTAATAAAAAATAAATTTATAATAAAGTTATTTATTTTTATTTTATAATATGGAAAAGTCAAATTTAATGAAATTTCAAGAAATAGAGTTTGCAAAAAAATACTTTCTATACTCAATTTTGTTTCTCGTATTTTACTAGGACCTATATCACTATTATTTAAATTTTAATTAAAAATAAATTTTAAAAAATTAAATCTATAATAAAATTATATATTTTTATTTTATAATATGTATAAAACAAATTTATTGAAATTTCAAGAAATAAAGTTTTAAAAAATTACTTTCTAGACTTAGTTTTGTTTCCAGTATTTTAGTTGGACTTATATCAATATTTTGTAAAAATTACTAAAAAATAATATTTCAAAAAATAAATCAATAATAAAATTACTTATTTTTGTTTCATAATTTGTAAAATAAAAATTTATTGAAATTTCATGAAATAAAGTTTTAAAAATATTACTGTCTATACTCATTTTTCT
This sequence comes from Caryopteris x clandonensis, assembly GCA_028749325.2. Taxonomy (NCBI): domain Eukaryota; kingdom Viridiplantae; phylum Streptophyta; class Magnoliopsida; order Lamiales; family Lamiaceae; genus Caryopteris; species Caryopteris x clandonensis. The sequence goes on from JAPYKT020000004.1 coordinate 7,880,007, forward strand.
TTCCTGTATTTTACTACGACTTATATCACCATTTAAAAAAAATTATTAAAAAAAAATTTCAAAAACTAAATCTAAAATAAAATTATACATTTATAGTTTATAATTTGTAAATTTAAATTTATTGAAATTTCAAGAAATAAAGTTTAATAAATAAATTACTTTCTATACTCAGTTTTGTTTTTCGTATTTTACTAGGACATATATTACTATTTTTAAAAAATTAATTTGAAATAAAATTTCAATAAAATAAATCTATAATACAATTATTTATTTTATAATATGTTAAATTATAATTTATTGAAATTTCAAAAATAAAGTTTTAAAAATATAACTTTCTAAAGTCGATTTTATATCCTGTATTTTCCTAGGACTTATATAACTATTTTTCAAATTTTAATTATAAATAAAATTTCAAAAAATAAATTTATAGTAAAATTATATATTTTTATTTCATAATATATAAAATAAAAATTTAATGAAATTTCAAGATATAAAGTTTTTAAAAAATTACTTTCTATACTCAGTTTTGTTTCCTGTTTTTAACTAGAACTTATAACATCATTTTTCAAAAATTAATTAAAAATAAATATTTTAAAAATATTTAATATGTAAAATACAAATTTATTGAAATTTCAAGAAATAAAGTTTTAAAAAAATTACCTTCTATACTGAGTTTTGTTTCCCATATTTTACTAGGATTTATATCACTATTATTAAAAAACTAATTAAAAATAAAATTTCAAAAAATAAATATATAGTATAATTATATATTTTTATTTTATAATATGTGAAAAAAGTTATTGAAATTTCAAGAAATAAAGTTTTAAGAATAAATTATTTTCTATATTTAGTTTAGTTTCCGGTATTTTTCTAGGACATATATCACTATTTTTTAAATTTTAATAAAAGTAAAATTTCAAAAAATAAATCTATAATATAATTACTATATTTTTATTTTATTATATGTGAAATAATAATTTATTGAAATTTCGAGAAATAAAGTTTTAAAAAAATTACTTTCTATATTGTGTTTTGTTTTTGGTATATTACTAGAACTTTATAAATATTTTTAAAAACTTAATTTAAAAAATTCAAAAACTAAATCTATAATATAATCACTATATTTTTATTTTATAATATGTGAAATAAAAATTTCTTCAAATTTCAAAAAATAAAGTTTTAAAAATTACTTTATATATTTAGTTTTGTTCCAGCGAAATAAGATAATAGTATGTATTAGATGTTAAAAAAATTATTGAATTGACATTCCTATTTTATTTTCATTAAATTATTATTATATTTTAAAGGGAAAAAAATAAAAGAAAAGACGAGAAAATTCAAAAGTTCTAGTTCCTTCCTAAACTCAGGAGTTTTTTGCCCAAAATTTGAAACCCAAAGTAAAAAATATTCTAGTAGTTTCTAGGACACCCAAGCACTGGATTCCTCTTTCGTGAAGTGCAGCTTGTGCCAACAAACGCCCTCTCCCTCTCTTCCTCTCTCCCTCTCTCCTATTTTTCAAGCTTTTCATTTTTAGACTTTGAACCGCCTTTTTTATTTTCTCTCTCTAGGGTTCTTTCTTAACCGCGTCTCCCTTTGAAAAATAGTATTTATTCTACACTGAGGAACAATATTTAATTATCACGAAAACAAAATCCGGGATTTTGATACTCATGTATCCGGAATTCGATAATTCAATTCAGCCACTATTAAGTTTGATCGTGCAGCTGCTTTCTGGGTCAAACATGGATTAAATCTGTTCTTCTCTTCGGTGCGCCTATTTCCCCCTGGTTTTTCTTTGTAGAGATAATTTTCTTTTCCTTAATCCATTTTTCCCATATGCGTCCTTGTTGTGCCGAATTTTTTTTGTTGTTTGTTCTGATTTTTTTTCCATTTCCATTTCAGTATTTATATGCGTGAAATTTTAAAATAATTTCTTCTTCTTCTTTTTGGTAATTTTCGTCAGCTAGGTAGTTCAAGGGTTGACTTTATTGCTTAGGGATTCATTGAGTTGAAAACTGTTGCTTTTTTATTTTTATCCCCTTTTACGGGTTGATTAGAATGGTGCAGGAAATGGGTCTTACTTAAGAGGATACAATGTTAGGATTTGGTTTTGGATATGTTATACGGCCTTTGCGTAGTCTAACTATTGTAGCATTATTTGAGATTCTAAATATATAATTAAAACATGATTTAAATATTTTAAAAATAATATAAATTGCAGTAAAAAAAGTAGAAAACATGATTGAAATTGATTTGTATTAAAACATAATAAACTTACAATTCAATGAATACAGAGACTTTGATACAGGCTTTTCTGGTTGTAGGATATGAATACAATTGATAGAAGAGTTTTTAGGCTTGAATGTGTTCTCCGAAAACCTTCCTCTTTTACAATAAATTTTGAGACTAATTTATGCATTTCAAAAACTAAATTTACATTTGAATTTGAATATAATTTGAATTTTATCTGTAAATTTGTTGTGTCGGCAACTTTGATTTACTGAAGAGTTACTTTCTTCTTTTTGAATTTGGAGTCATCAGTGTCGGCAACTTTGATTTACTGAAGAATTACTTTCTTCTTTTTGAATTTGGAGTCATCACTTTTGCTTTTGGAGTCATGTGTCAACTTCATCTTTTTCTTTTTGAATTTTGAGTCACTTGTCACTACTTTTGATTTTTGAGGCCATTTGCTTCGAATCTTCAAGTGTTTTGCTGAGTCATTTGTCTGTTTTTTTTCAAGTCCGAGTCATCACTTTTGCTTTTGGAGTCACGGGTCAACTTCATTTTTTTCTTTTTGAATTTTGAGTCATTTGTCGCTGCTTATCGCTCTTGCTTTTGGAGTCACGGGTCAACTTCATTTTTTTCTTTTTGAATTTTGAGTCATTTGTCGCTGCATTTGATTTTTGAGGCCATTTGTTTTCGTGGGAATAGAGAAGGAATATTTGAAGGATGGTATGCTAAAACTCTAATAGGTGTATTTGCTAGTTTTATTACTGCATTATCAAATTCATTTGAGATTCTAAACATATAATTAAAACAAGATTGAAAAACTTTGAAAACAATATAAACTTGAGTAAAGAAAGCAGGAAACATGATCCAAATTTACACAAAATAAACTTACAATTTTGATGCTTACAAACTTTGGTTGATACTGGCTTATGGATTGATACAACTCTTAAGGATGGAAGGATTTTTTAGGGCTGATGTTTCTAAAAAACGATTTTGCCTATTACAATGATTTTGGAACGGATTTATAGAACAATTTCTACTTTTGAATTTGGATTTCATCTTCGTTTTGTCTGTGAATTTGAGTAGTTGATTTAAGAGTAGAAGATATACAATTTGATTTATATATAAGATTCTTAGTTCAAATGACATTAGAAACATTTATTGATATGTATCTCAAATTTGTATGCAATATACTTGTAAGCATACTACGTTGGTAAGCGTAAGACGGTTGGTAAGCCCAGAAGAAAAGGGTGTTCCACGCAGTGTTCCCGTAGCCTTACTTGTATAAAGGATACAGAAGAGAGAAAGTATTAATAAATTTGATAATGGCAGTTCAATTAAGAAACTTATTTAGATCAAATGGTAGACCTACTTCTACTACTAGTGGTTTAGGTACCAGTAGACAAGAAAATATAATACAAAGTAATGAAAGACATATACTTATAGACTATTCAAACTGGACTATACCACAAGAACAAATAGAAAATATTTATCAAATAGGATTAACAGACTTCAAAATGGCTCTGTCAATCCAAGAAGAATCACAAAGTATAAAATTATTAAATATAAATACCATTAAAAAATATATAAAGAAAAATTATAATTATCTTCACATAGGATTAGTACAAGTAGCTGTCAAACCTTTAGTTCATATAGGTGTTGATTTACCTATATATTTAGCACAATAAAATACAAAACTTCTCTATTATCAATGATTCAAACAAATATATGTAATGGACCAATATATTTTAATTGTTATCCAAACTTTTCAGTAGATTTAACAGACCAAAGAATTCTACACTCTTTAGTCTTAGATGTACATGTTCAAAGGAAAGAATTTCATCCATGTAAAAATTTTGCAATTATTTATAGAGTTTATTTTAGACTATTATCATCACAATTAAATCCAAAATTAAAAATGTTACCTACATCAAAAGATGAAACTATATTACTGCAAGTAGATGCAGAAAATCCAACAATTTTTACTCCAAAAATCAACAAATTCCTAGAAATATAGAAAGACGTGAGATAGAGGATATAATAGAAGAGTCTAATGGGAAAATTAGATTACAATTTAGTTCCTTTAGAGAACAATCAAGTACTTCAAAAGTAGGAATAAGTAGAAAATCTACATCTAGTGTTGATTATAACCCTAGGTATAGATTTAAAACACCTATTCCAGAACAAACACCTAATAATTCACAAATATATTCTGCTCCAAGCTCACCTACATATTCTAGCATAATGGTAATAAGCTCGGATAACCCTGAAAATTCTTATAAGATTAATTGGAAAGAATTAAGAAGAAAATTTGAATTAGATTTATTCAAGGAAGAAAGAAAATGGTTTAAAGAATTAGATCAATCTATCAAAGATAAATTAAAAGAAGAATGGGAAAATTATATGTTAAATATAAAAATGGATATTTCATTATTTTCATTTTTAAATATGTATTTATCACAGATAGGAATTAATAAATGTTTTGAAAAATCAAGTATATTAGTTAATCATACTTTGCATAAAAAATGGATATTAAAAGATGATTCAAATATTACTTCAGTACATCCTCCCGAACAAAGTTTAAAATTACAAACTAGTAATTGAGAGGTTATAGCAGATCCATATAAAAAAGGAAGAATTGACAATAGCCCAGTTACCAGTTTAGATATTCAGAAAATATTGCAACATAATAATTATTCTAATCAAATATTAAATACTATAGCAAATCAAGTAGATCATATGAGTAATAATATAACAGAAAAGAGTTTCGATATTAAGAATAAAGAAAAATTACCTAATAATGCTGAAAGATCATTTTTTAAAACAAATAGTGTTAATATAGATAAGAATGTAAGATTAAATAAAAATAGTGATGTCTTAGCAAAGATAGCAACAAAATTATCAGAACTAGATAATAATAAAATTAATGTTTTAGATAAAGAAGTAGAATCTGAAACAGAAAATGAAGAAAGTTCAGATTATAGTAATAATTCTGAAATTGAAGAAATAATTGATAATTTTGATAATAATGATAATATTAATAAAATATATAATAGACAAAGAAAATTTAGAGGTAATACTAAAAATTATTATAATAGACCTACCCCTGCAGATATAGGGTATGAAGAAAGAAATCAGTTTACAAAAAGCCATTATGATGGTTCGTCAATAACAGAATGGAATATAGATGGTAAAACTGAATATGAAATTTTAAATACTTTACAAGAAATGGGAATGTCTAAAATGGCATATAGATTACAAGGACATTCAGAACAAATTGCATGTAAATTAATTGTCCAGAGATTTACTGGCCAATTAAAAAATTGGTGGGATAATGCATTGATTTAAATACAAAAATTGATATAATGAATTATACTAGAGAAGTTGATGATGATGATGGAAATACAAATCTTGAAAATGATTCATGTGATTTTCTAATAGTGACTATATCAATGTATTTTATAGGGAATCCAAAAGAAGAATTTAATTCGTAAAAAATAATATTAACAAATTTAAGATGTCCTACATTATCTGATTATAGATGGTATAAGGATGTTTTCCTTACTCAAATACTTAGAAGAGAAGACTGTAATATGTCTTTCTGGAAAGAAAGATTTATTATGGGACTTCCAAAGTTATTTGCTGAAAGAATACTTCAAAAACTTAAAAGTGAAATAGGAACAGATGATATACCTTTTAATAATATGACATATGGCCAACTCTTTGCTTTCATTAAGAAAGAAGGATTAGATTTATGTTCAGAACTCAACTTTACAGGCAAAGTATAGATCTGATAAGAATAACACAAGGAAAGAATTAGGATGTTTCTGTGAAAGGTGTATAAACCAAAAAATAGATATAAAGGAAAACCTAATAATAATAATAATAGACCAATAGTATGTTGGAGTTGTAACAAACCAGGACATACTGCAGATAAATGTTTTAAGAATAAAGGAAAGATAAAAGAAGTCAAAAATAAGGAAGAAGACTTAGATATTGTGGAAGAAGAATCAAGAACTTCTGAATACAGTAATAGTGATACGGATAATAGTAAAAAAGATTTATGTGGAATTTGTGTAATAACAAAAGAAAAGAAAAGTATAATATTTGATTTAATTCAACAAATTCAAGATCAAGATAGCCAAAAAGAATATTTAAATAAATTAAAAGATTTAATAATAGAAGAAGATACAAAGAAAATTAGTATCAAAGATCATTTTAGTTTAAATAAAATATTTGAAAAGTATCCAACAGATAATATATTAAGACAAATTACTACTAAGGATTTACAAACAGAAGTAAATATACTTAAAAAACAGGTTAGTCAAATGCAAAAAGAAATATTTAATTTAAAAGAAAAAGATTTAGAATTAGAAGCCAGAATAATGGTTAATAGTAATAATGAAGCTAGTACTAGTGGTACAAAAGATAATCAAATAGAAGATGAAGAAATTTCTGAAAAAGATTTTATTAATAATATACAAAGAATACAATTTCAAAAATGGTATATTAGAATTAATCTTGTAATAGGAAAATTTCAAATAAGTTTAGTAGCACTTTTAGATTCAGGTGCTGATCAGAATGTAATTAAGGAAGGGATAATACCATCAAGATTTTATGAAAAAACTAATGAACAATTATTTACGGCAAATTCAAAACCTTTGAATATTAGGTATAAATTATCAAAAGCACATATATGTAATAATGGTTATTGTTTTAAGAATACTTTTACCTTAGTAAAAGATATTTCACAAAATATTATTTTAGGAACACCATTTTTAACACAAATTTATCATTTTCAAGTTAATAATAAAGGAATTAAAACAAAAATTCATGGAAAATTAATAGAATTTAGTTTTATTAATCCAATAGAAAAGAAAGAAATAGTTTTATTGCAAAATTCTTCTATATTTAAACAGATAAATAATATATATGATAAGAAAAAACAAATTAATTTCTTAAAAGAAGAAATAAAATATAAACGAATAGATGAACAATTAAAGGATGAGAAAATAATAAAACAAATAAAAGATGTAGAGAAAAAATATTTAGATAATATTTGTAGTGATCTTCCTAATGCATTTTGGGAAAGGAAAAATCATATTATAGATCTACCTTATGAAAAAGAATTTAATGAAAAAGATATTCCTATAAAGGCTAGGCCTATTCAAATGAATCGGGAATATTTAAAAATATGTCAAGAAGAAATAAAAGACTTATTAAAGAAAAATTTAATAAGACCTTCAAAGTCTCCTTGGAGCTGTTCTGCTTTCTATGTTATGAAGCAGTCAGAGTTAGAACGAGGAGTTCCAAGATTAGTTATTAATTATAAACCTTTAAACAAAGTATTACAATGGATTAGATATCCTATACCCAATAAAAGAGATTTAATAAATAGATTATATAATGCAAATATATTTTCAAAATTCGATTTAAAATCTGGATTTTGGCAAATTCAGATAAATGAACAAGATAGATACAAAACAGCTTTTACAGTACCATTTGGTCATTACGAATGGAATGTAATGCCATTTGGATTAAAGAATGCCCCTTCAGAATTTCAAAAAATAATGAATGATAGATTTAATGAATATACTAATTTTAGTATAGTTTATATTGATGATATATTAATATTCTCAAAAGATATTGATCAACATTTTAAGCATTTAAACATACTATTTAATATAATTAAAAGAAGTGGATTAGTAATATCTGCAAAGAAAATAAAATTATTTCAAACATCAATAAGATTTTTAGGTCATGATATTTCTCAAGGATATATTAGACCGATTAATAGATCATTAGAATTTACAGAAAAATTTCCTAATGAAATAAGAGATAAGAATCAATTTCAAAGATTTTTAGGATGTTTAAATTATGTTAGTGATTTTTTCCTAAATCTGAGACAAAATTGTAAATTATTATTCAAAAGGCTTAAAAAGAATCCTCCAAATTGGACGGATGAACACACTAAAATTGTTAAGGATATTAAACAAAAGATTAAATCATTACCATTCCTAGGAATTCCAAATCCTAAGGCAAACATGATAGTTGAAACTGATGCCTCTGATATTGGATATGGAGGAATATTAAAACAAGAAATAGAATCAAAAGAACAACTAGTTAGATTTCATTCAAGAATCTGGAATGAAGTACAAAAGAATTACTCAACTATTAAAAAAGAGATTCTGAGTATTGTATTATGCATTTCAAAATTTCAAGATGATTTATACAATAAAAAGTTTCTTTTACGTATTGATTGTAAATCTGCAAAAGAAGTTTTACAAAAAGATGTTCAAAATATAGTTTCAAAACAAATATTTGCAAGATGGCAAGCCATCCTTTCTGTTTTTGATTTTGACATTGAGTTTATCAAAGGTGAAAATAATTCTTTACCAGATTTTTTAACAAGAGAATTTTTACAAGGATCTAAACAAATTTAAAAATTTCAGATGATGGACAACAAGACCAAAGCTCAGTCTTTGAAAGACTATGAGTTACCAGAACAAAATGAACTAGAATTCTATTCTCCAAATAGATTTCTAACCCCTTTACCACATAATTTCCCCAGATTACCTTCACCTCAAATTCGTAGTCCAAATAGATTTTCTCCCTTTCAAAATCCACTAGAAATCCCATACAAATCAGTTCTTGCAACCATTCCTCAAAATCAGCCAAGACCTACAAATATTGCTATTCCAAATCAACCCCAAAATGATAAACACAAATATATTACAAAGGCATGGGTGGATGAGATAGGATTAACTCCTTTCTCAGATTTTCCAAAAGAACTACAAGCAAAAGATTTTATCAAAAATAGGTTTCCTACTTCTCAATATTGGGAAACCAGAGATTTTCAAAGAACTCAAAGGTATTATGAGTTAATTCTCATTGATACAAATTCAGTAGAAATTGTCCATAAAAAGAATGATGAAGGACAAATTCTATATTCAAAATGTATTATTAAACAAGTTCTTAGTTTATTCCAATGGGGTAAATTTACTGATACAAAATCTTTCTCTATCCGATTTATTCCAAAAGATTACAATTACATTGATTACAAAGATGCGTGGTATAGAACATTTTATATCACTCCTGCATATCATTCATGGTTTTTTACCTTCCATGTATCCTGTCAAAATACTTTCCCCATTTGGTTTTTTGAATGGTGGAAAAGGATGGGTTCTGAATCTTCCATCCTCCCAAAATCCATTCTCAAAGGTTCTCAAACCTTTGCAGAAAATTCAAATCACAAGAATTTTCAAAAATTGTTAATCTTTCATTCAGAGTTCAAAGTTCCATGGATTCTTTCATGGAATTTTAATTTCCAAAAAATGTATTCAGATCCTACTCCTCTTTCAATAGTCCGTTTATTCAAAGTAAAATGGTGGGCAAAATTTCAACAAGAAATTTGCTCAGAGGCAGCAATCAAACACTTCTTACAAACTGGAAACAAAATCAGGTTTAATCCTGAAACAGGTGAAGTTTCTTCATCCCAACAAAGTCAAAGATCAAAGGACAAAGGAAAAGACAAAGTTAAAGAGACTAGTGTGGAGGATGTTTCTCCACAGCAAAAGAGAATTTTCGAGACAATCAAATTAAATCCACATTTAGAGAGTAAATTTTTTGATTTTCTTTCTCAAGAGTCTGAAAAATCAAAGTCTTCAGATGAATCAAATTCAGATCCTTTTGGTGGTCCATTGGGTCAAGACCCTTATGAATTTTAATGAAAAAAGTTGTAATAGATAGGACAAACAATGTAATAGTTTAGCATTGTATTCCATTTCAAAATGCGGGAGAAGAAGGTACTACAAAGAACAAAGAAGTCAAAAGTTGTGGCTGATTTCAAAAAGAAGATGATGACTCAAAAGTGGTGGTTACAAAGAAGTCAAAAGTTGTGGCTGATTTCAAAAAGAAGAGGATGACTCCAAAAGAAGACAAAAGACAAAGGCATCCATTCTGCAAATCAAAGTTACCGACATTCAAAAGTGGAAGACAAAATGCAAATGAAATGTCAAATGAAGATTAAAGTTAAATGTAATGAAAATTCAAATTCAGAATTCTCTTAACATTTAACTTTAATCTTCATTTGAATCTTCATCTCCATTTTGTCTTTCACTTTTGAATGTCGGTAACTTTGATTTGCAGAATGGATGCCTTTGTCTTTTGTCTTCTTTTGGAGGCATCCTCTTCTTTTTGAAATCAGCCACAACTTTTGACTTCTTTGTAACCACTACTTTTGAGTCATCATCTTCTTTTTGAAATCAGCCACAACTTTTGACTTCTTTGTTCTTTGTAGTACCTTCTTCTCCCGCATTTTGAAATGGAATACAATGCTAAACTATTACATTGTTTGTCCTATCTATTACAACTTTTTTCATTAAAATTCATAAGGGTCTTGACCCAATGGACCACCAAAAGGATCTGAATTTGATTCATCTGAAGACTTTGATTTTTCAGACTCTTGAGAAAGAAAATCAAAAAATTTACTCTCTAAATGTGGATTTAATTTGATTGTCTCGAAAATTCTCTTTTGCTGTGGAGAAACATCCTCCACACTAGTCTCTTTAACTTTGTCTTTTCCTTTGTCCTTTGATCTTTGACTTTGTTGGGATGAAGAAACTTCACCTGTTTCAGGATTAAACCTGATTTTGTTTCCAGTTTGTAAGAAGTGTTTGATTGCTGCCTCTGAGCAAATTTCTTGTTGAAATTTTGCCCACCATTTTACTTTGAATAAACGGACTATTGAAAGAGGAGTAGGATCTGAATACATTTTTTGGAAATTAAAATTCCATGAAAGAATCCATGGAACTTTGAACTCTGAATGAAAGATTAACAATTTTTGGAAATTCTTGTGATTTAAATTTTCTGCAAAGGTTTGAGAACCTTTGAGAATGGATTTTGGGAGGATGGAGGATTCAGAACCCATCCTTTTCCACCATTCAAAAAACCAAATGGGGAAAGTATTTTGACAGGATACATGGAAGGTAAAAAACCATGAATGATATGCAGGAGTGATATAAAATGTTCTATACCACGCATCTTTGTAATCAATGTAATTGTAATCTTTTGAAATAAATCGGATAGAGAAAGATTTTGTATCAGTAAATTTACCCCATTGGAATAAACTAAGAACTTGTTTAATAATACATTTTGAATATAGAATTTGTCCTTCATCATTCTTTTTATGGACAATTTCTACTGAATTTGTATCAATGAGAATTAACTCATAATACCTTTGAGTTCTTTGAAAATCTCTGGTTTCCCAATATTGAGAAGTAGGAAACCTATTTTTGATAAAATCTTTTGCTTGTAGTTCTTTTGGAAAATCTGAGAAAGGAGTTAATCCTATCTCATCCACCCATGCCTTTGTAATATATTTGTGTTTATCATTTTGGGGTTGATTTGGAATAGCAATATTTGTAGGTCTTGGCTGATTTTGAGGAATGGTTGCAAGAACTGATTTGTATGGGATTTCTAGTGGATTTTGAAAGGGAGAAAATCTATTTAGACTACGAATTTGAGGTGAAGGTAATCTGGGGAAATTATGTGGTAAAGGGGTTAGAAATCTATTTGGAGAATAGAATTCTAGTTCATTTTGTTCTGGTAACTCATAGTCTTTCAAAGACTGAGCTTTGGTCTTGTTGTCCATCATCTGAAATTTTTAAATTTGTTTAGATCCTTGTAAAAATTCTCTTGTTAAAAAATCTGGTAAAGAATTATTTTCACCTTTGATAAACTCAATGTCAAAATCAAAAACAGAAAGGATGGCTTGCCATCTTGCAAATATTTGTTTTGAAACTATATTTTGAACATCTTTTTGTAAAACTTCTTTTGCAGATTTACAATCAATACGTAAAAGAAATTTTTTATTGTATAAATCATCTTGAAATTTTGAAATGCATAATACAATACTCAGAATCTCTTTTTTAATAGTTGAGTAATTCTTTTGTGCTTCATTCCAGATTCCTGAATGAAATCTTTTTCAGAAATTTCTTCATCTTCTATTTGATTATCTTTTGTACCACTAGTACTAGCTTCATTATTACTATTAACCATTATTCTGGCTTCTAATTCTAAATCTTTTTCTTTTAAATTAAATATTTCTTTTTTCATTTGACTAACCTGTTTTTTAAGTATATTTACTTCTGTTTGTAAATCCTTAGTAGTAATTTGTCTTAATATATTATCTGTTGGATACTTTTCAAATATTTTATTTAAACTAAAATGATCTTTAATACTAATTTTCTTTGTATCTTCTTCTATTATTAAATCTTTTAATTTATTTAAATATTCTTTTTGGCTATCTTGATCTTGAATTTGTTGAATTAAATTAAATATTATACTTTTCTTTTCTTTTGTTATTACACAAATTCCACATAAATCTTTTTTACTATTATCCGTATCACTATTACTGTATTCAGAAGTTCTTGATTCTTCTTCCACAATATCTGAGTCTTCTTCCTTATTTTTGACTTCTTTTATCTTTCCTTTATTCTTAAAACATTTATCTGCAGTATGTCCTGGTTTGTTACAACTCCAACATACTATTGGTCTATTATTATTATTATTATTAGGTTTTTCTTTATATCTATTTTTTGGTTTATACTCCTTATTTCTTTTATATTTCTTATATCTGGGTTTTTCTTCATATTCTTTAAATCTTTTAAATTTTAAAAATTTTCTTTTTGTAAGATAAAGAAGGAGGTTCTACCTTCATTAACCCAAATGTTTCACAGAAACATCCTAATTCTTTCCTTGTGTTATTCTTATCAGATCTATACTTTGCCTGTAATTGAGTTCTGAACATAAATCTAATCCTTCTTTCTTAATGAAAGCAAAGAGTTGGCCATATGTCATATTATTAAAAGGTATATCATCTGTTCCTATTTCACTTTTAAGTTTTTGAAGTATTCTTTCAGCAAATAACTTTGGAAGTCCCATAATAAATCTTTCTTTCCAGAAAGACATATTACAGTCTTCTCTTCTAAGTATTTGAGTAAGGAAAACATCCTTATACCATCTATAATCAGATAATGTAGGACATCTTAAATTTGTTAATATTATTTTTGACGAATTAAATTCTTCTTTTGGATTCCCTATAAAATACATTGATATAGTCACTATTAGAAAATCACATGAATCATTTTCAAGATTTGTATTTCCATCATCATCATCAACTTCTCTAGTATGATTCATTATATCAATTTTTGTATTTAAATCTAATGCATTATCCCACCAATTTTTTAATTGGCCAGTAAATCCCTGGACAATTAATTTACATGCAATTTGTTCTGAATGTCCTTGTAATCTATATGCCATTTTAGACATTCCCATTTCTTGTAAAATATTTAAAATTTCATATTCAGTTTTACCATCTATATTCCATTCTGTTATTGACGAACCATCATAATGGCTTTTTGTAAACTGATTTCTTTCTTCATACCCTATATCTGCAGGGGTAGGTCTATTATAATAATTTCTAGTATTACCTCTAAATTTTCTTTGTCTATTATATATTTTATTAATATTATCATTATTATCAAAATTATCAATTATTTCTTCAATTTCAGAATTATTACTATAATCTGAACTTTCTTCATTTTCTGTTTCAGATTCTACTTCTTTATCTAAAACATTAATTTTATTATTATCTAGTTCTGATAATTTTGTTGCTATCTTTGCTAAGACATCACTATTTTTATTTAATCTTACATTCTTATCTATATTAACACTATTTGTTTTAAAAAATGGTCTTTCAGCTTTATTAGGTAATTTTTCTTTATTCTTAATATCGAAACTCTTTTCTGTTATATTATTACTCATATGATCTACTTGATTTGCTATAGTATTTAATATTTGATTAGAATAATTATTCTGTTGCAATATTTTCTGAATATCTAAACTGGTAACTAGGCTATTGTCAATTCTTCCTTTTTTATATGGATATGCTATAACCTCTCCATTACTAGTTTGTAATTTTAAACTTTGTTCGGGAGGATGTACTGAAGTAATATTTGAATCATCTTTTAATATCCATTTTTTATGCAAAGTATGATTAACTAATATACTTGGTTTTTCAAAACATTTATTAATTCCTATCTGTGATAAATACATATTTAAAAATGAAAATAATGAAATATCCATTTTTATATTTAACATATAATTTTCCCATTCTTCTTTTAATTTATCTTTGATAGATTGATCTAATTCTTTAAACCATTTTCTTTCTTCCTTGAATAAATCTAATTCAAATTTTCTTCTTAATTCTTTCCAATTAATCTTATAAGAATTTTCAGGGTTATCCGAGCTTATTACCATTATGCTAGAATATGTAGGTGAGCTTGGAGCAGAATATATTTGTGAATTATCAGGTGTTTGTTCTGGAATAGGTGTTTTAAATCTATACCTAGGGTTATAATCAACACTAGATGTAGATTTTCTACTTATTCCTACTTTTGAAGTACTTGGTTGTTCTCTAAAGGAACTAAATTGTAATCTAATTTTCCCATTAGAGTCTTCTATTATATCCTCTATCTCACGTCTTTCTATATTTCTAGGAATTTGTTGATTTTCTATTATAAACTGATCTGGAATTGTTATTTCATTCCATTTTAATCTTTTTGGAGTAAAAATTGTTGGATTTTCTGCATCTACTTGCAGTAATATAGTTTCATCTTTTGATGTAGGTAACATTTTTAATTTTGGATTTAATTGTGATGATAATAGTCTAAAATAAACTCTATAAATAATTGCGAAGTTTTTACATGGATGAAATTCTTTCCTTTGAACATGTACATCTAAGACTAAAGAGTGTAGAATTCTTTGGTCTGTTAAATCTACTGAAAAGTTTGGATAACAATTAAAATATATTGGTCCATTACATATATTTGTTTGAATCATTGATAATAGAGAAGTTTTGTATTTTATTAATCTTTTATCTCTAAGTGCTAAATATATAGGTAAATCAACACCTATATGAACTAAAGGTTTGACAGCTACTTGTACTAATCCTATGTGAAGATAATTATAATTTTTCTTTATATATTTTTGAATGGTATTTATATTTAATAATTTTATACTTTGTGATTCTTCTTGGATTGACAGAGTTTCTTCATGCGTTTTGACTGAGAAAGCCATTTTGAAGTCTGTTAATCCTATTTGATAAATATTTTCTATTTGTTCTTGTGGTATAGTCCAGTTTGAATAGTCTATAGGTATATGTCTTTCATTACTTTGTATTATATTTTCTTGTCTACTGGTACCTAAACCACTAGTAGTAGAAGTAGGTCTACCATTTGATCTAAATAAGTTTCTTAATTGAACTGCCATTATCAAATTTATTAATACTTTCTCTCTTCTGTATCCTTTATACAAGTAAGGCTACGGGAACACTGCGTGGAACACCCTTTTCTTCTGGGCTTACCAACCGTCTTACGCTTACCAACGTAGTATGCTTACAAGTATATTGCATACAAATTTGAGATACATATCAATAAATGTTTCTAATGTCATTTGAACTAAAAATCTTATATATAAATCAAATTGTATATCTTCTACTCTTAAATTGGCTCTGATACCAAAAGGAGAGCGCCATAGGAAGGGAGGTCTTGTACATTGGTTTTTCTTTGTAGAGATAATTTTCTTTTCCTTAATCCATTTTTCCCATATGCGTCCTTGTTGTGCCGAATTTTTTTTGTTGTTTGTTCTGATTTTTTTTCCATTTCCATTTCAGTATTTATATGCGTGAAATTTTAAAATAATTTCTTCTTCTTCTTTTTGGTAATTTTCGTCAGCTAGGTAGTTCAAGGGTTGACTTTATTGCTTAGGGATTCATTGAGTTGAAAACTGTTGCTTTTTTATTTTTATCCCCTTTTACGGGTTGATTAGAATGGTGCAGGAAATGGGTCTTACTTAAGAGGATACAATGTTAGGATTTGGTTTTGGATATGTTATACGGCCTTTGCGTAGTCTAACTATTGTAGCATTATTTGAGATTCTAAATATATAATTAAAACATGATTTAAATATTTTGAAAATAATATAAATTGCAGTAAAAAAAGTAGAAAACATGATTGAAATTGATTTGTATTAAAACATAATAAACTTACAATTCAATGAATACAGAGACTTTGATACATGCTTTTCTGATTGTAGGATATGAATACAATTGATAGAAGGGTTTTTAGGTTTGAATGTGTTCTCCGAAAACCTTCCTCTTTTTCAATAAATTTTGAGACTAATTTATGCATTTCAAAAACTAAATTTACATTTGAATTTGAATATAATTTGAATTTTATCTGTAAATTTGTTGTGTCGGCAACTTTGATTTACAGAAGAGTTACTTTCTTCTTTTTGAATTTGGAGTCATCAGTGTCGACAACTTTGATTTACTGAAGATTTACTTTCTTCTTTTTGAATTTGGAGTCATCACTTTTGCTTTTGGAGTCACGTGTCAACTTCATCTTTTTCTTTTTGAATTTTGAGTCACTTGTAACTACTTTTGATTTTTGAGGTCATTTGCTTCGAATCTTCAAGTGTTTTGCTGAGTCATTTATCTGTTTTTTTTTCAAGTCCGAGTCATCACTTTTGCTTTTGGAGTCACGGGTCAACTTCATTTTTTTCTTTTTGAATTTTGAGTCATTTGTCGCTGCTTATCACTTTTGCTTTTGGAGTCACGGGTCAACTTCATTTTTTTCTTTTTGAATTTTGAGTCATTTGTCGCTGCATTTGATTTTTGAGGCCATTTGTTTTCGTGGGAATAGAGAAGGAATATTTGAAGGATGGTATGCTAAAACTCTAATAGGTGTATTTGCTAGTTTTATTACTGCATTATCAAATTCATTTGAGATTCTAAACATATAATTAAAACAAGATTGAAAAACTTTGAAAACAATATAAACTTGAGTAAAGAAAGCAGGAAACATGATCCAAATTTACACAAAATAAACTTACAATTTTGATGCTTACAAACTTTGGTTGATACTGGCTTATGGATTGATACAACTCTTAAGGATGGAAGGATTTTTTAGGGCTGATGTTTCTAAAAAACGATTCTGCCTATTACAATGATTTTGGAATGGATTTATAGAACAATTTCTACTTTTGAATTTGGATTTCATCTTCGTTTTGTCTGTGAATTTGAGTAGTCGGCAACTTTGATTTGTAAGTAGGCCACTCTCTTCTTTTTTTTTTTTTTTTTTTTTTTTTTTTGTCATTTGCAATAACTTCTTTTGAATTTGGAATCACGGTCTCTTTATTGTTGGCAACTTTTGACTTTGATGGCATTCATTTCTGAAAGAGGATGTTGAGTCATCACCTCAATAATAATGTCTTTATCTTTGATCTTGAATCATTTGTCTGTCTGTTTGTTGTGTCACCACCAGCTTTTGAGAATAATGTTATACATCATTAATTATAATAATATGTAAAATTCTAACTATTACATATGTATCCTATCTATTACAACTTTAACAATTTACATTACTAAAAATCAAAGGGATCTCGGGCAAGAGGTCTTCCAAATTGATTTGAATTTGACTCTTCCGAACTATTGGATTTTGTAGATTTTTGGGATATGAAATCAAAGAATTGACTTTGCATGTCCGGAAATTGTTTTATCATTTCAAAAAATTGCTTTTGCTGTGGAGATAAATCTTCCACACTTTCTTTTGCTTTTGCTTTTTTCTTTTGTTTTTTGTTTTTGTGAAGAAGAAGAAACTTCTCCAGTTTCATGCTGAAATCTCATTTTATTTTCTGTGGAAATAAAATGTTTGATTGCATTTTCTGAGCAAATCTCTTGCTGGAATTTACTCCACCATTTGACTTTGTGTGTGCGTATTAGTGATAAAGGTGTAGGATTCTAATACACTTTGTCGAATATAAAATTCCAAGATAAAATCCATGGAACTTTAAATTCAGTATGAAAAACAAGCATTTTTTGATAATTTTTGAGATTTGAATTCTCTGCAAAGACTTCAAATCCTTTGAGGACATTCTTTGGAAGGATGGCATTTTCCGACCCCATCCTCTTCCACCATTCGAAAAACCAAATGGGAAAGTTGGTTTGACATGAAGTATGAAAGGTAAAAAACCATAAATGAAAGTTAGGCGAGATATAGAAAGTTCTATACCAAACATTCTTATAATCAATATAATTAAATTCTTTTGAAATAAAACGAACAAAAAATAATTTTGAATCTGTGAACTTACCCCATTGGGATAAAGACATAACTTGTTTGATAATGCATTTTGAATAAATGATTTGTCCAGACTCATTTCTTTTATGAACAATTTCAACGGAGTTTGTATCAACAAGTATTAATTCATAAAAATTTTGAACCTTTTGAAAATCATCAGATTTAAAAAACAAGTCAGTCAAATGCAAAAAGAAATATTTTCTTTGAAAGAAAAAGATTTAGAATTAGAAGCTAAATTAATGATAAGTAGTAATAATGAAGCTAGTATTAATGGAACAAAAGAAAATCAAATAGAAGACGAAGAAATTTCTGAAAAAGATTTTATTAATAATATACAAAAAATAGAATTTCAAAAATGGTATATAAATATTACTTTAGTCATAGGAAATTTTAAAACAAATTTAATAGCCCTGGTTGATTCAGGGGCTGATCAAAATGTAATAAAAGAAGGAATAATTTCGTCTAAATATTATGAAAAAACAAATGAACAATTATATACTGCTAATTCAAAACCTTTGAATATAGGATATAAATTATCAAAAGCACATATATGTAATAAGGGATATTGTTTTAAAAATGTGTTCACTTTAGTAAAGATATTTCGCAAAATGTAATATTAGGAACACCTTTCCTAACTCAAATTTATCCTTTTCAAGTTAATAATAAATGAATTAAAACTAATATACATGGAAAAGAAATTGAATTTAATTTTATTACTCCTGTTAGAATGAAAGAAATAATACTATTACAACATTCTTCAATATTTAAACAGATAAATATTATTCAAGATAAGAAAAAATAAATTAATTTTTTAAAAGAAGAAATTGAATATAAAAGAATAGAAGAACAATTAAATAATGAAAAAATAATAAAACAAATAAAAGAAATTGAGAAAAAATATCTAGATAATATTTATAATGATCTGTCCAATGCATTTTGGGAAAGAAAAAATCATATAATCGATTTACCATATGAAAAAGATTTTAATGAGAAAAATATACCCACAAAAACTAGACCAATACAAATGAATCAAGAATATTTAATCTGTAAAGAAGAAATAAAAGATTTATTAAATAAAAAACTTATAAGACCTTCAAAGTCACCTTGAAGTTGTTCTGCTTTTTATGTTATGAAACAGGCAGAATTAGAAAGAGGTGTACCTAGGCTTGTAATAAATTACAAACCTTTAAACAAAGTCTTACAATGGATTAGATATCCTATTCCAAATAAGAGAGATTTAATCAATAGACTATATAATGCTAAAATATTTTCAGAATTTGACTTAAAATCTGGATTTTGGCAAATTCAGATTAATGAAAAAGATAGATACAAAACTGCATTTACTGTTCCTTTTAGACATTACGAATGAAATGTAATGCCATTTGGACTTAAAAATGCACTTCCAGAATTTCAAAAGATAATGAATGATATATTCAATGAATACAGTACATTTAGTATTGTATACATTGATGATATTATCATATATTCAAAAAACATTTTAAGCATCTTAATATGTTATTTAATATTATTAAAAGAAATGAATTAGTAATATCTGCTAAGAAAATGAAATTGTTTCAAACTTTAATTAGATTTTTAGGTCATGATATATCTCAAGGATATATTAAACCTATAAATAGAGCCTTAGAATTTACTGAAAAATTTCCAAATGAAATAAAAGATAAAAATCAACTTCAAAGACTTTTAGGATGCCTTAATTATGTTAGTGATTTCTTTCCAAATCTTAGGCAAAATTGTAAATTATTATTTAAGAGACTTAAAAAGAATCCTCCAAATTGGACGGAAGAACATACAAAAATAGTTAAAGATATTAAACAAAAAATTAAATCATTACAATTCTTAGGAATATCAAACCCTAAAGCCAAAATGATAGTTGAAATAGATGCCTCTGACATAGGATATGGAGGTATATTGAAACAGGAAATTGATTCAAAAGAACAATTAGTAAGATTTCATTCAGGAATATGGAATGAAGCTCAAAATAATTATTCAACAATTAAGAAAGATATTCTAAGCATAGTTTTATGTATTTCAAAATTTCAAGATGATTTATACAATAAATTTTTTTATTACGCATTGATTGCAAATCAGCAAAAAAAGTTTTACAAAAAGATGTACAAAATATTGTTTCAAAATAAATATTTGCAAGATGGTAAGCAATACTTTCAGTATTTGATTTTGATATTGAATTTATTAAAGGTAGAAAATAATTCTTTACCAGATTTTCTTACTAGAGAATTTTTACAAGGATCTAAAAATTAAAATTTTTCAGATGGACAACAAATCAAAGACTCAGACATCAAAGGATTATGAATTACCAGAACCAAAAGAATTGGTTCTGTTTTCTCCAAATTCTTCATTAACTCACCTCAAAATTTCCCTAGATTAACTTCAAATTATGTTAGGAACCCAAACAGATTTTCACCACTTCAAAATTCTCCTGAAATTTCTTTTAAATAAATTCTTGCCACAAACCCACAAACTCCTCCTGCACCTACTAATATTTCTTTACCAAATCAGCCTCAGACAGGAACATAAATATGTTGCAAAATCTTAGATTGAGGAAATTGGGTTAACCCCATTTACCGAATATCCAAAAGATCTCTAGGGAAAAGATTATGTTAAAAATAGATTTCCTACATTTCAATTTTGGGAGTCTGACAATTTTCAAAAAACTCAAAAGTTTTATGAATTAATTCTAGTTGATACAAGTTTAGTAGAAATTGTCCATAAAAGAAATGATTCTGGACAAATTATCTACTCAAAATGTATTATTAAACAGGTCCTGTCTTTATCCCAATGGGGTAAATTCACGGATTCAAAATCGTTTTCTATAAGATTTATTCCAATTTTTTTTTAATTATATTGATTACAAGAATGCATGGTATAGAACTTTCTATATCACTTCAAATTTTCATTCTTGGTTCTTCACTTTCCATACTTCTTGTCAAATTTCCTTCCCCATTTGGTTCTTTGAATGGTGGAAGAGAATGGGTTCTGAATCTACCATTCTATCAAAATCTGTTCTCAAAGGCTTTGAAGTCTTTGCAGAAAATTCCAATCTAAAAAATTACCAAAAAATGCTCATATTTCATATAGAATTCAAAGTTCCATGGATTTTCTCATGAAATTTTATCTTTGACAAATTTTATTTTGATCCTACTCCTTTCTCAATTCTTTGCACACACAAAGTAAAATGGTGGGCCAAATTTCAATAAGAAATATGTTTTGAGAACTCAATAAAACATTTTATTTCAATTGGGAATAAAATAAGATTCAATCCTGAAACGGGTGAAGTTTCATCTTCATCTCACAAACAAAATCAAAAGAAAAAGGAAAAGAAAAAGCAAAAGAATGGTAAATCTATAATATGATTTTTTCCTTTCCCAAAATGCATTGGGAAGATCACTACAAATATTATCTAGATATTTCTTCTCTATCTCTTTTATCTGTTTTATTAATTTTTCTTCTTTTAATTGCTCATCTATTCTTTTATAATCTATTTCTTCTCTTAAAAAATTAATTTGTCTTTTCTTATCATAAATATTATTTATCTGTTTGAATATAGAAGAATTTTGTAATAATACAATTTCTTTCATTTCTATTGGATTAATAAAATTAAATTCTACTAATTTCCCATGAATTTTTGTTTTAATACCTTTATTATTAACCTGAAAAGGATAAATTTGTGTTAAAAATGGTGTTCCTAAAATAATATTTTGTGAAATATCTTTTACCAAAGTAAAAGTATTTTTAAAACAATAACCATTATTACATATATGTACTTTTGATAGTTTATACCTAATATTTAAGGGTTTCGAATTTGCTGTAAATAATTGTTCTTTAGTTTTTTCATAAAATCTTGAAGGTATTATTCCTTCTTTAATAACATTTTGATCAACACCTGAATCTAATAATGCTATTAAGCTTATTTGAAAATTTTCTATTAATAAATTAATTCTAATATACCATTTTTGAAATTGTATTCTTTGTATATTATTAATAAAATCTTTTTCAGAGATTTCTTCATCCTCTATTTGATTATCCTTTGTACCACTAGTATTGGCTTCATTATTACTATTAATCATTATTCTAGCTTCTAGTTCTAAATTTTTTTCTTTTAGATTAAATATTTCTTTTTGCATCTGACTAACTTGTTTTTTGAGTATATTAACTTCTGTTTGTAAATCTTTAGTCGTAATTTGTCTTAAAATATTATCTGTTGGATATTTATCAAATATTTTATTTAAACTAAAATGATCTTTAATATTAATTTTCTTTGTATCTTCTTCTATTATTAAATCTTTTAATTTATTTAAATATTCTTTCTGAATATCCTGATCTTGAATTTGTTGAATTAAATCAAATATTATACTTTTCTTTTCTTTTGTTATTACACATATACCACATACATCTTTTTTACTATTATCTGTATCACTATTACTGTATTCTGAAGTTCTTGACTCTTCTTCTACTATATCAGAGTCTTCTTCCTAATTTTTGATTTCTTTAACTCTATCTTTTTTCTTAAAACATTTGTCAGCCGTATGTCCTAGTTTATTACAACTCCAACATACTATTGGTCTATTTGTTCTATTTCAGAATTATTACTATCATTTGAAGTTTCTTCAGACTCTGTTTCAGATTCTATAGATGTCCAATATGTCCAAAAGGTAGATGTTGCATTCGCTCCCCATTTGGTATCAGAGCCAATGGTAGAGAAGAAGATATACTATTTGAATTAGAAGTATAGTTTTGTCTTCTGAATTTTTTGTTCAAATCTTTCTTATTTTAAGAGTTTATAAAGCATGTTATAATATTGTATTCATTTGTTTTTTCATAATATTTGGATGGAATAATACCTTCTTTTATTACATTTTGATCAGCACCTGAATCAACAAGAGTTATTAGATTTGTTTTAAAATTTCCTATAACTAAGGTAATATTGATATAACATTTTTGAAATTCTATTCTTTGTATATTATTTATAAAGTCTTTTTCAGATATTTCTTCGTCTTCTATTTGATTATCTTTTGTTCCACTAGTACTAGCTTCATTATTACTATATATCATTATTTTTGCTTCTAATTCTAAATCTTTTTCTTTTGAAGAAAATATTTATTTTTGCATTTGACTCATTTGTTTTTTAAGAATATTAACTTCTGTTTGTAAATCTTTAGTTGTAATTTGTCTTAAAATATTATCAGTTGAATTTTTTATTATACAATTCTTGACTTTGCATATCTGGAAATTTTTTGATCATCTCAAAGAATTGCTTTTGCTGTGGAGACAAATCTTCCACACTTAATTCTTTTGCTTTTTCTTTTCCTTTTTCTTTTGATTTTGTTTGTGAGATGAAGATGAAACTTCACCCGTTTCAGGATTGAATCTTATTTTATTCCCAATTGAAATAAAATGTTTTATTGAGTTCTCAAAACATATTTCTTATTGAAAATGCATTTTGGGAAAGGAAAAAATCATATTATAGATTTACCATATGAAAAAGATTTTAATGAAAAAGATATTCCTACAAAAGCTAGACCTATTCAAATGAACCAGGAATATTTAAAAATATGTCAAGAAGAAATAAAAGATTTATTAAAGAAAAATTTAATTAGACCTTCAAAATCTCCTTGGAGTTGTTCTGCTTTTTATGTTATGAAGCAGTCAGAATTAGAAAGAGGAGTTCCTAGATTAGTAATTAATTATAAACCTTTAAACAAGGTTTTACTATGGATTAGGTATCCTATACCTAATAAAAGAGATTTAATTAATAGATTATATAATGCAAAAATATTTTCAAAATTTGACTTAAAATCTGGTTTCTGGCAAATTCAGATTAATGAACAAGATAGATACAAAACAACTTTTACAGTACCATTTGGACATTACGAATGGAATGTAATGCCATTTGGATTAAAAAATGCCCCTTCAGAATTTCAAAAGATAATGAATGATATTTTTAATGATTATAGTAATTTTAGCATAGTTTATATTGATGATATATTAATATTTTCAAAAGATATAGATCAACATTTTAAGCATTTAAATATATTATTTAATATAATTAAAAAAAGTGGATTAGTTATATCTGCTAAGAAGATAAAATTATTTGAAATGTCTATAAGATTTTTAGGTCATGATATTTCTCAGGGATATATTAGACCTATTAATAGATCTTTGGAATTTACAGAAAAATTTCCAAATGAAATAAAAGATAAGAATCAACTTCAAAGATTTTTAGGATGTTTAAATTATGTAAGTGATTTTTCCCAAATCTTAGACAAAACTGCAAAATATTATTTAAAAGACTTAAAAAGAATCCTCCAAATTGGACAGATGAATATACTAAATTGTTAAAGATATTAAACAAAAAATTAAGTCATTACCATTCTTAGGAATACAAAATCCTAAAGCAAAAATGATAGTAGAAACAGATGCCTCTGACATAGGTTATGGAGGTATTTTAAAACAAGAGATTGAATCAAAAGAACAATTAGTAAGATTCCATTCTGGAATTTGGAATGATGCACAAAAGAATTATTCAACAATTAAAAAGGAGATTCTGAGTATAGTATTATGTATTTCTAAATTTCAAGATGATTTATATAATAAAAAATTTCTTTTAAGAATTGATTGTAAATCTGCAAAAGAAGTTTTGCAAAAAGATGTTCAAAATATAGTTTCAAAACAAATATTTGCAAGATGGCAAGCTATATTGTCAGTCTTCGATTTTGATATTGAATTTATTAAAGGTGAAAATAATTCTTTACCAGATTTTTTAACAAGAGAATTTTTACAAGGATCTAAATAAATTTACTTTTCAGATGATGGACAACAAGACAAAATCTCAGATTTTGAAAGAATATGAATTACCTGAGTCAAAAGAAATTGAATTCCTTACTCCAAACAGATCCTTTACTCCTTTACCACAAAATTTTCCTAGATTACCTTCACCTCAAATTCGAAGCCCAAATAGATTTTCTCCCCTTCAAAATCCACCAGAAATTCCTTATAAATCTATTCTTGCAACAATTCCTCAAACAACACCAAAACCTACAAATATTGTTCTTCCAAATCAACCTCAGATAGAAGAGCACAAATATTTTACAAAAGCATGGATTGATGAAATTGGATTGACTCATTTTACAGAAATTCCAAAAGAATTACAAGTTAAAGATTATATCAAAAATAGGTTCCCTACATCTCAATACTGGGAATCTAATGATTTTCAAAGAAATCAAAGGTATTATGAATTGATTCTTGTTGATACAAATTCTGCTGAAATAGTCCATAAGAAAAATGATGAAGGACAAATAAAACTTGCTTGATGATACACTTTGAATAAATAATTTGTCCTTCATCATTTTTCTTATGGACTATTTCAGCAGAATTTGTATCAACAAGAATCAATTCATAATACCTTTGATTTCTTTGAAAATCATTAGATTCCCAGTATTGAGATGTAGGGAACCTATTTTTGATATAATCTTTAGCTTGTAATTCTTTTGGAATTTCTGTAAAAGGAGTCAATCCAATTTCATCAATCCATGCTTTTGTAACATATTTGTGCTCTTCTATCTGAGGTTGATTTGGAAGAACAATATTTGTAGGTTTTGGTGTTGTTTGAGGAATTGTTGCAAGAATAGATTTATAAGGAATTTCTGGTGGATTTTGAAGGGGAGAAAATCTATTTGGGCTTCGAATTTGAGGTGAAGGTAATCTAGGAAAATTTTGTGGTAAAGGAGTAAAGGATCTGTTTGGAGTAAGGAATTCAATTTCTTTTGACTCAGGTAATTCATATTCTTTCAAAATCTGAGATTTTGTCTTGTTGTCCATCATCTGAAAAGTAAATTTATTTAGATCCTTGTAAAAATTCTCTTGTTAAAAAATCTGGTAAAGAATTATTTTCACCTTTAATAAATTCAATATCAAAATCGAAGACTGACAATATAGCTTGCCATCTTGCAAATATTTGTTTTGAAACTATATTTTGAACATCTTTTTGCAAAACTTCTTTTGCAGATTTACAATCAATTCTTAAAAGAAATTTTTTATTATATAAATCATCTTGAAATTTAGAAATACATAATACTATACTCAGAATCTCCTTTTTAATTGTTGAATAATTCTTTTGTGCATCATTCCAAATTCCAGAATGGAATCTTACTAATTGTTCTTTTGATTCAATCTCTTGTTTTAAAATACCTCCATAACCTATGTCAGAGGCATCTGTTTCTACTATCATTTTTGCTTTAGGATTTTGTATTCCTAAGAATGGTAATGACTTAATTTTTTGTTTAATATCTTTAACAATTTTAGTATATTCATTTGTCCAATTTGGAGGATTCTTTTTAAGTCTTTTAAATAATATTTTGCAGTTTTGTCTAAGATTTGGGAAAAATCACTTACATAATTTAAACATCCTAAAAATCTTTGAAGTTGATTCTTATCTTTTATTTCATTTGGAAATTTTTTATAGTAAATTCTAAAGATCTATTAATAGGTCTAATATATCCCTGAGAAATATCATGACCTAAAAACCTTATAGACGTTTGAAATAATTTTATCTTCTTAGCAGATATAAATAATTTACTGTTCCTTTTGGATATTACGAATGGAATGTAATGCCATTTGGATTAAAAAATGCACCATCAGAATTTCGAAATATAATGAATGATATTTTTAATGATTACAGTACCTTTAGTACTGTTTATATTGATGATATACTAATCTACTCAAAAGTTGTAAATCAACACTTCAAACATAAATATATCATTCAATATAATAAAAAGAAGTGGATTAGTAATATCTGCTAAGAAGATGAAATTATTTCAATCTTCAATAAGATTTTTAGGTCATGATATATCACAGGGATATATTAAACCTATTAATAGAGCATTAGAATTTACTGGTAAATTTTCAAATGAAATAAAGGATAAAAATCAACTTCAAAGATTTCTAGGATGTTTAAATTATGTTAGTGATTTCTTCCCAAACCTTAGACAAAATTGTAAATTACTATTTAAAAGACTTAAAAAGAATCATCCAAGTTGGACGGATGAAAATACAAAAATAGTTAAAGATATTAAACAAAAAATTAAATCATTACCATTTTTAGGAATACAAAATCCTAAAGCCAAAATGATAGTAGAAACAGATATTAAAACAAGGATTAGAATAACAATTAGTAAGGTTTCATTCTGGAATATGGAATGAAGCTCAAAAGAATTATTCAACAATTAAAAAGGAGATTCTAAACATAGTTTTATGTATTTCAAAATTTCAAGATGATTTGTATAATAAAAAATTTCTTTGAAGAATTGATTGCAAATCAGCAAAAGAAGTTTTACAAAAAGATGTACAAAATATTGTTTCAAAACAAATATTTGCAAGATGACAAACTATCTTGTCTGTTTTTGATTGTGATATGAATTTAACAAAGGAGAAAATAATTCATTACCAGATTTTTTAACAAGAGAGTTTTTACAAGGTTCTAAACAAATTTAATTTTCAGATGATGGACAACAAATCAAAAACCCAGACGTCAAAAGATTATGAAATTCCTGAGCCAAAAGAATTGGCTATATTTTCACCAAATTATTCATTAACCCCTTTCCCTCAAAACTTTCCCAGATTACCTTCAAACAATATTCATAGTCCAAATAGGTTTTCTCCACTACAAAATCCATCAGAAATTCATTTCAAATCAATCCTAGCTACAAATCCTCAAACATCACAAAGACCCACAAATATTGTTTTACCAAATCAACCTCAAACAGTGGAATACAAATATATTTCCAAAGCCTGGACATAAGAAATAGGGTTAACACCCTTTACAGAGTACCCAAAAGACCTCCAGGCAAAAGATTACATAAAACTCAGATTTCCTACATGTCAATTCTGGGAATCTGATGATTTTAACAAAATTCAAAAATTTTATGAATTAATTCTTGTGGATACAAATTCAGTCGAAATTGTACACAAGAAAATTGAAAAAGATCAAATTATTTACTCAAAATGCATAATCAAACAAGTGTTATTTTTATCCCAATGGGGTAAGTTTAAAGATTCAAAATTATTTTCAGTTCGTTTCATTCCCAAAGAATTTAATTACATTGATTACAAAAATGCTTGGTATAGAACTTTCTATATTACGCCAAATTACCATTCTTGGTTTTTCACATTTCATACATCTTGCCAAACCATCTTCCCCATTTGGTTCTTTGAATGGTGGAAGAGGATGGGATATGAAATTACCGTCCTTCCAACAAAAGTCCGCAATGGGTTTGAAGTTTTTGCTGAAAATTCAAACCTCAAAAACTATCAAAAAATGCTCATATTCCACACTGAATTCAAAGTACCATGGATTTTTCTTGGAATTTCAGTTTTGACAAAATTTATTCAGACCCTTCACCTTTGTCAATCATCTGAACTCACAAAGTCAAATGGTGGAATAAATTTCAACAAGAAATTTGTTCTGCAGAAGCAATCAAACATTTTATAAGTACTGAAAACAAAATCAGGTATAATCCTGAAACTGAAGAAACTTGATAATCCTTTTAACAAGTAAGGCTATGGGACCACTACCGGGAACACCCAACTCTCAAAGGGCTTACCAACGGATTTACGCTGACCAACATAGTATTCTTACAAGTATAAAGAATACCAATTTAATAAAAATATAAACAATTCTTCTAATGGCTGTTCACTTAAGAAACTTATTCAGGTCAAATAGTAGATCTAATACAAATAGTGGTTTAAGTACTAGTAGACAAGAAAACATAATACAAAGTAGTGAAAGACTTATACCGATAGATTATTCAAATTGGACTATACCTCAAGAACAGATAGAAAATATATATCAAATAGGATTAACAAACTTCAAAATGACATTTTCAGTCAAAACTCATGAAGAAACTTTATCTATACAAGAAGAATCACAAAGTATAAAATTATTAAATATAAATACGATTCAAAAATATATTAAGAAAAATTATAATTATCTTCATATAGGATTAGTTCAAGTTGCAGTCAAACCCTTAGTTCATATAGGAGTTGATCTGCCAATATATTTAGCTTTAAGAAATAAGAGATTAATAAAATACAAAACTTCATTATTGTCAATGATACAAACAAATATATGTAATGTGCCAATATATTTTAATTTTTATCCAAACTTTTCAGTACATTTAACAGATCAAAGAATTTTAGATTCATTAGTTTTAGATGTTCATGTTCAAAGAAAGGAATTTCATCCTTGCAAAAACTTTGCAATAATTTATAGAGTTTATTTTAGACTTTTATCATCACAATTAAATCCAAAGTTAAAAATGTTACCCACTTCAAAGGATGAAACAATATTGCTTCAGGTAGATGCTTAAAACCCAACAGTTTTTACCCCTTAAAGACTCAAATGGAATGAAATTACTATCCCAGATCAATTTGTAATAAAAAACCAACAAATTCCAAAAAATATAGAAAGACGTGAAATAGAAGATATAATAGAAGATTCAAATGGAAATATTAGATTACAGTTTAGTTCTTTTAGAGAACAACCAAGTACTTCAAGAACAGGAATAAGTAGAAAATCTACATCTAGTGTTGATTATAACCCTAGGTATAGATTTAAAACACCTATTCCAGAACAAACACCAGATAATTCACAAATTTATTCTCCTCCAAATTCACCTACATGTTCTAGTATAATGGTAATAAGTTCAGAAAACCCAGAAAACTCTTACAAAATTAATTGGAAAGAATTAAGAAGAAATTTTGAATTAGATTTGTATAAAGATGAAAGAAAATGGTTCAAAGAATTATAACAATCGATAAAAGATAAATTAAAAGAAGAATGGGAAAATTATATGTTAAAAGTAAAAATGGATATTTCATTATTTTTATTTTTAAATATGTATTTATCACAAATAGGAATTAATAAATATTTTAGACAACCAAGTATATTAGTTAATCATAATTTATATAAAAAATGGATATTAAAGGATGATTCAAATATTACTTCAGTGTATCCTCCAAAACAAAGTTTAAAATTACAAACTAATAATGGACAAGTAATTGCTGATCCTTATAAGAAAGGAAGAATTGATAATAGTCCAGTAACTTCAATGGATATTCAAAAAATATTACAACAAAATAATTATTCAAATTAGATATTAAATACTATAGCAAATCAAGTAGACCATATAAATAATAATATAACAGAAAAAACTTTAGATAATAAGAATAAAGAAAAATTACCTAGTAATTTTGAGAAACCATTTTTCAAAAAAAAATAGTGTTGATATAGATAAGAATATTAGAGTAAATAAAAATAGTGATGTTTTAGCAAAAATAGCAACAAAATTATCAGAATTAGATAATAATAAGATTAATGTTTTAGATAAAGAAATTGAATTTGAAACAGAGTCTGAAGAAAGTTCAAATGATAGTAATAATTCTGAAATAGAAGAAATAATGAATAATTTTGATAAAAATGATAATATAAATAAAATTTTTACTATGGCAAAGAAAATTTAGAGGAAATACTAGAAATTATTATAATAGACCAACCCCTGCAGATATAGGGTATGAAGAAAGAAATCAGTTTACAAAAAGTTATTATGATGGTTCGTCAATAACATAATGGAATATAGGGTATGAAGAAAGAAAATGATTCATGTGATTTCTTGATAGTAACAATATCAATGTATTTTATAGGAAATCCAAAAGAAGAATTTAATTCGTCAAAAAATATATTAACAAATTTAAGATGTCCTACACTATCTGATTACAGATGGTATAAGAATGTTTTCCTTACTCAAATTTTAAGAAGAGAAGACTGTAATATGTCTTTCTGGAAGGAGAGATTTATTATGGGACTTCCAAAGTTATTTGCTGAAAGAATACTTCAAAAACTTAAAAGTGAAATAGGAACAGATGATATACCCTTTAATAGTATGACATATGGACAACTCTTTGCTTTCATTAAGAAAGAAGGATTAGCTTTATGCTCAGAACTCAAATTACAAGCAAAGTATAGATCTGATAAGAATAATACTAGAAAAGAATTAGGATGTTTCTGTGAAACATTTGGATTAATGAAGATAGAACCTCCATCATTATCATATAAAAAGAAAATTAGAAAATTTAAAAGATATAAAGAATATGAAGAAAAACCTAAGTATAGAAAATATAAAGGAAATAAAGAATATAAATCAAAGAATAAATATAGAGGAAAATCTAATAATAATAGACCAATAATATGCTAGAATTGTAATAAACCAGGACATACGGCTGACAAATGTTTTAAGAAAAAAGATAAAGTTAAAGAAATCAAAAATAAGGAAGAAGATTCTGATATAGTTGAAGAAGAGTCAAGAACTTCTGAATATAGTAATAGTGATACAAATAATAGTAAAAAAGACGTATGTGGAATATGTGTAATAACAAAAAAAAAAAAAAGAAAAGTATAATATTTAATTTAATTCAACAAATTCAGGATCAAGATATTAAAAAAGAATACTTAAATAAATTAAAAGATTTAATAATAGAAGAAGATACAAAGAAAATACAAATTAAAGATCAATTCAGTTTAAATAAGATATTTGATAAATATCCAACTGACAATATATTAAGACAAATTACTACTAAAGATTTACAAACGGAAGTTAATATTCTTAAAAAACAAGTTAGTCAAATGCAGAAAGAATTATTTGCTTTAAAAGAAAAAGATTTAGAATTAGAAACTAAAATAATGATAAGTAGCAATAATGAAGCCAGTACTAGTGAAACAAAAGATAATCAAATAAATGATGAAGAAATTTCTGAAAAAGATTTTATCAATAATATACAAAAGATAGAATTTTAAAAATGGTATATAAGAATTAATTTGGTTATAGGAAAATTT
Organism: Caryopteris x clandonensis; assembly: GCA_028749325.2. Lineage (NCBI taxonomy): Eukaryota > Viridiplantae > Streptophyta > Magnoliopsida > Lamiales > Lamiaceae > Caryopteris > Caryopteris x clandonensis. Next base: position 7,912,359 of record JAPYKT020000004.1, read on the forward strand.
AAAATAAGTTTAATAGCTCTAGTAGATTCTGGTGCTGATCAAAATGTTATTAAAGAAGGAATAATACCCTCAATATTTTATGAAAAAACTAATGAACAATTATATACTGCTAATTCAAAACCCCTAAATATTAGATATAAATTATCCAAAGCACATATATGCAATAATGGTTATTGCTTTAAGAATACTTTTACTCTTGTAAAAGATATTTCACAAAACGTTATAGTAGGAACTCCTTTTTTAACCCAAATTTATCCCTTTAATGTTAATCATAAAGGAATAAAGACTAATATTCATGGCAAAGAAATATAATTTAGTTTCATAACTCCTGTAAAAATGAAAGAGATAATATTATTACAAAGCTCTTCAATATTTAAACAAATAAATATAATAAATGATAAGAAAAAACAAATTAATTTCTTAAAAGAAGAAATAGAGTACAAAAGAATTGATGAACAATTAAAACATGAGAAAATAATAAAACAAATTAAGGAATTAGAAAAGAAATATATAGATAATATTTGTACTGATCTTCCCAATGCATTCTGGGAAAGGAAAAATCATATAATAGACCTTCCATATGAAAAAGATTTTAATGAGAAAAATATACCCACAAAAGCTAGACCTGTACAAATGAATCAAGAATATTTGAAAATATGTAAAGAAGAAATAAAAGACTTATTAAATAAAAGATTAATAAGACCTTCAAAATCTCCTTGGAGTTGTTCTGCTTTTTATGTTATGAAGCTGTCAGAATTAGAAAGAGGAGTACCAAGATTAGTAATTAATTACAAACTTTTAAACAAAGTTTTACAATGGATTATGTATCCTATACCTAATAAAATAGATTTAATTAATAGATTATATAATGCAAAAATATTTTCAAAATTTGACTTAAAATCTGGATTCTGGCAAATTCAGATAAGTTAAAAAGATAGATATAAAACTGCATTTACTGTTCCTTTTGGACATTACGAATGTAATGTAATGCCATTTGGACTCAAGAATGCTCCTTCAGAATTCCAAAAGATAATGAATGATATTTTTAATGATTATAGTAACTTTAGTATTGTTTATATAGATGACATATTAATATACTCAAAAGATATAGATCAACATTTTAAAAATCTTAATATATTATTTAATATTATTAAAAGAAGTGGTTTAGTAATATCAGCAAAGAAAATGAAATTGTTTCAAACTTCTATCAGATTTTTAGGACATGATATATCTCAAGGATATATTAGACCGATAAATAGATCTTTAGAATTTACAGAAAAATTTCCAAATGAAATAAAAGATAAAAATCAACTTCAAAGATTTTTAGGGTGCCTAAATTATGTTAGTGATTTCTTCCCAAATCTTAGGCAAAATTGTAAATTATTATATAAAAGACTTAAAAAGAATCCTCCAAGTTGGACGGATGAACATACAAAAATAGTTAAAGATATTAAACAAAAAATTAAGTCATTACCATTCCTAGGAATACCAAACCCTAATGCCAAAATGATTGTAGAAATAGATGCCTCTGACATAGGATATGGAGGTATATTAAAACAAGACTTAGAATCAAAAGAACAATTAGTAAGATTTCATTCAGGAATTTGGAATGAAGCTCAAAATAATTATTCAACAATTAAAAAGGAGATTCTAAGCATAGTTTTATGCATTTCAAAGTTTCAAGATGATTTATATAACAAAAAATTTCTTTTACGAACTGATTGCAAATCAACAAAAGAAGTTTTACAAAAAGATGTTCAAAACATTGTTTCAAAACAAATATTTGCAAGATGGCAGACTATCTTGTGTGTCATTGCTTTTGATATTGAATTCATTAAAGGAGAAAATAATTCATTACCAGATTTTTTAACAAGAGAATTTTTACAAGGTTCTAAACAAATTTAATTTTCAGATGATGGACAACAAGACAAAAACCCAGACTTCAAAGGATTATGAATTACCCGAGCCTAAAGAACTTGCGTTCTTTTCTTCAAATAGATCATTAACTCCTTTACCACAAAATTTTCCAAGATAACCTTCAAATCAAATTCATAGTCCAAATAGATTTTCTCTTCTTCAAAATCCTCCAGAAATCCCATTCAAATCAATCCTTGCTTCAGTTCCTCAAACGCCACCAAAACCCACAAATATTGTTCTGCCAAATCAACCTCAAAATGAGGAACATAAATATGTGTCAAAGGCTTGGACAGAAAAAATAGGGTTAACACCCTATATGAAATTTCCAAAAGAATTACAGGCAAAAGATTATATTAAACTCAGGTTTCCCACTTTTCAATTTTGGGAATCTGATAATTTCAACAAAACTCAAAAGTTTTATGAACTAATTCTTGTGGATAGAAATTCAGTTGAGATTGTTCACAAGAAAAATGATAAAGATCAAATTATTTATTCAAAGTGTATTATAAAACAAGTTTTAAGCTTATCTCAATGGGGTAAGTTTACTGATTGAAAATATTTTTCAGTTAGATTTATTCCCAAAGAATACAATTATATTGATTATAAAAATACGTGGTATAGAACTTTCTATATCACACCAAATTATCATTCTTGGTTCTTTACTTTCCATACTTCTTGTCAAACCAACTTCCCCATTTGGTTTTTTGAATGGTGGAAGAGAATGGGATCGAAAATAACCATTCCATACCGAATTCAAAGTACCATGGATCTTCTCATGGAACTTCAGTTTTGACAAAATTTATTCTGGTCCTTCACCCCTTTCAATTATTCGGGTTCATAAGGTCAAATGGTGGAATAAATTTCAACAAGAAATTTGTTCTATTGATGCAATCAAACATTTTATCAGTACTGGTAACAAAATTAGATATAATCCAGAAACTGGAGAAACTTCTTCTTCTCCACAGAAACAAAAATCAAAAGGAAAAGAAAAAACAAAAGAATCAAGTGTGGAAGATATCTCTCCACAACAAAAACAGTTTTTTGAGATGATCAAACAATTCCCAGACATGCAAAATCAATTCTTTGATTTCATGTCTCAGAAGTCTGCAAAATCCAATTCCTTTGAAAAATCAAATTCGGATCCATTTGGTGGTCCACTTGCTCAAGACCCGTTTGATTTTTGATGTAATTTTCAAAAAGTTGTAATAGATTAGACAAAATTTGTAATAGTTTAGATTCTTTTCCCAAAAGCTGGTAGAGGTGGATGAGTCATTACTCATCTTTTCAAAAAGACAAAGATGCTCTTAAGAAATTCAAAAGTTGCGGCTGGCAGATGTCCCTCCTCAAAAGCAGATGTCTCTCCTCAAAATAATTGCAAAAGACAAGAGAATGAAAGTGACCCGTCAGCAAATGAAGATTGCCGACACTCAAATGCAGAAGACAAAATAAAATTCAAATGAAGATGCAAATACAGATGCATATTAAGGACAAATGTATCTGAAATTCAAATGTAATTTTTTCTATAAATAGGTTACAAATGTAAGGAGCTACTCACGCTTGAGTTTGCTCGCCTTTTCTTCTAAATCTTTATATTCTCACTCTCTATTCTGTAATCCCTCTGATACTCTGGTCTCCAAGTATCCGCAACCAACCCAAAGCCTTGTAAATTTCAAGTTGACAATGAAATAAATTTATAAGTTTTATTTTCAATTATGTTGTCTGAATTTCTCACTCAAATTTTTCTTATTTTAACGGTTTACAAAGCATGTTTTAATATTATGTTTAAAATCTCTGATCAAAAATGAAATTGAAAATATAATGGATGAAAATATTGTTAATCTAGCAAATATTTCCATATATGTTGTAAATCTAGCAAATTCTCTTATGAAAATATTTGCTAAATTAACAATATTTTCATCCATTATATTTTCAATTTCATTTTTGATCAGATATTTTAAACATAATATTAAAACATGCTTTGTGAACCCTTAAAATAAGGAAAATTTGAGTAAGAAATTAAGACAACATAATTGAAAATAAAACTTACAAATTTATTTCATTGTCAACTTGAAATTTACAAGGCTTTGGGTTGGTTGCGGATACTTGGAGACCAGAGTATTAGAGGGATTACATAATAGAGAGTGAGAATAGAAAGATTTAGAAGAAAAGGCGAGCAAACTCAAGCGTGAGTAGCTCCTTACATTTGTAACCTATTTATAGAAAATATTACATTTGATTTTCAGATACATTTGTCTTTAATCTGCATCTGTATTTGCATCTTCATTTGAATTTCATTTTATCTTCTGCATTTGAGTGTCGGCAATCTTCATTTGCTGACGGGTCACTTTCATTCTCTTGTCTTTTGCAATTATTTTGAGGAGAGACATCTGCTTTTGAGGAGGGACATCTGCCAGCCACAATTTTTGAATTTCTTAAGAGCATCTTTGTCTTTTTGAAAAGATGAGTAATGACTCATCCACCTCTACCAGCTTTTGGGAAAAGAATATAAACTATTACAAATTTTGTCTAATCTATTACAACTTTTTGAAAATTACATAAAAAATCAAACGGGTCTTGAGCCAGTGGACCACCAAATGGATCTGAATTTGATTCTTCAGAGGAATTGGATTTTGCAGACTTCTGAGACATGAAATCAAAGAATTGATTTTGCATGTCTGGGAATTGTTTGATCATCTCAAAAAACTGTTTTTTGTTGTGGAGAGATATCTTCCACACTTGATTCCTTTATTTTTTCTTTTCCTTTTGATTTTTGTTTCTGTGGAGAAGAAGTTTCTCCAGTTTCTGGATTATATCTAATTTTGTTACCAGTACTGATAAAATGTTTGATTGCATCAATAGAACAAATTTCTTGTTGAAATTTATTCCACCATTTGACCTTATGAACCCGGATAATTGAAATGGGTGAAGGACCAGAATAAATTTTGTCAAAACTGAAGTTTCATGAGAAGATCCATGGTACTTTGAATTCGGTATGGAAAATGAGCATTTTTTGGTAATTTTTTAGGTTTGAATTCTCAGCAAAAGTTTCAAACCCTTGACGGACTTTTGGAGGAAGAATGGATATTTCCGATCCCATTCTCTTCCACCATTCAAAAAACCAAATGGGGAAGTTGGTTTGACAAGAAGTATGGAAAGTAAAGAACCAAGAATGATAATTTGGTGTGATATAGAAAGTTCTATACCACGCATTTTTATAATCAGTATTCTTTGGGAATAAATCTAACTGAAAAATCTTTTGAATTAATAAACTTACCCCATTGAGATAAGCTTAAAACTTGTTTTATAATACACTTTGAATAAATAATTTGATCTTTATCATTTTTCTTGTGAACAATCTCAACTGAATTTGTATCCACAAGAATTAGATCATAAAACTTTTGAGTTTTGTTGAAATTATCAGATTCCCAAAATTGAAAAGTGGGAAACCTGAGTTTAATATAATCTTTTTCCTATAATTCTTTTGGAAATTCCATATAGGGTGTTAACCCTATTTCTTCTGTCCAAGCATTTGACACATATTTATGTTCCTCATTTTGAGGTTGATTTGGCAGAACAATATTTGTGGGTTTTGGTGGTGTTTGAGGAACTGAAGCAAGGATTGATTTGAATGGAATTTCTGGAGGATTTTGAAGAGGAGAAAATTTATTTGGACTATGAATTTGATTTGAAGGTAATCTAGGAAAATTTTGTGGTAAATGAGTTAATGATCTATTTGAAGAAAAGAACGCAAGTTCTTTAGGCTAATTCATAATCCTTTGAAGTCTGGGTTTTGTTCTTGTTGTCCATCATCTTGTTGTTTAAATTAGTTTTTTCATAAAATCTTGAGGGTATTATTCCTTCTTTAATAACATTTTGATCAGTACCAGAATCTACTAGAGTTATTAAACTTATTTAAAATTTCCTATAACCAAATTAATTCTTATATACCATTTTTAAAATTCTATCTTTTGTATATTATTGATGAAATCTTTTTCAGAAATTTCTTCATCATTTATTTGATTATCTTTTGTTTCACTAGTACTGGCTTCATTATTGCTACTTATCATTATTTTAGCTTCTAATTCTAAATCTTTTTCTTTTAAAGAAAATAATTCTTTCTGCATTTGACCAACTTATTTTTTAAGAATATTAACTTCTGTTTGTAAATCTTTAGTAGTAATTTGTCTTAATATATTGTCAGTTGGATATTTATCAAATATCTTATTTAAACTAAATTGATCTTTAATTTGTATTTTCTTTGTATCTTCTTCTATTGTTAAATCTTTTAATTTATTTAAGTATTCTTTTTAAATATCTTGATCCTGAATTTGTTGAATTAAATCAAATATTATACTTTTCTTTTCTTTTATTATTACACATATTCCATATACATCTTTTTTACTATTATCTGTATCACTATTACTATATTCAGAAGTTCTTGACTCTTCTTCAACTATATCAGAATCTTCTTCCTTATTTTTGATTTCTTTAACTTTATCTTTTTTCTTAAAACATTTGTCAGCCGTATGTGCTGGTTTATTACAATTCCAACATATTATTGGTCTATTATTATTAGATTTTCCTCTATATTTATTCTTTGATTTATATTCTTTATTTCTTTTATATTTTCTATACTTAGGTTTTTCTTCATATTCTTTAAATTTTTTAAATTTTCTAATTTTATTTTTATATGATAATGATGGAGGTTCTATCTTCATTAATCCAAATGTTTCACAGAAACATCCTAATTCTTTTCTAGTATTATTCTTATCAGATCTATACTTTGCTTGTAATTTGAGTTCTGAGCATAAAGCTAATCCTTCTTTCTTAATGAAAGCAAAGAGTTGTCCGTATGTCATACTATTAAAGGGTATATCATCTGTTCCTATTTCACTTTTAAGTTTTTGAAGTATTCTTTCAGCAAATAACTTTGGAAGTCCCATAATAAATCTCTCCTTCCAGAAAGACATATTACAGTCTTATCTTCTTAAAATTTGAGTACGGAAAACATCCTTATACCATCTGTAATCAGATAGTGTAGGACATCTTAAATTTGTTAATATAATTTGACGAATTAAATTCTTCTTTTGGATTTCCTATAAAATACATTGATATTGTTACTATCAAGAAATCACATGAATCATTTTCTAAACCTATTTCACCATTATCATCTTCTACCTCTCTAGTATGATTTATAATACTTAATTTTGTATCTACGTCTAATGCATTATCCCACCAATTTTTTAATTGGCCAGTAAAACCCTGGACAATTAGTTTACATGCTATTTGTTCTGAATGTCCTTGTAATCTATAAGCCATTTTTGACATTCCCATTTCTTGTAAAGTATTTAAAATTTCATATTCAGTTTTACCATCTATATTCCATTCTGTTATTGACGAACCATCATAATGACTTTTTGTAAACTGATTTATTTCTTCATACCCTATATCCGCAGGGGTTGGTCTATTATAATAATTTCTAATATTTCCTCTAAATTTTCTTTGTCTAGTAAAAATTTTATTTATATTATCATTTTCATCAAAATTATTCATTATTTCTTCTATTTCAGAGTTATTACTATCATTTGAACTTTCTTTAGACTCTGTTGCAAATTCAATTTCTTTATCTAAAGCATTAATCTTATTATTATCTAATTCTGATAATTTTGTTGCTATTTTTCCTAAAACATCACTATTTTTATTTAATCTAATATTCTTATCTATATTAACACTATTTATATCAATTACTTCTCCAATATTAGTTTGTAATTTTAAACTTTGTAATTACTAGGATGGACTGAAGTAATATTTGAATAATCCTTTAATATCAATTTTTTATATAATGTATGATTAACTAATATACTTGATTGTCTAAAACATTTATTAATTCCTATTTGTGATAAATACATATTTAAAAATGAAAATAATGAAATATCCATTTTTACTTTTAACATATAATTTTCCCATTCTTCTTTTAATTTATCTTTTATCGATTGTTCTAATTCTTTGAACCATTTTCTTTCATCTTTATACGAATCTAATTCAAAATTTCTTCTTAATTCTTTCCAATTAATTTTGTAAGAGTTTTCTGGGTTTTCTGAACTTATTACCATTATACTAGAATATGTAGGTGAATTTGGAGCAGAATAAATTTGTGAATTATCTGGTGTTTGTTCTGGAATAGGTGTTTTAAATCTATACCTAAGGTTATAATCAACACTAGATGTAGATTTTCTACTTATTCCTGTTCTTGAAGTACTTGGTTGTTCTTTAAAAGAACTAAACTGTAATCTAATCTTTCCATTTGAATCATCTATTATATCTTCTATTTCACGTCTTTCTATATTTCTTGGAATTTGTTGGTTTTCTATTACAAATTGATCTGGGATAGTAATTTCATTCCATTTGAGTCTTTTAGGGGTAAATACTGTTGGGTTTTCAGCATCTACCTGAAGCAATATTGTTTCATCCTTTGAAGTGGGTAACATTTTTAACTTTGGATTTAATTGTGATGATAAAAGTCTAAAATCAACTCTATAAATTATTCCAAAGTTTTTGCAAGGATGAAATTCCTTTCTTTGAACATGAACATCTAAAACTAATGAATCTAAAATTCTTTGATCTGTTAAATCTACTGAAAAGTTTGGATAACAATTAAAATTTATTGGTCCATTACATATATTTGTTTGTATCATTGACAATAATGAAGTTTTGTATTTTATTAATCTCTTATCTCTTAAAGCTAAATATATTGGCAGATCAACTCCTATATGAACTAAGGGTTTGACTGCAACTTGAACCAATCCTATATGAAGATAATTATAATTTTTCTTAATATATTTTTGAATCGTATTTATATTTAATAATTTTATACTTTGTGATTCTTCTTGTATAGATAAAGTTTCTTCATGAGTTTTGACTGAAAATGTCATTTTGAAGTCTGTTAATCCTATTTGATATATATTTTCTATCTGTTCTTGAGGTATAGTCCAATTTGAATAATCTATGGGTATATGTCTTTCACTACTTTGTATTATGTTTTCTTGTCTACTAGTACTTAAACCACTATTTGTATTAGATCTACTATTTGACCTGAATAAGTTTCTTAATTGAACAACCATTAGAAGAATTGTTTATATTTTATCTCCTTGATAATCCTTTTAACAAGTGAGGCTATGGGACCACTACCGGGAACACCCAACTCTCAAAGGGCTTACCAACGGATTTACGCTGACCAACATAGTATTCTTACAAGTATAAAGAATACCAATTTAATAAAAATATAAACAATTCTTCTAATGTCTCTCTTACTAAGAATCTTATATCTAGATCAAATCTTACATCTTCTACTCTAGTGGGGAGCGTGGGCATATGCTTGATTCTCTTAAGTTTGTTGGTATTGGAATATGATAAACAAAATTATGAGTTTGATATCTAATAAATTCTCTTATGGAAATATTTGCTAGATTAACAATATTTTCATCCATTATATTTTCAATTTCATTTTGATCAGAGATTCTAAACATAATATTAAAACATGATTTGTAAACCCTTAAAATAAGGAAAATTTGAGTAAGGAAAACATCCTTATACCATCTGTAATCAGATAGTGTAGGACATCTTAAATTTGTTAATATAATTTTTGACGAATTAAATTCTTCTTTTGGATTTCCTATAAAATACATTGATATTGTTACTATCAAGAAATCACATGAATCATTTTCTAAACCTATTTCACCATTATCATCTTCTACCTCCCTAGTATGATTTATTATACTTAATTTTGTATCTACGTCTAATGCATTACACAAAAACAAAAATCAAAAGGAAAAGAAAAAGAAAAATCAAAAGAATCAAGTGTGGAAGACTTGTCTCCACAGCAAAAACAGTTATTCGAGATGATCAAAAAATTCCCAGATATGCAAAGTCAATTTTTCGACTTTATGTCTCAAAAATCTGGAAAATCAAATTCTTCAGAAGAATCAAATTCGGATCCATTTGGTGGTCCATTAGCTCAAGACCCGTTTGATTTTTAGATGTAATTTCCAAAGTTGTAATAGATAGAGACAAAGATGTAATAGTTTAGATTCCTGCAATTATTCAAAGGACGGAAGTGGTGGATGAGTCATTACTCATCTTTTTCCCAAAAGAAAAACCACTGAAGATGCTTCAAGTTTTCAAAAGTTGCGGCTGAAGACTTTTCAAATTCAAAATTATTGCAAGAAGACAAAGTTGATGGTGACCTCTCAGCAAATGAAGTCTGCCGACACTCTCCAAATGAAGATTCAACTCACATGCAAATGAAGATGTAGATTACTTGCCTATTTCAAAAGCACATATATGTAATAAAGTGAGTGTCGGCATCCTTCATTTGCTGAGAGGTCACCATCAATTTTGTCTTCTTGCAATAATTTTGAATTTGAAAAGTCTTCAGCCGCAACTTTTGAAAACTTGAAGCATCTTCAGTGGTTTTTCTTTTGGAAAAAAAGATGAGTAATGACTCATCCACCACTTCCGTCCTTTGAATAATTGCAGGAATCTAAACTATTACATCTTTGTCTCTATCTATTACAACTTTGGAAATTACATCTAAAAATCAAACGGGTCTTGAGCTAATGGACCACCAAATGGATCCGAATTTGATTCTTCCGAAGAATTTGATTTTCCAAATTTTGAGACAGAAAGTCGAAAAATTGACTTTGCATATCTGGGAATTTTTTGATCATCTCGAAGAACTGTTTTTGCTGTGGAGACAAGTCTTCCACACTTGATTCTTTTGATTTTTCTTTTTCTTTTTCTTTTGATTTTTGTTTTTGTAGAGAAAAAGATGTTTCTCCAATTTCAGGATTATACCTGATTTTGTTTCCAGTACTTATAAAATGTTTGATTGCTTCTGCAGAACAAATTTTTTATTGAAATTTATTCCACCATTTGACTTTGTGAGTTTGGATGATTGACAAAGGTGAAGGGTCTGAATAAATTTTATCAAAACTGAAATTCCATGAAAAAATTCATGGTACTTTGAATTCAGTATGGAATATGAGCATTTTTTGATAGTTTTTGAGGTTTGAATTTTCAGCAAAAACTTCAAACCCTTTGCGGACTTTTGTTGGAAGGATGGTATTTTCAGATCCCATCCTCTTCCACCATTCAAAGAACCAAATGGGGAAGGTGGTTTGGCAAGATGTATGAAAGGTTAAAAACCAAGAATGGTAATTTGGCGTTATATAGAAAGTTCTATACCAAGCATTTTGTAATCAATATAATTAAATTCTTTGGAAATGAAACGAACTGAAAATAATTTTGAATCTGTAAACTTACCCCATTGGGATAAAGATAACACTTGTTTGATTATGCATTTTGAGTAAATAATTTGATCTTTTTCATTTTTCTTGTGTACAATTTCGACTGAATTTGTATCCACAAGAATTAATTCATAAAATTTTTGAATTTTGTTAAAATCATCAGATTCCCAGAATTGACAGGTAGAAATTTTAGTTTTATGTAATCTTTTGCCTGGAGGTCTTTTGGGTACTCTGTAAAGGGTATTAACCCTATTTCTTCTGTCCAGGCTTTGGAAATATATTTGTATTCCTTTGTTTGAGGTTGATTTGGTAAAACAATATTTGTGGGTCTTTGTGGTGTTTGAGGATTTGTAGCTAGGATTGATTTGAATGGAATTTCTGGTGGATTTTGTAGTGGAGAAAATCTATTTGGACTACGAATATTGTTTGAAGGTAATCTGGGAAAGTTTTGAGGGAAAGGGGTTAATGAAGAATTTGGTGAAAATATAGCCAATTCTTTTGGCTCAAGAATTTCATAATCTTTTGACGTCTGGGTTTTTGATTTGTTGTCCATCATCTGAAAAGTAAATTTTTTTAGAACCTTGTAAAAATCCTCTTGTTAAAAAATCTGGTAATGAATTATTTTCTCCTTTGATAAATTCAATATCACAATAAAAAACAGACAAGATAGCTTGCCATCTTGCAAATATTTGTTTTGAAACAATATTTTGTACATCTTTTTGTAAAACTTCTTTTGCTGATTTGCAATCAATTCTTAAAAGAAATTTTTTATTATACAAATCATCTTGAAATTTTGAAATGCATAAAACTATGCTTAGAATCTCCTTTTTAATTGTTGAATAATTCATTTGAGCTTCATTCCATATTCCAGAATGAAATCTTACTAATTGTTCTTTTGATTCTAATTCTTGTTTTAATATACCTGCATATCCTATGTCAGAGGCATCTGTTTCTACTAACATTTTGGCTTTAGGATTTGGTATTCCTAAAAATGGTAATGATTTAATTTTTTGTTTAATATTTTTAACTTATTTTGTATGTTCATCCGTACAACTTGGAGGATTCTTTTTAAGTCTTTTAAATAATAATTAACAATTTTGTCTAAGGTTTGGGAAGAAATCACTAACATAATTTAAATATCCTAAAAATCTTTGAAGTTGATTTTTATCCTTTATTTCATTTGGAAATTTTCCAGTAAATTCTAATGCTCTATTAATAGGTTTAATATATCCCTATGATATATCATAACCTAAAAATCTTATTGAAGTTTGAAATAATTTCATCTTCTTAGCACATATTACTAATCCACTTCTTCTTATTATATTGAATAATATATTTAAATGTTTGAAGTGTTGATCTATATCTTTTGAGTAGATTAGTATATCATCAATATAAACAATACTAAATGTACTGTAATCATTAAAAATATCATTCATTATCTTTTGAAATTCTGATGGTGCATTTTTTAATCCAAATGGCATTACATTCCATTCGCAATGTCCAAACATTAAATATTAACGTGAAATTTCCTTTCTCGTAAAGTGGTTCAAAAATCATATTTTTTATGCATACATAGCTTAGAATTAGATAGTGTACTTAGAAATTCATTAATTTAATCAATCTGTAATCTAATGTATGATGAAATATTATAAAATTTAATAAATACTCAGTTTTTTTACCCTATAGGGGTAAAATCGTAATTTTTCATGAAACTTATTTTTGCTTGAAATTTTTACAGTAGATTCCACACATTATTTTAGTGATACGCTACAAATTGGAAAGTGTTCTGATCAAAGGTGTAAGAGTTATGGTATATTTTTCTTCAATAAAGTTAAATTTTAACGTGAAATTTCCTTTCACGTAATGTGGTTCAAAAATCATATTTTTTATGCATACATTGTTTTGAATTAGATAGTGTACTAAGAAATTCATTAATTTAATCAATCTGTAATCTAATGTATGATGAAATATTATAAAATTTAACAAATACTCAGCCTTTTTACCCTATAGAGGCAAAATCGTAATTTTTCATGAAATTTAATTTTGCTTGAAATTTTTACAGTAGATTCCACACATCATTTTAGTGATATATTTCAAATTTCAAAGTCTTCTGACCAAAGGTATAAGAGTTATGGTATATTTTTCGTCAATAAAGTTAAATTTTAACGTGAAATTTCTTTTCACGTAAAGTGGTTTAAAAATCATATTTTTTATGCATACATAGCTTAGAATTAGATAGTGTACTTAGAAATTCATTAATTTAATCAATCTGTAATCTAATGTATGATGAAATATTATAAAATTTAACAAATACTCAGTTTTTTTACACTATAGGGGTAAAATCGTAATTTTTCATGAAACTGATTTTTGCTTGAAATTTTTACTGTAGATTCCACACATTATTTTAGTGATACGCTGCAAATTTCAAAAGTGTTCTGATCAAAGGTGTAAGAGTTATGGTATATTTTTTGTCAATAAAGTTAAATTTTAACGTGAAATTTTCTTTCACGTAATGTGGTTAAAAAATCATATTTCTTATGCATACATTCCTTAGATTAGATAGTGTACTTAGAAATTCATTAATTTAATCAATCTGTAATCTAATGTATGATGAAATATTATAAAATTTATCAAATACTCTGTTTTTTACCCTACAGGTGTAAAATCGTAATTTTTCATGAAACTTAATTTTGCTTGAAATTTTTACAGTAGATTCCACACATTATTTTAGTGATGTTGCAACTTTGAAAGAGTTCTGACCAAAGGTGTAAGAGTTATGGTATATTTTTTGTAAATAAAGTTAAATTTTAACGTGAAATTTCCTTTCGCGTAATATGGTTCAAAAATCATATTTTTGATGCATACATTGCTTAGAATTAGATAGTGTACTAAAAAATTCATTAATTTAATCAATCTGTGATCTAATGTATGATGAAACATTATAAAATTTAACAAATACTCAGTTTTTTTACGCTATAGGGGCAAAATCGTAATTTTTCATGAAATTTAATTTTGCTTGAAATTTTTACAGTAGATTCCACACATTATTTTAGTGATATGGTGCAAATTTCAAATTGGTCTGACCAAATGTGTAAGAGTTATGGTATGTATTTCATCAATAAAGTTAAATTTTAACGTGAAATTTTCTTTCATGTAATGTGGTTCAAAAATCATATTTTTGATGCATACATTGCTTAGAATTAGATTGTGTACTAAGAAATTCATTAATTTAATGAATTTGTAATCTAATGTATGATGAAATATTATAAAATTTATCAAATACTCTGTTTTTTACCCTATAGGGGCAAAATCGTAATTTATCATGAAATTTAATTTTGTTTGAAATTTTTACAGAAGATTCCACACATCATTTTAGTGATATGTTGCATATTTCAAAGTGTCCTGACCAATGGTGTAAGAGTTATGGTATATTTTTCTTCAATAAAGTTAAATTTGAACGTGAAATTTCCTTTCATGTAATGTGGTTCAAAAATCATATTTTTGATGCATATATTGCTTAAAATTAGATAGTGTACTAAGAAATTCATTAATTTAATCAATATGTAATCTAATGTATGATGAAATATTATAAAATTTAACAAATACTCTGTTTTTTTGCCCTATAGTGGCAAAATCGTAATTTTTCATCAAATTTAATTTCGTTTGAAATTTTTAGAGTAGATTCCACACATCATTTTAGTGATATGTTGCAAATTTCAAAGTGTTCTGACCAAAGGTGTAAGAGTTATGGTATATTTTTTGTCAATAAAGTTAAATTTTAACGTGAAATTTCCTTTCACGTAATGTGATTCAAAAATCATATTTTTGATGCATACATTGCCTAGAATTAGATAGTGTACTGAGAAATTTATTAATTTAATCAATCTGTAATTTAATGTATGATGAAATATTATAAAATTTAACAAATACTCAGTTTTTTTTTTAAATTTAACAAATACTTAGTTTTTTTTTACCCTATAATGGCAAAATCGTAATTTTTCATGAAACTTATTTTTGCCTGAAATATTTACAGTACATTCCACACATTATTTTAGTGATACGATGCAAATTGAAAAGTGTTCTAATCAAAGGAGTAAGAGTTATGGTATATTTTTCTTCAATAAAGTTAAATTTTAACGTGAAATTTTCTTTCACGTAATATGGTTCAAAAATCATATTTTTGATGCATACATTGCTTAGAATTAGATAGTGTACTAAGAAATTCATTAATTTAATCAATCTATAATATAAAGTATGATGAAATATTATAAAATTTAACAAATACTCAGGTTTTTTACCCTATAGGGGAAAAATTGTAATTTTTCATTAAATTTATTTTTGCTTGAAATTTTTACAGTAGATTCCGCACATTATTTTAGTGATACACTGCAAATTGAAAAGTGTTCTAATCAAAGGTGTAAGAGTTATGGTATATTTTTCGTCAATAAAGTTAAATTTTAACGTGAAATTTCCTTTCACGTAAAGTGGTTCAAAAATCATATTTTTGATGCATACATTGCTTAGAATTAGATAGTGTACTTAGAAATTTATTAATTTAATCAATTTGTAATCTAATGTATGATGAAATATTATAAAATTTAACAAAAACTCAGTTTTTTACCCTATAGGGGTAAAATCGTAATTTTTCATTAAACTTATTTTTGCTTCAAATTTTTATAGTAGATTCCACACATTATTTTAGTGATATGTTGCAACTTTCAAAGAGTTCTGACCAAAGGTGTAAGAGTTATGGTATATTTTTCGTCAATAAAGTTAAATTTTAGCGTAAAATTTCCTTTCACGTAATGTGGTTCAAAAATTATATTTTTGATGCATACATTGCTTAGAATTAGATACTAAAGATTTACAAACAGAAGTTAAAAATCTTTGAAGTTGATTTTTATCCTTTATTTCATTTGAAAATTTTTCAGTAAATTCTAATGCTCTATTAATAGGTTTAATATATCCCTGTGAAATATCATGACCTAAAAATCTTATTGAAGTTTGAAATAATTTCATCTTCTTAGCAAATATTACTAATCCACTTCTTCTTATTATATTGAATAATATATTTAAATGTTTGAAGTGTTGATCTATATCTTTTGAGTAGATTAGTATATCATCAATATAAACAATACTAAAGGTACTGTAATCATTAAAAATATCATTCATTATCTTTTAAAATTCTGATGGTGCATTTTTTAATCCAAATGGCATTACATTCCATTCGTAATGTTCAAAAGGAACAATAAATGCTGTTTTGTATCTATCTTTTTCACTTATTTGGATTTGCCAAAATCCAGATTTTAAATCAAATTTTGAGAATATTTTTGCATTATATAATCTATTAATTAAATCTCTTTTATTAGGTATAGGATACCTAATCTATTGTAATACTTTGTTTAAAGGTTTATAATTAATTAGTAATCCTCTTTCTAATTCTAACTGCTTCATAACATAAAAAGCAGAACAGCTCCAAGGAGATTTTGAAGGTCTTGTTAATTTTTTATTTAATAAATCTTTTATTTCTTCTTTACAGATTTTTAAATATTCTTGATTCATTTGTATAGGTCTAGCTTTCGTAGGTATATTCTTTTCATTAAAATCTTTCTCATATGGAAGATCTATTATGTGATTTCTTCTTTCCCAAAATGCATTGGGAAGTTCACTACAAATATTATCTAAATATCTTTTTTCTAATTCTTTTATTTGTTTTATTATTTTCTCATCTTTTAATTGATCTTATATTCTTTTATAATCTATCTCTTCTTTTAAGAAATTAATTTGTTTTTTTTTTATAAATAATATTTATTTGTTTAAATATAGAAGAATTTTGTAGTAATATTATTTCCTTCATTTTAACCGGAGTTATAAAATTAAATTCAATTTTTTTTCCATGTATATTTGTTTTAATTCCTTTATTATTTACTTGAAAAGGATAAATTTGAGTTAGGAAAGGTGTTCCTAATATTACGTTTTGCGAAATATCTTTTACTAAAGTAAACACATTTTTAAAACAATATCCTTTATTGCATATATGTGCTTTTGATAATTTATATCTTATATTCAAGGGTTTTGAATTAGCAGTATATAATTGTTCATTTGTTTTTTCGTAATATTTGGATGGAATAATACCTTCTTTTATTACATTTTGATCAGCACCTGAATCAACAAGAGCTATTAGATTTGTTTTAAAATTTCCTATAACTAAGGTAATATTGATATACCATTTTTGAAATTCTATTCTTTGTATATTATTTATAAAGTCTTTTTCAGATATTTCTTCGTCTTCTATTTGATTATCTTTTGTTCCACTAGTACTAGCTTCATTATTACTATTTATCATTATTTTTGCTTCTAATTCTAAATCTTTTTCTTTTAAAGAAAATATTTCTTTTTGCATTTGACTCACTTGTTTTTTAAGAATATTAACTTCTGTTTGTAAATCTTTAGTTGTAATTTGTCTTAAAATATTTTCAGTTGGATATTTGTGAAATATCTTATTTAAACTAAAATGATCTTTAATATGAATTTTCTTATTATCTTCTTCTATTATTAAATCTTTTAATTTATTTAAATATTCTTTTTGAATATCCTGATCTTGAATTTGTTGGATTAAATCAAATATTATACTTTTCTTTTCTTTGGTTATTACACATATTCCACATAAATATTTTTTACTATTATCACTTTCACTATTACTGTATTCAGAAGTATTTGATTCATTTTCTAATATTTCCGAATCTTCCTTTTCATTTCTTATTTCTTTTACTCTATTTTTATTCTTGAAACATTTATCTGCAGTATGACCTGGTTTATTACAATTCCAACATGTTATTGGTTTATTTTTAAATTTTTCGCTATATTTATTCTTTGATTTATATTCTTTATTTCTTTTGTATTTTCTGTATTTAGGTTTTCCTTCATATTCTTTGAATTTTTTGAATTTTCTAACTTTCTTTTTCTATGATATTGAAGGTGGTTCTATTTTCATTAATCCAAATGTTTCGCAGAAACATCCTAATTCTTTTCTAGTATTATTTTTATCAAATCTATACTTTGCTTGGAGTTTAAGTTCTGAATATAAAGCTAATCCTTCTTTCTTTATGAAAGCCAAAAGTTGGCCATATGTCATACTATTAAAGGGTATTTCGTCCATTCCTATTTCACTCTTAAGTTTTTGTAATATTCTTTCAGCAAATAATTTTGGAAATCCCATAATAAATCTTTCTTTCCAGGAAGACATATCAAAGCCTTCTCTTCTTAGTATTTGAGTACGGAAAACATCCTTATACCATCTATAATCAGACAGTGTAGGACATCTTAAGTTTGTTAATATAATTTTTGACGAATTGAATTCTTGCTTTGGGTTTCCTATGAAATACATTGATATTGTGACTATTAAAAAATCACATGAATCATTTTCTAAGCTTATGTCTCCTGATTCATCTTCTATTTCTCTAGTATGATTTATTATGCTTAATTTTGTCTCTAATTCTAGTGCATTATCCCACCAATTTTTTAATTGGCCAGTAAATCCCTGGACAATTAATTTACATGCAATTTGTTCTGAGTGTCCTTGTAGTCTATATGCCATTTTTGACATTCCCATTTCTTGTAAAGTATTTAATATCTCATATTCAGTTTTACCATCAATATTCCATTCGGTTATTGATGATCCATCATAATGACTTTTTATAAATTGGTTTCTTTCTTCATACCCTATATTTGCATGGGTTGGTCTATTATAATAATTTTTTGTATTTCCTTTAAATCTTCTTTGTCTTGAATATATTTTATTTATATTTTCATTATCATCAAAATTATTAATTATTTCTTCAATTTCAGAATTATTACTATCATTTGAAGTTTCTTCAGATTCATTCTCAGATTCTGAATCTTTTTCATTATCTAATATATTGATTTTATTATTATCTAATTCTGATAGTTTTGTTGCTATTTTTGTTAATAGAACATCAGTATTTTTGTTTAATCTAATATCTTTATCAATATTAACACTATTTATTTTGAAAAAAGGTTTCTCAAAATTACTAGGTAATTTTTCTTTATTTTTATTATCTAATGTTTTTGATATTATATTATTATTAATGTGATCAACTTGATTAGCTATAGTATTTAATATCTGATTTGAATAATTATTCTGTTGTAATATTTTTTGAATATCATTATTTGTTACCGAACCATTATCTATTCTTCCTTTTTTATAAGGATCTGCTATTACTTCTCCATTATTAGTTTGTAATTTTAAACTATGTTCCAGAGGATGTATTGAAGTAATATTTGAATCATATTTTAAATCCATTTTTTGTATAAAGTATGATTAACTAATAAACTAGGTTGTCTAAAACATTTATTAATACCTATTTGTGATAAATACATATTTAAAAATGAAAATAATGAAATATTCATTTTTATTTTTAACGTATAATTTTCCCATTCTTCTTTCAATTTGTCTTTTATTGGTTATTCTAATTCTTTGAACCATTTTCTTTCATCTTTATATAATTCTAATTCAAAGTTTCTCCTTAATTCTTTCCAATTAATCTTATAAGATTTTTCTGGATTTTCTGAGCTTATTACCATTACACTAGAATATGTAGGTGAGTTTGGAGCAGAATATATTTGTGAAGCTTCTGGAGTATGTTCTGGAATAGGTGTTTTAAATCTATATCTAGGGTTATAATCAACACTAGAAGTAGATTTTCTACTTATTCCTGTTTTTGAAGTACTTGGTTGTTCCCTAAAGGAATTAAACTGTAATCTAATTTTTCCATTTGAATCTTCAATTATATCTTCTATTTCACGTCTTTCAATATTTCTTGGGATTTTTAGATTTTCTATTATAAATTGATCTGGAATGGTTATCTCATTCCATTTAAGTCTTTTGGGAGTAAATACTGTTGGGTTTTCAGCATTTACCTGAAGTAATATTGTTTCATCTTTTGAAGTAGGTAACATTTTTAATTTTGGATTCAACTGTGATAATAGTCTAAAATAAACTCTATAAATTATTGCAAAATTCTTGCAGGGATGAAATTCTTTTCTTTGTACATGAACATCTAAAACCAAAGAATCTAAAATTATTTGATCTGTTAAATCTACAGAAAAGTTTGGATAACAATTAAAGTATATTGGTCCATTACATATATTTGTTTGAATCATCGATAATAAAGATGTTTTGTATTTTATTAGTCTTTTGTCTCTTAATGCTAAATAAATTGGCAGATCAACTCCTATATGAACTAGGGGTTTGACTGCTACTTGTACTAATCCTATATGTAAATAATTATAATTTTTATTAATATATTTTTTAATTGTATTAATATTTAATAATTTTATACTTTAGGATTCTTCTTGTATAGATATAGTTTCTTCATGTGTTTTGACTGAAAAAGCCATTTTGAAATCTGTTAATCCTATTTGATATATATTTTCTATTTGTTCTTGAGGTATTGTCCAGTTTGAATAGTCTATTGAAACTGATCTTTCATTACTTAATATTATGTTTTCATTCTTATTAGTATTTGAAGCAATAATAGAGTTAGATCTACTATTTGATCTGAATAAATTTCTTAACTGAACTGCCATTAGAATTATCTCTTATATTTATATTTCCTTGTAATTCTCTTCTACAAGTAAGGCTACGGGACCACTACGGGGAACATCCAATCTTCCAAGGGCTTACCAACCGATTTATGCTGACCAACGTAGTATTCTTACAAGTATAAAGAATACCAATTTAATATAAATATAATTAATTTTTCTAATGTATATTCATCTATGAATTTTATATTAAGATCAAATAATATATCTTCTATATTAAACATGGCTCTGACTAACGGTGTAAGAGTTATGGTGTATTTTTCGACAAATACATAGTTTTTATACTATAGGGGCAAAATCGTAATTTTTCATGATATTTAATTTTTCTTTTTCCACACATTATTTTAGCAATAAAATACAAATTTCAAAGTGTTCTGACAAACGGTGTAAAAGTTATGGTGTATTTTTCAATAAATACTTAGTTTTTATCCTATAGGGGGAAAATCGTAATTTTTCAAGATATTTAATTTTGTTTGAAATTTTTACAGTAGATTCCACACATTATTTTAGTGATAAGATACAAATTTCAAAGTGTTCTGACAAACAGTGTAAGAGTTATGGTGTATTTTTCGACAAATACTTAGTTTTTATCCTATATGGGCAAAATCGTAATTTTTCATGATATTTAATTTTGCTTGAAATTTTTACAGTAGATTCCACACATTATTCAACAATGAATTTTATATTAAGATCAAATAACATATCTTCTATATTAAACATGGCTCTGATACCAAAGTAACCCAGGTCACATATTGATGATTCTCTTAAGTATGTAGGTAAAGGATTATTAGGCAAATTTGGATGTAATGCTAGAGTTCTTATTGGGGTTCTTATTAATTCTATTATATTAGAATCTTGAATATTTTCAATCATATTTGGAGAAGAGATTCTAAACATATAATAAAATATTGATTTGTAAATTCTAAAATTAATATAAATAGCAGTTAAAAATTCTGCTAACATGATTTTTTGAAAATTAATGCAATAATAAAAGAAATGTAGAAGATGAGAGAATATATGAAAATTTTATTACTTACATATTTTTGCAGACAACTTGAAGTTTACAAGGCTTTTGGTTTGATAATGGATACAGAGTATCAGAGGGATAGAGAGAGAAAGAGAATGGGCGAGCAAACTCAAGCGTGAGTTTCTCAATACATTTGATGCCTATTTATACAAATTTTCTGAATTTGAATTTCTATTACATTTGTCTTTAATCTACATCTTCATTTGCATGTGAGTTGAATCTTCATTTGGAGAGTGTCGGCAGCCTTCATTTGCTGAGAGGTCACCATCAACTTTGTCTTCTTGCAATAATTTTGAATTTGAAAAGTCTTCAGCCGCAACTTTTGAAAACTTGAAGCATCTTCAGTGGTTTTTCTTTTGGAAAAAAGATGAGTAATGACTCATCCACCACTTCCGTCCTTTGAATAATTGTAAGAATCTAAACTATTACATCTGTGTCTCTATCTATTACAACTTTGGAAATTACATTTAAAAATCAAACGGGTCTTGAGCTAATTGACCACCAAATGGATCCGAATTTGATTCTTTCGAAGAATTTGATTTTCCAAATTTTTGAGACATAAAGTCGAAAAATTGACTTTGCATATCTGGGAATTTTTTGATCATCTCGAAGAACTGTTTTTGCTGTGGAGACAAGTCTTCCACACTTGATTCTTTTGATTTTTCTTTTTCTTTTCCTTTTGATTTTTGTTTTTGTGGAGAAGAAGATGTTTCTCCAGTTTCAGGATTATACCTGATTTTGTTTCCAGTACTTATAAAATGTTTGATTGCTTCTGCAGAACAAATTTCTTTTTGAAATTTATTCCACCATTTGACTTTGTGAGTTCGGATGATTAACAAGGGTGAAGGGTCTGAATAAATTTTGTCAACACTGAAATTCCATGAAAAAATCCATGGTACTTTGAATTCAGTGTGGAATATGAGCATTTTTTGATAGTTTTTGAGGTTTGAATTT
Source organism: Caryopteris x clandonensis (assembly GCA_028749325.2). Taxonomy (NCBI): domain Eukaryota; kingdom Viridiplantae; phylum Streptophyta; class Magnoliopsida; order Lamiales; family Lamiaceae; genus Caryopteris; species Caryopteris x clandonensis. Next base: position 7,935,186 of record JAPYKT020000004.1, read on the forward strand.
TCAGCAAAAACTTCAAACCCTTTGCGGACTTTTGTTGGAAGGACGGTAATTTCAGATCCCATCCTCTTCCACCATTCAAAGAACCAAATGGGGAAGGTGGTTTGACAAGATGTATGAAAGGTGAAAAACAAAGAATGGTAATTTGGCAATTTGGCGTAATATAGAAAGTTCTATACCAAGCATTTTTGTAATCAATGTAATTAAATTCTTTGGGAATGGAACGAACTGAAAATAATTTTGAATCTGTAAACTTACCCCATTGGGATAAAGATAACACTTGTTTGATTATGCATTTTGAGTAAATAATTTGATATTTTTCATTTTTCTTGTGTACGATTTTGACTGAATTTGTATCCACAAGAATTAATTCATAAAATTTTTGAATTTTGTTAAAATCATCAGATTCCCAGAATTGACAGGTAGAAAATCTGAGTTTAATGTAATCTTTTACCTGGAGGTCTTTTGGGTACTCTGTAAAGGGTGTTAACCCTATTTCTTCTGTCTAGGCTTTGGAAATATATTTGTATTCCTCTGTTTGAGGTTGATTTGGTAAAACAATATTTGTGGGTCTTCGTGGTGTTTGAGGATTTGTAGCTATGATTGATTAGAATGGAATTTCTGATGGATTTTGTAGTGGAGAAAACCTATTTGGACTACGAATATTGTTTGAAGGTAATCTGGGAAAGTTTTGAGGGAAAGGGGTTAATGAAGAATTTGGTGAAAATATAGCCAATTCTTTTGGCTTAGGAATTTCATAATCTTTTGATGCTGGGTTTTTGATTTGTTGTCCATCATCTGAAAATTAAATTTGTTTAGAACCTTGTAAAAATTCTCTTGTTAAAAAATCTGGTAATGAATTATTTTCTCCTTTGATAAATTCAATATCAAAATAAAAAACAGATAAGATAGCTTGACATCTTGCAAATATTTGTTTTGAAACAATATTTTGTACATCTTTTGTAAAACTTCTTTTGCTAATTTGCAATCAATTCTTAAAAGAAATTTTTTATCATACAAATCATCTTGAAATTTTGAAATGCATAAAACTATGCTTAGAATCTCCTTTTTAATTGTTGAATAATTCTTTTGAGCTTCATTCCATATTCCAGAATGAAACCTTACTAATTGTTCTTTTGATTCTAATTCTTGTTTTAATATACCTGCATATCCTATGTCAGAGACATCTGTTTCTACTATCATTTTGGCTTTAGTATTTGGTATTCCTAAAAATGGTAATGATTTAATTTTTTGTTTAATATCTTTAACTATTTTTGTATGTTCATCCGTCCAACTTGGAGGATTCTTTTTAAGTCTTTTAAATAGTAATTTACAATTTTGTCTAAGGTTTCGGAATAAATCACTAAAATAATTTAAACATCCTAAAAATCTTTGAAGTTGATTTTTATCCTTTATTTCATTTGGAAATTTTCCAGTAAATTCCAATGCTCAATTAATAGGTTTAATATATCCCTGTGATATATCATGACCTAAAAATCTTATTGAAATTTGAAATAATTTCATTTTCTTTGCAGATATTACTAATCCACTTCTTCTTATTATATTGAATAATATATTTAAATGTTTGAAGTGTTGATCTATATCTTTTGAGTAGATTAGTATATCATCAATATAAACAATACTAAAGGTACTGTAATGATTAAAAATATCATTCATTATCTTTTGAAATTCTGATGGTGCATTTTTTATTCCAAATGGCATTACATTCCATTCGTAATGTTCAAAAGGAATAGTAAATGCTGTTTTGTATCTATCTTTTTCACTTATTTGGATTTGCCAAAATCCAGATTTTAAGTCAAATTTTAAGAATATTTTTGCATTATATAATCTATTAATTAAATCTCTTTTATTAGGTATAGGATACCTAATCCATTGTAATACTTTGTTTAAAGGTTTATAATTAATTACTGATCCTCTTTCTAATTCTGACTGCTTCATAACATAAAAAGCAGAACAGCTCCAAGGAGATTTTGAAGGTCTTGTTAATTTTTTATTTAATAAATCTTTTATTTCTTCTTTACAGATTTTTAAATATTCTTGATTCATTTGTATAGGTCTAGCTTTCGTAGGTATATTCTTTTCATTAAAATCTTTCTCATATGGAAGATCTATTATGTGATTTCTTCTTTCCCAAAATGTATTGGGAAGTTCACTACAAATATTATCTAAATATCTTTTTTTCTAATTATTTTATTTGTTTTATTATTTTCTCATCTTTTAATTGTTCTTCTATTCTTTTATAATCTATCTCTTCTTTTAAGAAATTAATTTGTTTTTTTATTATAAATAATATTTATTTGTTTAAATATAGAAGAATTTTGTAGTAATATTATTTCCTTCTTTTTAACCGGAGTTATAAAATTAAATTCAATTTCTTTTCCATGTATATTTGTTTTAATTCCTTTATTATTTACTTGAAAAGGATAAATTTGAGTTAGGAAAGGTGTTCCTAATATTACGTTTTGCGAAATATCTTTTACTAAAGTAAACATATTTTTAAAACAATATCCTTTATTACATATATGTGCTTTTGATAATTTATATCTTATATTCAAGGATTTTGAATTAACATTATATAATTGTTCATTTGTTTTTTATAATATTTGGATGGAATAATACCTTCTTTTATTACATTTTGATCAGCACCTGAATCAACAAGAGCTATTTGATTTGTTTTAAAATTTTCTATAACTAAGGTAATATTGATATACCATTTTTGAAATTCTATTCTTTGTATATTATTTATAAAGTCTTTTTCAGATATTTCTTTGTCTTCTATTTGATTATCTTTTGTTCTACTAGTACTAGCTCATTATTACTATTTATCATTATTTTTGCTGCTAATTCTAAATCTTTTTCTTTTAAAGAAAATATTTCTTTTTGCATTTGACTCACTTGTTTTTTAAGAATATTAACTTATGTTTGTAAATCTTTAGTTGTAATTTGTCTTAAAATATTATCAGTTGAATTTTTTATTATACAATTCTTGACTTTACATATCTGGAAATTTTTTGATTATCTCAAAAAATTGCTTTTGCTGTGGAGACAAATCTTCCACACTTAATTGTTTTGCTTTTTCTTTTCCTTTTTCTTTTGATTTTTGTTTTTGAGATGAAGATGAAACTTCACCCGTTTCAGGATTGAATCTTATTTTATTCCCAATAGAAATAAAATGTTTTATTGAGTTCTCAGAACACATTTCTTGTTGAAATTTAGTCCACCATTTTACTTTGTGTGTGCGAAGAATTGAGAAAGGAGTAGGATCAGAATAGAATATGTCAAAGATAAAATTGCATGAGAAAATCCATGGAACCTTGAATTCTGTATGAAATATGAGCATTTTTTGGTATTTTTTAGATTGGAATTTTCTGCAAAGACTTCAAAGCCTTTGAGAACAGATTTTGGTAGAATGGTAGATTCAGAACCCATTCTCTTCCACCATTCAAAGAACCAAATGGGAAAGGTAATTTGACAAGAAGTATGGAAAGTGAAGAACCAAGAATGGAAATTTGGAGTGATATAGAAAGTTCTATACCATGCATTCTTGTAATCAATATAATTAAAATCTTTTGGAATAAATCTTACAGAAAACGATTTTGAATCCGTGAATTTACCCCATTGGGATAAAGACAGGACCTGTTTAAGAATACATTTTGAGTAGATAATTTGTCCAGAATCATTTCTTTTATGGACAGTTTCTACTAAACTTGTATCAACTAGAATTAATTCATAAAACTTTTGAGTTTTTGGAAAATTGTCAGACTCCCAAAATTGAAATGTAGGAAATCTATTTTTGATATAATCTTTTGCCTGAAGATCTTTTGGATATTCGCTAAATGGGGTTAACCCAATTTCCTCAATCCAAGATTTTGCAACATATTTATGTTTCTCTGTCTGAGGCTGATTTGGTAAAGAAATATTAGTAGGTCTAGGAGGAGTTTGTGGGTTTGTGGCAAGAATTGAAATCTGGAAAACAAAACTCTTCAGAAGAATCAAATTATGATCCATTTGGAGGGCCTTTGGCTCAAGATCCATTTGATTTTTAGATTTTCAATTGTAACAGATAGGACAAAATATGTAATAGCTTAGGGACATGTATTATTTTCAAAAGATGGGAAAATGATGAGTTATTGAAAGTGAGGGATTCCCACTTTCAGAAAAGAAGTTCAAAATTGTCAAAAGTTGCGGCCAAATTTTCAAAAGACAAAAGATGATGGTGACTTGTCAGCAAACCAATGCTACCGATACTCCAAAGCAACCAACAAAGTATACTCCAAAGTAAAAAAAAAAAGTGATAGATGACTCTTCAACAAATCAGCATTGCCGACACTCCAAATTGCAAACAAAATGAAAGTTCAAATTCAAATTCAAATGTAAATTCAGTTTTAGATTTGTATAAATAGGATTCAGACTTCAAATGGAAGGGCACACTTGATTTTGCTCGCCCATTCTCTCTCTCTCTCTCTATAATCCCTCTGATACTTTGTATCCAATTTCAACCAAAAGCCTTGTAAATTCAAGTTGTCTACAATATTTTGTAAGTAATAAATCTAAATTTCTATCATGGTTTCTGAATTTCTTAGTTCTGTTTTTATTTGTTTCAAAGTTTTCAAATCATGTTTTAATTATATGTTTAGAATCTCTAATCAAAATCCAATTGATAATGTTTTAGATTATGAAATCATAGATTTAGCAAATACATCAATTAGAACTTTAGCATTATATCCTACAAATGAACCGCTACCTACATATTTAAGAGAATCTTCAATATGTGAACATCCATATTTTGGTATCAGAGCCATGAATGAGAAGAATATAATATTTGATTTTGATATAAGATTCATAGCCAAACATTCATTAGATATATTAATTATATTTGTATTATCTTGGTATTCTTTATACTTGTAAGAATACTACGTTGGTCAGCATAAGTCGGTTGGTAAGCCCGTGAAAAAAAAAGGGTGTTCCACGCAGTGGTCCCGTAGCCTTACTTGTAGAAGAGAATTTCAAGAAAATACTGATATAAAAGATAAATCTAATGGATGTACAACTCAGAAACTTATTCAGATCAAATAGTAGATCTAACTCAATTTCTGGTTCTAGTACCAGTAGGAATGAAAATATAATACAAAGTAATGAAAGACATATACCTATAGATTATTCAAATTGTATAATACCTCAGCAACATATAGAAAATATTTATCAAATAGGATTAACATATTTCAAAATGGCTTTCTCTGTTAAAACCCATGAAGAAACTATTTAAATACAAGAAGAATCTCAAAGTATAAAATTATTAAATATTAATACAATTAAAAAATATATTAATAAAAATTATAATTATTTACATATAGGATTAGTTCAAGTAGCAGTAAAACCCCTAGTACACATAGGTGTTGATCTGCCTATATATTTAGCATTAAGAGACAAAAGATTAATAAAATATAAAACATCTTTATTATCAATGATCCAAACAAATATATGTAATGGTCCGATATATTTTAATTGTTACCCTAACTTTTCTGTAGATTTAACATATCAAAGAATTTTAGACTCTTTAGTCTTAGACGTACATGTTCAAAGAAAAGAATTTCATCCCTGCAAGAATTTTTCTATAATATATAGAGTTTATTTTAGATTATTATCATCACAGTTAAATCCAAAATTAAAAATGATACCCACATCAAAAGATGAAACAATATTACTACAGGTAGATGCTGAAAACCCAACAGTATTTACTCCTAAAAGACTTAAATGGAATCAAATAACCATTCCAGACCAATTTATTATAGAAAATCAATAAATTCCAAGAAACATTGAAAGATGTCAAATAGAGGAAATAATAGAAGATTCAAATGGAAAAATTAGATTACAATTTAATTCCTTTAGAGAACAACCAAGTACTTCAAAATCAGGAATAAGTAGAAAGTCTACTTCTAGTGTTGAATATAATCCTAGATATAGATTTAAGACACCTATTCCAGAACAAACTTCGGAAGCTTCACAAATTTATTCTGCTCCAAATTCACCTACATATTCTAGTATAATGGCAATAAGTTCAGAAAATCCAGAAAACTATTATAAGATTAATTGGAAAGAATTAAGAAAGAACTTTGAATTATAATTATATAAAGAAGAAAGAAAATGGTTCAAGGAATTAGAACAACCAATTAAAGATAAATTAAAAAATGAATGGGAAAATTATATGATAGAAGTTAAAATGGATATTTCATTATTTTCATTTTTAAATATGTATTTATCACAAATAGGAATTAATAAATGTTTTAGACAACCTAGTATATTAGTTAATCATACTTTATATAAAAAATGGATTTTAAAAGATGATTCAAATATAACTTCAGTACATCCTCCAGAACAAAGTTTAAAATTACAAACTAATAATGGAGAAGTAATAGCAGATCCATATAAAAAAGGAAGAATAGATAATAGTCCGGTAACAAATAATGATATTAAAAAAATATTACAACAAAATAATTATTCAAACCAAATATTGAATACAATTGCTAACCAGGTAGATCATATAAATAATAATATAACATCAAAAACATTAGAGGATAAGAATAAAGAAAAATTGCCTAATAATTTTGAAAAACCCTTTTTTAAAACAAATAGTGTTAATATTGATAAAGATATTAGATTAAATAAAAATACTGATGTTTTATTAACAAAGATAGCAACAAAATTATCAGAATTAGACAATAATAAAATTAATGTATTGGATAAGGATTTAGAATCTGAAACTGATTCTGATGAAATTTCAAATGAAAGTATTAATTTTGAAATAGAAGAAATAAGTAAAATTTTTGATGATAATGATAATATTAACAAAATATATGCAAGACAAAGAAGATTTAGAGGAAATACAAGAAATTATTATAATAGACCAACTCCTACAGATATAGGATATGAAGAGAGAAGTCAATTTACGAAAAGTCACTATGATGGATCATCAATAACCGAATGGAATATTGATGGAAAAATTGAATATGAAATATTAAATACTTTACAAGAAATGGGAATGTCTAAAATGGCATATAGATTACAAGGACATTCAGAACAAATAGCATGTAAATTAATTGTCCAAGGATTTACGGGTCAATTAAAAAATTGGTGGGATAATGCATTAGAATTAGATACAAAATTAAGCATAATAAATCATACTAGAGAAATAGAAGGTGAATCAGGAGATATAAGTATAGAAAATGATTCATGTGATTTTTTAATAGTTACAATATCAATGTATTTTATAGGTAATCCAAAAGAAGAATTTAATTCATCTAAAATAATTCTTACAAATTTAAGATGCCCTACATTATCTGATTATAGATGGTATAAATATGTATTTCTTACTCAAATACTTAGAAGAGAAGACTGTAATATGTCTTTCTGGAAAGAAAGATTTATTATGGGACTTCCAAAATTATTTGCAGAAAGAATATTACAAAAACTTAAAAGTGAAATAGGAATGGGTGAAATACCTATTAATAATATGACATGCGGCCAACTCTTTGCTTTTGTTAAAAAAGAAGGATTAGCTTTATGTTCAGAACTCAAACTTCAGGCAAAATATAGATTTGATAAGAATAATACAAGAAAAGAATTAGGATGCATCTGTGAAACGTTTGGATTAATAAAATTAGAATCTCCTTCAATATCATATAAAAAGAAAGTTAGAAAATTTAAAAAATTTAGAGATTATGAAGAAAAACCTAAATATAAAAAATATAAAAGAAATAAAGAATTTAAACCAAAAAATAAATATAAAGAAAAATTTAGAAGTAAATCAAATATAGTATGCTGGAATTGTAATAAAACAGGACATACTGCTGATAAATTCAAGATCAAGATATTCAAAAAGTTTTCAAGGCATGTTTTTATTATATGTTTAGAATCTCAAACCCAAATTACTTACAAAATGACTTAGATTATGCAATAATAAAACTAGCAAACACACCCATTAGGGCTATAACATTACATCCTTCAAACATACCTTCTTTTTTTCCCACGCTTCCCCCTATTTGGTATCAGAGACAGGTTTGAAGAAGATATTAGATTTGAATTTGAAATAAGACTCCTAGCCAAACTATCATTAGATATATTAATTATGTTTGTATTATCGTGGTATTTTCAAAATCAGTAAGAATACTACGTTGGTCAGTATAAGTCGGTTGGTAAGCCCGTGAAGAAAAGGGTGTTCCACGCAGTGGTCCCGTAGACCTTACTTGATCAAGAAAATTACACTGATATACTTGCATAAGATATTATCTAATGACAGTACAGTTAAGAAACTTTTTCGTTCAAATTCTAGATCCAATTCAATTTCTAGTTCATGTACCAGTAGGAATGAAAATATAATTCATAGTAATGAAAGACATATACCAATAGATTATTCAAATTGGACAACACCGCAGGAACAAATAGAAAATATTTATCAAATAGGTTTAACATATTTCAAAATGGCCTTTTCTGTTAAACGCATGAAGAAACAACTTCTATACAAGAAGAAGCTCAAAGTATAAAATTATTAAATATTAATACAATTCAAAAATACATTAAAAAAATTATAATTATTTACATGTTGGATTAGTACAAGAAGCAGTTAAACTCCTAGTACATATAGGTGTTGATCTGCCAATATACTTAGCATTAAGAGATAAAAGATTAATCAGATATAAAACATCTTTGTTATCAATTATTCAAACTAATATATGTAATGGACCAATATATTTTAATTGTTATCCAAACTTTTCAGTAGATCTAATAGATCCAAGAAAATTAGATTCTTTAGTATTAGATGTTCATGTTCAAAGAAGAGAATTTCATCCTTGCAAAAACTTTGCTGTTATTTATAGAGTTTATTTTAGATTATTGTCTTCACAATTAAATCCAAAATTAAAAATATTACCTTCATCAAAAGATGAAATAATATTATTATAAGTGGATGATGAGAATCCTACAGTATTCACTTCCAAACGACTCAAATGGAATGAAATAACTATTCCAGATCATTTCATAATTGAAAACCAACAAATTCCAAGAAATATTGAAAGACGAGAAATCAATGATATAATAGAAGACTCTGATGGAAAAATCAAATTACAATTTAATTCTTTTAGAGAACAACCAAGTAGTTCAAAATCAGGAATAAGTAGAAAATCTACTTGTAGTGTTGATTATAACCCTAGATATAGATTTAAAACTTCTATTCGAGAACAAACACCAGAATCATCACAAATTTATTCTGCTCCGAAGTCACCAACATATTCAAGTATAATGATGATAAGTTCTGAAAAACCATATAAAATAAATTGGAAAGCTTTAAGAAAATATTTTAAATTAAGTTTATATGAAGAAGAAAGAGAATGGTTTAAAAAATTAGATCAACCCATAAAAGATAAATTAAAAAATGAATGGGAAAAATATATGTTAAAAATAAAAATGGATGTATCATTATTTACATTTTTAAATGTGTATTTATCACAAATAGGAATTGACAAATGTTTTTGGCAACCTAGTATATTAGTAAACCATACTTTACATAAAAATAAATTTTAAAAGATGATTCAAATATCACTTCAATTCATCCTCCAGAACAATGTTTAAAATTACAAAAACAAAATGGAGAAGTAATTGCTGATCCGTGTGGAAAAGGAAGAATTGATAATGGACCAGTTACTAATAATGATATTCAAAAAATATTACAACAGAATAATTATTCAAATCAAATATTAAACACAATAGCTAATCAAGTTGATCATATAAATAATACTATAACATCAAAATCATCAGAAGATAAAGGTAAATAAAAATTACATAATAATTTTGAAAAACCATTTTTCAAAACAAATAGTGTTAATATTGATAAGGATACTAGACTTAATAAAAATACTGATGTATTATTAACAAAAATAGCAACAAAATTATCAGAATTAGATAATAATAAAATTAATGTATTAGATAAAGAAATATAATCCGAAACAGATTCTGATGAAATCTCAAATGAAAGTAATAACTCTGAAATTGAAGATATAAGCAAAAATTTTGATGATAATGATAATATAAACAAAATATATACAAGACAAAGAAAATTTAAAGGAAATTAAAATATATACAAGACAAAGAAAATTTAAAGGAAATTAAAATATATACAAGACAAAGAAAATTTAAAGGAAAAACAAGAAATTATTATAATAGACCAACTCCTGCAGATATAAGATATGAAGAAATAAATCAATTTACAAAAAATCATTATGATGGTTCATCAATAACTGAATGGAATATTGATGGAAAATCTGAATATGAAATACTTAATACTTTATAAGAAATGGGTACGTCAAAAATGGCATATAAATTACAAGGACATCCAGAACAAACTGCTTGTAAACTAATTATCCAGGGATTTACTGGCCAATTAAAAAATTGGTGGGATAATGCACTATCTTTAGATACAAAGATAAGCATAATAAATCATACTAGGGAAATTGAAGATAAATCAGGAGACATGAGTATTGAAAATGATTCATGTGATTTCCTTATACTAACTATATAAATGTATTTTATAGGCAACCCAAAAGAAGAATTTAACTTATCAAAAATAATTCTTACAAATTCAAGATGTCCAACACTGTGTGACTACATATGGTATAAGGATGTATTTCTTACTCAAATTCTTAGAAGAGAAGACTGTAATATGTCTTTCTGGAAAGAAAGATTTATTATGGGACTTCCAAAATTATTTGCTCAAAGAATTCTACAAAAACTTAAAAGTGAAATTGGTATTGATGAAATACCTTTTAATAATATGACATATGGCCAACTCTTTGCTTTTATTAAGAAAGAAGGATTAGCCTTATGTTCAGAACTCAAACTTCAAGCAAAATATAGATCTGATAGAAATAATACGAGAAAAGAATTAGGATGTTTTTGCGAAACATTTGGTTTAATGAAATTGGAATCTCCTTCAATATCACATAAAAAGAAAGTCAAAAAATTTAAAAGATTTAAAGAATTTAATGAGAAACCCAAATATAGGAAATATAGAAGATATAAAGACTCTAAATCCAAACCTAAATACAAAGAAAAAAATAAGAATAAGACTAATATTGTTTGTTGGAATCGCAACAAATCAGGTCATACTGCAGATAAATGTTTTAAGAAAAAAGATAGATTAAAAGATATCAGAAATGAAATTGAAAATGAAGATTCCGAAATATTAGAAAATGAATCAAATACATCTATATATGATAATAGTGATACAGACAATAGTAAAAAAGATATTTGTGGAATATGTGTAATTACAAAACATAAGAAAAGCATAATACTTGATCTAATTCAATAGATACCTGATCAAGATATTCAGAGAGAATATTTAAATAAGTTAAAAGATTTAATTATTGAAGAAGACAGTAAGAAAATTTAAATTAAGGAACATTTTAGTCTAAATAAAATATTTGATAAATATCCTACTAATAATATTATAAGACAAATTACAACTAAAGATTTACAAACAGAAGTTAATATTCTTAAAAAACAGGTTAACCAAATGCAACAAGAAATATTTTCTTTAAAAGAAAAAGATATAGAAACTGAAGCAAAATTATTAATAAGAAATCATAATGGAAGCTAGTACTAGTGACTTAAATGATAATAAAAAAGATGATGAAGAAACTTCTGAAAAAGAATTTATTAATAATATGCAAAAAATAGAATTTCAAAAATGGTATATTAATATTACTTTAGTTATAGGAAATTTTAAAACAAATTTAATAGCCCTTGTTGACTCAGGAGCTGATCAAAATGTAATAAAAGAAGGAATTATTCCTTCCAAATATTATGAAAAAACTAATAAACAACTTTATACTGCTAATTCAAAATCTTTGAATATTAGATATAAATTATCTAAAGCACATATTTGTAATAATGGATATTGTTTCAAAAATGTTTTTACATTAGTAAAAGATATTTCTCAAAATTTAATATTAGGAACACCTTTTTTAACTCAAATTTATCCTTTTCAAGTTAATCATAAAGCTATTAGAACTAATATACGTGGTAAGGAGATTGAATTTTCCTTCATTACTCCAGTCAAAATGAAAGAAATTATATTACTCCAACATTCTTCAATATTTAAACAGATAAATATTATTCAAGATAAGAAAAAACAAATTAATTTTCTAAAAGAAGAAATAGAATACAAAAGAATAGAAGAACAGTTAAAAGAGGAGAAGATTATAAAACAAATAAAAAAATTGAGAAAAAATATCTAGATAATATTTGTAATGATCTTCCCAATGCATTTTGGGAAAGAAAAAAAATCATATAATTGATCTACCATATGAAAAAGATTTTAATGAGAAAAATATTCCTACAAAAGCTAGACCAATACAAATGAATCAAGAACATTTAAAAATATGTAAAGAAGAAATAAAACATTTATTAAATAAAAAACTCATAAGACCTTCAAAATCACCTTGGAGTTGTTCTGCTTTTTATGTTATGAAGCAAGCAGAATTAGAGCGTGGTGTACCTAGATTAGTAATAAATTACAAACCTTTAAATAAAGTTTTACAATGGATTAGATATCAAATCCCTAATAAAAGAGATTTAATTAATAGATTATATAATGCTAAAATATTTTCAAAATTTGATTTAAAATCTGGATGTTGGCAAATTCAAATTAGCGAAAAAGATAGATATAAGACAACTTTTACAGTTCCTTTTGGACATTACGAATGTAATGTAATGTAATGCCATTTGGATTAAAAAATGCTCCCTCAGAATTTCAAAAGATAATTAATGATATATTCAGTGAATACAGTACATTTAGTATTGTGTATATCGATGATATACTCATTTATTCAAAATATATTGACCAACATTTTAAACATCTTAACATATTATTTAATATTATAAAAAGAAATGGATTAGTAATATCTGCCAAAAAGATTAAATTATTTCAAATTACAATTAGATTTTTAGGACATGATATTTCTCAAGGATATATTAAACCTATTAATAGAGCATTAGAATTTACTAAAAAATTTCCAAATGAAATAAAAGATAAAAATCAACTTCAAAGATTTTTAGGATGCCTTAATTATATTAGTGATTTCTTTCCAAATCTTAGACAAAATTGTAAAATACTTTTTAAAAAGTTAAGAAGAATCCTCCAAATTGGACAGAAGAACATACTAAAATAGTCAAAGATATTAACAAAAAATTAAATCATTACCATTATTAGGAATTTTAAATCCTAAAGCAAAAATGATTGTAGAAACAGATGCCTCTGACATAGGATATGGAGGTATATTAAAACAAAAATTAGATTCAAAAGAACAATTAGTTAGGTTTCATTCAGGAATTTGGAATGAAGCACAAAAGAGTTACTCTACTATTAAAAAAGAGATTCTAAGCATAGTTTTATGTATTTCAAAATTTCAAGATGATTTATATAATAAAAGATTTTTATTACGAATTGATTACAAATCAACAAAAGAGGTTTTACAAAAAGATGTACAAAATATTGTTTCAAAACAAATATTTGCAAGATGGCAATCAATTTTATCAGTTTTTTATTTTGAAATTCAATACATCAAAGGAGAAAATAATTCATTATCTTATTTTCTCACAAGAGAATTTTTACAAGGATCTAAAAATTTATAATATTTTCAGATGGATAACAAATCAAAGACCCAGACTTCAAAAGACTATGAGATTCCAGAACCAAAAGAATTAGCCCTCTTTTCACCAAATTCTCAAAAGACTCCTTTACCACAAAATTTCCCAAGACTTACTTCAAATTTTATCAGAAATCCAAATAGATTTTCACCCCTTCAAAATCCTCCAGAAATACCTTTTAAATCCATTTTAGCCACAAATCCTCAAACACCTCCTAAACCGACCAATATCATATTACCAAATCAACCTCAGATTGAAGAACACAAATATGTTACCAAAGCTTGGGTTGAGGAAATAGGGTTAACACCCTATACTGAATATCCAAAAGATCTTTAGGCAAAAGACTATATAAAACTCAGATTTCCTACATTTCAATATTGGGAATCTGATGATTTTCAAAAAATCCAAAAATTTTATGAATTAATACTTGTTGATACAAATTTCGTAGAAATTGTCCACAAAAGAAATGAATCTGGGCAAATTATTTATTCAAAATATATTATTAAACAAGTTCTGTCCTTATCCCAATGGGGTAAATTCACAGACTCAAAATTATTTTCTGTTAGATTTATTCCAAAAGAATATAATTATATTAATTACAAAAATGCTTTGTATAGAACTTTCTATATCTCGCCAAATTTCCATTCATGGTTTTTCACCTTTCATACTTCTTGCCAAACCAACTTCCCCATTTGGTTTATTGAATGGTGGAAGAGGATGGGGGTCTGAAAATGCCATCCTTCCAAAAAATGTCCTCAAAGGATTTGAACTCTTTGCAGAAAATTCAAATCTCAAAAAACTATAAAAAAAAAATGCTTGTTTTTCTTACTGAATTTAAAGTTCCATGGATTTTATCTTGGAATTTTATTTTCGACAAGGTGTATTCGAATCCTACGCCTTTATCACTTATTCGCACACACAAGGTCAAATGGTGGAGCAAATTTCAACAAGAAATATGTTCAGAAAATGCAACAAGACATTTTATTTCCATTGGGAATAAAATGAGATTTAATCATGAAACTGGAGAAATTTCTTCTTCTTCAAAACAAAAAAACAAAAAGTAAAAGAAAAAGCAAAAGAATCAAGTGTGGGGGATTTATCTCCACAACAAAAGCAATTCTTCGAAATGATTAAACAATTTCCAGATATGCAAAGTCAATTTTTTGACTTCATGTCCCAAAAATCTGCAAAATCGAATAGTTCTGAAGAATCAAATTCAAATCAATTTGGAGGGCTTTTAGCCCAAGATCCTTTTGATTTTTAGATTTTCAATGATTTAATAGATAGGACAAAAATGTAATAGTTAGAATTCGTGCATTATTTCAAAAGGTTGGGGATAAGGATGAGCAACAGACAAAGACAAAGACAAAATAAATTGCCGAAAGTAAGAAATCAACAAAGTCAAAAGTTGCGGCCAAATTATTCAAAAGCTGTTGAAGACTCTGAAAGACAAAAGATGAAAATGACCAAGCAGCAAATCAAGATTTTTGACACTTCAAATTCAGCAACATAATGAAGACCAAATTCAAATACAAATGAAGATGAAACTCAAATGCAAATGAAACTAAAATTCAAATGTAGAATTTTCTTATAAATTCATAGCAAACTTATTGTAATAGGCAGAAGTTTTTAGAATGTTTGAGAATCAAAAAAACAATCCAAAAAACCCTCTCTATCATCAAACCCTCAAGCATTGTAATCAAAGTCTGTATCCATCAAAATTGTAAGTTTTATTCAGTTTTATAAAATCTT
Source organism: Caryopteris x clandonensis (assembly GCA_028749325.2). Taxonomy (NCBI): domain Eukaryota; kingdom Viridiplantae; phylum Streptophyta; class Magnoliopsida; order Lamiales; family Lamiaceae; genus Caryopteris; species Caryopteris x clandonensis. The sequence goes on from JAPYKT020000004.1 coordinate 7,950,654, forward strand.
ATTTTCAATCATGTTTTCTGAATTTTTTACACATGTTTATATTACTTTCAAAGTTTTCAAGGCATGTTTTTATTATATGTTTAGAATCTCGAGCCCAAACTACTTAGAAAATGACTTAGATTATGTAATAATAAAACTAGCAAACACACCCATTAGGGCTATAGCATTACATCCGTCAAACATCCATTAGGGAGAAGCGTGGGAAAAAAAGAAGGGATGTTTGAAGGATGTAATGCTATAGCCCTAATGGGTGTGTTTGCTAGTTTTATTATTGCATAATCTAAGTCATTTTCTAAGTAGTTTGGATTTGAGATTCTAAACATATAATAAAAACATGCCTTAAAAACTTTGAAAGTAATATAAACATGTGTAAAAAATTTAGAAAATATGATTGAAAATAAGATTTTATAAAACTGAATAAAACTTACAATTTTGATGGATACAGACTTTGATTACAATGCTTGAGGGTTTGATGATAGAGAGGGTTTTTAGGATTGTTTTTCTAATTCTCAAACATTCTAAAAACCTCTGCCTATTACAATGAGTTTGTTATGAATTTATAACAAAATTCTACATTTGAATTTCGGTTTCATTTGCATTTGAGTTTCATCTTCATTTGTATTTGAATTTGGTCTTCATTTTGTTGCTGAATTTGAAGTGTCGGCAATCTTGATTTGTTGCCTGGTCATTTTCATCTTTTGTCTTTCAGAGTCTTCAACATCTTTCGAATAATTTGGCCGCAACTTTTGACTTTGTTGATTTCTTACTTTCGGCAATTTGTTTTGTCTTTGTCTTCGTCAGCTGCTCATCCCTATCCCCAACCTTTTGAAATAATGCACGAATTCTAACTATTACATTTTTGTCCTATCTATTACATCATTGAAAATCTAAAAATCAAAAGGATCTTGGGTTAAAGGCACTCCAAATTGATCTGAATTTGATTCTTTAGAACTATTCGATTTTGCAGATTTTTGGGACATGAAGTCAAAAAATTGACTTTGTATATCTGGAAATTGTTTAATCATTTCGAAGAATTGCTTTTGCTGTGGAGATAAATCCCCCACACTTTATTCTTTTTTTTTTCTTTTGTTTTTTGTTTTGAATAAGAAGAAACTTCTCCAGTTTCATGATTAAATCTCATTTTATTCCCAGTGGAAATAAAATGTCTTATTGCATTTTCTGAACAAATTTCTTGTTGAAATTTGCTCCACCATTCGACCTTGTGTGTGAGAATAAGTGATAAAGGTGTAGGATCCGAATACACCTTGTCAAAAATAAAATTTTAAGATAAAATCCATGGAACTTTAAATTCAGTATGAAAAACAAGCATTTTTTTTTATAGTTTTTGAGATTTGAATTTTCTGCAAAGAGTTCAAATCCTTTGAGGACATTTTTTGGAAGGATAGCATTTTCAAACCCCATCCTCTTCCACCATTCAAAAAACCAAATGGGGAAGTTGGTTTGGTAAGAAGTATGAAAGGTGAAAAACTATGAATAGAAATTTAGCAAGATATAGAAAGTTCTATATCAAGCATTTTTTTAATCAATATAATTATATTATTTTGGAATAAATCAAACAGAAAATAATTTTAAGTATGTGAATTTACCCCATTGGGATAAGGACAGAACTTTTTAATAATACATTTTGAATAAATAATTTGTCCAGATTCATTTCTTTTATGGACAATGTCAACGGAATTTGTATCAACAAGTATTAATTCATAAAATTTTTGGATTTTTTTAAAATCATCAGATTCCCAATATTGAAATGTAGGAAATCTGAGTTTTATATAGTCTTTTGCCTGAAGATCTTTTGGATATTCAGTATAGGGTGTTAACCCTATTTCCTCAACCCAAGCTTTGGTAACATATTTGTGTTCTTCAATCTGAGGTTGATTTGGTAATATGATATTGGTCGGTTTAGGATGTGTTTGAGGATTTGTGGCTAAAATGGATTTAAAAGGTATTTCTAGAGGATTTTGAAGGGGTGAAAATCTATTTGGATTTCTGATAAAATTTGAAGTAAGTCTTGGGAAATTTTGTGGTAAAGGACACATTTGAGAATTTGGTGAAAAGAGGGCTAATTCTTTTGGTTCTAGAATCTCATAGTCTTTTGAAATATGGGTCTTTGATTTGTTATCCATTTGAAAATATTATAAATTTTTAGATCCTTGTAAAAATTCTCTTGTAAGAAAATCAGGTAATGAATTATTTTCTCCTTTGATGTATTGAATTTCAAAATAAAAAACTGATAAAATTGCTTGCCATCTTGCAAATATTTGTTTTGAAATAATATTTTGTACATCTTTTTGTAAAACCTCTTTTGCTGATTTGCAATCAATTCATAATAAAAAAAATTTATTATATAAATCATCTTGAAATTTTGAAATACATAAAACTATGCTTAGAATCTCTTTTTTAATAGTAGAGTAATTCTTTTGTGCTTCATTCCAAATTCCTGAATGAAACCTAACTGATTGTTCTTTTGAATCTAATTTTTGTTTTAATATACCACCATATCCTATGTCAGAGGCATCTGGTTCTACAATCATTTTTGCTTTAGGATTTGAAATTCCTAATAATGGTAATGATTTAATTTTTTGTTTAATATCTTTGGCTATTTTAGTATGTTCTTCTGTCCAATTTGGAGGATTCTTCTTAACTTTTAAAAAGTATTTTACAATTTTGTCTAAGATTTGGAAAGAAATCACTAATATAGTTAAAGCATCCTAAAAATCTTTGAAGTTGATTTTTATCTTTTATTTCATCTGGAAATTTTTTAGTAAATTCTATGCTCTATTAATAGGTTGAATATATCCTTGAAATATATCATGTCCTAAAAATCTAATTGTAGTTTGAAATAATTTCATCTTTTTGGCAGATATTACTAATCCATTTCTTTTTATAATATTAAATAATATGTTAAGATGTTTAAAATTTTGATCAATATCTTTTGAATAAATGAGTATATCATCGATATACACAATACTAAATGTATTGTATTCATTGAATATATCATTCATTATCTTTTGAAATTTTGAGGGAGCATTTTTTAATCCAAATGGCATTACATTCCATTTGTAATGTCCAAAAGGAACTGTAAAAGCTATCTTATATCTATCTTTTTCACTAATTTGAATTTGCCAACATCCAGATTTTAAATCAAATTTTGAAAATATTTTAGCATTATATAATCTATTAATTAAATCTCTTTTATTAGGGATTTGATATCTAATCCATTGTAAAACTTTATTTAAAGGTTTGTAATTTATTACTAATCTAGGTACACCACGCTCTAATTCTGCTTGCTTCATAACATAAAAAGCAGAACAGCTCCAAGGTGATTTTGAAGGTCTTATGAGTTTTTTATTTAATAAATCTTTTATTTCTTCTTTACATATTTTTAAATATTCTTGATTCATTTGTATTGGTCTTGCTTTTGTAGGAATATTTTTCTCATTAAAATCTTTTTCATATGGTAGATCAATTATATGATTTTTTCTTTCCCAAAATGCATTGGGAAGATCATTACAAAATTTATCTAGATATTTTTTTCTCAATTTCTTTTATTTGTTTTATAATCTTCTCATCTTTTAACTGTTCTTCTATTCTTTTGTGTTCTATTTCTTCTTTTAGAAAATTAATTAGTTTTTTCTTATCTTGAATAATATTTATCTGTTTACTAATTGAAGAATGTTGGAGTAATATAATTTCTTTCATTTTGACTGGAGTAATGAAGGAAAATTCAATCTCCTTACCATGTATATTAGTTCTAATACCTTTATGATTAACTTAAAAGGATAAATTTGAGTTAAAAAAGGTGTTCCTAATATTAAATTTTGAGAAATATCTTTTACTAATGTAAAAACATTTTTAAAACAATATCCATTATTACAAATATGTGCTTTAGATAATCTATATCTAATATTCACAGATTTTGAATTAGCAATATAAAGTTGTTCATTATTTTTTTCATAATAGTTGGAAGGAATAATTCCTTCTTTTATTACATTTTGATCTGCTCTTGAGTCAACAAGGGCTATTAAATTTGTTTTAAAATTTCCTATAACTAAAGTAATATTAATATACCATTTTTGAAATTCTATTTTTTGTATATTATTGATAAATTCTTTTTCAGAAGTTTCTTCATCATCTTTTTTATTATCATTTAAGTCACTAGTACTAGCTTCATTATGATTTTTTATTAATAATTTTGCTTCAATTTCTATATCTTTTTCTTTTAAAGAAAATATTTCTTGTTGCATTTGGTTAATCTATTTTTTTATGAATATTAACTTCTGTTTGTAAATCTTTAGTTGTAATTTGTCTTAAAATATTATTAGTAGGATATTTATCAAATATTTTATTTAGACTAAAATGTTCCTTAATTTGAATTTTCTTACTGTCTTCTTCAATAATTAAATCTTTTAATTTATTTAAATATTCTCTCTGAATATCTTGATCAGGTATCTGTTGAATTAGATCAAGAATTATGCTTTTCTTATTTTTTGTAATTACACATATTCCACAAATATCTTTGTTACTATTGTCTGTATCACTATTATCATATTCAGATGTATTTGATTCATTTTCTAATATTTCGGAATCTTCATTTTCAATTTCATTTCTGATTTCTTTTAATCTATCTTTTTTCTTAAAACATTTATCTGCAATATAACCTGGTTTGTTGCAATTCCAACAAACAATATTAGTCTTATTCTTATTTTTTTCTTTGTATTTAGGTTTGGATTTAGAGTCTTTATATCTTCTATATTTTCTATATTTGGGTTTCTCATTAAATTCTTTTAAACTTTTAAATTTTTTGACTTTATTTTTATGTGATATTGAAGGAGGTTCTAATTTCATTAAACCATATGTTTCGCAGAAACATCCTAATTCTTTTCTCGTATTATTTCTATCAGATCTATATTTTGCTTGAAGTTTGAGTTCTGAACATAAGGCTAATCCTTCTTTCTTAATAAAAGCAAAGAATTGGCCATATGTCATATTATTAAAAGGTATTTCATCAATACCAATTTCAGTTTTAAGTTTTTGTAGAATTCTTTGAGCAAATAATTTTGGAAGTCCCATAATAAATCTTTCTTTCCAGAAAGACATATTACAGTCTTCTCTTCTAAGAATTTGAGTAAGAAATACATCCTTATACCATCTGTAGTCACACAGTGTTGGACATCTTGAATTTGTAAGAATTATTTTTGATAAGTTAAATTCTTCTTTTGGGTTGCCTATGAAATACATTTATATAGTTAGTATAAGGAAATCACATGAATCATTTTCAATACTTATGTCTCCTGATTTATCTTCAATTTCCCTAGTATGATTTATTATGCTTATCTTTGTATCTAAAGATAGTGCATTATCCCACCAATTTTTTAATTGGCCAGTAAATCCCTGGATAATTAGTTTACAAGCAGTTTGTTCTGGATGTCCTTGTAATTTATATGCCATTTTTGACGTACCCATTTCTTGTAAAGTATTAAGTATTTCATATTCAGATTTTCCATCAATATTCCATTCAGTTATTGATGAACCATCATAATGACATTTTGTAAATTTATTTCTTTCTTCATATCCTATATCTGCAGGAGTTGGTGTATTATAATAATTTCTTGTATTTCCTTTAAATTTTCTTTGTCTTGTATATATTTTGTTTATATTATCATTATCATCAACATTTTTGCTTATTTCTTCAATTTCAGAGTTATTACTTTCATTTGAGATTTCATCAGAATCTATTTCGGATTCTATTTCTTTGTCTAATACATTAATTTTATTATTATCTAATTCTGATAATTTTGTTGCTATTTTTGTTAAAAAGACATCAGTATTTTTATTAAGTTTGATATCCTTATCAATATTAACACTATTTGTTTTGAAAAATGGTTTTTCAAAATTATTATGTAATTTTTCTTTACCTTTATCTTTTGATGATTTTGATGTTATAGTATTATTTATATGATCAACTTGATTAGCTATTGTGTTTAATATTTGATTTGAATAATTATTCTGTTGTAATATTTTTGAATATCATTATTAGTAACTGGTCCATTATCAATTCTTCCTTTTTTATACGGATCAACAATTACTTCTCCATTTTGTTTTTGTAATTTTAAACATTGTTCTGGAGGATGAATTAAAGTGATATTTGAATCATCTTTTAAAATCCATTTTTTTATGTAAAGTATGGTTTACTAATATACTAGGTTGTCAAAAACATTTGTCAATTCCTATTTGTGATAAATACAATTTAAAAATGTAAATAATGATACATCCATTTTTATTTTTAACATATATTTTTCCCATTCATTTTTTAATTTGTCTTTTATGGGTTGATCTAATTCTCTAAACCATTCTCTTTCTTCTTCATATAAACTCAATTCAAAATCTTTTCTTAAAGCTTTCCAATTAATTTTATATAATTTTTCAGAACTTATCATCATTATACTTGAATATGTTGGTGAATTTGGAGCAGAATAAATTTGTGATGATTCTGGTGTTTGTTCTGGAATAGGAGTTTTAAATCTATATATAGGGTTATAATCAACACTAGAAGTAGATTTTCTACTTATTCCTGATTTTGAACTACTTGGTTGTTCTCTAAAAGAATTAAATTGTAATTTGATTTTTCCATCAGAGTCTTCTATTATATCATTGATTTCTCGTCTTTCAATATTTCTTGGAATTTGTTGGTTTTCAATTATGAAATGATCTGGAAAAGTTATTTCATTCCATTTGAGTCGTTTGGGAGTGAATACTGTAGGATTCTCAACATCCACTTGTAATAATATTGTTTCATCTTTTGATGAAGGTTATATTTTTAATTTTGGATTTAATTGTGAAGACAATAATCTAAAATAAACTCTCTAAATAACAACAAAGTTTTTGCAAGGATGAAATTCTCTTCTTTGAACATGAACATCTAATACTAAAGAATCTAATATTCTTTGATCTGTTAGATCTACTGAAAAGTTTGGATAACAATTAAAATATATTGGTCTATTACATATATTAGTTTGAATCATTGATTACAAAAATGTTTTATATATGATTAATCTTTTATCTCTTAATGTTAAGTATATTGGCAGATCAACACCTACATGTACTAGGGGTTTGACTGCTACTTGTACTAATCCAATATGCAAATAATTATAATTTTTGTTAATGTATTTTTGAATTGTATTAATATATAATAATTTTATACTTTGAGCTTCTTCTTGTATAGAAATTGTTTCTTCATGTGTTTTAACAGAAAAGACCATTTTGAAATCTGTTAAACCTATTTGATAAATATTTTCTATTTGATCCTGCGGTATTGTCCAATTTGAATAATCTATTGGTATATGTCTTTCATTACTATGAATTATATTTTCATTCCTACTGGTACTTGAACTAGAAATTGAATTGGATCTAGAATTTGAACGAAATAAGTTTCTTTACTGTAATGCCATTAGATAATTTCTTATGCAAGTATATCAGTGTAATTTTCTTGATCAAGTAAGGTCTACGGGACCACTGCGTGGAACACCCTTTTCTTCACGGGCTTACCAACCGACTTATGCTGACCAACGTAGTATTCTTACTGATTTTGAAAATACCATGATAATACAAACATAATTAATATATCTAATGATAGTTTGGCTAGGAGTCTTATTTCAAATTCAAATCTAATATCTTCTTCATCATGGCTCTGATACCAAATAGGGGGAAGCGTGGTAAAAAAAAGGGTTGTTTGAAGGATGTAATGCTATAGCCCTAATGGGTGTGTTTGCTAGTTTTATTATTGCATAATCTAAGTCATTTTCTAAGTAGTTTGGGTTTGAGATTCTAAACATATAATAAAAACATGCCTTGAAAACTTATAAAGTAATATAAACATGTGTAAAAAATTCAGAAATTATGATTGAAAATAAGATTTTATAAAACTGAATAAAACTTACAATTTTGATGGATACATACTTTGATTACAATGCTTGAGGGTTTGATGATAAAAACTTCTGCCTATTACAATGAGTTTGCTATGAATTTATAAGAAAATTCTACATTTGAATTTCAGTTTCATTTGCATTTGAGTTTCATCTTCATTTGTATTTGAATTTGGTCTTCATTTTGTTGCTGAATTTGAAGTGTCGGCAATCTTGATTTGCAGCCTGGTCATTTTCATCTTTTGTCTTTCAGAGTCTTCAACAACTTTTGAATAATTTGGCCGCAACTTTTGACTTTGTTGATTTCTTACTTTCGGCAATTTGTTTTGTTTTTGTCTTTGTGTGCTGCTCATCTTTTCAAAAGATTATGAACTCCCAGAACCAAAAGAGTTAGCTCTCTTTTCACCAAATTCACAAATGACTCCATTACCACAAAATTTCCCCAGACTTACTTTGAATTTTATTCGAAGTCCAAATAGATTCTCACCATTACAAAATCCTCCAGAAATACCTTTCAAATCCATACTTGCTACAAATCCACAAACACCTCCCAGACCTACCAATATTATATTACCAAATCAACCGCAAATTGAAGAGCATAAATATTTTACAAAAGCTTGGATTGATGAAATAGGGTTAACACCCTATACCGAATATCCAAAGGATCTCCAAGAAAAAAATTATATAAAACTCAGATTTCCTACTTATCAATATTGGGAATCTGATTATTTTCAAAAGGTTCAAAATTTTTATGAATTAATACTTGTTGATACAAATTCTGTTGAAATTGTTCATAAAAGAAATGAGTCTGGAAAAATCATTTATTCAAAATGCATTATCAAACAAGTTCTGTCTTTATCCCAATGGGGTAAGTTCACAGATTCAAAATTATTTTCTGTTTTTTTATTCCAAAAGAATTTAATTATATTGATTATAAGAATGCTTGGTATAGAACTTTCTATATCTCGCCAAACTTTCATTCATGGTTTTTTACCTTTCATACTTCATGTCAAACCAACTTTCCCATTTGGTTTTTTGAATGGTGGAAGAGGATGGGGTCGGAAAATGCCATCCTTCCAAAGAATGTCCTCAAAGGATTTGAAGTCTTTGCAGAGAATTCAAATCTAAAAAATTATCAAAAAAATGCTTATTTTTCATACTGAATTTAAAGTTCCATGGATTTTATCTTGGAATTTTATATTTGACAAGGTGTATTCGGATCCTACACCTTTATCACTAATACGCACACACAAAGTCAAATGGTGGAGTAAATTTCAGCAAGAGATTTGCTCAGAAAATGCAATCAAACATTTTATTTCCACATGAAATAAAATGAGATTTCATCATGAAACTGGAGAAGTTTCTTCTTCTTCACAAAAACAAAAAACAAAAAGAAAAAGGAAAAGCAAAAGAATCAAGTGTGGAAGATTTATCTCCACAGCAAAAGCAATTCTTTGAAATGATAAAACAATTTCCGGACATGCAAAGTCAATTCTTTGATTTCATGTCCCAATAATCTACAAAATCCAATAGTTCGGAAGAGTCAAATTCAAATCAATTTGGAGGGCCTCTTTCCCAAGATCCCTTTGATTTTTAGTAATGTAAATTGTTAAAGTTATAATAGCTAGGATAAATATGTAATAGTTAGAATTTTACATATTATTGTAATTAATGATGTATAACATTATTCTCAAAAGCTGGTGGTGACACAACAAACAGACAGACAAATGATTCAAGATCAAAGATAATGACATCATTATTGGGGTGATGACTCAACATCCACTTTCAAAAATGAATGCCATCAAAGTCAAAAGTTGCCAACAATAAAGAGACCGATGATTCCAAATTCAAAAGAAGTGATTGCAAAAGACAAAAAGAAAAAGAAGAGAGTGACCTGCTTACAAATCAAAGTTGCCGACTACTCAAATTCACAGACAAAATGAAGATGAAATCCAAATTTAAAAGTAGAAATTGTTCTATAAATCCGTTCCAAAATCATTGTAATAGGCAAAATCATTTTTTAGAAACATCAGCCCTAAAAAATCTTTCCACCCTCAAGAGCTATATCAATTCATAAGCGAGTATCAACCAAAGTTTGTAAGCATCAAAATTGTAAGTTTATTCTGTTTAAATTTGGATCATGTTTCCTGCTTTCTTTACTCAAGTTTATATTGTTTTCAAAGTTTTTCAATCTTGTTTTAATTATATGTTTAGAATCTCAAATGAATTTGATAATGCAGTAATAAGACTAGCAAATACAACTATTAGAGTTTTAGCATACCATCCTTCAAATATTTCTTGAAATTTCATTAAATTTGACTTTTCTATATTATAAAATAAAAATAAATAACTTTATTATAAATTTATTTTCTAAAAGATGTAGGATCCGAATACACCTTGTCGAAAATAAAGTTCCATGACAGAATCCATGGTACTTTAAATTCAGCATGAAAAATTAACATTTTTTGAAAGTTTTTGAGATTTGAGTTTTCAGCAAAAACATCAAATCCTTTGAGAACTCTTTTGGGAAGGATGGCATTTTCCGACCCCATCCGTTTCCACCATTCAAAGAACCAAATGGGGAAATTAGTTTGACACGAAACATAAAAAGTAAAAAACCAAGAATGAAAGTTTGGAGAGATATAGAATGTTTTATACCAAGCATTTTTGTAATCAATATAATTGTACTCTTTTGGGATGAAACGTACTAAGAATAATTTTGAGTCTGTAAATTTACCACATTGGATAAAGACAAGATCTGTTTGATGATGCATTTTGAATAGATAATTTGTTCCTTATCATTTTTCTTATGGACAATTTCAACTGAATTTGTGTCAATAAGAATCAACTCATAAAATTTTTGAATTTTTTGAAAATCATCTGATTCCCAATACTGATGAGTAGGGAATCGAAGTTTAATGTAATCTTTGGCTTGGAGGTCATTTGGGTACTCAGTATAGGGTGTTAACCCTATCTCATATGTCCAAGCTTTAGTAACATATTTGTGTTCCTCAATTTGTGGCTGATTGGGTAAAGTAATATTGGTAGGTCTGGGAGGTGTTTGTGGATTTGTAGCAAGTATAGATTTGAAGGGTATCTCTGGAGGATTTTGTAATGGTGAGAATCTGTTCGGGCTTCTTATAAAATTTGAAGTCAATCTGGGAAAATTTTGTGGGTGTGGTGTCATTTGTGAGGATGGTGAAAATAAGGCTAATTCTTTGGGTTCAGGAAGTTCATAGTCTTTTGATGATTGAATCTTTGATTTTCGATCCATCTGAAAATTATAAATTTTGATAACCTTGTAAAAATTCTCTTGTAAGAAAATCAAGTAATGAATTGTTTTCTCCTTTGATAAATTATATTTCAAAATCAAATACAGAAAGTATGGCTTGCCATCGAGCAAATATTTGTTTTGAAACAATATTTTAAACATCTTCTTGTAAAACATCTTTTGCAGATTTACAATCAATACGTAATAAAAAACTTTTATTGTATAAATCATCTTGAAATTTTGAAATGCATAAAACTATACTTAGAATCTCTTTGTTGATAGTTGAATAATTCTTTTGGGTATTATTCCAAATACCTGAATGAAACCTAACTAATTCTTCCTTTGATTCTAATTTTTGTTTCAATATTCCTCCATATCCTATGTCAGAGGCATCAGTTTCTATGATCATTTTTGCATTTGGATTAGGTATTCCTAATAATGGTAATGTTTTAATCTTTTGTTTAATGTCTTTAACTATCTTCGTGTGCTCTTCTATCCAATTTGGTGGATTCTTTTTAAGTCTTTTAAAAAGTATTTTACAGTTTTGTCTAAGGTTTGGGAAAAAATCACTAATATAATTTAAACATCCTAAGAATCTTTGTAATTGATTTTTATCTTTTATTTCGTTTGAAAAATTTTCAGTGAATTCTAATGCTCTATTAATAGGTTTAATATATCCTTTAGATATATCATGTCCTAAAAATCTTACTGAAGTTTGAAATAATTTCATCTTTTTGGCTGATAATACTAATCCATTTCTTTTGATAATATTGAACAATATATCAAGATGTTTGATATGTTGATCAATATCTTTTGAATAAATAAGTATATCATCAATGTATACAATGTTGAATGTAATATATTCATTGAATATATCATTCATTATTTTTTGAAATTCTGAGGGTGCATTTTTCAATCCAAAAGGCATTACATTCCATTCATAGTGTCCAAAAGGAACTGTAAATGCTGTTTTATATTTATCTTTTTCATTAATCTGAATATGCCAAAATCCAGATTTTAAATCAAATTTTGAAAATATTTTAGCATTATATAATCTATTAATAAAATCTCTTTTGTTAGGTATTGGATATCTAATCCATTGTAAGACTTTGTTTAAAAGTTTGTAATTTATTACTAATCTAGGTACACCACGCTCTAATTCTGCTTTTGTCATTACATAAAAAGTAGAACAACTCCAAGGAGATTTTGATGGTCTTATGAGTTTTTTTTTTAATAAATCTTTTATTTCTTCCTTACATATCTTCAAATATTCTTGATTCATTTGAATAGGTTTAGCTTTTGTAGGAATATTTCTTTCATTAAAATCTTTTTCATAGGGTAAATCTATAATATGATTTTTTCTTTCCCAAAATGCATTGGGCAAATCATTACAAATATTATCTAAATATTTTTTCTCAATTTCTTTTATTTGTTTTATAATTTTCTCATCTTTTAACTTTTCTTCAATTCTTTTGTATTATATTTCTTCTTTTAGAAAATTAATTTGTTTTTTCTTATCTTGAATAATATTTATCTGTTTAAATATTGAAGAATGTTGAAGTAATATAATTTCTTTCATTTTGATAGGAGTAATAAAAGAAAATTCAATCTCCTTACCATGAATATTAGTTCTAATACATTTGTGATTAACTTGAAAAGGATAAATTTGAGTTAGGAAAGGTGTTCCTAATATTAAACTTTGAGAAATATCTTTTACTAATGTAAAAACATTTTTAAAACAATATCCATTATTACAGATATGTGCTTTTGATAATTTATATATAATATTCAAAGGTTTTGAATTAGCAGTATAAAGTTGTTCATTAGTTTTTTCATAATATTTGGAAGGAATAATTCCCTCTTTTATAACATTTTGATCAGCTCCTTAATCAACAAGGGCAATTAAATTTATTTTAAAATTTCCTATAACTAAAGTAATATTAATATACCATTTTTGAAATTCTATTTTTTGTATATTATTGATAAATTCTTTTTCAGAAATTTCTTCATCATCTTTTTTATTATCTTTTTTACCACTAGTACTGGCTTCATTATGATTTCTTATTAATAATTTTGCTTCAATTTCTATATCTTTTTCTCTTAAAGAAAATATTTCTTGTAGCATTTGGTTAACCTGTTTCTTTAGAATATTAACTTCTATTTGTAAATCTTTAGTAATAATTTGTCTTAAAATATTATTAGTAGAATATTTATCAAGTATTTTGTTTAAACTAAAATGTTCCTTAATTTAAATTTTCTTATTATCTTCATCAATAATCAAATCTTTTAATTTATTTAAATATTCCTTTTGAATATCTTGATATGGTATTTGTTGAATTAAATCAAGTATTATACTTTTCTTGTCTTTTGTAATTACACATATTCCACAAGTATTTCTTGTACTATGATCAGTACCATTATTATCATATTCAGATGTATTTGATTAATTTTCTAATATTTCAGAATCTTCATTATCAATTTCATTTCTAATTTCTTTTAATCTATCTTTTTTCTTAAAACATTTGTCTGCAGTATGACCTGGTTTGTTGCAATTCCAACAAACAATATTAGTCTTATTCCTTGATTTTTCTTTGTATTTAGGTTTAGATTTAGAATCTTTATATCTTCTATATTTCCTAAATTTGGGTTTTTTATCAAATTCTTTAAATTTTTAAAATTTTCTAACCTTCTTTTTATGAGCTATTGAAGGAAGTTCTAATTTCATTAGACCGAATGTTTCACAAAAACATCATAATTCTCTTCTTGTATTATTTTTATCAGATCTATATTTTGCTTGAAGTTTGAGTTCTGAACATAAGGCTAACCCTTCTTTCTTAATAAAAGCAAAGAGTTGACCATATGTCATATTATTAAAAGGTATATCATCAATACCAATTTCACTCCTAAGTTTTTGTAGAATTCTTTCAGCAAATAATTTTAGAAGTCCCATAATAAATCTTTCTTTCCAAAAAGACATATTACAGTCTTCTCTCCTAAGAATTTGAGTAAGAAATACATCCTTATACCATCTATAATCAGACAGTGTTGGACATCTTAAATTTGTAAAGATTATTTTTTATGAGTTAAATTCTTCTTTTGGATTACCTATGAAATACATTAATATTGTAACTATAAGGAAATCACATTAATCATTTTCAATTCTGATATCTCCTGATTCATCTTCAATTTCCCTAGTATGATTTATTATGCTTAATTTTGTATCTAAATTTAGTGCATTATCCCACCAATTTTTTAATTGGCTAATAAATCCTTGGACAATTAATTTGCAAGCAGTTTGTTCTGGATGACCTTGTAATTTATATGCCATTTTTACATACCCGTTTCTTGTAAAGTATTAAGTATTTCATATTCAGATTTTCCATCAATATTCCATTCAGTTATTGATGAACCATCAAAATGACTTTTTAAAAATTGATTTCTTTCTTCATACCCTATGTCAGCAGGGGTTGGTCTATTATAATAGTTTCTTATATTTCCTCTGAATCTTCTTTGTTTTACAAATATTTTATTTATATTTTCATTATCTTCAAAGTTTTTACTTATATCATTAATATTTTCTGATTCAGAATTATTACTCTCATTTGAAGTTTCATCAGAATCAGTATTAGATTCTGAATATTTATTATTATCTAATACATTAATCTTATTATTATCTAATTCTGATAATTTTGTTGCTATTTTTGATAATAAAACATCAGCATTTTTGTTAAGTCTAATATCCTTATCAATATTAACACTATTTGTTTTGAAAAATGGTTTTTCAAAATTATTAGGTAATTTTTCTTTACCGTTATCTTCTCATGATTTTGATGTTATAGTATTATTTATATGATCAACTTGATTAGCTATTGTGTTTAATATTTGATTTCAATAATTATTCTGTTGTAATATTTTTTGAATATCATTATTAGTAACCGGGCCATTATCAATTCTTCCTTTTTTATATGGATCAGCAATTACTTCTCCATTTTGTTTTTGTAATTTTAAAATTTGTTCTGGAGGATGAATTGAAGTGATATTTGAATCATCTTTTAAAATCCTATTTTTTATGTAAAGTATGATTTACTAAAATACTAGGTTGCCAAAAACATTTATCAATTCCTATTTGTGATAAATATACATTTATGAATGTAAATAATGAAACATCCATTTTTATTCTTAACATATAATTTTCCCATTTATCTTTTAATTTGTCTTTTATGGGTTGGTCTAATTCTCTAAACCATTCTCTTTCTTCTTCATGTAAACTTAATTCAAAATCTTTTCTTAAAGCTTTGTAATTAATCTTATAGAGTTTTTCAAGACTTATCATCATTATACTAGAATATGTTGGTGAATTTGGAGCAGAATAAATTTGTGATGATTCTGGTGTTTGTTCTGGAATAGGAGTTTTAAATCTATATCTAGGGTTATAATCAATATTAGAAGTAGATTTTCTACCTATTTCTAATTTTGAACTACTTGGTTGTTCTCTAAAAAAAAATTGTAATTTGATTTTTCCATCAGAATCTTCTATTATGTCATTTATTTCTCTTCTTTCAATATTTCTTAGAATTTGTTGATTTTAAATTATGAAATGATCTGGAATAGTTATTTCATTCCATTTGAGTCGTTTGGGAGTGAATGCTGTAGGATTTTCAACATCCACTTGTAATAATATTGTTTCATCTTTTGATGAAGGTAACATTTTTTTATTTTGGATTTAATTGTGAAGACAATAATCTAAAATAAACTCTATAAATAACAGCAAAGTTTTTGCAAGGATGGAATTCTTTCCTTTGAACATGAACATCTAATACTAAAGAATCTAATATTCTTTGATCTGTTAAGTCTACCAAAAAGTTTGGATAACAATTAAAATATATTGGTCCATTACATATGTTCATTTGAATCATTGATAACAATGATGTTTTATATTTGATTAATCTTTTATCTCTTAATGCTAAATATATTTGCAGATCAACACCTATATGTACTAGGGGTTTAACTGCTACCTGGACTAATCCAATATGCAAATAATTATAATTTTTGTTAATGTATTTTTGAATAGTATTAATATTTAATAATTTTATACTTTGAGCTTCTTCTTGTATAGAAATTGTTTCTTCATGAGTTTTAACAGAAAATACCATTTTGAAATTTGTTAAACGTATCTGGTAAATATTTTCTATTTGTTCTTCTGGTATTGACCAATTTGAATAATCTATAAGGATATGTCTTTCATTACTATGAATTATGCTTTCATTTCTATTGGTAATTGAACCAGAATTTGAATTAGATCTAGAATTTGAACGAAATAAGTTTCTTAGTTGCACATCCATTAGATAATTGATTATGCAAGTATATCAAAGTAATTTTCTTAATCAGATAAGATTTACTGGACCACTGCGTGGAACACCCTTTCACACGGCCTTGCCAACCGTCTTACGCTAAACCAACGTAGGATTCTTACTGATTTTGAAAATACAAAGATAATACTAACATAATTAATACATCTAATGTTTGCTTAACTATGAATCTTATTGTATTTTTTTCCAAATTGACTTCAAATTTTATAAGAAACCCAAACAGATTCTCACCATTTCAAAATCCTCCAGAGATACCCTTCAAATCTATACTTGCTACAAATCCACAAAAACCTCCCAGACCTACCAATATTACTTTACCAAATCAGCCACAAATTGAGGAACACAAATATGTTACTAAAGCTTGGACAGATGAGATAGGGTTAACACCCTATACTGAGTACCCAAAAGACCTCCAAGCCAAAGATTACATTAAACTTCGATTCCCTACTCATCAGTATTGGGAATCAGATGATTTTCAAAAAATTTAAAAATTTTATGAGTTGATTCTTATTGACACAAATTCAGTTGAAATTGTCCATAAGAAAAATGATAAGGAAAAAATTATCTATTCAAAATACATCATCAAACAGGCCTTGTCTTATCTCAATGGGGCAAATTTACAGACTCAAAATTATTCTCAATACGTTTCATCCCAAAAGAGTACAATTATATTGATTACAAAAATGTTTGGTATAGAACATTTTATATCTCTCCAAACTTTCATTCTTGGTTTTTTACTTTTCATGTTTCATGTCAAAATAATTTCCCCATTTGGTTCTTTGAATGGTGAAAACGGATGGGATCGGAAAATGCCATCCTTCCCAAAAGAGTTCTCAAATGATTTGAGGTTTTTGCTGAAAACTCAAATCTCAAAAACTTTTAAAAAGTGTTAATTTTTCATGCTGAATTTAAAGTACCATGGATTCTGTCATGGAACTTTATTTTCGACAAGGTGTATTCGGATCCTACACCTTTCAGAAAATAAATTTATAATAAAGTTATTTATTTTTATTTTATAATATGGAAAAGTCAAATTAAATGAAATTTCAAGAAATAAAGTTTGCAAAAATAACTTTCTATACTCAATTTTGTTTCTCGTATTTTACTAGGACCTATATCACTATTATTTAAATTTTAATTAAAAATAAATTTTCAAAAATTAAATCTATAATAAAATTATTTATTTTTATTGTATAATATGTATAAAACAAATTTATTGAAATTTCAAGAAATAAAGTTTTTAAAAAAAATACTTTCTACACTTAGTTTTGTTTCCAGTATTTTTGTTGGACTTATGTCAATATTTTGTAAAAATTACTAAAAAATAATATTTAAAAAAATAAATCAATAATAAAATTACTTATTTTTGTTTCATAATTTGTAAAATAAAAATTTATTGAAATTTCATGAAATAAAGTTTTAAAAATATTACTGTCTATACTCATTTTTCTTTCCCGTATTTTACTACGACTTATATCAGTATTTTAAAAAAATTATAAAACAAATTTCAAAAAGTAAATCTAAAATAAAATTATATATTTATAGTTTATAATTTGTAAATTTAAATTTATTGAAATTTCAAGAAATAAATTTTAATAAATAAATTACTTTCTATACTCAGTTTTGTTTTCCGTATTTTACTAGGACATATATTACTATTTTTAAAAAATTAATTTGAAATAAAATTTCAAAAAATAAATCTATAATACAATTATTTATTTTATAATATGTTAAATTATAATTTATTGAAATTTCAAAAATAAAGTTTTAAAAATATAACTTTCTAAAGTCGATTATATATCCTGTATTTTCCTAGGACTTATATCACTATTTTTCAAATTTAATTAAAAATTAAATTTCAAAAAATAAATTTATAGTAAAATTATATATTTTTATTTCATAATATATAAAATAAAAATTTAATGAAATTTCAAGATATAAAGTTTTTAAAAAATTACTTTCTATACTCAGTTTTGTTTCCTGTTTTTAACTAGAACTTATATCACCATTTTTTCAAAAATTAATTAAAAATAAAAATTTTAAAAATATTTAATATGTAAAATACAAATTTATTGAAATATCAAGAAATAAAGTTTTAAGAAAATTACCTTCTATACTAAGTTTTGTTTCCCATATTTTACTAGGACTTATATCACTATTATTAAAAAACTAATTAAAATTAAAATTTCAAAAAATAAATATATAGTATAATTATATATTTTTATTTTATAATAAGTGAAAAAAAATTTATTGAAATTTCAAGAAATAAAGTTTTAAGAATAAATTATTTTCTATATTTAGTTTTGTTTCCCGTATTTTCCTAGGACATATATCACTATTTTTTAAATTTTAATAAAAGTAAAAATGTATTGAATTTTAAAGAAATAAAAGTTTGTAAAAATTACATGCTATACTCAGTTTTATTTCCCGTATTTTGCTAGTACATAGTTCACTATTTTTCAATAATTAATATAAGAAAATTTTTATTTTTATTATATAATATGTAAAATAAAAATTTATTGAAATTTCCAGAAATAATGTTTTATATAAATTACTTTCTATACTCTGTTTTGTTTTCCGTATATTACAAGAACTTATATCATTTTTTTATAACTTAGTTAAAAATAAAATTTCAAAAAATAAATCTATAATATAATTATTATATTTTTATTTTATAATATGTGAAATAAAATTTATTGAAATTTAAAGAAATAAAGTTTTCAAAAAATTACTTTCTACACTCCGTTTTGTTTCCCGTATTTAACGAGAACTTATATCACTATTTTTCAAAAATAATTAAAAATAAAATTTCAAAAAATAATTAAAAATAAAATTATTTATTTTTATTATATAATATGTAAATACAAATTTATTGAAATTTCAAGAAATAATTTTTAAAAAAATTACTTTCTATACTCAGTTTTGTTTCCTATATTTTACTAAGACTTATATCACTATTATTCAAAAGCTAATTAAAAATAAAATTTCAAAAAATAATTATATATTATAATTACATTTTTTTATTTTATAATATGTGAAATAAAAATTTATTGAAATTTCAAGAAATAAAGTTCTGAAAATATTACTATCTATACTCAGTTTTATTTCCCATATTTTTTTAGGACATATATCACTATTGTTAAAATTTTAATAAAAATAAAATTTCATAAAATAAATCTGTAATATAATTACTAAATTTTTATTTTATAATAGGTGAAATAAAAATTTATTGAAATTTCAAGAAATAAAGTTTTAAGAAAATTACTTTTTTTACTCAATTTTGTTTCCGGTACATTACTATGACTTATATCACTATTTTTAAAAATTAATTAAGAAAATTCAAAAACTAAATCTATAATATAATTACTATATTTTATTTTATAATATGTTAAATAAAAATTTCTTGGAATTTCAAAAAATTAAGTTTTAAAAATTAATTTCTATACTTAGTTTTGTTTCCCGTATTTCACTAGGACATATATTACTATTTTAAAAAAATTAACTAAAAATAAATTTTCAAAAAATAATTCTATAATATAATTATATATTTTAATTTTATATTATGTAAAATAAAAATTTATAGAAATTTCAATAAATAAAGTCTTAAAAAAATTACTTTCTATACTCAGTTTTGTTTCTCGTATTTTATTTGGACTTATATCACTAATTTTTTTAAAATAATTATAAATAAAATTTCAAAAAATAAATCTTTAATATAATAATATATTTTTATTTTATAATATGTGAAATAAAAATTTATTAAAATTTCAAGAAATAAAGTTTTAAAAAAATTATTTTCATACTCAATTTTGTTTCTCAGATTTTACTAGTACCTATATTACTATTTTTTTAAAATCAATTAAAAATAAAATTTCCAAAATTAAAACTATAATATAATTACTATATTTTTTTATAATATGTTAAATAAAAATTTATTGATATTTAAAGAAATAAAGTTTTTTAAAAAATTACTTTTTATAGTCAATTTTGTTTCCCCGTATCTACTATGACATGAATCACTATTTTTCAAAAATTAATTAAAAATTCAATTTTTAAAAATAAATCTATAATATAATTACAATATTTTTATTTTATAACATGTGAAATAAAAATTTATTGAAATTTCAAGAAATAAAGTTTATACAAATTACTTTCTATACTCTGTTTTGTGGCCCGCATTTTACTAGGACTTATATCACTTTTTTGTAAAAAATAATAATTCAAAATAAAATTTCAAAAAATAAATCAATAATATAATTACTATATTTTTATGTTATAATAAGTGAAATAAAAATTTATTAAAATTTAAAGAAATAAAATTTAATAAAAATTACTTGTTATACTCAGTTTTATTTCTCGTATTTTGCTAGGACATAGTTCACTATTTTTTAAAAATTAAATTTTGAAAAATGAATCTATGATAAAATTATTTATTTTTATTTTAAAATATGTAAAATACAAATTTATTGAAATTTCTAGAAATAATTATTTTATTAAATTACTTTATATATTTAGTTTTGTTTGTCTTATTGTACTAAGACTTATATCACTATTTTTCAAAAATTAATTCAAAAATTTTTTTTAAAAATAAATCTATAACCATTTTTTGTAATATTTAAAATACAAATTTATGGATATTACAAGAAATAAAGATCTTAAAAAAGTAGCTTCTATGCTCTGTTTTGTTTACCGTATTTTATTAGGACTTACATCACTATTTTTCAAAAATTTATTGAAAATGAAATATAAAAAATAAATCTATAATAAAATTATTTATTTTTATTTTCTAATATGAAAAAGACAAATTTATTAAATTCTCAAGAAATCAAGTTTGAAAAAAATTACTTTCTATGCACAGTTTTGTTTTTCGTATTTTACTAGGACATATATAACAATTATTCAAAATTTAATTAAAAATAAATTTTAAAAAAATTAAATTACAATAAAATTATTTATTTTTAATTTAAAATATGTAACACACAAATTTATTGAAATTTCAAGAAATAAAGTATAAAAATTACTTTATATACTGAGTTTTGTTTCCTGTATTTTACTTGGACTTATATCAATATTTTTTAAAAATTAATTAAAAATAAAATTTCAAAAACAAATATATAATAAAATTATTTATTTTTGTTTTATAATATGTAAAATAAAAATTTATTGAAATTTAAAGAAAAAAAGTTTAAAACAAATTACTGTCTATACTTAATTTTGTTTTCCGAATTTTACTACGACTTATGTCACTATTTTTCAAATAATTTATTAAATATAGATCTTCAAAATATAAATATATAATAAAATTATTTATTTTTATTTTATAATATATAAAATACAACTTTATTGTAATTTCAAATAATAAAGTTTAAAAAAATTACTTTATTAGTTTTTGTTTCATGTATTTTACTTAGACTTATATTACTATTTTTTAAAAATTAATTAAAATAAAATTTCAAAAAATAAATCTATAATAAAATTATTTATTTATATTTTATAATATGTGAAATACAAATTTATTAAAATTTCAAAATATAAAGTTTTAAAAAAATTACTTTCTATACGTAGGTTTGTTTCCGGTATTTTGTTTGGACTTATATCACTATTTTTCTAAATTTACTTCTAACATAAAATTTCAAAAAATAAATCTATAAATTAAATATATATTTTTATTTTATAATATGAGAAATAATAATTAATTTAAATTTCAAGAAATAAAGTAATAGAAAATTACATTCTATATTCCGTTTTTTTCCCATATTTTACTAGGACATATATCACTATTTTAAAACAATTAATTAAAAATAAAATTTCAAAAAAATAAATCTATAAAAAATTTATTTATTTAAATTTTATAATTTATAAAATAAAAATATATTGAAATTTCAAGAAATAAAGTTTGAAAAAAAATTATTTTCTATACTCATTTTTTTTTCTCGTATTTTACGAGGACATGTATTACTATTTTTCAACAATTAATTAGAAATTAAAGTTCAAAAATTCAATCTAGAATAAAATTATTTATTTTTATTTTATAATACATAAATTATAATTTATTGAAATTTAAAGAAAAAAAGTTTTTAAAAAATTACTTTCTATACTCAGTTTTGTTTCCAATATTTTACTAGTACTTATATCAATATTTTAAAATATTAATTAAAAATAAAATTTCAACAAAAAGAAATCATTAATATAATTATATATTTTTATTTTATAATATATGAAATAAAAATTTATTGAAATTTCAAGAAATAAAGTTTTTAAAAAATTACTTTTTATACTCAGTTTTTTTCACGTATTTTACTAGGACATATATCACTATTTTCAAATATTAATTAAAATAAAATTTCAAAAAATAAATCTTTAAAATAATTATATTTTCATTTTATAATATATGAAATAAAAATTTATTGAAATTTCAAAAAATAATCACTATTTTTCAAAAATTAATGAAGACAATTTCAAAAAATAAATCTATTATATTAATATTTATTTTTATTTTCTAATATGTGAAATAAAAATTTATTAAAATGTTAAGAAATAAATATTTAAAAAATTATTTTTTATACTCAGTTTTGTTTCCCGTATTTTACTAGAAAATATATCACTATTTTTCAAAAATTAATTAAAAAACATTTCAAATAATAAATCTATATTATAATTACTATATTTTTATTTTACAATATATGAGATAAAAATTTATTGAAATTTGAAGAAATAAAGTTTTAAACAAATTACTTTCTATTCTATTTTTTTTTTCCCGTATTTTTGTAAGACTTATATAACTATTTTTAAAAAAATAATTAAGAATAACATTTCAAAAAATATATCTATTTTATAATTTCTACTTTTTTATTTTATAATATGTGATATAAAAATTTATTGTAATTTAAAGAAATAAAGTTTTTAAATTAGTATTTTAACATATTATAAAATAATATTATTATCAATTTATTTATTGAAATTTTGTTTTTTATTAATTTTTGAAAAATAGTAATATAAGTCCTAGTAAAATATGGAAAACAAAACAGAGTATAGAATGTAATTTATTTAAAACTTAATTTCTAGAAATTTCAATAATTTTGTATTTTACATATTATAAAATAAAAATAAATAATTTTATTATAGATTTATTTTTTGAAATATTATTTGTAAATATTTTTTCAAAAATACTGATATAATTCCTAGCAAATGAGTATAAAAAGTAATTTTTTTAAATCTTTATTTCTTTAAATTTCAATAAATTTGTATTTTATATATTATAAAATAAAATAAAT
Source organism: Caryopteris x clandonensis (assembly GCA_028749325.2). Classification (NCBI taxonomy): domain Eukaryota; kingdom Viridiplantae; phylum Streptophyta; class Magnoliopsida; order Lamiales; family Lamiaceae; genus Caryopteris; species Caryopteris x clandonensis. Next base: position 7,974,511 of record JAPYKT020000004.1, read on the forward strand.
ACTTTTATTAGAGATTTTTTTGAAATTTTATTTTTAATTAATTTTTCAAAAATAGTGATAAAGGTCCTAATAAAATACGGGAAACAACACTCAGTATAGAAAGTAATTTTTTTGAAACTTTATTTCTTGAAATTATAATAAATTTATATTTTTGATATTATAAAATAAAATTATATAATTTTATTATAGATTTATTTTTTGAAACTTTTTTTTAATTAATTTTTCAAAAATTGTGATATAAGACCTTATAAAATACGGGAAACAAAACTGAGTATATATAGTAATTTTGTTGAAACTTTAATTCTTGAAATTTCAATAAATTTGTATTTTATATATTATAAAATAAAAATAAATATATAGATTTATTTTTGGAAATTTTATTTTTTAATCAATTGTTGAAAAATAGTGCAAATATATGTTGTAGCAAAGTACGGGAAACAAAACTGAGTATGACCATTAATTTTTTTAACACTTTATTTCTTGAAATTTCAAAAAATTTGTATTTTACATAATATAAAATAAAAAGTAAATATTTTATGATAGATTTATTTTTTTAAATTGTATTTTTAATTAATGTTTCAAAAAATAATGATATAAGTCTTAGTAAAATATAGGAAACAAAACAAGAATATAGAAAGTAATTGTTTAAAAATTTTATATCTTGACATTTTAGTAAATTTTTATTTTAATATATTCAAAAATAAAAATAAATAATATTATTATCAATTTATTATTTGAAATTTTATTTTTAATTAATTTTTTAATAATAGTGATATAAGTTCGAGTAAAATACGAGAAACAAAACTGAGTATAGTATATAAATTTCTTAAAATTTTATTTCTTGAAATATAAATAAATTTTTATTTTACATATTATAAAATAAAAGTAAACAATTTTAATATAGATTTATTTTTTGAAATTTTATTTTTCTTTCATTTCTAAAAAATAGTGATATATGTCCTAACAAAATACAGGAAACAAAACTGAGTATAAAATGTAATTTTTTAAAAACTTTATTTCTTGAAATTTCAATAAATTTGAAATTTTCATATTATAAAATAAAAATAAATAATTTTATTATATATTTATTTTTTGAATTTTAATTTTTAATTAACTTTTGAAAAATAGTGATATAAGTCGTAGTAAATACGGGAAACAAAACTAAGTAAAGATTGTAATTTATATAAAACTTTATTTCATGAAATATCAATAAATTTGTAATTTACATATAATAAAATAAAATAAATAATTTTATTATAGAATTAATTATTGAGATTTTATTTTTAATTAATTTTTCAAAAATAGTGATTCAAGTCCTAATAAATATGGGAAACAAAATTGAGCATAGAAAGTAATTTTTTTTAACTTTATTTTTGAAATTTATTTAAATCAGAATTTTACATATTATAAAATAAAAAAATAATTTTATTATAGATTTATTTTTTGAAATTTTATTTTTAATTAATTAAAAAATATTGATATAAGTCCTATTAAAATACGGGAAACAAAACTGAATATAGAAAGAAAATTTTTAAAAACTTTATTTCTGAAATTTCAATAAATTTGTATCTTACATATTACAAAATAAAAATAAATAATTTTATATAGATTTGTTTTTTAATTTTATTTTTAATTAAGAATAAAAAATAGTGATATAAATTCAAGTAAAATATGGGAAATAAAATTGAGATATATATTAATTTTGTTAAAACTTTATTTCTTGAAATTTCAATAAATTTGTATTTCACATATTATAAAATAAAAACAAATACTTTTTTAAAGATTTAATTTTTGAAATTGTATTTTTAATTAAGTTTACAAAAATAGAGATATAAGTCCTAGTAAAATATGGGACACAAAACTATGTATAAAAAGTAATTTTTTAAAAACTTTATCTCTTGAAATTTCAATAAATTTGTATTTTACATATTATAAATAAAAAATAAATAAATTTATTATATATTTAGTTTTTGAAGTTCTATTTAATTAATTTTTAAAAAATAGTGATATAAGTCCAAGTAAAATACGAGAAATAAAACTAAGTATAAAAAATAATTTTATTAAAACTTTATTTCTTGAAATTTCAATAAGTTGTATTTTAAAAATTATAAAATAAAAATAGATACATTAATTATAGATTTATTTTTTGAACTTTTTTATTAATTATTAAAAAATAGTGATATAAGTCAAAGTAAAATACAGGAACAAAAATGAGTATAGAAAGTAACTTTTTTAAAACTTTATTTATTTAAATATCAATAAATTTGTATTTTACATACTATAAAATAAAAATAAATACTTTTATTAAAGATTTAGTTTTTGAAATTTTGGTTTTTATTTATGTTTTAAAAAATAGAGATATAAGTCCTAGTAAACTACGGGAAACAAAACTAAGCATAAAAAGTAATTCATTGAAAACTTTATTTCTTGAAATTTCAATAAATTTGTAGTTTACATATTATAAAAAAAATTATTATAGATTTATTGTTTGAAATTTTATTTAATTAATTATTAAAAATAGTGATATAAGTCCAAGTATAATACAGTAAATAAAACTGAGTATAGAAAGTAAATTTCTTAAAACTTTATTTCTTCAAATTTCAATAAATTTGTATTTTAAAAATTATAAAATATAAATAAATAAATTTATTATAGATTTATTTTTTCAAATTTTATTTTTAATTAATTATTACAAAATAGTGATATAAGTCCAAGTAAAATATGGGAAACAAAAATGAGTATATAAATTAATTTTTTAAAACTTTATTTCTTTAAATATCAATGAATTTTTATTTTACATATTTTAAAATAAAAATAAATATTTTTATTAAAGATTTATTTTTTTGAAATTTTATTTTTAATTAAGTATTAAAAATAGAGATATAAGTCCTAGTAAAATACGGAAAACAAAACTAAGTATAAAAAGTAATTTTTTAAAAAACATTATATCTTGAAATTTAAATAAATTTGTATTTTATATATTATAAAATAAAAATAAAAAAACTTTATTATTGATTTATTTTTTGAAATTTTATTTTTTTTATCAATTTTTTCAAAATAGTGATATAAGTCATAGTAAATATGTGAAACAAAACTGAGTATAATCAGTAATTTTATTAAAACTATATTTCTTAAATTTTAATAAATTTGTATTTACATATTCTAAAATAGAAATAAATATTATGTTAGATTTATTTCTTGAAATTATATTTTTAATTAATTTTTCAAATATAGTTGTATAAGTCCTAGTAAAATATGGTTAACAAAACTGAGTATAGAAAGTAATTTTTTAAAAGCTTTATTTCTTGAAATTTCAATAAATTAGTATTTTAACATATCATAAAATAAAAATAAATAATATTATTATCGATTTATTTACTGAAATTTTATTTTTTATTAATTTTTGAATAATAGTGATATAAGTCCTAGTAAAATATAGAAAACAAAACAGAGAATAGAAAGTAATTTTTTTTAAACTTTATTTCTGAAAATTTCAATAAATTTATATTTTTCATAATATAAAATAAAATAAATTCTTTTATTAAAGATTTTTTTTCGAAATTTTATTTTTAATTACTTTTTCAAAAATAGTGATAAAAGTCCTAATAAAATACGGGAAACAAAACTGAGTATAGAATGTAAATTTTTTTAAAACATTATTTCTTGAAATTTCAATAAATTTGTATTTCACATATTATAACATAAAAATAAATAATTTTATTATAGATTTGTTTTTTTAATTTTATTTTTAATTAATTTTTCAAAAATAGTGATATAAGTCCTAGTAAAATACGAAAAATAAAATGGAGTATATAAAGTAATATTTTTAAAACTTTATTTCTTGAAATTTAAATAAATTTTTATTTTACATATTGTAAAATAAAAATAAATAAATAAATTATTGATTTATTTTCTGAAAAATTATTTCTAATTAAATTTTTAAAAATGCTGATATAAGTCCTAATAAAATACGGGAAATAAAACAAACTATAGAAAGTAACTTTTTAAAAACATTATTTCTTGAAATTTCAATAAATTTGTATTTTACATATTATAAAATCAAAATAAATAATTTTATTATAGATTTGTTTTTAAAATTTTATTTACTAATTGTTAAATCAGAATATGTGCGTGTGTATATGTGTTTACCAGTAGTTCGAACTGTAAATGAACATATGGAAGATTAAAATAAAGTTTGATTTTAAGCGAGGAAGAAATTTCTTCTTCCCCTCAAGTAATTTTATTAGAAGACATATTTGTTCCCACAAATGTTACAGTAGAATTTACACGTATTTGGCTCCCCCTAAATACTTGTCTACCCGTGTAACTAAATCTTCTAAAACACTTACTTGACCATCTAGTCCCCTAGATGGATTTGAATACAAACTCCCGTTTGTACAAAGTTGAAATCTCCCGAAATCAACGTGTGGTGAAATTCCAAAGTAATCCAGACTCTGCGAGGTTCGCCTTCGGTTCGCCCTTAAGTTTTTCCCAGTCTGTTGTATTTTCACGAATATAACAACACACTCATCAGCCTCTCTATATCTCTCTGCCCATATGATGGTAAATGAATAATCTTGGACAGTTGCCAACTTCTACAGCTTGAGATTGTATTTATAGTCTCTCCATGTCCTCCAAGAAATCTGCCGGTATCTTTTCATATCTTGGTTGTGATATACATATCTTTGTATAGATGGCCTTGATATGCATATATCATATCTTTTAAAGATTTGTAACCTGATTCCTCTTGATTCTCCTACTATTTAGCCGTGCATTTCCTTCTTTATCTCTTCTCATTCACCCTTGACTTTCTTCCAAGAATATCTCCACAATATCTGCAACCAATAATAAATTAATTAGAATTTTCGAATAATATTGACAATAATTACCTTATCACTAATTATTTAAAAATAGTGATATAAGTCCAAGTAAAATATGGGAAACAAAACTAAGTATAGATAGCAACTTTTTTAAAACGTACTTGAAATTTCAATAAATTTGTATTTTACATATTATAAAATAAAAATAAATACTTTTATTAAAGATTTAATTTTTAAAATATTATTTTTGATTAATTTTTTCAAAAATAGTGATATACACAAAAAGTAATTGTGTATGTCTTTATTTTTTTTTTAAAAGTTCTTTCATGAAATTTTAAAAAATTGTTGGATAAGTCCTAGTAGTATGGGCAAAATATATCTTAGAATAGAGAGTAATTTTTAAACTTTTATTACTTTAATTTTAAATAAATTTATATTTTGCAAATATAAAAATACACATAAATAATTTGTCTATATATATATATTATTAAATATTTTTAATTAATATTTCAAAATATTGATATAAGTCCTAGTAAAATATGCCAAGAAAACATGGTATAGAATATAATTTTTTGTTAACTTTAATATCTTTAATTTTCAATAAATTTTTATTTTACAAATATCAAGACATATATAAATAATTTTTCTATCTATTTATTTTTAAGAAATTAATTTTTAATTAATATTTCAAAATAGTGGTATAAGTCCTTCTAAAATATGACAAAAACAATTTGAATATAGAAACTAATTTTTAAAATTTTATTTCTTTAATTATAAATAAATTTTTTTTAAAAAAAATCAAATACACATAAATAATTTGTCTATTTATTTAGTTTTTTAAAATGATCTTTAACTAATTTTTTAAAATACTAAGATAAGTCCTAGTAAATACTCCAAAAATATTATGAGTATGGAAAACAATTAAAATTTTTTTGTTTCTTTATTATCAGTTAATTTTTATTTTACAAATATTAAAATACAAATATTGTAATTTTCATTATATATTTAGTTTCAAGAAAATTATCTTTAATTAATTTTCAAAAAATAGTGAGAAAAGTCCTTGTAAAATACGAAGAAACAAATCTAAGTATAGAAAGTAATTTTTCAAAATTTTATTTATTTAATTTGAAAAAAAATTAAATTACAAATATTAAAACACACATATATAATTTATGTATATTTATTTCTAAATTTTTATATTTAATTTATTTTTAGAAAGTAATTTTTAAAATTTTTATTTCTTTAATTTTCAATAAATTTTAATTTTACTAATATCCAAGAACACATAATTATTTTGTCTATATATTTATTTTTAAAAAAAATATTTTTAACTAATTTTTGAAAAATAGTGATATAAATCCTAGTAAAATGCAGAAAAAATCAATATAGAAAATAATTTCTAAAAAATAATTTTTTAAAATTTCAATGAATTTTTATTTTACAAATATCAAATTACCCTTAAATAATTTGTCTACATATATATATATATATATATATATATATTATTTTATTTTAAAAAATTATCTTTAACTTATTTTTAAAAAATATTGAGATAAGTCCTAGTAAAATACACCACAAATGTTGTGAACATATAAAGTAATATTTAAAACTTTTTTTTCTTTAAATTTCAATAAGCTTTTATTACAAGTATTAAAATACACATAACAAATGTTTCTATAGTTATTTTTAAGAAATTTCTTTTTTATTAATTTTAGAAATATTGTTAGATAAGTCCTAGCAAAATATGATATAACAATTCTGAGTACAGGAAGTAGTTTTTAAAAATTTAATTTCATTAATTTTATATAAATTTTTATTTTACAAATATATAAGTTTTGAAAAATAGTGAGCTACGTTCTAGTAAAATACGCCTAAAAATAAGAGTATAGAAAATAATTTTAAAAAATTTATTTCTTTAATTTAAAATAAACTTTTATTTTACCCTTATTTAAGTAAACAAAAATAATTTTTCCAAATATTTATTTTCCCAAATTTTATTTCTAATTAATTTTTGAAAAATAGTTATATTAATCTTAGTAAATTAAAACTAAAAATTAGTGATTATAAAAACTAAGATTTAACTATATTTCTATTTCAAAAATATCAAAATACATATAAATATTTTTCTATATATTTATTTTTAAAAAAAAGTATTTCTAATTCATATTTTAAAAAAAGTGATATAATTTCTAGTTAAATATGCCAAACAATACACATAGATAATTTGTCGATATATTTATGTTAAATAATTCTTTTGATAAATTTTTTAAAATAGTGATATAACTTATAGTAAAATAGGCCAAAAAGAATTTAGTATAGAAAGTAATTTTTAAAACTTTAATTTCTTTAATTTTCATTTAATTATTATTTTACAAATATCAAAGTACACATAAACAATTTGTCATATATTTAATTTTTAAGAAAATATTATTAATTGATTTTTGAAAAATAGGGATATAAGTCCTAATAAAATCCGCTAAAAAAACTAAGTCCTAATAAAATCCGCTAAAAAAACTAAGTATGGAAAGTAATTTAAAAAAAATATATCTCTTTAATTTTTGAATATGTTTTTATTTTAAAAAAATAAAACACATTAATAATTTTCCTATATATTTATTTTTAAAATATTAATCTGCAAATAATTTTTAAGTCCTAGTAAATACGTCAAAAACAATCTGAGTATAGAATTTAATTTTTAAACTTTTATTACTTTAGTTGACATAAATTTTTAATTTAAAAATATTAAAATACAAATAAATAATTTAACTATATATTTATGTTCTAAATTTTTTAATTAATTTATAAAAATAGTGATTTTTCAAATGTTTATTAATTTAATTTTTAATAGTTTTTTATTTCCAAAAAATAAAATACACATAAATAATTTTTCAATATATTAATTTTAAAAAAAATATTTTTTATTTTTTAAAATAGTGAGATAATTCCTTATAAAATACGCCAAAAAAAATCAATGTACAGAAAGTATTTTTTTTTTAAATTATTTCTTTAATTTTAATAAATTTTTAATTCATAAATTTTAAAATGCACATAAATAATTTGTCTAAATATTTATTCTCCAAAAATTTATTTTTAATTAATTTTTTAAAATAGTGACATATGTCCTAGTAAAATATGCCAAAAATTAGAAAAAGAAAGTAATTTTAAAAACTTTTATTTCTTTAATTTTCAATAAATTTTTATTTTAATTATAATAAAATACACATAAATAATTGGTTTGAATATTTATTTTAAAAAATATTTTCTTTTATTAATTATTGAAAAATAGTGAGACAAGTCCTAGTAAAATAAGCCCAAAAAATTTTAAGTATAGAAAATAATTTTTAAAAATTTACATAAATAATTCGTCTATGTCCAAGTCAAATACACCAAATAAATACTGAGTATAGAAAGTAATTTTTAAAACTTTTATTAGTTGAATTTTGAAAAAATAACTATATCAAAATATCAAAATACACATAAATAATTTTTATATATATTTATTTTTAAGAAAATATTTTAATTATCATTTAAAAATAGTGATATTTTTGGTGAATTTTACTAGGACATATATCACTATTTTTAAAACTTAATCAAAAATAAATTTTTTAAAAATAAATATATAGAAAAAAATATTTATGTGAATTTTGGTATTCATAAAATAAATATTGAACGAAAAATAAAGAAATAAAAGTTTTAAAAATTACTTTCTATACTTAGTTTATTTATTTTAATTTTTTAGCAAATTTCAGTAGCACTTATATCACTATTGTAAAAAAAATTAAAAATAAAATTTTGGTATCTGTAATTAAAAATTTATTGAAAGTTAAAGAAATAAAATTTCTAAAAATTATTTTCTATTCTTAGTTTTGCTTTTGGCGAATTTTACTAAGACTTATATCAATATTTTAAAAATATATATAATTAAAAAACATTTTCAAAAATAAATATATAGACAAATTATTCATACGTATTTTGATATTAGTAAAATAATTTTTAGAAATTAGTTTCTAAACTCAGTTTGTTTGGGCATATTTGACCTATATCAATATTTTTCAAGAATTAATTAAATAATTTTTTAAAAAGTTAATATATAGACAAATTATTTAACTGTATTTTGATATTTTTAAAATAAAAATTATTGGAAATCAATGAAATAAAAATTACATCTAATACTATGTTTTTTGGGGAATTTTACTAGGATTTGTATCACAATTTTTTAAAAATAAATTTATAGACAAATTAGTTATGTGTATTTTGATATTTTCAAAATAAAAATTTATTGAAAATTAAAGAAAATAAATCTATAAAAATTCTTTTCTCTACTTAGTATTTTTCTTTTTTAGTGAATTTTACTAGGAATTGCATCACTATTTTTAAAAATTTATTAAAAATAAAATTTTCAAATATATATATATTGACAAATTATTTATGTGTAGATTGATATTTATGAACTAAAAATTTATTGAAAATTAAAGAAATAGAATTTATATAAATTACTTTATATACTCAGATGTTTTGGTAAATTTTTCTTGTACTTATATCTCTATTTTAACAAAAAATAATTACATCTTTTCTTAAAAATAAATATACAGACAAATTATTTATTTGTATTTTGATATTTACAAAATTTATTAAAAATTACTAAAATAAAAGTTTTTAAATTGATTTTTAATTCTCAATTTTCTTTTTGTGTATTTTTCTAAATCTTATATCACTATTTTCAGTACGTAAAAAAATAATTTTCAAAATATTTTATTTTAAAAATATCAAAATATAAATAAAAAATTATCTTTATATTTACTTTTAAGAAATTTCTCTTTTATAAATATTTGAAAGTAGTGAGATAAGTTCTAGTAAAATACACGAAAACAATTATGTTTATAGAAAGTAATTTTTAAATATTTTATTTCTTTAATTTTAAATAAATTTTAATTTTAAAACATATGAAAATATACATAAATAATTTTTCTATATATTTATTTTCAAAAATATTATTTTTAATTAATTTTTTGAAGAAAAGTGATATAAGTCCCAATAAAATACACCAAAATATTACTGAGTATGAGTATAGAAAGTATTTTTAAAAAATTTTATTTCTTTAACTTTAAACAATTTTTTATTTTAAAAATATCGAAATACACATAAATAATTTGTCTATATTTTTATTATTATAAAATTTATCTTTAATTAAGTTTTAAAAAATAGTGAGATAACTCCTCGTAGAATACGTTGAAAAACTCTAAGCATAAAAAGTAATTTTTAAAACTTTTCTTTAATTTCAAATAAATTTTTATGTTAAAAATATTAAAATATACATAAATAATTTATCTACATATTTATTTTCTAGAATTTTATTTAATTAATATTTGAAAAATATTGATATAAGTCTTAGTAAAATATATTAAACAATTGCTGAGTATGGAATGTGATTTTTGAATATTTTATTTCTTTAATTTTAAATAAATTTTTATTTTAAATATATAAAAATACTCATAAATAAATTTTCTATATAATTATTTTGCAAGAAATTATTATTAGTTAATATTTGAAAATAGTGTATGCCCTGTTAAAATACCCCTAAAAATTTTAATATAGAAAGTAATTTTTAAAACCTTTAAATTCTTTAATTTTTAATAAATTATTATTTCAAAAATATCCAAATAGACATAAACAAATTTCTATATATTTATTTTTGAAAAATATTTTTTATTTATATTTAAAAATAGTTATATAATTTCTACTAAAATACCACATAAAAAAAAACTTACTAGAAAGTTATTTTTAAACCTATTCATCAAAATACAAATAAATAATTTGTCTATATATTTATTTTTATAAAATTTATCTTCTGTTAATTTTTAAAAATAGTGAGAAAATTCCACGAAAAATATGACAAAAGACTAACTTTTTAAATTTTGTAAGCATGAATAAATAGAAATATTATTTATGAGTATTGTGATATTTCTAATATAAAACATTATTGAAAATTAAAGAAACTAAATTTCAAAAAATTACTTTCTACACTTTATTTTTTTGACGTAATTTTACTAGGACTTATCTCACTAATTATCAAAATTTATTTAAGGATTATTGTATTAAAAATAAATATATAAACAAATTATTCAAGTGTAATTTGATATTTGTAAAACTGTAATTTACTGAAAATTAAAGAAATTAAATTTTTAAAAATTACTTTCCGTAGTAAGTTTTTATTGGCGTATTTTACTAGGACTTATATCACTATTTCAAATATCAATTAAAAATATTTTTAAAAATAAATATATTAAAAAATTATTTATGTCTATTTTGATATTTTTAAGATTATAATTTACTGAAAATTAAACAAATAAATATTTTAAAAACTACTTTCTATGCTATATTTTATTGTGCCGTATTTTACTATGACTAAAAAATTATTTAATAATAAAAAACTGGAAAATTAATATATTGACAAATTGTTTATGTGTATTTTAATATTTGTAAAATGCAATTTATTTAAAATTAAAGAAATAAATTTTTTAAAAATTCCTATCCATACTGAGTTTTGTTTGGATAATTTTATTTTAACATATATCACTATTTTAAAAATTAATTAAAAATAAAATTTTGGAAAACAAATAAGTAGACAAATTATTTGTGTGTATTTAAATATCTGAATAATAAATATTTATTCAAAATTAAAGAAATAAATTCCTTAAAAATTAATTTCTGTAATCATATTTTTTTGGCATGTTTTACTAGGACTTATCTCAGTATTTTTAAAATATTAATAAATGTTAAAAACTTCTTAAAATAAATATAGAGATAAATTATTTATGTGTATTTGTCATCTGTTACTTCTATAATTAAAGAAATAAAATTTTCAAAAATTAATTTCAATACTTAGATTTTTTGGCGTATGTTAGTACGACTTATATCACTATTTTTAAAACTTAATTAAAAATAAATTTCTGTAAAATAAATATATATGCAAACAAAATTTGTGTATTTTGATATTTGTAAAATTCAAACTTATTGAAAATTAAATAAATTAAATTTTTAAAAATTAGTTTCAATACTAATGTGTTTTTGGCGTATTTTACTAGGACATACATCACTATTTTCAAATATTAATTAAAAATAATTTTTATAAGATAAACATATAAAAAATATGTATGTGTATCTTGATATTTTTCAAATGAATAATTACATAAAATATAAAATAAAACATTTAAAAATTACTTTCTATACTAAGTTATATTTGACGTATTTTACTAGGATTATATCACTATTTTCAAATATTAATAAAAAATAAATCCCTCAAAATAAATACACAGACAAATTATTAATTTGTGTTTTGATATTTATAAAAAACAAATTATTAAAAATTAAAGAAATTAAAACTTTAAACATTACTTTCAATACTAAGTTTTTTTGGCGAATTTTACTAAAACTTATATCACTATTTTTAAAAACTTATTTAAGATAAAGTTTTTAAAAATAAATATATTGACAAATGTTTTATGTATATTTTAATATCCTAAAAATCAAAATGTATTCAAATTAAAGAAATAAAAGTTTTAAAAATTACTTTATATACTAAATTTATTTTGTCGATTTCACTAGGATTTATATCACTATTTTCAAATATTAATTAAAAATATTTTCTAAAAAACTAAATATATAGAAATAATATTTCAATGTATTTTGATATTTGTAAAATAAAAATTTATTGAAAATTAAAGAAACAAAATTTCTAAAAATTACTTTCCATATTCAGTTTTTTTCTTTTTGCGTATTTTAATAGAACTTATATCACTATTTTTTTAAAATTAATTAAAAATAAAAATTCATTGAAAATTAAAAAAATTAAATTTTTAAAATTTACATTCTCTACTATATGTTTTTTGGCGTATTTTACAAGTACTTATATCGCTAATTTCTAATATTATGTAAAAATAATTTTTTTTTTTAAATATCTAAGCAAATTCTTTAAGTGTATTTTAATATTTTTAAAATAAAAATTTATATAAAATTAAAAATATAAAATTTATAAAAATTACTTTCCATACTCAGTTTCTCTCATTATATTTTACTAGGATTTATATCACTATTTTTGAAAAATTAATTAATTTTTTTAAACTTAGAATAGAAAATATATTTTTATAAATTTTATTTCTCTAATTTTTTACAATTTTTTTATTTTAAAAATATCAAAATACACATAATTACTTTACTTATATATTTATATTAAAAAACAATTTTTTATTCAGTTTTTAAATTTTTTTATTTGAGTCCTAGTAAAATTCGCCAATAGAAAAACTAAATATAGGAAGTAATTTTTAAAAAATCATTTATTTCTTTAATTTTCAATATATTATTATTTTAGAAATATCAAAATACCCATAAATAATTTGCCTATATATATATATATTTTTTTTTTTTTAAATTGTGATATTATTCCTAGTAAAATTAAAAAAAAAACAAAAAAAAATCTAATTTTGGATAGTATCGTTAAAATCTTTTAATTTTTTAAATTTTCAATAAAATTGTATTTTACAAATAGTAAAATACGCATAAATAATTTGTTTATATATTAGTTTTTGAAAATCTTAGTTTTAATTAAAATTTCAAATATAGTGATATAAGTCCATCTAAAAAATTCGCCAAAAATAAAAGTTGAGTATATAAAGTAATTTATAAAAAAATCATTTCTTTAATTTTGAATAAATTTTTACTATACAAAGATCAAAATACATATAAATAATTTATCTATATATTTATTTTCAAAATTTTTATTTTTAACTAAGTTTTAAAACATAGTGATACAAGTCCTAGTAAAATTTACAAAAAACAAAAAAAAAACTAAGAATAAAAAATACATTTTATAAATTTTAGTTCTTTAATTTTCAATATTTTTTTACAAATATCAAAATACACAGAAATAATTTCTCTATATATTTATATTCAAAAAAACTATTTTTAATTAACTTTTGAATTTTTTTTTATATCAGTCGTAATAAAATTCGCCAATAAAAAAACTAAATATAGAAACTAATTTAAAAAAACATTTCTTTAATTTTAAATGAATTTTTCTTTTATAAATATCAAAATACTAATAAATAATTTGTCAATATATTTATTTACATAAATTTTATTTTAAATTATTTTTTGAAAAATAATTATATAAGTCCTAGTAAAATAGGCCAAAAACAACTGAATATAAAATTTTAAAAATTAAATCTATAATAAAATTATTTATTTTTATTTAATAATATGTAATATACAAACTTATTGAAATTTAAGGAAATAAAGTTTTAAAAAAATTACTTTCGATGCTCAATTTTGTTTCGTGTACTGTACTAGGACTTATATCACTATTTTTAAAAAATTATTTAAAAATAAATTTTCAAAAAATAAATCTATAATAAAATTATATTTTTAGATTATAATATGTAAAATATAAATTTATTGAAATTTAAAGAAATAAAATTTTAAAAAATTACTTTATATACTCAGTTTTGTTTCCCCTATTTTCCTAGGACTTGTAACACTATTTTTTTAAAAATATTTAAAAATAAAATTTCAATAAATAAATCTATAATAAAATTATTTATTTTTATTTTATAATATGTAAAATATGAATTTATTGAAATTTGAAGAAATAAAGCTTTAAGAAAAGTACTTTCTATACTCAGACTTGTTTCTCATATTTTATTAGGACATAAATGACTATTTTTTAAAATTAAGAAAAGTTTTGTTTTTGGCGCATTTTACTAGTACTTATATCAATATTTTTCAAAAATTAGCTAAATATAAAATTTAGAAAATAAATATAATGTCAAATTATTAATGTGAATTTTGATAATTGTTGAATAAAAATTTATTAAAATTAAAGGATTAAAATATTTAAATACTTAGTTTTCTAATGGTGTATTTCACGAGGACTTATATCACTATTTTTCAAAAATTAATTACAAATAAAATTTTAAAAAATATTACATTAGTTATGTGTATTTTAATTTATGTAAAATTAAAATTTATTGACAGTTAAAGAAATTAAATTATTAAAAATTACTTTCTATACTGATTATTTTTGGCGTATCTCACCAAGACTTGTATCACTATTATTAAAAACTTAAATAAAAGTAATTTTCTTAAAATTAATATAAAGACAAATTATTTATGTGTAATATGATTTTTTATCGTAAAATTTTATTGAAAATTAAATAAATAAAATTTAAAATAATAAATATACAGTGCAGTTATTTGTGTATTTTAATTTAAGTAAAATACCAATTTATTTGGCGTAGTTTCCTAGGACATATATCACAATTTTTAAGAATAATTAAAATAAAATTTAAAAAAATAAATATATAGCCAAATTATTTAAGTGTACTTTAATATATGTAAAATAAAATTTATTGAAAATTAAAGAAAATAAAATTTAAAAAATTACTCTCTATGCTCAATCTTTTTTGGCGTATTTTACAGGAACTTATATCACTATTTTTCAAAAATTAATAAAAAGGTTGAAAATAAATATATTGACAAATTATTTCTATGTATTTTAATATTATTAAAATAACAATTAAATGAAAATAAAATAAAACAATTATTGAAAATTAAAGAAATTAAATTTATAAAAATTATTTTCTATACTTAGTTTTTTGGGCATATATTACCATCACTTATATCATTATTTTTCAATAATTAATTAAACATATAATTTTATAAAATAAATGTATGGACAAATTATTTGAGTGTATTTTAATATATGTAAAATAAAAAATTATTTAAAATTAAAGAAACTAAAGTTTTAAAAATTACTTTCTATACTCAATATTAGTTGGTGTATTTTACCACAACTTATATCACTATTTTTAAAAATTAATAAAAAATCAAATTTTGAAAACCAATATATAGAAAAATTATTTCTGTGTATTTTAATATTATTAAAATAAAAATTAACCAATAGTTAAAAAAATTATATTTTGTAAAATTACTTTCTATACTCAGTATTTTTGGCGTATTTTGCTGGGACATATATCACTATTTCCCAAAATTTAATTAATTTTTTATAAATATATATAGCAAAATTATGTATATGTATTATTATATTTTTAAGATAAATATTATTGAAAATTATCGAAATAAAAGTTTTATTAATTATTTTCTATAGTAAATGTTTTGGCATATTTTACTAGGACTTATAACACTATTTTTCATAAATTATCTAGAAATGAATTTTTAAAAAAATAAATATAGAGTCAAATTATTTATGTGTATTTTAATATATGAAAAATAAAAATATATTAAACACTAAAAAAATAATTTTTTTAAAAATTACTTTCTATACTCAATTTTTTTGCACATGTTACTAGAACTTGTATCACTTTTTTTCGAAAATGAATTAAAAATAAAATTTTGAAAAATAAATATATTGTCACCTTATTTATGTGTATTTTAATATATTTAAAGTAAAAATTTATTGAAAATTAAAGTAAATAATTTTTTAATATTGATTTCAATATCAATTTTTATGGCTTATTGCATGACATATATCACTATTTTTCAAGAATTAATTAAAAATAAAATTTAAAAAATAAATATATTGTCACATTATTTGTGTGTGTTTAATTTATGTTAAATAAAAATTTATTTAAAATTATAGAAAATAAATTTTTATAAATTATTTTCTACAATCAGTTTTTTGGCATATTTTACTTGGGAGTTATATCACTATTTATAAAATTTTAATTTAAAATAAAAATTTGAAAAATAAATGTATTGACAAATCATCTATTTGTATTTTAGTTTTATTAAAGTAACAATTAAAAGAAAATTAAAGATAAAAATTTTAAAAATTATTTTCTATACTCAATTTTTAGCGTATTTCACCTACACTTATATCAATATTTTTCAAAAATTAATTAAAATAAAATTTTAAAAAATAAATATATAGACTAATTATTTTTGTGTATTTTAATATTATTAAAATAAAAATAAAAATGAAATTAAAATTAAAGAAATTAAATTTTTGTACTCAGTTTTTTGGCATATTTTAGTAGAACTTATATAAATATGTTTCTAAAATTAATTAAAAAGAAATATACAGACAAATTATTTATATGTATTTTGATATTTGTAAAATAAAATTTATTGAAAATTAAAGAAATGAAAATTTGAGAAATTATTTTTTTATAGTTAATTATTTTTTTGACGTATCTTATAAGGACTTATATCACTATTTTTTTAAAAATAATTAATAATACAATTTTGGAAAATAAATATATGAATAAATTGTTTATGTGTATTTTGATATTTTTAAAATAAAAATTAATTGAAAATTAAAGAAATAAACTTTTAAAAATTACTTAAAATCACTACATTTTAAGAATTTATTATAAATATTTTTTTAGAAATAAATATATATTCAAATTATTTAAGTGTACTTTAATATCTGTAAAATAAAGATTTATTGAAAATTAAAGAAAATGAATTTTTAAAAATTACTTTCTATATTAATGTCTTTAACTTATTTTAGAAACACTTATACCACTGTTTTTCAAGAATAAATAAAAAATTGAAATATAGTTTTGTAAATTAAATTGCATTTTTATTTTTTAAGTTAACATTATTAAATAATAAATTATACAAAATTTTGAAGTGAATTTTGAATTATCTCTATAATAAATATAAATGTTTTAATTTACTCATAAGTTAAAAGTATAATATTTATATTTTTATAAACAATTTTTTGTTAGCTTAAATTCGTATAAAAATTTAATATACTATTTATTCAAATTCACTACATATATCAAAATTTTAAAATTAATAATTTAATGCATGAAAAAATATATTCTATCTACAGAAACTATAATCCATAATTTTAAATTTAATTATGTATTTTAATATATACAATATTGGTGTCAAATTAAATATCACAAAAAAATCAATTTAATATATCATATATTAAAAACAATTTAAAATGAAAATGTTATTTGAATTTTTAAATTTTAGTTTAAAATTTTCACAATCTTCCTTTTATATTACAGAAGGATTTAACTATGTTGTATTTAATTATAACCAATAAAATATATGATGATATAATTGAAGATTGCTAATGAATTGGTATGTTTATTAATTGAATTGTTATAATATAAAATATTAATTGTATTATAATATTTTTGGAGATCCCGTGAATTATACAAGTTATAGGATAGTTAAAAAAATAATAGAAAAAGAGCATTGCATAGCTACAAAGAAAATTATGATATGAAAGATAAAGTCACCGCAGGTTTACTAAAAAAGGTTAAGTTTGTAAGCAAGTTTCTTTGTCCTTTTGTTGGTTGTTGTTTTATAGTAAAGAAAATTGATGATACTGCAATCAAGAAATATGTCGTTATTGGTTACATTGTTCAAACAATTTCTTTTTTGTTTATGTCCATTTCTTGATAGCACTGTATGAAACTTTTTACCTCTTCATTTTCTGGGCAGAATTGTTAAATTACAGCCAAAAAAAAATAAAAAAAATAATAAAATATAATAATTTTTTTTTTTTAAAAAGTAAGTAAAGTCGCCCCGGCCGGAGGCGACTTTAATCAAAGTCGCCCCTGTCAGGGGCGACAACTAATATAATTTTTTTTTAATTCTCAAAAAAAGAAAGAAGCAGCCACTCGGTTGGGTCATTCGGTCGAGTCACCACTCGGCCGACCGAGTGGCACCTGTAACTTGGCCCAGACACTCGGTCTCAACAATACTCGGCCGACCGAGTATGAGGAATGTGATGAGAATATTTCTGAGATGTTTATTCATAAATATACAAGGTGTATAAATACAAGGGGAGAGTGTAGGAGACTCTCAAACGTAAACAATGTGGGACAAGAATAAATACAAATATATATGCTCCTAATACTCCTAATATCTCAAACGTAAACAATGTGGGACAAGAATACAAATACACATATATTCTTGTCTCACATTGTTTACGTTTGAGATATTAGGAGTATTAGGAGCATATATATTTGTATTTATTCTTGTCCCACATTGTTTACGTTTGAGATATTAAGAGTATTAGGAGCATATATATTTGTATTTATTCTTGTCCCACATTGGTTACGTTTGAGAGTCTCCTACACTCTCCCTTTGTATTTATAGACCTTGTATATTTTTCAATAAACATCTTGGAAATATTCTCATCACATTCCTCGAACTCGATCGGCCGAGTATTGTTGAGACCGAGTGTCTGGGCCGAGCCACTTGGCAGGCCGAGTGGTAATTCGACCGAGTGACCCAACCGAGTGGCTGCTTCTTTTTTTTTTGTAAATTAAAAAAATAATAATAATTAAAGTCGCACATGCAATGGGCGACATTCAAAAAAAAATTATATTAGTTGTCGCCCCTGGCAGGGGCGACTTTACTTACTTGTTTATTTTTATTTTTTTTATTACTATTTTTTTTTTTTTTTTTACTATAATTTAACAATTCTGCCTCATTTTCTGTTTTTTCTGAGTTGTAGAATACTCTGCATCTCTACTTTCTTCCTATGGTGTGTTTAGCGTCGGATCTTTCATAAGTTGAAAGAGTCTGTCACCGCGGGCCAAAAAATATTATCAATTTTTAGAGGCCCCAAATTATTATAGGTGTATATATATACTTAATATATTAATGTTTAAAATAAAGTCTTTGGTAGCCCAAATTAAGCTCCCTTCTTCCATTTTTGTCATTCTTCTTTGCAGTTCTTTTTATTTTTTATTTTTTGTATATCAATAATTTTCGAGTCAAGAAAAATATCTCTACCAATTGAATGATTTTCAAATTTTAAAATCCTAATCATCACATCATCATAAAAAAAGTAATTTATAGTTTATATTTAGAATTTTTTGTTTAGTGATTGTGGAAAGTGTTTCATACTTTTAGTTGTTGATTACTTGTTAGTAGAATGATAATTTGATATTCTAACCAACTTAAAATATTCATTTATGTATGTCCCTTATTTTTTACTATGATATAAATATCTGGAATATTGCAAATATTTTAATTTTTTAAGTTTTTCTTTAAGATTGTATATTGAAGAAAAATATAATTTAGGAGCTCATTATAAAAATTCGACTGAAACCTAAATATAACTAGGTCTGGCCTTGGGCGTGTTTGATTTTAGTACAAGAACATAACTCACTTGCACACTGTTGCTGATAAAAAAAAATATAAAGAACCATAGCAATTACACGAGGTAGCACCTCTTGGACAAGCAAAGTTCAACAAAACTGAATATCAACAGATCTGTTGTTATGGACTACTCTGAGAGGAAACTTCAATTATAGAAATTGGGAAAGTCAAATGGGGTTGAAAGAGGCCGCTATATGGAGTCGTTTCCAGTACCCAAAATGCCAACTTCTCCGTTTCAGCTGGCTATCGACAATATATGCTGATAAGTGAACTGTCACAATAAACTTAACGAGTCTTTTTTCTCTCTATCATATCATGTTTCTAACGTATCAAGCTGACGTAAGTGTCCATGCACAAAAAAAGATCCATTGCTAACTCAGAAGAGGAGCATTTCCTTCACAACCAAGGCTTGCACTTTCTCATCAAGCATTATTCATCAGAAAATCTTAGACCATGATAGATCAGAATATGTGCGCGTATGTATGTGTTCAACAGTAGTTCGAACTGTAAATGAACATGCGGAAGCTTAAAATAAGATTTGATTTTAAGCGAGGAAGAAATCCCTTCTTCCTCTCAAGTAATTTTATTAGAAGACATATTTGTTCCCACAAATGTTATAGTAGAACTTACACGTATTTGGCTCCCCCTAAATACTTGTCTAACCGTGTAACTAATTCTTCTAAAATACTTACTTGACCATCTAGTCCCCTAGATGGATTTGAATACAAACTCCCGTCTGTATTGAGTTGAGATCTCCCGAAATCAACGTGCGGTGAAGTTCCAAAGTAATCCAGACTCTGCGAGGTTCGCCTTTAGTTCGCCCTTGAGTTCTTCCCAGTCTGTTGTATTCTTACGAATATAATAGCACACTCATCAGCCTCTCTATGTCTCTCTGCCCATATGAATGGTAATTGAATGTATTCGAGAGGTACAGTCTCTACAGCTTGAGGTTGTATTTATAGTCTCTCATGTTCTCCACGAGATCTGCCGGTATCTTCTCATATCTTGGTGTTGATATGCATATCTTTGTATATATGGCCTGGATATGCATATCTCATATCTTCATCATATCTTTGTAAGATTTGTTCCCAGATTTACTCTTGATTCTCCTTATTTTTAGCCATGCCTTTCCTTCCTTTTCTCTTCTCATTCAATTTTGACTTTCTTCCAAGAATATCTCCACAATATCTTTTAAATCTGCAATCAATAATAAATCAATTAGAATTTTCGAATAATATTGACAATAATTACCTTATCAATCTCCCCCTTTGGCATGTTGTTCGAAAATTCCAGGACCATCTGCTACCTGCAAGAAGAAACAAGCAGGAGAACTGTATGCAGAAAAGAAAGATGTTCACATATAGCAGAAGCATCATTCATCATGTTCAAATAGCCAATAAAAACAACTAAACTACGGATATTGTTGTTAGCATACTAGCTACTGGAGATTGTAGTATCAATATTACAGACCCTTAGAAATTTTTCAGATTGTTCAATAAAAACATCCCCTAATTCAAACAGAGTCACTCCCAGATTCCCATTCTTCTTCTTCCTCAGTATCATCCACTTCAGTTTTCTCGGCCACCCTTTTTCTTTTTGTTGCTTTGCCTGACACCTTCCTCTTCCCCTTATCCGCGGCAGATGATCTCTTCTCCCCCTTTTTCGAGCAGCTTGCCAAAGGAGTAGAATCTCTGTGTGGTGAGCCCTGAGAGGGAACATCCAGAGATTTCAAGACATTAGTTAAACAGAGCTTCTGAGCAGCTACCTCAGCAGCTAGAGTATCAAGAATCTCTAGTTGCTGATGTAGAAAGAGCGGAAGATTGGCCGCTACTTCCGAGGGAGGAAGTGTGGGTGCAATGGTGCGTGGCCTATATGCAACATTGGCCTCTCGGGAGGCCATGTTCAGCGAAGGGGCGGCTTTCTGAAGAACATCAGTGGACTGAGCCTGGATGCCCTGATGCGATAAGAGGCCCCAAATGAGGGTAGGGAACGGAAGCTTCTTGCGAGAGTCGGGCTTCTCGGTAAAACTCATGATGGCCTCAAATGCTAACCTCCCAAAGTCAATCGGTATGGCTTTCAGGACTTTAAAGATGACCTGACACTGGGCCGATGTTAGGTGAGACTTGTTGGACGTGGGTGTCCAATTTTGCCTCCCTATTTTATGAAGCCAGTTGGCCTCCTGTGTCAATATCGAGGGAGAAATCCCAGGCTTGGTCCAGCTGGTGAGCTTCCCGTCACTGAGGAAGTCGACCACCTCCCCAAGGTCGACTTCAACCTCCTCTTCTTCATCCAGACCAGTCAGTTCCAAAGGCATCAGGACTGAAATTAACAATTTTATTGCGAACAAAAACTCGCTCGAACCGAGGAGATTCGGGATCCTGAATGCCAGTGACCAAATTAGCATAGAACTCATGAACAATAGAGCTATAAAACCTACCTAAGTTCATCACAGTAACTTCTAATCCAGAGGTGGAGATCTTGCCACTTCATCCTCGGATGAGGACTCATCAATGATATGTCGCCGTGGCGTAGGAGTCGTAGTTTTGCCTGTAGGTTTTGCCTTGCGAGGAACCTTGGACCTTGGAGGTGGATGTGAGGTCGTCTGGGAAGGGAGATCTTGAGGAGGAACTGGAGATTCCGCCATGGGCGAAGGATCTCCTTCTTGCGGAACTGTGGTAGCAGGGGGCGGAGTAGTCGCACTGGGCTGTGGAACATCAGTCGGAGTTGTTTCGGTCTGAGCGGCATCGGGACACGGTGGAGACGAGGGATCGGGTGGAGGTGTGTCCTTGCCCTGGTCGGCTGATGGCGGTTCATCAGAATCGGGCGGAGGAATAGTTTCTAATGGCTCTGGGTTCAAGAATGGAACCAAGATCCAGCTTGGTCGTCTGCCGCTGGGTGAATCTTCGTGGTCAGCCATGGAACCTCTGCAAATGGATATTGAAGAAGAAACACAAGAACACAGACGTGAAAGTGAACTATGAAAGAGATGAACCCTAGTTATTCAAAGCCTGACAATGATGTGAAATGAGGAAGACTGACGCCTCGATTACTGTCTATGTCACAAGATTTTATGTGGGCTATTCAAACCCTTTTTCGGCGCCCACTCATTGCAGTTAAAGAGGCATTAAGGAGCACGATCACACGTCCAGACGGTTGAAAAAGGGAAGACCACGTCCCCATTTTGACACGTGTTCCGAAAATAAGTCATGACTAAATAATCATCCGGGCCCATTTTGCACAAAATAATCCATATAATCCCAGGAGAAAAAAATAAGAGAGACTGTTTTTTTTTTTTTTATATATTGGAGGAATGAAATCATAGATCACCATATTAAACACAAGTCTCAGTCAGGCAACAATGTTTGACAATGCACTAAGAAAAATCCGCAAGTCTTCTCTTCCAGTATATGTTCACCCCATTTTGATTGCTAAATGAGTTGTATGATTTTTCCTTATTGCTCCTTCTGCCGAATCCTTGTGTAGTAGCTCGCAAACCACACAATAAAGTACCACACTGGGAAAACCCTGTGTGACGAGCTCAGAACCTTGTAACCCCTATATTTGGTGCAACTTAGAGGTGAACATCATTAAGGAAGCTTTCACAGACCTGTCATTTTCTGTGCTTGGTGCTCTATCACATTGGTGACAGCATTCCACAGCATCATTTCAAGGTCGTAGCTCTTTTCCTTATACTGGGAGAAGAAATAATGGATTCAAAGTTCAAGACAAACAAAATTTTGAACCTGTGCGAGACTTATAGTTATCCTAGGCAATCCGAGACTTCCACCTCCCCTTTATTTTTTTTTTTTTAATACAGCATTTACATAGCACAGCAAATCCCTAGAGATTTTCTCAGGGATATGAATTTTTGAGCATCTAGGGCCTTTGTGAAAATATCAGCCAGTTGACTTATGGTAGGAACATGTTCAAGGGTAATGACTCCATCTTCAACTAACTCTCGGATGTAATGATGCCTAATGTCTATATGTTTAGTTCTAGAGTGTTGCACAGGGTTTTTAGACATATTAATGGCACTCAGATTGTCACAAAACAGAGTCATGGAAGTCATGTTCATACCGTAGTCGCACAACATGTGCATCATCCATACCAGTTGAGAGCATGAGCTCCCTGCAGCTATGTATTCAGCTTCTGCAGTTGATAGTGAAATGCTGTTTTGCTTTTTGCTTAGCCAGGATACAAGATTGTTACCAATAAAGAAGCATCCTCCTGAAGTACTCTTTCTATCATCCACGTCGCCGGCCCAATCGGCGTCACAGTATCCTGCAATGAAAGGTTTAGTCTCAAAGGAATATTTCAAGCCATAGTTAGTGGTACCTGCCACATATCGTATGATTCTTTTTACGGCCTTGAGGTGAGACTCCTTAGCATTTGATTGGTATCTAGCGCATAGTCCAACACTAAAGCTTATATCAGGTCGACTAGCAGTGAGGTACAGGAGACTTCCTATCATGCTTCTGTAGAGTGTTGGATCAACACATGTTCCACTTTCGTCCTTGGATAATTTGGTATTTGTCCCCATGGGTGTGTGAGCTACTTTGCACCCTTCAAGTCCAAATTTCTTTACCAGGTTCTTGGCATATTTTTCTTGATGTATCGTGATTCCACTATTGCATTGTTTGACCTGTAGACCAAGAAAGTAGGAAAGTTCACCAACCATGCTCATTTCAAATTCACGAGACATTACCTGGACGAAGTCATTCACTTTTTGTTTGGATGTGGATCCAAACACAATGTCATCTACATAGATTTGTGCAATAGTGATGTCCTTGTTCGACCACTGGATGAACAGAGTCTGATCGACTCCTCCTCGTTTGTAACCCTGACCGATCAGAAACTTTGTCAGTCTTTCATACCATGCTCTTGGAGCTTGCTTCAACCCATAAAGAGCCTTCTTCAGTTTGTAGACATGGTTCGGAAAGTGTGGATCTTCAAACCCCTTTGGTTGTTCAACATATGCTTCATCTTTCAAGAACCCATTCAAGAATGCACTTTTTACATCCATTTGATAAAGAGTAAATTTCTTAAGACATGCAAATGAGAGAAGGATTCTTACTGACTCCAGTCGTGCAACTGGAGCGAATGTTTCCTCAAAGTCAATTCCTTCTACCTGTGTGTATCCTTGGGCCACGAGTCTTGCTTTGTTTCGAGTGATGTTACCTTGTTCGTCAGTTTTGTTCTTGAAGATCCATTTTGTTCCGATGATGTTCGCACTGTCAGGTCTTGGTACAAGTGTCCAGACATCATTTCTGGCAAACTGTTCCAATTCCTCCTGCATTGCCAGTATCCAGTTGTCATCCTTGAGCGCTTCTTTGACATTTTTGGGTTCAACCACAGAGGTGTAGCAAGCGTGGTGAACCAGTCCTTCCATTTTCCGATAGTCAAGTCTTGGTTTGCATCGTGTCTTTATCCCTTCATTGAGTTCTCCAATGATGAGTTCCTTGGGATGTTCTTTCTGAATCTTTGTTGAGGGTTCACCTTTATCACTGTTTTCATTCGTTGGTACTAGGTCAGTTTCTGCGATGTTCTCACTATTCTGGTTTCCCATTGGTCGACCTGCTGATGAACCTGCTTCTTCCAAGTAAACTTCCTGTCTTATCACAGAATCATCAAAAACAATGTTAGTACTTTCAATGAGTGTTTGAGTTCTCAGATTATAGACACGATAGGCTCTGCTATTGGTCGAATATCCTAGGAACATACCAACATCACTTTTAGCATCAAATTTACCTAACTGCTGTCTATCATTGTATACATAACATTTACAACCAAACACATGGAGGTGACTTAAATTAGGAGTTTTTCCTTTCCAGATTTGATAAGACGTCATTTCTAATCCTTTCCTAAGATATACCCTATTTGTAACATAGCATGCTGTGTTTATGGCTTCAGCCCACCATTTTTGGGCTACTTCTAGCAAGGACATGATTTGTTTAGTGCAAACGTCTTGTGTTACCTTGTGTGAGCTTTTTACCTGTTTACCGAGTTGGCATGGTCCACATATACCTTGATCTTTGCTTGGGAGCTTAGGCAGTCCTCGTACACATTTTGATTTAGACAAGGCAATGAGATGTTTGTATCCTATGTGTCCCAACTTTTGATGCCATATTTCTGTTGCTCCCGAGCTAGCATTGTAGCATCCATGACTCCTGTCAAGAAGATAACAGTTGTTAGTGGACCGAGTTCCGGTAAGCATGCATTCATTATTCTTGTTTAACACCAAGCATTTGTCATGAGTGAAGTTGACTTCGAGTCCTTGGTCACAAATTTGGCTAATACTCAACAGATTTGCCTTAAGATTTTCAACAAGATAAACATTAGACAATTTAGGCATGCCACTTATATTGAGAGTCCCTTTCCCAATGACTCGCTCACTCTTACCATCTCCAAAAGTTACTGACTGTCCTTTTATTGGGGTGATATCAGACAAGTATGTTGCATTACCTGTCATATGTCGTGAGCATCCACTGTCAAAGAACCATGTTCCAGTGTTGTTCGCCCCGAGTGAGACTACTGATGAAGTAAGGCACATGTTTTTCTTGACAACCCAAACCTTTTTCACATATGTTTTACTGTTTTTGAAATTTCTTAATTTCGAAGAGTCTAGAGACCTATGATTTTTTACAGGAACACCATAAAAATTCCATGTTGAAATTTTACCTGATTGTAGGTCACGTTTCATTCTGTAGTATCTTGGTCGGATGTGTCCAGGTGCATCACAGTAATGGCAGATAGGAATAAATTTTCTCATACCTTTTGTGTTTCATTTCTCAGGTTGTCTTGTAGTGTTTTGTCCTTCATGGTCGAACGTAGGAACTGTAGCTGGTACAAAGACTGTTGATCCAGATGTTCTTTCTTCAATATATCCTATTCCTGTTTTATTGTTTTGTGGTCTCCCATATGCCAGGATTTCGTCAATTTTAGCTTTTCCTTTGTTCAGTCCTTGTAAGGTTCGCACTGCTTTGTCCAGCTCGGCTCGTGACTCTGCTAACTCACGATCCTTATCCTGCAATTTTGAGGAGTAATCTGTTAGTTCATTTGTAAGGGAAGAATTTACCTGGTGATTGCTTGTTGTAGTTGTCCGGGCTATTTCAGAGTCGGCTTTAAGTGTCTCAATTTCCGTCTCGTAAAGTTGAACCTGATGTTCGAGATTCCTCACATTCTTTTGGGACATAATCAAGTCATCTCTCAGTCTCTCATTTATTTCCCTAGTGATGTGCAGCTCATGTTTCACTTGACTGAGTTCCTGATTTTCCATGCTTAGTGCGTCTTTATTTTTGTATTCCCTTGCTTGATTCTCCAATCTGGTACATCTGGCAGATATGTCTAGAAACAGCTTCTCAAGATCTTCCAGAGTTGGATCGTCTAGATCGGGGTCCTCAGTGTACTCAAGTTCTTCCTTAGTTCGAACATCAGATGTAAGACATCCCAGGTCATTGGGGTATTCTGTCTCTTGTTCGTCAGCTTCTTCTTCTCTTTCAGATTCAGATTCACTCCTGGTGGCTTTTAGTGCTTTCTTCTTTCTTAGAAAATTTGGACATTCTACTTGATAGTGTCCGTATCCACTACACTCTCTGCATTTAGAGTCCTTTCGATTTACCTGCCTAGTGTTTAAAAATTTGTTTCCACCTTTTCTGATGTTCTCTTCAGTGTTCGGACCTTTGTTGAACTGCTGCCCCTGATTGTACTTTTTCACAAGCTTGCTGTAATTTTTCGTGAGAAGTGCCATTTTGTCAGCAACTGATGTCATATCATCCTCGATTTGTTCAGTTGTTGTCTCCGTCTTTAGGGCTATTCCTTTGCTTTTTGGTGTGTCCATGCCATTGTTCAACTCAAACGTCCTCAACTCTCCCATCAAGTCATCCAATGTCATCGGTGTGATTCTCATGAATGATTCCAGAACTGTGATTTTTTCTTTGAATCTAGGAGCTAATGTTCTCATGATTTTCATGATTTGGACATCTTCCTTGATAGCATCACCGAGGGTGTAACATTGATTTACAATGTCACTGAACCTAGCATAGTACATCTCAATGTTTTCATCTTCATTCATTTGTATTCCATCAAATAATGTGGCCAATCTTTGCAATTTTGACTTCCTTACGGACTCATTTCCTTCAAATTGTTTTTGTAGAGCATCCCAAGCATCTTTGGCGGTTTGACAGTGTATAATCAACTTGTGTCTCATGACATCGACCGAAGCAAGAATAGCATACAATGTTGTGTAGTTTGCCTCTTCTGCACACCTTTCGTCCTCCGTCCATAGTGTTCTTGGTTTGTCTACGACTTTAGTTATATCCGTTCCATCCTGCATCTTAGGCCACGTCCACTTTGTTTGGATTGCTTCTCCACATCGTTTGGATCTTAGATAGATAAACATCATTGATTTCCAGAACGGATAGTTTTGTCCATCAAGCGAAGGTAGGCGTAGCGTGGTCCCCTCTGTACCCATGTGTCTGTCCCTGGATCTACCTGTTTAAGAAAAAAAACTGGAACCTGCTCTGGTGCCAATTGATAGATCAGAATATGTGCGCGTGTGTATGTGTTCAACAGTAGTTCGAACTGTAAATGAACATGCGGAAGCTTAAAATAAGATTTGATTTTAAGCGAGGAAGAAATCCCTTCTTCCTCTCAAGTAATTTTATTAGAAGACATATTTGTTCCCAGTCTGAGTTCGCCTTTAGTTCGCCTTTAGTTCGCCCTTGAGTTCTTCCCAGTCTGTTGTATTCTTACGAATATAACAGCACACTCATCAGCCTCTCTATGTCTCTCTGCCCATATGAATGGTAATTGAATGTATTCGAGAGGTACAGTCTCTACAGCTTGAGGTTGTATTTATAGTCTCTCATGTTCTCCACGAGATCTGTCGGTATCTTCTCATATCTTGGTGTTGATATGCATATCTTTGTATATATGGCCTGGATATGCATATCTCATATCTTCATCATATCTTTGTAAGATTTGTTCCCAGATTTACTCTTGATTCTCCTTATTTTTAGCCATGCCTTTCCTTCCTTTTCTCTTCTCATTCAATTTTGACTTTCTTCCAAGAATATCTCCACAATATCTTTTAAATCTGCAATCAATAATAAATCAATTAGAATTTTCGAATAATATTGACAATAATTACCTTATCAGACCATATACCTCTTGTTAATCAGGAGTTTAAGTGTAGCTCATGATTATCAGTTAATAATAAAGTGTTAGTTGGTGCAATTAGTTAGTTAGTTAGCTTGTGGTAGAAGTTCATGTCACTCTTCGATAAGTTGGTTAGCTGCATTTTCAACTAGCTAGGGGCAAGGGGTGAATAAATTGAGCGGATTCATTCATCCATAATACAGTGAAGAAAAAAAAGTGAAGAGAGAAGAGAAAATACACAGTGAAGAGAGAAGAGCAAATCGAGAGATAGAGAAGTGAAGTTCAGTTTTTGGTTGTGAATCTTGAGTGTTCATATACAGATTCGTGAGAAGTATCCATCATTATTGAGTGAAGTGTTTACTCTTGTAATCTGAATTGTTTCTTGAGTAATAAGAAGTGATCTCTCGTTTTGCAGTGGACGTAGATCTAGAAATAGATCGAACCACTTAAGATTGGTGTTGTGTTTTCTTTTAAGTTCACATTTTTATCTTATTTTTGATCGATTGCTTCTGCAAATTATTGGTCGAATTTGACACCTCTATACAATTTTATCACTATACCATCAACATCTTCCTACAAATTGGAAAAATCAAATTCTGATTTCCTCGTTGAAGTGTCTGCTCTTTACAATAAATAGATAAGTACTAATTTCCTAAAGTAAACATAGAACAGAGAGATGTAGATATGTGTGTGCGCGCGCAGGAGGAAGGGGGAGTTTGAGAAAAGAAATAAAATAAAATGAACGGAAGGAAGAAATTGTGCATGTGGACATAGAAACCTTATCAAATGATTAAGTGACAGATCGGTGCGACTGAAGGTAGAGATAAGGCCGCTGTGGCCATAGAAGGAAGAGCAAGGAGGGCCGGGCTATGGTCAAGCTCGAAAACCTTTGCTATTTTTCCGAGCAAAAAAAGAGGGTTGCACCTCAGAGTTTTCTTTGTCCGGTGAACAGCTATAGCCGTCGGCCCAAGTCGGGCAGCCCGGTGAAGTGGGCTTCGGCCCAAGCAAAAAGGGAAAAATAATAAAAATCCAACCGCTATGTGCCATTTACTCACTTTTTTCTTCTTGATCAGACGTAGAAATAAAGTACTGGAAAAAGCCTCCATTTTGTGGAAACTTGTTTTTAAATTATAAATAATAATTCTAAAAAGTCTAAAAATATGATAATTTATTAAAAAAATAAAAATGGTATTATGAAATATCAAAATGTAAAAGCTTGAAAGAAAAAATTAAAATTTGGTAATTATAAAAATTTAAATCTAAAAATTAAAATTTACATAATAAATATTTTTTTGAAATTAACAATTCACTATAAAAATATGATACTCTTAAAATTATATTTAAATATATAAAATAATATTAATATAAAATAAAAAAATTATATTAACAACAACAACAATAATAATAACAAAAACAATAACAATAACAATAATTTTTATAATAAGTATAACAACAACAACAATATAATATATATACTCACTAAAGCAAAATGAAGGTTAAAATCGTAAATACTATTTTTATTTTTATTTTTTCATTTTTTACCCAATTGTATTGTCTTCTATTCATAACATGGTATGCACACAAACAGTTGTATTGCCACAATTCTATTGGTTTGCTTGTTCTTTTTTTTTTTTCTTTTTTCTTTTACTAATTTTTTCATTTTTCTTAAAATACAAAAAAAATTAATTTCTATATTTTCTACATACACTATTTCAAATTAATTCTCTTTTCACAATTTTTAATTCAATACTTATAATGCATATATTGAAAAGGAGATATTATATTAAAAAATTAAATGTTTTTATTAATATAATATTTAGATTAGATTTAATTATTTATCATTAGTTTGACTATTTATATTAAGTTTTAGTTGTAAATAAAAAATATTTATATAATTTTCTTATAAAAATGTTATTTGATGATTTTGCTTTTTTAAATACAATTAATCAATTATTCTATTTGATTTTTTAATCTTAAATATATTCAATAAATAAATCTACATCTATACTAATATAAATATAAACATGACTAATTATACAAAACGCATGAGGTTCTTCACCTAATCTAGCCTTGAAATTGCTTGTCACCCTTTTGATATAATATACGTAAAAAAGGAAGTAAAATTATAAAATAAAAACAATAATGCATCTTATCTCTTTATTGGGCCCAATTCCATAAATACCAACTCCACAAATTGGACAAAATTTGCCCATATTGGAACTGGACCAAAAAAGTACAAGCACAAGCCCATATCTGTGACGTGCTCTATCCTCATTAATTGCGATTATCTTTTTAAAAGATACTGTACACACACACATACATCTATCTATCAATATATATTTATATATATAATATAATAATAAAGTGTCTGTTTCTATGTTTGTTGTTATCATTTTTTCTGTTTATTTTTTTTTTCACAAATGAAAAGATAGATTTTTAAAAAATATTATTATATTATTAATTAATAAGTATTTATTTTAATTTTTTATAATTTTATTTATTAATATTGGTAATGTTACTAATTTATCAAAAATAATTAGAAAAATGCATATATCTTTGTATTACCTGATTTTAACAAATCAATTATAAATTTGCGGTAGATTCGATGCTATATAATAATAAAAATGAAAAAAATTATGTTCATCAGGTGCACGTGCAACACGATTTAAAGTATTATTTGTTTAACAATAAAGTAATATTTGTTGCTTAAAATGTATTACTTTTGATTACTTATCTTATAAAACCAAGTAATAGTTTATAGTTAAACAAGTAATACTTTAAATTATGTTGCACGTGCACTTGATGTACAAAAGATTCACTCTAATAAAAAATATTCACATTGATATACCAAATGATATTCAATTTTATTAATTTCCAAAGAAAATATGTATATTTGGTATTTTAATGATTGTATTTTATAAATAAATTACTTAATGTTCACATATGACTTTATATATAATATTTATATTTTTATTATAATCATGATACATTTATATAAATTATTGAACATAATTATATATATTTAATTATATTAATTTTATATATTTCTAAAATTTAATAATATTATATTATAATAATATATTCGTGAATCATACTAATGTGTATATATAATAATTCTAAAAGTTTATCAAAATATTTATATACGCTAGTGAGTTTTTCAAAATTAATTAGTGTACATGCTTTTTGTTTAATGTTTAAATTATTTCATCAAAAAATTAATATTTTGAAACTTATAGATGGTTAATATTAAATCTTTAATTATAATTATGCAAATGTAACTAAAAATTGAGTTAAGTTAGTGTCAAGACTTTATCAAGCCTTTAAAACAAAATTCTTTCTTGGATCAAAATATTTTCTAGAAATATCTTTTTTTGTAAGGAAATAAATATCAGGCGTAACAAAATTCATAAAAAAAGGACAATAATTTGTTTAAAGCAAGTTTTGGTTCATTATAACATTATAAATAATTTAGCACGACTATTTCGTTTGAATTTAAAAATAATATAAGAAATAATGAAAATATAGTAGAATTCATCAAGTACGTGCCCAAAAATACGTTTAATCAAGTCCAAAGTATACAAACAATCGACATATGTTTAATAAATTATTCTATAACGTTCTATCGTTTATTTTGTGAAGTCGGTCATAAATATTTGAATTTATATTTTATTTTATATTTCACACCATATTTTAACTTTATCAATAAATATTATATATTTATTAATAATATTATTTATATGCCTAATATGTATAATAAATTTAAAATATAATGTATAATAGAATATCTTGCAAATTTGTGGACCAAAAGATCTAGTCAGAAGGTAAGAAATATGTAAATACAAAACATAAAAAAAAAAAAAAACAAATAAAGTAATAAACTATAAGGGACATCGTGAATGAGACAAATATATCACTTTCTCGGATTACATTTTTTAAAAAATATACAATTGCCATATAGACTTAAAATCCTCTACGGGGATTGGTCGATGTTAACCAATCATATTGAGGCATGGACAGTGTCAATATATAATTATGAGGATATATATATATATATATACATACAATGGTATCTGTTCATCTGATGCATAATTTATAATATAATAATATAATAAATTATTATTAAAATAATAATATAAATTTTAAAATAAAATATATAATTATATAAAATATATTTTGATAAAAATTATTTGAAAAAGATATCTAACAATATAAAAATATATAAAATATTAAAATATAACACATTTAATGTATGAACATAGTGTTTTATATTTACAAATTAATATTTTATTATTACATATGTAATATCGATATCAAATTATAGATCATGAAAAAATAATTAATTTAATATATTTTTCACAAAAAACGAAGTTGAGATGAAAAAAACTATAGCTCTTAAAAATTAGAGTAAAAAATTAAAAAAAATATATGATCGGTTATCACAGTTTTTAAAAATAAAAAGCTGATTTTGAACGAAAAACTAACATTTTTGTAACTAGTCCAACTGTTATGTTTTTATATAGTTATAGATTTATCAAAATTGTGGGTCGTGCAATTTTGTGTTTAGTAAGATTTTATTACTCTTTAAACCCCTACTTAAAACACAATCAAATCTTGAAACGACATGGTATTGTCTAAAAAATTTTAAAAAAAATTGCATGCATCATTATTGTCAAAATCTCTCTCTCTCTCTCTCTCTGGCTTTAAATATAAATTTCCAAATTCAATATAATCCCAAACTAATTTTATCTCATCCTATACTTTTTCATTTTTGTAATAACTCCATCAATATTTTCTTACTTTTTTTTCCTCATATTTTTCTACATAGCAAATTAATTATTTATCGATAATAACATATTTTTTCACAATAAAATATTACATTAATCATATTTTTAGCATTAATGTGATACATTAAAATCGTATCATATAAAATAAAAAATAAAACATATATTTTTAAAATGTAATATTACATTAATCATATTGAATTCCTACAAATTATTATTGTCTTTTAAAATGTCCGACCCATTACAGATTCATATACTAATTAATCCCGTAAGTTCTTCTGTTTTAAAAAACTCTCATATCAATCACAATAAAAAACACACAACAGATTATAAATTAAAATAAAAAAAAAGTTATATTGATACATATTTTATAATTATTTGTCGTTCTCTCTTTGTGCCGCACTGAAAGAAAACACGATGATTGGTTGTAGTTGGAAGAGAACAAATCTTGAACATGCATATAGAAAAGAAAGTGACGAGGACAAACCAGACTTGTGGCTGATAATTGTAACACAAATACTGTGCCACTAATCATCATCATTTATTTAATGAAATGATGTGCAATAGAATATGTCTACTTGGTTTTTAAATATTAATTAATAGTGAACTTAATTGACCATACTTTTAAACTTCATATTATTGTACATAATATCTATTTTTGTAACGGTAAATATTGTTATCAAATATTTACAAAAACTTATATACATTATGTACGCCATGTAATTTAATGTAGAGTATTATTTGTTTAACGAAAAAGTATTATTTGTTTACTGTAAAAATATTAGTATTGATTTGTTACCTTAAAAATATAGTACTAATTTTTAAGTAAATACGTAATACTCTTTAACTAAATAAATAATATTATAGATCGAAAGCAGGTGCATGGCGCCAACCGATGCACAAAAGACTTACTCAGAAATATTATATTATAGGTATAAAAATATGTTGAAT
This sequence comes from Caryopteris x clandonensis, assembly GCA_028749325.2. Classification (NCBI taxonomy): domain Eukaryota; kingdom Viridiplantae; phylum Streptophyta; class Magnoliopsida; order Lamiales; family Lamiaceae; genus Caryopteris; species Caryopteris x clandonensis. Next base: position 8,009,369 of record JAPYKT020000004.1, read on the forward strand.
AAATTAATAAAATGAGAAAACCAGAAGGCAGTAGTAGTTTGACTTTCTTCCATTTAAGTAGACGTTTATATGTGAACATAAGTGAAATATATTGATCTTTACAACGTATATGAGGTCAATGAATTCTTGTTTAATTAAGTGTGTCCATATATAATTACTATTATTATTTATGTGTGATGTATAATTTGTAATATATTTAAATAATAAATTAAAAATATATTTATAATATAATTTTAAGTTAATTATTATTTAAGAATATTGGAAATATTTATTATAGTATTAGTAAAGACACTTAGAAAATTATAATATTATATTAAAATATAATTTTTTTCTCATTCAAAATAAAAGTCTTGTTTTTATAGTAAATAAATTAATTGTATACAAAATAAATTGTTAAATAATTTTTATAGAAAAATATTATTTAATATTTATTTGCAGTCAATTAAATAATCCAATACACAATAACTATTAGAATTTAAATCAAATAATCGACGTGCAAATTAAATATCGTGAAAAAAATTAATTTAATACATCATACATAAAAAGCAAGGTAGAAAAAAATATGTTCTTTGTATTTTCTCAAATTGAAAAAATATTCTAAAAATATATATAATGCAACTAATTAAAATCTGGAACATCATTTTTCAAAAACTATTTTTCTTTTCTAAAAACAAAAATGGACCGTAAAAATATAATTAAACTATTTAATTATTATATAAATATAAATATAATATAATATATTTATCTAGTTAATAGAGTGTGACAGTGGAACTACTTATTGGGCCAACGCAAGTCAAAATAAAATGTATAACTGTCCTAAAATAATCATATTTAAGTAATCTTTTAAATTTAATTTATGGGTGCTAATTTGTATAAAATAATCATTAAATATATGTAAAAATATGATAAGTATTTTTTGAGGCTAAATTCAAAATAAAGAAACGTAAATAATTAAAGTCTAAGGCTCTAAGCTAATTTTTTTCCTCAGAAAAATATAATTTCCCCCTTTTGACTGTTCAATTGCTTAAATAAATGAAAAATTCGATAAATTTTTTCATAATAAAATAATCAGATTCGGCTATATAAATGGTGTTTTATTTATTATTCAAAAACATACGGTCACGTGTTACATATGTATTAACAATATTGTTTTATACACACGTTCAAAGATAGAAAATACTATGAATTAATAATTATGAAATATTTTGATGTACGGGTAATTCAACTAAAAACAAGAGCCAATTACTCGTGCCATTTACTCATATGATCGATCTTTTGATGCAACATATAATTTGTACAATGAAGAAGATTATAAATCAGTGATTTGAAGGGTGTATCTGGAATCACAGGGAAAATCATCTGTAGAGTAATGTAGATCCAAGGAAGAATTTGTGATGTGTTGAAATCTGTCAGATAGAAAGAAGTTTTGAAGGGCTTTCAACTTGAGCTGCACTCTGACTTGGGTGCTGAAAACTGCCCTAACTGGTCTGTGATCTGACAATTTTGATTCAACCCTCTCATACAAGTGTTGCTTCAACCCTTCTCCATGCCATATTATTCTATCACACCTAAGAAAAAAATAATAATAAATAACAAATGTGAAAGGTGAAATAATTTGAACTAGAAATAAACTTTGGAATTTTTTAATGCCCAATTGTGACCATGTTTAATATATGATTACTAATTTTATGAGTTTTGATAATGATCTACAACTTTAGATTTTGTCCCGAAGTTAGAATTTCATCGAAAATTGCTGAAGTGACACTTCTAATTTCACATATCAGGTAAGCAGCCTGACCGCCCCATCAGCAATTTTCGACGAATTTTTTGAAATTCCGATGGATCGGACATAAATTAAACAAAAATCAAAAGTTAGATGCTATTATAAGGAAAACCTATAAAATTAGAATTCATATATTGAATAGAAGCAAAGTTAACGAGCAGAAACTAAGTTTTTTTCAAGTAAACTATATAAAAAATGTTGTAATTTGAAAGGAAGTCACTTACATCTGCAAAAACTATTTGCGTAGAACAAATAAATATGAAATTGAAGTTTAATTTTTGTCGAGTAGAAAATAAGTTTACATCTGCAACGAACAGTGCAGTCGATGCTCGTTATATTGGTTTCACACATAAATATTATAGATAAACGATAATGTATTAAAATTTAGAATGAATGCTCGTAATATTGGTTTCACATATAAAATGAGTTAAAAGAGTTTACCATGCAGGGGCACGTTTCTTTTCGCCCCGTTTGGCCTCCAATCTGCCGTAATATTCATCAGAATGAGGATAGTATTTGTATGTTGGACCAAATTTTATGGCTCCTTCATACCACCCTTCGAACACTTGACCTTCCATAAGCTCCATCCTTAGCTACAATTTTATCATCAAATTAATATTATTTTTTATTAAAATTATTTTATAATCAATACAAACTATCATTTATCTCTTAAACGTTGTTATTAATTTTCTTGATCCATAATTTTGTAATATATTTATTTATTAAAAAAATACGTTAGATTAAATATTTTTTCAAAAAAATAAAGTAGAAAATTATTTTAATATATTTTTTTTCAAATACAATACAAACAGTCCAACTTACAATGTATACACAAATCTAACATGACTAATCAACCACAAAACAATTGTATTTTTGGAATCTAATATATTGTTTTGAAATATGATATACATGTAATTTGTGTTTTAAATATTTGATTTTTTTCTAAATTTAAATTAATCACAAACTGCTACCTATAATCTTTTATTTTTCTTTTTTCTTTTACAGAAAATTGTCAAAATACAATTTAAATTGAAAACAGAATATTGACGAAATTTTACTATTTACAAGTGATTTTCTGATAAATTATATTACCATATATATATATAATATATAATAATTAACTTTAATAAAATTAATCATACTTGATCATGTTCCAGTAGAGCATTCCAGTCTCCCTTGGTTACCAATTGTCTTGTTGCTGATTCAGGCAACGAGATTCTGTAATTCAAATCTCCTAGAAAAATCACTCGGCTGCACCAATTAAAAAAAAAATTAATATTTAATTTTAATCCACTTAGTGATATCATGAAGATTACATTAGGTTTAAAATAAACCAACTGGGCAGTTTTTTTCAACATAAATAAAAAAAAAAACAAAAATAATTTAATCATATAGTAACATGTATGAACAAGTCAAATTATTTCTTATACGTATTATTTTTAATTAATAAACAAATTAACAAAATTTAATGTAGATTATATTGTTTTTCGAGGTGGTTAAGCCACCGCTTAAACTAACTTGTGTCCAAAACATCCAAGAAAACCCATTCTTAATCCAACTAACAATCCATGTGATTAACGGAGTTAATATTTATTTAACGGCGGCCTCATCGATATCGACAACATTAGTCTTATAAACAGACAATAATTGTTTTGGTTATGGACTTTATATGGTCATAATTTTATTGGATTATTCCCCTTGTCCTTTTAGATTAACTTAATCAAGATTATTATAGAGGGATTAATTTAGTCTTTGATTAATTGTTTGCTTCTATAACGAACAGATTATTTGGATGTATTCTTTTGTCCTCAATCCAAACATCATGTTCAAAAAGTTAAAATATTATTTTATTTTTGAAAAATGGGTTAATTACATAAAAAAAATTATGAACTATGTGTTAAATTTCAATCGCAACACGAATTTAAAAAAATTAATGCTTGACATGAAAAATTGTTATTCTTTTTAAAAATTACAACGTCGACCATATTTTCTGACATTAAATGATGTCGTCCCAAATTCAACCTATTTTGCCACCCTATCAAGTGTGGGTGGCAGTGTGGATCTAAAACGTCCCGATCAAGCCGCGTTTAATGACGGTTTGGAAGAAGCCGTCGGTTTTGTATTTGAAAAAAAAAATTATAACTCAGAACAAATATTATTATATTTAAAAAAAATATTATGTTGGAACTGATGCACGGTTCGTAATTTCTTTGGCGATTAACCGGGGAAAAATACTATGAACAAGAGAAGAAAAGAAGTACATACTCATGATCAAGAATTTTTGTGGGAAGATCAAGTGAAGGGCCTTTAGGAAAAATGGTTCTTGATAATATTTCAGCTGCATTTGAGTTTCTGTATCTATGGTCACCTTCTCTACCACCTGAGGCCAGATGACTGCACACAAAGCAGAAGCTTGTTTCATGTAATCGAAATCTTACCGATACAGAACCCTGCAACAATCACAGTTTTTACACAACATATTAATTAACTCACAAATTCATCATTTCATTGATTCGTGTATTAAATGTAATAATGTTTCTGTATTTAAAACATGCATGACTCTTTTGTTAGGACGAACGGAATGTGAAAAGTGAGTACCTTATTTCCTAAACAGCCCATGACTCCACAGCCAACACAAGAAACACTCGGGTTCCGAACATAGGGCCGGAGCTCGGCCCTAACCCAAACTGAGATCAATATTCCCACCATTTGCTTACAGATGATGCATCTGAAAGTAGAATTCTCCTTTGGTTTCAGTGTACTTTCTTGATTTTCAATTACCATCTTCATTAGAGCTGCTCTGATCAAGGAATTCCACTTCGTAGAAATTCTGCTCTTTTCTGATCCCAACACATTTCCCACTCTAAGAGGCACAACTTCTTGAAATCTGCTTTTCAAAAAAAAAAAAAAAAAAAAAAGGATAAATAATAATACAATATTTAAAAAAAAATAAAAAATCTTTAAAAATTAATACAACAGAAAATATTTCTTACCCAAAAACATAGATATCGCAGGGGTTGCTACTGTCTATCAACTCATCCATATTGAGGTCCTTAGTTGGTGCAACTCCTCCAACATTCCAAGTGCTAACAAAGACCCTTTTTTGGATCATAAAAAATGTAAATTAATTACATATATCATGAATAATGCTACTGAAACTACAAAATTCTCTATATTTTACTTGAAATTTTGTGCATCTTCATCGTCGTGGTCATTGATGAAACTCCTGTTGGAGCTGTGAGACTTGCGATTGAAGGTAGCTGGGATTTCCAGCAAAGAATCTGCAGCATGATCAATTGGAAAATCCGCGACGAAATTGTTGCCGCCTAATCTCTTTTTGAAGATCTTACTTGCCACCAACCTTGGCCACATGACCTTCAAGAAGATGAAGAATTTGTCAGAAAATGCAATAACTCGATCTTTTCCAGCCAAACATGCATGATTGCTGGAACTTAGTCGTTGTCCTATAAATACAAACTCACACAAGTGTATGTCTGCTTGTGTGTGTTACTGTGTGTGCACGTAAGTTGAGAAAGTGTAAGAAGAAGTGCTTACTTCTCCTTTGTTTCCAGACATGACAGTGATATTGATGACTTGTGATGGCTGTAATAATGAAAATTTGGAGGATCGTGGAGAGAAATATGAGGTTCAAAAGTAATGCCCGATTATGGAGATAAAAAGAGAGGAAGAGAGAGAGAGAGAGAGAGAGAGAGAGCGCGGTACTGTGGAGAGGAGAGTATGCCATTGGCAAGTTGGAATAGAAGAAAGCATAATGTAGTAGTGACGTCTATGATGATGGCTACCTACGTTCACTAAATACCAGAGATCCCAAAAAAAAAAAAAAAAAAAAAAAGAAAGAAGAAGAAATAACAATATGAATAGTTTTTCGATTGTTCCAATAATCTTTGTAATTTTCTCTTATACCTAATAAGTAGGGTTCGAAGTAAAGTTATACTTTTTGTGGGTGGATCTTCATGGCGACAAATTGGATTGGAGGCTAAGTGATTTTGGTAATTAAATAACCTCTTTATATAGAAAATAACATACTTCAATAATAAAATATACATGATATAATATTTTTTTAATAAATTTGAGTGGGCTATAGTACCCCAAACCCTAAAATGAAACGAACCACTCTTGGGCCTTGAAGGCACGTGGGGCAGGCTAGCTCTACATTTATGGTAAATAAAAAAAAAACTTTAATATGTATTTAGATTAGATCATAATAGAATAAATATATAGGTAACACTAACATATAAGTGAAAATATACAATTAGTTATTTTTAGGTAAAATTTGGCAAAGTAATCTTGTACGTTGTAATGGAGTGCATCAAGACCTGGGTCGTGCAATACAATTTGCAATAGAGGATAGATGGAGCCAATCTTGTGATGCATGAACAAATCCATCACAACGCAATAGCCAAAAGCATATATAATGGGGGTTGGAATGGGTATTTTGAATAAATTGGAAGGGCAAAAGGGTCTTATACTTAGGAAAGGAGTAAGAGGAGCATGCATGTAATGGTCGTTCTCAGCACCCACAATGAAGTTAGAGTTGCCTGTTTGCATTTGGTGAGCCGATTGGAGGAATATTGACATTGTTGGCCAATAGGAAAAACAGCAGTGGGGCCCACCAGCCTTGTAGTTTTGCTTGGTGGAGTTTGAAAGGGATGTTAAGATTTGTTTGGTTTATTTTTAATATTGAAAAAGAGCAACTTGGGGTGGGCCTTACCATCTATACATATAATAAATCCCATGCACAAACATCTCACCTGTACTGCCCCTACCAGGGGAAACCTACTTCTGCCCATCTATGGTAACTCTCTCTCTCTCTCTCTATATATATATATATATATATATACATACATACATACATATATATACATATGTTACGTCAAAAATATTAATTTATCGAGTATAATACGTATTTATTGATGATGCCTTAAAATTATATTCATAAATTTTAAATAAGATAATTAATTTTAACAGATTATTATTGATCACATTAACATGCGTTCATGATAATTAATACATGCATTTATGTATATATATATATATATTTTTATATAATTTTAATGGTAATTTTCTTTAATAAATCTGTCATGTCATACTTAAAGACCACTTTGCATATTTCAAATTTACCGATGCATGGTACTACGTTCGCCAATTATATATACTTTAAATAATGTTAATATTTATTTGAGTAAATTGTAAAATTAGTTTTATAACTATAGTAAATTGTAATTTTAGTCTTATTTAAATGTAAATTTTTAATTACATTCTATAATAATTTTAATTTTGTTAATTTAGTCCAAAATTAGGAATTTTGTCGAATTCGACATGTGCGTCTTACATGTTTCTTTTCGGTGAAACTTTATTTCGTGACTTTTAAATTTTCATACAATTTGTTAAAAAATAAAAAAGCCACATAAACAAAAACAAAATAGTTGTCTTCTTAAATGAATAACCTGTAAGTAATTAACTGTAAATGAGCTAGGGTTTTTGATTACTTACGGGTTGTTCCTCTAAAGAATAAACTATTTTCTTTTAAATTATTTAATTTTCTTTTGTTTATATGTATTTTTTTATTGTGCGACATTCTTTTTTGCAGGTTGTGTGGAAATTTAAAAGCTGCGTCAAAAAAGTTTTGTCAAAAAACGGCACATGAGACGCATATGTCAAATTCCGACAAAATTTCGAATTTCCACTAAAATTAGAATTAAATTTGCAAAATTTAAATTGTTATGGGACATAATTACGAACTTACATTTGAATATGACTAAAATTGCAAACGTTCTATAGTTATGGGACTAATGTTGCAATTTGCTCTATTTATTCAAATCTTAGATTATGATTTTATTTTATTTTATGTTTTAACTTTGTTACTGTGCATTAGTTGTTCATTATAACGCCATTCAATAAACATAACGTGCATTAGTTAAATTGAAATATAAAATAAAATAAAAAATAGAATAAAAAATTCGATATAATTATATACATACATGTACATATATGGTATTAATGGTATTGCTTGTTTCTCATTTGATCTTCGCACATCATTTTCCTTAGCTTCTCTAGGTTTAGCACTTCATCTCCCTCTCTCTCTCTAGGTTAATTATGAACCATGGTTGATGGAGATCCACCTCTTGTTAGAGGATGGTGAGAAGATCATTTTGTATAATGCAACTTGAGGGAGACTATGTGGTTTTTTTAGTGCCAATAAAACTGACTCCATTCTCATTTGACTTCAATCTTTGTCCTTCTCCTTTTGTTTTTGTTATATATGTAAACCCTTTCTCTCCTTTTCCCATTCTGACCCTACTTTCTACATTATTTCATTAAATATTAAGTAATTAATTATAACAAAAACTAAAAATTGAAATTCTTCTATTTCCCAATATTATATAAAAATATAAGTCATCTTGTGTTTTTAAACCGATGTTGTTTATATTGAAATGATATAATCTATTTTGATCAAAATATTATTTTAATTTTCTATTAAACAATATCAGTTTAGAGAAAACGATAATTTTTTTGGAGCATGACCCAATATGTTGCAGTGAACCAATATAGAAGATTCAAACCCGACGCATAAATTTACCTTCAATGAAAATACAACAATATTTTGGGGTGCAGAGTAAGTTGTGAAGTAGGGACTAAAAAAGAGGTGTAGGTCAATTTATTGTTAAGACAAGTAGGGTTTAATTTAGGAGGTCAAGCGCGTGTAGACCACATCATATAAATGGTAATTAAATAATATATAAAAATAAAATAAGGACATAATCTAAATAAATAGTTGAGAATGACATCAGAAACATAATCTATAATTGGGATTATTAATTATTTATGGAAATCGTGATTATTTTGTGGCATAATTAAACCCCTTGGACCACTCATCTCACTGTGTTGCTAAAAATATATTAATTAAGGATTTACTAATTTCTTGCCCATCGCATTTCATTTGTGTGTTTTTATTTCATTAAAATACTCTCTCTCTCTCTCTCTCTATATATATATATATATATATATATATATATTCATAATGAGTGTACATATTCGCAATGATGATATGATTATGGTACATATAATATGGATAGAAGATTAATGACAGATCATGTTCTTCATTACAATTAATATTGTAGATTGAATACATATATATTAATTTTTTATTTAAATTCTTAAGTGTATGTTTAATATTTAAAAAACTTACAAATTTCACAATATCTGGCACACCATGGATGATGACTTAATTATATATCTTTATAAATTTGTATAGAAACAAGGATTTTCTTATTTCTATTTCCACTATAAAAGTATTATTTTTAGAGCTATTTTAATTTAAAAATATGATTTTTTTTTCTACAAAACTATACTCTTTTTATATATTTTACTAGTAAAATAATAAAGTATATTAATTTTTTTTAAATTTACTTAACACTATATTATAAATATATTTAATTTCCTAGTTACATCAAAAGAAGACATGTGAGAAAGCTACAAAATGGAAGCAAAAATTAGACACCAACAATTCATGATGCAATTTATGTCTTTAAATGTCTATTTAATACACAATTTGCCAAAAAAACAAAAAAAAACAAATAATTAGTGTCGAATCAAACATTAAGGAGTTTTAAATTCATTAAACTTGTCTTGTTACATAAATGTTAATTAATCCTTTATGGATATGTGGAACAATAAGGTCCAAAATAAAAAATTGGGAAACTATATATTATAAATGTAAAATTATACTTCATAGTATATTGCAACTAGTGTATTCACAATAATTTATGAATTTATGGATGTAAAGTGTGGATCTTGCAAGTGGGTTGGGATTTTGCACTGATAATTTGTAGCCACAAACCAATCATAGTGGGATATATTAAGTGAAAGATGAATAGGGAAATATCTCAATTGGGATTCTTATTATAATTTTATTTGACAGTGCATGTCATATTACATTTCTAAAATATTTATAATGTTATTTAAATTTATATATTATATATTGTTAAAATAAGATTTGAGATAAACATTACGTGGATAGGTGGAAGAAGTGAAGACGAAAAATAAGCTCTTATCGAAGATTTTATGTTGTTGTTGTTTTTATTATTTATTTATTTTGAAAACCAGACTCATTCGTTGTTTGAAGATTGAACCTTGAGACAATTCAAAATATAAATTTTATTTTTAAAAATAAAAAAAGTTATTAGAATTAGTGATATAATATTATGAATTCGAGCAACAATATTTTTGAGATATTTAACGAATTTTCAAGATAAGTAACCATCATGAAATTTTTCCTTATAATAGTAAGAGGAATTGTAAATTTTTGCTGCACATATATAAAAAAATAAATGAAAAGAAAAGCAAAATATAACATAAATTTAATTCGTCTTTCTCTCCAAATATAACAACAACAACAACAACAATAATAATAATATATAGTTACAAAAAATTTAAATAAAATATCGTTATAAAAAAATTCTTATTTACTCATTCGAGTTTCTATATTTATCGTGACATGGACAAGTTATAATATATATAGTTATAAAAAATTAAATAAGATATTAAAAATATAAAAGATTGTGAATTATTTAATAATGTTTTAAAATAAATAATGTGATAAGATCCAACCCTATGGTACCAACATCAATGAATGACATTTAAAATAAAAATAAAAATATCCATAATTGGCTAGAGTTTAAAGATTCATCAAATTATATACAAGAAAATATGGTAAGCAAACTTTTCACTCCTATATGAACCTCTCTCTCTCTCTCTCTCTCTCTCACACACACACACACACACTTATAGATGGAGTTCCTAAAGGCTTCACTTCGAGTCTTCGAATATGGGCTAATTCTGAAAAAAAAAAAAAAATTAATACATAAAGATGAAAATTGAGCCCATCAGGAATGACCATTAACAGGCCCATCACTTTCAAGTGCTGCCCAACTTTGATATCTTGAAGTTTTAAATTATTAATTAAAAATGTTATTAATTTATCAAATAATAATTAAAGAGATTACTGTAAATATTTCCAAAATATAAGTCTTGCTTAAGAAGGAGGGAGCATCAACTAATTACCATAAAATGTTTAAAATTGGTTTTGAAAGTGATTGAATTATTTGTAAATCTAACATTAATAAAAGAATGTAAAACATATTTAAGATGGGCTAAGCCCAACAGAATTACTTGTGATACATAAACTCATTTCAGCTTTTATCTTGGGCTTACATTCTAATTTTCATTACTAATTATATTGGGCCAATTTTGAGCCCATTATCCATCACTTACTTATTAAGTGGGTCATATCTATGACTATATTTACACTTTTTTTTTTCTTTTCTAAAAGGAGTGTTCACGAAGGGTTTTTAGTGTATAGAAAAAAAGGGAAAACACATATTTTACTCCATCTATTTTAAAATATATTTTTTTAATTTTTGTACTTCATTTTCTAGGATTTTTTAATTATTGTTTTTTTTTTAAACTTTTGTGTCTTATTATTTATGTTTTAGAGTTTGTACAATTTTTCCCTCAATTTGGCATCCTATATTTTTATTTTATTGTTAGGATGAAAGTCAGAAAAAATAAATACAAGAAAAGTAAAAGAGCACGAGGCAAAAATGTAAAAATAAAGTAGACAAGGCACAAGTTAAGAAAAGTACAAGGGTAGTAGAAAAGTAAAGTTGATAGTAAAGTGGAAGGGCAAAAAAGACAATCCTTAATACAGAAAGTAAAAAACAATTTATTTTTTTCTATTAAAAGATAGACGCACACACATTTAATTTCTTTCATTTATGATAAGAGGTAAAGATTTACACATAAGCAAACATACCAAAATAGAATAGATGCATCGAAATTTTTTAATTATTTAATTAATATTTTTACAACAATTCCATATTAAATATTAAATTAGAAATTAAACTTCAGAATCCAGCTCCAAAATAAGAGGATGGGCACCAAAAATAGATGCCAAAGTCACCCCTTTTCTCTGTGGAAGTTTGCTAATTTTTTCCAGTTCATCAGCTGTTAGTGTCCAATCCAATATCTCAAGATTCTCTTTCATCCTCTCTTTATTGAAGCTCTTTGCTGCTATGCTCACCCCTTGCTCGTACACCCATCTCAATGCCACCTGCATCCATTCAAACCATCATCGATTGCGATTTTTAAGTGTTCTGATCGTACTTTTAGAGTCGAGAGCTGGTTGGGTCGAACCAAAACTGGATTTATTATTTTCTTATTATGTAATTGGGCAAATTTGTTAAGACAAAATCATTAATTTTCTGGGTTTTTTTTAATATTTAACAGAAAAATGGAGAAAAAATATTGGAACCTGGGCGGTGGTCTTTCCCCTAGCTTTGGCAATATGCGATAGGACATCACTTTCCACAACTCTGTTGTCTCCCCAATGAGTGTTGTTTGCACCTAATGGTGAGTATGCTGTGATATGAACACCTTTTTCCCGGCAGAATTCCCTCAGTTGCTTTTGTTGCCAAAGTGGGTTCAATTCCACCTAAAAAAAGAATTACAAATTCAAAACATCATAAAAAGGATTGCATATACATGAAAAATATATGTATATATATATATATAGATATTGTTCGAAATAGAACTATCACCCATATAATACAAATATTACTAATTTTAATTATTTTTAGATATATACTCCTTCAATCCCTTTTATTTGACGTTTTATAATCGCTTACTTTAAAGATTATCTCTATCTTTATCCCGATTTTTAATAAATCTCTTAGTTTTAAATTTTTCATAACGAATCGATTAATAAACCATGTATTTGTTCATTTTTTTAATTTCAGAACTTCAAATAAAAGAAATTGGAGGATCAGTAATTGGATGAATCAAAGAGGATACACTCACTTGATTGACAGCTGGAGGAATATTGGCAAGAGAGAGAAGTTGGTGAAGTTTATTGCAGGAGAAATTACTAACACCTATGGCTTTGGTAAGGCCCAAATTCTTACATTCTTCCATGCCTTCCCAGGCGCCCTTAATATCTAAAGGCATTACACCCTCACCAGAAACTGGGGTTCGGCGAAACATTTCGGTCAACCTCACTGGCTGATGAATCAGGTACAGGTCTACATAATCCATTCCAAGATTTCTGCAATATTCCACATTGTGAATAAAACAAAAATGAAGAATATGAAAATTAAAGAAAAAAATTCCTGAAAAACTGAATTTACAAAAAAAAAAAAAAAAACCCTAAATTGAACAATAAGGTAAATGAAAAAAATAAAATAAAGTTTTCGGTTCACACGGTACGATTTTGAATGTGAAAATATTAAATTCTTATTTATTTTGAGATGTAAAATTAAATTTCTCAATTCAATAAAATTCTACTTTATAATATATACATAATATTATTCGTCTCCATCTTTATTTCTAAGTATTTTCACTCATTATCTCTCTACTTTCTAATAACCAAAACTAATTATTTTACAATTATTCAATAATTACTAACAAATTTTATATAATCACTTAATTTTTTCAGCATTGATGAAACATCTAAAGTCAAATTCTATCATGTTCGATCTTAAAACAAACAAATATATCATCATTATTCAACCTTATTTCAAATTCTCAGAATTTCATAGTTATGATTTGTCAAATCCACTCAAATTATTATTATTATTATTATTATTATTATTATTATTATTATTATTATTATTATTATGCATCGTTCTATGAGTTTGTAACAAATAAAGGATGAGATAATCGTTTAAGCTTCTTTTTTGTTTTTTTTTTGGTTAATAATTCGTGGTGTATATAATAACATGTAGCTTCCTCTATTAAGGAGAGAATCGGGTAGGAACTCTACTCCACTTCCAATTTATAAATAGTTTTAAATTCATTTATAAATAAAATTGAAATATTAAAATGAGAACACTACTCACAAAAAACAAAATAAAAAGGATTGGCTTTAATTATTAATAATAAATAGAAACATAAAACAAGAGAACTTACTGGAGGCTCATTCTGCAAGCCGAAACGATCTGGCTTCGCTCAGCGAAACTAGCCCACAGCTTGGTAGTGATGAAGAGTTCGTCCCTAGATTTGACGAGGCCGAGCCGCAAGGCTTCTGCGACGGCTTCGCCGAGCGGCTTTTCCGAACCGTAAGCGAAAGCCGTATCGAAGTGGCGGTAACCGGCTTTGATCGCTTCCAATACGGCGGCCTTGGTCGTCTGGATATCCACCGGTGGCGGCGACGCTGTGCCCATGCTCATAAGCGGCATCGGCTTCTCGCAGCCGTTCAAATTCACCGTTGGTATTGCTGTAACCTCCATTTCCGCCTCCACTTAACTGATTGTTTCAAGTTAAGACGTGGAAATACTAACATATACATATATATATGTGTGTGTGTGTGTGTGTGTGTTTGAATTATATTCATGTGTTTCGAGTGCCCGAGAATTATGCAAAAAAATTAACGCATGCGTGTTGGGCGACTTCAAGGATGGATTCAAACTCACCAACTTTTATTTGGGACTAATTTGTCTGGTTTTACTTTTTCACACATTAATATATATATATATATTATATATATATATAATAATATAGGATGAGTGGGAACAAAATAATAGTAAGACATTGTAGGGTCGAAGAGCTTGTGATTGTCGGGGTGTAACGTCAACACGAATATTGGGTATTCTTCAATTTAAAAATAAAAATCAAAGACATATTAAAAATATTACATTCTTAAAATACAAGATATGTAAATTTATCATCATATACAAACTTAAATATGTCAATTCAGATATATTTGATTTGTATGATGTGTTAAACTTTACAAATTATACGGCTCATACCTCATACAGTTGGTTCAATTTTAAAAAAAAAAATACCACATTAGGCATATTCCTTGGGACAACTCAATCAAAAAAATATTTTCACATCAAATTCAAAGTCTCTACGTTTATCTTAAAGTGTATGGTTACTTTAAAATGCATTTTTTGAGGTCACAAGTTTGAAGATAGTAGATATAAAATTTAGGATATATAAACTATTTTGAAAGTCTTGACAGAGAAGTATTTTTTATTTCAGTCTCGCTTTTCAGTTTATAGTTTGAGAGATGTAATTGTATTGGTATTTGTATATGAATAATATTGTAAAGCGTTGATTCCATTGCATAATAAAGATTAAAATATTAAAAAAATATGGTTAGATATGATATTTTATTGTAAATAATAAGTCACGTTTAGCATTCATAATTCAAATTTATTATATATTATAGTTTATAAATTTATATTGACAAGATATACTATTCAAATATTTAATTAAAATATAATAATTGATTTGAGAAAAAAGAATGCATAAAACAAACATGATTACATACTATAATGATGGAATGGTTCAAAAGAGGGAGATGATAGAAAACTAATATCTTATTAGATCAAGAAAAAGATGACCTACCACTATTATTATTATTATATATATTTTTAATTAATAATACAATGAGGGCGAATTTCCTATAACAAATAAAAAAATAGAAATGTTAGGCAACTGTATTAAAATAATTGATGATTTCAGATGTCATTTGGAGCAATGGAATTCGTAGGCTGTCTTTGAAAACACAGATCAACACATTCCCATTTACCATCCACAGAAATTTTGATTTGGTCTGTTCAACAAAAGACAACTACTAAACACCAGTATCCGGACGAGTAGCATACAATCGGTGTACAAGTGACACATAAATAAGATAATTTTTATTATATCAGATTTTTTTAATTAAAATATTTAAGATATAACTGTTAATATTATTTTATTTCCAAAAGACATTTAGTAGGAGAACAAATAATATATTATTTTTAATGAGTTAAGAGAAGCAAGCGGATCAACTTCTGTCAGACATGCAACATGAATTCCGGCAATGCAGTTGGAGTTTCATATAGATTCGAATGAATCATTCTTTTTGCGTAGGACAATACAAATTTTGTTTTAGTGGGACATAAATTATTATTGTTATGAAATGAAGCAGTTAATGGTGGGATTGCCATTATCCTTTTTTTTTTTTTAATTTGTAGTGACAATGTTGTTTGTGTGCTTAAGAGAATGAATTTGTCCATTGTTTTGAAGAAGTCTCAAATGGGTGACAGCTCTTGAATGAAAATGGAAACGTAGGTAGCTCCGTACTTTTGAGTTGTTCAAGAATAGTGATGCTGAATCTGGCAATCCTTTGATTTAATATTAATCAGTTATATTTCTTGATGGAACAAGAAATAGTAGAGTGTCACCTTTACGTGAAACCCATCAATTCAGGCATGATTATCCCTACATCCAGTTTAAGTTTTTCTATCAAATTTGCTCCATGGCTGAGAGTCAATAAGAATTGAGAAGAAGCTCCTGGGATTGACATGAGGGGACAGAAATAGTTATATTTGTAAAATATTATATTATTTATATTTTTCAATTAAAAAAATTTGTGTTTCAATATAATTTATTAATTGATGTAAATAAGGTGACTTTTTATTAATAAACAAAAACATATGTCAGCACGTATGGCTGCCTAGATCCATCCGATTTACAAATTATTTTTATTGTATATATGTTTCTGTTAAAAAAAATCAAATAAAAAAATATCTAATTATATGGATGGTATATCAAGTCAAAAGTTAGTATTTTATACGTGTATATATATATAATATGTATATATACTTAGAATCATGAAATGTTGGGGTAAACATAATTAACTAATTCGACCCAATACCAATGATGCACAATCAGAAAAACAAATAAAACCAATGATCAATAACACAATAGGTGCGAGCCATTTTAACGTGAAAAACCTCCCCAATATCAGGAGTAAAAACTACAATACCGGAGTCCACCAAAAATATCTAATATAATCAAATATAAGAATACACCAAGTTTACGATATGTCACAACAGATATTCAATGACAATATTCAAGATAATTTAATTTTGATATCAAACTAGAGTTGAAAAGATCTTACCAAAAATGTCCTACTATCCGTCGCCGATTCACGAGTTCAGAATATACCTCAACGTGTCCTGAACGTGCTGTCCAAATTTCAGCTCGATCCAATGGTTGGTTCTCCGACAATCACGTTTACAAAAAATATTGGATTATGCACACCTTCAAAACCCGAAAATTCACTTTTTTCTTGTTTTTCTCCAAATTTCGCATATGATTTTGTCTGATCTTCTACCATATATATCAACTTCTATAGTGCATTTAAGTAAAATTTAATACACTAGATGGACGTTCCCTTCTTCCAGTATTTGGACCAATGCATGCGCCTCAATTAAATTTGGTACTACGATCTCCACAAGTTAGTAGGGATTAAATCTTGGTATCACATCATTAGTCCGATTTTAAATTTAGTTAAATTAGATGTCCACCCATACGATGCGCGTGATATACTATAATTTATTATATAAATAATTTATAATAAAATTATGTTATTATTATTAAAAATATTTCACTATTTTATTTCACTTAAAATACGACTTGCAGGTACACAAGATAAATTATAGTAAAATTATAGTGATAACAAGTATCGTATCCATAAGGACTGTATATGGTAAAATCAACTAAGTATTCGTTTATGATATCTTCCTTTATATAAATAATTGAATAATTGAAATGAGTTTTGTTGAATCTAATAAAACAAATTAGGAGTAAAACAATATCAACTTAGATTCAAACAACTAAAGAAATTAAGAGAATATATGGATTTCAGAGACATGCATTCATATGGTTCATATGAGTGTCTTTGATGTATCAAACCATATTTAATTCATATATTTGTATGAGAATCACTAATATATATATAGATCATCTCTTTCGAGTAGATCTAAATGTTGATTAGATAACACTGATCATCTTCTGATCTCACAGAGTCATTTAATTCTCAATCGTGTCTAGAATATATTGATCAATTACTCTCTTTTGGGTCATAATGGATTAACTACACATATATAATTAGTCTTCGAATAATTTCATATGATATTCAAATCAATGAAGCACAAACAAATATAGGAACGGAAATAACATCATTAAAGAAAAATATATGAATCCATAAATAATCATGCACTCCCTAGAATCAATACATAATCCGTGGGAAACATATTAATAATTATAATTAACATAAAAAGAACAAAAGAAAAGAAAACTATTTGAAGCCAAACGATTTTCGTTTCCTATCTCTGAGATGACTTAGTTGGTTGATCCTCCTTTGTATCCTTGTTTCTAACCCTAAAATCTGTTGTATATTTTGTTCTATGATATCTCTCTATAATTTGATGTATCTCTTCCTTTTATAGACAATTACGATAGTTTTAATAGCCGTCGTATCTATATTTTGGAATGAGAAGATATGTCTGAATCGCACCAAATCGAAAAGATATGCTTGAATCACACCAAATCGCAACCGTTAAGATCATATCACGAGGATAAGCATTGTCTGTGTGACTTGAGACGTGGTCTACACACCTTCAATTATCTATTTTTCTTTCAAAACTTCAACAAACACGTGACGTAACAAAATATAACAAAATCATGATGATAAGAACATGCAATTGCCTAAAAACTATACATAATAATCCTGAATTGCACGTAAATTCTATGTTTATCACGTAGCTTATAATTTATATAAATATTATTCAATTTGAATTATAGTTTATTAGATTAAATTGTATTTTTATCTTTTAAATTATCATTACTAAATAATAAATTTTACAACATTTTGAAGTAAAATTTGAATATCTCAAACAGAATATAAATATTTTTGTTTACTAAAATCATTGAAGTTAAACAATAAATTATAATATTATATAAATTAACAGTATAATATTTTTTTTAAAAAATATTTATATGTTTTAGCTTAAACTTATATACATTTTTGATAGACTATTTATTTAAATTCATCACATATAGTAAAATTTTAAAAGGAATAATTCAATGCATAAAAAAATAATATTTCATCCATAAAAACTATATTCCATAAGGGTGCGGTTATTCGTACCCCCGAATACTCTAAATAAATCCCATATAAAACATATATATTTTTATTAAATATTATTTTATTTATGACAATTATACTATTTTAATTAAAAAAACATAAAAAATAAAAAAAATAGAACGGAGTAATTAAGTTACTATCAAACGCAACCTTACCTTCTCATTTAATCAGGTCACACTCATAAATGCATTTTTTACTCTAATAAACACAAGGCTATAATGTTGTAGAAACAGAGGGAAAGTTGAAAGCAGGTGTGAATGAGAATTGAATAAGTATATGAATAAGAGAATGAAAAGCAAAGATGGGAAAGCACGACGAGCACTTCATGTTGGAAGGTATTCTCGGTTGCATCCATGACATCATGGTTTCGCTCGTCTTCTCTAGGGTGAGGGCCTCCACTTATGGGGTGGAAACGACGCAGCCTCTCGCCCAATGGTAGATCGAAAATTCAGTGTCTTCCACTAGCAGAAAATCTGACCCTTCTAGGACCAACAAATAGAATTGGCATTTGTTTGTGGAGAAGAGCCAGACTTTATCATTAGATTGTACCAGAGGTATCAAAAAAATTCTTCGACTGCATCTTTCATAATCAAAGTGATCTACCCCTCAGAAGATTGAAATATTTGGTTCATCCAGTTACTGAGAAGCTGCTTAAGAGCGACGAGGATTTCGTCTGAGTAATTGGGGTCCATTAACTAGGAAATTCATCATTGATGTATTACATTGAGATGAGAAAATTAATGGAATTAAAAAAAAAAAAAAAAAACTATGTAGGCTCTTGACGCCGCTAAAACGGATCTTTCTCAGAAGATATATTTAAAAAGGGTATAATTGTCATAAATAGGATATATTTAGTAAAATAAATAAATAAATTTTATATGGGGTGTGTTTAGAGCATTTTGGGGTACGAATAGCGGCACCCATTCCATAATTAAAATATAATTATTTATTTCAATATATACAATATTGGTATCAAATTAAAGATTACAAAAATAAGATTTATTTGACATATCTTATATTTAAAAGGGACTTAAAATAAAATAAAAAATTGAATTTTTAAATTTTAGTAAAAAATAAATATAGAAGAGAATGAGGAAGTATGTGAAGATACATGTTAATTATAAAGACGTGCAAAGAGAAGAGGAAAACTATCGCAATTTTTTTCTTTTATATTATAGAAGGATGACAAGTTAGCTAATTTCTTATGGAAATAACTATTAATTCAACATAAATACATATTAATATATCTATTAAGTTTGTACCAAAATTATATCTTTAAATTTTAATAAAATAATCAAATATGACAAGTTAGCTAATTTCTTATGCAAACAACTATTAATTCAACATAAATACATATTAATATATCTATTAAGTTTGTACCAAAATACATATCCAGCCCAAGGTCCAAAGTTCCTGGTATAAGTAAGAAAATTGAAAGTCAACAGATGTGTGGTAAAAAATACAAAATGCAATTTATATTTTATTCTTTTTCGACGTAGAACTCCAAATTTATAATTTTTTCTTTTTAAATTTGAAGTTTTGCAGTTTCTCATCTTCAACCCCACTCTATTTTCAATTTTTACAGCTTTATTCATATCTAATTATTGCCAATATATTTAATTATTAAAATTATTTACTTTATTTTTTATTTATTTATTTTTTGTAATTACAAATTATGAATCAAACACATTAACACAATAATGATGAACTTAATAATAGTAAAATGATATAATAATTATACATAGTTTCAATAATTACTTTCACACCAAATAGAACATTTTACTTCTTACAACAAATTTAAAGAAAATCACAAATAACATAAACTATTACAAATCAAGACATAAATCTAATCATTGAAACTAAAAAGATTATCCCAAAAATACAACATTTATACACATAGTCCTCATTTTGTGTTGTTCATGGTATAGGCCCAGGAGGTGATCGTGGCGGCGGTGGCGGTGGCGGACTTGGTCGACGTTCCTGCAGAATTCTTCTAGGTTCTTGATAGGATGCAGAATCTAAAAAGGAAAGAGGAAAAAAAAGGGCCAGCAAGTTGGTAAAAATAATACACCTTAGTTCAGCTATCAACAAATGTAAAATTGCATTTCATGTTATACTAATCAAAATCTTCTTAATTATATAATTCATGAGACACATATATAAATTGAGACAACAACAAATTCCAAATCAATTATGAATAACACATAGAACTTGCATGGCTTATAACCAAATGATAAAAAAAAAAAAAGTGTTGCTGGAAGCATTCTGCGTTTTTGTATGCTTAGTTGAAACACACACACGCACCCTACTCTTATATTATATGTACACATAATATATATATATATATGTGTGTGTGTGTGTGTGTGTGTGTACCTGGAAATACAAAAGCAAGTAAAATGAGGATGAAAATGATGAGCTTAGTGAACCACTTCATCTTCCTGTATTGAAAAGTGAGTTGATTAAGGGATGATCTGTGGGTTAACTGCATGTAATCTTTTAGTTATATAGTGACCATTTCTTGTCCACACCCCCCCCCCCCCCCAATAAAAAAACAAAAAAATGGGGGAAAAGACTTGTGTTTGCTATTCAACGGATTCCTAGGTAAGTTCCCTCCAGAAGCTGTTCGTTTATATTTTTTCAATACTTTACACATTTATTGATCAATTCAAAGGTTTTAACAGGGGGAAGAGGTGGTGTTCTTGCCTTCGAATTTGTATACTTGTAGTTGTGCGTGTAATTTCTGACTATCTGGTGTATCATCCAACTCAATTTATAATATTATTTTTTTATTTAAAAATTATTACTATTCCTTTGTTAACTTAAAAAAATAATATTACTTTTCAAGTAAACAAAGTAATATTGCAGATTGAGTGCATGGTGCATTAATGCATTAAAAAAACTCACTTATAATAATAAAAAATTATGTTTACGGGGTGGTGACGTGCTGCTACACATCAATTTGAAGGCATATAAATAGTTATAAAAAAAAAGTTTAGTTGGAATTTGAAATCAGATCAAGCAATTTCAATTGCATTTAATATTAAAAGAAAACAATTCGTCCATTTGAGTCTGAATTCAGGAATATAGCGTGTTCGTTACTCTTTATTTCTTAATTACTATGTCCAACTTATCATCCCCACAAAATTCTTTTTATTAGTTGATAATAGCCATCAGATTCAAGAATTATAAATTGTGCAACGTAAAAACGAAGTACTAGTTAAAATTATAACATGAAATATAAAACATCTGCATGGCAAACCAAGTGATCATCTCTTCGATATACACGAAGAGATATTTAAAAGGTAAAATATTTTAAAATTAATTCAATAAATTAATAACCATTTTAATATAATAATTTTCTTCGATTCCAATTCATGATCTAAAAACTAAACTAATACTCAATAAATAATAACATTTTTAATTAATACATTTTAACAAATCTCAATTTTTAATTTATAGAAATTTTATCGTATAATCCCTGTTTTCGTCCTCTTATTAATTATCTTATGACACAGGGAAAGACTTGGGCTGCCTGTGGACTTGTTAAAGAAAGACTTAACAAGGACTTCTCTTTTCATTTTTTGGTTGTTTAAATCAATTTGCATGTGGACATCATTTGTTTAAACTTCCTCGATATTTAATTACATGTGAAACAAGAATTCCCTGCACTAGTGGAATTCATATTCCTTGTTTTTTTATGCTTCCCCTAGTAAAGATGGATTCTCTTCCCCATTTGGGAATTATGCTATGGGGATACAAAATCCAATTGACTCGATTTGAGAATTTTGAGAACAAGATTCAAAACAACTGTTGTTTCATATAAGTTATGGATTGTCTGCACATATGCAAGCCCAAAACCATCGAAGTCAGAATCCTTTTCAATAAGTTGGATTCAAAATTAATTTATACATACCTAATTAAAATTATATGATTCTTATAAATACTTAAAAATTCATCAAATACACGTATTTAATGTTCATTCAATATTTATCTACTACTAACATATGTACTAAAATTATTGTTATAATACATTGTGCTCTTATTTTTTTATCTAACTACACCATTAGATTTTGCACTGGGTGTTCCCTAATATATTTTTTACAAGATTTTTAAATTCACATTTTAAGATTTACACCTACTATCATACCTATTTTTTTTTTAATAAAATCTTACATTATCTCTCTTGAATTTTCATTTTTAAATAAAAATCTATTCTTCAAAATCCAAAAAAAAAAAAAATATAGATATATATATATATATAATTTCTTTGTTTCAGAATTTCATATCTCAAGATTTTTAAATTTGAATTTCCATTGCCATTAATCCCAAAAAAAAAAATTCAATATATTGAGGTCTTATGCATGGCACCACACGTGCATGATTTAGTGATCGTGGGGCCCGCATGCTTATTTTTTCAAGAACAAAAAAGAGAGAAAAAAAAAAGAGCTTTTTGTTCTAATCTTGTTTATGTTTTTGTTACTTTTTGGGTAGAAACATGCAATAGCTAATTCATTTTTTTAATAGTTAAATGAATCATTATACTAAAATTATAATAAAGGGTGATAGTAGCTTTATATATGTATATATATATTCAAAGATGTAGTAAAATAATTTTTAAATTTTATTGAAAATCCGTTTAATAAAATAAATTAATAGAAGATTAATATATTGCATAAATTGATTAATAATAAACTTATATTTACTTAGAGCATAGAAGTGAAAATCATAAATGAAGCTTTGCGTTAAAGATGTAGAAAAGAATATTTGGTGATTTAATAGTGAGACCACAAAAAAAAAAAAAAAGTAATCTTTTGTCTTGATGAATGGGAAATAAGAAATATAATGTGGTGTGTTTAGCTTATAATTAGCTTACTATTTAATTTAGCATTCTCCATATTTTTTGATAGCTAACCAAATTAATAAATAATAATTATCAATATTTTGCATCGTAATAATTTGAATAGTAAATAAAATAAAATAAAGGTATATATATGTCTATTTAATAGTAAACTGACTATTTCTACATTTGTTATTACTATTTTTTCCATCCATTTTTCTTTCTACAGGTGGAAAGATTAATTTAATTTTGTTATATTACTAACCAGTAAGCATTCATTTTAAATTTTTAAATTTTTATTTGTTAATATTGATATTGTTACTAATTTAATCAAAACTAATAAAAAAATTCATATATCTTCATAATTACTTGATTTTAACAAATCAATTATGAATTTGTATATAATAAAAAAATGTTCACATTAATATATCAGATTTTATTCAATTTTCTTGATTTCAAAAGAAAATATTATATATTTGGTAATTTGATAATTGTCTCTTATAAATACAAATAATTAATATTCACATATGATTTTATATATAATATTTATATCCTTATTATAATCATGGTACATATATAAATTATTGTACCTAATTAAATATATGTTCTAAAAATATTAATTTTATGTATTTAAAAAATTTAATAATATTATACTATAGTAATATGTTCGTGCATCACAAAGGAGAACATACTAATAATTTTAATAACAAATTGATTAGTCAGAATTAAATATAAATAAAACTCTAAAATTTAAATTGTGTAGGTTGAAGACGAAACTATAAAATTTGGCGATAGAGTTGAGTTAGATTTGAAAAACCATTAAATTGCAAATTTCAAGGGTAAAGACTATAATTTAGAAGTGTCCGATTGGAGATGGTATTATTAAGTTATTAACACATTTTTTTTGAATTTATTTTACAACAATCTATTATTTTAATAATTATTATGCTAGTTACAATATAATTCCATCATATTAAATCTAAAAAAAATCATTAACATTTCTTAATCCTTATATTTGAAAGTTACAATTTCACCCAATTTAAAAAAAAAAATCAATCCAAACCTATCCTTTGACATATATTATTAAAATTTTCATGCTGAAAATACTCCTATTCAGTTAAGCAACGTGTTAGAAATTTTAATTTTTGTGTGATAAATGATATTTTACAATTTTAAGATGAAATTAATATATTTTTTAAATGGGTGGTGCTGTCCACACCACCCAAATTACTCTTCACACCACATCCATTTTTTTTACAAAAATGGACATTAACAAAATTACCAATATAGCCTTCAAAATTAAAAAAAATGAAAAATGAAGTGTCAGGGTGTTCGGCCAGTGTTGGCCGAACGCAATGAAATATGTTCGGCCTGTCCTAGCCGAACACAGTGTGATGTGTTCGGCCAGAGGTAGCCGAACGTGTTGTGTTATGTTCGGCCAACACTGGCCGAACGCCCTGACACTTTATTTTTCATGTTTTTTTTACGTTCTGTTTTTTTTACCATTCTGTTTTTTTCACCGTTCGGCCTGTCCTAGCCGAACACAGTGTGATGTGTTCGGCCAGTGGTGGCCGAACGCCTCGCAGGATGTTCGGCCAACACTGGCCGAACGCCTCGCAGGCTGTTCGGCCAACCAGCGCCGAACGGATTTCGAATTCGCGAATTTAATGGAAATTTTCATGGAACATATTGCGACAGATTACCTGGAGTTTCGCGTTCAGGGTTCTCGAGTAGTTCGGGATGGTGGGGAGCAGTTCGGCGACAGTGGGGTTGGCTTAGGAGCAGTTCGGCGCGGGTGTGGGGAAAGAGGGTTCGGCGCGCAGGGTTCGCAGGAGTGAGTGAGGTAGGGTTTACTGTTTTTTTTTTAATTTTTTTTAAGTGTTAAGGGTATTATAGGTATTTTTGTGGTGTGGTTAGTAATTTTGAAATTTTAAATGTAATTTTTTGTGGTGTATTTAGTAAATGTGGTGTGAAAAGAGGAAATGGTGGTGTGGATAGAAAAGGCCATTTTAAATATATTCTGAATTTTTTTATGAATATATATACAATATATCTTTTTTCTACTAATTATTAGTATTTTTTTCATTAGTTAAAGATATTTATTAATTAGTAAAACACATCGGAAAACTTGGTCAACTTGTGCCTTGGTCGTATTTTCGTGTATTGGAAATATTGAAAGTAACGCGGAATTCAAAGGTGAATTGCGATTTGTACGTTCAAGTGAAGTCAAACAACGAGCAGCTGAGATTGTGACTGTTTATTGACTTTAAAATTAGTTTAAATCGGATTCAAAGTTGATTGGACTTGTATTTGAATAAGTATATTTGAATTGAAAGATGTACCAGTTACCAATGAACTTTCAAATCTTCTAATAGGAAACAATATTACGGTTAATAATATATTTTAATATATTTATTTCTAATATAATTTTAAGTAGATTAATATTTAAAAATATTTAAGAATTATTATATTATTGTATTGATAAAAATATGTAAGAATATAATTTTATGTAAAAATATATATTTTCTCCTTGAGGTAATCATTTTTTGCTTCTATAATAATTGATTAATTGTATAAATTAAATTATCTTATAATTATATAAAATATTAATTAATATTTATTTACATGATAAGTTTAATATAAAATAAATATTAAAATATTATTTAATAATTGATGATAAAATAATTTTATTTATTTATTTTAATATATGTGAAATTTAAGTTTGCAAAAGAGTGATTAATTTTCCATCTGCAGTACGCATTTGGCGCGCATTATCTCGAACAAGGGGCTATGAAGAGACCGCTTTGCCCGTGCCTCCGATCCCGAGTAGTCGAGTTCCTCATTCGGTCGGCTCAGGTTTGGATTGCACATTTTCTCTGCATTTCGTTGAGATTTGAAGTTAATGTTCAATCAATCTCTATTAATTTTTAGGCTTCTCTTTGTTTTTTCCGTTTCTTTTCCCCTTACTAATTTGGAAAAAGCTGCTGGAAGTTTCGCCTACCGTCAAATACTCATCATTGTCGATTTTCGCTGACCGCTTTTACCCAGCTCTCTCCAGGTGAAATTCGACCAGCTATCTGATCTTTGATTATAATCTAATAGTATTAATTGTTGTGGAGGTCATGAAATGTTCTGGAAATTACGACAATTTTTAGAGCAGATATTTCATCTATTTTCAGTTTAACTGGATTGAGTGCTAGTGTGATTTTTCTTGCCTAGGTTGATCTAATAATGAGATATTGTGCTTGTAATATGTTTTGTATAGTAGAACAGTTTTCTGCTGATGTGTGTTTGATTCAGCTCCTAGACCTTTAAGTCTCATCTTAAAAATACTGTAAGATGAAACATATTACTATTAATTACCATTCGGATAATAAAAATTGCATATTGCTGTATAGTATTAGCAGTATTACTAATGTCAGAAGTACCTCGTATGGTCGGATTCTTAACCTTTATCTTTGAAAATTTTGTAACCAGAAGCATTAGTACTGCTTATCATTTCATTGATGAAATTGTGATTATAGTAAAATATTGTTGTAGTAATACTAGCTTTGAGAAGTACCTTGTATGCTTTTCATCATTGATATGTTGATAAGGGAGATGCTTGAACTTCCATATTTCTTTTTCCATGTACACCTCTCCTGCAGTTGTATTGGTCTTCAAATTTACAATGAAAGCACATCTTTGCATTCAGTTGGATTTGGGAATGTAAAGATATTTGTTGGATATTAACCTTTTGTCAACTCATCCAGTTGAGGTGAAAATGTCTTTTGTGCTAAAGTAGCTCAACGGGAGTGGTGCATGGCGGAGATATAGTATTAAGTTTCACTGGGCTAATGCCGTTTCTATTAGCTTCCGTTGTACACCAAACTGAGACTTATTCGTTTGCTTTTGCTAGCTGTTATCCCATTCCTTCAGTTTGTGTTATATGTTGAAGCTTCTACACATTCATTGCTAGATTAGCGCACGTCAGGTCAACTCATGTATATATCTCTTATGCATAGGTAAAAACAATCCTATTCAATTAGCAATTACAATAACCAACAACTCTTCATCTGTTTTTTTGTACATTATTATCTTTGAAATGCCTGACTCAGTTTTGAGCTTGGTCAGAATGGACCTGATATTATTCTTGTTTAATTTCAGAAATTTCCCCTTCATCTTACCTGCTTAACATTTGATTAATCAGAAGATATTCTTTCTACTTTTGGTGTTGTTGCTTTTTATTGATTTGAATTATCCCTTCTGATAATATTTTTGAGCAATCTGAAAGGGAGTATACCCTAGTTTAATTCGTAACATTCTGTTTCTCTGAATCACTAGGACCTTAATGAGAATGCATGTAATTTCCTGCAACCTGTGAGATTGATAGAAGGTTCTTCATATGGATTGCTTGGTGATGGATTACATATATTAAATGATAAAATTTACTTGAAATTGCTGGAGATTATTTAAACTTTCCAAAATTAAATTTATCTGATAATGCATATTGCCCATCTCGAAAATTGCTTGTTCTAATCCATTCATTTTTTTGGCAATCATTGCAAAGACTCGAAGATGGGAAGGCCACAAAAAACTGGCTTCTGCATCCAGTAGAAGAAAGTAACTTGCAGCTATTCGCTCTTATTTCATTGTGGATTTCAAGCAAAGTAGGTTTGTTCATTTTTCTTGATAGTCCAGATGCTGCATCCAGCTTTCTTGTCTTCTAATTTCATTATTTTGCAGTTACATGATTCACCTCCTTTATCTGTTAACAAATTGAAATGGTTGGGCGATAAGTTCATCAATGAGCAGCATTACACCAAGGGCGATTTCGTCGAAGCTGTAAGATTTTGTTTCAACCTTCAATAACATTTCCATTATCCTGCTTCATTCCCCCTTAAGCATTGTGGTTGACAAGGAATCTGCAGGAGATGGTCTTGATGCAGGTACTTGTAATATTGCTATTACTACTGATACTGTTTGATTTGTGTAGTGTATATTATCTGGGTGGCTTTCCAGTTTTTCTGAAGCAATCAAGTTTCTTTAAGGTACTGGGATTCAGAATCGGTGTGGCAAATATTGCTTTTGCATTGGTTGAAGATCTTCTTGTTCAACTGAAGTAGGCTTCTTCACCAGTATTAAGTCTGCGCTTTCAAATTGTTACCACTTTCTAAATTGATGCCTATATACTTTTTTCCTTGTGTTAATTTAGGGCGGTTGCTACCGTAGGAGAGGATGTGAAACTTGAAGCTTGTATGGATGTTATGGATCTGCTTTATGAATATGAAGAGACATCAGTTCTTTACAGCTCTCCTCAGGCTCTATCTGCATCAATAGTGGTACATCCTGCATCTCCTCAACTGCAAATTGGGCTTATTTTTCATTTACATCTTTCAAGGAGCCTTACATCCTTTGCAGGCTGTTGCTTATGCAATTACAGTACCTCCTCAGAGGTGGGAATTTCCTGTTCTTCCTTGGGGTAAGAGTTTAATTAATTACTAATGAAGTTTCTTTGTTGTTCTTTAAGGTACTATTATTTCACTTTCTTCTCTCTAAATAATAATCATGATGTAGTGGACTACTTTCTAAAGCAACAATAGGTTATAAATAATGCCCTAGTCTTTAGGAAATCTATAGGCACTTATGTAAACTCTACTGCTTCAAGAACATATAAATCACAGAGCAAGTAGTAACGGCTGCTCAAGGCTTTATATACGTAGTTATAAGTAAGAATGGTATATATATTTAAATGCCACTGGAATTGCTGAACATGGAAAATAAGTTTTTAAATCAGTTACACGAACACGGTTAATACATTATTGCTCTTTGATATTGAATTTCAATACCCAATGTAATTTGTTAGAAATCTTCGTTTGGAACTGAAAGTCGCTTACATAATATTCTGAATGTAACTATTCAGTAAAATACTAAATAAATAGTACTAGCCAAAAGAACCAAAATAAAAAAACACTCCATACTGGATAGAAATAGGCACTGCTTTAGAATTTAGATATGGCATATTAATTCTACTCCCTCTGTTGCAAAATGAGACTGAATTTTTTGTCGGTTTTTTTTTTTTTTTTTTTTGAAAAATTGAGAGTTTTATTGTAAAAGTTAATGTCTCATATTATCAGTTAAAATAAATTTTAAAATTTTAATTTTATGAATAAGTTATGTACACCTGAATTAGTCATAGTAAATAAATGAAGATGTACAACTGAAAATTTATGATTTTGTATAATTGTTTCTACATCTAATTAATAAAAAAAAATTATATCTTTTTTAAGCATGAATCTAAGACCGTGGAAATATTATTCAGGCAGATTCTACTTCGACGAACTAGAAGTCTTTTGGTTTCATTTCCCACGAGACATCTCTTTCTTGAAAATGCTACAAAAAAGGTCCAAATTATCACAACATATTACTTTAGATATATTCACATCTTCCTATAATCACCTCAATCTATATAAATATAGATTTCCATGTTGCCACACTAGTGTGTGGCCAAATATAATAATATCAAGTTTTGATTTGACATCACTAGCCAGATATGGGAGTGTTCGAAAAGAATTCTGATTTTGAAGAAGTATATATTTCAGTGATTGTGGGAAAAAAATTGTTTTAAGGACAAATAATTTAGTTTTTTAAATAAGAAAGTGATTCTGAGAAAGATAATGTTGAGAGTGTTTGGTACAAAATTGACTAAAGTTAAAATTATAGATAACTTGATTAAAGAAAATGTTGGTGGCATTTTCTTTTTAAAAAAAATAAATAAATTGGGAATCACCTAAAAGCGCACTCCCACCCTAACTTTGGAAGAGTGATTATAGTGTGGTAGAAATTTTCAATGACCATCCTATTAATCTTACATAACATGACATAGACACTAAATAATGTCATCTTCACAAATGAAATGCAAATATGTTTGTGTAACTATATAGTGAAATACATCATGTCTGCTATATGAAGAGCATATTCAAGTACTGTTTTATTTTTCTCAAAAATTTCAACACGCTTGCCTAAAATTCCTTTTTCTAAACATTCCTCTTATAATACTATTGCTTAATTTTGCCAACTGTCCATTCTTCCAACTCTTTTATCCTCATCATTTGTCGTTAGACTTCATAAAATTCATGTTTAAAAATTGATTACAATCTTCAATGAGAGGTTATGTTCTTTGTTTCAATTATTTTAAATATAACTTTATTGAAAACAATTGTAATTTTAAAGGAAGGGAGTATGGTTGGTGTTGAATATATTTAAGTTAACAATTTTAAATTCAAACATGATCAATAAAATAAAACTCATACTATGCACCCATTTAAATTGAATTTCGGTCAAGATCGAAATTGAATTTCGGTCAAGATCAAGTTACATGTCTCAAAAATCAATGATGAATTGAACTTGAGTAAAAACAAGGTTCTGACTTAGCTCAGTATTCGAGGTTGATGCAACATCAAGATCAAGGATGGTTGTTGAGGGAAACTCCAATGTCACTTGACAAAATAGAAATCAAGTTAGAGTTACTACGTTGAACATGAGTAGTTAGAGTTACTATGTTTGCATGAGTCTCAAATGTATTAATGTAAACAACAAAGTCAAACTCATTGTTGTATATCCAACATAGGGAGTTGAGCTATGCTAGACCTCAATAATTATATAAGAGTTAGCGTTGAGGTTGAGTCTAGGTAGACTTAGTGTTGATGTTGAGTTGACTTTAATCTTAGAATTTGAGTTAGCACCAGGATTGAACTATAACAATGTGCAAAATTTATCCAATTTGGGGTAATACGGGTGTCCAACACCTAGAAGAGGATGAAGATGACCACCTTCTGGCTTGTTCTTTTCCTGAATTGACCTTTACTTATTGATATACTAGTTTGTCCTACTCTCGGAACTAGATTACTGAGTCTACTTGATCTTTTTAGAAAAAAAAAGTTGCTCAAATGGATTCTAACAGGTTTTAAGTTAAGAGACATATGAGAGGCAGAGTCAATGACTAAAATAAGTTCACATGGACCCATAACCATATTAAGATACTTAACTACTGTAAACAATTTGACCAACAGCTCAAGAACTCCGTTAGTATCAAACTGCAACAACATGGTAATATCCAAGAAAGTCACAGAAACAAGCACTTGCTAGATGGGTAATGTAATTGATGAATTAGTGGCAAGTACCTCTCAGATGGACAATGTAATTAGTGAATTAGTATCGAACACTTGCCAATTATAAACTCGGTCAGTACTTGTTTAACTAACTAAATACTCTATAAATATTGTGAACGAGCAACTGGGAAAATGAATGACAGAAAAAAAAAACAAAAAAAAAACAAATTATGATTAATAAAAATCCAACTTTTCCTGACCCGAGTTATATAATTTAGTTTAATTTCAACTTTTTTTTCAGTATTTTTATATATTAAAAACCTGTTAATCTTAATTAGTATCCAAATAATACTTTGAAGTCTTAAAATTCCCCACTTTGTAGAAAGTGTCAGTTTTATTTTTCAGTTGAAGTGAGACATAAATTTTGGATGGAATCCAGCCTGGCATACATTCGTTGAAACTGCCGAATTAATTGAATGAGAACATATTTTCCACACTCGTGATAGTCAGGTCTTTTTAAGTTGCTTGGAAAGGATATTTTATAAGGACAATGATGGTCTCAATTATACATTGGAATCATCTCAAAACTTGATTAATTACCATAATTTTGGATACTATTGTCTCTGTTTATATGGTTGGTAGAGTGCCCACTTCTATCAAGCATCCTCACCATTATTTGAATTCTTCCCTTTCTTCTCTAATCATGCCAACCCTCCCCCCTAACTGGAAATCAGCTAATTCTTTCAAACGCATTAATTTTCTACCATTCCCCTGATCCTTGAGATAAGTTAATAAACTTTCAAAGGATATATTCTTACTAGCTATCTAAATATATCATTACTATCTTAAAAAAGGAATATTCTTAATTAAACAATCATATAACACACCTATATTTTAAAGATACATCGATACTAATCTTTCTTTTTTTAGAAAGATTGATAAAATAGCTAGCAGGTCTAATAACAACACATGCATACTTTTGAGTGTGGATAGAGAGTACAGACATATAAGTTTGTCAAACCGTAGCAAATATCATAAAGATTCTATTCTGCTAGTAACGTCATCATATTCATACTAGTTTATTTGCATGGCGGGTGGGTTAGCTGAGGGCTGAGTAGGTATTTCGGACGACCTACTAATTTCGCCTACTAGCAATAATATTTTTGTAGCATTTATAAACAATGCTAACCTACTAATTTCCTTAGCCTAGCTACATCATTTCATATACCGGCACCCATATTCGAGACATCACCTAGTTATGCCTAAGACCATTTGGAAGCTTCTTTGCGCCATGCTTAAGAATGACTGCCAGTGGTTATACCTATAGTTTAATTAATAATTTGTTGGTCTAGATAAGTCCAGATCTACGCTTGTTGATTTGAAATCCAAATTTCAATTAAATATTTGATTGCATGATTGTATTGATTATGAAGTTTCAACTAATTCAACATTTGATAATTAATAAACAATATCTAAGCACTAGTAGTCAAAGACAAAAACTTGTATTAAGACCATCTCACCGAATTTATTTTTGCGAGACAGTCCCGATTTACTTTTTTAAATTCTTTTTCAGTTTTAGGATTATTATCTCCTTTTTTCCTGCCTTTTTAAAGGTTTTCTTGGGTTTTTTATTTTTCCAGAATTTTGAGTTGTTCATGGTTTTTTTATATAGTTTTTCAATTTTTGAGTTTTTATAGTTTTTTTATTTTTAAATATTATTTTAATTTTTAAAGATTTTGGTCTCATGTAAAATATTTGTGAGAAGATGTTTCCTAATATTAAAATGCATCCATAATTAGCATTATTGATTTTGGAATAATCATAGTCACTATTCTCTCTGCCTCACAAAAAACAATTTTTTTTCAGAAATACTGTTTTTTAGCCTTTTTTGAAAGTAAATAATTTGTTTTATTAGTTAAAGTTCAAAAAATATATATTTTCCAAACTAGTTATATATGATTAAATAAATCAAATCAATAAACAAAAAAATTGTATAAGTGCAAATTTATAATATTTGAAAAGATATACCTTCATTAAATTGACAAATAATAAAAAAAATTATTGTCTTCTTAAATAGGAGGTTCTTTTTTTTTGGGAGGAGGGGGTGAGAGAAGAATGATGCATTAGACATTTTAGACGTCTAGATATCCAAACAGATGAGATGATCCTTTAATTTGAGAATCCGAACATGTTGATCATGCACAATTGTGAACTGGGAAAGAAAGAATGCTAGAAAAGGTTCAATATACTTGATCCAAGTTTCAGTTAGCATTCGGCTGACTTTAGAAGGCGTTCAATTATTTCATTAGCAAAATCTGGTGGCATCATAATTGAACTTTTGGATATAATCAAACACGCTATTGAAACCAACTGTACTATGACCGACTTCTTTGTCCCACTTTTCATTTTTCAATCGTGCCTGACTGTTATCCACTTAGTTTTAATAACACCCAATTACAATTGATAGTAATTGCTTTTAAAACTGCTGCAGAAACTTCATAGTTTATGCGGTCGAATACAAATGGAACATGAAATGCAGGATAGAACCATAGAGGTCTCAGCTGGTACTATAGACATTGATGTAAATATTGACTTCGGCGGTTGCCTAGTCGACGCCTAGGCGTCGAGCGGTGTCTGGCCTGTTAGGTAGCCCAAACATATATTGCTTTAATTTTTTACAAAATTGTTTTAATTTTTTATTTTAAAATTTATAGAAATTTAATGTTATAATTATATATTAATGATATAATATTTTGAATTAGAGATATAATATTAGAAAAAATGCTAAAAAATAATTTTTTTTTAAAATATAGTCAGCGCTTAGACGGTGTCTAGGTGTTAATTAGTTATAAACATCCGACTATCAATTTTTTATTCCTGCAATCTTACGTGGCCTTAAGCTGGGAAAAACTAGATCCACGACATTGCCATCCTTTCCAGTTTCCATTGGTATTATACGTACAAATATTTGGAATTTAATGCTTGTATTGATTATGAAGTTTCAACAAATATATCAACATAAGTAATAAACAATATCTAATCACAAATAGTCAATTGATGGGCCTCTTTTATTTGGTGTGAGGATTCTTCAATAATCAATATCTTCTACTTTTTGCCGAACTGAATAAAGTTTGTGTTTACATGAGATGAGAAGAATTAGAGTGTTTTGGGATAAATAATTTGTTATATTATTTGACCCGTAAATTTAAGGTATTATCTTCGTACCTAAAAAAAAAAATTATTATAGAAGTCATATCTTTAATAAAAACTTCTTGATCATTTTGCAGTTCTTGTACATGGAGATAATTTATCCAACTCTAAAGTAAGGATACACTATAAACTGATGTTTCTCAAACTACAAGTCTATCATAATAAGATTGAATGATGTATTTCTATCCAACCTTTATCATCTAAAATAAACAGGCAACAGATATAAAACCAAATAGTGTAAGTCAGGTTTTATTGCGTTGAACAAGACCTTTCTAAATTATCAGTCCCAATCATGAACTATGTCTATAATTATGTTAATCAATAACCCACTCATTACCCGGAAGAAGGGGAAAGGGAACTTTCAAAAGAGTGATTGTATTACCAATATGTAGTCCATCTTTATGCTTATTATTTTTCTCATCATTTTGTTGGGCTATTTATGTCTTTGTTCATCTACCTCCACATTTTGTAATGAATTGGCATCAAATCTTTTATTTTATCATCATCAATCTTTACATTTTGTAACAAATGAGTTCCCCGACTTTTGATTTTTGTCACTTTAGTTACTATCCTCTCTTTGTAACAGACTAATACCTTAACATTTGATTTTAATAATTTTTAATCCATACTCAATAATAATTTGTTACAAAATGCACAGGTAAGTAACCGTGAGTATTTTATATTTAAATAACAAAAATTGAAATTAAATATTAATTTGCTACAAATTGAAAAACTTGGTAACTACAATGATAAAATTTGAAATTATAAAATAATATATTTCAAAATGCAGAAGTAGCTGAATAACGATATAATTTCCCTTAATTTTAACCAAAATATTCTCCATGCACAAATTTAAAGTAGTGATTTTGCTTTCTAATATGAATATGTAGAGCTCATTCATTTATGTACTCATCAATATTTTGGACCTGCTAATGCAGTGAAGTTTGTTACATCGTGCAAAGAAGAGGACATTCTGGATTCTGTCAGAGCCATCCTAAAGCATATATTCGGACCTTATTCGGGTCACCCAAGATCATCAAATGGATAATTGTACATCTGATCCTGAAGTTGCAACACTAAAATGGTTGTGCATTTTTGTCTACTTTTTAAAGTACTGTTCTCTGCACTTAGGCCCACCTGGACCACACAGGACCATTCATGACTCGATCCTATCTATACATGAATTAAATTTTAGCTTTTGTCATTGTTGGCCTACATGCATTTGTCTATATAGATTGGTGGTTTCCCATTTAATAGTCAACAGTGGATTATTTGCATTGCATTTAGTATACCCTAAATCATCATTCACAAGATTATGTTTTATAATTCAATATCATATTTTTCAATGGAGCTAAACTCGACACAGATTATTGGTGATTCATTATTAAATATTAGCAATTCCTGTTGAGTTTAGCTTAGTACAGAACACAATATTATGTTTTGTAAACCATTATTGAGTTATATACTAATATGAGATGTGAAGGTAAGAGAATTGATATCAACCAATATTTTATTCAATCAATAATTTCCAGCAGAAGTCGTGACAAATGAGAATGTTTTGATGTTGCACAAAATCGAGTTTAAATTTGAATTTTTTTCTACAAAAACTTACTTCTCGATCAATTTCCATCCAAGTGAAATAATACATTATTAATTGCTCCTTAAATTTACATACTTTTCCGCCGACATTCAAATAACTAAATAAAATTACTTACTCTATGATTTTAGAGCACTTTGCCCTCCTAAAGAATTTTTAAGCAATTAAACCTAATGTTTCTTGTCAGAAATCAACTATTTTTAATGTTCCAACTTTCATATCTTCTTCCAAACTATAGGGTCAAAAATGTAAAATCGAATCGCCCAATCATTGTGGAGTCGCCTTAATCACACCTAAATCCTTTATGTCAAAAAATCATTTCTTGGTACTTGAATTCTTAATGAAATCTCTCCTGTTTTATAGTGGAAACTTGTGAATATTTATGACCAAAGTAAAAGAACAAATCATTTAAGAAACTGTTGCATGGAAGTACACTGAAACATACAAATAAATTCTCTGCATTATTTAGTTCTTCAGTTTTATCTTATGCTATTAAAAATTAAAGGTGGGTTTTGCCCAACTCTTTAGACTTCCAATTATTAAAGCATCCAATGCAATAAATAGTTTTACCCAATTGTTATTGGTGAAAAGGAAAACTTTTTTATGATTGATTATAATTTATTTGGTGAAAGAAAATTAAAATTATAAAGTTGTTTATAAATTTATATTACTATAGTAAAAAACTAGTATGCTCTCCCATGCGATTGCACGGATATATTATTGTAGTATAATATTATTAAGTTTTAGAAATATATAAAATTAATATTTAAAAAAAAAATATATATATATATATATAATTATGTTTAATAATCTGTACATGTATCATGATTATAATAAGGATATAATATTATATATAAAATCATATGTGAATATTAATTAATTTTATTTATAAACTACAATTATCAAATATATATTATTTTCTTTTAAAATCAAGAAAATTGAACAAAATCTGGTATATCAATGTAAACATTTTTTTTATTATTATATAGCATCGATTCTGCCACAAATTATGAAAAAATATGAAATTTTTATTAGATTTGATAAAATTACATTGCCAATATTAATAAATAAAAATATAAAAAATAAAAATAACACCTTTCCTAAAAATTTATCTTTTCATTTGTGGAAAGAAAAATGAGAGCAAAAAATCATAATAACAAATATAGAAACAATCAGTTTACTATTTTTTATATATATATATATATATATATATATCCTACAATTTATTGGTTATTCTTTGGAAATACAGGGGAGAGCATAATTTTTTATTTTTTTAAATTTAGAAAATGATTGTAAAAAAGAAGGATGATGTGGATGATAAATTACACATGTAACAAATTACCATTTGTATGAGTTATGAGTATTAAAAGAAAAATAAGAATTTCAAATTACTTTTGATTAAGTGAACTTTAATTTCACAAAAAAATTAATGAAATAATTCAAAATAATACTTTATGGAATTAAACTCTGGTATAGGATATTGAATTAATTATGAAACAATTTCAATAATTTTTTTGCTATAGATTTTAATAATTTGACCCAAATTATTAAATCAATACAACTTGATATTTATTTAATTTTACAAAATAAGAATTATATACGTGGTGAAGGATAATTTTGAAAGGTCAACTGTAGGTCCAGATGTCCTCTAAGGTTTAGGGCAGGAATGGACATAAGTTTAACTTACTTGAATAGTGTTACCTTTCATCATATCATAACAAGCACCAACCATATATGATACCTCCAATACAATTCTCTGATTATTGTCTACCTAATAACCCAAAAAGTTTATATTTCATATCTTTTTTTTTTATTGTCATGGATAATGGATCTTGACAGTGTACTACTCCCCCGTTCCAAAAAATATTTGTAAAATAGCTTTATTTCAAAAGTTAACGTCTCATTTTATTCATCAAAGTTGAAAATTAATTTTTTTTTTCACAAATAAATTATATATGATTGAATAAGTCAGATTAACATATAAAAAAAATCCTATAAGTATGAATTTATGATTTTTAGAAAATTACCTTTATCATATTGAGCAAAAATTTAAAGTTGTGTTCTTGAAAAATATGACATTTTATTTTTTAAAAGTAGAGAAAGTATAAATTAACGAATAATAAAATTTTTAAATGATCTAACAATCGAACCTCCGATCTACATCACTATTTAATGAGGATTGAGCTATTAAAATATGAGCTCCTTCAATTATTTATGTCTTAATGCAAGAAACAAAGTTATGCTTCTGTTCCAACTTTATATTGGCCAATAATGAATTATAAAATTCATTAGTGTTCTTGCAAATTCATATGCATGTTAGTTAGGTTTCTGGCTTGGTGGTTCAATCTGCAATGTTTCTTTACGATCTTCTACAGTTCAAGCAATGTATTTAAGTAGATATTCCTTGCACCTTAACATTCTCTCCTTATATGACTTTAACCCCAATTGCTAATTCATTTCTCATTCTCCTTTTTTTTATTTTGATACAAAAAAATGTGGTGAAATTTTTAATAATAGTCAAAAATAAAAGTACGAATGAATACAAAAAGTGTAATTATTATGATTCATGTTACTTTTCTTTTATCTAATAAGTGATTTGGATACGAAAATAATTCAAATTGTGAAATATATCTTATCGTATTAATTAAGAAAGATGAAAAGTGAGTTTTATTTGAGTCGTTTGGGATAAGCGAGTGTGATCAAATTCAATATTGTTGATATCTATAGTCGATAATGTGTCATTCGATTTTAAAGTTTTGTGTATAAATTTAAATATGATTTGTCGAGATGTTTATGTAAAAATAAATAAATTTCATAAACAATCACACTTTTACCAAAAAAATTCTGGACGAAAACACTTCAAATTTTACCATAGCAATTTTCTATAAATAAATTTAGATCAAATTATTTTTTTTACATTGGAAATGGTGATTCATGTCATTGTGTTATTGAATGATTATGAAAATTGGAAAGGGAAATGAGTGGATTAGCCATCTCCAAGAAACTTAGATTCTTGATTTCAATTAATTTGTAATTAGGGGCCACTTCCTAATTTCTTTACTAAAAAGAGTTTATATGCTTCAACTTTTACTTTGCTTTTGGTAGGGGTAAAAATGAAATTCACTCCCTTTTACAAATTTTATAATAAATGCCTTTTTTTTTTTTTTTAAAAATTATTTCTCTCTCCTCTTTTCCACTTTGTGTGAAGAAGACAAGAAATGGGGTCCACATGTGAGAAGCTTCACTGTAATTTATTTATGATAGGGCATCAGCCTTTATATGATTGTTATCATTTGTTTAGATAATGAAAGTTGAAAAGAAGGGTCCATCATGCTATACTTTCTTAGCAATAGTTACATTGTCATTTTCTTGCATCACTCTCACTATTTTTTTATTTTTTATAAATA
Source organism: Caryopteris x clandonensis (assembly GCA_028749325.2). Classification (NCBI taxonomy): domain Eukaryota; kingdom Viridiplantae; phylum Streptophyta; class Magnoliopsida; order Lamiales; family Lamiaceae; genus Caryopteris; species Caryopteris x clandonensis. Next base: position 8,049,295 of record JAPYKT020000004.1, read on the forward strand.
TATAGATTTCCTACTTTGGTATTATTTATAATTTATTCTTGGTTGGTATTTTTGTCTTTATATTTATAAATATTATTAAATAAAATTATCAGTAAATTTTTTAAGATAAAAAATAATATTTTTAATAAATATTTTATGAATAACAAGTAATATTTTTTAGATAAGTAAATAATATTTTTAATCAAGCATATAATATAATATAAAACTTATGATTGAATTGCACGATCCTCCTACGTATAATTGTTTTTGCATTATTTTGTACTTGTTTTCAAAATTGGGCAAGATTGACAAATTAAGGGTAAATTACAATTAAAAATAAGGGACCAAAATAGCAAAATCATATAAAAATTTAGTCCTCTGTACCAAGAAATATATAAGAATAAATAATTCTGCAATGAACCCACGCCTCACCCCAAATACACATATATACTATTTTCTTGCTATATAATTTTTTATATATTTTTTTATCCAATATTTAATTACAGACCTAATTTAATATCATCATGCCGTAAGAAAACGGAAATATCATAACGATGTTGTAGAATTGACCTTTGGAGTGAGGACCTAATTTAATATCGTCACCGTAAGAAAACGGAAATATGGGATCCATGTTTTAACTCCAGATATTTAATTTTTAGATAGTGGTGTGAGCAGTGTAATAAAATTAAAGTTGGGTGAGTGAGGGAAGGATGATTATTGGAGCGCGGGCGACCTAATCCACTAAATTATATGTCCTCACCAATAATTATATTTAATTTTAGATTAGATTATTATATTTGTATCAATCATTCATTATAATATACACAATCACCCTTTTTTTTATTACCTACTTGCGTTACGCAGCCCAACAATAAATAAAGCAAATAAATAATAATAATAATAATAATAATAGTCTGATATGCTTTTTTCTTACTAATACTCTTATTGTTTTCTCTAAAAAAATCAACTCTTTGGACGAATAGTGATAGTTAAAGGGAAGATTGAATAGACGGGGCTTCTTCAATGAACATCGAGAGCCAATTCCTTTGCAGGTAGGTTGGTTATTCTCCATTCGTTTTAAAATAATGTAATTTGTTCTGAAATTTGTAATTTTTAAATTTTTGTTAATTAAATGAAGGTACAATTTTGTAAAAATTATAAGGTATCATTTATACAATTTCTTCATTTGTTGATCAAGATTTATTTAACGACATTTAACTTAATTGATAAAATTTTATTTTAATTAATAAAACATGTATAACTTTTGAAATAAAACTCTTGTTTTTTAATTTTTTTTTTATTTTTAAAACCAAAATTGTTAAGCTACAATAGATGGAGTATGAAATAAGGTAGTTGTTACATGTGAATAATTTTTTGTCACATTTTTTTATATTTTTGTTGAAAAGAAGTGTAATTAATTTTGTAGATGAATATATTAGATTCATAATATAGGATCTTGACAGCCTAGCAAAGACGTCAAGTATTTCGGTCACTAATAATTGTTTGTTGGTTAAATTAATATCGAGATAGAAGAATATTCAATAATATATTATAAAAATTATATATATATATATATATATATATATATTAAAAAAAGTCAAAAGCATTATGAAATCAGGTTCTATTTTCATTCTTAAAAAAAATAAAAAATAAAAATTATTTGAGTAATGTATGATTTTTTATTTTTTATCGATTAAATAAAAGTTCAAAATTTTCAAGTCATCAATTTTTATTTATTTGTTAGCTTGGATTTCTTCAAATATATATAACTAAGAACTTCACTATCATAAGGATATAATTAAATAATTATCTTTGTACTTTTTAACTACAATTTACCAAAAAAAAGGTTTTTAAAACTCGTTTTTTTTTTTTTTTTTTTTTTTTTGTAGTGAGGGAATATTTTGGATATAAGGGGTGTTTAGAAGTGTTTTAGAATAAACTTTTGTTTAAGAAAAAAAGTAATTTTTGAATTTTTTAAAAATAAAACAAGACTTAAAAAATCACTAATTTTTGTTAGATAACATTTTTTCTTAAACATTACCTATTTCTTTGCCAAAATCACTAATTTTAATTACTTATAAAAAATAAAAACAACTGCAAACACCTCATACTATACATTATTCATAAACAATTGATAAGATCCTACATAAATGGAAAAGAAAAAAAAAAGATGCTTATACCTTTCTAATTTTAGTGTCCGCTTCCATCATGCATTATTATTCTTTTTTTCTTTGTTTTCTATGATAATAATACTCCGTTCCTTTCAAATAATTTTCTTTTTATTTATTATAGAAATGTAGACATTAATCTTTTTTTTTAAAATCAATAGAAATTCATGAATTATAAATTATATAATATTTTTATATACTTTTTAGTTATATAAGTATATAAACAAATAATATTATAGATCAGATATTACAATAAATTAACGTGCATAAATTTTTACATTATATATATATGTTATTTTAAAAGGAATTTGACAAATATTCTTGTCTTATAATTAAATTAATAAATAATAAATTATCCTTATAATTTAAGAATTAGTATAAATATTACATGGTTGTAACATTTAAGAATTTGTACTTAAAAAGGGAAAGAAAATAAAATTTCTTACGTTATTAATGTTATTTTCCGAAAATAGTCTCTGACAGAAGAAAGGGGAGAGCTGTCGTAGTGAAAACTGGAGTGGCAATAGCATTTTCGCCATTACTTTCATGAGGAAGCCGACGAATATACTGCAATAAAAAACGTGTACCCATATCACTTCGTAGAGCGTAGCATAGAACCCTGCGCTAATCCGCTCAGATCCACCTGCATTTGCGCTAGGTAGCCCCACCCCGCTCGAAAAAACCCTGAATCAAACACCTTCTTCTTCCCCACTGTTAAAAGGGGAAACTTGTAGCAACAGTAACGGTAATAGCTGTTGCTGTTGTTCAAGCTTCATAATAATTGGGTTGGTGCCTACCTTCTACTTCTTTTTCTACTCATTCCGTATAATCTCTCCTTTCTCTACAGTACCTAATTTCTTCTTCTTGGTCCATTTCCCCGTTTCTTTAAATAAAAGAAGAAACACTCAGAAGCAATAAGACAGAAAAACAAGCTCATTGTCATATGTGGGTTGGTGGTTGTGTGACTATTTACGTTGAATTTAGTTGCTTCTGAATGGGAAAGCTTCAGATCTGTTAGCAGGCAGAGAGAGAAAGAGGGTGAAGAGAGAGATGGCGTTACAAAAATGGTGCTGCTGTTGTGTAGTCTTTTTTGCGTCTCTTTTGGCAACACAAGTAAAGGAAACATAGGGAGAAAGATAACCAGTCTGTTTCACTTTTTCCTTTTTAGCTGTGAAGATTTGTGCCTTGTTTCTTGAGAAGGGTAAAGCTAAAGGCTTAAATTTTTTTAAGGATTTGCCTTTTATTTCTTCCTTCTCTCTCTTTGGTTGGGTACATTTTAGAGCGTTGGAAAGAAATTCAAGAAAAGGAACTTATAATCAGTGGAAATGATGATAGCCTTTGGCAATACTTCCAGCAGCCTCCATACGAACAACACTTGCAATGCTTTGCTTAAAGAGCTTAAGGTCTCCCTCTCTCTCTCTCTCCATAAATTTGTGTGTTGTTGATGTTGAATTGTAAATATTTTTTGCAGAAGGTACCATTTATTTAAAAAAAAAAGAACCACTCGTGAGGTATCTTGAGTTGATTATCATGTTGTTGGAGAAGTTGTTCTTATTTAATTTCAAGCGGTTACTAATCTTTCTCTTCCCATAATTTCCGTTTTAACTTTTTACTTTGTGTTCTTTTGGTTTCTCTCTCTTCAATTCTGTGAGAAAATGATGGGAGTTTTGTACTTGTTTTATCTATAGTTATTTATGTGAATTCATCAAAAAAAAAAAATCACTTTGTCCTATTTAAGATAATTGATAGCGTGGCTCCATCACGAGGTAAATTAGATGTCTGATAAAAGGATTCCTTATTAAAGTTACGGTGTTAAAGTCATATGATGTTATCCTTGAAATAAGTATTTATTTGTATCCTTACTTTCCAATTCATGTTTTAACCTTTAATATTATGTGCTATTTTTCATGCAAAATTCACACACACACACACACACCCACGCACACACACCCACGCACACACACCCACACTGCTTTGGAATGTTCTAATTTCTAGTTTCTGATATTGTTGTTGCAATGAGCAGCAACTATGGACAGAAATTGGGGAGACTGAAGCTGATAAAGATCGCATGCTATTGGAGCTTGAGAGAGAGTGCTTGGAAATCTACAGACGAAAGGTAGACGAGGCTGCGAGTGCCAAGGCTCGTCTTCATCAGTCTATTGCTTCCAAGGAAGCTGAGATTGCAATGCTTATGGCGACGCTTGGAGAAATGAATGTTAATTCACCGGTAATAATACTTTTCACCCATTATAACTATCAGCATTACTGTTTTCTATGTTTTTGTTCTGATCATCCAATCATTCTTCTCTTCTTTCTTATTTCAGATAGCCCCTAGGGAATTTCAATGAATTAACAAATTAAGTTAGAAGTTTTTTAGGAGCAGAGATTCTGCATTTATGATTATGTCGTGTAGTGGATTGATTTGTTTTAAGACAGGAAAATAGAAGTAAACGACTAAAAGAAATTGACAACTGGCCGTTAAACTGCCCCATAACTGATTAAGTTAAAGAGAATCTTTTCTCTGTGAAACGACAAAAGCCTAAATATAGTAGGTACTTTATATCCATATATCGTTTTATAAGAATCTGCATCTTTTTAGATCTTTTGCTTGTGTTAAGAGTCTTGTTTGACTCTTGTAATAAGGGCTATACCTTGTCCGCTCACAAGATTCTCCATTAGCTGCTAACAAATCATCCTAAATGGTATTTGATCACATTGGATAACTGAGGTAATTATCTTTCTAATTTAGAGACCACAATTTGCTACATTGTAAGAAAGATTAAGTTCCTCAACTATTTCAGTTCGTGTTTATTTTCTTTAGACTGCCTTTTATGTGTCTATATGCCTAAATCGTGGTGATTGACTGATGTTATACGTGTCTGGAACTTCTTACCATTATGGAACCTGATCTTTTGACATCTTATAAACATGTGGAGATTGCATTGTGTTTCTAAAGGGCTTAGCAACTCCAATTACAAACATGGACTGTAATATTATTGTTATTAAGGTAGTTACTCTTTTGTCAATAGAGATAACCATGTGATCTTACCATTATAAAGTGAACGAAGGGTCTGTGAATATGTTTAACAATGTCGTCTTGTCCATTTTAGCTTGCTATGTTTTTTATTTCTTAGTTTCTGAGATCATCGTTTGTGTGTGTGTGTGTGTGTTAAAAATAATAATTTTGGAATACTTGAAACAGATATAAGTTCAAACTTGGAAAGGACTGCTGAAAGATGGAAACTCATAATCCCTTATTGACTGCTTATTCTGAACTTGACAGATCCAATCCGACAAGAAAGCAAAATCTTTGAAGGGTCAACTGGCTTCAGTCACACCATTGGTAGAAGACTTAAAATCCAAAAAAGAAGAGAGAATGAAGCAATTTGCAGACATTAAGTCACAGATTGAGAAGATCTCAAGCGAGATTTCTGGATATGGCCATATTGTCAGTTCCATGAATGACTTTAATCTAGAAGAACATGATTTATCACTAAGAAAGCTCATGGAATGTCAGTCAAACCTCCGTGCTCTTCAGAAGGATAAGGTACTCATAATTCTGTGTAATGAATACGTGTAGCTGGTTCATAACTGGACTTATTTACTATTTGCAAAACAATGTTATTGTTGTGTTGGTGTGATTGATAGTGTCGAATCATATAGTATCTACGTACACTCGGCATGTTCTTAGAAGTTACAAGTCTTTCCACCAGCTAAGTGATTTAGAACTTGGCAACGTCTGCTTAAATATTTCTATTGTCCTCATTTTTCTTTCCAAATATGGGAAAATGCCATAATAATGCATTTCATATTATGTTGTTTGGTTCCTTTGTCTATAGTTATAATACATGTCATTGAACAGCATATTGCCAAATTGTTTTGGTTTTAACAATTTGTAGAAATCCCATCCACTATGTCATTTGTGAAGTTCTCATCGAATTTACAACAGACTTCTGCTGTTGCCACGTGCTTTGAGCTACCTAAAGATATATTGTTGAGGACATTCGATATAAAGCAGCACATATTATTGTTTGTTTGTTGCTGGCATCTATATTATCATTATTATTATTATTATTATTATTATTATTATTATTATATATCATTTATTTATTTTTCCCTGGACAACCATGAACTTTTCTGCATGCTGATACTGCATGTTCACTGTGCCTGCCTGTGGTGGCTAACAAGAGGCTTTCAGCTTCTTTCAACTCAAACGCCTCAAGAATAGAAGGAAAGTCAATAGTAAATACATTAAGAGAACATTCACATTCCTTATAGGAGCCCACTAGTTTAACTAATGCCTTAGAATATCACCTCCTCAATCCTACCCACATTGAGAAAAACTCCATATTTCTGATGCAATCATGTATGAAACGATTCTCCATGCACAATGCGAAAAAGCTCTAGGAAATATAAATGGTCTTCCTGTTATTCATGTTGTGATTGTGCTTTGCTGATGTATCTGAAACTATCATTCCTCCTGTGATTTTGCAGTCTGAACGCCTCCAAAAGGTTTTGGATTATGTGAATGAAGTGCATACCTTGACTAGTGTCCTAAGTTTAGATTTCGGCCAAACGGTGAGCGACGTTCACCCGAGCTTGCAAGGTTCAAGCATGGAGCAGGTCACAAATATTAGCGATAGCACACTGGAGGGGCTTGATCAAGCTATCCTGAGGTTGAAAACAGAGAGAAAATATCGGTTACAAAAGGTAATTTGCATCTGATAAATATATGAATATTGATAAGTTTGAATGCCTCAGTTCCTTGCTAATTGAAAACTATGGTCGGTGCAGCTGAAAGACGCAGCTGGGTCTCTCTTTGAACTATGGAACTTGATGGACACACCAAAAGAAGAGAGAGTTTCCTTCTTGAAAATCACTTCAATCCTTGGTTTGTCAGAATCAGAAATTGTGCAACCAGGTTCTCTTTCAACGGAGGTCATTGAACAGGTATATAAGCAACATAAATTGCCTACCTGTACCGCTCATTTTCATAGAATTGTAGAACCTAGGTTGAGTTATTTGTAATGTCGACACTGACAGGTATCGGCAGAGGTTGAGAGGCTTACAAAATTGAAAGCAAGTAGGATGAAGGAACTTGTGATGAAGAGGAGGTCAGAGTTGGAAGATTTGTGCAGTAAAATTCATATCCAACCTGATTCAAGCACAGTTGCTGACAAAACCAATGCTTTGATGGATTCTGGTAATTGATTTTGCTTTCAAGAAACTCTCTCTCTCTGTCTCTCTCTCTGTCTCTCTCTCTCTCTCTCTCGATTCTTAGTGAAGTTAAAAGTTGGGTATCTGAATCTTCTGCAGGTTTGGTAGATCCATGCGAACTCTTAGCTAACATAGAGGCACAAATATGTAAAGTCAGAGATGAAGCTTTGAGCCGTAAAGAAATAATGGACAAGATAGACCGGTGGCTTTCTGCTTGTGATGAGGAAAAGTGGCTTGAAGATTATAATCAAGTAAGGGAAAAAAGATGATGGTCTAATCAGAAGCAAGAATAGGATTGCAATAGCTTTTGTTATTTAATATTTGGGATGCATTAAAATATAGTAATATTTTGTGCTTATCATATAATATACTAAGGTCATATCACTTTCACCATTTGTAAACTGTTAAATATGAGAGTTTTCATCCCCAGCATTTTTTAATTCCTCCTGTATATTCTCCAGGATGAGAACCGTTACAGTGCTGGAAGAGGTGCACACGTAAATCTAAAGCGCGCAGAGCGAGCTAGGATCATGATAAATAAGATTCCAGGTACGTTTATGGACTTATTGCATTGTTGTTTACTTGCCCGAGCTGATTGTATTTCTGGAGGTGACAAGCTATGATTTGCAGTTATGGTCGATAATCTGATTAGCAAGACTCTAGCATGGGAAGATGAGAAGCATAAATTGTTTCTCTATGATGGGGTACGTTATCGAAAACATTTCTGACAGTTTCAAGTTTTCAGTTTTTGAATACTGGGTTAATTATTAAAAAAAAATCAGGAACTATGGGTCAATTTTCAATTACAATGTGACTTTGAAAACTTATCTTTGTTTGTCACCAACTATGATTTTTTTCTTTTTAATTACAACATCAACAACATTTTTTGACATCTAATTGTGTCGCCACCACCATCATACGTGTCATGACAAGGCAGTCCTACATCCATCACCTATCTCGAGGGTTGAAGTTATGGTGGTGGCATTGCAATTAGGTGCCGAAAAATGTGATTAATGTTGTTATGGAGAAATTTTCATAGTTCGTGACCAACATTGATAAGTTTTAAAAGTCATGTTGCAATTAAGCTTTGAATATTTTTCTAACAGTATTCTGCTTCTTACATAAAGGTGCGCTTGGTGTCAATTCTGGAGGACTACAAACAAGCCAGACAACTAAAGGAAGAGGAGAAGAAGCGAGCTCGGGTAAGTCCAGTTCGGTTTCTCTGTTTGAAATTCTTTATTCAAACCGTAGTTTCTTTTTATGCATTTGTGAATAATTTTGAATGATTAAATTTTCATAAACTAAGTTATATATATAGTTTCCGACATTAGATAACACATTTTTTTGTAAAACTCTCTTCTTGAAATCCTTTGTGTATGAATTTATGTTTATGATAAAAAAATTCTCTTTCCAAATAATCTGTTTTTCAACTTAAGCTTGATATGGGGCTCTAACAGGCTGGTTTTGTGCTTGGTGTACCGATTCTTATGTTCGTTTTCAATGCGCAAACTGTACATTTTTTATTTCAGAAAATATGTAAACTAGAAAATAAAAAGTACCATGCTTCTACTAGCTAAGTTGAAATTTAGCCTTGCTAGTTCCTGTCCCACCAATTGCACGTTCACCTTTTTCTGCACCAAAGCAGTTCCGATACTTCATTGTTTTAATCTCAGTTTGAGAATCTTAAATCCACTTGGCTTCTACCATGTTTGTTAGGAATAAGGTACTGATGACTACATTCGGAATTGATCAGTTTGCTAGTATGATCTGTGAAAGGCTCATCTGGATCTAACTGGAATAGATTTGGATTGTCTGAAGGCAATAATAAGCATCTTGGGGGAAGCTAAAAAAATGCGCATTTCTTGCGCACAATATCATAAAATCATTTTCTTACTAATGTCGTCTTTGTGGAAATACAATTCACAGAAAAGCCTGCTCAAACTCGGCCTAAATTTCCGGAAGTTCTCCCACTCATAACTAGCCGTGCCTAACGACCAGATATTCATGCTTATTACCTGGCTATTACACTTCCTGCCTTAGTCAAATTATAATTCGACACCAATAGTGTAGAAGTACAGTAATCTCCTCATTTATAACATAAAGTAACATTCAACCATTAGCAAACGATAAAACATGAAAGTTGATCACCTTACTGTGTGTGGCCAAAATGTCAAATTTCAATTAACATAAAATTATAGAGATATATGCTTTTATAGTAAAATATTGATGTTCTGCAATTTCTACCTTATCAAATATAGGATCAGAAGAAATTACAGGATCTGCTCCTCACAGAGAAAGAATCTATATACGGGTCTAAGCCGAGTCCAAGGCGAAGCAACAGCTTTAGGAAGCCAAACAGCTATCGAGCGTACGGAAATGGATCGGTGACTCCTTCACCACGTCGGAACTCAGTTGGCTGTGCAACTCCGGAGCTTCTCACCCCACGCTCTTACTCTGGTCGCCAAAATGGCTATTTCAAGGAAATGAGGAGGCTCTCTACTGCCCCTTTAAACTTTGTTGCTATACCTAAGGAAGATACCATGTCATTTTCCTCGGTTACTGGTTCAGAGCCCGAGTCTCCTCCTCAAAGTTGAAGACTTGGCTTGGTGTGGTGAGTTCCTTTGGTTGTGTGTGAGTGAGAGAGAGAGAGAGAGGGGGATTGAGTTCTTGAATCTCAGTCGTCTCATTTCAGTTGAACTACTTTTGGTTCACAGATCAAGTGTGGTTCGATGTCCTTGGAGACGACGAGTAGAAGCTTGTGAATATAGGTGATGGACTCAGTATGGTATGATGATTATGAAGGGTTTTTGGGAGGGGAATGTGTACTACAGTTGGTTTTTAACTTGGTTGTTGCTGAATTGTTAGGGTTGTTGATCCATAGGAAGTAGTTAATTGCAAATATTTGTGTTGGAAATAGGAGTTAGTCACCATTTGCGACTCTTTATTTTCGTTTTTATTCAGGTTTGCATCTATATGTATTATGTATATATATATGCTTGCGGTTGTTTGCTAGACAACAATTTTTTTTGTGTTATTACATTACCTTATTTTGTTTCTTTTTCTTTTAGACCACAAAATCATTATTAATTTTTCATTTTCTTTTATAAAATCAAACCAAGGTTAAAATCTGGAAAGCCTTTCTGTTTTTTGTTTCTTTGAAAAATTCCAACGCATTTTATTAAAAAAAAAATCCTTGTGTTTAGAGTGAATCTGTAGTTTTTATATTTTTATATTTTACTTTTATTTGAATCTTAAGTTTTTATTTTTAATTATTATCTCGAATTTAGTTGCATCCATGTTCTGGTGAATACAATATTAAAAATCTATTATATGAAAATAAAACAACGAAGACAAAAATATTATATTTTTTTAGATTATAACGTTTTTTGAAAAAGAAAAAATCTAAAAAAGAAAAGTTCTTCATAAAAGAAAAAAATTATCTTTTTATTTAATTTTATTATATAATTGAAAAAAAGACAAGTTAGGTAGTACTAAAAATATATTTAAGTGCACTGTTGAAACATTTAGTACTATAATAGTTAGATAAAAAAAAAGTTGAAGCAATGTATATTAACGGTACAAATTAATTAATTGATAAAGACAATATTAATTAGGAAAGAAATCGGACAACGTATATTTACTACTATTAAAATTTAGAGCGTTTCTATTTACATCACAATAATCTCTTTTTACACCACAAATATTTTTTAAATAAAAATAATCTTATATTAAATATCTAATTTATCCTTCTTCTCAAATCATTTCTTTACATAGGGATTGTTCTACATTTGTTTTCTCAATCTTCTTCCGCACAAATTTGCTGCCAACATCACCTTCACCAATCCATGAAATTACGAACAACTCTTAACAAAAAGTTATCATAAATTTTCTGCGGTTCTTCTTCTTCCTTCTTTTTCTGCAAATTCAAAATTATTCAAAATCATATTTAAAATATATTTCCTGCGGTTCTTTTTCTTCCTTCTTTTATCTCAGGCTAAATATATGAATTTGAAATTCTTAGCAACAAATAATAAAAGAAAAGAAATTCAAATTCACGAGTTAGGATTTGGGAGCAAATGAGTTTTTAATAGAAGAAATTATTTCGACTTTTTGTGTTTGTTCAAGGGTGAGATTTCGTAATTTCATGGATTGGTGAAGGTGATATCATAAATTTTCTGCGGTTCTTCTTCTTCCTTCTTTTTCTGCAAATTCAAAATTATTCAAAATCATATTTAAAATATATTTTCTGCGGTTCTTCTTCTTCGTTCTTTTATCTCAGGCTAAATATATGAATTTGAAAATTTTTAGCAACAAATAATAAAAGAAAAAAAATTCAGATTCACAAGTTAGGATTTGGGAGCAAATGTGTTTTTAATAGAAGAAATTATTTCGACTTTTTGTGTTTGTTCAAAGGTGGATTTCGTAATTTCATGAATTGGTGAAGGTGATGTTAACAACAAATTTGTGCGAAAGAAGATTGAGAAAACAAATGTGGAACAGTGGCTAGGTAAAGAAGAAGGTTAATGAAAAAAAGTCGCTGGGTAAAAAAGAAGGTTAATGAAAAAATGGAGAATTCTCCTGATTTGAGAAGAAGGATAAATTAGACATTTAATATAAAATTATTTTTGTTTAAAAGATATTTGTGGTGTGAAAAGAGGTTATTGTGGTGTAAATAGAAACACCCTAAAATTTATTCATGTAGAAAGTACAATATATATATATATGTCATATTTATGTAAATTTTATGGAAAATACTAAATTGGAAGTGAGAATATGTAGAAAGTACTATATATATATATATATCAATGCATGACTAACATACGCTTTTTATAATATAATTATGCAAACAGGTAAAATAAGATCTACAAAATAATGCAATCATAACATATTATAATTTTCAGGAACAAGTGTTCCCTACATTTTACTATTTCTTGCAGTAAAAAAAGTAATTGTTTTAATACTTAAGTTGTACTTCTGAATTTCCCATATCGAAAAAAAAAAAAACTTCATTTTCTGTTTTTCAAGCACACAATTCTTAGTTTAAGGACGCCTTCTGGAAAACCCACAAATATTAACAAATTTTAAAAGACAAATTTAGCATAAAATTTTAACAAAATCACAAACCTTACTTTGGTCGTGCCTTCTCTCACCTCCACTTCCTTAGTGTCCCTTCTTGAACCCGAAGGCCTTGGGCATTCCACCCTTGGACAGCAATGAGTTGTTGCCCTCTTGCATGTTTTCTGGTAAAGTTTGGACAACATCCTCTATGCTGGCAAAGCAAGCCTTCACAACTCCATCCATTGCCCTCTTACATAATGTTAAGTCTTCTCGCATCCCTTCAATGTTTTTGGTAATCCCTTGCCCTCTTTCATAATTTTAAGTCTTCTCGCATCCCTTCAATGGTGTTTTGTGGCAAAGCTTGGACATTGTCGTCGATGCTGGCAAAGCAGCCTCCACAACTCCATCCTTCGTTTCTCAGATAAGTTGGATTATGTAATATCCTACTTAAAAATTCATTGGCTTTAAGTTATATCTGAACCCGAACATTATCTTTCAAAGGGTCCAATTCCTTCAACTTTAGAATTGCACGTGAGCCCAACTATTTGTTAGACAATATCCATGACAACATTCAAGTTGGTTAAACAAATTCCAACTCTTAAACCATGATAAACATTATTTGATATTCTCATATAATATAGAACATTTTATAAAACCGTATGAATCTTATGATATAAAACTGTATGAATCTACTGATAAACATTTGTCTGGTAAAGCTTGGACAGTATCAAAACCAAATTATAAAATGAAAATATGTTGAATTAATCAAAGAACAACTATAATAGTTGTCACGTATTTATACAAGAGATTGGAAGCTCAAAACTAACTTATGAAACAAGTTGTAACTACCATGCAAGTAGCATAACCATCTAACACATTGCTAACTAATTTCCTAACTTGTGAAACAAGTTGTAACTACCACGCAAGGGGCATAACCGTCTAACTAATTTCCTAACTACCGTGCAAGTGGCACATATATTTAATATGCTCCCTTGTAAGCTCAACCGGGTTTAGGATAGACAGATAACTTTAAACTTAGGAACTGAAATCGAGTATAGGATAAGACTTTGGTTAGTATGTCTCTTGTTTGATCTTTAGACGGAACAAATCTGATATCCAGGTCCTTGCTTTGCACCTTCTCTCTAAGAAAATGAACATCAACCTCAATATGTCGAGTTCGAGCATGGAAAGCCGAATTAAAAGCCAATTTAACTGCTCCCAAGTTATCACACCATAAAATTGAAGGTTTAACAATGGGCAGACCAAGTTCAGTAAAAAGACAACGAATCCAAATCAGTTCAGTAGTAGCCATGGCAAGAGCCCGATACTCAGTTTCGGTGCTGCTCCTTGCCATAGTATGTTGCTTCCTAGAAGATAAGGATATAGGATTATATCCTAGAAATATGCAAAAACCACCAGTGCTCCTCATATCATCCACACAACTCACAAAATGGTTTGCAAAACCTTCAAGCACCATTCTAGAAACAAGTTTAAAGAACAAACCAGTGGAAATAGTGTCTTGTAAAAACCGCAATACCTGTTTTCCAGCTTTCCAATGATTGACAATGGGAGCATGAAGAAATTGTCTCAATTTATTCACAATATAAGAAATATATGGTCTCGTCATAACAAGATATTGTAATGCACCAACAAGACTTCTGTATTGGACGATTGATCAAAGAACGACTGTCTTGCAAATGTAATTTAATCCCAGAACAACAAGGAGTAGGCAGAGGCTTACATTTTTCCATATCGTGTTGATGTAGAAGATCCCGAATGTACTTTGACTGAGTAAGATGAATGCCTTGAACAGTCCTATCAGCTTCTAGACCAAGAAAATAACTCACTTTTCCTAAGTGTTTTAAGGAAAATTTCTTGTCGAGATCAGAGATAAGCTGTTGAATCTGAGAGGGATCATCACCAGTGACCAAAATATCATCAACATACACAAGTACAATTAGCATTTTACCATTGACATGAATATGAAAAAGAGAATGATCAGAGACAAGCATTTTGAGGCCTTTAAAAAGCAAGAAACCTTTGAGCTTATCATACCATGCTTTCGAAGCTTGTTTCAAGCCATAAAGAGACTTCATTAACCTGCAAACATAATCTGGTTTGGAGGAATCTTCATATCCTTCAGGCTGCTTCATGAAAACAACTTCTCTTAAGTCTCCATTTAAGAAAGCATTGTTCACATCGACTTGTTGTATTTTCCAACCCTTAGTGACAGCCATGGTGAAAATAAGTCTGATTGTAACCGGTTTAACAACCAGAGTAAAAGTATCAAAGTAATCCACTCTGGCATTTTGCTGAAAACCCCTAGCAACCAATCTGGCCTTGTATTTATCAATAGTGCCATCAGACTTTTTCTTAATTCTGAAAATCCACTTGTTAGTGATAAGATTCATGTGAGGATGAGCAGGAACAAGAGTCCACGTATTATTCTTCATAAGAGCCGAGTATTCAGAATCCATATCAGATTTCCACTCAGGAGAAGATAAAGTTTGTTGCACAGTAACAGATTCAACATTTGAGTGAGACAAGGCCATATTGTATAATTTGGGTTTGAATATCTCATTTTTGGATCTAGTCACCATACTATGACTAGAAGTGTGAGGCTATGGTAAATGAGAGGCAGATGGATGAGAGGAAGTGGACGAACTAGAAGTAGGTAAGTGTTGAGGCGATGGAGGTGGAACATCTTGATTGGTAGGTGGAATAGATGTGAGAATCGAAAGAACAGAAAGTATAGAGTTGGAGTGTGTGGGTGAGGAAAATTGAATGGTTTTAGGAAAAAGTGATTGATATGGAAAATCAAGCTCATTAAATTCCACAGTTCTAGCAACATATATCCTGCCCGACGAACTAAAACACTTATAACCTTTATGTGAAGCACTGTAACCAAGAAAAATGCATTTGGTACTTCTGAACTGTAATTTTGAGGAATTATAGGGTTTAAGAAATGGAAAGCAAGCGCACCCAAATGTCTTGAGGAATGTGTAATCAGGACTTTTTTTAAAAAGAACCTGAAACGGAGAAGAATTGTGAAGAACAGGGGTATAGAGTCTATTAATAGTATATACTGCAGTAAGAAAAGAATCCCACCAAAATTTAGGAGGCATGGAAGCTTGAGCAAGTAAAGATAAGCCAACCTCAATAATGTGTTGATGTTTCCTTTCAACTAAGCTATTTTGAGGGTGTGTGTAGGGATGAGTGTCTAGAGATAATACATTTAGTTTTGAGGATATTTGATAAGGATTGAAATTCACCCACATATCACATTGAAATATTTTCAAAGGATTTGAAAATTGTTTTTCAACCATGGCAAGGAAGATAGGAAAGACTTTTGCAACATTGGATTTTTGAACTAAAGGATAAATCCATGTAAACCAAGTGAAAGCATCCACAAAGATAACATAGTATTTGTAACCATCTGTAGATAAGGTGGGTGCAGGTCCCCAAACATCACTATGTATTATTTCAAGAGGAGAAGTAGTTGTATGAATGACGTAAGGAAAATGCATTTGATGAAAATTTTCAAGTTTACAAGCTTCACAAAATGAAAATTCTGAATGAGTACATGATATCTTCAAACGTTGAAGTACTTTATTTATAGTTCTACTACAACAATGGCCCAAACGTTTATGCCAAAGAGTTGTTGTAGTTGTTGCTTTAGAATCTGTGGAATGATGCGCAGAGGCTATATGAATGTTTAGAGAAGTTGTGGTAGAGTGTGAGACAGAAGGATTGAAGTGTTTTTGCTTATGAGAGAGGTCAAGTTGGTATAGCCCGTCCTTAAGCAGTCATCTCAAGAGAATTTTGTGTGTTTTCAGATCCTTGACAAAACAACAGTCAGCATGAAATTCAACATATACTTAATTGTCTTGTAAGAATTGAGAAATGCTAAGAAGGTTTTTAGTAATGTGCGGAACATGAAGAACGTGATTAAGATCAAATAAAACTGAAGAATGTAGACTAGGTAGAGTAGATAAACCAACATGAGAAATAGGAATTGAACTTCCATTACCGACAACAAGCCGTTTCTTACCATGAGAAGGAGTCTGCACATGGAGATTTTGAAGATTTGAGGTTATGTGATGAGTTGCCTCACTGTCAACAATCCAATGAGAGGCTAATCCATACCCAAAAGGGGGAGGAAGAAGAGTCGTAGCTATGCACATCAAATTTGGACTGACCAGAAGGTGTAACGGGTGTGGAATTTTGACTTCCATTAGGATAAAAAATTTCTTGCTTGTTGAGCAGAAACAATATTTGTCCTGAACCTGAATTCTCAAGACCTTGATAGTTCACATCAAACCTTTTATAACATTTGATCGCCACATGATTATTCCGGCCACAAATTTGACAAACCATTCGAGAGCCTTGAAAAAATCGACCTCTTCCTCTATTTCGACCAAAATGTTCACCCCTCAATGACCGAAAATTTGTAAAATTTTTCTTCTCAGTAAGATGAAGAGAAAGGATTCTGAATATTGTTGAGACTAGGAACTGTAGAACTGGCATGCATTTGAGCTAACCGTATTTCATGTGTTTGTAGAATAAACTGTAACTCGGATAAGAGTACTTGATCTCCTCTAGTAGTGAGATTTACCACAATACTTTTATACTCGAATCTTAAACCACCTAGGATGTACAAAACTAAATCATCATCTGTCATAACTTGACCAGCTGCTTGAATATTGTCAGTTATTCCTCGCATCTTAAGGACATATTCTTCTATAGATAGATCACATTTCTTCAATGTCTGTAGTTGAAACCGAAGATTCATAACTTTAGCTTTAGACTGAGACCGAAACAAACTCTCAAAGATCTTCCAAACTTCAAAAGAATAAACACATCTAGTAACATGACCAAGCATTGTTTCACTTATTGAATTCAAAAGCCAGTTCAATAAGAACTGATCATTTCTAATCCAAATAACATATTCAGGATTAGGAACCACAATATCATCGCCATCATTTGCAGAGCTAAACTGAGATGGAACAATCTTTGAGTTGCAAAAAAGAAAATCCTCATAACAATGAGCACGCATGGTGGATAGAACTTGAGACCTCCAATACACAAAATTGGTATGGTCTAGCCGAACCGTCAACGTATGAAAAGTAGGAAGAACAATTTGTGCCATGAGATATGCCGGAGAGGATGATACTAGCTCAAGATACCATATCAAAACCAAATTATAAAATGAAAATATGTTGAATTCATCAAAGAACAACTATAATAGTTGTCACGTATTTATACCAGAGATTGGAGGCTCAAAACTAACTTATGAAACAAGTTGTAACTACCATGCAAGTAGCATAACCATCTAACACATTCCTAACTAATTTTCTAACTTGTGAAACAAGTTGTAACTACCACGCAAGGGGCATAACTGTCTAACTAATTTCTTAACTACCGTGCAAGTGGCACATATATTTAATAGATAGCATCATCAATGCTAGCTCCACAACTCCAAGTTGGATTCTGTAATACCCTACTAAAACTAATTTCTTAACTACCGTGCAAGTGGCACATGTATTTAATAGACAGCATCATCAATGCTAGCTCCACAACTCCAAGTTGGATTCTGTAATACCCTACTACTTAGAAATTCAATGGGCTTTAAGATATTTCTCAACCCAAACATTATTTTTCAAATGGTCAAATTCCTTTAATTTATAAGCTTATCTATTATGTATGACAAGTTGAGTTGATGGTTGGCCCATTAATTTTAAAGTTGCACGTGTGCCAAACTATTTGTTAGAATTTACAACATTCAAGTTGGTTTAACAAACCCAACTCTTAAGCCATGATAAGAGTCAATCGATATTTTTGGATAATAATAGGTAGTTATAGATAGAAGATTTTAGTATGGATCTTATGATAAGTATTTTTTCTGATAAAGCTTGGACAACACCTCGATGCTGGCAAGATGCTGGCAAAGCAAGCCTCTACAACTCCATCCCTCGTTCCTCTTAGATAGGTTGGATTCTGTAATACCCTACTTAGAAATTCAATGGGTTTTAAGATATTTCTCAACCCAAACATTATTTTTCAAAGGGTTCAATTCCTTCAATTTCTAAGTTTTATCTATTATGTATAACAAGTTGAGTTGGTGGTTAACCTATTAACTTTAGAATTGCACGTGAGTCCAACTATTTGTTAGAATTTACAATATTCATGACAACATTCAAGCTGGTTAAACAAATTCCAACTCTTAAGCATTATTCTATATTCTCGGATAATAATAGGTAGGTATAGATCATTTTATGAAACTATGATCATATGATAAGCATTATCGATATACTTGGATAATAATAGCTAGTTATAGAACAACTTATAAAACTATATGGATCTTAAATAAGCATCATCCGGTATTCTGGGATAACAGCTAGCTATCAAATAGTTTATGAATGGATCCTACCATAAGCATTATCCTATATTCTAGGATAATAATAACTAGTTATGAACCGTTTATAAAATTGTATGGATTTTATGATAAATATTATCCAATATTTTTGGATAATAATAGCTAGTTATAGAACAATTTATGAAATTGTATGGATTGACCAAAATTGAAGCCTTTGTCACCATAGTTAAGTCAATGCAAGCGTTGCTCTGTTCTGCCCTTATCGTAGCACGAGCCCTAACTCCGGTCGCTAAGTCAATCTTGCTCGAACATGAACAAAGGTAGTTCTCTACTTCATTTCATACATCCCTTCGATGTTTTCTCGTAAAGCTTGGGTTGCACCTCTTCTTGGTTTGAACTTGAAGAGTCTCTTTCCCTCGTTTCTCGGATATTTTCATTCTTCGGATATGTTTTCGCTTTTGGAACCAGTTGTTAGTTCTTTAAATCACGAAGGGAGGAATCAAAATTGAACCGAAATACAGTTGATTTCGATTTTGGTACTGGAACCACCGTTTCATGATTTTTTATTTTATTTAATTTTTAATTTCATATCTGGAACCGCCGATTTGGAACCAAAATCGACGATTTTCAATTAAAATCTAAATTGTAACGAACACCTTTGGAACCAAATTGGGCAGATTCTGATTTCAGTTTCGGTTCCAAACCGAAACCGGATCAACAATTAAATCTAATCATTGACTCATGGTTCAAAACGTCAGTTTCGATTTTGAACCAGGAGCGTTCTCATGTCTAATTATATTGAACTATAGGATGAACACATTTGATTACTCCTTATCAAATTGCTTCTACTAATAAGGTGAATAAACTTTCCATGTTTTTCGTATTTGGAATGTGATTATCCATATTCCACTCATCTTCATTATTTTCTAAGTTTAAGTTGATAACTTTAAACATTAATTTCTTATTCTCTCAAATTTGAATTTAAGAAAATAAATACTATAAATGCATGTGCTCGAAAAGTAAATTTCAATTTGCAACATATTTTCATTTTTTAACAAATAAAACATAATTTTAAAATTACTCAAAAAATGTTCAATACCAAACTGCATAAACTAATTTCCAAGCACCTCTTACCAAAATTCAACAACATGATCATTGACTAAACCACTCCACACAAAAAAAAACTTCCCACATTTCAAAATAAATACCACAAGAGATGGTAACAATGATTTAGATGTAACACCAAAGTTAAAACAATTATTAGTTTTCTAGTGATGGGGCGAAGCATAAGGTCTTCCTAATTTCAATTTGCAACACATTTTTCAATTTTTAACAAATAAAACATAATTTTAAAATTACTCAAGAAATGGTCCATACCAAATTGCATAAGCCAATTTCCAACCACCTCTTACCAAGATTCAAACAACAGTGATCATTGACTAAACCACTCCACACCAAAAACTTCCCACATTTCAAATAAATACCACAAGAGACGGTAACAATGATTTAGATCTAACACCAAAGTTAAAATAATTATTAGTTTTCTAGTGATGGGGCGACGCATAAGGTCTTCCTAATTTGTGTTTATCTAATTTGTGTAACATAAAGAACAGCATCCCAATTAAATTGATGATTATTATATCAAAACTAATAATGCATAACATGTAAAACAATATTTGACTTATTGAACATCCTAAATCCTCCAACATCAAATATCAATCATACCACCACGAAATTAAGCCCAACATTCAATCATACCACCACGAAATTATAAAAGTCTAGTCCCATGTGTTCATATATACAATTCATAGTAAATTGATATGCTCCGATTTTTTTTTTATCAATATCTAATTTGTGATGGACCGATCGAATTACAATAAATATAATAAATTACCATATCGTACAGAATTCTGCATGTTAGTTAACAAATTGATGAATTGACAAACTTCGTATTTGCGATCAAGTGCATTTTTCTTTGATGTGTGTGTGTGTATATATATATATATATTTGTCTTTTGTAATTTTATAATTCTATTATCACATTATAATATTAACCTATCAAATTAATTATTACACATAAGTTTTTGTAATACAGTAACACATCAACACTTAACTTTTTTAATATTGTTCAATACAACCCAAAACTAACATAAAATTTTAGAATTTTAAACCCAAAACAGACATCCTAGGAATTTCAAAATTTTGGTTTTTGAATTTTTTGTCAGATTTAAACAACTCTTATGGTTCTTTTTTGTTATTTAAATCTTACAAATAACTAAACTATGTGTACTATTTAATTCGCTGGAATAAAAGGTTATATCATTAAATAAAATAAGATTGTTTTAATATTAGTGATACAATTAAAAGGTTATATCATTAAATAAAATAAGATTGTTTTAATATTAGTGATACAATACACAGTTACTATGATTTTTTTAAACTACGTATAGGTGAATTATATTCTTATAAACACAAGGAAAAAGAAAAGTTAAATTATCAAATAAGAAAAGTAACTACTTTTAAAGATGAATAAAATGATAAAATTAGTAAATTAGTAAAAAATATATATATATATATATATTTAACATTTCAAAGTAACGATATTATACAAAATGATATTACATAATTATAGATGATGTTCTCTTAATTTAATATTACAATAAAATCATCAAATAATATGAAATATATATAGAAAACTAGGAATTAGGTACAACTCTGTGAGTCCTTTGCTAGTATACACTTATTTAAAACTGAAAAAGATAAATCAACTAAAATAAATTGAACGGACCAGGAAAGATCCAAATATTCAAGCATCTGACTTCATTGAATGCACCTCTTTCTACAATGTCCATTCATACAAACAACACAAAAATTGAGCAAAACAGTATAATCTTTTATTAGATTAAAATGAGCCACCGAAGTGGTCAGCTGATGCTTCAGAGGGTATGTATGATAACCATGTCATGATGCTTCCGATGGAGTGCGGGTGATCATCTGGTCAACCGCATGAACTTTCTCCTGCAGCTCTTCCCATATTGCCTTGTAAACCATCCTCTGCCTATTCACAGCAGATTGCCCCTCAAATGCTGAAGATATCACTTCTATGCTGCAAACCACAGCGTACGTGGATAAGTTTGAAAAGTTAAATCAAAGGGAATATTACCAAATTTATCCTCAACACTTGGCCAATTTACGAACGACCCTGTTACATTTTGAACCCCTTGATTTTTTTTTTTTTTTCTTACAAATACCCCCCTCAAGAGGTTCCATTTGAGAAAAATCAAATGGTATTTGAAAGTTTTCAAAGAGAGCTAGCTCTTATATAACGAAGCTGAAGCTCCAGGTTAGGTGCTTGCAACTATCCCTTAAAGATAATGACTTAAGTAATAAGCTGCAAGAATAGCAGTACAATATCCCAAGGTGTATTCCAAAATAAGGAGGAGGCCTCACCTAACATGGCGACCATCACCATAAGCATCCTTCACAACAACTGACTCTGCACTTAAATGATCCTTGATCTGACAGAATACATTTTGACAGAATTTAGATTAGCGAACCTCATACTGAAAAATAACAGGAATGATATAATAGAAGTGCATAAACTCAAACCAAATCTTAAATGAAAACTGTCACGATCGATGGTAGATAACAACTAATAGTGCATTTTACTGCTTTGCAACAATATAATTCATTCTCGGAAAGATTTAAGATTACTTAAAACACCTGCTATGGCTGCTCAGAAAATTCATATATTCAGTTAAATTTATTTTTGCAGAAGGTGTAACTTTAATATTTATGGCAAGGCTGAACGAGGGGCAGGGTTAGGCCAAAGAATTAGACAAGGCAAAAGAAAAGTTACTCTCTGTTAATTCTTTTGTGTGCCTCTTCTTTTATTGATGCTGCTTCTTTTACATTCTAATGATAAGTCCATAACCCTAATTCACAAACATCATCAGTGTCAGATAAGAAAACTACAAAAAATCCTTAACGCAACCACACACTTGCAGCTCACTATGTTCTATAAATAGAATTCATATTCAAAACATTTCTTACTAATTACAAAAGCAATTATACACAATTGGGTCTCCAGACCGGAAATAAAAACATTAATTGAATTGTTCAAACATATAACCCCATTACAGAAAAGCACTGAGTAATAAAAACTACTATGCGCCAGCTCATGAACCCTAAATCAGGCAAATTTAATTAGAATCCAATAATTGCAAAGATAATGGTGATAAATAAGTAAAGAAGATGTAATATAGGAAAATGACCTTCTTCTCCATCGATTCCATCAAAGGGGCTTCAATGGAGGACGGACTGTCAGAGTCCTCCGTCGCTCGGATGCAGAAAGTCCGACGTACTGGGGAAACAAAGCAAGAAAGAGGAACCCTCGCAGTAGACGGCCGACCACTCGAGGGATTATAGCTCGCCATAGCCGTCGATTTCGACGGCACTTTCTGGAGCAAAGGCAGGGTGCGGGCACGACCGCCCGCCAAACATAGCGCCGCCACGTTAGGGCGGATAAGCAGCGCTTTCGCCGCCATTTGATTTGATAACCTCACAAATCACAATCGTCTTCTGGCTTTGCCCCTTTGGATGCGCTTTGTTACGTGCCTGAAGTCCGTGAGACAATAGATTATGCGGTTTCTTCTCTATTTTTTATTTCTTATTTCTCATCATTTTTGTATTTTAAGCATTTGAAAATAGGCTTAATTGCAAATAAATCATATTTTTTACAAACTTCTAATTTTAATATGAATTTTTTAAATTTAGCAAAATAAGTGAATTACAAATTTAAAAGAGTCAGTCAGACATTTTGACCAAAATTTACTAACTTGTCCAACCAATATTCACACTTGGTTTTTAACATCATTTCAGATTTTATTTCCAAATAAATTTCATATTTAAGAAAATAAAAAAATTAATATATTATAAGGTTTAATATTGTAATAATTATTACCAATGTTATTCAAGATAATATTTATATTTATTAATTTATAAATAATATTTTTTAGATTGTGATTGTTGAATTTTGTATAAAATATTTTATAGAATTTATTTTGATACTTTCAAATAGACATGGGCACGGTTCGGCGGTTCCGGTTTCGGTTCCGGAACCGCCGGTTTTTAGAACCAGGAAGAGTGGAACCGGAACCGAACCGCCATAGACACGGTTCCGTTCCGGTTCCGGAACCGCCGGTTCCAACAGTTCCGGTTCCCGGTTCCGCCGCTTCCTCCGGTTCCAACGGTTCCGGTTCCTGTTCCCGGTTCTGCCGGTTCCTTTTTTTTTTTTTTTTTAATAACCAACAACTTTGAAAATTAATTTTTTGTCTTTCGAATTTGATTATTACAAGAGATTTAATTGAATATATAGTTAACTTAACTAAAACAATTACATTTTACAAAAAAAAAATTACAACAATCAAAATTTAACATTTACAACTTATAATAAAATAAAAAACAAAATAGAAAAGTTACAACAAAAATTTAACTTACCCAAAAATATTTACTTCTTTTAACAAGAGATTACAACTTTACAAGTTTTCAATTACAACATATTAATAAAAAATAGAAGAGAGAAAAAAAAAAGACTTGAACTTAACTATAAATTAGAAATTAAAATTTAATTTCTAATTTACAATTAAGTTGCCTACGTATCCTCATAGTTGAGGAATCAAAGTCGACGTAGTTCTCTTACGGTCTTACCTTGATGCTTGGCGAGACTCAATCACTCCCGGTAGACGTCGAATACTCGGTTCCATCTTCATCCTCATCGTCTTCATCAAAATTTACTTCTTGTTTTCTTACCTCGGCGTTCGACCAATCATGAAGTAAAGCTTGATTTTCTAGATTTTCCACCCTTAAATTGGATTTTCGAAGATCCAAAATGTAACCGTCGGTGCTAAATGCTTGTTCAACCGAGACGGTGGATGTCGGGCACGCAAATATTTCCTTTGCCATTAGAGATAAAATAGGAAAGTTTTTTGCTCTTCGAGACCACCATCTCAAGAGCTCGTTAGGTGTATCAAATCCAAGTTCTTCAAAAGTAGTAGATAGATAATTATCTACTTCTTGATAAAGACTATTACTCCTAGGTTTTTTTAATTTTCTAATATCATAAAACCTATAATATTGATTGAGGTGTTGAAAGTTCGGATCGTGATGATGTTCGGGTTGATCCGAAACCGAACTACCTCCACCAATATTATCATTTCCGTGACCGCTTTCACTATTTAAACTATCACCATACAAAATTTTATATTCTTTAAAACAATCATACAGTAATTGTTTTGTGTTACCTACAATTATATGTGGATTATGAGTGTCATCATCCTTAACCGGAAATAATGCATCATAATACATTGTTAGTAATTCTTCTAAACCATCTTCTCTAATTCTAGGATCTAAAAGTTTTGCAATTAAAATAAATCGGGAATTTCTTGATAATACTTTAACCATTTAATTCTCATGCTTGCAATGCAATTTTGTAAAGAGTCATGCAAATAATATGATTGTAAAATAAGTGCAATTTTAACACAATGATCTACAACTAAAGGAGAAGTGGGATAGTAACATCCGGATAATTCTTCCGTTGCATCTTTAAAAACTTTCAAAAGAGACATTAATTCAACACATGTATCCCATAAACTCGGAAATAAAGGAATGCCTAATTGTTCTTGTGAAAAAAATGTACATAATTCATTTCTAACCTCATAAGAAGAATTCAACATTTTATAGGTCGAATTCCAACGATTAGGCACATCTTTAGTGATTTTTTTGGGTTCCGGCATACCATATGCTTTACAAAATCTTCTCCATTTTTTGCATAAAGTTGCATGTCTTTTTAAATGTCCAATTGCTAATGTAATAGGACCTATATGTGATTTAAAATGTTCCATGCCATCTTGTACACACAAATTTAAAACATGACACATGCATCTAATGTGGAAAAATCTACCCTTAAATGATGGTTGACAAATTTGAATTAATAAAGGCAAACTAGCAGTATTAGCACTAGCATTGTCAAATGAAATTGAAAAAATTTTTGTAACTAAATTATATTGTTGCAAAATCGTATGAATTTTATGAGCAATATTTGTGGCCGTGTGTTCTTGATCAAATTCTCTATATGCAAGTAATCGTTTTTGCATTGTCCATGAATTATCTATCCAATGACAAGTAAGTCCTAAGAAGCTATGTTCTCTCCAATGATCCGACCATATATCCGCACAAATTGAAACTTTTTGTTGTAAAGAACCAAACATATCAGTTAAAGAATACTTATATTCACCTACAATTTTTTCAATATCACGAACTATTGTGCTACGTGAAACACCGGACACTTGAGGGTTCATTGATAGTGAGACAAGGTTTTTATACAAATCATTTTCAGCAAAATTAAAAGCTAAAGACATGCCACAAACCATTTTTGATAAATATTTTCTCATTAAAGGTTCGGAATATTTAAATAAAGAAGGCGTACCTTGTAATTCATCGGTGGATCCGGTGAATCCTCCAGGACCTCCACGAGGTAGTTGTGTTTGCCGCCGATCGATTCCAACTTTGTCCGGATGGATACGTTGCAAATGTTTTTTTGAGCGTGCCATAACCTCCTCCTTTTTGAAACACATATTCCACCCCGCAATAGTTGCAAACTGCTTTATTATTTTGGATATCTCTTTTGAAGTGGACGGCAAAGATATCCGATCTTAATGCCTCATCTCGTCCACTTTGAATTTGTCGCGTACTTTGACTTTCACTCTCTTGAGTTGGATGCACTTTTTCTTCGTTAGATTCGTTTTGTGCACCTAAATTGATAATAAAAATAAATTAATAGATAGTTGAGAGAGATATTTAAAAAAAAAGTATAAAATAATATTTAAGAAGGATATTTTATAAAATAAATACAAACCTAATTGAGCTTCAAAATCTTCTTGCCATTCGACCGGAATTTCAATATCTTCACTGTCAAGATTGAGATATCTTGGAACCAAAGGAGATGGTGGTGGCATTCCGGTTCCGGCACTTGAACTCGGCATAACCGATTTCCCTTTTGCTTGTCGAGATAAAGAAGATGATCCTCTACCTCCACGTCCTCTTTGGCTTGAGCTCGACATTTTGAGAGAGATTAATAAAGATAAAGAATATAAAGATGATTGAGAGAGAGAGAGATTGAGAGAGATGTGAGAGATATGTGAGAGAGCTTGAGCGATATGAAAGAGATCGAGAGAGATTGAGAGAGATGTGAGAGAAATGTGAGAGAGCTTGAGAGAGATGTGAGAGAGATCGAGAGAGATTGAGAGAGATGTAAGAGAGATTGAGAGAGATTGAGAGAGATGTAAGAGAGATTGAGAGAGATTGTGAAATGTGAATTGAAATGAGATGGAAGGGTATTTATAGGAGAAGAAAAAAAAATTCGAAATAGCCGTTGGGAACCGCCGGTTCCCAACGGACACATGATCTTGGCCGTTGAAGATCAACGGCTATTTAATCTCAGCCGTTGATTTTCAACGGCTATATTTTTTAAAATGAAGAACCGTGAATCGGGAACCGAGAACCGGAACCGGCGGTTCGAACCGCCGGTTCCGGTTCCAAAATTTATAAAACCGAAACCGAACCGGCTCTATCACGGTTTCGGTTCCAAATCGGAACCGAAACTGGTCAACGGTTCGAACCGGACCGTTGACCGCCGGTTCCGGTTCCGAACCGGAACCGTGCCCACGTCTACTTTCAAACATATTTTTGTATTGTTAAACGTTTTCAGAATTTTCATTAAATATTTCTCTAAATTTATTTCTTTTAAATTTTCAAAATTATTTTCTAGATATATATACACATATATTATTCTTATTAGTAGTTAAATATTTACTTTTTATATTTTATTTTTAAGCAAATCAATATAGGTTAAATAGCTTTTCATTCTGTTCTTGTAATTTTTATATTTATTAATTATAATTTATAGATTTTTAAACTAATCTTTAGATTGAATTATATTACTTATGTATATAATCTAATAATCTCATTAAAAATTAGGTATTTTTTTATATATATTTACTAACTATTTTCTGAATCCAAAAGACAATTTAATAAAAAAAAATTAAATGGAATAGTTATAAAAATAATGATAGAATCCATGCAACGTTTTTGCCCAGAAAACTGGACGGTAGACAATTTTAAATAGATATCGAAGTAAAAGACTATTTCCAATAATGTTCTTTCGGCTGAGTGTATTTTCTAAAAATATAATTAATGGTAAGTATTTAAGTTAATTTTATCGAAATTAAAATAACTGAACAAGCTTATAACTTAATTTTATCCAATAAAATTAAAATTTTAATTTTAGTCATTAAAATTGAAATTTGAATAAGATTTAATAAGTTTAAAAATTAAATCACGTTAACTTTGAAATAATTCCACTTTATTTTTTCAATTTTCAAATTATGTAGATATTATAATATAAAATATCACTCTTCGACCTTTCCCAATCAACTCCTCTATCTCTCATTCATTTTGTTTAATCATCAATTTTCACTCTCTAACGTGACGTTTGTTGTTACCTCTCACTCACACCAAATTCTATAATATGTCATATAACTTGAGTATATATTCATATTATATAATATAATTAAAAAATAGGTACAGCTATTCATATCTCCAAAATCTCTAAACATACCTCATAATAATTATGACAAGTTAATTAAAATACTCTTATATATTTAAAAAAAATTCAATTTAATTTTTTTTTATTTTCTTCTCAACTGCAGAACCCCCAATCCGCAATCACATTTCTTCTTATTCTTTTCCATGTTTTTCTTGAATATAGAATTACAAAGCTATTTTGGAATTGGAGATTCATACTCGTTAGTTATAGTTTTATTGTCTTCTTCTTCTCCATGTTTCTTGAATATAAAAATACAAAAATTCACCATATTTCTTGAATATAGAAATACAAAACTGAATTCGACTCCAAATCTAAAGTCTTTCACCGCGAATGCCAAATATGATTAGCAACACACACTTAACAGTATTCTCTAAATGTTATTTCCCCAGACTTAATTTGGTAAAGATTTGTATGTACAAAGGTTCATATATATATATATATATATATATATATATATATATAACAGAAAAATATTTTTCAACATAAGACGAAGGGTATTTAGATTTGAAAAACAGTTTAAACAAAATTTCCACCAATTCCAAACCTCTTCTGATTTACAGCACTGTTCTCCAATAAAATAGTCCGAATCTCAAAAATAATTTTTTTCTTGCTAATGTGTTATATTTTTTTCTTTTTTCTTTGGATTTTAGGATAGAGAAGATAGAAAATTGCATAGAAAATTTTATTTTTTAGAGTTTTTATGAGAAAGACATGAAAATTTTCTATTTTAATTTATGAATTTGTGTTGAAAATTGCGGGTTAAACAGTTCTAATTTGTTCTATATTTTTTTAATAAAAATGTTGTAATGGGTATAAATAAAGTATATTTAATAAAAAGAAGATAATTATTAATTTTACTTGAAATATATTTAGACTTTGAGATATGTTTAAAAGTTTTGAGGGTATAAATAGCCTCACCCTAAAAATATTTTTTGTGCAACACTCAGGTCTCACACTAGTTTAAGATGACAAAATTACATTAGAAGTGTGATAAATTTAAAAAGTAATGAAATTAAAATAATTGTGTACATATTGATCATAGTTACATGGTTCGTGGAATTGGCATGGCTCTTCCTCATCAATCCTTGCAATTTTCCCCTGTAACTTCAAGGCACAACACCATTGCGACTCCAATTATTCTTGTTCGAGATTGGTCAATAAGCTATTCAAGATCGTCGTGCTTAACAGCTTTGTCGCCAAATACAACATTTCTTAAAACAAATTCATTTTGAAATACATTTACAGACACACAAACAGAGTCAGAAATCAGATTTGCAATATGTCTCAAACAATCACTAACAGAATCACACGCTTTCGACGACTTTACATACCCAGGATATTTAACCGTCTCATTAAAATCTAATAAATCAGCAGTTAAGATGCTTCATTTCAATCCTCACGTCCAAACAAAAATGACTGTGCATCTCTAATATATGAAGAGAAGGCAAAGCAAAAAGAAAGATTCAAAACTAACAGTAACATTTTCCGGGACATTTAAAGCAACCATGAGTAGCAAAAACAGTTCTAGAGTCAACCTTGAGAGAGAATAAAACTCAACTTAGAACGATTATGCAAATTGAGCAGCTGCTCAAGGGACGCCAGGGACCATCTGTCCTGATCAGTTTGGGCAAAGACCTTCTGATTGAGGGGATCTACGATTATGCTTATATTACCAAAGCCGTATATTTGATGCCCAGCTTGAGTTCATCCCAGTTTAGGATTGAGGAATAAACCATTATAGCTTCGCCATAGTGGTTGATTTCAACAACACTTTCCACGGCAAAGGCAGAGCTGCGATGTTACTTAGGGCAGATAAGCAGCGCCTTTGCTGCCACTTGATTCAATAACCTCACAAATCACAATTGTCTTCTGGCTTCGCCCCTTTGAATGTGTTTTGTTTATTAGTGCCTGCAGTCAAGTGAGACAATAGAATGTGTTTTTTTATCTTCTCATTTCTTATTTCTCATCATTTTTGTATTTTAAGCATTTGAAAATAGTCTTAACTGCAAAATAAATCATAATTTTTTTTTAAATTGTAAATAATAACTAACCCAAATGTCTCTGAATTTTCATGTAATTAAGCCAGCTATGAATGACCATCAACAGTGCATTTATTTTATAATTCCTAACAAAGTCATCAACCACCAAATACAACATTTCTTAACACAATCATACATGGATTTCATTATCAAAAAATTCCATTGAAAAACAATTACAAACACACAAACAGAATCAGAAATCAGATTGGAAACATGTCTGCAAACAAACACAAAATAGAATCACAAGCTTTCAGTTTCCAATACATAGATGATATACCAAGGATATTTAACCATCTTATTAAAATCTAATGAAGCAGCAATGTTGGTGCTTCATTTCAATGTTAATGTCCAAACAGAAATGACTATGCTTAATTTTAATGGCAAAGTGGCAGCCCAAGGAATTTATCCAGACACTCTTGCAAAAAATAATCAAGACAGCATAAATGTAATAAATATATAATATAACAGAAGGCAAACTAATAGAAAGAGTCGAAACTATAAAAATGTAGCATAAGAAAAAGATTGATCAGAGCAAACATTTTTATGTGAACAATTACTAACCTTCTTCTGTGAGAACTAACATTTTTCAGGACATTTAAGCAACTACAAGCAGCAAAACCAGTTCTAGAGGTAACCTCCATGAAACTCAACAGAGAGTAAAACTCAGTGTCGCTTGGACTTAGAACGATTATGCAAATCGAGCAGCTGCTCCAGGGACACCAGGGTCCATCTGTCCTCAGTTTGGGCAAAGACCTTTTGATTGAGAGAATCTATGATTATGCTTATATTACCAAAGCCGTATATTTGGTGTCCATCTTGAGTTCTTCCAGGTTTAGGCTTGAAGAGCAAACCATTATGCTGAGCATGGACCTCAATAACTTCTTTCAAGCTCATCTCGTTTCCACCACTAATGCCCTCTGCTTGAATCTGAGCTTGTGCAGCTGCTTTCTTCTGATTCTCAAACTGCCTTTGTTCGCGCACTCTGAGGTAACTCATATTCTCCTTCAAACCCGGTGGGGCCACCTCCATGCCTTCAACTGCCTGGTTCATCATGTCTAGACCCAGATTGAGCCTGTACCGAATGTGCTCATTTGCCTGTAGTTCTGGAGGGAGTAGGTCTTTCCAGCCAAGGTACCACTTGGTCACTTCCTCAAAGTTGGGTTTTGAACATAACCAGTGGTACAACACTTCTTGCCACTTGTTGAAGAAAACGTCCATAAGCTGCAGCATGTGATGAGTGGGAATTGCGGCCACCCATGTTCTTACCCAATAGAATTGGTCAAGATTCTGATTGGCAGGATTAATTTGCAGCTCATGCATCACAGTCAACAGTTTCGGAATGATATATCGGACCATCAACTGCTCCCAACTCGAAGCATCAAAAACAGTTCTCCAAGGAGACAGAATGTAATAGGCTGAATTATCACTTGGGTGCCAAGCATGAAGAACACTGGCCAATCTATCACGTATTGTGTGGTAGCAATTATCTAACTTGTGCCCCAACAATGGCAACCAAGGATGGATCCAAGAATGTATTGGAATAGTCTCTCTACGTGGGTCCCAAGAGTCTACAGCAGCTGAAATTTTCGGCATAACCACGTTATCGAGTATGGTATGCAGGATGGGAGGCGGCAGAAGTTCTTCCCAAGACTCCAAAAACCTAAGCATGGGTTCTGGATCACGGGCCTCCCAAGAATTGGTGCCCGATATTCTCACAGCAGGGAATACAACTTCCATAAGCAGTTGCATGTACGGAGACCCCGCAACAGAGATGCTGAATGAATCTTTACCTTGCAATAATTTCTTCCACAAGGATACCACTCCGAGTCCATGAGTTGGATTCTGAAGTGGGTCCCACCCCTGAAATATCCTAATGAATAAAGGCAAAGCATACGAGCAAGCAATGCATGATAAATTGCATAATGTGTAATCATCGGCAAATCTTGTCTGCAAATCCACAAATGATTTGGCAAGGGACTCTAGAGATAATGCTCCTGAAGAGCTCTTCTCACCTATTTCATCCAGCACACTTATTATCTCCTCCATGTTTTTAAGCTGCTGTTTCTGGTCGCGTGCCTCCTTTTGCAACTTCTCCTTTTCCTTCTGTAATGCAACCACAGTCTCCCTCTCATTCCTCAGATCATTATCAAGCTTCTGTATGTCAAGCTCAGCTAGATCAACTATCAACCTAATATTGTGCTGAAGTTCAGGCATTGGAACATCATTTTCCCGGGCTTTCTCTTCCGCATTCAAGTTCTCCAAATTTGTCAGAACCCGAATCTGCGGCCCTCTCATGTCAACAACTTTCTGAACAACTTCAAAACCGCTCTCTTGCTTCTGGGCCAGAAGTTCTTCGGCTGTTATATAAACCTTTTTCTTTGTAACTTTCTTTGACCAAAGCTTTTCTTTTGAGCGGCCTTCTAAAGAATGGCTGGGACGTGGAACGGACTTTTCATCTGATTCCTGTAAAGTTGGACGAGCAGCCTCTTTATAGTCATTGAAACCCATTCCCATATTCTTAGGACGCAACTTTGCCTCAATAGGAGCTAAAATTCCCTGCTCATTTTTACCAAGGCCACCACCTTTGTAGCCCATCTTCTCGAGCAACTTCATTCCAATGCCCTTCGTATGTTTCTCAAATTCACCAACACCATTAGGGTCTGATTCTTTCTTGGAAGCTTGAGATGATTTCTTGGCTAGCATGGCCTTCTCCTTTGCCTTATCTTCTTTCAACTTGGCACCTTGCTTAATCATCTTTCCAAATGCAGTGGGCAGGAAACAATCATCTTCATCCTTGTCTTTGTCAGCATTCTCAGAAGCAGTAGAACCATATCCAATGCCTAAACCAGCAGAAGCAGAAGCAGAAGAACCAAACCCAATGCCAAAACCGGTAGGTTTGTTGAGGTCATCTTTATCAAAGACTTCATTGTCCTCCTTGGAACTACGATCAATCTCCTGACTAGGCATAACAGAGCCAGTCGAAACAAAGTTGACTGGCTTCGAGTAGTCAGCCTTCTTGCCTAGACCTTTCCTGCGTTTTTTTGACCCCGGCCCCTCATAATCAGAATCACTGTCACCGGAGGCAAACACGCCATAAAGAATGTCATCTTTAGTCTGTGTTTGTTTCTGCCTGCGCTTCCCATAGAATTCACCGCCAATCCATTGGGCATCTTCGTAATCGTTGTCCATACTAAACCCTTCCATCTCTTGGTACTCATCCATCTTGTTATAAATTTGGTGACACAGTAGCCTAAAAAATAAAATTATAACAACGAACGAGCAACTTCCAAATCAAGCACGCAAGAATAAAATTTCAGTAACCAGACCTATTTTAATCAAACGAGTTGCACATAAAAACGCGTTCTAATGAACAGTAAACATCAACACCTTATTAAGTAACCCAAAGCACGGAATCGAAAGTAGTATGTTTCTTTATATTAATGGGAGAAGAGAATAAGCGAAAATTGAAAGGTAAATAACACCGACAACTTCAACCAAAAAAGCAATTCAGCAAGAGGGGAAAAAAAGGAACTCACTTGAAGCCCGGAAGTTGAAGCCCGTTTCCGTTGATGACGGATGATGAGGAGGGTTTCCTCAGTCGGGAGAAGGGAGAGATGCAGAATCAAAGAAGAATTGTCGGTCTGTACTCCGATTGCATAATATAGGGCAGGGAAATGACCTTTTGTATTTCTCAAAGTATGATATAAAAAAATCT
Source organism: Caryopteris x clandonensis (assembly GCA_028749325.2). Classification (NCBI taxonomy): domain Eukaryota; kingdom Viridiplantae; phylum Streptophyta; class Magnoliopsida; order Lamiales; family Lamiaceae; genus Caryopteris; species Caryopteris x clandonensis. The sequence goes on from JAPYKT020000004.1 coordinate 8,083,511, forward strand.
ACTACCTTCAGTACTAATTGAATAATTAAATATGTGAAATGATATAAAATTGGATTATATTAATTCTATTAGTTAATTTAAAAATATATATATCTGTTATCTTTAATTTTATTGTTATTATTTAAAAAATAAATTTATATTGTATAAAAATACTAATTCATATTAATAATTATTATTTTATTTATGTTAAATAATTTTTTTTTATTTGTAAGATTACCAATTAGTAATTAATGTGTAGTACATGATAAATTGATCATGTAATTTATTAAAACTTAATTAATAAAAAATATGTAATAACTATTATATTTAAAATTACAAAAAATATGTAATTATTTAGGATAATTCATTCATATGTAAATATACATCTATTTAATTAATTGTCTTATAATTATTTGAGTTACAAATAAGTTATTACATATCTCATAATTCACACATTTGTATAATTCTTTTGTATAATTGTTGGCTGTCGAGACCAACAAATAATAAAACACTTGTTCTTAAAGATTTGTGATAGTGATGAACAAGGGTCGCATCCATAGAGATTGGTAGTTTTTTTTATTCTTTTGTTGTAAATAAAATCAGGGGGGCTTTGAGGTTTGGTGAATAACAATATTCAATTGAGCAAGAACAATAGGTATTGTGAGTGAAATTCAGTTTCAACAAATTCAACCAAGGGTTAACTTCAGAATATGTTCGTAGAATCGATCATGGATGCAAATATGGTTCTTTCATTCAATCATTAAATTGGTTACAGTTGCTGGTACGACCAAAACAGCCTATCTCTCCTTAGTTGTTCGATAATCATGGTACGACCTCTAATTATTTCCCTTATCAATAAACAATTCTAGTTACGATCATAGAATTTAATTTACCAATAACATTAGGTAGAGAGAGACCACCAATTCTAGCCAACAAACACACATGTAGGTTTATTTAAGCTAGATCATATATCTCCATAACAGATTGGTTCAAATAATCATGTTATTTTACCACTTATATTAGAATGGTTAAACAATTACGGGTTTAACAATCTAATTGGCAACATATTGTTTCAACAGTCAAACGATTGGCCACTCATTCAATCATCAAAACAATAAGATTTATCGCACACAGAAGATATATGAATAACGAAAATGAAAGAAAAATAAAAACTAATTAGATCTCACAATTCGGATGAACATAGTCTTCTGTAATTCTCTTGGATGAAAAGATGAAGCTTAGCCTTCCATGGAGAATTGCAGCAAAAATAAAAATTAAAAGAGTGTATCAAATTCTAGGTCCCCCTTCTCTCCATAACTCCCCTATATATATAACATCTCCTACCACCCACTAATTCTAACAATAATTATCCTCATAAATCAGACGTAACTGCCATCACTTAGTGGAGAATTAAGAGTGGACAGTTATGTTCATTTCCGTTAGTGGGCGTTTCGAGCTAAGGCGTGCCCACACCTTATGCAAAAACTTTGGTTGGTACCAGCACATCTTCAAATCCGACGGTAAGGCGTACCCACGCCTTACGTAAAAACTTTAGTTGGACCTTTCACATCTTCAAATCCACCATTTTATATCCAAAATGCATCAATCCATCCAATTGCCCTACAAAACTCAAGAACTAAGCATGATTATAAACCAAAACCAAGGGAAATAAGATAAAAAAATATAGATAAAATATATCCTATCACTCCACATCTAAACAATGCTTGTCCTCAAGCATATATCCAAGCTCATATTCATGATCCTATGTAATCAAACATCCACTTCCTCATTTGCTCATCCACATTAAGAGTGTCTTTTTTTTTTTTTTTCCAGTAAAATCACTTTTAGCAACACTTAGTTAATCATACCAACAATTGAATTGAATCCAAAATGCGTAAGATCATACACCCTCACAAATGGTTCACTCATGTCACTCAAAAGTGTATAAGATATAAACATATATAAGTGAACTCTCGTGTCAATGCAAAGAAGACTTTTACCATAGGCTTGCAAATATATCATATCTATATTACCAATGAATGAAATTGAATGTAAGGATCATGGGAGGGTGTGTAACTGAGAATATATAGCCGACTGAGGTAAGGTATGACAAAAGAGATATATTGGTTAATAGAGTCAAATCTTCACACTTAGCTCAATCAACTAATAACTCAAGATTGACTCGAATACTTATTTCACGAATATATACAAAAGCTTGTATTCCTCACCCTTTTTATTTTTATTTTTATTTTGATTGAATTTATTTTTCCTCTTTTTTTTTGTTTATTTTTTGTTTGTTTTTTTTTTTTTTTTTTTTTTGGAAGAAGAGGAATAAAACACACAAGGTTTACAAAAGTTCAAATTTAGGCAATCTATTCCAATGACATGAATAAGAGCTAAGTGGGACAAGTTTATATGATCTTCGACTCAAAATTCAATGGAGTATATCAACGAGCATGGCTTGTAGTGTGGCAAAATTTTTCAATGAAAAGGCCAAGGCACAAAGATGGCTCACTAGGGGTAAAAGATGTAGGGTAGGCTTGAAGCAAAAGATTAATCATGACAAAGAAAGTGGCTTAAACCTAAATACTCATATTTCGATTCAGAACATCCAATTCATCAATGGTTTAACAGAGATACGAATAACAATGCAAGTTCTAGAAAAATCAACTATACATGACAATCACACCAAGAAAGAAATGGAGCATACTATAGGAATGTTCATCAGCCCAAAAGCTCACAACATAAGGTTGTATGTGTGTAAAATCCATGCATTTTTGTTTCCAATCAATCACCAATAATGATTAAACAAAGTGTAACAAAAGTGATTTTTTTAGAACACATCAGAACATAGATAGCAATAGAAGAATCAGAATTCAGATAACAAGAATCACAAAAATGAACTAGATATCAGAATAGGCCAGAACCAAAATAGCAAATCAATAAACATAACAATCAATTCCCCTCCCTCACACCTAGACTCACATTGTCCTCAATGTAAAGTAAGTATAAAGGCAAAGTGAAGGACTTCCCTGGATAGTCTAGGTCGTGCAAACGTCATGTCCTCTATTGTGGAGGGGGAAATGACGGATCAAAGCCATGATGCTTGAAGTAAGCCATTTGATTCAACTCCATTATAGTCAATTGTGCCTGCAGAAGCTCAAACTATGAAAATGAAAATGGGAATCAAGATGTCTCCAGCGGCCGATTGCAAATAAGGCGTGCCCACGCCTTACCCAAAATTGTCAACTAAGGAAGAATCCAAGGTTTGTGGATCAGCAGAACAATTTTAATAAGGTGTGGGCACACCTTATGTAATTTCTGGTATGCTCGAAAATTGAGTATCTCAGTTTAGAGCGTGCCCACGCTTTACATAAAAATTTTCGCTGCATCAATGAACGAACTAAAACTCCGTTTTTTTTTAACTACACTAGAAAACATAAAATATGGGCTGCCTCCCAAGAGCGTCTTTCTTTACAGTCTTTGGCTAGACATCACTAATCATCAACCGTTATAAACCGAAATTTCCAAGTCAATATCGTCAACGTTTTGAACTAAATAATTTTCATGAAAGATCTTTAAACGATGACCATTGACCTTGAAAATTCGGTTAGTATCTGGATTCTGTATCTCAACTGCGCCATAAGAAAATATGTTAGTTACAATAAAAGGCCCAATCCATTTGGAACGCATTTTACCAGGAAACAATTTCAATTTAGAATGAAAAAGTAAGACTTTTTGAGCAACAGAAAATTCTTTCCTGGAAATCATACGATCATGGAATGCTTTCATTTTTTCTTTGTAAATCCTTGAGCTATCGTAAGCTTCATGACAAATTTCCTCTAGCTCTTGCAACTGTAATTTTCTCTCTTTACCCGCTTCATCCATTTTCATATTGCATTGTTTGATAGCCCAATATGCTCGATGTTCCAACTCTACCGGCAAGTGACAGGGTTTACCATATACCAAACGGTAAGGGGACATACCAATAGGAGTCTTATACGCCGTTTGGTTGGCCCAAAGTGCATCATCAAGTCGTATACTCCAATCTTTTCGGCTTGGATTAACAGTCTTCTCAAGTATAGACTTGACTTCTCTATTGGATATTTCAGCCTGCCCACTCGTTTGAGGATGATATGCAGTTGAAACTCGATGGGTAACATTATACTTTTTCAATAAGGCTTCAAACACTTTGTTGCAGAAATGAGTGCCACGATCACTCACTATTACCTTGGGAGTCCCGTACCTAGCAAAAATATGAGATTTGACAAAATCTACAACAACCTTAGCATCATTAGTACGAGTAGCCTTAGCTTCCACCCATTTCGACACATAATCCACAATAAGAAGAATGTAAACGTTACCGAAAGAAGAAGGAAAAGGACCCATAAAGTCAATCCCCCAGACATCAAATATTTCACAAATAATAATGGGGTTAAGTGGCATTTGATCTCTATGTCCTAAGCTTCCAGTTTTTTGGCATTGCTCACAAGTCTTACAAAACAAATATGAATCACGAAACAAAGTAGGCCAAAACAATCTACTTTCTAACACCTTACGAGCTATTCTTTTTGGACCAAAATGTCCTCCACATGCATAAGAATGACAAAATTGTAAGATGGAATGAGTTTCATGTTCGGGCACACATCTTCGAATAATTTGATCCGAGCAATATTTCCACAGATAAGGATCATCCCAAGCATAATATTTGGCATCACTTTTGATTTTATTTCTTTGGGTAGACAAATTACTTGGTAAAGTTCTAGTTACTAAATAATTAGCAATGTCAGCATACCAAGGATTACTATTTTGAATAGAAAAGAGATACTCATCTGGAAATTCATCTTTCAGTGGCGATGTACTTTCACTCATGATCAATCTGCTGAGATGATCTGCAACCAAATTTTCTGTGTTCTTCTTATCACGTATCTCCAAATCAAACTCTTACAACAAAAGTATCCAACGAATAAGTCTCGGCTTGGATTTCTTTTTCTTGAGCAAGTACTTCAAAGCTGCATGATAAGAAAAAATAATTACTTTAGCTCCAAGTAAATACGAACGGAATTTCTCTAAAGCAAATACAATGGCTAGAAGTTCTTTTTCCGTTGTAGAGTAATTGCTCTGTGCACTATCAAGTGTTCTTGATGCGTAATAAATGACATGTGGGATCGATCAATTCTTTGTCCCAGGACAGCTCCAACCGCATAATTACTCGCATCACACATGATTTCAAAAGGGAATTTCCAATTTGGTGGTTGGATAATTGGTGTTGATGTTAACTTTTCCTTCAAACAATCAAATGCATCCTTGCATGCATCATTGAATTCAAAATTCACATCCTTCTGTAACAGCGTAGTTAGGGGATGGGTAATCTTGGAAAAATCCTTGATAAAGCGACGATAAAAACCTGCGTGACCAAAAAAGGGACGAACATCCCGCACACTTGCGGGGTAAGGCAAAGATTTTATAACATCTATCTTAGCTTTATCAACTTCAATTCCCCTTGCTGAAGCAACATGTCCTACAATAATACCTTGATCGACCATGAAATGACATTTTTCATAGTTCAAAATAAGGTTTTTTTTCTATGCATCGTTGAAGGACTTTTGAAAGGTTAGCAAGATATGAGTCAAAAGAATCACCATAGACTGTAAAGTCATCCATAAATACCTCTATGATGTTCTCTACATAATCCAAGAAAATACTAACCATACATCTCTGAAAAGTGGCCGGAGCATTACAAAGTCCGAAAGGCATACGTCGGTATGCAAATGTGCCAAAAGGACATGTGAATGTCGTTTTCTCCTGATCTTCCAATGCAATTGGAATTTGGTGGAAACCTGAGTAACCATCAAGACAACAATAATGAGTTCAACCGGCTAAACGTTCAAGCATTTGATCAATAAAAGGAAGAGGAAAATGATCTTTTCTAGTTAAAGCATTCCACCTCCTATAATCGATACATACTCTCCATCCATTTTGAACTCTAGTAGCCAACAACTCACCTTCAAAATTTTCTACTACAGTAATACCTATTTTATTCGGAACGACTTGGACCGGACTTACCCATTTGCTATCAGAAATCTGATAGATCATACCTGCATCAAGGAGTTTCAAGATTTCTTTCTTCACTACTTCCATCATAGGTGGATTCAATCTACGTTGAGCTTCTCTAGAAGGCTTGTATCCTTCTTCCAGCAATATGCGGTGCATGTATAAATGAGGACTCAATCCCTTTATGTCCGCAATCGTCCACCCAATGGCTTCTTTGAACTCTTTGAGCACTCGAATTAACTTCTCCTCTTCCAAGGTGGAGAGCTTGCTAGAAATGATCGCCGGTAGAGTTTATCCTTCTCCCAAGAAAATATACTTTAAATGTTCAGGAAGAAGTTTTAACTCCAACTTAGGTGCCTGAACAAGAGAATGAAGAAGTTTAGTATGAGAAACAGGTAATTCAACATAAGAAACATTAAACCTCCGCGGTGTTAATGATTCTAGCTCACAAACTGCATCATACAATTTAGAGTCAACATCAAACTTCCTCATGTACTCGTGTGAACTTTCAAGAGTTAAGTTCCTACTAAGTACAACTTTCAACTTATCATCATCACTCATATCAAAGATATTCTGTGCTAGAGAATCAATGATATCCACAACAAAAACAGAAGACACATCACTTGGATATCTCATGGCCTTATAGATATTAAACTTAATAATCTCACCATCAAATTCCATAGTAAGTGAACCATTAAACACATCAATTTTTGTTCCAGATGTTTTCAAAAAAAGTCTCCCTAACAAAATCAAAGAACGAGATGATTCATCCTCTTCCATATTTAGCACATAAAAATCAGCAGGAAATATTAATTTATTCACTTGAACTAACACATCCTCCAATACGCCTTCAGGATAAACATTAGACCTATCAGCCAATTGAATAATCACACTAGTTTCTTTTAAAAGACCAATATTCAAAGATGAATAAATAGATAAAGGCATGACATTAGTTGAAGCTCCAAGATATAACATTACTCTTTCAACTCTCACATTACCAACTTTACAAGGAATGGAAAACATACCCGGATCCTTGCATTTAGGAGGTAACTTTTTCTGGAGAACAGCTGAAACATTTTCACCCTTACTTACAAATTCATTACCTTTCAGCTTTCTCTTGTTTGTGCATAATTCCTTCAGAAATTTGGCATACCGTGGTACCTGTTTTATTGCATCGAGTAAAGGGATGTTTACCTCGACCTTACAAAAGGTATCCAAGATTTCTTTTTCCTCTTCCTCCTTCTTAGATTTAGAGACTCTAGTAGGGAAAAGAGGTCTCGGTGTGACAACCTTTGGTAGTGGCTCGAAATGAAGTTCTTTGGGTAGATCGCTTTGAGTTCGAGGGACTTCAACTTCCTTTTCCACTTCTTCCACCAAGTTCCTTCCACGAGATGACTCGGGAACATCCTCTAGTCTTTTTCCACTCTCAAAGTGATTGCGTTTGTATTTTGCTTTGGATTCACAATCGTTTGAGATGGTAATTTACCTTGAGACTCCATTTGGCTCACAGATGAAACCAGTTGGCCCATTTGGTCTTCTAACTTCTTCATACTTGTCCTTGTTTCCTGTTGAAATTGTTGTGTGTTAAGAGCAAGATTTTTAACAGTTTCTTCAACAGACATACCTGAATTCGAGGAAGACTTTTGTTGATGATAAAGAAGTTGCTTACGCTGAAAGTTTTGGAATTGGGGCCTTGAACCATAATTGAAGTTCGGATGATCTCTCCAACCGGGATTGTATGTGTTGGAGTATGGATCATACTTCCTTTGTGTCGGTCCTGAAAATCCCCCAACTATATTAGCTTGCTCATGGGGCTCATCTTGAAGCGTCGGGCACATGTCAGTTGGATGTTCTATGGAAGTACAAATCCCACATGCCTTAACTTGTTGAACATTTCCTGCAACCATTTTCTTAACAAGTGTAGTTAGATTAGCAATTTGACTTTCAATGGAAGAAGAACTTACTTCATTCACTTTTCTGTAAGACATATCATGCCTAACTCCAAACTGCCGAGAATTAGCAGCCATGGTGGTAATTAAGTCTCTAGCCTCGGTAGGCGTTTTGTTCACTATAACACCTCCACTGGCGGCATCCATCATCCTTCTCTCTATGGGAAGCAATCCTTCATAAAAATATTGTATGAGAAGCTGCTCTAATATTCCATGTTGAGGGCAACTTGCACTAAGTTGTTTAAATCTTTCCCAATACTCGTGAAGCCCTTCTGAATCTTTTTGCTTAATTCCACAAATTTCCCTTCTAATACTTGCAGCTTTCGAAGCGGGGAAAAATTTGTCAAGGAATAACAAAACCATTTCCGTCCATGTAGTCACAGAACCAGATGGCAAATAAAATAGTCAATCCTTTGCTTTATCGGCTAGGGAAAATGGGAAAGCACATAGTTTGATTTGTTCCTCCGTGACGCCCTATGGTTTCATGCTAGAGCAAACGACATGGAACTCATTTAAATGTTTGTGGGGGTCTTCATTTTCTAATCCATGGAATCTTGGAAGAAGATGGATTAATCCGGACTTCAACTAAAAATCACCCTCCACAGCTGGGAATTGAATGCAAAGTGGTTGTTGATTTACATTTGGTGTTGCAACCAATTCCCTCAACATTCTTTCTGCATTAGCCATGGTTGGCTCTATTTTTGTTTCAGAATCACTTGAAGAGTCAACCAACGATACTGCCAAATTCAGTTCGGGAGAAGATGATGATAATGCTTGCTTTCTCAATTTCGTTTCTCTCCTCAATCTTCTAGCAGTCTTTTCAATTTCAGGATCAAATTGGAGTTCACCTGCACGAGAAGAACGGGGCATAAAAACGAACAAATAACAAAATAAAAATAAACAAAAGAATACATCAACTTGACAACAATCCCCGGCAACGGCACCAAAAATTTGTTGGCTGTCGAGACCAACAAATAATAAATCACTTGTTCTTAAAGATTTGTGATAGTGATGAACAAGGATCGTATCCACAGAGATTGGTAGTTTTTTTTATTCTTTTGTTGTAAATAAAATCAGGGGGTTTGAGGTTTGGTGAATAGCAATATTCAATTGAGCAAGAACAATAGGTATTGTGAGTGAAATTCAGTTTCAACAAATTCAACCAAGTGTTAACTTCAGAATATGTTCGTAGAATCGATCATGGATGCAAATATGGTTCTTTCATTCAATCATTAAATTGGTTATAGTTGCTGGTACGACCAAAACACCCTATCTCTCCTTAGTTGTTCGATAATCAGGGTACGACCTCTAATTATTTCCCTTATCAATAAACAATTCTAGATACGATCATAGAATTTAATTTACCAATAACATTAGGTAGAGAGAGACCACCAATTCTAGCCAACAAACACACATGTAGGTTTATTTAAGCTAGATCATATATCTCCATAACAGATTGGTTCAAATAATCATGTTATTGTACCACTTATATTAGAATGGTTAAACAATTACGGGTTTAACAATCTAATTGGCAACATATTGTTTCAACAGTCAAAAGATTGGCCACTCATTCAATCATCAAAACAATAAGATTTATCGCACACAGAAGATATATGAATAACGAAAATGAAAGAACAAATAAAAACTAATTAGATCTCACAATTCGGATGAACATAGTCTTCTGTAATTTTCTTGGATGAAAAGATGAAGCTTAGCCTTCCATGGAGAATTGCAGCAAAAATAAAAATTAAATGAGTGTATCAAATTCTAGGTCCCCCTTCTCTCCATAACTCCCCTATATATATAACCTCTCCTACCACCCACTAATTCTAACAATAATTATCCTCATAAATCAGACGTAACTGCCATCACTTAGTGGAGAATTAAGAGTGGGCAGTTATGTTCATTTCCGTTAGTGGGCGTTTCGAGCTAAGGCGTGCCCACACCTTATGCAAAAACTTTGGCTGGTACCAACATATCTTCAAATCCGACGGTAAGGCGTGCCCACACCTTACGTAAAAACTTTGGCTGGACCTTTCACATCTTCAAATCCGCCATTTTATATCCAAAATGCATCAATCCATCCAATTGCCCTACAAAACACAATCTTCAATCAAAACTCAAGAACTAAGCATGATTATAAACCAAAACCAAGGGAAATAAGATAAAGAAATATAGATAAAATATATCCTATCAATAATAATAATTACTATTAAAAAATATAGGCTGATAAATTCAAAAAAAATATTACTAATAAGTTAATATTTTTATTAATTTAATTATTATAGTATTTAAAAAATACTTTGTTATATTTCTTTTAACATTTCTAAAATTTATCAAGTTCTAAACTAGTTATCATATATATATATATATATATATATATATATATATTTGGGGTTTTTTTTCAAAATAATGCAAAAAAAAAAAATTTACGAAATAGGCAAGTTTTGGAACAGTTTTTAAAAATAGGTAAAACGTCACCGCCGGTGACGTTATTTCAAAAAAAGGTCACCGGAGGTGACGATATTAAATTAAAATGAAAGAACGTCACCTTAGGTGACGTTCTTTCTTTTATCATATATATACATATACACATACATCATATACATGCATATATATATATGTATATATAACCTGTATTATATATATATATATATATATTTGAAATATGTATTTATATATATATTTTTTTATTAAGTGAATATATAAATATATATATATATGTATATATATAATGTATATAATAATAATAATAATATATAAAAATATTTATTAAATTAAATAATAATTTTTTATTATTAATTCATATCTTTTAAATTAATAATATATATATATATATTTATATATAATAATATATAAATTTATATATATATTCGGATATTATATATATTATTATTTATAAATATATATTTTATAAATAAATATATATATATATGTGTGTATATACAATATATAATATATATATATAACTTTTTTAAAAATGTCACCTTAGGTGACGTTTATTTTTTTTTCAATTTCGTATATATATTTATTTATGTATTATTATATATATATATAATTTATTTTGAATATGTATATATATTTTTATTTATTAAGTAAAAATATATATTAAATTATAAATTTTAAAAGTAAACTATTTATTAAGTAAAAATATATATTAAATCATAATTTCAATTAAGTTAACGTTTTTTTAATTTTTTTATTTTATTATATATAGATATATATTTATAAAATATATATATTCTAAATATATTAATTGAATATTTATATATATATTTTTTTTATTAAGTAAATAAAAATAATTGAATAAACGTGACATTTTAAAAAAAGGCAAGATGACGTTTTTTTATTTGTTTTATATATTATATATAGATATATATAATTTTATTTATTAACTAAATATATAAAATATATATTAAGTAACATCATAATAATTTACTTTTGAAATTTATGATTTAAGATGAAGAAATTATTATTTCAAATAAAATATAATTGAATTGTCGTTATTTTTTTATGTCAATCAATCACTTTTTTTTTTTCAGATAAGTAAATAAAAATAATTGTTTGGATCAAAATAATCTATATTCACGCCTATTACAAATGACCTCCTGTACCACAACCTCGATTTCTTCTAGTTCGGTGACCTCTTCCTTCACCTTGCCCGACATTTCCTGATGTTTCTTGTTGTCTCCTTCGAGTTCCACCTCGTCTACCTCTTGTGTGAACAATGGGTGGTTGTGGCTGTATGTCTTCTTCGACCTCATCTTCCTCCGAGGTTGGTGTCAAATGAATTGTCATTCGGCTGGAGGATGACGTAGAGTGGTCTTCTACATCCCTGAAAGTAGCCACATCTGAATACTGGAATTGAATCGGAGTAGGACGGACATAGTCGTAGTTTGGCATATTGCTCGTGTCTCCTGCTCCGAGGTCAACGTTCATATAAGGAAATGGCGAGTGAGTCGACATAGATGGATGGTAGGGTGTCAGAGTATACGTTGGTGTACTCATTGAAGGCCTATATACATCCAACATATATCCTTCATTTTGGTATTCGGGTCGCGAAGATGTTGATGCAAAGTTCTCAGGTGGTGGCATCCGATCTTCAAGGGTAGGACGCCTTCTAATTCTCATCTGATTTCCTGATTGACTTTGCGTCTGTTGTTCATGTATAGGCTGGGTATACGTCATTTGCGGAGGCTCGGGGGACAGTCTCTCAATTGTTCGCCCTATATTTTCATACAATGAGAGCTGTTCATCTAACAAAGTATTAAGTTGATCAATGTCGTATCTATTTCTATTCTGTATATTTCTCTTCATGGGTTCCAACTATTCAATCTACAAATAAGATAACAGATGCACATTAAAACACCAATCATGTTGAATAGATATAAAATTAATTGTAGAATTACATATATGTTGCGTACCATGTAGTGCATCAGTGAAGCATCTCCAGTTTTTATTCCCATTATTTCATGCGTATCTACAGGGGATATAAAACGACGTGTAATCGAGTTATACCAATCATAGTAATCGGGTGTCGTCGTTGGGTTCATTGTAAATTGGGTTCCCGTGAGATACTCATGTCTTTGATTCCACTGATGAACATACTTTGCGTGTATGTCCATCCAGTTGGCATTTTTTTGCCTTTTACGATCAATCTGATGCACGTTCGTCTTTCAGTCATCAAGAGGGTCGATTCCATTAGGTATGTCTTGCAACATTCAGAACTGACGTAAGACTCTTTCTGGATGATGGAACTCCACAAATGAGAAGAAAATCAGTGGACATATAGCTCGTACATTCTCCGAGAAGCACCGCAAAGGTAAATGGAGTACTTCCGGTTGCGACCAATCATATGGATCCCATGTAAACTGATGACACACAACAACCAAAAACCAAAAAACATACATGTGTTTTTAATTAATACATATAAGAATTATTAAAATGAAGTAATAAATCGAACCTGGTCATGTGTCAATTTATCTAATATTTCTCAGAAAACCTTGACCTGGCGCCTACCAGTGTTCACAAAACTGCTATCAATATTCCACCTGTTACATATATTTTACTAGTTAATCAGTAGATGCATTACATTTGGGTGTGCATTGTAAATATTATCAATAACGATAAAATAACCAAAATAACATGGCTTGCATTGTAAATATTACCGGGCACCGAAAGGGGGGACATGGAGTGTACCACCACCCAAATGATCAGGCATTTCAATTTCTTGCATATTTAATCTACTCGCCTTATATACATGCACAATGGACGATATGCGCGACCATGCCCAAATCTATCAAATATTATGAAAACATAAAAAAAGAGTAATTACCCAGGTTACGTATGGTAGATTCATTAATATATCATAAAAATTTAATTGTACATGTAACAGTTGAACTGGGCTACCGAGGTTTTCTTTATACTCCAAGGCGCCATCGCACAAGTGATGGTATAGAGAAGATAGTACGGCACTGCCCCAGCTGAATTCAATAACCTTCTTTATATCTTGCAGACATTGTACATATACTAGTGGTAACAAATTCCCACTAGCATCAGGGCACATCACATCGCATATCAAGAATAAAGCACATGTCCGTGTATATTGCTCAACATGTTCAATTGTGCTATCATCCGTCACTGGATGCGATCGCATATGAGCTGCTAAAGAGCTGGCTCTAATCTTTCCACTTTTTATGTGGGATAGGTCTGGCGTGTAACCTAACATCGCCTGACAGTAATTAACCCACTCATTGGGAGACATTGTAGGATCAAGTCCACACACCGGATCCCCTTCAACCGGCAAACCCCATATTAAGGCGACATCCATTAAAGTCATCGTTGCTTCACCCACAGGCAGGTGAAATGTATGGGTTTCTGGCCGCCACCACTCCACCAAAGCGGTTATAAAGTGGTTGTCCGGGTAAAACCTCCCGCACCTATACACACCGTAGAGACCCATTTGAAATAACAAATTCAGTACGCGTGTGTGGATCTCAAACCCTTCATGTTCAAATAATTCCCAAAAATCATTGTCGCACCGCCTAAAGCGAAAGAAAAAGTTCAAATCAGCGTCGGGCTTCAGTAGGCCCTCGGAAATATGCTGAGACTGAAGGGTGAGAACTGTCGGTTTCTTCGGGCCATAGTGGTTGTGTGAATTGATATCCATTATCACTGCAAATGAAAAAACAACATTAATGAATATAGGATAATTAAATCGTAAGAGACATATAACATATATCAATACATGAAACTCGACATATAACATGTTCTTTTTCCCTTTTATATAATCACTTACATTACAAAAATTAAGAACATATATCTATTGGTAATAAATAAAAAAAGATTAAGTTACAAGTAGAACAAAAATATATTAAAGTATGTGATACTTGGCTCCATAAAACATACCTTTTTATACAAAGAAAATCAAGACGGGATTGTAGCAGTAATAAATTCTCCAAAAATATAAAAACAGCAAAAACAATGTTGAACGAGAAAGTTGAAAGAGAAAAATGCAAAGAGAAAGTTGAAGAAGGAAAATGCAAGGAAACGTGAAGAGAATGGAGAGAAAGTTGTCATTATATAAGTGTAAAATGTTACAGTTGATTTGATATATGCATGCTTCATTTATTACTTCACGCCAAATCTCTGCAAACTTTTTATAAATGTTTTATTGACTTTGCAAACTTTTTATAAATGCTTTAATGACTTGAGTTGATGTATCTCGGTAAATGCATGTGATGTATCCGTAGATATTTATTTAATTTTTTTAGTGTATATATATTTTTATATATATTTTTATATTATATATATATTATTTATTTTAAAAATATGAATTAATAATTAAAAATTATTATTTAATTTAATAATTTTTTTATTATCTTAAATAAAATTATAAAATTTTACTTTTTAAATTATAATTTAATTTATATTTTTATATATTTACTTAATAAAAATATATATATATATATACATATTCAAAATAAATAATATATATATAATAATAATAATATATACATTTATTTATATATATATATATATATATATATATATTTTGGATATTATATATATTATTATTTATAAATATATATATATATAATACATATAATATACATATAAGTAAAAACGTCACCTTAGGTGACGTTAATTCATAAAATTTTTTTTATATATATTTATGTATTATTATTATATATATATTATTTATTTAGAATATGTATATATATTTTTATTTATTAAGTAAATATATAAAAATATTTATTAAATTATAATTTTTAAAAGTAAAATGTTATAATTTTATTTAAGATAATAAAAAAATTTGTTAAATTAAATAATATTTTTTTATTATTAATTCATATTTTTTAAATTAATAATATATATATAATAATAATAATATATAAATTTATATATATATTCAGATATTATATATATTATTATTTATAAATGTATATTTTATAAATAAATATATATATATAATACATATAATATACATATAACTAAAAACGTCACCTTAGGTGATGTTAATTCATATTTTTTTTCATATATATATATATATATATATATATATATATATATATATATATATATATATTTATGTATTATTATTATATATATATATTATTTATTTCGTATATGTATATATATTTTTATTTATTAAGTAAATATATAAAAATATATATTAAATTATAATTTGTAAAAGTAAAATGTTATAATTTTATTTAAAATAATAAAAAAATTTGTTAAATTAAATAATAATTTTTTATTATTAATTCATATTTTTTAAATTAATAAAATATATATATAATAATAATATATAAATTTATATATATATTCGGATATTATATATATTATTATTTATTAATATATATTTTATAAATAAATATATATATATATAATACATATAACTAAAAACGTCACCTTAGGTGACGTTAATTCATATATATATATTTTTCATATATATATATATATTTATGTATTATTATTATATATATATATAATTTATTTAGAATATGTATATATATTTTTATTTATTAAGTAAATATAAAAAAATATATATTAAATTATAATTTTTAAAAGTAAAATGTTATAATTTTATTTAAGATAATTAAAAAATTTGTTAAATTAAATAATAATTTTTGATTATTAATTCATATGTTTTAAATTAATAATATATATATATAATAATATATAAATTTATATATATTCGGATATTATATATATTATTATTTATAATTATATATTTTATAAATAAATATATATATAATGCATATAATATACATATAACTAAAAACGTCACCTTAGGTGACGTTAATTCATATATTTTTTTTCATATATATATATATATATATATATGTATTATTATTATTATTATATATATATATATATATTATTTATTTAGAATATGTATATATGTTTTTATTTATTAAGTAAATTTATAAAAATATATATTAAATAATAATTTTAAATAAAATAATGTTATAATTTTATTTAAGATAATAAAAATATATATTAAATTATAATGTTATTTTAGATAAAAAAAATGATTACATTAAATAATAATTTTTATTATTATTTCATATTTTGAAAATAAATTATAAATATATATATATTTATATAATAATAATAATAATATATAAATATATATATGTGTGAAAATAAAAAAATTAAGAAATGAATCAACGTCGAAATAGTAAGTGTGGTCATGAAAAAAAAATAAGGGTAAGCGTGGTCATCTCCTGTCATTCAATTCTTCACGCCATCTCCTGCAACCACATGTTAAAATGGAGTCAAAAAGTCTCCTCTGCAAAGGCTACAAAATTAATCAAGTCACGCCAAATTTCTGCAAAGCAAAAAGTTGATGTAACAATGTATAAGTCACGCCAAATTTCTGCAAAGCAAAAAGTTGATGTAACAATGTATTGTCACAATAATGCATGCAATAATGATGTCAAAAATTTAATGCATGTATGAAAAAATGCAGAAAAAAGTTGATGTAACATTGTCTTGTTAAAATAATGCATGTAATAATGATCTAAAAAATTTAATGCATGTATGACAAAAATTATAAATATATATATATATAATAATAATAATTTATAAAAATTATATATTAAATTATAATTGTAAAAAGTAAAATTTTATCGACTGTATTTAAGATAATAAATTTTTTTATTAAATTAAATATTAATTTCTAATTATTAATTCATATTTTGAAAATAAATAATATATATAATAATAATATATAAATATATATATATATCCGAAATAAAAAAATTAGAAATAAATATACGTCACCTAAGGTGACGTTTTAAGATTTTTTTAATATATATTTTATATATATATATATTTAAAATATATATTTATAAATAATAATATATATTTTGAATAAGTATATATATACTTTAAGACTCTCTCTTTTCTTTCACTCTCAATTTCCTCTCTTTACTCTCGTGCATATTTGAAGACTCTCTGTTTTCTTTCACTCTCAACTTTCTCTCCCTTCTCTTCACGTCTCCTTCCATTTTCCTCCTTCAACTTTCTCGTTCAACTAAGGTTAGTATACATATACATCATATTTTTTACAGAATATAGTAATATAAGTGAATGTTTATTTGTTTTCGTACATACATTCGTATGTGCATAATTTTCAATAATATTTGTGTATTGATTTATGTGTCATTTAATTATTTTGTTGTATTTATGAAGTTTGTTTTATTATGATGAATATATTTTTATTGTTGCATGTACTGTATGTTTAACTTGTTATGATTTACGGATGGTTATGTTGACTAAATACACGTTATTAAAATATTTAATATATTATTAAGATATTAACAAAAAATTAAATTTAATAACTATAATAACCCTTACAAATTATGTTTGATAGGTATGGCTTCAACATCAAGGTCATCAGCATCAACTTCCACACGAGCCAATAGGAAAATCACATACAAAGTTTATAGGTCTATCGTTAAAAAATCAACAAGTTTGGTGCAATTAAGAATATGTAATCAACAAGTAAATGAAGACATAAAGGAATTGAGGATAAAAGATGTTGCTGCAAAAGTGATTTCCAACATGCAAGACCAAGAAATACAGAAATTACGGCAACGTGTAAAGATGTGCCGAGTTGAATTGGAGTGGTCATCTAACCGTATTTCTGTTTTAGAAGGTCGTGCTCGGCAACAAGAAGAAGTCTTAGGGAATGAAATAAACTTACTACGTGGTACTATAAGTAGCATGACAACGAAAAAAATAATATAATAGAGCAGTTTGGGGCTAGAGATGGGCATATAAACGCCCTACAAAACGAGGTGAATGAGTTACGTGCTCAATTGGATAACGAGAGACACCAAAATGATATTATCCAACAAGAGAGTACGACTAACTTTAATCACGTAAATATGATGCGATCACGCATATTAGATCTTATAGATGTCACCCCTGGCTTGAATATGTGGCAGGATCCAGTAGATGAAAATGTTGATATAGAATTCGTGGATGATAATAATGTTGTAGAAAATGTACCCGAAAATGATCATTCACAGAGTGATGTATATTCCTTGTAAATGTATATTGGTCGTGAAATTTAATGCATTATTTAACATGCTTTTCATACGTATGTTGTTTGTTTGTTTAAATAATGTAATACATAATTTTATTTGTTCTTCATTTTTGTTTTGAATTTATATATTTCACAGTGAAAAATTACATATATATATATCAGTTTCGATCAATGGCGAGTTAACGAAGAGTTGCAATTAGAGTTTATTGCGGAGGCAAAATTATACAAGAAGGCGGAAAAGTATTGTATAGTTCTGCGCCCATTGGTTACACACGAATTGATCGAAATACAGACTTATCTGCATTGAAAGATCTAATTTATCAATATGTTGGTGTGGCTAAAGACCAGTTTCATCTGAAACTTTTCACTAAATGGGGGGAAATATACGGTCACAATAATATTATAGAGTATGTAGTTCAGATTGAGACTGACGATAATCTTAGGTTCTTCCTAGATCCTAATGATGGAATAAACACTATGGACATTTTCGTTGAGAAAGAACCATGTCAAAATCTTAGCGAACATAAAGGTATGCTTATGAGCCAAGAGTGGGGATATTATATGTCGTTGCTGTCCGAACAAGATGTGGCCACGACATCATTCCAAGATTTAACTAACCCTTGTGATTATGTGCCCGAAATCACACAGGGATTGGAGAACCTTACTTTCACAAACACTTTATTAAGGGAAGAATATAGTGTCAAAAATATCAGTATTGATCCTAGTAATACTAGGAATGAACCTGAAGATATAATTGGTCCTAGTAATACGGCCAATACAGAAGACACGGACCCTTGTGCGGACTCCTTAGGTCCAATTTCCTCATCTGAAATGGAAGTTGAAAATTCAGATGAAAATTTGGATGATAATGAAGCAGTAGTAGACGAAGAAGATGTTACTGTAGCTAATGTAAATTCCGACGGTGTCGAAGCAACAATCAATATCGACTGGGACTCCAACATTCCATTTTACACAATGAGTGGCCCCGAAGTTGCAGCTGACTCCATGCATAATCCTTCGTCTTCGTGGGGAAAGCTTTACGATCCTAGTCGGGGGATAATTGAGAAGGACATGTTATTCAGTGATAAGAATGCTTTCGTTGCAGCGATTAAGGATTTCTTGATACGACATTCCAGACGTCAGTTTCGAGTTGTCGAAAGTAAACCCCTCCTTTTAGTTCTCAAATGTCAACACAGTACTCCTTCTCAAGAGTGCCCTTGGTATGTTAGGGCATCATTTAAGCAAAAACTGGGGATGTTCAAAATAACCAAATATGGTGGAGATCATAGATGTTATATGAATGATATATCTTCTGATCATCGAAACCTGGACAAAAATTTCGTAGCTTTCTTGATTAAGGAAAATGTTCGGGTCAATCCTGCAATCAGCATGTCTGAGGCACAAGCAGACGTTAAAAACACAATCGGATACTCAATTTCATATCAGAAGGCATGACATGGCATTAGACGGGCGATTGAGAACACTTACGGGACATGGGAGAGCTCCGTAAGAAAGCTGCCTAAGTTTTTGGGTGCATTGCAAAAGTGGAACTCGGGCACCATTGTAGAGTGGAAACTCCATGACACCAACGTCCCACATAAAAAGATTATCAAATATGTTTTTTGGGCGTTCGAGCCTTGTTACACTGGGTTCAAGTACTGTCCACCTATTATCAGTGTTGATGGGACACATCTATACACAAAACACAAACATAAAATGCTGATAGCCGTCGCGGTGGATGGAAACAAATAGATATTTCCCCTAGCATTTGCTATTGTAGACGAGGAGAATTTTGAATCTTGGAAGTGGTTTTTGGATTTGATTTGCAAGTACGTCATACATGGGAGGGCTCAGATGTGCATTATTTCAGATAGAAATGCAGGTCTTTTAAGTGCAATCGAGTCAATACCAACATTTAATGCCCCACATGGAGTGAGTCGTTTTTGTTTGAGACATGTTTGTTCAAATTTCAATTCGCATTTTAAAGATGTGCAATTGAAAGATCTGTGTTGGCGGGCTGGATCTGAACACCAAATCATTAAGCATAACAGTGTTATGAATGAAATCAGAAATCTGAATCCGGCTGCGTACTTGTATCTCAATGAAATCAATAAGGAACAATGGGCTTTCGCGCATGATGGTGGCTGGCGACATGGTATTTTGACCACTAATGTGTCTGAATCGTTTAACAGTGTCTTAAAGGGTGCTCGACGTCTTCCTCTAATAGCTATAGTGGAGATCACGTTCAACCAATGCGTTGCATATTTTAGAGAACGGAAAAAAACTGTGAGGAGAATGCAGAGTAATGCACAATCATATACTGATTTTGCTCATTCAAAATATCAGTATTGGTCGCATATGTCTGTGGGTCATGTGGTTACCCAGATCGATTACCATGAGCAATCTGCTATGGTGGTCACGAAACCAAGACCAGGCAAAGGGGGCCACATGCATGCTGTTAGGCTTTCTACTAGAGACTGTTCTTGCGGCAAGTGGACCTTATATACCATGTTCGCATGTGATGAGTGTATGCACTGATTTACGGATTAATGCTACTTCATTTGTTCAACCGTATTATCGCTTGGTAAACTACAAGCGAACATATGCTGCTGCATTCCAACCCTATTTAGGGGAGGAATATTGGGATGAGCCTGATTTTCAGTTATTTCATGACACCACTTTAAGAAATATGTATCACAGAGGAAGAAATCGAAGTTCGTGAATTCCGAATGAGATGGATTGGCCTCAAGCACGAGCTAGACAACATGCTAGGAGAAGACAGGCTCGTCGACAAGGAGAAGGAACCAGTCAACAACCTCTTCGACATTCTCAAACATTGCAAACACAGGAAACTCAACAAGCAAGCTCACAATCTGAAGATTTCTAATATCATCTAGAAACCTTATGAAGATTTGTGTAATGTAAGTGATTATGTTAAAGGGAACAAAAACATGTTATATGTGGAGTTTCATGTATTGATATATGTGTAATTTAATTTTGAATTTTTTATAACGTCACCTCAAAAAGAAACCAATATATATATATATATATAAATTATTGAAGTATCAAATATATATATATATATGTTAATATCATTTACCTGCTTTCATTTACGTATGCTTTCTACATTTTTTTTATATGTTAATATCAAATGAATACAAACGTCCCATCAACAATTTTATTAACTTTATGCCCAAAAGCAAAAAAAAAAAAAAAACTTAAGGGACCCAGGAAGAAAACACTATAAATATGTGTGTGGTGACTGATTTTACTTACCTACAAATATGGATCATCCCCTAGAATTCTCTCCTCTTCCTCCACAATCAAAATGCTATAACTTGTTTGAAGTTCAGTTCTACTCGAGCACCGACTGGACAAAGGAAATGGAGACCGTGCTTGTGGATACTCTTGTGAAGGACGTCGAAGCAGGTGATTGGGAAATCGGTAACCATAATAGCAACTGCTTGTTGAACGTAAGAAATGTGTTGAAGAACCAATTCAAGGAGCGTAACTTCTCTTACGCTGACGTGAAAAAGCGGGTTGATTTGCTACAATCGCGTCACTACACGTTCAAAAAAATGATAATGACGGCCGGAGTTCGTATGGTTGGTGAAAGACGGTATATAAACCATACAGACTATTGTTGGCGTTTATGGGTAATTTTCTCTATACTTTAAGCAAGCATTTATTTTCTTCATTGTAAATATATATTTCACGCTTCTATTACTTATTCTTACATTTATAGGATCGTGATCCCAAAATGACAAATAAAATTGCATACCTAATTGATGATGAGCCATTCTTCGACCAACTTGAGAAGATTTTCAATTTTGAAGATAATGATGTCGTCAGTGGACCATCTTCCTCAACTAGGCAATAAAATGAATTGGTTTAGCTATAATTGATATTTGAAATGTTGGACTTTCATGAGTATTGTAATGGTACTATTGTATTAATTATTGTATACAGTGATATATAAGTATCTTAAGTTTGTAAAAATTATGAAATAATTTAATAAATAAAGTTCATTATTATTATATAACATATATATAACACAACAACAAACTATTATACCGAATAAACATATCCTAAAAAAACACAACAAACAAAACAATAAATCTTTATTGGAAATTTGTCATTGACACAATTATGAGACTCTGCAGTACAGATTTTAATATAATTTCAGAAGACGTGCACGCTAAAAAACTGAATTCAATTCACGAGACGCTGTAAAAACTGACAATTCACGAGAGTTTGAAAACTGAAAATAAAAAGTGATTGATTGACATAAAGAAATAACGACAATTCAATTATATTTTATTTTAAATAATAATTTCTTCATCTTAAATCATAAATTTCAAAAGTAAATTATTATGATGTTACTTAATATATATTTTATATATTTAGTTAATAAATAAAATTATATATATATATATATATCTATATATAATATATAAAACAAATAAAAAACGTCATCTTGCCGTTTTTTTAAAATGTCACGTTTATTCAATTATTTTTATTTACTTAATAAATAAAATATATATATATATATATAAATATTCAATAAATATATTTAAAATATATATATTTTATAAATATATATCTATATATAATAAAAGAAAAAAATTAAAAAAATGTTAACTTAATTGAAATTATGATTTAATATATATTTTTACTTAATAAATATTTTACTTTTAAAATTTATAATCTAATATATATTTTTACTTAATAAATAAAAATATATATACATATTCAAAATAAATTATATATATACAATAATAATACATAAATATATATATACGAAATTAAAAAAATACAATAAACGTCACCTAAGGTGACGTTTTTAGTTATATATATTATATATTATATATACACATATATATATATATATTTATAAAATATATATTTATAAATAATAATATATATAATATCCGAATATATATATAAATTTATATATTATTATTATATATATTATTAATTTAAAAGATATGAGTTAATAATAAAAAATTATTATTTAATTTAATAAATATTTTTATATATTATTATTATTATATATATTATTATTATTATTATATTTTTTTATATATTCACTTAATAAATAAAAATATATATATATATATACATATTTCAAATATATATATATATATAATACAGGTTATATATACATATATATATATGTATATATATATGTCAGTGTGTATATATATACATATATGCATGTATATGATGTATGTGTATATGTATATATATGATAAAAGAAAGAATGTCACCTAAGGTGACGTTCTTTTATTTTAATTTAAAATCGTCATCTCCGGTGATGTTTTTTTGAAATAACGTCACCGGCGGTGACGTTTTACCTATTTTTAAAAACTGTTTCAAAACATGACTATTTCGTAAATTTTTTTTTTTTTTTTTTTGCATTATTTTGAAAAAAAAAAAAAACCCTATATATTTGTGTTGGACTTGATTTGTTTGACTTGCTGAGTTGGGTTTGAGTATTTAAATCTGGGCTCGGTTAATATAACATGTTACTACTAATTGGGCCTTAAATACTAATATAGTTCCTAATTTTCGAGTTATCTTATTCTTATAATAATAGTAATAATAATAATAATAATAATAATAGTAATAATAACAATAATAATAATAATAATATATAATAATATTATATAAGAATCAAGTGTGTTATGTGTCCTTCGAAAAAAAAAATCCTCAATTAGAAAAAATGAAAATATAGTATTTGGTAAGACCTATTAATCTTCAAGTTAAATAGATCTAAAGGTTACGGTTTTGGATTCATCGAAATCAGAACACAAAGATTATTGGGAATTCTACGAAATTGTAAAATAAACGTGGCTTTAAATTTCTTTAAAGGTATTTTCCGGAAAAAATAATCCCGAAAATTTTGAAATTCGATAATTAAATATTAGATATGAAATTATATGTAATTTTTCTTTCATAAATTTAACAATATTAATGTAAATAACCGTAACTTATATTTTGTAATGATTAAAAGATGAAAGAAATTGCTGAAGAAAATAGCTGATTACAACTACATTTATGCGTATAATCAAATATATAATACAGTGAGAACCCACAATTTAAATCATTTAATTTTATTTTCTTTGATTTTAATTTTTTTCAATATAAGTACCATTTACATCCTTCAAAAATTATCATAAAATTTATTATTGAATTCTACAAACTAAGGGCTTGTTTGGTATGTATGTTTGAATACAAATGCATAAATTAATGGTGAGATAGTTTAGGATGAGAATAAATTTATCTTGTGTTTGGTAAGTATACTAATATTTGTATTATAATCAATAGCCTTAAAACGATCCTTATATCTACAAATGTGAGTGCGCGCCCACAATATATAATAGAAATTGTCTAAATATAATTTTTTGATTTATTTCTAATTTTTATAAAAGAAAGATTTTGTAAAATAATGTGTAAAATTTTGATTGTTTTAAATTTTATTTTTCCTTTTATTGGTAATATTCTACTTTAATTTGTTAAATATAAATTAATTTTTAGTTTATATTTCGCTTTTGACGTACAATATATTAAATTAATATTTATTAATGGTCTTTAATTGTACACTTATATCGTAAAAATTATAATAAAATGTTAAATGCAAAAAATATAATTATTTTTGTTGATTATTTGAGGTTAGATATTTTTTGCGTATTGAAATATTTGTAATGGATTTGGACGGTAAATATTTTTTTATAAAAATACTAAATAATTTAATTTTTATACAATTAATCTATTTACTATAAAAACAAGACTTTTATTGTGGGAAGGAAGAAATTTATAACTTTATGTAAAATTATATTTTTATATGTCTTTATCCGTAAAATAATAAAATATTTTGGATATTCTTAAATATTGATTAACTTAAAATTACATAATAAATATATTTTATTTTATATTTAAATATATAATATATCCATATTTTCCTAACATTTTATGCCATATTTATATATATATATATATAGAATCTTTTATTCACTCTCATACACACAAATATATTAAAAAACATATACTCTCACGCACACTTGAATTGATGGACTTGTATATAAAATAAAAAATAAAATAAATAGCAATTTCCAGTGATGATTATGAAAGACAAAAAAAAAAAAAAAAACAATGCACGTGATTGCTGCAAAAAAAAAACAAAAAAACAAAGATTATTAATGTATAGTACAATAATAGTTTGGCATGGGTCGAGACATTAACCCAGACGTTTATCACAACTATCAAACGTATGATAAGTACGTAACCAATCACCTATTTTTTATGGCTACCAAATTAGTCCTAAAAGTATTATTCATCAATTTTTTTAAAATCACGAACAAGATTAATCACATGTTCAAAGACAAACACATAATAAATTGAAGATAATAGTTATACATTAAGTGTCACCAAACACTCCTTTGGAGAATGCTAAATCAACAATAAGTAAAAGCTAACTGATATATGATCTCAATTACTTTTACCAAAACTAAAAGTTATAAAAATTGAAAAGGAAAAACCTTATATATGCTTTGAATTATCGTCTTTTATGTGTGTTTTTTACAATAATCATAGGCAATGTTAGCTTTCTTATCGAGAAATATTAATTGATTGATTTTGAATGTATTTTATCGGCTGAATATTCTAGAATAAAGTAAAGTTGTATTCATAATTATAATATTTTAATTGAATTTGAATTATATGTTATGTGACTTTAAGAACATATATGAAATATAGCAATAATAAGTAACCATAATTTTAGAAAGTATTAATTATAAGATTTCTTTATGATTTATACCACTGAATGATTGAAGGTAGAGAAATTAAGGATGTGATATTGATGTCATATATATATATATATATGATTGTTGATGTGATTTGGTTTGTAAAAGAAATGTGATGTGCAAGTATAAAGACTCGTCACCGTAATAATATGAAAAATAATTAATTTTTGGAAGATTACAGATGGCCTTTGAGAGATATTATTATATTAATCACCTCTTTGTTGTCTGCATATTTCCTATATTTTTCATTTTATGAATCAAATCAAACAATCTAAAACTAATCCAAATTATTATATGAAAGTACGATGACAATAGAAAACAGCAGCGGAAAATAAAAATAACACCAAGGGTAAATTTTCACAAGTTAAGAATGACTTGTGAAGCTGACAGGTCTAAATGTATTCACTGATTTATGGTAAACTGCAAAAAGAATGAATAAACCTTCTACGATCTTTAACGTACTTAGAAATTCAAGATGAATTTCAAGCTGACTAAAATAATTAAGAAATCAAACTTACATAAAACAATATTCACTCACTAACTCTCTCTCAAAGTCTAAGGCACTCACTAACTCTCTCTCAAATTCGAAAGCTGCAAGATTAGAATAACTTTCTTAGTAACATATTGTTTGGTGTAAATTTGACTTAGTCTTCAATCCTTCTAGACTCCACCAGTATATTTCAAATGGAAGAAACCAACAAAATAGCTCTTCTAATTAATTTTACAAGTTCAAATTTTAACAATTTGGTTCGTAATTAGCTAGAACACCCAAAATTGAACCATAATGCTTCCAATAAAAGCCCCACCCAAACATCACCATTCAATCCCCATTTTAGAAAAAAATATTGTTCTAACTTCTAACTACTAGAGTGTTCACATGAACATCGCTCCATTCTCATATAATAACCATATCGATGATGCCAACCAAAATGAACCCCTTCTTTCCGGGATAAGAAACCACTATTTGTCAACAAACGTGGCGTCCCAGGATTTTCTGATTTCGCTTTCCTTTCCGCTATCTTCTTGGCTAAGCGAATAGACCCAATTCTTGTTTCTGGTTTGTATAAATCACAGGAATTTGAAGGAAGATACGTACACTCTACAATGGAGCTCTGGTTCGTCGTCATCGTTTCTCTCTGCGTCGCCGCCCTTCTCAGATCCATCTTCACTCTGTTCAGTACCACCAAGAAACGCCTCCCGCCGGGGCCGCTGCGCCTCCCCCTCATTGGGAACTTGATATGGCTTCGCAAGCCCATCTCCGACCTCGAGGTCATCCTCCGCCGCCTCAAACCCCGCTACGGTCCTGTCATCACCATGAGAATCGCTCATCGTTCCTTCATATTCGTCAGCAGCCACTCCCTCGCCCACGAAGCCCTCGTCCACAACGGCGCTGTCTTCTCCGACCGCCCTGGCCCACCGCCCACCTCCAGATTCTTGAACAGAGCGCAGAAGGCAATCAGCTCATCCACTTACGGCCCCACGTGGCGCCTTCTCCGCCGCAATCTCACACACGAAATCCTCCACCCATCTCGCGTCAGAGGATACTCCCCCTCGCGCCGATGGGTGCTGTCTCTTCTCATCCGCCACCTTCGAGATACTGCACAATCGGAATCCTCGATCAGGCTAATCGATCATTTCCAGTACGCCATGTTTTGCTTGCTAGTGCTCATGTGCTTTGGCGATAAGCTTGAGGAGAAACAAATCAAAGAAATTGAAACCGTTCAGCGTGACCTTCTTCTGGGATTCCGCAGATTCAACGTCCTCAACTTCTGGCCTCGATTGGGTAGGATTATATTCCGCAAACGGTGGAAGGAATTGATTCAACTACGCGATAATCAGGACAGAGTGTTGCTTCCCCTCATCAGAGCTCGCATTCAGGCCAAGCAAAATAAGAACATTAATCATGAAGACGACGTCGTGGCGTACGTAGACACGCTGGCAGATTTACATCTGCCGGAAGAGAAACGGAAGCTTCACGAAGAAGAAATCGGAAGCCTGTGCAGTGAATTTCTCGCTGCAGGTACAGATACCACATCCACCGCCCTACAATGGATCGTCGCCAATTTAGTCAAATACCCCCGAATCCAAAACAAGCTTTACGAAGAAATAATCAGCGTCGCAGGACCTCCGCCGCGTGCCGGCGAAGAGAACAACAAGCAGGTAGAGGAGGAGGACTTACAGAAGATGCCGTATCTAAAAGCAGTGGTGCTAGAAGCATTACGGCGGCATCCTCCGGGGCACTTCGTGCTCCCCCACAAAGTGACACAAGACGTTGAACTGGACGGTTACACGGTCCCGAAAGATGCGCTGGTGAATTTCATGGTGGCGGATCTGGGTTGGGACCCGAAGGTGTGGGAGGATCCGATGGAGTTCAGGCCGGAGAGGTTCATGGGCGGCAGCGGGGAAGCGTTCGATGTAACGGGAAGCAGAGAGATAAAGATGATGCCGTTTGGGGCAGGGCGGCGGGTGTGCCCGGGGTACGCATTGGCTCTGCTGCATCTGGAGTATTTTGTGGCGAATTTGATATGGTATTTTGAGTGGAAGGCGGTTGAAGGAGAGGAAGTTGATCTTACAGAGAAGCAGGAATTCACCATTGTTATGAAGAACCCTCTGCGCGCTTGCATCTCTCCCAGAGTGTAACAACTGCAGTGCAATAGTTATATAAAAATAAAATTTGTGGTTTAAACAATTAAATTAATTAGCACCATATGTCTATATTTGGTACCTTTTAATAGGAGCATCAACTTTTCACCACTTTGGGCCGTTGCTATGAATAAATCTATGTGTATTGTATAGGATGATCCATCAATAAATGACAATTATACACTGAGAAAACTAAGCATGTTTGTTTATCAACCTAATAGGAATCAATAGTTTATGTTTTTGTTATTATTGTATAATAGACAATTAAACAACTATTTGCTAAAGAAACCATCTTCTCATTCGACTTACAAGACTTGCAGATTTTGATAACAAAGCTCGATCATATTATTCTCGGCCGTATGAATAATAAAGTCAACCTTTATGAATATCATCATCAAGCCTAAGCCATATTGAATCACGAAGGATAGAAAGGTCCTTTTACTTGCTGACCAAAACCATACTTGTCATCTCCCCTCTCCACTCTCATCTCCTTCTCAACCATGGAGGGGTCACCACCACCTCCACTTAGCTGCTGTGGCCGCCGCCGCCGCCGCCATTTCTTTTTGTTTCCTTCACTATCTCTCTTGTTTTTTTTTCGTTTTTTTTTTGTGGCCACACAGCCCAAGCCTCTATCAATAGGCACCTCAAGTGATGAGCCACCCCCACTGCTCGTAGAGGCTTCTTTTTTTCTTTTCTTTTTTTCCGGCCATGCAACCCAAGTTGTCATCAATAGCCGCCTCGAGCGATGA
This sequence comes from Caryopteris x clandonensis, assembly GCA_028749325.2. Lineage (NCBI taxonomy): Eukaryota > Viridiplantae > Streptophyta > Magnoliopsida > Lamiales > Lamiaceae > Caryopteris > Caryopteris x clandonensis. The sequence goes on from JAPYKT020000004.1 coordinate 8,113,251, forward strand.
GCCACCATCACTGCTAGTCTGCTCTACCCTTGTGTTAAACAAACTGGCTGAACATCACCAATGGTTCATAATAGCTTTTCGAACATTTTAGCAAATATTAGACCACAACTAGTTTTAAGAGAAAATCAATGGATGAGCGAACAACCATTCTGTTTCTTGTACTGTTGAAACTTTAACTGAGTATTACTTGATATGAAACGATTAAACAAGACGGACAATCCAAAAAGGTTCCGCATCTAAGTCATTCCGATATCCTCCTATAATCGACAACATTTAATTTGAGTTTATATCCCTATCAACTCGTATAAATTTCAAATAAATAGCAATAACAAGTTTTCGTGCCCAACAATTCATCTTCTAATGCATCATATCCTTACAATCAACTCAACTTCATTGCCGCAAAGGATTCCGCCACATCCATTGCAGCTTCGATTCGCGACGCATCGCTTCCCTGCAAGAGAATTCAAAAATCAACAAATTTTATCGGGAGCATAGCTTCAAGACAAAGCATTTGATTCTAAAAAATCTACCATGCTCAACATGTTATCAAAATTAAACATCAGCCGGGCACAGGCACGGTATGGTAAATAGCAAAGTACTGCAACAATTATGAAAACAGTCCCTAAAAGCTACACAACAAAATGGTATATTCAAGAATATTTCTTCATGCTGACATGTTCAAACTATTCTTTATGGCTGAGTCACAAAGAAAGTAGAATTGGATAATTAGGTTTACACGATAAAGTCTCCATAATGAGAATGCCTTGATATCTTTTCTAATCTTTTATTAACAATACTTAACAGCCAATTCACCAGAAGATGCCAAAGCGCTCCAGAATAGTTATACTCAATACCAAGGAAAGGAAATGCAAAATTTTCAGTATTGGGTTTAATTGGACAATTTTACCATTGAGGAGTAGATTATCATCAATCAGCTTACTCAAGATCATATGATTGAATTAGAAGGATATAATGCAAATTATTTCCCAAATGAGTTGGTGTACTTCTTGAGGCCAGTTCAAACTCATAGCGCCGGGGTGGGGAGGGGTGGTGTATATGATTAGTTTCATTCTTAACATACTATATGCTCCACAGTTATGAAGTTTTATGCTTAAGCAATATCATGACAGGCAATTGAATTGGCATTACTTACCTGGCCTTGAGCAAGACCCCCTTTTCCTCCACCACCTTTTCCATTTATCTGGTCCAATACTTTCTTCAGCCATTCTGTCACATTTAGTTGCTTGTACTTACCATCTCGCTCTGGCACACCAGCACACACAAAAGCCTTGTTCACATTTTCATCTCTGCTAAAGACCATAGTTGCCAATCCCTATTTTCCACCAAAACAAACAAACAGGAATCAAATAAAAGTTCAAAAACTCTAGTCACAGCATAAGTAGGACAATTACAAAAGTTCCCTTGAGATTTTGCCCTACTTAGAGAGAGAGAGAGCTTGTTTTCTTGCAGTAGTACAGTTGAGAGGAGGGTGTCCGTAAGAAAAATACAAATCTCAAGGGGCTCTTTGTATAACCTTGGGGGGCATTTGCAACAAAAAAAATTTGTTGCATTGTAAATCAGGCTAAACCTTAAGGGTATTTTCAGCAAGTGCCCCTTGCTAATAATGTATCAAATAGATAGTGGCTGAATACCTTCTGCTCCATGACTTTGACAACTGCCTCCCGAATGGCAGCAGTATCTGCACCAACATCAACACGTGAAATGCAGTAGGTCTTTCCATTCGACAAAGCACCTTCAGCATTTCGGATGGCCTCTTCAATGGCTTTGTGCATATGTTCTTCAGCAATCTTCTTTTTGGCTTTTATCACTTGACTCTGACAGAAACATACAATTCTTTTCATTTTCTTTATCCTTATGTAATTTTCAAAATATATATCAAATGAATGAGAAAGGTCAATGAGGTAAATATCTGCACCAAGTTGTACAATTCAAACTTGACAAAGAACAGAGCTCAACACTACTTATGTAAATAACAAGATCTATCTTTGGTCCATCATCTGTGATATGCCAGCCATTCAATCCTCAAAATGCAATGTGCTCATATATTTTCTAGTTAAACACTTTCAGATCATTCTGAATACTTCACAGGTCCTAAGGATACTATTCATACACATTCAATACGGACATTAAAAGTCCACATTTTACTCCACATAATTTATACAACTCATAAATTGGCCATCAGATTATTGGAATGGTAATTTTTGGACCAATATATAGCAATATGACCCCATTATCATACTAAAGAGAATCATCTACAGAAAAAATGAGTACCTGAAGCACAGAGATTTTGGCCTTGAGATCAGCTTTCTTTGCGGAAGGTATAGATGCTGCTTCCAAACGACCATTCAAGGAAGTTACTTTCTGACAAGTTGTAAAGAAAAAAATCAGCATATCATAATAGTGGGGGACAATCTACTTGAATAAGCAAAGTCAATATGTGTAGGAGGTAGGCAGGGTTCACTCAAAAATTTGAGATGGATAAAGCAATAAAAATACCAATCAGGAAGGCATATATGAGATGGCGTCAGAGTACCACAAAAATTAAGTATAAAACTAAACAGATTTTTTTTTTTTAAGAGAAGGGGTGAAATTGTAATCTTCATCAATGATTCCAACTACTCAACCAACAAATAGCCATCCCACACAAATTTCAACCTGCTCCAGAGTGCTGCCTTCAGCACTGGATGCTTCATTTATTTCTTGCTCAAGCGAGGAGGCCAGTTCCATAGCTTTGAAAGCATAGTCCAGTGTGACTGCTGTGACCCTACGGATTCCTTTAGCAATTCCTTCCTCTGACAAGAGTGCAAACGCTTTGGCTTCCCTTGTATTTGATATGTGTGTTCCTGAACAAGCACAATCAATTTACTAACCACGTAATTTCTGGCTTATGAAGCAAGTAAAAGTTACATGGTAATTACCCCCACAGAGCTCAGCAGAGATTAATGACCACTCTTCACTTTCAGGATTTGAAAGTAAATCGTCCACATTGCGACCGACTGATACAACTCGAACAGGATCAGGATATACCTACATGAATAAAACAAACAATAATGACAGACTCAGACTAGAACTTAAAATAAAATTACAATAACAGTAAAACTTCAAGGTCCAGATACCTCTCCAAAAACAGCTCTTAAGCCATTTACACGCTTAGCATCAGCCAGCCTGGTCTCCTTTGAGAAAACATCCAGTTCAGCCTTAATTTGTTCATTTACGATTGACTCAATTTTTCTCAGTTCATCGGGCTTCACAGGCTTCCCTGTTTAGGATTCTATGAGCATTAGTTTACTTACCAGGGGCATACCTAACTAACAGCAATAAACTTACCGTGAGAAAAGTCGAATCTCAATTTTTCAGGGAGAACAATGGACCCTTTCTGGTCAACATGATTACCAAGTACTTCCTGCAATTATTGCATGTATTTTGAGGTTGATATCAAAAACAAAGAAAAAGGCCTCAAGCAAGCGTAGAGTGATGTTTCTGAAGAGCCTTACCCTTAGAGCAAAATTTAACATATGTGTACATGTATGATTTGGGGCGATCAGCGTCCGCCTATCATAGTCAACCTGCTCAGAGCCCAACAACAGAAATACTTACAAGGACAAGTAAACAGCAACCAACTTGTACGTGAATGGCAGAACTGATATACACAAGCATGAAACAAGGAATAGTACCTTGCAAATTACTTTATCACCAGAGTAAAGTCTGCCAGTCTTTCCACTAAAAGAACCGATATGAAGAACAAATCCACCATAGATCTGAACGTTAGTCACTTCAAAAACTCCATCAGGGCCTTCAATTAATCCAGTATCATATATCTGCAGGCCAAAATATTGAGTGAGACAATCTAACATCGCTCCAAAAGGTGTGAATGGCTTCACATTTGCACAAACGAACACCAAACTTATATAAAAAAGAACAGAGTAATAGTTATAATTTCAGCTAAAATGACTGGACCAATTCATTAAGTTTTATATTGAAACACTTGATCTAGGACTCGAATAAGCCCAGCAGTATTGGTTTCCTCTTACACTAAATGATTGTATGATAGTTTCTCGCACAGAACGTCCTTCAGAAATGTCACTGATGGTGTAGATAGTTTTAAGCCCTTAACAATTACTAAAACACACATCAATCCATGTTGACTAAACAACCAATCTTGGTTTAAGCAGCCCAAACAGACTTACGGTTGCTTGATTTTATTCCTTCTGAAGTTATTAATAGCAAACTCCAATACAAATTCAGTTCACTTTTCTTATGTTCCTGACTCAATCCGTATATTGAGGAAAGAAATAAGAATTGAATTATTTTGACTTAAAAGCCGACCAAGGTGAAGACTAATATATGGCATTTACGAAGATCTGGATGAAACGCGATGTAATTGGTAGCAGAAAGGATATTTACCTGACCACCTTGCTCAGCATAAAAGCTAGTAGTTTCAAGGATTATGCCAACTTCTTCACCTGGAGTTACGCTTTCCAGGAACTCGCTTCCTGTGTAAATAGCTTTAATCACACTTGCATGATCCTAGAATATCAGAAGAACAAATATACAAGTGAGTGCTTCTTTGCGAATAGATATGTGTGCTTAATAAAGCAAAGAAAATATTGCCATCATAACTATGTGAAAATTTTCAACTATTATAAAACATTTAAATCAAACTGTTCCAGTCATATGAAGTTTAAGAAGATTTCTCTAGAGGCAGAGTCAAAACAGCACTTTCAAGAAAAAGGGGTGGCAATTCCAAACACAACAGATCACAGCACAAACCTAATGCACTATAAATGGGTCAGGGTTAAAGGTTGTCTGGTTCGGGTGAAAAACAGGTTCTGGGGTCAATCCATAATAGCCCACTCAACCAGCATAGAATAGAATATACTAAAAAATATTAAATCTACAACTGTTATTCTGGTTTATGTTATTATTATGTTGCTGTTTTCTATTATGATTTGTGATATTCTCGATTGATTGAATGGGTTGCTAATATGGTGGTTGAATTTTAGAAGATTGTCCAGTTGAAATTGTTGCATGCAAGTAGATATGTCTTTCAAGTTGAAATCAATGTATACCCATATAAAAGGCCAGGTTCAAGTTCAGGTTTTTTACACAAATATTTGAATAGGCTGGGTTCAGGTTTGTGGTAAATATTGTCTCAACCCAACCTGTAAACACAAACCAACATGAAATTACACCCCCTAAAAAATAAAAATCAAATAAAACAATCAAGGGAATTATATTTTACACTACAGTCTACACCAGTGCTTGAAAAGGCGTAAGGCGCCCCGAGGCGCCAGACCCCTTTCACTGCCTAGGCGTGAGGCGAAGCGCTCGCCTCACTCAAGCGAGGCGCCCAACATAAAAAAAAAACATGTACATATATATAAACACATTTAACCATAATAAAAACATAATACATTCATCAAAACATGATCCAAAACATTAAATATAGAAGTTCAAGACATAATAATTAAGCATAATCACTAAGGCAAGGCACTATCATCATTCATCATGTCAAATTGTGGATTATCATCGGATTTGTATCCATCCACATCTTCTTCTTCTGCCTCATCTGAATCCCCTCCCATATCTTCCCATTCATCTTCCTCATCCACAAGTCCAAAAGAAGTAGATCTAGATGATGACGTTTTTGAAGTCTTTGAAGTTGTTGCCCTTCTATTGATTATACAAAAAAATAATTTCTGTATGAATTAAATGCAAATCCTTATTATTTTTGGCATCTTAATTCTCAAATACCAGTAACGCCTATAATTCTGCCACGTAATACGGATATGTAAGAATATATTCCACTGTGTGTTTGATACTTACAGTGTTGTGCTCCTACAAATATAGAAATATATTTTATCATAATACATACATTTCATTTCTTTCACAAAAACCTGTTTCTGCTTGTTCGAGCTTCTGCTGCCGGTTTCCGGTCGCCGGCGGAGGGTCGCCGGAGGGAGGGGTCGCCGGTGGGAGCGGTCGCCGGTAGGGGGGTTGCGGTTGCCGGCGAGGAAGAAATAGAATGGGTTATAATGTTATACGTGTGCAGGGGGATCTGCTGCTGCTCCTCTCTATCTCTCGTGGGTTATGGTAAGTTAGGGTTAGGGTTGGGTGGGATTCGTGGGAACATATTTAATTTAAAAAAAAAAATTAAAAAAAAAAAAAAAGAATAACAGATGGGGGCGAGGCGCGCCTAAGCGCCGCCTGCGCCTCACCGTGAGGCGCCTGAGGCGAGCGCCTAGGCGGCGCCTCGCCCAAGGTCGCTTCGCCTCAACCCCATAAGGCGACATTGCCGGAATGTTGCCGCCTAGCGCCTAGGCGCGCTTTTTCAAGCACTGGTCTACACCTGGAATTACTTCAGCAATCCATCCATGTTAGTTAACAACATCGTCTTGCGATAATTTATCTTCATAAAAATATCAATATGATTAAACTCCTCGTATTCTTCGATTCACATTTAAAGAAATACATAGTAATGAAGCCAATGTCATATGTTAAAATTTTATTCAGCAACATCATATATGCTTTTAGCAACCTAAGGGTTGTTGGACTAGAAAAAAATGAACATCTTCCATAAGATCTCAAAAGCCAATGTAGCATAATAAAGATACAACCAAAAAAATATTTGAATACCATTTGTAACGTGTTCAGGTTTCTTTTTCGTTGTATCTTTATTATGTTAGAACCTATTTCTTTAGCTTTCCGGCATATAGTCTAGATAAGTTCTACCCTCACATTATATTATGCAGTTGCTATTTGAACCTATGGCATTGGCTTCATTGACATATAGCTTCATTTGTGTATTTCTTTAAAGGTGGACAAAGGGAATGTGAGCACTTCAATCATAATACTATTTTTAAGATGTAAATTCTCTCGAGATATCATAAACTAAAGTGGAGAAATTGGTGGAGAAGAATGCTCACTACAGTTGTAGTACTTAAATCCATTGAATATTTTGTTCTTTTTTTGTATGGGTGGCAAATCATGTCACATTTGGGTTCGGATTAACGCATTGGGTTGAGGAATGATATTTACAACAAACATGCCACTAATCCCAAAAAGGCGCAGCTAGAACCCTCAAAAAGAAAAATAAAATGTCTAGAACTTCCACAAATTCTGGATTCTACATAATCAAATTTTGATCAGCACCTTGCACTTTTATTTGATGATTTTTTTCCATATAACAAGGTTCTAAAAATTCAATGTAGCCATTATCAGTAGTACATCTATAGGTAATGATCCACCAGTCAGATAGAAATTGTTAAAAGAATTGTAGAATGTTCAGCTTAAATTTGGGGGTGGCTAATATATACTGGGATGGAAGAAAGTTCAAGGAACCAACAGCAATATATAAGAATTGAAGAAAACAGAAGGTATGGACTCCATTAATCATTGTTAACAATAATCAAATCAATGTAACTTGCATGTTCAATTTGTTTCCTTAAGGTCAGCAACAATACAAAGACAAGCATCATTAAAAAGAAAAAGATACAAAAATCCAGTAAGATACAAACCTGAAACCAAGTAAATTTGAATGAGTCATCCGTAGGGGCAATCCCTTTCTTGTGCAATGAGGCTGTAGCATCAGCATCCATGCTAATAATACCACCAGCTTGCTGTGAGAATTTACACAGGAAACCAAAAAGACTTTAGCATAGCATAACAACAGTCACCTATCAATTTTGAGAAGAATACCTTTCTCCATTCATCAAATTAAAGAAGTAATACACTTTAAACAAGAGACATTTTCATATGCAAAACCAGACATCTTATCACCTTATTTTGGGCACTCCTTGATCTTTCCCTGGCTTTATCCATAGCCACATTAAAGCCTTCCACGTCCACTGTCAAGCCTCTTTCTTCAGCCATCAGCTGATAGGCATGAGTTGTTAGTAAACATTCAAAACAACAAAGTTACTCTTTAGGCAAAAGTTATTGAGCTACACTTACCTGAGTTAGGTCCAAAGGAAAACCATAAGTGTCCCACAAATCAAATGCATCCTGCAAATAAATGACAATTGCACTAAGAATCTAGAAAGCTGTGGCCTAGTACGCCCAGTAAATTGAGAAGGAGATTTTACTGGAATTCAAAAAGTCATGAGAGCAAATCTATTTTCAACAAATATGTAGTAAGATCAAACAGCGTTCCAGGTAGGCCATAAGAATTATCCACACGCAGATAAGGAAGAAGCATACCAAAAGTTAAGAGTAATTTTATTACTCTCTATAAGTGATTTTCTATGTCCATGTAAAACCCCATTCTAGACAGATTGCCTTCTCAGCAATACGGGTTTCACATGCAAGGTATTCCATCGAATAAAAAATATTATATGTCACCATCAATCAAATTGAATTTATGATCCTCGCATTAATCGATTAGGTCATAGAGGCACAAAGCAGCTTGCACAAGAAGCTAAATTTTTTTTATTTTATTTTATTACTCCTTAGGGTGACAGTACTGTGCCTATTAGAAAAAGTCAATCTGAGAAAATAAATAATGGCAATCTTTAAGATGCAAGGTGTGTCTTTAGACCTGACAGATCACAAAACATATTATACTAAGATATAGCTGAATGATAAAAAAAAGGCAACCAGTTACCTGTCCACTAAGTACTTTCCCATCAACCTCTTGAGCAGCCTTCTTAAATTTCTCAATTCCCTGAACGAGAAGCAAACAAAGGCATCAGATTCACAATTTCTGAAATTTCTAAATAGATATCAAAAGTAGGAAATAACTATTTAACATTTAGTTTGTAGGACAGGATAATCCTGATATGATATGGTCTACTGGTCTACATGATTCAATAATGACATTTAGTTAGATCTTTGTTTTGACTACTATGAACTTCCAATACAGTTCACTTATATGTTGATATATATCACATGGACAAGATTATGAATAATGCAATAAAGTTAAGCTCAACAAACTTTCTTCTTCAAATTTCTAACTTCCAACCAAGATTAGGTAATATCAAAGACCAACTTGCACCCGTGCTTTGTTCACTTGACAAAATAAACAAGTGCCTAGACCAAATGCACCTTAGTGAAAGTGCACAAGGTGTCACAATCATTACAATTGACCAAGTTATAGTAAATCCAGTTAATTATGAAGCATTGCCATCAGTTTTGAAATTCAATATTTATTATGAACCTACAGAATGAAGGAATCTATCAGACCATTGCATGTTTGATTGAGAGTTATATGACCCACAAATTGACCAAAGGAAAGGATAACAGCAAAACAGAAATAAGGAGAATATTCTCCACATACTTTAGTCAATGTCCTGCCAAAGCTGGCCTCTTCATCAGCAATGATCTCCTGTATCTTTGTTGAGTGTTCCTTCAACTCTGGAAAAACATCGCTCATGATATCCACCACCACATTTACCAGCCTGGTCAAAGAACAGTACCATCAAATAAAACACAAAATACAAGTTTATCCTTTATTATGTAACAACAATATAAACAGGAACACAATTATGCTATAAAGCCCACAGGAAGGGGGAACAGGAATTCCATTCCCCTAACAGTTTCGACAAATAGACATGTGCAAACGAAAATAGAAGCAAATAAGTTTGTAAATCTGTACCCATTGAAGAATCCTTGCTGTGCTTTTAGAACTTCAGTACCATATCTCACAGCTCGCCGAAGGATGCGCCTCAACACATATTCACGCCCCTCATTACCTGCAAAATTACCGTACTAATTTGAATTTCATCTGAAGGTAACTAACTTAATACCAATATTCATTTGGTACAGAGACTATAGGTAGAGAAGGAATTTTGAAGTCTATAATATATAGGACACCCATTCATTTCATGCATAGGCAAGATAGACACATGCCTCGCTTGAAATGGAAAAACAAAAAGAAAGTTGTGCACATGGTGACAAGATCAGGATGCATATACTGGAGCAAACAAGCTAGCTCAGACATCTTCTTTACAGTCTCTACCCTTTAGTAAGATTGAAAAGCTATAAAATTAAAGGAATTAAAAGTGCTCACGACAATCTTACAGAACTAGATCAGTAGAGGAATAACACAACATACTTAAGAATTGAAAGCCAAAAAAAAAAAAAAAAAATCTCTCCCTTCCAACATTTGCCTACCATTTTTCACAAAATAAGGAAAATGCATCAAATTGACAAATACAATGAAAACAAAAATACAACTTTGCACTCCATCATGATTATGCAGCAGTGTGCTGTTTAAAGTTACACAGTGGACCTAGGCGCATTGAATTCATCACCATAGCAGATTAGAACTTGACCTGGGCAAGAACCATCAGCAATGGCAAATGAAATTGTTCTAATGTGGTCAGCAACAACCCTGTAGGCCATGTCAACATTATCGACATCATCAGGGCCAACTTTTCCAGAATATGGGCGGGCTTTAGTTGCCTACAATCATCACAAACTACTCAGGGAACATAATTATCAAAATCAAAACTATCAAAATGACTAAATGAAAAGATAATAATTTCTTTTCAGCATAGTTTTTTTTTTTTTTTTACTGTGTGATTACATGCACAATCCTTAACATTTGAGGCGAGGAAAAGTCTCTATTTCCAAAACAATTCTCAAAGCTAAAAGAAGTTTGATCTATATAAGATTCCCAGCATTTTTGGCTTACCTGTTGAATAGCATCAAATATGGGCATGAATATATCAGTATCATAATTGCTCATCTTATTTTGAAGAATAGAAGTTAATCTCTCAAAACCCATGCCAGTGTCAACATGTTTTGCAGGTAGAGATTTCAATGAGCCATCAGCTTCTCTGTTAAACTGCAATAAATAATCAATTTAGTGACTGAAAACAGCAAGAGATAGCCAAAACCCTCCATCACACAAAAAGAATCATCAACCTGGATAAACACAAGGTTCCATATTTCAATCACTGTAGGATCATCGTTATTCACAAATGACGCTGCATCACGACCACCAATCCTATCAAAATGAATTTCAGTGCAGGGACCACAGGGTCCAGTATCTCCCATCTCCCAAAAATTGTCCTGTTCGAGGCAGCATGAGAGTATAAAGAAGAAAAGAAAAACAGAAAATCAAACAAAGTAGAAATCAATCGGATTGCTAGCTAAACTGAACAATAACGGGAGCATACCCACACTCCTTGAGGACCTAATTAAGCAAGTTTTCCTTATCACTCCCATTAACAGTCAAAATGCATCTAGTTATACATTAAAATACAAAGATAGTTATAATACAAACACACACACACACTTATGACTTCATGCAGACAGAGATAGCGAGGAACATGAGAAGGGATCATACTTTGCAACCAAAAGGCAAGACACGCTCAGCTGGGAGAACTTTGAGCCAATAATTCTTCGCTTCAATGTCAGCGGGAAGACCAAGTTTCTCATCACCCCCAAAATAGGTGGCATAAATTCGATCAGCAGGCAATTTAAACACCTACAGGAAGTTCAACATCCGAAAATGTGAAGAGAACCAACAACACGCAGACAAGATGAAAAAAAAATAATAATAATAATAATAATAATCATTCTACAGTGTCTGCTTATAACAGTAAGAATGAATGGAACTTGCCTTTGTAAGAAGCTCCCAAGCCCATTCAATGGCCTCATTCTTGAAATAATCCCCAAAGGACCAATTTCCAAGCATCTCAAAGAAGGTATGATGATACGTATCCTTGCCCACATCATCAAGATCGTTGTGTTTGCCACCCGCACGAATGCACTTCTGAGTGTTGCAAGCACGTTTGAGTTTGCTCAACTCAGTGTTAGGGTCAACTGTGCCCAAAAAGATAGGTTTGAACTGATTCATTCCTGCCAAATAACAAATCATAAGCGAAGTAGGAATTAACGGTGACCAACAATCAAAATCAGTGAGTTAAGAGCCAAAAAAATTACAAAAGCCAATTAAGCCCCCCGATTATACAAATCCAAGGAGCAAGCACGGGATTTCTTCCATAAGAAGGAGAGAGCCAACGATACAACGAAACTCCAACTCACAGTTAAAAGCAAAAACGAGAAATGAAAGTTTACCAGCATTGGCGAAGAGAAGAGTGGGATCATTATGCGGAACTACCGGACTTGATTTCCAATTGACGTGACTTTTTCCCTCGAAGAATTTGAAGAATGTTTCTCTAACCCTCTTCGCCGGCCACTCGGTATCAGCAGCCTGAGACCCCATTAAACCTGTCGACAGTACTTCTTGCGTAGAAATTATACTGATGCGGCTACTATAGAAATGAGTTGTCGAAAAGAGCACAACACTCCGGCGTGTCTTTATCGCCGCCGGCAGGCGATAAGGCCGAGGTGTTGGTGGCGGCCGCGTGGGAAGATTTTGTGCTCTGCGGAATGGTAACGCCAAAGAGGAAATGCTCCAACTGCTACCTTTGATAATACAAACCCTCATCCATTCCCTAATTCCGCCACCCTTAAGTCGCTATATATATTATTTATTTATAATTCCCTCAAAAAAATTACAAATTAAAATAAATAAATAAATATTCGGATAGTGGCTGGGAAATTTTTATTTTTTAATAGATATATCTAGTAATAAATATTATAATTGTGGACTTCCTTCTGTAGCTTTGATTTGGTCTGGAAGTCTGTTAAAAATTAATTTTAAAACTATGACACGAGGAAGACTCAGTGAGTGGCCAAATCGGTGAGGACGGAACAGCGTGGAACGGAATCTATTCGGATTCCAGATAGTTTTAGGAATAAAATTCGATTTATTTGTTGTGTCTTAATCAAAGGTTTGTAAAGTAGTTTTAAATTTTGATGTCCGAATATATGGATATCTACTGCCAAGTCTTTTGTATCATTTGGTTTTATTCGAATCAGAACAAAATCATTCATAAATAGAAATGAAAAATAATTTGACATAAGTGAGATGCATACAACTATTTAAATGGCCAAGAATACGAGAGGACTTTGTGCTAAAAAATGAGCAAGACATTATTAAAAATTGGTTTTTATAAGATTGAATTTGGGGGTGATCATTTTTAGAAAAAAAATAAAATGTTGTTTTATTTACAAAAAATAAAATTGAAAACAATTGTTAAATTAAAATATACATCTCGAGGGAATATACTTTCTCAAATTTAGTTTTGAATGAATGATAAATTAATACGTAAAGTTAATAAGTTAACATTATGAGAAATGAATAGCTATGGAACATGAAAAATAAGGAAAAAATATTCACATGGTTAATAAAAGCACTTTGGTATTAAATACTCAAGCGTGATATTCTTATGGTTAGTATTATGGACAACCTGAGAGGCTACAATTTGAATCCGCACAAGCACACACATTACATTGAGCGATTTAAAAATGCATTTTTTGTACTTCATATGTGAGTTGAGAAATTCCTAAAGTTTTGATGGGTTAAACAAGGATGGCTTGGTGACTTGAGGGTCGATTCAACACGGTGCAAGCGGCATGGCAACACAAAATTCAGTTGATACCACATGGCGCATAGTTCTTCTATTCTCATCTCTAAGAAATTTGTAAAATATCATATAGTTTGCTGATAACTTTTGGTATTATTGTGGCTATTTTTAAGTTCGAATGTTGTATTTTGGGACGATTGTCATATGTCGTAAAGCATGAATACGAAACAGTTTCGTCTTATGGAGACAAAGCCTATCTCTTGACTTATTTTTATTTTATTCATGCTTGAGTCATTTTGAATACACCTTCCATTTTCCAAAACTCTTTTGATATATGTTTGTAACCCAAACATAAATAACGAAATATATGAAAGAACACCATAACATTTATTGAGAAAATTACCAAATTAAGATCAATTCTCAACCATATGATTAGTATCATTGACAAGCACATGAGGATCACGCTCAAAAATTATTTTTATGACATCTTTGAGACAAGAACAAAAATTAATTAACTATTTACTTCGTCTTTTCTAACCTCTAAAACACTAGTTGTATTACCATGCCACAAGCAACTAAATTTCGTTCACAATTACCTTGTTCCAACTTGTCTTACCCCGTTCTTTGAAAAACATAGCATCAACAATACATTTAAGATGCAATGTTGACGAAAAAAATTGTCTTAAATATAAAAGGTTGTTCCTTACTACTTCTAGCAACCAACTATACAAAACTTCATAAGCCAAAAACATATTACCCATCTCATCCAAACAACTCCCATTCCTACATTATTTGTTTGGCTCCTTCCAATCTACACTCATGAAGACTGCCAACACATTAATTTTCTTTTCGTCAATCTTTTTCTGAAAAAAAAAAAAAAAAAAAAAAGAATGTGCATCTGATCACTTCAATAGAGACTCTATCATCAAGAAACCTCAAGCGCACTTGAACATGCAATAAAGTTATGCAACACATTCTCCCATGCAAGTCCCCAAATCACACACACAAAAGCATAAATAATCCTTACTTAAGAAGCAGTATGTTTCCGGAAGACAGCCCCGGCATCTAAACCTATATGTTTTGTGTGTTTCCAGTCATGTTACAGAGATTGATGGGAGGCAATATTCTAATTATGGGGAAAATTAATTTATTTTTATTAAAATAAACAAAGAGGTGCGTGTTTGGAAAATATTGTTTAATATTGATATATTGTCAACTGTTGAAAGCATTTTTAATGGCACTTTCTTACTATTGTTATGTTGTAATTAATAAATTTTGAGGGAAGAATATTAAATGTATTTTATTATATTATTGGTAAAAACAAATAAAAAAATATATCTTTTACTAAAAAAAATAGATTCTCACAGTTCCAAAATATTTTTTTTGTTTCTATATGAAATTGATTAATTATATTGAATATAAATTATTTAATATCTAAAAAACTTATTTGTTAATATTTATTTGCAACTTTGTCCTACCAAAGACAACCCAATACATAGTAAATACTAAAATCAACCGAATAAACAATTATAGTTTTCAAATATAACATCTTTCTTTTAATATATATGGGGCAGATGTCAGATTTAAATTTGTGAAAGAATGGTTAATGTGATACATTATATGTAAAAAATGAATTAAAAATAAAAAATGGATGTCCATCTCACATACACTTGAAACATTTGCACAATTACCCCTTTAGGTTGCGTTTACTTTGAAGGAGTTGTATCAGGTTGAATTGGATAATATTGTGTTATGTATGGGATAAATAGCCTGATTATTTATCTTATCCTACATTTACTTCGTGTGATTTGCAAGATGTACTATCCATATCATGTATTTACTTCATTGGATTGCATATAAAGGTGTATGTAAATTACTCAAATACCCCTCTTTGTTACACAAAATTTTCGGTAATCTCTTCCCAGCGGCTTCAATTATTACAGACTTGGCGACTCCTCCCCCTTTTTGGCCGTCGCCGTCGTGGTGTGGAGCTGTAACATCCTGCGTCCGTCTGAAGGGTGGACCCTCTTTATTACACAAGCCACATAATTTTCGGTAATCTCTTCCCAGCAACAACGAAATTCTACTATATATTGAATTATTACAACATCATCATTTCACATTTTAAAAACTATATTAATATATATGAGTATTTGTTGAGATCTTTTTTGTCTTATTTTGTATGAAGTAAAAATTAGAGAACTCTCTTGACATAGTAATTTTGAAATGCACAATGGCCTTGGCTTTAATAAAAATAAAAATTTCAGCAGCAATACATGACTGCAATTTCAAGGTAAGCCATTCGGACGCTAACAACGGGAAACAAAATAACAACTTCTTGGCCAAGAACAAAATAGACAGCCATTCCGCTGCATATACACAGTCTTCATAACACTACCTGAACACTGGGAATCAACTATGGAATATTAGCAACAATACATATTACACCACAAACATAATATCAAAGCCTCAATTATACAAGCAATGTAACGGGAATGCGTAACGACATTCCTCACCAAATTCATAAAAGATTCAGATATAAACACGACCACATGCATAAGTTCACAACTGTTTGCGGACATATATGCAATTTCCAATAATGTCAATCACAAAGTTTTAAAACAAAATATGCATTCGCATTTGAGGGCAACCCAAAATTGTCAAAAATCGAATTGGTTATCCTTCGAGGATTCGTCCTCACACTCTATTTTCACTAAAGCAGTTGATTCACCCTCACTTGCATCACCATCTGAAATCTCCATCACATTGTTGTAGCTTTCTCCACGCAAAAGGTCCCATTCTCATAATAGCTGGTTTATAAAATAACAACGAGTACAGTTTTTTCACCGATGACATTAAAAAACATGAATTCCCCCAGCCTGATTCGATTCTGTACAAGAAATCTGTCCAACCCAATTGTCAACACAACACTCGTTGGAGAAGGATATTCCACGCCAACTACCCATCGAGCACCATACCTGTTCACTAGTGTCAAGTTGCTCGGACTTGTATTCTCAAAGTTGTGCCTGGAATCTGGAGGTAAATCCTTCACGGAAAAACAAAATAAATACATTACTGAATCTGAAAAGAGCCAACACAAACAAGATAGTCAAAGTTGGATCCACATTCCATTCGAAAAGGTATTTGGTTTAGGATATTTGAGAAAAATACCTTAAAGAACCACTTGCATATCGGACGTTGCTGAGAGTAACCTACGGGATCATACAAATGTCAGTTTAGAAACTTTAGTCATAAAGTATTTAAATGCAGGGGTCACCTTGATGATTCCTAGGAAATTTTTTACAAGCATTTCGCATAAAGACGATGACGTAAAAGTTATAAGCATTATCGTATGAGAAGATGCATATATCCTGATGCTTTGCATTGTTGTCGTCTTGGAATTGAGGCCATCCTTCCGTCAGCACTATTGTGCCATCAGAAGCCAGATTAGAGGATACAATTAACTGCTCTCCGAAGTCATTATTAAGTACAACATAGCTAGGAATCCTGCCACCCATTTTAGTCTCTGCAATAATCGGAAAGGCCATATTGTGAAAAAATATATAATATAGCAATAGTTCTAAGAACAGCAACAATGAACAATATGGACCATATTATAACAAATAATATTTATTGCACGACTAAATAATATATGGAATGTCTTACCAAACCTTTTGGATCATAAATAAACCTATCCCAGCATAATTTCATGCAGTTGAAATAACCTTCTAGATCCATGATATTTGTTTCAAGTAAATGGTCCAATATTAATGTCAGAATTTGTATAAACTCGTCTGCGTCTATGAACAACATAAACATGTACCGTAATGTAATAACACAAAAGAAGGGTTGAATTGTGTATTTCATAAGGATCATTCAAAATACATAGTAGTATTTAACAAAATTACTTGGAAGTTTTGTTTGTAAGCAGCATACAATATCTAAATTAACAGCAAGAATGAAAGACCTAATGCTTTCCCGACAATAATGATTATCAACCAACTATTAATCCCTAGTAGAAACACAGGTTTCTGTACATACGGTTTGGGGTGCTCATTTTCATTTTAAATACGGATTCTGTATATGCAGACCCTATACATTCTTAATCCTCACTATATACATAATTTATTTTTACTTGTTCAATCATGGTGTACACTGGAATAAACAAGCATGACAACTTAGAAACGGTTTCACAAAAAAAAAAAAAAAAAAAGTAAGTTGCAAGCCTAAAATACATTCACAAGCATTTCACTTTAAAGTTAATGTATGGCAGAGGTAGAGATATCAAAAATCGCAAGCAAATCATAAAGCATATGTTTCAAAATGATGTACATCGCCGTCCATTAACACAAGCGAACCCTCCACCCAATAAAGTACTTGAAAGAACAAACTGAACAACATCCAAATTGTGCTTTTACTTGTTTGCCAAAATATTGCCCATCTATATGCTATAATCACAATACAGAGGGGATGTGACAGAAATTTATGCAATAAAATTTTCCCCAAATCACCATATCTGACTGCCAAAGACTCTACCATAATATAATATAGAATTTCTAAACCCTAAAGAACGAAAATCACCTTAATAAGCGAATGAGCCTTCAAAGAGGTGAATCGCGAGAAGTCCAAGAAATCTTCAAGATACATAGAGGTTTGCGCATCGTTGTCCCATACCACAGATGTTCGCGCATCGTTGTTCCAATATATGAAACAAAATAAAAAAACGCTAGAAGATGCCAATACATAGATTTAAAAAAACGATAGGGTACAAATGAAACCCACGACTGGAGTCTGTTGTTGGAGGTTCGCTTCGAGCCGTCGAGAAACGTACCACTCTTCTACCGGGTTAACCTTCGTTTTTTGCTCATTGAAATGGATGTGTGTGAAAGGGAGAAGGAAATACGATGGTGTCGCGATGGGAGGTGTGGACAGACGAAATGCGTAGGGATGTGCAACGGCGCTGCGCTAGGGTTCGCAATGAGAAAGATGAAAAGTGTGGTGTGAATAGGGTAGTTTCGATAATTGGATGTGAAATGGAAGGGTAAAGAAGTAATATTACATGCTCGGATAATGAGGGATTACATATCACCCCAACCCAGACCAGACCCCTTATCCTTCAATTTTGACTTGGGTCTGTGCCAATCCCGGGACCTGGGATTTTAAAACCTTTTTCGACCTATGAAGTAAACATAGGATAAAGGAGGATAGCATATCCTCATCCCAGCTTATCCCCTCGTATAAACACTGCCTTTCAGTATTTGTATTGTGCTATATCGAATCCTATAACTTTTTACCTAGCATTTGTATTGTGCTATATCAATTTTTTTTTTAACTTTTTACCTCAATATATGTCTTATATATTGCTCCCAAACATCACTATTACACATAATCACATAAATCACAATAGAACGATTTACGATAAATGGTGAATTGATGTTTATTTAAACAAATCAAGACAGTGATCGATCAACTGCCTTACACCATTGCCACATTGGGTTAGAACAATCGTTGGGCATCAATGAAAGATTAGCCTACAATAAATATTTGAGTTTCAAGACTACATTGAGAAACATTAGGAAATATTTTGATATTGTTTGACCATATCTTATGAAATTAAATTTTACCATCCTATTTTCTCATAGTTTGCTAACATAGATAGAAATAAGACAACAATTTTTTTCAAAACCAACATGTCTAAAAGTTTTCTAAACTCATTAAATATTCCAGCAAGAAACATATATAATAAAAGATAACTCAATTAATTAACATCACTAATTAATATACGTCATGTGTTAAAGACAACCACACACCAGATGAAACATCAAATGTAACAAAAAATGGTAATACCTTTTTAAGGGAATGGATCAACATACTTATACAAATTGTGTAATGGAACACACACACACACACACACACACATATATATATATATATATTCTAAATTTATATATTTATACTTAATATAAAAGGTGAATAGTCAATTACCACGTGTCACTTCACAAATTCATTAGTCTCCTTCCTTGACACGTGTCTTCACTATTTATTGATAAGTGTATTTCCCATCTCTCTTTTATTTTTACTAGTTGTCCGCCCTAGCAATGCACGGGATATAATATATTTTATTAAAAAAATGTACATAATCTATTATATTATATCAATTATATTTATACATATAACTATATTTCAATTTGAAATATAGTTTTTTTATATTAAATTGAATTTTCTAAAGTTGGCTTTATTAAATAATAAATTGTATGATATTTTGAAGTAATTTTTTTACTATCCCCAAACTAAATATAAAAGTTTTTAAACCAAAAATTCTAATATTATATAAATTAATAGTATAACTTTTTTATTTTTATAAAAAAATATGTATGTTTTTGTAGACTAAATTCATATAAAAATTAATCTATTATTTATTAAAATCCAACACATATATCAAAATTTAAAAAAATTAGCATTCAATTCATATAAAATTATATTTCATCCATAAAAACTATATTTCATGCTTTAAATATAATTATTTATTTCAATATATATATTATATTGATGTTAAATTAATAATCACAAAAAGAATGGTAATTTGATATGTCATATGTTAAAAACAAATTTAAAACAAAAAAATTATTTAAATTTTAAAAATTAAGTGAAAAATAGGAGAGAGAAAAAAATGGAAGACATGTATCAATTAATTGTGAGACACATGACAAAAGAAGAGAAAATATCTTTTTACTAAAATTTAAAAACTCAAATAATTTTTTTTGTTATAACTCCATTTTTTCGTATCATATATCAAATTAATTCTCTTTTTATAATCTTTAATTTAACACCAATATTACATATTTTAAAATAAATAATTATATTTAAAATATGATATGTAATTTTTTATGGATTGAATATAAGATTTTATGGATTAAATTATTTATATTATTATGATATATGTGTTGAATTTGAATAAATAATATATGAATTTGATATAAAATAAAAATATGTTTATAAAAATAACAATTTATACTATTAATTTGTATAATATTATAATTTATTGTTCAACCTTAATAGGTTTTAGTGAGTTGAAATTTTGTATTAATATGGAAACACCTAAAATTCAGTTTAAAAAATTGTAAAATTTATTATTTAATAAAGATAACTTTTAAGAGAATAAAATCATATATCAAATTAATTCTCTTTTCATAATATTTAATTCGACACCAATATTGCATTTTTTAAAATAAATAATTATATTTAAAATATGATATATAATATTTTATGGATTGAATATAATTTGTTTATGGATTAAATTATTTATTTTTATTTTGATATATGTGTTGGATTTGAATAAATAATATATGAATTTGATCTAAAATAAATATATTTTTTATAAAAATAAAAAATTTATACTATTAATCTATATAATATTATAATTTATTGTTCAACATTAATAGATTTTAGTTAGTTGAAATTTTGTATTAAGATGGAAACACTCCAAAATTCACTTTAAAAAAATCGTACAATTTATTATTTGGTAAAGATAACTTTTAAGAGAATGAAAATACAATATAATATAATAAAATATCAAAATGCATAATATTTATATAAATATAATTGACATAGATAATTATTATAAATTTTTATAATAATAATCTTTTCACATAAAATCAATATAATAAAATATATTATATCCATGCATTATACGGGCATCCATCTACAAAAGTTATTGATTTTAATATAATTTTATAACATATTACTTATTTAATAAAATATATTTTATCTTGTACATCGCACGAACGAACATCTAGTTTATAATAATAGGAACACAACAAAAAAAAGAAAAGCAGAGTTTTTTCCGTTATTTATTCCTGGCATTTTTTTAAAGTTGGAAATTGTGGTTCAAAAAAAAAATTGCTTATAATTTTTGCATTAACTAAATTTTGCAAAATATATATAATTAATAATATTTTCACGATTTGATATCCATGTTGCATATATATAAAAAAAATATTAATTTTAAAATATAAATTATTATTTATTAAGTTCATTGTAAATTTTCCATCACACGATACACTATTTAATATTTTTTGTTAAAAAAAGTAAATTTAGATTATAAAAACTAAATTAAACATTGTAATTTCTTTGAAAGATATGAAATTATAAATTATCTAATTAAATTTGTTTAACTTATTTTTGTATGTATACCAAATCCATTATAAATAATCCAACCTACAATAAATACATAATTCTAACTCAAACATTTAACCAACAAATAATTGCATTTTTTGGCCTAATATTTCATTTTTAAAATATTCAATATAGGTGGCGATATAAAGATCGTAAAAAAATTATTAATTTCATATATTATAAGTCAACAAAATTTAAAAAAAACAAGAATATTATTTGCATTTTAAATATTTGGAGAAAAAAGATACCTATAATATTTTGTTATCTTATCTGTTTTACAAAATTTAAAAAATCTAAAATTATAAATTAATTTAGCAAGATTTTTACTATTTATAGATGGTTTTATTATTATATTAACACACATATATCTATATTATAATATATTTGATATTGAAAATATTTTTATGCAAAACAAAATTGTGATATACTTTTATTTAAATAAAAACATATTTTATATATGTATACATTTTATTAAAAAATTTGCATACAATTAATTCTTTATAAAATTAGTAATTTAATTATATAGAGAGGACAATCCTTCCCCTAACATAATAAAGTGATACAAAACGATAAACACGATTCAATAATTATATTACTATTAATAATAATTTATAATTATATTATTACAATATTACAAGCCATACAACATACGACATAAATAACAGGTAGATGTTATATTCTAGCATATTTTATTATGTGACAATGTAATTAAAAGCGATATGAGATTATTATTGCTACATACATTATCAACATTTGTGATATTATATAGGCCTCAAGATAAATGTGATTTCGATTTATAAACACCCCACCCCCACCCCACCCCACCCCACCCAAATGGAAATTGCGTAATCTAATTTTAGTAGATGTTATTTTTCTAAAAAGGTAAATACTAATTGACTTCCTAACCACTGCTAAACAATTGCAAATATCGTAAACAGTGAATTAGGCACATTATACCACACTGTCTCGTTTGGGGCCCAAAAAAAGGAATCAATTACATAATTTATTCGCCATTTCATTTTACCAGTATAATTTGCATTATTTTCATGTAACGTACAATTTGTAGTATATTTAAAAATAAAATAAAATATAATTTTAAGTTATTTCATATTTAAGTATATAAAAATATTTTATAATTTTACTAATAAAAATAAAAAATATAATTTTTTTCAAAATAAAAGACTTATTTTTACAGTAAATTGATTATTTTTTTCAAAAAATAGATTATTCACTCATATATCTTTTATAAAGAAATATTAGTTAATATTTATTTGCATCTAAATTCAATTCAAATAATCCAACTGCCAATAAGTAGTAGAATATAGCCCAAATAATTAATAAAAAATAATTATATTTTTAACATATAATATTTTATTTTAATATATGAAGTACAGGTGTAAAATTAAAAATCATAGGAGTAGAAACAAAACACGTAATTTGAGTTTTAACAAATAAAAAATAAAAAAATTCAAAATAAAATACAAATAATCAAAAGATGATACATAAGTTTTAAAAAATATTTCCTTTTTTAGAAATAAAAAAAAATTATATTTAAACTATTTCAATATTATACTACTATATATATATATATATAATATTACAATATCATGATACTAGTATAGATATATGTAATATTAGAATGTCATTATACGTATAACAAAAGTTAATAAAATAGAGAATGGGATTCTATTAGTAAAAAAAAATCAAAGTGGAATTATATCCTATATGTGAAAATGTAAGTTGGACTGTTATTATTTCATATTAATTCCAACCGTACGTACAAGATATGAAGATTAACATTAAATAATACAAAATGGATAGATTCTCATTCTAATTTTTTAAAAATATTTTTTTCACTATGCTTTAATTTTATACCCTTTTGACTCATGCCGTGATTTCTAAATAGTAAAATTCTACCCAAAAAGAATAAAAAAAAGTGATGAAAATCAAAATAGTAAAATTCTAGCAGAAATCAGTTTTTGATTCGAAATTTTGTTTTGTATTTTGGAATATTTTTTAAATATTTAAAACAAAATTAAATTTGTTATTTTTATATTGTTGTTGATGTATAATATATGAACTTAATCATCTTTTTACGATTTTTTATTTAACATTCATGTTTCATATTTTAAAATAAGATATTACTTAACAAAATAAAATTAGTTTTGAAAAATTATTAAATTTATTTTTATAAATAAATATATTAAAAATTATGCGTCACATGATGAAAATTTTAGTATAGAAAATAAAACAATAAGAAGCAAAATATGCAGTTTTTCCCTAAAAATATTATACTTCCTCGAACCTGAATTTTTTAAAATATTTTTTTTTTTTAAGTTTTAATTAGTAACTATAGATATAACCTTTTAAGAAACTACAAATTTGTACTAAAATAAATTTTTTATTGATTGATTTGACACAATATTCAACTTGTCTGTGAAGTAAAAAAATATTAAAATTTAATTTTAACTAATAAGAAAAATTAACGGTTAAGGATATAAATATATAAAACTAAGATAATTATGAATATATATCTTATAATTATCTTGATTTTGTGACTTTTGAAAGATGATTTTTTTTTTAAAATTACAAATATCTTTTAAATATGATTATTTAGTTGGGACGAAGAATATGTTAAAAGTAAAAAAAGTAAAAATTGAAAAAAGATAAAAGAAAAGAAAAGAAAGAACCAGGTAAGAGTGAATGAGAGTGGGGAAGGCAAGGTCACGTGTCTCAGCAATCACACGTGTGACAGCCAATGGGCTGCGTTAGTCACGCAATCTTGCATCTGACACGACAACCTTACCCATTCTTACGGCTACGGACCCCTAGAAAAGAAAAACTGCATAATTAAGTTTAATGCTAACTCTAGCCCATAGCCCCAAATTAATTATTTCAATAATGGTAAAATAATATAAAAATATTATATTTTTCATATTAATTTTTTATTTTGCTTTAACGCATGTTTTATTTATGAAAAGAAAAAAGAAAAGAAAAATACAAGCGCTTTAATATTAATTAATTATTAAAAGAGATCTGATGGATTTGCTTCTCATTGAATACGCATAATATTCTTTATTTAATTTAACCACATTTTTTCAGTTTTAATTTGTTATATACGGAAAAGGATGTGTATATAGAATACACACTTATGTGTGTGTGTATCTATGTGAAATTATATATAAGTAGAGTAAGAGAAGGAGAAGGAGAGGTGGAAATATAAGGACGGATATATTTTTCTGTAGAGAGAGAAAGTGTGAAAAATATTTTGTAGAGAGAGGAAAGAACTTGTTGAAACTCGGCACCACTGCAAAAACCATCAAGCGCCAGGTCTTTTACACATACCTACAATAACTCTCCCCCTCTTCTCTTTCTCGTTGATTTCCTCAGACATTATCGCCGAAGCAAATTCTGCGAGTTTCGTTCTGGGATGTTTTTAGATCTTTTAATTGTATATATGAAGTTTAGTGAATGAAATTTTCGATTTATCCACTCTATGCTTTCTAATTTTAATTTAGCCCAATTAGCCTGTCGATTCATTAATTAATCAATCTCCTGATAGTAACAGAGGGAATAATTTCATTTCGTGAATTTAGCTTGTTTCTTCACGCATGTACTTTTTGTTGATTTCAATAATACTCCGGAAATTGATGCTTGACCGATCGGCGGCAACTCTTCGATGAGTAATCGGAGGGAGCGAACTCTCCAAGACCTCTGCGATGCCACTCCCACTCTATCTCAGGCAGAGGCATGTTTTTTGGCTGCCTTTTTAAACCTACTCCATTAGGGTTCACTTAATTCCTTCATTTTTATTGCCGGTTCCAATTTTACGCATGTTTATTCTCTTGTTTCTGTCTTAAATATCAATTTTCAAAATTGATTTTAATGTCAAAATTTACACGCAGTAAGTGATGAACCTGCCGATTTTGTCCTGGATATGCCAATGCCAAGATTTATCTGTATCTAGACATGTATGCTTGTGTTGGTTTCCTCACTTGTGTTTGTAAATCATTATAAAATTGACAAATGTATATAAGCTATGATGGGATTCAATGTTATCATTTATGTCATTTTTAACTGATTTATGTTTGTCATGCTCTGGTTGTGTTAGTTTCGAGTCTCTAACTTTTGGACATTTATTTCTTATTGCTGTATTTTAATGCTTCTTAGATTACTCCAATATTGAGAGGAAACCTTCGGATGCAAGGACCAATTGATGAAGCAAATTGTAACTTGCCGACCCATATGGTGAGATAATATCCGGTAATCCCTTTTGGTTTCATATGTTGTTACTCCTCTCGTATCTCCATCCAGCCTGGCATTCATCTTGTTAAATTTTCTTAGATAAAGCTTCAGCAAAATTAGCAGATGTAGATTTTCCTTCCTAATTTACTTGATCTACAGCTGTTAAAAAGAAGCTATATGGAGGCATGGTATGAGTGAAATCTACTTTTCTTGTTACATCTGATGGATTAGGTGAAAATAGTATGTAGGAATTCAGTCTTCACCCGTATATTGCTGCTTCATTCGAATAAATGAAAGAAGATAATAGGTAAAATAAATAAGAGGACATAGAGATGAGAAAATGTTCTCATTATGTCTAGAATTGTAGAAAAGGGTCTTAGTATTTCTATAAAGAAAACCTGCAATCTTAACCTGAATTTGTGTGAAGTTAAAAGTATAAGTTAATTCTTTAGTTTTTCTCCCATGTCTGTTACCTTTTTTTTGGTCCATCATTTGAAATCAGGTTGTACCATGGGACCATTGCGACAACTCATTGTAGATATTCTGAACAACTTGATTCCTGCTAAACTTGCGCTGATTTTTTTGTCTTTTTTTTTTTTTTTTTTTTTTTTTTTTTTTTGTTTTTGTGAGAGAATATAATGTTGCATTTCATTTCATAGAAACCTCTCTTATAGTGATCTAAGGAGTGGGTGTAGAAAACGATATTAAGAACAAGGCTGAGTATCATTGACAAGTCAGCCAACAAAAGTCTATTGGCTGATCCGTCCATACCTTAACAGGTTACATTTTTACCGCTCATTATGTTGCATAGTACTTATATTACAAATCTCATGGAATGGGATATTTGAATATGTATTCATCCTTTTCACGTGACTATTACCATTTAACTTCTCTTGTCATCGTGATCATCATATCTCTTTTGTCTCCTCATTATATTAAAACTTACAAGCGAAGAAAAATGTTGCCAAAATTTAGTTGTACAAGCATCATTCTCCCGAAAATGGTGAAACTGAATGTGATTTCTGCTATTAATTTTATTTAGAGATCAAGGTAGAATAGCCACAATATCTTCACTGGGATGCACTAGAATAGGGAAATGGATATCTTGTTAGTATTTTGGATAACAATTTTAAGTGCATCTTATCCTGTGAGGATTTTGATACCAGAAAGATGCTTCATGAGTTCTTCTCTGTGACTTTTTTAGATCATGCTTCATGAGTTCTTCTTGGCTAAGTTGTGAAAATCACTAGGCGCTAGGCAAGCAGCAGATAGGAGCCTAGCGGGGCTTGGCTGGGGTTAGGTAGGCTGATTCAGGATAAAGTGGAGGCAGCCTAGTGCCTAGGCGGGGATTTTGCAACATTACTTATGAGTCCCTCTTACAGAACGGTGATAAAGTGCTGATTTTATTTGCTGCATTCATTGTTTCTTTTCACATGATGTTGATAAAATGGGTGTATTCAGTTCTTTTCAGCTGCTTATTTTATTGCTGCTAATGTCTGCATAATTCTCTTTTTGATGCATTATTCATTATATATCTTTGCTAATTGGTTAGGTAACTTCTGAAAATAAAAAAGGCTTCAGTAGTTGTTCTGATAGAAGCCAGAAGCTTGTGTGTGAAGGGAAATCTGGCACATGTAATGTGTGCTCGGCTCCTTGCTCCTCTTGCTTTCATGCTAATAAGGTCCTAGTGGAATCAAACGATGAGTCTGCTGGAGAAACTTGTGCAGGGGATACTGAAACTGGGCAACTAAGCGTACTGAGCACAGTTGGTGGCATGGACTCCACTGCTGATTCTCTCTCTGAAAATGCAGCAGGTAAGGAATCTTCAAAGACTTCTACTGCATCTGAGGGTCTGAGATCTCCAGAAGGGCACGATGATTGCTTATCATGTGTCAGTGGAACTGAAGAACATGCAAATAGAAGGTCTGATACTGAGGAAAGTAGTATAAAGTATAAGAAGCAGAGCATTTGCGGAGATATTCCAGACAAGGTGTCACCTAGTAGCTCACAAACAGGGATACACACACAAAATTCAGGCATGCTGGGACATTCTTCTACAAAAATCACTGATGATGCTTCTGACTTACCGAATGTCCAGACTACTACTGAAGCTCCCAGTGTAAAAAACCTTTCACATGATCAAAACCTGGAAGTTATAAAAGATGATAAGCATTCTGATACTAAGGATGAACTCTTAAAGGTCTCCACCGATCACTTGAATTCATTCTCACCTAGTGGTGTAGCACCTGATGTTTGTGGTGACCCTCCTGTGACAGCTCTGAATCCCACCGAAAAAAATGATGACATGGAGGTGGAAATACATCCCACTGATGAGACTGATGATTCAGATATGGTTGAGCAAGATGTAAGAATGTGGTTCTTTCTTATCTGGTGAAGAATTTACTCCATCCTATATCATGTGATCTGATAATCTGCTAGATATCACATCGTTGTTGTATTAATTGAACGAACACAGCAGAAGATATTTTAAATACTTGAAATGTTCATGAAATCTCCAGATCATTTAAGTGTGATTTGAATGGTGATAGGCTCCCCTTGGCCATCCAATAAAAACAGAAGACACTCGGTTTTTTCTTTCTTTTTTTTTTTTTTGAATTAAATGATGCTGGAGTTTTTAAATTAAAGGTCATATGCTATGATCAGTTCAATAAGTGTCATTACGTTGCTGGTCTTTGATTCAAAGCGCATTTATCATGCTTTATTTAGTCTAGAATGACATCGATCTAAACTATTCTTGGTTTCTGATAAATTTTATTGTGAAGACAATATTTGGACCCTAATTATTCTGAACAGTTTTTAAATCATCTATCTCAATGAAAAAGCCTTTCTGTCAACCAAATTGTTGCTTTTGGAATGATATGTACAAATATGACTGCTGGTTGATTTTGCTACAAATATTTGTATATCTTGAAAAGGTTGATGATCTTAAGCATTAAAGACATGAAGCTGTTCTTAAGCAATATACTCATCATCTAAGATTAGCTCATGCATGCATCATCTTTTCTTACAGAATGCTGATTGGTTTCTTTTCTGTTGTTAAGGTGAAAGTTTGTGATATCTGTGGAGATGCAGGGCGGGAGGATTTGCTTGCTGTCTGTTGCCGGTGCACTGATGGGGCAGAACATACGTAAGCCTTCAAAATTTCTGTAGGATTGTTATCTATGCGAATTTGCGTTTTTTGGCATTTAAAATGATGATTGTATCTCTCAGATATTGCATGCGAGATATGCTGCTTAAAGTCCCTGAAGGTGACTGGCTTTGTGAAGAATGCAAGATATTGGAGGAGGCAGAGAAGGGAAGGCAAGAAAAGATAGGAAGGATGGACAAAAATGAGAAAAATAACACATCTGGTCAAGCAAGTGAAAATTTAAATAGTTCCGATATTGAGGATCGTAGAACTAAAGGTCTCATGAAAAATCCTGCTAAAAGGCTTAGAGATGATGATGGTGTCGAAGTTTCTTCTATTGTGAAGAAGCCTGCTCTTGATTCCATAGTTGGGTCTCCGAAGACATCCAATTCAGGCGGAACAACTGCTCTATCTCGTGAGAGTTCTTTTAAGAACTCAGATAGGAGTAAACTACATTCTCCACACCATCCTTCTCCAGACACAGTCCCGGTTAATAATACTATAGAATCAACAAAATCTGCTTCAGATATACGAGGTCATAGAGGTTATGGTGTGTACCATCAACATTGTCTTACTATTGTGACATTGACTGTACCTCTGTTCTGACTGTACCATCTTTGTTTCCATTTTCTAAATTATCAACAAAATCCTATATACTTTTGCAGGTACTTTCTCAAAGTCAAATTCATTTAATTCTCTAAATCCAAAACCGAAGGTCAAACTTGTAGATCAAGTTGTTATTCAGAGGCAGAAATCAGCTAAAGAACATAGTTCTTTTCGTCTGAAGGATGGCGCTGTCAGATCGATAGGAAAATCTATGTCATTTAAATCGACAAACTGCAGCCGCTCTGAATCAAAAACAAAAATGTTATCTCCTAGACTGTCTCATATGCAGGACACTAAAACTACAAAAGAGAGGAGCACATTTGAACGTCAGCGCTCGTTTAAAGCAGAACTTCCATCAAATAACTCTATGATGGGTACTTCTACATCAAGAATTGATAAGAGGCCAGCATCTCGGGTAGAATCATCTTCACCTAGTGCCCATGCCAATCACCATGAGGCGAAGCCTGTACAAGCTGATAATAAAACAGCAGTATTATCAAGATCATCTAGTCTTGCAGCTCGGAGGACTGCAGATTTATCCAGTTCTACAGGTACAGTTCGATTCCATTTTGTGTTGCGATTCCATTTTGTGTTGGATCCTGTTATAACTATCTCTCTCTCACACACACACACCGTGATTATTTATGCTGCCTCCATGTCTTTGAATTTTTGCATGACCAGGTGAATTTAAGAGACCATCGACATATGGCCAGAGTACTCTTGGGGTTTCATCAGCCAATGGCAGTGATCATATTGAACAGAAAAATAATCAGACTACTCTAAAGCAGGATTCCTTTTCCGAAAATTCTGCTTTAAATGCTAATGTAGATCTATCTGATGGACCTCGGCCTAAGGATTCAACAGATTCTGGTGATAGGATGAGGGAATATTCTGGAAGCCGCTTTGGGCCACCAGCTGTAAAATCTTCAAGAGATGAAAGTGATAACCTTAAAGCTGCTATTGAGGCTGCTGTGCTGAGGAAGCCCGGAGTTTCTAGAAAGCTTAAACCTCCTGGTCAGTCTGATGCGCCAAATGTACCAACTGTGGGTTGTGAAGCTGCTTCGCATCAAGATCATATATCCATTGCTAGAAAGAACAAATTGTTCTCTGATGCAGAGCTGCCTGACAGGCCTTCAGCATCCTGGAATTTGACTGCTGACTCTCTTAAAGAGGAAACTCTGAATAATGCGAAGCTGTCCTCACTGGTTCCCATGGAGGGTTTTTCTTCTGGAGGACGTGATGGTGGCCGCAATGGCCTCTCCTCAAGGGATGTCTTCAGTAACGTTCCAGCCATAATGTCTCTATTGTTGAAGTCCTTTGCAATCCCTGAGCATGAATATATATGGCAGTATGTACTTATCTTTCACTAGTAATTCTGTTTCAGCATTTTACCTTCATACCTATTTTGATAGTGTCCTTTTATTCGTCATCCCAAAACTAATGTGCTTTCATATGTGCTGACTGTGCAGAGGAAGTTTTGAGATTTGTCGAAGTGGTCAAATATTTGATTCATGGGATGGGATGCAAGCCCATTTATCAACATGTGCATCACCTAAAGTGATTGAGGCCGTAAATAAGTTTAAAAGCAGAATCGTACTCAATGAAGTTCCTCGCTTAAGCACCTGGCCAATACAATTTCAAGAACACGGTGTTAGAGAAGATAACATAGCCCTTTTCTTTTTTGCTAAAGATCTTGATAGGTACTCATTGTGTTAATTTAATTTTCTTTCCATTTTATTTGTATTGGCAATTCTTTTATTAAGAATTGCCATTTTGTTAATGTTACAGCCATGTGAAGATTTACAAAGTCTTACTGGATAAGATGATAAAGAATGACCTTGCCCTCAAAGGAAATATTGATGGTGTTGAGCTCCTCATATTTCCTTCCAATCAGCTTCCTGACAATTTGCAGCGTAAGTGATATAATTCTTTTTATGTTATAACTTAACATTCGGAGTAAGTTAATTGTTTTTTTGTATGACTGAATATTTTGTGGAAAGTGAAATTTGATTGCCTAAATTTGTCATTGCTGATGAGCTATAATGGTCTTACATTTCACATTCTGAGCGCTCACCGCATAACTGGCACTTCTAATATAATGCCTATTAATGTTGCTACTAATTGAATAATTGGTTGTGCCTGTGTCAGACTTCAACCAGGCGGTCAAAGCTATATAGGGAGAGGTTGCCAATTATGGTGTATCTTGTTTTCTTGTGGAAACAAAATTAATTCTAAAGCATGTGTTTTAAGCATCAATATACTAATGATTCTCTCTTTTATGTTCTGATAATGCATTTAATGTTAATCTGTGCTGCAAGCTAGGCTACATTGTGTTTGTGTTTTCATCTACGTGCAGGGTGGAATATGTTATTCTATCTTTGGGGTGTGTTCAGAGGAAAGAAAGAAAGTAGCCTGCAACAAATGCCTGAATCCGTAAACCAACATTCTGCTCCTCAAATTATCCCCCCACCAATAATGTCCTTGCCTGATAATAGATGCTCACTTAGGCCTATCACTGAGAACGCAAGAGAGGATGTGTCTACAGTTCTTGAAGTGCCTGCTCCAGAAGAATTGAGAAGTTTATTGTCATCTGGAGTTAGAAGGGACTCTGGTACTGCAGGATCTTCTTTGGATCAGCTGGACCATGGATTAAGTTCTAGTTCCTCATGTGTGGTACCAAGTGATGGTGCAAAACACTGCCAAGAAATGAGGGGTACTAATCAGGTACTCTTCTTACTTTTACATATACACAACACTTCTCTTACTGTTCAGGTTTATTAAATTGCTTTTTTGATTAAGTGAGATGTTGTTAATTGTTTCATCTTTGCATATTTGTGTCATTTATTCTAGACGGTAGAGCAGAGGGAGTGGGAATTTTTTGAGTGCTGCCAGTGTGTTTATTGTTAATATGTTGAAGCACAGCAATGTTTTCAAGAGTTATCGGCACTTCTTCAAGTCTTGATATTTGTTCTCTCTTTCCTGCCCCTGCCTTGTACCTTCTTCGAACCCTAGATTCTTTTGTGTCATGGCTGTTAATTTAGTGCGTATCACCTTTCTCTGCTCAGACCTTGATGCTTTAGTACATCAAGACTTGGTGATACAGGGGCCTAATTAGTTTTCTGCTGTGACTTAATTGCTAAAGCAAAGATTGATGTTATGCATATAGTTCTTAAATTTATATATCAACCATTGCTGTGTTCAGAGTCTAGATGTTCTATGCTTATTGACCGAACATGCTGATGCGATATTATCCATATATCCGACCCCACATCATGCGGTATATCTTAGTTTTGGAATTTCTGTTAACTCACATATTTATGCACACTACTACCCATAGGAAGGAGGCATCACTTCCAGCTGCATTCCCTCCCTTGCCACGAGAAATTCTAGTTCTGAAAGGGAGCAAATCCCAATGCAGTTGGACACTCCACTTGGTCGACATCAATCACCACATCATCCTATTAAATATTTTGCTGGCATGCCTAAGGAAGTCCTTGGCGAAGAAATTGCGTTGGATAAGACATGCCCTCAGAATGAAGTTAAGAAACAAATCAATGCTAGAGATCTATCCACTAACGGAGAAACTCCTTTGGAGGATGGCCATAACACCCGAGACCTAAACGTGGGGCATAGCCGGTGGCTTTTTAGTCAGGAGCAATCGATGCACCCTGGGTTGTCTGTGGCGTCCCATATTATCTATGGTGGCACTAGTCAGGTCTCACCCAGAAATGACGATCTATACCCTGAAAGAGTAAGTATAAACAGATGGTACTCTTGGCTTTTTTATACATAATGATCGAATGTTTCTTCTTCTACTGATGATGGTTATATGTTACAGATGAATCATGTGCCTTCTGGCTTAACCTGTGTTGAAACTGAAAGACGCTTCTTCCCCGTGCAATCACAGCCTGTACATGATGGATCAATGCCCTGGAGAACGCATCTTCTAGAAGCAGATCGGTATAGTGATAGAGCGCCAAATCTTGAGCTTGCTTTAGGGGCTGAAAGTACACCACCACTGACTCTGGGCATCGAACCATTATTAATTACTAAAGTAGACCAGAAAGTAAACGAGGAACATATTGTTGAAGAGGTGGTCCCCAAGGTGGAGGATGATGTATCAGCATCTCTCTCTCTTTCTCTCTCATTCCCATTCCCTGAAAAGGAACTGAACCCTAAACCTGCTCCGAAAACAGAGCAGCTCGTGGCTCAGAGGAAACGTGTGAATAATTCTTCGATGCTTCTCTTTGGAAATTTAAGAGACGATTAGTGAGTGTCCCGTACTAAGTTATAGGTCCCATATGGTGGTTGCTAGAACTGAATCCATAACGAATGTTGGTATTTGACAGGATTAAGCTATAATTTTGCTAGGTCCTTCCTATCCCTAGACTTCCAATTCCCCCCCCCCCCCTTTCTTTAGTTTGTTCTAAACGGCTGGGTTGTATATATGTAGAGTATAGTAGCCGTGACAGTGTGTGATATGGGAATTTTTTCTTTCACCTCATATTCATTTTGTTTCCTATTCTTTTTCCATTCAATTTGTCTATAATGATGGAAGCCCTAAAGATGCTTATAATTTTTAGGGCGTTCCTTGTAGTGTTGATTTATTCATTGAAACTACTTGTTATCGAGCACTTGAAGTTTCTTTGAATAAATTAAAATTTCCAGGATTGTTGTTGCAATCGATCCCTAATGTTAGAGGTTCTGGGATTTCGGTAGTGACTTATCTACCGGGAAATCCCAAGGCCAACTGCAACCCTGTTAGGTCTGTAGTGATGCTTTTCTCAGAGTACTCTCGGTGCATCAAGTGTTTTTTACCATTCATTTACATATTTACACACATAAACCTTAAATCCATGCTGAGTGTGTATCTTATATGTTTGTTACAACATGTCTACACATATTTGCACGCACAAACCTTAAATCCATGCTGAGTGTGTATCTTATATGTTTGTTACATGTCTACCCATATTTTCACACACAAACCTTAAAACACATGCGAGTGTGTGATGTATGTTTGTTACAACATGTCCACACATTCGCACACATAAGCTTTAAACCTATGCGAGTGTGTGATGTATGATTTTTACAACATGTCCACACTTTTGCACATATAAACCTTAAATTTATTTACGTATAAGAAGTGGTAAAAATGTTCAGTTCATTATGTGTTGGGTGTATCTTGGAGAAAACTTTATAACAATTTTATTTACAAAATTTCTCTCTAAACCATCGATTCTCATTTTCTCTTTCTATTTGTTGATGTTTAATCACTTCAACATTCAATATTCTACTTTATAAGTACGTCTTAGAAATAATTTTGACCATAGTATATGTACAACCTATTTGCTGATTTTTAATCACTTCAACATTCAATATTCTACTTTATAAGCATATCCTAGAAACTATTTTGATCAGCGTGAGTTCTTTGGGGGGCAACTAACAAGGGCAAAAAGGAGAAATTAATTTTCGTAGCTAGTGAAGAGGATGAAGAGAATTTTGAATCATATTTATTTAAAAAGTTATATCTCATTATTCATTTTCATAAATTTAAGTCGTTCATATAACCAAAAAATGAAATGAAATAAAATGCAGCATTAGTTGTTCATGACAAGAATAATTTTTAGGGTGAATTCATTTACATTGGTGATAGAAACTTGGAACTTGGAAGCGCCGCAGAGTGGGCCCTGTAAAGATCGTCCGAAAGCATGCAAACAAACTACATTGTAACATTGCATTACCAATCAATTAAAAAGAAAATAAAAATGTGTGTTTGCTCACACAAATTAGGGGGCGAAGAAACCCAAGCAAATAACCTTCACTTCCCTTTTTGCTAAAACCCGTACCAGTTGGTTTTAGTGTAATTTTAAAAGGAAGATAATATGTGTGTATTAATAATAATTGTTTTAATCACCCTTCATTTATGATTTTAATAATTAGTTTCAATTAAAATCATGTAAAATAATTTTTAATCTACAAATTCTAGAACTTTCCCCTCAATTTAACACTTAGCATAAATAACCTGTTTTTATGTTTTTTTTTTTTTAAATATATAAGAGCGTGCTATACAAATTTCTAGTTTTCTCCTTGATTGTTCATAAATTGTTGAAAGATATATCTACAATATTTTTGTTTCTTAAATTTTTTTTTAATAAAAAATCCAAGTAATTACTGTCACAGCATTTATCTCTTAATTCTCTCTCTTATGACAGGTGGAGGAAAATGGAAATCCGTAAAACTGGATTTTTTGCCTCATAAATTATAATATGTTGTTTCTATTTTGTACTTTTTATATATCTATTTCTCTTTACTTAGTGAAATTCATCCGTCATATCTCTCTCCTCTCTCTCTCTCTCTCTCTTATAGTGACTGTGGGTACTTCTGTTCATTCCATCTCCGATGGCCACCGCCGTAGTTCCTGTTTCTGTTTCTGGTAATAATTATGCTGCTTTTCTGCTATTTTATCATGATTTACTTGTCTATTTTCTGCGATTTCCCTAACCCCCCCCTCCCCCCATCGATTTTGTCTGGCACGACACCGGCACATTTTTTTGCCATCTCCTAGCTCTAATTTACATTGCCAACTCATATTTGGCATTCAGAACATCAATCATCAGACGTGGAATGTTTGGAAGTCATTTTACCCAAATATTATTTGATTTCCGATTAATTATGTGGTGCTGATATGCTAGTACCGTTGAAAATCATTTTTGTTTTGTTTCAGGAGGAAATCATGTGAAGACCAGTGGTGTTTTGTCTTTGAAATCCGGTGCTTTTGTGAAGACACAGATGCTAACATTTCGAAGCAAGACTCCCTGTCGAAGCAACCGCAATTTGTCTGTTCGTGCTCAGTACAAGTATGAAGTTTCCTCGCCAATATATCTTGAAGTTGTGTTGTGCTAATTGGATATGTTATTGATTATCTCCTTTAGTTGGTGTAAGGTGCCAGGCTTTTCAGGCAATGGAAAGAAAAATATGGTTGGGTCGGGGTGGGTGGGGAAGTGTCCGGTGTTAAATATCTCTTTTGTTTATTATCAAGCATGCTGTCCTAAAATGCTGCAGTTGTGTGCATCTGGTATGAATTTGCTCATCCAATACATTATTCAATCACATTGAATAATGGGAATAGCTATACTTCATTTAGTGAGAATTTTCTACTTTTCTCTAGATATTGGGCATGATATTTTCGCAATCATTTTGTCAGTATATGACTAAGTTCAATCAAATTCCATAAATTAGACGTGCTCTTTGGATTGTCTATGCTATATAAAAAGGGGAAAAGAGAAAGTAATTACTAATTGAAATGAAGAATGGTTTGATTATTCAGGTTCAGCTGCTTTTGACTACTCTTGGTCATTTACATTTTATGACGATTTTACAAGTATGTAGCATCCCGATATCCATATATTCCATCAACCTTGCTCAGACTATGCATATTTTCCTTATCTCTGCAGTTTCTGCTTGAGTTGTCTCAGTGTTGCCCTTGGAATTTACTTGAGTTGACATTTATGATAATCCCTGCTGGAAGGATAACAATATGTTCTACCTCATGATAACTTGCTACTTCATAGAAACTCAGCTGCTATAATATTGATGAATATATCTGTGACTTTTTTTATTGGAAATTTTCATGGATGGCTAGTTTGGATGACAGACTTCTTGTTCCTCATAGCCATGATTTTGATGAATGTTTTTTCTGGGCTTCTAGCTGTAGCTTTGAGTTGACTATCCTCCCTTGTCTCATTACGAGAATTAGAGAAATTATGGTACTCTCGTTTCTGTAGCTATCATCATGCTTCTGCAGTCCTATCATGTATTTATACTAAGATCAGGGGTCTTTCAAGTATTAAATAATGATACATTATAATAAAGTTTATATGAGATGGTTTCAAACATTAATTCACTTAGTGATGTTTGTCCTGGCAGTGAGGAGATGTTCTTTTAAGGTACATTGTATGGGGCAGTTGACTCGTATTTGCTTTATGCTGGCCCAATTTGATTGGTTGTTTTCATATGCATTTAAAATGTTGTTTTACAGCATCTGGAGGGCATTAGTGGAACACAGTATGAGATTATCTTTGAGTCAAAAGTTCACCACAGGTTCAGATATTGACTGTTGCATGTCTAGATGGAGTTCAATGATGTGTCTATCATGTTGCATGCATCTTTATCATTTTGTTCAGGAGAATTGTCTCATTAGTGTGGATGATGTTCGTGTGCAACTTAATATCACATCTTGCTCTTGCTATCATTGTTATGCTTGTACTGATGTGTTCAGCTACTGTTATATGAGTTAGCAAATCACTCTGCTCTCTAATCTTCTATAAGTTAATGATGGAATACAAATGACTTCTATAAAGAACAATTATTTTTGTTGATGTCCAGATTGATGTATCTTTTCACACTCTTTTATTTGAATGAACAAGTACATTCCGCTCAATGTATTACAGCAATGAGATTGGTCCTTTCCTCATGGAATAAATCATTCCCTTTTACCAGCAATAAGTGGGACGATCTATGATTCATAATTTTTGCCTTTTACATGTAGTGACCGTAGCAGTACCGGTGGTGCTGATTTTGTAGCTGGATTCCTTCTAGGGGGTGCTGTGTTTGGAACACTTGCGTATATTTTTGCTCCACAGGTGAGTTCAATATTTTCTTAGCCTCAAGTTCTGTGTTTGATCTCAATATATACTTCTGAAGCACCTTCAGCCTCTGAAGATAAAAGAATTGAACTTTATTTTTATTCTTGTGAGTAAAAAAAGATTGTAGTAATTAAAAATAGAATGAGTACAAGGGATGAGGAATCCCCAGAAATTGATGATCCCTGGAGAGAAAGGGAACTGCCAAAAATTATTTGAATGTGGAAGCACAAAAGGCCTGCCGGCTTAAGGAACAATCTAAATTGCAAAAGCTTGATTATTTATAATGAAGATTTATTTACCTAAATAAGGGCATTATAGGTCGTATATAATTTAGTGATAGGATTCCGTATCATAATTCACTCATTTTCCCCAGTGATAACACTCATCTGGTGACCTACTTATGGTGCATTGCCCATCTTGTTTAATATTGCCGACGCTCATCTCGTAATTACTAACTCCATCCATCCTGTTATTCAAAATTGTGTTTCTTGACATTACTACTCCTAGGAATAAAAGGTAGTGGCGTCGTATAAAGCAAGAGCGTGTTGAGAAAGAACTTTTCAATTTGGGAATCAGGACCTAGTTTGGGGTATTCCGAAAAGGATTCGAGAGCGGTAAATTTGAGACAAAAGGAGCTGACCTTTTATACAATAATTGGCTTTATCTCATGACGCTCCTTTTCCCTTGGGGTAGAAAGCTGTTTTGCATTCCTTATTATATAAGTTTTATTCCAGTCCCAACATATCGTGCCAATGAAATTAGTTATTCATTAAATTGCTTCAACATACAATCAATTACATATTGTAAATATACAAAATTTGTCAATCTTATTAATGATTATGGAAAAATTGGGGTCCTTTTCTGCAAACTTTGAGATATGTTTCAATTGCATTAAATTATTGACTTTTGGCATCTGTTCTTAATGAAAAACTAGACAGCATCCTGAAGAACTCACACTTTTTGAAACTTGGTTATACTCATTCAAGCCATTTTGATTTAGATCAAATGCCAAGGTGAAGCATTTAATCCACTAGGGAACATCCATAATCTAATTTGAATCAAATTTCTCCGCATGATGCAGTTGAGATTTGATGCCCTGGAGTAAGAATTTGTTGCATTAAGTGAATGGCTCTTTTGTGATATAAACAGAATGCTACTCACCAAATTATCTTATTTTCTAAAAGATGTTTAAGCCAAATATTGCTATGGGAAGCAGAGACTGTTAAGAGCTACATGCTAAAACATGATGTATGCCAAAATTGTGGCATAACAAACATTGAGATTTGAGTGTACGAGTTACTTAATGATCCGAAAAATGCAATGAATACTAAAGAGATGCCAAATATGTAGAAAATTGTCAAATGTTTGCAGAAAAGAGATTGCATGAAACCGAGTCGGTAAAGAATAGTTTGTAATGTAATGCATAATGTATTATGGATCAAGTATTTATTGATTAATTTACCCTACCTTTTTCTTTTTTGGTCATAAGATAAGAAGATCACTGCTAAATGAAGATGAATATGGCTTTAGGAGGGCCAAGCGGCCGATTTACTATGACGAAGGATTAGAGGTAATTATCATACTTGAATCTTCCCCACTTTGTTTAACCACCCACTTTCTTAACCTTCTCAATCTGAATTACAGAAAACTAGGCAGACCTTGAATGAAAAGATTAGCCAACTCAACTCTGCAATCGACAATGTATCTTCCCGTTTGAGAGGTGGCAATAATATACCCCAGGTACCTGTTGAAAGTGATGTTGAAGAAGCTGCATTGTAAGAACTGATTTTTCTTGCATCTCAATGGTTACCACATGTTTGATCTCTCCAGTCATTCATAGTTGGTTTTGCGAGCATACTGTTTACATGTGTAAAAGAAGGCTCAGAGAAGCATAACAAATTTATAATCTTGTTGATCTGCTATTCAGAAATTTCATTATGAATTAACCTGAACTTGAGAAAATTATTAGCTGATGACCTGTATGAGGGCTTGTTTTTTATTCTACTATTTCATGATCCTCATAAAACCATCAAACATATTTCTCATGTTATGCTGATTGCCACTTCCTATTGACAATTTATGAAGTAGTTTGTAATTACTTTGCATATAAGATGGCGTATTCGTCAGTATGGTTATTCGTGTTGATCGTGCAATGCACAGTTCTGTTTTGAAGCCCAGAATTTTACCAGATATATTAGTGCCCTCAATATTTTATTCTTCATCGTCGTCGTCATCATCATCATCATCATCATCATTATTATTATTATTATATTTTTATTTAATTAATTTATATATTTACACAGATTACATGACCATACATGTTCAAAAGTTTCAATAATCTGTTTGTTAAGTCTGTACAGTGACATGTTTGGTTATAGGGAAACATTTTGACATTTCTGTGGAGAAGCCTGTCATCTTGTGGTGTAGAATGAATGAAATTGCTGTTATTCTAAAAAGAAGAAGAAATTGGTGTACAAGATGACATGCTTACATACTAATAGGACAGAAATGAATCGTTGAAATTGAGGTAGTTGATGTTGAACCAATTTATTGTGAAATCCCACTTACAGGAATCTGAATGAGTCATTAGTGTAGACCTGTTTGGTGATTCTAATTCCGGCCCTTTTATTCCATATCTTTTCTTTCCA
This sequence comes from Caryopteris x clandonensis, assembly GCA_028749325.2. NCBI lineage: Eukaryota > Viridiplantae > Streptophyta > Magnoliopsida > Lamiales > Lamiaceae > Caryopteris > Caryopteris x clandonensis. Next base: position 8,154,118 of record JAPYKT020000004.1, read on the forward strand.
AAAATTCAAATCATTTAGTAAATTCAAAGTTTTGAATTGCATTTATGAGATTGAAAAAGTCCCTCTTTACGGGTATACTTCTTTAGGGGAAATTTTATGCTACCTTTACAGGTAATGTTTGTACTTCGCAGGATATGTGACATGTGACAAATCTTTTAAAAGTTGAGAAAAGTTGACCATAGATTTTTTTAGATGTGGCACCTAACATATTATGTAAAGTGCAGACACTATTGACCCTGGTGGCAAAATATATAAGTTCTGTAGTTGCTTTTTTTTGTGGAAACTATAGTTGTCAGCATCTTTGTTTGCACTTATTACATCTTTATGAGCGTCATTGCTACTAAGTTGACTATTTGCCGGGTCCATCTAACCAAGAGTAGTTTGATTTGTGTTCTAAAAGTCGTTAGGTGCTTTGGCTCTAGATCGATGGAGGTTTAGCGTCTAGGGTCCTAGGTGGAAGCTTGAGATACAGAGATTCTTATATTTGCAATGTTAACATAACATTCATGTGAAATTTTAAATAATTCTACGATAATATGAAAATTGAGACATGATATCTTTTATTCCTCGTAAGTATAAGTCGACATGTCATCATTATCAGCATCATTACATGTTCATAATTATAAAAAATGATTTAAAATGGCAAAGTTCCTTTGATTTTTTGTTTTTGTTATTTTATTTATTTATTTATTTATTTTGTAGAAGAAAAGGAAAACAAAATATAGGACAAAATGTTTCAAAAAGTGGCTGGACAAAAATGGGGCCATGTTGTTGTCTTACACAGGATTCATCCCCCAGATTATCCTTCTATCCCACATTTAGTTTATGGCAACAGTATCAAATATTTTTGGCAACATATTTATTTTCACATATAAAATAATTAAATACACGTATGTAAATATATGTTAAAAATTATAATTAGATATATAAAATACTTACATACACATATGTAAATATATGATAAAAAATATATTTAAATGAGGATTTTGCTGTCTCTACCTTATTAAGGACTCAAACTTTATGTTATGAAGATTATTCTTGATAATGAAATCAAATCATTCATATACAATACAATGAATGCCTAAATGGGTTATTATCCCATTGTAAAATTCAATTTTGTAACTCAAAATAAAGATTTGAAATTTGTTTACATTGGAAATTCTTCGGTACCAAATTTAAAAGAAACATGCCCTAATTGGAGTATTTTAGCATAATCTAGATTTATAATTCCACGTAGATACATACATATAGATTTTAATATGGGCCAGCCATGACCAGGACGAAATCATTCCATCCACAAAAGGACAACAAGGAAAAAAAAATAAAAGCCACAAAATAGAGACATTGTCAGTCACTGTTGTACGTAATACGTACAAACAATGAGCACTAAGAATTTTCCTTACGGAAAGAACAAGGAAAAAAAATCTAATGGGCCGGGCCGGGCCGGGCTAATGGCTGGGAGAATGGGTTTGGGAATCGGAAGAAAGAAAGAGACGAATTTGCTCCAAAAACGGTAGATGTTGTGGCCGATCCTTGCGCTTAACGTAACCTCTCGCCACTTTCTCCGTGTAGCAGTTATACCCCTCCTCGCCGCTCCTCCTCCACATCTCCTCCGCGTAGCTCCGGTGGGCGTAATACGCCTCCACCACCGACTCCGTCCTCTCCCCCTCGAACTCGATCTCGATCGCCAGCCTCTCGTAGTGGCCCCTGCTCACCCCCTCCAGCTCGTCCATCCTCGCCAGCGCCGCCGGGGACACGGCGTATACCTCGCCGGATACGCGCTGGCCGCGGCCGGGGAGGTTGAGGAGGAAGGGGACGCGGTAGGGGCCGCAGACGAGTGGGAGGCGGTGGCGCGTGCGGCAGCAGCCGAGGAAGGTGGCGTCGCCGGTGGCCATCATGTCCTGCAGGAGGCCGTGGTTGGAGAAGCCGTGCTTTAGAGTGCCGTAGGTGAATATCAGCGTGGGTTTCGCGGCGGGCACCCCCATCGAGAAATTATCTTCTCTGTCGGAGAGGAAATTAAAAGGAAAGGGGCTAAAGAAATTGTGAAATTCCTTTGCAAGAATTCTGTTACTGGTTAGCCATTGAAATGATCAGCCTGCTATATATATATACACACACACGTTATATAACATTATTATAAGTTTGTGTCCTTCAAAAAAAAAGTATATATCATAAGTTTACCCCCCACTCGTCACATGCTATACCCTTCTTTTTTAAATTATATTTCTTGTATTTTTTTTTTCAAATTATTCAACTCAATTTATAATATTATATATTTATTTAAAAAATATTATTACTAATTTATTAGCTTAAAAAAAAGCAATATTTTTAAGTAAATAAATAATATTTTTAGTTAAATGAGTAATTCAATATATTGAGTATATAAAATATCTGATGTATAAAAGACTTATTTTCTTTAAACTAATAACACTAATAATGTGGCTATGTGGTGTACGATTATAAATATAGTATAAATATTTAATTGAAATAGAAAAGTTATTCAATGTTATGATAAAAATATAGTACAAAATGAATATAGGTATGATATGTAAATTATTTACATAAAAATATATTTATATGACTATATATATAATAAAAGAATCTTTACATGAATTATTGGAAAAGATAAAAATAACAACAACAATAATAATAATAATAATAATAAAGAAGTATGTAAGTAATTACGAATTACAAATTTTAGACTTTGTCCAACAAATTATATATCGACTAAATGTTAAGATCATTTTTTAATTTGTCACATCTTCAAGAGTTATAATGTCATTATGCTTCTAAATTCACATTATTAGTATAAATTTTATTATCATTTTGAGTGAATTGATATTTTGATAATATAAAATATATATATATATATATATTTAATTAATTCTTATATTTGTAACTCAATCTAACCACAACTAGTTTAATCTGCTGAAATATTTAAAGTCAATACAAATACCTAAGTTCAATACACATAATCAAACTCATCTACAATATTAATATAACCACTAAATAAAATAATAATCATACTTTTCGGAATATATTATTATAATTTTTTCTCAAAATTTTTCTAGTATAAAATTTAATGTGATATAATTTTGTCTTGTAACTTAACTTTTTTAAATAAATAAATATACGATAAATACTCCACTCCAATACTTATAAGAGGGAAAAAAATCAAATCTTTCCATTATTGTGACTTAATTATTTTTATGTTAGTATTAATTAATTTATTTTTTAATTGAATATGGAAGTATTTGGAACAAATGCCATCCTAAATAAGTTTATCGCTCACTATAAATATTGAAATCTTGTACCATATATTAGCTGCTAAGTATTCCTCAAAAAAAAAAATTAATAATAATAATAATTAAAATAAGCATATAATAGATAGTTATAAGATAAACACGTAATATTTAAGATTTTAATAATATTTGAGAGATAAGTATATATCTCAAAAAAATTAAAATATTTGAAAACTTACCATTATTGGATGAACTTTAATGCATAAGTCTCGAAATTTTGATTTAATGAATGTACAAGATAATTTTGACATAAAAACATCAAGTGAGCAACATACTTTGAAGTTTATTCATAATCATGATTTTTGAGATATAATATTAAATTTTAAAATATGTTATAACCTTCAAAAGTTTGATGAAAACATATAATTTTAAACTTTAGGCGTAAAATATTTAGTTTTATGCTTCAAAAATAAATATGGTGTTTTCATCTTTTGGCAAATAAAGAATTAGGATTCGTGAGGTTAATGGGAATCTCCAATTGCCAATTGAATAAAAACAAAAAAACAAAATTATTGAGAATAAGTTGAAAAATATATAATGGGCTGTGATGTTACGTGTGCCTACTTTCCCTACTCTCTCTCTCTCTCTCTTCTTCTTATTTCTTATCTTTACCCATAAAATCAAATCATTGGACCTTCTAAAATGACCTTCTTCCCCTTCACTCTTCTTTTGGAATTGAGGAAGTATTTGATTATTTTTATTTGAGCTTAAGTCAAGCTTGTAGGTGTTCAAAACTTTGTTCGCTAAAAAATTTATGTGTTTAAATTTATTTGTAAATGTATTTAATTTTGTGCACATTTCTAAACGAGAACAACCATTTAACTTTTTTTTAAAAATAATAAATAAACAAATATTTTCTAAATCTTGATGTAAACAAATAAATTTAACAAGATCTCCAGTAAAATAACAAGTAATATAATAAAATTAGATTTACTAATATGAATGTTGTTGTTGTGCTTGTTATTCTTATCATCCTCAGTACAACTTTAAACGAGCTTGTTATAAGCTACCAGTAATTGAGTCAATCAACATTGAAGCTCTTTTCCTTTATTAATTGATGTTCTCGTTAACCTAAATACATAAATATAAACGAATGTTAATCGAATTCATTCCTGAGCAGTTTGTGTAAGAGTATTTAACCTACTTTTATTATCATTAAGTCTTTTTATTTAACTAAATACATAATTAGTAATGAATAGTAATCGAATTCATTCACGAACAGTTCGCCAAACTAGTCACAGTTGTGTAAGAGTATTTAACCTACTTTTATTATCATTAAGTTCTTTTATTAGATGGAAGGTGATCGATTTCTATATAAGTGAATCTTTTGTGCATTAGATATATCGTGCACTTAATTCATAATATTATTAATTTACTTTAAAAGTATTATTATTTTTAAGATAACAAATTAAAGTAATATTTTTAGATAAATAAATATTAAATTTTAATTAAATAAATAATATTATAAACAAAGTTGGACCGTACAATAGGAAAATACAATTTAGAGCATTTGAAGTATTTTATAGTAAAATGAGTAGGCCCCACCTCCATTGATTAATTTGCGATCACGAATTAAAGGGCAACTCATTTGATGACTTTACTAGGTCTAGATTAGGGTTGGGAATCAAATCAATCTATTCGATACTCGACTTGAGCTCGTTTGTTAAAAGCTTGTTTGAACTCAAGTCAATAATAATGTTAAGCTTAGCTCGTTCGTTAAAAGCTCATTTGAACTCGATTCGATAATAATGTTAAACAAGTTTGAACATACTTTTACGTTTGATTAAATCTAAAGCTCGATATTACACGTAACGCTCGCTATCCACATATCTTGATGATATTGATATAAAATAAACAGTACCATAGAGTTATGCTCATCAGGCTTTATAATAATGTTCACATATTACTTAAAAGGATACTATTATAGGATAATACAGATTTTTATTATATTTAATTTATTAAGAGTAAGTGAGTTATTTTACTATTGGAAAACGACTGATAAAGGAAAAAAACATTGAATTCAAATTAAAAAAAAAAAAACGAACATTTTCTAATAAAACAAACATATTTCTCCTAATTTTCTCTGTGTACTGAAAGGAAAATACTTTTGCCCAATAACTAAAATGAAAAAAGAAGATGAAAAGCCGTCAGTTCCTGTGTAAAGTTAATTAAAAGCCTATAATTTGGTTTGGGTTCGGAGGCAGCCTCGGTTAGTGGACTTTCTTCAACTTGTGTGAGCACACGCACCCCCATGGTCCATGCTCAAACACTCTTAGTATTTTCTTAATCATTAATTATTGATTTTTTAATTATAAATTTAAAATTATTCACTAATATTATTTAATTTAATAACAATTATTATAATTAGAATTTTTTACCCACAATACGCATTCTTTATCCTAGTAATTATTTGATCTATTTCAATTTTTTTTATTTCAGACATAAACTCGATTAAGTAATTTATAATAACTCAGAACGACAGTCTAAAATTGAATTCGTATGTTAAAATTGATAATAAAAAACTTTTTATTTTAAAAAACAAACGTATTTGAATTAATATGTAAACTATCATTAACTTAATACAAATTAACGCCACCCAAATATTAACCGACATCGTATCGTCTTACTATTACCGAACGTAGATTAAGATTTTGATCTCCATTCTTCATATTACCACAATTCCTGATAAGAAGAAAAACAATTTCTTGCTTAAAGAGTCCCCTAAATTATATGTAAACTATACGGCGCACAATATATTTTAATCCACAATTGATATTTGATAATATATATATATATATATATATATATAGAGAGAGAGAGAGAGAGAGAGAGAGAGAGAGAGAGAGAGAGAGACCTTTCCCTTTGTCTTCCAGTCTAAAACCTGAAAGTGCTTGGCCTTTCTTTTTCTTCCTTCCAATCAATAACTCAACTCTACATTTATTTTCTTCACCTCTTCAATTCTATCCAAACGATCGGAACTGCTGCTGCAACCTGTTCACAACAATCAATGGTTAGTAAAGCAGCCAATCTTCACAGCTTTCAATACAAGCAATTACATGCTGATATTATTTTGTGTTGATCCAGCTCTGAAATGAAATAGTATTATGCATATATTGATGGATTTTCTTTCATGATTGATTGTTTTTCGTAATATGAACTGAAGATTAATAGATTCACAATTGATTCCTTGATCATGATTCCAGGGCGGCGGTGATGACAGCAGCAAGTGGCCGCCGTGGCTAGCGCCGCTGCTGCAGAGTAGCTTCTTCGGTCAATGCAAGGTGCACGGCGCGGCGGCGCACAAGAACGAGTGCAATATGTTTTGCTTGGATTGCTCCGACGGACCCCTCTGTTCTTTGTGCCTCGATGTTCACAAGGATCATCGCCTTATTCAGGTCAACCAAAATTTCAAATTTCATCACAGTATTAGGAAGAAAAATATCAATTGCGGAATAATAGGGTTTTTGATTTTGCAGATACGGAGATCGTCGTATCACGATGTAATAAGAGTCTGTGAGATACAGAAGTATTTGGACATAACAGGGGTTCAAACATACATTATCAACAGCGCCAAGATAGTTTTTCTGAACCAGCGCCGCCGCCCTCAGCCGCGGCCCGGCAAGGGCGTCACCAACGCTTGCTGTGTCTGTCACCGTAGCCTCCTCGACTCCTTCACTTTCTGCTCCATTGGCTGCAAGGTCTATTCAGTCATTTCTTGCTTATCTCTTATGAATTTGAAATTTAGCTTACACCATTTCATTCAAATTTGGTTTTGTTTGAGTCGCTGAGTATGAATTGTGCATTTGACTTGGATTGGATTTTCTGGACTATAATTCAAGAATCAAGCCACTTCAGTCCACATTCATTTCCTCTGCAATAGTAGTTCTTTCTCTTCTCGAACATTGTCTGAATTATTTTGTTCAACAGACAGTTGGCACATCAAAGAATTTTCAGAAGAAGAAAGAATTGGATATTGATGGTTTCGACTCGGATGAGTCGATGAACATTAGCAGAATACAGAAACAAGTTGTGCGAAACAAAATCCAGAGCTTCACACCATCTACGCCGCCTCAAACTGCAACGATGAATGCAAAAAGGCGAAAGGGAATTCCTCGCAGAGCTCCTACTGGTGGACTTCTGATAGAATACTGAAATTATCCAACTTGAAGGTATAAAGAAAATAAAATACTGAAAATAAGCCAGCATTCTGAGCTGTGGCAACGGAAGCCGATGCTGGAAATGTAAACTGAAGATTGTAGTATGTTTGTTGCGTATAACATAGACTTAGATTGTAAGAAAATGGCAGTGTATGATGTAACATAGCTATAGGAAATAGAAGGACTGCTCAAATGGATGAGAGACATAAGGCTTTGAAGACCACAATCTTGTAATTTAATTTGGTGTTACGTCTTATAATTCACTTTTATCAGAATACCTACAATGTTATATATGGTAATACCTCCAAGCAATCAATTTATATGTAGTTTCTCATCTCAAATTGTTGTGTTTATTCCTTTTTCGAAAAAAAACAAAATTATTTTATGTCTGCTAACTTTGGCCAATATACTAACTGTAATTTTATAGGTTTTTAATAATTTTTGTATAATTTATGTTTGATTCATCAGAATTTCAAATATTCATCGGAAAATACTGATGGAACACTTCTAATTTTACTTAGCCCGTATGCAGCTCAACCACTTCTAATAAAGAGAAGCCATAATTTTAGTTGTTGGAAGTGGAGAAATGATGTAATTGGGTTGAAAATGAGAGTGGAAATTGGAATATGTGTGTTGGGGGGAAGTGTAGAAAATAATGAACAACTTTTGAGAAGAATAAAGGGGCATAAGAAAGAATGTGTAGCAATGTGGGTTGGTTCCACTTAATTAATCTCTTTGTCAAAGGGGCATTAATGCTGCTGCCCCTAAACTATATTATTCTTCAACGGCCGATCTAACAAAGCATGACTATTCATTTCTTTTTAATAGAAAAAACAATATAATATATTCATACAGACTTGAAGATACCCAAGTGGGCCAACTTCAAGCCCAATGCATCACTCATTTATTTAATAATAACAAGTTAAGTGGGCCAGATTGCAGCAACATATCTCTAAATACTAGTGCTGGAAATGCCCAGAGCGGCCCACTACACTATCTAATTATTATTATTATTATTTTTTAAAATTTGGGTTTCCAAATAAAGATTCAATGTGATTATTCAATTGGTGTAAATTACAGACTTGTAAAAATCTTTGGTGTTCAATTTTGAAAGAAAAATATTGTAGGAAATATCATCCTTACACTGTAAATATAGGTGTTAATCAATCACACTGTTGATATTGCTTGTTAAAATTAAAAAGAGTGTAAAAAGTTGTATTTTTTGGCAAGATGGTCCCCAAATGATGATTTTGTTAAACTAAATATTCATAATTCAAATGGTTGATTTTTTTATTATAAACAATTGGCATTTTTAATAATATATTTGTTGAATTAATAAGAGTAGTTACGGGACTTCTTATTGTATCAAACTAAAATTCGTTAACAGTTAATTAGAAGTTGATGCACTTTTAATTCGTCATATTTTAGAGCAAAAATATATTGGGCAATGAAAATACTATGGTTTGCTAGCTCGTTTCAAAAAGATTAAGAGACGAATTAATTTGAAGATACCAAATATTTTAAGTGAGGGAAATAAAGCTGCACATTTTTTGGCTAATAAGCTGATTGAAATGAGATATAGTTTTACATTTTTAGATATAAATTTTTGTAATATAATTATAGTTAATGTAGTTACTGATATATTGGAATGTTCTTACTTTAGATTTTCAAATAGATAAAATTCTATTAAAAAAATGTGATTACTCAAGTTAATTCGATTATGTGTGATTTAATATTTTGAAAAAATTTACCGTGGAATTTGATTATGTAAATTTAAGAAAATTGTTTAATTATCTTATAATTTTAGTTATTATTTTTTAGTAAAATGATAATTTAAAATTGGAATCCTGATACATTGTTACGGGTCGCGGCCTTTCGTTATTTGGGCCGTCGAGTTTTCAAGCAGCGGAATAATATCCGTGCGACAACAAAGACTCTCGTAGCCTCTGGCCGGCCTTTTTGCCTCATCGAGTCCTATGATGACTCATTGCTCGGTATAGCACACCAAGCTTGCCAGCATACTCATGCGAACGCATCCCTGTGATGCGCCTTCCGTAAGCACTCGCCTATTCTCAAAGACCTACGCATCCCTGTGATGCGCCTTCCGCAAGCACTCGCCTATTCTCAAAGACCATATTCGCCGAGGGCGCCCTGTTGCACGCCTTGCGTGTCTCGGCATTTGCCCCCAACTAGCTAGCACACTTGTTACACCTTGCCGACACACTCAAGTCCTTTCAGGACAGCTCGTGATGGCTTTGGAGCACTCGTGCTCCATCACGGCACTGAGGGTCGCTCGCACGCTCACAGTGCAACTCCTCGTGCTCGTCATACACTCGGGGTGTCCTAGGTGTTGTACCTAAGGCCCCTCGTTTGTGCCTTGCCGAGACGGGCAACATTGTGAACGTTGGCTTAGATATTGTGCCATCTCATATTCGCTCCACACGATGCTCGGGACATTTGCCTTGCATGCTGATTCATGGCCACAATTTCCGACAATGCGGTGTTGCCACGTAACCGCATGTCTCAAGCCAACGGTCCCTCGCGACATGGCTATAACCTATAGCGCATGCTACGAGTCATCTCACGAGGCCTCGGGATGTTTGCCTCAATCACTCTCTCGGCCTAGAGGCGGTGCCCAATAATTTCCATAGCCCGCGGGGCACCTCTGGATCTCATCCAAACCTTACGGCCCAAAGGAGCGCCCAACATGGACCTCGCTGTCCCATGCAGCCTGATCGATCCCCAAATCGACCGAGGACTCTTCACACTCTTCTCCTGCTTAGAGCCGGCTCCTAGAGGTCCCCCTCATACCCCTAGGGTATTGCACGTTTAGTACTTGATAGTACGGGGAGGCCCGCTGCCCACCATGGCTCCTGAAGAGCATGCCTCCCTTATAATAGGGAAAAATAAAATTTTCTTTTTCCACCACTAGACATTATGTGGCCGAGGAATGCAACTCTTCGTATCTCTCTCGTCCGAACTCCGAATTCACTTCCGTAAAGTCCGTAGTGTAGCTTTCACTCTCAATATGAAGTCTGTAAAGTTTCAACCCCATCCGATACTCCCTCGCCTGGGGGTGGCCTACGCAATGGGCTGCACTCTCCGTCGCTCCACTGCACTGCCACACTTTACAATTCGTCGATGGATCCTACTAAAACGGACTCATCTCTGGGTGAAATTTGGTGGAGACACTCCCAACACCTCAAGAAAGTTTCTACTTGAATAGTTTCCATAAACTCCTTCATTTAAGCCCTCTGCTCAATGCATCTTTCCCGCACTCACGCAGGAACTCAACAGCCACTTCGCTTCACCGTCCACGAGGCCTAACGATCTCAAATTGCAACCATATTTGTTGGATATCTTCCTCATGACTCAAAATATTTGTCATTAAACCATATCTCAAGTCCCCACTTCATAATTGCCTCATTTGATAAGCCGACAGTGCTGCACGCAGCGGACCGGCATTCATCAGGTGCGAGCGCCACTCATATCACGGATAGCTAATCCCGAATAATCCTACCTATTTCCGGACAATTCCGAGGATCAGCCTGCTATCCCGTGACACATATTCATCTATGTATATGAACATGCCTTTTATTTTTATTTTTGTTGATAAAATAATTCATGAATTGTATGTAAAATTCATTTTTATTTTTTATTTTTTATTTTTATACATAACTAGTATTTCTCCCGTTTTAGTTTGATATTAACTTTTATACCTATCATATTTTGTAATTTTCTGAATTATTTTATACCATTTAAAAAAAAAAATCCTCCCATTTTGGACTTCTAAGATGAAGTCTGACTCAGCAGCTACAGACTACTCTCGCCACATAACTGCTTTAAATATCACTAAATAAATTGTTATTAATTTAAAATTTACACAAAAAATGAAAATTTGAATATAAAAATAATAATTTAATCTAAAAAACAAATCTGAAATATTAATTCAAAATTTTAAATTAGCAAATAAAATCAACAAATAAACAAAGCTTTTTTATTTATTATAAATTTGATCTAGATCTAATGTATTTTTAATTTAGCCGCATTTCTTTACCAAAAGATATATGAGAGCAGAAAAAATAATGTTATACTTAAAATCTAGAATTAACAGTGAACTAAAATAAAAGTATTATAAAATATTTAAATTTAATTTTTTTTTATATAATTATATATTTTTATAATAATTTATTATATTATAAATTGTGCAATCAAAAAATAATTAATAAAATAATAACATAATAAAAATACACAATTTATAAATTTAGATTGGAAATATATGAAATTTGGGGTTTTTAATCACACCATTTTTTCTAAGCACACTACTTTTTTAAGTACACCACAAAAAAAAATATTTAAAAAATTAAAGGGTGTTTATAATGACACCACAAAAATAACTTTGCACATCATATTAATATTTTGGACAAAAATAGATATTGTGTAAATGATATATATATATTTATATATTCTAATTTGAAATTAAAAAATATAAAAAAAAATCAACATATAGAAAGGCGTTCGGCCAAGGCATGCCGAACATATAGAAGGGAGTTCGGCTAGTGAACGCCGAACATGTAGAAGGGTGTTCGGCCAAGGAACACCGAATGCTAGAAGGGTGTTTGGCTAGAGAACGGCGAACGCGTAGAAGGGCGTTCGGCCAACTAGTGCTGAACGCTTTGCAGGGCATTTGGCCAACCAGCACCGAACGCTTCGCAGGGTGCTAAACTTATATTTTCGTTGTTTTTTAATATAAACCCTAAACAAAATGAAAAATTATTTTGAGGACTCGAGACATTGTCATCTTCTACATCTATTACTTGTTGTTGAAAAGAAGAGGAGGAAAATGAGGTGTATGCCCAGCGCTTGGTGATGGATGGGGAGAGAAGGGAAGAATGAAGTTAGGGCTTGGGGGATTTTGAGGTTTTTTTTTTTTTTTTTTTTAATAAGGTAGAATAGGTATTTTGGGGTTGAGTTTAGTAAAATTAAGTTTTTAAATATATTTTATGTGGTGTGTATAATAAAAGTGGTGTGCAAAGTAATTTTTGTGATGATATTAAAAATATTCAAAATTAAATTACTCAATACACCACGTCAATTATTTATTATGCATTTTTAAAAAATTATTACTAATTAAATAATAATAAAAAAAACCTTACTCTTGCAACTACTCCTACGGCCTCCCCATGTCTACTTCCCCTCTAACCCATTCTTCCTCCTTCCCCAAATAGACATAGTGACAACTCTCAATCCTCCATTCATTAAACAGAATAATGGAATAATTTTTTTTGAACAACTTAATATGAAGAAAACTAATTATCAATATATTAATATAATTTTAAATTATTTGTATGAATGAAATGTATTAAAAAAATGATAACCAACGTTTGGTTCTAGTTGGCTGAACATTGTGTTGAGTGTTGGGCAAACGATCATATTTTGTGTTCTATCTTGGTTAGTCGAACGTATGCGTGATTTTAATCTATCAATGAAAAAAATAGAATTTAAATATCAATACTTACAAAATACTTATATTTTTTATATTTGTGTCGTTCGTTATTTATTTCTTATAAAATATTAAACTTTTATTCTGGATATAGATATAGGGTTAGCAGGAATATATTTTTATTATTTCTAACCAAAATGAAATAACAGCAAATATTAGGGTTTGTGTGTGGATGTAATAAATATTTATTTTTTTAAAAATTAGAATTTTTGTATTTTTTAATATTTTTTAAATAAAAATATTTATGATAGTTATATTATATCTAATTTTATTAATGAAATTAATGTGGTGCACAAAATAAATATAATAAATATAGTGGTATGTTTTAGAAAGAAATTAAGGGCATATAAATCCGCCGATAACGGGAGAGAACGCCGGGGACGGTAGCGGTAGGTGAGTGGGGTGGAGCCGGAGAAACTAGTCTGAAGAAATTGAGGGCCACAGCCATCCAAAGTCAATAAAAAGAATGGATGAGGGCCGAAATCACAACGGCAAACGCACAGAACTAGAGGAAAAACAAAAGCATAATGTGTGCAAACGGTGCAAAGAGGAGTATTCAGCGTCTTCCAACACCCCCGCGTCTTGCATATTTCATCCTTCATTCTTCGTCTGTCGCCGCCATGATGATCAGAAGAGGTACCTCTTTCCCATTTTTTTCGCTACTCGGGTGTATTTCCTTTTTGTTTTTCAGAATAAATTTAAAACAAAATATGGAATATGGGCTGTTGAGAAGGAATAATTTGTGGACTTGTGATTTATGTCCGGAGAACCCTTGTCTTCCCTAGTATACAAATTCCGCCGTGGCATTATATTCCAATTGTTATGGAAATTTACCAGTAAACATTAGGGAAGCTCTAAGCGCTAAATGTTGCCTTGTACTTTTCATGTTACTTTGCTATGACGTTTTCTTTACCAGCTTGAAAGCCTATCCGCTGAGCATAATTTTTTAGTCGAAAACATTTTGTGTTATATGGGGTTCTGCATTTTCTTCATAATTATTGTAACTGTTATTTGAATTGCTACATTCAGCTGATTGCCTTTGTGTTTTACTTTGCTGTTGTATGATTGCCAATAACTTTGGACAAACTATGCCTACTTTTGACATGAAATTTTGTTTATATAAGCTAAAAAGTACAGAATTTATTTAGTGATTAAGGATAGAAAGTAGCAAACGGAACTGAAACTTTGGGTGTGTTGCAAATATTTTCTTCAGGTGCGTAGAGATTGTAGATGAGTGTAGGTACTCCTTTTGCCATTCTAGAGAGGAGAATTGCCCTCATTTCATGAAAAGTACAGTTGATACGTGTTTGGCTGTATGCTTCACTGCAATGTTAAATTTCTAAATTACATGGTCTCGATGAACACACAGCGGCAATGCGCTGATATTTTTCTCACCAAGTAGCCCGGCGTCAGGTGAAATCACAACCCTAAGCCAAACTCAGTAATGTGCAAGTGGTGGATCGATTATGTTTTATATGTTGAGCCCTTATTGCCATGTCTCTGTTTTAAGATTTATAGAGATTTTGGAAGCCAGTACCATATTTCACTAGGTCTTCATATTTTATCATCTGGAAGGAGACTGTGAGAGGCATTTTTAAATGAAAAGTTAACTGCTATCATGATTGATTTTTGAGCTAAGACATGGACTTCAGAAATTACTGCCACACATTTTAGAAAGAAGTTTTACTGCACACTTTGTGATGCCTAGTTGACAATATACCGACTGTTCATTTATATGCTTATTTGTTGTTATTCTTTTTCATATCAGTTATTCTGTTGTTTGCAATCTCTATTTATCAGAAAGTGATTTGTTTTATATAACCACCTAGTTGAAAAAGTTGAAGTTAGAAGATGCGTTTCGGCTGCTCATAGTAACAGCCAGGTTAGATAGAATTAAGAATTTTCGTTTGTAAAACTTGTGATTATACCCTGTTTACTAATTTGAGTTTTAATTGCCCTCATCTTTTCCCTCTCTGATATATCTATATACACACACACATACATATTGTGTACATACTGACATATACATAATTTACATTTAAATACAGTGGGGTTGGGGTGTTGGATGATTGGATGTGGCGTGGGATGGGGTGTGTGGATGGTGGACTTGGGGGATGAGGTGGATTCAGGGTTGGGGTTGAAGGAGGCAGAGGAATAAAGGGAAAAATAAGCGGGTGGTAGGACTGGAGGAGGATTATAGTGGGATATTTGAAGGGAGCAGGCTGGGATGGATGGATCATGGATGTAGGTAGCATAATGGTTGATTGAGGAAAAAAGAGAAGGAAAGAACAATAAGCAGAATTAGAAAGAAGGAAAATGGCAAAAAGGAAGAAAACAGATGCATAGTAATTCATTGATTATAGGAATGGTAAAAGAAATTTGGTTTTTATATATCTTATTTAATTCTTCTTAGTTGATTGTACATTGTATCATGGTTGAGAAATTTCCTTTTAATAATATTTACATAGTAAGGCTACTTATTTAGTCTTAAATGATTATTTAATTGACCAGTTGAAATTGGAATTCTTTCAATTCAGTTTCTTGAATAATTATCCATTTAATCATAGTTTAGTTATTTATTTTGTCTTTACTTATGAATTCATTATCAATATTTCATCACATTAGCTACATATGATTCATATTTACACCTCTCATCCCAAAATAATTAAAGAGCCTCATAAAATGACTCATATGTCATCATTATTGAAGCTTAAATATTATTTTTTAATTTAAAATTGTGTATTACTCTATCCTCTTAACAACCTTATTCTATTTCGAAGACTCAATTATAATATGGGCAATTTTGGAAGATGAAGTGAAGCTATTTCTTGAATTCCTTAAACGACACTTATTTTTGGGTGGAAGGAGTATATAATTAAGTTGCATTACTGACATATAAAATATAGAAGAAGTTTTAAAATATTGTGGAAAATTAAAAAATATGAAAGGTGAATAAAATTATCTGGAATTCATATTTTCACCAGTGTACTACATTAGCACCTCCTAGGGTGAGCAGTAATGACATCCATGCCCATAAGCATGCACTACAAACGTGCATAGGGTGGAAGGGTATTTTATCTGCAAAAAAAGGTTATACCTCGAAATGGGATGATGTATGGACATTTCAGAAACATTACCACATTTTTTAACTACCCTAACAACTTCTGGAAGGAAATTTAGGAGGACATGGAGAAATAAAAGAACCTACCCCTTATTTGAATCTGAATGATTAGTACGGCTTACTTATGGTTACTTCAACAACTACAAATGATGAAATAAATGTTGTTAATGACGGGGTGCCTATCTGAGTTCGGACCCCATCACAGCAACATCTTCCTCGACAAACCTCTCTGGAGGAACTCTGCGAGCTTGAGCAAGACCTTGTCATCTTGCGTTGTTGTTAGCAAACCAAGTTTAATCAATGCAGGCATTGCAGCAGATTCAATCATGCTATGCAGCGTGCGCATATCAGCCCACTGGCAGTGCGTTCCACGCTGCTGCCCGTACTTCCTACCATCCGACGTCCCCAGCCACATCTTTAACATCACCAGGTCGCCAGTTAAGTTTGTTTGCTTGAGGTGATCCTTCCCTGTGGCCATCACAGCCCAAGACATCTAGCTGCTCTAGCACAGGGTTTGTGCCCTAACTAAGTTCACGGCCCAACCCACACAGGGTTCGTAATATTTCTCATGCCGACTGCCTTGATCGTTGGCAATGGGGTGCCTACTATTCCTGCGATCAGTGTTCTAAAATTCGGCCTAGGCGCTAGGCGCCCCTAGGCCGAACCGAAATACACCAAATCGGCCAATAAATACGGCCAGGCGTTTAGGCGCCGACTAGGGCGCACAGCCGCACATGATTTTCCCTTTTTTTCCCCCTAAATTTTTTATTTTTTCAGAATTAAGTTATAACAATTTTTTGGCTTGTTTGGAAATGTTTATTTGTTTTGTCATCTTTGATATTTAGAACTAGAACTTGTGACTTGTGAGATTTGCATTGACTTTGATGGTGGTGTTAATTTGTTATTATGACTAATTAACTAGGTGACTACGGACATATTTTGACCTTTGGACTTATATTATGATCTTATGACATTGTGCATATTATCGTAATGTGATGTTTTGGTCAGAAAGTTTGGAATTTGGATTATTATTTGCAAAATTTGACGTATCAGTAATGTATTACAAACTGTCAAAATGTATAATTTATATTGTAAATTAATTGATTTTAGTACGCCCGCCTAGGCCCCGCCTTGACGCCCTAGGCACTAGGCCCTACCCTGCCGCCCGACTGATGCCTAGCAAATTCTAGAACATTGCCTGCGATGAGCCTTACAGTCCATTGCATGTTTGCCATAGTTAATCCTTGCAGGTTCTGATTGCAACTGAGGATGAGGCGAGGTTGGAGGATCCGTTAAGTGATCTTCCTGAGTGTTTGGAGCCGTCTCTAGAGGAGAGAGCGGGTTACAACTGCGTGAACTTTGGTGATTGACGGCAGGAGGGTTGAAAGCGTGAACTTTGGGGATTGACAGCAGGAGGGTTTGACGGTCGACAGACCTCAAACTATGAAATGAAGTAGATATGTGTGTTTAGTTTCTAGGTTTCAGCTTTGAGGACAAGGTTGTTTCGCAGGGGGAAGGAGTTGTTAGCAAACCAAGTTTATCAGTTTATACTTGGTGTGCCAAGAAGAATTGGCATTTTATTATTTTAATATTAAGTAGAGTCAGTTATTTCAGTTAATCTATTTTATGGGTCTATCTATTTATGGGCCTAGTTGGTTAGGTCGTGGGACTGTTTTGTCTATGCGTATCTATTAGTTATTTATTTACGCATTACTTAGGGCATAATTTTTTGGATTATTGTTGCAGCCATTGCTTGGCAAGATTGTATCTTGCAATCTGTGGAATATAATTCTGCTTGTTTTCCTTTAACGATTATTGCCAACGCCTTTTTATTCCATCAGTTGTGGCTTACATGTTGACCATGGCCGTGGTTCCATCAGGGATGAAGTGTTGGCCTACACGGGTGTTGTGTAATGACCTGTACATATTTCCTAATTTGTCTATTGGAGAATGAGTTGTATTGTAGAATCTGGATCTGCTGTTCCCTCCAATTTAAGAGGCATAGCATTGTGAATATCAACTGAGACACTGGTAATCCCTTAAAAACTTGGCAGTTCTGTCTAACAATGTTGTGCCCATGGATCAAGAATATGGAAGCAGTCCTAACTAGCATTCAACTATCTATTAACATTCCTTGGCTATTTTATTGTTTGATCATGTGGATGAATATCAAAACTTCTTTCTAGAATTTAGTTTTGAATGTTATGAGAAGACAAGTAAGTTTCATCACAAGCATCTGAAATATGATTTTGGGGGGATTGGGCTCTTTTTCAGAAATTCAGAAACCATGGAGTAACCCAACAATGATTTCACGATAATAAAGTTTATAATTTTGCTAGTGAGTAGAGTAGAATTTTGTGGCAGAGTTTTATTTTCGGATCTCTATTTTCTTGCCCTTCTCATCTCCTAAAACAATGTAGTAGTAAAGATTAAAATTGTATTAAGATAAAACGTGAGGTTGCAAGGAAGATTTTTTGGGATCTCATGTTATGAATTGATCTTTTTGTGTGTCTGCTTGAAGCATATATGTTATCGTTGCGACAAATATTGCAATGTTACGACCCTTGTAAAAGTCATGCCTAGATTATTCCATCCATGTGTTAACCAGAACTGGGCTCAAACTTGTGATTGTATATGAGTCGACTGACATGGCTGATGATTTTTTAGTGGATGAATGTTACATTGACAAGTAGTTTGAATTACAATTATGAATGTTTGTACCATGAAACTGCTTGCTTTTATTATTCTAAACAGACAACACAATCCATCATATGTTAGCATGTTGCCATGTTCATGACCTGTACATTACGTCTCCATACATAAATGTGTTCTATACATGCCATGAGCCACAATAATATTTTTTCCCTTCTCTCTTTGTATGGTTGTGCTGTAGTTTAATTGTTGACAAGTATCTGCAAGTCACTTATTGAAGGTACTACGAGCTGGGACCTAATGATCCTCCCTACGCTGCCAAGTTTTACGATTGCTGTGGAGCTGAGGACGTGGACGCACCAGGCTGCACTACCAGTTTCCATATTTCATATGACGATGATTGATGAATAGAGGAGTATCATCTCCAAAGTGATGGGAAATGCTGTATATAGATAAGATAGATGAGGCCACAAATCCCGCCTACGACGTTGCAGGTGAAATGCTGATATATACATATGAAATGGGTGAGACTACAGAAAGATTACTTAATTTGACATGAATCTCGTGACAATGTTACTTTTCTGGTTGAAGCTAGTATAGTGAATAAATGTGATATGTATGATACCCTCAGAGGAACATGAACTCCATTATCAGTTGGGGGGGTGGGGGTAGAAGGGGGTGGTTGTTGTACACCTCATCTTAGTCTGTCCCCACGTTTGCACACTCACTGTCAATACTGATATCCATGTGCAATGTGCATGCCTTCATTTTAAATTTTCATCAGACATTGTGTGCTGCATTATTTAGTTTTGTTGTTTTTTGCCAGTTGTGTATCAACTCATTTCAATTGGTACTTTTGATTGTCCAGAAACTTTCTGTCCCATATTAATTAGCTTCCCATGTCAGAATTTCTTACTTTCTGCGTCCCAAAAAATAAAAACAATATTCTTAACACTGTTCTTACGACTTACTTTTTTTGAAACACGAGGAGTTTAGTTTCCAAAATATTTCTTGTCTTAAAAACATTTTGTTTAAAAAATAAAAAAATTGTTTTATTAGTTAGTTGAATTTGAAGTATTTACTTTCTCGATCAAATTATAAGTAATTAAATCAGTAAATAAGTAAAATCATTTAGTAAGATTTGATCGATTCTAACATATTTTACCTTCATTAAGATGACAGAATAAAAGTATAATATAGTAAAATATAAACTCTATTTTAAAATAATAATTTGGGTTTTTTTTTTCTTCTAAATATTTCCTTTTTAAGTTGATAGTTTTGTTGAGTGAGATGTGAAGGGAGGGTGAGAAGTTAGGAGGCGAGTCATTTTCTTTATCTAATAATGGTTTGGGCTGTCTGATTATCCACTGCCTCCGCTTCTCTCTATTTATGATTTCAAGGCCTGCATTTTAGTATTTCCAGTCCTATTTTTTTTAATATTTTTTTATCCATGTTTCTTATAAGTTATTGATATTGTCTTACTATACGTGACGACGGTATCTGAAATATAAGATGAAAATACATGAATTTAATTAATTTGCACTTCCTATGTTTTTTTTATTAAATTGATCAATAAAATACAATTTTTTTTTGTCAATTCTAAATTATTCAATCTATTTATTTCTGACTTATCCCGTCTTTTGTAGTAGGTCTTCTATTCTTGGAAAAGAGGTGAAGATTTTTTGCATGCATCATCACACGTCTTATTTATCATATTCTATTGTATTTTATTTAAATTCTACTCTTTTAATAGATAAAAAAATATATTGATTTGACGTTCATACAGTATATTTAACATCTATAATTTTTATTTTACAATATTTTTTCCAAATATGAACATAATTATTTATTTGAATGTAGATATTTTATTATAATTTATTTAAAAATATCACAAATATGTATACAACAGAAAGAAAGAGTGTAAATAATTTGAGGAAAATATATGGATGGTCTGATTATGGAAAAGTGGGAGAGACGGCAGCCCCCAAAGAAATCTGATCTTACCTAATGGAAATCTTTATTAGAATTAATATATTAAGAATGATTGGATTCGAGATGCAAGTTGCAACAACAGCAGGAACTAACTGGTTAGTTTCCTTGTCAACTCCTCCTCCATTTTATAATATTACTATATTTCCTCATACTTATTTTTCTAAACAATATTTTAAGATTATTCATTGACTCGTTTGTTCTGAAATGTAGGTACTGATGGCATATTTAAATGATTAAGTTCAAAAAATTTATATTCAAATAAATAGTAAAAAATTATATTTGTATTAAGATAGAGTATGATATGATGAAACTGTAAATATCAAATCAGTAGTGAGAAAAATAGACATATATCAAATGATGAGATGTCAGATTAGTTACAATCAGTGAAATTTGAACGGAGAAGGATGTTCGATTCTCCATCCACAACCCAAAACAAACAAATGAATTGGGCTCATTCTCATTCGAATGAGTCTAATCCAATACAAACAATCTCTAAATTTGTTCATTTTAATTATTAAATAATTATTAAAAAAAGTTAAGTATGTAAATTATATATAATTAAATAAATTAAGTTAATAAAAAATTATATAAATGCAAATTATAAATTTTAAGAAATTATAATTTAAAAGCGAAGATGTTGTTTATTTTGAATTGGACCCATCTAAATGGGAGATGAACTCAATCCAAATATATGTTAATTTTGGGTTGTACATGGGGATTAAACTTTCTTCCTCATTCAAATCGTACTGATTGTAACATTCGATCATTTTACATCTTTCTTTATTTTATGACATCTACAGTTTCATTATATTTTATTTTATTTAAATACAAATATAATTTTTTTAACTATTAATTTAAATATAATTGTTTTAAATGTACGCATGTCATGTGCGACCAATACCTATATTTCATATCAAAAAGTTCTTGAATATTTTTTTAAAAAGAAAATACTCGTTGTGATGTGACGTATTATATTATATATACATAAAGGACCGTGCTATATGGCCAGAATCTGGCCGGCCATAATTGATTAAATTTAAATATAAATAATAATTGTATTTGTAAAATTACCTTTACGCCCTTTAGTAAATTTGGCTGCATAACATTTCCCTTTCTGATATTCCCTCCTTCTTTCTTGGTTTCCGATCAGGCGTGCTGCTTCTTGAGCCTCACAACAAATACGTAGATCAAAATACAATTTAATGAGCCTCAAAATAATGATGAATATACACATCAGCAAAATTTAATTTTAAACCTTCATTTGGCCAAATTCTGAAAGAGGTAGATTAAACTAACACAATGTCAAACCTTCATTTCACCAGTTAACACAATTTTATTTCAATGGAGAGTCCAAATATTAACACGATTAGTGAAATGTATCTGTTGGGTAGATGGAGGAATGACGTGTATAGACGGCACTCGAGTATATTTTTTGCTGTAGGTTATCCACACATGACGGATGATTATAAGAAGTTCCAAGAAGTAGAACGAATTTTCCAAGAGTGTACTGATGCTGCCATGGGGAGTCTGGGGAAGATGAAGATGAAGATGAAGAACGAGAACAATTCTTGAACGAGAGATACAACAGATAGTGTGAGGAAATACAAATATTTTTTAAGAGATTTGATCAATCTTGAAGGGCATCTCCATTAATTTTGGTGTGATGTTTCACGTTCACATGCAGCCGTTCTCACAGTAAACGAAGAAACGTAATGATTATTTGCATCACAATTTTATTTATATAAAAATATTTTTAAAATTAAAATAAAATAAAAAAGTAAAAGGAGGTTATTGGTGAAGTGCACTATCCCACGTCCCCACCTCCAATAACATCCAATCTCTTTTTTTCAGAAATTAAAAATTAGTAAACAGTTTTGGTGGAAAAATGGCAAAATTGTAATTTAGCCAAACTGTCTTGCTTTTATATAATATAGATTATACCCTTATTATTATAGTAGAATATAATATAGTCTTATTCTATATATTATATTCCTATATTCTAATGAATATAATATAGTATTATTCTATAAATTATTGAACAATATTATTATTATTATTATTATTATTATTAAATAATAAAGTTTAGTATTTTTCTTATATTAGAATTTCTGTAAATTGGGAAAATAGTGGATTTATTACATTTTACCCATTATATAGTTATATGATTTATTTATTATATTCATATATTTTTTCATAATCATGTCACACATACAAATTGTTAAAATAATTATATAATATAATCTTATTTTATAAATTTTCATATAATATACTCATATTATATAGATTAGAATATAATATAGTATTATTTTATAGATTTTCATGTAATATACTCATATTATATAGATTAGAATATATTATAGTATTATTTTATAGATTTACATATAATATACTCTTATTTTATAAATTTTACATGTCATATACTCTTATCTTATAGATTTACATGTAATATACTCTTATATTATAAATTTACATGTAATATACTCTTATCTTATAGATTTACATATAATATACTCTTATTTTATAGATTTTCATGTAATATGCTCATATTATATAGATTAGAATATATTATAGTATTATTTTATAGATTTACATATAATATACTCTTATTTTATAGATTTTCATATAATATACTCTTATTTTATAGATTAACATGTAATATACTCTTATTTTATAGATTTTCATATAATATACTCTTCTTTTATAGATTTTCATGTAATATGCTCATATTATATAGATTAGGATATATTATAGTATTATTTTATAGATTTACATATAATATACTCTTATTTGATAGATTTTCATATAATATACTCTTATTTTATAAATTTACATGTAATATACTCTTATTTTATAGATTTTCATATAATATACTCTTATTTTATAGATTTTCATGTAATATGCTCATATTATATATATTAGAATATATTATAGCATTATTTTATAGATTTACATATAATATACTCTTATTTTATATATTTTCATATAATATACTCTTATTTTATAGATTTACATATAATATACTCTTATTTTATAGATTTTCATATAATATACTCTTATTTTATAGATTTAAATATACTCTTATTTTATAGATTTTCATATAATATACTCTTATTTTATAGATTTTCACGTAATATACTCTTATTTTATAGATTTTCATATAATATACTCTTATTTTATAGATTATCATGTAATACACTCTTATTTTATAGATTTTCATGTAATATACTCTTATTTTGTAGATTTCATATAATATACTCTTGTTTTATAGATTTTCACGTAATATACTCTTATTTTATAGATTTTCATGTAATATACTCTTATTTTATAGATTATCATGTAATATACTCTTATTTTATAAATTTTCATATAATATACTCTTATTTTATAGATTATCATGTAATATACTCTTATTTTATAGATTTTCATATAATATACTCTTATTTTATAGATTTTCATATAATATACTCTTATTTATAGATTATCATGTAATATAGTCTTATTATATAGATTTTCATGTAATATGCACATATTATATAGATTAGAATATAATATAGTATTATTTATAGATTATCATGTAATATACTCTTATTTTATATATTTTCATATAAAGAAAAAAAAAAGCTATACAATCTACCAAAGTACTTTAATCATTTAAAAATATACAAAAGTACTTTAATCATTAATAGATGGCAACTCATTAAACCGTGCATGAGCTGCATATTTGCTTGAATAACCGTGCACAGAAATTGAAAGATTGTGGTATCTTCATTATAAATTGTCAACATAATACTGTTCATGTAGTAAACCATTTTCCATACATTGTCCTTCTTCTTAATTCAAAATGATTAATACACCAACAAAATCTCCTGTCTCCAAAGAGTGAAGCGTTCCACCATCCCCAAGAAGTCTTGAGTCTCTCTATTTAAACACACGGAATCAACACGATTTGATGAAGAAAGAGCTGACGGCGCTGCTCCATAGGCTGGTGAAAGTTTGCAATGATGAAGAACTAAGAAACATGATCCTTGATGGAGAACCACTAGTTAAGGTGTATGATATTTTTCTTGAAGCTCTGCAATCTCTCGCCCAGAAACCGATATCAAGAGCTACTAGTCCGAAAGAAGTGCCTGATGTCGTCATTCCAGACTCCAGCTCTAGTGCACTCTAATTTTTTTTAATGTTGCGAATATTTGTTTTAATGAGCATACTTTTGGTGCTCTAGTGCATGTTTTCCCTCTTGTTTTAATGATTTCCATCTTTTTTGTTTTATAATCGACTTCGATAAATTTCTAGTCCCTCTTTTTAACTACTCACAATTAGGAATTAAATAGTGATATTTCAGAACAAAAGCGAAATGACAAAAAATAAGAACATTAAATTATTAAAGTAAATTAATTAACAGAATTTTATGACTTTCTGAACTAAAAGCAAATTGATCTTCAAAACAAATTTAATAGAAAAAAGTTTCAATACAACCAGCAATCACTTTAATCACTGTAAAAACATAAATAAAATTCCAGCAATCAAACCAGTCATACAACCAACAAAGAATATTTTGAAATTTTTACAGATGCGAATTTTCTTCGTGCAAGGAGATCTTAAATCACTGTGTTTTGCACTGCTCTCAGCCTCATCACTTGAATCCATATAAGAATCACCTTCAAAATCACCAGAGCTATCTTCAGGTTGAACAGTAGTTGGTTGAAAATATGAATTATATGCATCAACAGCTTCCTTCTCCATTTTATATGATGAATACAAGCCCCCCTTTAAATCCAAGAACATGAGGTGCACACTCTTGCCAACTGCTATATATTCCAACCCGCACCCCTTTGAAAACAACATAGAATTTTCATGGCCTCTTATTGTGATATCTCATCTCCATTTATTTTTTCGGAAGAACAAGAAAAGAGAGTTTGAATACAAATGAAAATGAAATTTGGCTTTAATATGAAGACGGATTGGTATGAATTATCATTATAAAAAAATATTGGAAGTTGTAATCTGAAATCTTTGAAATCCTCATTATTATTGATGGTGAGAGAGAATCCGCCTCATTGATGATGAGAGAGAAACACACTCAAAATTCAAATTCAAACTGAATTACTTATTTTTCTGCCATTAATTAATAAAGAACATATTCAATATTTTATATAATTATTTTATAAAAAATTACCAATACACCATTTTTTGACCTGCCAGATTCTGACCACCCATCTTTACCCATACATAAATATACATAATTCATACGATATAGTCAAATTAAAAAGTGTGTGTCAGTGTGTGTGAGAGAAAATACCCAAATTAGCAAAAATGGCACACTTCATGCTGAAAAAAGCAGGGCACGCATCTCACACACACTCACAGCTCTTTTCTTTTCTGTCTCTGACAAAGTTTTACTTGAGGGCTTTTGCAGGAAGACATAGGCCGTAGGGCTACTCCTGTAAATTCAATCACAAAAGTTGGAGAGAGAGAGAGAGAGAGAGAGTAGCGGTTGTGGTCACTCTGGACGAGAGCTCAGCATACCAACCTAATGATCTTTTCTGTATATTCTTCCGCATAACCTCTTTTCCTTCCCTTCTCTCTATACAGACTGTAATTCAACTATAGATACAGTTCATACATCGAATGCACACACTTGAGAGAAACTGAGAAACACACAACGTCAGTGGGATTTATATTCTCCTATGCAAGACCGATAATGTCAGCATTTCAGTAAAATTTTATCCACCATTGAAGGAATTGTAGCTTCTTTAGTTCATCTTTTGCTGGAAAAGATAGTTGCCCTACGTCATGTCTACCAAGGCCAAGTAAGTGTCTTTTCTGTGTGTGGATCTGACGTTTCTTAATTTCCATTTTCTCAGTAGATCATAAGTTCGATAAACCGAATCTTCTGCTTGATTCATGATCTGAAGTTCATTTTGATTTTCATTGCGGAATCAACTTAGAAAATTCTTATTTAATGGCGAGTGGTTTATATATAGTAGAAATTACGTGTTTTTAGCTCTTCTGTTCGTCATCTAAGACAATTGTGTGTGTATTTTGCCGCGAATGAGTGTCCTGGATCCCTAAATTTCGAAATGATACTTGTTTATAGTTTCCATTTTCTGCTGTAGTGTTATAATTTAATGATACAGGTAAATGTCGGTGCAGATTTTTGCAAAAATTGTACTTTATGCTTATGTTTTAACGAGTAGAATTCGTAGATCTTGCATCTTCTACTTCAATCAGAATATGGTGTATATTTTTTATGATGACAACTATGATTTCTCTGCTTAATAGATCTGCTCCCTCTGAGACTCCCACTAAAGTATCACCGGCAACCCCTCGTGTTGGCAAGTCTAGCAGAGGAGCAGCTAAATCCGATGCAGATTCGGCCACTCCTCTGCAGAGTTCTCGCCTTTCAGTTGATCGGTCCCCACGAATTGTCCCAAAGCCTACAGTTGACCGACGATCTCCAAAGCTCAGCACCCCACCTGCCAAGCTCAGCACCCCACCTGATGTAAGTGTGGGTATACTTGTAATGGAAATGTATGCTATTTTGTTTAGTCGAAAATGTTGGATGCTGGGGATTGAAATTTAGGAACTTATGAAGATCCTCAGTTTCAAGAGGACACTATAATTCAAATTTGAAAAGTCTACCTAAGCAATGAATTATATCTGTCTAGTTAACTTATTGGGAAGACAAAGTTGGTACCTTTGTTAGCTTTACTAGGAAGGAGGTCCAGGGTTCAATCTCTTCCCACATCTATTATCCCAATTTGTTAAAGGGGTTGAATTTTAAGATTACCTTTGTAATATCTAATAATTTAATTTTCTGATCTGCATTATTGGTTGATGTGCTCTTCTGTTCCCTCTCAGAAAAAGGCAACTCGCATTTTGAAACCTTCAGAACTTCAGGCTGAACTAAATCAAGCTCAGGAAGATCTGAAAAAGGCCAAGGAGAATTTGGTTTTGGTTGAGAACGAAAAGGAAAAGGCTCTTGATGAACTGAAAGAAGCCCAGAGGTTGTCTGTGGAAGCAAATGAGAAGCTCCAGGAGGCATTGGTGGCCCAAAAGCGAGCAGAAGAAAATTCCGAGATTGAAAAGTTTCGAGCAGTTGAGATGGAGCAGGCCGGCATTGAAGCAGCTCAGATGAAGGAAGAGGAATGGCAGAAAGAGGTTGAAACTGTAAGGAGCCAGCATGCTGTGGATGTTGCTGCGCTTCTATCTGCAACTGAAGAGATTCAGAAGGTGAAGCAAGAATTGGCCATGATAAGTGATGCGAAAAACCAGGCACTGCAGCATGCTGATGGTGCAACAAAAATTGCTGAGGCTCATGCCAAAAAAGTTGAAGCCCTTTCTGCTGAGCTTACCCACTTGAAGTCTGTGCTTGATTCTAGAGTGGAAATGGAGGCCAATGAGAGCAATAAATTTGTGTCAGAATTGAAGTTGGAGATTGATTTCCTGAGAAAAGAACTTGAAAAGGCAAAGACTCTGGAGGACAATTTGGCAGAAAAGGAGGCAGCCCTAGAGCAACTTAATGTTGAGCTGGAGGCTGCAAAAATGGCAGAATCATATGCTCGTAATTTGATGGATGAGTTGAATGAAAGGGTTGAGGAATTAACGTCTCAAGCTGAGCAAGCAAAGAGATTGGAAAGATCTGCATCAGAGTCTCTGGAATCTGTGATTAAACAACTGGAAGGTAGTAATGATTCGCTGCATGATGCCGAATCTGAGATTACATCACTTAAGGAGAAGGTGAACTTGCTGGAAATCTCAATTGAAAGGCAGAAAAGGGATCTAGAGGAATCAGATATCCTTCTTGAACTTGCTAAAGAAGAAGCTTCTGCAATGGCAAAGAAGGTTGAATCTCTTAGGTCTGAGATTGAAACTGTTAAAGACGAGAAGATTCATTCTTTGAACAATGAGAAGCTTGCAGCTGAAAGTGTCCAATCTCTTTTAGAAGAAAAAAACAAGCTCATTAATGAGTTGGGAACTTCAAGAGATGAAGAAGAGAAAAGCAAGAAGGCACTAGAAAGTTTAGCTTCAGCACTACATGAAGTTTCTTCAGAAGCTAGAGATGCCAAAGAGAAGCTATTGTCCATGCAAGTTGAGCGTGAGAACTATGAAGCACAGATAGAGGATCTGAATCTGGTCCTGAAAGCAACTAAAGAGAAGTATGAAAGCATGCTTGATGATGCCAAACAAGAAATTGTTGCTCTCACTAATTCAATCGAACAGTCAAAGCTTGATTATCAGAACTTGAAGGCTGAGTGGGAACAGAAGGAGCTTCATCTGACGAATTCAATAAAAAAATCTGAAGAAGAAAACTCTTCCATGGAAAATGAAATTAAAAGGCTGGTTGATCTGCTAAAAATGGCAGAGGAAGAATCTTGCACTACAAGGGAGGATGGGGATCGTTGGAAAAGTTCCTTCAAAGAAGCTGAATCAGAGGCGATTTACCTAAAGGAAGTCCTTGGTGAAGCAAAGGCCGAGAGCATGAGATTGAAAGAGGGCTTGATGGACAGAGAAAATGAACTGCAGAACATTCTTCATGAGAATGATGTACTGCAGAAAAGAGAAGCGGCTTCTCTGGATAAGATTGAGGAGTTATCTAGATTGCTTGAAGAAGCTCTGGCTAAGAAGCAAGGAGAGGAAAATGGTGAGATTACAGACAGTGAAAAAGATTACGATATGCTCCCAAAAGTGGTGGAGTTCTCTGAACAAAATGGCACAGGAGAGGTGAAGCCTAAAGTGGATGTCCAATCTCAGGAGACAGAACGAACAGTGCCTGAGAACGAAAAGGTAACTGAAACTAATGATGTTTCCCATGATGAATCTGTTCTAACAGATTCTGAAATGGATAATTTAAATGGGAAATTAAAAGAAAATGAAAAAGAAAAGGACAACGAAGATGCTACAGAGGTTGATCTTAAAATGTGGGAAAGCTGCAAGATTGATGAAAAAGATTTCTCAACTGAGGGAGAGGCGGAGCAGGAATCCTTTGAGAATGAACCTGACTCAAAAGACAGCCATGTCCAGGCGAATGGACTATCGTCAACTAACAATCTTGACAATGGTGGAAGCTCACCATCAAAGGAGCTCAGTCAGAAGAAGAAGAAACCGTTGCTTCGGAAGTTTGGAAACTTGCTGAAGAAGAAGAGCACAACCAACGTAAAGTAATATGTCGTATCCATTCTGTTTCTATTTGCCTGGCCTTAGGACGTATACTGGAATCTTTATACTGCAGTTGAGCACAGCATGTTTTGTGAATGTTTTTTTTGGATCATTATTATTTTTTATTTTTAAATCCTATTTAGCCCTCATAGGGTCTAAATATGAAGAGTATGTATCATCTTAAGAACAGTTTTTTTTTTTTTTTTGAACCGTCTCACATTGTGATTAGCCATGAGTTTCGTGTGTGAATTTATTTTGTAAACTTGTGTTTGTCGCTAAATATCAGTGAAGGAGAATTCATTTGGTATACAAAAGATGTTGGTATGTTTTTACAATGTGAAAGTGTCGGTGTTGTTTATGGTTTCTTTGTAATATTTTCTCTGTATGTGGCACGGCTTGTAATAAATCTATTAATATTTTCTCTGTATGTTGAACTAATATATTAAGATCGTTGGGTTATTATTATTATTATTTTGATAATTGTGCTGTAGATGATGTGTTAACAACTTTAAAAATGTAAAAAGTTAAAATAATAAAAATAAGTACATAAATTAAATGATAAAAATAAGACTACTCAGACAATGTATTTCCAAAAGAAAACAAATATATGTAGCAATAACTTAAACCTTAAGAATTACCAAGTTTGAAATATATCTTTATACCCAATATTTTTGATTGAGGTATGCGGTTCATTATTCATGTTATAAGAGAAATTCTTGAAATAATTTTTTGTAGTTTACCATTATCAAAATAACAACATATAATTGTACATGATTAAAAATTTATTTGGAAGGCAATTAAAATAGTTAAAATTCAAAAGCAAACTCAAACTAAAGAAATGCAAGATGAGAAGGAGCTCTTGATATTACGCTTCAATATAGTGAATTCCGTAAAAATAGAGTACGCCGTATGGTCGATCAAGGGTCCTGTAAAGAAGGAATCAAAATCAATGGAATGTATCATTGAATTCAAGATTTTTGACCAACACTGTTTCCATATAACATTTTAGCTTCTAAAACATGATTTTTGACAGATGGAATTTATACATGCATTTTTGTTTTTTGTTTTTTTTAAGACACATGCATAGTACCAAGAAATGATTTTTTCGCCTCTATTCATGTAAAAAAATAAAAAAATAAAAATATTTTATTAATATTGTATGTAATTGATTTAAAATACTATAATTTTTAAAATAAGAAGTTGAAAATATACAAATAAAGGGTAAAGTAAGATAGTTAAAAATGAGTATTTAGACAAGACTTTTATTTTTTTAATAAAAATAAAACAATGGTATAGGGTAATAATACCTTTTTACATACAAGACTCTTATTGAACTTTCTGATTGACCTTCAAAATTAAAAAAATTAAATAAAATGATATACAAACCATGTTTTAATCTAGTGGTAAATCATTGTTTGTAAATTTGAAGTCTTTATCTTAAGGTAAAACGATGAGGTAGCTTCTTTATTATTATAGATATATGGATGAAAATATAAATATTTAATATAATTAACAGTTGTCAATAAAGAAATAACGTTCTATCATAACTAATTTTAATGGTGCTTGGTTGGGGATATTATTATTTTCATTGATGTTGTTTGGTATAATTCAATAGTAATGAAAATAAGGTAATGCTTCCCTCATTTTGCTTTCCTACCCTCTCTCATCAATCAAACTTCTCCATGAATTAGTACTTTTTTAGATCAATTTTAGAAATTATTTTCTTTTTAATATATATTATGTATCTAATATTTAAAAATAATATTATAATATTAATATATAACGTATTACCTATATATATATCAGAATTTTATATACTAACAATTTTATATTGTAATATATTTAAATATTTATATAAAGTCATATTATATAAAATAAAATAAATAGTATAATTAATTATATATAAGTTTATTAAATTTGTTTTTATAATATATTATATAAAAAGTTATATTAATATAAAATAACTATATATACCTTATATAAATCAAGATGTTTCTATCCACACCCCACAAATTCTCTATATACCACCTTAAATTTAAAAACAAAATTCGATATAATATAAATAACAAAAATATTTCTGATTTTGCCTATTATTTACTGTAGCAAAGCACAACCTTGTAATGTTTGGCACCCACAAATCAAACATATATGCTACTTTCGGCATCTGCACACTCACGAATCAAATGTATATACTACGTTTGACAGCTGCAAATCGAAAAAATTAAAAAACGTTCGGTGACTATATAATGAATTACGCAAACAATGTTCAACCGAACTACGTCGAAAATTGCACTTGGCGTTCAACACCGAACAATCTCAAAATTGTTAATTTTTGTTTTCATATTTTATCCTTGGTATCCATTAACTTCTTCGAATTTCTGCTATGGTGAGTGAGGGGGATTCAAGATCTGTTGAGAGAATGGATAAGGGTGAAAGGTTGACGCTGGGGGTGCTCGGTGCTTGAAAGGGGAGAGGGGATTCAAAATCTGTTCAGGATGAACCATGGGGGGGTGCAAGGTTGGGTGGGTCGAGGCGGGGCAAGGGTTTTAATAACAAGGTATAATAGAAAAAATTAATGTTGTGTAATTAATAAATTTAAAATTTTAAGTAAAGATTTTGTGGTATGTTTAAAAAAAATAGTGTAGAAAATAATTTGTGTAGTGTATTTAGAAAATTCTATAAATTATACTATAAATAATTAGCTACCCTAATATTGTTGTAAATAATATATATTGGGATAATTTTGTATTATTTAAATAATTGTACTATATATTATATTTTATATACAAAACATATAAAAATATATTTTAATATTTATATTAATAAAATTTTATTTGTGATATATTATAATATAATTTATTTATTTATTACTACATATTATGAGTTAGTTAGTTATAAGAAAATAAAAATAAATTTATTGTTATATATTAGAATAAATATGTAATATTTTCATGTATCTATAAATTTATTATATATTATATAAATGTGTAATTTTTAATTTCGAAATTTACTACACACCCACAGTGTTCCAATTCTACTCTTCAATCAAAAGAAAAGAATCCTAACCCTTCTTTTCTTCCCCAACTTCTCCGGCTATCCTTCTCTTCTTCCCCGTCTTCGTCTATCTCCGGTTTATGCTTCGGTACACCTTCCTCTTTCTTTGATTGTTGTTCTCCGTCTTTCTCTTCTAATAAATTTTGCAACAGAATTGACAAGCCTCTCTCTTCTTCGGGGGATTTTACTTTTTTTCTCCGACAAACTCCAACCCCCAACATTACCGTAATTTGCTCAACAACAGGATATAGCTTATGGTGCGAATCTCTCTCGTTTGTAGATCATCTTCTAGGTTTTTATTTTTATATCTTGAAGAGTGTTATCAGTCTATGTAATATGCTATCTGAATATCCCCTCATATTTCATATTTTTTGCAAAATTTTAATGAGCTTCATAGGTTTTTGGTTTCTTCATATTATCAGTCGAAATTGATCAGTTCTGACGGATCTCTAAACTATAACTCCAATAGA
The DNA here is from genome assembly GCA_028749325.2 of Caryopteris x clandonensis. Lineage (NCBI taxonomy): Eukaryota > Viridiplantae > Streptophyta > Magnoliopsida > Lamiales > Lamiaceae > Caryopteris > Caryopteris x clandonensis. Next base: position 8,187,528 of record JAPYKT020000004.1, read on the forward strand.
TTGATCGATCTTGAAAGTTCTCACACTTCCCACTCATCAAAACCAAAGGTGTAGTTTCAAATTGGGTTTTTCATCGTCCTCTGCTTCATCCACTCTGCCTTGTGGCAAGGTTTGAATTTAATGTTTGATATACTAAATTCACACCCTAAATGATCAACCAACTGCTTGAATTCAAGTTTTGATATTCTAAATTCACACGTCAGTTCTGAATCCTTCACTTATGAGTTTTTTTCGTTTTCTATGGGAAGAAAATTAGTGGAACATGTAACTATACAAATCAAGATTCCCCATTTATATATATGTATATATATTCACATATACAACACATACAAATCAAGTTAACTCAATACTGTTTCTTATGTACTCAAAAACAATTCTTCTTGCTTCATAATATTACTACTACTACTACTACTACTAATACTTTTGTGGTAGAACTGCTGATGAGGCTTTAGGATGCTAGTGGTGAGAATTAGGGAAAAAGAAATTATATTATTAACTTCAGGAAATAAAGAATATCGAGAAGAAGAAAAAAGTGTAATAATGATGTATGTTGAAGCTGAAGATTGATGAGGCGAAAAGTTGTTTTGCTTTTAATTAAATCTGACATTGAGTTGTATACTTATGAATGTCCTTTCATTTCATATGTAAAGTATATTCTCTGGCATCTGATTTTAATTGATTACCTTATATGTCTTACTGAGGCTGGTTTTCTTAATTTTGTAAAAGATGTTTTGGGCATATTTTCATTTTCATTCTTTCATTTTATTGTTCTCACATGACTTTTGCCTTATGCATTGATTTATTTATGACAAATAAATGTGGGAAATTTATTTGGATGGATAATTGGAAAACCGTTATTTGATTCTATTGGTCTAACTGTATTAAATAAGAAATTAGTATTAAAAATGTATTTTATGTTGCATTGTGTTGCACGAAAATGCTTCTATTTGTTAAATTTGTATTTTTTTTCTTTTAGGAGGTGAAACACAATAGTTGGAAATTTGCTGAAAATTCAATATGATAAGGTATTTTTGATAGTTTAAACTACAAAAATGTTGAAGTAACATAACACCAATTCTTGAAACATGCTAAAGATTGAACAAAAAGATTATATATGAGAACATAAACACATAATTACTCATAACATCATTCAAATTTCGAAAAAAATATTGTAGAAAATTATGAAATATGGATACTTATGATACATAACTGTTGCATTTCTCAGAAATGTTACATCAAAATAACGCAGTTTGCAAGATCTTATATCGATTTTTCTTTTGCACAGAAATAGGAATCGACACTTCCTCAGTAATTCTAGCAGCGCCCTCAAAAAAACTAGCAAATCAGAACCACAAAGGTACTCTTTTTAGTTTCAAATATACATACAAAAATGAGGATTACTATTAGTATGTAAAATTATAAGTCTATGTTTTCTGTTGTAAAACGAATAGGCTTTCCTTTTCTATTCATTGTATCTAAATGAATATAGTGTGAATTAGCTGAAGTTATATTCAGTCATAATCACTTGCTTTCAACAAACAATTAGCTGAAGTAACAGTTACCAAACATATATGGTGCATTGACGAAAAATAATAAAATAACAATTTTTTTGTCAAATTGTATCTCATTTTGTTATTGGTCAGCCGAATATTTTTAACAGGATGAAGACGCCTCTCTATTAGAGCTGATGTAATTCTGGGTATATCCTCTTGCTTGATGGTTCACATATCTTAAATCCTCACCCATGCATTAAAAAAGAACGACATTTTTTACTTTTGTTGATTACAACTATTATGCTGTAGATTTGAAGCTTGTAAACTTTAAACAAAATAAAAACTAAAAAGAAAAGCATGAAACTATGAGGTAATCATCTTTTACTGAATGCAGTCCCTTAATAAGCATGGATTAAATAAAGCTTCAAATACCATTTGAGTTCTTAAGAGATTGAGATTCTGGAAACACTAAAGTGGGTGCCTTCTCTAATCTGTGATAAAATTGATGAAACATGAAAATGACATTTACAAAATGTGTATTAACTTGTTTGCTAAGAAAGTAATTTAGTGAAAGCAGAAAATGGTTGTTTACCTCTGTTTTGGGATTGTATTTATAGATCCACTCTGGAATTTGAAAAGTAGCGGTTATGTTCAAAATCAATGCATGCTCTACTTTTCTGATGTGTTGCTAGTGAGTGAGCTGAATAGGTGCTGGCAGAGAGTTCCAATGCAATAGCAGACAAAAAGGACATAAAAAGGGTTATTTACATAATTAATTTACTAAGTGGCTTGTTGTATTTGAAAATCTTAAGTAGCCTGAAAATGCTATTATTACTGTATCATGCATTCTTTGTTGGAAACCGAACAGTCCCCTGCAGCATTCCACATATGAATATATATATATATATATATTTCTTTTGGGTTATAAGACTGTATAGGAGGCCACTTTGGGTGGATATGTCCAATGTATAAATTTATACAAATATGAGACTGCATGAAAATTATACAATTACTAGATAGTTTGTGCTGTTCTTTCTTTCGGCAACACCATTTTTTTGAGTTGAATATGGGGCTTTTGCTTTATTATTTTGGGTATCAAATTAAAGGCACATATTCCCTCAAAAAATAAAATTAACGCACAGAAAAATGCAAATACAATCCAAAAAGATAACTAATAGAGAATTAGAAAATCGAGAAAATTGTGAAACTCAAAAACTTAAATAAAGGCTAAAATAACAATTATTATCTGTTTTTTGGAAAATAATTCTTTTTTATTTTATACAATTAAGTCAAATATATCATCTATTTCTAAGAATCCCAAAAAAATTCGTTTATGATGAGCCTATCGCGCTCTTAATTTGTTGAACAATAGTCCATATTGTTAATTGAATTCAATTAACAAACTCAAAAACCATACTCTTGAATAGCAGAAGGATGTGGGTTGCTGTGGTATGCGGTCTGATTCTTTGCTTTGTAGTGAGGCTCTTCTTTTATGAAGATGACACCCTCCTTGATCTCGCTTCCTCTAACTTCACTGCTCTCTTCACTGTTGCCAGAAGGTTTGTTTTCACTGTCCTTTTCTTCAGTTGTGAATTTTTTTTTTTTTTTGTAATTCCTTTGTTGAGGATTTTGATTTTGATTGTGCCCCCCCCCCTTCTCTCTCTCTACTCTCTCTCTCTTGTTGAGCGCAGGCTGGAAAAACTTTATCATGGAAGCAAAGTCTATGTTGGTCTCCAAATTCCAGATGCTGATTCTGCTTCTCGCCAGCATATTGATCTTGTTCTTGTAAACAATCAGTAATCCTCTTTTCCCTTCTTTTTACTTATTTAGTTTGTGTGGTAAATAATATCTCATTCTACTACATTTAAAATTTATCTTCTTAATAATTATAATGTTGAAGAGAATTTCCTTGTTCCTTGATTTGTTATCAAGCAACTGAATTCTGATGGGTGGATGTGTGCTGCGTTGTTATGATCACTTTTTTGTACAGGGGGGCCATGGTTATTTCTGTGAAGAATTTTTCAGGATATGTGTCTACAGATAAGGACGGTAATTGGATTTGTACTGATGGAAAGCACGATAAAACCGACCTCATCCCGAATCCTGTAAGTTTCTTTTCTTTTATTGTTCAAGAAGTGGTTTTACCATCCATCTAATCTTGAATTTATTGCCCTTATTTTTTTTAAAAATCATAAGCTTTTCCAATAGTGTAGGATGTAGGTGTAAGGGGCTACATTAAAAGTAAGGGGCTGTTAGGACCTAAAAACTCTGCTGGGTGGATTTATTGGTTTTTATTTTTGCTTCATTCAACACCTCTGGTAATAACTTTCTTGCTACTTGATAGGTGATAAACCATCACAAAGCAGGGATCACTTCACCAGCTTTACTTAATTTAGTATTATTATGTCTTAAAATGATACAAATAGCGCTCTCAACCGGTATCTTGTATGCTCATGTAGAATATCATGTTGTCAGCGACTCAGCTTCAATCATCATTTAGGATTATTTAGAAGGCCTTTCTGCTTTTTCTCTCCATCAAGTTGTGAGGCCTTACCAGTGTGCTTTTGCAGATAGATGAAACCAAACGATTGGTTTCCATTCTTGAAGAATATCTTGATCAAAGGGGAGTTTCTCTTCCCGAAGGATATTTATCATATAAAATCATATGTCCCAACCCAAAATTGCGGTATGCTTTACTCTCTCTTTCTATGTATGGTGAATTAAAGTGTTCGGATCTGTATTGGTATGCCACATCATTATGAACATGTAGTTTCTTCTTCGAAAGAAGTCACCTTTAGTTGTTATATAAATCTTTGAATTGGAAGCAGTTTGGTTTTGAGGCAATAACATCAATTAACAGGTATGACTCATCATTATGAACTTGTAATTTCTTCTCCAAAACCAACTCGCACCTTCACTTTTTATGTAAACCGTGGAAAACTGAAATGGGTAAGGTTTTGAGGCTATAACATCAATTTACATCTTGGCCCTGAGAATGTTTTGCAATCCAGCAAAAATACAACCCCTTAGTCCTCGTATTTTGAATTTCAGACTCAGTGATGTTTGATATTCTCCTTGATAAACCCCTCTTGATCCTTAAAGGTTGAGTGTTCCGTCCTCTTGTTGATGTGTTACTCCTATATTGTAAGTCTCCTTATTGAGTTGCCCTAAAACACCAAAAATTGATCCTTAAAATTAGGTTTGCATATTTGTTGATTGATTTATCTGCCTTATAAACATGAGTGATGCTTATATATGTAACAATTTTATAACATGCTTCATACAAAAAATTCCTGGCAGGCTTACCAATGTAATGTAAAGCGCTTATCTGTAACACTGGGAATCATAAGTCAAGTTGAAATAATTTCCATGTCTTTTTAGCTATTCTTGGTTTGGGTATGCTTCTTGTTAGTTCATATTTCTAACTCTGCTGCCTTTCTTGCAGTTCCATTGGTTCAGACTCTTTTCCACCAGAGATTGTCATTACGTATGATCAGTGGAAACAATTAAAACCTGAGCAAAGAAATTTATTTCCTGGATGGATCAAAGGAGTACTTCATGGTGGAAAGGATAAAGAGCATGAATCATTTTGTGAAAAGATTAACTCTGTCCTCAGTACTGCCCCAATTTCTGATAGGTGTGAAACTCTTTTTTTGTTCAGATTATGTCACTACACCTTATATTGTTTCCTCTGAAGTTTAATGGTGAATTAACATCTATGTACGGTTGCATATTTGAGCCATGTATTGGCATCTTTACACTCCCTTGAGATGGATTGTAGCTTAAGAGTAAGAAAGAAAGACTTTTTGTAGACTTTTTGTGGTCTTATGTTAATTGTTGACAAAATTCTGATGCTTGGTACTACCTGTCTTTATGTTCGATGATTGGAAGAAATCTAGATATTTATTTTATTCTGTTTTGACGCAGATTATTACATATAACTTGGTCTTTTTGTGTGCAAAATTAATAAATAATCTGATATAATTCAGGTTAGAGCTCAAAGGCAACAAGTATGTTCTTGGAGAATTTATCGAATTCAAAGGGAAAGAAGAAGACCTTCACGCATTAAGACAAATCAGAAGATCAAAGATCAGTCAGCTGACGGTTCAGAAGATAAGCATGTTTGGTTTTGGTAATTCCTGTATACAATCCCTGTGTTTTTTCTTTTCAACGTGCTTCAGAAGTAGCAGTAAATCCTTTATTGTTGTCTGCTGACATGCAGCTAATTCGACTGTCCAAGTTCTGTATGCTCCTCGTGATTATCGTGTTGAAGGGCCTTCAAAGTCTTCGAAGTGGAAGGAAGTGACAGTTAGATCACACACAGAGGTAGTCTTTCAACCACTGAATTCGACAAAACCACGCAAGTATAAGCTGTCTTCAGTCATTTCCATGCAACTCAGTGCGTGATCACACATATGTAGTCTTGCTTGATGTGTGATCACGCACAGATGTAGTCTTGCTTGATGAATAAGAGATGTTGTTAGTTTGATGTAAAAAGGATTTTAAAGTTATTCAGAACACACACAAATTTCCCGAAGGTGGGGTATCATATTCTTACTTCACACAAACACACGCACACGCACACGCACACGCACGCACACCTACACAACTATATTTTCTTACTTGCAATATTAGTTTTATTAGTTTTATACACGCACAATTTACCGAAGGTGGGATCGTTTTCTTACTTTGCAGTATTAGTTTTATTTAAGAAGAAAATACTTACTTTCACACCTTGAACGACTTCAATTAGTGTTTCTCCAAAACTGAATTAATAGACCCAGTTAACTTCCCTGCCAGTCTTCGTTAGTTATCATGTGTGTTGCATAGCTGAGGGACTTATTTTAAAATAAAATATGCTGGGGGATTGAATTCCAAAGGGACAGAATTACGAATTTAGGGGACTAAATTGTAAATACCAAAAGTTTGGTGGGTTATTGCAAATAATCCCAAAAGTTGGAGCCCTGATTGTGAATAAATAAATATTGAAGTATTCGGGACTGAATTGCAAAAAAAGTTCAGAGACCGAATTGTAATTATTAAAAGCTGAGATTGAAATGCAAATAACAAAAGTTTGGGGGTTGAATTGTGCATAATAAAAGTTGAGGGATTAAATTGTAATTATCAGAAGGTGACGAACTGTATCATAATTATAAAGAGCTGCGGGACTGAATTGCAATTACCTGAAGTTTGGGGTCCTGAGTTGCAAAAGAACAAAAATTGAGGGACTGAATTGTAATTATTAGAAGTTTAAGGACTGAATTATAATCACCAAAAGTTGAGGAGATGAATTGCAAATAGCAAAAGTTGTGGGACTAAACCCTAAAAACTCTAAATCCTCAGCCCAAAGCCCAAAAAACCGTAAACTCTACCCTAAACCTTAAACCCTATAACCTAAATTCAAACCCTAACCTCTAAACTCTAAAGTAAAAGAAAAAAAAGAAAACCCTAAAATTAGTAAACCCTTAAAAAAAAAAAACCTTAAACCACCTAAATCATAAACCTTAAATCTTAAAACCTATACCCTAAAAACCATATAAACCTTGAAAACTCTAAACTCTAAACTCAAAACCCAAAATCCTAAATTCAAAATATTAAATTCTAAATCATAATTCAATCCTTAAATTATAAACTCTAAACCTAAACCACATAGAGAGATGTTGGTGACTGAGATATGAGGACAAATAAGAAGTGAAGTGAATACGATGAGAGAAATGCAAATTTTAGGATTATGTTTTTCAACTATCAATAATTATGTTATTAAATTAATGTAACCTAAGTTCATTCTTTGCTTTTGTATATGACAATGACAATAATAAATTATCCATTCTCCTGAAGTATATGTAATTTATAGATTAATCACTTATGTTAACATTCTTATTTCACACAATCAATGAACTCCATAAATCACCAAAAATAATTCCTCATATATAAGAGATTAACCTACCATAAAAAAATCATGTCATATATATAAAATCAAATACAAAATCCCATCTCCCAAATCTCGATTTAATATATCAAACATGTTTAATTATTGATCACATAATTAGTCAATGAACATAAACCAATATATATGAATAAGGTATTGGAAGAAGAATTTGAATATAAATTAAATATTAATCGAATCATTACATAGTCTAATGTATACCCTAAAATTACATAGTGTTTAGCTATAAATAATTAAAATAAATATCACAAAAATATTTATTCAATCATCTCTAGTATAAAACAATAAAAGAAAAGGGAAAAATGTTTAGTTCTTGTGGGATGATCTGTCAATACGTTCTTTAAATCACGTGGAATAAATGTTGGATCGCCTCATCTTTGTTAGTCTTAGGTATATTTTGTTTTCTCTATATCTATAGATGGCATCTTGTAATTGAAGGATCATTACTTTTTCTTTTTTTTTTGGGTGGGGGTGGAAGGATCTTTAGTTCGTGAAAAACAATTGGAGAATGGAGAAGGATCCATAATGTGTTTTTTCCTTTATACATATTGAACTCTTTTATTTGGTTTATATGATTAATTATAAAATTTTAATTTATTTAAATTATTTTTCAACATTTTATTTTATTTGGTTTCTAATTTATTATAACTTTTAGGAATTTTTTTTTTTGAACTTAATAAATATTTTTATTTTTTAAAATATTTTTAGACTTGCGGGTGACCTATTGAGTAACTTGTTACAACATATAAAAGGATAAAAATACCAAAAAAAAAAAAAAAAATTCAAGTTACAAGATCATTTAATTATAGAATTTTAAGAACGAAAATCAATGGACAGTAAACATGCAAAGTGATCAATTTCCCCCTAGTTATTTCAATTATTCAAATTATTTCGTTCGGAGTTATTTATTTAAAAATTCCTAACTATATTCAGAAAATAATCATATCGAAACTCAATAAACTCCATATATAAAAAAATACAAGCATTGGTGAGATGAAGGTAAATGATATAAATGAAGAAAAACGAAAGAGTGTCTTAATTCATGAAATTAATTGATCATGATCAAATCATGAATGAAACCATGACAATATTCATCAAATTACATAGTATGATCTGTTTATTTGTTGTATTCTTTTAGCAAGTAGGCAGCTGCAGCTTCCATGACATGGACCAGAGGCTGAATGGAAACAACAGCAGCATTGGCAGCAGCCTCTTCCTTCACCTCATACTCTATTGTTGATCTCGTTATGCACTCCTTCTCCTCCCCCTTCTTCTCGATTATCTCAAACCTAACCCGGTATAAGGTGAAACCCAGATCCAGATACCCACCTTCCACCACCTCCGCTTCCTTCACTCGTCTCTCATCATCCACCACCGTGAACTTCTCCTTGTACGACGTCAGCCCGCCCTCCATCCCTATTTTCACCATCACCACCAATAATAATATGTCGTGAGTAGTTAAAGTTTTCTCCTACCAAAAAAAACTAACAAGTCTCGTTCTATATTTTATTTCAATATAATTAATATAAATAAGGGTGGCTATAATTTGGTTCGCTTGTGTGGTCAAAGTATGAATATTATATATTTATTATCTAAAAAAATTGCCATGTTTATATAACTAAAATAGTTATATAAATATACTATCTTTTAAGTGTTGGAGGGAATATGTGATCATATGATACGTTCAATATATTACATTTGCATTGAATGATATATCAATATTTATTATTAACTATTTTCAAATACATTATTGCATCTCAGTCTTATTAAAATTCAAAAAATTATCTCATCCGTCATGACAATTACTTACAACTAAAATTATACAAAATTTGTTTAGCAATTCAATTGGAAAATTCATCTAATTTGAAATTTGATCCATGGAAAAAGACACTTTAATCTGAACTTGAAAACCAAACATGGTAGTTGATTAATACTAATTTATATCTCAATGCAAAAAGCTATGTGCACCAGGCACACTGTACGGCTCGTTTTGTAAAATTATTTGTTTAACTAAAAAATATTAATAATTTATTTTAAAAAAATTACTAATACTATAAATTGAGAGTTCGAAGCACCCAATATATAAGAAATTTACTTTACCTAGATTAGAAACGTTGTAAGCAGAGCATGTGTGCGCCATAACAAATTTATTTAACTAATTTACAAATTATTAAGTGAACTTGATATGATCTCCCAATTAGATCTAAGATCTGCAGCTTATGTTTTACTTGTATCTAAATTTACAAAGGAAAAATCATTAAAACTGACGTCGCCTCTTCTTCTGAAAGCAGAAATAGAAACGAAAATAACATTTCTCTACGAGATTCAATGTAGCAAAATGGTGAATGTATATGTAAACATACCTGGAGGAAAAAAGAGCTCGAGGATGGTTCCGGCGCCGCCATCACCTTCTACGACGGCGGTTTTGCTTATGAGGCCGGGAAGCGCTTCTACAACGATTTTAGCTAGTTGGAGTGAGCTGTACAACTTCCATGCTTCACTTGCTGGTACCTTCACCTCTCTCTCCTCCGATAATGTTCCGTACATTTTGCCTCACTTCCCGGCGGCGGCGATGGTGGCTGAAGAGGAGGAGATGCTAATACCGAGTGTAAGCTAGAAAAGGAGTATGTATATATTAGTTGCTTTGTTAACAGTAATAATAATATGTTAAGTAGAAAAGACAAATCATGTGGGCAGCGAATATTAAACAAAAGATCCCCCAAATAATTAATTGGATTAATTAATTAATTAATCACTATTCCCAATTCGATTTGCATACTATTTAATAACGTTCTCCGCTTTGGATTTATCGTCGCCGGTCTCTCTTAATATTGATTATATCATTAATTAGCCTGCACACATTCAACGTCAAACCCCATTCAAATTCAATTTTGCACCCTATCTCTATATTAATATAACAAAGAATATTTAATTTATAGTACGGTTGATTGCATAAAAAAATTACGACGTTTTAATTTTTTTAAATTTTAAATACTAATTTTTTAATTTTTGCAATTCAAAATACATGACAGTTTTTTGATGAATTTTTGTTTATATATTTAGCTTAAATCATTATTATTGATGTTATTATTATTATGATATTTTATTTAGTTCGTTTACTTGAATGTTTGAAGTTAAAGTTACAATTACATTAAAATACATCAATTTTAAATTTAATTATAATTAATTTATAAATATGACATATTCATTTATTTGATTAAATAGTAAATTAAATGAAAACTATAAACACATATTAGTTGGAAATTATATTTTTACGCTTTATTTTTATATGTAACATAAATAATATACAAAATATCATTTCTTACATATTTCTACCATCGTTTCATATGTAATATAAATAATATACAAAATATAATATCTTATATATTATTTCATAGAAAGTATTTTAAATACAACAACAACAACAACAACAACAACAACAATAATAATAATAATAATAATAATAATAATTTAAGTAAATATAAAAAAAATTCAATATAAATTTTCACATGCTTTGAATTGCAAAAATACAAAAGTTGGTGCTTGAAATTACAAAGATTGAAAAATTATGATTAAAATATAAATTTTATAAAACAATTATAATTTTTTTTATACAATTAACCCTTTCAATTATATATATACTGAACTGTTATTTTGTTTAAAAGAAATGTTGTTTTATAAATGTTTTTGTAGAAGATCTCGTGCGACCAACTCCCCTATAATGACGGAAATATATTCAGAAAAAAAAATAACTGAACATATTGAAAAATGAACAAAAAAATCATAGAAAAAGTTAAAGGAACTAAAAACTGGAAAAGGAATTAAAAAGAAAAAAAAGAAACTGAATTATTATTTCATTAGTACTTCTTTGAAATATTGGTTCTCTTTAATATATATTGATTATTATTTTTTCTGTAAAAATATTGAGCTCTTTTATTTGTTTTATCTGATAAATTTTAACTTTTAAATTTATAAATTATTTTTTGTTTATTTTATTTTATTTGGTTTCTAATTTATTTAATTATTTTTAGATTTTTATGGATTTAATAAAAAATTTCTATTTTTTAAAAATATCTTCATATTTGTTAAAAAATTTAACACAAAAACATCCATCCAAGCAGCTGGGAACAATTAAAATGACACAAAATCATCAATTACTTATTGAGTAACTTGCTACAACACATAAAAGAATCAAAATACAAAAAAGTTTAAATTACAAAACTATTTTATTTTAGAGATATTTTAAGAGCGAAAATCAAATAACGATAAATATGCAATAGTAAGTGACCCATTTCTCCCTCGTTATTTCAATTATTCAAATTATTTCATATCAATTCATTTTTCAAATTCATACTATTTCACAAAATAACTAAAGCGACACTCGATAATCTCCAAGCATTCGTGAGATGAATTAAACAGTAATAGTATGATCTGTTTATTTGTTGCAGTTTTTAAGCAAGTAGGCAGCTGCAGCTTCCATAGCATGGACGAGAGGCTGAATGGAAACAACTGCAGCATTGGCAGCAGCCTCTTCTTTCACCTCGTACTCTATTGTTGCTCTCGCTATGCACTCCTTCTCCTCCCCCTCCTTCTCGATTACCTCCAACCTGACCCGGTATAGGGTGAAACCCAGATCCAGATACCCGCCTTCCACCACCTCCTTTTCCTTCACTCGTCTCTCGATGTCCACCACCATGAACTTCTCCTTGCACGATCTCACCCCGCCCTCCCCCAATTTTCACCATCACCGCCCATAATAATATGTCGAGAGTAATTGAAATTTTCTTCTAACAATAACACAACAGTGTGTGATAAAAACTCTCGTTCAATTTTTATTTCAATATTTTTAATAAAAATAAGAGTGGACCATAATTTAGTTGAGGTGAAAACTCAAAGTATGAATTGTTGGAATTGATCAATGTTTCTTGGTGGTATTTTGCAAAGGATGAACAAGAGAGAGAGAGAAAGAGAGAGAATAACTGAAATAACTTCTTGAATGAGAATTAACCACACATCCTCATGGCAAGGATGTACATGCTATTTATATACTAAGTAAGACTCAACCATAATTAGTTGAAACCCAACTGTCATGGCTAACCTCTAATACATTTCACAAACTAACAAAACTGAACAATTACATTTGAATTACACTATTTTCACATACCACCTTAATTCAAATCTGTCAATTTGTGCATCCCAATTTTGTTCTTCATTTCTTCAAGTCTCTTAGGCTTCAAAGCTTTGGTTATCATATCTGCAAACTGCTCCTCAGTTCTGCAATGCTCAAGTACTAGTTTGTTCTTGTTAACTTGATCACGAAGGAAGTGATATTTTACCTCTATATGCTTACTACGTCCATGAGCTATTAGATGCTTAGCAAGGTCTATGGTTGATTTGTTATCAATCCTGAGCTTCATTACATTACTGCACTTGATGTTAAGTTCTTCCAGTAACATTCCTAGCCAACTGGCTTGGCTTGCACCAAAAGCAGCTGAGATGTACTCAGCTTCACAACTAGATAATGCCACCACGTCTTGTTTCTTTGAACACCATGATATAGGAGCATTTCCAAGCATGAACACGTACCCGAATGTGCTCTTTCTGTCATCAACATCTCCACTCCAATCTGCATCTGTGTAGCCAACAATTTCTATCTCATAATTTTCTTTTGCTGCAAGAAACAAAATTCTACACTCTAGTGTGCCCTTCACATATCTAAGAATTCTCTTAGCTACAAGTAGATGATCCTTGTATGGTTTCTCCATGAATATACTAACCAAGCCAACTCCATAGGTGATATCTGGCCTAGAATTACACATATATCTCAATGAGCCAATGGGTTGCCTATATAGTGTTGAATCAACCAAGTTTGTGTCTTCACCAGTAGATAATTTTATTCCTGGTTCACAAGGAATAGTAGCAAAATTACAATCAAGCATAACGTACATTTTCAATATATCAGTTGCATATTTCTTTTGGTGAAGGAATATGCCACTCTTAGTTGTCACAAATTCCATACCTAGGAAATAAGCTATCCTACCTATATCAGACATTTCAAACTCATCTATCATTTTCTTCTTAAACTTGTCAATCTCTTGTTCACTATTAATATTAATAGCAGCATCAAGAAATATGTCATAGTCTTGAAATCTCACCGGTGGAGTTACCTGTCTTAGTGACCTTCTCAAAGGTGCAATCTCATTCACATCTGGCTCATCATTCACATTTTGCTTATCATTCACATTTAATTCATTGTCAATATGAATATCTTCCTGTGTTTCTTCTCCTCCCAGTTCAATTTCTACTGTTTCATTGGTTTGTCTTTCCATACCATTGTTCCAATCCCATTCCTCTGTCTCATCCACGATCACATCATTACTTATCATAATTTTCTTGCTCAAGGATCAAAGAGTTTATAGGCCCCAGTACTATGATATCCTACCAAAATCATGGTTTGAGCCCTTGAGTCCAGTTTTCTTCTATTTTGTTCAGGCACATGTCTATAACATAATGAGTCAAATACCTTGAAGTGTTTCACACTAGGCTTGAGTCCACTCCAAGCTTATTCTGGTTTCAAATTTTCAAGCCTCTTTGTAGGACATCTATTCAAGATGTGAGTAGTTGTGAATACTACTTCTGCCCAGAAATCATGTGGAAGATGCTTCTCTCTCAGCATGCATCTCACCATATTTAACATTGTTCTATTCCTTCTCTCAGTAGTTCCATTGTGTTGAGGAGTGTATGAAGCCATCACCTCATGAGTTATACCTTCCTCCTTGCAGAAATTCTTAAATTCAAGCGATGTGTATTCTCCTCCACCATCAGTTCTAAGCATGTTAATTGACCAACCAGATTGCTTTTCAACTAGTAACTTGAATGATTTAAATGTTACAAACACTCTTTCTTTGTAATAGGTAAACCCACATTTTCTTTGTAAAGTCATCTATAAAAGAGACAAAATACAAGTTACCTCCATGGGATTTGATTTCAAATGGGCCACACACATCAGAGTGAATCACTGCAAGCTTCTCTTGCCCCTAGTTGGAACTGCAGCATTGTAAGCCTTCCTTGGTTGTTTTCCTTCACAATATCTACCACACACTTGCCTTGGTACTTCAATTGAAAGTAGTCCCACAACTATGTTCTTCTTCTGCAACTTGTTCAGGCTGTCGAAGTTCAAATGTCCAAGCCTTCTATGCCAATTCCACACACTGTCATTGCTTTGGGCAGTCAAACACTTCTGCTCAATGATGCTCACTCCCACCTCGAATGTTTTATTCTTAGACACAGGAACTTTCAAGATACATTTCCCGTTAGAGTCATATACTTCCATGTGTTCACCTTCCATATGCATTGAGAATCATTTCTCTAGCAATTGTCCCAAACTTAGCAGATTGCTTTCCATGTTAGGAACATATAGGACATCACTATAGTCACCTTGGTTCCATCTACTCTTCTTATGGCCACCTTGCCAATTCCTTTAGCCATCACTGACCTGCCATCACCAAATTTAATGCTTCTTCTCACTGTTTCATCAATTTCACATAACCAATCTTTATGTCCTGTCATATGATTTGAACTGTCCAAATACCACCATTCCTCAATGCATGTTTCACTGTTAACAATGGCCATTAACATCACTGCTTCTTCATCATCAGAGTCACGCGCAAATTGTGCTTCTTCACTTCTCTTCCTAGGCACTTTAGGATTACTACACTCATTTGCATAATGGCCACTTTTGACAGTTATAACACTGAATGTGCTTCTTTGATTTCTTCTTTCCCTTTCTAGTGTTTTCTCCTTCTTTCTTTTGATTCTCACTCTTAGAACCACTGCTTTCTTGTTTGTTATATTTTCACTTGCCTTTCCCTTTCTTATTCTTCCAAGAATCACCACCATCTTTCTTTTGATTTTAGGCAAATAAGGCTTTCTCGGAATCCTTCTCCTCTTTCTTGATACCTTCTCTATTCTTCATCTTTAACTCGTGTGCTTCCAAAGAACCCAGTAATTGCTCCAATATCAACGTTTCTAGGTCCTTTGATTGATCAATTGCAGAAACAACATGATCATAGTTTGGTGTTAAACCGGTGAGTATCTTTTCCACCTTCATTGAATCAGTCACCACCTCACAACAAATCTTCATTTGATTTGCAAGAATCACCAACCTATTTACGAATTGTGCCACCGTCTCGTTTGATTCCATCTTAAGCAAACCCAGTTGACTCCGGAGTGCCATCAATCTCACCTTCTTGGTTTGCTTGTCACTGACGTAAGTTGTAGCCAGCACATCCCATGCTTATTTAGCCGTCTCATAATCAAATATTTTTTCCAAGACATTTGAATCCAAGCATTGATGAATTAGGAAGACTTTATCATCTGTCTTCATCTATTCATGGTGAGTTGCCCTGTGTGCCTCCGTGGGATTCGTCTCTAATGGTGTGACGCCGGTGCGTATGATATCAAACACTCCTTGATATTTGAATACCACCTTCATTTGCGCCGTCCACCTCTTATAGTTGGTTCCATCAAAGATTGGTAGTTTCGTCGGAATTTGGTTGTTGTTCTTTAACATCGCCATTGTTCACCGTCGTAAGCCGTCGTGGATCGTATAGCTCTGGTGCCAATTGTTGGAATTGATCAATGTTTCTTGGTGGTATTTTGCAAAGGATGAACAAGAGAGAGAGAGGGAGAAAAAGAGAGAGAATAACTGAAATAACAACTTCTTGAATGAGAATTAACTACCTGAAAAATCACCTTCTCATGGCAAGAATGTACATGATATTTATACACTAAGTAGGACTCAACCATAATTAATTGAAACCCAACTGTTATGGCTAACCTCTAATATATTTCACAAACTAACAAAACTGAACAATTACATTTGAATTACACTATTTTAACATGAATAACAGTTATTTATTATATAATTTTTACTTAAAAAATGTCGTGTTTATATAGCTAAAATAGTTATACAAACATGACTATTTTTTTGGATCAAAGAAAATATTTATTCATACGTTAGTTTCAAATACATTATTGCATCTTAATCTTATTAAAATTCGAAAAACATATCCCTTGCATGTCATGAAAATTACTTACAGCTAAAATTATACAAACATGGTAATAGATTAACACTACCAATATCGAAAACGATTTAATCTCATTAATAACCTGTTACAACGAAATAAAACAAAATTAAAAGAAATATATATTTTAATAACTTTACCCAAATTAGAAATAATGTAACCAACAGAACTTTTTAAGTTATTGAATTTGTATTACATAACATATTATTTAAAATGTTTCAAATCTTGCCGTCCAATATTTAATACAAAATAATTATATCAAACTCAAAACAATTATCATTCCACAAAAACTGATTAGCGAATTGGGAGAGAGACTATACATTAAATCAAATATTTGCAAAACTAAACACAAATTATAGAAATAATATATATATATATATATATATATATATATAGAGAGAGAGAGAGAGAGAGAGAGAGAGAGAGAGAGAGAGATTGTTTCGAGCAACTGATACAGACAGCACTTAGGTGGAATGCCTCATCACCATTTTTTAGAATTTATATTATATAGAAAATTAGTCCTTTAATTTGTGGGTAATATTAAAATTAGTTTTTTATATTTTAAGAAAAATAATATAAATTAGTTTCTGAATTAGTATTTTATGTACAAATTGAATCCTAAATTATTTTTTAATACAAATATGACTTTTAATTTTAAAATATGTCAAATAATCCTCTAAACTTCTTATTTCCAAATAAATAGATCATGTCCATAAATTAAAATAACAAAATAAATCTAAAAAAAATATTTAGATAAATAAAAAATTATATAATAAAATAAAATAAATATTAAAAATAAAATGATAAATCTAAGTTATATAATACATAAAAAATATTAAAACACCTTAAATAATTTAAATATAATAAAAAGAGAATATTTAAAAAACATAACAAATCATCACATCTCAAATCCTTTTTTATATTTAAATTATTAATAAATTTTACTTTATTAATTTATTTAAGTATATTTATGATTTAATTTGTTGATTTTTAGATTTATTTAATATTTTTAAAATTTAATTAGTTAATTTAATAGTTAAGAGAGTCATATTTGTCATATATTCAAATTTAAGGGGCTTATTTAATTTATTTAAAAAGTCCAAAGACTTATTTGACCCATTTTAAAAATTAAAGGTTCTATTTATGTAAAAAAAATTAATTTAGAATCCAATTTAAACCTGAGATATTAATTAATAGGCTAATTTGTATTTTTTTTCCTATTTTTAATTGCTTTAATTTAGTTTTTTTAGTTGAAATTCAAAATTATTGTGATATAATTGCACTTATGCTGACATGATTGCATCACATATGAGATTTATATTTTACTAGCGAAGGTAGTTCATATATTTAATTTGGTATTCCTCTTTTATATGGCAACTTAAAAATCAAACATCACTGATACAATTCGAGTCGAGCCTTGGTTGCATTAACAACACAAAAGAGATGGACAATATATTAATTGGATGTCTAGTTAGCATTCTTAAATGAATTTCTCAAAAAACACGTATATGTCGAACAACCAAAAGGGGCAGATTAAAAATTTAGGAGGAGCAAAAGTGAGTCCACTTTATACATCGAAACTCAAAGTAATCGAACGCTCATCCAATCTTTATACAGTTCTCATCTATGCAAGAAAAGATGAAAAGATGATAAGAGAAATTATATATATATATATATATATATATATATATGAGACTAAGGAACTTGGGTCTAATGCATTAATTTATGGACCGTGCTATATGGCCAGAATCTGGCCGGCCAGAACTGATTAAATTTAAATATAAATAATAATTGTATTTGTAAAATTACCTTTACGCCCTTTAGTAAATTTGGCTTCATAACATTTCCCTTTCTGATATTCCCTCCTTCTTTCTTGGTTTCCGATCAGGCGTGCTGCTTCTTGAGCCTCACAACAAATACATAAATCAAAATGCAATTTAATGAGCCTCACAATAATGATGAATATATACATCAACAAAATTTAATTTTAAACCTTCATTTGGCCAGATTCTGAAAGAGGTAGATTAAACTAACACAATTTCAAACCTTCATTTCAACAGTTAACACAATTTTATTTCAATGGAGAGTCCAAATATTAACACAATTAGATCAACTTTTATGCATGAGATTTTTGGTTCCAATAGTGACCAAAGTATGTCCATCCATGATGAGTCGTCCAACCATATAGAGAGTGCGTCGAGAGGTGAAACAAACATGGCGGATTCTGAAATCAACAACACACAATCGTTGAATAATATTGAGCTTGGACCTCAACGAGGTATGATTTATTCGGACATTGAAAACTTGTTTAGAGCTTACCAGGCTCATGCCAAGCATAAAGGTTTTTGTGTACAAAGAGAACAAATCGCAAGGTTGGTGATTTAGATTACAAATACTCGCTTATGGTATGTTATAGGGCTTGACAAACAAAAGCTCAAAAAACATCCAAAAGAATAGGTTGTCCGGCTCGGATTAATGCCATCAAGCAAGATAATGGAACTTGGGTTGTTTCGAAAACAATAGCAGAACACAACCATGAACTATGTCCTGATATGTCGGTTTTAATGCGAGCTCATAGAAGTATGTCGGTGAACATGAAATGTCAACTAGAAGCGAATGCCATCGCAGGAATAAGGCCTTGTAAGAACGTAAAATTAGCTGAAGTTCAAGCCGGTGGCCCTATTAATTTAGGGTGTCTTCCTAAAGACTGTAGGAACTATATAGAGAATCGAAGGAGGTTGAGACTTGGATGTGGAGATGCAGAGGCTATTCGTAAGTTGTTCTTGAGGTTGCAACAAAATGATAGGAACTTCTTCCACTTGATGGATATTGATGATGAGGGCAGGTTACGTAATGTGTTGTGGATTAATTTTGGTGTGAGGTTTCACGTTCCCATGCAGCCGTTCTCACAGTAAACGAAGAAAAGTAATGATTATTTGCACAGTAATCCAAGGCTAATTCATTGCACAGTAATCCACGATAAACGAAGAGACAGATTCTTTATGTAGATTAGCAGATTTTCTCACAATTTTATTTATATAAAATTATTTTTAAAATTAAAATAAAATAAAAAAGAAAAAGGAGGTTATTGGTGAACTGCACTATCCCACGTCCCCACCTCCAATAACATACAATCTCTTTTTTTTTCAGAAATTAAAAATTAGTAAACAGTTTTGGTGGAAAAATGGCAAAATTGTAATTTAGCCAAACTGTCTTGCTTTTATATAATTATAGATTATACTCTTATTATTATAGTAGAATATAATATAGTCTTATTCTATATATTATATTCCTATATTCTAATGAATATAATATAGTATTATTCTATAGATTATTGAACAATATTATTATTATTATTATTATTATTAATAAATAACAAAGTTTAGTATTTTTCTTATATTTGAATTTCTGTAAATTGGGAAAATAGTGGATTTATTACATTTTACCCATTATATAGTTATATGATTTATGTATTATATTCATATCTTTTATCATAATCATGTCACACATACAAATTGTTAAAATAATTATATAATATACTCTTATTTTATAAATTTTCATATAATATGCTCATATTATATAGATTAGAATATAATATAGTATTATTTTATAGATTTTCATGTAATATTCTCATATTATATAGATTAGAATATATTATAGTATTATTTTATAGATTTACATATAATATACTCTTATTTTATAAATTTTACATGTCATATACTCTTATCTTATAGATTTACATGTAATATACTTTTATCTTATAGATTTACATATAATATACTCTTATCTTATAGATTTACATGTCATATACTCTTATCTTATAGATTTATATATAATATACTCTTATTTTATAGATTTTCATGTAATATGCTCATATTATATAGATTAGAATATATTATAGTATTATTTTATAGATTTACATATAATATACTCTTATTTTATAGATTTTCATATAATATACTCTTATTTTATAGATTAACATATAATATACTCTTATTTTATAGATTTTCATATAATATACTCTTATTTTATAGATTTTCATGTAATATGCTCATATTATATAGATTATAATATATTATAGTATTATTTTATAGATTTACATATAATATTCTCTTATTTGACAGATTTTTCATATAATATATTCTTATTTTTATAGATTTATATGTAATATACTCTTATTTTATAGATTTTCATATAATATACTCTTATTTTATAGATTTTCATGTAATATGCTCATATTATATAGATTAGAAAATATTATAGTATTATTTTATAGATTTACATATAATATACTCTTATTTTATAGATTTTCATATAATATACTCTTATTTTATAGATTTACATGTAATATACTCTTATTTTATAGATTTTCATATAATATACTCTTATTTTATAGATTTATATGTAATATACTCTTATTTTATAAATTTTCATATAATATACTCTTATTTTATAGATTTTCATGTAATATACTCTTATTTTATAGATTTTCACGTAATATACTCGTATTTTATAGATTTTCATATAATATACTCTTATTTTATAGATTATCATGTAATATACTCTTATTTTATAGATTTTTATATAATATACTCTTATTTTATAGATTTCATGTAATATACTCTTATTTTATAGATTTACATATAATATACTCTTATTTTATAGATTTCATATAATATACTCTTATTTTATAGATTTTCATATAATATACTCTTATTTTATAGATTTACATATAATATACTCTTATTTTATAGATTTTCATATAATATACTCTTATTTTATAGATTTACATATAATATACTCTTATTTTATAAATTTTCATATGATATACTCTTATTTTATAGATTTTCATGTAATATACTCTTATTTTATAAATTTTCATGTAATATACTCTTATTTTATAGATTTTCTTAATATACTCTTATTTTATAGATTTTCACGTAATATACTCTTATTTTATAGATTTTCATATAATATACTCTTATTTTATAGATTATCATGTAATATACTCTTATTTTATAAATTTTCATATAATATACTCTTATTTTATAGATTATCATGTAATAAAATCTTATTTTATAGATTTTCATATAATATACTCTTATTTTATAGATTTTCATATAATATACTCTTATTTATAGATTATCATGTAATATAGTCTTATTATATAGATTTTCATGTAATATGCACATATTATATAGATTAGAATATAATATAGTATTATTTATAGATTATCATGTAATATACTCTTATTTTATAGATTTTCATATAAAGAAAAAAAAAAGCTATACAATCTACAAAAGTACTTTAATCATTTAAAAATCTACAAAAGTACTTTAATCATTAATAGATGGCAACTCATTAAACCGTGCATGAGCTGCATATTTGTTTGAATAACCGTGTACAGAAATTGAAAGGTTGTGGTATCTTCATTATAAATTGTCAACATAATATTGTTCATGTAGTAAACCATTTTCCATACATTGTCCTTCTTCTTAATCCAAAATGAGTAATACACCAACAAAATCTCCTGTCTCCAAAGAGTGGAGCGTTCCACCATCCCCAAGAAGTCTTGAGGCTCTCTATTTAAACACACGGAATCAACATGATTTGATGAAGAAAGAGCTGACCGCGCTGCTCCATATGCTGGTGAAAGTTTGCGATGATGAAGAACTAAGAAACATGATCCTCGAAGGAGAACCACTAGTTAAGGTGTATGCTATTTTTCTTGAAGCTCTGCAATCTCTCGCCCAGAAACCGACATCAAGCGCTACTAGTCCGAAAGAAGTGTCTGTTGTAGTCATTCCGGACTCCAGCTCTAGTGCACTCTAATTTATTTTAATGTTGCGAAGATTTGTTTTAATGAGCATACTTTTGGTGCTCTAGTGCATGTTTTCCCTCTTGTTTTAATGATTTCCATCTTTTTTGTTTTATAATCGACTTCGACATATTTCTAGTCCCTCTTTTTAACTACTCACAATTAGAAATTAAATAGTGATATTTCAGAACAAAAGCGAAATGACAAAAAATAAGAACATTAAATTATTAAAGTAAATTAATTAACAGAATTTTATGACTTTCTGAACTAAAAGCAAATTGATCTTCAAAACAAATTTAATAGAAATAAGTTTCAATACAATCCAGCAATCACTTTAATCACTTTAAAAACATAAATAAAATTCCAGCAATCAAACTAGTTATACAACCAACAAAGAAAATTTTGAAGTTTTTACAGATGCGAATTTTCTTCGTGCAATGAGATCTTAAATCACTGTGTTTTGCATTGCTCTCAGCCTCATCACTTGAATCCATATAAGAATCACCTTCAAAATCACCAGAGCTATCTTCAGGTTGAACAGTAGTTGGTCGAAAATATGAATTATATGCATCAACAGCTTCCTTCTCCGTTTTATATGATGAATACAAGCTCCCTTTAAATCCAAGAACATGAGGTGCACAGTCTTGCCAACTGCTATATATTCCAGCCCGCACCCCTTTGAAAACAACATAGAATTTTCGTGGCCTCTTATTGTGATATCTCATCTCCATTTATTTTTTTTCGAAGAACAAGAAAAGAGAGTTTGAATATAAATGAAAATGAAATTTGGCTTTAATATGAAGACGAATTGGTATGAATTATCATTATAAAAAAATCTTGAAAGTTGTAATCTGAAATCTTTGAAATCCTCATTATTATGGATGGTGAGAGAGAAACCGCTTCATTGATGATGAGAGAGAAACACACTCAAAATTCAAATTCAAACTGAATTACTTATTTTTCCACCATTAATTAATAAAGGGCATATTCGATATTTTATATAATTATTTTATAGAAAATTACCAATACACTCTTTTCTGGCCGGCCAGATTCTGGCCACCAATCTTTACCCATTTGTTGCCATTGAAATACCCACATTTACCACTTTATCATTAAAAATAAACTAATTACATATTGAAATACAATTTTGTCATGTTTAAATCACATGATTATTTGGAAATTGTATGCATTTATTAATTAGAATCATAAAAATTATTTTTTAATTCCTTTTAAATAATTAATATTAGATTCTAATGCTTTCGTTGTTAAACTCACAAAATTGGGCCTGGGTGAATATCGAACTGAAGGGTGCAGATACCAATCTCACCTAATTAATTTCCAATTTCACAAAACAAAAAATATTAATGCTACGTTGGGAAATAATTTGGGTTATCCTAAAAAAGGGAAAATATGTCCGAAATCATGGCTCTGGCATTAATGCTCCATGCTCTGTCCTTATCAAACTTTACTATATATCTAACTATGCAGAAACATATTATTAGAATATAATATTATTAAATTTTAAAAATACATAAAATTAATATTTTAAATATACATAATTATATTTAATATTATATATATATATATATATATCATAATTATAATAAGCACACAAATATTATATAAAAAATTATATGTGAATATTAATTAATTTTATTATAAAATACAATCATCAAATTACCAAATATATAATATTTTCTTTTGAAATCAAGAAAATTGAATAAAATCTGGTGTATCAATATGAACGTTTTTTATTATTATATATAACATCGAATCTGTCACAAATTTATACTTGATTTGTTAAAATCAAGTAATTATGAAGATATATAATTTTTTATTAGTTTTGATAAAAATTAATAATATTACTAATATTAACAAATAAAAATATAAAAAATTAAAGTTAATGCTCATTGGTTAGCAATATAACAACATTTTTTAAACATTCGCCTTTTTATTTGTAGAAAAAAAATAGAGAAGAAGTTATAATAACAAATATAAAAATAATCAGTTTACTATATATATATATATATATATATATATATATATAGATGTTGAACCAATTTTCAATTTACTATTCATATTTTTATATTTTGATTTTTATGTTTTTTGTGTGATTGTACATGCTTCATGCTCCATACAATACTGAATTTGTATTATTACTTTATGATTATAAATCAAATTAAAAAGATGAATAAAGAATATTTTTTTTTATACCTCGGTTGTTTAGATCCTTCTAATGCTGCAACTTAAGACAGCAGTAGCAGGGATGAAAAGACGACAATCTCCAAGTATGATGTATGATGCTTGTGAGCATGGTTCCAGAAATACAGCGTCAACATGAGACCATACAATATACAAGTGAGATATATATACACCTTAAAGAGTTGTTTCAGGTGTTGGATCGATTACTGCGCTATGCAATATCTAGTGAGTTGTATGGGAGGAACTGAGGGAACGCGGTGATGTCTTGAAATCAGATCGACCCGATTCATTATCCGCAAATCATTTAAAAAAAAGCTCAGGCCCACTTCCAGAGAAGGTTATTGCTGCTGGGCTGGGCCGGGCTGCGAAGCACTGTGGGCCGCTGTTGCTTGGAAAATTAATTCAAGTTGAGGTCTATAGAATTCAAATTCCTACCCTTTTACAATTGATAAAATTTGCTGAAATACTTTATCATTAGGCTAGAAAGATTTTCAATTTAGAATTAACAATTATAATATCTAATATCTTCAATTTGAACAAACATAAAAAGAAAAAAAATGTATATATATATATATATGAAATGGTGTAAGAGTAGGATTTGAATCCATGTCCACTAAGGTAGCGTTTACTTCGGCGGATAAAGCCGGATAACCCAGGATTGATGAATTTAGTCCGGTTTTATCCGGCGTTTACTTGGAATGATTAAACTCCGGGTCAATCCTCCCGACCCGGGTTAAAAGTTAGAATCCGGGATTGTTCGGCTGATAACAATCCGCCCGGAAAAGGTGGGATAAAACTTATCCCACCTGATAAATGCACCAAAATGACTCTTTTACCCCTTTCCTTTTTGTTTATTACCAAAATGCCATCATATATACCCAAAATTAGGGCATAATTCCCCAACCTCAACCTCCCGACCATCCCCCGTTCAGAGCCTCAGCGACCGCCCAAGCCTCGCCACCGCGCCTAAGCTCCCGACGATCCCCTCCGTTCCGTTCCTGCCATCAGCTTCCATCTCAGCGCAGCACCAGTTACCGTTCCGTTCCATCTCCCTCTCCCTCTCCCTCTCTCCCTGCTTACAATAAACAAACCCCTCTCTCTCTCTCTCTCTCTCTCTCCCTGCTTACAATAAACAAACCCTGTTCTTTTTTTCTTTTTTTTTGACTGGGAACAAACCCCTGTTCTGGTTCATTGTTAAATGCAAGAAATGATACAGGCGTTTTGTGAAAGAGGGAGAAGGGTTCCTATTTGGGGATTTTTAAATAAGGGTAAACTAGTAATTTTATCAAAATTCGGAGTTATCCGGCCAAGTAAACGTAGGATTGGATAGATTTATCCTGCTGAAGATTACACTTATCCTCCGAAGTAAATGCTGGATAATTATTCCGAAATTATCCCTATCCTACATTTTATCCCCTATCCCATCCTATCCCATCTCCTGAAGTAAACGCAGCCTAAGAGTCCTGCCCTTAATATCTAATTTATGATTTGTAAATAAATTATTTTGTATAATAGCATACATAAAAATATTTTTATTAATTTAACAAATTTCATATACTAATAAATTTGTCAAATTGTTTTTTCTTATATCAATTTTGTTGGTAAGTATGCAAAAATATCTTCTTCTTTTTTTTAATCTAAATTTGTATCTCCTAAAATTTTAAATGTCATATGATAGAATATTTTTTTATTAAACAAAAAATAAAATTACATTTTAGGTTAAAAAAATTTAAATATTAAATTTTTTTATATTGTGTTGCAGGAAAGACCTGAATCCACAACTAAAAAAAACTTTTAGTGGTGCGATTAATACTATTAGATGTTGCATTGCATTAGGCTATTTAGTAATTTTTGTAATCGTAGTTATAAGAAATATTCATTCATACAAAATCTTATCTCTCAAACTTCAAATATCACACGATATGATAAGATATTTTTTTAAACAAGAAATAATATTACATTTTAGGTAAACATGTAATACCTTCACAATGAAGCAATAATATCTTCACGGTTAAAACCGTAATATTTTTACAGTTAAACAATAATGTAATTCAACAAAAATAATACATACATACATATATATATATATATATATATATATATATTTTGTTGCAATACATATCACACACACAAGCACACAGTAGTAGGGAGATTGGATTGAGGGTTTGATGAGTTGTGGTTTTTGTGCAGGTAATTGTGAGCAAGGTGCATGACAGTGATGAGAGTTTGACTGGAAATAAGAGCAGCATTGGCAGCAGCCTCTTCTTTCAACTCGTACTCTACTGTTGATCTTGTCATGCACTCCTCTTTTCCCTCAATTTCTATCACCTCCAACCGGACCCGATGGAGGGTGAAACCCAGATCCAAATACCCGCCTTCCACCACCTCGACTTCCCTCACTCGTTTCTCCTCGTCCGACACCGTGAACTTCTCCTTGTACGACCCGAATCCGCCTAGCTTACTCCCTGCATGTTATCCACGTGTGACTAGTATTCTACCATGCGATGCACGAATTTTAATTTTTTCTTTAAATTACAGGTAATGTAAAAATTATTTTATATTTTGGATATTATTCAAATAATCTATTTCTCTCTTTCTTCATTTTCTTTAGATTAAGAAAATTAGGCCTCAGGCTTTAATTTGTTTTATATAAATAATATTGATGTCAAATAAACATTGTAAAAAATATATTAATTTTTTATACAAGGTGTGTGTACGGAGAAAATATAAAATTAGAGCATTAGATTTAAGGGTGTGATAAAAATAGGTTGGGCGTGCAACAGCAATAATTTTCTAATTTTTACAATTGTAGGATAAATTGACCCGACTCCTCATTTTTGGGCCAATTGTTACATCCCTAGCATACGACTTTAACGATGTTATTTGGTGAAATTTTGCCCTAATTTTATCAAAAAACAATTTAAGCCAAAACACTAGTTTTTCTCTAAATTTGAACCCTTTGGAATAAAACTAAACAAATTAACTTGAAGGAACTCAACATTGAATCTGGCTGCTATAGGTTCTTCATAATTAAATATTAGAAAAATTAAATATTAAGGTGTTTTGCTACAATGATAATGGTCCAAAATATTTTAACAACATAACGTGTGAATTTTGTCTCGATAAATCAACTATTTAAAATATGATTAACATATTTTCCTCTAAAATAACATGCATGATGCGTAAAATTATCATGTCACATATAAATGTAATAAAGATTTCTACTTTGGAACTCCAAATTAGCAAAAGCCCTAAAATGAAATGTTCGAACCAACTTGTCCTAAATTAAAAAAAAAAAAAGGAAGAAGACTGTTAACATTTTATTTTGCAAGCCCGAAAATATAGTATTCTATATTTTACAACCTTTGAAACTATTGTTCTAATTTTACAAATTTTCTACGAGTACACATACCTAGAGGGAAAAAGAGCTCGAAAATGGTTCCAACACCGGCGTCGCCTTGGAGGACATTGATTTTGGTGATTATACGGGCTTATTGGACAATTTATGCTTCAGTTGCTGGTACATTAACCTTTTTTTGCACAGAAACTGTTCCCAACATGTTGTATTACTCTTGCTTGGATTGGATGGAGGCTTATGGCTTTGTTGAATTAAGGGCTCTTTTTATGGGTGATTGGATTTGGTGAAGTTGATTCCAACCCTCCAACGTTTGGTGCAATAATTAGGCCTCATTAAAAAATATCTAAAACCCGAACATTTGCATCCAACTACAATTTTAGCCCAATTTTTTAAAATATCATTTATCCCAATTTTAATAGTTATGTGTGGTTATGATGAAATTAAAATTTGATCAAAATTAGAAACGCGTAGGCTACAAAATAAATGAAAAATTGATGTTTTTCAATTGAAAAATCACTGTAAAAGAAACGTATATATTTTATGAGATCAGCTTACACATCATTAAATTTAGTGGGTGGTAAAATGATTCATTTATCTTTCTTAGTACCCACACTCGTAAAAGTTAACTTGTAAAGCTCGCAAGTCATGAGGGAATATATATGTACGTACAAATTATATTTTTTTACATATTTTTAACAATAAATACTAAAATATTTTGAACATTCTTAAATATTAATTAACACAAAATTCTATTATAAATATATTCTATTTTATTTTTAGTATATATATTAAAAATCATGCCTCACGCAAAATTAATACTAATAATAATAATAATTGAACATTTTATTATTTGGTGTATGTTTTATTTGATTTTCCTTATAGCTCTTAATTGTGTTCATAAATATATTCGCGAATACAATATCAAACACTTATCATTCTTATCAAGCTGAGTAGTTCGAATCAAGCTCGAACAATGCCAAAATTTAACAAGTAAGAATGATAATTTGAAGCTCGGGTTGGGTTGGTACGTAGACAGCTTCAATCAGTTCCATCTCCACAAACCTAATATTGACACTACGTTTCGAAAATGTTTTGGGTCTCCTGCATATATGCAAAAAAATGCCTATTTTTGGCACTAATACAGCAATGGCTAATGCTTGTTGTTCTCAAAATGCTATTAGCTATCATGATCGAAATTAATTACCTACCTAATACAGGACCATATTTTGGTTCGGTTTACATTATGATTTGGCTGTAAGAACAATAATCTTGTTTGTTGGACTCTCACTTTATTGCATACCAATTTTTTTTGGAATAATTCATAATTAAGCCCTTCAAGTATTATTTTTTGTTTTATTAAGTCGTTGTACTTTTATTTTTGTTACGTTCAAACCTCGAACTTTTATTTTTTGTTCTATAAAAGGCTTTTTAATTATTATTTTTTTTTTTTTTTACGTTTAAGCCCTCAAAATATAATTTATACAAATTTCATTATATCTTGAATATATTTCTCCATATATTTTGATATCTTTTAAAACTAAATTTAAGAGTTTTGGGGAACTATAGAATATAATTAATTTTTTAGGGCTTAACATAAAAAAAATGTTTAAACATAGATTAAAACTAACTTTTTTATCCACTTCAGTCATAGGAAGTGCGACAGTTTCTTTACATAGATTGTGATAAATGAGAGAATTTATATTTTAGCCACTTTAAAGACAATATAAGTTTTTAAGTCATTAGATATAAAACTAATTTTTTTATCCATTTCACTTAACTGACACAAAAATTCTTACGCAAAAACTTATGTGCATCAAATGCGACAATCCAATCTAGAATATTACTTGTTTACTTGAAAAATATTACCACCGATTTGTTATTTTAAAAAAAATAGTAATATTTTTCTAGTAAACAAATAATATTTTTAATTATATAAATAATACTGTAAATCAGAAACACGATATGCCCAATGCACAAAAGACGCATTCAAGTTCTTATTGGTTATGTTATGTACACGACTTAATGGGTCAGAAACAAGAATGCATTGACCAAAAAATGGATAAAAAAATATATAATTATATTTAAGTGGCTACAAAACTCTTGGTTAAGTTGAAATTGGCTAATCTCCCACATTCCACTAAAATTGTTGTAGCAAATGACAACGCGAATGTGTGTGTGAATGTCTGCATTAACACACACACATATATACACATAATATAAGCAAACCCTGGATCCTTCATTGTGAACCACATTTGTTCCGTTGCATTAACCATCCGTATTATCACTTTACACATAACATGAACCCACATTGAAATGAAACAAGATGAAATGACCAACCCGATAATATAATCTGAAACAGTAACAGTACTCCTAGATGGAGCCCTAATGGTAGATGATGTTTTTCTCCATTAAGACAAAAATAGAGTCCCACAAATTCCTGTTATGTACAAGATAAAGAATTGAGAAATCCAGTGGAATATCGTACAATGTAAAGATGAAGCAACGGAATCTATACTTGGCCTTCCGAATTGTATATAAAAGTTGGAGAAACTTGTCGGTTCATGCCACAACTACAAAAACTACAATCAGCAGTATGATCCCAATGATAACCAGCATCAAACAAGTCTGCGAAAAAGCATACACACAGCTTCAGGAAAAATCAAAATTTGAAAGAGGATTAAGAAGTTTTTATTTTCTTGTTCCCTACCATATACGGCAGACGAGTAATCATCAGGAAAATCATTAAAAAAATAAGGTTGCATTATGATTATGTGATTTGAAATGCCAGAATTTGAAAGTAGTGGATTTCAAATCCGCCCAAATTCCACAAAAAATATTTCAAAATGGAATGGATGGATTTCAAATTCATCTTTGAATCCTTCAATCTAAACGCAACCTTAAATGATGCTCATGCAATCCTGTGTCTAACAAGCAACAACCTTCTATAGGATGAAATAAAAGCTATCTGTCTAACTACACAATAAATTATATGCAAATAAGTGAAAATTTTGCAAGATATTACCATAGATGAAGTAGATTTTTGGATTTTGGATGCTTTAACAAGTTGGGAAGTAGCTTGACCAGTGGCAGAATGGGCGCCATCAATATTTGAACTAATATCACCTGGAAGGAGGAAGAAGGATATCAGACTGTTACCATATTTAGAATATTCTGAGATACAGGAGAATTTATATTTTAGTCATTTAATAACATAACTTTTTTTTACCCACTACATAAAAAACTAACTTTAATACCCTCTTCACTTAAATTGACACAAGAACATTTAATGAAGTGGGCCCCCAGGTCATATCCACTCCACCTCACTCAACACTTACACATGATAGTCACACGTACACAACATAGTCATTAAGCTGTGACCATGTACACACAATCATGGTTATGTCGTGTACACGTACACGACATATATAGTAGAAACAACATAGTAGCTATGGTGTGTTAATGTACATGACATAGATATGTCGTGTATGAAATAAACTCTTTCTTTAACATAATTTTTAATTAGTTTGAGGGTGTTCTGGTAAAATGAACAAAAAGTGGGTAAGAAAGTCACTATTATGTTAGGGTGGTTTAAGGAACTTTTTGTTAAGTTGGAAAGTGTTAATCCATTTGCACTAGAAATAATAACATTACGAGAAGTTTCTCGATAGGAAAACATTATGATAGGAAAGTGTTAATATTGACCAACCTATCAAATCTCCTTGTCCACTAACCAGCTGAGCCAAATCCCTGAAAATTTCATTGACCTCAATAATTTGCGTCTGAATTTCTCTGATGCCTTGCTCCCTTTCCTCTATAATGGCTTCATTAAGATTTATCTCATTTTCAATATGCATTACCTGTCTGTGAGATATTGTGTTGATTCATCAGGCTGCACCAAATATTCATTGGGGGGGGGGGGGGGGGGAGACAGGAATAAATCTTCTATATTGTATACTAAAACTGACAACATAACCATAACACTAAGATGGGCTTCTATAGTGTATACTAAACTGACAACATAACCATAACACTGAGATGGGCCAAAGCAAGGTAAAAATTACTCGTAACACTGAAGTTAGATGAGTTAGTGATGGCTTCAATCTAACATACATCCAAAGGACCAGTTAAATATTTCTTAATTCAACATACATCCAAAGAGATCAGTTAAATTCTTCCTGAAGAAGGGGTTTAGAAACAAAATTGTTGTCACTCTAATATTAACATAGAAAGGATGAGATATGTTAAATTTGGGATAGGAGGAGTAGCTCACTAGATTTATAAGCTAGTCTCTGCCTTCAATATTTCAATGTGGGACAACTCACATGTGAAACTTCCATTATTTCTCATCAAAATTCATGCTCATGAAGTGGATTCATACCTGTTGGATTCTCTTAACAGAGATGCCTGTGTGGGGTTAAATGAACTTATCTCCAGCTCACCAGCTCTATTGCTGCATGAAAGTAGTTTATTTAAATAAAAATAAAAAAATAAAAAACTGCCTCAAGAAGGAAATTTATACCCATAGGAGATTACTCACTTTTTTAATAATTATATAGAAAAGCTCAACAACAAAAAAAGTCCAATAACAAAAGTACCATAGGCTTATACAAATTGTGAGTAGTTAGCCTAAGGCTCTAAAAAACTGTCATTTGGGACTTGAATTTGTCATATACTTAATAACTGTCGCTTGACGGACTCACAAAAGGCTAATACAGACAGATATTAAGGCTTATATTCTCTATTTGATTCTGAGTTCAGCTTTCAAATTATAGATCAGCTTCGCAATATTTTTTATAAAAATAAAAAATAAAAAGAGAGAGAGAGAGAGAGAGAGAGAGAATTCAGATGCTAAAAACACAAACTAGAGATGTACAACTTGCACAGATAGAGCATCAATTATTGACAAAAAAGGAAATGAAATTTTTCTATAAGACCAAATGAAGATTTCTTCCTCTGGTCTGCACATTGGAATAATATATCAGCATAGTGAAGCAATTAAAAAATCCACGGTTCCTTATCCAACTTTATTCTAGTTCTTCTTTCATGACCAAAAACTCTCTCTTCCCTACAATTCACCACGAAAGCCCGTATATCTTATGAAGCATAATTTCATTGTATTCATCATACTTTATATTGTTGACAATTGAGGTTAGTAACATGATTAGACTTGTGACTTATGCTCCATCAATCCAAACAAGCATACTATAACCGCTTAAAGCACTTCTTAGAAGACGAATCAGAATACACAACCAGATTCGAACAGAAATTACCTGGGGTGATGAGTATGGTCGGCATTGCGAGGAGCAAAAGCCTTTTCCTTCTCTGCTGCTAGCAGCTGAGCCTTTTGAAAGTCTTTCAGGATCGCTTCATAATCTTTTGTAAGCTTAGCTTCAGAAATTTTCTTCGAGGCCTGAAGTAAACAAAGATTTTGTTCTGTTAACAAGTATCTAGCAGGGGGTGGAAGTAAACAAAGTGAAGCATAAACTCTACAAAAATGAGGTCCAGATATGTGGTTCTGCTAAGAAAATACAGGATCGTGGGGGATTAATCTAATTAATGGCCTTGAATTATTTTTTCATCATTTCGACCACAAGATCATTTCTCTCTCATAGCTGATATTTGACTAAAATAAAACACACTTCAGGATTATAACTTGTCCAGGCTTCTCGAGGACAATCTTAGTGCAATTAATTGCAGGTGCGGTTTTGACAAAACTGCTCTGATTTGGTCGTATTATTTCTTAACTACAACAATTGAATAATATACAATCCATAGGAGGAAAAAGAAAATATCAAAGAAAATTAGGAGGGGAAGTAGTGAAAACAGAAATACTTAATACCATACGTCACATGAAAAGTACACTACTCAAGAACCACCGTGATACCAACCTATCTGCTTCCAAACTCTCAATGTTTGATTGCTAGAACTTTTTTTTGAGAAATCATAAGCGGAACACAAATGTAAAACTCAACTGCAAACAACTTACATTAACTTCAGTGAACTTGTTTGTTTCTCTGGCATGATTAAGCTCAGCTGAAGTTTCCTTCACCAGTTGCCCAATCCGTAACCTAGTTTCACGGCTGCAGTTAACAAGATAAATGCAATAATTAAAGTTCAGAACTTCCCAGAAAGAAAATTGCATGTAGGAGACGCAAAGGTTTGATTTCGACAGCCCGAGCCCAAGCCAAAACAGAACCAAAAAGATGTGAAAACTTGCTCAAACTTCATAAGACCAAGAAATTTGAAGATTATCAGCCTGTAATTCCAATAATGTTTGCTACATTGAATCAAATTTGAGCGCAACTGAGCAATGCTTCTGCATGTATTTATTATGCCTTACCTTTTTTCCTCTTTATCTATTAGAAATTTAATCTCAAACACAAAATTGCTCGCCTCCATGGTCCAACATGACCATCAAAACAAAAAATCTCTTAATCAGGATGATAATTCAAGGAAGAAATAGTAATTGGCGGCAAAACTCACAGTTTATGGCGGAGATCAATCGTGTCTTTTGGAGTTCCTATGTAATTGAGGAGGCGTTTATAACCAGTCACGGCGGTGCTAATCCTAAACACGCCGGCGGCGAGGGCCCGAGACGGGCCCTGATCAATGCGTGCCGGCCCGGCTTGTGAAGTCAAAGCCCGGCCCAATTCCAGGTCTTGAAAGCTCATACTCGACACCACTATAATTAACACCGTGCAAGTTCTGTCAACTCGGAAGACAAGCACTAACTCCGTAGCTAATGATGGAGTTGATGGAAGAAGAAGTTGTTATGCAAGGAGAGAGAAGGGCGGAGAAAATTAATGATAGAAGATTTGTTGCAGTGGTTGAGTTGCGAAGGAGAAGGAGTGTGGCAGTGTGACGTGTACGTAGCCGCGACGCGATGTGACGTGAGATGTTGCCACCGTTAATTATTTATTTATTATTATTATTATTAAAGGAAAAGTGAGCCATATACTTTATTTTTCAAATAAACAATTCAGCTTTGTATTTTAGGATATTTCTTTACTGGATTCGGGGAAAATCTTCTCTAATAAAACCGAAAATAATATTGTGAATTTGGTGTATATTTTAAATGTTAATAGAAATAATAATTAAGTGTTAAAATTTAATTTTATAATAATTAGTAATTAAGATCGGTGCGATGCATAGAAGATTTTTTTATTATATTTTGTAATGTAAATATACCTTTAAATTAGATATATATATATATAGTGAACAAAACCATTCAAGCATATAAAATCAACAATAATATTAAATTTAAAAAAAGTATTTTAAAGAATCTAATTTTAATGTTGCTGGATAAAAAGAAAAAAATCTAAGATATAATTTATATAATATCAAATAAAATAGACAAATGAAAAATATACCTACCATTCAAGAGTCAAACGATTGTACATGAAATAATTATGTAGGAAATTACCTATTTTTCAATCTATTTATCACTGATAACAATGAAAATACTGATAAACATGATGGATGAATCAAATCAAATATTTTATAGTAATTAAGATTTATCAAAAATAGTGATTTGCACACAAACATATTCTAAATAATAGATATCAAATTATTTTTTATTAAAAAAAATCACGTTTAAGCGAAAAAACAAAAATGAAAAAAGTTATTTTACTTATATATATATATATATATATATATATATTAAAAATTATAAGATAATTGAGTAATAAAAAAATAATAATAATGATAATAATATATGTTATTCCTTTTTGTATTATAGAATATGATTTATCCAACTAAAAAATAAGTCCTAACATAAACCTAAGACTATAATCAATATCTCTCCCGTTTAAATTGTATGAAGGTCAATACACACCCACCCTTATTTTTTCTTTCAAATTTGGCCTTATACCCCTATTTTTCTTTTAAATTGTGCCTTATACCTTTATACTTTTTCTGTGGGAAAAAAATAATGGAGCTTCATTGAAGGTATAAGTTCTAAAATCGAACTTAGGGGTGTTTGTTTTGATACTTTACAAATAAGCAACGAAAATGAAATTAATTTTTAGTGCTTGGTGTTGTGGCATGATTCCATAAATAATAATTTTATTTTCCAAAATTTAAGAATGCGCCATTCATCAACATTTTGAGAGGAATGCCAGGCACTCCACGCTACATGATCATATTATATTATATTATATTATATTATTATATCAATTTATAATTATTATATTAAACTGCATATAGATATACGTTATAATTTTCATATAATTATATATTATTTATAAATATTTATATGTATATAAATATATCTTAAATATTTAGATATATATATATATAGATGTAAATTATATCTTAAATTTTTTGATTAATAAATTATTTCGTACTATGCGTAGACATATTATTATAGTATAATACTATTAAATTTAAAAAAATGAATAAAACTAATATTTTTTTAATATATAACAGATAAAATAAAATACATTTACGTACGTTTTCCCTAAGTTGTAGAAATTTGTATCTTACGAAAATAAGAAAATAATACCCTTTGTTTTCTTTCAATTAGCAATTTTGGGGCGAAGGAAAGTAATTATATGTGGTTCAAGCAAAATCATATGAAATCTATAATATTTTAACGTTGCATATGAGTAAAATCATACAATATTATAAATCATTCGACACATCTCAACAGTTGATCATCAATTATCCATTGCATGTATTCCACATTCTAAGTTAGCCTCTTATGAACATTTAAGCTATAAAAAATATATAAAACAAAATCATTATCCCCTCTTATTTTGAAAATTTCAAGATATTAGAACATATTGAGTCTATCCACAAACACCAATTTTATCTCAAAGAAAACAATTTTCCATCTAGATCATTTGCCATAGAACTCCTCCTTTATTTTCTCAAATAAAATTTTATTCTTGTTCTATATGAAAACCTTAAAATATGATGCAAAATATATACAAATATATATATAATAAATTTATGTTCAATAAATTAAATATTTATATTTATAATCACAAATATTATTATGGAAAGATAATCACAAACTATATAAATCATTTCCTATTTTTATTTTTAGTATTATGTTTAAGATGATCGGATTATTCAAAAGAGTTTTTTAACAATCAAATAATTAAGTAATTAAGTAGAACACAATTAACGCTATTATTAAATTATATAAGATTGTAATTAGATAAAAACTGTTATTTTAGTTGATACAATATAATTACAAAAAAATAAAAAATAAAACCTCTCTCTCTCTCTCTCTCTATATATATATATATGTATATATAAATAAAGTTAAATAATATTATACATTTAAATAATTATAATAAATATAATAATAATTGATATAAAGAAAATGGACAGGAAAACAATGACCTACTAAACATAATTGGTAATTCTGTTATTATATATAAATATATATATATATAAATATGTAAACTCACATATATAATAATAATAATTAATATACATATGCTTGTATTTATTTAATTAATATAAAAATTACACCGCACACCAGACACGCACATATATTTATATATTTAAAGTATTTAGGTTTTATATACATATATATACACATATAATATCCTATATACTTATATATAAATATTTCTAATATATATTACTTATATTCATATAGTCATAATATATACATATGTATATAAATATATTCATATATATATATATATATTTATATTCCTATTTGTATTCATATTTAAATTCACATCCGTGCGCACATATATATATATATATATATATATATATATATAAAATATTTAGATCTAATAAAGACACATAATACACTATAAAATTATGTATAAATATATCTTATATATGAATTAATGTGTATAAATATATAAAAATAAATATATTTTATATTTAAAAATTATCTATATAAAAGTAAATCTATAGTAATATATATATATATATATATATATATGTGTGTGTGAATTTCTTTTGTATTTTAATTTCTAGATATTAAATTAAACCAAGTATTATTAATGAGAATGATAATCGTTCATTATCCCCAACCAAACGCCCAATTAAAATAAATATACGGAAAAATTGTAAAATTAGAACAATAGCTTTAGGTGTCTGGCAAAAATAGGACACTATGTTTTCGGGCTTGCGAATTAGGACATTAAGTCTTTAATTTTTGCAATTTTAGGACAAAATAGTCCAAACCTATCAAATTCGGTTTTTTTTTTTTGCTGATTTTGACCCTAGTCAAAATTGAAAGAATTGTAAAATTAGGACATTGATTTTTAGGATTTGGCAAAAATAGAATACAATATTTTGAACTTGCGAATTAGGACCATAAGTCTTTAATTTTTGCGATTTTATAAAAATATAGCCCAAATTTGGGCTTTTTGCTAATTTTGAAGAATTTCTTTAGCCTAATGTGACTACAACCATGAAAGCAACTCCAACAAACAAAAGGTAGTTATGATATAGCCGTATCAAAATATTTCTTAGTTTTATTATGAATTGCATTACACAAAATTATCTTTAATTTAAAAACAAAATAGAATATTTGTTCCACATATGTATATTTTTCTTAAATCAATATATAAACTTACGTATTGATTTATTACCTGTAAGAATTCAAGATTAAATTTGGTTACAGATTCTATTACTAGCTCATATTGGAAAACTAAATAGAGTTTAGTTGTAAATAATTCAAATTAAATTTAATATAAACTAGCATTAATTGATATAAATTTAGTTTATTTTAATTTTATGTTTCAAACTAATTGTATCTTTGGAAGAAAAATATTTTTATTGTGCATATTTTTTAGGAATATTCCATTGTAATTTCTAAAATAAAATTTATTTTGACCAAAAAAATATTAGTAGGAACATTTATAAATTGATTACTAGTTTAGAGTATTTAAAGAAAAAGATGTGTGAAATTTTTCTTAAAAATATGAATTATGTTTAAAAAATGATTAGGTTATTATATCCTAAAAACATAGTCATATTGTATGAAATAATCATGTTGGAAGCAAATATGAAAAAAATTATCATCTGACAATTACAATCGACAAAAAATTCGGTAGTTTTGATCTATTTTGTTCTAAAATTGCAAAAACTAAAGATATAAGGCCGACAACATATATAATGTCATATATTTGCCAAACCCCGGAAGCTGTTGTCCTAATTTTATAATTTTCTAACAAAAAATTCGAATTTGATAGATTTGAGCTATTTTGTTCTAAAATTGCAAAAATTATAAACTTATAATCCTAATTCACAAGCCGAAAAACATAGTGTTCTATTTTCCCCAAACCCCTAAAATTATTGTCCTAATTTTACAATTTTTCCTAAACATATTTATTCTCATTCCTCAATGCTATCAATTAAATTTCTATTCCTATTCCTATTCCCCCAAACAAAACAAGCAGCCCCTTTTTCGAGTAATATATAATTATAATTGATCTTACATAAAATGTAATTTTATGATAAATTATGTGGTGATCTTGGAGTGCCGATGCGCCTAAAATTGTAATTTATTAGTGTAGGCAATCAGTATATAATATAAACTTTTTTTCTTTTAAAATATGTGGCCTTATATTTTTGAGATAAATATTTACTTCTTGTTATTTTGATTTTTTTAGGATTATAAAATATTGTTTGATCAAATTATATTTGCAAAATGGATGAATCGTATATATAAATACATATAAATTTTACTACAACCACAAAAAAATATTTTTTTTAAAACCAATACATATTCACAATCATAAAAATTATTACACACTATTTTTATATGCTCACGGTAAACATAAACATTTTATGTTGTGTTGAAAATATTATATTCACCTACTCTTAAAAATATAACAAATTTATATATATATATATATATATATAGAGGGATGGGGTGGGCGAGCTGAATAAGATTATCGTATCACATTAATAATTATAATAATTTGTACTACACATATTTGAGGCTAACTATTGAATATACTTCAATTAGAAAATAAAAGAGAAAGCGAGAAAGAAATACATATGAATGTTATATAATATTTGAATTTTATAATATTATATAAGTATCGTGCATCACATGGGAACTTAATTAGTAGAGTATTATTTATTTATTTATTTAAAAATTAATATTACTTATTTGTTATCTTAAAAAAAATACTTTCAAATAAACAAGTAATATATAGGTACGCAACAATGTACAAAAAAAACTCAATATATCTTAAAATATTTAAAAGTTTAGGTTGGTTATATTATAAAAAGAACCAAATGTAAAAGCAAATAAAAAATATCCGAAAAATAGTGGGAAAGGAATAATGGAATAGGCATAATCTAACCACACCACAAAAATTTCTAAACACACCACAATTACTAAACACACCACAAAACACTACATTTAAAAATTCAAATTTACTAAACACACCACAAAAATACCAAAAATACCCTTCACCTTCCAAAAAATTCCAAAAATCCCTTCAACCTTCAAAAAAATTCAAAACAAAAAAAAACGGCTGAAAGAAAGGCAAAGGAAACCCTACGATCCGGTCTCCACCGCCGAACACCTCCCCCACGCGAAAATCCTTC
Organism: Caryopteris x clandonensis; assembly: GCA_028749325.2. Taxonomy (NCBI): domain Eukaryota; kingdom Viridiplantae; phylum Streptophyta; class Magnoliopsida; order Lamiales; family Lamiaceae; genus Caryopteris; species Caryopteris x clandonensis. The sequence continues at coordinate 8,227,972 of JAPYKT020000004.1, forward strand.
CCCTCCACCATCCCGAACGCCGAACGCGAAACTCCAGCAAAGGCAATGGACGCCGAACGCGAAACTCCAGGTAATGTGCCGCAATTCCGAGATTTCAATTGTTACATTTCTATCGCGAGAATCGCAGGCGTTCGGCGCTGGTTGGCCGAACAGCCTGCGAGGCGTTCGGCCAGTGTTGGCCGAACAGCCTGCGAGGCGTTCGGCCAGTGTTGGCCGAACAGCCTGCGAGGCGTTCGGCCAGTGTTGGCCGAACATCCTGCTAGGCATTCGGCCAGTGTTGGCCGAACAACCTGCTTTTTTTAATTTTAATTTTTTTTTTGCAATGTATGTATGTTAACATTTTAATTATCTTATGTTATAGTTTACGAAAGAAGGAGAAGACGGCCTACCGCTTCAAATAGACGATTACGGGCTGCCCAGCAAGAGGCGGGTCCTTCTCAGGAGGCGGGTCCTGCTCACGTGCCGGAAGAACAGGAGGAGGAATATGCTGAAATGCCTCAAGAACAAGTGAGGCAAGCCGAGCAGAACGAGTTATTGATGGGCCCATTTCCCGGCGGCCCCTACGATCCGTCATTACTGCGAAGCTTCAAAACACACGTAGCCGCCGACGTGTGGAATGGCAATAAGAGAGGCGTTTTAAAATGCCTCTGCCACACTTCGAAGCTTCTTCGATGGGTGTATCCTGAGGACGAGATGACCCGAGTCTGGAGGTCGTATGTGAAGCGGTCCGGGCTTCACAATTTGAGCAAGATATCCTACAGAGCTCCCAACCGGAACCTCATTTCTGCATTCGTCGAACGGTGGCAGCCGGAGACCAACACTTTCCACCTACCCTTTGGTGAGATGACGATCACATTAGATGATGTGTTGTCTTTACTCGGTCTTCCGGTGGTTGGGCAGCCGGTGCAGGTGGAAGACGATCCTGCAGAATTCTCGCCTGCACTGGTACATCGGTTGTTGGGTGTGTCAGTTGAGGACGCCGTATTGGCCCTCAATGACAAGAGAGGGCAGTCTGTGAAGCTAGAGTGGCTTCGTAGCACTTTCTCGGACAGCGTTCAGATTACGCAGAGACGAGTTGCAGAGAAGGCAGCTCGAGCTTATATACTTTATATCCTTGGGTGTACCATATTTTTCGACAAAAGTGGTACTCGGATCTCTGCTGGCTATCTGAAGCTGCTGGAAGACACGAGCGTCGTCCGGGAATTTGCATGGGGTGCTGCTGCCCTTGCCTATCTTTATAGGCAGTTAGGCTCCGCATCAAGGGCGGGAGTAAAGCAAATCGCTGGATATCTTACACTACTTGAGGTACGTCATTCTTTGAAAATTATTTACTTTTATGTTATGTTACAATTTTTAGTATGTTGTACCCTTACATTTGTATATATGTAGGCATGGATTTACGAGCACTTCCCAACGAGCCCACGACCTCAATTTAATGTGGAGTACGATCCGAGGTTTCCACTAGCCATGCGATGGGCACAGCACGGGCAAGGTGGCCCCAACACTTTGGACTTGCAGGCGTGCAGGGAGTGGTTGGATGCACTCCAACCACACGAAGTAAGGGTCTTTTTAATTATTTTTTCACAAATACATGTATTTTTCAAATATATAACATGAACAATTCAATACGTATGTCATCTGGGATCCTTATCAGCAAGTACGTGATCGATTCGAACGTCCTGAAGTGACGTTTTATCATGGCTGCATAAGGGCGTTGGACATTGTCGAACCATACCACCCTGATCGAGTATTAAGGCAGTTCGGCCATGTCCAGCATATCCCGTTGCCTCCATTGGATCCAGTGCTGGCAAGAAGAGGAAAAATGCCCGGTCAGTACGTACTTGCATGGGGGGTGCTTGGATCCATGTTTCTGTCATGGGATAGCCACGTGTTGTCCATCCAGCGACGGGGGAGAATTGCACAGCCAGCATGGGAGACTGTACCGGAGTATATGGATTGGTACCGTACATTCTCCCATCCACAAGTCCAAAACCCCGAGCGTATATCCGCAGCACGATATTTTCTGGCTGATACGAACCCTAGTCAAATGTGGGCTCGATTCAATGACGCCCGGAATATTCTTCAGCCACTGGTTCGCATGTGGACAGCCCAAGATCCACAGCTCTCGCTGGATTACGTGATGCCTAGAGTCGAGGAGGCTACAAGAATACTCGATGGTCTCACGGTGGATGACGGGGGTGATTCCGATGAGTAGAGTAGTGCTTTTGTAAACATATATGTATGACATTAAATTTTTATACATTTGAATGTTAAATTATTATTTTATTCGGTGTTTCTAATATTTTTAAATTATAATTTTAATGTTTGCTCATTACTCTGTTTGCATACACTACGCTTGATTTTTGCATTCGTTGGAAAAAAAACTCACCGTACAAAATACATAACCCGAAAAAATCAAAAACCCGAAAAAACAGACTGTATAACACGAAGTTTCAGTGCGTTCGGCCAACACTGGCCGAACGAAACACAATACGTTCGGCCAGCACCGGCCGAACATCCTATACCATGTTCGGCCAGTGATGGCCGAACGTATTGTGTTTCGTTCGGCCAGTGTCGACCGAACGCCCTGATACTTCGTTTTTCTGAATTTTGTACATTCTGTTTTTTTGGACAGAATGTACAAAATCCAAAAAAATGAAGTGTCAGGGCGTTCGGCCAACACTGGCCGAACGGATTACAATGCGTTCGGCCAGGACTGGCCGAACATGGTATAGGATGTTCGGCCGGTGCTGGCCGAACGTATTGTGTTTCGTTCGGCCAGTGTCGGCCGAACGCACTGAAACTTCATTTTTTATGGATTTTGTACATTCTGTTTTTTGGGACATAATGTAAATAACATTCGAAAAGATTTCATCATAACTGTGCAAATTTTGTATTTATAGAAGATGTAAAATAAATAATATTCCACAATTTTAAAAAAAAAGTACATATCAGTTATTTTGTGAACAAATGGTGTGGTACATTTGAAAGCGACTTCTATAGAATATCTCCCATCCAGCAGCACATGGAAGGCGATGTTCATGCCATGCATGCAGAACAGGAGGCAACGGGCATCCAGTGCTTAATGAGACCTGTCACATTGCACGTATAAGAAAAATTTCTCTGAAAATTTGAAAATCTTAAGAAAATGTAATAATAAGAAAATAATTTTACCGCGCAGAAATGCGTGCTTTGTGATACCAAAGCTATGCAAATAAGCTTCGGATCTTCTGGGTTTGCAGTCCTCAGGGGAAGGAAAGTATAGTTTGCAATCTGTGTTAGCACCACAAGTGCTACGTTGTAGACAGTTGCAATCATGTGCCCCATATCAGGGATATCAAGCCAGTGTCGTCTAGGGGCTCTCTCCTCAAAACAGTGTAATGCATCTTCAACTTCCCCAACACGTCCGTGCTCCTTGAATATGGGTGCATACATTTCTCCAAATTGTTGTAATTCATGAATCAAGTCACAACGAACTCTAGACCACGAGTCTTCCCCATAGTTCAATAGCTCGGCAATTGCACGAAATCCACAGTGCCCGTCTCCTCTAACGTTCTTAGTCCCACAAACATATGGCCGAAAGATATGTGGAATGTCTTCAAAAAATTCAATATGCTTGTTTGTGGGAATAACATTACTTGCACGTCGAACCACCTGGATATCATACAGTTATCATTGATTAGGACGGCAAAGAGAAAGAAAACACCACAAATTTTGTTTATACTTCATAAGTACCTTTTGTTTTTCTCGTCGAGTGGAACTAATATTAGCACTGGACACGTTTTCTCCACTTATGAAAATTGGTTCTTCCCCTGGCGAACAACTGTCGTGGATGGATTGAACATACTCAAACGCACTTGAATCTTTTTTTGTGGGGTTGTTCTTTTTTGCTTTTATTTTGGCAGGACGTCCACGCGTACGTAGTTGGACTTGTGGTTCAATGAGGGATGAAGTTGTTGGGTGTGTAAACTCTCTCAACCTCTTCAACATTAACAACTTCTGTGATTCATCATGTGCACCCTCAAATTGGTTGACAATTTCATCAAGTGTCTTCTTGAAAGAATTTTTTATGTCATCCGATATATTTTTATTGACTTCATCCACAGGTTCCATGTCCAGCTTTCTCCAAAATCGGTCAACTCTATCTAGGGGGATAGGCCTATTCTCCCGAACATATTCAGATAGCTCGTGAGCACATGGAAGACCACAAGTTTTTCGCAAAATACACCCACATAATAAAGGATCGATGCCATCTTCTCCAATACCAACCATTTCATCCAAAATCATATCCAAAGCAGAGATAGAAACCATACCCCTTAACATTTGGAATACAGGAGATGAGTACCTATGTTGGACTATATTTATGCTCTTCTCGAACGAACTTTTGATTGCATTATGCGATGTTTCGAGAAGGATGAAAATTTTTTCCCAACACGTTTCAAAAGTGCCTGTACTCGATTGAAGTTGTTTTTTCAACTTTGCATGATGGCCCTCCGCCCTATATGGAGAAAAAAATATTAATGATCATATAACATATATAACAATATTAATGATCATATAACATATATAACAATATACAGAAATAAAATAATTCAATATGCTTGTAAATGATGAATGATTATTTAATACCTATTTGTTGTGGTATTTTCAAAATGCATCAGGTTGTTCACCCAACAAGAAACAAATCTCTCCTTATACCCACTTATCCAATTGTCCAAAACATATTTCACAGCCTCTTTTTTATAAGAAAAATCATTCTGAAACCGCTGCAGCAACTCTTCGAACCTGTGCTCTGATTCGGCAAAAATCAACGAATTCCAGCTGCAATAAAACGAATTCCATTGTTCCTTTGTGCTAAAGTATTTCTTGCATTTATGCATTACATTTCTGTTGATGTGCCACCGACATAGCAAATGATGAGAACTAGGAAACGTTATCTCGATTGCATTTATCAGTGCAAGCTCTCGGTCGGTTACAAATATTTTCGGTAGGCTGGATTGGTCCATCAAATCTTTAAGGACATTGCACGCCCATAAATAATTATCCTCCTTCTCGGATTCTAGATAGGCACAGGCAACTGAAAATGTCATGTTTGTGGAAGTCACCCCAACAATTTCTAAAAACGGTAGTTTGTACCGGTTTGTTTTGTATGTACAATCCATTAACAAGACATTTGGAAAGGCCCGGAGCAACTTCACACTTGTCGGATGGGCCCAAAACATATCTCTCACGGCATCTGTTTGCTCACACCGCCTAGTATGGAAGAAAAAATCTTTCTCCTTAAGTTTGCCCATGAGATATTGCAGCTGTGACCTGCCACAGTGTTCGACTAGTCTGTTCTTCTGTCGAATATTGTAGATAGTCTTTATTGTAGATTTATTTTATGTATACCTCTTCTGCAACGTAAACAATATGTCCCTAGGACGGCTATTACCGGTAGATAGATCAGACACCAATTTCACCTCATCCGTAGTTAAACGGCCAACAAAAGAGTGACCCTCTAAATATCTTGACATCTCGTGATTATGCGAACCACAAATGACCTCCAAGACCCATGCATCAGTCTCTTTGTAGTATGTTCCTTTTAGACGAAATGGACAATCGCATTTCTTGGTTCCGCGACGACGATGCTCAATTGTTTTATTCTCTACCTCTTCCAATTCTCTTCCACATTCATTTGTTTCTTGATTTTCATTTTTCTCTTTGCTCTGTTTTTTTTTTCGGTGGCCGATATTTACCCCCTCGTTCGCATCCTAACCACAAACGAGGTCGCCTGCATTCATCTCCGATTTCTGACCTCATCACAACCACTACCATGCCTAATGGGATAGCCTTTTCACGGACCCAAGAAATCAAATTTTCTCGTGATTCGAACAAATCCATTGTGTTAAACACATCTTGATAATCAACAACCACCTCGTTGTTATCTAAAATAAAGGCACTTGTTCTTGAGATCTCCTGAAAATAAAATTAAATGAATCAGAAAACAACCAAAAAAAGTACAAGACAATCCATGTTCGGCTTAGAACAGCCGAACATGCGTTCGGCCTGTATCAGCCGAACATAACACGAAGTGTTCGGCCTGTATCAGCCGAACACAACACGAAGTGTTCGGCCGTGTTCGGCCGTGGGTAACCGAACGTGACATAATGTGTTCGGCCTTCAGACGCCGAACTTTACATTATGTGTTCGGTCGGTATTGGCCGAACGTTTAGGCTTACGTTCGGCTGATACAGGCCGAACGCACCCGAAATTTCTGATACGCACTGCAGAATTCGGTTTTGAAATAAAATGAAGGAAAAAACACAATGTAGTACAATAAAACATTCCAAAACTTACCGATTTTAGATGTACTTGTTGATTGTCCATGAATATAAGAAAAAAATATGCTGAATGAATCAATTTTAGGATTTTAAATTTCTAGGGTTTTAGCAGAGAAGGGAAGGGGGAAGGAAGAAGAGAAGGTGGAAGAAAGCTTCAGCAGGTGTCCGATTTTTTTTTTAAAATTTTGAGGATTATTTTGGTAATTTTGTTAAGATTCTTTTTTGTAAAATTAAATAGTGTGGTGTGTTTAGAAAATAGTGTGGTGTGTATAGCACCTCCCATGGAATATAGGTAGGTTCCCGTGAAAAGGAAGCCTTCTAATGTCACTCAACACTCGAGAGTCGTATCTAACTACACGCAGAACCCCCTGTACAGGATTTTTCACCTTCGCTTTTAAGGTACTGATTTCATTTTTTATCGATCATACCAATCCGTATTCGTATTGCATCTACATTGAGAGAGCATTAACTATTTCTCCTTTATGTTTTAGTTTTTATATTTTGAAATTTATGCTACGTTGAGTTTGAAGCTAATTAGTGAAAGTCGAGTGTAAATTGGTTATGGTCTTGTAGATTTCACTTTTATCGTTTGATCTATCTCTCTTTTTCACTCTATTATATTTTATGTATGTGTGATCATCTGTTTTCTGAAGAAAATATGAAATTTCTGGCAATTTGTTATGGCTTTTACGATGTAACATTGAATTGTCCTGTATAATCCCTGTACTAGAGCGGCATGATATGTTTTAATACTGGGTTTTCCTCTATTAGCTGTTGAATTGTTTGATTATACAAAATTATCTAGGATTTTATTTTACTTCTTGGTTACAAAGGCATAAAGAATTGACGATTCGCTTCAGATTTTGGATTGCAGATTCTAAAAAATGAGTGATAATTTGATGGATAAAGTCAACCAATTAAGCGAGCGCTTGAAGAGCTCCGAGGTGGGGCAAAAGATTAGTTCTGGTATGAGCTCAATGAGTTTCAAGATGAGGGAATTTTTTCAAGGCCCAAGTCAGACAGACACTCTCATTGAGGAAGCCACGGCTGAGTCTCTGGACGAGCCTGATTGGCCAACAAATCTTGAACTATGCGACATGATCAACCATGGTAGGCTTAACAGTGTGGAGTTTGTTAGGGGAATTAAGAAAAGAATGATGGTGAATAGCCCTAGGATCCAATACTTGACTCTGGTGTTGCTTGAAACTTTTGTAAACAATTGCGAGAAGGCATTCTCTGAGGTTGCAGCTGAAAAAGTACTTGATGATATGGTGAAGTTGATTGATAATCCACAGACTATGCTCAATAATCGAAACAAGGCATTGATGTTGATCGAGTCATGGGGAGAGTCTTCAAATGAGTTGCGTTATTTACCTGTTTATGACGGAACTTACAAGGTATTCCTGCAGTTTGAGTAGGTTTATTTTATTTATTCATGCAATGTTCTTCACTGTTGTTTGTCAAGATTATTAACAAATAGCAAGCAATGAATAATATGTTTATCCTTACCTGTTAGTCTTGTAATTTTTTCTTATTGAGATGCATTAACACCTCTCTATCAGCTCATACTTTACTTAGATAATCATTTGATATCCTTTCAAGCTCTACCCACCAGCACAGATATTTGAACCGGTAACCTTTAATGATCATGTGAGATGTGACTAAGTTGATAGTTTACTCTTTTCATGTTGCTAGACTTAACTTACTTATATGTCAGTTTGAAACAATATGGGAATATGTTTTTTTGGGAATACAAACAGTTTTTAATTTACAAGTCCGGTTGTGGTTTTTTGAATAAGTAACTGTTCAATTGGTCTTTTTTATTCATGTGTGATGCTACATAGAAACTTTATTTTTTTATGCTAATATTTTCTCATATTTTGATATAAGGATTCATTTTTCTAGTTAAAGTGGCATTAATTATTTTACTTAAAATTGGTGCTAGGTAGAAACTCAGGATTCCCATATTTGTATATGGATATTGCCTGTGTAACGGAAATTATTTGACAGCACTAGCTTTTTTCTGAGTTTCTGTGAAAATTTATAGTATTTGAATGACTGATGAATTGCCAAGACCTACAGAAATGGACTGATTTTGTTGATTCCCTTAATTCTTTGGCTTGAACAATTATGGCCACTTCTAGTGTTCTAAAAGTCCTTTCTAGCACCATCTAGGCCCCACCTAGCGCTAGGCTGCCCTTGACCGTCTTCGTCTTCATTCTGTATCAGCCCTGCCTAACTGCACCCAAGCCTTGCCTACCCATGCCCTAGCCCCAACTAACCCTACCCAAGCCCTGGCTTGGCGCTAGGTCCCCAGCATCACCCATTGGGTGCCTTTTATAACATAGGTTGCTTCAAACTCACTTTTGAATGTTACTTGTAGTGAGAATTTTTGGCAAATCATATTAATCATATTGTTTATTTCTAATATCTGTATGCTATAGTATCTGGCTGTTCGTATATATGTCTTGACTCTTGAACTTCTGTTTTGACCTTTTTTTACTCTTCTCCATTCCATTTCAGAGTTTGAGATCAAGGGGTATAAGGTTCCCTGGTCGTGATAGTGAGAGTGTGCCTCCTATATTTACACCTCCAAGATCAGTGACAGCTTCTGAATTGGATGCACGGCAACTTCATCATGTCCCTGCACAAAGATTTTCAACTGAACAAACAAAGGAAGCATTTGATGTGGCAAGAAATAGTATAGAGCTTCTAAACACTGTATTATCTTCTTCCCCACAGGAAGATGTTCTGCAGGTACTCTTACTGTTTTTTATCTGATGACTGATCTCAAGTGTACTGTTTGAGTGTCTTTCCCTTGGTTGTATGTAGGAGCTTGCTGAACTCTGAGATTGCCTTACTGTGATCTTTTCTCAATTCACTCATGTCGCTCATAAACTCATTAATACATTCACATGATGCCTGCAAAATTTTGTCCATCCTCCGGTGTCCTCGGATTTATGCAATTCCACATATTCTGAATATCTTAAGATTGCATTTGGAATGAGGAATTTGAAATTTCAGGATTTTAAATGAGTGGGTTTCCAAATGATCAAATCTAATCCAAATTATAGTGGCTTTCAACACCACCCAAATCACTAAAAAACCAGTTCAAAAAAGTGATGGATTTGAAATTCTTCCATCCAAACAACAGCAATGAACTTGGTATGATGGTTTTCATATCTGTACTCGCATCATACAATCCAAACACAGCTCAAGTGACTAGAAGGGCCACATTTCACTTTGAATAAAATTGATCAGTAGTGGCAGTCACAAAAAATTGATCTGGAGTCTCCTGCATTGACTAAATTTGATCAAGTTTAATTAGTTTTTTGGCTATTTATGAGGCATTCTTGCAATAAAAGACATTTATTCTCTCCCTGTCTGACATTAGTTATAATTTCATTTGCAGGACGATTTGACCACCACGCTATTACATCAGTGTCGTGAGTCTCAATACACTGTTCAGACAATCATTGAAACCGTTGGAGATAATGAGGCCCTGCTTTTTGAAGCACTGAATGTAAATGATGAAATTCAAAAAGCTCTATCTAGGTATGAAGACATGATAAAACCCATGGTGGTGCCTCAGGAACCAGAGCCGGCCATGATACCCGTTTCTGTCACACCCGATAATTCACCTCGTGTGGGGAAAGAAGAAGCCCAACACAATGCTAGAGCCAAGATTCATGGAGGGAACAATGACAACGAGATGGATGATCTTGATGAGATGGTTTTCGGTAAGACATCAGGCAGCACATCAGAGGCAGGGCAGGATACAAAGACTAAGCAGTCTCCAAAAGATGACCTCATTACTCTTTGAGAAGAACAGTGCGTAATATTGTTGTTTCTCCTTTCCTTCGCTTTAATTTTTAATTCTTAAATCATATAACATTTTTCTTTGCATCTCTCTTCTTTTGATTTAAGGCGGAAAAGGGTTTGTTGATGTTATAGCGCAATATGCTTTATTGAGATTATGGTTCTTTTTTATTCAACATGTCTCGGTAATGTCTTGCTGCACGAACAGATTGCAAATTTAGTGTGAACCGGCAAGATTGAGTGAGGTCTTGAGATTGTACAATGAGTTAAGAGGGTTTTATTTGATCTTTTATCCATATTGAATTAGAGTGAAAAACTGGATTCAGTGTAATAGTTAAGGTAACTTAATTCTATTCCTCTGAATCTGCTTTAAGTGGTTATGGTAGTAGTGCCCAGAAACAAATACAGTAAATGATCATTTTGGTGTTCAGGCCTATGGAGGTTTCAAGTGTGTGTGTGTGAGAGAGAGAGAGAGAGAACATTCTCTGGTGAGAGACGTCAATCTGTATACATTTCCTTCATTCTCAGCTTTTATGAGTGTGTACACACACACACACACACTCAGAGGTCCTTGACCTGTTTTTCTATCAGAGAGAGAGAGAGAGAGGAACATCCTCTGGTAAGAGATGTGAATCTGTATATATAGCCTTCGTTCTCAGCCTTCATGTGTGTGTCAACAGATACACATACAAAGATCCTTTGATCTGTTTCTCTATCAAAAAGTAAATTGTACATAGAGACGGATCCAGGATTAGGATGGAGGAGCCCAAGTTTTTTAACCATATATATAGCAAGGGGTTAAAATTTTATTAAGTAGGGGGTGAATTTATTATTATTATTATTATTTGAAAGGGGTGAGCCCTATAAAATCTTAAATAAATTAAAATATAAAAATAAAAATCATTGGGCCCCCCAAATCCACCCTGCTTAGATAATTTTATTAAGAAGGGGGACGTGCCATGCACTATATATTATTCTGTCGCATTGCTTAGTTGTACCTACTAATGTAATGCAGTCAGGAGTACATGCATACAACTATCACGTCTCATTCCTTTCTCTTGTTGACCCCCATTTAATGCTGTACAAGGAATTCAATCAAACCAATTATGAGTCTCCACGTCCAATTCTTCCTTCTAAACTCACAAATGCCATACGGATTATTCCGGATCCTTTTTATCATAATTTTCTGTTATTATTATATTATTTTATATTTTATATTAATAATAAGTAAAATGTAATTAGAAATATCGTTTTATATAATAATGTGCATTAAACACTATTTCAGTGAAAAGTCATGCATATATATATAATATTGTATTTATAGTCTCAAACAAATACTAAGAAAAAAAATACTACTTCTCATAACCACTTATTTGTAGTTCTAACTTAATTTCATTTTTTTTTTTGTTTTTTCCCTCAATTTTGCCTATGATTATGTCGGCATGAAATAGGGTGATAATAGCTTAGATTCTACAAATAATTTTGACCAACTATCTCATTAGAAAAAAAGTAACAGAGATCCATTCACTTCTAATACAAAGACAAAAGATGATTATATATATGTGTGTGTGTGTGTGTGTGTGTGTGTGTGTGTGTAAATATATATATAAAGGAATGACGGAAAAGCCTATTATGGTGATAGTAACCTTTCCGGTGATTCCGCTTTAATTTAGAAGTTTTGGTAGATTTTGCAGATTCCACATTGCACCCACCTCTGTGCTAGTGGTCGTCATCATAATGGTTTGGCCCATAAAATCAATCTATTTCATTTATTTTAACCTCTCTTTTATTTTTCATTTTATTATTATTTATTTGTATAAAATTATCAATATATATATATATGGAATTGTATTGGAAATTTAGAATAAAAAGATGAAATATATTTTGCCAAATATATAATCATATCATTATTCAGTGTCGATTGTAATACAAATCGAAAGAGTATTAATGAGAGTCCTTCAAATAAAATATTAATTTCAGTATAAATGGTATAAGTGAAATTACAGTGAATAGGACCATAAATAACATAAATTGCGTTGAAAACCCAACACACCGAAACACACACACAGAAGAAAAAAAACGGAAAAGACAGGAAAATCTTGCAAGTATTTTTTTACTTAAAACTGTAAAAAAATTATCCAGCAGAAGCCCGCCTGTCAACTATATATGAACCCACACTCGCACACAGAACAAACACGCATTCTGCCAATTTCATTTACACATTCAGAGTATGTATTTAACAATGACAATGTAGCCAACTTCTTCTCTATAACACCGAGAGAGAGAGAGAGAGACAGGGAGGGAGAGATAGAGGGGGGATTTGGAACGAAGTTGAGAGGCGACCATTCAACTCTCATTCGTTTGTCTTACCCTCTTGGAGGTATGATCATTCCTCACCATTCTTGATGTGTGTGCGTGAGTGTGTGTGTGTGTGTTATGGAATTATAGTTTGGTAAGAAGATAAGTTCTTTGATTGATCATACTTTTGTGCTCTATTTTTGGTTCAAGATACGAGTGACAAAGGATAGGATTCTGATATTTTTCACTGCTGTATATGGATTATGTCCTTCTTGATTGTTTACAAGAAGGTGTTGATTTTAACTTATTCAATTGAATTGAGTTATGGTGTGGATTTTCCTACCTTGATTTGATTTTTGGACTTGGAGTTTGTTAAATCCGAGGGACTTTGTACGGGTCCTAGACAGTGGCTAGTCTCTCTTTCATATATGGGGAACATTTAAAATGTGTGGGATCGTACCAAGTTCCCGAATTTAATGGAGATAGTTAAGGCATTACCATTTCTTTGCCTGAAGAAACCTTAGAATCCCTCAGTGTTGATTCATGGAAAATTAATTCAATTGATGAATCCATCATTCAGTTTTGAGATAATTGTTTTGTCCAAACGTCAGAAACATGGAATATGACTCTTTTTGTGACATGTTTTTGCAGTGTGAAATTTTAAATGAGAGGCTTTCAAATGGCCTCCAAATTTGAGCCAAGCAGATCAGACCTTTCAGCCACATCCGATGTGCTGGATTCACAGAACGGAAAGCCACCACTGCCTCCACAAACACGAGTCACATTTGCCCGAAGGACTTCGTCTGGCCGCTATGTGAACTATTCCAGGGACGATCTTGATAGTGAACTAAGTAGCACTGAATTTCTGAACTACACAGTGCATATACCACCCACCCCGGATAACCAGCCTAATAACCTCGCCTCACCTAAGGTCGAAGAGCAATATGTGGCTAATTCACTCTTCACCGGCGGATATAACAACATAACACGGGCTCATTTGATGGATAAGGTCATTGATTCGGATGATCATCGTCAAGAAACAGGGGCTGGAGAAGCCATTCCTTGTGCTGTTAATGGGTGTGATGGAAAGGTTATGCAGGACAAGAATAAGGATGACATTTTTCCATGTGTGTGTGATTTCAAGATATGTAGAGACTGTTATATTGATGTGATTAAAACAGGGGAGGGGATTTGCCCAGGTTGTAAGGAACAGTACAATACTACAGATTTGAACGAAGCTATGGAGGTTTGGCGATCAGTTCCACAGCTCCGGCAGCAATCTGGAATGTCGAAAGAGGAGAGGGGGCTGTCGTTGATGAAATCAACTAAGTCTCTGATGAGGAGCCAAACTGGAGATTTTGATCACAATCGTTGGTTGTTTGAAACTAAGGGCACATATGGATATGGCAATGCTATATGGCAGAAGAAGGATCACTTTGAAAATGGAGAAGATAAATATGACGATATGTATGAGCCTACTGAGTTCATGAGCAAACCATGGAGGCCACTTACCCGCAAGTTGAAGATTCCAGCTGCCATTATCAGCCCCTACCGGTACTCTTTCGTTGACCTGTTCTTTTGCTTCTCATGTTATAAAAATACTTTGTGTGTGTGTTTATTACTTATAATGAAAACTGTGTGTTTGCTCCAGAGATGTTGATGATGTAGAATACATCTAGCCTATGTAATCACCTCTTCAATGTGTAGCAGTTTGTATACATTGGTTCAATAATGCATATATAATGTGTTAATCGATTTTCTGCTTGCTATCTCATATATGTGTACAGGCTTCTGATTTTTGTTCGAATGGTTGTTCTGGGGCTTTTCTTGACATGGAGAATCCGCCACCCCAACAATGATGCAATTTGGCTTTGGGGAATGTCAATAGTGTGTGAAATATGGTTCACTTTTTCTTGGATTCTTGACCAAGTGCCAAAGCTCTGCCCAATAAACCGCGCCACGGATCTTAACGTCTTGAGGGACAAATTCGAAACACCTATTCCAGGCAATCCGACTGGGAAATCCGATCTCCCTGGCATTGATGTCTTTGTCTCTACAGCTGATCCAGAAAAAGAGCCGCCTCTTGTCACTGCTAATACCATATTGTCTATACTAGCAGCTGATTATCCTGTGGAAAAGCTTGCATGCTATGTTTCTGATGATGGAGGGGCACTTTTGACATTTGAGGCCATGGCCGAGGCTGCAAGTTTTGCAAATATGTGGGTCCCATTTTGTCGCAAGCATAGCATTGAACCTAGAAACCCGGAGACTTATTTCAGTTCGAAGAAAGATCCTTACAAGAACAAGATCCTCAACGACTTTGTCAAAGATCGGAGACGAGTGAAGCGTGAGTATGACGAGTTTAAGGTTCGGATTAACGGCTTGCCAGATTCTATTCGGAGGCGATCTGATGCTTTTCATGCTAGGGAAGAACTTCAAGCAATGAAGGAACAAAGGCTGAAGAAAGAAGATGAACCTGTAGAGGTTGTTAAGATCAAGAAAGCTACATGGATGGCAGATGGAACTCATTGGCCTGGCACTTGGTTGGATTCTACATCTGAACACTCAAAGGGTGACCATGCTGGAATAATACAGGTATGCACATGTATGTGTGTAGTGCACGCGGGTGCGCGTGTGTTTGATTTTATACTTAAACTCTCCAATTATGATATAGGTGATGTTGAAGCCCCCTAGTGATGAACCACTGTATGGTGGCATGAGTGAAGAGTGCAAGCTGATAGACCTAACCAACGTTGATGTTCGTCTGCCTATGCTCGTTTATGTTTCTCGCGAGAAGCGCCCTGGGTACGATCACAACAAGAAAGCAGGTGCCATGAATGCTCTCGTTCGAGCTTCAGCAATCATGTCTAATGGTGCTTTCATTCTCAACCTTGACTGTGACCACTACGTCTACAACTCCCAAGCCATGAGAGAAGGGATGTGCTTCATGATGGACAGAGGCGGTGATAGAATCTGCTTTGTTCAGTTCCCACAGAGATTTGAGGGTATTGATCCTTCTGATCGATATGCCAATAGGAACACCGTCTTTTTCGACGGCAATATGCGAGCCCTGGACGGGCTGCAAGGTCCAGTTTATGTTGGAACGGGTTGTCTCTTTAGGCGGATCGCCCTTTACGGCTTTGATCCACCTCGTTCCAAAGAACACAGCCCCGGCTTCTTCAGCTTCTGCTTTGGCCGTCGGAAAAAGCATTCCGCAGTTGCCAACTCCCCTGAAGAAAACCGAGCCTTGAGAATGGGTGATTCTGATGACGAAGAGATGAACCTTTCACTTGCTCCGAAAATGTTTGGCAACTCGAATTTACTCATTGATTCTATTCCAGTGGCTGAGTTTCAAGGCCGCCCTCTGGCCGATCATCCATCTGTGAAGAACGGACGGCCCCCAGGCGCCCTCACCATACCCCGTGATCTTCTTGATGCATCAATTGTGGCAGAAGCAATAAGTGTTGTATCCTGTTGGTATGAGGATAAGACTGAGTGGGGCCAGCGTGTTGGATGGATTTACGGGTCTGTCACAGAAGATGTTGTCACTGGATACAGGATGCACAATAGAGGATGGAGATCAGTTTACTGTGTCACAAAACGGGATGCCTTTAGAGGGACAGCCCCTATCAACCTAACTGATAGGCTCCACCAGGTCCTTCGTTGGGCTACTGGTTCCGTCGAAATCTTCTTCTCTCGGAACAATGCCTTCTTCGCAAGCCCAAGAATGAAGGTCTTACAGAGGGTTGCATACCTCAATGTTGGGATCTACCCTTTCACCTCGGTTTTCTTGATCGTTTATTGCTTTCTACCAGCTCTCTCTCTCTTCTCTGGCCAGTTCATTGTCCAAACACTCAATGTAACTTTCTTGATCTACCTTTTGATCATAACCATAACACTCTGTGCCCTTGCTATCCTCGAGGTCAAGTGGTCGGGGATCGAGCTCGAGGAATGGTGGAGGAATGAGCAATTTTGGCTGATCGGAGGGACAAGCGCCCACTTGGCTGCAGTTTTTCAGGGGCTGCTCAAAGTCATAGCCGGAGTTGAGATTTCGTTCACGTTGACATCGAAATCAGCAGGGGACGAGGATGATGATGAGTTTGCTGATCTCTATATAGTGAAATGGACATCACTTATGATTCCTCCTATTGTCATCATAATGGTCAATCTGATTGCAGTAGCAGTCGGGTTCAGCCGAACAATTTACAGTGTTATACCGCAGTGGAGCCGTCTCTTAGGTGGAGTTTTCTTCAGCTTTTGGGTTCTGGCTCATCTCTATCCGTTTGCTAAAGGGCTCATGGGCAGAAGAGGGAGGACACCTACTATTGTGTATGTTTGGTCCGGGCTTATTGCAATCACTATATCGCTTCTATGGGTGGCTATCAATCCCCCTGCAGGAAATAACCAGATTGGTGGCTCATTCCAGTTGCCTTAGTAAGAATCAATATTCTTTTTGGCTACTAATATATCACTATGAAGCAGCAAAATTATTTTCTTTAAACTGCTTGCGATTCTTTATACGAGTTAGAAAGCGCTCCCAATTCCTCCTGGAATGGATGGAGAATCGTGGTAACATACAGATTTTGATTACTTTGTGGGTTTTTGGTAATTCAACAAATGAGAAACACAATTTTTTCTTTCATGTTGATAGGATTCATTCTTTGATTTGTTGTATCTTGCATTTTGATATAGATATCAACAACTATTTAAGACAGTGAAGGAGCTATTGATTGATGTATTCAACTTCACCTTTTTATAAATATATCCTACATTATTTATGATCTGAGTATTCCTCTTTTTTTGTATTTGGATTTTCTTGCTTCAAATTCTTGCAGATTAATGAATGTCTTCTTGTTCCCTTGTCTGAATTCTATATGGTTTCACTAATTTTATCACTAGGGATTGTGTGTGCAGAGAGAGAGACAGAGAGTGTGTGTCTATCTATCTTAGGTTTCAATATCACCAAGCACGCTGATTTCATGCAAGAAGGATGAAGCATTAGTTGGTACAACATCAAGAATGCATGATCTAGCTAACATCAATTTATCCTCAGAAACCAGCTTACTTCTAGGCCACCATTACATCATCATCAACTTCCCACCAATCTATCCTCATTAAATTAGAGTCGAAAACGTCGACTGCCTTGCATTCACCATGACTATGTTTCTTGTCTTAATGGCACTAGTATCATCAGCTGCAGCTACAACAACTCAGGACCTCACAGCAGCCACCCAAGAAATGCAGAAGGCCAACTATTTTACCTTTGTCTTGCTCATCAAAATGGTCCCGTTTCTTCCATTTCAACGCAACATCACATTCTTGATGCCTAACGACAGGATCCTCTCCGAGATCAACATGGCTGAGACATCGGTCAATGATTTCTTGCTCCGACACTCCATCCCTTCGCCTCTGCTCATCGATCATCTGGAGCACTTCCCAACGGGCTCTATGATCCCTACGTCGAAGCCCGGGTTCATGGTCACGGTGAGCAATGATGGGAGGAGGCGTTTCTTTCTCAGTAATGTTCGGATCGTTAGTCCTAATATATGCACCCAAGGGTCCTCAATAAGGTGTCATGGCATAGATGGAGTGGTGCAGCCTGTGATGATCACACAGCCTAATGCACCGCCGATGCTGAGCCCTCCCGGCCCGATTGCTCCATCTCAGCCAGCGGTGCCGCCATTGGGTGGCGGGACTGCTGTGACTCCGGCTGAACCACCATTGGATGGCGGACCCTCCCCGACTCCGGCGGTGATTGCAGCACAACCACCGGCGGTTGTGGAAGTTGGAGCTTCAACATCGAGTTCTTCGGGGTTGGGCTGTGCAGTGGTGCTTGATTTGGTGATGAGTCTTTGGATTTTGGCAGTGGCGGAACTTGTGTGTAGTTAGTTGGCATGATGATGACGTTAAATTGCATTTGTATATCATGTTTGCTCAAGAAATAGGAGCATTTTGTCTCTCATTTCAATATAATATTTGATTATATTGATATAAGAAGATGAAATTCTATTTCTATTCTCGCCCCAAATTTAATACACAATATATTATACTTTAAAAGATAATGTGATGCATAAAAAATATTTATTTTTTATTATATTTTGTAATATAAATATATACTAAAGTTAAATATATAATGAACAAAAATCATTCAATCATGTTAATTCAATAATAACATTGGATTTACAAAAAAGTAGTTTAAAGAATCAAATTTTAATATTGGTGGATAAAAAGAAAAAGAAATATCAAATATAATTTACATAATATAAATAAAATAGACAAATAAAAATGTACCTACTATTCAAAAATCAAACAATTGTATATGAAAGAATTAGGTGGGAAATGATCTGTTTTTTAATCTATTTATAATTTATAACAATGAAAATAATATCCATAGTTTATGGAGGGATGAATCAAATGAAATATTTTAGTCGGGAAAACGAAAATGAAAAACAATCATTTTACTTTTATATATACTAGTATGCTAACCTCTGCTATGCACTTATATATTATTTTAGTATAATATTATTAAATTTCATAAATATATAAATTAATTTTTTTAAAATATATATGTAATTATGTTTAATAAATTATGTATGTACCATGATTATAATAAGGATATAAATATTATATATAAAATGATATGTGAATATTAATTAATTTTATTTATAAAATACAATCACAAAATTACCAAATATATAGTTTTTTTTTTTAAATCAAGAAAATTGAATAAAATTTATCAATGTGAACATTTTTAGTATTATATATATCATCGAATCTGTCACAGATTCATAATCTATATATATATATATATTTATTTATTTATTTATTTATTTATATAATAGTAAACTGATTGTTTTCATATTTGTTATTATTATTTTTTCCGCTCATTTTTCTTTCCACAAATGAAAAAAAAACAGGTGGAAAATATTGTTATATTCCTAACCAATAAGCATTTATTTTAATTGTTTATATTTTTATTTGTTAATATTGGTAATGTTACTAATTTTATGAAAACTAATAAAAAAAATGCATATATCTTCATAATTACTTTATTTTAACAAATCAATTATGAATTTGTGGCAAATTCAATGCTATATATAATAATAATAAAATGTTCACATTGATATACGAGATTTTATTCAATTTTTTTATTTCAAAAGAATATACTATATATTTGGTAATTTGATAATTGTATTTTATAAATAAAATTAATTAATATTCACATATGATTTTATATATAATATTTATATCCTTATTATAATCATGGTACATATATAAATTATTGAACATAATTATATATATTTAAAATATTAATTTTATGTATTTCTAAAATTTAATAATATTATACTATAATAATATGTTAGTGCATCGCACGGGCATATATACAATAGTAAAATAATTGTTTCTATATTTGTTATTATATTTTTCCCGCCCATTTTTCTTTCTAACAAATGGAAAAACGTATTTTTAGAAAATGTTGTTATATTGTTAATCAATAAGCATTCATTTTAATTTTTTATATTATAATTTATTAATATTAGTAATGTTACTAATCTTATCAAAACTGGTAAAAAAATTTATATATCTTCATAATTACTTGATTTTAACAAATCAATTATGAATTTGTGGCAAATTCGATGCTATATATAATTAAAAAAATAATCACATTGATATATAAGATTTTATTCAATTTTCTTGATTTCAAAAGAAAGTATTATATATTTAATAATTTGTTGATTTTGTTTTATAAATAAAATTAAATGATGTTCACATATGATTTTATATATAATATTTATATCTTTATTCTAATCATGTTATATAATAGAATTTGAACATAATTATATATATATATATTAAAAATAATAATTTTATATATTTCCAAATTTAATAATATATTATTAATAATATCTCCATGGATCGCAAGGGATAACATATTAGATTATTTAGATATGAGATATAAATATATTAAAATGAAATAGATTATTTAAATATGAGATATATTATTCTTACGAACATTCAGTTTAACAGATAGATATTGCTGAAAAATTTAGGAATTCAATTCATTTGATTGATATATATATCCCTATTCTAAATTTATTATAAATATATTAAAATGATTGTTTATTGGTTAGCAATATAAAAACATTTCCAAAAAAATCGTCTTTTCATTTGTGAAAAGAAAATAGGTTAATAACAAATATAGAAATAGTTAATTTACTATTATATATATATAGACAAAAAAAAATATGATTTGAGTTTTAATAATTTGAAAAAGTTTTTCATAGTAAAAGAAAATCAAAATCAATCACAAGTTACCACCAATTATTAATTTTCCGCTAAAAATTGTCTAAAATATTTCCAAATGTATAAATTGATTTTGACGGAATATTACTATTTATATGGTTTAATTATTATATTATTGTCAATATAAATTTGCGGGGGAAAATTTATGTGTGTGTATATATATATATATATATATATATATATATATATATATATGTTTGATCCCCGACACCCCCGTCCCATATGCACGTTTTTTCCATTTCCTGAGTCAAACCATATTAATATTCTAAAAATAAATATGCTTTATTCTGTTAAAAATTCAAACATTAAATTTAATGAAATAATTCCACATTTTCAGCCTTGTGTTGACCATTAAATATTGGCTCCGGCAATTCGCATTTTCAAATTTTCTAAATATTTTTTTGATAAATTTAATTTTTAATTTTTTATTAAATATTTTATTCTGAACAATTATACTTTTTTTATAAAATAAAATTAAAAAACAAAAATTATGGTTTAATATCTTCAGAAACTTATATATATATATATATATATCAAAACAATCATGGTTGCAATAAAAAATTTGGGTCCAAGAACTAATGATTGTCAGATTTTTCAGATTTACATTTCACTAACTGCTTCATATATACATATAACAAAAGAAACATGGCTGCAATCGAAAATTCGTTAAAAATGGATGATTGCTTGCTTTCCCAAAGTGATTTATTTACTCTGTTATATTTCATGTTTCATATGTATGAGAAGAGGGTGGGGAGGGATCTCAAACTTAGAAATAATTTTATTCAAAAAAATGGAGGAGGAAGATAGAAATTTCTTATACAGGTAAACTGTTGAGTTTAATTCTTTACTATGAAATTTCTTCAGATTATAACTATGGAAATGAGAGTGGACAAAGACAGAAATCTTATTTTTTAAAATTAAAATAATATAATTGTTTAAATTAAAATATTTAATAATAAAAATAAAAAATAATTTTAAATTAAATGTATTTAAAAATTTTGGGCAGAAATAAGTGCACCCTTAAATATTTTGTATTTATACAGGGAGCACTGAATGAGAGAGAAACTTATATTTAAGACAAGTACAATTTTGGGAGATGCAACATGCAACTCCCCAAAAGCAATAATTTTCAAAACAAATATTATTGTTAATGTATGAGTAATTTAAAGTCCAACATATCAACTCTTACAGATGACGATTTCAATCAAAGATAGGATGATTAGGACAACCATTATAGTCCATCCAAAATAAATAAAACCCACTGAAATATGCCATAAAATCCTCCTGTCAATTCATGTTTGGATTTATCATCCTTAATCTTCAGAATTCTAAACAAATTTTAAAAAAATTAAAAAAATTTAAAAATTATAATTTTCACTTCACGTGTAATGAAATTTTACGTTAAAATTTTACTTTTTCGATCAAAAATATATTATAACTCTTATAGATTTGCCGCACTACATTAGTACGAAACACGTTTTGCAATGTAATCCACCGATTCTACCTGCTCGCCCATGGGTTTATTACTCTACACTCATACCCCACTGTGTAATGATGGACCCTCGAATTTCTATTCTTTGGGTGGCCCAACTATACTTTTCCTGAAAAAGTAGTGGAACAAATTAGCCCAACACAACAAATCCAACTTTTATTAAATAACTAGTAACTCACCCGTGCGATGCACGAATTATTAATATAATATTTATATTAATAAAGAAAATTAAAAAAACTAAATAAATAAATAAATATAGGATATATTAAAGAAATATAAATTATATTATTATAATTAAATAAAATCAACAATAAAACATGCGAACATATTTAAAATTTAATAATACCAAACAACAATAATTCCTAAAACTTACATTACAAATTTTGAAAAATTTCTTTATACACAACATTTCTAGTTGAAGTAGTCTTCTCATTATCTTTTTCACAAATTAAAATCTTCAATCCGCTACGATTTGTTACTCTTGAAACTGCAACATACAACTGTCCATGGCTAAATACAGGTTTTTTCAACAAAAGACCAACATGTGAAAGCGACTGTCCCTGACTCTTATTTATCGTCATTGCATAAGAGACAATAAGAGGAAATTGTCTTCTTTGAAATTTAAACGGCAACCTTGGATCCGATGGTGTTAAAGACATTCGCGGGATTAACACTTTATGTCCTTCATTAGCTCCATTTAGAATCTTCGCCTCCAAAACGTGATTTCCAAGTTTTGTAATAACCATCCGAGTACCATTACATAAACCAACTGTATGATCAATGTTGCGGAATAACATCACAGGAGTACCAACTTTCAGTTGTAACTTATGATTTGGAACACCTGAGCATCTAATGTCATTCAAAAATTCAGATGTATGTAGATCGCCCAAAATATCAACATTTGAATCAGACTTGCAAGTACTATCTGAACTCAAATATATTTTCGAATCCCCGGAATTCAATGAATTCATGTATTCATTTACAGCATCAACAACATCAAGAGTGGGTGCTAGTATGGCCCGATTTTTTAGGAAAGTGGGTTCCTCAACAAAATTCGGCATTGATGCATAAGTACTCTGCACAATAGTGGCAATTGGATTCGACGAACATGGCAACAAAATATCATCAGGAATTTCTACATCTGAGTAACAATCATGATGAACTCCTACCATTCCATCACCAATTCTTGCAATCCAATCAGAGAAATCTTTCAACTGTATCATTTCAGAGTCAGAAGTTGTTGGATTCTGAAGCCTCATATTTTTAGTTAATCTCAAAACCTTACAATGCTGCCAAAGGGTAGATGAGTTAATGGTTGCATGTACAATGTCCTGACGTGTACCTTTTGGTATGACTGGCAAAATCAGTCGCAAATCTCCACCAAACACTACAATTTTACCACCGAATGGTTTAAACTTATTACCTGGATTGGATAATTGCATGATATCTTTTAAAGTATTATCTACAGCTTCAAAACAATGTCTATGAATCATCGGAGCTTCATCCCATATTATGAGCTTAGCCCTAACCAAAAGCTCGGCTAAATTGCTTCCTTGAGTTACAGAACATGTACCATTCTCAATTGGGTTTAATGGTATGGAAAATCTTGAGTGGGCCGTCCTTCCACCGGGCAAGAGAAGTGATGTAATTCCACTCGAAGCGACGTTCAAAACAATATCTCCTTTTGATCTAAGAGCTGCAGACAAACTCTTCCAGACATATTTAACGAAGGTTAGATTTTTTTATATTATAAAACTTAAGAGATTCTACTTATTAAGAATAAACAATAATGCTGAAGTACCTGTGAGTATTATGTTTTCTTGATTATCCGTACAGCCATTTACTGCAAATATGACATTTTTTTTAATATATATGTGTATTAGCAGGAATTTAAAGGAAACAATATAAACTTACAAAGACAAAATTTTTATACCATCATTATTAACAGTAATAAGTGGAACTTGAAGGAGATCAGTTAACTGTGTTGCCGGAGGGAATGTCGAGGACGTGGGATTGTCGT
Organism: Caryopteris x clandonensis; assembly: GCA_028749325.2. Classification (NCBI taxonomy): domain Eukaryota; kingdom Viridiplantae; phylum Streptophyta; class Magnoliopsida; order Lamiales; family Lamiaceae; genus Caryopteris; species Caryopteris x clandonensis. The sequence continues at coordinate 8,252,228 of JAPYKT020000004.1, forward strand.
ACAAATCAACTTCATTGCTTAAGTTAATAATGATACAATCATTCGTACAATCAATTGAAGATGATGTAGTACTCTGATGCATTGCTCTATTTAAACTTGACACATTACTCTGGACAGTTGTCTTGTCTGAAAATAGTTAACAATTTAAATTTGTTAATAAATTAAACCTACGAATAATAAATTAGATAATTTGAAAATATCTATTTTATGAATAAGCTTTGGTAATGTAAATAAGATAAGGCTCTAATTTGAATAAAATTCAATATACAAATAAAAGTTCATATATTATTATTTATATATTTAAAGAAAAAAAGTTTTTTTAATGGAAAATTCTAACTTAAAATATATAATAACAGAGGAACAAAATAATAATAATAAAAAAAATGAAAAAAAAAATTGTATATGAAAAAAATTATTATTATATGCATCAGAAATTAATTACGTTGTATAACTATCACAGAAAGATTTATATTTTATAGTATTTTATAACAATACTACAATAAATATTTAAAAAAATAATAAATTATTTTAAGATGGAAATCTAAAAATTTATTACGTTAATATATTTAGAGAGAAAGTGAGGAAATAAAAGGAACTATTTCTTAGATTGAAATATTATATAAATACAGTAATTGTAATTTATGAAATTACTTAAAAAATTATGAGAACAAATACATGGGAATCATTTTACTATTTACCTATATTAAAATGGCTTAATATTGTAGTATAAGTACTATACTTTAAATAAATGAATAATTGAAAATAAGTACAACAAATAACATTAATCTAAAATTGATATGTCAACAAAATATAAAACAATATTGTAATTTTAAAAAAATTACACAAATATAAATATTTTTCTAACATAATTTATATGAAAGTAGGTACAATTTCTAAAATTATTGAAAGGGTTAAAGGAATGTAGAAACATCATATTTAATGTAATTTAATTTATATAAAATAACATAGTTTATCAGGTTTCAAAATTTTTTTGTAAATAAAACACATAATTATAAACAATATGAATTTAATTAAAATAAGGATTCGTAAAGTTTGAAAACTAAAATAAAAATGTTTTTTCTATAAAGATTTTAATATAAAATCTTATAATGTCTTTAGAGAACTTATTATGATAAGCCACAAACAATTTTTAATAATTTAGGCAAACATGGATTATTAGATTCTAAATAAATTTTTCATAAAATAAATTCATAATTATAACCTATTTCAATATATTTTTTATGTTTCTTATTGTTCATTTAATTATTTTCTAGGGTTGAAATGAAAATTAATGTACATAAAAATACTTTAATATATTTCAAAATTACAAAGTAAAGTAATTAGTAGATTAATACATCTATAATTAAATGTATATAAATAATAAGAACTTTTAATTATAATTGTTAAATTTTTAATATCAACATGCAAAAAAATGGTAATTTATAATTTCTCTTTCTATATTTCATGGGATAATAATTTTGATAATAGAAATTAGTACCAAACATAGAATTTTAAATTTGAATATAAAATAAGTCTCAAATTTCTGTAATATAATAAAATTTTGATTAAGGTAAAAGTTTAATTCATTTACTACTTAAATATATAAGATATAAACAAATTTAGGAATAGGCCCATTTAATAAATCGGATTGGCCCAACTTCAGAAGGCAAAAACATATATGGGCCATTATTATATTACCGCAAAATTGGAATGGGTTAAATAATTTCTCGGCCCAACATTACCGCAATATTGGAATGGGCTAATTAATTTCTCGGCCCACCAGCTATTTTTTGAAGTCGGCCCAACATAAACCTAACCCTAATAAAAAAAAACGAAATCTTACGGACGTGGGTCGGCCGACTCATTCTCAGTCCCTCAAATCTAATCTAGGGTTTCCTTCTCCCCAAACCCTCTCGCCGCGCCGATTCTTCACCGATGCTTTTCTTTCTTCTTCGGAAGAAAAGAACGGCGATTGTTTCTATGTTCCTTCATTCATTTTATCTCTGATTAAGGTAAAGAATCAAAACGAAGCTAAGTATCCTATGTTCTGTTTCCCCGTTCACTTTATCTAATCGAATGTTCGAATTGATTTTGATCTTTTTCATATGTTTGTTACAGAAGCGAGGAACGAAATCGTAAAGAGCAGACCCGTTCCCCTTTTTTCGATTTCGAAAGAAGAAGCGTTGGTCGATCTACGAATTTTTCATCGACTCCTTCGATACTTGTATGGGTTCCTGATATCCCTACACTTGAAAAAGCTAAGTGCTTTATTTCCAGCAATCTGTGAATATTTTTTTCATTGATGACTGTTACTGTATTGTGTAATGTTGAGGGTCCGAGATTGGTATAAAACCTACCCCTTGAGATGTAGGGATGAGGTTTATTTCGTAGATTTATTTCTACGCGAATAGAAATAGAAGAAATTATATTTCATCTGACATTTTATTGAAAGCAAGAACAATATTGTGTGGGGTACAATTCCTCTGTTAATTGTTGTGAATATTATTTCTGTAAAGATTTAGATGTTTTCTGGAAAAGGGAAGATTTAGTTGAATAGTTGTAGAATTTAGGATATTCTGAGGTATACATTTTTGGTTTCTGATACAGTTGTAATTTAAATTAAAATTATAATTATTCTTAAAACATACACAGTACTGATTTATTTTAGATATCAATCAATATAGATATTTAAAGTTAAAGTGTAGGTAATTTTTTGGAGTTTACATGGAATATTGATTTGTCCAGTATAGTTGGAAAACTAATTAGTGGAATATTGAAATTGTTAACAGCTTCCTAATATCACTCTGTTTTTTTTACAGAATCTATGTTAACATAAAACATGGTAGTACGTGAACTACTGAAGGGGATGACAGTTTACGAAACATGCTACAGTTCAACTGAGGTACATTCTGTGTTCTCAGTAGATAGACTCGCATTCATTAAAGTATTTGTAAATGTATGTAATAAACTGACTTTATTGGTTAATCATTGTAATAAGTAGAACAAAGACACTAACCTTCATGATTTTGTAAATTTGTTCTTCTTTTCTTGTTTATAACTGTGGAAAAAGTTATCTTTCTCATGACTGTAAAAACTTCTTAAATATAATAGACAGTGGAGCCAAGAACAAAATTTAAGAATATGTCTGATAGTTTTCACTACTACATATGCCTTCTTATAGTGTGAGAAAGTTTCAGAACATTAAATTAATAAAAAATATTTTCCATTTCAAATAGTAATAATTAAATTTTTTGGGATATTCTGAACACATTTCAATCTGATTGGTGCTGAAAGATTTCTGTCCCTGACATGCTCCTAACTTGTAAATAATATCTTACTGTTAATTTATACTTGTAGATGGTCAAGAAAATACATATAGGTAATCAGTGATAAGTGTAGAATACTATTTCAGTAAATGAAGATAATAATAATTGTCTGTTTCGAAAACAGGTCAACAATCTAATTAACTTGTACTGTGAAAAAGTATTCTCACATTGTCAGAGATTTTGAAGATAAAATTATACTTCAGAAGAAACATTAAGGTCAAAAGAAGTCCCTATATCTAATCAGTAAAAGATTGACCTCTCTGACATCATTCTTATGTTTTAATTATTAAAATAACATAAAACTACTTTTAATTTTAACATATTTTTTTGGTTTCAGAATGTTCCAATAATGAAGCAGATTTCCATTACAATAACGGAAGGGATAGCAAATACGAAGTCTGCAACAGTTAAGTGTACTCAAACATAATTTGTTATGCATGTAATAAGTAATTTCATTATTGTACGATGTCCGGGAAAAATAGTATTAGGAATTTATGGTTCATACATTATAGTAACTGTAGCTCAGCTGAATAAAAAAAATATGTTAGAGTGAAATGGTATTTTTTTTTTTGAATGTGAAAGTTGTAATATTCAATATTATATGATTTTTTTGTAATGTTGCTTTCTATTTCCAGGTTAGTAAAAATGGATGTAGAGTTCAAGGTTTTGTTATAGAAAAACTAATTTCAGTGTAGAAAATTTAAAACTTTTGTATTCTTAAGTTAGTGGTATTAGAAATGTAAGTGTTTTATTAATGCAATTCAATTTCTTACAGGTTAAACTACTACAAAAACAGATTGGAAATGTGGATTACTGAAGTTCGATCTTCAAAGAAGAATGCAAAAGATAAGTGGATTGCTTCATTTAAGACTGTAAAAACATTGAATCTATCTGTGTATACCAAATGCTGTTACAGTAATTTCATATATTTTACATAAGTGGACAGTATTGGTCTATTGGATATTGGATAGTCTTTAATTCTGAAGACGTTAGATTCACTACATAACTTATGGATTAAATAAGTCAAGTGAGTAAGTTTGGTAATTTTAATCATAGATTATGATACCTAGTATTCTGTAACTCTTAACTTTTATCTATGTGCAAAGTATGACGAATATTTTGTAATAAATTTAAGTGCTACAGTGTACAGTACTCTGTTAACATTTGTTTTTCCTAGAGACTAAATATTTGTAAAGATTTATGAGTTTCTTACAGATAACAAATAAAAGAAAACTATGAGATATGACTATTGTTTACTTGTTCAATTTATTGTGCTTGCAGTCGAACTGTTTTACTAACACATCTCAATTGATTACAGATTAACCTACTACAAAAGAGGTTACATTCAGAGATTACTGAAGGAATAAATTTGAAGATTTCAGAATAAGATAAGTGCATTCAATTCTAAAATGTAGTATAAATCATGCATTTAAGGGTGAATTTGAAATAGATTTGGACCTCTTTGATAGAATTTTTAAAACTGGCCTGAAATTGCTATATTGAGTATTAATTGTTGTTTTTTTGATTGAGTATTAATTGTTGTTTTTTTTATTGAGTATTAATTGTTGTTTTTTTGTGCAACCGTTAGAAAAAAGTCCATTACTTAGTTATGAAATAAGTAAAGTGATGAATTAATGCAAATTTTTGAAAATTTTTATAATCATTTCAGAAATTTCATAATCTAATTCTACTTAATATTAAAAAATTATAAAATATAATGAAAACACATAAATAATTTAACCTAATAACTTAATAAATTAAAAAAAAAAAATTGGTCAGATTTAATCAAAGACAATTAGGTTCTACTATAAATAGTACTTACTAACTTTCTCTATCATAAATATAATGTAACTCAGAATATAGAATAAGAATAAAACATGCTGTTTAGTAAAAAAAAAATTAATAGATTAAGAAAGCAGGAAAAAATTAGTGTTGTCATTAATTCCTAATTAGAACATCCTTCAAAATATACTAATAGTTCCGAAGTCAGAATACATAGATAAGTTTATGTCCACAGGGAACATAAACCTAATTAAACAGCCAAATATTTAATACATTGTACAGACCCTAAAAGAGAGTTCATTCAATATTACAAACCATGCAGATAAACATATCAAATTAAGAAGTAGATTTTCTTCACTTCTCTTGCTTAATTAAAACTTTCTTTTTATGACCTGCATTTGTGGAGAACTCGTCAAAAAGCTTTCGCTTCACAGATTTTTCTTGAACCTTGTCACTTGATTTATCCACTTTTGAAATGCTGTTAAATGGTGTAGATACCTCGCATTCTGAACTCCCAACCTTGGACAGAAACAAACACATTATTAGAACAATAATATTAAGGAAAATCATTAATGTTTATTAAGTAGAACAGTGTAATATATATACCTCATAACAGTCAACTACACCTCCTGCAGTCTTCAATACAGCTTTTGATTCCTATGTGTAATACACGTTGAATTAATAGTGAACTTCCTTAATTTTATTGAATCGGTAAATATATTTACAGTTTATTAAGAGACTGAATTAAAAATTAAAAAATACCTGACTCCCAACGAAAGTAGTACCAGTTTTTGAATTCCAACTATTTTCCTTTCTCAGCTTTTTCACACTATAAGATCCATAAAAATTAGATATCTCTTCAGGTGCAACTTGAATCTTGAAATACATCTCCTGCTCTAGGAGATTGTACATGTCCTCGGGGTAAAAATCTGTGTGAGCAACCTAAAACAAATGATATACTTCATTATTTATATAATAGTTAATAATTACTTAATTAAAAGAGATAACATAATCTTAGGAAAATTTAATATAGAACCTCCAAGTTCTGTTCCAGCAATTCCAAAGCAGTCTTCCCAATTAATTCTGTGCAATGCTGATCCCACAGTAATACAGATGCATTATCTGTGTCATCTTGTATTAGAACTTGCATCTTATACCTTTAAAAAGAAGAGAAACTTAAATTACTAAACATGAACAGTTAATTATAAATGAAAACACAAGATTACAGATTTGATGAATTATATAAAAACCTGGGCATCCCAGTAGAATCAAACAGGTCACAATTCACACAATAAAACTTCTGTTCAACTTTACTCATCTTTCTATAGCACTTGGGGCAAGATAGATACCACCACTGTCCTGTTGTCTCAATTGCCATTATTCGGGCAAATACCCAGAAACTACCAACCTAGTAGAAAATGTAGAAATCAAACAGCGTAGTTAGCCTGATACGAAGCATATTAAATTTCTTTTACAAATTCAATATTCAATATACTTATTATTATTTAATATTATTTAATTAAAATAAATTAGGATGACCAAGAAGAAATACATACCTCTCCTAAAGTTCTGATCTGTTGTATGGTACGAACACACTCTGATCCATTAAAAATATCTTCATTTTGTAGAGCCAGCGACGGAAACGACCTTGTTGTAACCACTGATTCTCCATTACTTTCAACCGTAAATCTACATCATATAAAAAACTATAAGATTATTTGTTATCTAAAGTAAGTAATTAAATATTAAGTAAGAATGAAGTATAGTTTACCTCGTCCGGAATTCTGCCATTTCTACTATGTCACCATCCAAAAACAATTTGCTTGCATAGTAGGTAGAAGAAATGGAAACTCTATATGTTAGAAATACAGATATAGATTATATTGTGTTTACATTATTATCATGGAAGAATGATGTGATTAAAAATATATTACAAATATAATTTAGTTATACCTCTATACAGTTTCCCCCGACAAAACTGCAAAATCATAATAGGAGCATCACCACCAACTCTTACACGTTCCATCATCTGATCAACATATTCCCCCCAAAGAGTACAGTACAACCGATTTTCTCTGCAAATAAAGAAGTAAATCTTCAGTTGCAGTTTTAATCAAAACAAAATAAATATAAAGAAAACTGTAAATATTAAGATAGTGAACAGTCAAACTTATAAAATATTAACTGTGGATCCTCCAAGACTACTTCCATCCATGTTGTTGTTTCTTGTTCATTGCGAACACGGTTCTGACGGGGGCCAACACTACAAACTCTGCCAATTACATCTGCTCAAATAATGTTAAATATATTAGACAATATTATTCAACTGCATGCAAAAAAATACATATACAAATTGGTTCGTGTAAGAAATTTACCAAACATTTCATTTTCCTTCAGCTCTTCAACGTTGCTAATTTCAAGAAATGGTTTGAAATTAAACAGCTGCAAAGGAAATGAAGCATCAAATATTTCAGTGATTTTTGTGTCATGAATCATTATTAGCATGTATCGGTGGGTCGTAGTCTTGTAACGCATTTTGTTGTTTGTTACAACAAATTTTTTTACGGCATAAACACTCCCTTCTATGAAACTGGAATTGAATCTGCGCATTAGATCTGTTCTAATAGTAGCATGTATTCTTTCACCCTACATTGTAAAGATAATAAAACACATATTAGTAAATACATTATGAATGTAATGTACTGAATGTATCTTGAAGGAGTAAAAATAACAGATTCTTTTGATTACCTCATAATCATGAAATATACAATTTGTACTCTGAATTCTAAGCGGATTTCCAAATACAGGGATTTGGTAGGATCGAATAAGTCGAAGCTTCACTGCCCACTTCGTACTAGAAGGCCCTACATCTTTGAGCAGACTGAATAATGGAACCATACTGTTGTAAATGAGGTAATGAAGAACGTACAACAGTAAAAGTTAAGTTAATGAATCTTAAACCCCATATTTATAGAGAACAAATGGAAGTTGAAAAGGGAGTGATTGTTTTTCTGAATTTGAATAAATTGTGTGAGTTAATCAGCTCTGTTAAAATTAATTAATAAAATTTGAAAGGATTAATCTTTGTAAGAACCAATGAATGATTGTCTCATTTCACATACAAAATGGATATTCTAACAAACATGATGTTCACTGTAATGATTAAGATTTTTTGTTTCTTAAAGCAAGTGGTAAGATTCTGAATATGAGCAGTTTTTTTCTTTAGACATATCTGAAATTGTTGATGTGAAATAATGAGTTTATTCAGATTTTATTGTGAACTTCAATTCCAAAAGTAGCATCCACTGTTGGATTTACATAATATATTACTGTTTAGGTATAGTCATTGATTGAAATATGATTTTTTTATTAGTGTATAAATTGACAGGAAAGTAAGAAGTAATGACTGATTGTGTAATTAGACAACTTTCTGTATTCAAACAAACATGTTATTTCCTGTAAGGATTAGGTTAATTTTGTTAGTTAATGGAAGTGGAAATAATACTATGAAACTAAAGACTAATATTTTTGGTTTTACTTAATATTATTTTGTTTGGAATGACAATTATGTAGATGAATGATTCTGTAGGGAAAAATTAAACTGACAGCCAAATCATATTGTTTAATGTGAAGTGTTGGATTAAAGGTTCCAATTTGCAATGTTTAACATATTTTTGACTGACGAATTATTCATAATTTTGTTGATTTTTAAACAGGAAAAAGTAGGTGGAGTAAAAATTTCAGTTTCACTTAATTATATTTAATTTGGACTAAAATTTATGTAAGTGAATGATTATGCATGGAAAAATAAAACTAACAAAAGGTAAATCATCTTGTTTAATGTGAAGTGTGTGATTGAAGCATTCAGTTTGCACATTTCAGCATTTTTTTCACTGTTGAAGTAATCACTGATTTTTGCCTTTTTTAACAGGAAATGAAATGGACAGATAATTTTTTTGTTTTACTTAATTCTTTTTTGTTTGGACTGAAAATTATGTAAATGAATGATTATGCATGGAAAAAGAAAACTGACAAGATAAATCATCTTGTTTAATGTGAACTGTGTGATTGAAGCTTCAAGTTTGCAGAAATCCGAATTTCATTTACTGTTTAAGTAATCCAATTTTTTTGGACTTTTTCAACAGGAAATAATATGGTGGAGTCATAATTACTGTTTTACTTTATTAGATTTTGTTTGGACTGGAAAATATGTAAATGAATGATTATGCATGGAAACATAAATCTGATAAGGTAAATGTTCTTATTTAATGTGAAGTGTGTGATTGAAGCTTCCAGTTAGCAGATTTGAGCTTCTTTTTTACTGTGGAACTAATTAATTTTATTTTTTTCATTTTTTTACAGGAACAAATAAGCTAAAATATCATAAATTGTTGTTTCGAATTTATGTGTGGGTTTATAATACAAACATAAAAGATGTACTTGGACTCAACATATAAACAGATTTTATTTTTTTTCAGTTAAATGTTGTATGGAGGAAATAACATTATAATATAATTTCATGTAAAAATATGACATTTTCTTTATATTGTTCAGGTTTTCAGAATACAAATCTAAAGGATTAAAAATTATAAATAATAGATAAAAAAAAATTCGGGTAGTGCATAGGAAAATCTAGGCCTACAAATAAGGCATTATTAATAGCTGTGGCAGATTAGACAGAAAAAGACAAACACAAACAAATAAACAGATAATACAAATTATGGGTGAAAATCAAAAATTTTGTCTCTTTCTTGCAAATTTAAATCAACTCTAACAAATCAGATCTGATGGTATTCCTAATTACAGTGTAAGAATTCTGAAAGAAGACACTATTTTTTAATTTATTAAAATACTGGTATCTTTTGGCGGAAAAATGGCATTTCAGATATAGATATCAAATGTGGTTCTCTCCAGAAAAATTAATAAACAAATAAATAAAATGGTGTGGTTATTAATACTCCAAAACTTCTAAATATATTTTAAATTTAATAAATTTATGTAAAATTAATAATTTTTTTTATTAAATATACTTCATTTATATGAAAAACAAAAATAAAAAATAAATTATTATCTCAACCCTAACTATCCAACCCTCCCCAATTACTAACACAAATTCACAAATTAAAATAAAAAAACTCTCTATTCTCCCAACAAAAAATACCAAAATATAAATTTGAATTACATATACGTAACGGTGAGTATTGACCATCAAGAATTATGTCATCAATTGTTTATTGAAAAATTACCCCATATACAGGATTGCAAAATCAAAAAATTTATAAATTAAATTACAATTCAAAAAAAGCTATTATCAAATTACAAAAAAGGGTAAATTTCATATATTTTTTTGCATTTACCCTCCAAAATAAAGCATCCCAAATTTTGGGATCAACCCAACGGCAAACCAAAAATATAAAAATAATAAAAAAATAAAAATTAATAATAACAATAGCAGCAACAACAACAACAATAACAATAATAATAACAACAACAACAACATTTAGACTAGTACTAATATGTGAAAGTTATGGGATATTAAAAAATATATATATAATTTTTTATGTTATAATAATCAAATTAATAAAAAAATTATGTTATATAATTTTTTATGTTATAAAATATGATAACTCACTACTATACTCTTTCTAATTATATCAATATATCGTAACTATATCTTGCTCTTATATATTTATGATCAATTTACGACATTAGGTTATCTATTACACAACATATTATCTATGTTACAATTATTTTATTGTAAATAATTTATACAAATTCTAATATATGAATTAATATGTATTAATTAAACTATACAAATATATTATAATAAGAAAAAAAGCTAATGTCCTTCACATATTTTATGATGTATATAACTAATAAAATATATGATGATTACATATTTTTTTGGTATTCACATAAATTTTAATTATTAATTAAATTTTAGTACTAATTGTCAATGTTACAAGTATAAAGGGATAATAAATCAAAATTATCATATTATTTCACATAAATAAGATGATACACTTATATATATACATATACATACATATATATATATATATTTAATATATGTACAGCCCAGCAAATCAGGGATATGGAGTAGAATGGGCATGAGACTGACGGGCCGACAGCTCATTTTATTTAAGTTGGAGAGTGACTTTTTCTTTAAGATTTTTAATTTTTTAATTGGATGATTATTCTTTTAGATTTTATTTCTAGTTATATATTTTAGACTTGGTACCATTTTTTTTACTTAAATATTTTACATTTATTTCATAGATTTCACAATTAATAAAAAGTATATAATTAATAATAATATATATAATTACTTTCTTACATTAAATATTTTAATATAATCTCAGACTGTGTACCACACAGATGAAATGATACTACTATTTAAGTTGGAGAGGGTGCACAACATGATCATCTACATAATATTTTTTTTATAAAAAAAAAATTTTTAAATAAAATTTTACAAAGATTTAATGTATATTATTATATTATTGGTAAAGACATGTAAAATAAATAATTTTGTATATAAAAAATATCCTTCAAAATAATATCTTTTTTCTATAATAAATTGATTAAGTTTATTAAAAGTTATTTTATTTAAGAACTTTTAAAAAATATATTAAATAGTATCTATTTACAAACCAAAATTCTACACAATAAATATTCAAATACTCAAATAATTAATAAAAAATTAAATGTTTTGAATCTAACATTTCATTTTAATAAATGCACATGTGTATAAAATTAAAAATAATGAAAATTAGATTAATTTGATATATTTTACGTCATAAAACAGATTAGAAACGAAAAACTTATTTATATTTTAGCAAATTAAAAAAATTAAATATCATTGAAAAATTATTTTCAGACTACCTTGTTTTTATATATTGTATGATTGTATTCTTCTTTTTTCCTCATTCGATAATATATGCAATGATCAATTGATAATGTTCCCTTCTTTCAAAAAAAGAAAGTCAATACTTATTAAGATTATAATTTTTTTTAAATTATAAATTCTCACTTATAAGATTTTTTTTATTTGTTTATTTAATTTATTTAATTATATATAATCTGTTAGTGAAAAAAATCAATACTTTAATTTGATTAATAAAATGAGATCCTAAATTTTGAAATAATTTTTTTATTGTATGGGCAAAACCTAGTAATAAAAAATATATGTTGTTTTAAATTAAAGAAGTAACATTTTATATCACCGCAAAAAACTTTTGTGCTACATCGTGCAACTCATTAACAATGTTACTTGTTTACTTGAAAAATATTACTACTAATTTACTATCTTAAAAAAGTAATAATACATTTTAAATAAATAAAAAATATTTATAAATTAAATAAATTAGTTTTAAATAATGCTTTAGGTGCACGTGCACATAAACATAATGATCCGGTCTGAAAAAATGGGAGAATCATTAATGTAAATATTAATGGCATGAGGTAGGGATATTTACAAGAAGGTAGTAACTATTTCACAAGTGTGTTGTGCATGATCAGACATCTCACCATTAACGGAGGCGTCGCCGCAGCCATATTTACGGGCCGCCAATTTTCAAAAATCATCTTATCTATATATATATATTTTTTATTATTAATTTTTATCGTATAAATAATTAAATTTATTAATCTAGAACTCAAAAACTAATTACCTATAATAGTGTTGCCTCCTCTCTGCCCATGAATATTTAATCCAAACATCATGCAGTAAGACTAATATTAATCATGGGATTGGAAGGCCAAGTTTGTACAACACACACACACACACACACATATATATATATATAATATCTTCTTTTCTAACATAAATCTGAAAAAATTTATACGACCAGGTGAACAGTGTTTTAACATATTAGATGTGTGTTATTTTTTTCTTGATTTTTAATAATGTGACATGAGTCACACATTAAATGGAATTAACACACTATGTGACCTATGTGAACAGTGCTTTAACATATTATATAGGTATCATATGACATGTTATTAAATATCAATGGTTAATTTTTTATTTTTTTAACATGTGACACACATTAAATGGAGTTAATACACTACACCATGAGTAGCTTAGAATTTTTTTCATAATTATATGACAGCCTTGTGGGATTTGAGTTTGTGTGAAATGTGATAAATTTGTCGATATGTATGTATGAAGAAAAAAAATTGATAGTTATACCGAGTGTAAGCCATTGGTTTTTTTTTTAATTTTAGTACAATTTGTTGCTATTGAGTTGGTGTAAATTTAAAAATACTACTTGTTTACTTCACTGTATTATTTCTACGAACAATTTCTTTCACTTATTACTTAATGTTATTTAAATGTGTATGTTAATGTATATGCAACGTGCTATCATATCATCTAATATGTTCTTAAGCCTTTCCTAACCATTTTGATTCATTGAAATTAGATGAAAGCATAGCTCCAACTTTCTAATGATTTGTGAGATCTCTTCTTTATTAGTAGAGCAGGTGTTTGTAATTGGTTGTGTTTATGGAACAAATGATTCAAATTGATTTTTGTGTGAAAATTAAAAATAGATAGTGTTTGAAAAAAAGTTTATTAATTGAACTTTTGAAAGTAAATTGGTTACTAAACGATTAAATTTCCACAAATTTATTAACAAAATAGTCTTAAAATCGCTTTTAATCAGTTTGAAGCAATCATTTGGCTAGTTATGAAAGTCAGCTTAAAACTAATTATGACAATCAATTTTTAGAATTATAAATACTTTAAAATCATTTTTATTTAGAAAAAAAATATTTCAAAAAAGAGTTTTCAAACATCACAATAAGCAAAAACAAATACATACTCAATATTTTTTCTTAAACATAAAAAAAAAATAAAAAAAAAGATTAAAAATTTGATCTTTTCAATGTGGTCGGGGTTCTTCAACTTATTAATTCTCCAAAGCAATCATTTAAGCTATTGAAGTTGATTATGTAAGTGTGTTGGTATATATAAAAAATTCTAATTTAAATATGTTAATTTATGCAAGATGCAAGGAAAAGATTGCAAGAGATCTTTAGATGAGAAGCAGCAGAATCGGATGAAAGATTTGCAAGATCAAATCAAATCAAGAGAGAGATATGTATGAAGAGATCTAATCAAACAAGAAAAAGCACAAGAATCTAACAATGAAGGAAAGGATTTACACAAATCCATTTCTTGAAGAAAAAAGATCAATAGCCGAATATATGATTAATGTTTATATGGAATGAAGATCGTGAAGACTTGGAGGATTGAATGACCTTTGGGCCTATAAATAAGAGTATTATGAAGAGATTGAACATCGTTTCTGTTACATTATATTCAGTAGCATATGTTGAGAGAATCTTTTTCTTTGAAAGCTTATTATAGTACAGTCTACTGAGCTCGAAAGAGTTTTGATTACTGTCGTAACTCAAATCCATCTAGGAGACTAGGTGATCAAGTAAGTTATTAGAAGAGAGTGACATATGGTTGACTAGTATTAGAGGGAATTTAATCATGTGTAGGTTTAAATTATATAATTATGGGGAACTAACATTCTTTCTAATAAAGAGACTTAAGAGGAAGAAGAGATTTTTCCTTGTACTGTTGTAATAATTGTTTCGCTTTTATATATTTCAATTATAGTTCGAATTCACACTGAATACAACACGTGCCCACAAATTTGGATCTATCAAAAGTAATTGGAAATATTCAATTACTTTTCATGAAACTTATTTTGAAAGACAAATTATACTATATTTATCAGTTTCCGGATGGATTATATCAATCAAATTTTTTATTCTTATAAAACATTATCCCCGTTAAAAAAACACTTATATTTCTCAAGAATATAGTTCTTTTATTTTTAGTCGATTAGGTAAAGAAGAGCCTTATAATATATAACTTGTTTGTTAAATTAAAAAAATATATATTTATGTTATTAATAAAACTAAAGAGTAACCTCTAAAATAAATTTATCTTTCACATTTGTAAAATATTTTTTAAATATATTTTTTCATTTTAGAATAAATGGAGTAAGTTATACTTAAATTATGGGTCAAAATGAATGAAGATCCACTATTGCCAACTTAATGTTCGGCGCATTACAAAAATGTACTTGCCGACTTTATTTCCCTATCTCGTGCTTTGCTTTTAATACTCTCTTTTTATTTTTACGTCACTTAAATATATATATATATATGTAATAGTTACTACAATTCCACAATATCACATATACTTATGCATTCTGCGACTCTCACTGCACAATAATAGAGGGAAAAAAAAATAATAACAAAGACAAGCGTTCACGTTGAATGTCGGAATATGTACAAGCACCCAGAGTCTGCTAATTGCCATAACCGAATTATTAAAGAGCATAGCCTCACCACCCATTCATCTTACCTCCCATACTTTTTTTTATTAACATTGTGATTATGTGTATAGCGTGAATTATTTTTATATATTATTATATTAAAATAAAAACAATCTGGAAACGGTGGGGAAATGTATACTTACCATACAACCAGTCAAGATTGCACTCTAGTGTTCATTCTTTAACATTAGGTGAAATAATCATATTGCACGTTCTGACCTTCTAACAATTTAAATAATATATTTTTAAATAAAATAAAATTGACTGACCAAGAAGAGTAGGTGGGGCAATTGTAAACGGGTCGGATCTGCTTCCCAGCTACTTTTTTTCCCTCCTTCCTCACCCCCCAACTCGTACGTCCTACCTACCAAACACACCCACCCCACCCTCCGACCTTCCCATCTCCCCCATATTTATTATTCCACGCTCTGTTCTTCATTGTCTAAAGCCCCTCTCTCTCTCTCTCTCTCTCTCACCCTCTTGAGACTTCTCCGATTCGTTCTCCAAACAGAAGAGGGGAAACCTATTCATTAGCAAAACACGACCAATCAATCCAGTTCAAAACCCGCTGAACGTAGTATTTGGAGGAAAACAAGATTCCAACAATGTTATCGGTGGCCTCTGTCGAAACTCAAAACCCGGAGCTTTCATCTCTGGTTTTGCCGCAGAGCCAAACATCGGAAGAAACATCTCACGTGTTTGTTTCCAAGCTCCCTACCATCCCCATTTCCAATCACCTCCCTTTGCACACATACTGCTTCCAAAATCTCTCACACTACCCTGACCGAACATGCCTTCATGTCGGGAACACCGGAAAGTCCTACTCCTTCGCTGAAACCCATCTCATTTGCCGGAAAGTCGCCGCCGGTCTGTCCAGTCTCGGAATCAGGAAAGGCGACGTCGTAATGGCGCTTCTCCAGAACTGCGCTGAATTTGTTTTCACTTTCATGGGAGCTTCAATGATCGGTGCAGTTACTACCATGGCGAATCCTTTCTGCACCGCAAAAGAGATTTTCAAGCAATTTAATGCTTCCGAATCGAAGCTAATTATTACGCAATCGCAATACGTGGACAAGCTCCGCGACACAGGCGATGATTCCCTCGTATTGGGAGAAGACTTCTCCGTTATAACGCTGGACAATCCGCCGGAAGGATGCCTGCATTTCTCAGTGCTTTCCGAAGCAAACGAAGACGAAGCACCGGTAGTTGAAATCAATCCAGACGACGCCGTTGCGCTGCCGTTTTCGTCAGGCACCACCGGATTACCCAAAGGCGTGATCCTGACTCATAAAAGCTTGATCACCAGCGTCGCTCAACAAGTCGACGGCGACAACCCGAACTTATACTTGAAGCCAGACGACGTCGTCCTGTGCGTTCTCCCATTATTCCACATCTACTCACTGAATTCCGTGTTGCTGTGTTCGCTGAGAGCGGGCGCCGGAGTACTGCTAATGCAGAAATTCGAGATCGGCTCTCTATTGGAGTTGATTCAGAGGCACCGTGTCTCGGTGGCAGCGGTCGTGCCGCCGCTGGTATTGGCTTTGGCGAAGAATCCTTTGGTGGATAACTTCGATTTGAGCTCGATTCGCATGGTGTTGTCCGGAGCGGCGCCGCTGGGGAAGGAGCTGGAAGCGGCGCTGCTCAGCCGTCTACCGCAGGCGGTTTTTGGACAGGTATGCTCCCTTTTTTTAGTTCCGGAAATTTAGGGCGGGGAAACTAACAAAACAACCTAACTGAACTTCATGTCATTTAAATGTCCCCTAAATCATTCCGAAAATGCATTCAAGGTATCCTAATTAATCAATAATCGCACCATTGTTATTCAAATTCTACCATTAATAATCGAACGCATCGTGCATCAAATATTTTTAACGTATCGTACATTAAATATTTTTTATCATATATTTATATAAATATGTTCGAGAACTAGATAATTAAATAATAATTAGAAAAATAAAAATGCTATTTTATATAAATTAATAATGAGTAGGAAAATTAGTTGAAGTAGGTGGAGGTAGGTAGGACGCCTAAGGACGGTATAACGATTTCACAGGGCCAAAAATGTACTTTCCTTCTGTGAGTTCCATTTTGTTCCTTTAATAAATTATGCTCCCAAATTGCATAATTTTATTTGTCAAAAAACGACGTCACTTTTAAATTTGTTAATTTGTAGATGCATGATAATTAAAGTTTCTATTATTAAATTAATATGCATCTTAACACTAACAGTTTGTGTCCGAAGCCAAGCAGGCTTCCAAAAATTTTAATATAGTAAAATCCGCACACATTTAATGAACTTGGCAAGATCGAGTTTGAATCTGCTGCATTGCCACCTACATACTTTATATGTATACAACTATTTATCGTATATTAATTTTTTTTTTAATTAAATTATTTTAATTATAATATGAAATAAAGAGAGAGAAATTATTCTGAAGGAGACAAGCTACTATATGTCAATGATCTAAATAAAAGTCCACTACTGTGGGTTTGGTCAACCAGCCTAAATAAAATTGAGTTGAAATTTTGTGAAATTTCACCTAAACATAACGTGCAATTTGTCGGCTACAACTTTGAGGTTGACTTTGTCGTGATTTTTAAATGTATAAACATGTTTAGTGCTTCTAAGATTGATCTCTCATTCTTACCAAAATAAAAATTAGAATATTCCACAAATTTGTGGGAGTGCAGCTTTTAATAGAGTTTGTTAATAATTTAAAGTACCTTGTTAATTCATGCATTAAATAAGCTACCATTTTAGTTGGTCGTTAATATTGAATGGAAGCGGAGTAAAGTGGTGCTCGATAAATAATATTTGATGTTATTTTGTAGTGTTCTTGAATCTTTGTTGAATTTTTTTAGTGATTTAGTAATTCAATTCTTGATTTATATTACTTTGATAAGACGATGGTATTAATAAGTTATCGGGTCTAATTATGTTAGTTGGAACTTATTTTTTTATCTTTTATAACCACACATGCATATGCAATAATAATTTGATGACATAATTAATATTTTTATTGTTTTAATTAATTTTGTCTTAAATAAACTTCTTTGTAAATGGGGAGGACAAAAAAGTAGAATATCTACTAATTTTGGTTGGTGAGGTGTTTGGTGATTGCTCATACCCACCTACTCAAACTAACTTGGTTGGACTTGGACCACGTCAACTCTAGAACCCAAACAATAGAAAAGTCAAATTTTACTATTTTTTTTTTAAATAATTATATATAATATGTACTGACAAAATAAAATTCGAATTTGGTGCGAGATAAGATATAGCAACGAGATTTTGTCCTCAATAAATTTCAATAGCATTTAAAATGTTAAATTTAAGGAATTCCTTTTGCTAATCCTCTTAATTTCCACAAACCTAACAAGGGGGCTAGTTACTAATATCATGTTACTAATTAATAACATCTCTTAAATGGTTGGTTGGGTGTAGGGCTACGGCATGACCGAGGCCGGTCCGGTTCTGTCGATGTCTCCGGCATTTGCCAAGGTGCCATTACCGACCAAGTCAGGGTCGTGTGGGAATGTGGTCCGCAACGCTGAGCTCAAGGTGGTCGACCCAGAAACGGGCTGCTCCCTGCCCCGGAACCAGCCGGGAGAAATTTGCATACGTGGCCCTCAGATCATGAAAGGTACTATTTGCTAGCTACTATAGTCGTAGTTAAGTTGGGTTCATTTGTTTGGTGCAAAATTTGATAATTTGAATTATGGATTAAATTAGGGTATTTGAATGATGCGGAGGCGACGGCTAGAACCATAGATGTGGATGGGTGGCTACACACTGGGGATATAGGCTATGTTGATGACGATGATGATGTTTTCATTGTAGACAGAGTCAAAGAGCTTATCAAATTTAAAGGCTTTCAAGTAGGCTCTCTCTCTCTCTCTCTCTCGACATGGCATAATTCTGTTTCGGAATTAGAAATTGTTGATCGGGTTTTTGAACTAGAACCGAAATCGAAAACTAATTTGTTCTATTTCATTTTGAGGGCTATCGATTCTAGTTTCGGTTTCGAACAGACAATTTTAATTATAAAATAAAATATATATATATATATATAAATCTAATGAGAACTGTGGAACTGACGGTTTCAAAACTGAAACCGGCCCAACCGTGCCATGTCCGATCTCGCTCTAGTATATGCCATTTTGTAATAGTGTGGTTGATGGTGATGTGTATTTATGTTATCAGGTACCGCCAGCTGAATTGGAGGCTCTTCTTATCAACCACCCAAATATTGCTGATGCTGCCGTTGTGCCGTATGTGAATAAATAATAACAACAATAATAATTCATTTTTTCGCTTTAATCAGATTTTTTTATAATAAATAAATAAATATATGGTGCCTTTGGTGAAACAGGCAAAAAGATGAGGCAGCTGGGGAAGTTCCCGTAGCTTTCGTGGTACCATCGAATGGATCTGAACTCACTGAAGAAGCCGTTAAAGAAGTCATTTCCAAACAGGTGATTACTTCCCCCAACACCCGACCCGAAAATTAAATATGTGATCGAAATATATAAACATATATATATATATAGTAATAATAAAAATCTCGATTTTGAATTTTTTATGGAGCCAACTTTAACAAGAATGCTAATATTTGAGGGGCATATTAATATTGGGCAGGTGGTGTTTTACAAGAGATTGCACAAAGTGTACTTTGTTCATGCGATTCCCAAGTCTCCGGCTGGTAAAATTTTAAGAAAAGATCTGAGAGCCAAGCTTGCAGCAACATCCTCTCCATCTTAATAATAATATTAATATTATTATATAAATATATATTCGGTATCGATTTGGAAATATTTATTTAGATTTATATTCAGTATTTATTTGGAAATATTTATTTAGAATTTTCACGGTTAAGTTGTATTGCAACGTGTATCAATTACCTTTATGCCTTGTGGTCGTGGATATAAATCATTCCTGGGGAACCAAATAATTTTTATCTTGTAATGTATCCTCTCTCATTTTCAGACATTCATTGTTTGTTTATACCATCTATTTTATTCAATTACATATTTTACCAATGTTTTTTTGCAATACCTACGCGTGATACAAAATTTATAATATATTTATAAAATAATTTTTAAATTAATATTATTATTTCTATCGGTAAAAACATGTATAAAATATAAATTTGTATGAAGATAGATATTCCTTCCTCCACAAAAATTGTTTTTATAATAAATTGATTTATTATGTAAAATTAAATTATTAATTTTTTTAATAAAGTAGTTAATATTTATTTGTAGTACAAATTCATGACAAATAATTCGATACAATAAATAATTAAAATATAACCTCAAATAATCAACCAAAATACTTATATTTTCGCATCTACTATCTTATTTTAACATATACAATATAGATATAAAATTAAAGATTATGAATCGAAGACAAATTTAATATATCATACAAAAAAACAAGTAGAAACAAAATTATTTCTATTTTAATAAATTAAAAATATTATTTAAAAAAATAAATTTAACTATTCAAAAGCTGACACTTCATTTTTCAAAAATAATTTTTAAAAAATTGAAAGTATACGAAAATACTATATTTAGACAATTTCATTATTTATTTACAATGTGGTAATTTTTCAGATAATTGTTTATTGTATATGTATAATTAGTATATATACATAGATTTGGTTGAAATTAGTGAAAAACATTAATAATTGATGTTTTGTAGATGTCATTCTTGGTGGAATTTAAAATAATTATGGTATAGAAAAATTAAAGTTTTCAAGAAAATGAGATAAAATATACATTTTTATTCTAAAAACGAATATGAAAGCAGTGAGAGTCCCGTGTGTATGTTGTTAATTGTTTGGAAGCAGGCCACGTAACTTGTACCTTTCACAGCTAATCACACCATCTTTACTTCTATTTTAATTCTTCTATTTTATTAAATATCATTAAAAAATCTAAATATTTTTTATTCTGAAAAAATGAAATTAGTTGGGTCTGACTTCATTCATAAAAAGAATAATAATATCTATATGAGAAATTAAATTTTCAATTTATATTATTCAATACAAACTCTTTCGGGCTCAATTAATTAAAGATAGGCCTCCTGTGAGACGAAGATTTAAAATAACAAAATAAGATAAAATATTTAAATTTAAAAAAAATTGAATTAAAATATAAAACCCTAAAACTGGACACAAGATCCTGGAAAAATGAAAAAGAAAAATTGAAAAAAGAAATCCTGAAACCCTAGAAAAGGTTGAGAAAAAAAGTAGATATATAATCTTAAAACAATTAGACAATCCTATGGAATAAAATAAAGAAAATTAAATAACATAAAAAGAAAATTAGATCTCACAAAAATATATTCAGCGACAGTCTTATAAAATATTTATCATTAATTATTAAGTGAACTAATATGTTGTCGAAACTGCATCAAAATTTAACAAATTAATTAATAATGCGGTCAAATCAAATTATTTAATACTTAATTTGAGATTAAAAACTTGTTTGAACTCTATTTGATAATGATATCAACTAAATTGAACACACTTTTACATTTGATAGAATCTAAAATTTTAATCCATTAAATAAAATTCGTTACGAAAAAACTTATATGCATCATATGCATCGTTTAACTCGATTTAAAGTTTGATTCAAGTAATAAGCGGAGTTGCTCCACGAGTCACCTCCTGTTGCGGCATTCCTGATAAAAAAATTTGATTTTATTGTATCTTATTCGATTCAAATTATTTACATAAAAGAGGTATCTCCTAATTGACAATAGTTCAATATAATTTTATTAAATTTATCAATAAAACAACTAATGATGTGACTAGTTTATAAGAAACGCACGACAATGAAACCCAAAATGTTATATATTATGAAGTTGATAGTTGATGAATTTAATATTTAGGGAGATCTCAATTATTCAATTCAACTCCCACCTACCTCACCAAATTCATGATGCCCTAATCTTGAGATCAACCCATTTTTATCCTAGGTCCAACGTGACATGCAAATTGAATCAGTCGGGTTTGGGTAATTTTTCTCTCTATTTTGTATCATACGAACTAGTTTGATAGATTCTACTAACCCAAAATTGCATAATCATCCTCTTCTACCAACTAGTTTGATCATCTATATTAACAATTCAATCGACCCATTATTAAAACTTGACCCGACAAAAAATGTTGCCCTTCATAAAACAGACATGATAATGACTATAATATAATTTGACAAAATAATATTTATTATATCAATTCTTGCTGTCGACTTTCAATGTGAGAATTTATATGAAAAGTAAAAATCAAGCAATATTTATCTACAACCCACAACTTTTAAAATAATTCAACACGCAATAAGTATTGAAATCTAATATAAATAATTAAATAATTTTTAATTTATATCTCATCTATCACTATATAAAAAAAATGAAAACAAAAAAAAACATATTTTCCGTCTCAAAATAATTCCATATATTGTACGAATCTAAAAGTAGGCAAATTAGGAAAATAATCAAATGTTTGTTTTATTTTATGGAGAGATAAATAGTCCATTAATTGATACAATAATTAAAAAAGATGGTTGATTTATAATTTAAATCAAAAAAAAAATTCCTCTATGTTTTTTACCTTCTGGGGAGAGTGAATTAATTCCTTAATTGTTACAATATTGAAAAACGAAACTTGATTTATCAATTAATTTAAAATTCATCATATCATACCTTTTCTAAATATATTTTCTAGGAATTTTATTAAATACAATTTTATTATTCATATTAGTTTTTAATGCATTCTAGAATAAATAATTTAATGTTTTATGATATTTGATACTTAGAACTAGACATGGGCACGGTTCCGGTTCCGAACCGGAACCGGCGGTTCGAACCGGAGGTCAGGTTCCGGTTTGGAACCGAAACCGTGATAGGGCCGGTTCGGTTTTGGTTTTGTAAATTTTGGAACCGGAACCGCCGGTTTCGAACCGTGCCCATGTCTACTTCGAACGATACATTAAAAATAAAATGGTGATAATATATACAATATAACATATTTTAAATAAATTATGAGTATCTTTAACTATTTATATTTATATAAATTATTTGTAATGCTAAGTAATGCTTGTATCTTTTTTTTTTTAACTTAAAATTATATTTTTGTCAAAGTATTTTCATAATTTATTTTTTTCTATCAAATTATTATTTCTATAAATATAAAATTACCAAAGTTTTTAGAATAAGAAAATATTGTGTAAACACACGCGAGAATGCTTGTTTTAATATTACTTATAGTATCAATGGAGCTATTTCTAATATTACTTATATTATTATATCATAACAATTATTTCTCGAATAAAAAAGAAAAATTGCTTATGTAATTAATTCCAAAATTGATAGAAGATAAAATATCTACAATATACAGCTATATAAAAACAGGACGATGGGACTAATTTACTCTTTTTCCGTCTATAATCAATTTTTTTTAAAAAACTTTAGTAATCAATCAGATTTTTTTTATTTGTTTCTTATTCTATTTTTTAAAGACTTATAAATTTTTCTATCTCAACTCTATTTTTCATAAAAAATATATTAAATTAATTATTTTTTTATGGTCTACAATTTGATATTCATATTGCATATATATTAATAAAATATTAATTTATAAATATATTATACTATTTTTCTACATTAAGTTTGATATATTTTAATATTTAATATAATTTTATATTGTTGAATATTTTTAAATAATTTTTATCAAAATATATTATATAATATGTATTTTATTTTAAAAATTACGTTACTATTTTTATAAGAATTTATTATATTATTATATAATAAATGGGGAGAAATACTTGACTACTAAAACCCCTTAAATAAATAATAAAAAATAAAAATCTAAAATCCCGAACACCGGCACTACTGAAATAGCGAGAGATGACAAACCCTACCTAAACCCTGAAACTTCTTTTGCCCAAGCGTTCTATGGCTTCTTTCCAATACTTTCCTTGATTCTGTTTCAAGAAATTGCTGTGAACTGTTATCTTTCAATACCCTTCCATGCATTCTAAGCCAGCAAACCCAAAATCAATCTTTTCAATTATTATTACCATTTTTGTTTTTTGAAATATGGCTAAAAATTGTGCAGCAGGGATTTTAGCTGCCGTGGCCTATGCTTCTTTAGGTGTTGATCATGTCTATGCAGATGGGAGGTTTAGTTTTTCTCCATTCTCCAATTCGCCTTCTGCGGCTTCAACGACTCAGCAGGCGACTCAGGAGCCGGCTGAGCCACCAGATGAGCCGGAGCCTGCCGAGCCAACACGGGTTCGGAATGATAACCCGAGGACGACGTCTGCCGGGTTCGACCCGGAGGCATTGGAGAGGGGTGTCAAGGCTTTGAAGAAGATTACGAGTTCTTCACATGGCAAGAAGGTTTGAATTTCTGGTGTAATTTTGAATGAGTATTCTCCTTGAATCACTTGTTTTTCTGAACGATTGAAACCTGAATTGGTCAGGGATTTTGATTAGTTTGTTAAATTTGCTGAATTGTGCTGGCACTTTTAGTAGTGGAATATGTGGATGAATGGGAAATGATGTTATTTCTGGGGAAGCATGAGGAGGGAGAGAGAGGGGAGCATTTTTATTTTACATGTATTAGATTTTTAAGCTTTAGCTGTGGATTTATTGAAGAGATTTTACCTGGTTTAGGTATTTGAAGGGATGAAAAAGAAAGAAGAAACAAGACAGCTAGAGTTAACCTCTAAAGCCACGGAGTTCAAGGCAATGCAAGCTCAAGCTGAAACTGTAAGCTTAATTATTTGTTATATTGTTCACCGCATGTTATAAAGGATACCTGTGAGGTCCCGTTCCAAGCCGACTATGTTGTGGTGTATTCATACCCGGCATATATTGCAATCCAAAATTTGTAAAGAACTCATTTTGGTTATTTTATTGTTTTGATTAACTAAGTCACTGTGCTATGAAAGTATGAGATTGTAAAGTCTGCTAGTCATTGTAACTTCTAACCCGATTGCAATGTCCTTGTTATATAAGTTTTCTTTTGGAATGGAGCCTTGGGAGCATAGTCGATGTGATATTAGCTGTATTTTATTGATTTTCTACCAGAGAAGTAGGTATAGATTGTAGACATTTTTCTTTGAATTATTCATGAGTCAAATCTTATTTTCTAAATAACTATGTTTTCATTGTACTATTTTCTGCTTTTAACTTATAAGCATTCTAATAGGATAATCCCTTCTATAGCTTTCAGCATCCTGGTATTGGAGAAAGGAATGGCTTCACTCTTACATGACATGATTTTTATCAATTCCAATTCCATGACTTGAATGCTGAAGATTTTGCCACATAACAAAAGCCTTTTCTACACCGTCTTGACTTGTTCCCGTCAAAGATATCATCTTATGCATGTAAAAACAAGTACTTTAAGTTGATAGAAAACAATGAAAGCTTTTTAATTTTGGCAGGAGAGACAAAGGGTGATTTATGACGAACAGAAAAACCTAGCTCAGCAAAAAGCCCAAATAAAATCACAGATGGCTAAATATGATGATGAATTGGCAAGAAAAAGGATGCAGGTATGTGATCCCTACTGTTCACATGCTGCAAAGAAGCAGTTCCAGTATTTATACACCATATAATCCCGACTTTTGCAGGCAGAGAATGAACATCAAAGAGCAAGAAATCAAGAACTTGTAAAAATGCAAGAGGAATCAGCTATGAGGCAAGAATCTGCAAGACGAGCAACTGAGGAGCAAATCCAAGCACAACGTCGCCAAACTGAAAGAGAGAAGGCTGAGATAGAACGTGTAACTATTAGGGTTAGGGCTATGGCAGAAGCAGAGGGAAGAGCTCATGAGGCCAAGCTTGCAGAAGATGTTAATAGACGAATGCTCGTTGATCGTGCAAATGCAGAGCGAGAGAAATGGGTTGCTGCTATTAACACCGCTTTTGATCACATTGGAGGTGTTTTTTTTCTTTTTTCTTTTTTTCAGCAGATCCCCATTATTTTAGATTGGTATGTGCAAACTGTCGTGATATTGGAATAGCCTTTTGTTTTCACTTTTTTTTTTTGTTGCAATACTCTATCTGCTATTCACCTCTTTTCACTTGTAGATACTACTTAAAATATGTGACTTTTCACTTTGTTAAAATTGTCGGTTTAAAGGATCAGTTTTCAGCTTTTCTGTTGCTGAAATTACTGACAAGTTGGTGTAGTTAAGATACTCAACCAATATAAGTACCAGTAAAACTTCCATATTCCATTTGCTTAGATATTGTGGCTGAGTATGAGTCAACCTCTATATCCTAAAGAACTAACATAATTTGACATTTGTTTAATATTACTGTTCCAACTCCGATTTTTCAATTAAATGCAGGGGGTTTGCGAGCTATTTTAACAGATCAGAATAAGCTAGTTGTCGCTGTTGGAGGGGTAACAGCTCTAGCAGCGGGAATATACACAACAAGGTACTACCATTTTGGAATGCTAACCTTAGAATCCAAGAGAGTGTCGGTGCATTACATTTTTTGCCTTCACATTTAAAACTTAGTGTTTTTAGAAAGGGGGAAATGACAATACATACCATATTATTGAACGTTTTTATCTTCAGTCAACTCCATCTCTTCTTTTTCCTCTCTTCATTTTCCTATCTTCCTTTTCCTTCTACTTTGCTATATTGTTTTAGTCTGGTAATGCTTTGTAGAAGTTTATTTAGCATTGTCATGACCAGTGATGAATTCTTGTTGATCTAACTGATCATCCATTGTTTCAGTCAATTGCATTTTATTTCTGGGCATCACAGTCAACCACCAAAAAAGTTGATCTCAATTAGTAGTGGCATCACTAATATATCTCCAACTCCATTATAATTTTAATGTCAGCATGTCTTTTAACACTTAACATAATGTTTTGTATTTTAGAGAAGGTGCTAAGGTGATTTGGAGTTATGTGGACCGAATACTAGGACAACCAACTTTGATCCGAGAATCTTCTCGAGGGAAATACCCATGGTCTGGGTTGTTCTCTCGTGGCATTAGCACTCTTTCCCAGCGTGCCGTTGGAAGTTCTGGCCTGCAAAAAGCAAAGGGGTTTGGTGATGTTATTTTGCACCCATCACTCCAGAAACGGATCGAGCAGTTGGCTAGTGCAACTGCAAACACAAAAATTCATCAGGCTCCATTTAGAAACATGCTCTTTTATGGGCCACCAGGGACAGGGAAAACAATGGCTGCTAGGGAGCTTGCCCGCAAATCTGTAGGCATTCATAATCTCTTCATCTTCTTATGTTGCTAGTTATTTTGATGGTGGTTTAATTTATTGACCGTCATGAAGTTGCTTTCTATAGGTTTCTAAAAGGTAATTGTGTGCTACTTCATACGTAAAACAGGTTGTACTTCACCAGAGAGTACTTAGAACACTGCCACATTTTAATGGTGGGTATTGGCACCTTTAGTTGCTTCTCGTGAAAAATGTGTTTGTGTCATGTCCTGTTAATAATTAAAGCATGAAATCCAGGGATTTTGTTGAAGAGAACTAAGACTTTTGTGCTGCCAAGTATTTCTTTGAAAATTGCAAGAATAAAGATTCTCATTTTAGAATAATATGGAGTCTGACATAAAGCTTAGCCATAGCTGTTGAATCCTCACGGCTCCACATTTTTGGATACAACCTTTGTTTGGAGGAGGGGAAAATGGTCCTTAAGATTGAAGGAATATATAGAAGGTTTCAAGAGTAGTTCAGTCTTTGACGGTGAACTGAAATTGGTTATCGGATAGCTCTCTCCCCTCTCCTTTCTGACTGATTTTCCTTTATGAAACTAGAAATGATACCATCACTCTGCATTTGGTTCTTTTCTTTTTATAAGTTACTCTTGTCCCAGTATGAGGGACGGGTTCGATATTTCCCCTTTGATTTTGTAAGTATTGGATTTAAACAGGGGACTGAAAGAGTAGTACCAATAACTGAATGATTATTTGATTCAGGTGTTAGGAGCTTTACATTGTGATTATAGAGATTTCATTATCTGATGCATCCATCTATTTCTCTTACAGGGCCTCGACTATGCACTGATGACTGGCGGCGATGTAGCCCCACTGGGCTCTCAAGCTGTTACCAAGATACACCAGCTCTTCGATTGGTCCAAGAAATCCAACAAGGGTCTATTGCTGTTCATTGATGAAGCAGATGCCTTCTTGTGTGAGTAAGTGAACAATTTCCCCCAAAATCTCTCTTCCAACATGTTTTTTTTTTTTTTTTTTTGGGGGGGAATTTTCTCCGACATTAAGTAACATCATAGCATTCAATTAATATCAGGCGCAATAAAACCTACATGAGTGAAGCCCAAAGGAGCGCGCTCAACGCCCTCCTGTTCCGCACAGGCGACCAGTCTAAAGACATAGTCCTCGCTCTTGCAACAAACAGACCGGGTGATCTTGATTCAGCTATTTCAGACCGCATCGACGAAGTCCTAGAATTTCCTTTGCCTGGTGAAGACGAACGCTTCAAATTGCTTAAACTGTATCTGGACAAGTACATAGCACAAGCAGTGACAAGAAAGCCTGGCTTGTTTTCACGTTTGTTCAAGAAACAGCAGAAGGCGATCGAGATTACGGGACTGAATGATGATATGATTAAGGAAGCTGCCACAAAAACCGAGGGGTTCTCTGGGAGAGAGATTGCAAAGCTTATGGCGAGTGTGCAGGCGGCGGTTTATGGCACTAAGAATTGTGTATTGGATCCCAATTTGTTTCGTGAAGTGGTGGATTATAAAGTTGCGGAGCATCAACAAAGGAAGAGATTAGGCGGCACTGAAGGGGAAGAAGTTGAAGTTGCTTTTGCTTAACAAAAATGTTGAGATGTTTTGCTTTTGTTGTATTCTTTTGCAGGACATGATTTTGTTCCTAGGAGCGTCACTTATTGTTTTCCCTCCACAAGTTGTGGAGAATTTTGCTTGGCTTAGCTTAGATTTCACAATGATCAAAACATTTACATAAGTAATAAAATGAGATCTTTAAAAGTAGAACTTTTATAGAACAAAAAAATATTTATGAAATATCTATCTTTTTTGGACGGAGAGAGTAATTAATAACCCCACTACAAAATTTTGACATGAATATGGTAGAAGGGTGACCATCCTTGTCCAGGTGGGAGCTTCACATTAAGATGGACATTAACATGTGCCCGTAGCGAATGCACGTGCTTATGGTGGTTTTCGCTCGAAGGTGGATTTCGCCAGAGATGGTGGATTTCTCCAGCTTATCTTGCATTCATTTTATAAAAATAGCAAAATGGCTAGAAATCACTCTCCTCATAAACCCATGGTTTACCATGAAAATATATTCATTATAAAATCACCTGAAGTCTGATTACAGATGAGATTATGCAATCTCATCCAAGCAGGCAATTTCAATCAGAATGCATGATACAATCCTTATTTTAAAAGAGAAAGAACAATAGAGAGCCATGCCAGATACCATGTTATCTTAAAATTACAGCTTAAAACAGCGGGGGAAGAAAACTTTCAAACCAGCACAATCATTGATCCACCATCTAATGATGATGGTCTTGCACATAGCGCAGTCCACAATACTTGCACACAGCTGGCTCTTCCTTGTCAAGACATATGAACTCAATTGGATGCCCAAGTGCTGGGTCACTATCTGCAAAAAAAAAAGGAAGAGTGAATAACAAATGAAATGCATAAGAATAATACCGAGGATCAAATTCAGCTCAACAGAAACACATTTAGCGGAGAGGACCTCCTTCACAAGCAACAATCCTGTCTTCTACTTTGATAGGTGGAACTTCATTGATCAAGTCCATTGGAGACTTTTTACTTGAATCCTACATGAATAACATGTATACAATAATTAGAATAAGAGAGTATATTATCGACCTTTTAACTGGAGATTGATATATTGCACATGTTCATGTAAAGCACAAAATAGAATGTACTCAGAACAAAGTTCACCCAAATGGATTGAGGGATTTGAAATGAAGGGAATTTGAATCCACCCAAATCACTCAGAAACTAGTTTAAAGTGATAGATGGATTTTAAATCCATGTTAATCCAAACAACCACAAGTGGATTTGCTACAATGGATTTCAAAACCTTCAATGCAAATACAACATTATATTATTATAAAACAAACAAGTAATTGTAAAAGGACTGCAGATTTGGTTTTATTCTCATCAACTTGAGGGATTTGTATACCTGGTCTGAAAGAGCAAGGAACAGGTTTTCTAAATTCTTGCAGCAAAATAAATGGTAATAAATGCAGATCCATTCATTACTCCATCTATATCGTAAGGACTGATATCACTCACTCAGCTGGCTCAGCTAGAGATTAGCGACCAGCTCCACTATGATCCTTATCCAGAACAGAACCCACTATTCATATAGTACCTACTTCTGATGTTTCCCTTGATTCAGTATACTTGATAGAGAATTGGGATACTTAATATGATTGTAATGAGTACCAAGTAAACAAGTGGCAAGAGGAACATTTCAATGAACTTATCCTTGTCATATTGTTAACCTTGGGCAGGTAATAAATCAAAAGCACGAGCAGAGAATATATAATGTATTTTGGATAACTTGCCTATACAAGAGAACAAGCTGTGAGTGCAATCGCACACACTCCATGGCATAGAATATCCACATGATCCTGCAAACATGACTGCAGGCTTTCCTCTCATGTCATCTACTATACCCGCCCCTC
Organism: Caryopteris x clandonensis; assembly: GCA_028749325.2. Taxonomy (NCBI): domain Eukaryota; kingdom Viridiplantae; phylum Streptophyta; class Magnoliopsida; order Lamiales; family Lamiaceae; genus Caryopteris; species Caryopteris x clandonensis. The sequence continues at coordinate 8,283,416 of JAPYKT020000004.1, forward strand.
TCTTTGGTTTGAAGGGATATATATAGGGCTGGAAGGGCGAATTGGGGGGAAAAACAATTTTTGCGCTAACTGTAATATTGAAAACTTCTGTTTTCAACTGCCAACAAATAATAATAACAAATATTTCCTCTGTCCCTAAAAGAGCCGTGTTTGTATATAAGGGGCATAATCAAGTCTAAACCTCTTCTATTGAAATCCGTCCCACAATATCTAGAAAAACAGAAAGAAATAAAAAACCTACATTGAACGAACAAAAGAAAAGGATTCACTAGAACGAATAAAATATGCGATTATCGATCATCAAATCTAACCACAAAGTCCTGAATTCGACATCAATAAAAACAATCATTTAATCCTTATTATAAAAATAAAAATAAAAACAGTAAAATCAAGTGGAACTTTTTCATCAGACAAAACATGAATTCCGCAGCTAATAGATAATTGAATACCTGCATCCATTTTTCAGTATGAGAGGTAACAACTTCGCTGCTAATGAAGCCGCTAAGGCTTCGAGAAGTGGATGATCCAGTTAGGGTTTTCACGAGATGCGTCGCCACGGTTAATCCATTTTTTCTCCCGAACGCTGCCATTGTTCAGGCTGATGTGTAGAGAGAGAAAGCTCGATTTCTGAAAGAGAAGGGGAGAGCAGGAAAACTTAACACCAAATTGAAATCGCTGAAAATAATGTATTGCTGTATTAACTTTTACCGAAATACAGTGAGAGTCACTAAATCTTGGTAATTGCATTCGAGCCCCCTATTTAAATTAGGGCTGAGAACTGAATCGAGCCGCTGAAACCGAACGTAATCAAACCAAAATAATTGGTTTCGGATCGATGGATTTCATACGATTCAAATTTTTCTTCTTTATATATATATATATATTTTTTTTTATTTTGAATTAAAATTATTTGTATATATATTCCCTAGATGCCTGTGTGTATATATATATACCCACATACTTAATAGAGCAAAAATTAATTTTCTAAAAATAAAAACTAAAATGAATATTTAAAAAATATATATTTACTTTTGTCCGGCTGATCGTTTCTTAAAGACAAAAAATCAAACAGAATTGATATTTAATTCAATTACAATATTTATAGTTGAATCAAACGGCTTAATCATACATAATCAATCTAAACCAAATCAAATTATTCAATTTGGTTCGATTTTTCGATTCCGATTCCATCTTACACACCCCTACCTATTTTTCGATGCAGTTCCATGTTTATTTTATCCGTCCTTTTTATCTTTTATATAAAATTTTACTCTTCTAACAATTAAACTCATTTTACAGTCGAACTGATAACCTTCTCTTCCGAGGAGACTAAATGCCAATTATAGTTGATAAATAAGTTCGCCAATGGTCACAAAAAAAAAAAGTTAATTCTCCTTCATTAATTTTGTAAGTTCGCCAATGATCACCAAAAAAAGTTAATTCGCCTTTGTTAATTTTGACTTTGTATAACATATGACCACTTATTTTATATTTCTTTACAATAATATTTTTATTTTATCTCATTTATATTTGACATTGACATAACTAAAATTGCTGATTTGGCATTTTTATTTTATTTGTCACAGAAGTAATCCAACCCTTGGTCAGCCATTTTTATAAACTTTGAAAATTTTGATAAAATTAAATATAAAATAAACAAAATATTAAATTAGATATCACACTATAAAAACTCATAGAGATTATAGACGACATCAAGGTTAACAAAAACAAATTGAAATTTCAATAGTTACTAGCGCAATTCAAATAAAAATATATATTACATGGTATAAATTATTTATTATCAATATTAATTAAAAAATTATCATAATCATAAACTGGCGCTAAGTTTATTAGTACACAGATATTATCTTCTTCAAATTAACAATAAATAAATAAATAAATAATAATAATAATAATAATAATAATAATAATAATAATAGTAATAATAATAATAATAGTAATAATAATAATAATTTTTGAAGAATACAGGAGAAAATAATGGCTTGGAACTTTCTTCATTTTGGTGCCAACTCCAAAGAAGGCGCAAAATATATTAGAACTTCTAATCAGGTCACCCAACATGTTTCTGATGATATTTCTGGTTAGTGATGAATAAATTTCTAATTCTTCCTAAAAAATTATACATAAAAAACGGCTCAAGGTCCATAGAATGTGTGACGTGTATCACATCTTGTTCAATTTTTTTACCAAATATGCCACGTCCCAGTGCTAAGTTGTGATCTTTCAAGCAATTTCTTGTTCTTTAACAATGATACAAATAAAAATAAAAATTCAATGCGCATCCTATCTTATTGACTGAAAAGTAAAAAGGATCATTTTCAGTAAGCAAAATATACCCTTTTAATAGTTTCAGTAAGTAGCCCATGTATAAATTCACTTATACAGGATACAGATTTGAGCAACAGACATCTGATGACAGCAATGAACAGACATTAAAGGTAGCATTCGAACCTTCTAGAGGAGCTTAGCTTCAATTTCCTCCAAGGTAAGCCCCTTTGTTTCAGGTATAAAGAAGAAGATGAAAATGAGTGATAAGATCGCTATGACTGCAAAGATGAAAAACACAACTCCAGCACCGAGCAAGTCCTGCAACCAAGAGTAATTGGATAAAAAATACATTCTTAATCACCAACAATCTCCTATACTAAGTAAAAAACCATGCATTTCCTTTGTATTGTCTACCCAGAACTTGGCCTGGTCTCTTCAGATACACCGCCCAATCGGAAACCATTACATAGTTATTGGTTGTACATTTCAAATTAAATCTAGTGTTTACTGACTATAGAAGAACTTAAAGCATCCATAATTTGCAACCCTCCTAAATCAAAGCATTTTCCTTGTTCTACATTCACTAGTAAAATCAATTCAAACTTTTGACAAAACTGGAGCAAATAAACAATAGTGCTTGCAGACAAATTATAAATCCAACCTTATGGATAAATACAATTATATTTGAAAATAGAATGTTTAAAGAATGAATAAATCAAAGATCAATGCATGTGTGAATTGCAGAAAGTCAAAATATTAGCAAAAGCTGGAATCACCTCTAGTGGAGAGAATGCAAATGTCACAAGTGCATTAGCGCCAAAATTTATAAGAACTGCAATGCTCAGTCCTCGTCCTCTTAGACGTAGGGGGAAAACCTCCGAAATCATCAACCAACCAATAGGACCAAACGATAACTGCAAAAATACACACCCAAAATTTTGATGCTTCATATAATAGGAAATAACAGAGCAAATTCAACCACGAGATTCAGAGAAAAGAAGGTTATACAAATGCTGAGTCAGAGAATTGATTTAAACAGTTACTTTCCATGACAAATGGAGGTAACTATAAAACACAGAGGATGCCAGATACACACAAACACACATTAAACAAATAAAATAAACAACAACAACAACAACAATACTAATAATAATAAATAATTAATTAAAGGAACTTGTTGTAACTCCTAAGTCAACCAAAATTATTTATGTATAAATAGATAATAGCTGCTACACTGTGTGTGTGTGTATATATATATTTATAAAGGACATAATTCCAATCATAAAGAATAATTTTGAAGATGTGAAAAAATGGGTATTACCTGGTAACATCCAACATATACGAGCAAAGCAACAACTGCCAAAGCTGGTACATCACTGAAGTAAGTGTAATAAGATCCCAGAAGACATAGAGATATGGTCTGCCACATGATCACAGTATGTTACAACTTAAGTCAGCTCAAGCTTCAGAGTTCAACAACTATGATAGGTATTATCCAAAAGAGTGAATAAATACTGTAGGGGCTTGGAAACATGGAAATAGATTGAAGATTCTCGAGAGCAGAGAGCATCACTTACAATACCAGATACACCCCCAAGTAGCAGAGGTCTTCTCCCCAGTCTATCAACAACCAAAACAGCCACCCCTGTCATAATCAGCTGCAACCCATCGGCACGAAATGTGAGTTAGCAAATAAATAAAGGTGTACTTTTAAAGAGTAACAAATTATGTGACTGGAAGAGGGAAGAATGGAAGACCAAACAGGAAAGAATAACCACATCTTCAAAAATATAGCAAAACTGTGTGTGCAGCAGGTGATAAGTGCTAACATAATCTAGAAGCACAGCAGAAATACTAGCACTGATGTGGAATCAAGAATGTGTAGTGTTATAATGAATATAAAAAAACAGATAATTACTTCCATTAACAGGAAAGCATAGTGAGCATGGAGTCTAGAAGCTGACCTTCAATAGACCAAGTAGAACAGAGACCTTAGTCGCATCAGATGCTGCAGAAAATCCTGCACTCTATAAATACTAAAACCATCAGGATTGGTGAAAGCGAAAAAGTAACAGCATTTTTCCAAACAATTTACCACATATGCTTAGCCTTCACAAATGGAGGAAAAGTTATACCTGAAAAATTGTTGCAGCATAGTACAGCACGCTTGGTTGACCTGTTATCTGCCATGAACAGAGTTATGAGCTTATAATTAGAAAACTGTTATGCGGAAAGTGAACCAAATTCATGGAACAAGAAAGATACCTGTTGAAATAGGACTAGCCCACCACCAATTATAAGTGCTTTCAAGCACTTACCCTGGAAAACCTCTGCTATTGTAGTTTCTTGCTCTTCACGCAAGTAAGAAAGCTCAGTCAAAATCTCATCCACTTTTTGAGGGGCCGATTCACCAATAGCTTCACCTCTCAACCGACATAAGCAATCTACAGCAGTCTTCCTTAAAGCCTCAGCATCTCCTTTACCCTGTATGGCTCGTAGAAGAATCCATCTAGGAGATGCAGGTAGCCACCACATTCCAAATCCCATTATCAGTGATAGAGGAAAACTAAGTCCGTATGAGTACCTCCAACCAGCAACTGTGTCTACCAAAAGGCTACCTGCTATATAGCCAATCTACAACAAAATTCTCTGGAGCTTAGAGTACAGGGATATATAATTATTTAATATGAAATAATTCATTTACAAAATTAAAGGGCATTATGAATGGTATCCACAGCATTTATATGTAACTGAACTGCTCATGCAAGTCTGTGACTTGTTTTAAGGCCAGGAACACTTACTAGCATCCCAAGAACTATGAAGAATTCCTTAAGAGAAATAAGCTGTCCTCGTATTTGGCTTGGAGCTGTTTCAGCTATGTACATTGGAGCAGCATGCATTGCCTAGAATATGCAAGATAGCAACAGAGTAATAATTAATATGCAAGCTATATCTAACTTGCACTTCATCACAACATTGTGTACTTCTGGCTTAAAAATGGATTTCCTTTTTTTTTTTTAATCCAACTAAAGTTTGTTCTAACACCATCAGATAAAAACAGTCCACTTAACGGATATAGAACCACTTTCAGGAAATTACAAAATCACAATACTTCGTCATACTAACAAGTGCAGGAGAGAAAACAACTTGCACCAGCAGCTTGTTGTTGTTCCAATACTAGGAAGTCCTCATGTATATATATGGATGTATGTATATAAGTATATATATAAGCAAATGATATAGAGAAACTTACATATAAAAAGATATTATATTGTAGTTGGTGTCAATTTTACAGCGTGATTATCTTACCAATCCAATTCCAATACCATAAATGAAACGCCCAATCACCATGACAACAAAAGTAGGAGCCAAAGCTGTTACAAGAGCTCCAACAAGGTACATGACAGATGAAAGGACCAATTCCCTTCTTCTTCCTGCAGTATTTAGCAAAAACATTCACATACAAAATCAAAGATTTAGTACTAATAGCTGCAATCTATAGGCCTAACATCAGAAAGTATGCTAACCTAGGAAGTCAGCCACTCTAAATGCCAAAATTGAGCCTATCAGGGCACCGTACAATGAGCCACTAGTCTGCAATTATCAGGAGACAAAAGTAGAAAACGCGTGATTTTCCTAGGTAGAAATAGGCTAAAGAGAAGGCAAGCTCCAATGTGTGGTTCTTTTTTTTTTTTTAGTTCTTTTTTTGTGGGGGAGGGGGTGGTAACAATCAGGAAGGAAACGATTGCTTACAATAAGACCAACTTGCACTGAAGATAAATTATACCATGAAATTCCACTCAAAGTGGGTGACTGCAGAGGAAAAGAGAACCGAGAAGAATTAGTATCATGAATTAAAAATACCCAAAACATGATATGCAATACTTTAGAAGTTTGAGGTACTTCATCAGACCTTTTTTGTGTAAAACACTGACCCTATACAGCTTCTTAAATTGGCAGATATAGCAAGAATAGTTACTTTTCTTATAGCACATTTGATTACATTCAACAATTTGTATGAATAAAATAAAGCATATTCAGATTGTAACTTGTCCACAGCAACAAGGAGCTAACACACAGTGAGGTATAATAATGCACTAGCTGCACCTTGTACTATTTGGATTGACTTTTCCCTCTACCCCACTTTTAGAGCATTTCTATGATGTTTGAAGAATAAAGATGGGCAGGCATAAATGACAAGTAACAGTTGCACAATTTTCTGGCTAAAATATTCCATCAAATTATAGGTGATGTATCTCGCCTGAAAAGCTTAACAAGATAATACAAAACCAGTAAAATGAAAATACATTGTAAGGAGATCATTAAATCATTATCGTTCCGATCACGCTTGAGCGCATTGACCACACATGACCCTCACAATTCTGCAGGGTGGTGACAGAACAATTTAGGGAAATCTTACTGTCACCTACTTCCAATGACCATCTATTTTATAAAATGGTCCTTGATAAATTGGCAAGTCTTCCACATTTAACATTTAATAGAACATCAATAGGATCACAAATTTTAGACTACAAACAGCACAAGAATGAACTACTCAAAAACTATACTAATAATACTACTGCAAAAGTATAGTGGTGGTCAATGCATTGTTAATGGGTCCAATAAAAAAGGACAAAGCGCCTCCTCATGGAAGCAATACCTGAATGGAAATAGTGGCAGAAGATGTGGCTCCAATATCATAGCCATACAGCAATCCTCCAAAAGCGGGAAATAGAAACCTGATCACACATCGTGCTTGTCGATTCAGCAGAAGCACTAATAGAAATTAATGCAACGCAATGATCCTAAAAGTTAAGCACCTTAATGAAATGAATGACACAGGAAGAGCTAATGAGAAGCAGTATAACTCACGGAAAAATCACAGAAACCAGTGAAAATTCCTCACGCTCGTTACATTCGTTTTGCAAAAGGGGCTCTTGCACACGACTGATTTCACCAGAAGCTGCCCCATTCTGAAAATTCAAAATCAGATACAAATTGAAAATAAATAAATCATCATAGCCGAACTCAGCTATCATACTATAGATTAACAACTATAATCATCAATTCCAGAATCAGCAGAAAATACATAAAACTGCTACTGCAAGCACAACAATAAACGAAATATACAAGAAAACACATAAGAGGAAGAAAGTTAAGTTGGCGAGGAGACCTTATGAATGAAGGAGAGTTCGGGTTGCTCGACATCGGAAGCCATGGTAGAGTTCAGAAAGCAGCGCAGAGACCTTCTCGGTGGTAGAGTGCAGAAATCGGTCTCTTCTCGGTGAAGGAACGTTGGTAGGAGATAATAACAACAAACGGTTGAAAAAACGTGGAAGAGGTCATTAAGACTTAAGAGGGAGTAGCTGGGTTCAACGAAACGCCCCTCATCTGCCGGAATTATTAATACTGCACACTACCATTTTCTAATTTCATTACCATTCTGTCAGATAATACTCCGTCTTAAAAATGGGTTATATTCAAAAAATATATTTTTTACCTCTATCAATTAAATATAACTACAATTTACAATAAAATACAAAAAAAATTATATTCATTAAATTATTTTTAATTAAAAATATTATTGAACTATTTTCTACTTTCCAAGTAAAACTTTGTTTCTTACTAATTTCTTTTATATACATAACTATTTTTTTAAGATATAAGAACCATCTTAACCCAAACGAGGACAAAAATACGTATAATTTTTTATCTTACGAAATGCATTTTTGTGACGAAGCCAAAAAAACCCTATATTTTCCAATTCACTCATTTTTCCAAAGTTTTTCTCCTTTTTCATTTTTTTATTTTCAGGTTTTTTTTTATAACTTTTTTGGTTTCTTCTCAGTTTTTTAGTTTCTCAGAATATTTTTTCAAGGGAGTTGCTATCCACACCACCATTTTTACTCTTCACACCACAACACAATTTTTGACATATGTAAAATGACCAATATATCCTTAAAAAATAAACAGAAACGCAGGCTGTTCGGCCAGTGCATGCCGAACGCCTCGCAGGCTGTTCGGCCAGTGCAGACCGAACGCCTCTCAGGCCCATTGCAGGCCGAACTTTCTTTGCTATGTTCGGCCATTGCAGGCCGAACTTTCTTTGCTATGTTCGGCCTGTGCTCGCCGAACGCCCTGCAGGCCGTTCGGTGAACCAGCGCCGAACGCGTCGCGGTTGTGAACGAAAAAAGAAACAGCCAGAGTAATTTTGTTGTTGTTATGACAGTCCATCTCATAATTCCAAATTCAATCAAAGCAAACAGAATATTGTCCATATGTTCATCCAAACTCAATCAAAGGAAACAGAAAATTGTCCATATGTTCATCCTCTGTTTGTATTTTCCACACACTTGATGTGAGGTACAGTCTCTCTTCACTACAAAAATGGCGGGCTCGCCCATTTCATAAAAAGCAACTCTTCCTTCCGTTGCATTTCCCCTCCGCACCTCCGTTCCCGCCACACCATTTCCGCCGCCGCTTTCCGGCCCTGCAATTCTCCCTCCTCCACTCCCACCCACATGCTCTCTTTCCTCCTCAACCACCAGAAAAGGAGAAGGGCTTGGGAGTAATTTTTTTATTTTTTTAAGGGTATAATAGGTATTTTGGGGGTAGGGTTAGTAGAAATGTGGTGTGAAAAGAAAAAAGTGTGGTGTGTATAGAAAGTGTCTTTTTTCAATTATTATCTTTTCTCTTTTTCTTTTTATAGAGAATTTGGTAGGTATGTTAATAAATTAAAGAAATATTTTCTAAAATAAAAAAATTTAAAATAATAAAAAACTGACTCATCATTTTCTCAAATATTTTTACTTTAAAAATTGAAAATGGTGGAAGAATTATTTTTAGATTAAATTTATTATAATATTAGTAAAGATTTTGTTGTAGTTACTTTTATTCTTAATTTTCAATTAATAATAAAAATTATCAAACTTCTAATAATATTCTCTTAGTAACTTTAACATTTCGTCATAAAAATAATATAAATAAAAGTCATTATAAAATATATAAACTTTGGTAAGCACGTGGGTTTTGATAGAGAAAATGAAATGATAGAATGAAACCAAAAATAGTGTCGGAATTAGCGGGCAGCAGTTGGGCAGCGTTGAGGCATCCGGCAGCAGCCAAAGAAGTGGAAGCGGGACACCAGAGTCGAATTTAACATGGACCGTGATTCGCTAAATTGAGATAATTTAATTATAATTATTATTTTGTCAATTTAATCAGATAATGTTCAGCTACCAGTCAAAAGGTATTCAACAACCAACCATATCAATCTTATCATAAAATATATAACAACAATCTAATATCTATATAACATTTTTTCCTTTTTTTTTTTTTTAAAGTGAAATTAGTTATGGAAAATAGTTAAATTTTAAATTTTTAAAAGATTTTTAATTCTTATAATACAAATATTTGTTTTGTTTGACTCAATTTTAAGGTATAATATATAACTCAATTTTAAGGTATAATATATTAATCATCGTGTTACTTTTTCAACTTTACACTCATCGGAAATATTAAACAATATTTTTAATTTGAAAAATATATAATTACTTTTTGATTGAATATTGATTATGTATTAAAGTTATTTATATTGAATTTGGGGTGGAAGTAAATATTAACTACTAATTTTAAAAAATATGTATAATTTAATTGTACAAAATGAAATGTGAAGATCACTTCTATTATTATAAATCACTTATCTTCTCGAACATCATTCACTTCTTTTATGATAGATTTTTCAAAAAGCAAAAACAATTGCAATATATCTTTAATACATTCTTTAGTGTACTTGAAAGATTTATATCAAATAAGTGACAGGGTGAATTCAAGATAAAGCTCTTGCTCTTCCCGACTCTAATACCACGATCACCTCATCCAAAAAATCAACCTAATGGAGAGAAACATTTCCAGATCTTCAACAAATTAATTTTAGTTAATTCAAAATATTGTAAGATCTTTATATATGAAACCATAAAAATTTTACATTTTGCTGAAATTCTCAATTTTATTAGACAAAGGCACGCTTCAATTACATGAAAAGCATAATTGCCGCTGTTGGTTTTGAAAACTACATCTGCAAAATTACTATGTTCGAAGGAGATTTATTCAGTGACAAGCTGGAGAAATTCTACTACGAGTGAAAATTTGAGGGAACGGAATACGGAGAATGTGTGGTGAGGGTGAGCAAACGAGTTCGATCTTGTCAAGATTGGTGTTTTTCTTTTCAATTTCTTTTCCTGCTTTGATCAGTGGTGTATTTGCTTTGATTATGTTTGTGATCCCATATTAACAAGTAAAAGTGGTTGGCAACCGAAGCCTAATGCCAGAAGAACTTTGAATAAAGATTGCATGGACCAAGCATTCTCCATTCTTCCCTGTTGTGGATACTGGGTACTTTGGTGATTTTTATTTTATTTTTCAATATACTTTTTAAAATGTTGAGGCATTAATTTATTGCCAATTCTTTTACAATATTCATTTCTATTTTTTGTTTCGTCACAGTTTTGAATTTTGTATTATGGATAAAGATTTTATTGGGCGCAAATAATATTGCTAAGTCATGAAAGTAGAAGCTTGTGATGGATAGGATTTTATTTCGTTCTTTAGATTATCCTTCTATAATTACAAATACAAGATTAGAATCTATAATTACAAATACAAGATTATGATGCACGAAAGTTATTTTAAAATTATATTGATTTACTTTACATTTCATATTATTGTTTTTAAAAATATACTATCTTTTTTTATTAATATTATGTTTTTTAGGTGATAAAATATTAATATATTATATTCAAATTATCACCGATGTTATTTATTTATTTATTTTTGCTTTATAACATGTCTTTTGAAATATAACATAATAATACATCACCATTAGATCTTTTTCAACTTTATACACATGAACTAATCTCGGTCTCTAATTACTTATAACTCTTAAAGATTATATTTATCTATTTATATTTAATAATGATTACATGTGTATTTATATACATACGTGTATTCATAATTATTTAAAAATTTGATTGGATAAGATGTTTTGATTGTTGACTTTATTATTTTCAACATTGAAAGGTCCTTGGTTCAATTACAGTTCATAATATTTCATTTGTTTTTTTTATTTTTTTATTTTTTATGTTGCATTATATATTAATAGACAAATTATTACATAAAATGTGATATATAACATTTATAAATGTTACATTTAATGATTGATAATAAACACTTATAAAAAATAACAAAAGACAATTAAAATTGTTACCTTAGACTGTAGGTAATACGAACCTATACAATACCAAGAAAATGTTAGATATTGTACATAGTAACATATTTTGTTATTGTGTAATATTTGTTTGTTGTTGCATAAAGCCGATTATATTGTAGTGTAATTTTAGTGGGCATCAAATTGGCACTAATACAAAATAAAAAAATATTACTTCTAACCTAAAAACTCAAATGTATGTTATTAACATGTATAAAGAAAAAACATATTCCAAGATTGATTACGGTGTTTATTTATTTTACGAATTGATGATAAAATCATCCCAATTATCTATTATAAAAATGAAGTGGTTTTGATCTGATAGAATTTAAAAAAAAAATTAAAATTTTAATTTATTTAACATGTACGATAATACGAGTTAAAATATGAATTTCGAACTTTACATCAACGATTGTAATTGGAAAATATATATTGAATTTTAAAAAATGATGTATTTTGATGTTACCTTTTTAAACATATATTGTGAATGATAGCTATATAAAAAATTATTAATTTTCATGTAATTAAAAAAATTGAACTTATGTCACCACGTGTATAATAGTAAGGCAAAAAAATTAAATTTGGATCCTCCCCATTTCGTAGTAATTGGCGCCCATAATGGTCTAACACGTATTGAATTTAAAAAAATTAAAATTAATGCACTTTTTTTAATTATGTTTAAAAAGTTATATTGTAATTAAATCATTGCAAATTATTAGTGATAATTTATCAATGTCATAGTGGGAACATAATAAAACTTAAAAGTCATTTCAATATAATTCACAATTATCAAAGATAGATTGCGGGTGCAGTGCAAAGTACACTATTTTTGACAAAAAAAAACTCAAACATATGTCAAATTGATTTTAGTTTATGTTAGATATATTAATTATTAAAATATACAAAAGGCTATTCAAATATAATATTTCCAAATTAAAAAATTTAATCACATCTATAACTATATAAAAGCAGGATAGTTAGAAGGATTTATAAAAATGCCATTTTCGCAACCAAATCAATTTTCTATTTTTAGAAAGTATAATATCTAATCAGAATTTTTATTAGGCCTTTTCACTCCAATTTTCAAAAACTGATAACTTTTTTAAGAATATATCAAATTAATCATCTGATATTCAATTTGATCCATATTGCATATATAAAAATAAACTATTAATTTTTAAATATAAAATATTTTTTCATAAATTAATTGTGCTATATCTTAATATTTAATATATTTTTATATTGTGAGATATTTTTAAACGATTTTATTACAAATATATTTTATATAATTATGTATTTTATTTTAAAAAATTATATAATTTATTTTTTAATAATTTATTATATTACTCTCTTATAAATCTTGCAACGCACGGGATAAATACTAGTGTTGATAATATTGTTATTTTATACTTATGATGATAAAACTATAAACTATGATTTAATAGTATAATAGCCATACGTTAATTAAAATTGAATTAAATATACTTTCATTAATAAAAGGATAACAAAATAACACCAATTTAGAAAAAAAATTAACTAATAAATCATACCTTTTTTTCAAGAAGTAATAAAAATCCATAAACTCAAATAGCACCAGTTTAGGAATAACAAAAAATATATTAAAATATGATATATTAATAATAAAAGTTCAAAAAATAATATATCTTACAAATTTAGAAAGTTCATTTCGGTGGTAAAATATTTTGCTAAATAATTATTTTACTATTATACACATATAATTTATTATATTTTTTAAAAAATATAATATATTTTTATCCAATCTTGTGCATCACACGTAGAATCGGTTTAGTTAGTAATTAATTGATAGATGTTAGTTTTCAAACATTCAAAAATTCAATTTCCTGAGTTAATTTAGTTTTAGAAGAAAATTAATTATAATTATAATTGAAGTAAATATAATAAATAATTATTTCATATAAGTAAGTGTAGTAATTGCTTTTGGACGAGAAAATATATTTATTGCTATTTTGTCGCTTACCTTACTTAATAATTTAAAATAATATAGTTTATTATATGAGACCTTGATATGTTGGGCCCAATTTTAAACATCTGGACTGAAAACCGCCCCGAGTCCACGGAGCCCAGCCCCTTTTGTTGCACTCCAATAAAAGCGAAAATTAAAATTATACACATTCGCAGGCGCGCACACACACTAGCATTATCTCTGTCTTTCTCTCTCTCACACACACATATAAAAAGTAGAGGGAAGGGCTAAACCCATATTCAAAGTCCTCCTCTCTCTAAAATCCTTCTGCTTCAATTTGAAGCTGTCTTTTAATTTCCCATTCAGTCCTTCTCATCCTCTCTCCCTCCTTTTTCTCTTCACGAGTTTTTGTACATATACTAAGGTTTGGTTTAGTCCTTACACTTGTTCTCTAGGGTTTTTGGACAAGTAAGTTTTTTCGCATAGGGTTTTAATTGGAGTGATTACTGATCTCGTCCATGGCGGCCGAGAAGCTTAGAGATTTGAGTCAGCCGTTAGATGTTGCTTTACTCGATGCCACTGTCGCCGCTTTCTATGGAACCGGATCTAAAGAGGAGGTATGAAGCATTTCTTTTATTTTGCATTCTGTTCCCTCCAGCTATCTTTAGGCACTCACTTGTGTTTGCACTGTCGTTTGTACGAGTTGAGGGATTTTGAGGAATGCCATTAATTCATTTTGATTTTTTTGAAGGGCTTATACCACCGCATGTACTCTTTTGAATGTGTAGTTGAGCTGTTCATTTGAATTACGAACTTAGTTTAATCACTTCGAACAGTTTTTATATAGGGAACTCTAAAATTTTTATACTGACCTGTCTCGTGTCTGATTTATCTAAATTGTTTGGTAGTAAGTGCTATTGACCTATGATAACAGTGACATTGCCATTTTATCCAATTCTGGATGAATTTTTTTACCCCTTGCAATAAAGATTGGGTGTTAATTGATGGACTAAGGTTGCTTTAGGTTCTTTTGAACCATAGGTGATTCCGGAGCTTGGAACTGAATCGGGAAATTGTGTGGTATTTTTGTAGTCAGTATGCTTGTTTCACTAAAATTTAAAAAGAATAAAAAAGTAAGTAGAGTTATTGCGTTCCCAAAGCCTTCTCACACCTTAAATATTTCTCTCTCTCTCTCTCTCTCTCTCTCTCTCTCTCTCTGTGTTGGTAGTTTACTTTTTGGAGGCATGAGGCACATAGAGGTGCATGGGGTGTTCTAGTGCCCGAGGCGCTGCCCCTTGGGCACACACACAAAAAAAAAATCTCCGGAAACATGAAAAATAACTAAAAATAAAGAGAAATCTTTCATTTTAAAGCTAAAATAAGCATCAAACAAGTCATATTAGTTAAAAGAAAATGAGAGAAACCATTCATAACACTTGTAAATCAAGCATCAAACACAGAATAACTAAAAAAATTAATCATCACTATTATAATCCTCTTCCTCCTCCTCCACATCATCATCATCGTCATCAAATGTTGAATCTTTCTCCTTAAATTCTTCTTTTTCTTCTTCATTTTCCTCTTCGTCATATTCCTCTTCTTCATATTCAGTTTCTTCTTCACTCCCCTTCCTTTGCCTTTTTCTATTTTTTTCTCTAAGTTTCTAACGCAGAACTCTAGCTATCTTAAGGAACTGAGAAATGTATGAAAATTGTGTTTTATATTTTTGTTTTTAATTAAAAAAAAAAAAAAAACGTTTTTTAGAAAGTGCTGAGCAAATGCGATCAAAAGGTGTGCCTCAGGCGCACTTGCAGAGGCATTGGAGGCGCTTTAAGGCATGCGCCTTCTGATCCATGCTCGCCTCCACAGTGTAGATGTGCCTCTCGCGCGCCTCTGACAAGTATCGTTGGTAGACATTTATGACATTTTCATTTTGGAAATTAAGTTTAATTCTAAAGGGTACTATTCTGTTGCTCTGTTCTGTGAGAGCTTGGAATGCTTAATGTTGAAGTTCTCCATTAGATTTGTGATAGGTTTAATTAATTAGCAACTGCGGCTTGAACCTGGGGTGTTAAAAGTGTTAAAATTGATCAGCAGTGTCCCACGCTGCATGTGATTGCTTATATGTGCTAGCAATTACATTGCACTTGTGCCTTTGGTTCACTTTTGTGGTTATGCATCCATACATTTTAAATATGGTATTGATATAGAGTGCCTTTTTTTTTTGTATTAATAGAACTTTTGAAGCTATGTAATTAAATTGTTATCAAGGCTCTACAATTACCTTGTCAAAGAGGTAGATCTCCTCTTATACATTTTTTTTGAAAATCCTATAAAATTAATATTTATAATTAGCTTGGGTACTTACTAATATGACCACATCTCTGTTGTGTAACAAGGACTCAAACAACACAATCTTGAATTATGGACAGCTAGTTGTAACATGATATCGCAGTTAATACTTCTCTTGACCATTATGTCTTGATTGATGGTTATATTAATTGTTAACATATGCCATAAGGGTTATACAACTCAGAAGGCTTATACTTATATGATATGTGCCTTTATATATATGCACATATGCGCAGAACTGTGATTTTCTGTGAACCCCAATCGGGCAAGTGACATATTTAATTTCATGTATTTTTTTTGGGTGTAAACATCTACAAAATACATAGCTCCTAATCTGTTAGATGGTCGCGAGATTGAATATTGAAAATATACTCCTTCGATCCCAAAAACTAGAGAGTTATTTTGATAAATATAGAGTTTTAGCTAGGATCTGAAATTCTTTGAGTTTTTAGTAGTCTTACCTTTTAAGGTACAGGTTTAGAGTTGGTCGTGCCACATTATAGTTAAATATGGATAAAAAAATTTGAAAAGAAATTCTTTCCATTTTAGGAGATGCGTTTTGTCACAAAAATTAATTGAGAGGAGTAACTTTGGGTAGAGGGAGCATGTAATCTAATATGATGTGGTTTACAAAGAGCTACAAAACCTTCAGGTACTCAGTTGGAGAAAATCTTACTATAAGTGAGGTGTAATAAGAGTTTCTACGGGAATATCTGAGTTTAAATAATATTGTATGTTGGACAGTGATATTAAATGAACAAGATAAAGAAAATGGCATATGAGCTTGTATTATGTGACATCTGTGAGAAATGCAGGGTGGTGGCCACTCTTGTATTTGCTTGGTAGCAACTGCCTGAATGGATGTCCATATCAGGCAGTGTTTGTTCTCACTATTTTTCTCCATTTTTACTTACCTCAATCATAATCGAATATAACTGTACATTCTCTATAAGTTTACTCAAAAAGAATTTTTGCTACCCTCTTCAAATTACATTCCAAATCGCACTGCCAGAAAATTTTAATATACATCACATTTGTGTGTGAATTTGCTCTAAATTCCTTGCCCAGAGCATTTCATCATTCACATCACGAAGAGAACCCAACCTTTCCTTCATGAAGAGTTGAAATATGATGGATGAGACTGTGCTGCAAATGCTTTTGATTTGCGACTGACCAAGTTCCTGCAACTTCAATTACTATTATTTTATTATTTTTTAAAGCTGCTGTTGACTTGTTAACACAAGTACTTATTTCTGTACTGAATTTTTTTTTTCTTTTATGATACTTTGCCTTTTATTACTACGTAACATGTTTTTTCCGCCATTGGATCTTCTTGGCTATGTTAGTGCCCATTCTGGTCATTCCATGCAACATTTTCTTCTATAATTTCCGAGCATTCTGTAAACCCCCCCCCCTCGGTAGTTATAATTATGCTCTCCTTTCTTATGTAGTCTAGCTTATGTTACTGTTAGATATTGCCCTTAGTATTTGGTGAAGGAGATTCGGTTGGAATGATAAATGAGGCAGTTGATTTATAATCTCTGACTTTTTCAGGAGTCACAGTAATTAGTGTGTAACTTATGCCCATTTTGGAGCTTACTCTTTTGGTTTTCTCTCTGGCCTTTCTTAACAGAGAGCAGCAGCAGACCAGATATTGCGAGATTTGCAAAATAACCCAGATATGTGGCTTCAAGTGGTTCACGTATTGTCTAATACTCTGAATTTGAACACAAAATTCTTTGCTTTACAGGTATGTTAACATTGCTGGTAATATGAATTTTCTTTACTATTTGTGTCTATGATGTCGAATTAAAAAAAAAAAAAAAAAACCTGTCAAGACTGCTTCTTAGGCATATGCCTTAAGAAATAAAACTATGTAAGGCAGGTGGTGGAGTATTGCTAGAAACTGGAGCATCGTGCTGTAGAGTGTATAGTTACCCTTTAGGGACTCCATAACCACTTGTACTGATTATAATATTAAATCAATAATTTTTTTTGTTTCTAATAAAAGAAAGAAACTACTTGATTTGCTGCTTTCAATTTTTATGTCACTTGAGGGTTCTGATGAAGGAGACCACTTACTGAACTTCTATTTACAGGTTCTAGAAGGGGTTATAAAGTACAGATGGAATGCTTTGCCTGCAGAACAACGAGATGGCATGAAAAACTATATTTCTGAAGTTATAGTCAAGGTAACTTAATCTGCACGTCCTGGTTATGATTTCTTTCCCTGCCAGAAAAGTATTACTACTTATGCTCTCACCCAATGATTTTTTGCCAGCTTTCAAGTGATGAAGCCTCTTTTCGAAAGGAGCGGCTTTATGTCAATAAATTAAACATTATATTGGTTCAGGTAATAGTGCTGAATGATGCTGATCAGTTATCGTTGTAATGGTTTTTTTGTGTATTAATGTTTTATTGAAGCACGGTTATCTTTTGGCAATGATTATCTAGATTTTGAATTTTTTTTTTCCAGATACTGAAGCATGAGTGGCCAGCTCGGTGGCGAAGCTTCATTCCTGACTTGGTTGCAGCAGCAAAAACAAGTGAAACCATCTGCGAGAATTGCATGGCCATTCTGAAAGTAAGTAATCACGAACTCTTTCTGAACCTTTTAGTTATCATCTGATTGACTTGGACATGTTACTTTGTCAGCTTTTAAGTGAAGAGATCTTTGACTTCTCAAGAGGTGAAATGACTCAACAGAAGATTAAAGAGTTAAAACAGTCGTTGAACAGGTAATCATGTGATACATTGCCTGGAACTGGACTTCACATGATATATACATATTTTGTTAGCTTATATTTCAACGCTCAATATTGGGCATTAGCATACTTGACTTTTCCAATATTCTGGATGTGTGTCCTGAAGGCTATTTAAATTGCTTTTCCTCTTGAGGTCTTCCATGTATTTTAGGCTGCATCTTTGTATATGTAATTTTTTTTCAGGCTTCTTTGCAATCCTCGTTCTATTTGTTAATCTTTAGATGTTTTCTTGTGTTCAGTGAATTCCAGCTCATTCACGAGTTATGCTTGTACGTATTGTCTGCATCTCAAAGAGCTGAACTCATCAGGGCTACCCTGGCCACTCTACAGGCTTACCTTTCGTGGATACCATTGGGCTACATATTTGAATCGCCACTGGTTTGTATTTCTTTCTTTCACATAGTAGCTTTTGGCAAAGGAGAACTGTGATTTCTGATCTGTTCCATTTAGGGGAAATTTTAGGCAGCAATATGTTCTTATGTAATTAAGTAATATCTGGTGACCTCCTTATGTGATTTTATTTGGCAGCTTGAAACATTATTGAAATTTTTTCCTGTGCTGGCTTACCGCAATCTCTCACTTCATTGTCTAACTGAGGTTTGTTCTATTACCTTTTTCACCTTAAAATTTTTGGTGTTGTACTTTGTCCTACAACTGATCAGCTGTTGCATGAGTTTGTTTTTTTGCAGGTTGCTGCTCTTAATTTTGGGGACTTTTACAACATGCAGTATGCCAAAGTGTATTCTGTATTCATGGTGCAATTACAGGTACTGAAGATAATACACCCTGTTGAATGCTGCACTATGATCTTCATGGTGGCATCTTAATATACTCCGGTGTTATGCTGATTCAATTTTTGTGTGCATTAGGCTATTGTCCCACCCACGACCAACTTCGTAGAGGCTTATGCAAATGGCAATAATGAGGAACAGGTAATTGATTTGATTCTGCATTTAAACTATACTCAAATATATTCAGTCTTGAACTTCAACTCATTCTGCTTCGGTTGCGCCAGGCATTTATCCAGAACTTGGCATTGTTTTTCACATCGTTCTACAAGGTAACAATAGTTAAGGGCAAGGCAACATGAGAACAAAAACACATTTGCTGTGTACTGTTTGATTCATGGGATGAAGAAAATCTGAAATGGCTGAGAAGTTCATGTAATTCATAAGAATTCAAATTGTGAATAAAACGTCTAGAATACATATGTGCCTATATCTAAGATTGTTGTCGCATTGGTCCTTGTTATTAATTATGAATTCTCTTCATGAATTGTGAGTTCAATCAATAAATCTTGCACATGAACTTGTTTGCTTTTACTTCAAAGTAAAACTGTAATTTACTCTACATTCATTTGCTGTTACTTATCACCGTAGTAAATTTGTACACTGTATTCAACTATCATCATAAGAAAACACTTATTTTATAGACACCTGATCCTAATTAATCGTCAATGCATCTTGCAATCTTTTACTGCCAAAATCAGAGATTGAATATAGTCCTTCATGTCCCTGTCTTTATTGGCTTACTATTCAACTACCAAATTTTTGTTTCACGGATGCAGTCTCATATAAGAGTACTGGAGTCTTCACAAGAGAACATAAATCTACTACTAATGGGCCTCGAGTATCTGATTAACATCTCGTATGTGGACGACACTGAAGTTTTTAAGGTACTGTATTACTTGATTCTCTGTGGATACCTTGTACTTCTGAAATATGTTACACAATCCATGTGTCCTATGGCTTGTAGGTTTGCTTGGATTATTGGAACTCCTTAGTTTCGGAGCTGTTTGAAGCTCACCACAATCTGGATAATCCTGCTGCAACCGCAAACATGATGGGTCTTCAGGTATATTTTTTAGTGGTATAATTGTTATATCTTTTAATTAGTAATCCTGTTCACTTGTTAGTAATGATGGCAATCTATCCTTCGAATCTTCTCTTTTTTTTGGGTAATTCAGTTAACGCTGTAATAGAGGGAATTGCTTTGTTAGATGAGTACATTATGTGACATTCTTTTTCTTCGTGGTTGCATAAGTTAGAGAATATATGTTCTCATATACTGAATTTGGAGATAGGTGAATTCTGATGGACAGGATTGTATTTGTTATGATTGCTATTTTTATTTTAGTGCCAAATTATGGGATTGGTGGAGCCTGCAAATTTCCCTGAACTGCATCTTCGTACAATCAATTGTTAAATTGTTATGGTTAAAACCAGTACAGGGTATCATTTATTGTTTTATTTTTATTTTCTCTCGTCTGGTGGCATATGTGCATTTACATTTGGAATATCTGTGCTAATTCAATCATGAGTGGATGTGTCAAAATTAAAGCCTAAGGTTCCATTGCTAGTCTAAACCACATATATAACATACTGGATCATGTTGGTTTGATTTCCCACACTAGGATCTGTTAAATTTGGAGCTTCATGGGCTGTATATCATAGGATGAAATATTGTTCTCTCTTTTCAGCTTATGGAAAAAATTTGATGGGTCATCTTTTTCTTCTCATGCAGAGAAGAATTTTAATTGTATGGTTCCTATTTTTTTGGGCCCAAATATAAATGATAAGGTGTGTTTTGACCGAACACATTGTCAATAAATGTTCCGTAATATAGCCACCCCACACAGTCGGATACAGGCTTAGTTAACTGTTGCTTTTTTAAGTTTTTGGACACCCTCCCCGGACTTCAGAAGAAAGTGGTCAATGGAGGGAACATAAGAAGGACAAACTGGAAATGTTTCTTTTCTTGATCACTAGACTATGGGAATGTGCTGATGCGTTCTTGGTCTTTGATAT
The DNA here is from genome assembly GCA_028749325.2 of Caryopteris x clandonensis. NCBI lineage: Eukaryota > Viridiplantae > Streptophyta > Magnoliopsida > Lamiales > Lamiaceae > Caryopteris > Caryopteris x clandonensis. The sequence continues at coordinate 8,304,839 of JAPYKT020000004.1, forward strand.
CGAACATGCAGATGCCAATACTTCCCGGTATGGTTAATGGACTTGGCCCCCAACTTATGCAGAGACGTCAACTTTATGCTGGCCCAATGTCCAAGCTGAGATCACTAATGATCTGTCGTATGGCGAAGCCAGAAGAGGTTCTCATTGTGGAGGATGAAAATGGAAATATAGTTCGTGAAACAATGAAAGACAATGATGTTCTTGTGCAGTATAAGGTCCTCATTTTTTTTTCTTATTCAATTAATACACATAACTAATTCGCATTATAGTTTGCCATATTTTCTTTCTTGAAGATTCTTGTTTTAATTTTTGTTGATAACGAGCGCTATTTAAACTCACAGATAATGAGGGAAACACTAATTTACTTGGCACATCTTGATCATGACGATACTGAAAAGCAGGTATACTTATCAGTATTTTTTTCTTATCTCTCCGCACCTATTTGTGTTCTTTTGGCTGGACTTTCTCAGTGTATATGTTTGTTTCTCTCTATTTCTCTAAAATAACTTCCCCCGTGAGAATGTGACATTATCATCGCAGTTGGTGGTTTTATGACAATAGTTCAAAAGTACACAAAAGTTACAAACAAGTCTTAGGACTCCATGATGGGTCAAAGTAACCCCTTAGTTTTTGGAGCTAAGGAGTATTAAATCCAAGTCTGAGTTAATTTTATTTTGTTAACCTTTCATCTTGTCTGCATGCATGGAGAATCTTTTCCAGACATTACTTAAATATGTTCATCCTTTCATTTATTTGAGTAATTTTGATTTATGTAGTATATTAAACGAACTGCTAATGGTGCTCTTGATTAATGCTGCATATCTTATTGTAGCATGTTAGCAGTGGGAGGATTATTTACTTGCTTCAGCATTTCGCTGTTAGAAGTTTAGCTTATATCTTGAGATCAGAAATCTCTTATTGCATATATTCCTGAATCAAGAAGACCTGTAGTTTGACAGAATCAAAAGTGTTGTTGATGTATTGACAGACTCCAATTCCCTTGGCTAAATAAAAATAAGTTTAAAATGTTGTTGATGTAATTATTGTAAAGAATAAATTGAAGAGTGATGCCAAATACTGTGTTTGATGACCCATATTTGTGGAAACATTGTTCGGACCAAGTGATTACATAAATGCTTTTGGACTAGTTCAATTAATTGATTTATTTCCTGTATGTGGTTACAGATGCTAACGAAATTGAATAAGCAACTAACTGGAGAGGATTGGACCTGGAACAATCTCAATACACTGTGTTGGGCAATTGGATCAATATCTGGGTCAATGATGGAGGAGCAGGTTGGTGAATGCTTATCAGAGGGGTTTTCCTTTTACTTGCTGAATATGACATTATTGTCTGTTGTTAATCTAATTTGGTCTTGTATATTTTCCATTTGAAGTTTCTGCAGTGTGCACAAGAACAACCAGTACTTTTATGTTTAAAAATGTAAAATATCCAAAAACATTTATGGAGCTTGGAACTGTTTTATGTGTTTCAGGATAGACATCAGTGGGTTAGTTCGAAAGCTACTATAGATATCAAATTTGATTAGGGTAAAAACAAGTTTTTGATTTGACTGTCTTTTATAATGTATATTGAGAATGAAAATACATAGGGAGTGGGAGGGGGCTACGTACTTGGGTTTGTTTTGAGGGAAGCAATGGGGGGCTTCCCCTGGAGAAACCTCCAAGATGTGATTTTATTCTGCAAGGAAGAAACACATTTGGAGAAGAAAACCAAAGCATTCATTTTCACACCTAAAATTTCATGCAATTAGAATATAAATATTATGTTGGAAGAAGGGGTTTATTATTCACATTGAAGTATTTGGTTTTCTATGGGTCTTGTTCAATGGTTTTCGTAATATTCATATTCTACTTATCCTTTTCAAATTCTTGTTGCTATTATCACCTTTTGTGTTGTGCTTTTTTTAATTGACATCATTTGCTCTTAATATCTCTATCCACTTTCTATCTTTGGCAGGAAAATAGGTTTTTGGTGATGGTAATTCGTGATTTATTGAACCTTTGTGAGATCACGAAAGGAAAGGATAATAAAGCTGTCATTGCCAGTAATATAATGTGAGGATAACAAAACTTATAAAACCAGTTATGATGCTCTGCATCAGGGTGTATCCCTGATCAATATATTCTTTATGGTTCCCTTTTTGTGTGTTGGTTGGAACTTTTCCCTTTAACCTTTGTTCTTTTTGTCTTTTGAATTCGGGGTGCAGGTATGTAGTTGGGCAATACCCAAGATTTTTGAGGGCCCATTGGAAGTTCTTGAAAACTGTGGTGAATAAGTTGTTTGAGTTCATGCATGAAACGCATCCAGGAGTTCAGGTTGTAATCTGACAGCTGCTTCTCAATTTTGATGGATTTGGATGTTCATTTCTTTTTCTAGATGTATTTTTACTTTGTTCATCCTGCAGTTCCACTGTGTCTACTGAGCCTAGTGCTTCTGTTACTAAATTATTTCAGTTCTTTCACTGAATGTTGACATTGTAAATTCATTCTGGATATCTGTAGGACATGGCATGTGATACATTCCTGAAAATTGTTCAGAAGTGCAAGCGTAAATTTGTCATAGTGCAGGTTATGGTTCTGTTAGTTCTGCATTTGTAAATGACATTTGGGGCAAATGATGTCTGTAAAAGTAAAGGAAATAACAGTGTCTCTTATCCCAGGTTGGAGAGAATGAGCCTTTTGTATCCGAACTTTTAACAACACTTCCAACAACCATTGCAGATCTTGAGCCTCACCAAATCCACTCTTTTTATGAATCGGTAGGTCCTCTTTGTATGGCATATTATAAATTAGATTATATCTTACTACAAGTCTTAACTTAAGGTCAGGACGACCATACTATTTGACGATGTCATTGAAGTCTTGTCACCTTTTCTTTTTTAGGTGAGCCTTATGATCCAAGCAGAATCTGATCATCTCAAGAGAGATGAATATTTAGTAAGATTAATGGAGCTTCCCAACCAGGTAAAAAGTCCTAGTGCTCCCTTTAATTTCAGATCGATCCCTATGTTGGATGGCTTCATGTTACCCCCACTTCTCTCTTATTTGTCAACTAATGCACCTGCACGACTGCCATTGTTTCTAATCTATGGTATGCTGCAGAAATGGGCAGAAATTATAGGGCAGGCACGTCAGAGCGTGGATTTCTTGAGAGATCAAGATGTGATAAGGGCAGTGCTTAATATATTGCAGGTACTTTCTTGCAGTATTCACCTGGCTATGTAATTTGAATATTTATGATTTGACCATCTCTGCATTCTATTTAACTGTAGTAAGCTGTAGGAATGATAATGAACTAACCTAATTGGGATTCAATAAGAGAATGGTCCGTTGCCTTTTTTTTTTTTTTAATTTTTTTTTTCAATTGGTTTATTAAGCATAGTGCATACATCAACCAAGGAAACACATGCTCTTTTGATGCTTCTTGGGCTCTCACTTTAGTCAATCAATTATCAAGTTACCAAGTATGTAGACACCATTATGTGTGTATGTATTTAAGGGATCTGGTTTCATATTGTGCTCGGTTATATTAAAGCTTAATTCTTTAAAAAAGAAATCAAGCTCAATCATCATGTCTAGATTGTAGAAAGAAAACTTCTAACCAATCTTGGGCAATTCTGGTTCTGTGGTGTATTATTAATTTATTTATTAGTTACCCATTCTTCATGTTGATCTTAGTATACTTCCATCTTTCGACTGCATATTGATATAATCTTCTGCATGTTTGTGTTCCTCCAGACAAATACTAGCGTTGCGACCTCTTTGGGAACATACTTTCTGAAGCAGATTTCTCATATCTTTATGGACATGCTCAATGTATACAGGTTTGTGTTGATTTTTGGTTTTCAGAATCACACACTTACGATTGCCTAAGGATTTTGTATATGTGCCTTTTTTTCGATGATTTAGATATTGGTTACATGTCACAGAATGTACAGTGAGCTTATTTCAACTAGTATTGCCCATGGTGGGCCCTATGCTTCCAGGACATCTATTGTAAAACTCTTACGGTACTTTCCGAATTCTGAAGCTTTCTTTTGATAGTCCATCTTTATTTTGATATCTATGTTCATTTCATCAATTCTAACAGTTCAGTCAAGAGGGAAACATTAAAGCTCATTGAAACATTTGTTGAGAAAGCTGAAGATCAGCCGCTTATTGGAAAAGAATTTGTCCCTCAAATGATGGACCATGTACTGGGGGACTATGCTCGGAATTTGCCTGATGCAAGAGAATCAGAAGTTCTGTCTCTCTTTGCGACAATAATAAACAAGTATGCTTGTTATCTTTTATAAGTTTGCTGTGTGTGTCTTTTGGATGTCCATATGTGAGCATCTTCTAACCTTTTGGGAATGTACATGGCCTTACTTTACTTATATTTGTCCAGCGATAGAAATTATACAGAAACTTTAAGTGCTCCTACTTATATTTTTTCCTAATCTATATATTATTGATATCATTCTGCAAGGTTGGTGATTTTATTATGCGTGTTTTGGCTGTGGGATTCACATGCTTAAACATATGTTGGTTTTTGAGTCTGCTGTTGCATTTTGCATTGAAGTTTTGCTTGCATCTCCCAACTTTGTTAGGTACAAGGGGGCAATGATTCAGGATGTTCCTCGGATATTTGAAGCTGTTTTCCAGTGCACTCTGGAGGTTGGTGAATTCTTTGTTACATATTAATGGCAATCAATATGCATGTTTAGTTAGCTATCATGTTTCTTAAAAGTGTGTTGTCATAATTGCTTAGGGAATGCAGATGGTGAAGCTTGCATTTTGATATCTCAATGCACAACTGCAAGCTGTTTACTTTATTGGCTTATATTTTGATGCATCCCTTAGTTACTAGTAACATTTAGATTCTCAAGGCATATAGAGAGAAGGATATTGCTGCTTTAATTCATTGATATATTAGGCTAACTAATTGGGGCCCAGTATGGTTGATTTGTGTGGTGAATTTCTATGCTGCCATAATTTGAGATTGATAATGTAAATTGATCTTTCTAATTTTTATCCAAGCTTTGGACTGCTACACTATAAGTATCCTTCACTCGATTCCATTGCTGTGACAACTATAGTATGTCCTGACTTCATCATTGATTTCCATCAGATGATAACAAAGAATTTTGAAGACTATCCTGAGCATCGACTCAAGTTCTTTTCACTACTTCGAGCCATTGCCACACATTGTTTTCCTGCTCTCATTCAATTATCAAGTGAGGTATGTATCATTGCATCGAAGCATCAGGTATCATTTTGTTGATGATGCATAATGTCCATTTTACTCCAGTTGAGCTTTCAACTCAAGGGCTTGAAATTTTTTTATTTATTTATTTATTTAATTTTTTTTTAATGACATTTTTATGGGAGCTTATGATTAATTCTGGTTGTGTCCAGCAACTTAAACTTGTCATGGATTCAATCATTTGGGCTTTCCGGCATACTGAGCGGAACATTGCAGAAACTGGACTCAACCTCTTATTAGAAATGCTGAAAAACTTTCAGGTGTATCTTGGTTTGCTAATTTTTTTTAGATTGTAGACAAGCACTCCAGCCAGTGCCTTACAACTGTTTTCTTTGGGTTTTCAGGCTTCGGAGTTTTGCAATCAGTTCTACAGGACTTACTTTTTGACGATAGAACAAGAAATCTTTGCTGTTTTGACAGACACATTCCACAAGCCTGGTTTTAAGTTGCATGTACTGGTGCTGCAACAGTTATTTGACTTGGTAACTACTCTCTTTCCTTTTTGTGAATATGCTGTTCCCTTCTGGTTACTCCCCTCCTCTATATACCAGCAAGTATGCTGACTGGCAATTCAAATGAAATAATTACTAGATGGATCTGCGTGCGTCAAGCCAGTTTTTTTAATTCTTTCTTTGGGTCTTATTCCATTTTTTTTTTACTTTTCATTTATGAAGGTAACTGTGATAATAATTACAGGTTGAATCAAGTTCCTTGACAGAGCCTCTATGGGATGTTGCATCTGTTCCTTATCCTTATCCAAATAATGGCATGTTTGTCCGTGAGTATACAATTAAACTTTTGAGCTCATCATTTCCCAACATGACAACAGCTGAGGTATTAAGCAGAACTTGTGTGCATAGTTCAGACATTTAATGCTGTCTCCGGTACACTTACATGTTCCCGTCTTCTTTTAGGTGACCCAATTTGTTTGCGGACTTGTTGAGAACAGAGGTGATCTTCCTTCGTTCAAAAACCAGATACGAGATTTTCTTGTGCAATCAAAAGAATTTTCAGCTCAGGTGAACTGTTCACTCAGTTAATTTTTTTATTTGCATTATACCAACCTCTTGATTAAATCTTCTTAAGATTCTTCTATAGGGTTCCGTACTTGGAATTCTCTTTTGACCATAGGTTGCTTACGATTGGTGTTTTATATGTTGGCAATATTTATTTGTTACTTGATACTCTCTCTAGATCTTTTCTATTTATCAGAACCTGGGGTTGGGGGGATTGAAAACTGCCTAATTCTGTTCGTTAAAGTTAATTGCTAATATATGCAATCATGATGAATGGTTGTACATAGTGGTGTTTATTGGGCTGACTTTACTTAAATACAGGGCCACTTGAAATATTCTGATTGGGTTGTTTTAGGCCCAAAAGATTGGCCACCCCTACAACTAGAGGTTTATTTGTTTAAGTACAAATCCGGGAGGGGAGTACAAATCTTGGGAGGGGAGGGGGGGCCTGGTGGGAATTGATCCTAGACCACTGACCTAGGTTTGAAACAAGTGCTTTAACAACGGAGCTACAATCATTTTCTTACGTGCAGGTTATTTTAACTTGTATTCGATTCTAATTTTATGATGCAGGACAACAAGGATCTATATGCAGAGGAAGCTGCTGCCCAGAGAGAAAGGGATCGGCAGCGCATGCTCTCGATTCCCGGTCTCATTGCACCCAACGAGATACAAGATGAGATGGTGGACTTGTGAAAGAGGCAAATTTCACAGCCAAGGCTAGTTTGAAGATTATACTCAAAATTAGGTTTTGGTCCCTCGAAGTGTGCCTTCTTACAAAATTTTCATAGTTTTTGTGCCTCAATTCTTATTATCTGTCGAGAATATTCTCTCGTTGAGGCGTGATGTTTTCGGGGCACTCAGGGTGAAGAAACGGCTTGGTGGGTTTGTAGATTAATTAGATTTTAATATTAGGAATACACAGCTATGTCAGTCTGGATTTGTGAATCCGGTTTTGACATTGTGATTTGAGGACTGTTTGAACTAGTCATTGTTGGCAGTGGGGACTCATATTGGCGGTAGGGTTTGATGTATACAACATTGGCGGGGTGTGTAGGAAATACTGATTCTGAATTTTATAAAGCTTTATTCTTTAGTCGTGGCATGTTTGCGACGAAGGTCTATTCTTTCTACCAAATTTGCCGTGGCTTTAGGGAATTATTAGCTTAGTTCCAACTCAATGACAGGCAACTTTTGCCAGAAAGGCATCGTAATTATAACTCTTCCTGTGTGTTCTCTCTCGCTGTTTATTGCTGCTTCTTGGATCAATTATTGTTATTCACATGCATGAACATCGTAATGCCCTTCTATGTTAAAACAATGTCAGCACAAGTATGGTATAAAATTAATTCACTTATGTATTTGCGTTTTACTTGCACTGTCTCGAAACCATTTGAGTATTTTCTACATTTCAGGCTAACTGAAAAAACAATATATAGCATTCGATCAAGTAGTGTAGGGTGGTAGTAAAGCAAAATAAATTTGTAATAGTTTCGTTGAAAAAATTGATTTCAGCGGAATAAAATTTTGTGGCGTTTTGAAATTTGAAATTACATGTTATTTTCCAGTTTATTAGCCTTTTACACCTAAAAGGACCCGTGTTGATACTATTTTGACAGTATTTTTTTCCTTATATTTTGAAATTATGAATCGAGTTTAGCAGGTAACCATACCTAGAATCGATAATCCTCATGATGCTTCATATTTGATTTTTAATACGCAAATTTTTTTGTGCATTGGATGTATGTGCATTTAGATTTATATTATTACTTCATTAACTAAAAAGTATTATCTATTTACTTAAAAAATATTATTATTAATTTGTTATTTTAAAAAAAGTAGTACTATTTTTTAAGTAGTATTGTTATTCCGATGCACAAGAAAATAGCTATTTTTAATGAATTTGTGAAGACTTATCAATATCATCTTATTTGAGATGTCAATTCAATTTTGTAAAATTAATGGACGTTTATAAAAATTGTAATTAAATAATATTTTTATCATATAATAACAGAATTTTTTTTAAGGAAATACGATTATTTCATATATTTTAGCAAAAGTATTTTTTATTTAAATAATAATGCGCAGATTCCGGTAATTGCAATCATATTATTGATAGCAGATTTTTTTGGTTTCTTAAATAAAATATTCCATATGTAACTAGCCATGAATGTTTACATCCAATTTATGTATATTTGTCTTCTTGCAATTTACTTATTTCCTTAAAAATCTGAAACTTTCATACTAATAGAAATATGGTATAGGCAATAATTTATTATTATTTACTAAAATATTTATATTTTAAATTTTTTGTTGTTAAATTTCCAAGAAATTTTTATTTGCTTATTAAGTGTGTGTACATGCCAAAAAAAATATTATTATAGTGAATTAAAGTGGTGTTAATAGTTTATTAAAGAAAAAAACTGGAAATTTTCCATGCTTTTCATAATTTGTTATTGTATTTATTTTATTATTATCTCTTATAAATAATTTTGTCAGACATTTCCATACATAAACATACATTAAAAAGGCCATAATTAATTACTCACAATTTTCATTAATTGTGGAAGGTCTTATCTAAAATTTATGGGTGAATTTGTTAAGAATGTTATAACATACCACAACAATTATTTAAATTTTACTTATTAAATTATTTAACGACATGTTAAAGATACACGACTTATCTTATTTCATTCATTTTATTTGGTAATAAAACTATTAAGCTTCTCTCAAATAGTAAAATAGGCCGATAAGTATCATTAGGTAATTAACTTATATTTACTAATAAATCTTTAGGGTAGATTTTTTAATTATATTTTGGAATATTTGTAACATGAATTAATGAAAGAAATTTGATTTGAAAGAAGATTGGTGGAATAATCCCAAACAACGCCGTAAATTTTAAAAGATAATTCACAAAACAATTTAAGATTAATGCTACGCATTCAAGTTTGTGTATTTTCCTAACAAATATGTTTCTTGTAAGACCGTCTCATAAATATTTATGTGAAATCAAGCTTCATAAACAAAATTGAAATACTAAAAGAAAATTAAAATATAGAAAACACCCTAATAACATATTGACAAAGTGAAAAAAAATACTTGACAATCATAAGAATATAATTATTTTGAAAAAAAAAAAATATCGTCTCACAAACATACATTATAAAAATAATCTCATTTAAAAAATTTCGTACACCCACGTGCCTCGAGAAAAAATTCCAAATGCATAGAATATGAGGCAAGTTATGCCAAAATTAATCAATTTATCAAATGAGATAAATATAGCTCCTTACAAAATCTTATGAAAAAAAATAGAAAATTAATGGTGAAATTACTAGTAATTGACTCTAATTATAAAGAGAGCCACCAAAGAAGAAAAGGAAAATTTAAAAGTAAAATAGAAACAACGCTACCTTGTAATCTACCTCAAGGGCTCTCTCTTTCTCTCTCACACAGACACACATACAGACAGACATTTGCGCTCTCTCTAAAATTCCATTCGATCGTATATTCTCCAATTTTAAAGTCGCAACGAGTATTTCTGTTCTCAATACGAAAGAAGAGCTTGCTACTTCACCGATCGTTTGATTTTCTCCTCATTGTGTGCATACTGTGAGGATAAAAGGAAGCAGAAAGGAGACAATCGGGGAATGGGACAAGCGTTTCGCAAACTTTTCGATACTTTCTTCGGCAACTCTGAGATGCGGGTAGGTACTCACAGAAACACACACGCGTTTTTCTTTTTGATCTGCACGTTTATTACTGAAGCTGTTGGTTTCCTGTTTCTGGAAGTATTAAGCTGTTGATTTTGTGCTGTTATATTTTCTGAAATGAAATTAAGTTTGCTGGATAAGGTCAACTGAGTTTTTTTTGTTTACAAGCATTTCAGTTGCCTCATAATCTCTTTTTTTGGGATATAGGGGTTATTAATTAAATTTGCATATTTGGTTTGTGAAATTGAAATTCACGAGGTTTTGGCCTTTTAATTTCCAAAATTGTTGTTTCTTGCTTGATAGTTAACATACTAGTTCTATTGATCAATATGTTGTAGATAATTATTGAAGTTTGATGCTCTTGAGGTTTTCCGAAGCTGTGCATTCACTTTGAGTTCATCTAGGCACGCCTTGAAGCAATGTTACAGAATCAGATATATTGTGGAATCCACTGTGTATACCACAATAAGTCATGTTGTAAAGCAGTTCTCCTGAAAAAGTGATGTTAGTTCCCACTAGATATAACATTGGGGATAACATGATGATTTCAGACCTTAGTGCCAATCATCAATCATGTCTCAACCTTGTATTGTGTAATTGTAAATTATCCAATATCTTGCCAATACATGTGAACTTGGAAGATAGAACATATCATCAGAATTTAGTGCATAAGGAAGAGTGGTATATTAGCTGATGTTTTCATTTATTACTGTTGGTAATGAGAAGAAGTATGCGTGTTTAGTTTCGTCTTTGTTGGTCTGGAGTTCATTATTGTTCATGCTGAATATACATCTTTCAATCAATGTGTTTTATTGTTGCTAATTCCATGTAGGGTTATTGCTACACTTACATTGAGGTTACTGGGTTTTGAATGCTCGTTGAATGGCATCGAGTATCACCATACACACACACACACACACACACACGCACAAATATAATCACTGCACACTGTTGTCTTTATTCCATAGTTTTTACTGTTAAACCAAACTTGTGTGAACAGATGTTATCTTGTTATAATTGCTTTTGCTAAGAGTTTTTTTACTATGCATATTCAATTTGGTTAGGTTGTGATGCTTGGGCTGGATGCTGCTGGCAAGACAACAATACTGTATAAGCTTCACATTGGAGAGGTTTTATCAACAGTTCTACCATTGGTAAGTTTTTGTTCTATTTTATTGAAGTTCTCCTGGACACTGCATCATTGTAAAGTTTAGGATGTTTCAGCAATTGCTGAGAAGAAGAATATATGTTTCTGAACTCTGTGATATTATTAGGCTGTTTTGAGTTGAATATGTACTGTTATGTATGATAACTTTTCATGCCTTTTCAGCAAGTTCGTTGTTACTTTTTTGTCTTCTTTTTTCATAGTAATATATATAACCTTAAAATTTAAACACATTTCTAGACTTGGAAGAGATAGTGAAAATATTACTCTGAACAGTTGTCAGTTGATTAACATGTTATTCAGCCAACCTCAACAGTAGCATTATTTTATAGGATAAAAACTGTTGGTTTGCTTGGGTTGATCTGTATTCTTCATTTTCCAAAAGCAAATTAACTTGTCCATTTGATAGAACCACCTTCAAATTTCCCAGGAAGATAAGAATTTAACTTGGTAATCATGATTTTAACAAATTGTGTGACTGTTAGAATTGGGGTTCCTAGACTAGAAAGTTTCAATAGTCTGTTATTAATGCATTTGAGCCATATGAGGTTAAGCATTGGACATCAGACATGTTGAATATCATAAGGAATAATGTTACAATGGAGTAACTAGTGCACATATATGATAATTTATTAGTGTTAGTGATGTAAGCAGCAATTTATCCCCTTCCCCTGCCCTGTGTGTTTTAAGTACATAAACTCAGATGTGGTTTTGGCAGCCATGTGGATGTCACTACTTGTTATTTTGCATAAAAGTTTGTTCCCACTCTGTCTTTGGAGTATTTATTATTGTCTCTATATACCTTATACCTATATAATTCTTCAGGACTTAAACATTATATGACATGACTAGGTGTCAGACAATTGAGAGAATCTGGACGCCAATCTAAACATGAACTTTTCTTGGGGCACATCTATTTCCTTGTGGCTTAGAAATATAATGATACCAGAAGGTCATGCCTTCAAACATCAATTTAGGATTTTTCGTTATTCTCTTAAATTATGTACTTTAAAGCCAGGACTCAAGAGTTAACATGAAATGATGACCTTCCATTATGCTTCAGGAATAGTCTATGCAGTTTATATATTTTTTATTTTATTTTATTTTTTTTATATGCTGAGGAGTGAGAAGCTGCTCTCAGTACTTTCTAATCATTAGTTTACACAATAGCTTAAGAAGTATTTTCTTCTATCCTTATTAATGGAGTTTGAGCAACCTATGTGCATATGCATGTGCATTCTCTGATGTTCTGAAGGGGCAAACAAATCTTGTAAATGAATTCAATATGATGAAGGTATTGCTGTCATGCAGGTTTCAATGTGGAGAAGGTTCAATATAAAAATGTGGTCTTTACAGTGTGGGATGTTGGGGGTCAAGAAAAATTAAGGCCCTTGTGGAGACATTACTTTAATAATACCGATGGGCTGGTAAGATTTCATTAATTAGCTCTATAATTCTTCTCATGAATTTACTTTATGAAGTTTGGTTCTGTAGTTTTACATTTGCCTATAGCATAGTCAACCAAGACTTGCGAATTTCCGACATGTTCCTCTTGTAAACTAACATGTTATCTTGAGCCCCAATTTTTTTTCAACGAACAACTTCTTCGCACCATTCGTAGTTACCTTAGCATGCAAAGCACCAGCTGTTCCTGGTGGCACTCGTGTATCAACCATGTTCTTAAATCTGAATGAGATTTCTAGATCTTGATATAATTAGTTGAATCAGTGACTTAAAGAGGAGCAACGTGATTGCTTCAGTAAGGAAGTACATGTTTTGTTAGTTTTGTTTTTGATGTTATGGAGATAACCTTTATGTCTGGACTGTGGGTCAGTATGAACTCTTGGAATTTTCATAGCTCTCATGTGAAGGATCTGTTGAACCATTTTCTAGTTTTGTGAGTGTGGAATTTTATCTTGCGTGACATGGAAACATGGAATTGAAGTTAATGAATTGGATTTCATATAATAATTTGTATATGGCTGAATGGTTTGAGATATTCTTCACTTTATTTCAGTGTGCATTGTGAATGTAGCACTTAACACATATTCAGTCTCTTGGTATGAATTTTCTTGCCCAATTATTCCTTGATGCCTGGCTTCTCTTTTATGCAGATCTATGTTGTGGACTCTCTGGATCGAGAAAGGATAGGGAGGGCGAAGGCAGAGTTTCAGGTTTTATTCTTGAATTATCAATATGTGTATGCCTCATATCTTCTAGTTGCAACATCGTCTTGACTTGATTTAATTTTTTTCCCAGGCCATAATCAAAGACCCTTTCATGCTCAATGCTGTTATTTTGGTATTCGCCAACAAACAAGACATGGTATGCATATCTTTAATCTCCTAAATTGAATTTTATATGTTAGGGATGGCAATGTACTGCACCATAGGTTGAACTTAGACCAGGCTCATTATGACCATTGCCAAAAGTGGCCAGCCGAAGGATCATTTGTGAACACCTCCTGCCCCGCCCCACTGGGATGGAACTAGCAAGTCAATGGGTTAAAAGAGCCCATAACCCAGCCCACAACAATGGCGCAGTTATAGCTCTGCTGGTCGACCCACCCAGGCCAACAGTTAACAGTTTATGGCCTGTGGTCAGTGTGCATCCATTCGTTATTGTTTCTCCCTTTAATGCTGGTCCAGTCTGGTTTGGCTGAGAGAGAGAGAGAGAGAGAGAGAGAGAGAGCTTTGTACTATGAACATAGCTCAAAATTTTCAATGAGAAGGTGACAGTTCATTGCTGTGTCTGAGGTCATCTTCAAGACAAGGAAGATCAATTTTAGTATTCTGGGTGCATTTGGATTAATGCAACCTCTCCTAAAACTAGGAACTTTATTTAATCCAGACAATGTTGCTGCGTTTTAGTGATCAAACCTATAGTAACACCTCCTGGTTTAAGTTCTCCCTGCTTTCTGTTGTATTCATCTGTGACCATTCTGCGTCTCTGTTCAGAAAGGAGCAATGAGCCCAATGGAAGTTTGCGAGGGCCTGGGCCTCTATGATCTTAAAAATCGAAAATGGCACATACAAGGCACTTGCGCTCTAAAAGGGGACGGCTTGTATGAGGGGTTGGATTGGTTGGCAAGCACTCTGAAGGAGCAGAAGGCTGCTGGATTTTCTTCAGTTGGCCCTTCTTCATTCTTACAAGGTTGGAACTCAGACCAACTTTTATCTTACTAGATTACCCAGAAATTAATGAGCTAACTGCGTCGCTGTTTCCAGGTTGACACTGGAATCAATCAATCTGTAAATTGGAATGCCCAGGTGCTGAAAAGGCTGTCCCTTTTCCTACTGTTTCTGGAACTTTTGCAGTGTACTAGGTTCTTACCAAAGCCCTAAAATGACACTTCCATAACGCCTTTGTATGATGAAAGAATCACAACTGTATGTATGATGCCTCTCACTAATGCTACTGAAATGAGTGTTTGTGTAGGAATTTATTGAAGTAGTTTGTAGTTAAAAGCATCTCCTATAGTTCTTTCTTTGCTTTGCCTCTAATAAAAGGTTAGACGTTTCAGTTGGGCCCTCCCGACCTATGAACGGCCCTTTCGGTCCGTTCCTCTTGTTCTGTCACACAATCAATGAATTGATAAACAAACTGAAGAATCAATTCAACATATATAAATTTGGATGAAGAAACCCCAAAAAAGCTTTGTGGGATTTGAAGTTGTGATCTCATATGTTCTAGTGCCTCATCCTCGTCGTTGAGTCGAAACTTTCATCAATACTCACTCACAAACATGCACAGGAATATAATATATATATATATATATAAATTAATAAAGTAAAATACTAGAAACAACTTCCTTACAAAAGTATCTAAAAAACTCTTTTCAGTAAACTCAAACATCATATTTATTATTTTTGTATCAACTAAAATGTTAATTGATTGGTGATTTGTATATAATAATAAATTAATGGTTGAAAAGTTGAGTAGAGCTTCATCTTCATTCATTCAAGTAGTTTAAGTCAACCGTTAAAATTTTATATATTTTAACATAAAAACTTTGGTGGATAAAATGGATTGTATAACCGAATCTACAGTATTATTATTTAACTAAAACTAGTGTGAGACTTGTGCGATGCACATAAAATATTTTTTTTATATTTTGTAATATAATCATATATTCAAGTTAAACAGTATATTATAGAAGGTGTAGATTTGTAATTCATTGATTATTTTTTTTGTATAATGAGTAGAAATTTGTTGTAATTTTATGTTTCCTCTTTTCTTCTATTAGAATTAGCCTCGTTCACAAATTGATAAGCACGATATCCACGATTTATAGTAGGTTGAATCAAATTAAGTTAAAAAAAATAGTCATATCAGCAAATTAAAGAAAATAAAGATTTGTACAGATCTCATAAAAATTGTCAATTACATAGTCAAATTAAGGACAAAAATGTTTTGCATATTGCTAGTTAAATGTAATAATATTACAAAAATTTGAAATTTGATAGAAACAAATACTTTGACAGCTAATGAAAAATCGCACGGTACTTATACGTCGAAATAATTAGCAGATCTCAACATAAAATCACAAGAATAATCAAACGAAACATGAAAAAGATGGATGAACTTTTTGTTTAAAAATAAGAAAGAAAAATAGTTAAAAAAATTAAATATGTTTATAATAAATTGAAAGTACAGGTGAATAAAAAAATTAAAATAAAATAAACTTAAAAATAATATTTTGAAGAGTGTAGGCTTTTGTGACAATTGAAATATGACATATATTATTGTACATGTCTTACCATTTATTTTCTCAAAACAGAAAACAGAAAACACTTCAAGAGGAGGGAGAACAAAAAAGAGAGACCTTAAAATATTTAGTAATAATCTTGATAAAATATATAGAAAGAAGAGAGAGACAAAAAATGAGAAATAATTTTTAATTATGGTAAGATTGTTGAAAATTTAATTTCATATTTGACAAAATTAAATTTTATCCACGCGATTGAGTGATTTTAAATAATTGATAGTTTAATTATAAAAAAATTGTTAATGGTTTTCCATAATATAATGAAACTACCATGATTTCACGTTCCTAACAAATTTATTTCTTATTTTGAATATATTATGAGTTAACAAAAATTCTTTAAAATTCAAATGAATTTATGTTGAAAAACAGAAACTAAGCAAATTCCGAAGATTATTGACATTAATCTCTTCAATTAAATTGTAATAATGTATCTTAAAAGAGTTGCATAAATATATATAGTTTTACATTTATATGGTTGAAATTTAGGTCAAAAAAATAAAATTTTAAAAAGTAATTTTACTTATATATATATATATATATAGATTTTTTTATAAAATGAATCGAGAAAATTGAATCATATATTTGTTAGATTTCGTATATATTTTTAATTTTATAATTCAGTGATTTGATTAATATTCGATAAAATATATAGATTTCGAATCATGTATTAAATATTGCAGTATATTCATGTTGATATCATCTAATTTTGAAACACCTAATTTATGGAATAATTTAGACTTTGAAATCGAATCAAAATTTTTAGAATAAAAATGTCTAATTTTAATTTAATAATAATATAATTATTCTAAATAAGTAATAAAGTTTAGGCGGAAAAATAAAATTGAAAAAAGTCATTTTGTTTTAATATATATATAGATTTATTGTTTATTTGCATAAAAAATATTATCATTTTTAAGATCTTTTTAAGTAAATAAGTAATCATTTTAATTTAAAAAATAATACTAGATTGAATGTACGGTACACTCAACGTACATAAAACTCACTCATATTATAAAAGTTTTAAATATTTTAAGCGTTTTGATATATTTTGCAATCTATCCATTTTTCCCCATGTTTTTCACCAATCTATACTGCAACTTAACCATTATCTATACCCATAATTTTTTCAATATTTAGCCTTTTTTATTAATATTTTAGAGTAAAATATTTGACCGTATAAAATCATATGTTCGAAATAAAAAATTTCATTATTTCATAAGAAATATAGTATTGCATATTAACTAGGAGGAAATTTGACGTTACTTCATTGTTTTATTTTTTATCTAAAAATAAGATGTTTAGAATTTATAATTATTTAAAAAAAAGCAAGAGAATATTTAGCTAAACTTATAAACTCTTAAAAACATCTTATAAAATAATTGAAAGCTTATATTCTCGTTTAAAATGTTAAAGTAAAAATTTTAAAATAAAAGCTTATAAAATGTTTTTATTAGAATTACCGAAAAACCGTGTTAAGAGGAGTAATTTTTTCCGCGTAAACTTGAAAATTCTGATTAATAGTAATTAATTTGTAAAATGGGGCCAGTTCAATGATTGACATGACATGCAGTTCTCGCAACTATATTTAATTGCCACTCAATTAATTTCTCTCCTTCTCTTCTGTTCCCAACCACTCATTTCATTCGTTCATTTCACTCATCAAGATACCACAATCACTCAGCACATGTTTTGATCCTTCATTATTTAATAAAATGTGATTTTTCTTCAATTCCCCACCACCGGAAGAAAGATATGTATTCATGCCACAATTCCACCATGTTAATCGGTCCCAGAACTTCCTTAATTCTCCGCAAAAATCGTTTTTTCTTCGGCAAGTCCGCGAAATTTAGATGTGTTTTCGGCCCGATTTTGCCGAAATTCACGGTTTCGGCGTCTTTAACTTCGGTTCTTACTTCCGGAAACATGATCGCGGCTTCGGCCGCCGCCGGTTCGGGCTCCGTTCATGGAGCGGTGACGTCAGCAATTACGCAGGTGGCAGTTACCGCGGTGGCGATTGCTTCCGGGGCTTGCCTTTCGACGAAGGTCGATTTTTTGTGGCCTAAAGTTGATGAGCAACCCGGTACGATCTATGCTTTAATTTCACTCTTATGAAGCAAGGTTCAGAGTTCGCTTTATATGATCTGTTCAGGAAAATAATCATAGTTTCGATTTAGTCCATCATGAGTCCGTTTTTCCTGCATAAAAAATTAAAAAGTAAAAATCTTAGTTTCTGAATACAATGCAATATTCAGAACTCAGAAAGAGCTACTTAGCTAGGTGGTTACTCCTAGCCCTTAGGTCATTATGATGGTTGACAACTTGTCATGCAGATACTCGTTTTATAACATGTCACGGTGCACAATAATGTTTGATGATTATCAAATTTAAGAATGAAGTATGCCACCTCTAGATAATTGAAATGTCCATCTTTTAGCTTTATCGTCATACCTAAACTGATGAATTGATTGGTAAAACATAAAAGCAGAGAACTGATGAAGAAAACATATTACTTAATTGATGAATTGATAAAAAAAAACATAAAAACGAACATCCTATATGTGTCCAAAAGCAATGTAATGGTATCCAGTTTAGAGATTCAGTGAGTTAGTTAAATTACAAAATAATACCAGAGGATTGCTGATACCTGCAAGTTTGCAACTACTCTTATAGAGGAATACACAAATTGATTAGTGGAGGTATAGCAATTGCAAAAGTGAAAAATGTCTTTAGCCCATGGAGTGGTCTTAGGTTCTTCTTGATTTCAACAAAAAACAGAAAATTGTTGGTTTCCTTTTAGCACGCCACAGTTTCCATCTTATGACTTGTTTCATATTTTTTGTTCATTTTCTTGCTCTGTTGTTTGTGAAAGTGAACCATTCTATGTTGGAGGATTGTGCAGTAGGAATCTTTAGCCTAAAAGTTTAAGCTATTATACAATTAGTTGATGTATCATGTATGAATCCAACTCATGAATCTTTAATTCCATAATAAGTCATCACTTCATACAGTTCATGAATATTCTCAAGCAATTTACACTTAAATTTTCCATTCCCATTGTATGTTATATTGAAGTGAGAGTGCACATTTGTTGCAGGATCTCATGTTCTTGATGGAGTAGATGTCACTGGGTATCCCATATTCAATGACGCAAAGGTTTTCCATCTTTACTTGTTTATGTTATTTTCACTCAAACTATTCCGCTACTGTAATGCGGCTAAGATTCTTAACTTGTGAAGGCAGGTGCAAAAGGCTATTGCATTTGCAAGGAATGCTCATCATGGTCAGATGAGAAAGACAGGAGATCCCTATCTATCTCACTGTATTCACACAGGAAAAATTATAGCTGTATTGGTCCCATCGGATGGTAAAAGAGTACGTGAATCATCTTTCCCCTAATTTATTCTGCCTTTTGCACTGTGAGAGTATCATTATCATTGAATCACTCTTAGCTCATTAAACCATACTGACAAGTAAGAGACGTGATATACTGTTTGGCTTTCTGATGTAAGAGTTAAAAGATTACTTTGTGAAATGCAGTCTTGCAGACTGCATGTCTCCAGTGCAATTAGATTTGAGACTTGGCCATTATTTTTTATGTGTGTGAATGTGTGTGTCTGTAATTAGCTTTGTTTTTCATATGTCTATAGGCCATTGATACAGTTGTTGCTGGAATTCTCCATGACATAGTTGATGACACATGTGAAAGTTTGGACTGCATAGAGCGAGAGTTTGATGCTGATGTTGCTAAGTTGGTTGCTGGAGTTTCTAGACTAAGTTATATCAATCAGGTATAATACTTTATTAATGGCATTACATACTCAAAGTCCAAACTACAGAGGTCATCTTTAAAATATCAAGGAATCATAGGAGAACAATTTTCTGCCACTGCAGAACCAATGCTGGGGGTTGTCACCAAATTGATGCGATCTCTGAAAGTTTAATTGATTTCTAGAAGGAACCTTTTCCTGTAAACTACTTTTCTGTTATCATTCTTATGATTTTTTTCTCTTCAGTTTCTTGATTGAACAACTATGTGTCGTACATTAGCTAACACTGATAACCTCTTGTTCTACAGTTACTACGCAGGCACCGCAGGATGAATGTGGGTCAAGCTACACTCAGCTCTGAAGAGGTAAGCATGCAAAAGTACCATATTATGTAGGATAACTATTTCATGGCTCTTTTGGAATTGCTTTGCTCTTATAGGTTCACTAGAATGATCGAGGTTTCTAGCTGAGAGCCAATTAGGCTCTCCATGCTTATAGGGCACAAAGGAAAATATCATGTCATTTCCTGTCAACGCTTTCACGCTATAGAATATGCTGAATCACTATCATATCAGTAGAAAATATTTTATTGAGAGAATAGCAAAACCAGAGAGGTGAGTGGCCAAGATAACCAAGAGCATGGAATAGGATAATTATGTCGAATGGTAACAATATTGCTGTGAACACTGTTTACTGTTTTGTGCTTAACTTATGGTATCTTGTCATAAATTTTTTAATTGTGATACTTTGCAAGATTTTCAATGGCAACACAGCTTTCTGATACTTCAGATATTTTATGAGTTGCTGGTTGACTATGATTGTTTTCCTTTACTAAGTAGGTCTGTTAGTTTCTTCTTTTAAAAACTCTAATTAAGTAGCTCTTTTAGTTATCCACATATTGATTACATGATTGGTTATGTAAATAGGTTTACTTAATTAACCTTAAGATTATGGACTTCTCGGTCGAGTACGGTGCTGAGCTTTAGATAATTGCTAATCTTAAACCTTACTATAATTGAACATTCATCTCCATATCTCACAATGATATCTTTGTGTAGGCAAACAATTTACGAGCAATGCTTCTAGGCATGGTTGATGATCCTCGGGTCGTTCTTATAAAGCTTGCAGATCGACTTCATAATATGAGAACAATGTACCTGCTTCATTACTCTTTTCCCTTTTTTTTTGTTTATATACTGACTTGACTTCAATAGTAATAATTGATTTTTTATGTTATTCTGTTTTTAATTCCTAAACAAATTTAATTCTTTAATCTCAACATTCCCCTTGTTACAATTTTGACTATTCTTCAGCCTTCCAAACCCTAATCATCTTATTAAACCATGGGATTGGTTACTGATGGCTTCTTATCGGTTTTCTTTAGATATGCTTTACCCCCCAGCAAAGCTCAAGCTGTGGCACAGGAGACATTAGCTATTTGGTGCTCACTTGCTTCTAGACTGGGTTTGTGGGCTCTTAAAGCTGAACTTGAAGATCTCTGCTTTGCTGTCCTTCAGGTCAGCCTTAATTCATCATCTTTAAAATGTGATATTTTGTGGAAGGGGAAAACTTGAGATGTAGATGTTTAGAATTGTTATTCACCAGTAAAGCCTGTTTATTTCTTCCCTGTGCAGCCTAAGATATTTTGCCAACTACGAGCTGACCTAGCTTCCATGTGGAGCGCCAGTAACAAGTCAGGCAATCTGAAAAGAATATCCACAAAGTCAAATTCTAATGTAGAATCTCAAGAATGTGAAGAATCTCGAGAGTTGGATGACAAAAACACAACCATGAAGGTACCTATCTTGTATCTTAAACCTATGTTTCGAAGAGTTTTTTCAATACTTCTGTTACATCGGCAGTCATATAACTGATTGAATAGTAATTTAAGATCACACAATTCCTTTTGGATGAGGTTCTTCACCTCTTCATGGATCTTCCTCAGTATCATTATTATGACAATTAATTTACTGTTTCTTGACATATTTGAATCATTATAGTAACTATCGAGTGATGATCTTTTTTTTTTTTTTTTAAATATATATATATATATTTATATTGTATAGATTTCCTAATCTACTTGGTATCCATTCAATTTTCTTGGAGATTTGTTAAAAAAAAAACTGTTGTATGTGGACTAGCACTTTGATAGTCTTGTCATATAAAAGGAATGGCTTATTGTTTCATTCTAAGGAACATTCTTGTTTGATCTCTATCTGCAGGTTCTTTTGGAAGCTGTGCTTCCGTTTGATCTCTTATTGGATAGAAAAAAGCGCGTAAATTTTTTTCACAATCTTGCAGCATGCTCAGATACACCCAAGAAACCCAAGGTTGTGAGGGATGCTGGCATCGCTTTGGCATCACTTGTAGTTTGCGAGGAAGCATTGGAGCGGGAGTTATTTATTTCAACATCGTAGGTTCTGTTTATCCGTTACTATAACTTGAATCTCTGACAGTCTAATTTTCTGCAGAGTATATTAAATGCCTGCGAATTTACTTATATCTATCTTATCTTGCAGTTATGTTCCTGGAATGGAAGTAACTTTATGTGGACGCCTAAAAAGCTTGTACAGCATCTACAGTAAGGTATGGATGGTCTTCTGGATCTTATTATGTTACAGAGAAAATAGTTTAGTTCTTTCTGAGGTTTGAGTGGCAATTTACAAGAGGCAGAGGTATGTCACCGAAAGGAAAGATGAACAAGCTGAACATTTGGACAGAAGTGGAACCCATGAGTCATAGTTTACCTTTTCTGGCCAAGATTATGACCCGAGTACTTCCATTTAGTTATCCTCTCAAGGACTCCATAGTTAGTCTTGAGACTTGCTTCTTTGATGCCCAGATCTGCATTCTAAGATTTAATCTGTGATGATATTGATTATAAGGACAATCTTAAAGTTTGTCTCAATTATTTTGTCACTGCTCCAAAATTTGGTTTTTAAGTGATACGATTTATAAGTTAGCTCTTCATCTAGCTTTTGACCAACAATTGATTTTGAAATTGCTCTATAGATGAGGAGAAAAGATGTCGGAATCAGGAAAGTCTATGATGCCCGAGCTTTGAGGGTCATTGTTGGAGATAAGAATGGGACTTTGCATGGGCAGGCAGTTCAATGTTGTTACAATCTACTTAACATCATACACAGGTGCATATCAGTGATTTGCCTATCTTCTGTCTGTACCTTCCATCTAATTGAGATCGTTTTATGATCATAAGTGGTACTAATTTTGTATTTTCGTCTTTTTGTCCCAGACTTTGGACCCCGATTGATGGTGAGTTTGACGATTACATTGTCAACCCCAAACCAAGTGGATATCAGGTCAATATTTTTCTTTGAGTGTTGCATTGTTTTTCCTGGACTGTGCTTCTTGCATTTCATTTCTGACTTATCTTGCTCATGGTTTTCCTTCTCAGTCACTTCACACTGCAGTACAAGGGCCCGACTTTTTTCCTTTAGAAGTTCAAATAAGAACACAGGTGAAATTTCCTTAAAATTCTCATAGGAACTAAAAGTAACATATCTCAATTTTCCATTGATGTAATGGTGATTTTTAAATTTTAGAGAATGCATGAGTATGCTGAGCATGGACTCGCTGCACATTGGCTTTACAAGGAAACTGAGAATGTATTTCCGTCCAAGATCTGTGGAAATGATTCGGACATAGTGGGTTCCTCAGATTTTTCTGAGGAAATAGAAGATGAAGCTTCTATTGAGGCTGATATGTTACTAAAATATAGGTCACTTAAAGTAGGGCATCCAGTTCTCAGAGTGGAAGCTGGCCACTTGCTAGCTGCAGTCATTGTCAGGTATGACATCACTGATGTGTCAGCTGTGATCCATTATTTTCCCTTAACTGACTCGTGTTTGGAACTTTGATCGTCCAGAGTAGATAATGATGGAAGAGAATTGCTTGTTGCTGTGAGTTTTGGACTAGCAGCTTCTGAGGCAGTAGCTGAAAGGAGATCCTCTTCTTACCAAATAAAAAGATGGGAAGCTTATGCGAATTTATACAAAAAGGTGCAGATTCTTTATTTATACTCTTAATTTAATAAATAAAATGTGGTTCGAGTATTAACAGGAAAAGCTTGATTTATGAAAGGTATTTTCCAATAATTTTCCAATGTCTATTGCACAATATTTTCCAATCATGTTCAATCTTGATTTATGAAAGGATACTGAGAATTCTGTTTGGAAGGTTACACGAGTGTTGGAGAAACATGGATGAAAGATTTCCATGGTTTTTGGTTATTGTAACTGAACCCTATCATTTTCCAGGTATCAGAACAATGGTGGTGTGAGCCGGGACATGGAGATTGGTGTACCTGCTTGGAAAAATACATCCTTTGTCGAGATGGTATATACCATAAGGTATGTTTAGGCATGCATCTCTCTTGTATGCCTTTTCTCATGCTAAAATCATGGGTGCTCCCCCCTCCTCTTGAAAATGACATGTTTTATGTCAGCACCAGAAGAATTACACTAAAATTTAACACACTGCGGTGCAGCAAGACCAGTTTGAACGAATTTTACCCACTTTCATCCAAGTCATTGAGTTGACAGAGTGGGAAGAAACTGAATATTGGGCTGTTGTTTCTGCTGTTTTTGAGGGTAAACCTACAACTATACCTGCTGTTTCTGATTCGAGCAGTGAGAAGCCTAGCTTTGCTTTTAATTCTGCTTTGCTGGACACTGGCATCAACAACAAGGTATCTTATATTGCCATCACATTTTCTGAGAAAAACGAGAAAATTACATTCTCATGAGGATAAATTTTCAAGATGATCTGGTCCATGTATATCAGAATGACTTATTTCCCGTGTTAATTTTGCTTGGTTAACAGGTACAGCTACTGAGAACAATGCTTCAATGGGAGGAGCAACTGCGTTCTGAAGCAGGGCTTCGACAATTTAAGTTCAATACAAATTACAGTAATGGAGACTCATTCTCCCTAGGCGAAGTTGCAGTTGTCTGCTGGCCCCACGGAGAGATAATGAGGTTGAGGACCGGTAGCACAGCTGCTGACGCTGCTAGAAGGATAGGAGTTGATGGGAAGCTTGTGTCGATAAATGGGCAGTTGGTATTACCCAACACAGAGCTAAAAGATGGTGATGTAGTTGAAGTCAGGCTGTAAATAGTCCTTCACATTGAATACTTTGTTAGTGGTGATTTGTTGGAAGTGTAGGCAGATTTAAAATGGGAGGGTAAAGTCTCATTTATCTTTAGGGAGCTGCCCCTCTCTGTACATTGTAAATTGTTCATATTCATATAATCAGAAAGGGGCATTTTCACTTCAAACCATTCTTTGCGTCATTGTTCAATAATTCCCATTTAAGTTTCTATAACAATCTATGGTGATTTTAACTTTGTGCCATCATCTTAAATCAAAACGAATTTTAGGTAAGTGATTAATTTTTTTAATTAAATTTTTAAAACGCGCTCTCTATTAGTTAGGACTGTTTATTCCAGAGTAATTGAAAATTACTCTTGATTCTTCGATATTGTGAATTTATTGAGAAATATGTGTATTTACCATAATACGTCTAGTAAACCTTGTACTCATTCTGTACGTTGTATGAATATGTTGGGTTTAATAAATTTTCAAAATTTTATAAATAGTTACAAGCATAAACAAATGTCATACCATTAAATAATAAATAGAGTGCCATTTGTAATAGTACTATCATATGTTAAATACCCGTATTTATATTTCATAATAATACAAATTAGATTTATTCTTATTTATTACTCGTGAAACAAAATTGAAGGATTCGTTGGAGAATTCTAAAATTTTAACCATAAAAAAATTAATCACAATTCTTTAGTCTATTGATTTGAAATTTCGTTTTTGTTCATTTCCAAAATTTCAGAAACCTTTAATCTTTTTATCTTTTCATTATCCTATAATTGAAGATAATAAAATGCAGATTTTTTTTTTTTTTTTTTTTTTGTGAATGTATACAAGATAATTCATCATCTAAAAACTTTTAATATTTACATCACATTTAATATCTTAAAACTCTTAACAACTTCCCTTAGCTTAACAGTTCGCACTAAATTATATTTTCGTTATTAATTAAGATTAGGTCAATCATCCTTTTCTTTTTTAGTGCTTCCTACGATGTGCCAATTGGGAGGAAAATGTTTGTGAAAGTCTGAAACATAGTAACCAGAAGAAACGGTGCTGCGGACAGTATAAGGTATCCCACATCGAAGTTTAAGCAGGTAGGGTATAGGATGAGGGGTTAGATAAATGGAAGAAATGGCTAGAAGATCCATACTTACCTGGACGGGGTCGATGGGCGATCATCAAGGCCCATGGCCTAGGTTGGCGACCTCCATTGCACTTGGGAGGGGCGCCCGCCTAAGGTCGGCCCAAGTGGTCGAGCCTACGTCATAATTTGTGGTAGAGGGGGCCTGCGTTCGCGCGGCCCCTGCCCAATGCAATTCAAAATTTCTCAGATGGCTTTTGAGCTTGGGCGGGCCTAATGCCAGTCAAATTATTTTGTAGTTGGATTCAAGGTGATTTGTTGCACGGCATTGAAGTAATTTGGGAAGTGCTTGACTGACCATGACGGCAATTTTTTAAGTAAATTAGTGGAGGTGATTGCAACAAAATTACGAGTGGGTAGAGATATACAAATTGTTACTGATGATTACGAGTAAAGAGAAAATTTTAGTCGTTTCGATTTTCTGGCATCTTAGAAAACAGATTGATTTCGAGTCCGTGAAAGATTTGATGATGGTGAAAAAGCTTGACAAAAGTCCCACATCGAGAAATATTAAACCGTTGGCCGTCGCTGAGTCCCACATCGTTTCGATATTAAAGAAGTTCGGAGTAACATGAATAAATAGATGGGATGTTCATTAAAGTACTTACGCAGCTGCGCATCGAGCACAAAGCGAATTATTCTTTCGCCTTTTACTAAAGAATACCGTGTGCTCGTTGCAAATAAGCAGCATACGCCAATTTTTTAAGGGTTTTTCCTATACAGGAAGAATCCAACAAGATAATAGAAAATTTTCTCATACCTTGGAATCTAGTATCTGAATTATTGTCCCATTTTTTTATGAAACTTGTTCTGTAAGTCCTCGCCTCTATTATCTTCCCTGCTTAGGTTCCAGATAATAATCATTTATAAATTTCTTGAAATTTCTCAACAAACATAAATATCTGGGGACATACTAGCTTTATAAATTATTCATTCTTGAAATCAAATTATTACGATTTTTTCTCGAACAAATTATTACGATCTTAGTTGATGACTTTAGGCAATAAAGCTTTGATTCCAAGGGTTCAGGAAACAAATGCTATCTGCAAATCAGAGAACTATGAACTTCACCATGAGTTGTGCTGTGTCCCATAAATTGCTGTCCCACATCAGATGTTTATAAAACAATGTCGGTGCGATCAGCAATAAAAGGGCACGAACTTGCACTGAAAAACCTATCTTTGCGCTTGGGGCAATGACGCAGCTAGTGAGGTTCTAACCGAGGCGCGTCTATTGCTGGTTGAAAACTATTTCCAAACCTCCTCTTGGGCGTTGGCTTGACCTTGGCCCTCGAGAATTTCTGGAAGGACTCCCTTTTTGGGGTGAAGTCCTACAAATTTTAGTTAAATAATTGTTATACAAGTTTTATGTTTTCTGTCTTGCATTTCTCTCCCGAAGGCAGGGGTCCTCTCCTAAAACTACAAAATAAAAAAATTAAGTTATTTCTTTCTTAACATATCAATGAATGTTCTCAATATTATATTATATTTATTTTTTATTTTTGCTCAATTATTGTTGATATTAAAAAATTTCATTTATTTTAAAAGTGAAATTAATTTTGTTAGTTTTTGATTAGTGTAATTTTATTATTATTATATTAATTTGTTGAATTATAAATAATATTTAAAAAGAATTCCTGACATATAACACACCAGATTAATTCTATTTCAATAATCTTTAATTTTGCACGCATATGACATGTTAAAATAGGATATTGAAAAGATAAAATATTTATAGTTGATTGTTTGAGCAAGATTCAAATATTTAATGTGTATTGAATTGGTGTTACAAATAAATATTAAATAATAACTTAATTTTTTTTATTATATAATTAAGATTTTAATAAAATTAATCAATTTATAAAACTTAGTTTGGGATGAGCGAATCTTCATTTTTATGTCTTTATCAATAAAATATTAAATATTTTGAATATGCTTAATTATTAATTAACGTAATGTTATATTCTAAATAAATTTTATCTTATTTTTTTAATATATTACACATTTTGAGTTGCACAAAACATATTAATTTTTCGTAATAATACAAACTAGAATTCATATTTAATTATCTTAATACACATAGCATAAGTAGAAAATGAATATAACAATCTGTAGGGTTAATTAACAAAAAATCAAGACATTTTATCCAATTTGTAATTGCAACATAATTTTTAAAACTTATCTGTGTTTGTTATATTATTTTAGTTTCTTTTAATTATAGTATATAAGCAGTTGGGCACTAGAATGATGTAGCGATGTTTTAGTTGAAATAAGTTTAAAAAATGTGTATAAATTTTGAAAGTAATGTTGCAATTTAAAACAAACCAAAGTTCATTAATTTTTTGGTAATTAACCCTAAACTATATAAACCTTCAATAAAAACAAAATATTGTAATACTTTATAGAAGTATTAGTTTAATTATAATTTAAGTTTAACTATACAAAAACTTTTGTAATATATTTTTAGATAATCTAAGAACAAATAATAATACAAATTGTATTTTTAATCCTAAAATAATTCAATGATCTTTTTATTATATTCGTTTATTTTTCTTTGTATTTTTTAAAGCAACATTGTGAAAAAAATGAACACCCATACTAAAGCCAATTAAAATGACTTTTAATGGGTATTAATGAAGCCTAAAACTGTCCAGATTAAATTTCACCTTGCTTTGATTTTTCCAGGCTTTGGTAAAATGGAGGCCCATATAAAGGCCTGATAATATTGATTGGATTATCTATTGGGCCCATTTGTCGATTCGACAAAATTACTGAGTTACCCATACGGTTAACAGAAGCCTCGGCAGCAGCAAAGGCAATATCGTCAAAGTAAATTTCAACGGCTCTCTTACTAAGAAATAGCCGTTAGCCGCTTCCAATCGTACTTAGAAAAAACATAATTACGCACAGAGCCGCAGAAACCCTAATCTGAGAAATAATTAATATATAAACCACTCGTTTCAACCAGTTTTCCAACAATCAATCGAGTATTCAATCATCTATTTGTGCTTCCGCGAGATATCTCTGCCTGATCCTGCTTTTGTCTTAATTACGTGTTCTGTTGTTGGATTAGTTCAATTTAATTCTATTTTGAACTGTTCTGTGCTACTTCTTCCTTTTGCAGGCTTATTTTTCAGAGTGATTATTTGTTTTTCTGGGATATTTGTTTATTTATCTCTGTAGAAGAAGCACGTACACACACACACACAGTTGCGTATATTTACATACATATAGATACAATTACATTCACACATAGAAAACATTGTTTCTGTTTCTTTTCGCTGTTTGGTTTTTTTGTGCTAACATATGGAAACAGGAATGATAAACTCATCTGCGTCATCCAACAAGACTAAGTCGCGATGCCCTCTTCAAGAACAGTTTTTGCAAAGAAGGAATTCACGGGAAAATGTTAGTAATTACTTCTCATTTTTTGCTTATTAATCCATAGGTTGCACTTTGGATTGATGCATTTGAAATTCAAGGATTTATAAAATGAGAGGATTTGTAATCTAATGAATAGTTCAGGTTCGCCAGAATCACTCAAAATTTTGTAAAATGGAGAGATTAAATCCATTATACAAATCCTTCCGTTGAAGCAGCTCAAATGGGTTTGCTGTTACGGATTTCAAGTTCGTGTTCAAATCTTTTAATCCAAATTCATGTTTTTTAACATATTATTCTCATATTTTTTTATCCGTACATGTAGTATTAGAATGCCTTTGATTTAAAATCTAATGTAGAGTTCAAGTTCGCCAGAATCACTCAAAATATTGTAAAATGGAGTGATTGATTTCAAATCCATTCTGCAAATCCTTCCGGTGAAAATGCTCAAATGGGTCTGTTGTTATGGATTTCAAATTCATGTTCAAATCATTCAATCCAAATTCATGTTTTTAACATATTATTTTCATGATTTTTTTATCCGTACATGTAGTAATGCCTTTCAAAATATAGGAAGATAAGACAAATATTTCAGTGTGAAGTACAAATCCAGTAATTAGAAGGATTCTAGTTGTATAAGATCTATATTCTGCTTTTACCTTGAATCTGTTTTATAATAATCTTCTTGGGCCAGCATTTCTTGTTGATTATATATGACTCCAATGAAAGAGGCTGTTTGTGCATCTTCTCATCAGTTCTTCCTGGTTTGTTTCAGCTGGATCGCTTCATACCAAATAGGTCAGCCATGGATTTTGACTACGCTCATTACATGCTTACAGAAGGGATGAAAGGTAAGGAAAACCCATCTGCGACCTCTTCTCCATCCAGAGAGGCATACAGGAAGCAGCTTGCAGAAACCTTCAACATGAATCGGACTCGGATTTTGGCTTTTAAGAACAAACCACCGACCTCAGTAGACGCCATTCCGAACGAGTTTTCATCAGCCGCTCACCAAGTCAAATCAGCCAAACCCCGCCGACACATTCCCCAGGTTGGTGTTAAAGAAGAACAAATCCTCTTGATTGAAACTTTATGTTAGCTTGGCTAACAAATTTAAACAGTTGACTTAATTCTATATTTTTGTGCAGACTTCTGAGAAGACATTAGATGCCCCTGATCTGTTGGATGATTACTATTTGAATTTATTGGATTGGGGCAGCAGCAATGTTCTTTCCATTGCTCTTGGACATACAGTATATCTGTGGGATGCTTCGGAAGGAACTACCTCTGAACTTGTTACAATTGATGAAGAAAGTGGTCCAGTGACTAGTGTCAAATGGGCTCCGGATGGAAGGCACATTGCTGTCGGACTGAACAACTCTGAAGTCCAGCTGTGGGATTCTACATCTAATAGACTGGTAGATTTCCTATCCCTTTTTCAGTTCCTGGTATTGTTTTATGTTTCAATAAAATAATTATCCCACTCTTTTGCTTACAGCTGAGAACTTTGAGAGGTGGCCATGGTTCGCGTGTTGGTGCTTTGGACTGGAACAGTCACATCTTGACAACTGGAGGGATGGACGGTCGGATCAATAACAACGATGTAAGAGTGAGGAACCACATTGTCGAAACATATGAGGGGCACCATCAAGAAGTTTGTGGGCTTAAATGGTCAGCATCTGGCCAACAGTTAGCCAGTGGTGGAAACGATAATCTTCTCCATATATGGGACAGATCGGTGGCATCATCTAGTGCTCCTACACAGTGGCTTCACAGGCTTGAGGAGCATACAGCTGCTGTCAAGGCACTAGCATGGTGTCCTTTCCAGGGTAACCTGTTGGCCACTGGTGGAGGTGGTGGGGACAGGTGCATCAAGTTCTGGAATACTCATACCGGTGCTTGCGTGAACTCTGTGGATACAGGATCACAGGTCTGTGCTCTTCTGTGGAACAAGAATGAAAGAGAACTGTTAAGTTCTCATGGATTTACGCAGAATCAGCTCACTCTCTGGAAGTATCCTTCAATGGTGAAGGTAGCAGAGCTGACAGGGCATACGTCTCGAGTTCTTTTTATGGCTCAGGTACTTTTTAGTACACAACTTTCATCCACACCTCTCACGCTCACCTACTTATGTGGCATTTGTTACTCTTTACATCATATAATTTTAGGAATTATGCATCAAGAGATAGCATACTTTAGATCAAATACCTGTACCTAAATCCATAATTGATTTGTGTGAAACATGGTAGTCTTCCTAACGATCAATATCACACTAATTATATCTTTCTGCAGAGAGTACATAACGTTGTACCTATATCCATAATTGATTTGTGTGAAATATGTTATCATCTTCATAACGATCAATATCACACTAATTATATTTTTTTGCGGCGAGAGCACGTACTTGAATCTATAATTGATTTGTGTGAACATGGTGTATCCTCTTCATGAGAATCAATATCACACTAGTTATATCTTTTTTACAGAGAGAGTATGCACCTGATTCCATACTTGTTTTGTGTGAACATGGTATCCTCTTCATGAGGATCAATATCACACTAGTTAATCTTTTTGCAGAGAGTATGCAGCTGAATCCATAATTGATTTGTGTGAAATATGGTATCGTCTTTAATAACGATCACTATCACACTAATTATATTTTTCTGCAGAAATAGTACATAACGTGATATTGAATTATTAGTAAGCCTTGGCAAACCAGAACCCCAACTTGTATAATAAGTTACCCTTATTTTAAATAATTCTTCAACAAATTAAAATCTATTATGATAATTCCATCAAAGTCCATTTAATTAAATTTTAGAAGATCACTTTAATTGAGTCACCTTAAAACAACAAATTTGTAGCAGCTCGTTCTAATTGGTTTGTTTTTGCTTGATGGTAATTTCAGAGCCCAGATGGATGCACAGTGGCATCTGCAGCAGGGGATGAAACACTTAGATTTTGGAATGTGTTTGGGACACCAGAAGTGGCTAAACCTGCACCCAAGACCAATTCAGTACCATTTGCTCACTTGAACCGCATTAGATGATGATGAGGAAAGATTCACAATGTACTATATGTATGTGTTGGCTTAGTCACCTATTGTGACGGTTTTGTAGATAAAATCTAATATATTCAAAAATATTTATTTTCTTACTCTTTTTGTGTGTGTGTGTGTGTGTGTGTGTTAAATTTCTATTTGGGTTGTTATTCAATTAATAAATCTAATTCCATCCATAATTATTCCTGGGTAAATTATACATTTGATCCCCTATAAATCAATTTAGTTGAAATTGATAATGGAAATATAATGTAGATCTTATAAACAATAGTGATACGAATTCTGTGAAAAATTACGGTTAAGTTTAAGTTTAATTTTAAAAATAGATAATAACTATCTAATATATTAAATCTTAAAATACTTTTTATTTTTTGCTTTAATTTTAATGTGAAGAACATAAGCTTATATTAGCAGTTCTTTAGCTAAAAAAACGTTATTATACATTTCATGTCACCTATAATTCAGAAATAAATTAATTCATTAATCAGACTATTTTTTCAACCTTTATTTTATTTTATCGAAAGATGCAAATCCCTTCAATACATTATTTTTTAAAATTGATTTTGAACAATTGTAGTTGAGTAGTTTGGAAAGTATATTTTGTGAACGGCTTTCGTGGAAGAAACCAAATAACTTTTTACGTGCTTTGACCATCTGTATTTCAATTTTTATCATTTTAGTTCCATAAAAAAACCTTGATGCAAAATGCAGAGATGGACGGGGCAGCCACCTGTGTTTTATTACAAAAATCATATGATGTGTGCCCATTGGTTACCAAATGCGAAAATTGGCAAATAAATTGATAAAAATTAAAAAATGTCACAAATCTACAGTACTCCTAGGTTAATCAGAAGGTAGGTAAAATGCGCGCGAGGGGGGGGGGGGGGTGTTCAGCAAAGAGGAGTATATGTATTAGTGCAAAACAGCAGGTTATCTCATTCCACTAAATCCATACAACTCCTTTTCTGCTTACTAAATATTTTCTAATACCGACCGTGCACGCACCGTTTACAACAAGTGGCTACGTTAACTGCTGTCGCCTGATGTAAGTGTCCTCGTGCACAAACACTGGATCTTGAGGAGGAAACTGAGGCTGTCCCATTGCAATGCCACCTTGAGGAGGAGGAGCAGGAGGTGCACCACCCCATGGATTGTTTCTGTATTTTTCTGATGTCAGCGTGAGATAATAGATGATCCCGAGAATGACACTGGCAAGTGACAGCGCTGCAGCCCCCGCAAAAACACCGGGTTTTACTACATAACAGTAGTAGTTGCCAAAGTACAAGTTCTCATCACCATGTTGATCGTTGAGAGCTGCACCGCTTAGCAAGAGAAGGAATGCTATGACAAATGTGAACCTGCACAAAGAAGAACGTGCAATTGAATAAACAATTGGGAGACCGCAAATACAAAATGAGTGAAAGTTGGCATTTTTAGCCAATATTGTAAGGAAAACCCTTTTATTTAGCTACCTTGTAAGAAATAGCATTTTCTAGCCACCTATTTTCATTATGGGCTCTCTTTGTTTTTTATGATTTGAATAGTGGGTCTTTGTTTTCTCCTCTTCTTCCTTCTTCCATTCTCTATATTCTCACAGTTCAATCAACACTAAGGAACCTCTCTGGTTTCAGTTAGATCCAGATTACAGTATTGTGGGTCGATTGAAAGAAATTTTGAGTTTAGGAAAATTAATGATGAAAATGGGAGTCAAATCTGGTTGGGACTGACAAAAGCCAAAGTTGATTCATGTTGACAGGATACCTTAGTTTTTGGGTTAGGTGGGATGATTTGAAAGTGATACATGATAGTAATTGTTAATCTCATGATATCTGAACGGGCAAGTTTAGAAGGGTTGGAGGGGGGGGGGGTGAGTAAAAAAAGAGGACCATTATGAGTAAGGGCATTTAGGTTGGCTACAAACATTACTTTTTTTACAAGGTGACTAAAGAAAGAGTCTGCTTACAATATTGGCGATAATGTTTTTCAACTTCACATGAAACTCTTCATATATAGGACATCAACTCCAAAGAAAATCAAACAGAGTTCATTTGTTTTGTAATTATTTGCAACTCAAGTTACTTTGTGAAGTTTGTGCCAGATATAAGATGACAGCAGCATGAGATTGGAA
This sequence comes from Caryopteris x clandonensis, assembly GCA_028749325.2. NCBI lineage: Eukaryota > Viridiplantae > Streptophyta > Magnoliopsida > Lamiales > Lamiaceae > Caryopteris > Caryopteris x clandonensis. The sequence continues at coordinate 8,339,380 of JAPYKT020000004.1, forward strand.
AAACTTGTCAATGATGAAATTACCAGGAAACAACGAAGCAGACTAGTGCAAGAGTCCAATTAGAGTTCGATTGGTGTGGGCCTTTTCTGCAACAAACGCATCCAGTAGCAACATTGATGATAATTTGAGCGATCATGAGAGCAACGGCAGCTGTTAACCCAAGGCCTAGGGCAGGAGTCCTTGGATATACACATTCAGTTGCAGAAGGAAATTGGACCTCATCTCCCTGTATAATGAACAAGTGGCCTCAATAGCTATTTTAAAAATTAAAGTAATAACAATAATAGTTGTGGGTCATCAGACATCTACCACAAGAAAGGTAAAAATAGAAGATGTGCCATGCATTTAACAATAATACAGAAAAGACAGAGAGCAATTTAATTGTCTGTCCGAGAGGATGATGGCGTCCAGGCTGCAACATTTCAGTAAGGTAAGCTTCCCCAAATGGAAATAGTGATTCTGTCCGAGTTAGCCTTGAGAACTTGATTTATAATTATGCCACGGAATTTCAAGAGCTTACATTCACGTGATTTGCACTTACACTCGACAATGTTGCAATTATAAATAACAAAGTAAAAAGTAAACTAAGGCCCTTACTAAAAAATTTACTCAGATATCTACTTGAGAAATATGGTTGCTAGTATGAGCAAAACGGCCAGTCACTGTTTTGCATGCACAGCCAACAAATTGACCATTCTGTTGTGCAATTTTGATGAACACCACCTACAACCATTCAGATGTACACAGCTTCATTGGTGCTGCCCTCATGTCTAAGAGCCAAAACAATAATGTAGAAAATATGGAGCAGTGTAAGCAAACAAGAAAAAGATGCAGACTAAAGCTTCTGGCACGCAAGATATGTAAAATGAAAAATTGTTTTAACATACTGTTACTTACTATGAGAAGGTATTTACTATCACAGTTAAGCAATGCAGTTTATGTCTAATCTATACAAAAAAGCTTTACTTATCATTCATCCAAAAAAATACACAAAAACCGCTTAATTTTCCGAAAAAGCAGCTGAGAAATTTCTCTAAGCATTCATCACTGAACTGACACTTAATTGCTATACTAAGCGAAGAGTTGGCAGCCATCTTCTATTATTCAAACAGTATGCATTATGGCCAAATCTACACAAATGGCATCCATTATCATTCAACAGAAAAATAAGCATATGCCAAGAAGGAAATGAGGAAATCCAACATAAACATTCACCACTACGTTGACACTCAATCACCTTCCCAGCGAAAAGTATTCCCACAATTATATAGATGGTATCCAATATGCCCAATCTATACAAAAGGTGTCCGTTATCACACAACGAAGAGTACACGTATATCACCTTTATTTTGCCAAAGAAGGGAATGAAAAAACCCAACCCAAACATTCACCACTAAGTTGACACTGACTCGATTCCTAAGCAAAATGTCTCTCCTCCATTATGCCCTCTATACAAAGAGTTCCACCATCATTCAACCAGAAAGTACAGAAACTCTACCAAAATTTGCCACAAATAGAAACTGAGAAAATCCACCCTAAACAGCCTTTGATAAATTGACACTAAATTGCTATATAATAATAAGCCAAAAAGTTGGCAGCCCTCTACAACTGAATAAAAAAAGATTAGTTAAAAAGCCTGGCCTCGTACCAGTAAAGCTATCTTCTTATTAAAATAGACCCAGTAAAACGAAAGGTTCTATCTTCAGAATAAACAATCACTAGAAACATCCATAAGAAACCTGGCCTATGCATACATAGCTAGATAAAAACAAAACTGATTGAGTGAACAATAGATACGTATATTCCATTAATCTGCATTCTCCTACCATAACTAATAATAAAATCTACAAATACCTTAATCCTTTTAGCTTCCGCAGCAAAGCCTGTAGCGGCAGATAGCAGCCCTAAAAAGCCCACAACACAGCATACCACAATTACCTTTCTCTCCACCTCCATTTCCCCCTTCTCCCTCTAAATTGCTTCTTCTTTCTTCCCAAACGCCAAAGGCAATGAACCCACAAGATTTCCGGTTTCAGAAAGTTGAGGAAATGTAAGACTGAAGCAACTATAATTATTGTTACTGTTCGTCAGAAAAAGACGTTCTTTCCCAACCTTTACTATATATATATATATATATAATGGCTTTTCGTTTTCTTTCTTTTTTCTTTTTTAGTATATTATTGTAAAATCATATTGCATTCCCCTTTTTTTTATTAAATCATGATTATTTACAATAAAAAATAATAGCTATATATATATATATTATTAGTTGTTATAAGGTATATACAATTAACACTCAATATATTGTTGAGGCACTCATCTCTCTTTTTTTATTGACAAAAAATATAATTTTCTGGTTTTTTTTGTATTATGATTGATCAAACACTTTTAAGGTGTTCGGTCGGAACAAGTTGCTTAAATCTAAAATAATTCACCAAGATAAGTTGAATATTTTTGCAATATTGGGTCAACTAGGAGTGAAATCTTGAATTTTTTCAGATTTTAACATAATTTTGTTTATAAATATGCAAATCTCATTTGTTAGTTTCGGAGTTTTATGTTTTTTAATTTACTTGAATATATTTTCAAAGTTTTATTATGATTTAAAAACTAATTTTAATTAAAAAAATCAATTTATTCGGTTGTTTTATATATTTGTTTCAAAATGATTTCAAATATTAAACTACAAAATTAATAAGCAAGAGAATTTCCATCCCCCGAGGGATCTAAACGTACATTTTTTCATATTCAATGGATTATTTAAAATAAAAAGATACTTTAAGGACCTAATGAAATATAGACGTTAATTATGGAGTTAAAAGATGCATTTTGCTTTGTTAACGCTGTGTTGGCGTTCGTAATACTTTCATGACAAAAAAAATATATATTATAAAAAGTATTATTTTTTAATAATTATAAAAAATATTATTTAAACAAAAATATCATGTTCAAAATATGCGTGGGCTGAAAAATTGTATGCATACAATAATAAATGTAAATTCTCGTAGTTTTGCATAATCTTGTTCGAAACAAAACGATTAAAATTTGTACTTAATATTATTTTAAGTAAGAATCAGACTCATTGCATATAATGAAACTCGTATTTTATGAATATAAGTTTTTATGTAAACGATAAAATATCTCCTCCTGATCTTTAAGGATAATGACTAGAAAACATTTAGGAATTCCAATGTTTACTAAGTTTACTATAAAACAAGGGTTGCCTTATGAAGGGTATAGAAAATATTATAAAAACTAACCTTTTCAATTCATCTGTCATTTAAGGTTATATTAAATAAATATTTAAAAGTATTTAAGTTCACATTAAAATTTATTTAATTGGTATGACTACGTTAAAGAAATAATCAAATTATTTTCTTAGAATTCTAAATGGTGTGCATATTAAAACTCCAGTGTCAAGTAATTGTTGAGTGAGATTTAAAAAGAGAGAGAAAAAAAAAAAAAAAAAAAAAAAGAGGAAGAGGAAGAGAGAGAGAGAGAGAGAGAGGTAAAATTGAAAGAAAATATTTTTTTAATTTTGGTAAATAAAAAATAACAGATAATTGAAATATTAATTTTTCATTAGAGCAACAGTTGAATTGAAACAGAGCAATGCAGGCAGTCAGAAATGCTTAATCAGAATAATGAAAATGGATTTTATCATTTCATCATGTACAAATAGTAATGTAAAGGATAATTGTTATTAAAAGATTCAAAAATCAATTGGAAAATACATTTAACAATTTTTTTTAAAAAAATTGATTTCTAATTGCATATAGGATAACGAAACAAGTCAATTTGACTATTTTTAATAAATCATATATATATATATATATATATATATATATATCCAAAAAAACTTATAGAAAAAGAACACCAAACAAGATTAATCATCAATTCTCAATTGATTATGCAATTCTTAAAACATTAATTTTTACCCGCGATAATTTATGTTGAAATTTGACTTATAATGATTGATGTTGACCAATTTTTGAATAATTTTAAAGTTATATTGTATTTGTGAAAAATAAAATTAAGTTATAAAATTGAAATTTACTTTCCACGTAGATAAATTTAGAGAATTTAATTTTTTTAATTAAATTAATAAAAAATTAATACATAAAGTTAGCAACTTAAACTTGAAAAATAACAAGAGGAGTAGAATATGATAAAAACATATTCTAGATAGTACGATCCTTAATTTTGTTTTAGAAAATAATTTTGTAATGATTAAATGATTGATTAATTATAAGATAATTATTTAAATTTAAAAAATGATCAAGGGGATAGAGAGAATAAAATGTATGATCATTTTCTTTAAAGTTGTAGGATATAAATCATTCAATCAAAAAGTAAATTTTAAAACAAACGAACAATTTATAATTAACACAATACACCCTCTTCTAGACGTGTCAAGACTAATATATAAAATGATCGACAAGTTGATTCACTCATTTTTTGGTTTATTCATGACATAAAAGATGCACAAATTCTTGTTATGCATAACTAAATTACCGAGTAGTTTCAACCTTATTCGTGAATTTGACCAAATTGTGATCAGATGAGACGGAATGGAAAATCACAAAAGGTCGCTTCTATAATAAATGTGAATTAAAAGTTGGTTTAATTTTCTGAATTATAAAAGTTAGGTATAATTTCATTCATGTAAAATAATCTGTCTACAGACCTATTTATATGTAATGGTCCATGCCTACTTTAGTGAAGCTGTTTCTTCAAGTCAAAAGAACTCAATATTCAACTGATAAACACACACACACACACACACACACACACACACACATATATATATATATATATATATATATATTATATTCACAAATGTGCCACTCTCAATTTTGGCAGCTTTACGTTTTAGTTTTAAATTGGTGCATCGTTAATAGTATGCAGCCTTATTTTAACCAGTGTACATTGTGTGAAAGAGATATTGTCATGACAAACCAATCAGGCAAGATTCATGTAGTTAATGTCAAAAATAATCTCGAATAATTTAATAATTTTGTCAATGTAATAATTTCTTATCTTGAATAAATATTTTTGACAAAATAATATGATAATATATATTTGACATCTCCAATATAAAATTTATGTACTATGACATCCCATTGAATATCACTTCATTATACCTCGTTTTTCTTCAAATTTAAATAAGTAAAACTTAATCTTTTATTTTTTAATTGCGTCTGGATGTTATGTAATGTTTCAAATTGCAACAATAAATTATGAAGTATTATCGGTGCATTCAGTACCTCAAAACACGATCCAATTATTGTAATATCATAGAAACAACAATTGTTATGTTGACGACACCAAAGGAGATTTATGTAGTTTTCACGAATAAAAACGTTGACTTCTATGATCTTAAAACCTCAATAATTTTGTTGATTCAAGGAATTGTCTTAATTCCATCAATTAAAGGAAGACCTTAATTACGAGAATTTTGTATATATTTTCAACCACAATATTACTAAATTTAAATATATTTCCATGAATATTATATTTAAACTAATAGATTTTATAAATTTAGTTCGCTTAACATATGTTTATACATTCACTCTATAAACTAATAAATTATTTAAGAATTAATTAAAAGAATAATAAATTTTATCACATCATAAAGTTATTGATTTATAGGCTTTACGGAACATATTTACGTAAAAGAAAATACTATACCTCAAAGCTTAACTTCAAGCCACCCAATATTGAAAAAAAAAAAAAAAAAACTCTGAATTTAATAATAATAAATTTTCATCCAATATTAACCATTCTACTGAGTAAATAATATTGTAAATAATATTGTAAAATGCATATGATAAACTTAAAAATATTATTGATTTATTTAAAAAATATTATTTTTTATTTAAAGAATATTACTATTTTTTTCTCAGATAAAAATTAATTTTTTTAATTAAACTGTAATATTGTAGATCGAATTACACGGTATACTTGATGCACATAATTTTTTCATTTTATTTACAATGCTATTGTTATAATTATATTCATCTTTCGAAAAAAATAATAATTGTATTTATCGATTATCATGTAAATATATAATCATTTAAGTTCAAATAATGTTGTCATCATTTTTATTTTGTTCAAATTTTCAACAACTTGCCTTCATGTAACGACCCAAATATTTATTTAGAAAACTATTAATTTACTACAAATTTTTAATAATAAAAAGTAAAATAGGTTACCAAATAAAAAAAATAGTAAATAAATATTAAGGAATTTCATCCTAATAACTAGGTCGTTAAAGTAACCCTACTACATTAAAATTTATAGCAGCGGAAGATATAATTGATTTATAACATATAATTAAATAGTAAATTACAGTTATAAACAAGTAGACACATAATATATGCTTTGGTAAAATTAAAAGAGAACCCTATGGCATAAATTTTATCTAAGCACTACAATGAATTACTAGATTTCATAATACTACATTTTTGTATGTCGTAACCTCAAGTAATTATAACCAATAATATATTTTCAAAAACAAAATTAAATAATAAGCAGTAGCATAAAGACCTAAACAACAAGAAATTGATTTCTCATGCCCATTAACCCAACAAACAATTTAACCCATACGAATAAATAAATAATAGTATTCATTCTAAAATGAGTTCGTAATATAAATCAACCTAGTCATGCCACTAATTAAATAACTATTCAATTTAGAAAACTCATAACTTCATATAATCAAGAAAGTAGGCATAAGTATTTGTTTCCTAAGATAAGTTTGAAGAAAAACATAACAAACCCTAATAAAATTTCAATCGTTTATGAATAAAACGTAACCCATAATTCAAAAAAGAGAATAATAAAAATATGCTTCATCCGCCTGCTCCCGTCGCCTTGACAAACTCCCTATCCTGAAAAGTAGGAAGGTAAAAGGGGGTGAGCTACACCCAGCTCGTGAGGTTCAGGCTTGTCAAAATTAAATATAGAGTAGTACAAGCATATAATGAAAGCAACATGAGCGTATCTAATCGTAACATTTCGTATCAATAAATGGCCAACGTAACTTAGGTGGATCAAATTAATGATCCCGTATCAGTTTGGATCAAATAATGATCCCGTATCAATTTGGATCAAATTATGATCCCGTATCAGCGTATCAATTCATATAGCAATCATAACATACTTAAACATACAACATATTTAATAATGACATGTCATAAAATGAACCTCACCTCTTACGTGACTTCTCGTAATATAAGAAAAATCTCATGCAAGTGATATGTTTCTAATACGTGCCTTGTCTCCTCGCCTGAAGTTCTAAAATACCTAGATCATTCATGTTGAAGGAATGCTAGGTTGTATTTATAGGTTTGGCAAGATTTAAATCTAGATGTATCTTCTAAACAAAATCTGTATCTGTATCTAATCTTCTAACTAATTGAGAGAAAATATCTCTTTTTTCCTAGCAAAAGGCTAACCTCCGTACCCATAAGATTCTAAGAAAAATATATCATATCTTGACTGAAAATTCTATTATATATATATATATGGGCTTAGAGAAAAGTAACTTACGGTCCAATAATCCTAATTGAAACAATAATAAGCCCACGTAAATACGATCAAGTATCTCAAAGGGTCCCACATATCTTGGTCTTAACTTTCCTTTCTTACCAAAACGAATCACTCCCTTGATTGGAGAAACCTTCAAGAAAACTTTCTCACCAATTACAAACTCAAGATCCTTTCTTCGTTGGTCGGCGTACGACTTTTGTCGGTCCTGAGCTACTTTTATCCTCTCTCGTATCTTCTCTACTACTGCAACGGTCTCTTCAATCATCTCTGGTCCCAAAAGCTTCCTTTCTCCAACCTCATCCCAATAAACTGGTGATCTACACTTCCTTCCATAGAGAGCTTCATACGGCGCCATGCCAATAGTTGTCTGATAACTATTATTGTAAGCAAATTCTACTAAAGGCAGAAAATGTTCCCAATTATTTCCCATGTCTAGAACACATGCTCTCAACATGTCTTCAAGTATCTGTATTGTTCTCTCGGACTGTCCATCAGTTTGTGGATGATAAGCAGTACTGAAGCTCAATTTAGTTCCTAAGGCCTCTTGTAGTTTTTTCCAAAAATTTGACGTAAAACGGGTATCTCTGTCTGACACAATGGATACCGGTACTCCATGTAATCTCACAATTTCACGCACATAAATTCGAGCATATTGATCCACTCTATAGTTCATCTTTATCGGAACAAAATGTGCTGATTTAGTGAGACGATCAATAATAACCCAGATTGCATGATTCCCTTTCTCGGTACGTGGAAGTCCCACAACGAAATCCATTGCAATATGTTCCCACTTCCATTCTGGAATTTGGAGTGACTTCATTAAACCCAAAGGTCGTTGGTGCTCCGCTTTCACTTGTTGGCAAACCATGCATTTGCTGACGAATTTCGCTACATCATTTTTCAATCCTTCCCACCAAAAGGTTTTTCTCAAATCTTGGTACATCTTTGTACTACCAGGATGTGCTGTATAAGGCGTATTGTGAGCTTCTCCTAAAATTACCTCTCTTAACTCCAAATCCTTTGGCACACATATCCTTCCTTTATAGTACATTGTACCATCCTCAGCAATAGTGAATCCTTTGTCTTCTCCGGCGAGTGTTTGTTCCTTCATCTTTGGGAGAAAATCATCACGAGTCTGGCCTTCCTTGATTCTTTCCTTTAATGTTGATTTTACTACCAAGGGTGCCATTATTGAATTCACAGTCTTTGGTGGTCTCACCACTTCAATGTTCAATCTTGAAAACTCATTGGCTAGCTTCTCTTCCTTCGTCAAGATACACGCCAACTCTCCTCGAGTTTTACGACTAAGTGCATCAGCCACTACGTTGGCCTTTCCAGGATGATAGTGAATTGTACAATCATAATCCTTCACCAGCTCTAGCCATCTTCTTTGTCTCATGTTTAGTTCCTTTTGTGTGAAGAGATACTTTAGACTTTTATGGTCGGTGTATATTTCACACTTACCCCCATAGAGGTAATGACGCCATATCTTTAAAGCATGAATCACAGCAGCTAACTCAAGATCATGTGTGGGATAATTTAACTCGTGTGACTTCAACTGTCTTGATGCATAAGCCACTACCTTACCGTATTGCATAAGTACACATCCTAACCCTTGTTTGGATGCATCGCTGTAGATCACGAATTCCTCAGTTGGGTCTGGAATCGTAAGTACTGGTGCTGTGGTAAGGCGTCGTTTAAGCTCTTGAAAACTATTTTCACACTCCTCATCCCAAATAAACTTTTCTCCTTTCCGTGTCAACCGAGTCATAGGTGCAGCTATCTTTGAAAAACCTTCTATAAATCTTCTGTAATAGCCAGCAAGTCCTAGGAAACTGCGTACCTCATTCGCATTAGTGGGTGCATTCCAATTATTCACTGCTTCCACCTTGGTCGGATCAACCTCAATTCCTCCAGATGTGACAACGTGCCCAAGAAATACTACTCGATCTAGCCAAAATTCACATTTACTGAATTTCGCATACAATTTCTCTTTACGCAGCGTTTCCAACACCCATCTTAGATGTTGCTCATGTTCTTCCTTGTTCTTTGAGTACACGAGTATGTCATCAATAAAGACTATTACAAATTGATCCAAGAAAGAATGAAATACTCGATTCATCAAGTCCATGAAGACTGCTGGTGCATTACTTAATCCAAATGGCATGACCACAAACTCATAATGACCATAACGAGTTCGAAATGCAGTTTTAGGAATATCTCCCTCTTTTATCTTCAATTGATGATAGCCTGACCTTAAATCAATCTTGGAAAATACTCCCACTCCTCGGAGTTGATCAAATAAATCCTCGATCCTTGGAAGAGGATACTTATTCTTTATCGTAAGTCGATTTAGCTCACGGTAATCAATGCACATTCTCATAGAGCCATCCTTCTTCTTTACAAACAAAACCGGTGCTCCCCAAGGCGAAACACTTGGTCTAATGTAACCCATATCCAATAGCTCTTGGATTTGAACCTTAAGTTCGTGTAACTCTTTTGGGGCCATACGATAGGGGGCTTTGGAAACTGGCGCAGCTCCAGGTACCAAGTCTATAGTAAACTCCACTTGTCGGTCTGGGGGAATTCCCGGTAGACTTTCTGGAAAAACATCTAAAAACTCTCTTACGATTGGTACATCGGTCAATGATGTTTCGGGGGATGAAACACTCATCACATTCACCAAGAATCCTTCACACCCTTCTTTCTTAAGCATCTTTACAGCCTTCATTGATGATATAACACGTATAATAGGATTGGATTTTGCCACGTGGAAGATTATTTCTACACCATCTAGTGACCGTAGAATTATCCTTTTTTCTAAACAATGAATATCATAGTTCCTGGCTCTTGCTCTGCCTCCTTTGTCATACCAAAAATTCTAGCTCGTCCTCCTGAACCAGTGTTTGGGGCCCTTCCGTTAGGTCCACCTTGATTCACTGGACATTGTGATATGACGTGTCCTGGTTCATGACAGCGAAAACATTTGTTTTGTCCACGTAGACACTCGCCTCTGTGCTTTTTACCACACGTGGGGCATGTCGGAAAGTCAGCTTGTGGTTTAGGCCCAAATGGCCCATCGTTCCTCCCTCTTTTAATCTGATTTCCTCCTTTTCCTTGGTTGTTTTCATGCCACTTCCTTTTGTTGGAACCATCCACTGCCTTGTGCTTAGTCTTTTCCATGTCAATGCTGGCAGATATGTCTTCTGCCTTTGCTACTGCTTCAGCATAGGCCATCGTTCCAAGTCCCGCTAGATGGTGGCGAATCTCGGCACGTAACCCATCACGGAACCTTTGAGCTTTTCTTTGTGGAGTATCCACTAGGTGTGGGGCAAAACGACACAAATGATTGAATCTGCGTTCATAGTCAGTGACTGTCAAATTGCCTTGGGTGAAATCCATAAATTCTCTTTCCATCTTGTCCCGATACACCCGCGGGTAGTATTTCTCCATAACGATCTCCTTGAAGTCCTTCCAAGTAAGAGCAATGCGCTCTTCCTCGGATCTAAACCTCCAGTAGTCATTCCACCAAGTCCTAGCGTCACCTTTCAATTGGAACACAGCACAAGAAATCTTTTGGGCATCGGTGCATGACATGTACTCAAACATGCTTTGTAGAGTGAGTAACCATTCCTCCATAGCAGCAGGTCCCTCAGTACCCTTGAACACAGGGGGTTGAAAGTGACTGAATTGATTGATAACCCGAGCTTGTGTTTGTTCGGGCGTAGTTGTTGAGTTGATCGTAGCGCCCTGAAGGAGTGCAACTAGTCCCGACAACAACTGTTGTTGATTGTTGGGAACCTCATTCTGGGCAGCTTGATCTTGATTGCTGGAAGCAGATGCAGTAGTGTTGTCGCGTCTAGGTGCCATATTTCTATTACCACGAATATTCTAATTTGTGAGTTATAAGTATAAATATAGAATAAATCCTAAACATAAAATAATAAATAATTTAAAATCAAGCAGTAACACATTATTATATCACCTGATTCATATCCCAACTTATTCCTATTATTAAAATAGAAATGACCTTCGTAAATAGAAATTTATGTATGGATTGCATACCTCATGCTTGCATATGCTTAAGCAATCATATATATATATATATATACATATAGATACCTACCAACTCTCTATTCACATGAAATGGTACAAAGAGTCACGTGGACCATGATGGACATGGATTCTAAAGTTGACTTTTCAACTATGTGAGTAGGCCCACTGAAATCCACAAGGAATGGCCTTTTATTTGTTTTCCTTTCCAAAACAATCATAAGATCATATGCCGCATTCTGAGCAGACTAACCTTCAATATTACTCTATTTCTAATACTTAAATAAAATAATTAATATATTTCTCAGAATTAGATAAAATAATTACTGTACTACTACCCCTTTTTTTTTTTTTTTTTTTTTCAGTTCTTCTTCTAGGCATTCGACGTGTGAGACCCATCTTATCTATCTAATTGATGCGACTACAACTCAATACACATAATACTAAAGCATAAATCTATGTGTCATGACTCTTATGTGTGCATAATAGGTCTTAAACAGGTGTAACCATATACATATCAAACTTGACGTGGATAACATAAATCATAACTCATTGCATACCTTTGGAGTTGTCGTGGTGAACGGAAGAAGACGATGAAGCATATAACTCATATATATATACATATATATATGTATATATATAAATTTTTTTTTCCAAACATTTCATCATAAATTCACAATTTAAACAAGTCTACAGAAACGTAAACCTGCTCTGATACCACAATGTAACGACCCAAATATTTATTTAGAAAACTATTAATTTACTACAAATTTTTAATAATAAAAAGTAAAATAGGTTACCAAATAAAAAAAATAGTAAATAAATATTAAGGAATTTCATCCTAATAACTAGGTCGTTAAAGTAACCCTACTACATTAAAATTTATAGCAGCGGAAGATATAATTGATTTATAACATATAATTAAATAGTAAATTACAGTTATAAACAAGTAGACACATAATATATGCTTTGGTAAAATTAAAAGAGAACCCTATGGCATAAATTTTATCTAAGCACTACAATGAATTACTAGATTTCATAATACTACATTTTTGTATGTCGTAACCTCAAGTAATTATAACCAATAATATATTTTCAAAAACAAAATTAAATAATAAGCAGTAGCATAAAGACCTAAACAACAAGAAATTGATTTCTCATGCCCATTAACCCAACAAACAATTTAACCCATACGAATAAATAAATAATAGTATTCATTCTAAAATGAGTTCGTAATATAAATCAACCTAGTCATGCCACTAATTAAATAACTATTCAATTTAGAAAACTCATAACTTCATATAATCAAGAAAGTAGGCATAAGTATTTGTTTCCTAAGATAAGTTTGAAGAAAAACATAACAAACCCTAATAAAATTTCAATCGTTTATGAATAAAACGTAACCCATAATTCAAAAAAGAGAATAATAAAAATATGCTTCATCCGCCTGCTCCCGTCGCCTTGACAAACTCCCTATCCTGAAAAGTAGGAAGGTAAAAGGGGGTGAGCTACACCCAGCTCGTGAGGTTCAGGCTTGTCAAAATTAAATATAGAGTAGTACAAGCATATAATGAAAGCAACATGAGCGTATCTAATCGTAACATTTCGTATCAATAAATGGCCAACGTAACATAGGTGGATCAAATTAATGATCCCGTATCAGTTTGGATCAAATAATGATCCCGTATCAATTTGGATCAAATTATGATCCCGTATCAGCGTATCAATTCATATAGCAATCATAACATACTTAAACATACAACATATTTAATAATGACATGTCATAAAATGAACCTCACCTCTTACGTGACTTCTCGTAATATAAGAAAAATCTCATGCAAGTGATATGTTTCTAATACGTGCCTTGTCTCCTCGCCTGAAGTTCTAAAATACCTAGATCATTCATGTTGAAGGAATGCTAGGTTGTATTTATAGGTTTGGCAAGATTTAAATCTAGATGTATCTTCTAAACAAAATCTGTATCTGTATCTAATCTTCTAACTAATTGAGAGAAAATATCTCTTTTTTCCTAGCAAAAGGCTAACCTCCGTACCCATAAGATTCTAAGAAAAATATATCATATCTTAACTGAAAATTCTATTATATATATATATATATGGGCTTAGAGAAAAGTAACTTACGGTCCAATAATCCTAATTGAAACAATAATAAGCCCACGTAAAAATAAAATAAAATTAATCAAGAAAATTAAATATTGCGTAAAAATAATCGTGTATTACACTTCATTTCTGAGTATTTTGGTCTGCTGACTTTATATCATTATTGGATTTTTAATTAGTTTTGAAACTTTTAGTCCGAGTAATATCCTTTGGAATATTCTCTTCTGCAGAGTTGCTTTGTCCCGGTCATATATCGCAAGAATCACTGGAGTTCAAAATTCTCAGTGGATTTTATTTTATTTTAAATTATTATCATTAATCACATGTTAAGTATGTTTAGCAACATTACTAGTTTACCAAAAATATTAAATTATAAAAAATAAATTATTATTTGAAAAAATAAATTCCAGAGAATCAAATGCTTGGAGTGGTGAAGTAATTGGTTGTAAAAAAGAAGTTTTGATTCTCACCTTTTAATAGAATTCTTTTGTGATTGTCGGAAAATAAAAAAATAAAAAAAATATAAAAAGACAGTGTTCGCAAATTTGAATACTATTCTTTTTCATACACATTTTATTCTTTTACTGGTTATATTCTCCACTTTCAGAAAAACTGAAAAAAGACAAATTTTGACAATAAACTTTGAGTTGAGCATATTCTTTTCATTAGAATGAACAAAGACATTAAATACGACCCACTTTCTTTTTTCATTTTAAGTAAATTCAATGGATATAAATAAATATCATACTCATTCATCTCACCAAATATAATTTATTTATTTCTCATAAAAAATATAAAATTTTAATGTTTGATTTATGCTCAAAATAATTCACACAATATTTTTTTTATGTTTATATTCTATAAATATAAAACATTGAGTATTATTAACTCAAGAATAAAAAATTGCACGCTTGGACAAAGTTATCCCTGCACAAAAAACAAAAAAAAATATTGAGGTAAGTTAAATGATTTTAAAAAATATAATATTTTTTTAAAAAGGTATCAGATCTAAATATATGCGGACCCTCACATAACAAATATCAGATCTACATATTTTTTTTAAATTTTAATTAAATAGATTAAAATCCATATATTTTATCTATTTTGAATTATAACTCGATATATATACATGGAGTACATATATGTCGGCGTCGTGAAATTATATATAATTGAAGAAGGACCACGCTAAAGACAGTAAGGTGGCAGGCACGGTAGTTTTCCCCCCTACTCCGCGTCTCTTTCGCGGGAAGGAAATAAGTGACACGTTTGAGTTGAGATAAGATAATGTTTCTAGACCGGTCAAAAAAAAAAAAAAAAAAGATAATGTTTCTAGAATTTAGATCTTGCCAATCCTACTAGACCGTCCGTAGTAATTAACTCCACTGGCAGGGGACTAGATAGTCATTTCAGTTGCTTCAATCCTACTAGTTAATAAATGCCATGAACAGATGCAACGGATAACGCCGTTACAAAGATCCACGTAATCTAGCATGACTTTCACATGGATTTATTCGAATATTCCGTTTTGTCCCCTCAGAGTACTAGACGCGAAACTTGATCAAAACAATACTCTAATGAGGATTCTGTCATTTGGTGCACACTTCACAAGTTTGAGATCTACGGATATCAATGTCCATATATTAAATAAATAAAATAATATAATTAATTCCTACATTGTTTGACATATCTTTCTAAAAGCACGTTAGTCTTCCGTTAAAATTGGGTTGTTGGGCACTAAGTAAATCTAATATTTCATTTATTTATGGAAGCTTTGATTAATTAAATTTTTATTTATATATTAAAATTTCAGCAATTTCAAATGATTCCTTCTATTTGGCTGAATGCCTCATCATGTAAATTTGAATTATTATTATTATTATCAAATATTATAACATAAATTAAGATTGATTGCAACAAATTTAAGCAATTAATAGATTGTTGTAACGCTTATTTGAAATGAGTTAAAACCATAAATATTAGAGCTTAGGACATTCAATCTATTAATCTATCATCATTTTTAGTAATTAATCACTAATCTTTTATTTTTGTATTATTACTAATTTTTTAAAGTATTACATCGTTATCAGTGAAATTTGTATCAATGATCTTTGTTACTAAGTCTCACACACTTGAGTTTCGTGTGATATTTTTTAGAATATTTTTGTCTATCTGTATTCATTTGCAACATTGTAAATATATATTAACTAGTAAAATTCATCTTTTATTGTGGAAACGAGTTGTTTGAACTTGAATTTGTGCATATGACAAATTTGGTTGAGAAACAACTTCGATCAACAAATTATGACACTTCACGAGCATAAATTTTGGAGTTTTTTTTCTAGGATTTTTATTGAATTAAAACAAGTTTGAACATATTTTTTTTACATTTAATAAAATCTAAAAAAAAATCTAGTCTGAAATTGTTTTTGTCCTAAAAATTGAGTTATGTTTCACTACTTAAGGTTTTCTCTCATTAGTTAAAGTCAAAAAATTAGAATTTTTATTTCACGATCAAATTATATATGGCTTAATAAGTTAGATTATGAATAAAATAAGTCTTTTATAGGTGAATTTATTATTTAAAAAAATACATTTTCATTAAGAAGAAAATATTTTATTCTTCACTAGCTTTTTTAAAGGGAGAGAGTAATTGATATTTCCTAGAAAATAAATAATTGATATTTTGGAGAAAACTTATCTTTGAAAATAATATAACAAGTACATGCATGCCTGCAGCTTGCCTCTGAGGAAAAAGAAGGGGAAAAAAAGAGCCAAACAGGGGAAACAGAACCTTTCTAAATCCGTTAACTTCGACGGTTGCCGTCAAAAGGCGGTCCAACTATTAGACGGAACTGGGCCATCCGTGGTACGGGGTAGGTGTGACCAGGGGAAGCAAAGGACATAAGGACAAAGTTGTGTTTGGGTGTTACAAATATTAAAGTACGAAAGACGCACCGCGTCGCCCATCCCCTACACTATAAAAAGGCCCTTCTTTACATTTAGATTAGATATTACTTCCATTCTTCAACAATTCTTATTAACTTCATCTTCTCCAAGAGAAATAAGTTAGTTGCATTATTTGTATGGCAGCTAATCTGAGGAACTCCATACTGGCGAGCTTCGGAAAGCGATTTGTTAGCCAGATCCGTTCTCGTGATTCTGTCGTCATTCCTTCACTCTCTACCAGGTGTGTGCACTGTGTGTGTGTGTGTTTGTGTGCGCATATCTGTCTATACTCGCGGATTTTTAAGCGTTTTCTGATCATGAATGGCTACTTTATATTGTGTATGGGGATATCCTGCCAGCGTGTGTTCATAATTTGATCGAAAAACCATTCACCGATTTTGGAAGCTTGATCGTTTCCTTTTTGCTACTTTCTATTATCTGGAGTAATTTATTTCATCTTCTATCATTGAAGTTGTGATAGTGGTTTTAATTTGCTGACAGAATTGTTCCGGTATGGAGATAAAATACTATCTTTTAGACATTTTCTGGAATTTTTTGTATGATGATCGATGCCTGAAGCTAACGATAACTTGTTAAAGAAGGGTTTATGTGGATTCGGCGATAGCAAGATCGGTCCAGGATTTTAGTTTTTTAATTTAATCTTGGAAGAAATTTCTCGTTTCAGTTCCAACTGTAGCTGAAACCCAAATTGGACGGCTGGAAATGTTTGTTGTTTGTTGTTCCTGTCGCCCGATAAAATATCACTATTTCTCTCAAGTTAAAATATTATTTCCCTACTCGTCAGTAGGGTAGTTTGGATAAGGACATGTCATGTGCCTTCAATATTTATCATTTTATCTCCAGCAATAGGTGTGGTGGGGACGTCTAAGTGCCTTTTTCTCGATTCTTCTACCCACCTTACAATTTATTTTCCAATTTATTCTCATTTAAAACTTATTATTTTTAGCCAAGAGAATTATGATTTTAACTTAATTAGTCAACTAAAAATAATAATGAAAATTATTCTTTTCTGAACAATTTAAAATATACTATTTTTCCCTAATTTTTCTTGGATCAATATCATGTTTCATCTTGAGGTTGTGTTCGCGGGATGAATCAGCTTGTAAAGAAATTTATGTATTTGATGGGAGAAGAAACCCAAAACATATGTGACATGTGGGATTGGAATTATTTAAGCTTTTGTGTTGAGCATTAATCATTATGATCCAGATTGAGGTAGGCCTATTAAGATATCAGTTTTTTTTCCTGATATGAAGTTTGGTGGAGCCTACTCTGTTTTGAAGCACCATTTCTTTTACTTTTGCTTGCTATTATTATGCCGCGCATCACCATAATATCAGAAATGAAGATCCATTATTTGAAAAAGAAATCAAGGGTGGGAAAATACGAAACATGCATAAATATGCTGCTATCCGTCTTAGTTATTATATTTTAAGTATGTTTAATGCACTCTGCGATGTTGCTTCTTTTTATAGCTTGTATTATCCACTCTCCCTCTGTCCCTCTCTCTCTTTGCAATTCACTGATTCTCATTTTGATCTCAGTTAGAACAAATTTATAATCTTAAATTGTTGCATTTATACTTATATAGGTGCTTAGTCAGCTACTTTTTTTCCACAAAAAGAATCATGTGTGGAAAATGTTGAGACATTGCGTTATTATCCTTAATAATCTGTCAAAGTTTGGTGCGTGGCGAGCTGTGTTATTTTGTGTTCAATCATGTGCCGACTACTCACCACACACAGACACACACACACACACTCATATATATATATATATATATTCGCACATGCTATTAAACCCACTATTCAAATTTTTATCTAGTGCTGCGCCACATATGATCATCAACTTGCACAAATATCCAATTCCATTATAGACAGTATGTGACAATCGAAGTAATGAAGCATTGATGATAATTTCTCCCAATGTACGCAGGAGCGTGCACGTTTCAGTCTACGACAAGGACCCCGAGGACCATGTGCTCCCAGTTGTTGTCCCAGACTATCTAATCCCAGCCCAGCCCGATAAATACTGGGCTCCACACCCGCAGACGGGTGTGTTTGGGCCTGCAACGGATCACAATCTTGGGTCAGGTGGGGAACGTGGTTTGCATGCGACCGCTGGTGCAGATTCGGTGTTGGAGCAAAAGGCCTTCTTCCGTCCTCTAGAGGACTTGGACAAGCCAGTCCAACCTTGAACTGTAGAAAGAAAGGCCTTCATGCCCCTATAATATATATATATATATATATATATATATATATATATATAACTACTATAAATAAGTTGAATAGGCTTGCCATTTAGAGTGTACTTATTTGTATTAAGACAGTATACCAGTGCAGTAGTAGAATAATTGTTTGTTTAAGGTTGATATGTGTGCTTTTGTAATGAGATGTTTCTATATGTTGTACCTAAGAGTGGATGTGGTGTTATCATCCCTCTTTGTTATGAAAGAAGTTCTGTTACTTTTGTTGGTTCTCTATTTTATTATTTGTTATGCAATGTAGTTGTTTAATGGCTTTAGATTGACATTTTATGTCTTCTTGATTAAATTCACAAATTAGAACCACATTATTAACATATCATATATATATATATTAATAAAACATTAAATATAACAAAAGATAAGACAATTCTTAATCCGTAAAATTCTAACTTACAAAATAACATATCTTAACCTTTACAAAATAATAATAAGTTAATAACAATAATAAATTAGGATGATAGTAACAATTTTGTAAGGTAAAATTCTCATTCAAATTGCATCTCGTAGAACTCAAAATGATTGTCGTGCGATTGGGCTTCATTTTAGTTTGAACTATTACAATTTCAATAAGTTATTATTTTAAGACATCTCATATATATTGATAGAGAATGTGTAAAAATTATGTCAATATATTCTATAATATTTTGAAGTTATTATGTTCATACTGCAAATTGTAAATAAGAATATGTCTATGTTCTCTATCATATATAAATATTACATAGAGTATAATGTCATTTTTATGTATTCATTATTGCACATATTATATAATATATATATATATATATATAATATTAATTAAACAAGAATATTTCACATGGTGAAATTACTGTGCATATTATAGATAATATATAGGGGACAGTTTATAGAAAAAGTTGGTACCAATTCTGCAATTCATATAGTAGCCGCCAAAAGATGAGATGACATCAAGAGTGACCCCAAATATGGTCCCTCGCCATTGTTGATATGTAACAACATTATTTAAGTTTTGCATTAAATGTCTAATTAATTGATGGATTTGGTTAGAAATTAGAAGAAGCACATCTTAAAGTTTTCTTTTATTTTTATTATGTTTTTTTGTACGATGCATGAACATATTATTATAGTATAATATTATTGAATTTTAGAAACACATAAAATTAATATTCTTAAATATATATATATAATTATGTTTAATAATTTATATATACCATAATTATAATAAGAATATAAATATTAATATATAAAATCATATGTGAATATTAATTAATTTTATTTATAAAGTACAATTATCAAATCAAGAAAATTGAATAAAATATGGTATATTAATGTGAACATTTTTTATTATTATATATAGCATCGAATATGCCACAAATTTATAAGTGATTTGTTAAAATCAATTAATTATGAAGATATATGCATTTTTTTTATTAATTTTGATAAAATTATTTACATTACCAATATTAACAATTAAAATATAAAAAAATAAAGTTAATGTTTATTAGTTAGCAATTTTCTAAAAATTCGTCTTTCTATTTTTCGAGAAAAATAAACAGAAAAAATAATAGTAACAGATATAAAAATAATCAATTTATCATTATATATATATATATATGATCTAGTTTGATATAACCCCAACAACATTTAATATAACCATAACTGAAAATAAAAATAAAAAAATATATATATATATATAAGTCCAACCCAAGATTCAAACTTGAGATAGTAAATGCCCATTGGTCCTGAAAATGATCTACTGTAAAACTTCAACAGAACTTTCAGCCCAGTTACTTAAAGATGAAGTAGATGGGCCATTCTTAGAATCTCCTATATATTCGGCCCAATTTTCCACGAAGTAGGGTTTATTCTCCCGCTGTAAACATATAAAACAAAATTCTAACCTATTTCTGCCCTAAGCGGAGTTCCACTCGTTCTGCCCGTGTCCGCTGTCGCTCCACCGTAAGATCTGAATCATTGTTTCTCTTACGTTACGTTTCGCCTGTAGTGGATTTTATGTTACACGGTTATTCGAACTCTGGATTTTGTTTGAAGTACTAATTGAGCTAGAGTTTGGTAGAATTGGAATATAGGAAATGGTTTTTTATTTTGTTTGCTGATGAAAGTGTTAACAAGTTTAATGTGATTACTTGTGAATCCATCTATTGTATTTGGTGATTTATGTTCTGGTTTCCCGTTTAACTTTAGTGTTTTGTGAATTTTTGTTTGAATTTCCTACTTTTAGAGAGAGCATTCTTATAATTTCGTTTTATTGTTGTTCTTTCGCTTGGTTTTAGAATGAGATTGCAATGCGGATAATTCATAATTTTACTGGAGGATTGGTTTGTGTTCATCTGTTAATTGCCTGCCACCAATGCACACATCTTTAGACCTAGCACGGTTAATTGGTAGGGTTTTAACAGCTTTCGTTTAAATAAATTTTACTTATTCGGTTTATTTGGTAACAGCGCTGTTGATGGTTTTTTTTTTTTTTTTTTGTGGAGTTTGTTTTATCTTTCAAGAGAACTTTTATAAGGCTCAGCCCTATTTCTGAAGCTCTGTTCGGAGCCTGGATTTTATTTTTCTACATTAGTGGCTGTGAATGATTATTATCAAGATTTTTTCACCTGATTTAGCTGTGAATGCCGTTGTCTGAATAAATGCTGTTATTCATTTGCTTCTTCCGGATCTTTTCCTCATAAAGTTGTTTTTAGTCTACATGATTTTTGTTGATCTTTCAAGTGGTAATCTTATAGTAGCTACATATCTCTTTTTATGCTCTAGATAAATCATGAAGCATAACAATGTTATCCCCAGCGGGCACTTTAGGAAGCATTGGCAAAATTATGTCAAAACCTGGCATAACCAGCCTGCCCGCAAGACACGGAGGAGAATTGGTAATAATTTCTTGCCATGTTACTGATTCTTCTTCATTTACTTGAGAGCTCACTACAATATTTTTCCCTTCTAACTAAAGCTTCACTCCTGTTTGATGTACTTCGTTTTCAGCACGACAAAAGAAAGCTGTCAAGATTTTCCCCAGACCTACTGCTGGACCCCTTCGTCCCATTGTCCATGGACAAACACTGAAGTACAACATGAAACTTAGAGCCGGTAAAGGCTTTTCTCTAGAGGAGCTGAAGGTGAGCTGCTCTCTGCCAACCCCTTATCATTCGTTCTATTTATAACATGTAGTAGTAAAGCTTATATGTTGTAAACTTCTTTTAACTTAGAAATTATTTTTCTCCTCGTTAAATTAAAATTTTGTGTCTTGTCTTTTTTTATTTTTTTTATTTGCAATCCACTGGAATATGTTTCTTGGAGCATTTCCATCATGGTTCCACATTTGCAATCTCAGTATTGGTTCCATTTTGTTCATTTTATCAACCAGGTTGCAGGCATCCCGAAGAAACTCGCCCCAACTATTGGCATCTGTGTTGATCATCGACGCAGAAATAGTTCGTTGGAGGGTTTCCAAACTAATGTTCAGAGGCTGAAGACATACAAGGCCAAGCTTGTTGTCTTCCCAAGGCGTTCTCATAAACTGAAGGTAGTCATATATTTAACAATTCTTTCTATTGTGGATTGCTAAACAGATGCATATGTTTGGTGCAGGCTGGTGATTCTACTGCTGAGGAATTGGCCACAGCCACACAAGTGACTGGTCCTTACTTGCCAATTGCTCGTGAGAAGCCAGCGATGGAGCTTGTTAAGGTGACGGAAGATATGAAATCATTCAAGGCATATGATAAACTGCGTTTGGAGAGAACGAACGTGCGCCATGTTGGTGTTAGGGCTAAGAGAGCAGCTGAGGCTGAGAAGGAAGAGAAGAAGTAAAAATAATGAGAAGGAAATATAGAGTTTTTCAGCAGCAGCAAATCGTTTGGGTCTGCTCTGTTTCTTGTTTACCATTTTTCTACTAAATATTTGAATTTTGCCCGATATGTAGTTTCTGTTATTTGATCATTTTCATATATAAATCAATCCCTCTGACTGTGTCAATGTTTAAGCCTCGGTTGCATTTTTTAAAGTTTATATTTGCAAATTATTATGAGATTTTAATATATGAATATGTCATATTTGAGGATTTATTTTATTTGAAAAATTCGCCGTTAAGTTTATAATTGGTAGCCTACCGTATAATGAGTCGGTTTGGTTGTCAGCTCGGAGCATTCGGTCTGTTCTTCAATGGACTTGACCGAGTTAGTGGGTTTTTGGTTATTCTAAGGAACTGAGAAAAACATCCGCATCCTGACTCATCCTATTTATATTTTGACTAAATTATTTCGTAATTACTCAAATCAAAATAAAATATTATACATTACACTCGGAAACAAAAAACCATATTAAGGTTTAATCAAATTCAAACACTAATAACCAGTATGGGTATGACCATCATCATTCACTAAAAACTTCATGCTTACCTCATTGGGCTATAATGACATATAATAATAACCAAGAAAAAGCGGTTGAGATATTGTGAGATAAGTCACATCAATCACAATTATTGCAATTTTTTTATATTCAATTTTCATATATTTTTCTCTTTAACATTTGCTATAATTTTTTACCTCAATTCTCGTACATAAATAAATGAAATCATAAGTAAATATTTCATATATGTATACACATATATATAATTATATTTTTAATTAAAACAATCAGTTGTGAAGTACTGAAAAATAAGTCTCTTGTATATGAAATGTATCGTGCATCCCATCTATATAATATTACTTATTTAACTAAAAAAATTTATTTGTTTATTTAATTTTTTAAAAAATTTATAAATTAGTAATAATATTTATTTAAATGAATAATTAATATTTTTTTATTAATAAAATGATATTATAAATTATGCTGCAAGGAGCCGAGTACAAAAGTTTTATAAAATGAGAAAATCAGTGAGCTGAGGTGGAGTTTTATTGATTGAAAGCAACCAAAAACCGAGTCCTGCATTTGGGAATACTGGCGAGATGTGAGTCGCGGGTCAGAAGCACACACACCAACCAATTTCTGGTTTTAGTAAATTAATTTAAAGAATTGGAATGGGTTCAGGAAGTGACACGTGTTGTCGTAGTAATTTCCATGAAACTGCTTGAGTTTGTATTCTAGCACACACACGATTTATTTCCCATTCAATTAAATATTAATTAAAAAGGGTCAGTCACAAATTGTGTTGATGGCAACAGCAGCTTTGTTTGATGATCTGTTTCACGTCCCTAATTCGATCTCATTACAGATAAATATCAAAATTCCAGCCTATATCACTTGCCTAATAATAAAATAAATTATCTACTTCTAATTTAAGATCATTTTAATATTGGTTACTCAAATCAATTTAATTGAATTATCTCATTCAATTATCAAATCAAATGCAACTACAATAACCACAAATACTAATTTAAATTAATTTGTTTAAATCTTTAAATTAGTTGACTTGTTCATATATTTTTTAACTTATTCAGTCCAATTTTTGTTTCATTAAAATATTAATTTGACGCATGTCAACTGAAAACTTTAAAGAGAGTGGGGTCAGATTGATCGGATACACTTTAGAGTATTTCACATGTACCAATTGAATTGTCGTTTGAATATTTTAAAGGATGTTCGACACTCGTTCAAATACAATAATTTTAATTTATGGTGATTTAAGCATTAGAAAACATTTATATTGTTCAATTCATTCAAATTGTAATAGTATCGCACGTAGGGTTTGGAATTTTAGGGGGAAAGAGAAATATTGAATAGTAAAGAAAAGAGATGGAGAAGGGAAGAGAAAATATTTGTTATAAAACTATTGTTACTTTTTTATTATTGTTTTAATATTTTGCGTGTGTTAAGTTGTTATTAATTTGATTTTTTTATTTTTTGTAGGAAATAAAATTAATTTGATCGTAAAAATTTATATGCATCGAGTGCATGTATAATTTAATATAAAGCATTACTTATTAAACTACAATGTATTATTTATTTAAAAATAATAATATTTTTAATTAAACAAATAATATTAAAAAAAGTTGCTCTAATTGATTTAGAAGAGTTTAACAGTAAAAGTTGCAAGTGTGTGAGGAATAAATCGAAGATAGGAAGGGCAATAATGTAATTAAGCTCATCCTATATTCTTGCGCGCATGACTCAGCACTTTCTAACTCTGATGTTTGATAAATTGTCTGTTTTTTATTCTAACCCAAATATAATACGAATTCAAAGCATCCAGTCTTCCTCTGCATATCCTACTTTCAGTTTTCCAACTACCGTTCAATATCAATATCAAGATCCATACATCCTCCAATTCAACGCGGAGAATCATCTCATCAATCAATAATATCCTGCACCCTGCAAGAAACTTCAGCCACCAATTCATATGCCAAGAACCTGAAATTGAAGTCGGGTTCTTGCACAGCTCTTCGGTTGGTGTCGGAAAACAACAGCAACGATGGCTGGGTCGTTGAGACAAAGCTTTGTAGAGAGAGGGAAAGAAAGGTTGCTCTCAAGGAAGAACTATTCTGACGGGGGATGGGATGACTACGACGTCGTACGTGAGGGCTGTCTTCATTGGATTTTTAGAATCATTGGGGAGAGATTTTCGGGGTGGTGGAGGTATATCAGGGACTTTGCTGTCAGTGCGTATGAGATGGGAAGATCCGACCCGAGAAAAGTGGTGTTTGCAGCTAAAATGGGCACCGCTTTGTCTTTGGTTTCTCTGCTCATCTTTTTCAAGGAGCCTTCAACTTACATTACTAAGCATTCCGTCTGGGCCATTCTCACTGTTGTAGTTGTGTTCGAGTTTAGCATAGGTTTGTTGCAATTTTGTTTAACTGCTCTCGGATCAATGGGTTTTCCTTGAAAGATTTGTTTTTGTCTTTTTTGTTTGTGCTTGAATCAGCCACCTGAAATGGGGTTTTGTTTCATCGATTTTGAGAAGTGCCCATTAGGTAATTCAATACTTTTTGATCACTACATTGATGTTGAGCATCTGTTTTATTAGCTTCGTGGTTTTAATTGATGGTATAAGTGACCTAGGTGTTGTGATTTTATTAAAAATAAAAAATAAAAAAATTTGGTTATGATTGAAGCATCCATAGGAAATCTTTGATTCTTTTTCGACGCTTATACATTTGTGTGTCTGTGTAATCCAATGATTTCTAAAATGGCTTGTTTGGTGTTTATTGTACGGTTTTTGTACAGGCTGGTTTTATTTGATTCGGTGTATTTATGTAGGGGCTACGCTAAACAAAGGCTTTAATCGAGCTTTGGGGACCTTCTCTGCTGGAGCACTATCTCTAGGGATTGCAGCGTTGGCAAAGATGTCTGGAGAATTTCAAGAAATTGTGGTTGTGATCAGCATCTTTATTGCAGGTTCGTTCTTTGCAAGTTTCTGTAACTAGATCTTATTTCATGGTACCGAAACACGATATCTTACATGGATCATTAGAAGATATCTGAATTGATTTATATTGGATGCAAAGTAGTTGATAGGAGAGCCACTATGCTGGATACTATAGTCAAGCATCCACATTATGTGCCTGATCTTGACAATAAGCACATCTGATTAGTGATTTGCACTTTTTTTGGACTTCAGGGTTTTTGGCTAGTTATTTGAAGCTGTACCCGGCTATGAAGCAGTACGAGTATGGATTCCGGGTGTTCTTGCTGACATTTTGCATCGTACTGGTGTCTGATGGTTCAGAATTCATTCAAACTGCCGTTTCTAGATTGGTGCTAATTGCGGTTGGGGCTGGTGTTTGCTTGGTTATGAATGTGTGCATTTTCCCTATATGGTCTGGCGAAGATTTGCATAAGCTGGTTGTAAAAAACTTTAAAGGGGTTGCAGCATCTCTGGAAGGTGAAGGTTTTATTTCATGCTAAAATGACAATAAGTTCAACTAAGTTTAGTTAAGTTAGCATCTAACATACTGAATATTTTTGTTCAGGCTGTGTCAATATGTATCTACAATGTGTCGAGTATGATAGAATACCGTCAAAAATCCTTCTATACCAGGCTTCTGACGACCCTCTTTACAAGGGATATAGAGCTGCAGTGGAGTCGACCAGCCAAGAGGAGTCTCTGGTATGCCTTCACATTACCTTGGTACTTTATTTGCAGCACGACAATGACGGGGAGGTGCTAATGTTTGTTTTAACCTCTTTTTTTTCTTTTTTTTTGGCAGTTAGGTTTTGCTGTATGGGAACCACCTCATGGACGTTATAAAATGTTAAACTATCCTTGGAGTGAATATGTTAAAGTCAGTGGTGCTCTGAGGCACTGTGCGTTCATGGTGATGGCAATGCATGGATGTATACTTTCAGAAATACAGGTATTTTTGCTGGCGTGCTTTCCTCTCGTCCCTTTAGCCACATGATTGTTGTTCCTGTAGTCCTGTACATTGTATTGTGCAAGTTATAAATTTTTTTCTTCTAATCATATCCGTTTAAGGAAGTTATTTGGTAGGATCAACGTGAAGTTCAGGATGCTGCTTAAGCTTAAGTTTGGAATCTTCGCTAGTCCTATAGAAACCATTGAGCTTCATCTAAGCCATTTACACCAAAGCTGCAACTTTAGTGGGGATGGAGTTGGGTTGAAGATGATCTATACTAAAACACTAAATTTAACGTATAAGTTACACCAGATTTAGTGTTATGGGCTGGAAATGGCCTTAGTGAAAGCTTTTATGGAGGCAAAAAGATGCAATCTTGTCAAGATGGATTTGGTGGGCATTTGAAAACTTTACTGTTTGTTGAAGCTTCAGCAATGCTTGCCTTTTTGTTGGCTTAGGAAACAATTCGATTTAGAAACTGCCCTTGAATTAGCCAATCTTCAGCTGCTTGAGTTTGTCGAAACTGTCTTATCTTTCCAGTTAGGGCAGTTACATGTTTTCACTTGGAGAAAATATGAATGATTGCTTTAACTATATCTGGATTTAGTTGAGACCCTAGTGATAGAATTCATGTGCCGTAATGTTGTGTGAGTCCATTCAATGTCCTTCTGTGAGAGGAAGTATAATTGGTACAATAAGCTGTTAGTATCGGCTCAGTTGACAGCTTCGTCAATCGTTTTCTTAGAGCAAATATAAATGCATGAGTTGTTACTTACTAAATATAGCTTATATGAGGCCTCGTGCTATGGACCTAAGGCATGATTAAATGAGATAAAATTCAATGTTAACAACATTGCAGGAGGCTTCCTACAGTGAGAAAATCTGTCTTAAAACCGACCTTGGGAGTGCCTTTGGTCTGGGAAGTCCAGCAGAAATGGTAGGGAAGGTTCTGGAATATGGAAGGAACGCGAACAGTATCCATTTTCGTGCAGTGGAAACGAGTGCTAGTGGTTGTTCCTGCTATCAGGGCCCCTTTGTGTCCAGTAAAAAATATTGCGTGCAATTATGTTTTGGTTGATAATTACTTCTAAGCAGGTTTTCTTGCCTCTTTTTTTCCTCCTTTTGTGGGAGACAACTCATATAGAAGAACTGCATTATACTTGGTGTAACGGGCCAGATGAGTTGAAAAGAAATCCGACAATTTTGTGTAGTTTTTGCTTCGAAAAAATTTGAGAAACTATTATTATGTAATATTTATCATCTTCCTCTTTCCATTTGCAGTCATCATCTGAACTAAGGCAAGTATTCAAGGACGGTATCCAAAGAGTCGGCACCGAAGGAGCTAAAGTGTTGCGATTGCTTGGTGAAAAAGTTGAAAAGATGCAAAAACTGAACCCAGAGGACCCGCTTGAGGAGGTTCATGAGGCCGCGGAGAATTTGCAAATGATGATTGACCAGAAATCTTATCT
Organism: Caryopteris x clandonensis; assembly: GCA_028749325.2. Lineage (NCBI taxonomy): Eukaryota > Viridiplantae > Streptophyta > Magnoliopsida > Lamiales > Lamiaceae > Caryopteris > Caryopteris x clandonensis. The sequence continues at coordinate 8,368,100 of JAPYKT020000004.1, forward strand.
CCTAGTAAACGCTGAGAGTTGGGAGAGCCCCAAACGGCCCGAGAACATTCCAGATCCTGAAAAAATACACGAACTTAGAGAGAATGAAAACAAGCCCTTCTTGATCAAGTCCCTTAGTTCAATCAATCAACAATCAACTCAAACATTACGAAATTTTGATGCAGAAAGGGGGAACAAGAGCATCAATTTCTCTCGATCCGAATGGGGGTCTGGAGAAGACGTCTTCAGGCAGCAGACAATGTGGCCGTCGAGGCTCTCGCTGATTGGAGATGCCATTCTTAACGAACGCGAGGTGAGGACATACGAAAGTGCGAGTGCGTTGTCTCTGGCGACATTTACGTCTTTGCTGATCGAGTTTGTTGCGAGGCTTCAGAATCTTGTGAACTCATTCGAAGAGCTCAGTGAGAAGGCCAAGTTTCAGGAGCCCATTGAGCCCACCGCAACAGACACGAAAGCTGGGTTCTACTCGAGGCTGCTCAAATGCATATGCTGCAAGGGCTAACTGGCCTGGCCCGTCACCTGTCCAGCCTGTCTTAACTCGTGTTGGAGCAGTTGCATGGTGATTAACTGAGATGGTTGTATTTGGTTAACCAGGTAACAACGAGATTATCCGTAGAGCAAGTTTTCACTGCCTTAGGGATGGCCCTTAAATTTTTGTCTGGATAATTATATGAAAATATATGAATTGACTAATGTATATTGCAAGAGCTTCTCAAGATAGGAGACTTAGCATTAGAATGTTGCCTCTACTATTGGACGGTGAAGGCCAGCGAAGGATGCATAAAAAATGGGCCTTATAGTTGGAAAGTAACTTCTACTTCTCTCTCTAAAAAGTTCCAAGAAAATGTAATTTCCATCCTTTTTACTTTTTAACATGTTTTAAGAGGAGAAACAGAGTTCTGAACCTATTATCCATATCTGAATGCTCTCTCTCTCTCTCTCTCTACACACACACACACACACACACACACACACACACATATATATATATTGTTTCTGTTTTTGAGGATATCAATAATGCTGCAAAGAGTGAAAAAAAGATTTAATTCTATATATGAAAATAAGAGCAGTAGCTACATCTATGATTCTATCCAATAGTGTTTCTTGATCCTATGCAAGTGGCGAACATATTGCACAACAAAGATAATGTATGGATTACAAGTACAAGATGAGGAAAAAGTGATTGTAACATGCTCTGTTAAAATAAGGAATATTTGCATTCTCCTATATTCTGAATGATGGCAAAACCAAGAATATCCCACATGAAGGGGGCATCTCACAGCCTCATAGGAATCTATGGTCATTTCTCTTCAAATTCAACGTCAATGATATCTTGTTGGGACTTTGATGAAGAAGTAGGCCCTCTGCCACCACCTCTTGAGGAAGAGTCGTCTTTTGGTTGCCAAACGATGTTACCACAGCTTGTACATCGTACTGTTTGGTTCTTGTATCCAACAAACTGCTTCCTACAAGCTGGGCATTCTCCCTGCTCGGATGAATTCAAAATAAGTGGGATGACAAGAGAACTCATGCAACATTAGTGTTTAAGCAAGCATTCCATAAAACTTCCTAGAGGAAAGAGAGCGGAAGCAAAAAAAGGAAAAGAGTTTCAATAAAAAAATTAACAGATGAAGATAGGAGGGGAGAACGGAGTCTCCATGACAGAAGAAACTGTTCCAATTCTTTTACCACAATGTATTTTGTTACATAAAACATTGATTCACTTATAACTTAAACCATAGTGTGTTGACCAACATAACTTCAGCATCAGTCTTGTATCCTGTGTTCTATCAAAATTCTGGCACTTGTCCGTGCCTTCAATGGCTATTTAGCATGTTCCCAGAAAATCATTTATTTAATGTGTTTCAATGATTCGGCTCTCAATATTTCACAGAGAGCATAATAATGCACACACACACATCATAAAATTATGATTGAATAAACAACCTAAGGAATACTAATCAAAACAGAAGATATAGCAATAGTGCCATAGCCCTAAGTATAATTTATCAAATTATGTTTCAACAACCTTAGGATACGAAATTGAAGTAGATTAACGTTGTTTCAAAGGATAGTAGAACCAAAGGTCCTGGTTGGAGTCATCGTGGAGAGTAGGACTGAAATCCTTGTGATCCTTTCAACATTGGGGTTCGTGGGGGGAGGTAAAACAGCACAGCAAAATAGGAAAAGTCAAACTTCAATAACAATAAACTTACCTTGATAACGAGATTATTTGCTACAGCCCCAATCAAGAGAGGACCAGCAAATGGCAGTACCCATGTAGCAAATATCAGAATTCGAAATAGCCATCCTGACAGAGCAAACCATAGAAAGAAAATTGTCTGCACAGAAATATATTCGCAGATCAAAATCAGATTGCAGCACATATGATTTCCACTACATCCACGAAAGCACATTCCTACCGATCCTAATTATCTTAGCATATCCATATACTTGAACAAAGATGTCATTTGATGATATCATGTTTTCCATACAAATATTACATATCAATTAGCATTACTTCTACCAGAAGCTCAATTAAGTGCGTATAAAAGATAGTTCATGAGTAGTGTAGCAATAATAGTCCTGCATAAATGATTACTGAGGAACATGACAATGCAGCGGACAGAACTTGCTACAGCACTCGCGAACTAGCTTTTACCAGATATGAAATTCGACCAACCATAAAATTATTGAACTTCATCGAATATGCAATCATACAAACCAGATACCAAATTTGCACGTATAATTAACTTCCCTAAGTTCACAATATTATATCATCTACAAGAACGCAGAACTAAGCTCCACATCCGTCTGTATGATGTACCACAGCAGATAGATGGAAAACTAGGCCCGCAGCAAATATATACGATAAGATAATACTTACAGCGAAACTCCTTCCCAAAGGAGTATCGAGAAAATCATTGAGTTGCCTCCTGTACTGCAAAAATGAATAGAAAATCCAATATTACCGAATAAATTTATACCCATTGACATCAAAAGCTAAAAAAATCATACGACGCCCCATATTCACCAAGGCAAACTGGATTGCTTGAAATTATCAACAGGCCAGTCTGATTTTTTGTTCTTTTCCTTAAAAAAAAAGTGCAGAAAACATGTAAGTTGTACCCTTGGCCAATTTCTACTGAAATCTAGCGAAAAAGTCCGCCAGCGCTGAGTAATCTCAAATTCACGGTCAAGCTCACGCGCCCGGCCGGCGGCGGACGCCGCCACAGCCGAAACCCGCCCTGAGACGTCGTATCTTCGGTCAATTCGCTCCGCCGTTTTCCTCGTCTCAAACACAAACAGCTCGAACCCGTCGTTAGCTCTCCGCCACGCATCACGCCACAGTTCGCCGGACGTCACGCGCTTCGCGAATCCGTCGAGGTCGCTGCGCCTGAATGCACGAATAGGCGCCGCGTGGCGAATTGAGACATAATTTGGTCGGTGTAACAGACGATTATGAGGTTTTGCACTTGCAGGAAGTAGAGGGTGCCATGGCAAACTCGACGCCATGAACGGCGAAGATGATGAGCCAATTTCAGAAGAAATGTTTCTTCGTTTTTCGTGGCTCACCTAGAAGGTTACAGTCTTGCAGCGAGTACACATAAGTTTGTAGAAATTATAATTCCGCCCCTATCCTTACGATACTTAGTTTGCAGTCCCTATTTAGAAACCAAGAATATGTTTTATACGACACGATACGTCGGGTGTCGATCCAATTTCAAAAATAATAATATTTATTTTTCTTTTTTATATTATCATGTAAATTATATATAAATATCTATTTATAACTTAATATAGAATAATTTAGAGTCTATAACATATTTTTCCACTTGTTGAATAAATTTTAATTTTAATTTTAAAAAATAAAAAGATTAATTTGGTTGGTTTTCGATTGATTTGGCCAATTTTAGTCATTCAGTCCAAAATATAATTTTTAAAGTTGTTTCGAAGCAATCAAAAATTAATTTTAATTTAATCAATAAAATTGATCAATTTAATTTAATTATAAAAACAGTATATTTTACCCAAACACCAACAATATATGCAAAATCTTTAGCTCTTCAATAAACAATACTTTAAGTTTTTTTTTTTATTTTTTATTATGAAATTGTCTGATAACAATTCAATACTATAATCATTAAAGGATATGCCTGAAATTCTAATATTTAAATTATAGTAATCTAAGTATACTTGAATTTCATAAAAAGAAAAAAATAATATTACAAATTAGCATGAATAAAAGTTTTGTCACTAGAAATAACAATTGCCACGCTGGCCAATCACTTGGACCCAAAAATATAAACATATAAATGGGCCAAAATTATTGAGTCTAGCCTATCTATATATTATTTATATAAATAGAATAATAAAACAGTTTAAATAATTTTTTTCTCCATTTTTTAATTTTTAAAAAGTAATATTTTTTAAAAATATTAGGTCAGTTTTGATTAGTTGATATTTATTTTTATTTCTTCTTTTATATTTTATTTTTGTTAATATATATATATATATTTTTTTTTGTGTGTTTTTACTCTACTTTTTATGTATGCTATATTAAATTAATCATATTTTTCACAATATTTAATTTTACACATACATATAGTAATGATGATATATTAGATGCAGAAAATATAATTTTTTTTATTGATTGTTTGGATTATATTTAATATTTAGTGTGTATTACATTATTTCAACTACATTTGAACTACAAATAAATATTAAATAATATTTTTTATATTATTAAACAATTCAATTTTTATACAATTAATTAATTAATTATGAAAACAAAACTTTTATTTTGAAATACATGAAATATATATTTTTAGACAAGATTATATTTTCTACATATTTTTACATAATAAAATATTTTGAATATTCTTAAATGTTAATTACTAAATATGTTGCAATTATATTATATTTTAATATAAGTATGTTAACAAATCGTCTAGGAGAAAGGTATTATTATTGGGTATTATTAGTATATATAATAAGAGAATCACATCAAAAATAGAAAATCATAATTTTCCTGCAAAATCTTCTTGCTATTTTTAGAAAGTTGATTTTTTGTGTAATTTCTGGTTTTCTTTTTCTTTTTTTCTTTTAAAATATATCAAATTAATTATAATATTTAAAATATATGCAAACAAAACAAAATCATGAGGTATTTTGTCTAACGATTATAATTATTTTATGTAACTCAATTTTTATAAAAAAAATATATCAAATTAATTATAGTAGTTAAAATAGTTTTGCACACAATAAAATTATAAAAATAAGTTTATTATACTACATTTTTTTATTCAAATTCTTATATTATTGGTTTATGAAATTATTAACTTATTACATAAAGATGAAGATGATAATTTCTCAAACTATAGAATCGAATGATACAAAATAAAATAATTAATATTATTAAATAATTATATTACAACAATTGACCATTATATTATTAGGCATTAGAAATTTAGGCCGATTAAAACTTAATTTAGAAAGTGTACGTTCATCGTACAAAACTGAGTAGCAAAAGGAATCTTGCCCTCAATTATTATTAATTAATAATTAACGTCTCCAAATTCTGTTAATCATTTTTCGTTTTGCCTCATCATCAGATTGAGAAAGAAGGAACACCTAATCAAAATTATAATATTTACTTTTTTTTTTCTTTTCTAGATTTTTTAAATAGTTTTACATTAGTTATATTTTATTTGTGAACTTTTAGATTGTTAAATATTTTTTATTGAAATTATCAGATCTATAAAAAAATAATTGAATTAAGTATTAAAATTGTATATTTTACCTTTGTTATAACTAGTATATTCTTCTGTACGATGCGCAGACATATTATTGTAATATAATATTATTAAATTTTAGAACTACATAAAATTATGCTTAATAATTTATATATGTACCATGTTATAATAATGATGTAAATATTATATAAAATATCATATGTGACATTAATTAATTTTATTTATAAAATCTGGTATATGAATGTGAACATTTTTTGTTATTCTATATAGCATTGAATCTACTATGAATTCATAAATGATTTGTTAAAATAAAGTACTTATGAAGATATATGAATGTTTTTATTAATTTTGATAAAATTAGTAACATTACCAATATTAAAAAATAAAAATAATTATTGATCCGTCTTTTCATTTGTGGAAAGAAAAATAGGTATATATTAAATTTAAATAAAATATGTATTTAGTTTAAACATTTAAATATAAACATGTAATTTAATAGATATAGTTTATGTAACTGAAAATCGAACATGGTTAAGATTTTGATCGTATTGTGAAAATAAATATAATATATTTATTCGAAAAATATAAAATAAAAAGCATCTCTTCTCCACCTGAAGAGCTGACCCCACCTGATAATCTCACTCCACCCGTTTCCCATTTTCCATTAAAAAATAATAATAATTAAAAAAAAAAAAAAACCCAATTTATTGTACAAGAATCATCTTCATACAGCATTTACATAATTCGGAAAGTAGAGAAACAGAAAAACAGGAAAATATTTAGACAATCTCTTTCACTTCACCGATTGAATCTGGAATCTCGTATCCGTTGATCGGAAGGAAGCATCACCCGATGGGAGACTCGCCGGGGGAATCATTATCAGTCGGCGGCGAAGCTTCCAGGCTTGTGGAGGAAGCGAAGGAGTTGCAGGAGACGGCGTCGTCTATCATCTCCCGCACCTCCCGGGAAGAAGACGCGCTCCGACAACGCGTAGCGTCACTTGATTCCCGCATCAACTCACTCCGTAACTCCAAGCACGACGATAAAGTATAATTATGTGTATATTTGCATACGCATGCGACTATATTGGTATAATGTGTATTCATGTTATCATTCTTTAATTTTTTAATTGCAAGTTGGAAGAGGAGTTGGTGAGAGCCAGATATGTATTGAGTGAAGGAGATGCGGCGGCGTACCTTCCAAGCAAATCTCATGGTTTGTTGTTTTCTTTTCTGTTTGTTACTGGATTTGTGCTGCCTATGTGAAAATGGATTGATATAATCATTTTATTTGTTGTGTGAATTTAGGGAGATTTTTGAGGATGTTTTTGGGACCAATTAATGTGCGAGCAAATAGGAAGGATGTGCAGTTGAAAGTGAAAGAGGAGTACAATAATTTTAGAGTATGATTTTATGTCCAACTTTTGATTCTCTTTATGTTTTGCTGCGTTCTTTGGTGCTATTTACTGGATGTTATATTATGCCTTTTCTGGGAATGTTATTAGTAATTTTGTATCAAGTTTGTGGCTTCTCCACTATGAGTTAGGCAATCTAAATAGCGAGCATTACAACTCTTTACTTGATTTAATAATTGATGAAAAGCGTTTGCTTCCTGGTTCTTGAACACTTCTCATTCACAATGGCAGGATAGAACAGCATATTTGTTCCTTTTTTTGCCGTCTCTGCTACTTGTGCTAAGGTCATGGATTTGGGATGGATGTCTACCTGCATTGCCAGTTCAACTTTACCAGGTATTACATGGTGATTTTTTTTTCTTGCAGTTCATGTTATATATCTTCTGTGGAAGGATAATCCCGAATTTGCACCCCTGAACATAATGTCTTCTTCCAGGCGTGGTTGCTATACCTATACACGGGTTTGGCTTTAAGGGAGAACATCTTGAGAGTTAATGGGAGTGATATACGTCCATGGTAATTCAATATGGCTGAGACCTTTTCTACAATTCTTGTGTTTTAAGCTTCGTCACTTAGTCATTGTTCAAGAAATAGTGCTTCCTCTGCCTCTTTGTTGTATCTGTGAGTATATCTGCGATTTTTTTTCAGCATTACCCAATGAGGAAAAAGAAATGGATTTTCCATTTCTATCAACATGGAAGAGATTAAAGAATGGCCCGGACTATTCACATTCGAAGTATTACTAAACACACCCTATAAATTTTGTTCGACCGAGAGCGATCGAACATGATTTGAGGCATTCGGTCAAATATCTCATTTTTAATGTTGTAAATTTGTTCGATCAGCACTGATGGAACACTTCAAAGGCGAGGTGGGGTGTATATAGTAAACACTGGCATGAGAATTGTCCGCACCGTAAAGAATCTGGCTCCTATTTCTGAAGAAGCATAGTTGGCTTTTTCCTACCTTACGTATATTGTTAAGTGGGGAACATACAAACTTTTCTGTTTCGAGGATGCTCGGATGTAAGAAAAAAAAAAGTGATAAACCTGCTTTAACAATCTTGACCATACCCATAGTCATCGAATCCCCACTAGAATATGGGACTAGTTGCAAGGCATAAGCTGGCAACTTTTTAGGCCAGTATGCAGGCCTCCATAGGTTGCATGGCTTGGTGGTGCCTTGCAACCTCTTTTATGGCTCAAGGCCTGATAAGCATGTTATTGAAAGGGCAGCCTGCAATTCAGTTTTGCTTGATCAGTTCTATAAAATCTCTAAGCACTAGATCTACTTAGATGTCTTAAGCATTGCAAACTAGTGAACGAAAAAATTCTCAACCAAAGAGTTGTTGCCTTGACGTGTCAGCCAAATTGCTGATTCTCTTCTGTGTGGGTGTGATTCTTCGATATGCACAACTTATAGCACTAAAAGTAAATGACGTAGCAGGTTTAATTACCTCTTGATTTACTTCTGCAGGTGGATTAAACATCATTATTGTGCTATGGTTATGGCTCTCATTAGTCTTACCTGGGAAACAGAGAGGGGACCTGATTGTGCTCAGAAACAGGTGGTTCATGCATTATCATTGTTTCCCCGCATTAACATAATGCACATAGGACACCTGAAAAAGATATATTGGCATAGAGACCTGTCTTAGTTCTTCTCTACTTTGCTTAGTTTTTCTTTGTGGTTTTATTCTGCTCTGTTATATCATATGGCTGGGTTGAAAGTCAAATGGTCATTGCAGAGGGGTGTTGAACTGTTCCTGAAATGGGCAATCATGCAAGGATTTGCGATGATCCTTCAGAATAGATATCAAAGGCAAAGACTATATACACGTATTGCACTTGGCAAGGTAAGTTTGCCTTCTTTTAGAATTACTGGGACTCGGCAGTTCTGTCTTTCTGTTGGTGTTAGCCTTTGAAGAATTTTTCTTATTTTTGTGTGCCCTTTGTTAGAAGAAACAGAATGACTTCTTTTCATTTCAATTTGGGCTAAAGTTGGCTTCAACTGGCTTATCCATTGTATTCAAGATCCCAGGAAAGATTAGTCTTTTGTGATTATACTTGGAGCTATGACAAACTATTGCAGAAAATTTTCCAATAAAAAAGTAGTGCTCTGCTAATGTGGAGCAGTTACAGAATTCATCTTTATGTCAATCTTTTTGGTGCTGTGTTTGTCGTAGGCACGGAGAATGGACGTTGTTTGGGGAGAAACTGCTGGAGTGCAGGGTCAGTTGCTGCTGCTGTGCCCTATACTTTTTGTTTTGCAGGTAACCTGAACTACTACCCCCACCCCCTGCCCAAAAAAATAAATAAAAAAATGCTAGTCGATAAGAAAGAACTCTTCTTTGCATCTTATGATTGGCACACTTATAGCCTTGTTACATTTTCGGGGGAAAATTGCAAAATTAGACCTCTAACTTGTGGGCAGTCCCAAAATCAGTCATTTATCTTTTTAATTGCTCGAATTTGGTCCTCTTTTAATCAAAATTCAAAAAATTGCCCGATAATTACACTTATACACCGCATAATCACGTCACATTAGGTATTCACATTTTTCTTGCTAATATGTGGCCTCTATGGTCATTTTTATGTGTGTGATATCATATTGTTTATTACAAAGGACACATCCATTTCACTTATTATGCCACAAAAATAAAAACCCGTTATTTAACACGATAATGAATGGTGCAAATATCCAACAAGAATTTTAAATTTCGGCAAAAAAAATGTGTAAATTGAAGAAATTAAATAGGAAAAGGACCAAAGTTGTAAAAAATAAGTTAAAGGACTAATTTTGGGACCACCCATAAGTTATAAGACTATTTTTGTCATTTTCCCTACATTTTTGGGATGGGTATATTACTCGAAATAAAACTTCCAACTTCATCTCTATCGTTTTTCCATAGAGACTGTTCTGAATCAGTATCATGCTCCCTCTTCCAGGGTTTTGAAGCCTATGTTGGGGTTTTGTTGCTCAAAACTGCACTTGCTGGATTCAGCTCAGACTGGCAGGTAAAGAATAATCATCTGAAAACCATCTCCTGGATTTTTTATTGAAACCTTTCCATCATGTGGAGCAACTTGAGCGTGTGATATGAGCTTTTAGAAGGTTTTCAATTAGGGCGATTAGTAATATTATATCCCAATCAGAATGCTAAGTTATATCTAATTTCAGGTTATTACCTGCGGGATTCTCCTCATAGTTATGGCCGTTGGAAATTTCGCTAACACAGTGCAGACCCTGGTGACAAAGTCTAGGGTTAAAGCGAAAATAAAGAAAGGTAAAAGTAGACAGGAATTGAATCAGGAATCCAGTGACAAGAGTTTATGATTAGGAAGAGGACTCTTCAGTTCTTTTGAGTCGTGTAATAACAAGACAGAGGACTTAATTCGCTTAGTTTTCCTCTTGCAACAGCATTTTGATCTCTATGCATGGGCTGTTGTCAATGGTGTTTCATGTGTTAGAGCGAACTTCTTGTACTGTACTGAAAATCTTATGTTTTTAGCATGTTTCTAATTATTTGAACACAGTGTAAGTGAGAGTTTGTTCCTTTTGAGTGCTGGACTTGTTCCCGTGTGCAAGTACATATTATTTTCTTCAAGACGTAATCTCTGTTAGCCTACTATATTCAGGCTTCATTTACTACGAGGTTGGTGTAGGAAAATGATAGGATTAACTTGGTGATTGAGAGAGAATGGATTATTCCAGGATTTATAATCCGACGGTTACTTTGAAGGAAATATGAGAGTACAAAAATAATCCTAAGTTAATTATTGATATGAATATACTCATTTGCCCTCATAAATCCTCACCTGTTGGCATTGACAAATTGGGGGAAACAAAACATACCTTGCTTCTTCTAATCAATGAACAAAATGAAGCTCTCACAACTGAAGAACGGGATGCTATGTACTTGGGATTGCTATCTTTCAAAATTACAGATTTAATCTTACTTTGATGAATCCATCTTTTAAATTGCTTTGTTATTTCAGAAAATACTAAAATATTTTTATAAATAAGCCGGACAAAATATTTTTTAAATAAACTTAAACCTCTGATTCAATCTTTTCACCCTTTGTACCGAAACTAATTTTGCAGAAAAATGCACCTATATGGTAAACAGGCACATAGAAAACTGAGGCAGGTCTACTCCGGCTAGAAGAAGTATCATCTTGATTGCACAACACCCAAATTATCCAAGAAAGCCAAAAAAGGTTGGAAAGCACTCAAGAGTCAACGGTGCTTTATCCTCCTCACAAATGGACCCTGATGGGCTTACAAAAGTGATGGCCCAAATTTCAACAATATATGGGCTCAGCCCATAGTAATCTCTCTCTTTTGATGTCATCTGCATTTCTGAACCCTTGACCAACAGACTTAAACAGGATGGGTACAACTCCAGCAACTGAATCAGAGAAATATACTACCTTCAGCTGAAATCACACAGGTTATCAAGAACATAAATAATTAGAAACAGGGAAATTTTATAACCAGTTTTAGATCATGTAACATGCTCTAAATAGTTCCAGCAATAATGCTCTCAATGAAGCAGAAAACCCACCTGGATCAGAGGTGTATAATCAATGCTGTGGCATCTCTGAAATTCAAAACTCAGGCCAAAGCTGGCTGCATGCAGGCTTCCAAATGAACTTGATTCAGAGTACCATAGTTGTGTTTGCTTATGGGTAGCTGTGGGACGAACCCAGGTCTGGATCGGCTTTCCATTGACGTCCTACTCTAAGACTTCAAAATCATGTCTACACGAAACAATTAAATGAAAGTCGGAGTAATCTTTGTATCTTATTGATTCTGAAGACTGCCTTGTAAATATAGATTTGTGTCCCATATTAGTTCTAAAATTCATGACGGATGCTATGTAAGGTCTTCAGCTCCTCCAACTCTCTCCCTTGTGCTATTCCAGGATCAATAAAGCACAACTGAAACAGAAACCAAATGTTGCCCACCTATGAAAATTACAGAGAGACTGACAGTATTGTGCAGAACGAAATACCAACCTGGTATTGTGGCTTCTTCAGAGTGTGGACACCTCTCTTTATTAATTTTTGCCATCCAGCATTTCCCTTAAGAGATTTTTCCAGAGCTATTGTTCTCTAGAAGGAAATGATGTTGAAAGGAAGGTCATAATGGATAAAATTTGAGCAAGTAATCTGAAAGTAGTATAACTTTTAATTTACAATGAATCTGGTGCGTGCAACAAAACATTTACAAAAAAGATGAGAAGCAAATAAAGGGAGGGTCTATAGAGAAAGGAATTTGATCTGATGGTATCTTAGATCATTACACCTGCAAATGAATCAAATCCTGTTGCTAGCTGACTCAGGCTCAATAACATCATAATATTTTACTTAAGTCATCCCTCTTAAGAGCACAAGCCTAATATACATGCCCTCAAGGCCACAACTAAGAGCACCATTAAGCAAAATAGGACTTTGTATTAGTGAAATGTAAGGCCAGTTATATGTCTATTAAGCTGAGTAATAGGCAAGTTCTCCAGTAACTGAACAGTCAAATTCTCTTTCCCTCTTGCATTCAAATTCCAAGATATTATTTAGTTATTAAATACTTGCCACCATCCATTCCACTAGCATGTGGAGTAATAAAGGAAAGAAAACAGCAATCAGAAAGCAACACAAGCAAAATTATCAAGAAACCATGAAAGCAGTGAAAGTTTATATTTACTATAGTGGTCTTCTAGAGGATACAAATTAGGCCAGTGAATGAACCCGTTAATAAGCTTTAAAAAATTAGTGTCAACAACAGTATGGTCTCTTAGCAGCTTACTATATGCGTGTGTGTCTGTTTGTGCATTGAAAAAAGAAACAATGATACAAACAAACTAGAACAATGAAGATTGTTTAAAAATTAGAATGCTGAGAGGCTCGACTCTTGCACCGACTTCATTTTAGATAAATTTTAACTCAAATATCAATTTGCACTCACATCATGTCTCCAAACAAATTTACAGATCATGTAGAAAGTCAATACTCATTTTATTTTGTAAGTGCAGGTAACAAAAGAACTAAAGTCAATTTCCATATGAAAGCAAAAGGAATGTTCTTACTTCAGCAGGATCCAGAATTAGTAGGTTGTACTGCTGCATCCCATTCTTCTCATGCTTAGCTTGAATGCCAACGATGGTTCTTGAATGGCCATCATGTTGGAAGTACAACGGCCTGCTATGAAACCCAGAGTAAGTTAAGATTGTGTTATTCATACTTAAAGCAGAAAACAATCTATGATACAAAAAGGTATTTTCTTCATGGAAATTACGTATCTCCAACATAATTTTTTTTGTGCTACACGCCATAATACTTACGCTTTCTCACTGAGAACAATACGACCATTGACAGCTTCGTTTGCATTGTTATTGGCAAAGTAATTCCAAACCCATTCACTGAGAACATGATGACCCTTAAGATTCTCAGACGACGCACTACAATGCCTATAGCTTTCTTCTTTCCCAGTGGAAACCTTTAGAGACGACTCTAGCTTCCCCTTTGACAGAAAAACATCCATTGGTCCATAAACCAGCATAGTTTTCCCCTTCTCAGAGCCAAGACGAGGATCTGAAGAAGCCAATTCAAAATCTCTACTGGAAAAATCCACTATTCTGGCACGTAGACCAAACGAACGGAAAAGTGTGGCACATTCCGTGGTTCCAATCCAGTTCCTCTTGCCGTAGATATTCTGATCAAATTCATCTGAGCCAAGAGTATCAAAGCCTTTTGCCCAAGCAAGTTCAAGCCATCTTTGAAGAGATCTGATATCAGGCACAAACCCAGAACCACCATAAAGGACCTCTCTTGCTTCTTGTCGTTGTCTAATCAAGTGTGAGCTGAGCATTTGGATATTACGCCACCCACACCCCCAACCAACATCCCATGATTTAATGCTCTGAAAATGATCAATATGCCCACACAATACACTTGTGGAGTTTTCTGGGTCTAATTCCAAACAATTTCTCAACAGAGTCATCAAACCACTTTCAACAATGTAGAAATTTTCCTTTCTCTGTGAAAGAACTAAAGAAGCATGTTTATCATCATCGTTGTTCCCTTCAACTGTAATTACCTGAGCATCACAACTAGAAGAACTGCTCTCACCGACATCCCAAAAATCAGGCAAACATAATACGGAATCTTCAACCTGGATACAAAGTTAACTTGTGAATGATAGTGAAGAAACTGATAACTAAAACATGAGAACAATCAGTTTGCCTTTGGATTAAGGATTTAAAGATGGCTTTGAAATACATAGCACCAAATCTATTTATGATTGTTTGGATTCATATGAATTTGAAATCCCTAATTTTCATTTGAATTATTTTTTAAGGAGTTTAGGTGGTTTTGAAATCCACTCTAACTTAAGTGGATTATATATTCATCGATCTCACCTTTTGAATTCCTCAATCCAAACACGAAGTATTCAGGTATATAATAAGAAACATGAAATAGCTGCAGAGCATAAGATAGATGATTATACTTCAATAATTGCAAGTTGCTCACAATTACTAAGCAGCCGATGAAATCTACCTCAACAAATAGAAAACTAGAAAATCTATTTAAATAAATAGCCATTCCAACAACGAAACAACGGATGATTAAAAAATGACAATAAATCGACTAGTTCTATAAAACATACAGTTGAAGGTGGACTAGGTGGAATAAGAGAGATTTGCTGCGCGAATTCGAGATCTCTGGCCTCATCTTCATCAGCGAAATGGTCGTTCGCATGTCTGCAAATTAAATTAAATCTTAAAATGTAAATAATAGCGCCCCCCGCGCGCACACACACACTAACATTCACGAAGATGCAAAGTACCAAGAAAAATAGAAACTACACCTCTGTAGTTCGAGAGATGGAATGCTCAAATTACAGATGGGGCAAGTTGAGAAACCCATTGCAGAGCTTAAATTTGAAAAATTATTTTAATTTTCCAGAGTTTTGAGAGGAAGTATTCAGATTGGGCGCGGCGCGGAGGGATTGAGTTTATAAATTTTCCAGAGTTTCCTCGTCTTTCCCTTTGTTTCTTTCCTCTTAATTGTGTTTTCAAGGCAATTGAAATTTTGTATCTATATATAATATATTTCCACAACTGGTTTTTTCTTTTTGTAAAGTGCATGCTCTATTATTAAATCTTTTTATTCACAATTAATTTATAAAAATATTATTTTTTCAGTTTAAAATTAGCTTTGTGTTTGTAAAAATTGTGATAACCAATAATTTTTTTTTTCTAATATTTTTTTCATTTCCTCTGTTTTCTATGGAAATTATATCAAATGAATTATTTTTTCACAGTCTATAATTTAATTTAATTGTGGTATATTTTAATATTTAACATATTTTTATATCGTTTGATATTTTTATTTTAAACAATTTTGATCAAAATATATTTTATATAATTAACTATTTTATTTTAAAAAAATCATATTATTTTTGTAATAATTTACTATATTATTATATTATAAATTGTGCATCGTACACAAAAAATACACCTTAATGAATAATATCACATAATAAAAAATAAACACAATTTATGTTTTGTTTTTTTAAGATAATATATATATATTATCTTATTTGCTGCTCCGTACCTATTGTCTCGGCCCGGGTCTTGGCTATTGCTCCTGCTATAAATTATTGGGCCTAAACCCTCTTAGGCTGCGTTTACATTGTAGGATAAGTCTGGATTTGGACGCGGTATCCAGGCTTATCAGACGTATACATTGTAAGATTGTAATATGGCAATTATCCCGGAATCCGGGATAGATGTGGGAACCGATGAAAAAATGGCGGATAAGCCATCCCCCAGCCAGGGTGGGATAAGTTATCCCATTCTATCCCGGAAGGCGATTTTACTAATATGCCCCGCAAGGGAAATGAGAAGTCAGTTTCACCTGTTAGTTTCTAGGGTTTCTTACTCCAGTCATTACCCCCGCCGTTGTGCTTTGTTAAATTTCTCTGTGCGACAAGGTTTCATCGTCGCAGTCGAGAGGCGGAACCCCCCCTCTTTCCCGATTCACCGCCCCCCTCTTTCCCGATTCACCGCCCTTCGTATATCAGAAACCCTTCCCCCCACCTGCCCTTCCCGTAAATTTTCTGTTTGGACCGCCCCTCCTCCGCTGTTCCAGTACATTTTCTGTTTGGACCTCCCCTCCTCCGCCGTTCCCCTTTCTTACCCTATCCCCCGCCGTCCCCGTTCGAATTTCTCGCTCAATCCACCATTTGTTGTCCAGCGGCCTACGAATTTAAAAGTTCTTTCTTGTTTTATTTTATTTTAAATACATATCATTTGGTGAAATATTCGATTGAACATTTGATGTTTTCATTGTTGTAGGTCATTGTGTTCCGATCGTAGAAAGGGACGACGAGTTGTTTGTGTGCAGTACTCGGAGGAAGGTTTAAAACTTGCTTAAATAAATCTTACAATTGAAGTGTACTTATTTGTGCTTCTGCTTTTCTGAATGAACAATTTTTTTTTTCATTAATATTGTGGATGCTAGATCGTTTTGTATATGTAGTTCATATGAATAGATTGTGATGATGGTGTTGTTTGAATGCTTTTCTTTTATGATATGTATATGTGGAGGCTGTATTAGATGCTGTATAATGATAAATTGTTGAAGCTGTCGTAATATGATCCATGTTCTTCATCCACATATATTGTTTGGAGATGTGTGTTTTTAATTTTTTCTCATACATGTGGACGGTAGATTATTTGCAATTTGTGTTCCGTAGTCTGGATAACGAACATGGTACAGATATCCTTGGCTTGTCATGTTGTCTCGCCAAAATTTTTGTATGATGTATGTTTTTGTTGTAGTCCGATCTTCATGTATGGAGTATGGATGAATTGGTTTATTATTTTGACCTTGTCTGTGTACTGAATTGTGATGATCCTGTTTTGTGTGAATTTTGATATTTTTTCTTATTTAAATACATATCATTTGGGGAAATATCCGATTGAACATTTTATGTTTTGGTTGTTCTAGGAATTTGTGTTCCGGTCGTTGAAAGGGTCAACTAGGTGTTCTTGTGCAGTAATCTGTGGAAGGTATAAAACGTGCTCAGTTAAATGTTTAATTTTGAAGTGTACTCATCTGTGCTGCTGCTTTTCTGAATGAACAATTTTTTTTTCATGGATAATGTGGATACTAGATCGTTTCCTATACGTAGTTCATATGAAGAGATTGTGATGATGGTGTTGTATGAATGTTTATTTTTTATTTTTTTTATGATATGTATATGTGGAGACTGTATTAGATGCTGTATAATGAGAAATTGCTGAAGCTGTCGTAATTTTATCCATGATCTTGATCCACACATATTGCTTGAAAATGTCTGTTCTTCATTTTTTCTCATATATATGGAAGGTAGATTGTTTGCAATTTGTGTTCCATAGCCTGGATTAGCAACGTCATAAAGATATCTTTGGCTTATCATGAATGTAGTTTAGTTTGTCCTCGTTTTGGGGACATGTTCGGTCAATCTAACGAATTTATATTAATTTTTTAATGTGTGGAGTAGTGTACAGGAAAATGGAAGACATTAGTTTCAGCGGGAAAACTAGCAATCCATCATCAAAGAACAATGCTGCAAAGAGACGTGTGTGGACGGGAAGGGAAGAACAAGTTCTGATTATGGCGTTGAAGGACATCATCCAGACTGGGTGGAAATGCAAGAATGGATTTCGCACTGAGTATTTGGGTGCACTCGCCCGCGTCATGAAACATTACTTGCCGAAGACCGATTTGAAGGCTGATCCACATATATGCAATAAGATACATGTGTGGAAGAAGCATCACAGCAGTCTGCAATCCATGCTTAGTGTTGGTTGGTACGCAAGTGCACGTAGTCAACAAGTAGTATAATGATGAGTTTTATCGTCTCCACAGGGATTGAAATTAAAATAAATTGCAATTATCAATTACTAGCAATTTTTAATTAAAGAAATGAGTAATAAGTGGAGTGGATGGTTTGGTTCTACTTCTACAAATTTGAAGGCTGATCCACATATATGCAATAAGATACATGTGTGGAAGAAGCATCACGGCAGTCTGCAATCCATGCTTAGTGTTGGTTGGTACGCAAGTGCACGTAGTCAACAAGTAGTATAATGATGAGTTTTATCGTCTCCACAGGGATTGAAATTAAAATAAATTGCAATTATCAATTACTAGCAATTTTTAATTAAAGAAATGAGTAATAAGTGGAGTGGATGGTTTGGTTCTACTTCTACAAATTAAACAAGAATTAAAGAAAATATTTTCAACAATTTGATGTTCAATTTACAATCAATGGCAGCAAGGAATTTCACAAGATGGATGTTATAGACTTGAATTACTAATTTTCTTTGAATCGAATTTTGTTGATCAATGTTAAACGGCATTGTTCTCGAGTAAAATGTTCTAAAGTTAATACAAATTCTTTCTTGATACATAGAATTTTTTCAAATGCTATGTTATACATTCCTCTTTCAAATTGAACATATTCCTATGCCTAATTGAAATTGGAACATCGATGCAAAAATCAATTCGTACGGTTATGCAAGGTGAACAATATATCCCTATATCATTCACAACAGTAACCTATAATCGGTCATCCACTTGCATCATTCAAGCAATTTCCACTAGACCTAACCCTTCCGGTATTAAATCTAGCTTGTAAATTCATTATTGCTGGCCAAATAACAACAAACATTAACCATATTCCTACTTGAATGAATAATAGCACAAATCACCCAACAATGCATAAAAATCTCAATAATACGATTCAAAGTCCATTAGCAATTCAAGTCTTTAAGATGTTTAGCTCATGACTATCTCAGAAAATACAGTCCACAAAACGAATATATCATCCATAAAATCTGAAATGTAATTTCGAAAGAAAACAAGGGAATAAAAGAGAATAAAGAAGAGAGGGTTCAGCTGTTAGGATGGTTGATTTTCGAGCTCCTTTCCTCCTCTTTTTCTTCTAATTGATTCCTTCTTTCTCCCCTTGAAATCTCCGTGAAAAACTGGTGAGAATGGTGAAGTTTCATTTTCAGTCCAGCCCCTGTTTTCTCTTCCTGCGTGCTGTTCTCGCTTGGGACTTCTTGCTTACTTCCTTTTTTTGCTTGCTGCCCTATTTCCTATTGTTACTCTCTTTTTAAGGCCCACACCTCTTTTCTTCTTTTTGGCAGCCCATTTAATTAACCCATGTTGACTCCCCAGCTGATTCATTTGTTCTTTGCCAGCATGGCAAATTTAAATTGTCCAGTCAGCAATTTGAACTCGCATTTTCTGGTTAGAAAAATTGGCTTCCAGCGTGCTGCAGCAACTGAGGACTTTCCAGACTTTCTGCACTTTTAGCTTTGATTCCTCAAATTCAGCTCCAATCCTATTTTTTTACACAAAATCAAAGAAAAATTACACATTTAATTTATACAAACTACAAAACAAAACAAAAATCTAATTATATTATATTATACTAAAATTTACTAAATTCATCACTATTTTCTACATGAATTTAAGTTAAAGGATACAAAAATAACTCTATTATATAGAGTTATCACTTAGCAGGTCAGGATTTGAGTGGGACGATGTTAATAGCATGGTCGTAGTCCACGATGAGAAGCTGTGGAATGAATATGTAGCGGTAAGAACTTAATATTTTCTTCATTAATTGAGACTTTTTTCAAGTAGATGCTTTATGTCTTATTTATTTAAAATTCCTACAGACTGATACGCATGCAAAGAGCATGAAGAACAAGTCTTACCCTCTGTACAACGAGTGGTGTGAGGTGTTTGGAAAATCGCGCAACTGGAGAATTTGCAGAGGATCTGCTCACCGCCGATAAGGAACAGCTAGAAGCAGGTGATGAGAATGACAATGATGAATTAAATGCTTTCATTGATTCAATTTCGGTTGACACCGAAACAACATCGGGCGCTGATGGTGGAGGATCGACGGGCGTCAGGAAGAAAACCAAAATGAGGAAACGTCGTGCTGAGGACACAACGGATGAGCAGATGGTTAATATGATGGGTAAGTTTTGTGAACAAACGAATGAGAACCTGCAGACCATCGGAAAACGAATTGGATACGAGGTCATGATGTCGAAGAAACGGGGAAAGTTGTTCGAAATGTTGGGCAGCTTGGGCGTATTGACTGTTGATCAGCAGTTAATGGTTGCAAAGATATTAATCAATAATAACAAAGAACTTGAGCTATTTTTCAGTCGCCCAAAAGATGCCCAAGGTCAAATGGTGATGTTGATGGCTGCTGGAAGAATGTAAAATGTACCTCACTTGATTTTCAGGTTAGGTTTGTTGTCTGTTGTTAGACTAATGTATTATGTGATGGGGGTGTATAGCATTAGAATATTAGGGATGTTATAAGATTAGCAATTCAAAACTAGATGTAGCCTATATTATGTGTATGTATATCTAATGTGCACTACTTATTCAATATTAGTTTAATTGTGTCAAATTGTGTTCAAAAGAATGAAATGCAGATGCATGTGATGGGGGATGATATATTGCCAGTACATTTTACAACGTTGTGTGACCAATTTAAAAAAAATTACAAACTTTTGAAATTTGTAAACAAAAGTAGAGATTCATAAGAACCTTATCATCCTGTACATCATCCAATATTAAACACAAATTACTCAATAAGCAGCCTTACATAACTAACAACAGACACAAACCCAATAAAACATCAGTTGCAATTTCTGTACGAACAAGAAGCTAACAAATTACAAGTCACTAAACAATCGTAAATTTTACAAATTACAAGTCACTAAACAATCGTAAATTTTACTGAGCACCAACGTATGTACATCCTTCCCTAGCACCTACGAAAATAAAAAGTATGCAAAATAGTATTCCGACGAATAAGACAAGATGACACTGCCGTAAACTACGTTCAGACTAATTCAACTTGAGAATAATTTGCTCAAGCTGAACTATATTATTTTGCAACTCAACTTTCCTACACTTTTGTTCGTCTATTGTTTCGATGAGAACAATTTCCCTACACTGTAGCACTTCGATTGCAACCTGTAGCTCTTCTATTATCTCATGCAGCCATTTAACAACACTACTTTTATGCGGTGAATCAGCTCCCTCCAATCCATCCTCTATAGTTGCACTTATAATCGGCATGGTGATGCAACTATCATCACTGTCTGTATTATACTTCGTCAGAAACTTAGTATATGAAATGCATTTAATATTCTGGAAAAACAAGTTCTGAACATTGCAAGGAACAAATATAGCAATTCATAACTCGGAAATGATCATGCATCTTAGCCCTACAGAAGAACAACAACAGAATCAACATATATACATCATATCGGAATTCATCAGGCAAAATATAAATTAAATTTAGAACGCATTTAACAAGATTCACCCTGTTTAATTTATCCTGTGCTTATATTATATCTGCAGACAATAAATACAGAGATCTCAGCAGCGCTACACATGTTCCTAAATATTAGCACAAAATCAGAAATGTAATAAACACGGGCACATTTCAGAAAATGAAATATGTTCTCAAGGTATGAATCTTTAAATGTAGCGAAACATTAAGAAACAAAAATCGGTCCGAATGTACGAAAGAGATTATACAGAAGATTTACCATTCAAGGCGGAGCCCTTAGATGAAATTGTCGACATTTCCTGAATGAATTAGTACAAACCTGCAAAAACCCTGAAAAAGAAACCATGTCACATAGATTATTCATTCACCCATCACCAAAGCAGGAAACAAAATAACCAAAAATATAAACAATATTCGAACCTCAAATTAAACATGTAGCCCGATGGGGCTTGTAGTTATATCAACGGCACTGTACATCGTCAAGAAGAGGGGCGCACGACCGGCGGAACGACGGTGCACCAAGCTCTTCCTTTTTTCCGCATGGCTGTGAAGGTCGGGAGAAAATTAAATCGACCTTGCCCTAATTCCCTAATTCACACGACGTTGTCTTCAGGTGGGGCCTGAGGAGATTTAAAAAAATTGCAGGGGTATAAATGTCAATTCAATTTAATTCATAAATATAATACATGTATGTAAATGAGGGATATGATACCGAATCATAACTATCAATCATGATAAACGTAGGATATGATTGAGAAATATTATTAATTTTACACCTCATATCCAATCCTATCCTATATGACTTAATCCCTATTTACCATTGTAAACACAATGTCAATGAAATACAACTCAAAACTAACATTTATCCAATTACTAGAGTGGCCCAATTTGAAAAAAATACACAATCCAATCATCCTACGGGAGCAATAAATAAATAAATAAATATATATATATATATATATATATATATATAGTTAGAAGCAAAATCTAAATAAAATCTGAAAAATCAGTAGAGTAGGCTTAATTAAATTAATATATTTTTCTGTGTTGGATTCAATTAAATATTACTAGGAAGTTAAATTAATATTTATGAAATAGAATATCCACTTTTTATCTGTTTCTTCTCAACATATGTAAATTATCAAATCTCATACAACTGTGAAATTCAGATGTTGCCAACACTGTGTTTGGGGCTTCTCATTTAACCAAACATGAAAATTCTTTACTCTATTATTGTAATTGAAATTGACGTCCACGGAATCTTCGACAGAATATTCTTTTGTGCAACCACCACCCTCACTTTTTTCTTTCTTTCTTCTTTTTGTTTTTCCTGATTTTTTTTTTAAATGTTGGATCCTATTGAGAATCCATTAATGCATCCACTGTTGTTTGATTAAACACATCAATACAGGGTTTAACATGGGCACATCAAATTCTCGATTTCAAACTTATTCTCTATCTAACCTTTTCTTTTTCATCGATATTTTTTTGGATAAATAAATTCAAGATTTATGAGGTTTATAATTCTCGATTTATTTTTAAGTTAAATATTTAAAGTCCATAACTTAGATTCATGAATTACAATATATATATATACATATATATTATTCACAGTTTAGAATATATGGTTCATAGTTTATAGTATATGATTAAACTAAAGTCCATCGTTTATAGTTCATAGTTCATGATTCATGATTCATAATTCAGATTCATGATTTCATGTTGGTGGGATTTAATTTCTAGTCCATAACTAAGATTCATCTTAAACTTTTATACATAGAAAATAAATTAAAATTAATGGCTACTTCCAAAATTAAATTAAAAAACGAAGCGAAGAAAGGGAGAAAATATTGGTAAAAAATAATTTAAAGGCTTGCTTCAGAAGAAAAAAATAAAGAAAATAAAGTGTCCTCACAAAATTATAAAGTGTAGAATTAACCAGGGGTGCTTTTGTAAAATCATAACTCCCACTTTCTAACTGAATGCTGAAAAGAAAATTATTCATAACTTGTTCTAAATTTGTTTAAGCGGAAATTTCAAAGGAAATATAATATAAAAATACAAAGCCCTTTCCTATAAAAAAAGAAAATAATAAAAAAATACACAGCCCCATAACGTGTATGGTTGGTTGTATTTGAGATATGAATTAATGTAATAATTTAAGGACGTGGGGTGTACAGACACATTCAACTGCGATTTCAACCGGTCAGATTCATTGAACCTGGACACTTTTTCCTCAAAGATTAAGAAGAAAAAAGTCAGTATTTCTTCTTCAGACATCTATTGATTAGTGCATAACACAATAACATTAATTATATGGTATCATATAAATAAATCAAAATTATTGTTACGTGCCATGGTAAATTGTTATTTAATTGATAATTTGTTTATTCAAATTTTTTTTTAATTTATTACCACATAATATTTTGTAAAGTTTTAGAATTGTTGCTATTTGGCCCCTAATTTACATAATTATATTTGGACGTTTCTTTTTAGATACACGTAAGATGTTTAAGAGTTTTGTCACGAATATTAATTTGAAGTGTTCGTGAGCTACCTACTCTACACAAATTACTTGACAAATAAAATAGGCTACTTAACAATGTTGTACTTCAAATTTAAAGAATGTTTATTTCGAATTTAAGTGGTCCGAAGAAATTTAGATTGTAGAATTTTGGTTGTAGAAAATATTAATTCTCATTAATATATGCTTCGTTTTAATTTATATAGAGTAAAATATAATATTTAACAAATATTTTGAAATTGCACGTGGCTATTCATACTCCTTAAATCTCTAAATATATCCTTTATATGTTTATATATATATTTTTTATTTTGTGTTTATTCTCAAATGTAGAAATTTCGCCATATCTTCTATTTCTTCTCCATGTTTCTTCAATATAGAGAAATTGTAATTGCAGATATATGGTTTTCTTGAGATTCGACTCTAAATCTGAAATCTTTCACCGCGAATTTGTGTTGGGAATTTCGGAGGGTTGGGTAGTCAGGTTGGGATACTGATTTATTCTTTTGTTTTTCTATTTTTTAGTGAGAAGTGTATGAGGGGTAAATTTGGATTTTGGGGTATATTTAAAAAAAGATAATTATTATTTTTTTACGAAATATATTTAGATTTTGGGGTATATTTAGAGATTTTGATTGTATGAATAGCCACTTCGAAATTAGTATTAATAATAATATTTTATAGGATAATAATATTATAATGTAGGATGAAATTAAAAATAAAAAATAAAATAAAAAGTCAGAATGAAATCGCGCCTAAGTCACACATACTGCGGCAATCGTGATTTACAATGGAACCCCACATGGTATGATGTCATATGTCGTAGACCAGCCCAGTGCATATCCCTCTATAAAACCCCTTAACATGTAAACCAATTTCCCTGGCAAATTCCTTCTTCACTGCTTTACCATTGCCCCCAAGCTTATTCCTTGGCCTATTCACTCCTTTCTTCTCTTCTTTCAAACACATGGCTCTAACCATCGCCGTTCCGAGCTCCGGCCACCGCCGCGATGCGGCGCCGACGGAGAATCAGGAAATGATGAGGAGGAGAAACGAAGAGCTGGAGAAAGAGCTGAAGAGTAGCCTGGAGAGGGAGGAGAGAATGAAACAGGAGCTGCAGAGCACGTGGGAGCGGCTACGGGTGGCGGAGGAGGCGGAGGAGCGGCTGTGCAGCCAGCTCGGAGAGCTGGAGGCGGAGGCCGTCGATCATGTAAGAGAATATAGGGCTCAATTAATGGCTTTGACGGAAAAGCTTTCCCTTGCACAGAGACTTCTCCAGGAGGCTTCCATAAATGCCGTTTCTCTCTCTGCGCCTCAATTATTCTGATTTTTTAATTTTATTGTGCGCAAACTGTAATTACGAAATTGATTTACCATCAAATTTGTATGATAGTTTTGATTTCTCTTTGATCTCCTGGATGTGGGGTATTTTGCGTTTCAGATCCACGGAATGTTCGTTTTTCTCTCTCTGGGAATTTCCTTGGGATTTCTGTATAGTGATTGGAATTTTATCTTGTGTGGAATCATGGTGATTTTTGGGGTTCTGGATTTTTAATTATTATTGTTTGTAAATACCGTAGGTCCGTTTTCATTTACTCTTTGTGTGTATATATTTATTTAATAATTAACACCATCTGCTTTCTATACTGAATTATGATACATAATACAAACCGATCTTCCCACAAAACTGTAAAATTAAATTATTTTATTCATGATTGTCTAAATTTATTTGAATAAAGTTAAACACAAGTCCATTAAATATAAATCAACCTTATAATATGAATGAGCACCATTCCAACGGTTTTCGTGTTTTATTCCTCAATATTTAAAAATAAGTAAGTCGTTTCATATGTACGCGCGAGTTAGGGACCAAGAAAATATTTAAACATTTTATTCTAAAGTTTAATGTACATAAAGTAAATATAGATCAGCCAAAGAACCAGCTTATTTATTTTCTCGATTTTTTCTAATTGATTTATGCCTTTTTTTTTATATATAAGTTCTGTAAATGTTCTTGCATATACAACATTTTCAGATTTTTTTGTCTTGATAATAAATCGAGTTACAAGTATATTATTAACAATTGAATTTAAAGCGAAATATGTGACTAATTTAATTTTCAAAAACCTTATCTTATAATTGGACAACATAAGTAGATTGATTTAAACACCTTTCCTTATAAGATAACTTTACAAGTGCTCATCAACCAGTCATTGTCAAGTTAAAGAAAAAAATGGATTGTTAGGCAGCCAACCTATGAAATAAAATTATTCACCCGAATTTTCATGACATAATTCACAAAACTCGATATTTATAATTATAGTTGATATATAATATAAAAAGAATTATATTTACTTAAATTACTTATAATTTATAATGTGTTATATTTATAGTATTAACTTTCAATTATTATTGTACTTAAAAATTTGAGTGGAACTTTCTCTTTACTTAATGATGTGGGTCCATTGAGGAATTAATATCAAAATTTGGGTGCTACATCATTAAAATTTCATTATAAAATTGTAATTCTGCATCAAATAATTAAAATTAAGAAATTTATGTAGTAAATTATAATATTTAATAATATGGTTAAATTACAAAAAGTAGTAAACAAACGTTAATTTTTGTTTTTGTTTTTGGCAATTAATTCTATTTTACGTAATTTATAAATATAATAAATATGTAAGAGTATTCTGGAAAATTTTCATTTAATGCATCGTGATGAAAGAGGAAACTATCTTTACTGAATATCTAGAAAAAAAAATTATGTTTGTGGAACGAAGGGGAAATAGTTGATAGTAACAGTGGCACATGGCAATTACCAAAGGCCAAAAACTGTTATTTCTGCTAAAATGCGGAGAAAAGCAAGATTTAACTTTACTTAAGCTGCCAAAATTCCTCAATAAAATAAATAAATAAATAAATAAACAACAAAACAAACAAAACAAACAAAAACAAACAAAGAACGGATCACTCTCACTTAATTCACCAAGTAATACGACAACCACTATAGAAAAATAATAATGACCTATAATAGAATTATTAAATTCCTCAACCAATGAATGACTGCTTCACCTTACGTGTATCACGATTTTTCTACACTTAAATACTCTTTATAATATAAGAAATTTTGAATGGTTGATAATTAAGTAGTACCAGTTCGTCCGATGAACCAAATATAATATTTTTTATTATATTAATAATATATAATTATTAAAGATAACTAATTTAATATATTATATATAAAAATTAAAATAATTGATCAAACACAGAAATCAAACCCAGAAAATCGAACAAGAATGTAAACACACCAAAGGATTTAAGTGGTTCGACTTTTTCAAGTCTACATCCACTGTGAATGAGAGAGATGAATCTTATTAATGGTGAAAACACAATCTATGGATTACAGTGTATCACTCATTCTATTTGTGATAATCTTCTCACAAATCTAACTGCAAAACTCTATGAGCAAAGATGAACACAGAACATCTGACTTCTCTCCTGTTTCTCTTCTCTCACTGGACTTCTCTCTCTTTTCTGAAACTGCTGGAATGAATCAAATCAGATTTTCTTTCGACACTCTTTTATTCTAGCTAGTAACTGCTACAAGCATCTTGCGCCATGTGTCAAAGATCTAGCTCAAGATGCCTCCCTTCAACAACTCACTAATTAACTCTTAAGTAACTAAAGCGGCTGACTTGAGTAGTTAATCTTCTGATTCTTGATTCTATGCTCCAAAAGTGATCAAGCTGAATGGCTTTGACATCTAACCGTTGCTTCGTGATTGATCTCTGAGCTATACTGGGCTCTCAGATAACAAAACTAATCAAAAGCTGACACTATTTCATATTTAGAAGCAAAAAATGAACCCAAAAAAGATTATATTCAAATTATTTCTTTCACATACTAGTATGATATTGGCAAATTGTTTTTTCCAACTTTATCGTACCAAGAATTTAAATAGATAATTTTCAAGACCGTACCAAGAATGTAAATAGATAATTTCCAAGAGATGAAGACTTTCAGTTTTTTAATTTATATTTAATCTTATATTTGTAAGGGATCGAGAGGGATAAATAAGTACTTATTTTTAAAAAGAGTTATATTTTTTTCAATAGTTTTTTTCTTTTTAATAAATTAAATGAAGATACGATTTCTACAAGTTATAAATTTACATTTACATTATGTTTTATTTGTAATTTGATTTATGAATTATATATAAGTTGTGTGTAGAGAATATCAATTTTTTACTTTAACTAATAAAATTAGATATTATTTTTAAAATATGATCTTTTTAAAAAAAATTATATATATATTAAATGAAGTTTTTATAGAAAAGGAAGTGTAGATATAAACTATCTGAAGAAAAAATTTATCATCATAAAGCAACTTAGGAACCACAAATGAAATTGACGAGTTCTGGTGGACTATAATATTTTCGCCATGGACTTGTTAACAACACTATATAAAAATTATTCTCAATTAAATTTATTAATATATTATTTTAAAAAGAAATAGCAAAATAAAAATAAAAAATAAAAACAAAACAGAGAAGAAGAAAAGAGCTTAGAGTAAATGATAGTGGTAGATGTACGTGACAGACTTATTCCATTAATAATGAATCCTTAGCTTGTTTCTGACCCTTGGGTTGCTAAATCAGTTTTATTGTGAAAAAATATTGGCAATAAAATAAAGAGTACAAATCTTTGCCAAAAAGTTATATTAGCCACACTCAAAGAAGCTATATTCACTTAAGCTGGCTTATGGAACTTGATGGTTACAAATAACGTTATTCCCTATTTATATTATACCTCCTCAATGGAGGGTGTTAATACTCATAGTTTACATCACAATATTCTAGAGAATTCTATGTACAATGAGCTACAAGTGTGGACCAAATGTTTGGACTGAACCGGAGGTAAACAAGTCCAAGTACAAAAATGGCCCAAGAGGCCCAATTTCGTGACATTCTCCCCCACCTATTAGCGTCGTAGCTTAGTATTGATGGGTTCCCATGTTGCCTCATACTCAGGCAGTCCCTTTTATTCAATTTTTATTTAGAGCAATTGTAATAATCATTTGGATGGTGGTAGGTTTGACCACTGGACTAAAGGTGTCATTAAAGTCGAAACCAACTATTTGATGAAATCCTTTAGCCACTAATCTTGCTTTATACTTGTGAATACTGCCATGGAATTCTCATTAAGCTTAAAAACCCACTTGCAACCAGATTGTTTTCCAACAGGTAAAGGCACAAGTTTCCAAGTCTAATTTCGAATGGTAGCTAAATACTCATCTGTCATACATTTCTTCCAATTAGAATCAAGTAGAGCAACTGATGATGACTAGCTTATTGGCTTACAGCAAAAACCTTAGATTTAAAAATGACATGCTTACCCCTTATGACCATGAAATGTTTATTAAAATAAATAGCTCTATGGGGATGCTGAAGAAAGTGAAATAGAAATAGGAAGTGGGCAAAATGTGGAAAGAGGAGAAAGACTTAGGAATAGAGAAAGGAAATTTACTTTCATCAAATATGATATCTCCAGAAATGAATATACGACGAGAGCCATCTAAACATTTATACTCTTTGTGATTTAGACTATAGACAATGAAAGTATAGGGTATGGATCGAAAATCAATTTTTTGTGTTTTATAAAGCTGGAGAAGTGGATAATATAGACCATCGAAAATATTGAGCTATATAAATAAATAGAGGTGGTAAGTGGAAAAACAGTTCTAAAGGTGATTTGTGTTTAAGTTGGTTGGACAACCCGATGAAATAGCAAAACCAGCTGGGTTTATAACACTTCTAACTATCTTTGAGATTTTCTCACTGTTGTTATTTTTCCGACACAAAAGTTCCTCCAATCCAAAGAACAAGTGACTGATGTGTTTACTAAAACAAATTATTGAGAATGCTAATTTCATAAGAATAATCTAACTGAATAACTAACTTCTAACTAAATTCCTTAACTCGAATACGTTAGATTTGTTTCCCGCCGTAAGTGAAGTGTATGTAAAAGTGTTGACAAGAAACAAGCAAGTAAAGAGAAGGAGGCTACATTCACTCAAACTATAGAATTTGATGGTTACAAATGTAGTGAATAGTCTTATATATACTACTCCACCTTCCCAATATACGGTGGTGATCGATTTGATACTATGGTGGATAATAAGTGTCCAGAATTCTCTAATAGCTCCTACACACTCTAGAATACTCTTACTTTACACCACAATATTCTAGAAAATTTTATGTGCAATGGACGAGTGTGGATCAAGTGTTTGGTTTTTTTTTTTCCACAGATTTAGGAACATAAATTTCTACTAAGTTTCACACTAAATTAATATTGCATATTATTTGTTAGTCTAATTATATCGATTAATTTATTTTACCAAATATCTATTAGTAATTTTGTGAATTTATATATATTTATATATATATATATACTAGTATGTTTTCTCATGCGATGCACAAACATATTATTATAGTATAATATTATTAAATTTCATAAATATATAAAATTAATATTTTTAAAAAATACATATAATTATGTTCAATAATTTATATATGTACCATGATTATAATAAAAATATAAATATTATAAATAAAATCATAAGTGACGTTAATTAATTTTATTTATAAAATACAATTTTCAAATCACCAAATATATATAGTATTTTCATTTAAACCAAGAAATTGAATAAAATATGGTATATCAATTTGAACGTTTTTTATTATTATATATAACATCGAATCTGCCACAAATTCATTATTGATTTGTTAAAATCAAGTAATTATATAGATATGTGAAATTTTTCATTAGTTTTGATAAAATTAGTAACATTACCAATATTAAAAATAAAAATATAAAAAATAAAAATAAATGCTTATTGGTTAGCAATATAAGAGCATCTTCTAAAAATCTTTCTTTCTATTTGTGTAAAGAAAAATGGGCAGAAAAATGATAATAACAAATATAGAAATAATCAGTTTACTATATATATATATATATATAGCTGTTAAAGCCAATTTTACGAAAATAAAATATTTAAATACAAAAATAAAATTAAAAATTATGAATATTAAATTCAATAAATAGATTCATCTAGATCTTAACATTAAAAAGGAAATAATAAAATAAAAATTATTTTTAAGAATATTTGTATATTAGCTTTTATTGCGAAAATTATAAATAGATTTATATATTAAATCACTAAATGATAATCCAAGCTGACAAAAAGAAGAATTAAATCTATAGAATCCACATTATAATCTAACTAGTACTCTATAATAGTTATTACAGTGAATCTTTTGTTTATTTATATACCATACACTCAATTTATATGTTATTTATTTACTTAAAAAATATTATTATTTTTAAAAAATAATAAATTAATAATAATATTTTTTAAATAAATAAATAATATTTTTTAATTAAACAATTTTAATATGATCTAAGCTGCTATGAAATAAGGGAGCCTAACAAGAAATAGACCTAAATTAATGTTATGCAGTACTCGGAGTACATACATGTAAGAAAAGACAAAAAACTTTATAAGACCTACGCACATATCTACATTTAATATCGCCAAAGGCAAAACATCATAATTGTTTTCTAGTTAATTCGTTTTTTGTGTTGCCGTCTTACAAATATTTTACATGATATTAAGTTTTTAGACAATAAGAAAATAAAAAAATTATAGAATAGAATATAATAAATTATATTAAACAATAAATAAAATATAAAACGTAAAAATTTATGTATATCGGATGTAAATACATTACGAATTAAAATATTATTTATTTAACTATAAAATATTACTTGTTTAACTATAAAGTATTACTTGTAATTTAAAATATATTACTTCTGATTAATTACTTAAAAAAATAATATTTTATAGTTAAACAAGTAATATTTTTAATTATGTTATCGTGCACCTGATGTACGAGAGACTCACTCAATAAAAAAATCTTAAAACTTAAAAAATTGAAAACAAAAATCCTAACATAACGAGAAAAAAACTCTAAAATACTGAAAAACTAAAACGAAAATAAAAGAAAACCTTAGAGCAATATATGAAAACTGAAAATATGAAGGAAAAAAATAATTTAATTTAATTTACACTGTATTTAAGAAAGAAAAAAATTATTAGACAAATCTCATACAATCTATTTGCAAAAGTAATAAACAAATGAAAAATAAGAAGATAAAAAAGTTGGTGCGTCCTTCATATTAATAGGGCCACGTGTCGTCTTGAGTTACAAAGAAAGTCAACCATGAAGATTCGAAAGTAATTTGATGGATGTTAGTTAATCTTTTTGTGTCTTTTAAAAGTAATCTTAATCTTATGTAAGAAGGCAAAATTGCCTCCACACCAATAGGAAGGGGAACTTGTTGGGCCGTCTTTTGACTTCCGATTCAGTTTTAAGCTAAGGAAAGAAACAGCCATTGAAAATGGAGCTCCGCTGTGTCAACATCACACGCGTTTGGCTGTTTCGTCATTTAAATGTATGGTAAAAAATATTTTGTATTGAGCGTAGCATTTTATTCTAAAAATATTTCTTCCTTCTTCCCACCAACATTCACCTATTAAAAAAAAGAAAATAAATAATTAAATAATAAGATAAGAATGATAACAACCCACAACATAAGAATTTACGTTAAAGTTCATAAATTAAAATTATAAAAAAATCTTACAGTCACATAGATACAATTTCTCTCTTTCAACACAAAAATCACATTTTCCTTACAAACATCAGACTAATCATATGTTTCTCTCAACTCTTTATTAGATAAAACACAATATTAAATAGTACAAAAGAATAATTAAAAAGTTACAAATACAAAAGTTAAAATATACTTAAAACCTACAATTTACTTTATTTCAATTTAATACTAAAAAAAGTCATATGAAAGGGTTGCTTGTTATATTTAGGGGATGGATGTGTAATTACTTTGATTCTCTACTTTTTATGATTTTAGTTAATTCCTCAATAATAAAAAAAATTAAAATTACTGTAGCACAATAATTTTCATATTCCGAGCAACCCTTTTGGTTCCATATTCATTTTCTATCTTCATGCCCTTCAAACAAACAACCCCTAATTAAATATTTGTGTCACAAATTCAATATAGTTAACAGCTCTAAACTTCACATTATCAAAAAGGGACATAATTAGTAATACTTTGGTTTCTTAATTATAATGAGGTTGCTTCCAAAATAGGAAACCGATGCCCCTTCGGTTAATTGAGGGACAAAATTCAAATCAAAAAGTCAAAAGAAAACGGGAAATAAGGGATAAGAAAGCATTGGTTTAGGAAAAAAAGAGAGTTAGAGGGAGGGACCCCATTCCATCAAATTATAGCACAATACACCATCAAAATATACCAAAATACTTGCCGACTCACATAAAATATATATTAATATTTTTATTTATTGATATATCAAAATTTTTGAAAAAAATATTAATTTTTCTATCTAAATTTTGTAAATGTAATTTTCACACATTTGTAATAAAAATATTAACAAATATATGCGTGCGTTGGTGAATATTTCCGACCACAATAATGATCAATTATTTATGACCAAACAATAAAAGATTATTCAATTCAAAAATTGAGATCAAATTTTCACATCTTCATCTTCCTTTTTTTCACTTTTAGTCGGCATATTTTTTTTTTTTAAAGTTAGTCTTCTGTGAAACGGTTGCACGTGTGACACGATTTAGAGTATTACTTATGTAATTATATAGTATTATTTGTTTAACTATAAATTATTTATTTTTTAAGGTAACTAATCAGCAGTAATACACTTAAAAAGTAGCGATACTTTATAGTTAAACAAATAATACTTTACAGTTAAACAAGTAATACCTTAATTCGTATCACATGTGCAACCGTTGCACATGAGGTTTTACGTTTTCTTAAAGTTTAATAATTTTGCACATAATGTCTACATATTTTACTACTTTATAGAATAAGGGTGGGAAACCATAAAAATGCATAAAAAATAAAAATGGCAATAACATTCAGTTTAATATATGTATTGAATATTATACATAAAAAATGGACTTGATTTAATATTTACGATACATTGCTCTTGAGAAATGGATAATCGAACCTAAGAAATATAATCATCTAGAAATATAACAAGTGGGCGAGCTAAAAAAATAATTATCGTAAAAAAGAAATTTGAAATATAATTAAATATTTTCTAGAATTTGAGAATGGTATTTATGTTAGCGTGTTACAAAGTCGGCATTGGGAGAATAAGTCGTAACTAAAATTATTGGGATACCTATGTTCCCATTAATAACGCATTCGATGACGTTAACTAACTATGCCTCTGCTCGCCGAAACGCCTAGATTCCACTTTTTTTTTTTTTTTTTGTCAAGTATCGGTCCACGCGTTTTTTTTTTTGTCATTCACATTGCATTCTTCTGTAATTTTAAATTAGTTTTCTAGGAAATTTAATTTAGAAACTTAAATCTATCTGTTTTATTTTGTTACAAGAATAACTATTTATTTTAATTTTTTTATCTTTAAAAAAGAGGAAAAAGGAAAGTACGCCCATGACACTTCTTCATTCCAATGTAATAAAGGATTAATTACAATTTGCAGGCTATACTAAACATTTTTTTTAGTAAATTGGTAACTAGAGAAAAAAAAAAAAAGATTATTTATAGGGTACGAGATTAACCAGTTGCAACTTAAGGTTTATTTTTAAATTTTAAAAATAATTTCTTGTTTTTAATTTTTTTTTAATTTCCTAAAATTATTCAATTTGTAAAAAATAGATTGATCTGGTACACAATAGATGATTTTTATTTTTTTCATTAGATGCCAATTTATAAAGTTGCGTAGAGTGGCTGTTGTAAATTGTAATTAATTATATAATAAAATATATTGTTTAGTTTAATGTAGTGAAAATAATAGCATATAGGTAAATCAAATATTAGCTTATATTAAAATTTATACGAAAACCAGATATGATGGAGCATAATAAATTAAAAATGAAATATAGGAATCTGGAAGGTGACCTGAAACAAATCAGATTCTTGGTCAAGAAAAGTAACATCTATCTGTCTGCCAAATAAACTCATCCAAGGAATCAGGTACATTGAACCTAGACAACAAAATCATTTCTTATATATATATAAACCCATGCATGCAAGAATGAGAATCTAAATTTAAAAAAATTAAAAATTGTCTTACTTTTTCGATGGCTCCAAGTGCTGCGATATCTTCTACGAAGGCGGTGCACCACCACGAACTGCGGCAGAAGAACGAGGAGTTGGAGAGGGAGCTGAAGAATAGTTTGGAGAGAGAAGAAAGAATGAGGGAGGAATTTATGAGAGTGTGGGGGCGGCTGAGGGTCGCGGAGGAGGCGGAGGAGCGGCTGTGCTTCCAGTTAGGGGAGATCGAGGCGGAGACCGCTAATCAGGCCCGAGAATACAGGGCCCGAATTATGGAATTGATGGATCGGCTTTCTGATGCACACAAACTTCTTCAAGAACCTTCGTTTTCAAGCACCATTTCTCTATGACCTTCGTTAATTTGTACTTAATTAGCATTATCATTTTATTTATTTATTTTTATTATTATGTGAACCGAGATTCTATTCATCGTATATTGAAATCCCAACTTGCAAGTATTTTAGAATAAAAGTCTTCATATTATTACCTGTTAATTTTCAATATTTTTTTTCAAGATTTTGTTTAGATGCTATAATTAACATTGCATTTTTTATTTTTTAAATTTTTGTCACACTTCATTATATGGACTACAAAAAATCCCAACTTGTAAGTATTTCATGAATGAAATCACAAACAGAAAACCAACCCTTTTACCAGATCCTGGGTGTAGGTTATAACATAATATTATTCTGAAATACAACTACGCAGTGAAACAAAATTCTTCTTTAGTAGCAGTTTCTATTTGGCAATAGTTTTTCACGGCGAAACCTTGCGCCTATCTTTCAGCTCTGGGTTCCTGCTGACACATGGGTGAATCAATATACAAGAATTCTGCGAAAATCGAGCACAAGATGAAAGAATGACCAATACCTCTCTATATGATCGAGAATAAGCAGCCTTGGACCAGGAGGTATTTTCACGTCGCTTAGAGCACTGAAATTTAACAGCAAACATAAGGGGGTGTCACCCTGCGTCGAGCTTTGAAATGTAGAATGATATGTTGTATCTGAATTAATTTAGAACACTACCTGTCATTCAGTAATGGCAATGTGTTGTCAGTCAACAAACCTCTCCTGAAATTCTTCTCATAGTTTTGTAGGCCAAGGTTGCTTAACATAGATCTCGTTTTTGCATAGTGCACATCCTCGGTGGGTGGTTGCGAGAACTTCTGACCTAACTGTATTAGCCAGCAATAAATGCACAGGCGAAATGTATTAGGTTCAAGAATGACAGAAAATTCAATTGCACGAAGAGTAGATATAAATTCATAAAGCTATATGAGAAACAGAAGGCTTTCAAATTATAGGACTAGAGCACAGTAGTAACGGAGAGATTAATTGATCGAATCAGATTATGTATAAAGCATACTTATACTCACTATATGAATAAGCAGTTTACGGATATGAAATAATATACCAACAAGATGAAAAGGATAAATTTGATGTTGTATGCTATGGAAGATTACCTGGAAAATTCCACCTTGAACAAGAGCAAAGAAAAGACCAGAGGTCACAGCATTTGCTGCCTGATTTGGTCCACCCATACCGCTTACCAATGAAAATAGGGCGCCAGACCCAAAAGCAGCAACCATACTGCAGTTTGCAAAAGCAACTAGTCAGCATTAGCAGAAGAAGATTGAAGTCATCGAACACAGACAGACTCTGGAAGATTGAACACAGACAGACT
The DNA here is from genome assembly GCA_028749325.2 of Caryopteris x clandonensis. Lineage (NCBI taxonomy): Eukaryota > Viridiplantae > Streptophyta > Magnoliopsida > Lamiales > Lamiaceae > Caryopteris > Caryopteris x clandonensis. Next base: position 8,405,072 of record JAPYKT020000004.1, read on the forward strand.
CTGGATGAAATCAAGAACAAAATTAAAGTATAATTGATAGTAAGTACACCATGAATAACAACATTAACACACACGCACACACACACACATCACTACATTGGCACATTTGTAATTGATCATCCTGCTTGGAAACCCAATTATCAGGTCCAGGTACAGGTTCAGAGGCTAGAGGCCGAATCATTTTAGTTTGTTTGTTGCCAAAATCAAGAATGAAAAAAACTAACTGGCCATGATTAGGTATAATACTAAAGCCCGCATATATTGTCCAATAATTCTAGCCTGTTTGTTCCCATGTTATGCTGCTGCTTACATGTATAACAAGAAACACAATCTGTACTCCAGATGTGGAAAAATATTTCAGATAACATAAGTCACTTTTAATCTATCAAGATTCAAGATTAATTTTCTCACCATTTGATCCTCATATTAAAAAGACCATTTGAATTTTCTTCTCCTTTGATGAGAAGAGCATGTTTACTAATAGCTCCGTAGAAGCAAGAGAATTGGCAGTCAACTACAGCAACTACTGTTTCAGCCCCTTAACATTTCTGTTTTATTCATTAAATATAATACAATTCAAGTGATAGGTTTAACTGGTTGTTCAAGTTTCAAAGAAGAAAATGGCACTCCTACTTTACAATTGTTTTAAGAACAATAAGGGCATAATCATTTTAAATTTATTCTGAGGAGTGAACACACACAAAAGCACATTTACATGCGTGAGAAAAGGGACATGCAGCCAGAAGCAGTAGGGGAGGCTTCAACAAGCAATGACAAGCTAATTAAGAGTTAGGTGAAATGCTTATTATCAATACATGAATTCAGTGTCAAGAAAGAATAATAATGTTTGCAAATCTTGAGCTCCCAGAAAAAACAGATACCCAAATCCTGCTTTTTGTGTTAAACTTGTTCTTTCAATGTCACAGGACCAATACAAGCAGAAAGGTTTAGGTGGGTGATAAGATCCAGCATTCTGGCAGAGCCATACCTGGATTGAACATCCTCCTTTCCTCTCAATCTTCTCATGACACATGAAATGCCAGCATTGGCACCTGTCATGACAGCAAAATTGCGTGCTTGCACCAAAGGGCCTCCTGCAAGAGCCTGCATGCAATTATCCATGTAACTCTTCATCAATTTACCCCCAAAATTAATCAACAATTGCCATTTACATATTGTTAAAATACTAGGTCCCTCTCTCGGACTTGAACCGAAACTTCACCTAAGTGAGAGCTTAGGTGAAGATGATGTTAATACAATAAGCAGGGGCCTCAAGAACCCAAATTACAAGTACATTAATGTAACAGAAAAAAACAAAATACTGATATAAATTCATACACCATTTCCAAACCTTTTCAATAAGACCATATTCAAATTTCAAGGGGGGCAAATGTCATCATACTTCGATTTCCAAACTTCATAACACTTAATTCAATCCAATACATTGCAGCAGTTACCGATTTTGAAATGTTTCAATGGATATGACTAGTCAAAGCAGCAAGAACAATTATCGAATACAAATCACCGAAGGATATAATCCAGCAAAAATAGAGAATATGGACCTGAGCTTGTTTGAGTGACGCCATGGCATCCGGATTGAGGTTTGCGGCATTTGGCGGCGGAGAAAGCAAGGAGGAAGCATCACCTGTGAGCGTTCCCATGAAAGCGCCAATTGCCGCGCCTTGGGCCCCACTGGTGAGGGTGATAACGGTCGCCTCCACAGGCAAAGACTGTTTGGCCAGCCACCCCCGAAACCTAGTCTCCACTTCCTTGAACTTGGCCTGCACCACCGCAATTGGGTTCTGCTCCGCTTGTCCCATCAAACCCCCAGCCTTCGTTGGAACTTCCCCCACCATAACTCCGTCTTCACTTTGGCCGGTAATTGGGATAATAAACTTTGTACTGTTTTCCTTTAATTTGAGGGATTAATGGCGAAGGGTCGTTTCTTAATGCGAGAAAATCTAGGGGAAGCTAGTTCATACAGTAGGAGAGGTTTAGTAAGGGAGGGGAAGAAATGGATAACAGAGTAGGCTGCGGAAATTAGAATCTCTTATATTCCCAATTTCACCCCTAAAACCCATCAAACACAACCCAAAACAAAAATAAAACAATAAAATTATAGAAAATATTTGTTTTTAAAAACTTTTTAAATAAAGAATTTATATATACATATATATATACACATATAAGAAGTTTGTCTCGTATGCATTAAATGCAAGTATGAAATACAAAAATCTTCTGATATACAAATGGGTCGACCAACCCTCAAAATTGTGAAATATTGGTTTGTGGCACCGCACATTTTTTTCTTCAACAGAAATAATAATTTTGGGTAATAAATAATATTTTTTTATTTTTAAAAAAATATTACTTTTCATTATAAGAATATTAATTTTATTTTTAATTAATTAAAAAAATAAAACTATATTTATTTTTTAGTAAAAAAGAATATTTTTATTGTCATTTTTTTATATTATATTTTATCTAAAATATTAATTTTCTTATAAAAACATATTAAATTTTAAATAGGCAGGTGCAGAAAATATGTCTATATACATCACACACCAAATTTGTGTTTTTATAATTATGGATCAATCAATTATAATTCATAATTTTTACTATTTTTAAATTAGAATATGACTAATTATCGGTAAAATATAATTTCTTGTTAGAATCTAGATATAGAGAGGACATTTATTAGCGGGGACTTTAGGCGATCGAAACGTTCTTGTAATGTCTGTTACATATGATGTATATCAGTATATGTGCTATCTTATTTCATTATTAAAAGACTATTTTAATATTATTAAAAAGAAGCTTTAATTAAAAAAGAAAAGAAGTCTATATGGTACTATCCCTATGAAATAGAAGAAAAAATCTGGTTTTCTCACCCCTCAAACCATCAAAGATTCTTGTTTGCTTTTTCTTTTTACTGAGCTTCCATTAAACACCTTTAAAACATCCATAGACAATAGATGAATTTATGTGCATGCTTAAAACAAATATTTGAATATTCACTTACAAAATGCTTCGGATGAAAATGTGAACATGCTTATGCCTAAATAAATAATGAACTATTATGTTCGTACGATAAAATTATAATTGTTAAATCAATAAGCTTAGTTAACTTATAATGTCTAGTCAGTATTTTTGTTATTTATTAGAAGATTAAGATTTGGATGATGTGGGATGAAATGTGATGTTTTTGTATGAGCATTTCTAATTTGACAAAACTGTCATTAAAATCTGTGACAAATCATGTGACACATCCAACAAAGTGAACGTAATATCTATAAGGACAATAGAATAAATTTTGGATTTAAAAGTAATTCAGTAAACCCTAAAAACTTGGGTAATACAGAAGTACAGATGATATTTTAAGCCTTCAGAATTCAATAAGGGTGATAGGCCCACGCTCGTCTCTGTGATGGGGACATCATTCACGATGATCTGGCAGCGCCGGATTTGATCCAGGAGACTTCACCAATGTAGCGAAATCTGAGACACCATCGAATGGTTGGTTTCTCACCTATTCTTAAGGATCGGCGACGATCTGGTAATTTGCCTTCCATGAAAAGATTATCAGAGACGATACACATACATATTGCCATAGACCTATGGCATTCTGGTCACTACACCATAGTCAATACGTAAATTCTCTGGAAGAAAACCACTTAAGATACAAATAGGTCGTACCACTTCTGCTCTGCTTCCCCGATGTTGGTCCGGTGAGTTTATAGCACGAAGTATCTATTTCCAATTCCGGGAACTGCCACGGGCCATCTGTAGCCCCCTCTTCGGAGGGTGGGACTGAATAAAAGCTCCGCGAATTGGTAAGGACTTCAAAGGAAACACATGCATACTAGCAAAAACTTCCAAGAAAGTTTGTTAAGCTCTCGGTTTTTTGCAAAACAATTAGGGCCAAGAGATGTATAGGATTCCTTTCATTGTTAAACACTTGACGTAGAGGCAATCTTCCAGATGGCACAGACGCCTAAATAACACTGGAGGGTCCAAGCAAGGCCTGGAAGGTGGCAAAGATGCCTGGTGAGTGAGTCAAAACTTCCTGATCAGAAGTCTCTCCAATGATCAGGTCACTGGCAGCACATAGCTACAGTCATAAATTGCAAAGCACAAGATTTCCTCCTGCATGAGAGGGAATTATAGTTAAAGTTCTGCAAGATAAACATATTTGAATCATTCAACAATAAGATACATGATTTTCAGAAAATCTCCTGTTATGCAGGTGCTTCAGACCCTGCGAAATATGCTAATGATGTTAGGACCACAAGTGCAAAGCAAACAGGATAGAAAAAGAAACACAAATCAACAATTGAAGAAAATTAATCAACTCGGTTCATCCTTAACCTGCAACATTACCAAACAAAAATAAATTAGCATTCACAAGCACAGGACAACCGGGATGGATAGAGTTAGAAACATAAGATAACAAATGAAGTGAATCGGTCCACTGTGTAGTTCCTCTACAACCTGCAATGTCCAACAGAAATAAATTACGATAAGTTTTTTTGGAAAACAAAAGTATTGTGTTCCTCTTCCGAACCTTACATACAGAACTGTCTTCTTCACGGAAAGGCTGCCGCAAATAAATTACAAAGGGCATTGTACAGCAAGAATTTCACTATACTGGAATAACATACATTTCCAGTGAAAAAAGTCTCCACGAGACCTCAGTTCTCATTGTAATGATAAAAGAAATAAGAAGAAAGAATAACTAAACAGACCAGTGAAGAAGAAGAGGAACAAGAAACAAATAAGGAGAGGTTAGGAAGAACGTAAAATGACTAAAATAGTTAAGGTGGCATCATAGTTAGCAGGGAACTATCAAATATAGAAATCAAGTTTCCAGCTTTGATTTTGCATTTAAATGCAACTCAAGCTTCATAATAAGTTCACAGTAGATAGCAACATAACTTCCTAGGGCTTACAAGTCCGCCGACATTGCAATAGCTACAACTCAAATAAAGGAAGGTTAAACAAAGAGATTTCAAAATAAGCGCCACAGAATAAGGTCCGCTGTTGTACTGAACAAGTTCTTTCATCCATAACTAGTCCTAGGAAAAATCAAAATAAAAGGGGGGAAAGGACGAAGATGGTGAGATATTATCGATTATATTATCTAGCTCATATCCATGCCATCACCAATCTGACTGCAGATGGGGTTAACAGCTGTAAAGGATCTCTCAAATGGCGAGGGATGACGCTGGACATCCCTTTTGCGCTTAAAAGCACAGCTCTCTGTGGAGCAACTCTCAGCATCGAGCTTCCTCCTGACACCTCTCACAGCCTGATGTTCAACTTGTGTTAGAGGAAAGATTTGCTTGCTCGCTCTGCAGAGGGAGCTATGGTTATCATACAAAATTCTCTGGTTACAGTTTTTGTCACAAATGTGCGTCAGTCCAGTTAGCCGGCAGCGATACATGTTCCCACAGACATGTTCATTTTCACATTTCCAGTCACATTTGTGAACAGGGTTAGGCCCATCTTGGCCAAGAATACTTGATAAGTAAATAACATTTGTAGGCATAGCTACCATAGAATTTCCAAATACCTCCATTACTTCTTGACTGGAAAATGTTTAACTGTTCCAAGAATCCCAATCCCAACTTCTCGACCCAGATCTTCTGCATACCCAAAGAAGATTTGAATTATTAAGTTCAATGCCGAAAGAAACTAGAACTAGGGATTATTTTGAATGAGGTAGAAGTGATCTTTAATGAAGCAAACAAACAAGGGCTTAGTTACTAAGAAGCCTTTGGAAGACAAAATTAAGACGAGGTTGAGGTTTAAAATTAAAATTGAGACTAGGAGCTATTTTTCAGTCTTCAACCCATTCATCCGCCTCACCCAGTTCACACCTCATAGCTAACGTCCTTGATAAGAACCCACACATCACACATGACTCTTATCAAGGATGTTAGCTACAACCACACTCACAAAAACAACAGTAGTGTCGCAAGATCCTCTCAAAGCAACACCTAATGCTAAAGTTGAAATGATACTCAATCACAGATGACACAACTCGTGAAGAGAAAGAACAAGCAAAGAAACATCAATGTTCAAAACCAGATGGGCAATTTAGGATCACAGCTAAGACTTTTTGTTGTTTATGGAGTATTAATTACTTTTAAACAGCTTTTCACATCACTTCCACATAATGCATTTTCCATTATTCTTCAACTTTTTCCAATTTCCAAATAAAGCAACCCAATACAGATTTTCCCTACAATTAGAGACCTTTAGTACATAAATTTAACACAGGATGATAATAGATGCATATTTAGTTGATTTTAAATACATCAAAAAGCTCGAAATTTAGGTTCAAAGTCCTAATATCAGTTTATTTTTCAATTTACAAAACAAATGTACTACGAAACAAATTAATCTGAAATCCTCGCCCTCAACATTTCTCCAGCACAGAAGGAAAGTTGAATCCATAATTAGGTTCCACGAAGAGTAAAAAATGAAAAAATTAACACAAATTAATTGATTGAGCATCTCCATTCAACGCAGAAACAACATAAACATGAGCTCAAAACCAACCGAACGCAAATCAACATAATCCACAACAAAAAAAAGGGAGAGGTCTACCAATTAAAGAAGCACAGAATTCCAAAGGGGAGAGAGGAGAGAGGAGAGAAGAGAGCTCTTACACAGTAAACAGAACCCAGACCGCAACCAACTTTCTCTCTCCACACTCCCTCTCTCACACACGCACGCACTGTAGTGAAAACAAAAAAAATCGTGAAAAGCAAATGTGAAGGGGGGGAAGAGGGAGATATTTATAGAGTAAAGATAAGGTGATCCGAATCTCGTGTACTAGACGTTAGAGATTTTTCATTTTCTTTATAATAATTAATAAACAATTATACATATTATTAGTACGTAATTTCAACTTTCTGTGAGTGCAAATTTAGGTGAAATTTCGGCGAAATGCAGGTGAAATTCTTATTAATGAGAATTGAGAGGCTTAAAAAGTGGTTGAGTCAATGTGAATCCGAGTGGGACGGATCTGCACGCGCTCCACACGTGACACTCAAATGGATGAAGTCGTTGGGGAGACTTTACACAGCCAATAACAGATTGCAACGTGTCTTGGCCCACCAACAACGTTGCTCTGTCATCCACCAATTTAACGGTCCAATAAGTTTGGGCCCAATCACTAGATTCACTGTGATTTGGGATTGGGCTACGATGGAGCTTTTTTGTAATATCAAACCTTCTTATTACTTTTTTATTTTTTATTTTTTTGGTAATCTCAATTTTATCCTTCTATTTTTACTACATTAAAATTTTAATATCATTCTTGTCCCATTATTACATATGTCAATATTATGACTTAAATAGCTTGTTATATATTAATTTATAATTATCTCACTATTTAATTTAGTATTTTCTCTCAACTTTTTGATAACTAAAAAATAATAAATAATAATTAAAATGCTACTTATACCAATAGAAGTCCCAAAAGACAATAATTTTACATTAAACGTGCTATACAACCATACAGATATGATAATTTTAAAAATAAAATAATTAATAAAGAATAATTTGTCTTAGTCAATAAAATGCAAAAGTATAAAATTTTAATAATAAATGGATTGGGTAATAATTGTATATGAATAAAACGGTAAATTTTGGAGTTGTAAGGGTTGAAGACCAAAACTATAAATTTTAGGGATGAAGTTGGGTTGGATATGACAAACGACAAAAACACAATTTGAAGAAAGTATGAAGATAAGGTCATATATTTTGATGCATAATTTTTTGTGCATCGGGTATATCGTACAATAAAATTTACAATATTATTTGTTTAATTAAAAATTATTACTTATTTACTTGATAAGTATTACTATTAATTTATTACCTTAAAAAAGTAATAATATTTTTTTAATAAACAAGTAGTATTTTTTAGTGAAATAAATAATACTATAGATCGAATGTAGGGTGCATCGTACAACCCAATTTATAGTATTACTTATTTAACTAAAAAGTATTACTTGTTTACTTGAAAAATATTACTGCTGATTTATTACCTTAAAAAAATAATAATATTTTTTAAGTAAACAAAATAAATGGAATATACGGCATTCCCGTTGCACAGTAATTTGCAACGGAGCTGAATTTTTTAACCATCTTCTTGGGATTAGGTCAGTATCTTGGTTTCATACCTCGACTAGGTGTAAGTTCCGGAAAGTTGTCGTCTTTAAAGCACCCAATGCGTTCTTTGATAGTATAGGAGGCACATTTTAGTTGAATTATGCATCACATATGTCCTACTTGAACTCGTATTTTATTTTATCAATAGATACCATCCACACGATACACAATCATTGCTGTATAAATTGATGTTCAGATATGGAGGCTACTATTCCACCATTATAAACACCAGTCTTAGATACTCATTTTACAAATTTTGGAATAATCCAGTGAATTAATGAGCAATACAATTGTGTAATCAATTTTCCATATCTAGTTGGTAACACCTGAAAAGATCAATAGAGCTGTCAGAACTCATTTCACCTATCTCCATGTTAATCGATCGACACAGTAATTGTTGTTGACTTGCGACTCGCATCCAAATTTACACATCAACATATACAACACGTGAGCAATACAAGCATTCTCCGATGGGAAGATCTGGGCAGTCGGAACCCCAACCACCAGTCCCCCGTCATTTTGATATGCCAACCAATTAGGCAAGAAACACATATCTTTGAAGCAGATAACAGAAACAAGAAGAGGTGTTATTCCCGAGGGCGGGCCAGCCAAAGAGAGCTAAGGGCCCGGAGACGTGAGAAGTAGTCACTTATAGCAAGTAGGGCCCGAGCTGATTGCCTTGTTGTCAATATACGGTGCATTTGTTGGAGAGTCTGCTGGCGTAGATTATCAGCCTGCAACCAACGGTATCCCTTGCGTTATATTGTTGACACTATCAATTCAGATGCATTACACTCGTAAGATTCAAAGCAAATGGATAAATGAACTTAAGTAAAATGGAGTATATAACAAGCAATAACCAGAATTCTCACACAGTCAACAATGCTCTATTTCTGAACATCTAAAAACATAAAAGAAGTATGACTTTAGTTAAGGATATGTAAATCGATTAAAATGTCAACACTCTGATTTCCACGACGCATCATACTTTCCCTACATCTTTTCTTATGAGGAGCAATAAGCGTGACGAATATAGATGCGACATTGTAAGTAAAGCATCGATAAAACCTCAAATAAACCACCAAACGAGTATCAGTGCCATGCATTACAGGGTCGCTAGATTAAGTTGTCGCCCCACAGGAACACACACACACAAGTACATATATATTGAAGTGAGCAGAGAAAACCTGACGGATGAAGCCTTCAAGAGTTCCCAACTTTCCCATGGCCATTGCCATCTGACCCATGTAGTTGGCGACGTTTCCAGAAGAACCTGATGGGGCAAGAGAACCAGCTAAAGTCTCAGCCAAGGATTGCTGTAATGCTTCCATTCCCTGAGACAGGGCGTCTTCAGCCTGTTGAGATGTCTGTTGCAAGTTGTTGATGGCCAACGATTGCTGTTCGGTCAATGGCTCCAACTGAGCTGAGAGAAGCTGGAAAAAGGAATGCCAAAACTTTAATATCTATCTTGATGGAATTATTAGAGCTATTAAAAAAAGAAAATAAAAAAGCCACATAAAAGGTGGTACTGCTATAGAAAGACCAAAATATGAAGAAATAAACGAAAAACCTTGTAAACACATCATTACTGTCACCAACTTCTATCTAATTGCTTCAACCCGATAAAAACTGGAGCTTAAACAGCAGTAATTTTAGTAAACTCCAGAAATTAATGAACAGACAATGAAAATAGATGCACATTCTTTATTTTTTTCCCACGAAGCTCATTAGTTACATTGAGGGGGGCATGGTAAATTTTCAAACTCCTTGGTGAAATCTATTACATCAATCCAGTATCTAGGATGAAAACATAGAGTGAGTGTTTAGGGTTTCATGATGAACTTAAAGGCCAAGAACTAAATATTAGTGGCATGGATCACTCCCGTTGGACTTACAAAACATAAAATAATTTTCTTTGGTTAAATACATAAGGAAGCTCACTTCCACGTGATCCAAGTGGAAGTAGACACAAATGATAGAATAGAAAAGAGTAGAATTTTGACAGATGAAGCAGGTTGGGACTCCTTATTTGTTCTCTTACCTCAATATAGAAAAATTTAGTACACCAATGAGAAAAGATAATCAACAGGCTATCAGAATTTTCTATCCAACTAGATTAGGTGTATCACATTTTATTATCAAGTAGTTTCTGTTACTATCTTTTCAACTTATCAAGCATTATAGGAGCAATATGTGTATTTCTTTATTTTGCTTTCAGAAGTATGAGATAAAATGCCATAGATAAAATGGTGAGTGAAAAGAAAGAATTTGGCAGATCAATACCAAAACAAATTAATGCATTCAGGCATTACAAGGCAGGAATCTAACTTAATTCCAGTATACTTACCTTAAGAATCTCAGATGAACGAAATCCACCAAGCCAGAGGAAGCACCTTTCAGCGGGTGTTTTCCACATGCCCGACAAAATGTGAAAGACATCAGCCTTTGCAGCATCCCCTTTTATCCTAAAAATTTCATCGTGGTGTGCCACAACCCCATCAACTATTATGCGAAGTTCACCATCGCCGGCATGTGAATTGACGGCACCTCTGAGCTCCTTAACTCGCCGGTTGTGCTCCTCCAGCCACCGAGCATATTCAACATCAAAGGCGAAGGCACCTAGAGATATGGGAAAGTTATGAATAAAAAAAAAAAATTATCCTAAGCAATTCTAGTCTTTTGATTTTAATACGTTCCTATTCTCCATTCTCAGAAAAATCCAAAGCAAGAGATTTTGTCGCTCTTGATAGTTTTTAACTTAATTGGTGGATAGGACCATGCTCTTACTATGGAACTAATTGCAGTGAGTACTTCTTAATCATTTCTACCAATTTAAAGTCCAAATTTGAATGATCATGAAACTCAAAGTCACAGTAAAAAGTAAGTTTCAAGTAATCTAAAAAGCTCGAATTTATGAAAGTGCCAGTGCTGACATGTAACATAACAACTCCTCGTGGGGAAGCCACATGTCAAGAAACCAAGAATACAGCTTTGAACATTTAAGAGAAGGAAATGGAGGCTCGTCAAGACAGTTCTAACTTGACTTGTCTCATAAACCCAGTCAGTCCATTCTCATTCTTTCAAAGAGGTTAAAGTATTCTATAATAGCGTGTGTCTGCATAATTCAAAAAAGAATATTTTTATGTCTTCACCTATCTAAGATTGCGGTGGGGCAATGAAACTGATCTCAGAATCAGAAACCCCAACAATTGAAGACACATTAAGTAAACGTAAAAGAAAATACTCATGCAGGTATATTCCACAAACAATTTTCCTGGTAAGTAATTATCGGTAGAAAAAGACAGAGAAGGGTCAGGTATGACCACCTGCACTGCCAACACCAATGACATAGTCCCACCAACTAAGAAATCAATTGACATAGTTTCACTTCTTACTCCATGAATTTTTTCATAATCATGACTTCTTTCAAACATTGAAATAGCATATCCACCTCACTAGCTTACTGTATTTTTCTTAAGACTGGAAACTGCTATAATCAAGTGGGGCCTAGGTCCTAAGCACTTCCCCCATTCACTATTTTTTTAATCTATGTGGTGGTTTTGTATTTTCTGATAAAGTCATGCTTCAGTTTTCTATGTTTCTTTCTAATGTGGGTCATGATTACCAAGGAGAGGAAGGTTGGGGCCAAGCACAGTCCCTTTAAAAGCAAATATGTAGTTCATCAATAGACCAACTAAAGTCTCTAAGTTCATAATGCTAAGCTTAAAGAACGGGATGAGAAACTTGCATTGCTGGCAGTGCCACTTTTATTATCTTCTGGCATTTGCATTTACTTCAGCTTCTGTGAACTTGTTTTTCACTCGCTCCTGACTTTTAGATTTCTCTCTCTCTCTCTTTCTCTCTCTCTCTCTCTCTCCCTCTCCCTCCTTTATTTTTTTGGAACCCATTCCTTACTTTTTGCAAGATCTAGGTTGCTTTGCCTAACCTTTTTTTGTCATTTTCTAGCACTCAAACCACAGACCTAAATTTCCACATTCAATAATTGAACCTGAAAGTAGACCTAAACTTCTCATTTGTATCCACCAGCAAAATACTAACAGTACACTAAAAAGAACTTCTCAGAAAATGCTCGTATATGAAAATCAGAATCAGAGTGTCGAGATAATCATACCATTTCCACCAATGGATTGTGATTGATCTCCAGAACTTGAGATAAACACACCCTTCAGTAAAGAAAACCAGATTCACTAAATTGATTAGAATAAGGAATTGCATTGTGAGAAAAAATGAAGCATAAGAACATAGAATAGGACCTGCTGCCTTGCTCTTTGGAGCTCTTGCTCAAGCTGTGTCAATTTCATTCTGCTGCTTTCTAGCTGTTGAACATAGGCCTACACAGAAATACAGGAAACAAAGTAAACCAATTGAAGACACTGTAAAAATCGGTGCTGAAAGGCATGAATCACGACCACAGGCCAAAAGCAGCTCCAAGAATTGCAAACTTCTAGCAATTTACAAATACTAAAGAGACAATAGAGGCATGCTCAACAGGGAGAAATAACAGATCATGTTCTTTGAAAAATCCAAAACATGACTCAGCTCAAATGCCTATTTCGGTATAAATAAATAAAAGCCAATAGTAAACAAAAGAAAGACAAACAAACGGTGCCTTACTTTACTAGATACTAGTTGCATTTATCCTTTATTATCATTTGCTGGAGAAAGCCATATCAAGGTAAAACCAAAGAGGTTCGAAGAACTTCGTGTCACCTTATATATGCTAGGTTGACCTTCTCCTTTTGCCAACCCCCACCAATAATGCCAACTTGGTGCATTTTAGCAGCCTTAAAATGTGACAAAACAATAACTTGATTTTCTTGCAATATACCTTCAATCTTTCACATCTTAGCTAAGTTACTAATGTTGTTGGTGGTCATTAAGGCCAACATGACATTCAGTACATACAGCTATGCTAAAAAAATTTGGTAACTAGTTCCACTAATAATATAACGTTGCTACCCGTAGCAGCCTTAACCAAACTGTAACAATACTACTCAGTTTTCCACAACTCTGGCCAACTCAACTCCTTTTACCACAACATTTTTCTACCAGTATAGTCTCAATGTGCTTATATTCCTGTCATTTGGTTATAGCAAACATTAAGTTATATGTGGCAGTTTTGATGCCATGTCTCATCTGACAGAACGTTTAGTATGTTACACTGGAAATGGCGCAGAGGCACCACTAAGGTAATCCAAACAACCTCATCTTTCAAAATAAAATTATAATGGTGGGATACATTGTGAATACAAACAAGTGAAAAGCTAAGCACAAGTAGAAAACAGCCTACAAAAACTTGTAGGCGTCATAGACCACATCTTAGTTTCATAACTTATGAGAACTGCCAAGACGGTACAAATTTAACTCATAGGAAGGACTAAAATGAAGAAATCTTGCTTCAATGGAAAATGCCAGGTAAAAGATACATATAATAATGACCTACTTTTTTTCTCAACCGACTTTTTCTTGCAGCTTCACGATTTTGAGCAAGCCTACGCAGTGCCTGCAGAAAGTAGTTGAGATTATACACCTACATAAAATACAAATGCATGTACTGAAATTAGTTCAAGCACCTTTTGATCTCTGGACCTATCACTGCCATCAGAGCCACCTATAGCCTGCAATTGATTGTTTGGGAACTGCAGAAGAAACAAACAAATGTTGATTCAATAAAAAACTATGTCCAGCTCAGAGAAAGAAGGCATTTGGTGCTTTACATTCATGGAAGCACCTCTCTGTACATATAAATAAAAAAATTCTTATCCATATTGTATTATACATATGTGTGTGTATATATATATATATATAGAACATATATGCTGATAATGAATTAAGAAAATGTATATATATTCCAAAGCTTCGTAAATTACTCTCAAATTCTTATCTTCTGTGTCAGCATCAGTCGAAGTATCTGTCATAGGACTGCCATCTGCCATTTTGGAATTTAGACACTCTTCTGTCCTAGACTAGTGCTTCAAACTGAAACAAGTACATGAAATCAAGATTTCTAAGAGATTGTGAATCAGAATCCAATGTGACCTAAATGGATCCAATCTGCAGAAAGTTGCTCTGCAAAAAATAAAAATAAAAATAAATAAAAAAATAAATAAAAAGAGAATTGAAGAAACCTCTTTTTCAGAGTTATAAGTTCAGGAAAATAAACTATATTGACACATAAGGTTGAATCGTAAATCATTCTTCTAATTGTTACAATGAGTCCGAGTACATGTAAGAGTTTGCGCAATAATTTTCTGGATTGAACATCAACGTTGAAGCCAGACATACAAATTGGAATTTCTTAGCCTTTTAGTAGTCACTGTCTTACTATATTTTAAAACCATGAAACTAACTGCTTGTGATTCAACTAAGCCTAAATCATATTCTTTTGAGTGTCGCAGTCAAATAAACTCTAAGTAAGTTCTAAGCTAACATGTTTGATTTCATAAAAAATCAATATTAACAGACATAAGCAAAGAGTAATGAAATTAGGCAAGAAACTTCACACCGAAAAACTCAGCCAGTGCATGTCACTTGGAGGAGGGTGCAAGCTAATATTTGGATTTGAATGAAACATGCAGCTGCATACTGCATACAAAGATCTAAGCATTCACTCTCAAGAGAAATTTGTCTACATTTCGATATCAAGCAACAACTATTCAAGCCCCAAATTTAGCCTTCTCTAATGAATGCGATATGGACACAAAGTGAAACAAATGGTCTCAGAATAGTAGCATCCCATCATGTTAACAAGACTTGCTATCAATTAACATCCAAAACCTTGTCAGATTTCAAGACTGACTTGACTTCCAGCCTGAGACACGGATCAGTTCAGCAACTCTCATTTGTCCTAAAATGTATAGACCCCAAAAATTTATAAATACATACCATGACTATACGTAAATTCCTGCTAATCAAATATTTCTTGATAAGGATCATTACTGTGGCCACAGTTTTAGAGCTAAACGGTAGCAAATTAAAGTGTACTAAGCAGTCATCGAGGCCTTGCAATAGCTACAACAAAGGTAGCAAAACCAAAACACTTGTCTTAACTTTAAAAACTAATCCCTCACTCCCAGATAAGTCCTCAACTAAGTCATTGTGTGCATAGGCACAAAATCTTTTTCGGGTAATTTTTATAAAGTAACCTGCAATTACTACAACTGCAGCTAATTACTGAAACAGAAACTTCTAGTATATCATAACAATTTAAACAAGCAAGATTTAAATACAAGAAACTATTAGATCCCATTCACCTACTGATTTCTTCAACACTACTATCTTTCTCCAAAACGCGCAAATATTCAAGCTTAATTTACATTCAGTTCGTTTCTCCTTACCATCAAGTCATTTCCCGTGATCCCATAAAAAATTAAAAATAAAAGAAAAACAAAAACACATCAACCGAGTCCCAAGGGGTAATTTTTTCTGCAAAAAAGACCCCTCAAAATTCAAACTTTACCTCTTCTCCTTAAAAGGGCCGCCGAAATTTCGTTTACTGGGAACAGTCCTTGATATGAAAGGGGGAAGGCGGAAAAAAGAAAATACTACTCAATTTTGACTGAGGGTCTTCTTGATTTCACTATTTTTATTAGGGATTGAAGAATGCTGCGAGGGGTTGAGATGGGTTAGTTGGGGGAGTGGGTTGGAGACTGGAGAGTGGAGACTACTGGTGTAAAGGCTTCAATGGAGCGTGAGCGTAAAATGTGATGCAAGAAAAGGCCGGAAAGAGTTTTGTCTTAATATTAAATTTTGGGTTTTTCTTTAGTGCGTCTGGCGTCTGCACTCTGCACTGCAGCATCCAATACTCTCTTCAGTTAACAAGTTTAAATTATTATTTATTATTATTATATTTAAATAAATTAATTCCTGCAGTTGGTTTTCAAGACTAATTAATACTTTTCTGTTGAGATATATGATCCATTTTCCTTTATTATATTTAATAATTATTTATTTATATTACTTTTTAATAATACTTTTTGCTTCGTCTTTTTTCACTGTCTTATTATCACCTTTTTTTTCTGCTTGTTTAATGTTACTTTTAACCATATTTTTGCTGATTAATTATTTTTATTATTTTAGAATAAAATTAATTAATTAAAAATAATTGACATTGGTCCCACCTTATCTCGCTGTAAAATCCAAAAGAACAATTATTATTGTTACATCCTTACTTAATATAAAACTTAAAACACTGAAAAGTAGAAATGCCAAAAGGTAAGAATGTAGAATGTGTCATCACTACAAAATATTTATAGTTAATATAAATAGAAAACTCCCTTAAAATAAGCTAAAAAGACATGCATCACTTTTAAAAAATATCTGCATTTTTTATTTAATAAATATAGTAAAAATATTAAATTGTTAAAAAAGTAATTTAATGTAAAAAGATAGTAGTTATAATTTTTTCATATCACTTATCTACTTTATAATCTTATATAACAATAATATAATTTTATAATATATTATTAATATAATAAAATATATTTTATCTCATATATTGTAGGGACGGACATCTAGTATAATAATATATAAACGGGAAAAAATAACATAAACTATAAATTATAATAGAAAATTTAAAAATTAGTTAAATATGAATCTAAAATAAGTTTGAAGTTTGTTCTAGAATATGTTAAAGATCGTTAAGAAAAAACCTAAAAATCAAAAAATTAAATTGAAAAAACATACCAAGGCAAATATTAAAAAAAATTGAAATATATATACTCTTTATAGAACATAATTCAATAATTATTTTAATATCTTAAAAGACATGAAATAAAATCCAAAAAATGTCTAACAAAGGTAATCAATAAATTATTTAAGAAATATAAAATTACAATGAATTTTATAAAGAATATTGAAATAAGTATAAAAATTACAAATATATATATATATAACCTAAAAGTATAATATACAATATTCAATAATGAAAAGAATCATTTAAATGGCATACGGGTAGTCTATATAACCTTTATAAGGAGCCAAATAGTTGGCAATATTTCTATTCATTTATAGATTGTCAAATTTTATGTCGTAATGTTCATATTTTATTATTTATATATATATATATATTTCTATTTTCCTTATTTTTTATTTATTAATTAGTTTTTGGATTTTATTTGCAATTTGTAGATTTATTTATATTTATATTTTTCAGATTTCATTTGTTATTTTTCTAATATTAGATAATTTTATATTTTATTGGAATTGGAGGCGAGGGAGTTAATTATTATTATTGTTGTTGTTGTTTTTAATAAAATAATTTAAACTAAATGCTTGTGAAAATTTACATCTTCGAGTTTTATATTTTTAAACGAATCTTCAAATTTTAAATAAAATTTCAGATCTAATTTTAGTTCATAATTATTTAAATTTTATTTTAAGGTTTCAAGAAATATTATATTATTTATGATTTTCTATTTTAATATTAATTTTTATTGATTCATTCAGTTTTAATGGATAGCCAACGGCGGATAACCAACGCTGATTAAAAATGTCATCAAGCTGACTTTTATTAAGAGTGAATAGATAGTCTTCGGCGAATTTGAATATAATTGGTTGACTAAAAGTCAAACTTTTCCCAATTTTGTTTGCTAACAACATGCTAATTTCTAATTTAAATATTTAATGCGGTGATAGTTAGTCTTAAAATAAATATTCTATTTTAAAATATTTTTTGTTTAAAAAAATTCATATTTCAAAATTAAAGTCCCACTTTGTTGTTAGTTAAATTTTAAGTATTCAATTTTGAAAATAAATTATTTACAATTGAATAAGTTGAATGGATAAATAAATTTATTTTTTAAATCATATTATATTTATGAACAAAATAAGATATATCATAAATAACCTATATACCCTTGTTATAATTTTGAAAAAACAAAAATTTTAATATTTTGAATTATGTTCGGCACACAAAAAACGATCACTTCTTCATAGATCGTTCGACTAACAGAATATCATCCGTTCAGCAAACTGAAATTGAATGTATAACAGACATCGAAAGCATAATAGAGTGTTCAACAAATAAAAATAAAAAACTTTATAAAATGTTCGTCACATAGAAATCAAATAGTATGCTCTGCATTCGACTAACCATAGCCTAACACAAAATTTATGAAGAAATCAAAATTTCTCTATAGAACTCTTTAGATTCTAACTTTCACTGTTTATTTATTTGTTCCACAGTTTGGTGGTGTTGTGAGAGAAAGGGAAAGGAAATTTTGGCTAAAGAGAAGGGAGGAGTGGGAGGTTTCCGGAAGGGGGAAATTGGGGTTGGTGGGAGTGGGTTAGGGAGGGGGAGAATGGGGTGGGGGATTTGAGTTGTATGTTTTTTTTTTTTTTTCTAAAGGTATAATAAATAAATAATTGGTGTGTGTGTTTAATAGAAAATAAGTATTGTAATATATTTTAAAAATAAATATTATGGTATGTTTAAATATAGTTTTTGTAATGAATATATTAAAAGTGGTGAGAAAAATAAATATTATGGCGGGTTAACAGTTTTTATTATGGGAGAAAAATAAAAGTTTTTTGTAATGAATATAGTAAAAGTGGTGAAAAAAATAAAGATTATAGTTTTTAAAATTGTTGAGTTTATGGTTCTGATTTTAGAATCACTAATTTCATAGTTCAAGTTTTTTGTTCTTTTTTTTTTCTTTTCAAATTTTACATATTGAAATGTAAATGTGATTGGCTATTTTGAATTGGAACAAAAATTGAAAACGACAATGTTAAACCGTTCGTTTTCAAAATCGGCTATCCTTCAAGAGAAACCAAAACTTAATTACTTAATTTTAAATTTTGATTTCAATTAAGAATTAGTGGTTTCGATTCTGAATCGGAACCAAAATTGGAAACAAAGGTTTGAAACTGTTGGTTCCATACAGCTGCCCTAAAACTGAAACTAAAACTGAATTGACCAATTTTTTATTTCAATTTCAGTTCAAAACTAAATCAATAGTTAAACCAAACGGTTGATCAAAGATTCAAACTTTTTAAATTAATTTTAATTTGGAACCAAAATCAAGACACCCTCTAATATAATCCCACCTCTTGCCTTGTATTAAAATATATTTTAGTACAAAAATCAGACTAATAAAATTGGGTGTACCCGTTTTCATCATATTCATCATTCTTGCTTTTTCCGTGCATGAAAATCATAATATATTACGGGTCCCCGACAATGTTTCGATTATTTCCCCCTATTTTGGGTGTGGGGTTCTGGCCATGGGGTCACTTACCATTTAGCAAACTTAAACTTTTAATAATCCTAAATTACCCTTAAATAATATTTTGTTTTAAATAATATCTCTGTTTTAAAATATTTTGATGTTATCTAATATATTTAAAGCAATGTATTTGATTAATAATATTATAATTGAAGATGAGAGCAAATGGAAATAGATTATCTAAATTGTGAACATCGAGCCAAAATAACTGAAATTAAATGTTTTAACAAAAAATGACACTTCCATGCTTCCCATTATGAATAACTTGAGACCATCAAAGATCGAAGGATCTGAATTCTTAAAACAGCTAATTCCATTCTTTAATAATCAAAACTCAGTGGCTCATTTCCTTTATTCCCTGCTAAAGTTTTAGATGCCATTGACTTAATTCAATTCCCTGCTGCTATCAGTTGAGCTGTCCGTCCCATCGGGACCAAGTCCAATAGGCCAATGACCAAGATCAAACTCGCCCGAAGTCCCATCAAAGCACTAAATATTGAGAGTAGCCCACTGCTAAAATTATTGGGGCTGACACATGGCCTGCCAGTTAGTTGTATAGAGAGAATAATTTATGTTTTCCCCAATTTTGATAATATAGAAGTGTGCCTCTATTATAGAGGAATTACACTGAATTAGTCAAACTAATTATATGAAAATAAATACAAATAAATCTTTCCTAATTACAAAAACGTATAAGAAGAAATCAATTTAAGAATTGATGTCAAGTAATTGAACTATTCCTAATACGCCCCCGCAAAATTGACATGCCATTAGCTACAGAAATTTTGGAACGAAGTAGATGAAATCGAGCTCGTGCGAGTGGTTTGGTGAGAAGGTCAGCAAGCTGATCTTCAATGCGAACATACGACACAGACAACCAACCTTTGGACGCGAGATCACAAACAAAATGCAGATTGATCGCAATATGTTTCATACGGGAATGTTGAACCGGGTTGAGGTCTAGGTGGGTAGCTCCGATGTTATCACAAAGGAGTTGAGGGGGCGATGCGACAGGCAAGCCAAGGTCGGCAAACAAGTGATGAAGCCAACATACTTCAGATGTCACTGCAGCCAAGGCCCTGTATTTGACCTCGGTAAATGATCGAGCAACGCCTCGTTGCTTACGGGAACGCCAGGAGATTGGATTGGAGACAAGAAAGACAATATAGGCCGAAGTGAACTTCCCGTCAACCAAGTCCCCCCCCCCCCCAAAGTCTGAGTCAGTAAAGGAAGTAATGTGAAGCGACGAAGAATGACGTAATAGGAGACCATGATGCAAAGTACCCTTGAGATACCGAACAAATCATTTGACATCGTCCCAATGGGAGGCAGAAGGGGATGCCATGTCCTGAGCTACTCTGTTAACTGTGAAGGCAACGTCTGGTCGAGTCAGGGTGAGATATTGAAGACCACCAATGGCACTACGATACACAAAGGGATCAGTAAAGCCGAAGATAGTAGACTGCTTAGATGCCATTGGTGTACTCACAGGTTTAACACCATCAGGTTTAAAGCGTCGCAAAAGATCCACCGTATATTTGTGCTGAGACAGGAATAGCCCCTCCTTACAGTGAGCAACCTCAATACCAAGAAAACACGTAAGGGGATCAAGATCCTTGATGAGAAACGCCTGCTGAAGATGAGAGGTAAGCGCGGCAACCAAATTATCACATGACCCTGTAACAATTAAGTCGTCAACATAGGCAAGCACAAACAGACGTGTAGTACCCCGACCAAGAGTAAATAATGAAGAATCAGCCCTTGATTGGGTCATCCCAAAGGAGAGAAGGGCGGAGCGTAAGACATTATACCAAGCGCTGGGAGCCTGACGTAATCCATACAAAGTACGGTGAAGAAGACACACATACGATGGAAATGCCATGTCTTTGAAACCCGACGGCTGGGACATGTAGACAGGAACATCCAAGTGGCCATGTAGGAAGGCGTCGCTCATATCGAGTTGACGAAGTGGCCATTTAGACTGGAGGGCAATTGATAAAACAGTGCGAATGGTTGCAGGTTTGACAACAGGACCGAAGGTTTCTTTAAAATCAATTCTCGAACGCTGATGGAAACCTTTAGCAACAAGACGGACTTTGTATTTATCAATCGAACCATCAGGCTTACATTTCAGACGGAAAACCCATTTACAACCAATGATGTTACCATTTGTAGGGGGGAGGAACTAAGTCCCAAGTACCAAATTTCTAAAGGGTAGTAAACTCCTCAAACATCGCCGCCTGCCACTGCGGCGAACTAAGGGCTTCACGAACAGTAGAAGGCTCAGTAGGTGGAGGTAAAGGATGTTTGGTGGCAGCATAGAGGCGATTTGGCCTATAGATGTTTTGACTGCGGGTGCGCATGGTATGAGTACGGTGAGGTACAGGGGATAGCACAGGAGGTGGAGAAGGAAGTTCAGCAGAGCTAAGTGGAGGACGGGGAGACTCCATATGTGAAGGAGTCGCGGGAGGCACAGGAGAATGCTGAGTAAGTGAGCTCGGCAATATGGAAAGATTTAGGCCAGGTGGTGCGGGGTTCGAGTCAGGTAAGGATTTAGATAGCACCCCAGAAAATACGTCCTTAATGAAGCGAACATGACGAGAAAGATAAATCCGTCCAGTGGCGATGTCGAAGCACTTGTAAGCATTTTGAGAGGTTGAGTAACCGACAAATATGCATGGTAAAGATGGCGGTGTGAGCTTTCCAGTAAAGTACGGCCGCAGCCAAGGGAAGCATTGACACACAAAGACGCGGAGCTTGGTATAGTTCGGAGTTGAACCTAAAAGTGCCTCAAACAGACTGATTTTAGCAAGGATAGACGTCGGCATACGGTTCATCAAATAAATTGAGGTCTGAATTGCAAGCGACCAGAATGATTGAGGCAGAGAAGCATGATTTAGGAGAGCACGAGCAACCTCAAGCACATGTCGATTCCGTCGTTCAACCAGGCTGTTTTGTTGCGGCGTATGTGGAGCAGATGTGAGCCACGATATCCCACACTGAGTCAAGTAAGAGCGATGACCAGCAAACTCCCCCCATTATCAGAGTACAAATTACGAATAGAGTAGCCAAACTGTTTTTCAACAAGCACGCGGAACTGTGGAAATATTTCAGAAACTTGAGACTTTGCATTTAACAGATATACCCAGCATTATCGAGTAAATAAGTCCACAATTAAGAGAAAATATTTCGAACCATCCATAGAGATTACAGGCACAGGGCCCCACACATCAGCGTATAAAAAATGTAAAGGATGCACTGCATTAAAAGAGGATGTACGAAACGGCAATTTATAGGACTTGCTCAGATGGCAAGAATACAATCATTGCCCACAAACAGGGACTTATTCGTAACAGGTAAATGAAATTTATTAATAACCAGAGAACTAGTATCCATAGATGGGCGCCCTAGACGAGAATGCCATTGGGAGGGTGAAGCACGAACCCCCATACAAGCAGTAATTTTACTTGAAGTAAGTGGAGTCAACCGATACACCCCATCCAGACACAAGCCCTTAATGAGTTGCGCCCCGTGGCTAGATCGTTAACAACATAATAAGAGGGAAATAATTTCATAGACAAATTATTAGACCTAGTGAGCTGACTAACCGAAAACAAATTCTGATTGGCTGACGGCACACACAAAATATTATCCAGAGTAAAAGTACGAGCCGAAAAATAAAGTTCAGATTTACCAGTGTGTGAGATATGGAGCCTTGATCCGTCAGCGATATGAACCTCATCTGTGCTGTCATATTCGGAATGGATCGACAAATTATTCAGGTTAGAGGTGAGATTATGAGACGCCCCAGAATCAACCAACCACGGATGCATGGGCGACGAGGGAGTAGACGAGGCATAATTGGCCGTGTGAGGGACACGTCAGCATGTAGGGGCTGCATGCCCAGTGAAGCCACACAACTGGCAGATTACAGGTGAATGATCCCCAGTATAGGAGGAACCAGCATTAGGCCGACGACCAGAAGATGAGTTGCCACCTCTATTTGATCCCCCTCGATTAGACAGAGCATTGGAGAAGAACCCACGGTTGGAGGAATCGAACCACGGTAGCCACCCTTGGTCGAACCACCACCCTTGTTCGAATCATGTTGGTTGCGTGGAGTTGAAGTTACGTTTGCTGTAGCAAGAAGAAGACTCTGAGCAGCCTCTTGGTTCTTGATCGACAGTTCGTGTTCGAAGAGCATATCGTGCAATTCCTCAAAGCGCAAGAGAGTCGCGCGTATGAACCGAGCCAACAATGATGGCATATTTCAGCCCCAAACCATTGATGACAAAAAGGGTGAGATCATCGGGACTCATCGGATGATCAATTAAGGCTAGTTCATCCGCCTTTGCCTTCACATAATGGAGGTATTCAGTGATCGATCTATCTTTGATCTGGATACGATACAATTCACTCTTCAATTGATTCACACGTGATCACGAGCGACTTGCGAAAAGACTGGTGAGAACACCCCACGCCTCAGCGGCGGTACCGGCAAACGACACCAGTGGAAGAACGTCCGCGGTGAGTGAGTCAAAGATGGCAACAAGAAGCAGTTGATCCTGCCGTATCCAATGTGTAACAACATCGACGTTGGACCCATCTGCAAGAAGTGACGGGCATGCCGACGATCCATCGATAAAGACGACGAGATTGTGGTTGCGCAGGAGAGCGATAAGATAGGTTCTCCAGGAAGGGTAGTTGTTGTGAGAGAGTTTGATGGGTAGATGATGGTGCGCAGTGATGGGCACGATGGGAGATAGTGAATTTCCGATAGAGGTTGCAGCCGTGGGGGTGATGGTTGTGTCCTAATTGTTGGCGGTGATGGACATGATGGGAAGAGAATTAGCGAAGAGTGGTGTAGGGATTTAGATCGAACCCCTCGTGATACCATATAGAGAGAAGAATTTATGTTTTTCCCAATTTTGATAATACAGAAATGTGCCTCTATTATAGAGGAATTACACTGAATTAGTCAAACTAATTATATGAAAACAAATTCAAATAAGTCTTTCCTAATTACAAAAACATATCAGAAGAAATCAATTAAAGAATCGATGTCAAGTAATTGAACCATTCCTAATAAGTCGATCCATTTATCCATCCGGCCGGACCAAATTACCATTGGCAAGTAAAGGTATAATGTTGAAAGCCAAAAAACAGGGATCAAGAGAATTAATACATGGAGTTCCTATATCACAGTTTTAGGCTCATCCTAAATCCACCATGAAACATGATCTAGACCGAGCAAGACAACCTTGGCATCGCCATAAAAACAAGATGCATACTATAAGAGGAAACAGACAATTAGTGGTAAGGAGGTTGCAAAAACACAGCACTGTAAGAACTTCCACATGAATCCCTTTCATCTCCTAGACTCGTCTAATCATTGGGAGAAAGGAAGAAAGGCTTTGTAGGGTAGAGGTGTAATGAGCTCTAACTAATTAATGAGGGAGAATTGAGAAACATGTCCTCTGACTCGAGAAAACTATAGAGCAAATTCGAGCACAGCTACTACCCAACTGAATTGAAACCCCAGAAAGGGTATATATATATACATAATAAAGCTAATCGACACCAGCAAAAGAAGTTCGCTAAACATAGACAACACTTCCTTCAAAGATCAACATAATATGCCCAATAATCTATTAACACAGAAATAGCCATTTACACTTTTTCTTTCTGTTAAATAATTCTTCAAAATTACACAGTAAATACATCATGAAGTTGAGAAATTAGAATTTATTAAACACCTTCGAGATATGAAAACTAGCATCCAGAAACGACAATCTATTAACAAAGTGAATTGTACAGAAAAGAATCTGAATTACTCTTAACTATAACAATACAATAAGAATTCAAACAAATTATCCCTCATAAGTACATACAGCACAACCCGCAAAGAGACCTCGAATATATCTACCCCACATAAGCAAAACGCCGCGAGTGTTAAAAAATACAAGAGAATGACCTCCAATCAAAGAAGCCCAAACAATAAGAATACCCCTAACAAGATTAGCCAAATAATGTGAACCAACAAAAAGGCCTGCCCCGCAGGGCCAGACCCGCCGTTTCCCACTTCACAGTACCCGAATTTCTTTACGCGCGCTCCTGCACAGTAGGCCTCGGCGCAGCCGCACCAGTACGTGACGTCATCGACCCCGCAAACCGGATCAGGTCGAAAGCATTTTACCGGACATGTATCCGGCTTGGAATTCAACGGGCAGAGGGCATGTTCTTGTTGATCGGAGGGCTGTTTAAGGAAATTAGGGTCGGATCGGACGGTGGAGGGAAGAAGGCAGGTAAAAAGAACGGCGAGGATGAAAACCAAGGATAGTTTGCTGCAAAACAAATGCATTCCGGCGATCTTCAAATTGACGAAGTGAAGATCGCCCTTGCGAGATAACCGTTATAGATCAATCTTTTATCAAGCCAGTGGAATTGGATGGAATGTGCTGGAGATTTCTATTTCTAGGGCTTTTTTTTTGCTTCGTCGAATTTGAATTGGGGATTTCTAAGAAAATGAAAAGGGTACTTCTTGCTTTAGAAATTGACGTACAACGCATTCTTTGGTCCCTTTTGGACTTATTCCTTTCTTCTTCATATTGCATATCATATTTATATATATATATATAATATATATATTTATATGTAACAAAACAAAAAGAAAATGGTAGTAATTATTATAATTTTATTGTTTACTCAAGAATGTAAGACCAAATCAGCTTATTTGGTTTTATAAGTTTTGATATATATTCTGGTTGGATATTTATTTTTGACATTATATATATATATATATATAATGAAAAAGTTAGGTGATCTACCATGTTTTCCCAGGTTGACATGGTGGTTTTTGCGGCAAAAATGACATTATATTGTTATTTTCAAAAAAAATTGCAAAAATATAGTAAAAAAAAAAAAAATTTAAATGTGAGTAAGGTCGCCCCTGCGAGGGGCGACATTCAAATAAAATTTTTTTTTTAATTTTTTTTTTAATGTCGCCCCTGGCAGGGGCGACTCTAAATTTTTATTTTTTTTTTTTTGGTTTTTTTTTTTAAATGCTGGAGCCTTCACTCGGTCGGGCACTCGGTCGCGCGCCTTACTCGGCCGGCCGAGTGGTCATTCTTACTCGGTCGAGACACTCGGCCCCCGTAGTACTCGGCCGACCGAGTACTTCCTTCCACTCGGTCACGGCACTCGGTCGAGCACTTCACTCGGCCGGCCGAGTGCGAACTCGAATTTTGATTTTTAACATCCACTTCAATATTACTCGGTCAAGACACTCGGCCTTAACATTATTCAGCCGACCGAGTTTGAGGAATGTGATGAGAAATATGCAAGGTGTATAAATACAAAGAGAGAGTGTAGGAGACTC
This sequence comes from Caryopteris x clandonensis, assembly GCA_028749325.2. NCBI lineage: Eukaryota > Viridiplantae > Streptophyta > Magnoliopsida > Lamiales > Lamiaceae > Caryopteris > Caryopteris x clandonensis. Next base: position 8,431,880 of record JAPYKT020000004.1, read on the forward strand.
TAACACATAAACGATGTGGGACAGGCAAAAGGTGTATAAATACAAAGAGAGAGTGTAGGAGACTCTCAAACATAAACGATGTGGGACAGGCAAAAGGTGTATAAATAAAAAGAGAGAGTTTCTATTGGACCTTATTTTATTTATTTATTTCTTTCTTTTTTTAAATTGTAAATAACACATACATTTTTTAAATTGTAAATTATTTATTTATTTATATGGGTCATAACTTTGTAATTTCTTTGTGATGTATGTGCACTTCATCATTCAAAGGTGCATGTAAAATAAAATAAAATATTTTATTTTTTGGAATTATTTAAAATATTTTATTTTATTAAATATCGATATTGTAATTTAACAAACTGGAAAAAAAATTCCCAAAAAAAGAAAATAAAAATAAAGTTCAACTAATTAAAAGTTAACTCATCTATTTTAAAAAATAGTTATGTTTTTAAAAATTAATAATGGACGCGAAAACTATATTTTGGCTATTTCATGATCATATTAGTATTAGTATTGCTTCCGCACGATGCACGATTTGTGATATATTTAAAAAATAAAATAAAATAAAATATATTTATAATATAACTTTGAGCTAATTAATATTTAAGAACAAATATTTAAGAATAGACAAATTATTTTATTATTTTATTTGTAAAGATTGTAAGAAATATAGTTTTGTAAAATGAATATTATTATTATTGTTACCCACAATAATATACACTTATTGATGGTCCAAATATACACTTTCTGAGAATATTTATGATTTGTTTTTATTATTAAATAAATTATTTTATCTAATTTATAGTAATAATAATTTCATATTAGATATGGGACATGAAGTAATAAAAGGAACACGGTCTCTCTTTTCTTTTATTAAAATTGGAGAAGGTGAAATCTTAATAAACTTGTGTAATACCAAATTAATTTTGTATTAATTTGTTATTTACAATTTAAAAAAAGAAAGAAAGAAATAAATAAAATAAGGTCCAATAGAAACTCCCTCTTTTTATTTATACACCTTTTGCCTGTCCCACATCGTTTATGTTTGAGAGTCTCCTACACTCTCTCTTTGTATTTATACACCTTTTGCCTGTCCCACATCGTTTATGTGTTAGAGTCTCCTACACTCTCTCTTTGTATTTATACACCTTGCATATTTCTCATCACATTCCTCAAACTCGGTCGGCCGAATAATGTTAAGGCCGAGTGTCTTGACCGAGTAATATTGAAGTGGATGTTAAAAATTAAAATTCGAGTTCGCACTCGGCCGGCCGAGTGAAGTGCTCGACCGAGTGCCGTGACCGAGTGGAAGGAAGTACTTGGTCGGCCGAGTACTACGGGGGCCGAGTGTCTCGACCGAGTAAGAATGACCACTCGGCCGGCCGAGTAAGGCGCGCGACCGAGTGCCCGATCGAGTGAAGGCTCCAGCATTTAAAAAAAAAACCAAAAAAAAAAAAAAAAAAAAAATTTAGAGTCGCCCCTGCCAGGGGCGACATTAAAAAAAAAATTAAAAAAAAAAATTTTATTTGAATGTCGCCCCTCGCAGGGGCGACTTTACTTACAATTAAATTTTTTTTTTTTTTTACTATATTTTTGCAATTTTTTTTGAAAATAACAATAAATTGTCATTTTTGCCGGTTTTTGCTGGCTTCCAACCTGCTAGCCTGGATTAAACTAATAAACCTCTTAATAATTATCAATCATATGTTCGTAAATTAAATTCAGTTTTTTTTAATATATATATATATAATATGATTATTTTGTTTTTTTTATCTTAATATTTTGGATGGATAATAGTTTTAGTTGCTTTAATATTTATTTGGACATAGTGTAATATTAATTTGAATTTGGTTTTAACTACTGTAGATTAAACAATTTTAGTTTTTTTATTGAACTTTTGGTGTATGAGATGATGCTATTTTTCTATTTGTGGGATTTGGTTAAGACATAAATTTCAAGCAATATTATAAAAATCTTTAGATGCAAATTAGGTGGTATATTGAGGTCTAATGTCTAATCCGGAGTTAAAGACATATTTTTTTAATAGAGGGGTGTTGCTAAACACACCACAAAAATTAATTTTTACACCACTTTAATTTAGTAAATAAAATTAAATAAAATATAAATGACATATATATACCCTTATGTAATTTTCTTTGAAAAAACAAACATTAATATTTTGATTATTGATGTTCTTCATTCTTTGCTCAAACACACTTATACATTAATCATATATTCAAACGAATCAAAATAAAAGTTGAAATATTTGTTTAGAGTAAAAAATGAAGAACAATAATAATAAAAATATTATGATTTTGTTTAAAAAATATATATATAAGGGTATATTTGTCATTTATATTATATTTAAATTTATTCAAAAAATTAAAGTGGTGTGAATAGTAATTTTTGTGGTATATTTAGAAACACAATTTTATTTTTAATTTATAATTTTAAAAATTATTGAAATTTAAGGGCGACAAAGTTCCTCTATATATAAAATTTAAGGAAAATGAGTTAAATTTTGTTTAAGGGACTAAATTCTTGTTTTTAGATTTAAGATACCTATGTATCGAAAATGAAAATAATATTTTCATTTTCAAATTTCAAAATAAATATTGATAAGATAATAAATTTTTTAAAGTATATAATATTTCGTATAAAATAACATGTTTTATAATAATATGTAGATTGAATAATTCTTTTTCATAATTACTTAAATAAAAAATAACACTATGTATCTATTTTGTCATAATTATTCGAAGGTAATTTGCCTCCAATAGAGGATGACACCAAAGAAAAATCGAATGCGCGATATAATTATTATTTGATAAGTTCTAAAAAATAATAAAATGTATGATATAATTATCAATTTATAAGTCCTAACAAATAATCGAATGCTGATAGAATTATCATTTATTAATTTTTACATAAACTATAAATTTATTTGGAAAAAAAACACATAAGTTAGAATTGGTCACAAGAAAGAAAGTAAAAAACACTAATCAAATGTCATGTAATAAGATCACATGACGATCTCCTTTGTTGCTGTTAATACCAAGGAAAAGCATATCAGGTTAGGACAGTTACTAACGGTTATAACCAACTTCTAAACAAGGCCTCCCACTTTCCAAAAAAAGAATATGCCACCTAGATTTAAGCTGTGCCAACAACAAAAAAAAGGTCAACACAAACAAACTGTCCACGAACAGGTATGCATGTCTCAGCATTACCCTTCGATAAGCACCCTCTATATATCCCATCTATACAATACCTTTCTCATATCAGAGAAAATAAGAAAAATAAAAAAAAGAGTGTTTTTGTTATTGTGAACAAAACCTTTCTGCTAAAGTTTCTCATCCTCCACTGTCCGGTCTTTTTGCTCGCCTAGCTCGATCATCCCAAGAATCTCCGAGAAGAATAATGGGAGCCTGCGCGAGCAAACCCAAGGATTTGGACACCGAGCGTGTGTCTGCCCCCGTTGAAGCCCCCGCGGAGGCAGAGACAGTAGCACAGGTGAGCAATCCAATCACTAATCATAATCATACTCCTTCTGTCCAAAAAAAAAGACTTTTATTTGAAAAATATTTTTTGTCAAAGAGTTATATTTAAAAAATTAAAATCTTGTTTATTAGTTATAGTAAAACATTGAATTTCTTTCATTTTGCAAACAAGTTATGTATGAATGAGGGAGTCAAATAAATAAATAAAAAAAAAGTCGTTCTAGTTTGAGTTCATAGTTATATCAAATTTACTAAAAAAAAAAAAAGGGTTATACTCTTTCGAAATAGGACTCTTTTTATGGAACGAAGGGAGCATTTCCTTATAATGTGTTCTGTCACTCATTGACATACATTAATCTGATATTAGGAGGTGAAAGATGGAGATGAGAAAAAGGAAGAAGCTTTGTTAGAAGAATGTGAAGCAGCTCCAAAGACTGAGGAAGAAGCGAAAACCGAAGAAAAACCAGGCACAGAAGAAGCTGTTCCGGCCAAGGTCGAGCCAACGGAAGCTAAAGCTGAGGCTGTAGAAGTGGCCAAGGAGGAGAAAAAAGAGGTAGCAGAAACAGCCACTGCGTAGTTACAGCAAAAATTATGTGTCAAAGTCTTCTTTTCCTGTCATTAGCTGATATGGAGATCTCTTAGGTCTATTGTTCATTGAGGTGCAAGGATTCAAGCTTTGTGCAGTAGGCAAGTGATCATCATTGTTTTGTATTCATTATGAAAAATCAATAAACTCTACTTTTTGGCCGAGTATATTACTAATATCGATGTCCATTGATATTTACTGATATTTATCGGTATTATATCCAATTATTTTTGTTGAGGGATATCTGTACGATGAAGCACATGTGTATGTATGTGCGCAAATCTATGGTAGAAATACATTCAGCATATTTCGCCAAATATAACACTCACTAAGACGATATCAAAGCTAATTCCCGCCTAACAATTGAAATATATCAGCTTTGCGTACATTCATATATAAGTGGATTTCATAATGTTGTGCAGCAAATATTATGCCCAACTCTAATTCAAGATCACATACATGTGTATGCCGGAATAATAAAGGATAAATTCCTGTTGCAGTTGCCAGCAGCAAAATGTATTTAATCAAATATTTTATATTTAAAGAATATAGAAGTGAAGATACAGTTTGTTTAACTAAAAATTTAATTACTTAAAAAATATTATTTTTTTAAATTAATAAATTAGTAGTAGTAATATTCTTGTTGCTAAATAATTAATACTGCAAATATGGTTGCACAATGTACATAAGTTTTTACGAAATTAAAATGGATGCTCTTAGTTCGGCGTAAATGGCGAATTGGGGGTGAGGGCATATTTGGGCTGATCTGTAATTTGAAGGGGCCCATTAAAGTTGGCATAGGGAAACCTATCTCAACAGATAAGTATCTTTTAAAGCCCAAGAAGATTATACAAATATGATTATATCATGCCCATAAAACGACCCATCAATCATCAAATTCAAGTAGGCCTAAACGGGTTGATGGTTTCCATCTTCTTTCTATTGGGTTGGGTGTATTGAGATGGAGATGGACCTAATTTAAATATTTATTTTTTCATTTAAATTTTATTATTTATAATTGATATGATATTTTATTATTTTATATTAGTTCTTATTATACCAAACTTCATTAGTATAAATATAATTTTTTGTTATTTATCTAAATGTAAATTTTTTTAACGTACATATTTAAATATGACACGAACATCAACCCTAAGTGAGTTCAGACTCCATTTTTTTTTTCTTTCTTTTCCTCTTTTCGGTAAACAAAACAAGAATAGGTTATTATGAAGAATCAAAGAAGGAGGAGATAATAAATGCCCTTTTGAAGTATATTAAAATGTAGATAATTGTTAGTAATTATCATTTGTTTTCTTAGTAGATTCTCAAACATTTATCTACACGACGTGTCTTTAAAAAATTATCACTATTTTCTCACAATTTGACTTTCAAGATGGACGATTTTATTATGTAATAATTAACATATCATTATTTAAATTAAATTTATTTAAATACATAATGACATGTCATTAAATATTTAACTTGTCTCAATTATTTCATTTTATTGATTAATTGAACGGATTGATTTAAATTTTGTGATAAATGTTACATTTAGTTTCTCAAATAGTAATATAGATCCATATATCCTATTTTTCATGTTTTATTCAATTTGCAAATATTCAAATGCATAAAAATAATCAATTCAATTGGTTAAACTAAATAAATCATTACCAAGAAAAACAAAGTTTGAAATTGTGATTACTACAGAAAAATCTTGATAAATGCATATTCTTGGAATCGAAGAAGAATATTCATTTATCGATATATCAATATTTATTATGTTATAGATATTTTCTTATTGTAAAATGCATATATAGTATGTGGTAAGGAAATTTAAAAGACATCAATAATGTATTACGTGAATCTAGAGAACTTTAAGTTTTTTGGTCGACTGGTACCGAAAACTAAATTTATTTAGACACATTCATTTAACTTATATATGAAATGTGAAAAGTTTTAGTCTCCATCAACATGATGAACTCTATTAGAGGATGACTAAAGTATATGTTTATTTAAAATATTTTTATAAAATGTTTAAGATGCTTTATAAGATTTTTTAAATTTTATTTTAAAAATAAGTTGGTGAAGTGTTTCATTAAAATAAAATGATTGAGCTTATACGATGTTAGTAATGGATTTTTTATTTTTTTAAATTAAAATTAATAAAATTGAAGGAGTTAGTCAAAATAAAATTTTATTTGAAAAAAAAAACGGACTCTACATATTTTTTCAAAACAACTTTTAAATTACTAACATTTTATTTTTTAATGAATTAAAGTCTCTTTATAAAAAAGTTTACCTAATATGTTTTTAGAGTTTACAAATTCTAGTGAACACGCTCGTAGTTGCAGAAGAATGAATGCGATCTGTGTGTAATTATATAATATTTCAAGAACAAATACAAAATTTACATTGAGCGGAAGGATTTGTGGTAGAAAGCATGCAACCCAATGCAATGCAGCTCCATTAATTCTTGTTCTTTCTTATATAGAGTGAAAAACATGGTTGCATTTCAAGTGGTGATGGTTCTTGTTATTTCATTCATTTTGGTAATTGTCTTCCTCCAGAGATGGCGTTCTCCTACTCCCCGGAAAAGGCTGCCACCATCTCCAACAAAGCTTCCAATAATCAGAAACCTTCACCAACTCGGCACACATCCTCACCATTCGCTCCAGTCTTTATCTAAGCACTATGGGTGTTGTGAACTAGGTGTAAAGAGGAGAGATATATAGAAGAGATATTGCAGCAGAAATGTGAGGAAAAATCAATTTATTGATGAACAAGTCACACATATTTATACAAGTGTTTAATAGCTCTTATAGTTGTGAGGTTTAACAAACTAACTGCATATTAACAAACTAACAGAATACTAACTACCTATTCTAACAGAATAATTGCTTCTTAGCTTAAGAGTAAGTAGTCAGCTAATGTTGACTTGCACTACTGCTATAATACTCCCCCTTTAAGCTGAGCTTGATTGTGCCGTAATGGTAGTTTAGAGGCTAGCATTCTGAACCTTCCAATCGACAACGACTTAGTTAGTAGATCATCAACTTGATGCTCTGAGGGAATGAATCTAACATCCGCACCTTTTCTCTTACAAAATGAATATCGATTTTGATATGTTTTGTTCTAGCATGATAGACCAGATTAGAGGCAAGAGCTGTAGCACTAATACTATCACACCAAATTTTGGAAGTTTTCCCAAATGAGAAGCTAATTTCAGTGAGTATAGAAGATAATCAAGTGATATCAGCTGATGTGTCAGCAAGAGCCCTGTATTCAGATTATGCACTGCTTCTAGAGACTACTTGTTGCTTCTTTGAACTCCAAGTAATGAGATTCTTACCAAGGAAAATACAATAACCTCCTGTAGACCTTCTATCATCCGGGCAACTGGCCCAATCTGCATCTGAATAACCTTCAATAAGAAACTGCCGAATAGGTTCTAAATGTAAGCTAAGCTGATGTGTTCCTTTGAGATATTTCATGAGATATTTACATGTTATCCAATGATTTTATGTGGGAGCATGAAGAAATTGACTGAGTTTATTTACCGCAAAGCTTATGTCCGGTCTTGTGATAGTTAGATACAGTAATGCTCCAATAGTGCTTCTATATAGTGTCTGATTAGAAAATGAGCTGCTATCTTTGAGATATAACTTTGTGTCTGCACAAAGAGGAGCAGAAGCAGACTTGCAATTCAACATGTTTGTTTTAGCAAGCAAATCCAGAATATACTTCTTTTGAGAGAGAAGCAGCCCTGTAGAAGTCTTGTGAGCCTCCATACCCAAAAAATAGTTGACTTCTCCAAGAGTCTTAAGGGCAAATTGATTCCCCAAAGAACGAATGACTTCAGAAATGTCCTTGTTGTTTTCTCCCGTAACAAAAATATCATCCACATACACTAGAATAAATAGAACTCCAGACCCCTTCTTAAAGAAAAGAGAATTATCAGACTTGGACAGCTGAAAACCCACAGAGAGCAAGTACTGTTTTAAAGTATTGAACCAGGCTCTGGGAGCTTATTTTAACCTACAGAGAGATTTGTTCAATTTGTAGACATGATTAGGAAAAGAGGAATCCACAAAGCCCTTAGGTGCTGCATATAAACTTGTTCTACTAAGGTGCCATTAAGAAAATCATTATCTATGTCAATCTGCTCTATCTTCTAATTGAAAGTTATAGCAAGACTGAAAATCAACCTGATAGTGCAATCTTTCACCACATAGCTGAAAGTCTAAAAGTATTCAATACCTGGATGTTGTTGGAAGCCTTTTGCAACAAGTCTGGCTTTGAATCTCTCAACCGTACCATCTGGCTTATGTTTGACTTGAAAGACGCATTTGTTAGCAATTACATTCATATGGGGAGATGTCGGTACAAGTGTCCAAGTTTTATTTTCCATAAGGGCAGTGAATTCAGCCTGCATTGCCTTTAACCTCTTAGGGTCCAATAAAGCTTGCTGCACAGTAATAGGTTCAATACTAGGAGGATAAAGGGTGGTGGCAGTATAGGTTTTGGGTTTGAATATGCTAGCTTTTGATCTTGTGATCATGGGGTGAAAATTAGAAGGTGTGGAAGTAGACGAGGAAGAGGAAGAATTATCAGGCATAAGTGGAGACATAGACGTAGTGGGAGAAGGAGATGCAGAGGAATGACGAGATGATAGGGGTTTGGTGATAGACTCAGTAGGAGATATATGAGCGTTAAATGGAGAGGATGTAGGAGCAGGTTGGAAAAAATCCATTTGAGGAGGGGAAGGATTTGACGATTTATGCTGAGATAAGAATAATGAAGAGTAAGGAAACCCTTCTTCATTGAAATCCACAGTTGCTGCAATATATATCTTACCTAAAGGAGATAAACATTTATATAATTTATGAGATGGACTATACCCAAGAAAAATGCACTTGGTGGACCTGTATTGAAATTTATGACCGTTATATGGTCGAAGATACGGAAAACAAGAGCAGCCAAAGGTTTTAAGGAAGTTGAAGTCAGGTGGAGTATGATAAAGGGCTTGATGATGAGAGATATTTTGTAGAACTATTGTAGGCAAAATATTTATGACATAAACAGTTGTATGAAATGCATCCTACCAATATTTGAGTGGAAGATTTGCTTGAGCAAGAAGAGATAACCCCATTTCAACTATGTGTAAATGTTTTCTTTCTGCCCTCCCATTCTGTTGATGAACATGAGGACACGGGTGCCTAAATTGAACTCCAAGTTTGGTAAGAAGTGGTAATAAGGACCTATACTCCCCTCTCCAATCTGTTTGCAGTGCTTTTATATAACACTGGAACTGTCTATCAACAAAGGCATTAAATTGAACAAAAACATAATAGGCTTCAGATTTGGACTTTAATGGAAAAATCAATGTATGTCTGGTATAGTCATCAATAAAGTGAATATAATATTTATATCCACCAGTAGACATAATATGAGAGGGCCCCCAAATATCAGAGTGAACAAGCTAAAATGGACAGGTGGTTTTTGTAGGCAAAGATGCAAAATGATGTTGATGTAATTTTCCTAGTTTACAAGCATCACAAAACTCAATCTAAGACAAGAAAACATTCATAGATTTCAATACAGATTGCAATACAGATAAGCAAGGATGACCAAGTCTCCTATGTCATACAATATTATTTCTATTACATGCACTGCTGTTATAAGTAGCAGGTTTGCAGAAAAGAGACTTGAAGGATGAAATAGAGTTGGATGTAGCAGATGGCTGAGTTGCTGATATGGAGTTAGGGAGATGACAGAGATCAAGTTGATAAAGATCATTTTTAAGAGACCCTTCCAAGAGAATCTTCTGTGTGATTTTGTCCTGGACAAAGCAACAATCATGAAAGAATTCAATTAACATATTATTGTCCTTAGTAAACTGTGAAATGCTAAGGAGATTTTTGGTAATTTGAGGAACATGAAGAATATGATTAAGAGGTAAGGTTTTTTGAATTATCTTGAGAATGAATTATGGAAGAACCAGTGTGAGAAATGGGAAGAAGAGAACCATTACCTATATCAAGTTTTTCTGAACCTTGATAGCTAAATTTAAGAGACATGTTTTCAAGATTAGTTGTGATGTGATTAGTGGCTCCACTGTCAAAATACCAACCACTATCAGGAGAGGGTGAATGAGGTAGTCCCTGAGGTGATGTGGCAATATTTACAGAAGGTCCATATCCAAACTGAGTTGCAGTATCATGGCCAGTGAAACTAATATCAAACCATTTATAACATTTTAAAGATGTATGACCAGTTCTTCCACATAACTGACATGAAGGTTTTCCAGTGTTATTGTATCGGTTATTGAATCTTCCACCACGACCTCTGCCTCTAGGAAAACGACCACCAGAACCTCTAAAATTGTTATTAAATGACCTATTGTAAGCAATATTGGCAGATGGAGTGGTCGATGAATGAGAAGTATTGATTTGTAATGCCATATTTGTTGACTGAATCTGATTTTGTAACCTCTCTTCATGAGTTTGAAGAAGAAGATGTGCCTCAGCCAGAGAGATAGAACCAGCTCGAGAAGTAAGGTTCACAACAACTGACTCAAAATCAGCACCAAGACCATTTAAAATATACAGAAGTAATTCATCATCGCTTATTGTATGACCAGCAGAGTGGAGGTCATCTGAGATAATCCTCATTTTTAGGATGTAATCTTCAATACTCAGCTCACCTTTTTTCAGAGGTCCAAGCATAAACTTCAACTGAAGAACACGTGCCTTGGATTGTGATTGGAAAAGAGATTCAAACGTATGTCATACTTTATGTGCAGAATCACATCTACTAACATAGGCAAGCATAGTCTCTATAACAAATGATAGCATCCAACTGAGAATGAGTTGATCCTTGCGCATCCAATAACCATACGTAGGATTCGAAATTGAGGTCGAAGTGGAACAAACATCCACGCACGTAGGAACAATATATGCAGGAGGTGTTTTCTCCGTACATAATAGGATTCCATCGAATCCATGAGCTTTCACCGTCGATTGAATTTGTGCATGCCAAAAATGATAATTTGTGCGATCTAGGCGAAGAGATACAGAAGTAAGATGGGGAAGAACAAAGGAAGTTGAATTGATTTTAGAAGCTGCCATGGAAAAAAAAAACAAAGAAATCAAATCACCGGAAAAATTATGGTTCTACATACCATGCTGTGAACTATGTGTAAAGAGGAGAGATAGATAGAAGAGATATTGCAGCAGAAATGTGAGAGGAAAAATCAATTTATTGATGAACAAGTCACACATATTTATACAAGTGTTTAACAGCTCTTATAGCTGTGAGGTTTAACAAACTAACTGTCTATTAACAAACTAATAGAATACTAACTACCTATTCTAACAGAATAAGTGCTTCTTAGCTTAAGGGTGAGTAGTCAGGTAATGTTGACTTGCACTACAGCTATAATAATGGGCAACTCATGTTACCCCATTTTAGCAGCATTCCGGTTGTTGTTGCCTCCTCGTCTGATGCAGCGCGAGAGATTATGAAAACCCAAGAGCTGATTTTCTCAAACAGGCCAAAACAAAGCACGCCCGACAGGATGTTCTACAACTCAAAAGACCTGGCATTTTCTCCCTATGGAGAGAATTGGAGGAAGGGTAGAAGCATATATGTTCTCCATCTGTTGAGAGTCACAAGAGGGTTCAATCTTTTCGTAGCGTAAGAGAAGAAGTGACGTCGCTTATGGTTGAGATGATCAGGCGATTGGGATCTTCATCCCCGGTTGTGAACTTGAGTGATGTGTTGGTGTTGCTGACGAAAAATGTCGTTTGCAGGGTGGCCTTAGGGAGAAAGTACGACGTTAGTGGAGAGGGGAGAAGGTACGCGAAGCTTCTAGAGGAGGTTGTGGAATTGTTGGGTACTTTGAATGTGGCCGATTATATTCCATGGTTGGCATGGTTTAGTAGAATTAATGGTTGGATACAAGAGCGGAGAAAGTGGCTAAAGTATTTGATGAATTTCTTGAGAGAGTGGTTGAAGAACATAGGGATGAGAAGAAGGTTCTTGATGATGCAGGCTCGGATTTTGTTGACATATTGCTTGAGTTTCAAGAAGAAAATAATAACAGCTCTCTGGTTGAAGATGATGCCATCAAGGCTATCATCTTGGTAATTATCTTTAATCTTTTTTTGACATTTTCAAAAGTTTTGGTGTTTATGATTATAGAGTCTGCTTAAATGAATAAACGGATCCACTATATATTGGTTGTTTTACCCTTTCTCTCTCTCTCTCTCTCTCTCTATATATATATATATATAAATACACATATAGGATTAAGACTTAATATAAAAATTGGGTTGGCTCCCTTATGAAGAAATGATACAGATCACACTTCCTCATAAATGAATCTCAAACTTTTCAATCTCCTTGAAACTATGCCGTATTTGAAAGCAGTGATGAAGGAGAGTCTATGACTACAGCCACCACTCCCACTGTTGGGTCCTCGAGAATCAACTCATGACACAAGAATATTCGGCTATGACATTGCATCTAACACACGCATGACGATCGATGCTTGGGCGATTGCTAGGGACCCATCGCTGTGGGAAAATCCCGAAGAATTTCATCCAGAGAGGTTCTTGGACTCGAGCATAGACTTCAGAGGACTTCATTTTGAGTTGATTCCATTCGGAACTGGCCGGAGGAGCTGCCCCAGGATTGCGTTTGGGATGTCCGTTGATGAGCTTGCAATAGCCAAGTTAGTGCATAACTTCAACTTTGCACTGCCTAATGGAGGAAAATAGGAGGATTTAGATATGAGCGAAGCCATTGGAATGACAGTGCATAAAAAGTATCCTCTGCATGTAGTCACCATTTCATATAACTATTAGGTATTATAGTTTAAGAGTAATAAATTTAATATTAGAGCCTGAATAATTAATTATCATCTTAAGAGAGGCATATCTACTATATATCTTATAAAACTTTATCAACTCTCATATGTTTCTCTCATTTGCCTTCAATTCCAACCTTTTACAACAGACATCACTCTAAGATTTTTCATTTCATGAATAGAATTGATCAGATTTGATTCGTTATAATATGAAAAAATGATGTTTTGAGCTTAAATTTGTTATACAGTGCCAAGTAAAAAATACGCAATCTTAACACATCTTTATTATTTTAATCACATCATGAGATATACTTATTGTATTGAGGGACAACTTGTGGCACTGGAAAGCCAACATGATATAACTTTGCAGGAAATATGCCAAGTCAAATTCAACCAAGAAGATCTCCGAAGATTGCTGTGAAGTTGTTGTTTGGCCCTCAATAGTATTCATAAGAACTCACACGGTTTGGTTGTGTCCTCACGGCGAAGGGTTTTTACACAATTTGACCATGTAATTTTGATTAAAAAAAAGGACGTTGTTTGATTGTTGCAACCTTGTTTGGAAGTTGATTTTGGCCCATAATATGATTTTCCTTCTTATTTTGTTTGGGGTTGGTATTGGAAGGCATCTAGGCTTATATATATGAAATCTACATCAAATTTTTCATTGAAGAAAAAGGAAGAAATCGAGAAGAATGAAAGATAATAAAAAAGCAAGAACAAGTTGCAATTCAGATCTTTTATTTTGTATTTGCTAGGCAGTAGGCATGTTTCAACATTGTTATCTTTGTAATGCAATTGTAGTGATGTCTAACTAGATTGTTTAGCTTCTAGGTCTACAAAGTAGGTTCTTATGGATATTGTGGTAGATTTTCGATTATGTGTTCATATTTTTATTGAATGTTTATGCATATTAATTTATAACAAATCATAAAATATGGAGAGAGAATGTAGAAATAATATTTTTTTACATGAAATATGCAGTTTAATCATGAGTAATAAATCCAAATTTGTAATGGTCTTATTAATAAATTAATCAATTAAAACTTATTTATATTGAATTATAGATGAAATACAAGAGAAATCAAACAGACTTTGTTTTTTTTTTTTTTTAATTATTTGTTAAATCTTATTACTTCTCTTTGTTTTGATATCTTGGGACTGTGTTTTATTATATAAGAAACACCAATCTTGATTTCAATTGTTTAGATAAAATTATACTATTACGGCCAATATATTTGTCTAATCTTAATTCTTAAATGCAGTTTAGAGCCAGGGAGCAACAAAAATTTATGCAGGAAAACAGAAAAACATGATTGATTGTCCAGAAGACACAATTTATCAGTGTAAATTGATGTCTTCATATGATCCAGGATTCAATTCTGACCACATGTTCACAACAATAGGTAAAACAAAACTGTGAAGATGCATCTTCACAAAATGTATATGACTAAGTCTCCAAATTATATTAACTTAAAACAAAATTACAGTAGTCGAAAAGGAACATGAACCTAATAAACCTAATAAGATATTCTAATTTCTAACAACTTAATAATTATTCCTCCTCAGCTAAAGTTCCCTTCTCACTTACATAAATACCATCGAGGAACTTCCGTATGTCCTTATTCTTCACATGGCATTTCTGCAAAATGAAAACCAAAAGTTGATATAAGGGTATGCATGAAATACCAAGCTGGCATTATTATGCATGAAGCAATTACTCCAATATCAGAGAAACAGCAACCACATATTTACCTGGTTTATCAATGCAGCCGATCGAGAAACAAGCTCAATGTCATTACCATCCAAAACCAGTTCATCATTAACTTTCTCAGATCGCACAATGGTTACCCCTTCAAGCATATCCACCTTCCTCACCTGGTACAATCAACAAAAAAGGGAGATTTCTTGGTCAGCTCTGGTTAAAGAATGTGCAGCACTGCAGCTAGAAGAAGTTCTTACTCAAGCAAATCTAAAACCGAGCAAGAATCAGACAATTGGCATCCCAAAGATGCCTCATCTGGGAAATAAAGCCAATGAATTTCCATTATAAGATGCAACAAAGCTCATTTGTCATTCAAATTTCATAGTCTTGCGAGTGTAGATGCATTGTGCATTGTGCATACTGCATACAAATTCATTGTGCTATGGAAGCAGAATATCAAAAGGAAAAATGGACCAAGTTCATTAGAAGAAAGTTAGTCGTTTTGATTGCCAGCATGTATCAGATGATGAACACATTTTCCAAAACCAAGGTAATTTGTCCGCATTGTGAAAGGCCACTGATCTGCAGGACAATGGGAAAGGATGGAGTCCAATCGCCCATAAGGAAAGGAGATGTTCTTTTATGGGAAGAAGATGGGAGTCCAATGCAAGGGAAGGATGTATTTTTATTTATAATTAGTATTTCTTCAGTACATTGCACATAATTTTATTGTATATAAAAATATTTTAAAGGGGCAAATTTTCTTTTACCCATTTAAAATAGAAAAAACTCTTCTGTGCCCAAAATATAACAAATTATGTTTTTATGCCAAGATACCAATTTTGCCCTTAATGAAGTGAGGCCCCACCTTCCTTCTTTCACGTCAATCGTGAAAGCAAAAGAGAGACTTTCACCAGAGAATAGGAAGAAGATGAACTTAAGGGAATGGAGAAGAGAGAAAGGAGAAAAAGAATTTACAATTGGAAAGCATAGAGAGGAGAGAGAAAAGGGAGGAGAGAAAAAAGAGGAGAGAAAAGAAAAGAAGAAAAATAACTTCCGCAACTGAAAAGGGAAAAGAGAGGAGAGAGAAAAGTGGAGAGATGAGTTTCACAATATGGATAATCGTGAAAGTCTTTCACGATTGAGCGTGAAAGGCTTTCACAATTATGTTAATCATGAAAGTTGCTTTCACGATTATCCATATAGTGAAACTCATATCTCCACTTTTCTCTCTCCTCTCTTCCCTTCTCATCCCTTCTCAGTCGTGGAAGTTGGTTTCCTCTCCTCTTTCTTCTCTCCTCCCTTTTCTCTCTCCTCTCTCTACTTTCCAATTATAAATTCATTTTCCCCTTTCTCTCTTCTCCATTTCATTCTCATAAGTTCTTCTTCCTCTTCCCACAGGAAGAGAGAAAAAGAGAAGAAGAAATAAAGGTACATCCGTCCATAAACCATAAATGTGGGTAGAAAAGTTATATTTTTAAGTTTTGGACACAGAAGAGTTTTTCTTATTTTAAGTGAGTACACTGAGTAGTTTCCACTATTTTAAATTTTAAAATATACCACAATTAACCTATAATAAAATATTTTACATTTAAAACTCAATATCTCATTTTTAAATATGTAATATAGATATAAAATTGAAGATCATAAAATATGATTAATTAGATATACTTTTCATAAAAAAATAAAGGTAAGAGGAAAAAGTTCTTATCATCTGAAAATTGGATTAAAAAAACAGAAAAAAAAGTCTGATTGGATGTCAGACTTTTTAAAAATAATAAGTAATTTTGGATTACTTAATATTTTTAGAAAGTATGATATCCAATTAGAGTTTTTCTTTTTCTTTGTTTACCACTTCAATTTTCAAAAGCTTATAACTTTTTCATCTCACCTCCGTTTTTTATAAAAATATATCAAATTAATTTTCTTTTCATTATCTTCACGTTGACATCCAATTTCATATATAAAAATAAATTATTAATTTTTAAATATAAAATATTTTTACGTAAAATTAAATTGTAAGATATTTTGATTTTAAACAAATTATTATTAAAAAATATATATTATATATTTATGTATTTATTTACAAAATATATATTACTATTTTTCTAATAACTTATTACATTATTATATTAGAAGCTGTGCTAGTAATATATATAGATGTAGGATAAAACAGATACGTCTATGAAACAAAGAAAACCAAATTATGTGCACCTAAAGAGGAGGCTTTAGCTAAAAGAACAAAAGCTTGGTAGTTGGTTTCGGAACACTATGAACTAACTTAGCTATACAGACATGATTATTCCCGTAGATGATAGTTTTCTTGAAAATCACAACAATCAACAAGAACAAATTAATTAATGATCATTCCTACTTAAGAATTGTACAAAAGAGTAATAATGCTAAAATATAATCTAATTATTAAAAAAAGCATAAAATATTTAGACATATGAAACATAAAATGTAACCCCAAGAGCTGAACAAACCAATTTAATAATAGAACACGAAAGATAGCTTACAAAATCACAAACACAGAAGCATGTACAAAAAAACAAAAGTAAAAAAGATAAAGCACAGACGAGCACCAAAAAACAAACGCATAAAAAATATTAAATATACATATGATAGCTAGGTTTATGTACCTTCTTCTCGCCAAGGAAATTTCGGATCTCAATGGCCGTGCCGTTACTGGTGATAGATTCATTGATAGGAAAGTGAGCATAAACAAACCGCATTTTGTAACGATAGCCCTTGGTAACGCCATTAATAAGATTCTGCACGTGGCTAAGCGCTGTGCGTATAGCTGCGGTTGTTTTCCGGCTACCGAACCAGGCGTCAACCTTCAGCTTCTTATTTCCGGTGGCTTCGTCCGTTATCAGCTGGAAATCAAGGTTCAAATGCTTGAAATTGCGGATGAGCGTTCCCCTCGGCCCTTCAACTTCAATCACTTTGGCTTTCACCCTGATATTCACCCCATCGGGAATATCCATGGTATCGGATGATAAGATCGTCTTCATCTTCTGCGCCTCTCTCACACAGAGTGGCTGTGACTGAGGGTGGGAGGGGGGTGAACGGTGAACCCTAGCTGAGAAAACGTTAGGAAAATTTAGAGTCTTCGAAGCAGAGGTTAGATTTGCTTTGGGCCGGATTCCATGTAACATTTAGGTTAGATGATTTCTTAAGCCCATCTCTTGTCTGCTTGTAGTTCGCTGGTCTGTTTAATTTTGTATTTATAACTTATTCCTAATTACAGTTTATAATATATTTTAATATAAAATAAAATTAGATATAACAATTCTGAGCTAATTAATATTTAAAATATTATAATGTAAAAATATATTAAAAAATATAATTTTAAATAAAATATATATTTCCTCAGCACAATACTGTCAGTCTTGATGATGTAATTAATTTACTAATTAAATAAAAATTAAATTGTGTAATAATTTTTAAAAAATATTATTTAATATTTATTTTCCCTCCAAATTCATATAAATAATCAAATACACAATAAGTATTTAAGTCTAACTCAAATAATCAACAAAAAATTAACTATAAGGGAATAATATTAAAATTGTTTTATATTTTCAATTATTAAGAAAATTTTCGTGAATCATGATGAATAAATAATTTTCTGATTTGCAGTTTTTATTAGAGTTACTAAACAAATACAACAGATATTTTAAGAAATCAATTAATTCAGTAATTCTCAGATATTTTTGGGGAAAAGCGATTTCATGTAATGGAATATTACATCGATTTTATTTTATGCAATTCTTTTAGATATTTTAGGAAAAACTGATTTTGATATAATGGACAAACATATTTCCCCTGCAGAGAGATTAATATTATTTGTAGGTACAATACAATAATCAGATGTCACAAACAAAAAGTCTAAGATTGATGAATCTGGATATGTTGTACAGGTGTTTGGCTTTGAATTATTGAATTATATTATGTATCGACAATCCATCTCAACCTATTATAGAAATGATTATTATGGTATTAATGGTGTACTCAATATTTTTCTTTATTTTTTTATCATATGTTATTGAACATTTAATGTGCCAATTTTAAATCCAAATTTATAAATCTTGTAAATTATAATCTATATATACTAATAATAATAATAATAATAAATAATAATAATAATAATAATAATATCTATGTATATAATAGCAGAAGTCCATCTATTTTATCTAACACATATTTTTCACAAAAATAGTAATATTAATTTTTTTGATTTTATTAATTATTATTTTATTATAATATTAAGAATGACGATTGTTGTTAAGATTTTTTTAGAGAATACCGTGATTTTTTCCAATTTTTTTAGGAAATTCCTTGATTTGTTTTATAGTAAATTTGACATACAATATACATAATCTATATCTTTATATATTAAAACAAAATGACTTTTTTCAATTTCATTTTTCCGCCTAAACTTTATTACTTATTTAGAATAATTATATTATTATTAAATTAAAATTAGACATTTTTATTCTAGAAATTTTGAATCGATTTTAAAATCTAAATTATTCCACAAATTTAGGTGTTTCAAAATTAAATGATATCAAGATGAATATACTAAAAGATTTAATACATGATTCAAAATCTATATATTTTATTGAATATTAATCAAATCATTGAATTATGAAATTAAAAAAAATATATGAAATCTAACAAATATATGACTCAATTTTCTCGATTCATTTTACAAAAAAAAAAATCTATATATATATATATAAGTAAAATTACTTTTTTAATTTTATTTTTTCGGCCTAAATTTCAACCATATAAATGTAAAACTATATATATTTATGCAAATCTTTTAAGATACATTATTATAATTTAATTGAAAATATTAATATCAACAATCTTTGGAATTTACTTAG
This sequence comes from Caryopteris x clandonensis, assembly GCA_028749325.2. Taxonomy (NCBI): domain Eukaryota; kingdom Viridiplantae; phylum Streptophyta; class Magnoliopsida; order Lamiales; family Lamiaceae; genus Caryopteris; species Caryopteris x clandonensis. Next base: position 8,451,435 of record JAPYKT020000004.1, read on the forward strand.
TTTATGTTGTTCAATATAAATAAATTCGAATTTTAAAGAATTTTTGTTAACTCATAATATATTCAAAATAAGAAATAAATTTGTTAGGAACCTGAAATCATCGTAGTTTCATTATATTATGGAAAATCATTAACAAATTTTTTATAATTAAACTATCAATTATTTAAAATCATCCAATCGCGTGGATAAAATTTGATTTTGTCAAATATGAAATTAAATTTTCAACAATCTTACCATAATTCAAAATTATTTTTCATTTTTGTCTCTCTCTTCTTTTTATATATTTTATCAAGATTATTACTAAATATTTTAAGGTCTCACTTTTTTGTTCTCCCTCCTCTTAAAGTGTCTTGTGTTTTCTGTTTTGAGAAAATAAATGGTAAGACATATACGATAATATGTGTCATATTTCAATTGTCACAAAGGCCTACACTCTTCAAAATATTATTTTTAAGTTTTTTTTTTAAATTTATTCACCTGTGCTTTCAATTTATCATAAACATATTTAATTTTCTTAACTATTTTTCTTTCTTATTGTTAAACAAAAAGTTCGTCCATCTCTTTCATGTTTTGTTTGATTATTCTTGTGATTTTCTGTTGAGATCTGCTAATTATTTTGACGTATTAACACCGTGCGATTTTCCATTAGCTGTCAAAGTATTTGTTTCTATCAAATTTAAAAAAAAATTAATATTATTACATTTAATTAGCAATTTGTAAAATATTTTTGTCCTTAATTTGACTATGTAATTGGCAAATTTTACGAGATCTGTACAAATCTTTATTTTATTTAATCTGCTGATATGGTTATTTTTTTAATTTAATTTGATTCAACATACTATAAATCGTGGATATCATACTTATCAATTTGTGAACGAGGCTAATTCTAATAGAAGAAAAGACGAAACATAAAATTACAACAAATTTCTACTCATTGTACAAAAAAAATAATCACTTAATTACAAATCTACACCTTCTATAATATACTATTTAACTTGAATATATGATTATATTACAAACTATAAAAAAAATATCTTCTGTACATAGCACAGGTCTCACACTAGTAGATAATATGTAAAAATTTGGAAGTCATTTTGCAATAATGAAGCTAACTAACATAAGGTTGGGGATTATAAATTAACATTAATACTATAATATATCAAAAAGTGATGTCTCAATTATTCTAAATTTTTTTATTTCTTCTAAAAATAATATAATATAATATAATATAATAATTTATTAATATATATATATATATAAAGAAGTATCAACTATTTATTGTAGTTGCCATATTTTTTTTATTGAAACATAGTTACTATAATAAAAACATATTGTATTACTTTACTCACATGCAACTTTATAATATTATAAATTGTATATAATTTTGCTTATAATAATAGCTTTATTATTATCCATCCATTGACCTATTACTTTTAGGTGAAATATATATAATTACTTCCTTAATCTCAATATTATTTATTCTATTTTACCCATTATATAGTTATATGATTTATATATAATTTTTATATCTCTTATTATAATCATACTACATATACAAATTATTGAATACTTATATATTTTTTTTTAAAAAATCAATGTTATGTATCTTTAAATTTAATAATATTGTACTATAAAATTATATGAAAATAATTTATAAAAAATTAATATGTTTGTGCATCACAGGGTCTCACACTAGTTATATTTAATACTAAAACAAACATAAAATATACACCGTTCATTTTAATTTACACATCTTAGATTTTTCACAGAGGAGGGATTTGAACAATGATATATATATATATACATATATATATGTATATTTTTTACTAATTTATAATAATACATTGTTCGATCTTTTCTTTCATATTTAAAAATTACTTGTAAGTGCACGAGGTTAATTACAATAAAATTTAGTGATAACATATAATGTATCCACAAGAACTGACTAGATAATCCAACTGAGTATTCGATTCTATTATTTTACTCTATCCAAAGAATCAATTGATTGTTTGATTAAAAATAACAAAATAAATGACAAGTCTAAATTGCGGAAGACTTGAATTAAATAAATGGTGAAACTTAGAGAATTAACGAATTTTAGGATACATACTTTTATGGATCATATAAATTCTTTTAATGTATTAAAATATATTTTAATTCATAAATTTGCGGGAGAATCAATAATTTATTTAGACCCTCTCTCAAGTAAGGTAAAAATGTTGATTATACTTCAATGATCATCTCTCGATCTCACAATGTTGTGAAACTTCTAATAGTTTCTGAGATTTATTCTCCTCACGATAATCTATTAATCTCTCGATCTAGCATGTTCGTGTTATATATTCTAATCCGTTAACTAATTAACGCTCTTAGGTGATAACTAATTAACTACACAAATGTAATTATCGACCAAACAATTCCACAAGATGATCATAAAAAGGAAGCATAAACGAATAAAGGAAATAAATAATATAAGTAATCAAAATCACACAAATCTCTCCCTATTTAGCACTCATCATCAATTCACAATTCATAGAAAATGAACTGACAATGAAATCTAACATTAGTTTAAAAGAGAAAACATAAAAATACAAGCTAACATGAGTTTGAAAGAGAAAACATAAAAATACAACTTATGCTCAAGGAATCTTCAATCGCTCCTTCTCTCTGACATCTCTGTTGCTCGTCAGTTATTCTTGCCTTCATTTCTAGCCTAAAAATTCATGCCTGCCTTTGTTCAACGTCCTCCCTTTTATAAGAGTCGTTTAAGATTTTGTCTTCTCGAAAATCTCCTTCAGAACGAGATGATAAGCACAAATTGAAAACAGATGCATGGTCCGTGCTTCTTCCTATATTTTGATCTTCCCACATGCTACGTGCATCTTGACACACGGTTTGTGCTTCTTCCGGACTAGTGTTCTGGTTTTTGACTTTTTTAAACACAAGGTCCGTGCCTCCAATGCCCGAGTCACTGTTTACCCTTCTTTAACTTAGTTTTTGTGTGTCTTGTGGCCAGTCCGTACAACCTTAAACGGTGATTTTTCAGTAAAAAATTTAACAAATTCATAATGTAACAAAATTTAAATTTTACATTTAAGTTTTATTTTTTTTAAAATTCTATAATAATTATAATTAAATTCTATTTTTCTATTGAAAAACAACTATTTTATCCAAAAAATAATTTACAATATTGTATATATTGTTTCGATACAAAAAATATATATATTCTAAATCAATCATACCCCTAAGAAGGCTAGTTCTTCATACCCCAAGAAGGCTAGTTCTATAAGATTGCAAGCAAAATGAATAATTTTAGATAAAATAACAAAACTAAATTATAATACCATAATATTTCAGGCCCGTGATCTTTATTATCCCACTATTGGTGTTCGAATGGAAAACTAGACAAATCAACCAAAGTAGGCGTGCCAAATTTATTTTGGACCATACAGGCTTGTAAATTTGTGGCCAAGGTTTATCATCAGAAGATTTCAATTCACTTGAATGGATCGTATTAATGCCCAATCAACAATAATTTCCCTTCTAATTAGGTAATCATTGATGACCACTCAAATCTATGGTAGTCAGTCGCACATTGCTGGAAGGTGAGAGCATAGCCAATTTGACAAACAACTGGTTTTTCTCTTATAATTTATAATATAAGAATATAATAAATTATTATAAAAAAGTATAATTTTTTAAATAAAATACATAATTATATAAATATGTTTTTAATAAAATTTGTTTAAACTAAAATATATCACAATATAAAAATATATTAAATACTAAAATATACTACAATTAATTTATAATAAGTATTTTATATTTAAAAATTAATATTAATTTGATGTATTTTTCATAAAAAATGGAGCTGCGAAGAAAAAATTATAAGCTTTTGAAAATTAAAGTAAAATAACAAAAAAAAAAATTTGATTCGATGTCATAGTTTCTAAAAATAGAAAAGTGATTTGGATGGAAAAATCACATTTCTAAATAAATTATTAAAATGTGTGGTTAAAATACGACAATGGAACTTATAAGAGGTTAGTAACATTATTTTTGTAATTAAAATGATAACATTTGAAGAAATTATTCAAAATAGCATTTACTTTAGAAATAAATTGGACCATCCATTATAAGCCACAAGCATTTTATTTTGAAAAAAAAAAGAAGAAGGTTTTTTTGGGCAAAAGGGTTATCAAATATTTTAAAGGAGTGTATAAGCTCTTATAAACTAGCATATGAAATTCTATATCCTGATTATATTATGCCTGTTATTTTAATTTAATCAATACGAGTCATATCTATAAATGATATTATTATTAAATATGTCACATATATTAATGAAATTAAAGTAGGTGATGTACTATTTTGAAATAGAAAAACCCAATCGATATCTATAACAAATAATATGTCCGATATAACATATCAAGTGTAACTCGTGCGCATTCTATAATTTATTAGTTTTTTTTTTCCTTAAAAAATATTAATAGTTCTTCTATCGCAATTACTTGCTACATACGTTAATTTGCTAACATCAAGTTAAGTATATACAAAAATTTCCCATGTTACCCTACAATTCCATTTGCTCCACGTTTCAACACAGCAATATAATACACACCATTTATTATATTTTATATTTTATCTTATATTTTAAAATAATCACACACATAATGATATTATTAATTAATTCATGATGTATCTATATATATATAAATAAAATAATATTTTTTACTTTGGTTTTTTTCCTAAATTTTACCTATAATTTTAGATAGAAATATCTTTAAGAAAAAAAAATCCAAATCAAAAGGAATCCCTATTAAGTAGGAAAAAAAACATTTTAGATATGAAAACTTAGAAGCCGTAAATCATATCCGTAAAAATAATAATTTTATTTTTTTACTGATTAAATTATTTAATTTTATGATTAATTTTAATATTGTAATTATAATTTATTTTCTTATATTTAACTGGTAAAATCATGTCAATAATTAATATCATTGATTTGATTAATATTTTATATAATATCAAAAATAAAAAATTCCCTTTGTTATTTTATATGTGAAAATTATCATCAACTATTAATTAAGTTTTCTTCTTTTTTAATAATATTTTAGCCTATGGAGAGTACTGGAGGCAGGTTAGAAGCATATCAGTTCTCCATCTGTTGAGCCACAAGCGGGTTCAATCTTTTCGTCACGTAAGAGAAGAAGAGACGTCGCTTATGGTCGAGAAGATCAGGCGATTGGGATCTTCGTCGTCGGTTGTGAACTTGAACGAAGTGTTGGTGTCGCTGACAAACAATGTCGTGTGCAGGGTGGCATTGGGGAGGAAGTACGACATTGGTGGAGAAGGGAGAAGGTTCATAAAGCTTCTAGATGAGATTGTGGAATTGACTGGTACTGTGAGTGTGGCGGATTACGTTCCATGGTTGGCTTGGGTCAGTAGGATTAATGGTTTGGATGCCAGAGTGGAGAAAACGGCTAAACTGTTTGATGAATTTCTTGAGAGTGTGCTTGTAGAACAAAGGGTTGAGAAGAAGGTTCGTGATGATGCAGGCTTAGATTTTGTTGACATATTGCTTGAATTTCAGAAAGAGAATAAAAACAGCTCCCCGGTTGAAGACGATGCAATCAAAGCTATCATATTGGTAAACTATCGATCCTTTCATCTCTTTCTGACTTTTTCAAAAGTTATGTTTGTTATTATAAATTTTGAATCATGATGAAAGGATACAAACACCATTCTCATAATCAATTCAAACTTTCCAATTTTCTTGAAATTATCTTTCCAGGACATCTTTGCAGCCGGAACCGATACCACAGTTACCGTTCTAACTTGGACGATGACAGAGCTTATAAGAAATCCAAGAACCATGAAAGCATTGCAGAATGAAGTGAGAGAAGCAGCCGGGAGCAAGGAAGAGGTAGACGAGGAAGACATAGAGAAAATGCCGTATCTGAAAGCAGTGATGAAGGAGAGTCTAAGACTACACTCACCAATCCCACTACTGCTCGCTCGAGAATCAACTCAAGACACCAAAATACTTGACTATGACATCGCATCTAACACACGCATAATGATCAATGCTTGGGCAATTGCTAGGGACCCATCGCTGTGGGAAAATCCCGAAGAATTTCGTCCCGAGAGGTTCTTGGACTCGAGCATAGACTTCAGAGGACTTCATTTTGAGTTGATTCCATTCGGAGCTGGGCGGAGGGGCTGCCCCGGGATTGCGTTTGCAATCTCCGTTGACGAGCTCGCAGTAGCCAAGTTGGTGCATAACTTCAACTTCGCATTGCCTGATGGGGGAAGATCGGAGGATTTGGATATAAGTGAATCCAATGGAATTACAGTGCATAAAAAGCTTCCTTTGCTTGTAGTTCCCACTCCATGTAACTGTTAGGTATTTTCTGTTTAAGAGTAATAAATTTATGTAGGAGCGGAAGCAATTGATTTCCATCTTAGGATAGACACACACATAGATATGGGGTGTGTGTGTGTATCATGTTTTCTCCATGTTTTATTGGATTTGCAGATATTCTAATGCATAAAATAATCAATTTGATTGGTTAAACTAAAGAATTCATTACCAAGAAAAAATATTCACATTGTGATTATTGCAAAATAAATATAATGAATGATAAGTTTATTAATTACTTTTCTATTTTTAACTCAATGGAGGATTTTCTATTGCCTCCTTATTGTTGCTCATCCTTTTACTCCTCTAGAATGTTTTTTTAATTTCACTAGTAATGCAATCACATGATTCATAATTTGAAAAATATAATGGTAATATATGATAAAGTGATAAATAAGATTTATCTAGGATAGAAATTATGTTTTACTCGGATATTTGTTTGAAGATTTTGTCATTTTCTATTATTAATTACCTTAATTTTACAATCTTTGAAAAGTGTACACGAGTGTACAATTTCCACATGTTTTGCAGAGAAATCGTACCCTTACTTGAGCCGGTTACTACTACAATCATGTCAATTTTTTGATGAAGCTGGACGTAACTCATTTCACTTTGATAAGTGAAATAATATTTAGTAAAATATGAAAAGCATATGCAAATATGTAAATAATACTATAAGTAAAAATATATGTGTATTATAAAAAATATACATTATATATCTATATATACACACACATACTAATAAGCAGCAAGTATTCCGCACGTGATTCATATTATTTTTATCAAAATTATTACAACACTTGGTAATATTATAATTATTATTAAACTATGATGAATTTTATTAAAAGAATATAATTTTGCTTGATTTTAATAAAGTATATAACAAATTTTTAAATATCTAAAAATATTTTTTCCATGAATAATTAAATAAAATACATTTTAGAAACAACATGCAAATAAATTGAATTAAGTAATTCTAAAATAAATTAACTTTATATGGAGTAACGACACTTGAATGATTTCTCAATTTAATTTTTGTGTTTGTATTTGGGGTGAAACTAAATTAGTTAATTGTACATTAATACTATTAAAAAAAATTAGAAAGAAAAATTACAAAAATGCAACACCCCCATAACCAATATTAATGTTTAAATAAAAATATGGAAAAATGTCAATATATCCGTTAATTTTGGCCATATCTAATAATGATATCAATCTTTAAAATAATTTTTAATAATAATCTATAATTTTTTTTTATTCAATTTATGCCCGATTTCACTGAAATTTTAACAGTTTATAAAAAATTGCCTGTATGGCTTTCAAACTATCTTACATGACTTATGAAATTAGGAATGTCATGTCAATAATTCTCAACAAAATTTTAAAATTATAATAAAATAAAACAAACCCAAAAATAAGAAGTTATTATAAAAGCCCATAAAATTATAGGTCATACATTGGATAGACCAAAAATTAAGGGAACATTAAAATAAAATTTCCCCTATAAAATATTCATGAATAATGGTTTTATTACTTTTAAAGTAATAACCACTTGAAATTTGTGGGATTTTATCACATGGAATGCAAGATTTTTCTTGAAACTTTTAGTGAAATATTAATTCGTTATGTCAAATATTTTATTTCCACAAAAATAGATCAAGACCAGAACTTGGTATGAAAAAGAAACCATGCAATATGCTCAATATTTTAATTAAATATGTTAAATACAAAATAACGCAAACTAATTAGTTTTATATTTCTACCTCCACTGTGTTACATTTATTTTGAATATATTTATATATTATTTTTAATTTTTTAGTTTATAATACCAAGCTATAGTGTACTTCAATTTGAATTAAAATGAAATATAACATAAAATCAAGAGGCAATGAGGGTCGTCTTGGTGTAACAGATGTGGAGACGGATAAAGAAATAACATGTAACTTGATTATCAAAATAATTTAACTATAATTGTTAAATGTAATTGGTATATTACTAATCTTTTCAAACATGTTTCTTCCCAAAACCCTAAATTTTTTATTTTTACTTTTTTAGTATATTTCATAAATTCAAATTTTTTCCCCATAAATTTACATTCCAATTATAAAGCACATTAAAAAAGCATATAGATTTAGTTTTTTGATAATCTTGTCACGCCCCGAATACCGCTAATATATTTCATACGCAGTTTATAATCTTAATTCATTACAGGGCCATGAACTCAACAATTTATTTTTAAAACTCAACATAAATCACGAAGTTATATAATATAAATTTATTTAATAAAGAATACATAATTCAATTATTAAAACAATTAATATTGCCTTTATGCGGTGCAAAATTTGTAGTATATTCAAAAAATAAATTAAATATATTTAAAACATATTCTTTAGTAGATAAATATTTCATAAATAAAATTGTTTTCATAAATATATTTCTTAAAATAATTTCTACGGTTCTAGGAATTTATCTCTTGAATATCTACAATTTCAAAATATCCATAATCCTCTAGAAATATATACAAATTAAATAGTCATTATTTAAACTGAGATTTTATTATAATTTCAAAATGTTAAAGAAAATAAATAAATAATCTATATCATTAAAAGTAGCATATAAATCTCAAAAATATCTATTTGAAACAGTTAGATATATTTGAAAATTATTTATTACGTAAGTATAAGAATAAAGTATTTTAAATTATATAAAAATTAAAATATAATCTGAAAGTTTGTCTGATAAATCTAGAATATCCAAAGAAAACATGAGAATTTCTTTCAAATAGAATCTAAAATAAATTGTAACAATAATAATCAAAGCGATCTGTTTTTTATAAACTACAAATTAAAAAATAAATAAATATAATGGAAGAATTTGATGATAATTCACAAGAATTATTGAGCCATAACTTCTTTTAATTTGAAGAACTCTGATTTAATTATGAATCATTTTTGTTATTAAAATTATATATATATATAATTTTTTTTTTTTGAAGATCTAAGGATAATTTTGACTTGAAATATAATGGGAGGCAAATGGATTCCTCACTTCTATCTTTTTTTGCTAAAATTTTAAATTTGAAATAAGTTTTAAATTTCAAATTTATTTTTTGTGTATGATATATGAAATTAATATTATTTTCACGATCTTTAATTTGACACTAATATTGTATATATTAAAATATAAATTTTCATGGATAAAATATATTCGTTATGGATTAAATTATTTATTTTCATTTTGATATATGTGTTGAATATAAATATTTTTACTATTAATTTATATAATATTAGAATATATTGTATCACCTTAATAAATTTTAGTGAGTTAAAATATTTATATTGAGTTCGGGAATATTATACAATTCATTTTAAAATTTTATACAATAATTATTTAATAAAAATAATTTTTAAGAGAATGCCAATACAATATAAATAAGTGACAACTTATGCCGCCTCGTGTAAATAAAATTTGTAAATTAAACCAAGGAATAAATAAATAAAGAAATGCAATATTTGGCAGTAACAACATATATAGGGAAATCAAATGGATCATCTACGTAAGATTATGTTTTTTCTATTTTAATTTGTATCTTCTGTTTATGTCTTGCTCGCTCCAATAAAATAATGGATTCAAATTCATAGGAAATTTCATGTGGCATCAAAAACCCTCAGGATTTCATTTTTACGCTGCTGCATCGCCATGAACCTCCCCGCCTCCGTTTTCCAACCTCTCACTGATTCTATTCAAATTGCCCTCCCTTCCCCTTACAAAGGAATCCCTCATTCTATAAACTCATATTTGTTCTCGTTGTTTTCGTCTTCTAATTAGTGATTTATCACAGGCAGCACCACTCGTATCACAAACACTATTCTGATTCCATTTCACTGTCATTTTTCTTTTCTTTGAAATCACAAACTTCTAATAGTTTGTGATTTCTCACAGAATGGCCCCGAAAATTCGCCGCACCTCTTTGTACTGTTTGTGTTCCCTCAATCTGGTACGGTCTATTTTTGTTCTGTCTAACGCGAGGCATTTTTATTGCACGATGGAATCGGCTAAAGTGAACGGGCTGTATAAAAGTTTAATTTTGAAAACATCAATGGAGAATCCATGGGTACTTAGAGACCCTCATTGGGCTGCCCCCAATTATTTTCGTGCTTTGTTAGTCGATACGAATTTATTTTTGAGTGTTATAGATACAATGCGCCACCGTCCGAGATTGGTTTTCAATATAATCCGGTGGGCTCTGGCTCAAAGTGACTTTACTAAGCATTCTGAATTTATAATTTGTAGTGTTCTTGAAGTACTTGTGCCGAATGGTTTTGTGAGACCTGCTTCTTGGGTGGTTGAGAGGGTTGTTGATGCGAACATCAATGCCGTTGTAAATGTTCTAACTGATGGATTCTTAAATTACGATGCTTCCCGTGCGGTACTTGATTTGATACTCTGGATATTCATAACTAGATCAGATGTTGAGAAGTGCTTATGGGTGTTTGATAAAATGGTGAAGAATGGGGTTTTTCCAGACATCAAGCATTGTACTAGGATTCTTGTGATACTTAGGGATAGACATTTATTTGATAAAGCAGTGAAGCTGTATGAGTCAATGTGCTTGCTTGGAATCAAGGCAACTGTTGTTACGTACACTACAATGATAGATATATTTTGTAAACAAGGGGATGTTGTGCAGGCATTTGACTTTTTTATGGAGATGCTGAATAGGGGTTGTGACCCCACTGTTATTACCTACAGTGTGTTGATTAAAGGGTTAGCCAAAGAAGGCATGTTTGATGAGGCAAAAAAGTTAGTGGCGGACATGTTGAATAAAGGACTGAAGGTCTCGGCTTATATGTACAACTCTTTGATAAGTGAATATGGGCACAGGGGAATGCTAGTTGAGGCACTTGTACTTTCGAAAGAGATGCAAACGAAAGGAGTTTCGCCTGATGTGTGTACTTACACTGCTTTGATGCTTGGCTACTGCAAGCAAGGGAGAGTTGGTTATGCAAGGCAGTGGGTTGCTATCATGCTGAAGAAGAACCTAGTGCTGGATATAATATCTTATAATACTCTGATGTATGGTCACTGTCTACTGGGGGATATAACTGAGGCACTCTTCTTGTTATCTGATCTAAGGAAAATGGATCTCATTCCTAATGCAGCTACATTTAGTATAATAGTTGATGGGTTTGCTAAACTTGGGAATTTGGAAGGTGCTAGGCAGATGAAAAATAAATTTATCGGCCGTGGGATTTCTCCTAATATTTTTACCTATACAATTCTCATAGATTGTTCTTATAAGACTGGAAACCTGTCGATGGCAAAAGAGTTTTATGATGAGATGCTGCATAAAGGGTTTAAGCCTGACCGTGTTGCGTACAATACTTTCATAAGAGGTAAACTGAAACTTGGTGACCTATATGGTGCATTGAAGCTGAAAGAGGAGATGTTAGGAAAGGGATCCCTAGCTGATGTGAAAACATATGTTGCATTTGTAGATGGCATCTCTAAGTTGGGTTATTTAGGAGAAGCTTGTCAATTAGTTCGGAAGATGATTCAGGATGGGATTGAGCCTGATCGCACTACCTATCTGTATACGAGAGTCATACACGATCACTTGAAAATTGGGCACCTTAAGAAGGCCGGGGAGTTGTTTCATGAGATGCAAGGCTTAGGTTTATCACCAACAGCTGTGACATACACCGTATTGATTCAAGGGCATGCTAGTAGAGGAATGATAAAACTGGCATCTATGTTTTTCTCAAAAATGCTGAAGAATGGTATTTTGCCAGATGCAACTACATACAGTGTTCTGATAAACAGTCTCTGTAGAGGCAGAAAAATGGATGAGGCTTACAGGCTGTTTCATGTGATGCAACACAAAGGAATATTCCCAGACAATCACACCTACACTACGATGATAAATGGTAACTGTGACCTACACAATCAGCAGGAGGTTTTTAGGTTGTACAAAGAGATGCTAGATAGAGGAATCCAACCTGATTCTTGCACACATAGAGCATTGTTCAGGCTTTTAAAAGAAGACTATAAAACATTAGAGGTCCAAGAACTTGAATGTTTAATTCAAGATGATGGGGAAACAGCACGATCACATGAAACACACTTTTAGCTTGGTGAATCTTGAGATTTCAACCTACCCAAGCATTTTCACCTGGATGATCCAGTCTTTATGAATAGTTGCATACCAGTATGTATGAATCACTACCTGGGCATTATTTATGAATAGGTATGTACAATCTTGGCCCTTCGATATTAAATGATATGTGATGTACAATCTTGGCCCTTTGATATTAAATGATATGTGAACCTTTTTTTGTTGCTCACATGCTTGTTTATGATTTCATGCTGTGGTTGATCCATGGTTGTACCCATATTTATCATGATTAGAGTTGATTTGTTAAAACATCATGCGTAGGGATGATAATCATCACGCATTTCCAGTCCCCACCCATTCTGTGATGGAACAATGTGTAAATTTTACTTATTTGAGATAATTAGTCTCTATTTTGCTCCCAAGATCCAACATGTCGGTTGGTATATCATATTATACATGGTCTCCGAATCCAGATAATTGAAAATTACCCATAACAAAATATCAATTTTTAATTGAACAATAGATGATGGGTTCACCTCATAAGTAGCTTAGTCAATGGAAAGTAATGCCACATTGCATTTCTTTTGCAATAAAATACGATCCACTAACTAATGAATCATGTATTAACGAACTCTTTCAGTTCAGAGAACATAGGAAAGGAGAACTAATTCCGTTAGTAATAACTCAACTTTTGTATGAGCAAGTGCCTACTTAGCAGCAAAGATTGAGCCTAGGCAATGGCAAAGCTTATGCCTACCTTTTACAGCCTCCAGCTTTGTATGTCTTTACATGTTCTAAATGTATTAATTTAGATTTCTCAAGACAGGAAAAGGGTAAAAAGAGATTTAATTACTCAAGGTGTGTGTGTGTGTGTGTGTGTTTGTGTGTGTGTGTGAGTATGTATGTATATGCATTTATAACCGACAGGTCCAACAGCATATTTATGTCCGTTTGGCTGTCTTTCTGTTTCCATTTTAGAATCTCTTGTATAATTCATGGGCTTAATTATTGTGTGGATTGCATAGATTGCTGAATCCTTGCTGCGCTCTTATGTTTGCAGCATCTCCAGCGGACTTGTTTGCAGATAACAGGAGTATCTTTGGTTCTGATAATGTAAGGTTTATACATAGTTATTGATTTTTATTTATCTTCTTTATGACAAATTGGATTCCATTGTTTTGTTCTGACACTGCCCAACCCAGGGGGCTTATAACATAAGTATTTATAGTTTTAAAATGGAGTATTTTATCTTTTCTGAACGAACCCGCCTCTGCCTTTTAAATGTTGGATTCAGGATGTGTGTGGTTTTGGAAATGCTATACTACCAGTCACAATACACATTGGTTCCATTGAAAAATATGGTGGTGTGCCTGGTGGCAGACTGTAGTCTCTCCCTAAAATAGCATGAGAATATGTGTTTCTTATTGATTTTAATAAAGTCAATTTATATGGATGACTGATTTTAGTTTCTATGGCTTACGTTTCACATTATTAGTTCCTTTTGATGGTAGACTATTTCATGTTAAGAGTCATACTCCGTGCATTGACTATGTATATTGAAAATTTTCAATTTGGTTTTGATAATTATGCTTTTAGTTAATTCTAATAAATTAAAAATCAACGGGAACTTATTTACATCATTTCGTCATCAATTTAAACTGATCACATGGCTTATTTTAGAACACCCGTTCTAGAATTGTAGAAGAATGAAAAGGAAAATGAGAATAAATGTTCACAACACTGTATTTGTTCAACTCTCAGATTATCCATCAAGTGTATGTTATCTTAATGAACCTCATATCTTGTGGAAAGTTATTCTATCATTTAGGAAAGTAATCTGGTTAGTGCTTAAGTAATTTGAATGACTGGTGAAAGTTTTTGGGTTCTTGTTGCAACTTGCAACCAGTAAATAGATTTTTTCATGCATGTGATTTTCTGTTTGTCTAGATGTTCCTTTCTGTTTAGCCACTATTTGGCTAGAAAATTTCTCTCAACTATCAGCACATATTTCAGGAAGTCCTGATAGTTGAATTGAAAAGCTATCGAACTTTATTCTTGCAACCAATTTATCACCTGAATAATATGAGAAACTTGTTAGTAGACAAATTTAAACTATCGGAACCAGCCTCCCTGGCCTAATCTTGATGTAGATATGACAGTGCCTTCATAGATTCAGTGCATTCATTTCTAAGCATGGGCTATAATATTTGAAGAATTCACTTGAGGCCTATTACTTACTACATCATCAATGCATACTTTGTGTAGGAAGTTCTGAGTTAGTAACTGGATGGGGAAAATCTGCAGCACATAAAACTTGTCTGATTAGCTGAGGTAGTGACACCATAATCTTCTAGTAATTGGACCGGGATATCTATTACAGGTTTGGTTTTATAATAGGAACTGGTTGACAAGTACAATTACCTGCCTTCAAACTAAAGGGCATATGGCCACACACTTGTGAATTCTGAAACTTGATTCATGACTAATGCCAATTCGAAAATTGAGATAATAATTGTCAATTGTAAAATAATTTCAGTTAATATTGTTAGTTTTTTTCGTGAAATTTATTTTAATTTTGCACAAGGCAGAAAAAAGAAAGGAATTGGAAGAAGTGATGGAAAGAGAAGGAAGAAGCTCCAGAAGACCAAGTTCATAACTGACAGATATCGTTCTTCACATGCAATCTAATGGCAGTCAGGTATGAAAATGATTTCTTCGTACATTTTAGTTATTTCATTTCAGCTTTCTTGATAGAATTGTAGTATCTGTAATGTGAGATGGGCTGTTACTTTATTTCAATCTGAATAGGAATTGTAGTAGGCATAAAGTTGTGACCCACTCAATGAAGTCTTTAATTTGCTCAGGTTGTTATACTGAGATCATGAAATATCATGCTGATCAATCGACTCAAGTTTCAACTGAGCCAAACACAAAGTGGATTGGGAAGTATCTTTTTGTGAGATTTGATGTATTTTAACTGGCGTGTTCATACGACATAGATTTGACTTTTGTGTCTGAGAAGTACATATATCTGATTTTGTTGATTTTGTTATGCACACTTCTGTGTTGTTGGAAACTAAAAAAACTTCAACATCATGAGGCATATACACTTCTACTGATTTTCTTCCTTGCTGGTTCACATCCTGGTAGTCTGTTAGGATCTAAGTAATGGAAAGGTCTTCACTTGATCTTATTTCTAGAATAGGTTGGAAAAAGCTGTTGTTGAAGAGGGTCAACATCGCATCAAATAAGTGTATCAATTCCAAACCAATTGATACACTTATTTGATGAGGTGCAAAGGAACTGAGTATGTTTGCTGTTCCTGTGTTTCACGAGCATATGGATTGCTTTTATGTTCCCCAAGGTAATTTGTTTACACTTTGTTTGTTAGGTTAACATTGGAGCAGATGAATTTGCCCTGATAGCAGGTGTGACATTTGTGTTTGCGTCTTTTATCTATATACTTGTTTGAGTCGCAATTGTTGGCACTGTTTTACATAATTAAATAGGACACCTTAGTTGCCTGCATTTTGGTAGTCATATGTAGTATCACCGTTTGTCCAGGTCGCATATCATATTCTATCAATTCCAAAGCACTGGATCTTCGTATTTTTCTCTACAGAGGATATCAAATCATTTCTTTTGTTGCTCTGACACATAATTAACTAATATGTTGTAGTCATTCACACGAGTAGAAACGACTTATTTGGAAATGCTATATAATTTTAGTTTTTGCGTACATTCCCACGACTATTCATCAGAAATTCGGTTAGTTGGATGTGTTATAGATCCGTTCTGTGAATTTTCTGTACTAATCAGTGGTTGAAAAGGCTTTAAAACAAAATTGGTTCAAGTTATAGCCCTGATCTTTTTTTTTTGCTTCTGACCCTATTTACAGTCATATGAAATTTAATCATTTTTATTACATCCTATTCCATTTTTTCAACTGATGAAGTTCTTATTTGCAACAGGTTGGCTTAAGCAATGAGCAATCAAATCTAAGATCAACATATTTTGCACATTCAAGAGATGGTCTTGATATCCTTTTGATGCTTGAGCTCTTTTGGATATGAATCTTATCCAGTTTTTCTAGTTGGCCGTTGGCTCAAGTAGTAAGAGCACCGCAACCCAGAACCAACAGTTTGGGTTTGAATCGACATCGAACCACGAGTTTGAGTCTGAGTCACTTTTCGGGGGAGGGTAGAGATTTATTTGTTCTTATATTATGAATAACAATAAAGGAAATAATTAATTGGTAGAGCTTTGTACGATCAGCTAATAAACAGTGGTCTGTATGAATAAATTTGGACCATGAACTGTGCTTCTTTAATCTGTGCATATTCTATGGCTTCAGAAAATAACCCCGTTTAAAACTTAGCTGTGCGTCCTTTAGAAGCCGAAAATTAGTTTTGGTTCAAAGAGAAACGAAAATTGCGTACAGAATTTATAATTATATAATGCTACTAAATTAAGCGTTTTTAAGTTACGTTTTAGTATATTATAATTTTGATTCAGTCTTATATATACCAAATTTATTAAAATATATATATATATATATATATAATTAAATGAGTTAGTCAATATGTAAAAAATCAAAATCTCGTAAAATTGATTTAAGGTGCAACCTTGGCAGATTTACCCCATGAGCGTAGCATGTGATATATTTTCTTACAAATAGTAACATTTGTTCGATAAATGGTAATATTCTTTAGACTCTTAAAAAATTTATTTTCATAGTAAAAATATTGTTTTTACCATAAAACTACTACTTTTAAATATTACAAAAAATTGTAGTTAAACTATAGTATTTTTTCTGATTTTATAGTAAAAAATTAGTATATTTGAACAATTTGAAAAGATATTATTTTTTAGCTAATAAATATTTATATTTTAGCAAAAAATATATATAGTACAATCTATTACTTTTTATCCAAAATAAATTTTTTATCAAAAGAATATCAAGTTCAAAGTACGTACGAGTACAACAAGATATGCACAGTTGCATTATTTTAAGATACGATTCAAGCATAGACGTAGAGTGCCTGTTTTAATCTCGAAAAAGCAATTTTGTCAGTTTCTTCTTAGATAGGTCAATGTTAACCAATATAAATGAACTATTGTTCATACATTTGCAGGAAGCTTTACCGACTCAGGAAACAGTACATAAGCTTCGGATCCAGAAGGTTGTTATGGAGTGTTTAGCATTACCCACGAGGAAAACGTAGGCGGGTGAGTTCGAATTTCGAAACCTCCACATCGCCATCCCTAACCATACTCCAAGACACGGATTAAAAGGCACATGTTGCTGTACCTGGAACTGTTAATTGAGGTTTGAAAATGAGAACAGTTGTTGGAGGACATTTCTTTGCATTACAAATCTAGGGAATTTGCGTGAAAGTCTGTTTACGCGCTTAGAAAAAAGTGTCCAGAAATATGACATGTTTAAGCTCGGTCTCTTATGGAAATACACAATCTATATGGAAAACTTAATGCCTTCATCGTCAGCAGAAGTCCCTTTAAAGATTGCAAGCTTCCCCTTGTGTTCTAGGTGTTTCAGGGCTCGCATTAGAATAGTACGGTCCATTCCATGAAGCTCTGTAAACAGCAGAGGAACCTCATAGATGTAGCGTTAGTGTGCGTGCACACGTGTGTGTGTGTGTGTGTGTCGTGTCTGAGAGAGAGAGAGAGAGAGAGTACATCATGTATGTGCAACTAATTAGAGAGAGAATTTGTGCTAAATAGGAGGATATTATCATATTATTGCAGCATTGTCACTTCAGATTTTGGTTATCAATAGTGAAAACATATACTGCGAGCAACTTCAAAGCACAAATTTACCTGTTCCTCGAGACTCAATCCCCGAACGTATTTCCTCAACAGTCATAACACTGTCTTCGAGTCCATTGTCCTTAACCTAGTTAAAAGGTAACAACAAAAAATCATGCATAAAGCAACACATGAGATGAACCGAAAGCTGCAAAAGTTGAGCACTACTTACAAAGTTTATAATTAGGTCAGCCCACTCTTGTATCCGATGCCAAAGGATTAGACATTTCCTATGACTTTTATCCAACCATTCTGCACGTCCTGTCAAGTGGATCTTATTCTAGTGAGCAACCAAAGGTTTCCACGAAGTACCAAACTAGCATGAAGGAAACAAACCTTCGGAAACTAAAGCAGAGAGAAATGCCTCCCTCGATTCATGACTTAGAGATCCTGCGCAACTCACAAACCCAATCATTATATTGGAAACTTTTACATGAGAATCAAAGATCAAATGGGAAAAAGAGGACATAATTTAGAAGATTGCATTTTCTTCAGTACTCGATTGTATTGAATATGATATGGTGATCAAATTGAATAAATGCATAAGAATATGCTCGATGTTACATTTTGGATAAGAAATCCAGACTAAAAATTTGTAGGACTTCTATAAAAAGTTGCAAACTCGTGTAACATCTGATGGTTTCTGATTCAGACACAAGCAAATCCACTCAGTTTTATCTGCATGACATCAAATAAGTTCAAGTACAAGCAACGATGTTATTCTTTTTTTCATTATCCACAATTTAATTCATCAATCATTTATGTCTTTCTTTTAGCAAGGCAACAGAAACCCATAAAAGCAAATCAATATGCTAAGAAAAAGAATGACTCAAAAGCAAAACTTACTTTCAATCACTGGATTGTTAAATAATGGAAAGTCTTCATCAAGTCCAACTACAAAGAATTTCTGTGTCCGGCAAAATTCAAGTATCAGCTCCTTCCACAGTTGTATCTGCTTCTCTCTAGTATCTTTTACTGGCTGCAAACTACATGAATTGAAAACTTTACATGCCAACAAACTAAGGTTTCTAGTTGTAAGATTTCTTAAGAAAGCACATGCAAGGAAGTCGGACATGATCAAGTATTCATTGTCAGCACCAGAAAGGCAGTGTTGCAAAAATCCCAATGCGGCTGTCTGGTGGAGGGTGGTTTGGCTGGTCACCTAGGGCCTAGGCAGGCCTCTTTTTTTTTTTTTTTTGGGGGGGGGGGGGGGGGGGTGGTATATCTTCTACTATTTCAAACATTCCACCTCTAAATAGTTTCCTTTTTTTTTTTCCTACTATTAACATGGGCTAAAAGTAAAGATAAGCAAGGGAATTCACTGTGCCATGCATAAAGATCATTGTAAAAACTAACTAAACTCATTGAGTATTTGCCTTGCAACTTTAATGTTTAATTCTTATCAATCTTATTATATGCTTAATCTTATAAATCCCTGTCGCCTAAGCAAGTATGTGCAATACAAACTAATCAAATTAGGAGTAATAAAACGAGGTTATTTAATTTTTTAAAAAAATCAAGTCACCAACTAAACAGACTAATCATCAACTAGAAGGGGGAAGTGGCCGATTATAGTGAAATCGGATTGGCATATGCGGACAGCGCCCACAGGCCGACTATACCATGTTTTGTAGCCAAGTCGAAGGGAACTATTTCAGAAAAGCTCACTCCAAAAATCCTCAATAGAGGCTGAAAAAAACTATTGGATCGAGATCTACTTCCACTTCAAGGATTCCCTGTTCGCTCAAATAGGCATTAAGAACAATGATCCTAAACTTTCTCTGGTAACTTTTATGATTTCTCCTGCTCAGTATTAAAAGATATTCCCCCATCATACAGTCAAAAGAAGTTTGAAGTAGAAAATGGCTTTACACTGCATTTACCAAGTGGTTTTGAGAGTATCAAACAAGGACAATGGTAGAAAACAGTCGCTCTTATAAGCCAGTAAGTACAAAAGCCATGCCAGAAGGAATGGTTTTTGGTGGGCATTGCTATGTGGTAAAGATTCCAGCATTAGAAGAGCTTTTGCTCATGGAAATTTGCAACACATTTTACACAACATCGGAGCACCAACCAAAAAAAAAAAAAAAAAGAAAAAAGCAAAAAAAATTATCAAGCCTACTAAGTCCACACCAAACAAGAACAAGAATCACCAAAAGAAACTATTGAAAAAGATTTGTATTCAACTCAAAGAAATAGACAACCCAGCATCCCAATTAAACAATAATCAGTTGGAACAAATATTCCAGAATGTCTGTCTGTTACAAGATAGCATTTCATTCAGCATAGAAAGATTAACTAGGGCATAGTATTGCACATTGCAAGAGAACATTAAGACAGAATGCTGCACCAGAAAAAAAAAATGCGCTGTCTAGACTATAATATAAGCTCAAGAAAAATAGATGTCAGTAAAGCTTATTTTAGCAAAAACTTTTAGTAAAATTCGCCTATGTGAACAACTCTTATTTCCCTTTTATTTAGCCCTAAAAATAAATATTGGTCGCATCAGACGATCAAAGTTATACACCCCAACCACACTCGAGGAACAATAAAACCAAGAAAAGGAGCTGAAAAATTCATGCAAGTATAATAAACATAATATTTACATGATAAATAAAACATCCAAAACAACCAAACCAGTAAATGATTCACCAGATGCTGAACAGGAAAAAGCCCATACTAGAAATTTAAGAGAAATAGGGAAAGAAGCATACGTGAAATAAGGAGGGTAGTTAAAGAAATGGGGCAGCTTGAAATCGCCCAAGTTCTGCATATCCTCACTTCGTCTCCAGATTAAATTCTACAACCCAAATTGTGAAAATCAATATTGTCAGCGGACAAATTAGATAGGAGCTGTTCAGCTCAAGTTGATCGGAAAAGGCAGCACATCGGATCTGGGCTTACAACAACACAGTCACTTGAAAAGGCAGCACATCGGATCTGGGCTTACAACAACACAGTCGATTGGGGATCCCACGAATTAAACTGTACTAGTCGCTTTATGGGTTCCAGGCCTGAGTTGGGACTTTAGACTCTCATATTAAGTTGACAAAAGTAGCAACCGGGCCAAGATACAGTAAATCAAGTTTTTTTTTTTTTTTTTTTTAATAATACTAACAAATTTTTATTTTAAGTTTGATCTTATTCATTATTAATTAAGTTAAACAAGTAAAGCACAAAGTTAGCATTGAATAATTTAATAATATATATTTATTTTACAAATGATTTAATTTTATCATCATTCGAGGTTATTTGCAAACAAATTTTAATGAACAAGTTTGAAGCGAATAATTTTGTTTGTCAAATCATGCCAGGTTGGAAGACACCAAAAAAATAAGTCATCAAAATAAATTGAAATATCATAAACCTTCTTATATAGTTAGCAATGAACACATTTCATTGGAGCAACGTCTAGTAACACATAATCATTATCTTTTATAGTAAGAAAATTTTACTA
The DNA here is from genome assembly GCA_028749325.2 of Caryopteris x clandonensis. Taxonomy (NCBI): domain Eukaryota; kingdom Viridiplantae; phylum Streptophyta; class Magnoliopsida; order Lamiales; family Lamiaceae; genus Caryopteris; species Caryopteris x clandonensis. The sequence continues at coordinate 8,473,254 of JAPYKT020000004.1, forward strand.
AATTACATTTTCAAAATGTAAAAATTTTCGTAATAAGTGTCAAACAAAATTTGGATAGTAAACATTTAAAAACTTTGTGGAAATAATATAAATTCAATATGAAGTTGCATGAGTAAATACAAGGTAACAAATAAAACAACATATTTAATGAATAGAACTAAGAAACTACTGCATTTTGCAAGAATCTATATGATATACACAATATAATTTGTACCTCATGCCGCCATATTGATTTTGTAATCGCAATGATATTGTTTGAATATGTTATAGAAAGTTCTCACAATATTTCATATTTAAGTGTAAAACACTTATATAAGTTTCATAAATTATACTTTGGGCATCATATTTTTAAATAACATTTACAAACTTAAGTCATTATTTAGTCAATCAATTAAATGAAGCGGTGCAGTTTTCTTATAGGAACCAATTAAATTGAGTTGAATATTAATTAACTCAATATAGTAGTTTAAGTATAGATAAATTAGATTGACATGCATCCAATGCAATTTAATTAAGAATAAAATAATCAATAATCAATATAATTAAGATCAAACATATAAAAGGAATACTGGTGGGCCAAAAATTTTACATATATATATATATATATATCCACAACATTACAATACAATTTAATTAATACACTTATTTGTTAAATAATTTTATATGGGAAATAAATCAGTCAAAAAAATTGGCCTTGTCTGGTTAACATATTTCTTTCATAAAAGAAAACTAATTAGACTGCTAAATTATTTTATATCTATTTATTTCAATTTAATGCAAACTCAATAAATTTGTGTCATTAGTACTAATGTTTTTCACGATAAAATAATTCAAACAACTAAAACATCGTTATGAAGCACAAGGCAAATAAGAAATATGAGACCATAAATAATGAATAGTTTTAATTAAAAAATAAGGGAAAGAACAAACATATATTTTTCAAAATATAAATGTGCTTAGTAAGACAACATCATATTATTTAACTAAACTAGCATTATAAAAGTTTATAGAATAATGTATAGTGGATCATTCACTATATATTAAACTCATTCACATAAATAAATATGCGAAATAAAATTTTAAAGGAAATAATGTAGCTACCACAGTGCTTCTCATAACAATGGGGGTCGTTTGTCCCAGTTTTAGTGGTGCATATTGCGTCAATACTACAAAATAACTAGAAGTATTCTGATCTCTAGAAGAGTCTTTGGTGACAAAATCCAGTGAAAGTCACAGTACAAAAAGTGAATAAAGTATAATAACATGTACCCCACACTTTTTATTATTAAAAATACAAATACTTTGTGAATGTATTTGTATTTTGATATTATATAGGATTACATTTCAGTGCAGATATCAAATCAACATTGATAAAATTGGTGTATTGTTGTAATAACTTTTTGGATGCTATGGGGCCCCAAACCCACCTGAGCGGCCAGGAAACAGTCGAGCCATGGTCTATAATGTCTGAGCCAGACCATAGAACATATACGGACTCAGACCAATGTGTGTGTGCAAACGTTCTAATTAATTGAACAAATTTAGTACAAAAATCAAACACCAGTGTTAAGCTGTTAAGGATTAAACTGCAAATAACCACATTTTCACACTTTAATCAGCATAGTTAGACTTTATTCCATTCTATCCTTTAAAGAGGCAACAATTCATGTGAACCAGAGGGAAATTCAGATATACTAACAGTAACACCAAGAAATATCAATAATCATACCCGATAAGAATATGATAAGCAACAATAGAACAGAAAAATACATAAATATCTATCCAAACGTTGATCATGAAAAACTGAAGTAAATAATAAAGCCAGTCATGCATTTAAAGGAACTATTAAAGAATACAAACTGAAAATTCAATTCCAACATATAACGATCAAAGCTATAGACGCTGGCCAACAAAGCCACAAAGCAGCTTTCATGACCCAAAATTGTAAATTTCTTCAAACATGTTCGTCTATAAGAAGTCTTGAGTAACAGGAAATAGGAAACATAACTGAAACAATCAAAAGACAATACTTCAATGTAGCTACTCATTATCATCAGCTATAGCTCCCTTTTCACTTACATAAATACCATCAAGGAACTTCCTTATGTCCTTGTTCTTCACATGGCATTTCTGTCCAAAGAAACACAATCATTATTTTCATTGTATAGTGTGTAAAAAGATGCAAAATTAATAATTTTTATGCACACAAGATATTATTGAATATCACATCATCAGCCAAAAGATTCAATGATTCGTAGATACATGAGTGCATTTACCTGGTTTATCAAGGCAGCCGATCGAGAAACAAGTTCAATGTCATTGCCCTCCAGCACAAGTTCATCTTTAACTTTTTCAGACCGCACAATTGAAACCCCATCAAGCATATCAACTTTCCTGACCTGATCCAATCAATTGGAATACAAAAATATGGGATCAGATCTAATTAAAGGCTGATTAATAAACAAGAAGCTCATACACAAGCAAGTCTACATACTCACAACAGCACAGGACCAGAAAAAGAGATCTATTCATTCTCCAGAAAGAGTAATATATCAAGACAGGGTCACTGAAATTCAATGTTCGCAAATAGTCCTCTATAGCATATCTAACATATTTCTTTCCATATTTAACCATTTAAGCAAGCAAAGGGCTTCATTTACTCCAGAAGTCCAACAATCCGATTTCATATAATCAGGTTGATATGGTAGACAAAAAACTCTACAGAAGAATCAAGGTAGATAGCACAGTTCAAGCATATGAAATCGAAGAAACGCCGCACAGAAAATTTGTGCGAAACAAAAATAAAAAAATTCAAGAAACATTTCAATTACCTTTTTCTCGCCAAGAAAGTTACGGATCTCAATAGCAGTACCGGTATTGGTGATGGATGCATTGATCGGAAAATGAGCGTACACAAAACGCATCTTATAACGGTAACCCTTCGTAACACCGTTAATAAGATTCTGGACATGGCTAAGCGCCGTGCGAATTGAGGCTGTTGTTTTTCGGCTGCCAAACCACGCGTCAACCTTCAGCTTCTTCTTTGAGGTTTCTTCGTCAGTGATGAGCTGGAAGTCGAGATTGAGATGCTTGAAATTGCGGGTCAGTGTTCCCCTGGGCCCTTCGACTTCGATTACTTTGGCTTTGACCTTGATTGTAACTCCGTCGGGAATATCCATTGTGTCGGAGGAGAGAATCGTCTTCATTTTTGTGAGTTGGCTTCTCTCAGACCACCGCTGCGTGAAGGAGAGAACAAAACCCTAGCAACGTTGAATGTGAAGTGAAGGAGAAATGAAAAACCCTAGGTTATATATTGGGCTGTTACGCATTTTGATCAAGATGGGCTGTTTGGGCTTAGAAATAGGTGCTTTTAGTGTAGTTGGGCTGTAAAGATATATGTATATAAATATCACAATTTATCTTTAAATTAAACCTTCTATGTATAAAAAAGCAAGTTGTGGTAAAATGAATCGTCCATTTGTGTAATATTGCATCTTTTTTATATAAATATAATAATAATAATAATAATAATAATAGTAATAATAATAATAAATAAATAATAATATTTAAAGGTAATCTTTAAATTAAATAAAATAAATGATGATATGTAAGTGTTATTTTCAAAGCAAGAGAACCAGCTGGAAATGATTGAGTTTTGCATTAGATAAAGAATTTCTTTTGTTTAGATATTGTATTTTTTACAATCTTCAAATTTGAATATTTTCTTTGTGTTTACTGTTATTAACAATCTCTTACCATTTTCAATGTAATGATTATGAACTTTATTTATATAGTTGTGGATATTATATTTAAAAAAATTGAATTCGTTGTTGTATATGGTGTACGACTATCAGTCCCAAGATAAAATAGCATTTTGCCTGTAGAATTGTAGCCCAACAATTTTGAAATTTTCAATAAACCAAGGTCTTTTTCACTCGCCAGTCCGTCTCCATTAGCACTTGGACTCTTATTTCTTGCCAATTAGTTGATATTCAACATTTTCTTAAACAAGAGAAGAAACTACCGTGTTTATATAGTCTATTAAGAAAGTCCCAGTTGAAAAGTTGTGGTTAATTTAAAGATTAAATGACAATTCTAAAGCTATGGCCATCGCTCATTAGTATAGTATTTGAGGCACCCCTGAGCCTGGAGCTTTTAGGAGTTTGCCGCAGACATCTTTTATCCAAATACTAGTTTTTTGGTTACTTTTATTTTAGAAAATTATTTTTCGACATGGCATCGATCGAGAAAAAGATTGCGGGTGTGTTTCTATTGAAATGTAGATATTCATGACATATTTAAATGTAATAAAAAAAATACTTACATCTAAACTAATAGTAAAGAAGTTGTGTTTGTATTATAATTGAGTAAATATAATGGGAACTCTAAACAAACAAAAACAAGAATAAAAAGAAGAGATTGTCGAAAACAATTCTCTATCTGTCCTCTATCAGTAATATTTTAATCAATTCTTAAATTTTTGTGTGTTTTAGATAAAAATAAACATTGGAAAATGATTTGGATTCAAATATTGTATATTGTTTTTTTGTCTGCGTTTTACTTTGAATCTGTCGCACGCCTACTCATATGTGTTTGACAGGATTGGTCGAACACATTGTTCGTGTTTGAAACTTATTTGTCGAACAAGGATGAACATATGTCTAAGATTGGTTCGGAACATTCTACCGAACAATTTAAATAGTGTTCAGCAATATTTATCGAACACTACTTCACTTGTTCGGCTGAATGTTTCAAACGAACCTAATAATAGTATTTTAGTCATTTTATAATATCTAAAATTATATGAAAAATTAATTATGGTATATTTAAAAGATTTGAAGATGCAAATAACCGCACCCAATATTTTAGTTATGTAGATATTAAATAGTAGATTTTATATTTGTTAAAGAATTAAGAATTGGATCGAGATGATATCAAATACTTTTAAATGAGTCCATATTCTTTGCGGATAAGTTCATCCAATTCCAAACATAACCTAACTATTAATAATATGTAATTAATTTAGATTACAATTTTAGAATATATAATTTCAACGTTGACAAGCCTATATTTCTATACATTTCTGACAAAACTATACTATGATCACATAACATATATTCCACAAATTTCTCGAAAAGCAGACAACTAAAATTACTCCACCTAAGGATAATGACGTTTTCGGGATATTTCATTATTACCAAAATGGATTTTGGATCACGAGCCCGCCACACGCCCTGTCCATATGGGCTCCTTTCCACCCTCCACCTGTCATGTCCTTAATGGCCCAAGATTGGCCACTTTCAATTGATCTTACCTTCTCTGTAACTATAAAACTCGTTTCTTCTGATTTCTTGAATTTGAACCACTTTAATCATCTTCAGAAAGAAAGAAAAAAATGTTTCTTCAGGCAATTTCAGCAGTATCTCCACCTTGTGTGCAGGGTTCTGCCAATATTGGGCCCTTATCAAATGCATACAGTTCATCTTCAGTTTGCCAGAAATTGACTTCACTGATTCCTTCTTCTTTCACTGGTTCTGTTTCGGCAAAAAAACGAGCTAATGATCGCGTTGTAGTTTGTTCGTCGAATGATGCTGCGACTATGCCACTTGCTGGAGTGGTGTTTCAGCCATTTGAGGAGCTTAAGAAGGATGAGCTAATGGTCTCCATGACTCCACATGCTTCGCTTGCTCGACAGAGGTTCTCGGAAGCATGTGAGGCTGCTATTAATGAGCAGATCAAGTAAGTTTCCTGGCCAACTTTGTTTATTTATCTACCTTGTTGAAGGTTAGCTTCCTTGTATGAATCGAATTTAATCAATATGTCAAAAGGGCTCTTCAGTTAAGATATGTGTATCAAGAATCAATGGACTGTTATAATGACCTAATTTTCATAGTGATGAATTCATCTTATCTTGTAATAACAAGTAGAGAACTAATAGTATGTTTTGTGTTTTGTTTCAGTGTGGAGTACTGTGTCTCATATGTGTACCATGCCCTTTACGCGTACTTCGACAGGGATAATGTTTCCCTTAGAGGCCTTGCAAAGTAAGCAATATGAACTCAAAATCTTTTGTTTATAGTTGGTGGTTCTTGTTTTCTTCTTGCATCCTAATCATGATGTATGGTCAGATTTTTTAAGGAGTCGAGTGAGGAAGAAAGAGAACACGCAGAGAAACTAATGGAATATCAGGTAATTGCCAAGCAAGAGAGAGAGAGAGAGAGAGAGGACCATGGATCTTACTGTAAGAATGAATATCATGCTTAATGGTTCTATTTAAACAAATTACAGAACAAGCGAGGAGGGAGGGTGAAGCTACTCAGCATAGAGATGCCACCAGCAGAGTTTGATCATTATGAGAAGGGAGATGCTCTATACGGTGGGTTTGTTTTCTTACCCGATCTTTTATTTCATCAGCTTGTGTTTTATTTTATTGGATCAGACAGTACTCAACTGCCCTTGATTATCTCCAATATCCGACCTCAGCGATGGAGCTAGCATTGTCCTTGGAGAAGTTGACCAACAAAAAGCTTCTGAGCCTTCACAGTGTAAGGCTTCCAAGAAATGGTGTCATCTTTCTGATTTCTTCCAGATGTTGAGTTTCTGATTGAGATACTTAATGCAATCCCTTCTGGCTTACTTATCTGTGTCTATAATAAAACAGATTGCTGATGAAAGCGACGATCCCCAGCTCGCAAATTTTATTGAAACTGAGTTTTTGGAGGAGCAGGTAAACTTGAGTATTAGTTCTACTATATGTTCTAGAGGATTTTGCAATTCAGCTGATGATTGACTTAAGGTGTATGGTCCAAAAGGTTTTTCTTACTGAGATATAGAATACAACCTCTTGATTGTATGTACAAATATACTCTGATCTTCCATGTTCTTTCCCAATGTGCTAGGTTGAGGCCATTAAGAAGATTTCCGGGTATGTCGCTCAATTGAGGAGAGTTGGAAAAGGACACGGTAAGGGCAGTTTTCCTTGAATCCATGTAATTTGTTGTCGGTTATTCTTTCATTTCTTCTGGTAAAATTGACTTCTGATAACACACATCTTCTGGTGGGGCATGTAGGAGTTTGGCATTTCGATCAGATGCTTCTTCACGAATGAGATGGTGCAGTGTAAGGTTTGTAGTTATGTTTGTGCTAGATTATAGTTCTTCAGTCGCTATATGTGAGCTTGGACATGTGGAGTTGTAAATGTATCCAACCCTGTGAATGTACTATACTTGAGATAGTCCTTTGCTTTATGAAATAAGATACAAATGCTGCAGACAAGTTTTAGCGACTAGCCAGGTTACCTTTTACTTCTCCTGTGTTGGGTAGCATAGATTATATCATACTCGTATATATTCCACCATTGCACACTCTAGGATAGTGTAAGTAATTTAAACAACTTGGTGTAACACACTTGCGATCTTGGTATGAGAGTTGGTAATGTGTCTCATCTATCAGGAGAGGATAAAACACACAAAACATCATCATCTTTGCACCTAAATTTCTTTTCAGAATTCTCAGAAGCAGATGGTTATGCTGTTCGCCACATTTCAGAAAATAAAAGTGCATCAACAACCACACCACTACTGTACAAGGATTGTGTTAATACTCCCATCTTTTCCAAAACTCAAATTTTAGGAAAATATAACCACCTTTTTCTTTTCTGAACAACTAATGAAGGAACTTATATTTTTATATATTCATTATTTAGCTTGTTCAATAACTAATTTGTGAATTAAAGAGAACTTGGTGACTTACATCTTTTACTCATTAATTAGGCATATTACATTATACGCAACTCCCTTCATTTTTTTAATTTATTTTTGTAAAAAAACCTATATAAGCAAGTTTTGGGATAAAGAAACCTATATAAGCGTGTTTGGCTAAGCTTATTTTAAATTCTCATTAGCTCCTACATAAAAGTAAAAAGAAAACTATAAACTGGTGAAGTATTTGAATAAGATTAAATTATGTAGCTAGTAAGAATTTAACAAATTTGGACTAACAAAATCATAAATTTGTAGCAGAAAGTGAAGATCCTCAACAAAACTCGAGACAGATTTCAAGAGTCACTTTCAATAATGAAAAAATTCCAACAACAGCGTGTGAAGGGAATACGAAATTCAAATGCATAATGTAGTGAAATATTAATGTCTATAAGAAATGCATCTAAGCGTTCAGGCACAGAACATGAATATATTGAGTTGGATAATGAAACTTTTCAAAATTGTCAGCAACTTCAAAATAAAATCATCCAAAAGTTGAAATACAATATTATAATGTCAAAAACTTGAGATGGGAAAACACATAAATTCACCACAAAAAGCTCCTATAATAGCACAATGATGGCATCTCATGGTACTACCTTAACAGAACCAGCAAGAAACCTGGGTATATCTACTAAGCCGTAGTAGCAGATTGGGCAGCAAGCCTCTTCCTGGCCTCCTCAATGATAGACAACTTAATACCCTTGCCCTTTGGAAGAGACACCCATGGCTTTGTACCCTTCCCGATTGTGAACACATTACCCAAACGAGTAGCAAACTCATGACCAGTAGCATCCTGGATGTGGACAGTCTCAAAACTTCCCTTATGCTTTTCTCTGTTCTTGAGGACTCCAACACGTCCCCTATTCCTACCACCAGTAACCATAACAACATTTCCAACATCAAATTTGATGAAGTCAACAATTTTGTTGCTGTCCAGGTCAAGTTTGATTGTGTCATTTGCCTTGATCAGAGGGTCGGGGTAACGGATGGTCCTTCCATCATAGGTATTGATGTAAGGAATACCTTTCTTCCCAAACTGTACTGATCGAACCTTGCATAGCTTGAACTGCATAGCAATGCATAACAGGTTTAAGAGATTACTCAAGAAGATAGAATTCAGAAACAGAGAGTAACATAACCCAAATTCTTAAAATTTGGACATTAAATATTTAATGAAAGAGAATTATCTTGTACATATCCAACAGACATCATAAGATGGAAGTCAAATGATACTCCTAATTATCAATGAAGATCAAAACCAGATAAAATAGAACTGACCTTAGCTTCCTCGTCACGGATAGAATGCAGCCTGAATCGACCCTTGGTATCATAAAGAAGGCGGAAATTCTCATTGGTCTTTGGGATGGAGACAACATCTAAGAAATGTGAAATATCAGATGTTATGTAGAAATCTTCATAAAATTACACAACCAAAAGATTACACATAAATACAGGGATTCCACAAAAAAGCTGCACAATATAAAGGCAAATTGAAAATGGTTATAATAGAAACTTTATAAAAAATTTGTGCCCCATGAAATTAATTTCATATAATAAGTTTTGAGCTTAAGCACCAACATATAAACTAACGAACTACATCATTAAACAGAGCTAATAAACAAAAGCAAAAGGAAGTTTGAGAAGAGGGCATACCCATGAAACCCACTGGGTATGTCTTGTCAGTCCTAACCTTCCCATCAACAAGGACATGACGTTGCATCAAAATGGCAATGACTTCACGGTATGTTAGGGCATACTTAAGCCTGTTTCGCAGAATCAGAATCAATGGCAAGCATTCCCTGGATTTGTGGGGTCCGGATGATGGCTTGGGGGCCTGTATCCAGAAATTTTGCGGATATTAGATAAAAATACACACAAAATTGACAACCATACAGGGGCTCATCTGTAAGACACTTAAAATACGAAGAAGCACAATGAGATCATATACTTACAAAAGCACCGCCAAGTTTGTCCAACATCCAATGTTTTGGGGCATTGAGCCTCTTCAAGTGTTTCTTCAAACCTCTCGCCTGAAAGTTAACATAGGATCAGAAAAAATAGCAATTGTACCAAATAAAAGGGGAAGTATTTGGGCAGAAAAAAGGCATATGTCCATGGACCACACACCAAAACTACGTTAGCATCTTAACTCAGAAAATTAATGGTAACTGTATGATTACTAGCCATGAAATTCAAGATTAATAAATGTACAACAAATTCACAATAATTACTAAATTAATCGAAGGAGTTACGAGACATAAAAGTAGAAGACCTAATTCTCTAGGGTCCATCTGTATTTTCAGATCAGAATAGACTGAAAGCACAAAATGTACAAAAGAACATGCACTAGTTACCTAAAAAACAGTAACACAACAATGTCAAATTGAAACATGCATCAAGCTCGTATAAATGTCATTACCATGTCATAAAAAATAGTTGAAACTTGGAAAGCGAATCACCACCGAAACCAATTAATAGACTAAAAAACCCCAAAGCAACATCTCAGAAATTACGAGATCATGTGGAAAACCAATTGTTCATGAATGCAGAAAGATCAAGCGAGAATAAAGAACATTATCATCGAATAGCTAGGAAACTGACCATTTTGGAGATGGATATGCAAATCTACTGCTGCTCCCTCTCTCCCCCTCTCGTCACTCTCCCTCGCTGTTGTATTCGAGCTGCGGAAGATATGTTAAACCCTAACACCGAGATTATATATGGGTGAGAGGATGAGGAAACACGCATATTAGGTTAATGTACGCAAAAGGGTTTCATGTGCGTTGGACCTGGCCCTTTTTTTTAATTGGGCTGCCTCATTTCGTAGCCCATAACTGCCCAGGAGGGCTACGGGCCGGCCGTCAATTTACTGACATGTACATTAGAAAAAATATTTTCAATTGTGTAAGGCATGAATATGTTTTTTCTCTTATATCTTTTGGATATTTTTTTTACTTTTTAATTTCACATTCACATTGTAGATATAAAAGAATATTAGATTAAAAAATATAATTATTTGTTAATTTATTAAAATTAGATTTAAATATTTATTATAGGTTGCATTATTTGTATTAAATTTATGATGAAAATAAATACTAACTAATAATAATCTATCAAATAATTTAATATTTAATATAATTAATCAATTTATTATATTAATATTCCTACATATTTGGTACTAGAGGTATTTTTTATGAAAACTATGCTCTTATAAATGAAATAATAAATTATTTTAGATATTCTTAGATAATTATACTCAAAATTATATTATAATTTTTTTAGTTTATTACGTCATTGATTATATGCGTAGGTGGAGAAAAAATATTTGATCATAGGAGTCTCGATATAATGAGATTATTTCCTTAAATGTGCAAATGTCACTGTATATGCTTGATTATATAAAAATAAAAAATGAAAATAACTTCAAAATTTGTAACACTTGTCAATGTGATTTACATAATTAAAACTTAGGTCAAGGTAGATGAATTAAAATGAAATGAATTTTGACATGGGGGATCATGCAAATAACATGTCACTAAAAAATGATATATTTAATATTTTCTGTTATTAGGTGTTCTATTGGAAAGCAAAATCACTTTCATTAGCAGCTCATTCTGTCTGCATGACTGTATTTTATTTGTTTACTTCTAATCGAACGAGTGAGAATACAATGTTTTGTTCAAATCGAGAATAGACAACATGTATTAATTAATGATATTCTTACATACACGTGTCGTATAATAATTATTTTAGAATAAAAGATAGAAAACAGAATGAAATAGAAGATGAATGTTAATTAATAAAAAAAATTTAGATGCATTTCAAATGACAATATTATACACTCTATTTGTATATTTTTCTAATATATTTTCATTTCATACTTTAACATACCTTTTTATTTTATTTCTGGAATACTTCGATAAAATTGTTAAATTGTATCGTTTGATTTTTATTTATTATATAGAGATAGTTTATTTGTAGACATTAAATGGTCAAAATATTTGAACTGCAGTGTTCTTCACTATTTATTCGAAAATATCAAAAGTTAAATTGTAATAAATAAGAATTAATATTCTTATTATTAGATGTGAGAATACTATTTTTTATATGAAGTTAAATTACTTTGTGACATTTAGATGTACAAAAATATGAATACATCATTGTTTAAATGATTATTATAATATAATATATGTCATTGCAACAATAAAAATAACTTCTTCTTTTTTTTGTAGAAGCTATATAATATCATGTCCTTTTATGTATTTTTAAATTATTATTTTTTACGATAAAAATATCAGGTTCAAATAATCAAGTAGTACTATTTTTTTTAAAAATAAGTAATATACTTTTAATCTAAAGTAATACTTTCTAATGTTGATTTAAATATTGCTTCTGTAAATTAAAAAGAAATATGTTCATGATCTTCATTTTCCTAGTAGATGATTATCTTCAAATAATTAGATTACAAATAATGAAATCTATTTTTTCATGTTTCAATTTGTTATTATTTTATCTTCAAATAATTAGATCCAAATATTTTTATGAAGTAAATTATTGGACCTGTTACACATACAAAAATCTATATATTTGGTACGAGAGACTAAATTTCTAATTATCGAAGTGTTTGATTAAAATAAGATGATAGAATTTATAAGGTATTTGAAATGACAATTTTATAATTAAAATAATTAAACTTAATATCAAAATAAGATTTTATTCTACTTTAAAAAAAACAGCTTAAAAATAAACTAACTCCGACACAAGAGAAACACATAAAATTGAGAAGAAAAATTAAACAGTAAAGAAGAAAGAAATGAAGAAAGAAACGCAACCACTCAGTGTGAGGAGACAGAATTTTTGGTTGGGGGGGGGGGGGGGATAGGCGCCTTCAAATTTAATAATTTATAGGGGGTATACTAGTAATTTTACAAATATTAACTCTGAAAATTAGTTTTTTACCTCTTTTAAAAGCTCCTCTAAAAACAAAATAAAAAAAGTAAAAGTCTCCGTTAGAGAAATATTATATCAATAAATTATGGAGACATATATAAAAAAATAAAAAATATATGTTTTTTATATTATAGAAAAATTAATAAGAATAACAAGTGCTTCGCACCACTCACATCCTCGTCCATTTTTGTTTTATTTAATAATTAGTGTAAGACCTACGCGATTCACATAAAATATTTTTTTCTTATATTTTGTTATTTAATTATATATTTAAGTTATATATTATATTATATAAGGTGTAGATTTGTAATTCAGTGATTATTTTTTTGTATAATGAGTTGAAATTTTTTGTAATTTTATGTTTCGTCTTTTCTTCTATTAGAATTAGTCTCGTTCACAAATTGATAAGCATGATATGCACGATTTATAGAAGGTTGAATCAAATTAATTTTTTTCTTTCAAAAAAAGCCATATCAGCATATTAAAGAAAATAAGGATTTGTACAGATCTCGTAAAATTTGTCAATTACATAGTCAAATTAAGGATAAAAATACTTTGCAAATTGCTAATTAAATGTAATAATATTACAAAAATTTGAAATTTGATAGAAACAAATACTTTGAAAGCTAATGAAAGATCGCACGGTGCTTATACGTCAAAATAATTAGCAGATCTCAACAAAAAATCACAAGAATAATCAAACGAAACATAAAAGAGATGGACGAACTTTTTATTTAAAAATAAGAAAGAAAAATATTTAAGAAAATTAAATATGTTTATGATAAATTGAAAGCAACAGGTGAATTTTTTTTTTTAAAAACATAAACCTAAAAATAATATTTTGATGAGTGTAGCTTTTTTGACAATTGAAACATGACACATATTATCGTACATGTCTTACCATTAATTTTCTCAAAACAAAAAATGCGAAACACTTCAAGAGGAGGGAGAATAAAAATGAGAGACCTTAAAATATTTAGTAGTAAGTTTGATAAAATATATGGAAAGAAGAGAGAGACAAAAATAAGAAATGATTTTGAATTATGGTAAAGTTGTTGAAATTTTAATTTCATATTTGACAAAATCAAATTTTATCCATGCGATTGGGTGATTAAATAAGTGATAGTTTAATTATAGAAAAATTGTTAATGATTTTCCATAATATAATGAAACTAAAATGATTACACGTTCCTAACAAATTTATTTCTTATTTTGAATATATTATGAGTTAACAAAAATTCTTTAAAATTTGAATTTATTTATGTTGAACAACAGAAACTGAGCAAATCCCGAAGATTGTTAATATTAATCTCTTCAATTATATTGTAATAATGTATCTTAAAAGAGTTGCATAAATATATATAATTTTACATTTATATGGTTGAAATTTATGTCGAAAAAATAAAATTTTAAAAAGTAATTTTACTTATATATATATATATAAAGATTTTTTTTGATAAAATGAATCGAGAAAATTGAGTCATATATTTTTCAGATTTCAAATATTTTTTTTAATTTCATAATTCAGTGATTTGATTAATATTCGATAAAATATATAGATTTTGAATCATGTATTAAATATTGGAGTATATTCATCTTGATATCATCTAATTTTGAAACACCTAAATTTGTGGAATAATTTAGGTTTTGAAATCGAATCAAAATTTCTAGAAGAAAAATGTCTAATGTTAATTTAATAATAATATAATAATTCTAAATAAGTAATAAAGTTTAGGCGGGAAAACGGAACTGGAAAAAGTCATTTTGTTTTAATATATATAAATATAGATATAGATTAAACAAAACTTTTAAGGATAACATGTTGTAAAGTCTAAAAGTTAATTATTTTTCTTCTATATAAAGGAGGATAATGATATTGCAAATAATTTATATATAAAGAGAAATATCATTTTAATAAAATTATTTTTAATTGTGATATTTTTTTATACAAATTTAGACTAATATTTATCTAAAAATAAGATATTATAAAATAATTTGATTGATAGAGCCACAATTTATTAGTAACTAAAAATTGCAATAAACATCATAATAGTATTATTAATTTTAATTATTTTATTATGAGAGTATAACAAAACAAACTTCTAAATATTTTATAGAGATAAATTGTAGTTCATTTAAATCCTATAATTCCGCAAAATTTGGGATATAAATAACCAATATATATAATAAGTTAGATTACACTAAATTAATTTGATATAAAAAAATAATTAATATTTACATAATACAATAAGATTAATATATATAATTTTATTTTCATCGAATTTAACGTAAAAAAAAGAACAACATTTCAATATTTTATTTTTAAAATTTTAAATGACCGCAAAATTTAAGATAATTTTTTTATAGAAAAATTGTCACAAAAAAATAAAATATTTATATTGCAGGTTTTTTAGGATAAATGTAATATATATATATATATATATATAAAGAGAAGTTCTATAAAAATTTTAGAACCTAACAATTTTTTTCGCTCAAAGTAGGTTTCTAAATTTAAATATATCTTTTTTTTAAATAATATATAATATTCTTTTTAATTATTTACTAATAATATTATTAATAGTAGTACATAACTATCCCACCATGTGCTTTTGAAATTATGAAGCTAATTAACAGAAATTTTGAGATTATATAACTGATTAACATAAATTTCAGGATTATGAAACTAATTAACATGAATTCTATAAAATATCAAATGCTGATTTGTCAATTATTATGATTTTTTTTTAATTTCCTCCAAAAATAAGATATTATAGTAATATATTAAAATAAAATAAAAACTAAAATCTTCTTCTATCTTCTATTAAAAAAATAAAAAAATCACACCATTCTCGACTTCAGTTACAACAAGAACAAGATGATAAGAATAGTAGATTCGCACAAATTTTGGTAAATTTATATTTTACCTTTATCATTTTCTCTAAACTTAAAATTTACTATTCCTAAAAATATATATATATATATAATATTTTTTATTATCTACTGTAATATTCTAAATATATAATTTTTTTAATCGAATCTCTATTCTATTTTTTGTTTTTTTTTTGTTTTTAATTTCATCATAACTTATTTATAATAAAAATTATTTTTCAAATAATACATAGATGTATCCTAAAATCAATAAGATATTGTACTTAGTCAACACCTAATAAATAAAACGTTCCTAATTATATTGTGGAGTATTGCATTTGATATAAAATATAACACTAATTTAGAATTTAATTTTGTTATGAATCCCAAAAAAAAATCTATTATCCTTTTTACTGATGCAAAATCTATCAATTTAACATTATTAAATAAAATAAATTAATATGTAAAGAATGTAAATTATCATAATCTTATTATATTAGAATATGACACTAGAAAACTTTTTGTGTTGATCAATAATATAAATGTAGGGCTTAACATTCTTTTTAGTCATTAAATATTTATTTGACTAATATTTATATGTAGATTTTATGTGGTTTCATCTTATTAGGTCAGTTTTTATAGTTTTTTTGCATTATATATATACATATATACATATACTTATGACTTATAACAATTTTTTTAATAATTCATTATGAATCACTATAAATAATTATAATTTGTTTAAGTTAGGTATAAGTAATATAAACTCCGGAATTTTTTTCATCTCTGTTCACTTAAAAAAAGCATAAATACTAGCAAAATCAAAAAAATTAACAAACAAGTTCAATAAAACAATAATGCTCAAATATTTATCATATTTTGATAAATTTGTTTAATATCTTAGTGATTTTATTTTAAATTTTTATAAGTCAAACCATATCTATCATTGGACGGGTCATTAGTTAATATGTCAAAGCAAAAATATATGCACATATATAATAATAAATTAACTGTTTCTATATTAGTAATTATTATTTTTTTCGTCTTTTTTTTTTCCACAAATGGAAAGACCATTTTTTAAAAAAAATATCGTTATATTGCTAACCAATAAGCTTTCATTTTAATTTTATTTATAAAATACAATCATCAACTTACCAAATATATAATATTTTATTTTGAAATCAAGATTACCAAATATATAGTATTTTATTTTGAAATCAAAAAAATTGAATAAAATTTGTTATATCAGTGTGAATATTATTTCTTATTATATATAGAAAAATTAAAATGAGTGTTTATTGGTTAGCAATATAATAACATTTTCTAAAATTATGTTTTTTCATTTGTGAAAAAAAAATAGAGGGATAAATGATAATAACAAATATAGAAAAAAACAATTTATAATATATATATATATATATATATATACTTATTCAACAAATTTGACATTTTCTTAACTTAAACCATAAAGAACCAAGAGTCTCAAGTTTAAATTCTCTTTGTTCAATACCTTATAATTTTAAAATTAAAAACTCAAAATTAATAAAATAAAAAAATAGCTAATAAAAAATAAATAATCGGGTATCACATGAAATAAATTACTAATATTCCATAATAACAGGAACATTTTATTGTATTAAGGTGGTACTTGGTAAAAAAACTTTTCCAACCAAAATAACGTTGGAAATAATCGAGATTCACAATGAAAAGAATGACTGAATTGTTAGTGACGATAATAATTCAGAATTCTCAATTTATTAAATAACATCATAATTTAAGATTTTAATATTTCTTTTATGAGTATGTATATCTTATATTATGTACGATATATTAACATACAACGATATATTATATATATATATATTAGTTACATTTTGATAATTATAAAGAAATATATATACTGTAAAAATACATAAATTATTATACAATAAAATAAATCGTTCATATTTTTTTATTTAATGTGAATTAAAAATTATAAAGCATAATATAAAATCCAAAAAATACTGGAGGATCTAACTGCACACGGAGAGACCCACACACAAATAGAGAAACCCATCCGACGATTTTCTCTCTCCTAACTCGACTTCTCTCTCAATCTCACATATACATACCATTGCCACCACCATTCTGGTTTCTGAGTTAACAATTTTTTGCGTTGTTCATTGCAGTCATAATCACCAACCGAAGCAATCACAAGATTTTCGTTTTGCCGACAAGAAAGACCCGTGTTTTCTCGCTTGAATCATCAATCTCTTTGCATTCGTTCATCCATCCAAGCCTGCTTAGAAAATTATAAGCTTACGTATAAAATAATGGGAAGGAAAAAAAAGTGGAGGGTTTCGAGAATCGGCAGTTATGCAATTGCTTCATCAATTAAAGACGCCACTTCTTTTTCTTGCACAACTTTCAATATTCTTGCTCCTATTTACAAAAGGCTCAGCCATACGGTAAATGTTTCAGAAGAAATGCACAATTTTCTTCAATATACAGTTCGGTTAAAGTTTTTTTCGTTTATCTGTACACATTCAAATGCCTTTTTTTATATCGGACATCGGTTTATGTTGCTTTGTCCTTACGTAATTTTGCAACCGTTGTCTTTAAAAGAGTGAAATTATGTTGGGTTTGCTGAAATGTGCATTATGGGGGTGAGCGCAGGATCCCAATTTCAGAGAAAGTGACGTTAAAGAAGTTTGGCTGAAGAGGAACAAAAGGATTTTGGATTGGTTATTGTGTGAAAGATCTTCAATTATCTGCCTTCAGGTTTTGTTTTGGTTTTTCTTTTTTTGTTATTTGGAAATATGATATTGGGTGATATTTATCAGAAATGGTTTGTGGGCTGTTGCAGGAATTCTGGGTTGGAAATGAAGAGCTGGTAAGTATTTATGATAAAAGGCTTGGGGATGCTGGTTATAACAGTTTCAAGCTTGCCAGGACAAATAATCGAGGCGATGGTATTCCAGTATTTCCATTTTGCTATTAATTTTTTTGTTTATTTATTATATTGTAACAATTAGAAGTGTTTCACTTTGAAGATAATGGAGTTTGTACATATTTTTTAATATAATTATGTTGTCGTCTTTGATGTATATGTTTTGTCTTGTTCTCACTAAAAGTTACCCTCCCTTCTTTGTGTATGCCTAATTTTGGTGTTAAATCAATATTTATATACCTCTGATGAAATGGAACTCGAAAGAAAGATTGTTAGAACCACTTTGTTTCAGAAACATATTCTGAAGCCTTACACTGGTAAGGTGTATTTGCTAATGGTGAAATAGAGGTGAATTCTGAGGAAGAAAAGGGTTAATGGACTGTTCTGTAATTTTACATCTGACTCAACACTTTGCCATAGAGAACACTAGAGTTCAGTTTGCAATATACCAGGTTTTGTTGGAGGCTTGCCAACAGTCGATCCGTTCTTCCGGGTTCCTGGTCTTTTTTTAGGGAAAAATTCGCTTTTATTTGATATTCAACCACCTACCCATTGTTCCATTGTATAACATAATAGTTCTTGAATTATAAGCGCCCCCCCCCCCCGGGTTAATGCAATGCTCTCGTTATCTGATGATTGTATGCGTGAGTATAACATGAGTATTAGATGCTGTATTTTTCAATAATAGATCACCAACTTTGTTATCATTTATGAGGTTTTTCTTTCTTGAATATGGGAAAGGTCTTCTTACTGCTCTGCATAAGGACCACTTCAGGATCATCAACCACAAAGAGTTGCTCTTCAATGATTTTGGAGACCGTGTAGCTCAGCTACTTCACGTTGATCTAATCTCGAGCTTCTCACAATGTCGAAACAATAATGTACGGCAAGAAATCCTCATAGTGAACACTCACTTATTGTTCCCGCATAATTCAAGTTTGTGCTTGGAGCGACTACGCCAGGTAGCCTTAAACTATATTGCATAATCGGAAACATCGAAATTAGTTGTTGGCATTTTCAAATAATATGATTGTCTGTTTCATTATATGTTTGATAGGTGTACAAAATACTGCATTATGTGGAGTCGTATCAACAAGATAACAAACTCAATCCCTTACCAATCTTACTCTGCGGGTATGTATGTTCTGCTGTTCTACATTTTAGAAGTTGTATTTCTATATGAGATGATGGTAAAGTGCTCGGTGCATTGCATTAAAATGTGCAGTGATTGGAATGGGAGCAAGAGTGGCCATGTTTACAAGTTTCTTAGGTCTCAGGGATTTATATCCTCGTATGACGCTGCTCATCTGTATACTGATGCTGATGCTCACAAGGTTTTTTTACCTTTCATTATTATATTTTGGTTCTCAAAATTTTCTGCCCACCCTTCTCATTAAACGGTTCATGTTTGTGATGACATATTCTTTCGTGCAGTGGGTGAGCCACCGTAATCATCGTGGGAATATTTGTGGTGTGGATTTTATATGGCTTCTAAATCCTAATAGATATCGGAAATTACTTAAAACAAGTTGGGGTGAAGCACTGTCGGGATTGCTCAAAGTAAGATATGCAAATTGAAAAGTTAAATTTTCTGGTCTTGAGAGAAACATTTGAACCTTTTCAGCTTGGTTTCTTGACACATTGCTGTCTAGTTTGTAAGGTTTTGATGTTTTCGTATTTGTATTACAGCATCAACTTAAGCGAGCCTCGCTGACAGAGGACAATGCTTTCACCTTTCTAAAAGGGGATAGCAATGCCCATTGCATCACATACGTTGGCTTCTGTCAAGCATTGCAGCAGGTAGGAGCATTTCAATTAGGTCAGTTTCTTTTTTTTTTTTTCTTCTTCTTGTTTTTTTTTTTAATAAATAAATTCGGGTAATGCTACCATTTTTGGAAATAAAGAAGTAACAAAATTTTGTTGCCACTCCCTCAGCTTAAATTGACTGGCCATTCTCATGGATTGCATAATGAAGAGATACAAGAACTGTGGGTGCAGGCTGATATTGATGGAAATGGTGTTCTTGACTATGAAGAATTTAAGGTACTAACACACGTGCTCTCCCTCTCTCTCTCTCTCTCTCACACACACACACACAATTCAGTTTGCTTATCCTCTCTTGTGATGGCACTTCAGCAACGAATCTGGAACGCATACTTAGGGCAAGGAGATGAGGTGATTTGTGAGGTCTTGGATGATGTCGTCAATGGCACAGAGCAAACTATTGGATTCAGTGTGAAGAATGCAGTTCTCTTCCCAACAGAAGTAGAGAAAGGATTCTGGCCCGAAGATTACTCTCTTTCTGATCATGCTCGATTAACAGTGGTCTTTTCACCCATGAGAATGCCATGCTGTCGACTGAACGTAGCATTTGAGGATTTATGAGCGTGACAGAAAAGCAAGGGATGGGGTCATGTATATGCTACCCCTGACTGCACCAAGTGCCTTTATCCACTGTAAATTTTCACAAAAACACAGTATGTGTGAAACTACGGGTTTTTGGACAACTGATAAACCACCTGGTGTAGTTCCAAATAACATTAAAATCAGTCCTCAAGGTGAGTTAGAATCGTCTGAGTTGATTTCTCTTTAGCTTTTTAAATCTTGAAATATATCAAAATTTTCTTGGTTTCTGCAGATCGAACGTGCTGTCGGACGAGTTGAGCGAAGCAAATTGAAAGATGGAGTTAGAATCAGGGATCATCATCCATGCTTTCAACATCTTAGCTAGGAAAGATAGATTTTGGTACTGGAATCTGGATAGGCTAGCATGGATGGAGTAATTGTCTCTCTTGTATAGAAAAAAAAAATGTTATCGTCTGTTAATTATAGCAATTTTATAGTGGTTCATATCATCAATCTTGACACATTTTTGTGTGAAAATAACTTTTTTTTCACTGGAAATATACGAGGACGAGTTGTTGTTCATATTTGTGTAGTAATAGTAGTAGCAGTATAATGTTTCTCAATTACATGCCGTTCCAAATTTATGAAAGTGATTATTGGTACAAAAGTTTTCTATTTAGAAAAATAATTTTCTTTACATATTACGAATTTACATATAGGTATAAGTTTTTGCCTCCGAAAAAATAGCGTCATTAAATTAATTATAAAAAAATAAAATGTTTAAATTCTTCATTTAATATATATATATATATATATATATATATAATTTTTTTTTCTAGAGTATCTTGCGTGAAACCATTGCACGGATTTCGACTCAGTCATTTCAAACTTTGACTTTTTTTTAAGGTAGTAGACAATCTTAATTAAGGCAAAAACTACAAATTAAAGCTCTAATCGAAATTGAAGCGCAAACTCTGAAAATAAGGGCAAAAATTGAAAAGATAACCGGGATTTTTTTTCTGAAAATTGACGTACAGACTCGAGAATTAGGAGAATTTTTTGTTCCAGAAAACTGAAATTCAGTACAAACATTTTGGATTCAAGAATTTGAAGAAAAAACGAACAACATATTGGATGTCTTGAAGAAATTCAAAATCGAAAATGGCGATGATTCATCTCTGAAGTTTCAGCGATATGATTAATGGAAATATCGAACACAATGAAGAACACATATTCATAACAACGATTTGAAGGCAAAGAGGAACAACCAATTGTTTGTATTGAATAAATTCGAACTCCAGAATTGCATGTATTCTTCTATGCAGTTGTTTCATCGTGTTATGAGCACAATGGACAACACAGAATCATTCCACAATAAGGCAAATCGTGAATCATGCAGAAATTAATGAAGAAATATAGAGTATAAATAAAGAAGGTAATTTGTTATTATTCACAAGTTTATGTAAGTGTTCTGCAAATAATTTCGTAGAATTGGAGATAGGTTAAACTTATTGATGTTTATGCTTATTCAGAATAATGCTAGTCTTATGTTGAATATCAATGTAATACCTTTTGAATAACTATTTAATACATTTTCAATAACAAAGTAATACCTTTGAACTTTAAAGTAATACCTTTTGAATAATAAACTAATACATTTCGAATAAAAAAATGATACCTTTTGAATAAGAAAGTGATATATTTGTTTGTCTTAAATATAAAATGTGATACATTTTGAATAAAAAAATATTACATTTTGAATAAGAAACTAATACCTTTTGAATAACAAACTAATACATTTCGATGAGAAAGTAATACCTTTTAAATAAAAAAGTAATGCCTTTTGAACAACAAAGTAATACCTTTTGAATAACAAACTAATAATTCCTTTTTTTATAAGAAAGTCATTAATTTGTTTGTCTTAAATATAGATGTGATACATTTTGAATAAAAAAGTAATACCTTTTGAATAAGAAACTAATACATTTTGAATAATAAAGTAAAAGTTTTTGAATAATAAACTAGTACCTATTGAACAACAAAGTGATACATTTTGAATAAAAACTAATACCTTTTTAACAAGAAAGTGATACAATTGTTTGTCTTAAATATAAGATGTCATACCTTTTGAATAACAGAGTAATACATTATGAATAATTTGAATAAGAAACTAATACCTTTTGAATATGAAAATAATAACTTTTGAATAATAAACTGATATCTTTTGAATAAGAAAGTTAACCCACTAATCCTCTAATATTGCACATATGTAAGAAACCTAACATGTTCAGATTAACAAAATCATTTTCTGCTGCATAAAATATTACGTAGACTTCGATATGATTAGAATCAACAATTCACCCCTATTGTTTCAAAAAAGAACATATATAATTTGTTACAATCATATTTTCTTCCTTTTGTTTGCTTCTTCTTTCTCTTGGTCATCAACCAATTTCTTTATTTTCAGAAACTCTCCTGGTAGAATCTTCTTCCTCTCTTCAGCCATCTTTTCTGCTCAACAATTTTTCAGTAGCAATTTTTTTTCAAAAAACCCTAGGTCGCATAAAACTATATTTCGCATAAACTGAAAGAATAAGTTTCGAAAAAATATAAAAAATTACAACAACATACTTATGAAACAGAAAGGAAGCGACAGAAATGTGAACAAAAGTCGAAGATTGTTGAGAGATTTCACTAGAAAAGATGAGTGTCCTTACCAATTGGCCAGCATAACTATTTGGTTAAAATTTGTAACAATATTATATAAATATAATATGTAACCGACAATAAAATATGACCCGCGATCCAACCCGTGCAATCGTTTGATACAAGTTTTTGCTATTTTTGTAATGAGATGAAGCAGGTAGTTTAAGTTTGAGTTGAGTCCAGTTTCGAGTTTTTATTTCTTGACATTAAATTATTGAATTTTAGTACTAGAAGAAGGAACCAAAAAAGGAGGAGAGAAAAAGAGAAAAATGGGGTGAGAGAGGCTCGAACTCTCGACCTCAGGATTACTCAACACAGCTATGAGACCTACGCGCTAGCCAACTGCGCCACCACCCCTGGTGTGAACACGCTAACAGTATAGATGAAAATAAAAGTGAGTTAGAGAACGAGATGAAATGCAAGAAGATAAGCCCTATTTAATTAAGGTTATAGTGAGTTAGCCAAGTGAATCAGTAGGTTAACTAAATTCAGTTAGTTGTAATTAAGTTGTCAATATAAATTATGCCGACAATAAAGTATTCTTTGTACTACATCATAGTGCATTGTAATTTGTATTTGTTTTTTTAATATACAATCTACACACATTCATGTGAGTATGCGTAATATGTGGTGGATAATATATTAAATGTATAAAGCAGACGAAATCAAAATTTTCATAACAGATTACATATTTGGCTTGATCAAGTTGACCCAATACACAAATTATGTTAGATTGCTCACTTCCCTTCGAATTTTAAGTTTCTATTTTTTATTTTTTTTGAGTTGCAATTAAAATTTTAATGTTTAAACTATAGAGGTGCCAAAAATATTAGAGAATATACTGATTTTGCGAGAGACATTTTAAGAGAATTGATATAGATGTAAGGTGTTACTAAATATGAGACAAAATTCCCTAAGATATGTTATGTGAATTTTATGTAAGCATAATTTGACAAAAAAATACAAGCAATTGTTATTTTAACTTAGTACTTAAAGAAAATAAAATAGCATCAGGTATCAGTCTCCTAGATTATATTTTAATGTGGTGATTAAATCAAAGGTTCTTAGGACTAAGAAAAGACTATCTCCACTAGATTTGAGCTCCAATATTATCTAATTATTCCTTTTCTTTTTTTCGATTTGTAGACACACAACAGGCACCTAGTCCAGGCTAGAAAGCAATAATTTAATTTAATTTAATTATATTATTTAATGATATAACTTTTTTCAAGATAGACACTTTATTTATTTATTTCCAAATTTATCCTAAAACTCCTCAATTTTTTTCATGTCTGTTATATACATTATAAACTAACAGAATTGGAAATTTTAATTTGTGGCCCTTAACTTTGGATTTATCCAGCGTATAACTTTTAATTTTTTTAATTTTGGACTATGATTTTTAACTTGATTTTATCTGACTATGTTTAATTTTGCTGTAATTTTTAAATTTTAATAAAAATTGATGATGAGGCGGTCGAGCTGGCCACATAACAAGTGAAATTAATAGTGTCATATAAGCAAATTTGGCAATTTTTTTTAATTTCAGTGAAATCGAACCAAAAATTAAATAAAATCTTATAAATTATTATAAAAGATTTCTTAATTAGAAATCATATAAATAACGGACATAAATTAATATTTTTCTGAATTTTATTTCATAAAATACAAAATTGCAAATGATTTAACTTTAAAATAAAAAAAAAATGCCTGGCTAAAAGAAAAAAATAATTAGAATCGGCGAGAACATAAAAAATTTGTTGATTAAGACATAAGCTTCCTGTAATTAAAGGAAATGGTAGGATTAGTTAAGACATTAGCCTAAAAACTGAAATATAAGATTCAAAATATCTTAACCACTTTTATTTTAATATAAATAAAACTAAATAATACTATTCATATATAAAACTTAAAATGAACAATCACATGGATATCAAAATCTAGTTATTACTTCGCAAAAAAATTATATGCATCGGTGTATCATGCAGTACAATTTAAAATATTATTTGTTACTTATAAAATATTACTTATTTAAGTATAAAATATTATTTATTTATTTAAACTGTATTGTTTTTATTAATTATTTTAAATAAAATATATTACTTTTATTAATTATTTAAAAAAATAGTGATAATTTAGTTCCAAGGAACAACATAGTAGATAAAATTATTCTCCTGCCAACTGATCCGCTCAGCTGCCACAGAAAGTCGATGACATCAAAAGCCACTTATGAAGAATGATTACCCCTTTTTCCTCCCTAATTAATTCAACAAATGGCTACTTATTTCAAATATTATAATTTATCTCGTGTTGCATAATTTATACTAATTATAATAATAATAATAAATTATTATAAATATAATTAAATTATCTTTAAATAAAATGTACACATCTACATAATATACCTTGTTAATAATATTGTAATTTTAATACAAATATTTAATAATTTTATTTTATATAAAAATATAGCACAATTCATCTAAATATATTTTATATTTGAAATATTAAGATTTTATTTATATATATTCAATATGGATATCTACAATAATTAATTTAATATAGAAATAGAAAAAATTATAAATTTTTAAAAATTATCTTTTAGAAAATAGTAAACAATTTTAGAGAAATATTTTGATTTACTATGTTTGCTATAATTTTCTTATTACAGTGTGTATATATATATATATATATATAGATGTTAGAAATATAGATACACAAAATCACGATAATTAAGAATATATATCTTGAAGTTATAGTATATATCTTTTGTATATTTAACCAAAATATGATAATTATTTGTTTCTTAACTGTATGATATAATCTATTTAATAGAAACTTTAATTATCACTTCATTAATAATGGATAATCTCTAATTCTCACGATGGATGATTTCTAATTCTCACAATAAATACTTCAGCCAAGGAAAATTTCTAGATGTATTAATACTTAATTTTTGGTAGTGTGCCATGTGCCTTAATTTATTGATTCACAAGTTGTCTCAACTAAAACCAATTTTTTTTTTGTTTTTCATTTAATTTTGGAGCAATTACAATAAATAAACATAATAAATTAAGTGTGATAAATTTTTAGCTTTTAATTTCACTTTTATATAAAGATAATTTAAACTATATACATTTATGAATAGTAGACAATATACCACAACTAAATAATTGAAACTTGTAAGTTATAAATTTGAAGTGCATATTTTAAAGACCTATATTCAATATATGATCTCTAACATCATAAACCTTTTTATGATGGCTACATTCGATTTATTCAATTTAAGTGTGATTTCGTTAGAATTATATAAACTTGTCGAAAAAACTAACATGACGGTCGAATTATCTACATGACAAGTGAAATTAAGAGCGACACATCATTAGTTTTTAAAAAATTATAAAATTTCAACCAATTGAATATTAATTTAATAAAATTAAAAGTTAGAGGTATTATAAATTTGCAGGAGTTCGGAAACCAAATTTTCTTGAACCTACTTAATTACAAGGGTAAAAGTTTTCCCAGATTAATAATCACACACACACACACATTACTTTATTTACTCAAGCAGTTTAAGAAAGAGGTCCCCTCAGCTGTTAGTGGCTGATCATGTGCTCTACCCATCCAAACCATACTAATCTGCACCGTCCATTCTCCGACAATCTCAACTATTTTCTCTTATAAATACTGCTGATTCTCTTTTCTTACACATTCTTCCAGCCTAATTTCTGCTAACCTTTAGTACCACTGTACAATGGGTGAAGAATGCAAACAGGTTGGTCAGTTACATGCTAATTCATCACTCATCACTTGCAAACTACATATACTCATGTAATAACACAACAGATCAATGTAAAATCTATCTTCTTTTTTGAAGGAACAAATTACTAAGGAGGAAAGTAAGGTAGAGGAGAAAGCAGAAGCAGAGAGAGAAGAGAATGGTGATGATGAGGAGAAGAAAGAAGAACCGAAACCACCATTGCCTTTTGTGTTGTTTGTGGATTTGCATTGTGTGGGATGTGCCAAGAAGATTGAAAGGTCTCTTTCAAAGATTAGAGGTATATCGATCAATTCTCGACACGAAAACTCTATTTTATTTGCTTTATTTTGTATTTTATTTCATTCTTGACGCTTGAAAGTACCATTTTGCAATGGTCCATGATGTAGTGGTGAAATCATGATCTATCCCTTTTAGATTTCTTTGGCTCTAAGACATCTTGTTTACATACTTGTACGAATTGTACAAGGTTTGGACCTCATGGACCTTTTAAATACGAAATAACAAAATCATAACTCACATCAACCCAATTTGTGCGTGTGTGTCTATATATATCGAACATCCATACAAATAGCGTTCCTTCTGTTCTTGAAAGAATGTCCTTCTATAACTAAATGGTCACGACACTTTTTTTCGAGACAGGAGTGGAAGAAGTTGTAATAAACATGGCAAGGAGTGAGGTGAGTATAAAGGGGGTTGTGGAGCCTCAAGCAGTATGCAATAAAATCATGAAGAGTACTAAGAGAAGAGCCAAAGTTTTGTCTCCATTGCCTGCAGAATCTGAAGGTGTACCTATTCCAGAAGTTGTTGCGGCACAGGTATTAATTATCAAATATTGAGGGACTAAGATGCAAATATTTTTGTAACATTTTTACCCAAGAATTATGGTATGAGGACGGAAATGAAAGTATTTCTTCTTCTGTTCTGTAAAGGTTACTGGATTAGCTTCGGTGGAACTTAATGTGAACATGCATTGCGAGGCCTGTGCAGGCCAGCTCAGGAGCAAGATACTCAAAATGAAATGTAATTATTTATTCTTGTTTCATTCCAATTCAACTATTACTATCCGACTCGACAGTACAATATACGTTATTTATAAAGTTAAAACATGAGATAAAATACAAAATGTAACAGTAGATTCCAACCAATATGTTACAAGAAAAACATATGAATTATAAATTGGAAAAAAAAAAAACTTGATTACAGTAGCATTATTGTCTGATAAATCTATCACATTAACTGTAGGCGTCAGAACCGCAGAGTCGGAATTATTCTCCAGCAAAGTCACGGTAACGGGCACCATGGACGCTGACCAGCTCGTTGACTATATCTATCGTGGCACCGGAAAGCAAGCCAAAATTGGGCCCCAACCCGAGCCCAAAAAACCAGCGGAAGAGAAAAAAGAAGTGTTAGAAACACCAGCCGCCGCTGCTGTGGTAGAAGAGGCAAAGCCCGACGAGAAGAAAGATGAAGACGCGAAACAACACCCACCGCCAGAAGAAGACAAAAAAGACGAAGAGAAGGCAGCGGCGGAGAAGACGGAGGAGGAAGGCGGAGAAGCAAAACAGGAGGTGAAGAGTTTGGAGGAGTGTAAACAATATTTGTTTACCTCAATTGAGGATTTGAGATCATGTATTACACAATAAATAGGAGAATACAATGTACAACAAGAAAGCGAAATACAAGGAAAATAAAATCAAAAAGATATTTACAATTAATGACTAAATCAAATCATATCCTTGACTGATTCAAATCGTATCAGGATCTTCGGAAATATCTCTAACATCCCCCCTCAAGCGAAGCGGATGCGGGCAAACGTGTAGCTTGGACCGAAAAAACTCAAAGAGAGGACGTTGAAGACTCTTTGTGAAAATATCCGCAATCTGTAGGTGAGAAGGAACGAACTTAGTACAAAGACGCTTGGCAGTGACGAGCTCGCGAACAAAATGATAGTCAATGTCGATGTCTTTAGCAAGCTTGTGAGCCACCGGATTTTGACTGAGAAATAATGCGCTTTTATTATCGCAAAGCAAGGTAGGTGGATCAGGGGGCAAGGCATGAAGCTCCCGTAACAGGAGTGTGACCCAAATCACCTCGGAGGCAGCATTGGCCATAACACGATACTCAGACTCACAACTGGACCGAGAAACCGTAGGCTGTTTCTTGGCACTCCAAGAGACAAGGTTGGAGCCCAAGAAAATCGAATAACCATAAGTGGAACGCCGAGTGTCCAAACAGCGTGCCCAATCAGCATCGGAGTAAGCGATAAGAGCAGACGAACCCCGAGAAAAATCTAGACCAAAATCGAGAGTGCCTTTGACATAGCGCAGAATACGCTTAACAGCCTGAAAATGATCTGTGGTAGGAGATGCTTGAAACTGACTGACAGTGTTGACCGCAAAAGATATATCAGGCCGGGTGATTGTCAAATATTGAAGAGCACCCACAAGAGAACGATAAAAGGTGGGATCTGAATATGGCGTGCCATCACGACGAAGAAGCACATCAGCAGCAAGAGGAGTTGAGACGGGCTTGGACTCAAGTAGGGCAGCCCGTTTAACAATATCATGAGCGTATTTCGATTGGCCAAGAAAGAGACCATGATCTGAATAAGTAACTTCAAGGCCAAGGAAATAATGAAGCCGACCAAGATCTTTGATAGCAAACTCCTTGCGAATGCGAGAAATAAGACAAGAGATAAAGGCTGAGTCACTGCCAGTAACAATTATGTCATCTACATACACCAGGAGATAAAGGATGAGAGACCCACGAGAGTAGATGAATAGAGAAGTATCCGACTTACTCTCTACAAACCCCAAACTGAACAAAAAGGTGCAGAAGCGCTGGAACCAAGCAAGAGGAGCCTGCTTGAGCCCGTAAATTGCCTTGTTGAGGCGACACACAAAAGAGGGACAAAGAGGGTCAGAATAATCAGGCGGTTGCTCCATGTAAACAGGCTTGGTAAGAACCCCATGCAAGAAGGCATTATTGACATCGAGCTGATGAAGAGACCAGTTTCGCATGACTGCCAGGGCAAGAATGATGCGAACAGTGGAGGCTTTAACAACAGGACAGAATGTGTGATCATAGTCAAACCCAGGAAGTTGTGAAAACCCTTGAGCCACTAAGCGGGCTTTAAAACGATCGATTGAGCCATCAGCCAAGAACTTGGTTCGAAACACCCATTTGGATCCAATCACATTTTCATCAGGAGGTCGAGGAACCAAGTCCCAAGTGTGATTTGTGCGAAGTGCCCGAAGTTCATCATCCATTGCCGCAACCCAATGTGGAGATTTAGATGCAGACTTAAACCCTTTAGGCTCTGAGTGAGAATGAATAGTCGGCAACAGAGCATTGTGAGCAATGTAAGCAGTGGAAGGAGGATACTTTAGCTTAAAGATACCATCTTGTGAACGAGTCCGCATGGAATGAGTTGGGCGAAGAACCGGCTGATGCGGCGGAGCAGGAGGAGCAGGAGGTAGAGGATCCACAGGAGCAGGGGACGGTGGAGCCGGCGGAGTAACATCCTGTCTGGGCAAGACGGACTGAGCAGGATCCAGACAAAGAAGGCACGGGTCAGGTGTGTGAGAGCGTGACCGGCTAGGCTGAGCTGGAGAAGAAACAACCTGATTGACCTGAGGATAAGGCTCCACAAAAGCAGCATAATCCAGCGAGCTAACAGGAGTGGAGAGTGTGTTGGCCGAGTATGGAAGACAATTCTCGTCAAATTGAGCATGACGAGTGATATAAAAACGAGAGGTGGCAGGATCAAGACAACAGAAACCCTTGTGCTTGGAGCTATAACCCAAAAATACGCAAGGCAAAGACCTGGGCGACAGTTTGTGCTCAGCATAGCCCCTAAGATAGGGATAGACTCGACATCCAAAAACATGAAAATTGTCATAAGCAGGAGGAGCGGAGAACAACAGCTCATAGGGTGACTTATTTTTCAAGACCGAAGATGGCAGTCTGTTAATAGTATAAATTGCAGTAGCAAATGCCTCTACCCAAAAAGTTAAAGGAACAGAAGCATGAAACACCATTGATAAACCAGTTTCAGTGATATGTCTGTGTTTGCGTTCCGCCCTACCATTCTGGGCAGGAGTGTAGGGACAGGACATAGAGTGCAAAATACCACAAGACTGAAACAGAGACTGCAGTTTATTGCTTCCAAACTCAGTACCTCCATCTGACTGAAAACGTTTAATAGTACACCCAAATTGATTTTCCACCAAGGTTTTAAACAGCACAAAAGTATCATAAAAATCAGATTTCAAACGCAGCGGATAAAACCAAGAATAGCGAGAAAAATCATCGATAAAGACCACATAATAGCGAAAACCATCAGAAGATGTAACAGGAGACGGCCCCCATAAATCACAGTGAATAAGATCCAAAACATGATCAGCACGCTTAGGACTAGAATTAAAAGGCAATCTCTTACTTTTAGCCAACTGACAAGAAGAACAACTAGTAGGGTTCGGTAAAACAGATGTAACCGACAAACAACCCAAAGTACTAAGCAATTTGATAGTATCAAAACTAACATGCCCTAAGCGGCGATGCCATAAATCAAAAGAACCACGTACGCCACGAGTCTTTAAAGCAGCAACAAGACCCGCATGTCCTCTTTCCAAAATGTAAAGCCCATTTTCTCTTCTACCCCGAGCCAAAGGTAGACCTCTTTCCCGATTCTGAATTTCGAACATCCGATCAGTAAATACAACATTAACAGGATAGTCGGCAGTCAGTTTACTAACGGATAATAAGTTCTTCGTAATATGAGGAACGAGCAACACATCCAAAAGAGATAAGTTAGCAGAAAGAGCATGCGAACCAGTATGTGAAATGGAAAGAGAATTACCATTACCGACAATGACATTATCGGAGCCCGTATAAGCTGAAACAGAGTCTAAGTTGGACGAAGAATTCGTCATGTGGGCAGTGGCGCCCGTATCTACGTACCAATCGGAAGAGGGCGACGTGAGGGAGCAACCGGTGCGAAAGGACTCCGCAAGATTGGCCTGAGACGGAGGCTGCTTGTACCGATCAGGACAAGATGGAGCATAGTGTCCATCTGTTCGACATATCTGACAGTGGGGAGGACGACGTCCACGACCACGACCACCCGAATTAGGGTTTCGAGCATTACCACGGCCATTTGAAGAAAACCTGTTCTGGGACGATCCGCGAGAACCTGTATTGGTATTGGAGCGGGACTGCTGCTGTTTCTGGGTATAAGCAGCGAAGGCAGCGGTAACCTGGGACGAGGAAGAGCCTGTGGTAGCATCCAATGACCGAGTAAAGAGGTCATGCGCCTCTGCCTTCGACAGAAGGTCCGGAAACGAGGGCAGCGGCGTGAGATTAATTTGAGACGTAGCAAAAGACAGAAACTCGGAACCGAGTCCCCTGAGAAACCAATGGGATTTGTCAGTGGGATCAAGGACGCATCCCATGGAGGCCAACTGATCACAGAGAGATTTGAAATGAGCGCCGAACTCGGAAACTGAACGCGACCCCTTCTTGAGCAGTTGCAACTCATCCTTCAAACGCAATTCGCGGGCTTTGGAGGAAGTGTTAAACGCCGTGGAGAGTGTAGACCATAGATCGGCCGACGTGGAGCAACCCACCACGACGGCCATTGTGTTTTCCGTGAGAGTGGACATGAGAAAAACACGGACGATTTGATCTCGAGCGAGCCAATCCGCGTATGCCGGATTAGGCTGAGGGACACCGCCTTCAGTGATGGTCTGGGAAGGAGGAGGAGTGGATCCATCCACGTAGGGCAGAAACTTCTGCGTTGCCAACAACGGGAATACTTGCGCATGCCATAGAAGATAATTGGTTGCCGTCAGTTTAACAGGAACCATATGTGTCATGGCCTGTAGGGTGAGTGTGGCATCAAAGACGGATGAGGAAGAGGCAGCATTGCCAACCATGGTCGAACACAGCCGAGGAGTGTGAGGCTTTGAGAGGAAAGGGAAGAATTGAGGAAGATTAGGGTTTTCAGGATTAGGCTGATACCATGTAAACAATATTTGTTTACCTCAATTGAGGATTTGAGATCATGTATTACACAATAAATAAGAGAATACAATGTACAACAAGAAAGCGAAATACAAGGAAAATAAAATCAAAAAGATATTTACAATTAATGACTAAATCAAATCATATCCTTGACTGATTCAAATCGTATCAGGATCTTCTGAAATATCTCTAACAAGGAGCAATCAAGGCATATGACGATGATGCATTATTACGAACCACTTTATATGATCGAAACAATTCCGGCTCCACAAATATTTTCAGATGAAAACCTAATGCGTGTCGCATAATATAATATTTTACGAAGGAAAACCGCTTTCTGAAAATCACATTTTTTTCTTTAAAACTTATGTGATTTAAGCTATTTGGGAGTACATGTTATAATGATATTATTGTGCAACATAGTTGTCATTTTCTTATCACACTAGAACTTATATTCCGCAGATGCTCGGACCACAGTATATTCAACAAATTAATTTTAATTTAACACAGAGTCGATTGATTTGTTGATAAAAAAAATACAGAACCATGCAGATTCTAGTCGGCTTTATTCAAATCTAGCAAAAAACACCTAGATTCAACGTCCATCATTACGCATATTGAATGCACATATTTTGAAATCGATACTTTTTTCAAAACAAAAACATAATATTTTTTAACACTGCCGTACATACTATTACTTTTAATAAAAATATTAATTTTTTTTGGTGAAAAGTAAGTATCAATAAAAGTATTATATTTGAACTTGTTTTTGTAATTAGTCCAATATAAAAGTAATATTTATTAACAATACATAATATTTTTCTAATGAAAAAGTAATACTCTATGTTAACAAAAAGTAGTTGGGTTTTAAAATATTTTTTAGTAAAAAAAATGAAGCCTTGTTTAAAAAACGAAAGTTAGATAAACATTCCATAATATTCTTATAATTTATTCATTTTAAATTTGTATTTGTATTAATTTATTTTTGTTACACACATTGTATATTTATTCTTATTTAATATAATTTTCAGATAATAATCGTAGAATTAATTAAAGTTTAAAAATATATGTGAAATTGAATGAAAGTAATGCAAAATTAAAAGTTATTTTCTTATGTACTAATTTTCATTTTAGTTGTAAAAGTTAAATAAATTTTCAACTCTTATAATGTATCATATTAAATTTATAAATCGTGTATCACAACAGAGTAGTGATACAAAAATAATTCAATATTCAATACAAAAAAAATACAAATAATAATTAAATATAACATTTAAAAAAAATAGTAGCGCAGACTTAAAGCCTGCACCACTAGAACTTCTCCAACAAGAAGCTACTTTGGCATTTGGTGTCAGTTTTCACCCTCCAGCAGTACTCCATTCTCTGCACCACTTTGAAGTTTTTTAAATTTTTGCACCACTTTTATCGTAGATTTTTGATTGCCCTACTTTTTTTTTCCTTTTCTTCTGTATATGATTATATCTTTTTTTTAATATTTAATATTGTAATTCTTTTTTATCTCAATTATACAAACTGAAATTAAATCAAGTTTTTTAAAATAATATGATGTGTAGTTTAAATAATAATAAAAATATAATTTAAATAAGTATAATAGATTTTAAATATTAAATACAAATTTAGATAGAATTGCATAATATTACCCGACATTCAATTTTACATATATATTTTTTGAATATGATAGTTTAAGAATATAAGTAAAATAAATATTATCTAAATTTAATGTTAAATAAAATTACATATATAATGTTTTTAACAAATATTTGCACTAGAGGAATGCAACACTAAAAAATAAAAAAATTATTGTGTTGTGGTGCAAAAATTGGCACCTTGTAGGAGCATATGAAGTGGCGCTGGAAGCCAAAATACCGTTGGGCTGGAGATGGTCTTAGTAAAATATTAGTAAGTTGGTCTGTGCTATGCACGAACATATTATTATAGTATAATACTGTTAAATTTAAAAATGAATAACATTAATATTTTTAAAAAAATATATAATTATGTTCATTAATTTGTATATGTAGCATGATTATGATAATAATATAAATATTATATATGAAATTATATACATATATAATGAGTAAAATGGAATAAATTACCTATGTTTTATCCAAGCTGTAGAAATTCTCATGTTAAGAAAATAAAAAAATGGTATCCTTTATTTTCTTTCAATTTGCAATTTTTGGACGAAAAAATTAATTATATATAGCTCAACTAAAATAATAGGCCAATGCACAATAAGAATAGAACTATAAATATAAGCAAAATTATATTAAATTTATGATTAATATTATAGATTCAATATTAAGCAAATTTGTTAATATTTAAACTTATTTGATATAATATAGTGTAAAATATATTATAGATATAATACCATTCTAAAATATCTAATTAAGATCTGCTAAAATAATAAATAAATATAATAGCTATTAGTAGAAAGAAAATGTAGAAAAAATAATGAACTACTAAAAATAGCCGGTAATTTTGTTCATATATATATGTATATAGATAGGTAATTTAAATGTTAAAATTTAAAAATAAATGAAATGATTGAAAATGGATAACTTATAAAATCTGTTCTAGATGTCTTTCAAGCCAGAATCGCCTTTGTATTTATGTTATCTTGAAAAATACATACTCTATTATAAACATATATTTAACTAATTAAGATTTGTTTTCCTTTGAAAGTGACTAATTAGGATTTATCATGTCTTAACTTTTTAATTACTGAATAAAAAATTCAACGATATCTACACTCCATTTAGCTTACTTTTCAAATAATTAAAATTTAGTGTATTTTATTGATTGAATCTGCTGAATAAAGCACTTATACTTGATCAACATTAGTTAAATATATTTTAATCCACAAACATACTTCTAATTTACAAAAGGCCCAATTAATGAATTAGATAAAAATATGGCCCATTTTGAATCCAAATAAAAACTGAACTCTTAATTATGGGCTAGACCAAGCCCATAAAACTGGGTTTGTAATGATATTACATTATTAATATCATATTAAATATTTTTAATTAAATGCATATAATATTTTATTTAAAATTCAATTTTAGATAACATTAAAACATTATATATTTTATAACCTTTATATTACTATACAAAATTTGAATATTCAAATAATGAAGTGATATATACTATTACATACTTTCTATTCTAGCTTTAATTACATTCATTCCATAAAATTTAAATTATATTTCTTTTAACTTCTAAATTTAAATGATAATATTTAG
Organism: Caryopteris x clandonensis; assembly: GCA_028749325.2. Taxonomy (NCBI): domain Eukaryota; kingdom Viridiplantae; phylum Streptophyta; class Magnoliopsida; order Lamiales; family Lamiaceae; genus Caryopteris; species Caryopteris x clandonensis. Next base: position 8,509,884 of record JAPYKT020000004.1, read on the forward strand.
AATATTCTAGTAATTAAACTAAAAATTTAATATCTTCCACTAAAAAAAATTGTGTTATATAAAAATTAATTTAAAATGAAATATGTTATTATTGTGACACAAGGAAAAAGACAAATAAGAAGAATAGTGCGAGCTATTGGGCTAGCTTTAACCTTAAGTAGACTACTTTTATAGGGCTTCGGGCTAATTTTAAATGAGCTAATAAAACAAACCTTAATCTTATAATTTTTTAAGCTAAACGAACGAGCCCATTAGGGCATTGCCCTTTTAACATTCCTATTGCTCTTGTATTAATTTAGTCAAATTTATGTAAAGATTCGAATTTGATAACCAAATAAATCTATGTTGGAAATTGTTCAATAGTTGGTCTTTTGTCCACCACTATTTTATAAAAGATCAAATTTATAAATTAAGAAAGTTTTAAAATTAAAAAACAAAATAAAATAAAGAAGTAGAAAAATATATACAACTGAAGGACTGAAAACAAAATCTAAAAAAACCTAAAATAAGCTGAAAACTAAAAAATAAATGAAAAGAAAAATTGAAAATCCTAAGAAATTGAAAAATAAAATAAGAAAACCCTAAGTTTTAGGTGCTGTCTCATAAAAATATATTACATGAGATTGTTGGGTACATATTTTTGTAATAATTCTATAGCTTAATTTTGTGTATAGATGATAGTAGGTGTTTAATAAATTGGGAAACTTGGTTTATCTAGAAGAGATCATTGCCCAAGAAATTAGACGAAAAGGCAGATAACAGCTCATCTGAAATGAAGTCAAAATCGAATTATGCTTAAGCACGTGTTATAATAATTTCTTCTTTGAAGTCATAAAAAGATAATAAGTCCCAAAAAGGGATAATTATGTCATAACATGTAGTCAAGACCAAATTATGCCATGCCATAATAAAGTTTTCATCAGCCCATCATCAGGGTGCGAGTGTGTGTATATATGTGCAAATGAGAGAGAGAGAGAGAGAGAGAATGATCAAAGTTGGAAAAATGGTGGAATTAATGGAGGATTACAGTTTGATAATGGGAAGAATGAGAGAGCAGCTACAATTTGGATTAGGGTTCTTGAGGAGGACTGCTTCAACTTCAACTTCTTCTTCTTCTTCTACATCAGATTCTTCTTCCTTTCTTTTGTATTTCTAGACAAGAAGATGTGATTAAAAAAATAAAAAAAGTTATTTCTTTTTTTGTTCTTTCTGTTGATGTTATATATATGTTTGAACTCCAAGTATGATCCCAAGATCATCAATTTATTGTTAATTTATTTGTTTTCTGGGCTCTCACCGTCGTCTGATTAACATTCAAATTAATTAATCCATCTCAAAAATATTTTGAATGTACAAAGATTTTGAAAGTTTATTTAGGTTATTTGGATTGAGGAAACTGAATTTATAAACTCAGATTTTGCGTATATTTCGAATAAAGTTACCCTGATAAACGTGTGAATTAGTTTCTAAAATTAGTGAAAAATGAAAGTGCTGGATCTCAAATTTATTTTAGGAAGAATTTCTTGGTTACATGTGCCTACTTAAATCTACCTACGGGAAATTACTAGCTTTGATTGGACTCTTTTCTATTGGGCCTAAAATTGACCGAATATTGACACAATTCAGTTGGTTTTGATTTTAATTTTGAAAATGTGGTTTTCGGAACCATATCAGAATTGTTAGTTCCACGATTTTGATTTTAATTTCAGAAATATATATATATATATATATATATATTTTAATTTTGAACACCAAGTCTTGAAATAATAAAATAAAAGCCCAAAATATAAACAACTAAGCTCGTTTCTCCAGATAAAGCATCGCGGCCTCATCTACATCAGGCTGCCTCTCCTCCTCAGCAATTTCATCCAGCTTGGCCTTTTGCTCAGCTTCCTCTTTCTTTCGTCTCCTCATCCCTGCAAATTCCAGTAATACGAGTTTCAGCACCATTATTGGAATATATGCACAAGATATGATTGTGGAGGGGCGTCTTGTCGAAAGCATATAGTGCACAATCGTGCCTAAAGTGGGGATAGTCTCCTGATACCACCTATCCATTATCGCAGGGTAGTGAAAACAAAGAACATAGACATCAGTTCTATCAGCAAAGTAATCAGAAGTCACCATTAATCTCCTTGCTTTCTTGGGGCTTACCTTCAATTTCCTCTCTTCCCTTATCTTGTTCCATGATTCAGTGTTAAATGCATGGCAATGACCAGAGGATCCGACCCACAGTGGACATGGAGCATGCGAATCACAAACGTAACAGAAGCACTGCAAAGACGTAAGCCATTGTTTAATTACCACCAGAGTTTTGGAACAGCCAAGAATCGAAAATCCCTCGAAACAAAAATAAATTACCAGCTTGCAGTGACGATCGTGAGGGGTTTCCTCGAAAGGATACTTTGCACAATTGTGCCTTGAATGGGGGTAGTCTCTGCATGCCACCTATTCAGTTGAGAAGAACAAGTAATCAGCACCATTAACGAAAACATCAGATTCTCGTAGAGAAAATGGCTATTTGTACATGAAAACAAGAAAAACAAAGCAGAAGGCCTGTATAATGAAAATATCTACTGAGAAGAAACCGAGAGAGAGAGAGAGAGAGAGAGAGTAAAATTGAGAAATGACCTGCCCTTTTTCAGCAATTACAGACAAATCAGCAGAAGCAGGTTGACAGGAACTCTTGGATAAGGAAAGCTTCGAGATACCTATCTCGTCATAGGGATCAAATTCAAGAATAAAACATTCTTGGTTCTTCTCCAATTTCTTCATCCATTCCTTGTTCTTCGCACACAAAACCGGTCTTCAATGAGTTTTGTCTGCCATTGTTGAGACCTGCTCGAGCTTGAAGCGGTTGGTCGAGCTAAAGGTCAGAAACTAATAAGAAAGGAGCCCCAACAACACATGGAGAAATCTTGTATTAATTAACAGAGGTATGTCTGGGAAGACCAAACGATTCATTCTCTCTCTCTCTCTCTCTCTCTCTCTCTCTTAATCACGCACTTCATTTCTTGCTCAATTCCTCGATGGATTTTGTTTTTTATTTATCTTCGATTCCTTTCTCCATTTTCCAGTTTAATTTTACTTCACATCTCTTGTTTTATGATTATTTCATAAATATAATTTAAAATACATGATAAATATATTTAATTCAAGATTTTCGTAATTTGTACATTGATTGCATATGCACACAGTTCACCGACTAAACCTCGAAACTCTATCTACCTAATTTACATCTCTATTAATTAATGAATTAATTTCTAATTTAATTCGAATAGTTTTTTAAATATATATAATATATTATTATTGTGAAAAAAACACGTTTTATAAAACACGAACAATAATTTTCTCTGAATATACTCAATTGTATTTGATATTTTGGAAAATTAAAGTTTGAAAAAATGTTTGAGCTCATAATTTTAGTACTTTTCCGCCCCTAATTTTGTCCCAACTGTTGACTTGAAAAATTACATCAAACTGTCCCTTGGCTCTATGTAAAATAAAATTGAACTCCATTTCTGATGGCACTCCATTGAACTAAAACGGGAATGGTTAGAGAACAAAATCATAGCAGCAGGCAGCAGGCAGTAGCCTTATCCAATTCAGAAACTCAGATCTTCATCTAACCTTTTACTAAATGCTTCTTATGACCCGTTATGGATGTCAAACCTTACATATTCAGGCCCCCAGAATATTTCAATTTTTAGTAGGAAGTTTGTAGAATCCACAATTTTGAAAGTCCAAATCTTTAGTTATACGATTTTTCTAATATATAAATAATTTGCTCTTTTAAGTTGGGATTTATCGTAATTTTCAGTTATTTAATGTCTAGTGTCGTAACTTACATTTGTATAAATTCAAGTTTTTTTTTCTTTTTCAATTCAGTTATTTGATGTGCCACTGAAATATCCATCACACCAAAACAACATCCTGAGCGAATACACAAGTCTGTTTAAAACTGGTTTCTTTTGCAGAACCCTCATTCATCATAAGAAATGGCATATAATCAATAAAATAATGAAGTATATGATTACGAAAATACTCTACTGAAAGTTAAGATCTAATTTTTTTATTTTTTTTCTAAACACTGAAATATTATATGTTCCGGCCGATCAGAATTTGAGAGTCCCAAAAAGTTCTTGTCGGATCAACATCTTTTACCTAGTTCAAGGCAGGAGACATTGATAAATAATTGTATTTGAAAATAAGGGTGTTTAAATAAATAAATAAATAAGTGAAAATAAGATGGATTCAGTAATGAATTGAAGGAAAAGAAAATTTCAACTTTGATATTTATAACAATGTCACATATATATACATATATAAGTGAAATTTCTAAAATAAACTAGTTTTCCGAAAATCTCAGGGGCCAGTGCCCCCCGGCCATTACTAGAGTCCGTCCTTGGCTGCTGACGATATTGTGACAGAATAAACACTACCTTTAAACATCATAGCACTGAGAAGGGAAAGTATCACTAAACTGACAATGCCTCATTATCAATTGATGAAACAAGCAAGGAAAAGAAAGGAATTAAAAACATACCAAGGGAATTCTCCTTGCCAATTATTTGCCAAACCTGATTGTTGAAGCAATATTTTCAACTCACTCAAATTGCTTAGATACATAATGACCATCACACAATTATATTAATGGAAGAAACGGAAGAGGACGAAAGCATATATGAGCAATCACATAATTATGTACATGCTAGGCATGGCCAAAATTCTGCATGGATACTCGTTCATCTAACCTGTCTTTGCTAGCTTCCCTTTTCCTTCTCCACGAATTTGAATTTAGTGCATGGCAATGACCGGACGTCCCAAGCCACATTGGACAAGGAGCAGCCGAATCGCAAACATAACAGTGGCACTGTTTGATACATAAACCAATGCGAACATTATTATGCATATTCAACATGGAGAAAATAAATTTGTGCAACTACTAAGAACCAAAAGCACTCAAAAGACAAAAAGAGACCAGCTTGCAGTGACTCTCATGAGGTGTTTTGTTGAAAGGATATTTTTCACATCTGTGCCTGAAATGGGGAAGGTCTCTATATGCCACCTATCAATTATTGTAGCATGGTGAAAGTAGATAATAATGTCTGTATAAAAACAAGATAACAAAAGCGATAGATATTCATGTCTCTACATTCTTCAGCTTTATCCCTACTTCACAGTTTATACAAGTAACCCTGCCTTGGTTTTCTTGCATACTTACCTCTTCCCGTTTTTTGTCCCACGTTTCAGATTTAAATGCATGGCAATGTCCGGAGGATCCTACCCAATTTGGACAGGGAGCAGCCAAATCACAAACATAACAGTAGCACTGCTCATAAGACAAACAAATGCAATCATTGGTAAATATTTCATAATTCATCACCTAAGTTTGTGTAACAATGAAGTTCGAAAAAAATCACTCCAAGGAGAAACAAAGTTACCTGCTTGCAATGCCTGTCGTGAGGCATCTTATCAAAAGCATACTTTGCACAATCGTGCCTAAAATGGGGATACCTAAAAGCCACCTATCCATTAAGGTAGGGTGATGAAAATAAAGAACATAAAAATGATTTATATCAGAAAATCAGAGGTTAGGGAATGGGGGTGCGATTATTTCTATATAAAAGAGAAGAGAAACAAAGTAATAGACAATTTTGGCCCATGATCTAGCTTCAACCTTACTTCACATAGTTTTCACAATTAATCTCCTAGTTTTCTTGTGACTTACCTTTAATTTCCTGGCTTCCCTTTTCTTGTCCCAATCGTCAGATTTGAACGCATGACAGTGACCAGATGATCCAGCCCACTTTTTACAAGGAGCGGCCGAATCACAAACATAACAGTAGCACTGCAAAGATGTAAACCATTGCAGCATTAGCCAAGGTTCATTATTCCGCACCTGAACTCGTTGAACAACAAAGAGCGGAAAATCCCTTGAGAGAGGAAACAAGTTACCAGCTTGCAGTGATGGTCATGAGGTGTCTTCTCAAATGGATATTTTGCACAATGCTGCCTTGAATGGGGGTAATCTCTACATGCCACCTATCCATAAAGTAACAACAAGTGAGCTCGATAAGCCAATCGGATTCTCATACAGAACTAAGGGTTGAGGCACATGAACAGAGCAAAAGGCTTCGACAATTAAGACTGTCTCATGCCCTGCCAACATAACAATTCATTCATCGATTAAAGTTCTCAATAGAGCAGAACTATCCATCATGTGGAAAGCTGTCTCATATTTCTGCAGATGCATTATCAAAAGTTTATACCAAAATAATTCAGAAATTAAATAACTCCTAAATGTGATTCAGTATCTATTACTCTATAATTTAATCCATATTGCTCAACTGGAAAACTTAAAATACAATTCTAAATGCAATTCAACAATAGTTCTCTAAAACAAAATGCAATAATCAGTATGTGGTCAAACTGCATTGTGATTTGACCAAGAAGTAGAGGACTTGTAAATAGTGAAGTTGACTCGAAAAAACAGCAGGTATGGAGATACAGGACATATGTATATGTATAATTGTATGTATAAGATAAGAAGACACCTTTCACTGAAGTGAAGAACAAAAAATAGATATATCAAAATTAAGAAATCACCTGCCCTTTCTCTGCAATTACGCACAAATCAGCAGAACCAGCTTCATCAGAACTCTTGGATAAAGAGAGCTTCGAGATATCTATCTCATCATAGGGATCAAATTCAATAATGAAACAATCTTCCTTCTTTTCTAATTTCTTCACTTGTTCCCAGTTCTTCGCACAGGAAATTAGTCTTACATCTTCGGTCAAATCAGTAGAACCAACTTCATCACCACACTTGGATAAAGAAAGCTTCGAGATATCAATTACTTTCCAGGGATCAAATTCAAGAATGAAACATTCTTCTTCTTTTTCCAATTTCTTCATTTGGTCTCTGTTCTTTGCAGACAAAATTGGTCCTATGTGAAGTTCCTCTTCAGCAGTTGAAGAGAAGGGATCGAATTCAACAATGAAACAATCTTCTTCCTTTTCGAATTTCTTCATTTGGTTCCTATTTTTGGCACATAAAATTGGCCGGAGATGAGTCTTGTCTGCCATTGTAGAGTTCTTCTCCACTTCGCGTTTAGGAAACCCTAAAGAGGGACGGATATATTGTGCCCGTGGAAAGTAGTAGTGGTAATAATTAGAGGTTATTGATACAATAATTGACCGTTCAGTTAAAATTAGCAAAATACGGTACGTAACTTTATGACTTAAAATTTGAGGTGAAGTGCTACTCATCGAGGTAACCATACATATAATCACTTTTTTAAATGGAGACATATATATATATATATATATTTCTTTTAAATAGAGTTGTTTATAGCAAAAAAAAAGAAAAATATTATTTTGTGTATGTATATATATATATATATATTTTTTAATGAATATCATCATTGGTAATGGCGACACTATTCTGCTATTTTTTTTATTAAACAATAAACTTAATTCTTGAGGTGTACATATGAAAATATAATAACTACAAATGAAATGCGTAATGTATATTGACTACATTTTTTTTTGTTTTTTTATTTGTTAACATTTAAATACATGACTATTAAAATAATGTTACTACAACAATATTCCAGTCTAACCTAAGGTCCTAATTGAGAAATTTTTAAATATTCAAATATAATGATTAGTAATTTTAAAAGGACAAAATTTTATGCGCAAATAATTAATTTTACAATAAATTATTATATATTAATTCAAAGAAAAAATGTATGACTACAATTCTATCATTATAGACTATATCATGTTAAGAGTTTATTAAAATAATTTTAATTTTTTATTAATGATTTAATTTATTAAAAATAATTATCAATAATTATAATGGTTTCTCATGCATTATGATTAATTGAGTCTATACATGTAATTAATAAATTATATGGATTTGTACATCTTCAAAATTAATGTTTAACATTTGGGTGATTTTATATTAATTATAAATGTAGTGATTCATTTAAATATTAATAGTTCAAAAGAGATAATAATCAATATCAAGATGAAAAAAAGTAGTCTCGTTGCTGTCGGTGACAATATTCACTAAAAAATATTTATATACAAAATAAGTGTTGCCCCTGCCATAGGCACACTAATATTTAAAAAAATATATATAAAATATGTTGTCGCCACTAAAAATACGACTATAGCCTCCATTATTAATGACGAATTCATCTAAAATTTTAAAACATTAAAAAAATACCTTATTTTACTATATTGAATTGAATAGTAATTATTGTATAAAAGAACCTTTGCAATTAATTTGATACAGTTACAGATCAGAGCTCCTTCGAAGTTGGGGATCCCCCATGGGCCCATACTGACCCAATCGAACCAGGAATATAAAATTGATGGAATGTAAAAAAATTATAATATAATAACATAAAAATAATTTATATTATAATAATTAAATTATAAATATATTAACTTATTAAAAATAATATTTTTAATTATATGAACATACATTTTTAGTTCAAATTTGGTTACAACACTGAGTTAAATTATACAAAAATAATAACATATATATATGTATAGATTATAAGACTGCATAATATAACTTATTTATAATAAAAATAAACTAAATAAATATAGAAGAATTAATAAATAAAAAATATATTTAAAAATGAATATATTTATAATAAAAATAAACTAAATAAATATAGAAGAATTAACAAATAAAAAATATATTTAAAAATGAATAATATATATTTTTTTTGTAATCTTAGATATGATAATTATTAAATATTTTTTTATTCACATCAATTTTAATTATTAATTAAGTTTCAAATGATATGATAAATGAACCAGGTAACACATATTATTAGTGCAGACACCGTGAAGTTCACATGAGATAAAACAAATTATAATAAAATAAAATAATTGTATATTATAATAATTAAATTAACAAACATACTAACTAATTAACATCAACTTCTCTAATTATATCAACATATATTGTTTAGTTATAACTAAATATAACGTCGAGTTAAATTATATAAAAAAATTATGCAAATATGTATTATACAACTACAAAATATATAATTTATCTATAAATGAGGAAAATAAAATAAAATAAGATGACTAATAAAATAAAAAATACATTTTATTAATCTTTTATTTTAATTGGTGTACTTGGGTTTTGTTAAATATGAACCAACTATTTTGTTTATTTTTTAGTCAAAAGTTTATGTTGTTCATTGTTCTAAGTGTTTTGGTAAATATGAATTATGATGTTTATATTTTACATAAACGATGTAGTTCTTATCATCACATAAATTAATATTTCTCTTGTGTGCGGTAAGATTTATAATATAATATATAGTAAGTGAATAATTTTATAAAAATAATGATGTATCTTTTTCAAATATAATATAAAAATATATAATAATATATTTTTATTAATTTTGTTTTAAATAAAATATTTCACAATTTTATTTTTATAAATATTTTAAATATCAAATTTAATATTTGTAAATTAAAATCTTAATTGTATGTATACAATGCTGAAATAAAATTAAAAATTATGAAAAAAATTAATTTAATATTTATTTTATTAAAAAACAGAATAATAATAAATCTAAAAGTTAGGGGGAAACGAAAAAGAAAAAAACAAAAAATATTATTGGTCATTTAGTTTTGGCCACATGCCATTCGCACTAGGAGGAGCACGTGCACTAAATAGACCAATAGTAGGTGCGTGTGTGCTATGCACACATCATGTCTTTCTTTAGAAAAAAACTTTTGTGCTGTCATTTAACTAGAAAGATTATTTATTTATTTTAAAAATATTATTATTGATTTATTATTTAAAAATTGTAGTAATTTTTTTAAATAAATAAATATTATATTTTAAATAAATAAGTGATATTATAAATTGAGTGAACATTCACCTAATGAATAAGAGATTTATTTTTTTTTTCACCCAAATTTTATAAGAAAAGCAATTAGATTTAGTGAAAAACGACAACTTACTATTTTTGCTAATAGTTCAGGTTTTAATATTATTATAATTATATGTATATATATAGATATATTGACTGTGGGCATACAAATTGCACATTAACAGAAATTGTTGTGACCACTAATACCGAAGAGAGGTAGTAAATGTTTGGTAGTCATACGGTTAGGTAAGATTCTTGTAGTTACCATTACATAAATTAATTCTGGTTTATGTTTGGTGGATGTCAACAATCCATCCCCTAACCACATGGACTTCGGATTGCACCAATCCATCCCCTAACCACATGCACGTCGGATTGCACTACTCTCTCTCTCTCTCTCTCTCTCTCTCTCGTCTTCATATATAATTAATTAGTTTTTAAAATATAATATTTATTATTAACTATAAACTGTTTTGATAACAAATATATATGTCAACATAGATATTTTCTTATTTTTATGTGAGACCACTTTAAGCTCAGTGGATCCTATATTTATAATTCTAATTTTTTTTTCAGTTTTTAAAACTCATATTGCATATATTGTTATAGGATATTAGATTTAGAAAATAAAATTGTTTATTTATTTATTGTCAGTGTTAGATTTGTTTATTCAAGTTGGACTAATTATATTGAGTTTGAGCTGCAATAAAAATTAGATAAAAAATTCTTATAATAAAATTATCAAAAAGATTAAAACTTTAAAAATAAGTGTGAATGAGAAAAAAACTTAATCTCTAATAATATTAGTCAATTTTTTTTACTTAATAAATATTTGATAAGTTCTGGGCATTTAAATATTTGTGTTGTTTTAAATAGGTTAGAAAGAAAACACATCGGTTATGGATGAGTTTGAATTTCAAACAAAATTAATTTATTATTTATTATTTTTTATATTTTAATTTTATTCTATAAAATAATTTATTTATAATAAGATACATATTCAATGAAGATAGACAACCGAACCTACCATGGCATGCAACCACCATGAGTGGTGCCCTTATATATTCTACTCCCCGCCATCTCTCATCGCAATTATCAGTCTTAGAAAAGCTCAAATTTATCAAATTTGTCAATAATCCTTTACATTTAAATGGATTCACGCAGTGATAACAGAAACAATATGATTAACTCCATGGTTGGATCTGAGGAGCAAGAATACTTATTCGCCATGCAGCTTGCTTCTGGTTCAGTGCTTCCAATGGTGCTGAAATCCGCCATAGAGCTTCATCTTCTTGAGCTCATAAGAAAAGCTGGTCCAGATGCTTCTGCTTCTGCTTCTGAACTTGCCGCTCAGCTTCCCACAGAAAACGCTCAAGCAGGTACCATGATAGAGAGAATTCTCCGACTCCTGGCCGCCTACTCCGTTCTCAACTGCAGCCTGAAAACACTGCCCGACGGCGGAGTTGAGCGGCGCTACTCCCTGGCGCCGGTGTGCAAGTTTTTGACGAGGAATGAGGATGGAGTTTCTGTGGCTCCTATCTCTCTCATGCTTCAGGACAGGGTCGTGATGGAGGCCTGGTAATATACGTGATTCTGTTTATGTGTTTTGTGTGTGTGTGTGTTCTATTTCTTAATTGCATTTTTCGCTTTTTCGAGATATTTAAAATTTAATTAAGAAAACTTATTTAACGTTTGAATACTAAATCTTCTGTAAACTTGGTGTAAAACAGTGCAATTAAAACGATTAACAATTAGTTTTTGAATAATAAGTAATATTAATAAAAATACTAAATCATATTTTTCAATAAATACTTTTCCAAATAACAGGTAACATTATAGAAAATCTACAATCGAATTATTGGATGCACCGGGGTGCATAAAACGGATCTTCTGCTCTACCAAACCCTGCAATTTTCCTCTATAATAATGGTATCGATTGCATTATTAGCTTCCATAACACTTCAGCGAACACAAAATATATCTGAAAATTTAATTAATGGTAGTTAATATTATTCTCCAATAAAGGAAAATGATGAGAAACCTACTTTTGTGTAATTTTTCTTTTCTTGTTTATGTTGCTCACTTAATTAATTATTTATTGAATTCCCAAAGCCTGATTTATAAAATATTTAAACCATTCTTGTTCATACAATAATAAAGATAAAAATAAATACTAAGAGACACAATTGGCTACAAAACACACACATGATGATATTAAGGAAGGCATCGAAGTTGTACCTAACGCTGCCTTACAGGTACCATTCAAAAGATGCAGTTCTTGAGGGAGGGAGTCCATTCGAGCGGGCATATGGTATGAATGCATTCGAATACCTGGCTACGGATCCGAGATTCAACAAAGTTTTCAATCAAGCTATGTATGACCAATCCACCCTTTTCATGAGCAAAATTCTTCAAGTATATAAAGGATTTGAGGGTCTGAAATCATTGATGGATGTTGGTGGTGGAATCGGAGCTTCACTTGGCATGATCCGATCCAAATATCCATCTATTAGGGCCATAAATTTTGACTTGCCCCATGTCATCCAAGATGCTCCACATCACCCGGGTAAATAAAAATTTAATTTTTGTTTTTAATTTGGAGGATTGGTAGAATAAATATGCATGCATGCATGCAGGAGTGGAGCACGTGGGTGGCGACATGTTCGTTAGCCTCCCCAAAGCCGATGCCATATTTATGAAGGTAAATTTTTTTATTTCAAAAATAAATTAAAATAGTAAAGAAAAAAATTACCTTTTTAGTTGTAAGTAAAATAGATGCTTTTATCCATTGTAGTGGATTTGTCATGATTGGAGTGATGCGCACTGTCGGAAGCTGCTGAAGAATTGCTTTGAAGCACTACCGGAAAACGGAAAAGTGATTGTCGCCGACGGCATCCTTCCGGCGGACCCAAACGCCGTGACAGCTGCGTCGTGGCCAATCTTGTCCGATGTGCTTATGATGACTATAAACACGGGTGGGAAAGAAAGGACAGAAAAGGAATTTCAGGCTTTGGCTAAAGAAACTGGCTTTAAGAAAGTCATCGAAGTTTGCTTTGCTTTTAACCTTTGGATCCAGGAATTCCATAAATGAAATTTTTATTTCATTTTCCATATTTTCTATTGTAAATTTTAATTATAATTTTTGAAAATGGAATTGTGTTGTTTTTCTATTTAAACTACTTGTCAATTTATTGAATATAAATGTTTAAATAATTACCTTATTGTACACATCTTATTTATAAGAGAATAATATTCTCGACACAAAATATCATATGAAACAAACGATGGAGTGGAAGGTGAGTCAAAACTCCAAAGCTATTATGTATGCACGAGTACAGAATCAAGTATCTGATGATATTTAAAAAAAAAAAAAATATATATATATATATATATATACACACACACTAATATTAATAAAGTATAGAACAAAATATTTTAAATATTAAAACATGTTTTATCCATGAATAAATAAATATAATAAATTAAAAAGTTCCAATTAATAATAATGAAATACTCTCTTAAAAAAAAATTAATGAAATACACTCGAAAGATTTCTCACATGAATTTTATGATTTTGTTTTGTATGCATAAACTTGTTAAATCTAAATTACACATTAATATTATTTGTATTTTAAAATAAAAATAAAAATAACAGAAATTGTAAATGCACATTAGTGCTAATGAAGAAATTGCAGAAAGTCTAATATTATCTTTACTCCGCTCTACCCAAGACTATCCAATACTATAGTTGAAATATATATATACAATAGTCATGAATAATATTTTTTTCTTTTAAAATAATTACTATATTAATTTATTTTTTAATTATATCACATGCATCATAAAATTTTCGTAAAATTTTCTTGAAATATTAGTCATTTATTCGTTCTGTCAAAGATTTTATTTTCAAACAATATTATATTTAAGATGAAGACCATAGATTGGTATAATAAATAATTCATGCAATAGGTTCAATATTTTAATTTAAATATTCTAGATACGAAATAACTTTTACATACTTCTATTAAATAAATAACTCTAAGGGTGATAATTTCACATAAAATCTATAATATTGGAGCTAATATAGTAAGTGAACTTTTAAAATAAATTTGATACACGAGTTTGGCTATGCATGCTAATACACACACCCACCCACACACACACACACACACATATATATATATATATATATATATATATATATATATATCTTAATTTGGATTAGCATAAAGCTCATAAGTGACTTACAATCCAAATACAGATTTAATCATCATTGAATGTTTTTACAAAATATTATTTTTGATTAAATAATTAATATTCTTTAGAATTTTTACGAAGGATTTGATTCCAATAAAGAAATACTAAATAAATATTAAGTTACTAAACTATCCTTCAAACTCAATAAGAATATTATAGAAATATCAAATTTTGTAAAAAAAAAAAAAAAAAAAGGATATCCACTCTTTTAATATAATATAATATAATAGATATTAACTAAATTGGTCACAACATATTGGTACATATGAAGTACTCAAGTGGTTCTAATTCTCAACCGCGTGGTCGGAAAATCTTGGAAGCTCAACAATGGGTTGCCTTGTTGGCACCATGAATAAATCTGTATAATAAATTAATTTAAAAAATTCAAATATATGGCAATAAGAATGTGTATTAGATCATATATGGAATGGATTGACTAATCTCATATAAAGAATCAATTGAGTTACCTCTTGGCGCTTAGAAATGTAGTTTTACAAATATCTCATGTAGTATTCTTCTACACTATTATTCTCTTATTTTTATATTTAACCATTGTATCTCATGTATTTTAAATGGTATCACAAGAAATATACTAAATATACAAAAACTTATGTGCATTGGGGTGCACCGTACAACTCAGTCTACAATATTACTTATTTAACTAAAAAGTATTACTTGTTTAATTTGAGAAATATTGCTACTGATTTGTTACTTTAAAAAAGTAGTAATATTTTTTATACTTTTTTAAGTAAATAAGTAATAATTTTTAGTCAAACAAGTAATACTTTATATTGGATGTACGATGCATTCGATGCACAAAATATTATCAGGTCCCGTGAGTAAATTATTATAAAAAAAAGTGTACTAGATAAATAAATTTCATGTGGTGCATGCTAAAAGAAGCTTTTTTTTTTTTTTTTTTTTTTTGGGAAAGATGCCTGAAAGAAGCTAAAGCATTAATGTATACTATATAGAAGTATTTGATAAGTTCCCACGCTACAAAAAGGATTTTATTCGAGGAATATGTTTTTCTTATATGGAGAATATATCTTTTATTTTTGTAATATTTTAAAATAATATAATCCCTCAATATTAAATTTTGAATTTATATTGTATTTAAAACTACTCAATTTGTTTGTTTTTAATTTATATTTTTTGCATTTTCAAATACTAATTTACCACGACTGCAGTAATTTATATACAAATATTGTAATATGTTTGTTTTTAAAGAAAGTCAATTTTTTTTAATGTTACATTTATAAAACCAAGTAACTTAGTATTAGTAGCATTCCAATTTATAAGAGCACAATTTTCAAATTAAAATTAATTGCTATAATAAATATAGAACTAAAATAACATTAAAAATATTGTAATTAATTACACATTAATAACAGCTTTAAAAAACCCGCCGTGCGCAGCCCTACTTTTTAATACATACACACACATATATATATATATAATTGTAGACGATTGACCTTAATTTATTATATTTAATATTTTAATTTAATTTTATTCTATAAAATAATTTATTTATAAAAAGTAATTATATATTTAATCATATGTTGAATATTCATAGAAGATACAGAACGCACCTACCCTACAATCACCATCAATTACTTATCCTCAAAGAGTGGTGCCCTTATTTAATCTACTCCCCACCATCACCATGAACCATCTCCTCTCGCAATCATCAATCGTAGAAAAGCTGAGATTTATCAAATTTGTCAATAATTCTTTACATTTAAATGGATTCATGCTGTGATAACAAAAACAATATGGCTAACTCCATGGCTGAATCTGAGGAGAAAGATTTCTTATTCGCCATGCAGCTTGCTTCTGGTTCAGTGCTTCCAATGGCGCTGAAATCCGCCATAGAGCTTCATCTTCTTGAGCTCATAAGAAAAGCTGGTCCAGATGCTTCTGCTTCTGAACTTGCTGCCCAGCTTCCCACAGAAAACGCTCAAGCAGGTACCATGATAGAGAGAATTCTCCGACTCCTCGCCGCCTACTCTGTTCTCAACTGCAGCCTGAAAACACTGCCCGACGGCGGAGTTGAGTGGCGCTACTCCCTGGCGCCGGTGTGCAAGTTTTTTGACGAGGAATGAGGATGGAGTTTCTGCGGCCTCTTTTTGTCTCATGCTTCAGGACAGGGTCTTCATGGAGCCCTGGTAATATATGTGATTCTAATTTTTACTAATTAGGGAGACCAGATGATCTCTCATTGCACGGACATAATATGTTTTATGATATTAATAATATGTAATAAAATATTAATATTATTTAAAAAATTATATAATAATTATTTATGTTAATTATTGTTATATAAATATTATGCGATTAATTTTTTATGTTATATTGTATTATTAGTCTTTTTAAAATTATCTTTATTATATAATAAATTGCACGATTTTTTAAGTAAGTAATCAACTCAATACAAAATTTTTAACTCACTAAAATCTATTAAGGTAGAAAAATAAATTATAATATTTTATAAATTAATACTATAATATTTTAATTGTTATAAAAATATATTTATATTTTTAGACCAAATTTATATAAAAAATTAATATACTATTTATTTAAATTCAACACAAATATCAAAATAAAAATAAATAATTCAATATGTAAAAATTATATATCATACTTTAAATATAATTATTTAATTTAAAAAATGCAATTTATTTGTGTAAAATTAAGGATCACAAAAAGAGACTAATTTTGATATATCATATGTTTAATGAATTTAAAATAAAAAAGTATTTGAATTTTTAAATTTTGGTAAGAAAAAGAAAAATATACATGTTAATAAAATAGTGGAACATATGTACAGTTCACCAACTAATATATTTTAGATAAATAAATAATAACTGTAAGAAATAACAATAATAAAAATAAATATTAAGAGACACAGTTGGCTACAAAACACATACATGATGATATTAAGGAAGGCATCGAAGTTGTACCTCACGCTGCCTTATAGGTACCATCTAAAAGATGCAGTTCTTGAGGGAGGGAACCCATTTGAGCGGGCATTATGGTATGAATGCATTCGAATACCTGGCTACGGATCCGAGATTCAACAAAGTTTTCAATCAAGCTATGTATGACCAATCCACCCTTTTCATGAACAAAATTCTTCAAGTATATAAAGGATTTGAGGGTCTGAAATCATTGATGGATGTTGGTGGTGGAATCGGAGCTTCACTTGGCAAGATCCGATCCAAATATCCATCTATTAGGGCCATAAATTTTGACTTGCCCCATGTCATCCAAGATGCTCCACATCACCCGGGTAAATACAAATTTAATTATTGTTTTTAATTTGAAGGATTGGTAGAATAAATATGCATGCATGCATGCAGGAGTGGAGCACGTGGGTGGCGACATGTTCGTTAGCCTCCCCAAAGCCGATGCCATTTTTATGAAGGTCAAATATTTTTTATTTCATAATTTATTTTATATTCTGTCTTAAAACACTAATTGTTCATGTTTTTTAAGAGACTGAAATTACCCTTTTATCCATTGTAGTGGATCTGTCATGACTGGAGCGATGCGCACTGCCGGAAGCTGCTGTAGAATTGCTTTGAAGCACTACCGGAAAATGGAAAAGTGATTGTCGCCGACAGCATCCTTCCAAACAGCGGGCCGGCTGCGTCGTGGCCAATCTTGTGCGATGTGATTATGATGAATCTAAACACGGGTGGGAAAGAAAGGACAGAAAAGGAATTTCAGGCTTTGGCTAAAGAAGCTGGGTTCAAGAAAGTCATCAAAGTCTGCTTTGCTTTTAACCTTTGGATCCAGGAATTCCATAAATGAGAGAAATATTAAAATAATTACCCTATTATACACAGATTATTTGCAACATAAGAATATTAGTTGATGTGTTTGGATAAAAGTTGAAAACCATTAATCCTAAGTTTTAAGACCGCCTAGGCCGACTAGCCTTGTTTTCAATTTTGTTTAAAAATAAAAAATAAAAAAAACAAAAAAAAACTAAGATTGTATTCCTTATATTCTACACTTAATAATTTTAAAATATTGTACCATTTTACCTTCCACCATTTTTCTTCTATTTTTATTTTTCACTAAAACTTAAAATTTCAAATAAATTTTTAGTTTTAAATTTATTATGGATCATTTTTTCAGAATTTTTAGTTTAACATAAATATAGTATACGTTAGAATAAATAATAATTTTAAAACTATGGTATATAGTTTTGATGTGAAATATTGTTTTTATGGATTCATTTTAATTTTAATTTTGATAAATTTGTTGCATTTGAACAAAATGTTTATTACCTTTTCATATGAATTTGAGTAATATAAATATTTCTTTTATAATAATAAGAATATTCTACACTTAATTTATATCATATTATAATTTATTTTTTAACCTCAACAATTTTTAATAAGTTGAAATATTTATATTGAGTTCGAGAACACTTTCAAATTCATTTTTGAAATATTGTACAATTTATTATTCAATAAAAATAATTTTAAAAAATAACATTGCAATATAATATAAAGGAACTTTATTTTAAATTGAATCATATTAATATAAACAATAATTATCTATATTTTTATATTAATAATAATATAATTTTATCTTATATTATTAGTATAATAAAATATATTTTATTTTATCATTAATAAGCCTATATGGAAAATAGTCGACTATATGCCAAATATTATATATCTGAAATGTAAATTTGATAACTTGTGTATTATATCAAGTATATTATATAACATAATATAAGTATATTTGTGACTGGATCAGAACGAGAGGACTTTAGAAACCAAATATATTTTAATCAAAGTAGCAAAGTAAAGCAAAATCTTATATGCTATGAGTTATTATACAATCTGATCTAACAATATTATTTGTTCAACTAAAAAATATTATTTATTAATTTAAAAAAAGTTATTACTAAAATATATTATTTGTTATCTTTAAAAGGTATTATTTGTTACTATAAAAAAATATTATCATTAAGTTTTTAACAATATTTACTTATAATGTATTATTGTTTTACCTAAAAAATATTACTCGTGAGATTGTACGGTGTCCACCCAATGCATAAGATACTCACTTCCAAAGTAGAGGGCTTGATTACCTCCATCCGTTGAATTTGAATTTTCTATACAATTCATATTTTATCTTATATTTTAAAATAATCACTATACACTATATATATATATTTAATAATATTAATTACTAATTAATATACAAATGTGCATAAAAAAATTTAAAACACGTAAAGGATTTAAACCCATTGGCCCTCTAATATATATTAAATATCATATTAATCAAAACTTAATAACATATGGACATCTGCATACTGGTCTGTCTCATGTTACATATAGTAGGTGGTACGTAATTAAGTGCGTTCCGTGCCGTCTATCTCACTAATTAACATATAATTTATTGTATAAATATAAAATATAAACTATTTGGCGTGCACCATGATTATTAGCTTGCCTCAATTATGAAATATCCGACTTGGAACATGCCCCTATTGCCTACTTTTTATTGGCTCAATTATAAAATATATAATAATGATTTATTTAATTATTTATTAATACAAATATATCACTTTTAATTCTCATTAGATTCATTAACCCAAATTTTAATTTTACCCTAATCTCATGTACTTTTTAGAATTATTTCCAAAATTTTAAAATAATAATAAAGACTGAAAAGTTGTTCAGTTAATAGCAGAAACTTAATAAACCTAAATTTCATAAATAAAATCTTTAAATTATTCAAGTCAATACAAAGTATCCCTAAAAAGTTAAAAATTATATAATAAATCCAAAAAATAAGGTCAACTTGTATTTCTTTTATTTTAATTTATCAAATTCATTAAATAAAATTAGTTTTTTTATTATATACATTTAAAATAATTTAAATAATGTATCATCCTTTTTTTTGACATCGGTGTACTGTCCCCATAAGTTTTATACATATGGGTTTATCCCCATCATGTCTACTTAGCCAGATTAAATAATATGTCCATCTTTAAGCAATCAAATAACTAAATCCACTAGAATTTAAGAATTAATAAAAAAATCGTGAAAAAATATGTGCATCGGTTGCACGTACAACACGATTTAAAATATAAATGTTTAAATATATATTATTGCTTGTTACTTAAAATGTATTGCTCTTGATTAATTACCTTAACAAGTAGTGATACTCTATAGTAAAACAAGTAGTACTTTAAATCGTGATGTACGTGCACCAAATGTACAAAAGACTCACTCTAAAAAAATTACAAATTTTATTTTTAACAACTTTTCATAATTCGATGCTCAATAAGATCAATATTACATATTCTTTGTTTTCTATTAAATTAAATTACATATTGTAAAATATTAATAAAAACAAAAAACAAAATTCAAAATTGAAATTCCATATTCGTCCAAATGAAGTGTATATATAGCACCAACAACTTAACTGATGCATTCATCATCTACAAGTGAATCTTTCAACCTCAGCCCTAAAAAACAACCTTTCAGCCACAGCTATGGATTTTTCATCATCATCGGAAGAAGAAACCTGTTTATTCGCCATGCAACTGGTAACTTCTTCTGTACTTCCGGCGGCACTCAGATCCGCCGCCGAACTGGATCTTTTCGAGCTCATCAAGAAAGCCGGCCCTGGAGCCTCAGTTTCTCCGGCGGAACTCGCCGCCCAAATTCCGGCGACCAACCCAGAGGCCCACGTCATGCTGGACAGAATCCTCCGCCTTCTCGCCGCCAACAACATCCTACACTGCCGCCTAAGACAGCTGCCGGACGGTGGCGTTGAACGGCTCTATTCATTGGCTCCAGTCTGCAAGTTCTTGACCAGGAACGATGATGGTGTATCCATGGCTCCTCTCTTGCTTATGAATCAGGATAAGATCTTCATGGAAACCTGGTAATAAACTTTGATATATAAGTGCTCTAGCTCACTTCATTAAAATGGGTATATTTACTAATTTCTATATAACTCAATAAATCAAACCCTAATCTTTCGTTTCTTTGCAAATTAATTAACCAGATTGTGTTCAAAATAAATAAACTGCAGGTACCATCTAAAAGATACAATTGTTGAAGGAGGAATCCCATTCAACAGAGCCCATGGGATGAGTGCATTTGAATACACAGCAACAGATCCAAGAGTGAACAAGATCTTCAACCAAGCCATGTCTCAACAATCGACTCTCATCATGAAGAAAATTCTTGAAATGTATAAAGGATTTGAGGGTCTGAAAACCCTGGTGGATGTTGGTGGTGGAATCGGAGCTTCGCTTAACATGATCCTATCCAAGTATCCATCAATTAAAGGCATCAACTTTGATCTGCCCCATGTCATCCCACAAGCTCCATCTCGTCCTGGTATATATAATTAACACAAAAATTTAGATGAAACCTTCTTATTAAAGATATTTTGTGTGATTTGTACAAAAAATACTTCATAGTTTTCAAGTAAAACATATTATCTTGTTACAAATAAGGGTCATATTTTAAAAATATTTATTGTCTTAAATAAGAGTCATATTTAAAAGTCAATATTTTGTTTAACGGGTTAAAATAGATATTTTAATTGAATTTTTTTTAAGTTTATGCGTCAACTTTGACCACAAGTTTTGAGTGATCCTCTCACTTTTTTAGTTTGTCTAATTTCTGCCCCAATTCATCAGAATTTCAAAACCTTATTGAAAATGCTGACGTAACTCTAGTATTTCACGTTCCACATAAGTAGCCCAAACGTCACTTCAACGATCAACAGTTTCCGATGAGTTTTTAAATTTTAGTAAATTCAAGTATAAATTAGACAAAATAAAAAATTAAAGGTTATTTTTAAATTCGTAAAAGGCATAAAAAATCAACAAATAAGTTTTATGTGAATTGAATAATCGTATAAAATATATTTTGTGGTGCATTCATCTAATTGATAAAAGTAAAATGCTCTTATTGAGAAGGAGAGGGTAATATTTCTCAATAACAATATAAAATAGTAGTTTTTATGTTGTTTAGAAGTACTTTTTCGTTCCAAAAAAAAGTTATATTGTTTGTAAAATGAGTTTTTTTTTTGGAATGGAAGAAACATTATTTTATATTTTCCTGGAGAGTACCTATAATTAAAATTATTTAGTTAGTAATGCTGCTTGAATATAATTATTTAGTTATTAATCACTAATTAGAAGTTGGTATATAATATTATTCTAATTAGATTTATTCATCTTATAGAAAATATAAAGTAGTAGGTCTCATTAACTATATAAAAAGATATAGTTTAATATATTTATATTATTAATTATTTAAAAAAAGGTTGACATAAGAATCCATGCAGGCGTGGAGCATGTTGGTGGCGACATGTTTGTTGGTGTGCCTAAAGGAGATGCAATCTTCATGAAGGTCAACACTGTAATTTTAGGATCTTTAATTTAAGTTTTAATTTTAATATTATTTTACCCTACAATAGTAATCTAATGATATGCAAATCTGAAACATTAGATTAGAGTCATGACTTGAAATTAAATAATGAAACTGATTGAAAAGGCAATTGATAGGAGTGATTTTCCATTTGTGTCCTCAGTGGATTTGCCATGATTGGAGTGATGCAGAGTGCTTGAAAATCCTGAGAAACTGCTACGAAGCAATTCCAGAAAATGGAAAAGTGATAATTGCGGAACGAATTCTTTCGGAGATTCCAAACAAGGCGCTATTGTCTACCTTAGGCTTCACTGTTGACGTCATAATGTTGGCTTACAACCCAGGTGGGAAGGAGAGGACAGAAAAGGAATTTCACGCCTTGGCGAAAGCGTCTGGCTTCAAAGAATTCAGAAAAGTTTGCTGCGGTTTCAGCATTTGGATCATGGAATTCTACAAATAATCACGCACACACACACCAATATATATACACACACATATGTATATATATTTGTTTTCCATAAACTTCTAATGAAGAGTTTATGTTGTGCGGAAATAATGATTTGCTAATAATAATGAAGATCCAACTGAGAAAGATTTTCATACGTATTTTATCTTCGAATTGGGATCCTTATTCTCAGTTTTCATTAATTTCTTTTGCAAATATTTTGATTTATCAAATACCATCAATCTTTAATATTATTTAAACAAACTGTCAGAAATATTTATAGTAATAAATTATATTCAATCTCATGCAACACACATCTTTATTTTTTATAAAAGAGAAAAACTCAAATATTAATTATATAATTGCATAATAATTGCGCAAGCTCTTTCATTATCATCGTCATTTAAAAATAATATGAAAGTAACAAAAAAAGAAAAGAAAAAAAGAAGCAAAAAGTACAAAATAAAAACAAAATAAAGCAAAAACTGGAGGTCAAAAGCACAACTACAAACACAGAAACCAGAATTACTCTCTCATGTTATCACCACCATCTTCTGCATCACTTAAATCAAGATCTGCAAGCAGCTCATCCAACGGAACAGATGGAAGATCCTCGCCGTCTGTCACAGAAGCCATTTCCGATGGCTGGTATTCCTTATTTCGATACAGGGACAGGTTAAACCTCAAATCAGGGTTCTCCTCCAAATCTCTCAAGAACTGTTCATACTCTGAGTTCATCTTCTCCTCCTGATCTTTACCATTACCAGCATTATCGATCTCCATGTTTAGAGACTTGAGCTTCCACGATCGAGGCTTCCCACGCCTCTTCTGCCGCTTCTCTTCGTAGCTCTTTTTAATCAATATTACCTCTGGAAGAACAAGACCCTTGTACTTATCCAATTCCATATCGTTGCTGTTGGCGCCAAACAGATCATAACCAAGGGCAAAATCCCCCGGACTCAAAATATGCCCCAAATGCGTTCGTATGTTGAAAATTGTGTCGTTCTTTCCAAAATCGGATACACGGGCTACTTGGGCATCGGCCAAAACAAACTTTTGTCCACTGATATTGACTTCAGAAGAAACTGGCTCTACGTCTAAAACTATGTATTCCACGAGCCGCCTACTAGACAACAATGCCTTAAAAGAGGATCTCCAATACTGATCCGCATCAAGAAAGCTTTGCCTCAGGGTCAATGGGTCTAACAAAGCAATGTAGTTGCTCACCTTGTTGCATATCACAAGTGGACCAAGATTTCCCAAACTAACAGCAACTTTGGGGGGGAGACAAATCAAGTCCTCACGACAAATAGGACTTATCTCAACCGAGAAAGTGTGCTTGTAATTGTAGTTGTTGCTCTTCGAATCATGAGAAACCAGCTGTTTATCATGACGGTTCCTAATTGGCGCAACTTTACCCACGAAGTCAACAAACTTCAAGCCATGACTCCGTTTGCCAAAGAAGAAATCAATGCCCTGCTCCATCTGCGTAATCCTGATAGCATCTTTAGCAGCATCATGTTTAAGGATAAGCTGCTCCAGATAGAAGAAAGTCCGTCTGTGAGAAACATGTTGTCGTAGTTGTACAGCAGCAACCCACTGGTCAGGGTTCGCCTGGACCTTCGAGCAAGATTCGCACAACTGATCGTGGACAACATATTCGACAGTGAAGGACTGTTCAAGAATCGCTCCACGGAGAACCTCTTTTTGTACAGACAGCTTGACTTTAATCCTCTTGGAATGAGGCTCTGTCCAAATGAACTCCGCATTAACCAAATGAACGGTGTGCAAATTCTTCAACCTCTTCACACAGAAGGTCAGCAGAGCTTTCGACTCGAGTTCTGCACCTATCCATGTCCTGGGTGGTTGCAGATATTTGTTACATTCAGGGCAATGGATGATAATAACGTGCTTCTGAAGGCCTTCCGTTATGTCAACCTCAGATCGAAGGCATTTTGCGCACATATTTGCAGCATTAGGTTGCATTAAGATACCGCATTTGCAGCATAGCACAGTGCCTATGGTCTGTGTCACAGTAAACATACCTGTACCTTGCTCCATAGCTGCATAAAAAATTCCAAAAAAGATACCAAGTTAATAATCTAGAAGGATATATTTCAAAACTGATATTATTCGCACATCATTTACAAATCAAATACTGAGCAGACGAATCAATATCAGAAGGCAAATCGCTGGAAAATCACTTCATATCAGAAATATCACCAAGAGCTACTTATATAACATCTAAACCATCAATAAATACAAATGGAGAAACATAACCTTGAAATGAAGGTTTAAAGACTGTACAGGGACAACAAGTATAATAAGCAACTATCAATAACCACAAAGACATAAATTATGAGGGCCATCAACACTGATATAGTATGCCGCCGGTAGATAATAACAAATTACACAACATTCAATCAGTTTTCCGACATAATTTTCTCGTTACATAAATGAATAAGGACTAATCGGTAGACATGTACAGCATAACATTGCAAAATTCAGAAAATCCAGTAACACCAAAATAAGCTAATCAGAAGGACGCATCCTCATATCGCACGAAAATCGATAGAAGAATCAGTATCACACAATAATATAACTTTGTTATATTACCTGAACAAAACCAATTAAAGAAGCAAAGAGCAGGATGGGGAGAGAGAGAGTACCGAAGCTTTATGGATGTGGACCGCCGGTTTTAGAGACTGCTGTGGTGAGAAAACAGGTTAGAGAATCTTATTGATACGGAAAGGAAGGATTAGAAGGGTGTAGTGAAAGTTTCCGGCGGTTAACTCCGTATGGCGGTAGGAATGGCGGCTTTAAGACCGCACACCAGCTGAAACAGAAGGGGGAGAAGGAGAAAGAGGCATATACGAAGGGGTGAGGTGTTCCATTTCATTTCTAATTAGGGTTGCATTGGGAGCGTTGGATTGGATCTATTAGGATCCGACGGCCCAACATTTTGTTGTTAAACCCCACCAAACCCTCTGAATAATTAATAAAGAGCATAATAATAGATTATTATAACAAAAACAAAATAAATATAGGGAAGCTCCACATAAAATGTAAACATTTATAAACTTTATGATTATTAATTTATCAGCACTTTAAATATTTGATATTTAAATTTTTTTTTTATTTAAGGTGGAGCCCCTCTTTTTTTTTTGTCATTGTGCTACATTTAACAAGTATTTCGAATTTCTAGATAATAATAAATAAAATGGGCTTATTGATTATTTTGGAGCTAAAGGCCCAAGTGCCAGTGCCCAACTTTATCCCAATAATCCAATTTAGTTGTTATAGTTTCAAGCACACTGGTGACTGGGCCGTGGGTTCGGATTTCAATTTTACATTAGGTTGTTCTTGGGGACCGTAGGTCTGAAATTCAAATTGAATTGGTGTATAATATATTATAATTTTGATTTGAATTTCTTTTTTTTTTTAATTGAAATCAGCCATTTAGAATTAATTACCATAAAATTGAAATCAAATCGATAAATTTTCAATTTCAATTCAAAACTTTGTCAACATTGAACCGTTAACCCGTTGTTTAAATCACTGATTTCAATTTAAAATCAAAACAGTGTCCATATTTATATTCGAGTGCTTTTTTTTCTATTCCTCCTACATGTGTGTGTGTATATATATATATATTAGATCAAAATGAGACTTGTGAAAACATATAAAATATAAAAAGAGAATTGAGATTCACGACAGCTTCCAAATTCCGGTAGTTGAAGAGCACAGTTGTTTAATCTTATTTTCTCAAGCTACTTATACTTATAATAGTTTGAACTATTGTAAGTGTTTATAGTTGTTAATCATTAGTTGATTATGTTTAACTAATTTATAATTATGTACTTGTACATTATAGTTTTTTTAGTAGTAGCTCTTGTATTACAATAATAGGCGATTTATATATATTTCTGAAAGCTGACTTTTCAAATTGACCAGTTCTTCTAAAACGACTCATAAATCCAGTCAATCTAGAAAATAAAAATAAAAATTGACACCTACTCATAAGACTTTTGAGTACCCAAAGATATTTTTTTTAATTATTTAAAAAAAAAAAAGAAAAAAAGAAAAAAAAAAAAAAGAAGAACTTGAAGTTCAAAGTCAGAATATAAGAAGATAAGATTGTGTGTTTTTACGACGTCTCATTAATATGTATACAAAATGTTCTCCAAAAAAAATGTTGGAAGAAATCAGAATAAAATTATTGGGCACCTCAATTA
The DNA here is from genome assembly GCA_028749325.2 of Caryopteris x clandonensis. Taxonomy (NCBI): domain Eukaryota; kingdom Viridiplantae; phylum Streptophyta; class Magnoliopsida; order Lamiales; family Lamiaceae; genus Caryopteris; species Caryopteris x clandonensis. The sequence goes on from JAPYKT020000004.1 coordinate 8,537,158, forward strand.
GGAAGATTTTTTTTTCTGTTTTTTTTAATTTTATTTAATTTACATGTAACTATAAAATTAATATAATTGAAGAAAGTATATCCAACTGATTATATAAATATTATAGTATAAATAATATTTATTTTGTATTATATTTCACTTAATATATATATATATATATATATATATTTATAATGTTATTATTATACACGTGATATATTTGACAAAAACTTTTACGTTAAATAATTGGTGGAATAAATAATTCCATTGTAGATTGATATGAAGACTTGTCTCCATTTCCATGCCAACTTGTACTTTATCAATATTATTCTGTGTTCCCATTATTTCATTTTTATAACATAAGTGAGGTTTGAAGTCAATTGTGGTTCTTTCATTAATCATTTTTTTATATACTTCCACATTCCTTCCATTCCTTCCTCTTCCATCTCCAATTGCATGGCTCTCACATCCCTACCAAATCTGCCCTATTTTCTGGTTGGATTTCTCAAGGGTTTTTTCCTAGTGTTGGTCTCTCTTATTGCTCCAAGCAATGCTCCACGATCGTCCGAATCAGAACCTGACGAGCTGAGGTTCGACCATCGTCCTTCAGTACCCGTCCCGCTCCACTTCATAGTTGCGTCGATCAAAGAGAACCTAATAGTGTCCACTTATGATCATCATGTTCTCACGTGTGTGTCGGAATCATGTGGCGGTGATTGTGCCGTGTGTTTGGCCGTCATGGAGGGACGGGAGGAGGTGATAGGACTTCCAAATTGCAGGCATGTGTTCCATAAGGACTGCATTGATGCTTGGATTGCCAAATGCAAAACAACTTGCCCCGTTTGTAGATCTGACTTGGTACTGGGTCGGGGAGAGAAGCTATTGTGTGGAGGGGATCCATGGAGGAGGGAAAGAATGTTATATCTGTTTGGTGAGGATTCTTTCTTGTAGCTTCACATTCACCATTTATTACATATCTTGTGTTTTGATTGTGGTGCAAATTTTTTATCAGTTTCAAATTTATCTTATGCGTTCGATTAATTAAAAAATAGATATTCTTAATAAAAAAAATGAATGATTTTTTAGTATTATTACTTAATTGAGTTAGTAATTCTTTTTATCAATTTCAGATCCAAAATTATGTTTAATTTTTTGAAAAATAAATATTAATCTAAAAAATTATATAAAGTACACTTTGAAATGAGAGGCTTTGAAGCGTGTCAAACACAAAAACAAATAAAAAAGAAGAATTGGGCTCAGCCCAGCCAGCCCAGCCCAGCCCATATTAAGTGTATCATACTCTCAAAATTAGTTGGAAGAGTCCATCAAAAATAAATTTCCCAAGATAAAGGTGAAGAGAGAAGGCAAAAAAGAAAGCAAGAAATTGAACCACCGCCAGGGCCTGTCAGGGCACCGCCACCGCCACCGCCACCGCCCCTAAAAACACTTTCATCACCGCACCCCCAAATGAAGAATTTCTTTGCTCTTTAACTGTGTGCTTTTCAAAATTAATTTTGGAGTGTTGTCAAGTAGCATGAAATCTTTTGTTTTAAATAATATTTCTCATACTTATGATTTACGAATATATTATATATACAACTCACAATTCAGGACCTACACACGTTGGTCCGACCCAAAATATTATTTGATCATTAAATATAGAGTCCAGTCCAATTTTTCTAAAATATATATTAAAATTTCTTAGGCCAACCAATGGCCATGCAGGCAGCAAGTCATTGGTCCATAAGATCCAATCAATTAGATTTGTCGTATTTCGAAACTCTAAACCTACACTCTAATTTATTTAAAATATTAGGCTAGTCTGATCGGTCCAATTTTACCAACTATAATCATTTATGTATAATATAATATTATCAATCTATATGTAGCATATATTGAGAGCATTAAAATATTAAAACTCAATTATTATTTTATATAAAAAAAATGTATATGGTATTTGATAACTTATTATTTATGTTTAATATTCATACTTATAAAAGTATAATATTTACTGTAAACCTCTTGGTCCAATATTGCCAGAAAGTCCACGCCAAAAAGGCTGTATAATCATACATGTAAAGCATTCAAGATTGAGCTCAAAGCTAAAACAAAAGGAGAAAAGAGCAAGATAAGATAAACAACTAGCTACTGCAAACTTTTTCATCGCCATTAACGCCATGCTGTTATTTCATATATACACACACCCATAGATATTATCAGAAACATCACAAGATCAATACAAGATTATTAATTTTCATGAACTAAACTGAGATTACAGTCGCCATGTAGAACACACAGTGCCTGGTATGGAAGCTGGAACTTTATGTCCATATGACAAAACAGTCATACAATTTACGATGAATCTGTAACTCCCGGAAACCCAGTTTCCCACTTTCCACCTCAGCCTGCCCGTTACCTTGAAATCCATTTCCAGTTTTCCGGCGTAACGGTCGTGTTGAACCTGGTAAGCTAGAGATGGGGCGACCAGCGATGCGCTGAGTGTGTTTGTTTGTTCGTGTTGTTGATAGAACGGAAGAATTGGGGTTTCAGGGGTGATGATTTGGTCATTGTAAGAGGCATACATGACTAATTCGTCGTAGAGAATCCCGACTTTGTTGTTTGGATTGGTGGATAGGAGAGTGAGGTGGATGGAGGAGTTGAGGGAGGATGGAGCTGTAATGTTGAGGTGATTAATGTCAGCATGTTTGAGAGAGAAGTGAGGGTTTTTGGGGTGGAGGATGAACCAAACAAGGAGGATGAGGGAGAGGATTGTTAAGAAGAGTGTGGATATGCAGAAGAAGATCTTCTTGTTGAATTTGTGGAAGATGATTGTTTGCTTGTTCGCACAGTGTTTCGGGGATTTCTCTGTGATTACAGACATTGTAGAGAGAGAGAGAGAGAGAGAGAGAGTTGCAATGGTGAGGAAGTGAAATGGTGGGGATGATAAAGGGCATGCAATGCAGAAAAGCAACAATTATTATGATGATAGAATATAGCTCTTTTGACCGGCTGTAAAAATATTAAGAAAATTTTGAATTTACGCCCGTTAACTTTGTTCTTGTTTAATAGTCAACGATGTTTAATTTTATTAAAAAAATTATAAATTTTTTTTGCTTTTGATTGTATTTAAGCTATACTTAGTTTTGTTCGAATTCTGAAAATTAACTAGAACATGTATGATCGAAATGTCTACGTTGAAAATAAAATTAGGATTGTCATATTGGCAAGTTAAATTAAAAATGTTTTGTCAATATTTTCGAGCAAGTTTTTAAAATTTCAGTAAATTAGATATAAATCGGACAAAATTCGAAGTTAGAGACCAATATAAAAATTTAAAATGAGAAGTCATATATTAGATAGAGTTAAACTAACGGGAATAAAATGAAAATTTCCAAAAAAATTATCACTTTGTTGCATCCTTTCGACTCAATGCCAAGGATGAAGTTATGAGATAATTAAATGATAATTTCCTAAAGTAGTCTGTTTTCCCCAGAATACTGAATCTCCGGACCAAACCCAGTCTTAATAGGCACAATAATTCAGATTTAACGGGAAGATTTGGTTCAAGATTCGGATATTTTTCAAGATACTTATGTGAAGTTTAAAGTTAAATACAAATTCAAGATATTTATATCAAAACTGAATCTGAAATTTAAAAAAAAAAAAAGTAAAAAATTATCATAAATATTAGGTAATCAAAACCTCCATAAACTAATTATCAATTTTTAATAAATCACTGTATTAATATTTTGAGAAATTTTTTTTTTATATATGTATGAAAATAATATTGTTATTTTTATGAGAGGCGTGGTATCTTGAACAACCATTTTTTACTGAACTGTCTTGGTAGGAAATAGGAATATGAAAATAATAATACTAATAATAATTTGGAAGAAAAGTTACCCTTTTTAAAGTGCCTTTACCATTATCAATTAAAGTGAGAAGTTTTGTGCAACTATGAAAGGGATTGCCCTCCAAACCTCTTTGTTTCACTTATATAATGCCAGATTAGATTTGGCAAGTGACTTCTCAGGATTTTAAAAAACATGGAATCAAGGATCTACGTACCAACACAAATACACTTTTTTTTTTTTTGTTAAATTTATAACTCTCATCTAAGAACAAAGAAAATTCTTCTCCAAAATAACTCGAACCCAAAATCATTGGTCTACATATTGAGTGCTCTCATCACTTCAATCTCGAAAGCAAGATTAAAACATTGAGAAGCTTTACGAGTCACAGTATGCCTACTTTCCCTTTACTTGTGTGTTAAGAAAAAGGGTTTCATCAAAAACTACAATGAGGAACTGGAAAAAAAAATGATTAAATTTGTGACAGAGTATTTGGGTCATGATGAATTTCCTGATTATCAGAAATTAAATTATTTATGCATATATGTTGTTGGGGTGGTACTGTCCCTAGTCCCCTGCTTAGTAGTTTGATTTTCTGATAGTGTTTGTGAAAGAAAAAGAAAAGTGCATTAGTAACCATTGAAAATGACTGATATGATGATACTTAAAATTAAATTAAAGTGAGTGCCCATCCACCAATGTTTTTACCACTTTAGATTCCATGGCTTGTCTCCTTGCATTTGCCCACTGAATCCACATCTGTGTTTCACTATCAAATCCTCAAAATTGAATTTTACAACTTTATGGGTATCTTATTATATTTTTTATATATTTGATTTGTTATATTTTAAGTATCTGATTTTATCCTACTATAGGATCTTATTGTGCAATTACTAAATACATAAAGGTATCAATTTTAATAAAATAAATAAAATATAAGGAATATGTTGTTGTATAGTAATTATTGAAATATCGTATATAAATAAAAATATATATAAGACTTCATTTCTCCTGCAACTCACAAAACAAAATCAAACAATATTTGAACAAAAGATACTTTATCTAGATTTTATAAAAGGAGTGAGGCTCAGCTGTCATAATTATACACATCAAGATCGTGCAACTATGCGCTAAGTTGGTCCAACAAAAAATATTCGAAAACTTGTGAATTGTATTTAACATACCACACCATCTTCAGTGAATTTTTTGCTCGCATAATTATGTCCAAAACATGTATGCACACAATATCTACACTTTTTCTTAATTTTAAAAATAAAATTCAACCCATTGCAAGTCGTAGAAAAAGAGAGTTGTGCCGAAGAACCCAGGACACTAGGCACCAGTTAGCCGCTCAATTGACACCCAAGATTTTTATCAAGGTTCTAGATATAAATGCTTCATGTCCGACCTGATTTTTTATTTATTTATCTATTTTTATTTTTAGGGAAAGGTGTAATAGTTTTCTAAGATAGCTAACCCAGATTAAAGAAGGAAAAAAACAAAATAAAAAGGAGCAGTCACAAAAGCTCTAGAAACATCCTTCCTTGGTAGTAAGCAAGTGAAGGTGGAAAGAAGTAGGTGCAGCAAACTAGGACTCCACCCCAGAAACATGAAGCTGTGAAACAGTAAAAATCATCTTCCCTCACTCCTTTCTACCTTATCCAAGCACACAGACACAGAGAGAGGAGCAACAACAGAAGTATGGCTATCAACAACGCACGTATCTACATGATGAGAAAGAAAAGGACAAGTCCTCCTAAATACAGAGACTGCCTACAGAAAAGGAAAATAAATATACAACAATTAAATGGCATAATTCAGTCATTTTAACTGTTAGAATAATTTTCACTACTTCCTGCCTATGTTCACTCATCGCTTTTTTGAAGCTAAAGGGCTCAGGTCACTCACTCTAATAATATCCGCAAAAATTTGTAACGCTCAGAGGGGCGAGGAGCTAGCTTGCTGAAGAGCTCCCAGGCTGGGGATCATTAGATTGTTGGCGAACAAACTGCCCTTTCACACGTGGCCTCTGTTCGGCCAATTTCTTTCTGCTTTCATACCGCACCTGTCCACAAATTCCAATCTTGACTGAGAACAAAATGAACAGAATGTTTGAGGAATTCGCCACATACATTTACTCAAGAAATTTCATATGTTAAGTGTTATATAATCATAATGGAGGCTCTATGCTTAGGTAAATAAATATTCTTAGGCTCTATGCTAGGTCTATGCTTAGGTAATCAAAGTTCGTATGGTAATAAGATTATCAACTAACCTTCTTCTCAAAGCATCTGTCTTTCCTCTTCATTCTGAATTTAGTTAGAGCAGCTTCTCTTTGCATGGACCGATGAGCCTCTTCGCTACCAGTGTCTGAAACATCCTTGCCAACTGAGACTGAATTGATATTTCCACTATAGAAACCACTATTGCCGCTCTGATCATTCGCAGGAGAATCATGCTCCATGTCCTCAAACTTCTCCGCTTTCTGAGCTTGTTTCTGATCACTTGGATCAATGTTACTGCTTATCCTTTGATCAAGAATGTTATGAAATCGATGAGAACTTGAACCTTGATTGTCTGAATGATAAAATTGATTCAAATGAGGGAAAGACGGGAAGTGGCTAGCAGTGCCTGGACTAGGCAACAGCGACAGGCCAGACTGTGCACAATATATTTGAGGTATCACAGTACCAATACCAAAGCCATTGATTACATTTTCGAATTTTCCATTTCTAACTGGAACTGGTTGAGATATTGCTCTTTGCAGAGGGTAAGGAAATGTAGCTTCAGGTAGTCCCGATTGAATCCCAGCCATTAAAACATACTTATGAGAGCTCATTTTCGAACCGTGTGCATCGGAATTATAGTCAGGGGTGTGATTGGATTGTTGTTTCTCGGAATTGGTTTCATGCTCCTTCTGTTGATTACAGGTGCTTGGAGATATGGAATTTCTAGGCTGCAGTGGCTTGTTGATGTACCTACGTAACAGCAATAAAACAACGTTTAAATGTTTGAGCTTTCAGAAAAGACATGCTTGTTTAAGGACCATAAAGAATTGGATTGCTTTACATTCTTACACAGAAACTTAGGACAATAAGATTTAAAGATTGGAAAACATTTAAATTATAGTGCAAACTCACCGAGAAAAGGCTGATGCATCAGAGTGGTTTAGTCTACGGGCTTCATCATTTACTTGATTCACAGAGCTACTAGGATGAGGCCTTCTCAAAGACAGATCTAACAATGTCAAACTGTCAAACTTGTTGCTGCTAGCATTTGGGGCAGGGCTATCGAAATTCCCTTTATGACAGCAGCTATCAAAAGCTCCAATAAGGTCAATGGCCTGTCTAGAACAATTCTCAGGCATGTGATTATTCTTTTCCTGTCCTTGTGTTGTTCCATAACTAGGATCAGTTTTAACCTCATTCCGCAAATCTAATTTCAAATGAAAAAATAATTAAATAACATGAAAACTCGTAAGTATTTACCTTCTGAAATGATAATCAAGAGATAAGAAAGAAAGGCATTGAGAACATTACCTCCTGCCTCATTTTCACGTGCTCTTGTTTTTCCACCTTCTCCATGACATTCTTTGTGTACATACAAATTTACATCATCTGGTTGGAATTTAGCAGTTTTTGGCTGTGAGAGGCAATGAAAGTGTTCAACATCTGCTCCTTCAGTTTCCATCTCTGGTTTTGTGCACGAACTCTACATATTAAACATTGTCACATCCATGTTAAGTCTTGAATAAGAGGATTTCAAGAAAGGAAATGTGAAGAGAATTGATTGAAAGTACCTGAGCATCACTTCCTTTATCAATGCATTCACGATTTCTCTGAATGCAAGCCATATAACCACTTGAATGGTTACTATTAGCATTGTTCTCAGCTGTGGCTTCAACCTTCTGTTCAGCTGTGCTCTCATCTGGAGGTCCAACGCCAGCAGCGCTTGACTGCTTCATGATTGGAAAAAAAAAAAAAAAAGAATCAGATTCAATAATTATAATATGGAGCTTTGTTCAAGAAATATTTTTAAAAGAAAAAATTAAAAAGATTGAATTTAGGAGGAAAAATGGGTGTGGGCTTACTGCTTGTCTTCTCCAGACATGCTGCCACAAGTTCCTAAGCTCGTTTTTCCTGACAGGCTTAACAAGAAAATTGGCTGCACCTCTCAACATGCATTTATAAACTGTATTCATTGAGCCATGTGAGGACATCACTGCATTACGAAGGATAAGTATTAGAATAAAAACAAAGATGCAGTATTTACAAACAATAGTATTGGACTAGTGGGAAAATTCCATATGACATATTTAGAAAATTACCAAACATGGCGCATGTATTACTCACTTATTACTGGAATATTTTTGCAGTTATCGTGCTCCATAATTAAGGTGAGAAGAGCGTATCCAGAGATTGACGGCAATTCAACTTCTGTCAAAATAAGGTCTATGTTCTGGGATCTGGCTTTCAATACCTCCCATGCTTTTAAACCATCAGAAACTGAAGCAACTGCATCAAAAAGATAAGGATATTTAGTTCCTGATCACATTTCAGAAAATGTTAACTTGGCCATATAGTGCATAAAATAAACAAATTCAGTCCAGCCAGACGATAGTCTAATCTTTGTGTAACATTGTAAGTAAAACTCCTCAAGAGTTTCATGTCTTTCATCCAGAAGACATCTCTTATACAAATATAAGCATAACACAGGCATTTTCTGATCATCGGTGTTTTACATTATATCATTGTGAGTAAAGTTTAGGATTAATCGAACAGAACCATAGCCATGATAGAGAACTCCTAAACCCAAATCTTTCAAGATCGAAGGTTGGTGATTTAGTTCAAGGTCAATTCGTTGGTTAACTCACCCTGGTTTCTAGAGTGAAAAATTAGGCCAAGAACCTTCTTGCCATTTCATCGAGCTCCTGATGTGCTAACAGAATTTTGATACCATATGACAAATATCCAGCTTTATGTCCTCTAATTTCAATTGATAGAGTAAATTCCAAATATCCACAAAGATTATTCTAAGTTTCTCCTAAATATATATAAGATGATCCATACAATTTAACAGCAATCTTACAGCATCAGAAAACATATGACCAACATCTTAACAATCTATTCTGGAATTCAAGTTCTCCAATTTTTAAAGCTAAAGGTTGTACAAAAATCACAAAATCATAAACTGGCCAACCAACCTTTGTAGCTACATTTCCTGAGAAGGGCAGCAATTATCTGCCTAGTGGAATCATCAGCTTCCACCAACAGCACTCTCACCGCCAATTTTGGCAGAAAGCGCTCCCACCTAACAGCAGAAGAGCTTCCCGCCGCCGCCGGGCTCCCGCCGCCGTCTGCGGTTATCTTTTTTTCTTCGTTCATGTTTTCAGCTGGTTGTGCCATCTCTGTCTTCAACTCTGTTTCATTAACTTGTAATTCCATCCCACCTTCATTGCTCACCGCAACTTCCCCCATTTGCTTTCAAGATTATTGCTGGTTTCAGAGAATTAGCATATAGAGTAATTACCGTAGCGGTTGGGAATTCGTTCTCAGAAATTCGGTTTGTTCATCACTTCAGTAGTTTTGCACCATTTTCAACCCAAAAATATCTCGAAATGTAGACCCCATTTCCTGAACTTTGATCTTGTGATGGCCTTTTACCGTCCTCTTTAACCGCCTTTCATCTGATGGCTCAGAATTTATCGTACTAACTTAAATTCAGCCTTTTTCAGTTAAAGCCCTGAAGAATTGAAAATAATGCTCTTCACCCCCCAACATTGACCCCTGCAATAAAATTGCATAATTCCATCTTCCAATTCATTTCCCTTTTCCTCTCTTTTGTAATCAAGCACCCCTTACTTTAAACTCTTCCATGATTAACCAAACTCTGGTCGAGAAAAATAGAAATCGAAAGCTAGACATATAAAATATGAGAAATAAGTTATTATTACGAGAGTTTTTCATATAGTCTTACAACAAGTATTTCTCACACAACCTAACTTCCAAAAAGATTCGAAATTTGCCCGAACATAAACGCACAAAAAAGGTGCGTGCCAACTGTAGAGGACCAAAATGCAATAGACACAAAGTTTAGGGTTGAATTGTGCAAATATTAGTCGCATCTTCAGAAGATATAAAAGGTAAAGTGCCAGAAAATATCTGGAAGAGTCCTATGTATGGCCCAAATCTGCCACGTCCCCAATTCCCCCAATCAAAAAAGTAAAGCGGCACTGGATTGTGCCCTCATTCTCTCTCTTCAGATCATTTGGTCACATTTTTCTACCTCAAGCCTTTTAGGACCGATGGACAATATTAATTACATTAAAATATTATTATCTATATTTTAATTGTGGGACCAATAGAAGATATTTTTTGTCTCATGAGTAGGACCCTGACACGTGGACACAGACACTTTTTTGAGATATTTAAATTTGTGGCGTTGGTGTAGTCAACTTATTATCTTTTTCATTAATGCCTAGACTTGCGATTATGGGATTCCCCAAACTCGCTTTCCCATTGGTTGAAGTTTTCTCGAATTTTTTAAGGTGTCAATATTTGGGAGGTGGCACAATTTGATTTGATGGTTTTTTTTGTTCGTAAGAACAATTTGATATGACTGGCTATATTCTTTTCAAGATTCCATTAATTTAGCAGGTCTAATACACCAGTGGTGGAAGATGATGGAGCAAGATTAGAACAATTATTTTTTGTCATATTTTTTGTTTACTTAATTTAGTGTTACAACTTATATTATAAGTTTGATTTACAATCCTAGGGGATAATATTATAATTTTCATTTAAATTTTGATTTTAATTAATCACAAAAAAATAATAATTTTGAGTTTCAGATGAATAAATACTCTGTCTAACAAAATTTGTATGACATCGTTATAAGATGTATTTTTGTGAGACAGAACCCCAATTTATTCTTTTTATAATTCATTTTATAATTTTCAAATTTTTTTATCTCATTTTAGTTTTTCAACTTCTTAGGTTATTTTTATCTGTTTAGTTTTTTTTTTTTGAGGTTTTATATTTTTTCATATTTTTTTATTTTATATTTAATTCTGCAATATTGTTTTTAATGTTTTATTTCAATAACCGAATCTCATGCAAACTATTTATAAGATGCATGATCTCATTGGAGATGTACCCTATAATCATAATTAAATTTAGCCCTACCTACAATGTTACTATTTTTCCAACAAGAATTATCAGATAAATCAAACATGTATAATAAAGTTTGATGTTTGAGTTTACCTAATATATGTATTAATGGAGAAATCTATTACTTTAAATATTTTTATTGTAAAATTAAGGTACTTGAATTATCTACCCATAAAAAAAGAAGCAGAAGGAATATTTTTTATAATTCGGATCGGATCAGTCCGTTCATCTAATTAAATAAAAAAATTGATGTTAGAACCAATGCCAAATACCTCTAGAAGCTATTTTCGAGTTGAACTGATCAAAATAAGTATAAGCAGGCAAATTGCTTTTTTCTGTTTAATAAATTAAAATGAATTCTTAAGAAAATAGAAAAAAATTATATATATGAAGCATGTACTATCACATAATGTGGGTGGCAGACAAATAAAAAGTTGGCAGTAAAGCCATTCCTTTTCTTTTCCTAGTTGGCAGCAAAGCCATTCCTGCAGACAAAGAAAAAGTTGGCAGCAAAGCCATTCTTTTTCTTTTCCTAGTTGGCAGCAAAGCAAATGGTGGCAGACAAATTCAACACTGTTTGGACTTGTTACATATCAACCCGTGTTGATGTTCAAACGGGGCAGCCTTTCGGGGCGGTGTTGGGGTGAGGTGGAGCTTCTCCCCGGTGGTCGAACTACAGGAGCTTGATCCCTGGATTGGGTATGTAGGCAACCATGGTAAAATGGTGCAGTTTGTACGAGTGTCGTTGTTCGTGGGCGGTGCTCGTATTCGTCCTACATTTGAGGATTATCAAATGAAGTACGAGGTGGAGAATTGTGGGTGGCAGATAAAGAAAAGGAATGGCTTTGCTGCCAACTTTTTCTTTGTCTGCCACCCACAATTCTCCACCTCGTACTTCATTTGATAATCCTCAAATGTAGGACGAATACGAGCACCGCCCACGAACAACGACACTCGTACAAACTGCACCATTTTACCATGGTTGCCTACATACCCAATCCAGGGATCAAGCTCCTGTAGTTCGACCACCGGGGAGAAGCTCCACCTCACCCCAACACCGCCCCGAAAGGTTGCCCCGTTTGAACATCAACACGGGTTGATATGTAACAAGTCCAAACAGTGTTGAAACTTGCCACCCGTCACCACCTTGGTTAACATGTCTGCTGGATTTTCATCTGTGTGCACTTTCATAAGAGAAATATTACCTTCCTCTATGACATCCCGCACAAAATGGTACCTGACATCAATATGCTTGGTACGAGCATGGTGAACCTGATTCTTTGCCAAATGTATCGCACTCTGGCTATCACACCACAGGTCCACGCGATCCTGCTTGATCCCAAGGTCACCTAGAAGACCCCACAACCACAAAGCTTCCTTCACCCCTTCAGCCAAGGCCATGTACTCAGCTTCGGTAGTGGAAAGAGCCACTGTAGCTTGCAACATCGATCTCCAGCTAACGGGAGCACCGTGTACACAGAACACATATCCCGTAGTGGATCGTCGTCTGTCTAGATCACCTGCATAATCCGAGTCCACAAACCCATTAACCTGACATGTGTTTCCACTAAAACACAATCCTGTGTCACTGGTACCCTTCAAGTACCTAAGGACCCACTTCACAGCTTCCCAGTGTGTCTTTCCAGGATTAGCCATAAACCTGCTCACAACACTAACTGCTTGTGAAATGTCCGGACGTGTACACACCATCGCATACATCAAACTGCCAACTGCACTAGCGTAAGGCACCTTCTCCATCAGTGCTTTCTCTTCCGCTGAAGTGGGAGATTGCTTACCAGAGAGCCTGAAATGGGGAGCCAAAGGAGTTGCCACGGATTTTGCATCTTGCATCCCATATCTCTGCACAACCCGTTCAATGTAGCTTTTCTGGCTCAGGAACAAAACATGGTTTGTCCTCTCTCTTTTAATCTCCATATCCAGTATTTTCTTTGCAGCGCCCAAATCCTTCATCTCAAACTCTTTACCAAGTTGAGATTTCAGTCTATCTATCTCCACCTTGCTCTTCGAGGCAATAAGCATGTCATCCACATACAACAAAAGATAGATATACTCACCTCCAGGAAGTCTCCGAATATAGACACAGCAGTCATATTCACTTCTGGAATAACCATGCTTCAACATGAAAGAATCAAACCGCTTGTACCACTATCGAGGAGATTGCTTCAATCGATAAATGGATTTCCTCAAGCGATAAACATGATTCTCTTTACCCTCAACCTTGTAGCCCTCAGGTTGATGCATATAAATCTCCTCCTCCAAGTCTCCGTGCAGGAAGGCGGTTTTGACATCGAGTTGTTCCAGCTCAAGATCACCATGAGCAACAGCACTCAACAGCACCCGAATAGAAGTGTGCTTCACTACAGGAGAGAAAATCTCATTGTAGTCCACTCCCTCCTTCTGTGCATATCCCTTTGCTACTAACCTCGCCTTGTACCTGATCCCACCGAGCTCAGAATTATCCTCTTTCTTCTTGTAGATCCACTTACAGCCAATAGCCTTCTTTCCTCTGGGCAATGGAAGAACCCCCTCCAAAACTTGATTCTTCCGAAAATACTCCATCTTTTCTTCATTTGCAGCCAACCAGTTAGCGCTATCCTTGTCCTGAATAGCTTCCTGGTATGATGCTGGCACAGCATCATCCTCTGGTAGTGCATATCCGACCACGTTTGCCTGCCCATAATGCTTCAAAGGCTGATCTGACCCCAGCTTTTGAACTCTCTTGAATGCTCGCTTTAGCCTAGTGGAAGCCAAATCATCCGCAAGCCGCTGTTGGTGTAGTACTTCTACATTCTCTTGATCAAGAGCCTCGTGTTCAGAAGCCTCATCACTCTATACTTGAGTGTCTCCATGATCCTCTTTTTGAACACCGCTAGAACTTGGTTGATCCTTCGGTTCTATCTCAATCACCTGAGACTTGACCGTCTCATTTTCCTCTTCACCGGGCATTGCAGCTTTGAACTTAGCTGCCATGGAATACTCATAAAAAATAACATCCCTGCTGATTATGAACTTTGAACTTTCTAAGCACCACAGGCGATAGCCCTTCACTCCTGTTGCATACCCCAAGAATATTGCCTTCTTGGCCCTCGCCTCGAGCTTTCCCTCGCTGACGTGATAGTATGCAGTGCATCCAAAAGTTCTGAGTCTTTCATAATCTGCATGTTCCCCAGACCATAGCCTGTATGGAGTATCTCCACCTAAGCTCGAATGTGGAGATCGATTTATGAGATAAAGAGCTGTAAACATCGATTCTGCCCACCATTCTCTGCCTAACCCTGCATGTGACCGCATGGACATAGCTCGCTCTCGCAGCGTGCGATTTAGTCTCTCCGCGACCCCATTCTGCTGCGGTGTATTCCTGACACTCCAGTGCCTAGCAATACCCTCCTGGTCACAGAACTTCTTGAAGGCACCGTCTGTATACTCTGTACCGTTATCAGACCTCAATGTCTTCAATTTCTTTCCTGTCCTGTTTTCAACCATTGCTTTCCACTTCTTGAACGTGTCAAACACCTCATTCTTATGCTTCAAGAAATAAATCCAAGCATATCTAGAATAATCATCAATAAATGTGACATAGTACCTGGAGCCTCCCTTGGAGGTAACTGTAGCTGGCCCCCAGACATCTGTGTGCACATAATCCAAAATGCCTCTGCTCCTGTGTTTGCTGGCCCTGAACTGAAGTCTGTGTGTTTTCCCGTACACGCAATGCTCGCAAAATTTCATGCAAGGCTTCTTCAGGTTCTTCAGCAAACCTTCTTGACAAAGCAGATCCAGGCCCTTCTCTGACATGTGTCCGAGTCTCCTGTGCCATAACCGGGTGTAGTCCCCTGGGTTGCTACTAGTTCCATCTGCTCCAACTGCCGCACTTCCTGTCACCGTTGTGCCCAAAAGCGTATACAAATTCCTTTGACGGATACCCTTCATCACAACTAAAGAACCCCGAACAACCTCCATGACTCCATTCCACGTGATAATTTTGCATCCACCGGAGTCTAAAGCACCAATGGAAATAAGGTTCTTACACAATTCCGGGACATGTCTCACATCCTTCAAGGTTCTGATAACCCCATCATGCATCCTGATTTTGATTGAACCGACCCCCACTGCTTTGCAGGAATGATTATTTCCCATCAAAATAGTTCCACCATCTATCTCCTCGTAGGTAGTGAACCACTTCCTATTTGGAGACATATGATAAGAGCATCCTGAGTCAAGTATCCACTTACCGGAGCTTTCCTCATCACCCGTGGCATTGAAACAATCGCCGACATTCCCTTCATGTGAAGCATAACCAGCTTCTTGTGTCCCTTGTACCTTCCCGCTGTTGTTGTTGTTCTTGTTCTTCTTCCAAGTTGTTTTCTTGTTGGGGCAATTCGCTTTGAAATGCCCAAGTTCCCCGCACTTAAAACATGGTCTCTCTGCAAGAGGTTTTGAACTGGATCCAGCCTTTCCTCCCTTGCCTTTCTCTCGATAATTTGTCTTGCCCCTCGTATACAACCCCTGTGCCTGCTCCTTGCTCATGCTAGTAGCCATGCGACTAGTTGCAATCTTTCGAAGATCATCCGCCAGGAGTGAAGTCCTAGTCTCATCCATCTTCAGATTGTCGCCTACGAGCATCAAAGTTTGTACAAGATTTTCATACGATTTTGGCAATGAGAGAAGTAGCATAAGAGCTTGATCCTCTTCTTCCACCTTCACATCAATATCCTTCAAGTCTGATATGCACCTATCAAACTTGTTTATATGTTCCTGGATAGGTGTACCTTCCTCCATCTTGCAAGTATACAATCTGGATTTCAAGTAGATCCGATTCGTTAGAGTCTTCGTCATGAAGTTCGCCTCTAACTTCAACCACACTCCCGCGGCGGTTACCTCACTATCTACCAAGAAAGCAACATCCCTTTCAAGGCAGAGAATGATCGACGCTCGTGCTTCGAGATCTAACTCTTCCCAATCCTCATCCGACATGTCTTCGTGCTTCTTTTCTTTACCCGCCAAAGCTTTGTGTAGCTTTTGTGAGATTAGCAAATTCTTCATTTGCATCCTCCAATAGGAAAAATCATTTTTCCCATTGAACCTTTCAATCTCGTACTTCCCTATCTTGACCGCACCACTCGTGGACGTCATTTTTCAGCTTGTTTCAAAATTTAATTCCTCTCAGGAATTTCGTCGAACACCTGGTATGCGCTTCTGCCAGAATCTGCTCAAAGCCCCTCAAATTTGAGCTCAACCACCCGAATTTGATATCAAGCTCTGATACCAATTGTTGGTATCATTTGCAAATCCATACAAAAATAACCAATGCAGCGGAAGCAATAATAAAGCACATACAACCGAGAAATATCCCAATTAATCAAACAAGCAAATATCCACAAGTAATCAAGATAAAAGCGAGAGATAAATGAGACACGAGATTTACGTGGTTCGGCAAAGCCTACGTCCACGGGAGCAACACCAATCGTAATATTGTAGAACTCCGACGATTCGCACAACCCGCGAACTCGTCACACAATGACTCGAGAATTACACCCAAGAACGAGATCAACCTCTCACTCTCTAACCCTCTCAATTCCACAAAGACCTCACGAATTTGTTGCTCTCTGTTTCTCTCGTGTATCCCCCCTTTTTTTTTCTCAAAAGAAAAGGAAATCTTACTCTCTCTCTGCTGAATGAAGTTGTGTTTTCTCTTCCATCTCTACTCTTCCTTTTATAACCAAAGAATAGGAAAAGAAAAGGAATGGCTTTGCTGCCAACTTTTTCTTTGTCTGCCACCATTTGCTTTGCTGCCAACTAGAAAAAGAAAAAGAATGACTTTGCTGCCAACTTTTTCTTTGTCTGCAGGAATGGCTTTGCTGCCAACTAGGAAAAGAAAATGAATGGCTTTGCTGCCAACTTTTTCTTTGTCTGCCACCCACACATAATAATTATGTATTTATTACAAATATTTTTATTAATTTTAATATTAATATGTATAGTAACATAAAAAAAAATCATTTGATCTACCCAATCCAACTAATCTAACGGATTGAACAGCATCCAATGGTTATGGGTTCCATCTTCAGTTGAGTGAAAGCACTGTAAAGGAAGGAAGGAATTTTACTGTGCATAAAATATCTGTCAGATACTCGTACATCCGCATCATGCCATCTTTTTTGCCTAATTTTCCAACTGGGGATTGAACTGCCACGCTATCTACGTGGCGCGTTATCACTTATGTGGTCCCCCTCTGGTCATTTAACTAATCCGACAAAATGCAACAAACCCACCTTAATTTTATAATTCCGCTCACACATTCTCCTATTATTTTAAAATTGTCGGAAACTCAAATATGATTTCATTAATTTTGTATAAAAAATTTAAATTTATTAGTTTTGACAAATTTAAATTGCACGTGCATTTGCTATATGTTATCATGTAAAATTTTAGTTTTTATCTTTTAAAAGAATAATTGTACCTTTTATTTTTCTCTTTTCTTCCTCATACCCAAAAAAATCATTTTATTTTTATTATTTTACAGATATTTTCATATAAATTTTTGACATTGGAATTCGCCGTATATGAGGGGAGAGCTGGGCAAAGTAATTAAATTCCTCCAAAAAAATACATCCCCACAACTTTAGCTATTGCAGAACAAAGCGAAAAAATTAATTATATACTGAAGGAAAAAAGAAAATAATGGGTGTAAAGGTATAATAAATCATGTGGAATTTCTCATAATTTTAAAACCACAAGGAGATACAGTACAAAATTATAAAACCACATGAAATTAGGACACATTCTACCTTTAACTAACTAATCTTGCAAATGCCGTCCTGCTTGATTCTTGAATTTATAAAATATATGTAAGTAGAAACAATATATTAAAACTAATATAAAATCGCATCATTTAAATCAGAATATAAAATTTGGTAATTAGTCCCTCTTAAACAAATATACGTATTTATTTATGCTGTAATCTAGTAATTTTTATTATTTATTAGAATTTTCTAATACTGTTATTAAAGATTTATCACAATTAAAATTTATAAATCTAATTGGGCCGACACAACCTAAACATGTGCAAAAGTTCATGACCTTTTTCAAGAACTTGAAAAAAAATAAAAAAATCCATAAAAATGTGAGAATTATCTAATGTACCAAAACTCGTTGTCTTGGTTGTAAGAAATGTTCTAAAAATTAACGTCATATTAGATATTAAATATTTTTAGAATTTATTAAATGTTATAATTAAGCTTCGATCATCTTAATATATCCAAACAGTTCAACGTATATTTTTATGATAAGATTTAATATCTTCTTAAAATTTAAAAATAACATATAAGATGTTTTAAAAACAAATAAATTACCGAACATTTTTTAGAATTTATAAACTTTTTTGATATAGTGAGTCTCTTAATGCATCGACGGCATCATCCACTTGATTCATATTATTACTTGTTTAATTAAAAAATATTATTTGTTTACTTAAAAAGTATTACTACTTTTTTTAAAATAAAAAAACAGTAATAATACTTTTCAAGTAAATAAATAATATTTTTTTACTTAAACAAGTAATACTCTACATTGTATTATACAATGCACCCGATATATAAATACGTTTTCAAGTTGAATCGAACACTCTCTAAATTATTATAATATCAATAAAACATAAATAGCCTACTATAAGTTGATCATAACAATAACATATCAATATTATTTAAATCTAAAATGTTAAGTCAACGATTCAATCATATTTACAATAAATAAAAATAATATTTGAGAATAATTTACATTTGAGTTAGTTATGAAATATAAAATATTTATATTTATTTTAAAATTAAAATAGAGTAGAATTTTCAAGAGATTCGCATCAATATTGGTAAAATATTTAATTAGTATATTAATATCTGGAAAAAGATATAAATTAATCCCTCAATTAATACTTCAGTCCAAATTGGATTCTAAATTATTTTTCATACAAATAGAACCTTTAACTTTTAAAATAAATCAAATAAGTCTTTGAACTTCTTATTACTAAATAAATAGGTCATTTTGAAAAATTAAAATAACAAAATAAATCTAAAAAGAATTTAATAAAATAGAAATTTATTCAAATAAATAAACAAATATTTAAATAAAATAAATATTTAAATTTATAAAATAAAATGACAAAATCTAAAAATTATTTAATAAATAAATAAATCTCAAAAGACCTTAAACTATTTAAGTATAATAAAAATTAGAATATCTAAAAAAATGTCAACCATTATATATAAATTATTAAATAATTTTAAAATTTAATTATTTGATGTTTACATTTATTGAAAATTTACAAATTTATTAGTCAGTTAAATATTTACAAAGGTCCTAATTGTTATATATTTAAAATTTTAAAAGTTTTTTTTAATTTAATTAAATGTGTAGGTGTTAGATGCTATCAAACGAGATATTTTTAGATAGACTCATCCAAATGGAAGATGTGCTCAATTCAAACATCACCGTAAACTCTAACCCTAGGTGGATTAAACCCTATAACAAATCCTCTTTAATTTCTGCAATAAATGTTTCTTAGCAATTAAGCCCTAAACCTTGGAATAATAATAACATATAATTTTTATTTTTTTAATTTTATGTTTTAATATATTTTTGTATGTATAAAATACTATTATGGATGAATAAATAATGCATATTGATAAAATAAAATATTAGATAAAAAAAAATGGGGCAGTTTGGTTATAAATCAAAAAGTATTCTAAATCGTGATATTATGTAAACGAGAATGTTCACCTACAACACATACCTACTCTATTATACATGCAATTTTTGATTAGAAAATTAACTAATTTCTACGAGAGCATGACATATCAAAATAGTATAAAAATTTTCTGAATTATTAAATGTTTCTCATAAAAATATCTTATTAATGTGTTTAAAATATCTTATTAATGCGTATAAAATATTTTATTAATTGAATATTGGTGTATTAATAAAAAACCGAATAACATCATGACATACAATATTTTTTTATAAACTTAACTCTAGTCTGAATTAACTTTCATCTTTTATCCATGAAGAAATTTACATTGGTTAGGAAAAGCCTTATTTTAGTAAAGATGAGCAACAATTGGTCATTTTAATTTATATGTTATATCATTAATATTTGATTTTATAAAATAGTATTAATATATAATTTTAATTATTTTAAAAGTTGATATACATTACTTTATTTTTATACTAGTAAAATTGGGTCGACACGACTGAAATTTCTAACCCGAAAGCTACAAGATGTAATGTTTCTTGAAGAAGTCGAAGCGATCCCATCAAAGACAACTAGTTCCGAGATGTCAAATAAAGTCGACACTAGCAATGAAGTGTAATAATTGGAAGAGTATTTCTATGATCTCTTGATATCACTTGCCAAAGTAGATGTAGAATGTTTGCCACCACAATCGCTCATATTTCCTACTCTCAAACTCACATGTGAAATCGCGTGGATAATAAATGTGCTGGACCATCTCCAAATTGCATCCATGGAACCAATTAGACAATGTTAGGGTTTCACCGATTTTTGTTCTAACATCACTAGTTCTCAAAATTATTAAGTTGGAATTGTAATCGAATTGATATATAGTCAATTTTGATTTTAGTTTTATAATGTCGGTTTCACGGTTTTAATTCCAGTTCTTGATTCCTTCTTCTTCTTCTTCTTCTTCTTCTTCTTCTTCTTTTTTCTTCCTATTTCACTGTATGTTTGGAATTAAAATCAACTGTTTTGAACAGAACTTGACTATCCTTAATTCAAAATTGAAGCAGACAATTTATGATTTCGCTTCGATTTTTAATTTAAAATTGGGATAACGATTAAACTACATGGCTAACCAGCGATTTAAACCGACGATTTCAATTTCAAATCAAAACTTTGGCTATATCTAGAACCAATAACTCAAATTAATATTTAAACCCAACATATGAAATCATAAGCTAGTACAAGGTGTATAGTTGACAATTTGGATTGACCGTCCGACTTTATAAGTCAATAATAACCCGAAGTTCCATCAATATGCTCAATATAACGTTCAGTTCCAATTAACTTAAATTTTTTTAATAATACCAAATATATCAAAATAGATTTTTAGTTTATACAAAATATATTTAATTATATTTTGAGGCTTGAAAATTATAGTATAAATATGAGCAAACCAGTTTCACAACTCTGGGATAAACCGGGTTTTTTACCAAAATAATGCAGAAAAAAAAAAAGATTTTGTAAAATAGGGTAGTTTTGAAAAGTGTTATCAAAATAGGGTAAAACGTCACGCCCGGTGAAGTTTAATGGTAAAAATGTCACCGTGTCTGATGTTTTAATTTCAAAATTTATATATATGCATTATGTATTCAGATGCATGCATCCATCCATCCATATATATATATATATGCAATTATATTATATATAAAGATATATATATATATATATTAATACATAAATATATTATAAATTATGTATATATATTATGTCATAAATATATACACATATTAATAAATATAAATAAAAACAAAATAATAGATCGTCAGGCCCACTGACGTTTCTTTTAATTTTTTATTTTTTAATTTGTATGTATATAATATATATTATAAATATATACATATATTATTTCTTATATATTCTGATTAAAAAAATTTAAGTATCGTTTATTTATTTTTTGTTATATAAATATATACATATATATAGAAATTTACGTATATATATTTTATTGAAATATATATTATATATAATTGTAAAAATAAAATTTTATATTATTATTTAAGATAATAAAAAAATTATATAATTTTAGGAATATTTTTTAATAATATTATACTTTTATTTTAAGCATAATTTGAATTTTAGAGATATATATATATATATTAATAAATAAATATATACATATATTCATTAAATATATATATATATATATATCGTCAAGCCCACTGATGTTCTAAAGAAACGTCAATGGGCCTGACGTTTCTTTTGAAAAAATTTCATTTGTTTTTATTTTTTTAATTTGTTTATAATATATATTACATATATATTATATTATTTCTTATATATTTTGATTAAAGTAAGTATAATTATCATTTATTTAATTTATTTTTGTTATATAAATATATATATATATATATATAAATTTATGTATATATATTTTATAGAAATATATTATATAATTGTAATTTAAAAAAATTGATATTATTATTTAAGATAATTAAATTATATTATAAAAAAATTATATACTTTAAAGGATATTTTGTATAATTTGAATATTTGAAATATATAAATATATATATATTAATACATAAATATATACATATATTTATAAATATAAAAAAGAAAAATTAATATATCGCCAGACCCACTCACGTTTTAAAGAAATATCAGTGGGCTTGACGTTTCTTTTTATATTTTATATTTTTTTATTTTTTTATTTGTATTTAATATATATTATTATATATACATATATATTATTTCTTATATATTGAATAACATTATTTTTTATTTACTTTTTTTGTTATTTATATATATATATATATTTATGTATATATATATTTTTAGAAATATATAGTATAAAATTGTGAATAATAAAATTTTATATTATTATTTAATATTATAAAAAATTTATATAATTTAAAGGATATTTTTAATAATTATTATACATTTATTTTAAGTATAATTTAAAATTTTGAAATATATATAGTATATATTTAATATATATATATATATGTAGTATTTCTTATTTATTATTTTAAAAATATATATGATTACCGTGTATATTAATTTTTTCTTATATAAATATTATTTTAGAAATATATATATATAAATATATATATATATATTCTATATAAATATAAATTATAGAATTCCAGTGGGTGATCCATATTTTTAAGTAAAATGAATGTCACCACACACGTATTTATAATGCTAACATCTTGTTGGGTCTGTACACATTTGTATTGTTCATTAACTGTTTGGTGTGTTGTTGATGGGATGTTTGATTTCATATGATATTAATATATTAAAATAAATAGATATACAAACCAATTTTAAATGATACCAGATAATTATTATTATTATAAATAAACATAGTCAAGCAGATTTGCTATCATTTTAACAATACTAATGAATATGAGTTTAGAGGCAAAACAAGAAGAACACTTGGACCACCTACTTCTAGATAGAATAAATTCATGGTCGATACGGAGTGTTTGATGGGTTGAAAGGTTGATATGCAGGATATTCACGCTCTTCAAAATGGCCTTGCTGCACGTGTCACTCATACTGTTGTCTCTGTATGTCAAGTGCAATTTGAGAATTATATACTTGACGATGCATATATTCTTCGATGTTGGCAACCCGTGTATCCAATGAATTTCTCCATTCTGACCAATCGTTCCATCTGCATGAAGTTGATGTGAAGGGTGGGGCTGCTGGAAAGTCTCGGCCTCATACTGTGGGAGATTTTCCCTTCTTCTTCCATGTGCATATGCAAGTAGTTATGTTTCCCCCATCATCTCATCTTCATTTTGTTCTTCGATATCGACATCCATAGGTTGTGTTCTTGTATTTGTACTTCTTCTCCTCCTCTTCCTTCTTTCCTCTTCATTATTCAATTATATTTCACTCTCCTCGATGGCTTCAGTGTGGATTGAGCCATTAAGCAGAATATTCATTACTTTTCCACCAGAGACATTTGTCAGACGAGAGTTGGGCAGAGCAAGTCTTTTCTTATCAGATAAAATGAGATACAATTTTCTCGTGCCGGGATGCAACATACACATCTTCATATTGATTAGAAGTTTGAGGTTAATGGTTGTTTCGCCTAGAGTTTCTTCCAACCCTTCCAAATTAATCCCGACTTATCGAGCAATTGATGTAATCAACCCTCCGATATGGCTTGCTACTTGCTGTTTTGTTCGAACAAACTGCCTTAAAAGCATCTGTGCTACATTGAATTTTTTCCATTCATCAACACCATAAAACGAACAACTCATCCAATGTAACAACCCCTGGTTAGGTTTCGCCAAAATTGTACTTGAGAGGAAGCGTTGGAATTATCAAATCGCCGGACTTCTTATACTTGATGCTTTTGATCGGCTAGGGTTGTAAACAGATGGTTTGTCTAGGGAAGCCTCCGTTATTTCCTTCCAAAACAGTATTAGATTGAATTTAGGGAAATGTATCTTCATATCTAGTAGATTGGATAATTTCTTTTTTGGAAATCCATAAATTTCATTTAACATTTCCGACGAAGGTTAAGGCTCCCGACACGGTATCATCGTATCCCACATGTATGGTCGAAAAAAATTCAAGGACCAACCGCTCATACGTCTTCTCTCGTAAGGTGAAGAACTTAGACCATCCCATAATTTTGCACATTTTTTTAGATCATCGTAAATTCCCAGCTCTTTCATGCATTCTTCATCTGCAAAACGGGTGGCCCGTCTTTTCTTATTGTACACCTCAAACCATCGCTCACTCTGAATATCCAAACCTTCAAATTATATGCCGTATGCATCGGGCATGGTTGCTAGAATTCTCTCGTATTCTTGTTGTTCTTCTTCCATGGAGTGTTGATTCCAATCGAAATCAGTACCTACAACTTTCATTGAATGAATTCAAGTTCTAAGTCTTTGTTCCTCTTCAAATCTACGTCTATCCTCTATTTGTCAACCCATATCATCAGCGGTGAGACCACGAGCACCAAACGGATACAGATACATTTTCTCAATGGTACCTACAAAACATTAAGTTATATATCCACTCTTATATTATTTACATTACTTCAAACATGCACATCTTTTATATTATTGTAACAAATTCATACACTTCAATGGTGAACATTATATTCATATGCCCGTACACTTATTAATACACCTATTATCTATTCATCCCTTAATACATGTATTTAATTCATTAAAAACATGAAATAATTGTAATGAGATTCTAATTTATGGGATAATAACAATGCATTATCAATATTCAATGCCAATGTAACCAAATCCCCAATTACTATGATGCACACCAAGTGTTCGATGAAATACGCTAATGAATCTAACCAACATAACATAACCGGATTGATGCCACAATACTCCAAATAATAGGTATCACCAACATATCACTCCAAATAACAATACATTATCAATATTCAATGCCAATATAGCCAAATCCCCAATTACTATGATGCACACCAAGTGTTCGATGAAATACTTCAATGAATTTAACCAACATAACATAACCCGACTGATGCCACAATATTTCAAATAATAAGTATCACCAACATATCACTCAAAGAAAATAGATGGTCATTGAAAACATACCTTATTGAAAAATTATTAGTGATAAATGTGTAAAAAGCCCCAACCTTCAAATCTTCACAAATGTATCTGTGAATGCGATTTAGCGAATGAATTGAAAGACTAATTATGTTGTATGATATTTGTCTTACTATTGTAATAGAAATTCGAATGGTTTTGAGAGCCTTTAAAGGAGATGGGTGAGAGTAGGGTTTTGGAGGATGAGAAAAAATGAGGGAAAGAGGGGTAAAAACCTATATATAATCTGGTTTTTTCATCTGACTCGATCAGTCGACTCAGTCTAACATGCGACTCAATCAACCGAGTCACTGTATACACTCGGGCACAGCACTCGGAGATCACGCCAACTTAATCGGTTGAGTTGAAAAAAAAATTGGAATTTGCAATGCTCGGTCGCATCTCACTCCACGGTTGGTCAGTCAACTCGGTCGGCCGAATGGAAAAAAATCTAAAATTTTGACGCTCGGTCGCATCTCGCTCCACTCAGTCAACACACTCGGTCGGTCAGTTAACTCGGTCGACTGAGTGGAAAAAAATATGGATTTTGATGCTCGGTCGCATCTCGCTCCACTCGGTCAACACAGTCGGTCGATCAGTCAACTCGGTCAATCGAGTGAAAAAAATATGGATTTTGACGCTCGATTGCATCTCACTCTATTTGGTCAACACACTCAGTCGGTCGTTCAAGTGGAAAAAAATCTGGATTTTGACGTCTGCTTGTGCATCTCACTCCACTCGATCAACACACACGGTTGACCGAGTGGAAAAAAATTGGATTTTGACGTCTCCTTGTGCATCTCACTCCACTCGGTCAACACACTCGACCAGTCAGTCAATTCAGTTGATTGAGCGAAAAAATCTGGATTTCGACGTTCGGTTATGCCACTCAGTCAACCTTTTAGCTCGGTTTGCTGAGTTAAGATTCATTTTTTGTAATAAATTTATAATTTTTTTATAAATTCGTTTATTTTTATGTTCTCTTCCCATAATTATATCTTTTTGGTGATATTTGTTTTTTCTTCACCTGGCGTCTACCAGTGTGCACGAAACTGCTATCATTATTCCAACTGTTACATATAGTTTACTAGTTGATTAGTAGATGCATATTGAGATAACCATAAACATAAAATCACCAAAAAAATTAAATGAATTGTAAACATTACCGTGCATCGAAAGGGGGGACAGGGAGTGTACCACCACCCAAATGTTTGAGGTCTTTCAATTTCTAGCATATTTAATCTTCATGCCTTAGATACAGGCACAATGGACGAGATTTGCGACCAAGCCAAAATATGTGTTATATTATAAAGACGTAACACATTAGTAATTAATAAGGTTACATCTGGAAGATTCATTAATAAATTTGTAGGTAGTACCTGTAACAGTTGAACTGGTCCACCGAGATTTTTCTTAGCATTCAAGCTTCCATCGCACAAGTGACGGTACAGGGAAGATAGGACGGCACTACCCCAACTGTACTCATTAACTGATTTTACATCTTCCAAGCATTGTAAATATATTAGTGGTATTAAATTTCCACTAGCATCAGGGCACATCACACCGCATAGCAGGAATAAAGCGCATGTCCGCACATATTGCTCAACATGTTTAACCGTGCGATCATCCGTCACCGGATGCGATCGCATATGAGCTGCTAAAGAGCTCGTTTTAATTTTTCCACTTTTCATGTGGGATACTTCTGGCGTGTAACCCAACATCACCTGACAGTAACCAACCCACTCATTGGGAGACATCGTAGGATCCACTCCACATACTAGCTTTCCTTCAATCGGCAAACCCCAAATTAAGGCGACATCCAACAAAGTGACAGTTGCTTCACATACAGGCAAGTAAAATGTGTGGGTTTCTAGACGCCACCTCTCCACCAAAGCAGTGATTAAGTGGTTATCTGGGTAAATCCTCCCGTACCTATATACACTGTAAAAATATAGTTCAAATAACAAGTCCAATACGCGTGTGTGGGGATGAGATAGCCCATCTTCAAATAATTCTCAAAATTCATTGTTGCACCGCCTAAAGCAAAAGAAGGAGTTCAAATCCACATCAGGCTTTAGTAGGCCCTAAAAAATGTTCTGAGATTGAAGTGTAAGAACTGTCGGGTCTCTAGGGCCATAGTGGTTCCGTGAATTGATATACATCGATCACTGCAAATGGAAAACAACATTAATTAATGTAGGATTATAAAATTGAAAACGCATAAGGTCAACACAAAAAATTATAAAATTAAATTACAGATACATATCAATACATATATACACATATAACCCTTTTTCCCTATCACAGAAGGATGTACATTACACAAATTTAAATAGGTTTCAAGATGATCTCAGAAATCTTCAGATTGTGAGCTTGCTTGTTCATTTTTATGTGTTTGTAAGGTTTGAGAATTTGTACGACAATCTTGACTGGTTCCTTCTCCTTGTCGATGAGCCTATCGTCTTCTAGCATGTTGCCTAGCTCGTGCGTCAGACCAATTCATCTCATTCGAAATTTGCGATGATCGATTTCTTCCTGGGCGATACATAGTTTGTAAAGTGGTGTCATAATATAACTGAAAATCAGGCTCATCCCAATTTTCCTCCCCTAAATATGGATGGAATGCAGCAGCATATGTTCGCTTGTAGTTTACCAAGTGATAATACGGTTGCACAAATGAAGTAGCATCAATCTGTAGATCAGTGCATACACTCATCACGTGCGAACATGGAATACCATATAAGGTCCACTTGCCGCAAGAACATTCTCTCGTGGTAAATCTAACAGCATGTATGTGACCCCCTTTGCCTGGTCGTGGTTTGGTGACCATTGAAAATAGTGTTTCTTAAAGCAAGGTTCTCCAAGTCATGAGTGATTTCGGGCACATAATCACAAGGGTTACTAAAATCTTGGACTAATGTGATGGGCACATCTTGTTGGGATAGCAACGACTTATAATATCTCCACTCTTGGTTCATAAGCATAACTTCATGTTCGCTAAGATTTTGACATGGTTCTTTCTCAACAAAAATGTCCATAGAGTTTAATCCATCATTAGGATCTAGGAAGAACCTAAGATTATCGTCAGTATCAATCTGAACTATAAACTAAATAACATTATTGTGTCCGTAAACTTCCCCTCATTTTGTTAAAAGTTTAAGATGAAACTGGTCTTTTGGCACACCAAGAAATTGGTAAATTTGATCTTTCAATGCAGATAAGTCTGTATTTCGATCAATTCGTGTGTAACCATTGGGCGCACAACTATACAATACTTTTCCATTTTCCTGTATAATTTCGCCTCCGCTATAAACTCTAATTGCAACTCGTCGATGACTCGCCATTGCTTCAAAGTGATATTTATAATTTGTTTCACTATGAAATATATAAATTTTATAAAAACATGAAGAACAAATAAATTATAATGAGTAAGTGTGCACCACATAGTACGTATAAAAACATGATAAATAATACATTACATTTCACAACAAAGATACAATTACATGGAATATACATCATTCTGTGAATGATCATTAGCGGGTAAATTTTCTACAACATTATTATCATCCACGACTTCTATGTCAACATTTTCGTTCTCAACTGGATCATGCTACATATTTAAGCCAGGGGTGACATCTATAAGATCTAGTATGCGTAATCGCATCATATTCACGTGATGAAAGTTAGTCGTACTCTCTTGTTGGATAATTTTATTTTGGTATCTCTCATTATCCAATTGAGCACGTTACTCATGAACCTCGTTTTCAAGGGCATTTATATGTCCGTCTCTAACCCTAAGCTGCTATATCATATTATTTTTTTCCGTTGTCATGGTACTTAAAATACCACATAGAATATTTATTTCCTGCCCTAAGACGTCTTCTTGTTGTCGAACGCAACCTTCTAAAACAGAGACACGGTTAGATGACCACTCCAATTCAACTTGGCACATCTTTACACGCCGCCGTAATTTTCGTATTTCTTGTTCTTGCATGTTGGATATGACATTTGCAGCAATATTCTTTCTCCTCAATCCCTCTATTTATTCTTTTAGTTGTTGATTACGTACTTGTAGACTTTTTTACAATAGACCGATAACCTTTGTATGTGAAATTTTTATTGGATCGTGTGAAAGTTGATGCTGATGATTTTGATGTTGAAGTCATACCTATCAAATATAATTTATAAGGGTCATTACAGTTATTAAATTTAATTTTTTTAAGTATCCTATAATAATATATTAATTATACTAAACAAGTTTTAATTAGTCAACATAACAAATCGTCAAGCAAAACAAGTTAAACATATAATACATGCAACACTAAAAATATATTCATCATAATAAATAAATAAAATTTAAATAACATCACATTAATAGATACAATAAAATATTTAAATAACACATAAAACAATACACCCATATAATTATAATTTACTAAGATGTTCATGTAAATATATATATGAAACCAAATAAACATTCACAGAAATAAATTATGTATATGTATACTACTTACCTTATTTTATATTACAGAGATGTTTGTGCAAGTTGAAGTTTTTCTTATTCAACACAATCTACATAATATAGCATAAAAAATAAAAAATTTGATGACTAGTGTTTAAGAAAAAAATTATGTCATATCATGTCAAAAATTTAGAAGATATAAGCTTCATTGGTGATAAATAAAAAAAATTGGTCACAATTATAACAAAAATAAATCAATACATGTGAAAGGAAAAATAAATGAAGTAATGATATCTGATATATATATAGATATATATATATATATATTATAAACATAATTATAATTAAAATAAATAATACATACATTTTGATAAGAAGAGAAGAAGGAAAGATAAGACACAGCAGCAGCAAGAAATTTTAGCAAAGAAAGAAGAACAAGAAGGAGCAGCAGCAACAAATTTCAGCAAAGAAAGAAGAACAATAAGGAGAAAGCAAGAAGAAGAAAAAGAAGAATGAAGGAGAAGGAAGGAATGTGGATCCCTTTAAAGAAAGTGAAGAGAGAGTGATTGAGTTTGCTACAGCTGCCACTGCCAATTCACATGAACTGTAAAAAATGGCAGCATGCATCTCAAATGTGATGGATTTGTCATTGCAGTAAATTTTGCAGGCACTTGAAATGTCAGAATTCCTTTATCAGAGTAAATACGAGTGTAGAATTTTATCAGGTTTTATTTTTTTAATCTTGTGTATTTATTTTTATAGAGTGTGATATTATTTTATTGTAAAAATATTTAGTATGTGATATATTTTTATTATAAAAATATATAATATGATATTATGGTTTTGTAAAAATATATAAAGTAATATTATGTTTTTGTAAAAAAAAAAAAAAATATATATATATATATATATGATAATGTCATAATTTTAATTAGTTTATTTTTGAAATTATTTTAATTTAATAAAGTGTTTGTGTATTATGTACATAATTTTTGTTAATTTTGATTATTTTTAATTAATTTAATAATTAAAATATTACATATAATATATATTTTTAAAAATTTATTCAAACAATAATCAAAATAAATTATTAAATAATACTTAAAATAAAAATGTAATAATATTAAAACATATTCTTATAATTTTTAAAGAGAATAAATAAGAAATAATATATATAATAAATTTAACAAATATATATTATAGTATTTATATATATATCACATACAAATTAAACAAAATAAAAAAATAAAAAATATAAAAAGAAACGTCAGTGGCCTGACGTTTCTTGTATTTTCTTTTTTTATTATTATTACATATATATATTTAAATTATTAATATAAATATCAAAATTAATTAAAAACATTTTTGAATATGTTTTTTTATATTATAATTTTTTAAAATTTAGAATTTTTTTAATTTACAAATATATTATTATTTTATATTTAATTGAAATAAATATATATTTATATAATTAAAAATATAAAAATATATTTAATTTATGTTCAGAAAATATAAAAAAATAATTTCTAATAATATAAATAAATATAATACAAATTACAAATATATATATATCTTTATATATAATATAATTGCATATATATATATGGGGTACACAATTTAGGTATATATATATATATGGATGGATGCATGCATCTAATGACATAATGCGTATATATAAATTATGAAATTAAAAACGTCAGCGGGCCTGAAGTTTTTAATTTTAAAATTAAAACGTCAGGCCCGTTGATATTTTTATCATAAAACGTCACCGAACATGACGTTTTACCCTATTTTAAAAATATTTTTTAAAATTATCCTATTTTACAAAATTTATTTTTTTCTACATTATTTAGGTAAAAAATTCGGGAAAAACTGTCCAAATATGGGATCAAACAAAAACTACCGATTATCCATCCAACCAAGGGGTCAGAACTCAGAACCTTGTAAATTTGTTTGTCTAAACCCCAAAATAAATACAAAAAAAAAATTAAAAGCTTTTGACAGGGAGAATCAGACATCCCAAATCCCAACAATCTCATCCCTATTAACTCAATTAGCTCCTTTTTTTTCCTAATAATTTAAGATAAGTGTAACTGCAGAGGATTATTGGATATCTTCGATTCTGGGTTTTTTTTTAGTTTGGCTTTTGATGCAATTTCATAAGTTTCGATCGAGTCTTTACTCATCCACACAGCTGTAGAGTAGACTGAAGAATAATTCAGTCGATATACCTCCACATTCGCGACTCATTGCTACTGTTCCTGAAGGATCTCAGCAGTACTCATTCTTGTATCAATCAAAACAGAGAAAACTGTCACGGAGGCACTCGATGCCGCGACGGCAGCGTTCCTACTCCGGCTCAAGCCCGACGATCTGGTGGAGATTATTGGGGATTCCGGTGCGCGTGTGCTCGTGCAACAACAAAGTAAGAATTCAATCCAATTTTCATTTCTGTAAAAATGTTTTCAAAACTGTCGATTACAAAAGATGCTCGCCCCTTTTATAGCTGGCTCGCATCCTAACTAATCCCTAACTAACCAGCAACTAATTCTATTTATAAAACGTATTTCTTATTTCACGCTTTTTGCTGGCCCTTCTTTTATTTCTTTTTACTCTTATATCTCTTCTAACAGTACTTCCCCCTTCAAACACGGCTTGTCCTCAAGCCTACAGTTGTGGAAATCGAGCTGTGATCTCGGAATAATCCTCCCATGTTGCCTCGTCTTCCGGTAGATGAGCCCACTGAACAAGGAGCTGAGCGTGTGGGCTGTTATTGCGTTGTAATAACCGCCGAGCTAGTATCTTCACTGGTTGTAGGAGAGTCTTGCCGTCGTCATCAAACTCCGGCAACGTAGCAGTTACTTGACTCGCTGTCTTGACACTCTTCTTCAGTAAACTCACGTGAAACACCGGGTGAATTTTTGCTGATGATGGTAACTCTAACATGTATGCTACAGCTCCAACACGTCATAGTATTCGGAAAGGCCCTGCATAACGCGGACTCAGTTTCCATGCTTTGTGCATACGGACGGGCTGCTGCTTGTATGGTTTCAACTTCAAATACACCCAGTCATCAACTTGAAACTCTCGAAAGCTTCTCCGCTTATTTGCTGTGATCCTCATTTGTTCTTGCGCCTTCTGCAACATCTTTCATACCTATATTTGTATTTCCTGTTTCTCAAGTAGAGTAGTTTCCACCCCCACCACTTGTGGCTGTAAATATGAATTTAGTGCTAGAGGGGTCGGCTTGTAACCATAGAGAGCTTCAAAAGGTGTTAGTGCTAGTGAGGTATGGAATGAAGTATTGTACCAAAATTCAGCCAAGGGTAACCATTGTGACCATTTTTTTGGACTGTGACTGCACATGCACCTAAGATATGTTTCTGGACATTGATTGACTCTCTCACTTTGACCATCTGTTTGTGGGTGGTATGATGTACTCAAATGTTGTTTAACTCCTAATGCAGTGAACAATTCTTTCCAAAATAAACTAGTAAAAATTCTATCCCTATCAGACACTATGCTACTAGGCAATCCATGCAATCTGTATATGATGTCAAGGAAATTTTGAGCAATATGCGACGCTGTGTACGGATGATGTAATGCAATGAAATGCGAGTATTTAGTAAATCGATCAATTACTACCCAAATTGAATTTTTACCAAACGAAGGTGGAAGTCCTTCAATAAAATCCATGGTGAGATGCTGCCAAGCTTGAGCCGGAATAGGAAGTGGTTGCAGATATCCGGGTGGCCTCACGTTTTCATGTTTGCTTATCTGGCACTGATGACACGCTTGCACATACCGTTGTACTTCTCCTCTCATATCTGGCCACCAAAACGTTGTCCCTATTCTCTGAAATGTAGCATTAACACCTGAGTGTCCCCCATATCCAGAAGAGTGGAAGAATATTGTAGGGCATAGAAACACAATCTGCGAGAGCCCCTTGGGCTACTGCATCTCCTTCATAACTCGCATATATTTCACCCATCCACATGGGCTGAAGTATAGAAATAGCCTGACATTCCCCCTTCTGCTTCTCATCAAACTTCCTAGACAATGCATCTGCAACTCGGTTCTCTACCCCCTTTTTATACTCAATTTTATAGTCAAAACCCAACAACTTAGTTAGATATTTATGCTGCACAGGGGTTGAAATTTTCTGCTCTAACAAGTATTTCAGACTATGGTGATCAGTCCTAATGGTAAACTGATTGTGCAACAGATATGACCTCCACTTTTCTATAGCATGTATAATGGCTAAAAACTCTTTTTCATATATAGACAACCCCAGGTTTTTTTGTGCTAAAGCTTTACTGATAAAGGCAATGGGATGAGATAGTTGCATTAATACAGCCCCAATTCCATTATAACATGCATCAGTCTCTAAAATAAATGGGAGATTAAAATTTGGAAGAGTTAGAACAGGTGCTGTAACCATGGCTTTTTTAAGGTCAATAAAAGCTTGCTCAGCCTCCTCACTCCATCTAAACTGACCCTTCCTCGTCATATCTGTAAGTGGCCTAGCGATAGCTCCATAATTTCTCACAAATTTCCTATAATATCCAGTCAATCCCAAAAATCCCCTCAAAGCCTTCACTGTTTTTGGTTTATCCCACTGCTCTACAGCTACTAATTTGCTAGGATCTGGTGCCACCCCATCTCTTGATATAATATGACCTAGATACTCTACTTGAGACTGCCCAAACGAGCATTTAGAAGCTTTAGCAAACAAGTGATTTTTATCAAGGGTCTGGAACACAATTTCAAGGTGGTTCAAGTGAGAATTCAAGTCTGGGCTATAAATGAGGATATCATCAAAGAAGACTAGGACAAACTTTCCTAAGTAAGGTCTAAAGACATGGTTCATGAGAGATTGAAATGTTGCTGGGGCATTAGTAAGACCAAATGGCATCACTTTAAATTCATACAAGCCACTCGAAGTCACAAATGCTGTTTTGTGGATATCTCTAGGGCTCATTCTAATCTGATGGTATCCTGCTCTGAGATCTACCTTAGAGAAAATAGCAGCCCCCCCTAATTCATCTAATAGATCATCTATGAGTGGAATTGGGAAATTGTCCTTGACAGTAAAAGAGTTCAATTTCCTATAGTCTATGCAGAACCTCCAAGATCCATCCTTCTTTTTAACTAGCAGAACTGGAGAAGAAAAAGAACTAGTGCTAGGTTGTATGACACCAGCTTTCAACATTTCCTCTACTAGTTTTTCTATCTCAATTCTTTGTAAATATGGATATCTGTAAGCTTTTTGTTTGAAGGGTTGTGTATCAGGTTTAAGAGGGATATGGTGATCATGGGATCTGTGAGGGGGTAGTTGGCTAGGAATATCAAACACTTGTAGATACTTGGTTATCAATGGTTCAATTTCAGGTATAGGTCTACTCTCCTGCACTACCTTCTCTGCTGAAATCATACACAAACACCCACACAAGACACCCTTCTTTTTTTTTATGGTTCTCTTAAACTGCTTACCACTTATCATTTTCAAAGACAATTCCTGAGTAATCCCCTGTAATGTAATCTGGTTGTTCCCCTTAGAAAATTGTATGTTCTGCTCTTCAAAATTGAAAGTGATTGGTCCCAATTGTTTTAGTAAATCTACCCCTACGACCATATCACATCCTTCTAGATTGATTATTCTTAAGGGTGCACTAAACTTACAGTTTCCCATCTCCCACTCTAACTTAGGGCATTTAGTATTGCATTCTAATTTTCCCCCATCAGCAACAGTGACACACAAAGAGTTGGTGTATTCTACTTCACACCCTATTCTTCTAGTGGCTTGTGCATCTATAAAACTATGAGTGCTCCCTGTGTCTATTAGAATAGTAAGATTATGTTTCCCCACCTTGCCTATGAGTTTTATGGTATCTGCAGCTATCTGACCTACCAAGGCATGTACAGAGATTTTACATTCATCCTCTTCGACCTCTATTTCTTCTAACTCTAACTCCCCATCATCATCGGTTGAAGACTCACACACTATCACAAACAATTTCTTGCATTTATGTCCAGGTTTGTAAGTTTCTTCACAATTAAAACACAAATTCTTCTTCCTTCTCACCTCTATCTCTTCAGGTGTTAATTTTTTAAATGTGGAAGGTTTACTAAAATTGTTCTGTTCTGCACTATTACTTCCCCCTAGACTTTGTGATTTTTCAGCAACATTAGGCTTCCAATTATTATTTCCTACGGGCTGGAATGGTTTATTTACTGATCTCGGGCCCCTGCCTAATGAAATTATCAAAAGTTCTTGCTTCTTAGCCAATTGTATAGCTTCATGCAGTGTAAGAGGCTTAAACATTTCTACCATTCTACCCACCTCCTCTTTCAGCCCACTCAAATAGCTTTGAATAAAGTAGGTCTCTGTTAAGGATCTATTCTCTCTTACCATGAATGCCTTTAATTCCTCAAATTTTAGTGTGTATGTCATCACATCACTCTCCTGTTTCAACTTATTGAATTCGGCAACTAAATTCTTTTCTTCTACATTCGAAAATCTCTCTAACACCAAAGATGCAAAATCACTCCAGTTCAACTCCGTCTTTCCTTCTATATACTCCAAATACCACAAATCAGCGGTTCCTTCCATGAACATAGCAGCAGTCACAATTTTATCCGCATCACACATTTCATTGTACATGAAGTACTTATCACATTTCCGCAACCAATTCCGAGGATTATCACCCATAAATTTCGGAAAATCAAACGTAGGATTTCCAGTGCGGAAGGAATGAGAATTACCCAAGCCTTGTGAAGATGAAGATTCGTTGTCGTTGCGGTCTGCTCTCTCCTTTCGTTTTCCTTCTGACTGCAATTCGCGCTTCAATTCCGCAAATTGTTGGCGAAACAACTCCATTATGGATTGGTTCATTTCCGTTTGTTGTTGACGGAGCTGATTAATCTATGACTCCAATCCTTCGATCCTGGCCTCCATATTCTGTGTTGTGCGAGTAAGCGGCATACGCAAGCGTGTGAAGAAGACTGCTGATACCACTTGTCACGGAGGCACTCGATACCGCGACGGCAGCGTTCCTACTCCGACTCAAGCCCGACGATCTGGTGGAGATTATTGGGGATTCCGGTGCGCGTGTGCTCGTGCAACAACGAAGTAAGAATTCAATCCAATTTTCATTTCTGTAAAAATGTTTTCAAAACTGTCGATTACAAAAGATGTTCGCCCCTTTTATAGCTGGCTCGCATCCTAACTAATCCCTAACTAACCAGCAACTAATTCTATTTATAAAACGTATTTCTTATTTCACGCTTTTTGCTGGCCCTTCTTTTATTTCTTTTTACTCTTATATCTCTTCTAACAAAAACAAAAGGAACCCAGTTGTCTTAGCCATACAAGAAAATGGCGAAGCATTTTGCCGCCCCGGCTATGCATAAGACCGTGTTTCTGGATCATCAGCACCATGTTCCTCGTCACACTCCTTGTTCGTCATCTTTAGGGCTGCCGCCGTCCATGTTTGGCTGTTCAAATAAATGTCGCCCCCTTTCCCAAAGTTCTGGTTTCTTGAAATTGGGCGACCCATCTCATGAAACTTGTTTTGTCAGAAAAGGGAGTAAACCATGCTTTGGGGTTAGAATGTCATGGGATGGTCCTCTCTCTTCTGTGAAGCTAATACTTCAGGCCAAAAATTTAGAGGTACCCTTTTCTTCGTCGAGCCTAAAACCCTAGTTTTCCTGCTCACATAGGAACAGTAAACGGAATTGAACGAGGAATACGATTATCATTGAATTTCTTGATCCTTATTTGTTGCTTGTTTGAAAGGGGAAAAATCACATGACTGAATTCAATTAAGTGCAGTAAATTACTGATTTTCCACGTTAGTGCTCTGGAAAACACCTCACATGGTTTCATGTTTATATAATGGAAGACAGCAGCTCATGTATCTAAAATATCAGCCTATTTTTTTGTTCTTTTCATTATTTTTCTTCCCTTTTTTTCTTCTTCTAATAATGTACCTATAAAAGAAAAAGAAAAACATGGGACCTACCCTGTGAGTGTAATCTTGATCAAATTGTAGTGTGCAGTGTCATTTTGTTGTTATACATCATCGCTTGTTAATTCTACTTTTTACTGGCAATATTGTTCTTAATTTTTCAGGAATTCGTGATTTTTTCTTATATTGAATGGCAATATTGATCCATTTGTCGCATGCACTGTTGTCTTTTATTGTTCATCGTAACTTAAGTTATTCCTACAACGTACTGGCAATCTTGTTCTTGATTTTTCAAGAATCCATGAGTGTTTCCTCCCCTATATACAGTTGTCTCCCATGGTGAAGAGCCATATAGAAGCAAAGTTGGGTAAGGCAGTCGAGAAACACACCCACTTAGTTAGGGAAGTGGATGTTAGGCTGTCTGTCCGTGGTGGAGAGCTTGGCAGGGGTCAGAGATTACGACGATGTGAGGTCTGTCTCTATGCTCATTAACTGCAAATTTGTAGCATACCATGTTCACATTACTGAGTTTATTGAAACTTTAGGTCACTTTGTTCACGAAAAAACACGGGGTGATTCGAGCAGAAGTTGATGCAGAGTTTCTGATTGCTAGTATCGATTCAGCATCATCAATTATACAGAGAAAGCTGAGGAAGATCAAGGAAAAAGATTCGGACCATGGGCGCCATATGAAGGGTTTTAATAGGCTCAAAGTTCGGGAAGCTGGCCCTCTAACAGTTGCAAATGATGCAGAGGAAATTCCTAGTGAAGGAGCTGAACAGGAAGACATCACTCATGAGGTTTCTTTACTTTGTCAAAACTTAACTATTATACATACATTGTTAGACATCTCTTTTATCACTAATATTGACTTTGTATTACTTTGTTCTTTCTTAATGCTTTCCCTTTGTTGTATGCTTCATGTTTATGGAAGGAAAGAAAATGCTTTAACTCTCCAAGGCTATATTTGGTGATACAATTTAAGACTGTATTAAGAGATTGCTTAAATTGATTGCTGCACTTGAGCAATGCTAGAATTTCTTTGTCTTGACCTACTGTGATATTGTTGATTTATACTATGAGTATGAGATGACTTGAACCTCTTGGCGTTAAACCTGTAATAGTCAAGTTTCTCTAACCCCTAACAGTAACCTGTTATTGGAAATTACCCAGTGACTTATTGTGTGAACTAAATTTTGTTTAAACAAGTAGAGTCCACAAGATTCTTGATATCCTGTAGGCTGAGAAAGGTGGTAATACCTTGGCGATGTGCAGTGAAACAAACTACATTAAACAAACCTGACCTTCAACGCTTATCTGGGCTGTTAACTAGATGCCTTGTGAAATTTGATGCATTTTTCTGTGTCGTGTAAGTGCCCACACACGCACCACACACAAACCAGCAGTAGCCTTTATGTTTTGTAGCTCAAGACTTTATGAATTATCTTTGCAGATTGTTCGCACAAAGTATTTTGATATGCCCCCTCTAACTGTTGTCGAGGCAATTGAGCAGCTGGAAAATGTGGATCATGATTTCTATACCTTCTGCAATGAAGAAACAGGTACGTGCTGCTACCTCTGTTCCTGTGATATCTTTTGCCTAACACTTGGAAAGAAACTCAATATAGTGGTGTTGGCCCTCTTTC
Source organism: Caryopteris x clandonensis (assembly GCA_028749325.2). Taxonomy (NCBI): domain Eukaryota; kingdom Viridiplantae; phylum Streptophyta; class Magnoliopsida; order Lamiales; family Lamiaceae; genus Caryopteris; species Caryopteris x clandonensis. The sequence continues at coordinate 8,576,578 of JAPYKT020000004.1, forward strand.
AGGTGTGATTAATATTGTGTACAAACGAGAAGCTGGAGGCTATGGACTTATCATTCCCAAAGGAAACGGAACTGGAACAGAGAAACTGGAAAAGACAGTGCTTGATTCTGCAAAAAAATAAGTTCTTTGACAAAAGCAGTGTTTGTTGTAGGTTTTGGAGTACCTGTTGTTTTAAGAAGACCGATATATAGAAGTAGAAGTTATAAACATATGAAATCGGTTTTGAGTAAGTATTGTGTTGAGTGCAACAAATGTTGTTTTGAGCCTTAAAACAGTTGGAATGTGTAGGAGGCCTCAGACTTCTCTGCCAAAACTGCAAGTCGTTTTGGTTTCTTCCTGTTATATTAACCTCTGAGCTTATTTTAGTGTCATATTCCAATTGAAGTCACTGTATGTTTGTTTATAGATGTACATCGCATTCTTTACCACAGACGAGTCTATTAAATTCCCCAAGCCTTTTGCTTCAGATTCTTCCAACAGCGTACACTGATAAAGCTCTGTAACATTATGATAAAGAATCATTATAACATCAATAATTTGGTTTTCAAATTAGTCTTCACCAGGTTATTGATTTACAACTTCTCTCCACTGGGTATCTAAACAATTGCAAGTCTCCTAATAGCACGCCTATTTTCTTAAATGCTAATTTCAAAACTAGTACAAAATCGTCAAATGCATAGCAGCATACAGATATAGTAAGTAGGTTATACAGTTTATTTCTGCAGAAAGGCACAACTTACTTGACCGTGTGATTATCTCATCTTAATTTGCTTGAGCACCATTTGGTCTTGGAGAATTCAACACCACATGAATGTCGATTATGAGAACCATTTTCTTGCGCCTATTTCATTCAAAATAAGATCGTGGATTCTCGTAGCTTCCATCAAATCTCGTTAGCCAGATATACTGCAGAGTTATCAATCTTCTTATTTACCTTCACCTTCATCCGGGCCATGAATTGTGCTAACTGGTGGCTTCTTCTTGTTCTTGGTTGAAAATGTCTTCACAGATACACTCAATAGCTTGTTGATAGACAACCCTTCACCCAAAACCTTCCTCCTTTCTTCATACCTATGTTTAATACGACCATCAAGCTTGTAACCAAGAAACGCAGGAAAAGACAAGAGCTCTCCAACTTCACGGCCCATTTCCTCAACCAAGTAATCCAACTTCTCCTCTAAAGATTCGTGATTGTACTGCAATACTTGGGGATGTTTCTTGCTCATATCCAGAATGTCCTCACAAGTCAATCCGTAGGTCAAGAACACTCCAACCACCTCCTGTAAATTCTTACAGCTGCACCTGGTGACAGCTCCCATTGCCATAGCCAATTCCTTGGTCCTGTTCTGATACCCAATCTTCACCAAGAAAACCAACTTATTCGCTAGATTCTCCTCAAATGACAGGCTTAGAAAAAGAGGTGCTTTGGTGAGAAACTTAAATATGTCATTTGAACTCAATCCACATTCCTTGAGAAAATCGATTCTTGGATGCAACTTCCTCTTCCTGCTGGCACTGAACAAACCTGGATAAACAAGAACAATCCTGAAAATCTCTTCATGGCTCAAACCAGCATGTGAATTTAAGAACTCTACATGGTCTTTCAAATGCTCCACAGTATAAGCCAAAACAAATGGGAACTTATGCAAAACCGCTCGGATTGCAGCTTCATCTCCTCCACTCAACTCAAGGAGGTACCCAATTCTTGGGATCAAATGAGTGTCCAAATCATAGTTAAGAACAGCAGGTCTACGAAGGATCAAGTCTACACCTCCATAACGTTGCAGAAAAGCGAGCATTCTCTCCAATTCTTCCATAGGTTTAAGACAAAATGCCTTGGTCATATTAACAGTGTTCAGTACACGAACAAGCTTTTCTTTGGTGATACCAAATTGAAGCAGTAAGTTAACTTTCCTCTCAAATCCCACCAGAAATCCAGGGTTTGTTGCATTCAAAAGCCGCTTAATCTGGATTGGATCGATTTTCCCTTTTAGTTCTAAATTAGAGTCATTAAAGAGAAAGGTCAATAGTTCACCAATTTCTTCGGCTGTTAATACATATGGTCGTTTAGCAATTAACTTGGAAAGAGCAAGGCCGTTTAATCCTGCAGACTGCAACAATTGAATTCTACGACGGATAGATTCAAACGGCGTCAATCTAAGAGCTGCATTTGTATCCAGAATTACTTCAGTTTCTTTGTCACTGAATCCCATTTCATGAAATAACGGAACTAGCATGATACCTAAAAAAAGAGACAGCAAAAAGGGAAAGAGAGAGGGGGGGGGGGAGGAGTTTCAGCGTCAGATTAAACATAGGATCATAATTACGACAAGGAGAGACTAAAAAATCGTTTCTCTTTACATACCAGAGTCCGTGAACATGGAGGTGGAGTGATTGCCATTGATAGCAAGAGCGCCGCAGCGGCAGCTGAGAAATAGGCGACTGTTGGGGAATTTTTGGCGGAGTGAAGAATAAAAATTTCCGGCGAAATGGGTGAAAGCAGAAGTTGTGAAGTAAAGCGACGGCGTTCGGAGTCCAGAATTGAGGGGTAGAGCATAGGTATTGGCAGCCATTGATGATTAGAAGATGGATAGGCTGAGGCTGAGGCTGAGGCTGAGCTCTGTCTTCGTGCCTGTTCTTTCTTTTGGAATAGTGTAATGTGGAAGAATGACTGCCCACAAAACCAGTCACTCTTTTAATCTGGGTATGAATTTGTGTATTTAGGAAAACTTATGTATAGTTTTCCTTTTCTTAATGGCATGAGAGTATATATATATATATATATATATTTACAAAATCTCATATGTTCATGAATTATTTTTTCACACACGAAGAATTGAATCTCTTTCTATGAAATATAAAAAATATATAGGCTCTAGCCAATTCAATTTGGATCCATACAACACGATCTGACAGTCTGATATAAACTAAAAACAAATATAGAAAGTTAGGGTTGATCCTTAAGGTCTTAACGAGTTCAGGTTGAAAATGAGTCTGACCCAAATAGAAAATCAATCAGGCCGGATCAACCAATTGACCCGTATAATTATTATCTTTTTAAAAAATATATTACTTATTGTAACTTCACAGAATATAAATGGTAATATTATAAAAAAAAATCATATATATAGAAGAAGTTGTATCGCGTGCTATTATATATTGTTAATTTTAGTTATTATTTTATGAAATTATAGAATTATATATCAACAAATATCATAATTCATTTATTTTTATAAGCTTTTTTAGAACTTTATAATATTTTTTTATTATTCAGGTCTAATCAGATTGATTGGATAAAACTCGCAAAATAAATTGGTCATTTTCATATTACACTTCTGATACGATAAGCTAAATCGATCAAATTCAATTTTATGCAAAACTTGTTATAATCATATTCCAACCTAACCCACGAACCCGACATCTTTAACACCTATACTTGTTGTACATGCATTGAACCTATTATTTTTCAAAAAAATAATATTTTTGTATATAAAATATTATTTGAAAAAATATATGTCAACGGGAAAGTAATACATTTGTTGTGAAAATTTTGTACTTTTTGAACAACTCAAAAATATATTATGAAAAGAATTACTTTGTCCGCATGGACAGCTCAGTTGGTTTCTGGGTGGCAGATTGCCACAAGGATGCAGGATCGAGTCCGGGGGGTGGGGGTCCTGGGGGCGAGGGCTTCGCCTTTTTGCCACAATAAAAAGAATTACTTTTTGTCAACGTATCATGTTTACATGTATCATGTTTACATGTGGTGAGCAATTGCACTACCGAATGATGCCTAAGATAAAATTCATAATATTTTAAGAAATTTCGATTGAATCACTTTATTTACATATAAAAAGACATATACATACATTTAGTGCATAAATCACTCAAATATTCAATGTAAGTATAAAATGTAGGGTGTCAATCTATCACACAGAAGCAGGACATATATCTAATGTGTTTTTTGTGGTAGCTCACCCTTTTATGGGTCCAGATCAAAATTGAATCTCGAGCACCATACTTGAATATTAAATCGGTCAAGTCGGGCCAACCACAACTCAAGCTGATTGTTTCCGTTGGATATTTGTTTCATAAGTGATGCTCGTCCTGTTACTTAAACTGCTACAAGATAATTTCTTTTTTAAGTGAGCTTAATAGAAATTAAGGGTAGAGAAAAAGTAATCAGATTTATAGTCCCTTGAATGTTCATCTTATAAATCCAACAATGTCCTAATAAAACGAGAAAAGCATATTTCAATGTTGTTTTGAACTTTTAAACAGTGATATAAGTGTGTTCTAACACTCATTTAGCTTAACTACGATGTTAAATCTTCCTTGTACTTGAACACAAACTACACTTGAAACAAGTAAAATGTAAGCATAACGACGAAAAACCACAGAAATGTTCAGTGCACACCAACCTCTACACAAATAAATGTTCGTTTGAACTTCACTGAAGAAAAAAATAAACCAGTCTGCAAATGCAAGATTTATGTCCCATTACCAACAACTGCATACTTACAGCTTACAACAACACATCTTATATGCACTACATCCAATCCGCCTTTAGTATGCGCAAAACCACCCCAAGGGGGGTGGGGTGGAGGCCAATATAAAGAAAAAAGAATTGATTAATAAGCTAGCATATTCTAGCTGACATGAATCAAAAGCCTCAATAAGTGCTCCTCCAAATGGAATATCACCTTCACATATGTGTAGCTTAGATTACTTGTACCTTCCGCTCCAGAATTGGCAAATGGCATCCTCATGTTTTCTTCTGTTTCAACTTCAGACAGCTTCTGGAGTCACTTGTTCTACTTTTCTTACTTGTATTATGTATGCTCTTAATAAGAATAACAGATGAGCTTCCATTTTCTAAGTTCCTGGAAAACCAATAAATGCAACCATTGTAGAACGTATATACATGTGCAACACAGAAAAGAAAAGAAAAGAAAAGAAAAGAAAAGAAAAGAGAAGAAGAGAGGTGTGTCTCTCTTACAAGTCCGATTGCTTTTTTTTGAGAGACCCAACATCTTTGTTTGGGGCATTATCATGAACATCTGATGGGGTCATCTGATGATATACCTACAAGCCAAGGATATCAATCAAATGTTTATTTTGAGGTCAACAGACGCATGCACCATTATGAGACGTGCTCTACTATTTCTTTTGCAATACCATGACGCAATAACCTGGGAAGCACAACATCTACACAACATTTTTCAATGGATCGCAATGTTAACAAGATTCTGAAGTATCAAGAATACACTGGCATAAATTTGGGCAAGACACTGTAGTAGGGAAAACAATTCACCTAAAATAACACAAATAATGCCACTATTAAAAAAAAAAAATCAAAAACAAAAAATTCAAAATCAAAATCTATCACACAGTGTGTCACTGAACAAATCATTTTCATAAAAAGAAATACAAGATTTGACAAATCCAATTATAAATAGAATTGTTCTACATCAAGATACCAGCAACATAATTAATCAGAGAAGTGCTACAATCAGAACTTCTTCTTTTTTTTTTACTAAATAACTGGAGCTTGTTATACCACTATGGGAGCTTGTTGTACCACTATAAGATCTCGTTTTTCAAAAAAATACACGGATTTAGCAATTAAGCGGTGTGGAAACAAATAATAATAGGCAAATTCACCATCAAAGTTCAACCTTGCAATAAATGAATTTTTTTTCCAACTTAGGGAAGCATGATCTCTGCAGTTTAGCCTTCAAAACTATTCAGAAACGGATAAAAAAAGAAAATCATGATGGTAGAAGCAAAGACAATTAAAGAGCACATAATTAATCAAGTTTTTTTCATATGTATCACATTGAGCTAACCAAAATAAGAAGACAGTCTATTTCACATTACCACTCCATACAGAGGGATGATGATATCCCTTCTCCCTGACAAACGATGGTGATCCGCATAACGCAAATTACTGCTTATATGACTAAACAACACATCATTATGCCAATACAATCCAATAAAGTTAAGCGCAAAACATACAATCAACAACACATCACTAAGGAAAATACAACAGAAGAGAAGCATGATAATAAACTGTAATGAACAACAGTTACTGAGCTTACTTCATTCAATGGTATCCCGCACCGATTTGCACTCCCTTCAATCTGATCAACCTTCCGCTTCTTCCCTCCGTGTTGATCCTCCTCCGGGCCCCCAGTCATTTTCCTCTTCTTCTTACTCCCCACAAATGTACTCTTCCCCTTCTTATCTCTCACTTTCCACACATTTTTCTTCCTGTACAACATTTTCTCGAATTTCCACGACTCGTAGCTCGTATCGATAACCATTACTTCTGTCCGCGAAAATCCCACCAAATTCCCATCTCTTGCAACGCCATCCCCATCCCCATCGTTTCCCCATTTATCCACCTCTGGCACTCCCTCCACTCCATTATTACTGTCGGCACTCCTCAACAATGTCACCTTCCCCGGAGCTGCATTGTTGTTCTCATGACTCCCATTATTGGGAAATACACAAATTCTAGGGTTTTTCTGCTTGCGAGCAGATTTTTTGAATTTTGTTGAATTACTGCATTTATCACCAAAATTGAATAGCTCGTTGAGAACATTGCTCATTATATTGAACAATTGTTTATCCTCATTTTGAGTCGGTTCGCAATTTGAGATGGAATTCGGTCTCGGGACCGGTGTTTCAGGGATCGGAGAATTGGGGTTCTGAAGGAATTGTTCGAGATCGGTAACGCTGTCCTCCGGGAAGCCCTTGGCGGTCCGCAGCCGGTCCAGCCAGTTCGACCGGGATTTTCCGCATAGCATCGCCGGACAGATTACGGAGAGAAATTTAGAAGCGCTCGAGCTAAATAGTCGGAAATTTTAGGCGTCGATTTCGAAGCTCAACTAGCTACTACTACTCGACAAATTCCCAATCACTAATTTTGACTTTATTTTTCTGGGAATTTTGGCCTTTCCCTCCGATATTAAACTTTTAAAATCACCAAAAAAATATTAAAATAAAAGAAAATAACTGAATAAATATAAAAAAAAAGTCTAATTTAATCCGAAATTGTGTTCAACGAATCTGAAAATGCTCAAAGAATAATTTTAGAAATAAATATCAGATATTCTTTAAATATTTTTTGAATTAGTTAAAAAACACTATCAAATTTATTTAAATTATTTTAAGAAGTATTTATATTTATTATATTATTTATTTTTATTTTTTCGATGTATTAATTAATTTCTGATTTTAAAAATATTTTCAGATTTGTTAACAATTTTTTAAAGCAAAAATATCCACCTGAGCCCTAATTGCCAAGTCACATAAATGACGTCATCGTCGGTGATCTGATGAATAAGCTACTGCTGCAGTAGAAACAAAGATGAAAATGCATATTTTGGAGACATTTTAAAGAACGAGAATCAAAAGGCGGTAAATATATAATAAGACAATCTTCCATTTACTCATTTTTCTTTTATTAGTTTTTCTATTATATCCCCTAAAATAAAAATTCCTTATCATATTAAAGCGTCAACTCATCATCATCACGTGCCTCAAGTTCCAACTCATTCTCAGCACACAACTAAAGCTTTAAATCTTCTTCAACACCTAGTTTAAACACGGCCATGACTTCAGTTTGAAATTGAAGTCGGCACTTAAAATTGTGGATCAATGCTTGGTTTAATCGTTGCTCTGATTCCGATTTTAAAATAAACAGTTCCAAATTGTTAGTTTCAATTCCAAAACAGCCAGTTTCAATTTAATTTTAGTTAAAAATTGCTAGTTTCGATTTTAAGGCGATTCTAGTATCAAATTAAAAAATAAGGAATTAAAAACTAGAACTGTGGGGTTGTATACCAATTCAATTTCGATTTCACTCCTCATAATTTTAAAAATCAACTATTTGAAAATTAAAACTAAAACCAAAACCTACAAAAACATGCTCATATCCAATCTAGTTGATGCTCAACTCTTTCAAACACCTAGTTGAAGCTTTCAAAAATGGGCAAAAAAAATTACTATTTTAAGGTTACTTTGTTGATACTTAATTCAAATATGAACAATCTTGGAATAAGAGCAATTATCTAATGAATTCTTAAAATAACACTTATTTTAAAATGTTACTATTTTGGAATTGAAGAATTATTATACAATTTATAATTCGGTTGATGTAATTTAATAATATTGTATCATCAACTAACCTAATCATTACATTGGACAAGTTAAATATTGCCATCCATTGGTGATTCGCCACCTATGGCCCAAGGAAAGTCATCCTGGAACAAGTCATTATTATTTTCAAATAATGTCCCACCAAAATGACCAAGAATTTGGTAGGCGAATGATTCACATTCTAGCCGACCACTCGAGTCAACAATATGTGACTTTCATACTCATGAAAGATACATGTAAGTCATTCTTAATTGACGAGGTTGTTTCAAAAGACTGACGACAAATGATTTTTAGGACATTAACAACGTTCTATAACAAAGTACAATTTCTCCTTCTGAAAACTAACTCAAGATTAGTAGATATATTTATCATATAACTGAGCAACATGTCTGAAGATATAATCAGTCATATGTTTTGTCTCATTCATGGAGAAGAACCATTCTTTTATCAAAATAGAAGATTCATCGTGCGTTAGATGGATTTTTTTAATTGTCCGAACTTCTAAGCATTAAATTATAACTAAATCTCTCTCACCAAGATTTGATTGCATTCTCAAAATTTAACATCACCAAATACTATATTTTGTTCTTTCTTTGCATAAATGTATTCTAATTACCTAGAATACATGTATTTATTCAACTACATATAATTTATGTATCGAATTGGGTCCCTATATAATAAAAGTAGAAAAAATTAAGTCTTGATCACGCTGCTCTTCCAATTTTACCCTTATTTAATCACCATAAACTCTTGGAAACTCAGTTTTTACTGATATGGGGATTGAAACTCGATGCACCCCATCTGCCCAAGTCAAGCTTCCAAAATAGTACTCTGTGGTGACCTTATGCAATGTAGATATTGTGACTGTAAATGACATTTTCTTGACCTGGGGGCTAAATAGTAACTTCATTGGGTTTACTTCCACCAGGACACCTCGAGGAGCGGTAACTAAAGCTTCATACTTGGAATTTGGGTTTCCCACATTTGCCACAGTTCTTGTAAGAGTGACAGACTCTTTAAGGTTCGGAACTGTAATGGAAGGTAGGTTCAAATCAAGAGCAGCATGGCTAGTGCTTCCACAAGATCCAGCCCGGCCCGAAATTCCATCGATGCTCGTTTCATTGTACCCCATAGCACAGAGGTAACTGATGTAGTCATCGGGTCCCATGTCGTAAACTAGGCCAGGATTTCTTGCTCCATTTGGGTTCACAACCCCACCTCCGTAGTCGAATGGATCGGCAACCTTGGGCGTGCCTCCCTTTGCGAAAACAGGCTCCCCGGAGTGAGGATCCATTGTCCATGCTGCACATTGTTTTATGATTGAGGATTTGAGAGAGAAAACATCAAGAAAGAGAGTGAAATGTTTATACTAAAGAACCTGTTGTGACAAGAGCTGATCTAACTGCAGCTGGTGACCAACTGAGGTGCAAGGATTTGAGAAGAGCAGCAGTTCCAGCAACATGAGGGGCTGCCATTGACGTGCCCGAGTTGAAAGCGTATCCCTTTCGCCTTGCTGCTAACACGTCCACACCCGGTGCTGCTATATCTGGCTGTACTTCATATATAAATGCTTAATTCTATGCATAGCAACAGCATAATCTTATTGGGAAGCAAGACAAGTACCTTCAGTACCGATGGGGAGAGAGAATTAGGACCTCTAGACGAGAAGGAAGCAACATAAGTTGAGACTTGTTTCCCAGAGTAAGTTTTGGAGGGCTTCAACCTTGCCTTGGGGAATCTGTTTCATTAGGGGTAAGAAAACAGTAGATTCAGTTTTCTTATCACATATAATTACAAGACAATGTACCTTGTTGATCTTATGTAGTTAAGTATCTGAGTTCCAACATCATAAGTTACGAAAATGCAAGGAAAGGCGTCGTAATATATCGACAACGCTTGCAAATCGTTTTGTGCTGCAATAACCCCTAATCCACCAGCCTTCAAGACATTTTGTTTGGCTTGGAATATTGAGTCCTCTTCATCTTGACTAGTGAAACAAAGTACCACTTTTCCAGCTACCCAAGTATCGTTTTTCGTTATGGATTCACAATATCTGCCAAATCATGTCAATTTATTATCAAAAGGATTAAAAACATATGATTGATTGCTATGTTTCTGCTTAATTAACATTCATACTTGGCATCAAGGACGTCACTTGGCTCTCCATGGATCAACCCGACAAAGCCCGTCTCATTTCCAACATACATGGCTTCACCCTTCAATACATAACATATTTTCATTAATCCATTTCTTTTTATACATATAGTCACAACAAAGATCCATCAATTCTCGGCACTTACAACAAACGTTTGATTGTTCCCTAGCATGATAGGAGTAGGAAACGACCTGTCAATTGTGCTAGCTGCAACTGATATGACCCATGGCGCCACGTCTTCAACTGTTTGAGAATTTGGCCCGGAGTTTCCTCCCGAACACACCACTGTTATCCCATGGCTAACTGCGTGGAATGACCCGTAATAAATTATGTCGCGCCTATCTATTTCAGGGAACAGCGGAAGATAAGAGCCCCAGGATACAGACAACACGTCGACTCCATCATGGATGGCCTCATCAAACGCTTTTAGCACGTCCACAGACGAACCAGTGTCGAGCCATCCAACCTTGTAGATTGCTAGCCGAGACTTAGGTGCCCCTCCACGAGCCCAGCCAGGAGCTAGCCCGTTGTAGCTCACGTTAGGGACGAATGATCCGCTTGCAATGCTGGCACAATGCGTGCCATGTCCGGATGAGTCTCTGGGTGAAAGGAATTCACCGTATTTAGAAGCATTGAATGGTCCTCCATAAGAAGCAAGAAAGCCATCTATGAAGAAACGGGCTCCGATGAGTTTGTTGTTGCAGTGTTTTGATGCGTTGAAACGCTGTCCCGATTGGCAGAATCCTTTCCACCTGGAAGGGATTGGGCCTAGATCTTTGTCACTTAAAGATTTGGATTCTGGCCATATTCCTGTTTAATGTAGGGGACAATATCATGAATTTATATGTGCAACATGATTGAGAGAGAGAGAGAGAGAGACAGACAGACAGAGAGAGACCTGAGTCAATAACGCCAACAATAGCACCATCTCCCTGGTTAGTGTCATGTAAGAGATTTGAAGTGGAATGAGGGGAGAGGCCGAGGTAATCCCAGCTCCTCGTCGTGTGCATCTTGTATAAACGATTCGGGAGGACATGAACCACACCAGGCAAATCTACACCAAATATAATTTCAACCCTTTAGACTGAAACAGCTAGATTTCACTTAATAATTGCATGGAAACTGTAAGATTTGCAGAGAAACTTCTTTTCGTAAAGTATATTCCATCAATTCTATTTAAGGTTGCGTTGTGAATTTTGTTCCCTTGAAATTAGTGGGCAGTTTATTTGAATACCTGCAATGGTTTGGGCATGGGAGTCTGTCATTTTAGCCGCGAAACCCGAAAATCCATGCCTGTAACTATAGATCATGGCATCTCTTGCTGCTTCCTTGCTGCATATATATCAGGTTAAAAATCCAACATTACTTTCTAAGTGAATGCAAGCATATGCAATTTATATATAGTATGTACCTTCCAAGAACTGAGGCAAGCATTTCATGATGACTTGATGTGATTACTTCCACATCCTTATGTTTCCTTTCTCCCAAATACACGATGTAAGCCTGTTTGTAACATCATTGTAGACAGCAAACAGCTTAATGTATAAATTCAATGGAGAAACCCAATTCGAAATCACAATTTATGCATGTGTGTGTGTGTGTAGAGTAACTGACTTTGGTCTCAATATCTTGAATGGCTACAGCATTATGATTCTCGATGTGCAGCATTAGTGTCGAAGCAAAAAGCCAAAGAAATGCAAGAACTGATCTGCATATGCTTATATATGCAATAGCCCTCATATTTTTATTTTTTTGTATTGATCAAAGAGTGCACTAGATCAAATAGATATCTGATCTCATGTTTTCTCCCTCTCCATCATAAATAGCAGTCTGATGGCAATGAATCAAGGAAAAGATGCCAAAAGAAAGTGAAGACTAAAGAATTGATGCTTTTGTGGAAATTTTGCTGCACTATAAAACTGTAGTTGCTACTTTTCTCGATTTAGCATTATGAATTGACTCTTTCTTTTGACTCAATAATTCCATAAAACTAAAAAATAATGTCTTTTTATATTAGTTAAAATAAAAAATAAAAAAAATATTATTTTATAAACAAACTATATATAATTGAATAAGTTTAATCAACGGGTACGGCTATTCATATCCCCAAAACCTCTAAATATACCTCATAATATTTATGACAAAATTAGACATAAATAAATTAACTAAAATACCCTTATATATTTATTTATTTTTTAATTTTGTTCATATTCTCAACTGCAAAATCCCGTCTTATCTTCTTCTTCTCCATGTTTCTTCAATACGGTGAAGTTGGAATTGCAGATTTATGGCTTTCTTGAGATTTGGCTTCAAATCTGAAAACTTTTCTTTTTCATGTTTTTTCAATACAGAGAAGTTGAAATTGCAGATTTATGGCTTTCTTGAGATTAGGCTCCAAATCTAAAATATTTTACCGCGAAGGCCAAACTTGATAAGGAAGATACACTTAACTCCCCAAACTTAATTTTATTAAGAACTTTGTGTGTAAGGATTTGTGTGTGTATATATATATGTGCTCGCTGTATGTGGGCACGCCTGATGGTCTTAATCAGCAGCTCAATGGAGTCCGTTACATTGAAATCTAAGTCACCCACATACAAGTTGTATGTGATTGGGCTGCCATTGCTTCACCAGGGCTCTCATTCTATTGGACTCTTGTCAAATAAAACTATTTTTATGGATGAAGTTGTATTTGATATGAACTTATATTTTGTATCCATTTTTTTTAAACTATTCTTTATGTACTAAAATGATCCAATGGCTAATAATGATCCATAAACTGCAAAAATTGACTAATCTGGTCTTCGAGCTATAAGTTTCGATACTCATGAACATCGAAACTTATATAGCTTCAAGCTCATGGATTGCCAACCTTGTACATGAGTATCAAGCTTTATATGATATGATACATTGAGACGTGTAAGGCTCAATGCTTAAAGACTAGTATGAGCAGGCGCGATAATTATTAAAGTTAAAGTAGTTTTACTATCTAGCAAACAATTAAAAGCACAAAATAAAATATTAATTAAAAGAGATGGAGAGAAAAACAATTATCTTGGTGAGAAAAGGATAATTCAAAAGTCCCTTTCAAAAAGATATCAAAGCCATTCCTGACTTGTGCCACGAAATGTGGAATAATCAAATTCCTGATCACAAGGGATTTTTTTTTTCTTCTAACATTACAAGTTTAAGAACATGCATTGTTTTCTTGTTCTAACAGTGAATATGATCGATGGACATAAGTTTGCCAGAGTTTGAATCACTTGCAACACTTTATGCTATCAGAATCTGAGAAAGTTGATGCCCAATACGTTTGGAACCTCAACCCAACAGATGTTTGCCAACATTCTTGTCTAGTATAGTTCAAATTATTCGACAAGACTCGTTAGTTCAACGATATATATTTTAATTATCTATTACTAAATGACATAAAATTAATAGCGTTCTTTAAAAGCATACAAAAAGATAAAATATTTTTTAAAAAATCAATATAAATTGCTCGAACATTCTTAGTCTAGTAACATTGACTAAGCAAATAATGATATAGATCAAAAGTTCGATCTCCAAACCACTCAAACAAAAATAAATTCTAATAAAATCAAACTATTTGGGTAAAATAATTCACATATAACAACTATTAAATTCGTTCTTATGATAAATCAAATTTTGAAGATAATATTCAACTTTATTAATATTTGGCGCAATAAAAATCAAATTTTATACGAAACACCTTTTACGATTATGGTGAAAATTTTGGTAAAGTCAATAAAAGTTTTTAGATGATACATCTAATATTGTCCCAATAGGTAACATATACTGACATAGACACAATCACACGTACTTATTTTTCCATTTCCATTGTTGACAATCTTAAGTGTGAGATAGGGGCGGACCATCCAAAATTCTACTGTAAACGGCCCCCTCACGTCATATTTTCTTACATTACCCCTTCAACTGACAAAACCTATGTATGACATAGGCCCTATTAATGCTATTTTATTGCCAATTGTCGTATTTTAATATTTAATAACTTTCATTTGTATTTATTTAATATTTATATGTACAATAAGTAAAATTGACATGAGGTGTATTATGTACGTAATGTACTATATTGATTCTTTAATTAAAAAATATTATTATTATTTAAAAAATATTACTATTTTTTTAAAATAATAAATTAATATTAATATTTTTTACATAAGTAATACTACAAATCAGTGTACCGGACGCATAAGTTTATATATATATATATACACACACTCCAACAAAGGGGGGTGGGGGTGGGGCCGAGGCTCAATTAATTACTTGCACGGTTGAATTAGGATAGGGCAACGCACAAATAATTAATAGTTTTTTTATTTTTTGGCTTTATAAAGTTAATATGGTTGATCAAGATTAAATTAAATATTAAACATAGTTCATATGTCCCACTCTTATTATTTATAAGATGCACCTTTATTTGTATTTTGTGGTCAAATTGGTCGGTAGTTATGCAACAATGTTAGGTCAATTTAAAGCAGCTACTTCTTCTTCATATATTGTTTTTAAACCAATTCATCTATTATTTTGTGATTCTCAGTTTAGTCTAAATTGACCGCTTTAATTCATTTTTGGTCAATTCATTGTTTCGAATGTCAGTTGCACGAATTCGTTCAATTCAATTCGACCTGATCAAAACATAATTAAATCTCATATATAAGTTTTGGTGTTGTTTTATTGATCGTTAAAATTAATTTCAATTGTATCAAAAATAAAATATGATTTATTAAAAAAATAATAATAATAAATACGAAGAAAAGTCTCAAATATAAACCAACCCACAGGACTTTGGATTACATTGATTTTAAATAAGTAATGTTATAATTTTTCAAACTAAACAAATTAGTCGATAAAGACAGTTATTACGAGTCATAACTCTTACTATATCTTTATCTAGTTGTAAGAAATCGACATTTTATAACTGAATATTTTTTACAAATAAGTGGAAGAAATTTTATGGAAATGAAATTAGATATATTATCTAGATTTGAGCTTGGGGGATTTTCATTCCTGAGTCCTGACTTCTTCTATAAGCAAGATTCATTACACGGAGTTTTCGGTAATATTTGTTAGTTCCAGCAGTTGAATCTTTTTTTACGGAAAATTATGTCCTGCCCCCGTTATTAGTTGAAAATCTTTTAGGCGTGCTTGCTAATGTGATATTTGTTGTCTTAACTAATTTTTCCTTTATTTTAAAAATTAATATTAATAATAATAATAATAATAATAATAATATTAGTTTTAACAAATCTGACAAATATACCAGCTACGCTAATTTGTGTAAAATGATACGATTGTGTATTTAATCAGAACAAGTAAAAAAATGGTATGAATTCTGCAAATATAAAAAATAAATTTATTGAGAGAGGTGATGGCACTAAAGCGGTTAATGCAAGAAAACACGGCGTTGTTCAAATTCTATCCAGAAAAAATGGGGTTTAATTATGTTCACATAAATGTATATTCAACAAATCCAAACAGCACAGCAGTCAACGTATAGACGCAACAGCTGGCATCCTAAATCGCCGTCGTCAATCCAAAACCACTGGTTGTTTGGCGGTGGAATTCGATATCCCCCTTTTGTTTCTTGTTCCTCTCTGATTTCTATCTTTAGTTCTTTTTCAATCTTTTTCACAAGAAAAAGATTATTGGAGGAGAACTACAATAAGAAATGACGCAAGCTCATTTTTCCCCACAAAATTCACAACTCGAGTTTCAGCCTTTAATGCTTCCTTCATTCTTATCCGATACTACTCCCTATACGCCCTTTTGATATCTTCCTTCCCAAAATCAGCCTTTTCCTTTTTGGGGGCTTTATTTCCTTTACTTTTCTTTTGATTTTTTTCTTCATATTATCTTGTTATTTTTTTATTGTTCTTTGTAAACTAAGTAGTTATGGCGGTGGTAGAGGCGTTTTTGGAGGTTTTGAAAAGGCCGACGACTTGGGCGATGGTTCTAGGGATGATACAGTTTCTAGGGCCTGTTTGGTTTGCTTTCCTTTTGGGTATAATGGTGGGATGGGCTTGGAAACCTAGGTGGGCTACCTTAGGGAATTGTAAATTTGATTTTTCAGCACCTTCCTCTCCTTCTGCTGCGGTTTCTGCTCCTGGTATTGGCTTTGGTTCAGCCCAGAGTTCTGGTTCTTGCAAGGTTGGCACTTCAAGTTCTGGTTCTTCTGCAATGGATAGTGGATTGGAGAAGGAGCAGAAAGCGTTGACCGCAATTGACAATTCTGTTTGCAGGTAGAATTTTTGCTTTATATTCAGAAAGTTTTAATGTTAATTATATTTTGTGTTGTTTAATTTATATGTGTCATTGAATTAGCTCATCTGCTGACTTGTTATATTGGTTGATTCATCATGTATGATTCTTTTACCTGCTTGTTTTGCAAAGGTGTGAACAAATTCAAATGATGTTTTAAATCTTTCAGTTTTTGAACAACCGGATTTTGTGGTGCTGCATAGGAAGGTTTGGCCGGTAAATTTAAGCCATGGGTTTTCTGCAACTCTTTAAGCTTTTACGTAGGTGCATTGGATCAGTCAGTTACCAGTGGAATCTCATCTAAAATATTATCTCAATTACTGTTCAGAAGCTTATAGCTTTACCATGTCAATTCTTGTACTCCATTAAAATCTGGACAGCCCACACATGGTTTTAACTTCTCATATTGATCAAGGAAGAATTTTAGTACCATTTTATCCACTGCCGCATGACTAATGTTTGCTCATATATATCCAAACTGTGGACCTGTCTGTAGGTAATGTGGCATGCAACGTTTATAGCCATGCATTATTTGAGATGATGATTTCCTCAATAACTAAGTTCATTCATGTTTGAGATTAGCATTATGTTGGATAAAATTCCCTGGATAACCGAATTAATATGCCAAATGTTCTCATAAAATACATTATGCTTCTACAGTGCATCCAAATTAGGCAAAGAAGACAATGCACTTATTACAAATGAGGATCTGGAACATCTATGCCATCTGGTTGAGAGAAAAGATGGTGGGCCCCCATGGAAGCATATGATGGATCATTCAGCCCACAACATGAGCTACCAAGCTTGGCAAAGGGATCCTGAGGTAAATGCTTTGGATACATTGATCTTCCCCAATTTGTTTTCCTCTTATGTGTAAAGAATTCCATTGTGTCTTCTTTGCTTTATGTGTTGTTGATTGTTCCTCTGGTGGTGGGTGATTAGGGTGGGCCCCCTCAGTATTGTAGCAGAACTGTTTACGAGGATGCAACTCCTGAATTATTGAGGGACTTTTTCTGGGATGATGATTTCCGATTGAAGTGGGATAATATGCTTCCTCATGCTTCAATTTTAGAAGAATGCCCGACCACAGGAACTATGGTGGTTCATTGGATCCGTAAGGTTGGACATGAGATTGGACATGAGATCATTTCTAATACAGGTTCTTTATGTCATTTTGTTGACAGTTTTCCTTGTACTGAAATCTTACCATTTTCTTTGCAGTTCCCGTTTTTCTGCAGTGACAGGGAATACATAATAGGCCGTCGAATATGGGAGTCAGGAAGATCATATTACTGTGTGACTAAGGTAAAGCCAGGGATACATTTTGGTTCATCTGTGTCTTCTGTCAGATTGAGACTTAATAAGATGTTTCAATTGATTTGAGGGAGTTCGGAATGTGATACGTTAAAAGAACTTCTACTATTCCAACTGCATATAGAGAAAAAGTTAGCTGAGTCATTGAGTCAGTTAGTTCATGCTGCAAAATCGTTAGCCTGTAATCTAACTGAGCTGGTGACTCAGTACAAGCTATAACTGATTTTTGTATGTGAAACAGCATTGTACTTGTCATGTTGGACCTTCTAGTTTAAAAAAAATATGTAACTAAACATAAGGTCTCTTGGATAGTGCTTGGCCTAAAATTTATGTCTCTTAGGAGAGCTATCATCTTATGTTCCTTGCTTTGATAGAATCGAGTGACATACTGCTTTGTTTCTGAACCAGGGAGTTCCCTGTACTTCTATTTCAAGGAGAGACAAGCCAAGACGTGTCGATCTTTACTACTCCAGTTGGTTCATTCAAGCAGGTAACAAGATTCCTTCACTTTTCCAAACACCTGGTTTTCCATTCTGTAGCAACATGGTATTATGTATAAAGATGGATAGTCCATAAAATTGTGGAGCCCGTGAATCTTGTATACCTGATCTCTTTTGTGAATCTAAATTTGAGTGGTTTTATCGTGAAATTATTCTCTTTCTTAAACAGTGGAATCAAGGAAAGGCAACGGGCAGTTGTCTGCGTGTGAGGTGATACTCTTCCATCACGAAGACATGGGCATCCCATGGGAAATCGCAAAATTTGGGGTACGCCAAGGCATGTGGGGAGCAGTAAAGAATATTGAGCGTGGTTTCCGTGCATATCAAAAGCACAGAGCATCTGGTGCACCCCTCTCTCGGCATGCATTTATGGCTCAGATCAACACAAAACTTGATCCCAACTACCTTAAGACACTGGAAGGTGATGAAATTTCATCTGAAACCCAGATAATAACATTATCTGATGAGAAACCGAAGGATGTAAAGATACCGAAGCTTCTGTTAATTGGCGGGGCAATTGCTGTTGCTTGCAGTCTTGACCGAGGGCTTTTGACCAAGACCCTCATATTCGGGGTTGCAAGAAAGCTTGGAAACATCGGAAGAGCATGCCCAAGGACTAACTGAGGTTTTTTAGTTTATTACCACTTCATAAGGAGCCGTTGTTGCTGTCAGTGATAGTAGCAATAATACATTGAGACAGAAAATGTTTTGAGAGATTAATTTTAAGCTTAAAGATACATTATACATGACCCATATATATGTAGTTCCCTTTTTTTGTTATTTGAGTTGGTTCTTACGTTGTTTTTGCTATTTTTTTCATTTGAAATGGCACAATTGTCTCCCCCTACAGGCCACAATGCCTTTCCTTATCTTCAGACTGCCAGGCCATTAAACAAGTTGGGATCTTTTTTTGCTGTTTTTTGGTTGTAATTTAGTACTGTTCCAGCCATCTTGGGACATCTGTGTTGAGCGTTAAATATATTGCTGGTCTTAACAACTATCACACAGAGAGTGAAGGAAGAACCCACGAAATCCTTTGTTATACATATGATAATTTCATTTTCATTCAAAGCTCTACTTATCAAAAACATGTATATATTGATGATTTCATATCATAAACGTCGATATGCATTGTGACGGTGAGATCCGACAACTACAATGGTTTCAAAGCAGCATAAACCATCAAACTGTGGAGCCAATTAAGGCTGGGTAACATTAATGCTCATGCCATTTTTCCTCTCCTTGGTCCAAAAACCCTCTACTGTGAAGAGTAAGTTTTGGTCTAGCTTATGAATCACAATTTTATCTTCTTTTGAATTCTATTGCAGTGTGCATGGGTGCATGGTGAGTAATGTGCAGCTGATTTCAATTGTTCAATCTGTTAAGTCAGTTAGCATGCAGTTAGAGGATCTTGATTAGGAATAGTTAGAGGATAACCGTGTATAATTTGTTGAGCAGTTATTAAGTTTAAGTCAGTTAGCATGCAGAAACGGTTGGGTTTGATAGATGAACATATATATATAAGATTCATCTATCAAATTGTAGTCAGTAGGAAGGTAGAAAGAAAACTGATGTAAGTTAGTTCATCAAGAAATTAAGTTACTCTTTTTCTGCCGTGGATATAGATCCTTCATTTTGAATTGAACCACGTAACTCTTGTGTTCTTGATCTCAGTTGCTTGTTCTTTTCTCATTCATTGTTGAATCTTGAATCTCAGTTTTGTATTTGGAAAATTCCTAACAAGTGGCGCCGTCTGTGGGAAGCCGATCTGATTCAAGCATGGCTTCAAGAGTTGAGGTGCAGAAGCTAACTGATAAGGTTGATTTTGGCCTGTGGAAGGTGAAAATGCAGGCCCTTCTAATTCAGCAAGGTCTGGGAGAGGCGCTAGAGAAAGGGAAGTCCTATGATTTTGGAAAGGAGAAGACAGAGAAATCTGAAGAGTGCGCCCAGATCGAAGCCAAAGCGCGCAACATGATCATTCTATGCTTGGGAGACAAAGCTCTTCGAGACAACATGATGATTCAAGCATGGCTTCAAGATTTGAGGTGGAGAAGGTAACTGATAAGGTTGATTTTGGCCTGTGGAAGGTGAAAATGCAGGCCCTTCTAATTCAGCAAGGTCTGGGAGAGGCGCTAGAGAAAGGGAAGTCCTATGATTCTGGAAAGGAGAAGACAGAGAAATCTGAAGAGCGCGCCCAGATCGAAGCCAAAGCGCGCAACATGATCATTCTATGCTTGGGAGACAAAGCTCTTCGAGAAGTGGCCAGAGAAACAACAACCATTGCAGTCTGGGAAATGTTAGAATCTCTTTACATGGTAAAGACTCTTGCCAATAGGCTTTACATGAAACAAAAGCTTTACTCATTCAAGATGGTAGATGAGAAACCTGTGCTAAGTCAGCTTGATGAGTTTGACAAGATCCTGGATGATCTTGTTAATATTGAAGTGAAAATAGATGATGAGGATAAGGCTCTAATCTTGATATCAGCCCTACCTAACTCCTTTGATAATTTCAAAGATACTCTCCTATTTGGAAATAGAGAGACTATCACAGTAGAAGATGTCCAAATAGCCTTGAAAAGCAGGGAATTGCACAAGGTCTCTGATCAGAAACTTGCTGAAATCGGTGGAGAAGGATTGATCATCAAGAAGGGAAAACCATCCCACAAACAAAGGAAGAAACCTCCTCAGAAATCATCAAAGAAAGGTGACAAGAAACCTGGTGAAGGATGGGTAGACCCAGAAGACAGAAAATGCTTCCATTGCCAAGAGCCTGGGCACTATAAGAAAGACTGTAGTAAATGGAAGCTAATGATGTCAAAATTTGCTCATGAAAAGAGCCAAAGTAAACTAAGAAGTCAGGCCAACAACACCTCAGCAAGTCAAGAAGCTGAGTTTGAGGCCTGTGAAGTTCTGGTTGTCTCCAACAATGATGTTGGTAGTGATTGGATTCAAGACTCTGGATGCAGTTTCCACATGTCACCAATCACATAATGGTTTTCTGAGATAAAGCTCATAGAGGGTGGTAATGTCCTTCTGGGGAATAACCATACATGTCAGATCAAGGGAATTGGAAGTATAATGATAAAGATGTTTGATGGGAAGGTTAGGCAGCTCACAAAAGTAAGGTTTGTTCCAGGTCTAAGAAGGAACCTGATATCACTGGGTGTGTTTGATTCTAATGGTTACAGATTTGAATCACAGAATGGAAATATGAACATATCCAAAGATGGTACAATGATAATGAAAGGTGTAAGGGAACAAGATCTGTATTATCTGGTAGGGAACACAGTCACAGGGCAGTCTCATACTACAAGCCACAGAGATAACTCCTATCTGTGGCACTCAAGAATGGCTCACATAGGAAATAAGGGACTCAATGAGTGGTCCAAGCATGGGTTACTTGGAAAGGAGACAGTTACTAGAGTTCAACTATGTGAACACTGCAACTCAGGAAAGGCTAAGAGGTGGAAGTTCACATCTGCAGTGCATGTTACTGTTGAGAAGCTGGAGTACATTCATTCAGACCTATGGGGTCCATCAAAACATACAACTACAGGTGGTGGCAGGTACTTCATCTCCTTAGTAGATGACTACTCTAGAAAAGTTTGGGTAAATATTCTGAAGACTAAGCCAGAAGCTCTCACAAGATTTAAATACTGGGTGGCTGAAGTTGAAAATAAGTGTGATAAGAAGGTTAAACACCTGAGGACAGACAATGGGCTTGAGTTTATGTCAGAAGAGTTCATGTCTTTCTGCAGAGAAAAGGGAATTACCAGGCATAGGACTGTCCCTGGAACACCTCAGCAAAATGGAGTAGCTAAGAGGATGAACCAAACTTTGCTAGATAGGGTCAGATGTGTTCGCAATGATTCTAGACTTGATAAATCATTCTGGGGTGAAATTGTTAGTTCAGTAGCTTATTTGGTCAACCACAGCCCATGTTCAGCCATCAATTTCAAGACCCCTCATGAGCTATGGACTGGAGAAGCTGTTGATTACACCTGGCTCAAGGTGCTAGGGTGACTGGCTTATGCTCATGTGAAGCAAGGCAAACTAGAGCCAAGAGCTATCAAGTGTGTTTTTGTTGGATATCCTAATGGAGTAAAAGGATACAAACTGTGGTGCCTTGATGATCATAAGTTCATTATCAGCAGAGATGTCACATTTGATGAGTCAAAATTCCCTATGAGACAAGCTGAGAAAGGAAAAAGCAGTGAGATGCAGTCAAGGCCAGATGTTGTGATGATAGAATCTGGCATAAGTGAGCCACAGACAAGTCAGCCTACACATACAAGTGATGAATCAGATGAAGAAGAGGTTCACCCTAGCCTAAGTAGCTATCAGTTGACAAGAGACAGAGGAAGAAGGGATATCAGAAAACCTGTGAGATACAGTCAAACAAATATGGTCTCCTTTGCTCTCTATACAGCCCTTGAAGTGGAGTCTGTGGAGAAAGAGAGAAGTGGCTCATTGCAATGGAGGAGGAACTACTGTCTCTTAACAAGAATGAGACATGGAAAATTGTTCCTAAACCTCATTCACAGAAACTGGTTGGTTGTAAGTGGTTGTTCAAGAAGAAGCCAGAAGCATCAAAAGCTGGAGGAATAAGGTACAAAGCAAGGTTAGTAGCAAAAGGATTCTCTCAAAAGGAAGGCATTGACTGCAATGAGATTTTTTCCCCTGTTGTCAAGCACTGCTCTATAAGGATTCTGTTGTCAATAGTCTCACAATATATCCTTGAGTTACATCAGATGGATGTAACAACAGCATTCTTGCATGGAAAGTTAGAAGAAGATATATATATGAAACCACCAGATGGAGTGTTTATTGAAGATTCCGACAAGAAAGCTTATAAACTTCAGAAATCCCTATATGGGCTCAAACAGTCACCAAGACAGTGGTATCTTCATTTTGATGAGTTTATTGTGTCTCGAGGTTTCTCTAGAAGCCTTTATGACAGTTGTGTTTACATCAAGAAGGAAGGAGAGTCATTCACATACTTGCGTTTGTATGTGGATGATATGGTTATAGCTTGTGATTCTATAGCAGGAATCAATAAGGTGAAGACACTTCTCAAATCGGAATTTGAAATGAAGGATTTAGGGGAGGCAAAGATGATCCTTGGAATGCAGATAAAGAGGAAAAGGGATGAGAGCTCAATCATCTTAGCTCAGTCAACCTATCTCAGTAAAGTACTATATAGATTTAATATGAATCAGTGCAAGTCCGTTTCTACACCAATTAAGAGTGATGTAAAGTTATCTCTAAGCCAGGGTGTTAAAACTGAAGAAGAAATAAAGGGAATGAGTCATATCCCTTATGCCAGCTGTGTTGGATCTCTGATGTATGCCATGGTCTGTTGCAGACCTGATCTTACATTTGTCATGAGTGTGCTGAGTCGTTTTATGTGTAACCCTGGGAGGTTTCACTAGGAAACTGCAAAATGGGCAATGAGATACCTTAAAGGAACAACTGAAAGGTGTCTGAAGTTTAAGAAGTCTCTTTCAGGTGAAGAAGCTCTAGTTGGTTTTGTTGATGCAGACTATGCAGCAAATGTTGATACAAGGAAAAGCTTGACTGGATATGTGTTTAATTTGTTTGGAACAACTATAAGTTGGAAGACAACACATCAGTCTGTGGTAGCCCTTTCTACCACAGAAGCAGAATATGTGGCTCTAACTGAAGCAGTCAAGGAGGGATTATGGCTGAGAGGTATTTTGTTTGAATTTGGAATTGTGCAAGACAAAGTATATGTGTTCTGTGACAATCAGTCTGCCATACACCTGTCTAAACATCAAGGGTATCATGAGCGTACCAAACACATAGATATCAAGTTATACTTTGTTAGAGATTTGACAGAAAAGGGAAGTGTAGTGATCAGCAAGATTGATACATCAGTGAATCCAGCAGATGTGTTTACAAAGGCCTTGCCAGCTCCTAAATTTGAGTTGAGTCTTGGTCTTATCGGAATGAAGTAATGAGAGGCAGGAGTCATAGCAACTTCAAGTGGAGTTGCAGAATCAAGTCAGTCAGTAATAGCTGTGATTGTGTTTCATAGCTAAAGTGGAGAATTGTGAAGAGTAAGTTTTGGTCTAGCTTATGAATCACAATTTTATCTTCTTTTGAATTCTATTGCAGTGTACATGGGTGCATGGTGAGTAATGTGCAGCTGATTTCAACTGTTCAATCTGTTAAGTCAGTTAGCATGCAGTTAGAGGATCTTGATTAGGAGTAGTTAGAGGATAACCGTGTATAATTTGTTGAGCAGTTATTAAGCTTAAGTCAGTTAGCATGCAGAAACGGTTGGGTTTGATAGATGAACATATATATATATATATATATATATATAAGATTCATCTATCAAATTGTAGTTAGTAGGGAGGTAGAAAGAAAACTGTTGTAAGTCAGTTCATCAAGAAATTAAGTTACTCTTTTTCTGCCGTGGATGTAGATCCTTCATCTTGGATCGAACCACGTAACTCTTGTGTTCTTGATCTTAGTTGCTTGTTCTTTTCTCATTCATTGTTGAATCTTGAATCTCAGTTTTGTATTTGGAAAATTCCTAACACCACCACCTCCACTTTCCTTATTGTAATTTATAAATTAAAAAAATGCTTCTCTAGAACAATTTACGTGGCTATTTGGTTGATTTCTACCGAGGGAAAAGAGGCCCGAGGCTACTGCTGCTGGTGCTGTAATGTAAACAGCAGTCAAGAGGCATTGATTCTGTGTAATTTTTGCCGGCAGATGTGATTTAGTGCTACAGTTGGAGACTCTAATAAGAAAATGGAAAGAGATATACACGGGTTGATAAGAATGCCAAGAAAAGAATGATTCAACAAGACGAGGGAATAAAGGCACCACTTGAACATGATGTATTTTTAGGATTAAAGATTGTAAAGATAAGCCTGTCGTTCGAAGCTGATATATGATGCCCATTGATTTATGGAGGAAAAGCTAAGTTTAAGATGATTTATAAAGAGCAACTCTCTTGTGCGTCGAGTATACAGTACACTCAATTTTTTACTAAAAAATATTATTTATTTATTTAAAAAACAATACTATGCTTTTTAAGTAACAAATCAGCAGTAATATATTTATTTAAATAAATAATAAGATGTTTCTAATGACACCACAAAATTACTTTGTACACTACATTAATATTTTGGACAAAAATGAACATGGTGTAAACAACATATATACCATTATTTTAAATTAAAAAAATCAACATATAACAAAATCTTTCAAAATATTTTTTTAAGAAACAAAAATATCCTCTTTGAATCCTCCTTTGAAAAATGCTAAAACCCTAATTTGAAGCATTGAAATAGACGAACGTATAGAAGGGCGTTCGGCGAAGGAACGTCGAACGCGTAGAAAGGTATTTGGCCAACCAGCGTCGAACGCTTGACGCTAAACTTATATATTTGTCAATATGAACGCTAAACGGAAGGTAAATATTAGTCATTGTTGACAAAAAGAGAAGGAGGAGCTGTGGGCAACAGTTGGTGATGATGGGTGTGGGGAGAAGGTAAGAATATGGCAGATGAAGTTAGGGTCTAGAAATTGAGTGTTTTTTTTTGTTTTTTTTGATTGTATGATGAGCTTCAGAAATCAAGGTGATTTCAAATAAAATGATTTTGAATTTTTGAATTTTAAAATCAATTCATTTCAAATCTCTTATTTAGATATTTGGATTTAAATGAGTGGATTTAAAATTATATTTTTATAGTTTTCATATTTTTATTTTAAAAGTTTGTGATAATATATAAACTGTATGTCTGAAATATATATATGTGTGCGAGCGCGGGTGCTGTGCATATACAAGTGTTTATGTTATGTAGTGTGTAAAGTGTGCGTTGGTGCAATTTGTAGTGTAGTGCACGTATATTTATGCAAAGAGTGCAGTGTGTGTGTAAACAGTAGTTTAGGTTTGTGCCTCGTGAAGATCAGTTGATTTAAATGTGAATTATAAATTCATTCCCCAGATATAGAGCCACGCCAACGCAACACGAAAGTTTTGAAGTTGTTCGAAATGGTAACACTAACAAAATCTGTTTTTATATAAAACATAATTTCATCGACGAAATATTGAGAGAAAACTCAATTTACCTAAATCAATTTTTGGACCACAATTGAACTGGTACCACCTAATAGGATGACATATAGATCCAAAAACATATCCAGAAATTATGTGGTATTAATTACTTAATATCGGTTATGCCTTAAAAAAAATCGAAATTGCATTGGACCGTAAACCGAATTCTAAATCCCATAAGCAAACAAGCAACAGGTGTTATATTTCGACTGCAAAAGGTTTGCAGTTGTTTATTTCAGAAGTTGCACTCTTCAGCGTGCCAAGAATATCAGTAACTGGGAATTCCACCACAGTTAAATTAACAAGTCGAAATGAGCCTCAACAAATTAATATTTAACCAAACAGGCACAAGAAATTGCACATAAACGCTAAGGTTATTTTTTAAAGTAGTTAGCAATGGAAGAAATGCAACGGAACCAAAGAGGGCCATTGATACCCCCAAAAGCTCAACACAAACCGGGATGATCCAAAGCAAAAATTAACTTCATCTAGAAATGCTATGAATAACAAAACAAGTTGGATTCAATGGTTGTAACTTAGGAGGGGGCAGAGAAGACACAGCAAAGCACAGATGAGTGCTCCATAAGATGAATCGCAGCAAATAACATAAAATTCAATCAAACTAATGCACATAACTTCAGCTTGGACTAGATGAAACAAAAATACTCAAAAATGGATAAACAAAACTGTCAAAAGATACTACCAGTAACAGTTTAGAGAAGGAAACTTAATAACTAAAAACATAGATCAATATTTAGTTCAAAGGCTAGAACATGTCATATTCAGGAAAACATCTCTTAATCAAACAAGCCAAATCCCATGTCGTCGTCACTCTCC
Organism: Caryopteris x clandonensis; assembly: GCA_028749325.2. NCBI lineage: Eukaryota > Viridiplantae > Streptophyta > Magnoliopsida > Lamiales > Lamiaceae > Caryopteris > Caryopteris x clandonensis. Next base: position 8,603,950 of record JAPYKT020000004.1, read on the forward strand.
TCCTTAACCTCCTCCTGGATAAGATAAAAAGGAGCAAGTTAGTTAAATTTCTGAAATGATTAATGCCAAAAGCAACTTGAAAATGCTCAATATTTAGTAGTACTCCAAAAGTAAGTGACACTGACTAGCTAGAAGTGAAACCATTCAATATAACAATACCACTGTGTAATACAGAAATATAATGTATGTCATTGAAGTTCCTTTGAATGAAATGAAAAAAGCTCTTACTTAATTTCACGACATCGGATCATTCAAAACTTTTATCCAGATTAGATTTGTTCAGATAAAGATTTCCACTGTAAAACCGCCAGAGAACATAAATCGGGAAAATAAAATAAATTTAATTTTACCTTCTTCTCCTCTGCAGCAGGGGCAGCTGCGGCAGCGGCACCACCTGAGGTAGGTGCAGCAACTGCAACGGCGGCACCGCCACCACCAGCGCCGACGTTTACGATAAGGTCATCAATATTCTTCTTCTCGCAAAGCTTAGCAAAAAGACTAGGCCAATACGATTCCACCGTCAAATTCGCCTCCTTCAGCAGCGCTGAGATCTTCTCCGCCTATGGAATTGAAAACAACATTATAAACACTACATCTATACAAAAACAAACAAATTTAATTCCGATAAGAAGATGTGAAACAAGAAATGGAGAAGTATTACGGTGACGGGGATGCCATCATCGTGAAGAATCAAAGCAGCGTAGGTGCAAGCGAGCTCTCCAACCGACATTTCTTCTTTCAGAAACGAGAAATCACAAGAAAGTTGTGAAATAGGGTTTGCCGATGATGGTGCTGCTGCTTCTTCTGCGGCTTATCTAGGGCTAGGGTTTCAGTTTTTCTCTTATATATACGTAAGAGTATATTTGCACCCACGCTCCAAAAGTTGTATAAGCCTTCGGAATGGACCCCTATAATTTTGGAGTCCTTGACAAAAAGGCCCATTTTACCATCAATACGTTTTCATATCTTTAGTTAATATAAAGTAAAATTGTTGGAAAGTAAGAATTGCTCTTGACATATGTTTTCAATTTACACATGTTTTCTATACTCACACCTTCTTTCTCTCTTTTTTTTTTATCTTTTTTATTTGTATTTTTTCACTAAAATTAAAAAAATCAAAATATCTTTTTGTTTCAAATTCATTTTTAACATATTGTATATCAAATTAATCTTCTTTTTGAGATCTTAATTTAATATCAATATTGTATATATTAAATAAATAATTATATATAAAATATGAAATATATTTTTTTATAAATTGAATATTATTTCTTAAATTATATCATTTGATATATATGATGATTTGAATAAATAGTATATCAAATTCTTAAATGGATTTAGGCTAAAAGAAATATATATTATTTTTTATTAAATTAAATTATTATAAAATTAAATTTATATAATATTCTTATTTATTGTTTAATTTTATTAGTTTTTAGAAAATTAAAATATTTATTTTTAATTAAGGGACAATTCAAATTCATTTCAGATTATTGTATAATTTATTATTTAATAAAATTAATTTTAAAGAAATAAAAATATAATGTAATATTAAAAATATATTCTAATTGAATAATATTTATATAATATGTTATGTATATTTATTTCATAATAAATATAATCTTACTATAAATTTTTAATATATTACATCCCGTGCATTTGAATGGGCGGACATCTATTTTCATTGAGAATTTTAGACTCGTTCCTAAAAGAATAGAAACAAATAATTATTCTAGGTAAATAATTGAGAATTAATTTTAAAATTTTTATTTAATTATACCCAAAAGACGAACAAAATAACTTCATTCAATCCTCAAAAAAAAAATTCAATTATGTCCAACTTTCCATCTTTTATAATGGAATGGACAAAAAGAAAATGTTGTTTCTAAATTTTTTTCCATAAAACTCATTTTTTTACCATTTAAATTGGTTCTCAAAACAAAAATATATAATTAAAATTTCTGTAGCCCTTAAACCTTATGATGAAATTTATGTCTTGATTAGATTAGTGGTTTGGTTGGATAAATGATCGAATATTTCAATCCAGTTGATTAAAAATAATATAAATAAAAATTGGAATTGGAATTTCTATAGCCCTTAAAAAATTTTGGTGAAATTTATGTAATGGTTAGGGTAGTTGATTTGAATGAATGGATGAGCAAAAATTAACGATTTACATATATTGCATTTTAACTCGGTTGAACAAAAAATAAAATTTATATGCTACAGAAACAAAACATATTTTTTAAGAGTTAATGTATTATTGAACAGGAAGCATATTGTCGCCGAACTAAAGTTTTGCTAAATTAAAAAGTTATTTAAACTAATGTTGATAAAATGAGATATTAACATTGGAAACAATATTATTTTTCCTGAAACAGAAAGTACTTATAATATAGAACACTTATTTTGGAATATAGGGTAAAAACATTGAAACAAGATACGTCTTCCAGAAGTTAAAAGTGCTTTCAAAATAGGAAAGTTAATTTAGCGGGAGCAGGAATAATATTTTATTTAAGGATTTAAAAATAGATTCAAAATGTAGATTCTGACTTTCGAGGTCTGGAAGAACACAGAGTTTAGTCCTCGTAATGAAACTATGTCAAAGTAATCATCAGCCATCGTAATGAAATAGGTCGGAGCAGCATGCTAGTGACACATTAAATTCAGCAGCCATGTCCAGATACTAATGCAAAATATGTTCACACAAATAATACTCTAACGACTCTCCGAATGACAATCAAACAACAATTAAGAGCAAGATACTGGGTTTAATCAGATATCCAGAATGCCCAAAATAAACATCCCAAAAGTTCTGATAGTTTTCAAGCATGATCATATATTTCAGTCTGAAACCCTCGGATGCATCAAATTATATGGCCGAAAAACGCTAGCATCACAAAAGCTTGCACCGGATAAAATCAGGCACTGCCAGATCTAGCCTGCAACAAACCCAAAGTATAAATTCCAATTGGTTTAACAAAAATTCCACCGAGATTCGGTTCAGGGAGGCATTACCGGGCGTGGGGATGCAGACTTGGACATTGATTTAGATCTTGACCTTGACCTTGACCTGGCTCTGCAAGTTTAAGCAAAGGAAAGATCAATCAAAATGATCAGAGCTTTATGGAAACTTAAATTTATGACAGTAAGTTGAATATTGATTTACAATAGGTGATTTATCCCCATATACCTGGAAGGTTTAACAGGGGACGCAATAGGTGATCTTGATACTGATCGGTCCAGTGACCTGCTGCGTAGGCAACCATTAATTTCAGTCTATAAGACGGAATCATATTTCAGATGCTAAGCCCCATGTGCTGTAGCAACTTAAACAAGACCATTATATATACTTCAAAGTTAAAAAATAGGTACATTACCTTCTTCTCCTGGGGCTTCTGCTTCTACTGCGACTCCTACTTCGGCTTCTTGAGGGACTGCCCTTGTATTCCTTCACCTAAATTAAATGGCATAAAAAAGGAACCAACGAAAAAACAAGTAAATATAGCTGGCTTAAATATTATCATAAATTCAGCAAAGAACTATACAAAAATTTCTTAAACCACAAGGAACGTGCAAAGAGTAGTGTTGGTTGAAAATTTTATTAAACCAAGTTTAAATCCCAGCACAGGCACAAAATTGAGTGAAGAATATAAACGATCGAAGCTATATATAAAGCAAAGAATATAAGTAATGTCGAAGATACCCGGATATAAGTTCTGGTCCATGGATTTCTGAACTCACTATCATCAAGCTTACGGATCTGGTTAGGTCAAAACATATATTAGCAGCTATCTGGTGTAAATAAGAAACAGTAAAAGATTCATTGACTCAGCATCACAAGCACAAAATTTAACATACCGCATATTTCATGTCCTCGTAATTAGTATAATCAACTAGGCCATAGGTCCCTGTATTCAAACAAAAAAGGATTAATGAACTATTCTAGGCAACTCATAACCGTAAATTGGCTTTAGTGATCAACAATGCCTGAAATCTATGCAATCGCCAAAATTTTTGTGCTGTATAATTGGCAAGGAAAACACATGACTATCATTGAGTCATATATCTATATACGCAGGAAAACAAACGGGAAACGAATCAAAGAATACCTTCACTGTCACGAGAAACTTCAGCAAAACAGACATCACCAGCCTTCCGCATATGATCCTGAAACATTTTTTGCAAGATTAATTAACAAATACAAATGAACAGGCAGATATTTTGGTCACAAACATACAGTATACCCTACTTCACTAACCTTCAGATCTTGCCAAGAAGCAGAAGAAGGAAGGCCACGAACAACCACTGCAGCAGAAAAAACAACAAATTTAGGGGAATTTCAAATCATGACACACAAGCGGAAGACATAATCATTAGCAACCAAGCTCAGAAACATATTAAATTTGGCACCACCTCGATAATCAGAATGGCGGGAAACGCCAAATCGACTACCGCTGCCAGCACTTCCACCGCCGCCGCCTCCACCACCACTACCACCTCCACCTCCCCCATACCCACTTCGACGGTCACTGGAAGATGATGGTCCTCTGCCACCATGAGCAAGCTCAACCTGAATTGACAGAAATATTAGAATGGGAGAAGGAGCAGAGAAGACAGAAGATTCAGAAAAGATGTCCAAACTTTATAAAAACTTCTCACCCTCAATCGACAACCATCAAAGTTATAGCCATCCCTGCCCCTTATAGCATCTTCCGCATCACGAGAACTTTCAAACTACACATATAGGATCCAATTAATCATAGAAACATTAATTTGTTAAGTTTGCAAAAACCAAAGAAAAGTGTGAAGAGATGAGATAACAAGTACTCTTAATACATGGACAGATCAAATATATTCCTGTTTACTTTTTCTTGCCCACAGAAAAAGACCATGGAGGTAACAAATACCTCCACAAAACAATAGCATGGAGGACGTGGTGGAATCTTCAATTCAATATCCAAGATGCGGCCATACTGCAATAAAGAAGAATGAACAGAGACTTGCACAAGTTAGAGACAAAATCACAATAAAAGCAACAGCAGACAATTGTAATTCTATTGGTAGAACAATTCAGAGCAGAATAATGGAAAATATCCAAGCACTAATTTACGAACATAACTACAATCAAACAAATAGAAACATTATTCAAGCATTTTGTCCATAATCCTAGCACATGTATCAAGGAACATGACGTACAATATGTCTCCAAGTAAATACATACAATATGTCCAAGTAAAATGCATAATGACTCAGGAACTGTGTGTTAGCAAGATACAATCAACCCTTCAAAAGAAATTGTTAAGAACATACAGAAAGAAAATGACAAAGCAGACAGGAATGCAAACCACAAAAAGGAGTTAAAGAAAAACACTGATGATCATTTGCTACTGTTATATCATGGAAACTGATTAAGAATAAAATGAGATGTAACATGCTCAATTTCAGCAAAAAAACTTTAACAAGTATCCAAGATCGAGAAAGGAAGCCTGATTAAAAGTTTGTCCATGCCTAAAGCACAAAGTGGAAATATGAATAAAGGGTCCATCCAGATGTCAGGATAGGATAGCATGCATTTGCACCAAAAAAGGCAAAAATAATGTGAGGCAGTCCAGCATCTGTAAATCACATTTGGCATGCCCTTCTACCCAACAGAACTATTGAAAAAAACGAGGAAGAGGCATTGACTAGTGGTATAAATGTTTTGCAGAAAGAGTAACGTATAAATATTAGTGAATGTAAGTAATAACTTTACTTAGCAATAAAACAATGATTTAGTAGCCACACGTCCACATATGAGGGTTTAAATTGGGATCAGTCTCATTGGAATTTGCCAGGAAATGTGCGGAGAGGCAAATAAACAGGTGAACAGACATAATCAGAAATGCAGACCTTGTAAAATAAGTCTTCAACTTCCGATTCTCTAATATCAGCAGGAAGGTTCCCAACATAGATTGTACGAGAGAAACGGCCACTCATTCTTGGTCTCTGATGTAGGAATCAAAAGGAAATTCTGCAGATAGAAAATTTTATGAATAGGGGGACAATTTAAAGCAATTGCACGATGCCAGCTTAAGGATCCTGTACATCTTCTGTCACCATCTGAACAATTTGATAAGGAAAAAAATCAAAGAACAAAACTTATGAAGCAAACCAAGAGAGCAATCCTTGAGGTGAGCGGTGCTCCACAAGCTCCTTTGCTCATGTGCTCCAAGATACTCCAAAGCTATTATTTATTCGAATTAAAATATGATCTCCTCATCCTCTAATATTTTGCCAGATCAATAGCTCTTCAGAGAGTGAGCAAGTACTTCCAATTATATAAATAAACCAAAGACTCCACCCTGACTTCTCCCACTCCCATTCTACATCCCTACGTATGATTGCAAAGCTCATATTTGTCCAAGCGCTTGACATCTATCATAAACAAAGCATTTGTGTCATGAGATGAGACAATATTGTCACACACTTATTATTCACCTTATTCAGACTTCGTTACACTGTTGAACAAATTATCCTGGAAAATACACAACACATCACAGGTCCAACATTGATGGCCTTTACCTTTGACAGGGTAAATTATTGCATAGGTGGAAGCATGTGCTAACTATGTTTTCCTTAAAAAAACATGGTGAGCTAGCAGGAGAAAGTAAGCGAGAAAAAGGCCTCCTAGAATATTTCTGTTTAATTGACTAGCAGACAAAATTGAACTGACTCAAATTTAAGCATTTATGTGGGGTTATCTGCCAGGAAGCAACTCAGAGGAAAAAAATGAGATGCATGAAGCCAAATCAACTAACCAATGAACATGTAGAAGAGCTTTGCAAAGCCATAAGCAAAGTTTAAAATATGGTTACAGAAGGAAATGTAGAAGCTTCATTCCCAAAGCTTTGCAGGAACACTCCCAGAGCAATGGAGATAATCCCAAATATAAGTGCCATGGAACAGCAAATGCAGTATCGAGCCACATAACCAGATTATTGCTACTATTCATTTACACATGTATGTTCAGAATGATTGAGGCTCGTCAATTTGAATCGATAAAAGAGTACTTGAGTGCATTTATATATATCCTATCACGGCATTCGTGCTACCCAGTGCAATGTCCACTTTTTAGAGTCAAATTAGTAATATTAGTTCCATGCACAGTAAATATGTATTCTCTAAATTTAAATCTAAAACTTGGAATGCAAGCACATCTCCAACATGTCCCATTCCCACATAAGCATCAAAAGCAAAGCCCATATACACCATAAAGGTGTTCGCACTTCATATAATCTAAGTGATGAAATCATGAAAATGTTTGTAAATCCACAAGCTAAGAGTTGTCCGCAAATGGTTTTGACAAGGAGATTTAATAAAGCTTTAACTACTTTTCCTCTTTGTCAAAAAACAAAAAAACACGTCGTCTCTTCATTTTCCTCCAGTATAACCTACATGAATATCGCAATGGAAGGAATTGAAAATAGACAAGTTCAGGCTAATAAAAGTTAAATTCACTTCGGATCTGGAATTGTGAAAGTTGTGAAGTTGCCGAAATCAAATTCAAAAATAATTGACAAAGCCCCGAATCCCACTCCACCACTATAAATAAAGATTACAAAATTGCTCAAAAACCCTAACCAGCAAAGCTAATTTCATCTCTGCATAACAGACATACCAGAGAAGATAATCAGTTTCTTTGCGCAACTCCTCCCACAAATCCACCTTGTGAAGCGGAGACTTCAACGCCTCGTCCAGCGTGAGATTCTTCGACTTAAAGATGAATTCCGATTATATAGTTAGAAAATCAAGACATTCGCGTCAATTGAACCGATGAACGTATAATTAAGGGTTTTGAGAATAGTACTGAGCGATTTTCATACGTACCTCTGTTTGAAAATGGAGCGGCGCTTCGCAATTTTTTTCCCGTCCGCTTAGCTGCTTGCGTGCTTTAGGGCTCAGTACACGGCACTCGATCCATTATATTCTTTTTGCAAATTTTGCTGGAAGAGGGCTGAGATTTCATTAAATTGTATATACCACCCCATACTTTTTTTCTGAGCGCCTTTATAGTACATCAATTTTTTTTTCTTTATTTTTAGGTTACTTTGCATACGAATAAGAAGGTCAGCTAGAGGAGTAATCAAACTCAATTTTCCAACTTCCGTACATTTGAGCTTTTTTTCATTTTTTTTAAATCGTTTTTTAATAATATCTAGACGTTCGTTCTTGTAATATATATGAGATGTAATATATTTTGGTATATTAATAATATATAATAAAATTATATTATTACAATATAAGTAGTAATTTATATAAATATACATAATATGAAAAAAATTAGGTTATACTGTATGTTAATTTTTTAAAAGTTAACTCTAATAAATAATAAATTATACAATATCTTGAAGTATATTATAGAGCCCAACCTCAATACAAATATTTCAAAATATTAAGATAAAATAATAAACTAAATAAGTTAATAATATAATATTTTGATGTTTATATCCCATAACACATATTTCATTCTTCGTTTTCCTAATCTTTAGTTATTTTAGTTATTGTAAATATTTAGAATTTAAAACAATTCAAAGGGAGTGAAAACTATGTTCATGCAATGCACGCGCCTCATCTAATATTACAGATACAAGAATTAAAAATAACAAAAAGGTTACTATTTTGCAGAGCCCAATTTCAAACGATCTATATCTGTATTCTGTAATCTATAATCTATAATTTATAAATAATAACCTATAATCTAACAATAGAATAAGTAACCTATCTATAATTAATATAATAACAAAATAGGCACAAATTATGTTTTTTGGTTTACCTTTTGTTTCTAAAAGTAAAAGTATTTAGTGAAAATGATGTGTTAATTTTTTATTAATGGGATTTTATTTGACTTCTTCTTTTTTATATTAAAATAAAAATATTTTTGTTTATTATATTTGTTATGTATAATAATATATTAAATTAATTATTTATTCACAATCTTTAATTCTACATATGTATCACATGTTATAAAATAAAATATGAAAAATTACAATTATTGTTTTGTTGATTATTTAGATTATATTTGAATATGTACTCTGGATTGACTTGTGTTTATTAAAATTTTGACTACAAATAAATATTAATGATATTTTTATAAAGTAAATGTTAATACAATTAATTTAATTATTTTAGAACGAGGACTATTATTTCTAAACAAAGAAAATATATGTTCTCATATGATTTTACTGATACAATAATAAAAATATTTTAATCATATTTATTTCATTTTATTTTTAAAATATATTACAAACCATGCACCGAACAGAAGCAATACAAATCTAAACTAGTATAATAATGAAATAGTCTAAATATATTTTTCCGCCCAATTTCAAATTTAGTAAAAGAAATATTTCTTAAAAAACAATGTGAAAACTTTTGATTAGTTGAATTTTATTTTTTTACTTTTATGCTATTTTTTGAATTTGTTAAAATGGAAATAATTTTTTTGTTTCTATTTCAAATTTACATATAATATATTAAATTAATTATTTTTTATTTCACACCCATATAATATGATCAAATAGATTTAAATGTTAAGATGTCAACAAATAAATAAATAAAATTGACACTCAATTTTTATTAACTTGCGGATAATATGTTTTCATTTTAAAGAATTAAAGTAAGAAAGATGAGTCAAATTTTGAAATTGTGGAAATTAAATTTGTTAAGCAAAACATTAAATTTTGGAATGTTAAAAAACATTTTAGTTTCAAAAATTATTTTCGAGTTTCTAAAAAATCTGGAAAAATATGTCAAACAACTTTCCAAAAATATTTGATTTTATTAATCATTCATCACAATATTAACTCAATTAATAAAATAGAAAAAAATAAATAATCAAATATCTGGCAATATTAATTTATTTCATTATTTGGACAAATATTAAAAGTAGCAATCACTCCGCTAATTGAAATTAACATGTTTTATTACATATATTGATTCAAATAAAGTAAAAACTAACGAATTTGAAGCATGTATTAAATTTTGTTAAACCCGTCCCATTTATATTATATTCACTTTTAATCCTAAATTTCATTCCAGTATTTTGTGTGCCTCCATCACCCACTCTTTTTAACCCACCAAATCTCAATTCTTTTATTCTCCAAGCTCGGGTATGAAATAATTTTCAATTTAATTCTTCTTTTATAATTTTTAAGAAAAAGTCATATTCGAAAAACCTTAGATTTGGAGCGGTCAAAGAAATGTTTACAGGCGGCTTGCAGAATATGTGATGGCTACGCAATGAAACGAGGGCAGCTTTGTGAATTGCTTGGCCGTATTGAATTGTTGTTTAGTTCTGGTGCAGTACGTATTACGGAAGCCCATAACGAGCCATGTTCAATACTGGAAATTAATTTTAATTTAATTTGTAGAGTTATGGTCCAGTTTTGCTTCTTTGAATTTTATATTATAATGTAACGTAACAAGATTCTTTTATTCTGAAGTTTATGGGACTATAGAATATGATACTGAAAAGGAGAAAAGCTCATTTAGTGTATGGTTGCATAAAGTTAAAACTTTAACTATTATATACTCTCTTTTCACTATTTTATATACTTTGTTCTTTAATTTATTGCGGAACAAACATAATAATACATTATTCTTGATTATTTAATTCTTATTTGAATGCTTTAATTAGTAATGCGTGTATGTGTGTTTGTTTGTTGTTTTTTTCAACATTTCTTCCACATATCAGTTGAGGTAATTTGGAAGATTTGGGATGTACTCAACCTACCTTATTGAATTTGAATTTTTTTCGTAACTTATTGACTAGACACGATAGAGTAATATGACATGAAATAATAAATACTATTCAAAAATATGATTTGATAACTTAATTTTAATTTAATTTAATTTACTAATATTTGAAATTTATACTAAAATAAAATAGATAATACAAAATTCTACATAATTCGAACACCACATAAAAGTATAATTTACCAAATTAATTATTAATTTTGTATTAGGCCCATCCCAAATGTTTGTTTATTTTGGGTTGTAGATGGAAGATTGAACATTCCCTCATTTAAATGTACTGATTGTTACTGATATGGCATCACATCATTTGACATATACTTCTCTCACTACTAATGTGATATCTACCATTCCCATCCTACCATACTTCATTACAATACAAACATAACTTTTTACTATTTATCTGTATATAAATTTTTTGGATGTACATATTTGGATGTGCCACGAACATCTATATCTCAAAACAAACAACCTCTTAATAACTAAATATGATGTGATTGTATAAAGGTATTATTAATTTAAATATATATAGCTTAATTAATAATAATATAATATATAATATTATTTATTTGTATACTAATATATTATATTATATTAATAATAATAATATGTAATTATATTATTATAAATATTATTAATCAAATATCAGAGTTGGTACAAAAATTTATATATCGAGTGCACCATTCAACTTAATATTATTACCTTTTTCAAGATAATAAATTAATAGTAATAATTTTTAAATAAATAAATTATATTTTTATTAAATAAATAATAATATAAATTAAATATATAGTATATGCACGAAAATTCAGTTAGGGTATATTTGGATTGGGTTGGGTACGACTGGTTGTGGGTTGCGCCACAATACAGTCCGTGTTTGTTTACGAGGTTGTGCGTTGTAATTGTTCTATCCACAATCTTACCCACTCTACATCTCTTTTTTCTCCATCTTCTCTCATCATTCCCAATAAAACTATTCAACATATATTTTTTCACCCAAAAATTTTAAATACTTATATTTTTTTTTATTTCAAATCCTTTTGTTATAAAAACTATATCATAGTAATTCTCTTCTCAAAATCTTTATTTTCACATCAATTTAGCATATTTACAAATAAAATATTTTTATCAAGTTAAGGGTGATATTTTTCATTAAAATATTTTTATATAAAATAAAAATATGAGATTATTGGATATAAATATTTTTTTGGAAAAATAAAATTAATTAAATATTATAATAAATACATCATATTAATTCTTCATTTTAATATCTTTATTTTGACATCCATTTATCATATATAAAAATAAAATATTTTTTTAAATATATTTTTTTAAGCTAATGGTGATATAGTTTTTTACTTCAAGCATTTTTATATAAACTAAAAATATGACATTATTTGATAAAAATGATTTTGAAAAAAATAAGATTATTTAAATATTATAATAAATATATAATTTATATTTTTCAATTTATATACTATTTTAATTAATATAAATTTTTTTGGCATAATTTTTAATTTTTATTTATGATATCATAATTTATTTTGGATTTTATATTTTTCATAATATATTTTTATTTTTCAATTTCAAATTATTATCATTTTCAATTTTCTTATAAATTATTATTTTTGGGAATTTTTTACTTTTAAAAAATTATTAATATTTTCAATAATAATGAATTTATTATTAAATATTAATACTATATATAAAATTAAATATTGATGGTGCTCACTTGAATTTGGATTATGTACAACACATTCATATACATATATAAATATTACTTTTGTTTTTATATATTATTGAAATATTATTTAAGAATTTTATATATTATGTATATATATTCTATGCTTTTTTTGTATATTGGGAATATATTAATATAATAATATATTTATGTTATTTATATTTTTTAAATATTAAGAATGTATATATGTGTATATATATATATCAATAATCAATCACTAATTATTAAATTCACAATCTTTATTTATAATAATATAATAATACAGACAAAACTCTGCTAAATATATTGATTTGACATGTCAATAACAACCCACATATCACAATTTAAAACAAACACTATCTTTTAGTATATATTTAATTATGGCACAATCTCGGAACCCAAAATCAACTATGCTACAGAAGCTTTCGGCCTACTCCAAACATGTAGACGTGGAACAAAAAACTTCATAATGGATTATTTCAGTTTAGTTCCGAAATTTAATTTTAAGAATCTACAACAGGCAGCAGAAAACCAATAATGCAATGGGGAAAGTAAAAAACTATCTTGACATGGTTACACGTGTCACCTACTATTACACGTGTCACCTACTAGTGCGATTCATTAACTCTCTTGTAATCTTCGAACTGAGATGATTAATTAACAATTTGGACTTTTCTACCCTTAAATAAACTCTTTGGAAAATTGAATTTGCATATTTGTCCCTATCAAAAATTCATTTTTTTTCCCAAATTACATACTGATTTTTAAGAAAATGTTAGTTTTGTTGCAATTAAAAAAACTATAGAGAAATGAAAATTCAAGATTTGAGTTGAGAAATGTTTGCAAAATGAACGCTTGAGTAAGTTATTATTAAATTATATATTGCTTCTATATAAAAATAAATAATGTTATGCGTTTGGATCTTGCGTCTTCTTTTTCTGAATAAATAATGCTGGATAAACATTTAATTTGGTAGTTTAATTTCATAACTTCATATGAAAATTATGTTATAATATGGACAGCAATAATATTTGGTAATTATTTACTAATTTTTTAGAATAATTTTTATATGTAATTTGGTAATTCCATGTGAATATATTTATTGATATCAAGTTAAAAGATGTTATATTGGTTAATTATATTTTTTTAAAACCAATTTTCCATTACATCAGCCAAAAGAAAAAAAAAACGATTATTTATTATATGAAGTTAACAGTTAGTAAGATGTGTCAATGTCTCAAATAAAATGAATAATATTTATTTTTTGCACCCGTAAATTCTGCATATTAAATTCCATAATTAATTATTTTATATTATTTTAAAAAATAAATTTAAAAAGAAAAATATCTCAATCGTAGTTGTTATAAATAATAAGAAGTATTCATTTTTTTACAGTTAATAAATAATCATATCGAATTTTATATAATTTTAAATATCATTTTAAAGTATTTGAGTGTGTATTTTTATATAAATAATAATAATAATAATAATTTTATATAAATATGTTGTTTATATTTAAAATTGACTACCAATAATAGTTAAAGTATGTTAATAGATTATATATAAAACTTGTAATTATTTTTATATTACAAATCATGCAATGTATGGATGCATTACTAATTCTTTTAAATAAATCGCTCATAATATGATGGGATAGCGTCAAATTGATCTAAGTGTATTTAGTTTGAATTTTAGTTTTAGTTTAATAATCTTCATTTTCATGTACATGTTAGGAAGAAACATATGGCTTGGGCCTTGGTGGATGTTTATTTAGGTTAATTATGTTATGCATCGATTAGGTTATTTCAAACATACTCGTAATTGTGAATCTAACCTTAGCTTATCAATTTTCAGGCTAATTGAACCACTATCGGAAAATTGGCCAAAATAATTAAATTACAAAGTTAAATTCAAAGTGTTAATCAAATGCACATGATATTATATTTAAAATACAATTTAGATTACATAAGAAATTATATATTTTATGATTTTTACATAACAAATTTAAATATTCACACATTCAAGGTATATATGATACTTAATGCTCTTAATTATATTGCAGTACATTTATGTTATAATTTTTAAAATCACGTTTCATTATTTTATTTAAGTTATAATTTAAATGATGCTATTTATAATCTCTCACTAATTAAAATTAAACTATATATTTTTTTATTAAAACAATTGTTATACATAAAATAATTTAAAATATTGTATGTTATTTTATTGACTTTCGATGCTAGAAAAAATAATAAAATATAAACTATGAGGCCAGCTCTAATCTTAATTGAGATAGTTTTGTTGAATTTAAATAAATCATATTTTAAGCTAAATGAAATATTTTAAAGAAGCTAATTAAATCAAACTCTATCCTATAAATATTTGGAACTAAACGGACTAATGGGTCGGGGTCGGGGTCGGGGTCGGGGTCGGGGCGTGGGTCTTTTAAGATTAGGCGGTTTGATGTAACATTATTAGGCAACATGATGCAACCTATTTCCTGGATGGTGACTAGTTAATGAAATACGAGCACCGTCACAGGCGGTGGCCAATTGCTCATACATCATAAGAGGTGTAATAGGGATTAGCCAACTACATCCTCCTGTTTTATTTACTACACATTAATTGTTTTTATATTTTCATTGAAAATAGGTTTCTATATGAAACCACAATTTTATTTATCAATGATGAAAGCCATTACTAATTTATTGTTGCAAATTAATGCAACTATGCACACTAAAAAACTATATTCTTTTCTTTAGTTAGTTATTAATTATTATTATTATTTTAATATCCATCATTAATATTTTGATGTCTCACAAAGATAGTTCATTTTATTTATTAAGAGTGTATTAAATGTTTGTTTTCCTGAAATACTCATACTTAGTGTAAATTAAATTAACTATTTATATGAACACTCTTCAATTAATAGCATTCAATATTAAATGAGGATATAACAGGAGTATTAAATATATTTTTAATGTGTGTCAAATTTAGAAGGGAACTATGTTTCTGTTAGAAGCAGTGATTGCAGTTAGCCTTAGTTTGGATTGAAACCTTACAAAATTTTCGATTTAGGAGAACTAACTTGGAGAGTGTCACTATTACTTCTTTTATTAAAAATTATTAGTAGAAAATTAGTAGTACTTAATTATTTTATTTATTATTTTTAACTTTTTAATAAATTATTTATTTACCTATAAATACGGCTCGTTATGCTATACATTGTGCACCTTATTCACTCACTTTTATTATAAACATTAAATTATATGAAAAATAAACTCATAATATATGTTTGATATGTAAAAATTAAATTTTAGTAATGTTATCGTTTAGGATGACTCTAATATATTTTTTGGGGTGTGTTGGTGGGATATTGGTAATTTTAGATTTTAGAACAATTCTTTATTTGTTCTGTCTTATTTATTAATTAATTTTCTTAAAATCTAGAATAACAACTATTGCGCAAATGACAATTGGACATCGAGAACCAATGTTTGCAACTCCAAGGTTTTGTCCGAAAACAACCTGAATGTGTTCAAGTAAAACCACACGGATTTTTAATTTTATTTTTTTAAATTCGGACCAAATACTTTTTTCCCAAAAAAAAAATAAAAATTTCAGATTATTATGAAACTGAAAAATAAACCTGAGATTTAGAAATGATGCATAAAATTGATGAAAGTGAAGGAGACAAAACTGGAATTATCAACCATAATCACCATATAATCTGTAAGAAGAAGACAAAAAGAAAAAGAAGAAAAATGGGGCTCCAAATTCAGAGCAAAAAAAGTAAGTAGGTAGGGTCCCGTCTGCGCTCACCAGTTCTTCATCATATTTTTTGGGGCGTGGTGAACAAAGTCCAACAGACAATAAATGAACATGAAAACAGAAAAAGGAAGAAAAGAAGAATTAATATATGTATATGTAATTTGGCTTTTTTTTTGTCTTGAATAATCTGTTTTATTTTTCTCTCTCTACAGATAAAAACACACACTATCATACTGTTTCATTTCTCTCACTATATATATGTTCTCCTTGCAGACAGTAAAATATTCTTGTAAATAGAATAAAATAAACTGGGAAAAGAGAGAAGCTGCGTTCTGATTTTGCCTTCCCCTTTTTTTCTTTTTACAATCTCGTCTTTGACAATTTGTTTGCCCAAGATCTTCCAGGTTTTGTGCTCAATGGACACCATTTAGAGCACTAATCATTAGGTAAGAAACCTTTTTTTTTTCTTTTGTTGTGTTTTGATCCATTGAACTGAGGATTTAATTATGGGTTTTCTTCTTTTGGGTGTTCTGTGACAGACCCTTGTAAGAAATAAAAGAATTAAAGAGAGAAAAGTCGATAAACGCAATCTTGCGAAGGTTATCTGATCATGGCGGTGGTGGAAAATGCGAGGGCTAACACGATGACGTCATTGAACAGGGATGGCCTCCAAAACGGTGTCGCCACGGATCAAAGTCAGCACCAAGAGTCTGCAAAAGCCGCCGCTAACACCCAAAAGTCAACGACGGCGACCGATCAGAATTACCACCTGATTCAGCAGAAGATATCCAACGGCCATCATCAGCTGCACCAGCACCCCGTCCATGGAAATGGAGACTCGCAGGAAAAGAAAGAGAACGGGGACGATGATGGAGGGGAAGGGTTTAAGAGGGAGATGAGAGATTTAGAGGAAATGCTCTCGAAATTGAACCCTATGGCGGAGGAATTTGTCCCGCCGTCGATCGCCTCACTCATGGGCGGCGGTAGCCACAGGCTGTTGGTTGCGCCCCCTCATGCAACTGCTGCGGCCGCGGCAGGGCATTTCGGGTATAATGCTAATGGTTTTATGATTCAACAGCTCGTCAATTCAGGTGTTCCAACTGAAAATTCTTTTAGAAGGGTTAGTATTTTATCTGATAATTCTCGTTTCATTATTTTTTCAAGTTTAATATCCTTCTAATCTTTTTTCCATTTCTTTGCTGGTTTCATTTTCTTTCTTTCTTTCCTTCTCTTTTCAGTTCTTTATATATATATATATATATATATATATATATGGCTGGTTCGATAGTGGTTGATATATAGGAAGAAAATATGGAAGTTCCCATTATTCTTAAGTGGATTTGCTACAAAAAATTGTGTTGAGCATAAATTTCCAATGGAGTGACCTTTTGTTTGTATATTTTGGATTTAGAATTTTCTAATGAAAATCATAATCTGTCATCATGAACTGTTTTTACTGATTTTATTTTCTACTTTCTGTTTCTGGTCTGAAGGGTTTAAGCAGCTATTTAGTTATGCTAATGGTTTTCTAATTTGCAGAAGAAAAATGGTTACGCTCATGGAAAGCGGAGGATGAATACTCGAACAGGCATGGCACAGAGGGAAGATGTGATTAAGAGGACAGTGTATGTTTCTGACATAGATCATCAGGTGCAGATAGTCTACGGTTTTGGTTATTGCATTACTTTATTTATTTCGACAAGTAAGCAG
Source organism: Caryopteris x clandonensis (assembly GCA_028749325.2). Classification (NCBI taxonomy): domain Eukaryota; kingdom Viridiplantae; phylum Streptophyta; class Magnoliopsida; order Lamiales; family Lamiaceae; genus Caryopteris; species Caryopteris x clandonensis. The sequence goes on from JAPYKT020000004.1 coordinate 8,621,945, forward strand.
CATATAAGTTTGACCTTTCTTCTGATGTCTTTAGGTTACAGAAGAGCAACTCGCAGCACTTTTCATCAACTGTGGGCAGGTATAAAATTCTCACTACTCATTTTCAGTGGCAGAATCTGCATTTGAGAACTTAATGATATCTTTTAAGTGTTTCTTACATGTTCCTTATGATGAAGGTTGTTGATTGTCGTGTTTGTGGTGACCCTAATTCTGTACTTCGTTTTGCCTTTGTTGAATTCACTGACGAGGGTATGTGGACAAAACCTTCATTTGGTTGTGTATTGGCAACATTCCTGGGGTTTATATCACATTGCATTTTATCTCATGTGACTTGCAGAAGGGGCAAGGAATGCTTTGAGTTTGGCAGGAACTATGCTTGGGTATTATCCAGTGAGAGTACTTCCTTCCAAAACTGCTATTGCTCCTGTTAATCCCACATTCTTGCCTAGGGTGAGAAGTCTTGCAACCTTTTTAGCTACTTGCAGCGTGTGTGAAAGCTTTATTTGTTCACTAATTTACTTTTCTTTGTAATGCTAGTCTGAGGATGAAAGGGAGATGTGCGCAAAAACTATATATTGTACAAATATTGATAAAAAGGTAGTTTGGTAATTCAAAATTGCTTTTAACAGGTTGTTATTGACCATTTATTCGACACATCAACATGATTTTTTGTGTGATACAGGTTACTCAAGCGGAAGTCAAACTTTTCTTCGAGTCCCTTTGTGGCGAGGTATGTAATTAGTGATATATTATCTTTGAATAATTTTTATCTTGAAAATTTTCACATTTCGTGGCATATATCTGCTGAATTAGGTTCATCGCTTGAGGTTGCTCGGTGACTATCATCATTCAACTCGTATAGCTTTTGTGGAGTTTGTGATGGTGAGAACCACTGTTTCTCACTTATTCTCTTTGACTTGTTTCTCCTTCTTGATGCCAGCTATTAATTATGTATTCTTCTTTTCATTGTTTTCGTTGTGACCATTACCTGCCCGTGAAATCTGACTACTCTAATATTGACCTTTCTTTATATATGTGCCTATGAGTTGCGTGTGGATTGCTCGTTAACACAGTCCTTTCTGTTGCAGTGACGGCGCACATTATAATTACTAATTCTTTTGTAATTGACTTATGTCACTTTTCTATATAAATCCTCAGCTAGTCATTAGTTGTTCAGTTTGTTAGCCTTCCCCGCATGATGAAACAGAATGGCTGATGTATATCAGTTTTTTCTATTATATACTTGAATCCTGCAACACTCAAACAAATGGCATCCATATCTGAATGAAACTTTGCTGGAATTAAGAAGGAAGACATGCAATTTTAGTCCTTTTACGCATTTATCTCGAAAATAACTTTTATCTGTTCTCCCTCTTCTATCTTTAATTTTTCATCTGGCGCAGTTCTGAATATGCAGCATAACCATTAGAGCCTTAGTTGGCAATTAATGTTCATTTCGATCAATCCTTTCATCACAAACACAATGGTTTGTTTGGTGTGGGGGGGGGGGGGAGCTCACTATACAGTTTATCTCCTTTTTTTCTCGTTTCTTAGGGTAACATATTTGGCTGTTATCTTTGCAACTTTTGGTGCTGTTTTGTATAAGCATAAAGCTGAAGGCACTATGATTTCTTTATTTTCTTCATAGAGAAAGCTCGATTCATTTAGGAAAAGTTGAGAGCTTTCTATTTTAAAACTTTTCTACTTGTATCATCATTTGATAGAGAGAAATAAAAAAAACTGATAAATTTTCCACTAAAGAAGAAAAAATGTGAATTGTGGATGCTTACATTATTTTGAGTTTTTGTTCATAATGTGGATTTGCTTAAGTGGAGGCTGAGAAAACATGCCAGTCTGAGACAGACAGGTATTATTGATCGCCTTGTTGTTCATATAATAAAGATATACAACTTTTTTGACATTATGTTTTACTTTACTGCATAAATTGAAGAAAGATTTTAATGTGGAGGTTTTGCTTTGCTGGTAAACCATCTTTCACCGAATTTTTGTTCAGCCAGTATATCGTTAGTGCTATGAGTAAGACTCAATAGAAGAACTTGAGAGCAGAACGTGTCGTTGAAAGACCATATGCTTGTTCATGGAGAAGAATGTGCTTTAACTCACAACTGTTTAGTACAAAGAGTATTCCATGTTAAGTTATTTCTTAACCCAGTTTCTTTATTTCAGCTCATAACTGCCTGATTACCGAGGCAGCATTTCAATTCATTTTCCAGTTCCATTCTCACATTCATTTTCTACGAACACTGTCGACCAAAACACCCACAATAAAGTAAAAATATCTTTTAATAACCAAGGAAGTAATTTCAAAGTTCACCTCTGCTCTATTTATGCTAACTTGATATTTATAATTAATTTTCTGCATGAATGATTCCCTACCAGGTCTTATCTTTAGTAGCAAGAGGACAAAAATAAATAGAATGCAGCTATAAGGGTTTTTGATTTTGTCTGCTAGTCTCTTTGCGGTGTGTGAGTTCAGCAAACATGTTCAATTGCCTAACTCATAGGCAATGAAATAAGTCTTGCCAAGTGAAGTTCACTTAGACCATGCAGCTAGTAATTATATCTTGTACACGTCAATTTCATCACTTTATATTCTGTTATTATTTAGTATACATTTTCTTATCCTAGCATCACCGCTCTATTTATTTGATCTCGATGATTCACTATCTTTGGCGGCGTTAACTTTAGGTATTCGTTTTTTTTTCTATTTCTGTTTAATAACTTGAGAAGCCCTTACTTCCCTAGTTGTGTGTATGGTTCTCTGAAAAGTGTTTCACATTTCTTTGGTTATCCTTGGATTGGTTTCTTATTGGGCATGCTCGTTTCTTTTTCATCTTTTGTCTTTAAAGATTGTTTTTGGCTGGAATCCTGAAAATTTTCTCTTCTATGTCTCTGGAGTCGATTCACTAAGAACTTCAGTTTATTGTCAAATCTGTCATATGCAACTTCGTTTATTATTATTTGTGATTATTAAAAAATGTTCCTTGGGCAGGCTGAAAGTGCGATTGCAGCGTTGAACTGCAGCGGTGCAGTCTTAGGATCGCTGCCCATAAGGTTTGATTTCCTCCAATTGACCTGGATTTATATCTTGTTACATTATCTCCTCAGTAGCGATTTAAGCATGGAAATTTTCACTTTTCCAGGGTAAGTCCGTCAAAGACTCCTGTTCGACCTCGAGCGCCTCGCCCTATGCACTGAACTCTTTAGGTGGAGTTTCTCTTTGAGGGTCTTCTGATAATTGCATCTATATTTACTCTATAAATACATAGTTACATACAAGGATGCTGGTACTTTTAAGGTACTTTGTGGCTTCTATTTTTAACCTTTTTCACTTTCACGTCTAGACTTCACATTTTCGCCTGCGTCGGATATTTGTGGTCGACTGGTTAATCTTGTGGAGTATGACCCTTTTCGAGGCTTAATCTCTGTTAATTATGCTTGATATCATGTCAAGTACGCTAGGAAGTGAATATTGACTGAAAACCAGTGAGCTTGATGCATAACAATTCCTCACTTTCTTTTTTATTTTTACTGCAATAATATATATGGTTATATAAATTCTTGAAAAATTTACTTTAACAGAATTTCCATTTCTTGATGAAATTATATAGATATCCCTCAATTAACCTCCACATCCATCACTTTCTTCTCCACTTTACTCTTGGGAATGGAGATGTGAAGAACCCCATTCTTGAGCTCTGCCTTCACTTTATCCTTCTCGCAGTTACCTGGAAGCTGCAGCCTTGTATCGTAATTGTAGCTCCGATTCCACCAAGAATTGTCCTTCCCTTCTTCCATCTTCTGTTTGCCTTTAATCACGAGTATGTCATCCTCTACAGAGACCTTCACATCTTCCTTAGAAAGTCCAGGCATGTCAAACCGCATTTTGATTTCGTGTTCTTCCTCCTTGATCTCCCATGGTGCTCGTATTTCCCCATTCCCTGGAACTGTCATTGCGTTCTCGAACAGTCTGTCCATGGTGTCCAGCATTTGCCGCACTGTCCTCCTTGGAGATAGTGGGGCCACCAAACCTGCTACCATAGGTTGGTCAGCTATGTGTATGAGAGAGAGAGAGAGAGGGGGGGGGGGGGGGGTTGATTGGTTTCCTCACCAAATGGAGAGATGTCTAGGGCCAACCTCCTGGGCCGCCGTTGCATGGTGGTTCCCGGGTTGGGTGCACCACCTTGTCCGCTGCTAAGATGTTGAACATCCACAGATGCACTGTCTTTATTTTCACCGGCGGTGTGAGCTCTGACAAGGGGTGAGGGCCGTCTTCTTACATGAGGGAGAAACACAGAAGAAGCTCTGTTTGATGACCCAACAACGTTGTTTAAAGCAAGAGGAGAACAAACATAGGTTTGAGCCGCCATTAAAGACGTATGCAGCACAAGATTAACCAAGAAATTAAGTTGAGAATTGTGCAAAATGGTGAACTTTTGTCTGCTGCTTTGGATTTGGAATTTGATTAAAGGGAGCTGGACTTATATATATATATATATATATATATATATAGAGAGAGAGAGAGAGAGAGAGAATGTGTAGATGAATCGGGAGTGTTTGAGAGAAGCATAATCTGATCTTGAAGGATCTGGAATTAGAGAGAGAACAGAGCGTAGGTGCGTGGAGGAATCGTGAATGTTTGATTAGGAAGGATATGCCAACTTAAATAATATTGGAATAAATCTGAAACTATTATCAACCTACACTATCATTGAACTTTGATTTTTTTTTTTTTTTTTTAAATTGTTCCAAAAAGAAATAAAAGTATTATTGGCGTTCATATGATCTTTATACAACAAGATCATCCTATTCCTTGGCAAAACCTAATATGCCTCATATGCATACTTCTTAATCCATGCAATTGGTTTGAATCTAACAAAAATTAAAGTAAAAGTAAAAATCTTGATTCAATAAAAACAATGTGAATTTAATGCGTATTTTGAATATAATATATTTGTAGCCAAACAAAATAAAATTTAATTGTTCTATGAGTATTAATTTTAAGTAACAAATTAATCGAAAAAGTGTTAACACTTCAACTAATTTTTTTATAATTAGGTCTTACAGAAATAATATTATTTTTTCCGTAAAAATAATATATTCTATACGCGGAGAGGAGAGCAAATCCATCCGGGCAGGTCGGCCCAGTAGCACGACACCTTCTTTCTTGGTGCTTCTCCAAAATGCTTGAGACCAACAATTAAAACCAACCATATTAGAATATTTATTTCAAAAAGGGAGTAGCTGTAACCAATCATTCCATATTAAGGGTTTTTGTTTATTCCTTCATTCCTTTTATTATATATAATTATATATGTATTCATGAAAGAGTTGGAATAAAAAAATAAACAATAAGTGATTCATTACTGATTTTGTTTCCTCTGGAAAAGGACTCCGGTTTCTGGGCTGGACCAGTATCTGGCCCAGAGAAAGCCCTACTATACACAAGTACGTGTGCGCATAAAGAACACATAATTTACATATTTTTATCACTTTTTAAGTAGGATTCATCCCATTACTTATGCAGAGATCCATACATTTAGTATACATAATTTTTTTAATACAGAATTATATTCTTTATGTTGGGAGTTTGAGTGCTTAAGGCTTATTTGAACGGTCATTATTCTCTTCAAAAAGAAATTCAATTATATAAGTATTTTTATTTTTTATTGTGAAAAATTAATATGTTATATTTAAATTTGGTTTTGAACTTTATCAAAAAAATATATTTAATCAAATTATATAGAGGGATGTATTATATGAGTTATAATAAGAATGTGAAAAGTATAGTTCCTTTGTACTAAAAACAGGTTGGCCCATTTTTCAATCTGATATAACCGGTTGAACCACTAACCTTGACCAAAGATTAATTTGATCACCAATCTGGCTATAAAAACATTGGTTCACAGGCGATTTCAATTTATTGCAATAAACTTAAGTTTTAACATAAAAAAAATATTTTTAAACCAATGCATTTTAAATTTTCTAGGAAAATAGCAAATGTTGTTTGAAAAACATTTAACGAAATTTTCTAGAAAAAAATAACTCCTTTAAATTTTTGAGAGGCCATCTTAACCTACTGTTAAAGAGTTCTTTGGAAACCTAATTCTTTACCAATTTTCTCAGGAAAAAGTTTATATATATATATATATATATTAAAAAAAAAAAAAAAAAAAAAAGGAGAGGTGTGTTGAGAGTGGGATTTGAACCCACGCCCTTTCGGACCAGAACCTTAATCTGGCGCCTTAGACCAACTCGGCCATCTCAACTTGTTGCCAGGATTTTGTGGTTAAGGTCAAGATTTCTTTCAGTCCGAAAAGTGTTGAGTTAGGACAAAATTGATTACGACAGCAGCGGCCCTTAAAATGAAGGCAGGCAGCCTAATTTGGTGATGCAGCAGGTCATATGCGACAAACTGCTCTAACTAATTCTGCCCTAAAGTACATGCCAAATTAATTGGGTGACCCTCAAACCCTATTTTACATGAAATTATAATTTAACATCATACATCAATCACCCCAAAACACACAACTATATTATACTATACTAAACTCCTTTTAATCTTCATTTATATAATTACTTATTTAACTAAATATTATGTATTTTTTAATATATTAAAATATATATCTTTTTATATTTTATCTTTAATACATAATTTTGTAGACATTATTAAATAGTTTTTTAAGAACATTATTAAATAGTTTTTTTAATATAATTATTCAATTTATTATACAAACGAGACTCTCATTTTAAATTAGAGGAAATATGAATTTTCATATAAAACTAAAAATGTTTAATATCTTTATAAATAATATAATAAAATACTTTAATTATTTTTAAATATTAATATATTTTAAATTATATTATAAATTTATATATATACTCCCTCTGCCAAAAAAAAATTATATTTCCAAAATATTTATATAAAAATAATCATACTTGAAAGTTAATATTCTCTTTTATATAGAAAATTGTTAGATAAATAAATAAGTTAAATTTATAAATTTAAAAAAATGTACATTTATCAAATTAGTGCAAATATATATGCATATAAAATAATTACTCCTTTAAGGTGGAATAAACATTATATATATTACAAACTAGAGGCAATTCTATTTTTTATTATAAATAAAAATTTCCAAAATATGTGGGTTCTGTTTGGGGAGGCTGGAATTTTGGGTACTCTAAATCAGTTTTAATGGACCATAAAATGCGACTTCTAAACCCGAAACAAAAACAATTGAAATCGCATTGGGTCCTAAAAAATGCAGAGACAAACCCGCCAGGCCCTTAAATTAGATATTTTCCGACAGCTTACAAGGGCATTGCGATTGCCCCACCAAAAATATGAACAAGATTTGCCCGAGTTAGAAACGACAGAAAGGCCTCATCAGGAACCATCAACTCCGCCAGAGCTTCCCTTACCCACAAACTCAGTTGTAACTCGATTTAACATTAAACATAAACTAAAAGCTGTAAAATATAATAAAGACAGACAGACGAGAAACATAAACCATTCTTAATCTCCCATCACACTGCCCTAATTGTGCCACTGGTTCGACACCTCCGAAGCTTGGGCCACAAAGGTTGGGCTGTTGCAGACACTGCTGTCCGAGTGCGAGAACAACGTCCAGTGAAGAACACCCGACGGCGATGACACAGTAGTCGCCGGCGTGCTAGGATTCGAGCTGCCGACGGGTTGCAGAGCCTCGCCGAGGGGCCCACCGCGTGCAAACGGCTCCCAGGAAACAGGGTTCCGCCACAGTGAATCTTTCGTTTTGTGACCATCGCATTCTTTAACGTCATCCCCTGTTTGGATGTTTCTCATTTCTTGATCCACGATGTTACCAGCAGCCATCGCCATTGACAGGTTGAGTGAAGGAGATAGATCTCCCTCGTTCAGCGATATTGAGGGCTCCATACTTACATTGTTTCTGCTGTTCAGATTATCGATTGACCAAGCGTCGATGAACCCAGAAGGTAAATCCATTTCTGGGGCTGGAAAATTTGGGTAAGAAAACAGATTTAATGGCTCGATATGCTCCACATACTGCTGAGGAAAATAGCAATTTTCTAAGCCCATATTTGCTTCCATCATGTTCTCCCATGGCGGCTCAGAGGAGACCATCTCGCCTTCTGTTGTTGTTAGGCCCAAATCCCTTCAATGGACAACCAAAATAAATCATAAGCAAAACATTCAGGATTTAATCCTACATCGATAATCACAAACCAACCAACCTGTTAGTTGCCTTGTAATAAGGTGTAGAGATGCTCAGATCAGTTTTGGCATTCGCGAACAGAAGGGGGTCGTTGGGTGGGAACTGTTGAGAAGAAGCAGAGTTGGATTGGACCGTGGGAAGAGATTTAGTGTGTTCAAGGCGAGACTTCTTGTGATTTTCGCCGTTGCTCTTAACTTCCACAGGCTTTCTTGAACGGGGACGGCCTCTGTGCAGGTGGCGCTCGCAGTACTTCTGGTGGGGAGCCACCTCTCTTGCACACCTCCATTTCTTGCCGTCCGTTCTTTTGCATCTCCCTGGCTCTGGATCTCCATTTCTGGAGAATCTACCGCCGTATATTGCTTCAAAATAAAATAAAAACAAGCAAATCAGGATGGGAAAGAGAGGGAGAGAAAGAAGAAGAAGAAGAAGTAGATATTTACAGGAAGCAGAAGAGTCAACAGCTGCTGCTGTTGCAGAAAAGTTTCTGGAAAGAGGTAAGAGAAGATGAGGAGGCACGGGCACAGAGGAAACCATGAACTTATAGATCATAGCTTGTCTTTCAAGCTCTTTCCATTGAGCAGCTGTAAATGGAAACCCCATCTCTCCACCTGAACACGAAGCAAAATCAAGAAATTATCAAAACAAATGACCATATTTGCTTGGACTTTTCCCTTTCTACGAGAAAGGGGGAAGTGGAAAGAGAGAAATCAGTTAACCTGGTGATTTGTAGGGAAAAGAGGAATATGAGAGAGGAAAATTATCAAAAGGCTGCAAACTAGTAGTCCTAGCAAAATTTCCTCCTCCTCCTCCTCCTCCGCCGCCGCCGCCAGAAGATAAGACATCAACGCGGTATATATTGCCCAGCACATCGTTAGCTCCGCCGCTGTTGTTAGTGGGCCCAGCAGGTCGACTCCCAGTTGTACCGCCACCGCCATCAACATCATCGTCACCTCCAACAAATGGACGGTCCAGATTACTTCTACCCGTCATGGAAATCTTGGAAGGGAATACTCCAGTACCATTATGCAGCTTCATCGAACTACCAAAACCACTGTTTGATGATGATTTCTTGTCTAAAACGTTAAACCCACTACCAGTACCACCTTCTTTTTCCATAGAACTTTTTCCTTAAACAGAAAAACCACCTTTTTATCGAAATAATCACCAACCAAAATAACAGTGAAAAAACAGAAACCTAGTCCAGAAAAGGATATTGTTACTGGGATTAGAAGAAACTAGCAGTCAGAAACAGAAAAAGGAAAAAAATAGCAATTTTTCCCCCAATATATTCACCGACCTATATCAAAATAAGAAATGGATTTAAACAACCAGAAGAAAACGGAATAGTTTTCTCATGATAAGTCCTCCATAAAAGAGTACTTGTTCTACTGAGATTTGGAGGAATACTGTAGTGCAGTAGTAGTGAAGAGAGAGAGTCTGTGTTGTTTGCCCGGTGCGTGCGTGTGTGAAAAAGGAAAAGAGACACTGAACTTTATTGCAAACGGGTACGGGCCGAGCTTGGAATTTAGTAATTGTTTTGCCGCCATTCTCGGCCTTTGCCTTGCTTCCATGCTTCCAACATTCGCACCGTTGGCGACTAGACACAACACTGAAATATAAAAATATTAATCAAATCTCTACCCCCATTAATACATCTATCGTTTTCCGCACTTGACCACCGTACTGCCATTATATTAATCATATAAGATGAACCCTAGTTTGTTAGGACGGGTCTGCAAAATTGGTTTCCCAACTCAAATTAAAATGTAGATTATTTTTTGTTTTAATAAGTTTTAAAATAGATCAATTTTAATATATAAATTTAAATATATTTAATACTCTAAAATCAACACATACAATAATTATTTTTATTATAATAAGAAATTAACTAAATAAAAATTTAAATTATTTAATAGCAAAATTGGAGGCATTTTTTATTTTATATTAGTAAATAGTTTTTATACTCTATTTCTAATTTATCAATTCATTTAAAATGTTTCTAATTTGATTTATTATTTTTTTTATTTATTGAATATTTTTAATATTATTTTCCTTTTCAACTTGTACTTATAAAATATGGGGTGCTTGTTTGGCACAATTTAGAAGTCCAACTGCCTATTTAAACAAAATAAATTATTTTATAATCTAGTTTGAACTTTAAGTATTAGTTTATTGGCAGACTTTTTACATTTTATATATATATATTAATATTTTGGTCCCAAATCCAAATAAATACTGGATATATTTTAATAGATAATAATAGTCTTAGCACTGTTTGTAAATTGAGGGTTGGGATTTTTTATTATATTATTATATGTTACTAATGGTGTCATAAAAGTATTTTTTTATTTAGAAATATAAAATAAAATAGAATAATAAACTCGCATAAAAGTGAGGCCCACAATATAATCATCCAAAATCTTATTAAAATAAAAAATCTGAACTCTTATAGTGGTGCAGTTGCCAGCAAAAACATAATATTTAGTCATTTACTCTTATTGCTAGCATTGTGATTTATAGCAAATTAAAATCAGATAGTTATTGTAGAAAAAAAAATTATTTTATAATTGATAAATGTAAAATAAACTCACTTCTATTTAAAAAAAAAAAAAAAGAAGCAATGTTTTAAAAAATTTAAGTTTTTATACCATAAATAATGTTTTATTACTTTCATGATAAATATTAATATTACTTTTTAAATTTATCCTTAATTTTTTATTATAAATATATATTTTTTTATTACTAACTATTAATATTTAATTTTTTTAACTAAAATTTTAACATGCGTGGAAATATTTAAAATGATAGTATTTGTTTGAGTGGAGAAAAGGATTTATTATTGAGTGCGTATGGTAATAAGAAAAGGGAAATTAAATGTTGATGTTGACGAGACAAGGGCGAAAAGTAATGTCCAAATGCGAAAGAAAACGAATAATATAATTAGTTTTTGATTGGAACAAAGATGCGCCTCGCCCTATGTACAGATAAGGAAGGGACTGCTTCCCTTTCATTATATTATATATATATATATATATATATAGTATAATGTCACTTGTACCATTTTATTTATTTTTTATTTAATTATATGTAATTTATTATTAAAACTAATCTTTTTTTCTTTAATTTAACTAATAAATAAACAACTTTTAGTATACATGACAAATATTTCTGAAATACATCTTTCGTTTTACATGACTATTTGCCTATTTTTAAATTATTTGAAAAACAAAACTAGATGGACAGGCATGTCCAGGTTAAATCCGTCACGTTTCAATTATTCATTTTGAACAAGTAGAAATATTTATTCTTATCAGTTTTTGGAAAATCAAACTATTAACATTACTTTAAACTTTTCTGTGATGCAAAATTATTGCCGCCGAGTTGATTTTTAGGTTATTTGTATTTGTTGGATTTTGATCTTCTAGAGTACTTCACTGTGAAGTTTAAAGAGAGCGTAACAAAGTAGAAAATGAATAAACTATAATAACATGGGTTCCACTCACTTTTTATATTCATGTGTGTTTTTCTGTTTGAATTTTACAATAAATTTATGAAAGAAAATTCAGAGGATTCATTTTCATAATTGTTTTGTTAACTTATTTAAGTTGTTTGAGCTTGGCTCGGGCTTTTATATTTTTCTGTTCAATCTTGCTTTGCGAAGAAAATTATATGTTTGATTATGTTCTTGGACCTATTAGACATCAAGAATTTTAAAGTTTTGTATTTATAAATACAAACATTAAATAAACGAAATCAATCACTAAAAATTCCACAGAAACAAGTAAGTTATTACTAAAAAATTAAATCAACAAATTTCCGGAAACATATATTTGCGAAACTCTAATCCACTTATTTATGAATCCAACAAAAATACGCAAAAAAATACAAGCTATTATGCATCTTTTGTTTCTTCAAAACAATTTGAGAAGATCTTTGTCATTAAAATTTTGAAAATTAATTTCAAACAATATTGCACCGCTAAAATTGACGATCTACGTCATTAAAGAATATATTCAAATAATTATGTTTGGATTGATTATTTTGATTAAATTTATTTATTTATGCATTTTCAAATTTCAGCCGCATAGAACAATATTATAAATTAAAATATCTGAAATATCCGATAAATATAAATTATAGAGGAAATAAGAAGGAGAGAGGATAGAAGCGGAAGAAGAGAGAAGTAGGAAAACATTAATGAAAAGATGGGAGGAATTGAAGGTGGGGGAAGAGACAGCTGTAACATTTAAGATAAATGAGACATCAAGTCCCCATCACATGCAACCAAACCAAGTACCACCGCATCTAATTATTTTTAACTACAAAACAAAAATTGGAAAAATCCCTTTTACTTTAATATCATACGACTGAATAAATATTTAAACAGAAAGTACATTTACATATTTCTCCGTGTAATTAAATGAAATATATTATAATTATATTATAATATAGTAAAAATATATATAAGTTATTATGTATGTAAATATTATTTGATTTAAAATAACTATATTACAAACTAAATAAATCAAAAGAGACCATGAAGATCTCTATTGCTGAAACTTAATTAAAAAAAGAAAAAAAAGCTTAAAAGGTCTAATGATTAATGTCATATGCTCACTCTAGTTTAAGTGTTGCTAAGTATATCTGCTATTAAGTGTTGGTAAGTATATTATATGGCTGGAAATCAAATTAAGGTATTCAATATTTGTTTCGAGTTCATTTGTTGAAAAAATATTTGAATTTGGTTTGATAATAATATTAAATAAAGTTTAACGTATTTTTACGTTTGATAAAATTTAAAGCTCGACTCAAGCTGAAGCTCATTAAACAAAATTCATTAAAATAAGTGTAAAATATTAAACTATTCGAGCTCGACTCGTGTTCAGCTCGATTAAAGCTCATCGAAACTCGACTCAATTAATAATCAAACCTATTTCAAACAAAATATTAGAAGCTCGATAATATTTCAAATAATCTTGAACAATGATACGTTTGGCTCGACTCGACTTGTTTACACTCCTAGTATATCATATTATGTGAGGTACACATTTTCTAACTTATAATGAGTAGGATTTTGTGACATTTGATCATACTGAGGTTCTTGGCTAATTATATTGGTAACGAGTTGAAGTTATTGAACTTTAGGTAAGATCAAATTGAATTCTCGATTTGGAGAGACCATTGCTTATCTATCATTGAGTTCTTAAATTATCATGTCTAATGAGTCTTTCATATTATCCTTATCATGCCATATACCTAATTGAACAATAATCAAACAAAATCAAGAAACAAAGAAAATCTTGAAAATAGCAAGATTCAATCAAGAGGCAAGAGAGATTTCTATGAATTCGATTACGATTGTACTTTACTTACTATTTCAATTAAAATTATAATCATTAATTGATTTATTGTATAAGATAGTTACAAAATTAATTCAACCCCACTCTTGTAGTGATTTAATCATTTATTTCTTGTACCGTTCTATTAAAAGATTCAAATATTTATTTTATGTATAAACTTCTCAAATTCCTCTATTTTAATGAATAATTATGTTATATATTCAAGACCATTACAACTTCCACTTTATCAATTTATGATTTATTAATCACTTTAAAAAGGCTGACCAAATTAATTAAATATATCAAAACATAAATACAATAATAGATAAAAAAAGATATCAACTTAACTAATCACACGCTCACACACACACACACATATATATATATATATATATATAAAATAAGATACACACCAAGTTACTTTTTATCCTTTGAATGTAGAAATGTAACTGAATATAATCAAAGATGAATTACGATTGAAACAATGTCCATGCACGGTAATTGTTATTAAGTATATGTGCCACTTGCACGGTAGTTAGAAAATTAGTTAGACGGTTATGCCACTTGCGTGGTTGTTAAAAGTAGTTTCACAAGTTAGATAATTAGTTAGATGGTTATGTAACTTGCAAGGTAGTTACAACTTATTTGATAAGTTAGTTTTGAGCCTCCAAACTTTTGTATAAATATGTGACAACTATTATAGTTGCTCTTTGATGAATTCAACATATTTTCATTTTATAATTTGGTTTGATAATTGTGACAACTTTAGAGCTATTTTGAAGATTTTGACACTGAAACTATTGGGTTACCTAAAAACTGTTAACCCCAATTCATATTTAAATTAGAACGCACACAGTTCTGATTTGGTTCCATATTGGAAAACCAGGTCAAACATCATTCATACCGTTGACCACATCTCCGGCTCGTGGATTCATAGGATGGAACTGAAATTGTGCATGTCTAACCTAATATCAAAGACTCGACCTAGACATCATTCACACTCTAAAATAATAACATAGAACGAGTGTGTTTGAATTTTGCGTGGGACAAATCAAAAACATCTTCACTCCCATTCCATCAAAATTTCACACTCAATTAGTTTACTGATTTAACATTTATAGTTTTCATCATTCCCCACTTCTTACAAATATAACATATTATTCCAAAATTTATGTAAATATAAATATAATTTTATTTTATATTTAGACATGGCCACGGTTCCGGTTTGGAATCGGAACCGTCGGTCAACAGTTCGGTTCAACTGTTGATCCAGAACCGAAACCATTGGAGTAACGCTTCGGTTCTAGTTCTCAATTTTTTGAAATCGAAACCGGCGGTTCCGGTTCGGTTCAAGATTGAATTTGAAAATTATAGCCGTTAGAGATCAACGGCTGAGATTAAATAATTGATCTTCAACGGCCGAGATGGAATAACCGTTGGGAACCGCCGGTTCCCAACGACTCTTTTGATTTTTATTGTTTTAACTTATAAATACCCCTTCCTACTCATTTTATTTCACAATATCTAATTTCTCTCAGTTTCCCTCAATCTCTCTCAATTATCTTGTGATCTCTCTCAATCTCTCCCGACATCTTTCTCAATCTCTCTCAATTATCTTGTGATCTCTCTCAATCTCTCCCGACATCTTTCTCAATCTCTCTCAATTATCTTGTGATCTCCCTCAATCTCTCCCGATTATCTTGTTATCTTTCTCAATCTCCCTCAATCTCTCCCAATTATCTTGTCATTTTTCTCAATCTCCCTCAATCTCTCTCAATTATCTTTATCTTGTCATCTTTCTCAATTTCTCTCAAAATGTCGAGCTCAAGCCAAAGAGGACGTGGAGGTAGATGATCATCTTCTTTATCTCGACAAGCAAAAGAAAAATTACCTATGCCGACGAGTACAAGTGCCGGAATCGGATTACCACCACCATCTCCTTTGGTTCCAAGGTATCTCAATATTTGGTGAAGATTTTGAAATTCTGATCGAGTGGCAAGATGATTTTGAAGCTCAATTAGGTTTGTGTTTATTGTGAATCATGAGCTGTGTTTATAGCTCTGAATTCACCACCTGATTGAAGCAGCAAAGGAGGATCAGAATTGGTGCTGCATTGTAAGCATGATGCAGCTGCAGCACAGAATTGAACCTCATCCACTTGCATAACAGAATTTGCAAGTTGCAGCTGAAGTTTGTTGCAAAATTATGTTATGTAATTGATCAAGCAAATGGTTGAGAATGCAGTTGCAATCAGTTATTGATTATGTGTTATATAAGCAAGACTTAGAAGCATGAGGCAGGAGAGTGATTGAGAAATCAAGAAAGAAAAGGGAAGGGAGAGCAGCAGCATTTTGAGAGCATCAGCATTGTGTGTTCTTGTCCTGTTTTAGGTGTGTTAGCTTAAGTGTGAGGCTGATTCAATCACATTATTGATTGAATCTCATGTAAAGTCTGTATAAGCATATGCAGTTTTAATAAAGCTTCGATTCTTTCTTGCCAGTGGATGTAGATCAAGTTGATCGAACCACTTAAACCAAAAGTGTTATGCATTGCATTTGCTGTCAAAATTCCATCTGTTTACTTGTGTTCTTCATTGATTGATTGCTGCTGGATCATTGTTAATAATCCAACAATTGGCGCCGTCTGTGGGAAACCAGCAGCCAATCAAGAATGGGATCAACAAGGTTTGATGTTGAGAAGCTGACAGACAAGGTTGATTTCAGCCTGTGGAAGATGAAGGTCAAGGCTCTCCTGATTCAGCAAGGTTTTGGAGCTGCCTTGATGGAAGAAACTGCAACTGGAAAAGAAAAGGCTGAAGACCTTGCTCAAATCCAAGAAAAGGCTCATAGCTTGATCATCTTGTGCCTAGGTGATAAAGCCTTGAGAGAGGTCTCAAAGGAAACAACAGCAACCAAAGTGTGGCAGAAGTTGGAAAATCTTTACAACTTGAAAACTCTTGCCAATCGATTGTTTATGAAGCAGAGGCTGTTCTCATTCAAGATGTTGGAAGACAGATCCATTTTGAAGCAAGTAGATGAGTTCAATAAACTTATTGATGATTTAGAAAACATTGAAGTTCAACTTACAGAAGAGGATAAGGCCTTGATCTTGCTGTCTTCCCTTCCAAAGTCTTTTGAAAACTTCAAAGACACCCTGCTGTTTGGGAGCAGAGAATCCATCACCCTTGAAGAAGTTCAAATTGCTCTCAAATGCAAAGACTTACAGAAAACTTCTGGGAATGTGCAGTCACAAGCAAATGGAGAAGGACTGCACATCAAGAAGTTCAATCCACATAAGAACCAGGGCAAGAAACCAAACTTCAAAGGAAAGACTCATCAGAAGCAGGCTGAAGTTCCCAGAAATCCTAACCTGAAGTGTTTTCACTGTCAAGAAACCGGCCACTTCAAGAAGTCTTGCCCCAAATGGAAGGACATGATGGCTAACTATGCAATAGAAGATGCCAAGAAAGCTCAGAAGCATCAAGCAAACCAAGTTAATCAAGATCTTGGTTATGAATTCAGTGAAGCACTCTGTATTACTTCTACAGAAATAAGCACATAATGGGTATTGGAGTCAGGTTGCAGTTTTCACATGTCACCTATCAAAGAGTGGTTTTCCAAGCTAAAACTGAGAGATGGAGGCACAGTCCTGCTAGGAAATGATGAAGTGTGCAAGGTGATGGGAATAGGTGAAGTAAAGATCAGGATGTTTGATGGGGTTGTCAGGACCCTAACAGATGTAAGATATGTGCCTGACCTAAGAAGAAACCTGATCTCCCTAGGACTATTTGATTCGAAGGGCTATCAGTTTACATCTCAACAAGGCAAGCTCACTGTGTCAAAAGAAGGAAAGGTTGTGATCAAAGGTGCCAAGAAGAATGAACTGTACTTCTTGATAGGAAGTACAGTTACTGGGATGGCTCAGATCACTTCAAGGGAAGATAACACATACTTGTGGCACAACAGACTAGCTCATGTTGGAGAGAAAGGCCTACAGCATTTAGAGAAGCAGGGACTCCTGATGGGAGATAAGATCAGCAGACTTTCTATGTGTGAACATTGCATCTTTGGGAAGGCAAGAAGGCAAAAATTCACTACAGCAACTCACACCACCAAAGAAATCCTTGAATATGCCCACTCTGATCTCTGGGGGCCAGCCAAGGTACTCACCAAAGGAGGAGGCAGGTACTTCATGTCTATAATAGATGACTACTCAAGAAAAGTATGGATATATATCCTGAAATCAAAGGATGAGGCCTGTGGCAAATTCAAAGAATGGGTTGCTGGTGTTGAGACTAAGACTGGGAAGAAGCTGAAGAACCTTAGGACTGATAATGGTCTTGAGTTCCTGTCAGAAGAGTTTCAATCATTTTGCAAGAGTAAAGGAATTGTGAGGCATAGAACAGTCCCTGGCACACCACAACGAAATGGTGTTGCAGAAAGACTAAATCAAACATTACTAGAGAGGGTAAGATGCCTAATGAGCAGCACAGGACTGGGAAAGCCTTTCTGGGGTGAACTAGTAAGCACAGCTGCTTACTTGTTGAATAGAAGCCCAAACTCTGCGTTAAATTTCAAAACACCACAGGAGATGTGGTCAGGCTCACCAGCAGACTACTCATTCCTTCGAGCTGTAGGATGCTTGGCCTATGCTCATGTGAAGCAGGACAAACTGGAGCCTAGAGCAATCAAATGTGTGTTCATTGGATATCCCACTGGAGTAAAGGGCTATAAGTTGTGGTCTATTGATCATCAAAAGTGTATAGTGAGCAGAGATGTCACTTTTGATGAATCTAAATTTCCTATGAACCCTGATGAAGAGAAGGCTACCACATCAGTGGAACTAATCCAACAGAGTGATAGAGCTGATGCAGATTCTGAGCCACATCAAATTGACTCTGATAAGCATGAAGATACTGAGGTTCAGAGCTCTTATATGCTGGCTAGAGATAGAGAAAGAAGACCAATCACAGCACCAATAAGATATAGACAGACTGACCTTGTTGCATTTGCCCTATACTCAGCAATTGAGGTGGAGTCCTATGAGCCTCAAAACTACTCTGAAGCAATCAGCTGCCCTGAGAAAGAGGAATGGATAGTGGCAATGGAAGAGGAGCTACAATCCCTACACAAAAATCAGACCTGGAAAATTGTCCTCAAGCCTAAAAATCAGAGGCTAGTGGGTTGCAAATGGCTGTTCAAGAAGAAGCCTGGGATGACAGAAAACGATGGAGTAAGATTCAAAGCAAGACTAGTTGCTAAGGGATTTTCTCAGAAAGAGGGAGTTGACTACAATGAGATATTCTCACCTGTGGTCAAGCATTGTTCCATCAGAATCCTATTGGCACTAACAGCTCAGTATGACTTGGAATTGCACCAGATGGATGTCACTACAGCCTTCCTACATGGCAAACTGGTGGAGGAAATATATATGCAGATCCCAGATGGTGTCCATATAGAAAATGCTGAACAGAAAGCCTGCAAGCTGGAAAGGTCTCTATATGGACTGAAGCAAAGCCCCAGGCAATGGTATGTGAGATTTGATGAGTATATGATGCAAAACAGCTTCAAAAGAAGTGAGTTTGACAGCTGTGTGTATTTCAAGCATGAAGGTGAGACTGTCATCTACTTGCTCCTATATGTTGATGATATGCTCATTGCAAGCAACTCAAAGAAAGGCATTGGAAGTGTGAAAAAGATGCTGAAATCTGAGTTTGAGATGAAAGATCTTGGGGAAGCAAAAGTAATTCTGGGAATGGAAATAAAAAGAGTCAGACATGAAGGTGTTATCACACTGACTCAGGTTTCATACTTGAACAAGGTGCTGTGCAGATACAATATGAACCAAAGCAAGCCAGTTACAACACCAATGAAGCAAGGTCTGAAGTTAAGCAGTGCTCAGAGCCCAAAGGATGATTCAGAACTAAAACAGATGCAGACCACTCCTTATGCTAGTGCTGTAGGAAGTATCATGTATTCAATGGTCTGCTGCAGGCCTGATCTAACATTCCTAATGAGTGTTGTGAGCAGATTCATGAGTGATCCAGGAAGAGCTCATTGGGAGGCTGTGAAGTGGGCTTTAAGGTATGTTAGAGGAACTATCAACAAAGGATTGAAGTTCAAGAAGAAAGTTGATTGTGAGGCAGCCTTGATGGGATTTGTTGATGCTGATTATGCAGCAAATGTAGACACCAGAAAATCCCTGACAGGCTATGTATTCACCTTGTTTGGAACAACAATCAGTTGGAAAGCAACACACCAGTCCGTGGTTGCACTCTCCACAACAGAGGCTGAATATGTAGCCTTGACAGAGGGAATCAAGGAGAGCATCTGGTTGAAGGGAATTCTATCTGAATTTGGCATGAATCAAGAAAATGTCACAATATTTTGTGACAATCAGAGTGCCATCCACTTAGCTAAACACCAAGGCTACCATGAAAGAACAAAACACATAGATGTGAAGCTACATTTTGTAAGAGACATGGTGGAAAAAGAAAGTGTTACTATTGGGAAGATTCACACCTCAGTAAATCCAGCTGACTGCTTCACAAAGGCTCTGCCATCAGCCAAGCTTGAGCTCAGTCTCAACTTAATTGGAATGGAATAATTTGCAGCTGGAAGCAAGGGAATGTAGCTACAGGT
The DNA here is from genome assembly GCA_028749325.2 of Caryopteris x clandonensis. NCBI lineage: Eukaryota > Viridiplantae > Streptophyta > Magnoliopsida > Lamiales > Lamiaceae > Caryopteris > Caryopteris x clandonensis. The sequence goes on from JAPYKT020000004.1 coordinate 8,642,165, forward strand.
GGAGCTATGTTCCTCAGGAATAAGCTAGTAAAACTTTGAAGCATAAGCAAGGTTCTTGAAGAAATGAATTCAGAACTAAGGTGGAGAATTGTGAATCATGAGCTGTGTTTATAGCTCTGAATTCACCACCTGATTGAAGCAGCAAAGGAGGATCAGAATTGGTGCTGCATTGTAAGCATGATGCAGCTGCAGCACAGAATTGAACCTCATCCACTTGCATAACAGAATTTGCAAGTTGCAGCTGAAGTTTGTTGCAAAATTCTGTTATGTAACTGATCAAGCAAATGGTTGAGAATGCAGTTGCAATCAGTTATTGATTGTGTGTTATATAAGCAAGACTTAGAAGCATGAGGCAGGAGAGTGATTGAGAAATCAAGAAAGAAAAGGGAAGGGAGAGCAGCAGCATTTTGAGAGCATCAGCATTGTGTGTTCTTGTCCTGTTTTAGGTGTGTTAGCTTAAGTGTGAGGCTGATTCAATCACATTATTGATTGAATCTCATGTAAAGTCTGTATAAGCATATGCAGTTTTAATAAAGCTTCGATTCTTTCTTGCCAGTGGATGTAGATCAAGTTGATCGAACCACTTAAACCAAAAGTGTTATGCATTGCATTTGCTATCAAAATTCCATCTGTTTACTTGTGTTCTTCATTGATTGATTGCTGCTGGATCATTGTTAATAATCCAACATTTATTTTATAAAATATCTCTTTTAAATATTACTTTGTACTTTTTTTATTTTAAATATCTCTCTCAACTATCTATGGTTAATAATTTATTATGATTATCAATTTAAGTGCGCAAAACGAATCTACCAAAGAAGAACGTCTTCCAACTCAAGAGAGTCAAAGTCAAAGTACGCGACAAACTCAAAGTGGACGAGATGAGGCACTAAGATCGGATATCTTTGCCGTTCACTTCAAAAGAGATATGCAAAATAATAAAACAATTTGCAACTATTGCAGGATGAAATATGTTTTTCAAAAAGGAGGAGGTTATGGCACGCTCAAAAAATATTTGCAATGTCACCATCTGGACAAAGTCGAAAACGATCGGCGTCAAACACAAATACCTCGTGAAGGATTCTCCGGATTCACCGATGAATCATAAGGTACGACTCCTTTTTTTTAATTTTCCTAACCAACAATGAGAAAATATTTATCAAAAATGATTTGTGGCATGTCTTTACCTTTTAATTTTGCTGAAAATAATTTGTATAAAAACCTTGTGTCACTATCAATGAACCATCAAGTGTCCGGTGTTTCACGTAGAACATTAGTTCGTGATATTGAAAAAATTGTAGGTGAATTTAAGTTGTCTTTCATTTATATGTTTAATTCTTTACCACAAAAAATTTCAATTTGTGTGGATATATGGACGGATTATTAGAGAGAACATAGTTTTTTAGGACTTGCTTGTCATTGGATAGATAATTCATGGACAATGCAAAAAAAAATTATTTGCATATAGAGAATTTGATCAAACACACAAGGCCGCAAATATTTCTCATAAGATTCATACTATTTTGCAAGAATATAATTTAGTTACAAAAAAAAATTTCAATTTCATTTGACAATGCTAGTGCTAATACTGCCAGTTTGTCATTACTAATTCAAATTTGTCAACTATCATTTAAGGGTAGATTTTTTCACATTAGATGCATGTTTAAATTTGTGTGTATAAGATGGCATGGAACATTTTAAAGCACATATAGGTCCTATTAGATTAGCAATTGGACATTTAGCTAGACATGCAATTTTATGCAAAAAATAGAGAAGATTTTGTAAAACATTTGGTATGAGTGCACCCAAAAAAATCACTAAAGATGTGCCTAATCGTTGGAATTCAACATATAAAATGTTGAATTATTCTTATGAGGTTAGAAATGAATTATTTACATTTTTTTCACAAGAACAATTAGGCATTCCTTTATTTCCAAGTCCATGGGATACATGTGTTGAATTAATGTCTCTTTTGAAAGTTTTTAAAGATGTAACGGAAGAGTTATCTGGATGTTACTATCCCACTTCTCCTTTAGTTATAGATCATTGTGTTAAAATTGCATTTATTTTATAATCATATTATTCGCATGATACTTTACAAAATTGCATTGCAAACATGAAAAGTAAATGGTTAAAATATTATCAAGAAATTCTCGATTTATTTTAAGTTGCAAAACTTTTAGATCCTAGAATTAGAGAAGATGGTTTAAAAGAATTACTAAGAATGTATTATGATGCATTATTTTCGGTTAAAGATGATGACACTCCCAATCCGCATATAATTGTGGTAACACAAATTAATTACTTTATGATTGTTTTAAAGAATATAACATTTATTATGGTGATAATTTAAATAGTGAAAGCGGTCACGAAAATGAAGATATTGGTGGAGGTAGTTCGGCTTCGGATCAACCCGATCATCATCAAGATCCGAACTTTGAACACCTTAATCAATATTATAGGTTTTATGATATTAGAAAATTAAAAAAACCTAGGACTAATAGTTTTTATCAAGGATTAGATAATTATCTATCTACTACTTTTGAAAAACTTGGATTTGAAACACCTAACGAGCTTCTGAGACGGTGGTCTCGAAGAGCAAAAAACTTTCCTATTTTATCACTAATGGCAAAGGAAATATTTGCGTGCCCGACGGTTACATTTTGGATCTTCGAAGATTCAATTTAAAGGTGGAAAATCTAGAAAATCAAGCTTTACTTCATGATTGGTCGAACGCCGAGGTAAGAAAACAAGAAGCAAATTTTGATGAAAATGATGAGGATGAAGATAGAAACGAGTATTCGACCACATCCGGGAGTGATTGAGTCACGCCACTTCTCAAGCATCAAGGTACTAATATTACAAGAAGGTAAGAGAACTACATCGACTTTGATTCCTCAACTATGAGGATAAGTAGGCGACTTAATTCTAAATTAAAAATTAAATTTTAATTTCTAATTTATAGTTAAGCTCAAGTTTTTTTTCTCTCTTCTATTTTTTTTAATATGTTGTAATTGAAAACTTGTAAAGTTGTACTATCTTATTAAAAGAAGTAAATGTTTTTAGGTAAATTAATTTTTTGTTGTAACTTTTCTATATTTTTTTGTAATTTTATTATATGTTGTAAAGTTAAGTTTTGATTGTTGTAATTTTTTTTTGTAAAATGTAATTGTTTTAGTTAAGTTAACTATATATTCAATTCAATCTCTTGTGATAATCAAATTCAAAAGACCAAAATTATTTTTGAAAGTTGTTAATTAACAAAAAAAAAAAGAACCGTGGAACCGGAATCGGGGGAACCGCTGGTTTCGGAACCGAAACCAAAACCGTATATATGGCAGTTCGATTCAGTTTCGCCCTCCACAATTTCAAAAACTGCCGGTTCCAAAATTAAAATCGAAACCGTGGAAGTGTAACTATGTCTATTTGAATATACCTAACTTCCAACTCAAAGATACCTTTACCACCGGTCATTATTTATTTATTTGATAAGAGAAAAAAAAAAAAGGTGTAATTATGAGAAATTAGGGGTTTGGTAAAGTGTGATAGAGGGATGGATAGAAGAGGGGGTGTGTATCTGCCTCCATAAAAGGAACAAGGGAATAATTACAAAATGGACCACCCACTCTGGGATACGTTTCTGATTTGAAAGCTACCACCCCCAGGGAAACAACAACCCCACTACACCCCCTCTCTCTTTATATTACTATTCTTATTGCCCATATTAATAATTCAACTTAAATACCAAAACATATAATATGCCTTACTTTCTTCTCTACTCATTCCATGCTCCTTTAGAGTCACATTTTTAAGTAATTAAATTATTGTTAAATTTATTATTTTTTCTGGGCCCGCACAGGCTTATACATCTACAACACAATTTATCTATAATATTGAGCTACAAATAGCAATGTATTAATAAACAATCATGATATAAATTAGTTATAAAAATATTACTCACTTTTTGAACAAAATAAGCATTTTAAAAAGACTATCTATCTTCGTCGTAAACTCTTAATTAAAAAGAATGATAACTTGACATGATATAAGTTGACTCGTTCTGTCCCATTTAATTTAAAATGTCCCAATCTGTCTGAGACTCTGAGTACCTCTTTTACCTCACCCCGGCCTGACCCGTCTTATTCTAACTCATTCTATATTATTGTATTTTTAATATATATTGAAGTTAACATATATGTATATATAAGTATAATATATAATGTATGTTCTAAAATACATACTATATATAACATAATTAATTCAACTTTACAAATATTTTTAAGCCAACTTATATTGTTACAACATAATATAAGATATAATATCATATTATAAGTAAGAATCATAAATTGATATTTACACTTTTAAATGTGAATATACATTTTTAAATATGTTTTCAATATCATTATCTTTTTAATTTAAAATTTTAATTATATTATTATATATTATAACACAGCAATAAAAATTTAATTCAAATAATTGTTCTACCCCACCCCATTTCATTTACAAATGAAATAATTCTAAAGTACCCGCCCTCCTACAAACCCTTTAATAAACTGCTCTCCATATAAAAGAAAAGAAAAAGAGAAAAATGAGAATGGGCTAGGCCCATCTCTACAATTATTAGATAGTCTAACATTGGGCTAAAGTTCAGAAAAGCTTTCTAGGAATCAAAACTCTTTCTTTTAATATGTAATATTGTTATTTAATGTCAAAAAATTACTATATAATTGAAGTATATATGACCTAATTAGAAAGGAAGTTATTGTTACATTAGAAAAAAAAATAGAAATAATCTGTCTATATATGCATATATTTGTTTAGAAAATAAAAAAATATAAACGAGATTAAAAATATTGGTATCGGCAAAATATCGTATCTTAATGTAATAAAAATATATATTAGTAAAAAAAATGTGAAACTTTACTAAAATTTGGAAATCTAACATGTAAATATTGAGAATAAAGTTAACACAAACGTAAACGAAATTTTGAAAAAGTAATGTATATATAACAAATATTTAGATAATAAAGAACACAAAAGTTTTGGATGCTGTAATAAAAATTAGAATTACTTGATGTGAGACTATAATAAAAGTTTTATATATAGATATGCAAAATACTCTTTTTTTTTTTTTTTGTAATTTGGAAAATAACTTTATAAATACATGGTGTACAAATATTTCTTATTTTTCGATATTCTCGTACATTTTTGTGCCGCCAATTAATTTATATTAATGTTGATATTTCATCAGAATTTTTACGAAGTTTAAGAAAATTCTGTCATGTTCATTGTCGATATTGAGAATTTAAAAAAAAAAATCAGTAATTTTTTGCCAAATTGAAAAATACTGTATATTTGGTTTGAACCTATGTGTATCTATATATGCCTGGACAAATGCAACCCAAAAAGAAAAAGAAAGAAAAAAAAAAAAAAAAAAAAAAAAAAGAGGGCTACGAGAAAGAAAGTGAGCATTTGAAATAAAACTAGGGTTAGAAAGTGGGGTTATTTGACTTTTTATTATTATTATTATTCAATTTGACTTAAATGCAAAAGGGAAAGAAGAAAATATGAGTAGAACTACCGCGTGAAGCAGCGACAGGAAGATTTGTTTTGGTCTGAATTTTGCTATAAATTCTATAGCTTATGTTTTGTTTTCCTCAACCAGCTTCAGTCTTTGGATTTCAATTCCTATCTATATTCTGAGATTAGGGTTTATATTTTCTGGGGTTTTAAGAATTTGTGAATTTCCCCTAAAGGGTATAGAATGAACAAAATGCATCAGCAGGCGGCGCAGACCATGAATACATCTCCGTCAACGCCTCTAAATCTAGTCTCCACTGAGCAGATTCAGAAGGTTGAACTCTTTCTCTCTCCCATATGTGCACCACTTTACTTGTTTGGTACGACGCAGGAACACACACACACACGCCCTGTGTTTTTGTTTGTGCATATATCTCATACTTCCAAGAAGGGAAAAAGGAAAAGAAAAATATGGGAAAAGAATGAGAAGATGAAGAAGAAGAACGAAGATGTTTTTGTTTGGACGGTGGCATAAACATTCATGTGAAATTTTGATCTCTGTCCCCCCCCCCCCCCCCCACCCCTCTTATTATATATGCAGTTTTATTTCACTTTCAAGAGCATGATTTCTATGACTCATGGCTTAAGTTAGCTTAACTGTTCCCTGAAAACTCAAACTCATCTGAAATTTCCCAACTTATTTGCACACTTAAGGAAAAGTGATGTTTCCTTTGGTGCGGATAAAAGCAAAGTTACTGTATTCTCACTAAAATAGATTATGCATATTCAAAATCTTAAAGTTATTTCTAGGCTCAAACGCACATGTATTTGTTAATCCTGTTGTTCCAATCATATCAATTTCACTGATTCTTTTGCTTGCAAATATTATATTTATCAAATTTTAGTTTTATGACTTTAGTTGTGTGTGTGTGTGTGTGTGTTTTTTTTTTTTTTTTTTTTTTTAATTCTAGTTGGGTGCCCTTGACATCCATCAGATTTGGTTGCTTATCATTTGATGCAGTATTTGGATGAGAACAAAAACTTGATAATGGCAATCCTAGAATGTCAGAAAATGGGCAAAGTGGCGGAATGTGCACAGTAAGTTGAATTTTTGTTTTACTTAGGACATTATGTTTTCTGAGAGAGCAGTTTAATCTTTTCTTTTGAGTTTCTTAGTTGTCATATCTGCTATTTTTGTGCTGCTATGTTCTTTTCATCTCTTTGCGAATGGGATGCTTAATCAATGAGGTTTTGGCAAGCGGTATTCTATGATTAATATGTGATCATAGGCCAAAGGAAAATAAATCGTCTATTATTCTTGTGTAATTCTCTACAATCAACATAAAAACTAATATTATCATGCTTCAGAGGCTGAATAATGTGAGACCACCTGATTTTGTGTGCAGTTGAATGCAGGAGGAATATTTCTTTTCATATAGTTCTTGGTTGACTCAATAATTTGGTTAGTCAATTGTCGAAGTTGCGAATCTCTCGAGACCAAAAATTGTGAAGCTATAACTTGATTTCTATTTGAACAAATGCGGTGATTTTCGGCTCATTATAGGGGCAAGACTGATGAAAATTGTCTTAACTTACAAACATTCTTATAAAACATCAACTTTTACTTGCAGCATGAGAATTGCACAATTTGTCCAGCTATAATTAATTTTGTTTCAGTAATAAAATTTAAAAGAATCTGAGAACTGCTATATTTCATTTTAGATAAACTTTTTTTCTTGTGGATTTTGAATATTGTTTCATCCTTCTGGTCAATGATATAAATTAAGCTTGGAGAATAACTTAAAACTAGATGAAGCCAATGTGTTTTTGCTTCACGAAGTTGTGGTATCAGAGGATTATATCTCATTTGTCTATATGATCAAACTCCTGGCTAGAATAGCTTTATTTATGAGACAGAAGAGATAGGCATACTTAAAAATTCATTAGAGAGGATAAAAATTCGTTGTGCATCTGAAGAGTTATTGAAAAACTTTTAATGATATGTTCTGCGGGTTTGGGTATTTTAAGCATTATGTTGTGGCTGTGAACAAACTGGATCTAAGATAGATATGTCAATACTTTTGCCTGGTGTTATTTGTATAAACCAGCATCTTTTTTTTTTTTTTAATCAGATTTCTCTGCAAGCCATCATCATATATCATTTTTTCTTGTTCTCCTCTTTGTCGCATTATATATATCATTCTTTATCTTGATTGATTATGGACTCTTTATCGTTTTTTCCAAGATAAAAGGAAATAGACAGTTATATGCGATGTACAATGGCATCTTAAACATTTCAGGTATCAGGCTATCCTTCAGAAGAATTTAATGTATTTAGCGGCAATTGCCGATGCCCAGCCTCAAGACTCCACTAAGCCTTCACAGGTACACAGAATACATTTGGTACTTGTACAATAGTATAACCTCCTGCAGTGTTGCTCACGCCCCCCCCCCCCCCCCTCCCTTGCTCCGCCACCCCAACATACATGAGAGAGGCAGAGAGAGAGGAGAGAGGGAGAGAGAGTTCTCATGCTTAACTATCTAAAGTAATTGCAGCCTCCTACCAGTATGGTCGCTCCACAGGGGGATTCACGTACGTTGCAGCCCCAGGCTTCTGCTGTGCACCACCACCAGCAGCAGCAGCAGCAACAGCAACAGCAACAACCACCCCAGCAGCAACCAGGTGGGCCTGCCCCCAAGCTGCCGTTCCAGCTTAATGCTCTCCGTTCTCAAGATCAGCAGAATCAACTGCTCCACTTTCAACAGCAGCAACAGTTGCAAGGCCACTTTAGTCTGGGAGGGGGTGCTAATAATGGTTTGCATTTGCTTATGCATTCTGGTGTTAACAATTCTGGCAATATGATGGACTTGAGAGGAGGCCAGCCAGGTGGGTTGGATGCTGGTTCTGGTGATGGCCTAGGAAAATCGGCTTTGGGACGGGTTGAGGGCAGAGAATGATTCAGGAAAGACTTGTCCATGTGATGGAGTTTCCTGTTTCTGAGTCGTACAACAAAGAGGTTCTTTTCTCGTTATGGATGTGTTTAGGCTTCTTTGTTTTTTATGTCAAATTGTGCACATATCTCTTTTAACGAAACTGAAGGTGCACACTGCACAGTGTGAAGGTTTCAGGCTTATTGCGAGGCAAAATGCATATCTTGCTATGTTTAATATGCCCTTCAAAAGCTTGGATTATTAAAAGTATGGTGATCATATTTCATATTCTACATGGTTATCTATTACTATTATCTAAATCCAACTAACTAAATCAAAGTGGATTTCCTTAGGATGGATTTTGAATTTGGGTTTTTCAAAATTTTCGATTCTTTTGGCACTCAAATTCATTGTTGGATCTTGAAATATCGATACAATCCTGCCCTATTATTTATGTCACAGAAATGGTCACCTACTTACAGTTGGCACATATTACTACTTATATATCTAATGAAATGTTTTAAAATTACTTCTGCAAATCTTATATAAAAAAGTTATTTTTTCTAGAACAAAATTTGATACACTATTGGTGTGTAAATTGATACGTGTGACATCAAATAGGTAATCCTTCTATTTATCTTCCTTTTCATTTCTAATAACCCTATTCACTGTTTCTCTACTATTTAAATCTCTGACAAAATAATTTAATCGTTTCATAATCATCTGTTCATTGCAAACATTTATTTCCCTAATATTATCATACACCAGCTCACATTACAACTAATATGACATCTTTGTATCTAATCGTACTTATACAATTCCACAATATACACAAAGTTTGGTTAAATTTAAATTGATGGACGCATCTTACATTTGAATGTGATGTACACCCTTGAAGGACTAGCTCCTAATTTTTTTTCTTGAAATATACTTTTAATTATAATTTTTTGTTCTTTGAATATTTGTATAGTCAACATGAAGTTAACAAGAAATACTTTTTAAATAATTATTATAGATGATTAACTAATAAAAATTTAAATAATATGATGATATTCGCACAAAAATTTGAACTATAGTTCAACTGATAAACTCAAAAATTGATCAAGTTTGGTTGGTAAATAAAAAAAAATCCGAAAGCTTTTTTAGAATTTTATTTTCAAATTCAAAGATTTCATACTTTATTTGGTAGTTGAACCAATCTGCTGTGGTTGTATTGCATTTTAGGACCGCAAGCTGTTGCTGCGCCCTTGTATAGAATTTGAAATTTGATTATAGGTTCGATTATTTGTATGAATGTTTTGAGTTGAAGATTTCAAATGAGTTCTGAAATTGAAATGCGTATATTATTGAAACAATTTTTGAATGATTTTTTATGGAATCCCAAAAAATTTATTTGCCTAATAAAATCCTTCAACGCATAAGAATCCTTAAATAGCCTAAGGGGGAAAAATTATGATAACAATAAATCCAAAATTTATGAGATTTTGTTAGCTTAGTCACATTTTAATTTATTCTTATTTCCACAAACTGGGAATGATTTTGGCAAATTTACGAAACTTGTGCAACATTAATCATCATGTGTACAATAACGTCCAAGATAAACCAAAGCTTAAAATGACCAGAACTTTCAATTATGCGAAGTTTGAACTTCGAAAAGCAATCCAAGATAACTGGAAATTTCAACAAAAGAGAATCCTAATGAACATAGAAAAAAGACAAGGAGCCCAGCAAAACATAAGTACTCTGAGAGCCAGCTATAAGTTCTATCCATATATTTTCTGATTACCAACTTATACTTGATCCAATTGCATTCTATTGTAACTGAAAGAATAACCCCAAATGGTTTTGAATTTTTTACTTTTTTTTGTTTCCAAATGAATTCCCATCAAACATCATAAACAAACAATTTCACAAAAATTGCATTATTTACACACGGACCAACCCCGGTACATTAATAAAATTATAGCTAAGTTTAACAATTTCATTTTTATAAAGACAGCTGGAACTAACAAACATGACTTTATTTTAGAGGGAAGGAGCAATTCTGTAATCAGGCATTCTGAACAGACGGAAATTCTTCAAAAAACAACACACAAACGCCAACATTGAAACTAAAGATCAACCACCGATTCATCATCACAAAATTAACAGCACAGATGGATGAAAATTAATGGGCTAACAGGTTCAGTAATCATGAAACTTAGCACACCATTTCTCTCCAATAATTAAGAATTAGGAATGTAGATGGTGCACCAGAACATTAGGCTTGCGATTGCATGAGCACTCTCACCAGAATCATAAGATAAGATTAATAGGAAAAAAAATTGAGTTTCAAATTTAAGTATGATGTTGTAAATCTACCAGCATGTTGAATCAATTTGCACAAAATAAATATAACTGGATGATTTAAATTGAGATATTGCGCAGTCTACCGTCTCCAATTCTTTGATCAGCACTTCATCCCAAAAAGTTAGTAACGGCAATGCCAACAAAAGCGTCGATCCAAATCATATCCTACAATTTAAAAGAAATGATTTAATATCCAAAGAGACCCTAAAGTCCAAATCAAGCAAAATCTGCAATACAAGACTGGTGCTTCTTAATAACTGACAAGATGATGCATGCAAATAATGAAACAAAATGCAACACACCAAAGTAAGGTTTGTTTTGGAACAGAAAGATACACATAAAGTAAGGTTTGTTTTGGAACAGAAAGATACACATAATAGCGCGGTAGAGTAATAAGGAGAGTCCCATCAAGGAGAGAAATGGGGTGACTTAGTGCCAGATCGTGAGATTATCATTGGGGCAGACGTATTTGAAAGTAATTTGTTTTACTAATATATCAGAAGAATAGCATTAATGCAAGCAACTTCATTGAACAGAACATCTTAGCACTCAAGGGCCCACAGATTCACTTAGATAGAAGTATCCCAAGTTAATCTATTAGATAGAAATATTAAATTGATGTAAGACAAATGAAAATGATATGAATAAGATCACTTTGCCAGAGCTGGTTAGACCTAAAGGAAAATAAAAAGTTCAGAAGAAAGATAAAACTTACTATCTTCTCAGAGTTGATGCAGCCCCAATTGTCCTGAGAAAGATTACACAAGATTAAACTCTGTTATACTCAGCCACCAGGATGGGGAAGGGGAGCGGGGTGTCAACATTCAAATACATACCTGCTCTGCTGTTTTCCAACTGAGCTCATGCCTGGTCTTCCATGAGATGTACCCTTGCTTTGAGAAAAATCAGGTTTGTCTCCGTTTCCAACTGGTGGCATCCCAGAACGGGCAACTTTAGCATCATTGCCATTCAGTTCAAAGTGATCTTTACCTTTACTCAAAATCCTAACATTCGAGGTTACTCCAGGAACACGAATGGAACCACCAATAGTGTTCTGGTTCTGCATTGCTGAGTACTGAGAAGGATGGGCATCCATGCTCACAGGTCGAGGGCCTGCAAACTCATTGAAACTGGCCTTATCAGCATTAATATACTGTGATTCAGGTGAAGGTGCCTTCTTCATTCGGTGGGACTGAGCCATGGGGGTGAGTGCTACAGAAGGCATTAATGACGAGTATGAAGATGGAGCAGCAGCAGCAGCAGCAGCAACTTTAGCAACAGCTGCTGTAGCAGCTATAATTTCCTGTGCCCCTTCCCGAAGCTGAATGAAATCGCCCTCAATAAAAAATAACTACAAGAATGAAAAATGAAAAAGAACGAAAATTATCAAACTGATAGAAAGAGAATAAGGTCAAGAGTACAGAGAATCAAGATGAAGGAAGAGCGTGTACTTCAGGATGACTGGCAACAAAATCATCAAGCTTCCCATACGTCTTTTTATAATCATGCCAGTGAAGAGGGGCAAGCATTTTTCCAAGTCTATTAGGAAGCTGTTCCATGCATGGCAAAACAATCAAATAACATAATGGTTCGTCACAATCCATTGTATCATTTAACGTCAAAATGCAGTAACAGTAATAATAGTAATAATAGTAATAATAGTAGTAGCAGTAGCAGTAATAATAGTAATAATAGTAATAATAGTAATAAAAGTAATAGTAGTAGTAGTAGTAGTAGTAGTAACACTAATAATAACTAAACTCACCGTTGAACTAATCCTAATTCTGCCACTGGATCCTATTGTGCGAGCTATAGAAGCAAGTAATGCTCTTTCATCGAGCAGATAGCGTTCCTCAATCTTTCTTACATTGACATTTTTCTGCCCAGCAGAAACCAAAGCAACAGCCATTTCAGCGCTGGAGGCATTATCCATCTTCTCACTGAAATTTTTAGCATTCACAGGTGCTTCGAATGAGGATGCATTGCCAGAGAGATTAGGGTGTTCCATTGTTGTACTTTTGTTTTCCAATGCATTGTCACTGACAGAATTGACTTCCTTCTCCTGTTGTTTGAATAAGTTAAAACTAAGTCTCAATAAAACATGATTCAAGTAGCACCACCACACATCAAGAACATATACTTCAGCGGAGGAACATAACCAAGCAACAAAAGAAAGACAATGATGCCAGATAAATGTGTCAAAGCAAGCTATAGACAAACCTTAGCACCATCGCCATGTTCTAGATGATCCAGATTAAGTGCATCATGAAAGTGGGAAGAAATTTGTCGCAAGCTCTGGGGAGATTGGGTATTGTCATATGTCTTACCAACAGAGTCAAAAACCTGGAATGTTAACATAATCAAAGGAAGTTAAAGATATGAAAATTAGATGTAAAGGCGTGTTATAATGGAATTATCTTGTTGAGCTGTTAACCTGGCCCTCTCCATTTGCAGATGAGACCACAGACCCAACATCAAACCCTTGACTGACGTTGGTATGCACATCGTTTGCACGTTGAGTTTGCCCATTCACTGAAGCTTCAAAGCCAGTGTGAGGTTCAGTTCTTAACATTTTGTGTTCAGTTTCCTGGGCATAGTCATCATGAGTGGGCACATGTTGGCCTTCTGGATGAGCCTTGAATATTTTAAAACAAAAGAACAACCCAATTAACAATTTGTTGCAACTTTAGAAAACCGAGGAACATAGGAAATATATAAATCACTTACCTGCTGCCAGTTTTGAATGGAGGGCATTGCAGATACAGAGTGGAAGTGAGGTTGCATCACATTTGATGGGTGCGGTACACCCTGTTGATGCATCACATATGGATGCAAAGCACTCATCTGTCCGGGAGGAACATAGGTTGGCATACCAATTAAGGATGAAGGAGCGTATGCAACAATATGAACGTTGTCGGCCTGAAAAAACAATAATAAATAAATAGAGGTATTTCAAGGCCAAATAAACAGAAGACTGGTAATAGTTCATGAACATATGTTCTACATTCTGGAATTATATTCAAATTGGAGAAAACAGTTGTCTTGAACATATTCCAAATGGATTGGTTACTTAATTATCAGTAATGCAATAACTCTGTTCCCAACACCAATGGCAACAAAAGAGAAGTTCACATTCTAGATTGCTCTTTTTTCGGTGAGAAAGAGAAGATTTTATTCATTTAATTTATGTAAAGTATATAGGGATGAAGAGAAAGTACAAAGAAGTTTCTTCATTTTCAAGATAACTCTGCACGGACACAAACAGAAAAACAAAAAAAGATAAAAGATAAAGAACAGAAAGGTGAAAGAAGAGGCCATCAGTGATACAAAAAGTTTTGAAGATACTAATGATAATTGATACCTTTGACTAACTGTTAATTACACAAAATCTTAAAAAATGTGCAAATGCACAGCAAGCACCAAAGAAAAAATTCAGCATATAATACCTGTGTTGATGTATTCGCTCCAGGAGTACCTTCAGAAATTCCATTTTGAAGGCTACCAGCATTTGCACTGGGTGAAACATTACCATTCACATCCAGCTGGCTGACATTTGCACTGGGTGAAACATTACCATTCACATCCAGCTGGCTGACATCACTCTGTCCATGTTCAGAAGCATCTTTCAGATTTGACTGGGAGATATGTGAGCCATCCAAATTATTTCCACTCTTCTTCTCTCTTGCTTCAGCAAATTCAAGTTGGAGCTGTTGTATATGCACATGAAGCCTTTCTATCTCAGCATGCTGTTAAGAAAGAAATATGAAATTAGTTTCCAGTGAAAACAACTTTCAGCCCAGCAGCTGATCTCACAAGTATAACTACTACAACTTAAACCTGTCTTTGACATCCAAGCCAAAGCTGATTGTAGTGATCTGTACGGTCTCGCAGTTCAGCTTGTAAGGAATGGTTAGTACTTGATTGCAAAGCATCCATTTCCTGAGCACGGGTTATCCAGGTTTGTGCCTCCCGTAACTGCTCCTCCTTAAAAAGAATGGTTTCTTGAGCAATCCTATGCTGAAATGAAGAGAGCAAGCATCAGCCAAGCTGATAAATTTACAAAATGCAACCTGCTAACCCTATCCTTTACAATCCTATAATGGAGGATGGCACAGTGACCCACTTTCATCCAAGAAAAATATCATTCAAAAAGGGTAGAAAGCAGTAAAGCATGACTTTTGCAAGCAAGAATAAGGAAATAAAATGATTAAATTCAAAGAGATGAACCAAAATGCATAAACATACATATGCAAAATCCAAACAAGCCGACAAACCTGTTCTTGCAACTCCATCAAGAGGCGATCTTTCTCTTGAATATGTTCCTGAAGTTCATGGATTTGTTTAATATGTTGCACTCTTTCAGCTTCAGTGTTATCCCTCTCCCTCCTACAAATGAAAAAGAAAGGGTATCATAAACTCAAAATCATTGGGAATAGTGAAAGCAATCATTGAAGGATGATCCTAGCCAAGGATTAAACAATAAAATAGCAGGAAACAACAGATACTACAAAATTGATCTTCAAGCAATAGAAAAAGAGGAAATAACAGACTAAACAAAATAAACCATGTTTTTATATCAATAGATAGAATTAGAAGATGATTTACAAACATATATGCCACAATTAAATCACAAAGTAAAATGTCAAAACAACAAATGGAAGCAAAGGAGTACATGTAGCTCTGGAGCTCTTTGCTTTGTTCCCTCAAAAGATCCTCTTTGGCCCAAGCCTGCAAAAAAAGATTAAAAGTTTTAATTCAACAAAACAAAAATAGGCATTATAGTCCGTAATCCCAATTGAAAAGAAGGAAAACACAATAGATTCTCAAGCTGACCGCCTCATTGTCCAATCTAATAGCATGCAACTCTCTTTCCTTTTCTTCCATCTTTCTCTCCAGCTCACGTATCTTCTGTTCCTTTTCATGCATTTGCTCCTAAAAAGTAGAACACACTCCTAAAACATTAGGCAAAAAACATCATGAATTGTACATGTCCATGCACACACAAAAAGAAAGCCCAGAACCTGAAGTTTTGCATTAGCATTTGCATGCTCATTTATCTGAGTATCAAAGGTATTCTGCATTCTCAAAATCTCAGATCTCACAATGTTTTGTGCACGAAGCTCAATCTCCATCTGTTGCAACTCCTCCCTTCGTTTCACCAGTGTATGAAGTCTCTGCTGCAAAATATCATTGTCCAGGCCTCCGTCAATAGTTATCGAACAGAAGTCCACATCCACTGGCTCCCTCCCATGCTGTACCTTAACAGAACACACACCAAATCACCTTATTTTTACTTGCATTCTAAAACAAACTCCAAAAATTTACGATAGAAGGGCCCAAGTCGAGAACACTGTTATCACCTCGTATATCAACCTCTCATCAGATTGTACTAGTTTCGTACGCTCTAACTCCTGCATATAAGCATATTTAAAAACCAAAATATGGATATAAAAATTACGAAAACCCTAGCCTATAGAAATAATATAATTAACACTATATTCTCAACCCAAAAATTGTGAATCAGAAAATTGTAAATCAGCATAAGGTCAATCCAAGTAGATATTAACGAAAGCAACCTCGAAAACATCATTTCTACCTAAAACTATAATAATAGGAAAAACAATTCATTAAAAAAAAAGTACAATGCAGGTAGATATATCCACCTCGTTACCGGAGCTTCGAACCGATTGCTCAGAGACGACCCGCCACTCTTTGCGAGAAGGCTGGGATGAAGAAGACGGCATCGGCGGTATCGTAAATCCACCATTCCGCACGACGTTGGGGGCAGCAGGCGGGACCTCCATTTCCGCAAAAGTAAAATCACTTTTCCGAAAAATAGGTCCTAATTCCTCATTAAAACCCTAACGCAAAAGGAGACGAAACCGATGCCAACAAAAAAAAAAAAAAAGAAGAAAGAATCTAGATAGAAGTAACGGTCAACCAATCGTTGAAATCGAAGGATGAAACTTTTGTTCAGGTTCGAACAGTGCAGAGTTCCGGAGATTGGTTTCTGGGGGTGGTTTTCCGAATTAGGGGTTTAAAAGGGACTTGTAGTGAAAATAGTAGAACTTGTTGACGACAGCAGAGAGAGAGAGAGAGAGAGCAGGAGGAGAAATGATTGGGCTTTGGCGAATAAAGTTTGGACTTGACTATGCTCCCGCCATTTATAGTGGAAAAAAGCAGAGAAATTATTGCATGCTTAGACTTACACAGCTAGTCCGTAGTTTTTAAGCAATCACAACCGTTCAAATCAGTAATTAGCATGCGACTGAAATTATAACGCTTTAAATTCAAGTGTCCTTTTATGGTCCAGTGGAGAGTGGCACACGGCACTAAAGCTCCTGCTGGATGAAGATATTTTTTGCACTGAGCACTACTGGGCCGAAATTTTGCTTGATTTATGATTTTATTTAACGATAAGTCCAGCCCATTCGGGAAAACCTTCAAAAAACAATTGGGCCGAAGAACCTGGACAGTTTAGGGAATTACACTCAGTGCGCCTGCCAGGAGGCGCTGGCTTGCAAACGGATATAACTAAAATGAGAAAATACAAAAGTGTTGGAAATTGCTTAATAAAGCTTGTGATGATAAGTATTTGAGCAATATTAATAATATTTTATTTAAGAAGAGTGAAATAAGTTGTATAATATATATATATAATAGCAGAAATTTATTTATTTATACATAATTTTCTCAACTTTTTTATTCACAAAAATAGTAATATTAATTTTTATATTTATTATAATATTAAGAATAACTGTTATTTTTTAAGATTTTTAAAAAAATACTATAATTTGCTAGAATATAGTTGTTCAGATTTTGTAGAAAATTTTGTAATTTGATTTATAGTAAATTTGTCATATAATATATATATATATATATATAATCTATATATATATATAAACAAAATAACTTTTTCCAATTCTGTTTTTTCGCCTAAACTTCATTACTTATTTAGAATAATTATATTATTATTAAATTAAAATTATACATTTTTATTCTAGAAATTTTGATTCGATTTCAAAATCTAAATTATTCCACAAACTTAGGTGTTTCAAAATTAGATGATATCAAGATCAATATACTGCAATATTTAATACATGATTCGAAATCTATATATTTTATCGAATATTAATCAAATCACTGAATTATGAAATTAAAAAAATATATGAAATCTAACAAATATATGACTCAATTTTCTCGATTCATTTTATCAAAAAAAAAATATATATATATATAAGTAAAATTACTTTTAAAATTTTGTTTTTTCGACTTAAATTTCAACCATATAAATGTAAAACTATATATATATTTATACAACTCTTTTAAGATACATTATTACAATTTAATTGAAGAGATTAATATCAACAATCTTCAGGTTTTGCTTAGCTTCTGTTGTTCAACATAAATATATTCAAAATAAGAAATAAATTTGTTAGGAACGTTAAATCATTGTAGTTTCATTATATTATGGAAATTCATTAATAATTTTGTTATAATTAAACTATCAATTATTTAACACTCAATCACATTGATAAAATATAATTTTGTCAAATATGAAATTAAATTTTCAACAATCTTTCCATAATTCAAAATTATTTCTCATTTCTGTCTCTCTCTTCTTTTTATATATTTTATCAAAGATTATTACTAAATATTTTAAGGTCTCTCTTTTCTGTTATCACTCCTCTTGAAGTGTTTTGCGTTTTCTGTTTGAGAAAATAAATGGTAAGACATGTACGATAATATGTGTTATATTTAAATTGTCACAAAAGCCTACACTCTTCAAAATATTATTTTTATGTTTATTTTATTTTAAATTTTTTGCATTCACCTGTTGCTTTCAATTTATCATAAACATATTTAATTTTCTTAACTATTTTTCTTTCTTATTTTTAAACAAAAAAGTTCGTCCACCTCTTTCATGTTTCGTTTGATTATTCTTGTGATTTTCTGTTGAGATCTGCTAATTATTTCGACGTATAAGCATCGTGCGATTTTTCATTAGCTTTCAAAGTATTTGTTTCTATCAAATTTCAATTTTTTGTAATATTATTACATTAGCAATTTGCAAAAAAAATTTATCCTTAATTTGACTATGTAATTGACAAATTTTACGAGATTTGTACAAATCTTTATTTTCATTAATCTGCTGATATGGCTGTTTTTTTATTTAATTTGATTCAACCTACTATAAATCGTAGATATCATGCTTATCAATTTGTGAACGAGGCTAATTCTAATAAAAGAAAAGACGAATCATAAAATTACAACAAATTTCTACTCATTATACAAAAAAGTAATCACTGAATTACAAATCTACACCTTCTATAATATACTATTTAACTTGAATATATGATTATATTACATAATATAAGAAAAAAAATATCTTATGTGCATCGCACAAGTCTCACACTAGTATATATAATAGTAAACTGATCATTTCTATTTATATTATAATAAATTTTCCCGCCCATTTTTCTTCCCAAAAATAGAATACGTGTTTTATGGAAATTCCGTTATATAACTGACATAAGTTTTCATTTTAATATATTTATAATATTTATACTTTGAGGATTTTCAAAAAAAAAAATTGTTATATTTGATTTAGTAATATGACAAGATTTGGAACCTTGGTTTTAAGTAATGAATTCCCACAATAATCTATTCATATATGTAACATACCTCATATCTAAATAATCTGGACAATAGAATATCGATGTGTATCCATCTATTGAAGTGATTCATATAATTTTCAACAATTCTTATCTATTAAACAAAATGTTCATATATGTAATATATCTCATATTTAAATAATTTCCCCGATAGAATGCCGATATGTAATCATCTATTTAACGATTCCTAAATTTTTCAACAATATCTAACTATTTATTAAACTGAATTTTATTATAAATAGTGTATCATTTTGTGTTGTCTACGTTGTGCTCTCTCACTATTCATATGTTTTTTTGACCTTGCTTTATTGATCATTAGGTTCGCACTTATGAGGTACCTATATTTGCGGGCAAAAATCATATCTTCAATTTTGAGTGTCTTTTATGTACCTATGTTTACGAAAAAAATCAAATCTTCAGTTTTTAGTATCTTTTTAAGAATGAACACGTATCGCCAAAAATTAAATTTCATAATAAACATGATAAAATGGGTAGTATGAAACATATAGTATTTAACATATTTAATTTTATTATTTTTGTAGGGTGATACTATTTGTGGTCAATCAAGAATATTTGAGGGAAAAATATATATTTGTCTCTGATATTATGGTGTGTCAATGATGAATTTAAATTCAAAACAACAAGCCATAGATATACTTTTTATGGCAAAACAAAAAGGTTCACGAGTTTAGAGTCTCATTGTTTCATATGAAAATATTCAATTTCAAATCATTCGATTGGATATCTGGTCAAGAGATGAAATATGAAACTCTTTTGTTTGGTACTCTACTTTGTATTTATTATAGTTTTAGTTATTTAGAATTTTTCTATGTGCTATTCTAATCAGATATAATTTTTTTTGTTGATTTATAAGATGTAATTGGTCGAGTTTATTATTTTTAATTTTAAAGTTAAACTATATGTAAAAATTTACTAATTCATATATTCAGATTACCCAAAATAATATAATATAACAAAATAAATATATAACACTAAACTGAGCAAAATACTAAACATATAAAATATCATACAATACGGATCACGTCCTAGTTAAAAATTATATAAATTTACAATTGCTTATTTTCTCAAATTTAATTTCGAACAGCTGAAAAACTATTGTTTAAAATTAGCAACCTATCATAAATATATAATTAAAAAATGGCGATAAGTTTAAAATCAACCTCTCACATAACAAATGTAAAAAAGATATCCACAAATCATTCTGGCAAAGAATAATCAAGAATGTTGCACCTATGATTATGATCTAGTATGTTGGTGCTAGTTTATGGCTAATCTAAATGGTTTCATAGTGTACATCACAATAAGAGCAACCCAAGTGCTTTTACACTCCTACTTTCATATATCACACTTATCGATGGTTGAAATATAATCTTATAAAATACACCTGATTTGATATAAATGTTAAAAAATTATGCTCATACTGTATACTATACCAAATTTTTTTTATATATTAAAATCCATACTAAAATATTACCTTTATAACATATTTATATATATTTATATTAATGTATGTTAAATAAAAAAATTACTACTAAAAATATAAAAAAATTATTTTATATATTGACATTGTACCAATTTTTTTTGTACATATTAATTTAAGTGCTTATTTGTTAGTTATGAATTCATTATTTATTTGGAGCGAATAAATATATTTTTCTCTTAAGGCCCAAAAGTTATACACATGCAAGCCCAATTGAATTTGAGCTAATACCTTAGGGTGATTGTCAAGTTAGCTCGAATGTACTTTTGTGAGCCCAGTCATATATTAGTAAGCCCAAGCACATTTCTTGTTTTCGTCTTGTGAATCAAGACAACCTAATTTTCAAATTATAATTGATTTTAATTGTTGGTATGAGATTTAGATGACAATACCAAATCTATATTTGTTTGTTTCTTTAACTACATTAATTTATTTATTTAAATATTATTTGAGGATATTATTTTCTTAATGAATATCATTTGGAGATCAAGATTAAATCTTATCAACAATAAATTATTCATCTTTTCAAATCTGAAAATAGTCATTTCCCAAGTTTTAGTTGATCTCAATTGATATTCTCGAAAATAAAGGATTTCTTTTTAAGTTATAAGTTTAACTTGTCTGGTTCCTACTAGGCCGCACACGAACAAATCCTTTGAATATTGTTGCTGCGGGAGAACCTCACATCAGCTCAGTTTGGGTCTTTGTTTGTGTTATATCTAAGTTATAGATCATACGAAATAAACAGTAAAAATAAATATTTAAAATTATTATGCAATATATGTCTAGTACAACTTTGTATACGTAATTAAAAGGAAGATTAGCAATTATACTCATTAATTCATATTTTTAGTGGGAATTCTTCAGATGATGACATCTATGTTTGATCAAAGATGTTCATAACCTCCTCTTTAAATTTATCCATGCTCCATCTTGACATATAGATACACTATGTAACTTGATCCAGATGCATAATCTAGAATTGAAATAAATTAAGAATCTCAACATATGAAAGAGAAGAGAGGAGAAAGAACGGAACGTGTTCTTCCTTTGAGTACCCATTTCTCATTAAGCTTAACAATCCTATTTCATATGGGTTTAAACGTTCAACTTTTTATGTGTTCGGTCAATCTCTAAGACTATGTAGACATAGGCACAGTTTCCTGGTTTCGGTTTTGGTTCCGAAACTGGTGGTTTTTAGAACCGTAGAGGACGGAATCAAAACCAAAACCAGCGGTTTTGGTTCCGATTCCAAAAAATTGAGAACCGAAATCGGGTCAACGGTTGAACCGAATTGTTGACCGACGGTTCCGGTTCCAAATTGGAACCGTGCCCATGTCTAAGACTATGCTTAATTAATTTTTATAATTAATTCAGAAACCCAAAAAACTATTCCCCAGTGAATTATTTATAGCATTATTTGGCTTAATTCATTATTTATCCACCAAATAAAATTAGTCAAATAATTAATTATATATTCTTACTCAGCTTTTGATTAAACTTTCTTAATACGATTTGTAATTTTTATCAATTCACATTATTTAAACGACTTGCTTTGTGTATTAATGGATTCTACAATAAACAAATTAGTCTACAGAAATAAGCACACCGATTTAATTTACTCACAAATAGATTATAGTTTCTTTAATTTATTTTATTTTGATAAAGTGAAACTATAATAAGACTTGGTCAATATAATGGAATGAAGACCAACTCTAGCAACCAAAGTTCCACATTATTTAAGTTGTGGAAAATGCAACTTCCTACAAAACCCCTTTCACGCTTCCTTCAATTTCGTGGGAGCATATACTCAACTAATTTAGTTGACCCAAGTATAAAGGCAAAGAGGCGAGTCATGCAACATTCTTGAATGTACAAACACACACAGCCTTTTTAGGTGACAAAGAATTAGTGATGACGAACGTACAACAATAATAAGCCTGGAATAAATGGTAAATTAATAAAGAATAAGTTGAGGTGTTTAAAACAGAAGATGATAGACAGCTCTTCTGCATTAATTCTCTTACAACCCCAACTTTATGCTTTCACATCTATAGGGTAAAATTATTGTTGGTTTGTGTTATTGTTTTTTTGTTTTATTTTATTTGCTTCAAATGCTATATTAGTTTTTTCTATTTTATACCGTATTAGTTCGAGTCCTGCTGCTCACAATTAATCTCGATTGTTTGAGTTTAAATATATAACATGAATTGTGTGTTAGTTTTAATATATATTAGAGGAAGATTTATAGAGTATGTGTTGAGATACGATGAAAAATAATAAATAAGTATTAACATATAGTTTTATAATGGTTCAATTATTGATCAATAACAAAGTACTTAATACAATTATTGGGTGGGGGAGGGGACAAAACAAAACTGATGGGTAGATATAAAAAGTAATTTGGTATACTTTATGTATCCTAACAAAAAAATCAAATTTACTGAAAATTTCAGTACAATATGTAAAATTTAATTTTTTTTAAGTATAAAATTGATTTTTTCAGTATTTCTATGTATATTGAAACTATATATATAATATATACAATACACTGATATTGAAATTTCAGGATGTAACTGTATTTGGAAACACCAACGTGTATTTTGGTATGATACATATGTTAGATCTTTTGAGGAGAAAATAAATTCTAGTACAAACGTAGTAGAACTAAAACAACAATTTTTATCCGGACAACCAAGATTAGTGTAAAAGTATTCTTAAATAATTTGAAACTAATTTTTTTCAAGAAAAGTATTTATAATTGAGTGACATATTTGGCAGATTTGTAGTGTTGTGCAGGGTGAGTTGAGGTGCTTGGGTGTGTTGGCCATTTAATTGCCGGAGTAAATGTGTCATTACTGGGTGGTTGAACTGGCACAGTGCACGCGGCCTCCATTTAATGATTTCCATCCTTCTTTTCCCACCATTTTTGCACCTTCTCCCTATATCCTTAATTAAATTCTTCCCAACGGAAATATACGTTATTTCCCTTCCTAAATTGATCTTAATTTTAAATTATTTTTTTATTCTAAAATAGTTTCTCCCACTCACAAAGTAAATGCAACACTTCAAATGTCTCATTTATTGAAAATATTAATTTTGTTGTTATATATAACATAAGTCTGAAATTATATCTCTTTTATAGTTTTATTGTTGAGCATACAATGACGTAACTAACAACGATAACAAAGAAAAGAGAAGCATGAGGTCATGATATCATACCACATCAAACTAATTAGGTAAAAACTTGAGGAAAAATCGAATTTAAGAGGTTTCTATTAATTTTATTTAAATAAATAAAAAAATTGGGGAGAAACGGAATGAAAATGAGATTTAAATAAGTGATGGTATTGGACGAATAGTTTGAATTAAATAAAGATTAGTTGGTCCAGAGACAAGTTGTAAACAAAATTGTTGGAGGCGTTGGAAAAGTCTCAAATTCTGTAATATTGACAAAGCCTCCAGATATTAAAACCAAACAATGCTTGGAAACAGCGATGTTACCTAAGAAAATTCATAATTCAAATAAAAAATCTTTAAGATTAGACTCATTCAATTATTATTTTCCTTAAGCCTATGTGAAGAACTATAAGTACCAATTTGAATAAACGAGTATTCCACCCGTGCAATGCATAATAAATATATAATTTACTGATAGAACAAAATTATTTTTGAGTTAAATTTAATTTCTACATATTATCTTAAAATATTTTTAAAATTCTGTAATTATGGAATCTGATGTGACATTGTTTGAAATAGAGTGTCACTCTAATTATCCACCGTAAGAAAATATTCTATGGACTTTAATTAAAGTATATAAAAAGACTATTAAAATAACATTACAACTAATCTATGATGAACGCATAAAACATAATAATAAACTTTTTTATCATAAAAAATATTATTTATATAAGCAATTAAATTTAATTATACGAACATAATATTTTTTTGGTAAACAAATTGTATTAATAATTTATTTGGAAACATTTTTATTATTTGAGTTGCCCTCCTGCTGACTATTAATTGGATTTTCACGAAATTATTTTTCCTCCATTTTTTAAATTTATTTTATTTTTAAGGAATATACAGCTGAAAATTTGAATCACACTTATGACAAATTCACTCCAAATTTGATAAAAAAAAAAGATAGAATGAATAAAAAAGTTATTAGTGTTTCAAACTTGATAACGAAATACTTTGAAAGTTAAAATATCTCATTCTCGCTTATTTTGAATTGTAAAATTTATAATTCAATAAAATTTTACTCTAATAGGTATTATGTATTCTATTATGTAACTATATCTTTATTTTTTTAAAATTTATTCTTTTTACTAACAAAATATAATATTATAATAAATTATATTTTCAGTATTAATTTAATATGCAAAAATTATTCAGATTCAACTTTATTTCATAATTTCAAAATTTTAAATTAAAAATATTCTATGATCCAGTTAAATTAAAATGAAACATACTTTAAGTTCAAACTGGTTCTTCACTCTCTATAAGAAAAAATTGTAATTATTTACCAAAAATGGAAAAGAAAATTCTGGACCTTTTCTACAAAACATTGACCACTCACTAATATCCATTAACCCTAAACCCTCTCCGAGAAAAAAAGAACCAAAAAAAAAAAAAAAACTCCATTACACCTTAAAAATTGCTAATCTAACATCAAAATTTACGAAATGCTGACGTTACTTACATTTTCGGGAAAGGAAATAAAACTCGGGACTTTATTAGAATGGCTTTTTTGATTTGTTCTCCCTCAACGAAGTCTAATTACTGCGTATGGACACACGCACATATGTGTGTGCGCGTCTGTGTATAAATCTTTTTTATTGCTTATTTTTCTCAAGGTTTTGATTTCGTCCTGCAAAATCTTGCACACTGTAACGTAATCTAGCCGGAGTCTTGTTTTCCGTTGACCGTCGGATGAGCAGGCTTTTGACTTTTTGTTGATGGGAAGAGTATATTTTGAAAAGGAAATGGTGGGCTTTGTTGCATCAGAATAGTTGAGGTCTCCGTCGACAGATTACGACGTCGTATGTGCTTTGCCGGAGCTGATTTTTCAGTTGACCGTTTGATGAGTAGTCTTCTCTGAGTTTTTCCGTTGATCGGATACGCGATTTTGAATTTCCTTCCGTGAAAAATGGGGCATTGTTGCAGCAAAAGCGTTGCCGTCTCCGTTGATAAAGAAGACTTCAACTCCACTTCCGCCTCCGCCAACCACCGCCGTCAAACTCCCGCATCCGGATCGCATACGCCGTCCGCCTCCACCAATGGCGCGGCGCGTACACCAGCTCACTCGTTCACCGCAAGCCCATGGCAGAGCCCCTACCCAGCCGGTATTGCGCCCTCCCCATCTCCGGCGAGGACTCCGGGAAGGAAATTCCGATGGCCGTTGCCTCCGCCGTCGCCGGCGAAGCCCATCATGTCGGCGTTTCTGAAACGGCAACCGGCTACACAGACTACAAAGCCCATACCGGAGGAAACGGCCGCTGGCGGCCGAGGAGAAGGAAGCGAGCGGCCGCTGGATAAGAGCTTTGGATATTCGAAAAATTTCGCGGCGAAGTATGAACTGGGGAAAGAGGTTGGGCGAGGGCATTTTGGGCATACTTGTTGGGCAAAGGGGAAGAAGGGGGAATTGAAAAATCAGCAGGTGGCCGTGAAGATCATTTCCAAAGCTAAGGTGTTTGCTACTCTATTACAGATCGCAATTTTGATATATTTTTGTTTACATTTTCTGAAATTCATGTTTCTTTTAGGCTTTTAGCTCAAGTTTTAAGAGCAGTACAAATTGGGTAATTGATCTAAAAAGATTTAAGCATTGTTAGTTTACACTTCAAAGCATTAGTAGTTATTGATATTATTGTTTAGTTCTGTAAATTTTCCGGCCACGGAAAAATTATGCTTTCCGGAGGGTGATTGCATTGGCTTCCCAACACAATTGAACTCCTAAGCGCATTAAGTATACACTGGGCTCCAAACTTGGTAACCGATCATGCCAGAAAACAATCTGAACATTACTTCATAGACTAAGTTTAATAGAAGTGCTTAGTTCGAAATCTAAAGCTTGAATATGAAATCGTAATGGCAGGACAACTACTGCTAAAAATGGAGATATATGACTTCTTATATAATAGGATATTCTGGGTAGATAGTCTTTCACGTAACAGGGAATTCGTGCTGCAATTTATTTGCCAGGAGAAGGTTTTAGATATTTCCCTACAATGTTTACGTGCATGGAAGTTTATTCCATGTTAAGGATTTCTTCGTCTATTTACATGTTTTTGTGCTTTAACATGCAGCCTATGTTTTGTTTCGGGAAGTTGAAGTTCCTCACTAACTGTAAATTGTTTGGCAGATGACAACAGCAATATCAATTGAAGATGTTCGTAGGGAGGTGAAGATATTGAAAGCTTTGTCTGGACATAAGCACCTGATCAAGTTTTATGATGCATTTGAAGATGCACATAATGTTTACGTAGTTATGGAGTACGAGTTCCTGTCTAAAATAACTTAATGCAATGAGCTTATTATATGATACTCTTGTTGGATACTTGACCGATAAACTTTCCCAAAATATACGTCTGTCATTTTCCGCCACGTTGTCTACTTTGATTAAACTTTCTTTCTTTAATTTGGTTTCCAAAAAGTTTTCGTCTTCAATTGCATTTTTTTGGTTTTATGTACATAATTTTCTTCTGATTCTTGTATTTAAGTTGAAGCATTGACAATTATGTATCAACAGATTATGCGAAGGAGGTGAGCTACTGGATAGGATTTTAGCACGGTAATTTGGGATTAATTTTCTTCTCTTTTTATGCATTAAATTGTAGATATGTCAGCGTAAATATCTTCGTCCTTCTATTTTTGCAGAGGTGGAAGATATACTGAAGAGGATGCTAAGAAAATAGTTGTGCAGATGTTGAGTGTTGTTGCCTTTTGTCATCTTCAAGGCGTTGTTCACCGAGATCTAAAGCCAGAGGTAAGAGCTTCTTTTTCATGTTTTGTCTACAACTTAGGATAATGTATGAGAATTGATTCATTTATTAGGAGGTTTGCATCTGTTTAAGAAAAAGTAATACTATGTATTTCCTTTCAGAATTTTCTGTTTGCTACAAAAGATGAAGATGCTCCAATGAAGGTCATTGATTTTGGTCTATCTGATTTTATTAGACCAGGTAAACCTCTCAGATTCCTTTATGTTTTATGTTCTCTACTGTAGTGCTGTTGGAATACACTTCTAGATAATAGCTCAGTTCTTTAAATTATGCCTTTTAGCTTTTATGTGATCCTCCCCATCGATAGTTTTTTTCTGTGATTGCTTTAACCTTTCGTGCTGAAACCTTGTAACTACATTATTCTTTATGAAAAATGTCTGATGTTAGGTTGAACTTGTACATCTGATATGTGTGTGTGTGTGTGTGTATATCAATAGTTTATGAGCGGAGCTAGATGATTGATGTGTAGTGTAGGGTAGGGGGCTAACTGGCTTTGGGGGGCTGAAGCCCCCTTGGGCACGCAGAGGAACCGCCTTTAACACCTTCATTTAAGTATGGTGCCGAAATTGTGCTTTTCTATTGCATTTTTGGCAGATATGCAGTTGGAAATTTGTATGTTATTTCAAAGCAGTGTGTTCTTCGTTATTGTAGATCAACGTCTCAACGACATTGTTGGCAGCGCATACTATGTTGCACCAGAAGTACTTCACAGATCATACAGCTGTGAAGCGGATATTTGGAGTATAGGTGTAATAACATACATCTTATTATGTGGGAGCAGACCTTTCTGGGCACGCACAGAATCAGGCATCTTTCGTTCGGTACTAAGAGCTGATCCCAACTTTTATGATGCACCTTGGCCATCAGTATCTGCAGAAGCCAAAGATTTCGTGAAAAGGCTTCTTAATAGGGACCATCGCAAAAGAATGAGTGCTGCCCAAGCACTGAGTAAGTAAAACTGATTATATTGTTGTTTATGCAATCATCTACATGCTTAAAGTCTACAAAGGCTTCTTGATTCTTGTCATTTCTAGGCCTTGAAGTTAATGCATATTTCTCCGTATCTGCAGCTCACCCATGGTTAAGGGACCTAAACATCCCTATACCTTTAGATGTGATGATCTACCGATTGGTTAAGTCATATATTCGAGCGACTCCTTTGAAACGGGCAGCCCTAAAAGTATGTCCTCATTTTTATTATTTTTGCTTCATTGCATGTATTATAAGGCTCTCTGTTGTCTCTTACAAACGCTACTTGAATGCTATATTTGAAATTTCTGTGTCTCATCTTTTGAGATTCGTGTTAGTTTCGTAGAATACAAATATAAGTAACAGCTCTCTGAATCCAGGCGCTTTCAAAAGCTTTGACAGACGATGAGCTTCTTTACCTTAGAGCTCAATTTGAACTCCTGGAACCAAGAGATGGTTTTGTCTCCCTTAATAATTTCAGAACGGTGGGTATTTTGTTTATTTATTTATTTTATTTTTGTTATGATTTTTCTGTAACCAGTCCTGTTGAACTTGAATGGTTTTATTGTCCCATCCTTTCACAGGCTCTCACAAAAAATGCAACAGACGCGATGAAGGAATCAAGAGTTGCTGACATTTTGAATCTGGTGAGACATTTTCTTCTGTTGACTGAATCACAGTGTTTTTATGCTGCCACCACTCGGTGCTTAAAATATCGAAACAGCCGCTCAAATTCACTTCTGCTTTACTCCATTATTTGATTTTGTGCTTCTCCGTTGGCTGATTATGAACACCTTATAGAAAACAAAATTAGAAAATTCCTGAGAGGATTTGGCGAGGGAGATAAACTACAGTCCCCATTCTAAATTATCTCGATGGGTATTGTTTTCTGTGAAGTACCAACATGAAACTAAATGTTTTCTATTTCTGGATTCGTGTTGTGAAGTTGGAACCTTTATCGTACAAAAAGATGGATTTCGAAGAGTTCTGTGCTGCCTCAATCAGCACTTACCAGCTCGAAGCTCTTGAAAAATGGGAGGACATCGCGGGTGCAGCATTTCAGCAGTTTGAGCAAGAAGGCAACCGTGTTACTTCAGTCGAGGAATTGGCGCAGGTATGTACTTCAAACTCTTGCAAGAATCACTTGAATCTCTCTCTCTCTCTCTCTCTCTGATGATGATGTGAAATTCAGGAGCTGAACTTGGGCCCGACTGCACACTCTCTGCTCAGCGATTGGATCAGACCATCAGATCGAAAACTGAGTTTTCTGGGGTACACCAAGTTCTTGCATGGTGTAACGATCCGCAGCTCAAATACAAGACACCACCGCCAATAACCATGCACAGGACCATGGTCTTTCTTTCTGAGTTCACCAATTTCCCAGTTTCTTTTCTATTCAAAAGGAACATTTATTCTACTAGATTTTCCTAGAGGATTTTTATTGAATTTCACAACCAATACTTCATTTATACACAATCATTCTAAATTGCTTAATTATTAGCAGTACTCTTTGCATTTTTTCCACACCACATTACTTTGAGGCCATTGACCTAAAGAATTTTTTTTTTTGGTTAGATTCTACTTAAGTAAAAAAAAATCATATTAAAATGTAATATTCATTATAAATATGAAATCTCGGAGTGTTGCACGCACAATGTCACAGACTAGTGCCACAATCATCATCCACTCCTGATTATTGATAATATTATTATAATATAAATCACATCACATCTCACAAATAGAGTTAAATATTATGTGCTTACTCAAATATGCCGGAATCGAAGAAAAAATAATGGGTGTTCACACAGGTATCCAAATTTTCAACAAAAAAACACTTTGTATGCTGGTGTGAAAGATGCCAGGTGTTGGTTGCCAATATGAAAGGAAAACAATTGCAGAATAATAATTTTATTATATCTTTAATATTGTAACTTCAATCATATTCCATCTCGTAAAAAGTATATCTTTAACCGTCGAAAGATATCTAAAAATTATGTTTTATATAACTGATAAATTTTTTCATAATCTAGGGATCTCTCAAATATTTACGAAGACTACAAGAAGATGCATTTTACTTTGTTATTATTATATAAAAATACTCTTCTATTTTATTTTTTAATTCAAGAATTTATATGACAATTCGAAGTTTAGAAATATTGGAAGCCGTTGCTTTTGTTTGAAGAAAAATGGAGTGGTTTGGATTACTTTAAAAACTTCATCCAGAGGTTCGATCCGAATGAAAAAGTCAACACTAAGATTACAAGCAAGTGGGAAAATAAAAAAGTCAAAAGAGAGAAAATGATGAGAATGAGAATGGTATCGAACGCGCCATCCACGATACATTCCAACTTGCTGGGGATTTTCTAATTTTTTATTATTTTAATATTAATATTTAATATTTTAATATTTTATGTATGAGGAATGTCAAAACTCGAAAGGGCCGCTTCTGTAAATGTGGAATATGTGTTACGTTTTTCTTTTCTTTTACATTTCACACTATTGCTCACTTTCATTCAATTATAATCTCAATATATTTTTATTTTTATTTTTTAACTATACAGAATTGATTTATATTTTTTTCTTGAAACCATATTATATTTGGGGTTTATATCATTATATGAACCATGTATTTATGTAAAACGAGATCATATTTTGTTAAATGCTACAATATGTTAGTAAAATTGGAAATTATTCCTTAAATAATTCGTTTGTGAATTTGGAATTGGATTGGCGTGTGAATGAGAACGTGGAAATATTTAGTGGATTTCAGTAGGAATTATATATATATTTTTTTAAAATAACAAATATATTTTCAGAATATCAAATAGAATTAAAGGCCTTTTGTGTCCTTAGCGTTTTAAAAATAGCATATTTTTATCTTTTTTTTTTTTTTTTTTGTGTTCAGACGTAAATAGTAATTTTGCACGAAGTGAGGATAAATTCAGCCGAACCCTCTCAATTGGGCCTAGTGTGTTAGTAAGGAAGACAACTTGGGCTCATACGCCAATTGACTAAATGATGATGCATTATAAAATCTGAGAATTATATATACAATTATTTGAAAAAGTAGAAATTATTTCTAAAAAATCAATAAATTCCATAAAAATCTAATATATAAATCATTTTAATAAGATACAGAAGTATCATTTAATGAATATAAGCAATAGCTAAAATATAAATCAATTTTTTTTTTGGTAAACCAAACCTCAAAAAAGAGGCTGAACAAAAAGAGCATAGCAGATTCGATATATATATATATATATATATATGATGTGTTGAACAAATGTCAAAAAAGAAACCCAACGAAAGAGGACTAAGAACCTGTTTCCAGAACAACAAACATACCAAAGAACTTGGAGTTGGAAGAAATAAAAAAATTGCAAACAAGGAACTAAATCGGCAAACATACCCAATAAGAGAAAAACTCCTGCAAAAAAGGGAGAAGAAACTCCCACCTGTTGGAAGGGGGATGTCTACTACCATGTAATAATGTTTCAGGAAAAGTTCAATAAATAAATAAAAAGATAAAAGATAAAAAACCAATGGGAGAAGGATTAGATACTAACTACCTAATATTTGTAATTAGAATTTATAATGAACTATTCTAAAAATAATTTTCGTATAATTCATATGTAATACTTTATTTTGGCAACAAATATTAAAAATTGAAGCCCTAAAAAATATAATAAAATAAAACCCTTCCACAAATCATGGACAAACCATCCATAATGAATCATCCTTTAAATTGAACATTTTTTGTTTTGTTTTAAGCTCCACATTTTATATAAATGGATGAATCAAACTAGATCATATGAATTCATTTAGAATTCGATGATTTATTTTATGATTTCAATAATTTTGTACTTTTAAGGCAAATTAAAAAATAAATCAATGGTGTCAACTTTTTTCATTAAAAAAATGTTTATACATAATTATGAAAGATTTTGTCCAATCCCAAGAAATTACATGGAAGCTTGCAACACACTTTTGAAACCAATGAAGGCATGATACAAATGAATAAATTCTCCCAGGCACGCGTAACGTAGCTATGAATGGTATCCCATTCTATGAAACAATTCTATTGCTTAGTTTGTGAAAGATTCTTCCCCTTCACAAATGTTCCCACGAGAAGAACGTTTGGGAAACACGTCATCATCTCCGCGTATTGGCATAAAATAATCAACCTCTTATAGCTTTTATCAAAATTTAAACAAAAATATTCTACTCCATGAAATTCGGTAAATTTTCAAATATTTTCTAATTTGTTGATTATTATATTATTAAGAAAATCTCTTTAAAAAATATTTATGCAAAAGGTCTGGTCATGGACGATGAAATTCACAATGTAGCATAGGATTGTGCCCGTTTACATTTAATCTAAATATTAGCTTATAATATTGATAATAATAAGAAAAATTTTAATATTTCAATATATAAATATAGATATAATATATACACATCCGTCCAATCCCTTTCATCAACGCTAATTCAAAATGAAGAAGAAGAAACGGTAAAACAACAATGAATCTCCAAACGGGAACCAATAATCAAAATCAGATCACCAAACACAGTCAACACGCCGCGAGGAAAAAAAAAATCAAGCCCTAAAGCAGATTAAATGGTGGTGGTGCTGATGGTTGCTGTTGTTGTGGTGGTGGTGGGGGTGGTGCGACGCCGTCGCCTCCTTATCAATCATGCCCCTGACGTGACAAAACTCCTCAACATGGCACGGAATATTGATCGGACCTTTCTGATCGAAGCCGTACTCCTCCTCCGCCTCCTTCAGCAGCTGCGTGAACAGCGGGTGGTTCACGTAATCCACAGGAATAACAAACCGCTGCTGCTCCGCTCCTTGCCCCACCGTGATCGCGACGCATCCCTTCGGGATACACCTCCTCCCGCTGCCGCCGCCGCCGCCGTGGTGGTGGAAGTGAATTTGCGGCATATGTAGATGAAAACTCAGGTGACCGCTTTTATCTCCGCTTCTCATCTCGATACACCAACTAATATGTGTGTGTATGTACAGCTTGAAAAAAAATTGAGAAATCAAAGAGGACTCGGAAACTAGGGTTTATAACTATAAATAAAGAGAGAAGGGCCAAGGATCAGAGGCCGAGATGGCGAGATTGAACAGGGTTAAAGCGGAATCGGTTAAAGATTTGGGGATATTGCTCATGATAATAAGATTTCCCTAAAGCATATGAAATATTTGTTGAAGTGAATGAGGAATTTCAGCAAACGAAACGAAGAAGGTTATATATAGAGAGAGATTGGAGAAGGGAATATGTATTGTTGGCTCTTGGATTTGCTGTAAGTTGATTATTTCTTCACTTATACGCTAAGGTGGGGGGTGGGGTGGGGGCGTGTGGGGTAGGGTAGAACTCCTGAAGGCTAGAAAGAAGAACCAGGGGAGGGTGAAATATTGGATATGCCGTGTCAAAGCTACGTGAAAATTTGAAGTAAACTTCTCGTTCAATTTTGGTTTATCACGTGACTTTGTGTTTACCACGTGACTTTGGGTTTATCATTTGTTGCACGTGATATATAATATGATTCCTCATTTTGAAATAAAAGAAATTATATCTTTTTTATTAGTATATTCTTTTAATTTTAATTATTGAATAAAATAACTTTTTATTATAAATTTTTTATTTAGTAAGTTTATTTATTTAATCATATATAATTTGCTCGTAATTTTATATATTTTAATTTTATTTTTATTAACAAAATAATATATTAATTTATATTATTTGACAGATGGAGGATTTCGTTTGCTTCATTTATGAATTAATTCTTGCTGATTTTGCCTTTATAATTATATATACACTCCTTATATAGGAACTAAATAAATTGTTATATTTAGTCGTGCTATTTAAATTGTAGAAATAGCGACATTATATGGGAAGCCCATCAAACACCCCCCTCAATTATAAAAATATAAAATTATTTTAGTGTACATATTTAACTAGTATTTCTCCTGTGCGTTGCATGATTCATAATATGATAAATAATAAATTATTAAATATAATTTTTAAAAATAAATACATAATTATATAAAATATATTTTTAATAAAAAATATTTAAAATAAAAATAACTCACAAAATAAAATTATATTAAATATTAAAATATTTCACAATTAATGTATGAAAAATATTTTATACTTAAAATTAATATTTTATTTTTATATATACAATATAGATATCAAATTGAAGATCACGAAAAATAATTAATTACTTTTGAAAATTAGAATGAAAAAAAATCTGATTGAATAATAACTTTCTAAAAATACAAAGGTAATTTGGACGAAAAAATAATATTTATGTAATTTCTTTAACTGTGCTGCTTTTATATAGTTATATATATATTTTTCATATTTCTCTCTTACAAATAATTATATTCGCCCTCCCCAAAAACAATTCTTGATAGTTTCATTTATATAGATAAATTATTAGAGTTTTATATTTGTATAGACTGTTAAATTGTTTTTCATTATGTTAAAATATCTGCTTCATATATTTTTTAATTTATATATATATATTAAAATAATTCATATGTAATGTTGCGTCCTGAGCTAAAATTCTAAAATTGCCCCTCGTCACAGGAATCATTTTTTGTAATTGAACTTTGAAATAATGTTGGAAATTAGGTGGAGGAAATCGGAATTGTAATGTAAGTATGAAAAGCGAAAATGCCCAAGGAAGCGGGAATTTCACTGCACAGCTGCCGCTTCATGTTTTCAAGAGTGAAGGGGCACCCTAGTTGACCCTGTTGAAACGCAGACTTTTCCAAATTTTAAATTAATTACTTCTATTTTATTGTTTTAAACTAAAATTGAAATCAAATTATTTAAGAATTGAATCAGGGAAACACGACTATCTTGGCCAATTATCAATTTTCATAAATGACGAATCTGGAGGCAGGAAAAATGTGAAGTATATATATGTTACGGACGTACCGGAACAAATTTTACATACAGAAATCACGGAAAAAAAAGAAAAAAAAACTTGGGTATCTTTTGACCTAAAGTTGATTGGTTGAAATAAAGTTGGAGGGAGGAAAATTATAGAAGGAAAGATTCTTCGTACATCAAAATAAGGGTTTTGAGCACCTAATACTCCAAGAAACGACTTTTGTGTTTTGATTTTATACTACTGCATCATATTTATAGGGTTTTTTTTTTTTCAAAATAATGCAAAAAAAAAAAAAATTTACGAAATAGACATGTTTTTGAATAATTTTTAAAAATAGGTAAAACGTCACCCGCGGTGACGATTTAAACCTTCAACACAAAAATAAATAAATTAAATATTTGAAAATGTAAAATATTATAATGGTATATTTATAAATATAGATATATATATATTTATATATTTATAATCTAAATATATATTTTGAATATATATATATATTTAATTATTAAGTAAATATATAAAAATATATATTAAATTATAATTATAATTATTAATTCATATTCTATAAATAAAAAAATATATATTAATAATATATAAATGATATAATGAAATAACGTTTCTTTAATTTTTTTTCTTTTTATACAATATATATTATATATAGATATATTTATAAATATAAATATATATTTTGAATATGTATATATATTTTTTATTAAGTAAATATATAAAAATATATATTAAATTATAATTTTAAAAAGTAAAATATTATAATTTTATTTAAAATATTAAAAAGAATTATTTAAATTAAATAATAAGTTTTAATTATTAATTCATATTCTAAAAATAAAATAATATATATATTAATAATATATAAATATATATAAGAATAAAAATAAAAATAAAAGAATAAACGTCACCTTAATTGACGTTTTAAAAAAATGTCATTTAAGGTGACGTTTTTTTATTTTATTTTCTTTTATATAATATATATATTATATATATTATAATTAAAATTAAAAAATATTTTAAATATATTGTTTTATATTTTAAATATATATTATATATAAAATTATATCATAAATTTTCAAACATTGAATGTGTCTTGGTGGTTAAAAGTTGGCTGCTTATACAAGAGGTTGCCAGGTCAAATCCTGGTATGTATGTATGTATGTATGTATGTATGTATGTATATTATATATATATTTCAAATATTTCTGTAATTAATAGAATTTTTTTTATTTTTTATTTTTTTAAATAACATTTTTTAAATTTATAATTTAATATATATTTTTATAAAATATATATACATATATTCCTACATATATATATATATATATATATATTTAAAAGGTAATATCTATATTTAAATATATATATTCATGTATTATTATTACAAAAAATATATATAAATTAATATTTCTTTCAGAAAATTAAATTACAAATAATAATAATATATATTTCTTTCAACAAATTAAATTACAAATAATAATAATTAAATATTAATCTTTGTTTTGAATAATGTTTATAAAATATATATACATAAATTTATATATATTTACTTAACTAATATAATATAATAAAAAAATATATATTCAGAATATTTATGAATTAATTATTATATAATTTTAATTATTAATATATAAATATTATTTATGAATTAATAATTACAAATTATTTTTTAATTTAAATATAATTTTTTTTAAATAAAATTATAACATTTTATTTTTTAAAATTATAATTTAATATATATTTTTATATATTTTCTTACTAAATAAAAAAATATATATATACGTATTGAAAATAAATAAATTTAGAATATAAATATATCTTATATATATAAAAAAGAAAAAAATAAAAAAACGTCAGTTGAATTGACGTTTTATAAAAACGTTAATTAAGCTGACGTTTTTATAATTATATTTATTTATTTTATTCTCTTATATATATTATTATATTATTAATATATATATTATTTTATTTTCAGAATATTAATTAATAATTAATATTCTTTCTTTAATTTAAATATATTTTTATTATCTTAAATAAAATTATTATATTTTAATTTTATTTATTACATTTTAATATATATTTTGATATATTTACTTAATAAAAAAAAAAAAATATATATATATATATATTCAAAATGTGAATTTAGAGTATAAATATATATTTTATAAATATATACATATATATATTAATAAGAATATATATTTATAATATATATATCATACAGGTTTTATATATATATATATGTGTGTGTGTGTGTATATATCTATATAATATATATATATATATGCATGTATGGATGTATGCATGTAGTATATATAGTATATATATATATAACACATATTAATAAGAAACGTCATCGTGGGTGATGTTCTTTGGTTAAGTTTTAGAAACATCACCTTCGGTGTCGTTTTTTCGAAACCGGTGACGTTTTACCTATTTTTAAAAACTGTTCCAAAACATGCCTATTTCGTAATTTTTTTTTTGCATTATTTTGAAAAAACCCCATATTTTTAATATCATGATATAATAATTTATTAAAAAATACTAATATATATTTTTAAAATAACATAAAGAATTATGTACAATGTATTTTTTTATAAAAATATTGATAATATAAAAAAATATATTAAATTTTAAATTATACAACAATTAAGCAATGAAAAAATAGGTTATATTTTAAATTTTATATTTTATTTTTATATACTATGAATATTAAATTAAAAATTATGAAAGTACGATCAATTTGATATATTTTTCATAAAAAATAAAATTAAGGTGAAAACTTATAAGTTTTTGATAATTAAAATAAAAAAATTTTGATTTGATAACATACTTCCAAAATATATGATATAAGCAGAAATATAATATTTTTGTAAATTTTTTCAACGGTTCTATTTTTATATAATTATAGATTTAAGTGTGGAGTTTTAAAATTTTATGATAAGACATACACAAATATTGATAAAATAATATTAATTTTCATATTTTGTAAAAAAAAGATTGAATATTAGAGGTGAGTAAATGTAGGAGCAGGCAATTTGCAAGCAATGATGATGGGGCAGCAGCATAATTTTAGGCGGAATTATCTGTAATGGCTTTGGTAAGAATGCGCAATCATGCCCCAATTCAATTATGACCTTTCATCTTCTTTATTGCTTTCCTTCACATTCAAATCAACCTGTCATCCACTTGCATTTCCAAATCATATATCTTATATCACTACACAAATATATTATATATATAAATTTATAGGGATGACAACGGTCGGTTCTGAAGATGATATCATAGATGTTATAAAATATTAATTTTTATTTATATATTTTATTTATTTATTAGATTAATTTTAAATTATTTTTAGCTCAAAAATATTGTTGTCATAAGAGTATTATTAAAATAACTAATTTTGATATTTCAAATATCATACTTTTATTGTGATAATTTTTTATTTTTCAAAAAATATATTTTATTTAAACACACAAAGTAATATATTTGAAATAAAAGAGTGGGTGAAAATATTATGATTGGTTCCAGTGTACTAACTGGACTTCGCTACACGGCCACGTGTAATTTAATTTTTGGCTCAATCTTTCTTGCTCTTACATTTTGGTGATGTAATTCGAAAGTTGTTACAAAAATAGAGATAAGTTGTTATTGTAGGTTATTCATTGAAATTGCTGACGTGGATGTCTAAATCCGGGATGATGCGACAATGTTGACTATCATAATTTTGGGGCACTACTCCTTGAAATGGGTGTTTCTTCACTTTAATCAACCAAATCTAGACATGTTTACTTAGGAATTAATGCTAATTAAACATCCTAACTTTATATTTATAAAACTGTAAGATCAATAATGCTCAAATTTAAATAGACACGTCACATATCATAGTAAAATATTTTTTAATAAAGTTAGAATATATATATATATATATGTATATTGGTTGCCTAAAATGAATCATATATTTGAAATATATAATTTGTTATGTTTTTTATTAATTTGATGAAGATATAATTTAAAAAAATGAAACTTTTGAATATCAGTTTGACCAATGGGATTGAATGTGCAACCAAAAATTAAAAGTAACCTATATTTTATTTAATATGTTATATTACCACATATACTATAATTAACATTAAAAAAATAATTTTATAAATATTTAATTTAAAATATGATATTAATACTTCATAAAAAAAATCTTTATTTCTTCAAGTTTTAATTTTAAAAAAAATCATTTAAATTAATTGATTAGTTGAATCAATATCGATCAATTTAACCATAAAAATAATTTTATTAATATTTTGAGTCAGCCCAGATACAAATTCAATCCAATTTTGAAATCAGTGCTTCTATTATAAAAGACACACAAGGTCTCCTTTTGTTGGAACTTTAATAGGTTATGTGATTCATCGATAACTTTGGGAAATTAATTAACAAAATAAATGTAATTATATGTTTTTGAGTGCCGACTTAAAAGCTACTTAATTAGGGGTCCACTGATTTTATTGATTTAATTTCTATATTTATCTCTATTTTCTTTGTGGGCATTGGGTCATTCAAAAATATTGTTGGAAAACAGCATTACTTGCAATAACAAATTTGTTATTAGTATTAGTAGTGTCTAAGTTTCGTCTTGTACTAAATCTGATCACAACTTTGAAGCAATTACATTAATTCATTTGAGTAAATGAGAAACACCGTCCTAATTAAGTTTTAATTATCTAATATTTATTCTGCGCCGAACATTAAGAATTCGATTTTTAATTATCCAGATTTAGCTAAAAATAATTATAATAATTTTATAAATTAGAGTGTACCACATGATTTATTTATGGTGTAATAAAATATGGTTTGAAAGATTTGTGGCCGACAAAAGCAAATTTATGCGCCTCGAAAAAGGGCATGACTGTGGAGCATCTTGAACGGTATGCATTCAAAGTAGCGTGACTTATGTGTCATTTTAGTGTAATTTGCACTGAATTTTATACTAAAAAGTATCATTTTCACAATATATCTAATACTTTAAAAAAAAAAAAGTAATATGTTTATCTTATTAAGTTAATAATATTAATTTTAAAATTATAATTTTATTATTTTTTAATTCTTATAATCCAGTGTACAACATAATTTTATATGGATGTGTTTTTTGGAGCTCAATACCTATTGTCACGAATAGACATTGTATCATTTTGGGTGCGTAAAATATTTTGTAAGTACAATAGTAATTAAGAAAGTTCAAAATAATAATATAATTTCACATAACTATTTGAATTACACTGTATTCATCCATTATAACGAACACACATACAAATAATAAGATGTACGAGAAAATAAGGGCATCGAAAAAAGTATAAAGATGGCTCGAGAAAAAACAAGTAAGAACAGGAAGACGATAAGAACAGGAAACCGATAGCTTACTTTGTTTTATTTTAAATGTTAATTAATATTATATATGATATATGTTAAACAATATTATAATTGTACTTATTATATATATAAATATTATTAAAGACTCCAAAAAATTTTAGCTCCTCATTTTTTTTATATTTTTTTTATTTTAAAGATTTAAACTTAGTAGCTTGAACTTGACCTGGCAATGAAATGCGGTCACTTCCATCAATTAATTTTTATATATTTCTCCATTTTAATTTATCTATTGTTTGAGACTTTTTACAAAAGATTACAAAAATTAGTTGATAGGTATAATTATATATAAAATGACTATAATTACTTTATTATA
Source organism: Caryopteris x clandonensis (assembly GCA_028749325.2). NCBI lineage: Eukaryota > Viridiplantae > Streptophyta > Magnoliopsida > Lamiales > Lamiaceae > Caryopteris > Caryopteris x clandonensis. The sequence goes on from JAPYKT020000004.1 coordinate 8,683,775, forward strand.
AATTCTAAACGATGTGTATATTTACTCTTCTGCCATTCGTTATTAGTTTTTTTTAAGGGTATTCAAATATCCAATTGTTTAATGAGAATTATAACGAAATTTAAGAGGGTAAAATTGAAATGGAATATTTAATGTTGTTGGTCAACATAAACTGACAGATTATTAAAAACAAAAATTTAATTTTTAAAGCAAAGGGACTGTCATTCGACGATTTAATTAATTTAGAATTTGAATACCCTAATTCGGTTCCTAAGTTGTTAAGTTTGTTTTTTGGATGACTCATAATTTGTTGTTGCGATCATAATTTAAAATTTGAAAATAAATAAATAAATGAAGAATCTCAGATTAAAAGCGATCCCTATCAAATGTCAACATACAATTATCTTTTGAAAAATTAAGTGAATAAATGAAGTTTCTTTGAACAATTTTACAATTCGACTAATCTTGATAATTAATTTAAACTCGTTTGGATACATACGTGTTAAGAAAAATTCTATAAAATCGAAGACGGCCCAGCGCAGCAAATTTGGGTCTGGCCCAATCATGCATAAGCAGGCCCAACTTTATTTGTACTCGGCAATGACAAATGTAGCTAATTAAAAGGCTTGCCATTCCAAGTATTACAGGGAATTCATCAAAAATGTTGAAGCTTACTTAACTCTTACGTAATTTCATGGGTCCTGATTTTTTATTACTAAAATTAACCTCCCGTTGACTTTTTTATTATAAAAAAGGATTTAATAATATTCATATTATATTCACTTATAGATGATTATTATATTTAAACTATATAAAAGCAACTCCTTTCTTTTTTACAAAGTTATTATATTCGATCAGAATATTTCTTTTTTCTACTTTTCTACTTTAACTTTATTAACTTTATTTTTAAAAAAAAATTATTAAATTAATCATCTTTTTATAATATATATTAAAATACATTATCTAATTTTTAATTTTAAATCACATGATATTAATAAAATTTTGTGCGATATTCAATTTCATTTAGTAAACTGAAAACTTCTTGATAAATTTAAAATACCATAATATTAAAATGCAATAAACTCCAAATGTCGAGAGATTTTCAGCTCTATTTAGTAACTTTGTATTAAACTTAATATATATTTTCATAAATATCAAAATTTCCTAAAATATTCACAGTATTTATTCATATTTATTGAATATTCTTATTTTTTAAATATGTCTGAAATCAATGAAAATCAGCGAAGAATGATGGTGAAAAAGACATACTTGAATCAAAATGCTATTTTTCTCTCCTAATCGTTTGTCTTACTGTCCATCCTCAAAAACGGTCCTGATGATACGGCACGTGTAAGAAACGCATTTGTTACAAAAAAAAATTATTTGAATTTTTAAAATTTTAGTTTTAAAAAATTACTTTTTTTTTAACATATAAACTGTAATATATTTTTAAAGTAAAATGTAGAAATTTCTTAAAGGAGCATATATTTCTTTAGTATAATTTTAGGGGTTCTTATTTTATATTAAATATAAATATAAAAGTATAAATGTTATATAAATTTGTAATTACATGTGGATATTTGATAATTGATGTTTTAGGATTCAGTTTACAATTATAATTATCACGTAAAATAATACATTTATTGTATTATGCATTGAATATTGATTATAGATGATAAATAAATTGTATTTTAAAATCGTCAATTGCATGTGGTGATTTCGGTGAAAAAAAATTATCGCCTTTTATTTTAACGTTAATTTACATATTTACACACACACACACACATATATATATATATATATATGTTTTTACAAATGTGTATTGTTAACGGATGAAAAAAATTATTGCATTTTTTTACCTTGTATGTTTATTTTTTCTTAAAATTGTTACCCTACATGATTACGATATTCATGAGGTGCTCATTGAAAATTACCCCACATTTTGGATATCTTATAATAAATTAGTCATTTTTTAAATAAATAAAAAAAATATAATTAAAATTTAATAACTTATAATAAATTACAATTTAATCGGATTGATAAAAATTAAATAGTTATACATTATTCAAACATAACTACTACTTTTGAAATGGAAGGATTAATATCTGATATGAAAATAATTGGAATGAGTTGTATTATGTACTACTTTTGAAATGAAAGGATTAATATCTAATATGAAAATAATTGGAATGAGTTGTATTATGCAGTTTAGTGAATAATGCATATTTTATTTAAAAAAAAATAATAACTAGTAATTTTATGAGTGGGGCTATTCATATCCCCAAAATCTCTAAACATACCCTAAAGTCTAAGTATACCAAAATAAAATTAATATTTATCTTCTTTTTACTAAATATACCCCATTTATACCCATTATAACCTTTTTATTAAAAAATAAAAATAAAAAACAAAAAGCAAATCTTCAACCCGCAATTTTCAATACAAATTCACAAATCAAAATAGAAAAATTTATGTGTCCTTTATCTACCATACATATATATCTCTCTTTTAACCTCCACCTTCTCTCTTCTCTACTAAAAAATCCAAAAAAAGAAGAAAAAAATATTACTATAACACATTAGCAGAAAAAATTATGTTTCTTATGAAATATATATATATATATAATTTTTTTTTGAGATTCGGGCTATTTTGTTGCAGAACAGTGCTGCAAATAAAAAGAGCTTTGGAAATGGTGGAAATTTTGCAAATCATAAGAGCTTTGGAAATGGCGGAAAATTTTCAAATCTAAATACCCTTCCTCTTATATTGAAAAATATTTTTATGTTATATATATATATATATATATGTATATGAACCCTTGTACACACAATTATTAACCAAATTAAGTATGGGGAAATAACATTTAAATAATAGTGTTAAGTGTGTTTGCTTATCATATTTGGCCTTCGCGGTGAAATATTTTAGATTTGGAGCTGAGACTCAAGAAAACCATTAATGAATCTGCAATTTCAGTTTTAGTTTTGTATTTTTATATTCAAGAAACATGGAGAAGTTTTGTAATTCTAGAAGAAGTTTTGTATTTCTATATTCAAGAAACATGGAGAAGAAGAAGACAATAAACATAAAACTAACATGTATGAATCTGTAAATTTCAAAATAGTTTTCTATTTCTATATTCAAGAAACATGGAGAAGAAGAAGAAGACACATGCTTGCGGATTGGGGTTCTGTAATTGAGAAGAAGATAAAAAAAGAATAAAATTAAATTATTTTTAAATATATAAATATATAAGGGTATTTTAGTCAATTTATTTAAATATAATTTTATCATAATTATTATAGAATATGTTTAGAGATTTTGGGGTTACGAAAACTCTAGCTATTCATGTTTATATGTGTTGCGAACTTTAAAAGAGGAAAACCTTTTTCTTTTTTAAAATCAGTTGTCAAATATATCAAATTTTTTTCATTTAATATATGCAATCAATAGTTTTAATTTTTTAATTTTTTTTATAATTAATTTAATGCATAAAACATTAAATTAATCATTTTTACATAAAAAAAATTATTTAACATTAATATCACATGTATAAAAAAAAACGTTTCATATTCAAGAATTTGAATCTTAAAACATTAATTATGAATTTATATATGGTTTAATAAAACGGTCGAATTCCAGTAAATTCAAAATAAAGTTTAAATGAAGTGATTAACCATAAATAATTAAATTAAACGGTAATATTTCTTCATACACTACTTTCCTTCTAAGAAAAACGCTCTCACCACACAATCACGAACCCGCTACAATTTCGATCAATGGCTTCGTGAAAACGGGAACCCACTTCGCTGCCATTGCCAAACCTTCCATCTTCATCTTCAATCCTCAACACATTTCGAATTTCAGAACCCCCAAAAATCCCTCAAGATCGAATTTCGAGGCTTCACCCCTGTTTTTCATCGCCTAGAAAACACACCTTCAAATGGATTGGAATGTTTGTTACAGACAAGCATTACATTCTCAACTTGAGAAAGTCCACCACAGTCATTCAGCAGGCCATAAGGGCCTGGATTTCTCTGAGGCATGACAAAGCAAGGATCATTTTTAATCAAGGCATAGTCCAGAGCCAGTGAATGTTGCTGCTGCCATTCAGAGATGTAATTATGAACATAAGGATATATTCGTTCAAGCTCAAAGAAACACACCTAAAGAGAAACATTTTGTTGCGTATGAAGAAGACAGGTGGATGATCTCCAAACGTCATCAGCAATTGTAGTTCAGAATCATGTAAAAACATTTTATTTGGATTCAAGTAAGTTGTTTCCCAATGTTTATTATTCCTTTTTCTTCTTGAACTCAAACTATTAAAAAAATCATTTTACATTTGAATCACATATTCCTTGGTTGTATCAGGCTATTTTCTAACTTTATGTTTCTTTTGGCTAGTAGTTCGATTCAAAATTCAACAAACTTTAAGTGAACCAGGTCTTTTGTATTCTTGACCCATTTTATTATTCAATAAAAGAAATTTAAATTACTTATCTATATTTATAAAAAAAGACCCATTTTATGTATGTTTGTTTAGGGTTTAAAGGGTAGTACGTGGTAAAGTTGTTTGTAAATGTTTTGGGTTATACGAGTTTTAATAAATAGTGTAAATTTATTTTTAAAAATTTGGGATACAGAATGTAAGGTTAATTGAATTCTAAAATTAAATCTACAATGAAACAGTTTAAATATAATTTTATTTATTTATTTTCAGTTTTTAAAAGTATAAATAATTCTTAAAATGACGTTTCAGCTTTTTATTAGTAAAATTTAATTTTCTTCATTTTTTAAATATATTTTTTCAATTGCTAAAATACAAACACAACTCATTTGCTGATTCTTCAACATCAGTCAGCTCTAGATGCTATGAGTCACTTTTTATGCGGTAGAAACTTCTTAGGGAATATAAAATTTTCATGAGGCTGATCTTGAGCCTAGATGCTATCAGAGTAAAGGATCGTCAATAAGGGTGGTAACCGTTGAGTTCTGTGGACGCAAACTCATGCATGCTCCACTTGGCTCGGGGTTGGTAGAGCTCCACTTTGGAACTCAAACAAGCAAGCAGTTAGAAACAAAACTCTTATTTTAAGGTGAACGAAACATCTATTTTTATTAAAAGAATATTTTTTAACATATTTTTGTTGGTATAATAATAAAATATTTTAGATATTTTTCAATATTAAGTGTAAAACAATAAGTAACCAATTTCTAAATTTTTAAGATACTAATTCCCTATTTATATGATTCAACTTATTTATTTTTAGGTTTTACAAATGTTTCATATTTTATTAGGTATTATAAATATTTGTTAAATTAGCATAATTATTTTCAAGTATAATGTAATAAATAAATGTAACTTCTAATAAAATCCTATATCTGCATGTAAAAATTGTTTTAACAATATATGTATATATATATATATATATTCTCCTTTAAATGAAGGGAGTGATAAGTTTATCTATGCTTCATGTCTGAATAAAAAGATCAACAAACAATTATTGATTTATTTTTCGGTTGGTGAGAGGGAAATATTCATTTTTAGATAAATATTGATTTTACATTTTTAGATAAATATTCATTTTATTATCTAATTCTATTATTCAATAAAAGAAATTTAAATTACTTATCATTCTTGATTTTATATCATTATTTATATAAAAATAGATCAACTAATATCAAATGCCTTGCACCTTTGGATTAAGTGTTCATAGGTTACCTACAAACACGACATGAATCAAATAATATATATATATATATAAACTATAATATACACTTTAAATTAAAGTTTAATATCTAAAATGAATATCAGTTGTAAATTACGCCAGTCCCCAGGCAACAGCGCTATAAATTTGTTCGGTATTTTATTTCACTTAAATTACGACTCGCAAGTGCACGAGTTAAATTATAATTTGATATGGTGAGAACATGTATCATATCCACAGAGAATGTATATAGTAAATTTGTAATACCCGATTATTTTTCTTTTATATCATTAATTTAATTATTTATTTATTTTATGGGCTTAAAGTTTGCCCCTTTATGATTATTGGACTATAATATTATTCTAGACCCAATATATATATATATATATAGATATATTCATATCTTTATGAAAGATTAAGGCCAACCCAAATCTTTTAAGATTATTAGGGTAGCATTACGTAAGTTTTAGAAATTCTTTGGATATATATGAACACCATATTTAAGATTTTATCTACTCAGTAAATCGAAAATTTGTTAATTTCTTGAATAACATAAACTCAAGTTTAGATATGCCTAACCACATCTCAGCTTTTAGGGGGATTTGATTAACACCAGATACGTATCTATTAGACTTATTCAGGAAGGTTCAACACCTATTTATTCATCTTTCAGTCATCCCATATGTATACGCAGAGGACTAGCAATAATCAAGGTATAATGAATCCCTCTTTCATTTAGGTTTGAATTCGGAAAAAAAAAAAAGGAAAAGGGGGGAACCCAAATATCAGTTTCATCTTTTGATCCCATCCCTCTGTCAACATAATAAACCCTTTCGGAAGTCGACGCCGCCATTACAGACCAAACAAGAACCAACACGTGCTGTTAATTTTTCTTTCCTCGTTCTGTGGGCTGTCCCTCGGTGGAGGAGAACCCATGCCAGGATCCATCAAAGGCCTTCGAAACGAATCGGTAAACGCCACGATCTGCTGTCAAATAAAAAAGAGAAAAAGAAAAGGAAGAAAGAAATAAGGGGAAGAAAGTTGAAGAAGCAGGAGTGACGCACGACTGCTGAGAAAGGGAATTCGGGAAGAAGGGTCCTTTTCCCCAAAAGTCTCCCAGCTTATGACTAAGATTAAACCCCCATTTACCCAAATTTCCTATATTACCCTTCTGACTTTCAAAAAATTTCAAACCAGTCCCACAATTTTCCTTCTTTAAAGAAATGGCCCAAACTCTCTTTATTATCCCCGAACCCTGAACTCTAATTTTTTCATGTCTTTTGATTATCTTATTATCCGTAGTATTAAAAAAATTAGTTATTAAGCCTTCTTTTATTTTATGTTGTAGGTGAGGAAGCTAGGCAAGAGGATTAGGAGTATAGCACTTGCATGGAATATTCCTTATATTACGAAAAGTCACGTAAGCGGTGGGGTTCTTTTACGGTTTGTCAGTTTTAAATATTTTGTTTGTTTAAAGTATGATTTGATGGTTATATGTTTTGATACGTTGATACGGGATCATTAATTTGATCCACCATTATATGCTGGCCAAGCTTTGATACGAAATGTTACGTTTGATACGGATGTTATATTATGTTACGTCTGATACGTTCATGTTACTCTCTAATTGTGCTTTTACAACTTTATATTTAATTTTAACAAGCCTGAACCTCACGAACTGGGTGTAGCTCACCCCCTTTTACCTTCCTACTTTTCAGGATAGGGAGTTTGTTAAGGCGACGGGAGCAGGCGGATGAAGCATATTTTTATTATTCTTCTTTGAATTATGAGTTACATTTTATTCATAAACGAATTGAAATTTTATTAGAGATTGTTATGTTTTTCTTCAAACTTATCTTAAGAAATAAATGCTTAAGCCTACTTTCGTGATTATATGAAATTATGAGCTTCCCAAATTGAATAATTATTTGATTATGTTTGAATAATTATATTTTCCGGTGCTATAAATTTTAATGTAGTATGGTTACTTAATCATGTTTTTTTTATACGATTTACATTGAGTACTTAAATTTTGTAGTAAATCTAGTAGATTCTTAATTCTTTTTATATGCTCTTTAACGACTTAGTTATTAGGATGAAATTCCTTAATATTTATTTAATTATTATTTTTATTTGGTAGCCTATTTTACTTTTTAATATTAAAAATATGTAGTAAATTAATATATACCAAAAAAAAAATATTTGGGTCGTTACAAAATTCAACTAATTATTCGTTTATGATACTATCCTTTATCTAAAGAATCAATTTGGAATTGATGTAAAACAAAATAAAATAAATAAAGAAGTAGAAATGAATATCATATCAAATCAGATTCAAACAACTAAAGATATTCAGAGATTGTATGGATTCCAGGACATGCACTTCATATGAGTTCCTTTAAATATGAGTTAAATATGAATTAAATATGGTTTGATATATTAAACCTTGAATCCATACAATCTCTATCTATTTCTATTTCTTTATTTATTTTATTTTGTTTTACCAAACCAATCACAAATATTTGATTATTTAGATAAAGGATAGTATCATGAACGAATATTTAGTTGAATTTACTATATACATTTACTATGGATATGATACCTACTCTCACCATATTCTCACCATATTTAGTTGAATTTTACTATAATTTACCTTCTGTACTTGCGAGTCGTATTTTAAATTAAATAAAATAGCAAACATGATTCTATCGTACTTATGTTTTAATTTTATGAATATAATTATTGAATATATTAATGTGATCTTATCATTTTGAGTATGTAAATTGTTAATATATAAGCATAAGATTTACGTGCAATTTGGGTTTATTATGTATTGTTTTAGGTAATTGCATGTACCTAAGTGACGATGTTATCATGATTTTGTTATATTTTGTTACGTCACGTGTTTGTTAAAGTTTTGTAGAAAAATAGGCAATTAAGGGTGTATAGACTACATTTCAATTCATGCGATAATGCTTATCCTCACGATGTGATCTTAACCAACATGATTTTGTGTGATTCGAGTACATCTTCTCATTCCAAAAATTAGATACGGCGGCTATCAACACCCTAACAATTGTTTATAAAAGGAGGAGCTACATCATATTTTAAAAGAAACAATATACAATATGCATTAGATTTAATGGTTATAAACAATTATACAAATGAGTATTATGATGAGAATAGTAACTAGACACGATTGAGAGTTATATAATATTTTGAAAATGATTAGTGTTATATAATTTATATTTAGAACTAGTTCGAGAGAGAATCTATATCTTATTGATTCTAATACAAATATATGAATTAACTCATAGGAATCATATGAATGTATGTCACTGGATTTCATAATCTCTGAATATCCTTAGTTGTTTGAATTTGCTATTTACAGTTCTTGTGGATACGATACTTGTTCTCACCATACACCATATTTTACTATAATTACCTCGTACTATCTTATAATTCTAGGTCTGATTTATAGTCCAAAAGACACCAAATTCAATGAATTCAACACTCTTCTTTTCAACACAGCAGTAGAATTCTTGTGCTTATTGATATAAATCTTTTGAAATATGCGGGAATTATTGAAAAATTAATATATTTCAAAAGATTTATATACATGTTAGTGCACAAAATACTTTATTTAATTAATTATAGCTTAATCACTATTTAATTAAATAGGAATGTGATGATTGTTGCACCAGCTAATGTGGCAAATTGGTTATATATATATATATATATATATATTATTTTCACTAATTTTCTTCTTCCTTCATTTTCTTTTTTTTGTTGGGTTATTATTTTGCTTTCATAATATTGCTTCTCATGGTCCTATCTCAAGTATTTCTTATATTTTTTTTAATAATTCCTACAATTTTTGTGTAGGGTCTATTTCCTTCACTTTTGTATTACAAGTTAGTTGACCCATTAAGTTAAGAATTGCACGTGAATCTAACTATTTGTTAGTATTCAAATTTCTAATAGAATTTTGTAATATCTTTAACAATAAAGTGCTTAAACAAATTACAACTCTTAAGTGATATGCATAATCGTATTATAAACATTATTCGATATTTTTTAATAATAATATTTAGTTATGGAACAATTTATGAATAGAACTATAAATACTCTTATCAGTCTATAAGTATGGAAGGAATCTACCAAAAGAAAAAAAGCAAGAATACAATAATATCAAGTAATAGTATTTTACTTATTACATTAAATTTTCACAATTTTACATTCGACATTCAAAGTGGTTGGGTTTCTCCTTACTTTATATTTATTAAATGCTTCTTATTTATGATATCGATAGTATTTCTCATGTATGATTGACATATATGATTGCATTATTGAACGATACAAGATTTACATTATTGACCGGCACAAAATTTTCATTATTTATCAATACAAGATTTACATTATAGGTTAGTATAAGATTTACAGTATTGGTTAGTAAATATTTGAATAATTGGTCAATACAATATTTATATTATTGGTTAGTACAAAATTTGCAGACCAGTACAAGATTTGCATAATTTATCAATACAAGGTTCGCATGATTGCATGATTGAGTAATACAAGATTTATATTATTGGCCAGTACAAGATTTGTATAATTGATCAATACAGAATTTGCATAATTGATCAACACAAGATTCACATGATTGTATTGGCTGACTCAAGATTTATGTTATTTATAGAATAACAATATTTATTTTTATGTGTGTTTTATTTAATATTATCGGTATGATGTATTTAGTTTAGAAAAGTAAGGCACCGCAAGCTAGAAAGAACTCACCCTATAAATTTTACTATCTTTCAAATTAAGGAGCTCGACGTGGTAGTAATGATGGACATATAATATGAGCTAGTAATTAAAATTTAAGTATAAGTTGTAAGTTAGTCATTGCACATATGAATAAAAAAAATTAATTTGAATTTAATATTATTATTATCTAAAAAAAGTTATATGTTAGTCACTACACATATTAATAGAAGAATATAATTAGAATTTAATATTATTATTATCAAGTGAATTTGGCTTGTTAGTGTTGCTAATGATGTTACTTACAATCTCGTTATATTTAATTTTAATATATTTATTTTCTAGAAGGATGTTTATGTATTAATTTTGAAATTATTTTTGTCGATATTATATAAAATCATGTTTATGAATTTGTATTAAATTTACATGTTGTGTAATTTGAGATAGTTTGAATTATTATTTAGCTTATATCATGTGATATTGATTTATAAAAACAAGACAGAGCTTATGTTTTCCACTGCATAAGATTAAGGTTAAATTTAAATTCTTTGGATTAAATTCATATTTTCAATTGTGGAAAATTGAATTATCATATGCTTTAATATATTCCTTATGATTTACGAAATATTTTATATTTTTAGAAGTTCTTTAGACAGCTTGATTCTTGTATAATCGTATTAATTAAGAAATTTGAATTTATTGATATGATATATGTGTACTTTAATTGCTTTTAAAATAAGTTATGAAAATTAATCTGTGACAACATTCAATATATTTTATTAAATTATTATATAGTATTAATATTTTATATTACTAAAGCTTTTAATATTTATATTTTTAGTACTTGTAAGTGTATTTGCTGAATTTAATGAAACTAATGTTTATAATAATTGACAAAAAAAAAAAGAAAAGAAGATTTGCATTGACTTTCATTAACACCATTGGAGAATGTTCAACTCTCTCTTAAATTATTAAAATATGACTTATATATTTATATGTGCGTGTAAAAGTGATCGAAAGTAGGGGCATGTACGAAAAAATACAATGCTACCATAGTTTTAACTCTCATGAGAACATTATTTTTTTCGAGTGAAACATAAAATAGGACAGAAAATTTGATTCATAATAAAGTATCAGTTCTAATGCTGCTTCATTATGATTAGTGTCTTTTTGAAGCATTAGATGCAGGGTATGTTTCCCACTTAGTGAAACACAAAATGAGAAAAAAATTCAATTCATGGTAAGTGTCAGTTCTAATGCTGCTTCATTACAATTAGAGTCTTCTAAAGCACTAAAGACACTATATGTTTCCTATTCAGTGAAACACAAAGTGGAATAAAAAATCCGATTCATAGTAAAATATTGATTCTAATGCTGCTTCATTACAATTAGTGTGTTCTCAAACACTAAATGCAATATATGTTTCCTACTCTTAGAGACTTATTTTCTTTTTTACAAGGACAACTCTTTAGAAAACATTGGATCGAAACCTTCATACAGTAATGATACAATGCAAATATTTAATTCTTGCAAATGACATAAAATGATACATGTGAGCATATTTATCTAAACTGCGGGCCATTCAAGTCAGTGTTATATTGTTTGATAGATATTTGTCGCGCTAACATCTCATACTATCATCTACAAGAAATCATGTATTTTGCAAAACATCTAGTACAATTTATATGTAGGGTTCACCACATTTACAAAGTTCTAATTTGTAATGCACTTAAACATGGATGAATCATTCATTTCCTTCTAGCTCTGCACCTATATTATAACACGCTCACTCTTTTTCTTTTTCTTTTTTCTCTATTGAGTTAGTAAATCATGTGAGAATTTGAAAATTTTTTTTGAAGCATAAAGAAATTTGAGGTATATTTTTGAAATACAAGAATGTCGAAACTGAACGAGCTTAATATATTGAACGTATGCATATGTTTGCCAAATCCTACATATTTATAAATCCCTCATTAATATGTATATATATATATTATAATCACATTATTTATTAATCTATTTATTAAATAGTCATATATTTACTAAAATCTACCATTTATTCAACTTGAGATAGATTTAAAGTAGTTTGATTCGGCTACAGAATATTAGAAGGGAGACTAAATAATCTACCGAAAATAAAAATGTATTATCCAATCAAAATTAAAATAAGAAGAAAAAGATAATACTTCAAAAGTGGGGTCACATATTGAGTATGCGGTTTTGCCATTCACTTCATCATTTTAGATTTTGGCCAGACTAAACCCGTCAGTGAAATGACCAAACTACCATTACAAGTCAAAAAGTACCATGCAGTGCCCTCAATCAAATCAATCATGTTCCATGGATTATGACTGCTCGTTACTACAAACTCAACCCCTCTGCGTTCTCCGGCGGCCGCCGCTGCAAATGGCTGTCGACGGCTATGGCATCTTGAATGGGCTTAAGCACCAAAATAACCTCTCCGACCGCCATACTCCCAGAGACAAAAAGAAACATGACAAGCACCACAAGCCCATATTCTGCCTCCTCCGGCATCCACTTCCCCGACAGGCTGAGGCAGACAATCTGCACCGACAGCGCCACCATCACGGCGGCGGCGAGCATGTTGATCCGGCGGCAAATCCCCTTATTTATCACCAATGACGTCACCCGCCAGCACGACACCAAGAAACCCATGGCGTATCCAACCGTGAAAACTCCAAATATTATGCTGCTGGGAAGTGGGTAGGTGCACAAAACCGTTTTACCACCAGACTGGTCATATGCAAGAACAGAGCTATCGTGCATGAGCTTCGGCATCTTCCCCTCCCATGGCGCGAAATAAACGGAGAATATCTGCAATATCGTCATCACAAAACACACAATCACCAACGACACCAGGGCCCTCATCCGACTTGGTCTTTTTCTCTTGATCGAGACTTTGACCAAGAACAGGAGGGTGATCAGGAAATTTGGTTCGAGGAATCCGAGGGAGAGAACAACGTGGGCTTTGCAGAGATTGGCTTGTTGTTTTAGGGTTAAGGAAGGGAAAATAGGGTAGAGGTTATATCTGGGTATCAATGGCAGACGGAAAATTTCATTGACAGCCCAAACGCTGGCGAATGATACGAGGAGCAATCTGGCAACCCACAAAGAATTGAAGTTTTCTAAATGGTGGAATTGGCGTGATATAAGCCGTAAGTAGAAAATGGATGAGAGAGAGAGGAGAGAGAGGAGGAGAAGTGCGGAGATAATACAAACCGTTGTTATATCAAATACGGTTTTGTCTGCGGCTATCGGAAAGAAGAATAATCCGCCGGCGTTCGGCAAATGCATAGACGGCGGCGGTGAAGATATTGGTGGTAGCGACATATCCTGGCCATCAGGGTCGAGGTAGAAGAGGTTTCTCATAGATTGCGGAGTAGCGGCGGCGGCGGCGAATATCTGGCGGCGGCCGTCGCTGTGGCCGTGCAATGAGATGAGGAATCGATGGCGGTAATCCTATTTGGAGGTCTGAAAATCGCATAATTTGGATTGGTTGAGGCTGGGGTTGGTTTCTTGTATGCTTTTACCGTAATTGTTCCTTTCAAATTCCCTCTCTCCACCATACGGGAAAAAGGTTTTGAGGGAAGCCAGAAAAATGGAGTTGGAGGCAGAGAGGGAAAAATAGGGGGGGAGAGAGAGAGATGTTTAACAATATATTAATTTAGCACATTATTTAGAACTGAAGAAGTCGTAGCTTAGACGCGTCTGATATTTTATAATTATTTATCTAAAAATGAATATTTCCCTCTCACCAACCGAAAAATAAATCAATAATTGTTTGTTGATCTTTTTATTCAGACATGAAGCATAGATAAACTTATCACTCCCTTCATTTAAAGGAGAATATATATATATATACATATATTGTTAAAACAATTTTTACATGCAGATATAGGATTTTATTAGAAGTTACATTTATTTATTACATTATACTTGAAAATAATTATGCTAATTTAACAAATATTTATAATACCTAATAAATTATGAAACATTTGTAAAACCTAAAAATAAATAAGTTGAATCATATAAATAGGGAATTAGTATCTTAAAAATTTAGAAATTGGTTACTTATTGTTTTACAGTCATGCATAAATACTGAAATAATTTTGTATCACATAAATATATATTGTCAAATAATTTGAATATAAGCTAATTTAAGTGTCAGAATAAATATATCATATAAATATAAAGTAAATTCATAAATACACAAATACAAAAACTGTAAAAAAGCCATCCAATGATTCCAAACCTGACAGCAAAAAGAGTTCAAAAAGATCGAGAAAATTCAACTCATAGTTGAACAGCAACTCGTGTATGTAGTTTGAGATTATTATAAATCAAAATAATAAAAAATAACTGAAATTTTACAAAATATACATAAATATACAACTCTTCAGTATTTAATAGAAAAACAAACGTAAAGAATTTTCATGTGAATATAAATATTAAAAAGCACACAGCACCTATAAATCAAAGTACGGAAATCAGTGCATCATGCATGGTCCATTCTGTATTTCTCTACCAATATTTTGACAATAAGCTTATATTAAAAAAAAAAAAAACTGTAAATAAACCTGTGCACTGAATTATTTGGGTAGAAAACACAATCAGCAAAACCAAAATTGAATAAAGATGAATAAGAAGGTCCGAACTTGCGCTAGTAGTTTAGGTAAAAGATGCATCAACGTTTATAAACGTCTATTAACTAGTCCACAGAATATAGCAAATGCAGGTAAAGATAACTAATCCTCTCTTCACTCTACTTGATCTTCTTCTTTGGCCTCAACTGCAGAAAAACAATATGTCAGATGTATCACTTAAATGCAAAATAATTATTGGTGTGCAAATCAAGAACATATAGTGGCCTCCTACCTGGTTGCTGTGCCCACATTTCTTCTTCCTGCAGTTGACCGCGCGAGGGTGCAAGCGAGCATAACATCTGGAATACAAGAGATGGGATACATAATCAATACAAATATAATAATTTGAATACCAATGTAAATTATATAACAAATACTCACATCAATTAATACGGTGCCAAAATTTAGTGGAAAAGGCACACTACTAAATCATATTCATGTAAGGAACTATGTAATAGATATACAAGTCATGACTTAATCAGGTTGTTTTAACAAAATCTTTTACAGTTGATCAGAGAGGGTTTTATAATTGAAGATTATAAAGTATTGATTTTATGGCAATGGAACAAATTCTTCAAATTCATCACTTATGTTGACGAATTTGGGGAATTTTTCCGTCCAGTTTTAATAAATCCTTCAAGGCAATGAATGATTTCTTAAGTCTTAACTCACACCAGCCAGACTGCAGATAATATCAAAAGGATAATTTATTTCACTAGCAATTCAGAAAGACATTTCTGGGTTAACAAGAGATCAAGTGATGTTACTTCCATGACTAATAGAAACCCTCTTAGTATTTGCTCTAAAAAAAGCTAACTTTTGGCAATAAAAAAGAGGATCCAGAATGCCTTTATATGGAGGCTGCAAAACCAAATATGACAAAACAACAATAGAATGAAGGAATTTTTTTTTTTTTTTTTGTGGTTAAATATAGCTAAAATCAACACAATCTAGAAAGTTTTTTATTTTAACTAATATTTTTTCCATGTAGGAAGGTTAGAGCTTTTTCAAGGGAAACAGAATCATTTAATTACTGAGACAGAAACTACAGTGCAGGAGGTTTCTGCTAGAAGCCATTATCAAACCAAAACTAATTTGAGGGAAACTAGAAACTAAAAGAAGAGGGGAAATTTCTGAATTTAACATCTTAAGACTCATTAGCCAAAGCAAGGAATACAATAAAAGTTATATTGCATTTATAATATTTTGTAATTTTCATGTTTCTATAATTATTTTCTTTAGATAGCAGAATTATTTTGGTGGAGACTGGCAGACATTTCATTAAATATGACTACAACATGAAGCAAATTTCGCAACTATCCAAGAAAATCAGCACCAACAAACTTGGATTGTGGCAATCGGAGAAGAAGAATTACATATTGATCACAACATTGCAACATAATTTAAACATTCACACAAAATAGTGAATCAAAGAAAACACAATTCAACAGATGAGTAAATAAAATCGAAAGAAGTCAATTTAATTATAAATCTTACTTGCGGCAAATCATCTTGTCCTGGTTGTATTTCCTGGCCAATGCCATAAGAGATGGCTCAATGATTCCACCCCTAAGCCTCAGAACCAAATGCAGTGTAGACTCTGTAATATCAAAAACATTACCAAGTAAATTATAAATTAGATTAAAAGAAAACACTATACTACGCGATGGTTTTTTTCTGTAATTTTTATGGCAACAGTATTTGCTTCATGCTTCGCTTTAATACAAAACAAATTGGAAAATACAAAATTTTATTTACAACAACCCGAAAAACCCAAAACACTAAGTTCAAAAAATTATTAAGATGCAAAATCAGAAGAACAAAAAAACCTTTCTGAATATTATAATCTGCAAGAGTTCGGCCATCCTCAAGCTGCTTTCCGGCGAAAATCAGACGCTGTTGATCCGGAGGAATACCTGAACGAGAAATATTCCAAAACAAAACATAAAGAAGTAGCTCAAAATTGGATTAAATTACAACCCCAAAATAAGTACTTCACAATTCCTTTACCTTCCTTATCTTGAATTTTGGCCTTTACATTGTCGATAGTGTCGCTTGATTCGACCTCAAGCGTAATGGTTTTGCCGGTCAAGGTTTTCACGAAGATCTGCATTTTTTCGGTTGGCAAAAGAAGCCGGGAGTCCCCTCGCGTAAATGGTAGCGACTGCGTGAGTTTATATAGGGATGCGGAGATACAATTAGGGTTTCATTCTGACCAAGCGACGACGTTTGTTGTTAGATTTTTTTAAAAAAGAAAAGAAAAAAAAATATACTGTTCATTAAAACAAAAACTGTAAATTAGATACACTTTTTATAATTTTTATTTTGTATCCATTTCTATTTCACCCGTCTTTTATTTTTTGTCCCTACGACCAAACAAAGTAACGTTGTAAAACTCGCACGCTCCCCACGTGTCCCTCCCCGTCCATCACGCCACCTCACCAGAACCCACAATCTCACCAACCCCACTCCACCCCCACCTAGTCACCGGTGGTGTCCTCTTCCCCCTACCTTCCCAACTCTATATACATGGCCTCCGCCTGCCGCGCCCTCACTGCTACTCTGCGCACTACTGTCCCCGATTCCTCTTTTACCCGGTCGCCGCCGTTGACTTCTCGGTTTTTTGCCGTTAAAAGTACCTTTAGCTCTCTCAGGTTGAATTCGAATTCTTCAAGCTTCAGCTGTAGAAGAACAAAAGCATCAATGGCTGAGATTGTAACCCCGAAGAGCAAAGGAAAAGTTAAGGTGTTTGACACGGAGGAGGATCTGGCTTTGTCGCTCGCGAAATATGCAGCCGATCTAGCGAATAAAGTTTCTCAGGAAAGGGATTCTTTTACAGTTGTTTTCTCCGGTGGTTCTCTTGTTAAGTCTCTTAGGTAAATAGACTCCCTTTTCTGTTATTTGTATATTTATTTATTTCATCTGTCTTGAAGGAATTTCATCATTATTAAAAATATTAGAATTGTTGATCTTTATACTTTTGCTCATCTCCTTCAAAATAATTTTATGATTTCGTAAATCGAAGGGATTTGCCATAAGTATGGAAGAAAATTGACGGCGTAACTCTGATACTATATTGATCAGCTTATTATGATATTTTGGCACTTTGAAAATCTTCAAATTTGTATGTTATTCACTTCAATGCAATCGCCATGCTCTCCGTTTAATATTGTCATCAAATGAAGTTTGACGTTGATTAATAGCAAGAATGGTTCATTGAATTGGGATAGGGAAGATGATTCAATTAAGTGTTTGTTTGATGTTGACTTCCGTGATGAAATCGTAGGAAATTAGTGGAGCAGCCATACATTGATTCGGTGGATTGGTCGAAATGGCACGTGTTTTGGGTGGATGAGAGAGTGGTGCCTAAGGATCATCCTGATAGCAATTATCTCCTCGCGTACAATGAGTTTCTATCAAAGGTATTTGTTTCTTTTACAAACGACACTATCTTTGTTTCTTAGGGATGTGCTGGGAATTGAGACTTCTTACTGCATATATTGGCTGCTAAATACAATTTTAGAAAACTTGTTAATTTTAGTAACATGTCTTCTAATTAAGTTTAAAGGTGCAGGAATTTTTGTATCGATGTGTGTCATTTTTGCTGTCAAGTGCCAAGCATTGAAGTTGATGGAATAGAAGAAATGCTTTATTATTCTCCTTCCATCATGAAATTAATGAGTTATCCAACTTTAGCACCATTAAAGTAATATGAGTTATCCAACTTTAGCACCATGAAATTAATTTGAGTACTTCTAAATTATTCAGCGGGTTATGATCAATTAAGTCTCTAGCTGCATTAATCAAATGATTTGGCTGTTCGATACTGGTGAGGTTTTAGTTTATTTTGAACTTGATACTTCAATGTTGAGAATTTGGTCACAAACAGTGTTTTCTGGGCCTAGTGATTGATATGGACAATAGGGTTTAGTGGCCTTTATTTGCACTTCCTGTGACCATGAGGCTTGTGATATGTGAAATTGCATGATTTCTCTTTCTCTCAGTGTGTGTTTGTTTGGTAGTTGTGTACATGGATGAGATTTTTGTTATTTAGTGACATATATTGAAGACTGATTTTGGAACTGAATTCGAGGTATGCTCTAGAGTTTCAAGTACTGTATGTGAAAATCCCTTCCAACACTTTTCATCTGCAGGTTCCAATTCCAACAGGCAATGTATACGCAATAAACGAAGCATTGTCAGCAGAGGGTGCAGCAGATGACTATGAGACCTGCCTCAAACATTTGGTGAAAACTAAAACGCTTGATCAATCCCAGAATACCGGGTTCCCTAAATTCGATCTTATGCTAATGGGCATGGGGCCCGATGGCCACATCGCCTCTCTCTTTCCGGGACATCCTATTGTTCAAGAGAGTGAGAAGTGGGTTACTTCCATCAAGGATTCGCCTAAACCACCTCCAGAAAGGATTTCCTTCACTCTTCCAGTTATAAATTCTTCTGCAAATGTTGCTCTTGTTGTAGCAGGTGGAAGTAAAGCGTCTGCAGTGCATTTAGCACTCAGTGATGTTTCAAATTCAGACATTCTCCCTGTCCAACTGGTTGCACCTGAAGGGGAGTTGACGTGGTTTTTGGACAAGGATGCAGCTTCAAAGCTGTAGATTCTTGAACTGCCATATATTTACTGGAGTTTGGTGATGATCCAGCATAGTTGTTTTGTACATGTTGGGATTTTGATCAATCGTGGACATGAACATGGACTTATGTAGTATATTATTTACATATCTGGATTGAGCTCTTCATCCTTGTGCTGGTGCAATGTATGTTTTCTTCAGACAGCTTTTAATAAGATGTTTGACCTCATTTCCGGCTTTTATCACTGTTTTGGTGGCTCTGGTATGCTAGTTGCCTTCACTTTCACAGATTCCAGGAAAGGTTGTTGCGTGTTAATTCTCTCTCCCCTGTTAAATTTTGATGTCCATTATACATTGCCGTTACTGAAGATGGTTTCCTGGGATTTATCACACGTCGTCGTTGTCTGCGTTCTGAATTGCAAATAATATTAATTTATACATATTAATAATGCTACAGGTTGTCGTCAAAGGACTTTTAATATTTGACTTGGGCAGATTTCCTACGCTAAACTTTTTGCACTTGCACACTTGAATCTAGATGGTGAAGATAAAACTGTATTGGCTTGTGTCTAGCGTTACGCGCAAGAGTAAAATAGGCCGTTGACTGAGAATTGTATCCCGGTTTTTTTAATTTAGGGCCATATGGCAGTTTTTAGTTCATTTTTAGTAATATGTCAATTATCCTTTACATATTAGAGTGTCCAGTCCAAAAGTACAAGCACCATCTACAGCAAGAAACGGGTGGGGGGAAACATTGCACCGGAATATGGTACGTGAGCTGCAAATTGTAGAAGGTAAGCTAAACATGATCCATAAGTTCACAAATTAAGCAAGAAATCAACAATGTCTCTGTGTGTGTGTGTGTGAGAGAGAGAGAGATATGGATTTGTTACAGAGGCATTTTCTTTCTATTCTTTTCGAGTTACAATTGGATGAGAGGAACTCGAATTTCAGGCCTTCAATATTTTGCCTAAGCTGACAGATGCGCTTATCACTAGACCACACGCCTATGAATTAGGTATTTGTGTGCATTTTGAATGACACTTGAAAATAGAAGATGAAAAGGTCCATGTTTACAAAGCATTGGAGCCCGAAAATGGACAACAAGGCCAAACAGGTAACATCATCCAGAAATGTCACCATAAACAAGTTTTATGAGCTTTGGGGAGAGATTTTATTATCATTCGGCTACATAAATTTGAAGAAAAAATAATCATAATAATGTTTCTTTTACTCTACGCCCTCATTTCTCTTTGGTGTAGAGTCGGACAGCAAAGGCCAACCCAAGGATCAAAAGAGGCACAAGGAACTGCAAAATCTTGATCACAAGGTCGGGAGTTTTGTCTGGATTGTAATTGGCATGTTGTGAAGGTATGTGGCGTTTGAGGGGAACTGTTGCCATGTCTATCTCCCCAATGTAATATTTATCCATCATCTCCCTAGCAGAATCACTATGCCCAACATCTTCAAAATCATTGGTTGCATCTTTTCCTGAATAAGTTGAACAAATTTTGGACGCAATCTTAATTGTGATCTGATCAAAGTGAAATGTCACCATAAAGAGACGTATAAAATATCGTTGCAAAGTTACCGGTGGCAGATAGCAAAACTTCATCGCCTCCCGGATGATCATCCATAAATAGGGTTACATCATAAACCTGCATCAAGTGGAACCCTGATTGGATATCATTTCGGGGAACAATCGAAGAACATAAGAAAAATTTACTAACCCTCTAATCATTTCTGGGAAGACCACAAGAGCAATGAAAACCCATCCGGTTTATATATAAATATATACGGAAAATTTCAGTATTGAACATATTCCCTTACTTCAAAATAGCACTCTATGCTTAACAAATTAATTATTTAAATTTTGCTTTTATTTCTTATGCTTATAAGTAATTTAAATTTAATGTGTTATTCTTCGTGCAGCCATTGATTTCTTCCTTACCAAGTACATCCTTCAAAGATAATACTTCAACTAAACGACTATCTAGACCTAATTTATTTTGTCTAATTATATATTAGTATACTATTGGTTATTCTATATGAATTTAACTTTAATAAGATTAACTAATATAAGTTTCCAACGAAACAATACAATTAGAGGAAATACGTCACTGTACACCAACATAAAATCTCTTTGCATACGTCTTTTATGCGGCAAAAAAAAAGTACAATTGAAGTCATTTTACTCCATAAATAGAGTCCAAGCTTAAAACAAACACCATAATTTCAATGAAGAAAAATCACGATTTCTTGATTAAAGACAATCCTAGCGACAAAGATTTAACTCACTAATGCCAAGACAATTTAAGATTGCACAACATTTCATAAAACTTTACCCAATTTTTGCCTTACAAGTATTCCTAATCCTATTTTAGATCAGCAGTCAACGGAAACCAAACTCTGTACAACAGTCCAACAGAATTGACCCCACCTAACTAAAAATCAACGAATCATAATACCAAATACTATCAAACACTATAAAACATGATACAGTGAAACCTCTCAGAGGTCAAAACATAAATCCAGTTCTCTTTCTCACAAAAAAAAGTCAGAAGATCTGACCTTTCCGCTAATAACCAGCCAACAATCCTTAGTCTTATTGTGCTTTGCAACCTCCTCAAATGTGTGCACTTTCGGATCTGATGCCATGTTTGTCCTCTCGACTACACATTAAAAACAAAATAGTTTGATAATCGGAAACTCAGAGTAATTAAGATATAATTGAAGGTAGAGTGTAATTATTCGAGGATGATAATCTTAATCCTAAATAAAATTTAAGGCGAAAACTTATTAGAATTCGATAAGAAAGCTTACGAGAGAAAAGGGAATCTGATATAGCTTTTCTCTCTCGATGTTCACGCTTTTAGAATGAGAGAGAGATTGATGGAATCGAAAACATATATAAATTATTTCATATTTTGCCGCATGACGATTCAGTCCCTAGAATTCGCGAAATATTACAGGCCTGACCTTGTGCGGGTATTCCCAATAAATTAATAGTATAGTTTTAAATGAACCCTAAATTATTTTATAAAAATAAAATTTTTAATCTTTAAAAAGGTTAAGTAAGCTCATAAATTTTTTAATATCAAACAAATTTTTAAAACATTTTTTGGTTAAATGAATACAATCTTACACTCTATATCCCAAAAAATTATAGTTACTAATTTATATTTCAATTCTCTCTCTCTCTCATTTAATTATTTTATAGTTTTAATATCTTCTTTATGATATTTTAATATTTCAATTATTAAAAAATAATTTTTATACATTTACATTATTTTTTATCATAATTAACACTTGTATAATATTCAATTTTAAAATAAATATAAAATTTATACCATTATTGAATTTACATGACCATAATAATAGAGACTATTTGATTGAAATCAAATGTTGATTCAAGTGGATTTTACCAATCAAAAGAGTCCCTAGGTTGGTTTTGGCGTTCGCTATTTATTTTATTTTTAATCTCAAGGTTACAGCCGATCTAGACCTCAACTAAGTTACCAGCAACCCTATCAAGCCTACTATCACAATGCATTGAATTCCCATGATGATTTCATAAAGATTTTTTGCATATTTCAATTGAAGGATGAAAAAACCATTTTCTAATATATATATATATATATATATATATATTAAAATATACGATTTTTTTAGCATGTGGATTAAGGATGGCGTTGAGTTTAGAATAAAAGATATTTTGATTACAATAGTAATGTCATTGAGTTTACACAATAAAGGTTTATGAAGGGCCTAAGTATATAAAGGTTTATCTCTATTGCTTCTTGGAGATTTTGTTCTCTTATTTAGTAAAATTTGTATTCACTTACTTTATAGTATAATAAAATAGCTTTTACAAAATTTTCGCCCCGATGAAATATTGGACCGCCTTTGCTTTAGATCAGTCAAATTGTATGAATCCATCCACAATGATATTTGAATTGATTATTTTGATAGGTGGATCTTTTGTGATAGATGTTCAGTTTCAACAGAAACATGTGTAATTAACATCTTTTAGCTTAATTTCTTTATTTTGTGGAGATGTCACACATTTGTTCATGTTGTAATATTTTTGCATACTTTTTAGGATAAAAACTAAAATTGGAAAAGAATAGAGAATAATTGAGTAAGAAAAATGGTCAAATGGTTGAAAAGATGTTCAAGAGCTCGTCTAACTGACCACGACTAAATGAATTTTGAGAACATGATGGAGATCGAGCGCTGGGAGACTCGATCGAGCAAAATGAATGTGAAAATTGAAGAAATGTGTATGACTCGACCAATACAAGAGTAGACAAATCGATCGATCGAGTGGCAGTCTAATGGTTCATCCTATGCAATTATATTTTTTTAGCAAGTTTCGCTTTATGTTTACATCCTCATCTCCCATAGGGCACAACCTATATATGCCACTTTTTAGGGCTATAAAATTGCACTTTGGAGAGCACACAACAAGATCTAGAGCAAAATTCAACACATAAAATTTGGTTTCATCTTTTCTTTGTTTTTAGTAGAAAACATGAATTCATCTAAGTTCCTTTTCTTTCTTTTTTTCTTTTTTTTTTTTTAATACATTTAGAAAAACTTCATGAATTATGTGCTATAGAGAAGATTGGTGTGATCTTTTGATAACTATTGATTAATCCATAATTGTAATTGTCCATAGTATGATTGAACGTTTGATGAATTTGATCGAATTTTTAGCATATTTGATATTGATAAAGTAAGTGTGTTGGCATATATATCGAAAATCTCATGAGATTTGAATTACATGCAGGATATGGCAAAGATCATGAATCAAAGAAGGAAATATTGGTTGGTTAGAGATATTGAAGGAATGAAGATCAAGAAGATATGCAAAATCTAAAAAATATAGAACAAGATATTGAAAGGAAGGAAAACAAATAAAGGACAAGATATGCAAAGATACACACAAGATATGAAAGATACATTTGTCAACCATCTTGAGATATTCAAGGAAGTAAGACCATGGCTGGAACAAAGAAGAGAATCTTGAAGGAGATTTGCGAAGCATATCAAGGGTGATATGATAAAGATACCGGAGGACTTGAGATATGCATATCAAGGTTGATTTGATGAAGATATCAGAGGAAGATATGTATATCAAAACAGATTTGTTAAAAGATTCCGGAGGACTCTTGAGATGCAAGATACACGATTATAAATAAGACCATGGGCTGAAGATGAAGAGTATCTTTGTCACATTACATTTATTATCATATACAGAGAAAGAGACGTCTCATTTGAGAGAGACGGTTTTATTTGAGAGCTTATATTGTAGTACAGTTCCATCAAGAAGGCGAACTGTCAGTGAACCACTCGTTGGTTTCCACTGTGCTCGGGAGAGTACAGCCTACTGGGCTCGGGAGAGTTCAAATTTCTGCCGTACGGGACTCGGCAGCCAAATCCATCTAGGGGACTCGATGGTCAAGTAAGTTGTTAGAAAAGAGTGGTATAGGGTTAGCTAGTATTAGAGGGAGTCTAATGACGTGTAAGTCCAAACTATATAATTGTTGGAACAAACACTCTATCTAATAAAAATACTTGAGAGGAAGAAGGGATTCTTCCTCGAAATTGTTGTAACTACTATTTTGCTTCCGCATAGTTCAATCATAGTTCGAATTAGTATTGAACACAACACACGCACACAAATTCTGATCTAACAATTGGCATCAGAGCAGGTTCCTGTTTTTTTTTTTAAACAGGTTGATCCAGGGACAGGGACATGGGAACTCACGAAGGAACATCGATGCGACCTCCTTGTCTCGATGGACAAAACTACCCATTCTGGAAATCCATGATGATCATCTATTTGAAATTCAAACGGTGTGGAGAGGTAATTCAAACGAAGTGGACATGGCAAAAAATGCAGGATGGAAAAGACGTAACAAAGATTGTTGACAAACCAAGAACCCTATGGACGGAGGATGAAAAGTGTGCTGAAGATGCAAACTACATAGCACTATATGCAATACTGGCCTCTGTTGACCCGATGAGACACAAATTGATCATACACTGTCAAACGGCTAAGGATGCATGTGAAGCACTACAAAAATAATTTGAAGGAAATGAATCGATGAGAAAATCAAAGCTGCAGAGATTGGCCACACAGTTTGACCGAATTCAAATGACTGAAGAAGAAAATATCGAAATATATTTTGCAAGGTTTAGTGACATATTGAATCAATGTTACACCCTTGGGGATGCAATTCAAGAGAATGTTCAAATCATGAAAATTATGAGAACCTTGGTTCATAGATTCAGGGAGAAGATTACAGTTTTAGAATCTTTCATGAGGGTCACCCCAATGTCGTTGGATGACCTGATGGGAGAACTAAGGATCTTTGAGATAAACAATGGAATGGATGTTCCTAAAAACAAAGGGATGTCACTCAAGTCTGAGTCAACTACAGAGTTGATTGAAATGATGTAATTGAGATTGCTGACAAAATGGCACTACTGACAAAGAATTACAGCATGTTTGTCAAAAAGTACAACCAGAGGCAACAGTTCACCAAAAGTTCGAACTATGGTGATAATGCCAGAAAATGAGGATCCAAAACTCCGAACTTCAAACAAGGCAATCAAACATATTCTGACCAATGCAGGGAATGCAGAGGATATGGACATTATCAAGCTGAATGTCCAAATTTTTTGAGAAAAAAACAAAGCACTAAAAGCCACATGGAATGAATCTGAGTCAGAAGGAGATGAAGAACCTGACAGAAAAGAAACAACCTATCCCAATAACTTTGCTACATACACATCGAAAGATCAGTTGTGCCTCACATCCTCGGTGTCAACTGAAGAAGAACTGGAACTTCCTGAAGAACTAAATTTTGATGATCCAACTCTGGAGGATCTGGAGAGAATGTATCTGGACGTAGCAGCCAGATGTACATAAGCTACTGAAGTTATTCAAAGACTAGAGAATCGAGTAAAAGAGTATAAAAGTAAAGGTAGCATTGCAATGGAACATCAAGAACTAAGCCGTGTGAAACATGAACTACAAATCACAAGGGAGATCAATGAACGACTTAGCGATGAACTGACTGCATCCCAAAGGAATATGAGAAATCTGGAATATCAAGTTCAACTTCAAGAGATGGAAATTGAGTCACTCAAAATTAATCTAGTAACAGCAGAGGAATCTGTTCACAACAACCTCCAGGTAAGCACATCATTATCTAATAAAATGACAGAAACTGTGTCAATATTACAGGATAAATACCATGAGATGACAGAACTACGGACTGAACTGGACAAAGCAGTGCGAACTATACAAGGACTGAACAAAGGAAAGGCTAAATTTGATGAGATTTTGGCGTACGGAAGGTCACAAAGTAACAAAACTGGGATTGGATACACTAAAGAAAGACCATCTGGAACAACAACATTTGTACGAGCCAGCTCCTCGTCGGTCCAACAAGAAGGTCCAAATACTACAAGTGAGTTAGAAAAACAGAACACTAAAGGTACGAAAAAATTCATTCCTATATGTCACTACTGTGAAGCACCTGGACACATTCGTCCAAGGTGCTACAGAATGAAACATGACATCCGATCAAGTAACATCTCTAATTGGAATATGTTCGGTGTTCCTGTGAAAAATTCTACATCATCAAAAACTATGAAAGTAAGAAATGTCAGAAACAGAATGTCACATGTAACAAAAATATGGGTTGCTAAGAACAGCATGTGTCTTACATCATCAATAGTCTCACTTGGTGCAAACAACACTGGAACGTGGTTTTTTTTACAGCGGATGCTCCCGTCACATGACCGGTAATGCTACATATCTAATTGATATCACTTCAATAAATAGGGAATCTGTGAATTTCGGTGATGGTAAGATTGAACGTGTCATTGGAAAAGGAACTCTTAATATACGTGGTTTACCTAAATTGTCTAATGTGTTTCTTTTTGAAAATCTTAAAGCAAATATGTGACCAAGGACTACGAGTGAATTTTACTCATGACAAATGCATGGTTATTGACATTGATAGTCAATGTATACTCACTGTAACCCGATCCACTAACAACTGTTATCTTCTTGACAGGAATCATATTTGTCATAATGCAAACACCGGGGCAACTGAAGTATGTCATAAAAAATTAGGACACATTGGATACAACCACCTCATTGCCTTATCAAAATCCCAATGTGTTCGGGGGTTACCTAAACTCTCAAACAAGAATCAGTGAATCTGTGGTCCCTGCCAATTTAGCAAACATGTGAAAAGCTCACACAAAGGAACTCACGATGTCTGCACAAAACAGATTATGGCCCTATTACACAGTCTTGATGGGACCAATTCAGACCGAAAGTACTAGAGGTAAAAGATATATATTTGTGTGTGTTGATGACTTTTGAAGATATACCTGGGTAAGATTTCTTCGAGAAAAATCAGAAATATTCGGAGAATTTGAGAAACTGATAAAATTACATGAAAATTAAAAACAGGATTATGTTGTTCGAATACGAAGTGACCATGGGAGAGAATTTGAAAATAATGCTTTTGTTGATTTTTACACCTCACGTGGTATTACTCATGAGTTTTCAGCTCCTAAAACACCGCAACAAAATGGAGTAGTTGAGAGAAAGAATCGTACTCTACATGAAATGGCCAGGGCTATGATACTAGGCAAGAATGTCGCTAAAAATGGTGGGCTGAAGCGGTAAACACTGCTTGCTATGTTTCAAACCGTGTCTACTTAAGGAAAGGAGTGGGAATGACCTCGTATCAAATTTGGAAAGGCAAAACTCCGAATCTTAGTCATCTTCATGTGTTTGGCTACAGATGTTATGTATACAATGACCGAGAACAATTAGGTAAGTTCGATGCCAAAAGTGATACAGGTATGTTTCTTGGTTATTCTACAAACAATGGAGCATTTCGTGTATTTAATCTAAGAACTGAAACACTTGTTGAAAGTATTAATGTTGTCTTTGATGACTCATTGGAAAGACTGGATATTTATCTGGATTAAGCAGGTTCATCTGCTGTGCGACCTATAGGTGAACTAAATTGTGAAAACACAGGAGAGACTGATCAGACTCCGAAGAGCGAAGAGCCTGAAAACCATGAACCTTCCACCAGAGTTCAAAATGAACATCCGAAAGAACTTATCATTGGAGATATCAATGAAGGTGTAAAGACACGTGGAAAACCAAAACCCAATTACCGCAAAATGGGGGTTTAGTACATCATGCATGTTATACCTCTATGATCGAACCTAAGAACATAAAAGAGGCTCTCAAAGATGACAACTGGATATTGGCCATGCAAGAGGAGTTGGAACAATTTGTTAGAAATGATGTATGGACACTTGTATCACGACCGGACAATGCAAACATCATTGGAACTAAATGGATTTTCAAAAACAAGACTGATGAGCATGGAAATATTACAAGGAACAAAGCTAGATTGGTAGCTCAAGGATACACGCAAGTTGAAGGAATTGACTTCGAAGAAACTTTTGCTCCAGTTGCACGACTGGAGTCTGTAAGAAACCTTCTATCCTTTGCCTGTATTAAAAAATTCATACTTTATTAAATGGATGTGAAAAGTGCATTTTTAAATGATTTTTCAAAAGATGAAGCGTATGTAGAGCAACCCACAGGCTTTGAAGATCCACATTACCCAAATCATATGTACAAACTGAAGAAGGCATTGTATGGACTTAAGCAAGCCCCGAGAGGTTGGTATGAGAGACTGACGAAGTTTCTACTTGCAAAAGGATACAAGCGAGGAGGGGTAGACCAGACCCTGTTCACCCAGTAGTCGAACAATGACATTATCATTGTACAGATTTATGTGGATGACATTGTGTTTGGTTCTACATCCAAAAACAAAGTGAACGACTCTGTCAAGGTAATTTCACAAGAATTTGAAATGAGTATGGTTGGTGAGCTATCTTACTTTCTTGGAATGCATGTTAAACAAAGCAAAAATGGAATCATGATACATCAAGGGAAATATGACAGAAACTTGGTAAAGAAATTTGGTTTTGAAAGCTGCAAGATTGCTCAAACACCTATGGGAACCAATACCAAATTGTCTAAAGATGAAAGTGGAACTAGCGTTGACCCAACACTGTATAGAAGTATAATAGGGAGTCTCTTGGACCTTACTGCAAGTAGACCCGACATAAGTTTTAGTGTGGGATTATGTGCTAGATATCAATCCAATGCAAAGGAATCACACCTCAAGGTAGTAAAAAGAATTATACGATATGTGGCAGGTACTACAGACTATGAACTAAAATATTCTTTCGATACAAATCCTATTCTTACAGGATATTGTGATAGTGATTGGGCCGGTGATATAGACGATCGAAAAGCACTTCGAGAGGATGTTTCTTTATTGGAAACAATCAGGTGTCATGGCTCATCAAGAAACAGAATAGCATATCCTTATCCACAACAGAAGCTGAATACATTGCGGCAGGGAGTTCATGTTCACAGTTGGTATGGATGATGCACATGTTGTGCGACTACGGTATGAACTTGGACTCAATGACTCTTTTTTGCGATAATATGAGTGCTATAAATATGTTTAAAAATCCTATGCAACACTCCCAAACCAAGCACATTGATATCAGGTATCACTACATTAGAGAATTGGTTGAGGAAGGTGTTATTATACTCGAACATGTTTCACTCTAACCCAACTTGCTGATATATCTACCAAGGCTCTGTATTCCTAACGGTTCATCTCTCTTAGGAAATTATTGGGCATTTGTTGTGGTCAATAAAAAAAACGATTAAAAAAGAAAAAAAAAAGGAAGAACCTTGAATTATCTCAAGTAGATAAATGAGAAAAAAGGGGTTGGAGGAAATATGATATAAATTCTCTCTACGCAAGTTTAAAATTCAGTTTATCTTGAACTTTGAATCTAATATGTCTCAATTTCTTGTTTTTTCGGAAAGAGTTACGACCTTGAAATGATGCAGTGACAAGCTATCAGCCGTATGATTGAGCATCATGCACATAAAATGATAGGTCCGTGAAAGCTACCAAAGTGTTCTCATCTGGTTCACACAAAAGGGGTTATAAGGGACAGTTGAGTTTGTCACACAGGATTTTCCCAGTGTGGTTCTTACTTGTGTGGTTTGCGAGCTACAGGTTTCTGCAAAAGGAGTGATAAGGAATCTACTCTTAAAACTGTGTTCTTAAAAAGAAAAAGTGAACTAAAGAGACATCTATGAATTGAGAACCTGTATTTGTCTTAGTGTATCCTCAAACTGGATTGCCTGCTGAAAGGAGAATAAAAGCCTGAACTAAATCCTCCTTTTTACTCATTATTTCTCGTTAATTTATTTTAGTATCTCTCTCTCTACAAATCGACGGGTAAACCATAAAAAATTGGGATATATGAGCAAGTGGGCCTGGTGGCAAGTAATATGAGACTAGTGGCAATTAACTTCTCTCGCATGATCTCTTATGATGTGAACACGTGATCAAATCTGCATGGAAAGGGAAGTGTTTGAGCAGTGTGTTTGAATCATATCTAGCAGCACTTATTTTGTCACAGAATACAAAAGACTTGAATTATTTTCTGCCCTGAATTCATATCTGTTGTTCAGTTTCTGTTCGCTATGATTAAATATATCTCTCACATTCACCTTGTGTTAAATATCTAGTCTTTCTGCGATTTTTCTCTTCTATTCTCTTTCGCAGGAACATATGAAACGAACAGGGTGTTTGGTCCCAACTCGATCTCCAGGCAAACAGGATAATGAAATTTTTGAATCCAGTCTTCCTGATATTCTTAAGCAGTCCGCACCAACACTGAAAATTACTTATATGATCTTTCTATGTTCATCAATCCTTTGACAAATGGCTCGAAAAAGAGGGAGATGAAGATAGTGAATAGTACTTAAGTGAAAAAGCTCAAATTAAGGGGGAGTTGGTTATCATGAAGAGATAATGCATATTTTGAAACTCTACATGTGATTTTCTTGTGGTTACCGACTAACTGGCTATATGCATGATCTGGCTGATTCTGCATTTTGTAATATTCATTAGTTTATCTTATCTGATAAAATTGCATACTGGAAGTCCTGAGTTCACTGTATGTTCGAACTGTGATCATATTGCTGTGTTTTAAAAATGTTTGCAGGACAGAAGATTTGCGATCCAAATGCCAAAGGGGGAGATTGATAAAGTAAGTGTGTTGGCATATATATCGAAAATCTCATGAGATTTGAATTACATGCAGGATATGGCAAAGATCATGAATCAAAGAAGGAAAGATTGGTTGGTTGGAGATATTGAAGGAATGAAGATCAAGAAGATATGCAAAATCTTAAAAATATAGAACAAGATATTGAAAGGAAGGAAAACAAACAAAGGACAAGATATGCAAAGATACACACAAGATATGAAAGATACATTTATCAACCATCTTGAGATATTCAAGGAAGCAAGACCATGGCTGGAACAAAGAAGAGAATCTTGAAGGAGATTTGCGAAGCATATCAGGGGTGATATGATGAAGATACCGGAGGACTTGAGATATGCATATCAAGGCTGATTTGATGAAGATATCGGAGGAAGATATGTATATCAAAACAGATTTGTTAAAAGATACCGGAGGACTCTTGAGATGCAAGATACACGATTATAAATAAGACCATGGGCGGAAGATGAAGAGTATCTCTGTCACATTACATTCATTATCATATACAGAGAAAGAGACGTCTCATTTGAGAGAGACGGTTTTATTTGAGAGCTTATATTGTAGTACAGTTCCATCAAGAAGGCGAACTGTCAGTGAACCACTCGTTGGTTTCCACTGTGCTCGGGGGAGTACATCCTGCTGGGCTCGGGAGAGTTCAGATTTCTGCCGTACGGGAGTCGGCAGCCAAATCCATCTAGGGGACTCGATGGTCAAGTAAGTTGTTAGAAGAGAGTGGTATAGGGTTGGCTAGTATTAGAGGGAGTCTAATGACGTGTGAGTCCAAACTATATAATTGTGGAAACAAACATCTATCTAATAAAAATACTTGAGAGGAAGAAGAGATTCTTTCTCGAAATTGTAGTAACTACTATTTCGCTTCTGCATAGTTCGAATTAGTACTGAACACAACACATGCGTACAAATTCTGATCTAACAGATATAATAAATTGAAATTTGAGAAAGGTGACTTTTATTATTAGATCTTGAATATGTAACATAATTATTCAATAGAATTGAAAGATTTTGGAGTTTTGTGAAGACATTAAACCCCCAATGCTTTTTGTGTCCGAACATTTTGGTTAACACTTTATGAAAATAAATTTGAACTAGGTTAGAAAATAATAGGGTTAATATTTTTTGCAATATAAGTATATTCAAATTTTTTCACTTAGGTATCTACATTTCTTATTACTCTAATTACAAGTCAAAGTACCCAAGGGTTTTTCCCTATTGCAATATTCATTCCAAAAAATGCAAATTTTAAGGATAGTTCAGTTGTTTTCTCAATACATATTTAAAAAAATATAAGAAAATGAAGTTAATAAATCTTATAATTATTGTTTAAAGTCTAAATTATTTTAAAACCTGGAACTTAGTTTATAAAAATATGATTATTTTGAAAATTCTTAAATTTATTTAAAATATGATAATTACTTTAAAATGTAAAGCTATTTGATTTTTTTTAAAAGATTTTAATGAATATGAAATTATTAAAAAAATCTTATTGTTTAAATTCTGAAAATTTAAAAAAACAAGGAAATTATTTTATAAATATGAAAAAGTCATGTTGAAAAATATTATAATAAATTTTAAAACCTGAAAACTATATTAGAAAAACTAAGATAATTTGAAAAATATGAAAATAAATTTTAAAAAATGAAATATATTTAAGAAAATCTTAAATTATTTTTAAACCCAAAAATATTTTAAATATCTAAAATGGAGTTAAGTATCTTAAAATTAAAAAGTTCTGAAAATAATTTTAATATAAGTAAAGTAATTTAAAAAATTTCAGATTAAAACTATTAAATAATTATTTTTCTATAACAATAGCATCGATTGATTTTGGCCTTTTATTCTTAAATCAATCGCATCATATATATACACAATAAAAATTTATGGCGGCAACTTTAAAGAGTAATAAAAAGAGTTGGTAATTCGAACAACTCAGTTGCACCTAACATGTCATTGATCAAGGTTAGACAAATCGAGAAGGACAAAAACTCCATTAGATTTTCGATTTGTGAGCTCAATTTTTGTAATATATGTTAAAATTCTTTGTATTTTAGGATGCAAGTAGAGTGCTTTTGGTACCAAATGAAAAATGACATGCAATTATGATTACAAATAGATATGAACCGACGATAATAACTTCAATCTCTGACAAACAAAATTGCTATACAAGACTAGCAACTTTAGCTGGGTTGGTTATAATTTACAATCCCTTCCCCTCACATCAGGAAAAACAAGCACATCAATATGAAAGATGGCGTTCACGTTTTTACTAGACGAGATTGAATGCCCTATCATCTTTCATCTCTCCTTTTCAATCCAATGTGTGCTCGTAACTTGAAAATGGCCTTTCGAATCAGTTCTGCCATATCTGGACCTTTGGTAATTTCCCCAATTTCATACGTAAGAACTTACCACTCTGTTTTAATCTGAGCATTTCGACTAATTTGTAATACAATGTGTGGCCATCTCCAATTCCAGTATTTTCTGATCGTGAAGTCCAGCATTTGAGACACGTCGATCATTTGAAATTTGAATTCCTTGTTAATTTTCCCTGATGTCTTTGTGTATTTATATGAGGATCAATTGAGAGAGTGGCATGCTCTAGTGCCTGGAAATCCAAGGAATATAGAATGAATAGATGTGTAATTACAATTTTTAAAGCTTCTTATTCTTTTTGTTTTTTTTGGTGGGAAATGGTACTTCCATATATTATAATCTTTGTAGAAGTTAGAACTCCAATAATGCTGGAAAAATACTTTTGTCTCTGAAATGTCTTTTCGTTCAGGATGGTTGGGTTTCATTCCCTAACTCTGTGTTTCTTTATCAGGTAGCTGTTTGCCACTCGTAATTTGTTGCTTCTTGCAATTTACATAAGTTTTAAAGTTTTCGTTCTTGCCTTATCCCCTGGTTTGCTTATTCTTTTCCATGATTTTATAAGGCAACAAGCATGATGCAGAGCGCAGTTTTTGCTGTTAATTTAATCAATCTGCTAGACATATTGAACTGTGCTTATTTTTTTTTGGAAAAAAATCTTAATTACTTGTTGCTCTTTTATATTCAGTGCTTGCCCCTCCAACCCCCATTTAATGTTTTCGTTATCTAAAATAACCAGATTAAATTGTACGTTAAAGCTGAATTATCTAGTTATAGTGAGCGATCCTTTTCACAAGTTGAACGCTAGAAGTTGCTTGATTATGGTGCAGGGTTAAGCTATACTGTTAATTTGCTTAATTAGCTTTTTATTTATTTATTAATTTATTTATTGTCAGCCCTACTGTTAGAGAGAGAGAGAGATAATGTTTTTTGTTCCTTAGATGCAATTATCTTGATCTCACATTCTCACTTTAATATATATGTCTGCAAAAAAAACCTACAGCTTCCAGATTATAATTTATCGTTGAATTTGCAATCTTAAAACTCTGCTGTTAACAATTTGTAGCGTTAGGTTTTTTTGCATATTTCAGCAGGTCAAAGAAAGTTTATGCTAACACTGGATATATTGTTCGCCAAAGGATGCGCCACACAGATAACTATTGTTTATGGAACTTGGAAGTGCCTCTTTGTTTAACTTTATGTTTTTCTAACTTTAGTTTAAGTAGATTCTCTAAGATGTTACTTCAAATGGGAATCAAAGTTCTCTTGCATCAACGTTTTTCAGGCACCATTTATATTATTAGTTGAATATATATACACACACAGCGACGCGCGCACACACACACATACTTAGATTCTGGTTTCACTATTGGACAGGTCATCAGAACCACGCAAGTTTTGTCCCTCGAGGAATGAGGTGCAGATCAAGTGCTTATGTAGTTACATCAGAATATCTGTAATGGATTCTTGGGTCCATTGGGACTTGACTATTCCATCTACAAAGTGAATCCTATGCTCAATGATTTCTTGGTTGTTTAGCGTTTACATCCATGAGAAACTAAATGAATGTGCAGGAATATATCCCTTTGCCTATTCATTTATTTTTAGGTTTGTATATAGGAGAAAGAAGCGTATACTCTTCTACCACGTAGTTGGATCTTATAATTTCTACTTTCAGTTAACAGAAATTCTTTAAAAACTGTATGCTTAGATTAAACTTGGACTTCAGAGAATTGGTCTAGCTAATGTTGAAAATAGTTTGTTTTTCGTCTTTTTTTTTGTTTTTAATTCTCTATTGATTACTCATTATTGCTGCATCCTTATCCGTGTGGACAATCAAGGTGTTTATATCTTTTCCAGAAAATGATATATATAGATGCATACGAATCTGCAAGTGGGCAAGGACTATCTTGATATCCCACTGATGAGTGATCAGTCACTATCATGTTGGAATACTTTTTTCTTGTGATGCATTACTTTCACTCGCTGTGATGCACACAGACAGAGCTGAAGCAAAAGCAGATACGGAAAGCAAAGAATCTGAACAGGATGTGGCGATGAGCCGACGTGCTATTGGTAATGTTAATCCCCTCTCATTTTCATATTGGCATCTCTCTTACGAGTTCCAAAATTTGACTTCATACCCGCACACATAATATCAATCGAGTTTACTTTATTCAAGCAAGATTACAAATCCATGGATTTTGATGAAACTTGCTTGCATCGAATTAATCACAAATATATTTTGCTCCAACTGTGTACAATTACTGGAGTTTGTACAGTTCAAATCCAGGTGTGCTTGATAGAGTGATTCTGGATCATGTGTACGCGCTCGTGCTCAAATGTGTAGGTTTAAGATGTATAGGAATCTGCTCACTTGAATAAAAAAAATTAATATTCTACTCAAAGTCAATAGTGTCGATAGCTTCAGACCATGTCCAATTTCTAGCAAATGCATGTTTGTCGAGCAAAATTATTGAGCTTGTATTTGCAACAAAAGGCAGCTCCTGAGTTAACTAGTTGCTCTTAGGTATTGGTATTTAACTGTTTCTGTCGATATCTACAATGCATCAAGAGTACAGAAACTTCGCATTTGATCCGCAGCAGCTAATAATCTCTATAAGAAATCTATCTCAAAGTTATTATCATCAAGATTTTCTTTTATTCCACCGCTGTTTACTCTGTTTTCATAAGTAATAGAGCTACAAGCAGAAGTGTCACTAATTTCTGCACAGTACTTACAATAACTGCATTTTTATTTCTGAAACTGGAACTACGTCCTGCTCTAAAATATATACCTACCAAAACTTTATGTTTTAGCACATAAAAATTACATCTTGCTACTAAGACTAATTTTCTGGTGGTTGTGCAAACAATCCCCTATTTTATTTCCAAATATTTTAATTTCTCAGGATTTCACTGTGGGCATAAAGTTCATACAGATTGGTGGATTTATTTTGGCTAAAGCAAGGATGGATGAAGGAAGAATCCACAGCCCATCACCACAGATCAAACCCGAAGCAACTGCTGGAATCATCAGACCTGCCTTTCTGCTATCGAACCTATGCCAGAGGTAAACAATCAAACTCCCAACGCACATATCAATTGCAAAGTAAGCCCCCACCAGAAAAGGCACCGCCATGGCCATAGGAAGGGGGACCCATTTCCCAAACTTTTCCGGCACGATGTCTCTCAATAAGTTGGCCAATACAGCGAATGCAAAAAACCCATAACAGAGCTGCAAGCAGTGGTGAGGCAGAGCAGAGAAGCCCTGTACTCCAAGAATGGCCATGTTTCTATATATGATAGCATACGGGGCTTTATAATCTCCATCAGGATTTCCGACATCAAAAGCCTTGTAAAAGAGGAAGAATGAGAGCGGGGCCACTATGCAGCCGATTGCAGTCCCGATTCCCTGGCTAATAAGCATCGATCTAGGTGATGTTAGGGTGAGATGGCCTGTTTTGAAGTCATGCATCAAATCAGAGGATATGGAAACAATGGACTTTATAAGACCACATCCAATTAGTCCAGCAACTACCCCATTATCTTTCCCAGCCAAAGCAGCGAGTACAAAGAGAGCCACTTTCCCATAGTTGTATGCCATGTTCATGTCAGTCAGACCAGCACCATAGGCATTACAGAAGCTTAGAGATGGTGCAAGAACATAGGCTACCAAAACATAGTACCACTTGAGCTGAGGAAACATGATTGGGATAACGATTATGGAAATAATGGAGAAAAACACGTAGCCTACGCATGCTACCCAAATAGGAATGCTCTCTCTTATGAATAATTTGTTGCGTTGGATATCATCTAGGGTCTGATTCCTGTCATCTGAAAACACAGTAGATATTTTATATCAGCAAAATACCAAACAACTAGAAGAAATGCTTTCTTCTTATTTACCAGATATAAGAGAATTAATGACTTATATTGTTCATATTCTTGGTCCACAATTGGTGAAAGCTAGAAGCGGGCATATTTCTCCTTTGATGACTTTGACAATAGCACTTTAGAACCCTAATTATGCGTGGGTGTAAACAAGTAGGAAAAGAGGACATTGTTCAATGAAGTGACTACAGAATCATAGAACAAAGTTGCGTATTCACCTGTTTTGAGATTCTTCTTGTTGAATGCATTATGCATGCTTCTGATGGTGAAAAACAGGGTCTTGAGAAAATTGTAGAGACCATCACCAAGAATAAGAGCAATGGAAATAAATACCTGCCAAATTAAATTCATTTTGGAATAAATTGGACAATAAGAAAAATATACCATTATATATGTTTATATGTATTAGGATTCTCTGTTTTTTTAGTGCCTCATACAGACCTTGTAACCATTTAGACTCTTCATACTGCTTTCCTTGATGTCCTGGGGGAACCATTCTCCCTTCTTCTCACTTAATAACGGCCACATTACGCCCCAAGAAAGCACGGCCCCGACAAGTAAAGACAAGTTCACAAGGTGAGAGCAGATCATTCCTGCTCCAACATAAGTCATGCTGAAATCAAAGTAAAATCTGCAGGATTCAATATATCTCATTAGCTGTGATCATTGAATAATCATATATATATATATATATATATATAGAGAGAGAGAGAGAGAGCTGACGTTTGTTTCCAAGCTTTGAGCCCCAACGTGGGAAAATTGACAAATCCGCATTGTTCTCCACCAGAATAGAACCACTGGAAGAAACTCCATATGAAACTTAGTGAGAAAAACTTCAAGAATCCTTGGACCTGTTTCCTGAAGAATGTAAGGACAGGTGATGTGTTAGCTCTTCCCCACCAACATATGGACCTATTTTTCATCTCAGGAAAAAAAAATGCCTACTTTGCCATTTTGTCTCCTTTAGTAGTATGAAATCCATTGATAAGAACAGCTGTTGCAGTTCCACTTGGATAAGGTAATTTATAATCTATAACCATAATCTGCCCAAAGAATACATGAATTAGAACTAAAGAGGATATAACTGTCAATAATATCAACAACAATTCTCTCTCTCTCTCTCTCTCTCTCTCTCACACACACTCACACACACACTCACACTCACACTCACACTCACACTCACACATACCTTTCTGAGGGGAACCAGAGCCAACAATCCAACAAAGCTAACTACAAAAAGAAAGCCAATCATCCAATCAAGCCCAGGCTCCTTGTAACTCCCAGGTATATTCCCTTCTGTATCAACCCCCGCCTGCTCGTATGTCCTCTTATTCAAACCCAGAAGATAAGACCCAAATCCACCTTAAAAAAAGACCACATTCAATCACAAAGATATTTTAATTATATATAAAAAGAAAATTAAGAAAAAAGGGATTATCTTTTCTTACCCCCCACAGCTATGCTATAGCAAGCAACAGCACAAGTCTGGATAATTGTGTTCTCCTGTCTGGTAAATGGGGTAGTCACAATATTGGCCTTTTGAAGAAGCGTTGTCCATGTTCTGATTAATACAAATGCAAGAAGCGCAGCTGAGACATTAAGGTTTGGGACAAGCCCTGTCGTAAGATTCAGCTTCATCACTATGATGCTGTAAATTATTCCAATCAATAAACTTGCAACTATTCCGCGGATTGTTATCTGCTCTTTCCATGGAGGAATCTTCACATCCTCTAACTCTTCTCGCGTTTCTCCCAAATCTGCCCTTTCTGTTTCCACCATTTCTGCACAATATTCAAAGGGAATCGAAAATAGAATTATATAATATGAGCAACACATACTATATAAGAATATATGATGATTCTTCAGAGAGCATGTATTCTCACCTGATCAGATGATTTTCTTTCTCTAGAATCAATCTTTCTCCACCACTAAAAAGAAAAGAAAATGAGGGGGAAAAAAAAGCTGCAACTGTCTTAGCCTGAGAAGAGCTTTAAATACATTTCCTCCAAATCCACTTCCATCATTTACAACACAAGATTTGCAATTAGTAGTGATGGGCTAATGGGTGCTCCAGATTTAAAGCAGAGGAATTAGAAACGGTGACCAACCAAGGTTGAAAATCTTGAAAAGACTGTTAAATGTACTACTCAGTAGTACATAATTGCACACTATCTCCAACTTATTTGTACTACAAAAAGAGATCAGGAAAATTCACTTTGGTTGATTCTTGAACCGATGGTGGGAGTGGAAATGTCCTCCTCTTTTTCTCGTTGACCCACCTTTCCCTCCCTCTGAAATCAGCACACTTTTACCTTTCAAGCATATCAAATTAATCACACTTTTCTGATGAAGTTAGGCTCTCTCTCTCTCTCCAGGGGATGTGGGGTGTGTGTTTTATTGTGGCGTGTGGTTGCAACATGGAGCGCAGAATTTATGAGGTTATCAAGAATGCGAAGTGAGGAAATTAAGACAGATGAAATCCGGAATTTATTACTGGGATTGGGTTGATATTTGACAAGGGACCTTATAGCTGAAAAAGCAATGGAATTTTTTTCCCAGTGGACAAAATGAAGGTCCACAAATTGGAATCGTGTGGTTGCTTTCTGTTCTATTCATGCTTTGTATCTATGTGCCTGCTTTTTCTTAGTTTTTGGGCTTTATGCATTGACGCAATGTTTATTTCCACATCTCTATAAATAATTGGCTTTTCGTGCTGCTAATACCAATATAGCATCCAAGAACAAACACAGATGATGATGATGATGATGATGATGATAGATGATAGATGATATTCGAGTTTGATATTTTGGTCCTTCTATTGCAAATTGTGATTCGTGTTCTATTTCAGTAAATAGTTGTTATTCTACACATATTTTCTAACAACTTTCGTAAACACTTTTGTATATGTGTCTTATTTTTCTTTATTTGTAAAAATTCTTTTTTCTTGAATTTGACTTTCTCACAATTGAAATCAACTCTAACACAACGAACTGCAGTAGTGAGTGTGACAAAGAAAATTTATCTCTTTCTATTTTTGTTTTGCATATTGCAAATAGGTGGAGAGAGAAAGGAAAAAAAAGATAAGGAGACAATGTTTAGAATCAAATTTTGAAGGGATATCTTAGATTAAGAAAAAAAAAAATTAAGCCCCAAAATAAAAAGCTTTAAAATTAGGTCCAATATTATAAAAATTGAGACAAGTTGATCCTCGGTTGAATTTTCCTTTTAACTACCCTATACATATGTCACATCTGTCAGTTATTTTCTTTTTGTAATTTTGTTCTAATATTATATTTTATAAAAATTATTATTTTTACTCTAAAAATATTAATTTATTTGAGTGCATTTGGTGCACTACACGACAATATATAATAAGATAGAGATTAGATATGAGTGATGAATTATAGGTTCTGATCAATTTGGATCTTCTATTCGATTATACAATTCATCTTATATTCAACAATAATCATCATATTTCATAAAAATATATTTATATGTGAATGATCATACCAATTAAAATATAATTTATATAAAAAATAATAAAATAAGATGAAAGCAACTTGGCAGACAACTTGCCAGTTGCCATACACATTCGGTAAGAAGGGAAAACACGCTGGTTTGATGCTTAATTAATTTTATACCAATGAACACTGAGATGCCTCAATAATTTCAACATGATATTTATAGCAGGGACAGGACCTAAGTCTTGACTTTTTTTTTATTATTTTATGTTTATAGTTACATTATTTATTCGTTATAAATTATATACATATACATATACATATATACGTGTCTGTGCGCGCGTTTTACAATTGTTCCACACAATTGACTGTTTATTTTTATTTTTTGATTTGATTTTAATTGAGTCCAACAAAAGACTTATTTCATACAAAAACAAAGGCAGTTGAGAGTAACAAACTAGAGTTGGGATAAAATCAAGAATTTAGCAATTTGTTATTGGGATAAAATTCTTGGAGAATATGGTTCGAGCAGTGAGATTCCAAAATAATGCATTTGAATATATTAATTGGGTTGGGGGGGGGGCATCTGATATACTTTTTTAGAAATGTTCCCAATTATGAATATCTTGACAATTATGGTTAATTTTGTGAAACACTTTACATGAATATATTAATTTGTTACAATTAATATGGTATATTAATTTTTTGAAGTATAAGAGATACATAGACCTTTGTTTGGGAAAATAGAGACACGATCATAGAAAATACAAAATTTGGACTGTCTGAACCAAATAATACTGCCAAAATAAATCCATCTTTTAGATAATGACATTTCACTAAATTACTAAACAAATGTTATCTTTATCAAATTTAACTTAAATAATCATAATTTTATTTTGATACAATTCGTTTTGTATTGTTGCCAAAATAGGATGATAAATTGTTCGATCTGATTTGAGTGCCTATACTAGGTGTAAACATATGCTATAGTTGATTTGAGATACTGATAAAGTGAATGTCGGTACATGACATAATAAATATAAGACACTTAAATTTATTTTTTCTTGCTATATAAATTGAAGATGTTGAAAGTTTCATATTGAACTTTTTAAGCCCACCAACGAAAACTTTGTTTAACTTAAATGAAAGCACTAAATGTTGTCGCATCAAATATAACAATAGGTTAGTGGTGACATGGTTAGGTTTGTACAACCAGTAGGTTCTTTAATGTCAGTACAAAGTTTGTAATAGATAGTATCCTACCTACTTTTACAATATTTAATAATGTTCTACTTTGTGTAAGAAACATTGCAATGGAATATAAGGATTAAATTTTATTAAAGTTATTGACAAAATCGTATATATATATATATATATATATGACTGTATGTATTTGAAATTGGGAAGTTTATTATTTTTCTAGCAGAATTTTGCTTTTGGGCCGGAAAACTTATTTAGTTGAGGAAGCCCATTGCCTGATGGACCTACTTTACAAACTCATAACATCAGCACATTAACGGCCCACCAAACGAAACTAAATTAACGGGAAACTGACGGTACAATCATCGCCGTCAAATTCTGACGCAACCGTGAGGGTACATCCGTAAA
Source organism: Caryopteris x clandonensis (assembly GCA_028749325.2). Taxonomy (NCBI): domain Eukaryota; kingdom Viridiplantae; phylum Streptophyta; class Magnoliopsida; order Lamiales; family Lamiaceae; genus Caryopteris; species Caryopteris x clandonensis. The sequence continues at coordinate 8,727,055 of JAPYKT020000004.1, forward strand.
AGCACTCGATTCTTCTCTTCGTCTCCAAGTTTTCTTCTGTTCTTTTCCTTTCTAATCCCCAACACGGGCCACACCTCAAAAAACACAGAAAACCATCCAATACAAGAAAAGAAGAGCCAAAATTAACCAGAGATAATTCATTAAAATAAAATGAGAGGCGGTTCGGGAGAGACGAAAATCGTCCAAGAGCTGATTCTCTACGCGGCGAGCGCCGCCCTGAGCTGTCTCGTACTGTTCGTGGGGCTGAAGCAACTCGACCCCAATCGCGAAGCATCTAAAAAAGCCCTAGAACAAAAGAAGGAAATTGCCAAGCGTTTGGGCCGACCTCTTATTCAAACCAATTCTTATGAGGTTTATTTATTTACTTTTTAAATTGTCTTATTTATGGATGTATCTGCGTTGCGCTGTTTGATATATTACTATCTTCTTCTATATATTATCAATTGTGATATTGAAATTCTTGTGGGGAAACATTCATTTTTGTGGCTGTTTGGCCGGGATTGACTGATGAATGTTGATAAAATTGAAGTAATGTATGTTAGTATAACCGTAATTTTACTTGTTTAGTATTTGTTTGCTTGTTAACCTTCTGGTATCAACTGGTGGTGTATCAATTTGTTGCACTTGCATTAAGAAAAGTAGAATGTCGTGGAGAAAACATTGTGAAGTAATGTCAAAAAGTATTAGTTGTGAAGGCAGTGAAGTTAAAGCTACGCTGTAGAGTTTGCTAGGTATGTTATAGTTTACAAGTATGGAACCTAACTGTGGGTGTTTAATAAGTTTGTCATTATAAATTGTTCTAAGAGACGAAACAGTGAAATATTGTTTGCAAGATGCACCTTCCTTAAGTTGAATAGTTGTTAAGAGTGTTGAAAGTAAAGATTAATGTCAGTGTATTCTGCCTTTTTTTTGGGTTGGGCGAGTTTTGTCATTAGTTTCGCATGATGCTGCCATTCAAAATAACAGGAGATAGACCATGTGGTATAGCCTCACTTTGTAGTTATAATGGTGCATTTTATATTATATAATCTCACTGAATTGCTCACAATATGTGCGGAACTGAAGTTGGAATTAGGCCTTTTTGGCAAGAATTATAAATTTTACCATGTATTTGAATTTTGGATCTTCTTTTGTAAGGAAATAAACGATATATTGCTATTCTCATCGCCACCTTTCAAGTCTGCAAATGCTGCAAGTGTATGCTTTATTCCAAATGGTACGCATCTTTAGGTATATCTGAGGTTCTTAATGTTTATTTATTCAAATGTTTGTAGGATGTTGTAGCATGCGATGTGGTTAATCCAGATCATATAGATGTAAGATTTGACTCCATTGGAGGGTTGGATGCCATTAAACAAGCATTATATGAGTTAGTTATTCTTCCTCTGCAAAGACCTGAGCTATTTTCTCGTGGGAAGCTTCTTGGTCCACAAAAAGGTGTTTTGCTCTATGGACCACCTGGTACTGGGAAGACTATGCTTGCCAAAGCAATCGCAAAAGAGTCTGGAGCTGTTTTCATTAATGTGAAAATTTCCAACCTAATGAGCAAATGGTTTGGTGATGCGCAAAAGCTAGGTCCGTTCTCATTTTAAAGTGCCTTTCTCCTTTATGTCTTTTATATGAAGTGCATCACGTTCAATAGTACTTCTGTTAAACTTGTTCGTACCTTTTTATGAACGACATGTTGGATATTTGCTTCCTTTGTTTTAACTATTGCTGATTACAAGATCATTTTATATAGTATTACTGCCGTGCACTTTTCTTCAGAGTTGAGGTGATGTATTGTGCCTATAAGATTTGAACATAGGGATCATGAAATATCTACCTGTTTCTTGTGATAATTGGTTTTTGTTTCATGTTGATCTCTAGTGGCTGCTGTGTTTAGTTTGGCCTACAAACTCCAGCCTGCTATTATTTTCATTGATGAAGTGGACAGCTTTTTGGGACAGCGCAAATCTTCAGACCATGAGGCTCTAACGAACATGAAAACCGAATTTATGGCATTATGGGATGGTTTCACCACAGACCGTAAGTATCCATCAACCACTCTGGAGTATATTTGATCTTTTCTGCTCTCTCTGAAAAAGTTCTTAGTTTAGTAAGATATGGTGATTCCAATGAAGTCAAGTTCTTTTATGGTCCACTTGAAAGAGTTCTTGCTTATATGGTATGGTTTTTGTTCATGGTTTCTTGCAGAACATGCTCGGGTCATGGTACTTGCTGCGACTAATCGTCCTTCAGAACTTGATGAAGCTATCCTTAGACGTCTTCCTCAGGCATTTGAAATTGGCATGCCTGATCATAAGGATAGAGTTGCAATATTGAAGGTGATATTAAAGGATGAGAAAGTTGAAGATGGCATTGATTATGACCGCATAGCTGCTCTATGTGATGGTTGCACTGGTTCGGATCTTATTGAGCTGTGTAAAAAAGCTGCATATTTTCCAATCCGGGACTTACTTAATGATGAGAAAGCTGGCAAGCCATCCATGGTGATTATTTTCCTTTCGTCTTGTTCATTATTGTTGCAGCTGAATTGCCTTCGTCTAAGCTCTATATATGTATGTTATATATTGTGTTGCTGAACCAAATTCAACATACAGAAAATGCCACTTTAGCGCCTTTGGTACGTCCTTGCTTTATGAATCAAGGTCACAGATTGACGTAGTAATTTCCTGAGAATGCTAAAACTTTCATAAGCTTTTTATGGATCGACAATTCAGATTGTGGCATTTTCCACAAAATATTTGATTCTCCATGATAAAACACAACAACTCTGTTGCAAGGAGACCCATTCAGTTTTCTTCAAGTCAACTCACTTTGTATTTGTATGTATTGTTATGTTCTCATTTGTCTGATAATGTTGGTTCTTTAGGTATAAAATGTGACATAGTCATGCATGATTGAGTGCATCTGAGATGCTGCTTGATCATTTAACTGTACATTGCTGCTTAGTTGATGAGCACGAATGCATCAGTTTCAAACGGGTAGGATATTTAACAATATCATGGTGTATTCTTATTCCAGGAGCCCAGGCCTTTATCACAGGCAGATTTGGAGAGAGTCCTCGGTTCAACCACCAGGACAAACGTTGCTGCAACTGAATACAGCAGGCTAAGCTCACAGTCATCAAGATGGTCACGACAAGCAGAATCAGACGACTATCAGGTTCAAGCTGCAATTAACGAGCTATCCAAACTTGTTGTTTCACAAATTTTGAACCTTCAGTCTGACACCCAAGATCCTTGAGTTCCATGGACCGTTTCACTAGACTCCACTAATTTCTCATACGATGAAGCAGACCTTAGGGGTTTTGATTGCTTATTTTGTATTGGTTAGGGTAATGTTATAGGATTCATGAGGTTGTTGAATTGCATACTCGGATGGCACATCGAGCATCCTGGGACAACGCTTTCACTGCCCCAATTTTTCGTCTTGCTTGTTATTGCTCTACAATCTGATGTCAATTCTGCTGAATTCTCCTCTTTTCTCCTACCCAAGATTAATTGCATTGCAACAAGACTTCTTGGTTGTGCTGCTACAACTCTTTGTTGGACACATTTCATTAAGCGTGTTATGTGCCACTGAAATCACTGAAAACACAACTTCGGAGTTTGGCATCGATGCTGTAATTGGGGGGGGGGGGGGGGTGTTTGTTGTTAAAGCTATGGCATTTTGTACTTTCCAGGAGCTCATGCCTCATAACAATTAGATCACTAGGATTCTTTGGTTTTAATAAAATAGTCTCGTACTTGCATTATGACATAATTTTGGGCCGCTGAGTATTTGCCCCATTGGGTAAAAAATATAGTTGATGCCTATTAGGGTTGATGATGCTCGGGGATGGTAAAGCCACATCAAATCACATCCCTGCTGTTATTTCCAACTAGTTTTTTTCGATGTACGATCTATGATATAATAAATTATTATAAAAATAATAATATAATTTTTAAAATAAAATATATAATTATATACAATATATTTTGATCAAAATTGTTTAAAATAAAAGTATCCAACAATATAAAAATATATTAAATATTAAAATATATCAATATATGTAAAATAATATTTTATATTTAAAAATTAATATTTTATTTTTATATATGTAATATGAATATTAAATTATAGATAATGAAAAAATAATTAATTTAATATATTTTTCACAAAAGACGGAGTTGAGATAAAAAAATGTTATAAGTTGAAAGTTAGAGGAAAAAATTAATTGTTTATTATAGTTTTATAATATAGAAAATCAATTTTGGACAAACAAATAATATTTTTGTAAATTAGTTCAACTGTTCTGCTTTCATTTAATTATATAGAATAAGATATTTGTTGGAAGGGGGATTCCTTATTTGTAGAATGCATTTTATGTGGGAATTTCAAATTTGGGTCTCCATCTATATAAATTTTCAAATTACTTTTTATATTTTTATATGTGTTAAGAAAAAGCTAAAGAAATAAACATAGAAATATTAATAAAATAACACTTCAACGGTAATTGAAATTCAAAATAAAATATTAAATACCATAAAAAAAATTGAAATTTTAGAAGATGTATATATTAAAATATTAAAAATGGGGAAATTGAAAGTCCCCATGTTACAACCAAATGGGGATGGGGAATAAATATTATTTATGTACCATCCCCACTGTTCTGTACAGAAAAAAATTCTCCTTTGCATCTTCAAATTATTCAAGGTTTCTCCAGCTCATTGATTTCGTTTTACTAAAAGAAAAAAGTATCCTTAATACGTATTCATGATAAAGTTAATCATACATGCTAACATAAAAATTATTTTACAGAAGTTTTTAGATTATTGTAAGAGGATTTACGAGATTGGTACAAAGTTGGATTGGACTACACTTACAAAAATCCTATTGCTTAAAATTCCATTTCATTATCTCCTCCATAGATTAAAACTAAACAGATGTGGCCATCAGGTGACATCTTGTATTTCTTCCTACAGGTGTATTATGCTTTAATTCCCAGATTATCAAGATATCCCATATGTATTATAATATAAAAACCGCGTGCCTTAAACGTATCGAGGTAAGAAATTAGGAAAGACTTGGAGCAGTTGAGGAAGCAGACAAACTTTAAACCCTCTATTATTGTGCTGAAACTCCACATCTGTCTGGTATTCTCTCGACTCATTACTGCATCTTCTGATTCTTCTTCTTTTGATTTCAGTAAAAATATGTATTTGTTCTTTGTTCTTTGTTTTTTTTTTTTTTTAGAGAAAATAATATATATTTAGGTTTTTGTACTTTTCTAGAAAATGTCTTTCATATTATGTTGAAATTGAGTTCATGCAGTCTTTTTATAAATATGAAATCTTTATGCATCGAAGTTAGTCCTTAAGGTTTCGCAGCCAATGTGGGAGACATGGAAATAAAGGTACAAAGACTCCTTATTTATAAATAGAAGTATAATTACTCAATTTAATGCAAATAAACATATACCAACTTATTAAACCTTTGGCTTCTAAAATAAGTCGTGCATGTCAAAATTACAGTAACTCACTTCTCTAAAAGTTATAAACTCTCACTTATACGATTTTTTAATTTGTTGATTCGACTTATTCAATCACCTATAATTTATTTGTGAAACTAAATTTTTTCAAAATTTTACTTTGATTAGTAAAATGAGAGCCTTTTGACTCTTATTCTGAAATAAAAATAATAATATTTTCAAATAAATATATAGGGACCTAATTTTATAAACAAAAAATAAAATAAAAAAATCAGATATAGATATTCTTCTAACCTGTTTCTCAGTCGAAAGGGTTTGGTTGTCCCGGGCTGGCTGCATAAATAATATAATTATTTAGCAACAAATAATAAATGTTGTCGTTTTTTTAACAATTTAATTGTTGATTTTGATTGGTTGAGGACATGTTTGTTCCAATAGAACCATAGATGAGACTCAGAAACACATTTTAGGTACAAATTGAAAGTCAGCATATTGGTTCAATGTTGGACAATTAACTCCATTTATTATGTTTTATGCGTGGAAACAACTGCACTCCTCTTCTGTTCTTGTCAAGCCAACGCATCTGGACTTCTGTTAGCTCCTATGTAATTCACTTCAAAGTCATGTTTTTAAACTTGGGACGATCAACATTTCGAACCATAAATTGTGTTACTGGTCCAATCAATTGAACCATAGTATAAATAATAGATGATCAATGTATGTCTCTATATATACATACACACACATTTATAAAATACAAATATTATTTCAATTATACATTAGTATACATTTGATCTATATATAATAACATGATTACAGTCAAACAAAAATTTCATTTGAATTTTTTCTATTTTTAGAAAGTTGATATTCAATTGAACTTTTCTTTAACTTTAATTTTCAAGGGCTTGTAACTTTTTTCTATCTCAACTCCATTATTTATTAAAAATATATCAAATCAAATCATTTCATGATCTTCGATATTCATATTGCATATATAAAAATAAAATATTAATTTCTAAATATGAAATAATTTTTATAGATTAATTCTCAAATATTTTAATAATTAATACATTTTAATATTGTAAGATGTCTTTATTTTAAACAAATTTTTATTAACAATTTATTTTATATAATTATGTTTTTTATTTTAAAATTATATTATTATTTTTATAATAACTTATTATATTATCATATTATAAACAGTGTAACCCATGAGAGAAATACTAGTTATATTCTTAATTAAACTAACAACAGATGGTCCTGATCAGTCGTACAAATCGGCTTACTTATTCCTTTAGAGTTATTATAAAATTGAATTTTATCAATAATAACATGTTCGATTGTGAATTAAATCGATCGATTTGACCCGGATTTAAAAATATTGCTTCAAACGTTCAATTTCTTTGATCAAATAATGGAAATACAAGTTATAATTTTTGTTGTTTTTAAGAAAAAAGACAAAAGTATAAGTGCATGGAGAGAGATAACACGCCACAGAGAAGCTTGTCCACAACTAGAAAAGATAATATATATGTTTTGGAGTGAAGTAATTTCTATACATGAAGGGACAAATAATCAAACATTTGCCCAAAATTCATAACAAATATTAGCCAACAAGCACTGTAACTTGACAAATCGAATATTATATTTCATGCGTCCTAAAAAAAAAATCATATTTCATAAGTATACAATTTTTTATTTTGATCGGTTTAATGAAAATACAACTTCGTAGAAACTATAAATTTTTATTTATATAATTTCTTTTATTTTTTTAATTTTATTCAATTATATATAACTTATTTGTGAAATAAATATTATTATCTTTTAGCTTTAACTAGTATAATAATTTTTTTATTTATAATATAATTTATTTTTTAGAACATAATTATTTAAAAAAATTAAACGGAGTGAGGATTATATTTGGCGATTGTGACACTAAATTTGTCAAAAAAAAAAAAATTGGAGGGGATGTCACAATTTTAGACTTAAGGTGGGCAATGTAGCCGTTATACGTCAGTTTGGTAATTGGCCTTTCACGGCAACCGAATTTCCTATGTTTATTTACCATCTGCCATCGCTACACTGTATCTTTTCTTCTTTCATTAGTTGCACTAATTTTTTTGCATTAAGAAAATATTTTTTAAATTTTATTATTTATTGTTTTATATTTGTGAAATATATAATATGTAATATATTTTTTTTAAATATAAGTAATTGCGTTTTTTTGTACTATAGTATCATATGTATTTTTAAGCAATTGTGTGTTAAGTATATGTTGTGTAAATTTATATTTTGTTTGTCTTTTCTATGTAATTTTATATATTTTTATTAAATTGATATTGTAATTATAAATTTATTTGTAGTATATTAAATTTTATTATACTTTTTGAATTACAACGAAATTACACATTTAATTCAAATAATTTTAAAATTAAATTTATTAAATTAATTTTGTAATAAGAGATGTAATATTCGATAAAAATAATATTATACTAAAAAAATTTAAGTGGTGCATCAAAATTGTTGGCTTTACAATATAGTATAGCGTAGAGAGTAGAGCATTGCTAGTATTTTTGAAATTGTTTATGAACGGCTCATTTAATTTTATCTTTCGGCATGAAATTCATTGAAAATTCATAAAGGCTGTGCGGTTTGAGGTTCTATGATATGATCGAGGTCTTTATTAGAAATTCAAGCCACATTTTTTTTGGTGATTCCTTAATAATTTTCTTGCTCTTGATGAAAATTTCACCATAATAGAATTTGAGCTTGTGTCCATTTGTAACAAATGACTGTTTATGCTAGTCACTTGTTTATCCATTGTCCTTCTTCCAAGCAGGTGTGGGATTACTTTACTTCAATTGTTTTAATTTCAAAGTATCTTGAAGTGCAATATTGCTCAACTGATTTATCTTTGTTTTCAAAAAAAAGAAAATATATGATCATATTCGTACGATTTTATCTGTTGTTATCTCTTGATAAATTTGAAAAACTTGAAACGAAAGAAGGTTTGAGAATGTGCTTTCTAGTTGACTAAAGTCTAATTAATGGTAGCTAGTAGGATTCGGATGATGTGCAGATCAGCTATGTTGTCCTTTGTTTAAATAATTTAAAATATTATTTGTTTAATTATAAAGTATTACTATTTCTTCAAGATAACTAATTAAAATTAATATAAATTAAAAAATAATAATACTTTAAAATTAAATGAATTGTTAGTCCGAGGCAACAATTTATCAGAAACAATCGATCAAACACAGAAATCAAACCCAGAAAATCGAACAAGAACGTAAACACACCAAAGGATTTAAGTGGTTCGACTTTTTCAAGTCTACATCCACTGTGAACGAGAGAGATGAATCTTATTAATGGTGAAAACACAATCTATGGATTACAATGTATCACTCACTATATTTGTGATAATCTTCTCACAAATCTAACTACAAAACTCTATGAACAAAGATGAACACAGAGCAACTGACTTCTCTCCTGTTTTTCATCTCTCGCTCGACTTCTCTCTCTTTTCTGAAAACTGCTGGAATGAATCAATTCAGATTTTCTTTCAATACTTCCTTATTCTAGCTAGTAACTGCTACAAGCATCTTGCGCCATGTGTCAAAGATCTAGCTCAAGATGACTCCCTTCCACAACTCACTAACTAACTCAAGCGGCTGACTTGAGTAGTTAATCTTCTGATTCTCGGTTCTATGCTCCAGAAGTGATTAAACTGAATGACTTTGACATCTAACCGTTGCTTCATGATTGATCTTTGAGCTACACTTGGGCTCTCAGATAACAATCTCCACCTTAGCTCAAGATCAAACATCTTCAAGAGCTAACTTCAAGACAAATAGAACTTTTGAAACAATTCCTTTTTTTTTCCCTGCTGAGTGCAGCCACCTTCAGCTGCACTCTCCCTCCATCATCTTAGTTCAACCCAATCAACTCCAAGCTCAGGTTGAACTTTGGAGCTAACAAAGCTTTAGTGAAACAATCTACAGGATTAACTGCAGTATCTATCTTCTTAACAATGATTGAACCCTTTTCCACCAAGTCTCTAACAAAATAAAACTTCACATCAATGTGTTTTGTACGCTCGTGATATCCCTGATGTTTGGCCAAATGTATTGCGCTCTGATTGTCACAATGAATTACCATCTTTTCCTGCAAAATCCCGAACTCAGACAGAATACCAGTAAGCCACATGCTATCTTTGATAGCTTCTGTAAGAGCCACAAACTCTGCTTCAGTAGTAGACAAAGCTATAAATGATTGATGCACAGACCTCCAACTCACTGCTGTTCCATACAAGATAAAGACATAACCAGTTAATGATTTTCTTGTATCAATGTTAGCAGCAAAGTCTGCATCAACAAAACCTTCTAAACTTTCTTCAACTTCTGAACTTCTTTTGAACACCAAACATTTCTTATCAGTGCCTTTCACATACCTCAGTGCCCACTTCACAACATCCCAATGAATCTTGCTAGGATTGCTCATAAACCGGCTGATAACACTCATCACATGAGTTAAGTCGGGTCTACAACAGACCATGACATACATCAGACTACCCACTGCACTGACATAAGGAATGTTCAACATCCGATCCTTCTCCTTTTGTGTTTCTGGAACTTGGTGGATACTTAACTTCAAACCCTGTCTGATAGGTGTAGAAACAGGTTTGCATAAGTTCATGTTGTACCTGCTCAATACCTTGTTCAGGTAAGCCTCTTGTGATAGTGTAATTATCCCATCCTCCCTTCTTCTGTGAAACTGTATTCCCAGAATAACTTGAGCTTCTCCGAGGTCCTTCATCTCAAACTCAGCTTTTAACATTTCCTTAGCTTCACTTATTCCTCTCATAGAGTTGCTAGCAATGAGCATATCATCCACGTATAGCATAATATATGTGAATAGCTGTCCTTCATGCTTGATGTAGACACAACTGTCAAAAGAACTTCTGTTGAAACCATTTGACACAATATAGTCATCAAAACGTAGATACCACTTCCTAGGACTCTGCTTCAGACCATATAATGACCTATCTAATTTGCAAGCCTTCTTCTTAGCACTCTTCACATGTACTCCTTCTGGAATTTGCATATAAATGTTCTCAATTAACTTCCCATGTAAGAAAGCTGTTGTTACATCCATTTGATGTAACTCCAGGTCAAATTGTGCAATCAAAGCAAGCAAAATCCTGATGGAACAATGCTTGACAACTGGTGAGAAGATTTCATTGTAGTCTACTCCCTCATTCTGAGAAAATCCCTTGGCAACAAGCCGAGCTTTATATCTTACATCAGCATTCTCTGTATTTCCTGGTTTTTTCTTGAACAGCCACTTACAACCAACTAACTTCTGAAACTTTGGCTTATGAACATATCTCCAGGCGTTGTTCTTACTTAATGACATTAACTCCTCCTCCACTGCTACCATCCACTTCTCTTTTCCACTGCACGACATGGCATCAGAGTAACTGCTTGGCTCATAAGCCTCCACCTCAAGAGCAGTGTATAGAGCAAAGAATACTAAGTCTGCTTGTCTATATTTGACAGGTGGAATAATAGTTCTTCTTGCTCTAAAACTCTTCCTTCTAGCCTTCCCAAGTATGCAGTGTTCACACATCTTGAGGCTGTCTATCTTATCTCCTTGTAACAAGCCTTGTTTTGACAACTCTTGCAGACCCTTCTCTCCAATATGTGCCAATCTACTGTGCCAGAGATAAGTGTTGTCAACACCAGTAGCACTGTTGTTTTGTCCTGCTATTGTCTTCCCAACTAAGAAGTATAAATCATCTTTTCTCTTGCCCTTAATGACAATCGTGCCATCCTTGTATACTCTCATCTTCCCATTTCTTGACTCAAATGTGTAGCCAATTGAATCAAACATGCCAAGTGAAATAAGATTTCTTGTTAGCTCAGGAACAAATCTTACATTGCTTAAAACTCTGACTACACCATTATGCATTCTTATCTTGATAGAGCCAATACCTTTGATTTGGCAGGTCCGATTATTCCCTAGCATGACAGTTCCACCATTGCATGGTGTTAACTTGAAAAACCAATTCCTGATTGGTGACATGTGGAAACTGCAGTCAGAATCCATCACCCACTCAGAGCCAATCTCCTCAGCAATGATGCAGAGAGCTTCACAGGACTCATATCCCTCATTTTTTACAATGGTGGTCTGATTTACCTGGTTTCTTCTGGGTTTCCTTGCATCCTCTATAGCAAATTGTGCCATCATTTCTTGCCACTTGTTGCACTGCTTCTTAAAGTGTCCAGGCTCATGACAGTGAAAGCATTTGAGATCTGGATTATTTGGAGATTTATCCACCTTCTTTTCTGACTTCGGGTTTGGGTTTTTAGGCCCCTTCTTCGTCTGATTTGGTTGACTTCTTGGTGGTTTTCCTTTCTTGATATGCAGGCATTCACCACCACTTGAGCTGCTGGCATTTGAACCATGCTTCTGCAGTTCTTTACACTTCAAGGGCATCTAAACTTCCTCTAGAGTAATAGTTCCCATGCTACCAAATAGCAGTGTATCTTTAAAGTTCTCAAATGATTTTGGTAAGGCAGACAGCAAGATTAAAGCCTTGTCCTCTTCATCTAGCTTTACTTCTATGTTTTCCAAATCATTAAGAACCTTGTTGAAGTCATCCATCTGCTTCAAGATAGGCCTCTCCTCATTCATCTTGAAGCTATACAGTTTCTGCTTCATATACAGCTTGTTGGCTAGAGTCTTTACCATGTAAAGACTTTCCAATTTCTTCCACATGCCTATAGCGGTGGTTTCTTTTGATACTTCACGCAATGGCTTGTCTCCAAGACATATGATGATCATACTATGTGCTTTCTCCAAGATCATCACCTGATCTTCAACTTTTTCCTTATCCTTCCCAGATCATCACCAGATTTTTCTACCAGAGCACTTCCCAATCCTTGTTGGATCCGAAGCGCTTGCATCTTAACCTTCCATAGACCTAAGTCTATCTTATCTGTCAACTTTTCCACATCGAAACGCGTTGATCCCATGGTTGATTGATTGCGCTTCCCACAGACGGTGCCACTTGTTAGTCCGAGGCAACAATTTACCAGAAACAATCGATCAAACACAAAAATCAAACCTAAAAAATCGAACAAGAACGTAAACACACCAAAGGATTTAAGTGGTTCGACTTTTTCAAATCTACATCCACTGTGAACGAGAGAGATGCATCTTATTAATGGTGAAAACACAATCTATGGATTACAGTGTATCACTCACTCTATTTGTGATAATCTTCTCACAAATCTAACTGCAAAACTCTATGAACAAAGATGAACACAGAGCAACTGACTTATCTCATGTTTCTCTTCTCTCGCTCGACTTCTCTCTCTTTTCTGAAAACTGCTGGAATGAATCAATTTAGATTTTCTTTCAACACTCCCTTATTATAGCTAGTAACTGTTACAATCATCTTGCGCCATGTGTCAAAGATCTAGCTCAAGATGCCTTCCTTCAACAACTCACTAACTAACTCAAGCGGCTGACTTGAGTAGCTAATCTTCTGATTCTCGATTCTATGCTCCAGAAGTGATCAAGTTGAATGACTTTGACATCTAACCATTGCTTCATGATTGATCTCTGAGCTACACTTGAGCTCTCAGATAACATAAATAATAAACTTGAGCTCTCAGAAAACATAAATAATAATTTAAATTATAATGTATATGCAATAATGCAAATAATGCATCCAAAATTTAATATATATATATATATTGTGTATATATATTGGGCTGCCTTTACGTTTTGTCAGATTTGGCATCCAAAATAATTGTGTAGTTCAGAAATAATAATGATGGATGGAATTGGGAGCAATATTAGTAGTTTGGCAGATGATATGGCAACGCCCCATGATTTGACTTTTAATGGGTAATGTTATGGGTTAAAGCTGCTCCTCTCTTTTCAACTCTCATAATTACAGGCCGTTGCTTTACGTACGGGTACGGGTACGGGTACTTAGATAACCTTTGTTGTGCCCGACCCGCCTACTATTTACCCCGCCAGTTTAGGCGCCGACCTCACTCGGTGCATGCCAACTCAATCTCCAACAAGTCCACCCGATGGTCAGCCCAGGACCCGAGAAATATCGGGTCATTATCCACCAGTTACCTACCTGACTGTCATCTTCCGGTGACATTTTGGCCGTACAATACTTTGTATTTTCTCTTATATACTATATATATACATATAAAATAACATTACTAATGAACAAATAATATATATTCATAAATTAAAATACGAGATCTTCTATTTTATTCGCTTAATCTTGTTATAGTATAGAATCTTGACATCAATTTTAGCTTGTAGGATGGAAAAGTTTATGGTTTGCTCAAATGAAGTGTTATCTCTTATGGTTAAGAAATTACTAGCCAGCTAAAATCTTTCTAAAAAATGACCGAGGGCCAAGATTCAAAGTTGTAGGGATATCGTACTAGATTTGGGGCAGTACAACACGAATTTTAATATTTTTAAATTGAGCATATTTAAGAGGAAAAAATCGCATAATTTATATATGAATAAAAAATAATGATGACAGTGTCCATAGCATAATATCCTACAGCCTACCTGAGCCACCTAAGCAATAGACGTGTTCTTCTTCTATAAATGTATGTTTTCAATGCTCTTTAAGGACATTGTCTTCTCTCATTATTATTACAGAGAACTTCTCTCAACTTACGAAATTATCTTTCTGGAATTCATAAATAAAGTCAAAAGAACTCATTAATCTTATGAAATTACCTTTCTGGAAGCTCCTATACATAAATTTTCAATTAATTTTATCCCAACATAAAATACGAAAAAGTACGAGACTTTTTATCCAAACCCAAAACGGATGCTTATGCAGTAAGCATCAACAAATTGTGTTCGATACTTTGGTTTTTTTTTTTTTATTACACTTTTTCATCTGAAATATAATAATACTTTTATCATCCAAAGTTCAAACTTATACACTAATAAAGTGTGAGAAATGATAAATTTATTAAGTGCAGTGTTATAACTCAAAAGGGAAGCGACACATGTATGAAGTTAAAGTTTAGTGTCCAAAATACTACAATTTTTGTCGGAAGGTGCCATTAAAAATTATTAAATTAGTGTAAAATGCATGATAGATCAAATGATGCAACGCCAAAAATAATTTAAAAATGGTTCATTACATAAAAAAATATAAACTTTTGTTATTTTAATCATTGATTTTTTTTTTTGCAAGTTAAAGTACATGATGAAATATGAACACACATCATTTAAAGTATTATTATTATTATTTTGAATTATATTTTTAGAAATTACATATGAGGTATGATTTTTTATATATGAAATAATGGTAAAAATATAGTACAAAATTTTCTTTTAACTATATCTAATGCTTAATTAATTGTCTATTTTATTTACTTGAATATTTGCAGTTAAGTTTAAAATTTGATTAAAATGTATTAATTTTAAATTTAATTATAATAAATATAGAAATTTAAGATATTAATTTTATTTATTTTTTAAATTTAATAATATTATATTATAGTAATATGTCTGTGCATAGCATGAGAGTACATATTAGTTCTTCTTTATAACAAAGATTATCTACTTCTACGTTCACATCACCTTAAAGTCATCAAAATAATTATTGTGTTTCTTAAATTGCAAAAATTAAAAAAATATTACGTAAAAACTAAAATATCATGATTATATACAAATTTATACAAAAAAATCATAATTCTTTTATGAAATTAACCCACTTAAAAAGGTTAGTATGCGGTCAGGTTGAGGAAGGGGCAGGGATGAATTAGTTGACAATTCCAGGGGGCAATATTCAAAACTTGGACTCCCAGTCCCAGGCACTGAAATGTTGAAAGCTAATTCCCCCTCTTTTGGGCCAATTCTAGTTTTTTCTTCTCCCTCACTGTTGAATAAATGAATTCTCACTGCCCAACATACAGAAAGAGTCACTCTAACAACCAAATTGTACAAACAACTGAGAAAATTAATATTCGATTTCTCTAAATTACAATGCAAACTGTAATGATGATTGAGATTAGCCACCTTAATCATACATGTTCCTCCGTTTTTTATTGAACAACTTGCGTTATACCTAATGTACAAGACGAATAAAATATTTCATTGATAATTCGTCACCCGTCTTGATACTATTTAGTAGATCCTTAATTGAGCAGACAAATATATCCTTCTGATTAGTTTATTCGAATTAAATCACCTAAATGTACCGACAATCCACAATTATTAGTTCTAATCGTGAACTCCTTAGTAGTGTAAGGTTAAATTTTCGTATTGTTGTTCTAGAATTTTATGAATCATATATATGGAGATATTGTACCAATGTAAATATAAGGAAAATAATTTTTTGGTCTATTTTTTTCAGCATTATTTTATTTTTAATTTCATTTAAAATAATAATAGAAAAGGAATAAAGGAAGTTGGTCCGTAACAACACGAAGCGTAGCCCTGCAAACAACCAAAAATACAACTAAATTTTATAATTACCAGTTGAAAACTGAAGGCCAAACTTTCATAATCAATTGCGGTCTATATTGGCTTATCATTAAGAAAATAAACGATAATTAATTAATCCATGCAGCAACGGAAACACAAGCCCCAAAGGTCATAAATGCATAACTAATCACGAACTTTCTTGACTTATTTAACTTGAAATCCGTGTTATTGTTGACTTTTTTTAGTGCTGATTAATACAAATTAACCTACTGTGAATATTTAGAATTCTTTTTATCTAAATGGTTAGACAACCGATTTGTGGATTTCATCTCGATTGTGTTTTATATTATGTTTTAATATTTTAATTAATGTTCGGTATATAGATAATAATATGAATACTCGTAAAATAATATTAAATGAAGAATTCAGATTGCATCTTACAAAATAAGTAAATATTTTTCTTTAAACAACAATTGCATATTACATCATTATATTCCTGTTAATCCATGTCGTAATATAAAAAAATTAATATTTTATTCCTTAAAGCAACAATTACGTTTCAACTAATCCTTAATATACATATCGTGACCGACACAAAATCATAACTATTTTAGAGCAACAAGATTCCAAGTTTTCTTTCTTTATAGATTACGTCAAAATTCCCATAAGTTTTACGAAGAAAAATAAAGGCAGGAACTAGACAAAAAAAAACAATATTTTATTATAAAATTTGACGTTCAACGAAGTCATCTAATAATTAAAATAAAATATTTATTATAATATAAAATCTCTAAATAGTCTATTTTGTTCAAGGATTCCACAAAATTATATATTTTTCTCATCTTCCCCGTCAAGCACACAATAAACCCAACCCAGTCAGAGTGCAACAGCTACATGTGCTTCAGAAAATTCACACACACAAATAGACTTATATCTCTCTCACCCAATATGTTTGACTAATTACGCACAAACCCAGCAGTTGCCCTATGCCGGCTATTAAATAGATTTCCCCTAAATTTCATTTCCAGAATCATCAAATCAAACCCATTTAAATAGACCCTTTCAACATTCTTCCTTCAAACTTTACGACTAGTTTTGGTTTTCCCTACTTCTGTTCCAGACCCAAATGCATAAAACAGGATATATTTCGCACTTGGTATCATCATCATTCATCCAGCTTTAATGCAATTGATTCCTTCCCACGGTTCCTCTTCCTCTCAAACTCTCATTACTTAATCAATCATTACCCTCATAATTTCCTCAATCCATCCACTCGGTTGTTCCTTCTTTCATTCAATTCGCTGTTATTGCTTCTGAATTGGCCATGTTTCTGACGAATCTCGCTCTACTGGGTTTTTCAATCATTCTGGTGGGTCTAGTTTTCAAATTCTTGCCCAGAACTAGCTTGATACATAGCTTGAAGAAAACCTGGCGTTGCTTGGAAGATAAATGCTACGTTTACCAGTTCTACAGGGTGCCGAAATTCAACGACAACATGCAGGAGAATCAACTGTACCGAAAGGTTTACACGTATCTTAATTCTCTGCCGACCGTCGAAGATTCTGATTTCGCGAACCTCTTCTCAGGCTCCAAGTCCACTGAAATCAACCTCGTTCTCGATGAGAACCAAACTATCATGGACCGATTCCTCGGCGCCCGAGTTTACTGGAAGATCGAAAACGGAAAGAGGAACGGCGACAAGTCGATCGTTCTGAAGATAAGGAAGAACGATAAACGCAGGATTTTGGTCCCTTATTTGCAGCATATTCATCAAACGTTTGACGAGATTGAGCAGAAGCAAAAAGAGGTGAGATTGTTCGTAAACGTAGAGAACGAACTGCAGAGAAATGGACGGTGGAGATCGACTCCATTCTCACATCCAGCAACCATGGAAACCATAGTCATGGACGCGGATCTGAAAACGAGAATCAAATCCGATTTGGAGAATTTTTTGAAGTCCAGACAGTATTATAACAGATTAGGCCGTGTTTGGAAGAGAAGCTACTTGTTCTACGGGCCAGCAGGTACGGGTAAATCCACATTTATAGCCGCAATGGCCAAGTTTTTGAACTACGACATTTACGAAATCAATCTGCACAAAGTGCAAAACGATGCTGATTTGAAGTACCTCCTTCTCCAAACAACGAAAAAGTCCATACTCGTGATCGAGGATCTAGACCGTTACCTGGATGAGAAATCGACGGCGCTGAGCTTATCTGGAATCCTCAACTTCATGGACGGAATATTCTCCTGCTGCGGGGAGGACAGGTTGATGGTTGTGACCATGAACAGTAAAGAGAATATTGGCGCGTGTCTCCTACGCCCCGGCCGAATTGACGTCCACATCAACTTCCCTCTCTGCGATTTTACCGCGTTCAAAAGTTTGGCCAACAGTCATTTAGGGTTAAAAGATCACAAGCTGTTCCCACAAGTGGAGGAGATTTTCCAAACCGGGGCCACTTTGAGCCCGGCTGAGATCGGCGAGATTATGATATCGAACCGGGGCTCACCAAGCCGGGCGTTGAAAACCGTAATCACTGCGTTGCAGGGTAATCTTGCCAGCCGGGTCGGGAAGAGGTTGAGCGGGTCTGGTTCGGGTCGAGATCAGGATGGGTTGGAGGAACCGGTAAAAGAAGGCCAAAATGGGATTCATCCCATGAAGGACATCAAGAATTTTTATGGACTTTTGAGGGCCCGAAGTAGTAGAAAGGCTTCAATTGATAAATTTGATGTTGACCCGAATGATCGGGAGAATTCCGGTTCGGTTCCTGCCCATGATTATTAAGCTGGATAGTTTTAGGTTGAATTGGGGGTTCTAAAAGTTTGAATCCCTTTTGTATATGATTCATTATTTCCACACTTTTTTTAGGCAATTTATTTTTTGAGGTTTAGAAGATCATAAATAGCACACTAGTTTACATAAAGTTGTAGATGTAATATTGTGGGAAAAGCATATTAGCTTTTTCTTTTATTTATTTTCGCTACTTTTTTTTAGATAATAATAGAAACATGGTTATATATGTTAAATTCTTTATATTTATGTTTAAGGCTATCGGTTTTATTTTGTTTATTTGATTTCAATCCTAACTATTAACATCTCGAAGATCTTCAAAAATAAAATATTTGTTCAAATTGAGTAAGGTGAACTTTGATTAAACAAAAAAAAAAAAAAAAATATATATATATATATACATATGAAAGGTAATAACGATTCAAGATTTGAAGAGGATGAAATGGTGTAATTATAGGGGATATCTGTTCACTTTATCATTAATTGAGTCCACTCTAGTGTATCATAGGAGATTTGTCTTTTCTATTGATTCATAAAAATTGGATCAAAAACAAATTTTAAATGAAGCCAAAATTATAAATAAAATAAATTTTTTTTATTGAATTAACCTCCTATTTTTATAAAGAGAATTAATCTTTTTTCTCAAAGGATCAAAAAAGATGGATCCGAATCTTTTGTGAGAATGATTTGAAAGATTCAAAATCAAAATTGAAGATGCCTTTAAATATACGTCATCTCAATTTTATATTTTATTTTATATATTAGAAATTTCTAAAATATTCTATGTTTCGCACATCAAGTGGAACATAGTCATTATCCTTATGGTAACATTAAAGTACAGAGTGTATTTTCTAAAATACACTTTATTTTCTGACCAAGATGGGAATTTGTAGAGAAATGGATTGAGAAGTAATTTAAGCACACAGTGTCAGAAACTGGATTCCAGCGGTAATAGAGAATTTGTGGAGCTTTAAGAAGGCAAGGCGCCAATCAACTTTAGGATTCTGTAAGGAAGCACCCAGATTAATAAAGTTTTAATGCTTGTGGAATCTTAAAATATCTCCCCCTCCCATTTATACATGATACGCTACAATATGTATGTCCTTTTCAACATAAAGATGAACAGTTCAAGAAATACCATGAAATTTTCAAAGTGCCATTGTTAACATCATACTTTCATTTTATTATAATTCTCCATGATTTTTTTTTTACCTAAGTATAATATATCTGGTGTTTCACTATACATTTTATATATTTAGTCAACTCATGTTTAAATATGATTCATGTAATAATCTAACCAATGAAAATTTATAATTATTATTTCATGTTAACGTCAAGCTTTTTTTAAGCAAATTGTTTAAATATTTTTTTGAATAATAAAGTATAAGTATATGTGATAAATAAATAAGTTTTGGATGAATTTAGGAGTTGTACAATAGATAGTGTAATTTGTTTATAAATACTTAAGAACGGGTGCATGTAGTATTGCGTAAGAAAACATATAATCAACCACAAAATATTGTGATTTAACAAATAAAAGAAAAATACCCAGATATAGGAAGGAAACTGGAATTGAAATTTGAACGAGATCGATTGTTTGGCTTTTGTAAGCTTTTTAATGTTTGCGCATACATGGGTCACTAGATCATGTAATTTTAAGGCTCCAACGTTTCATATGCTTCTTGGGATACACATACCACTAATACCATCTTCAGCAGTGCTCATTATTCTAGTACAAATTATGCACCATTTTAGCGTAAAATTTATATGTTCTCTCCAATAGTTTGCACTACTTTCTCCACTAAAAAATAATATTAGACAATAATCTTTATTTTCTTTATTTTTAATACTAAATATTTGTTAAAAACATTATCTACGTAATTTTATTTAACATTAAATTTTGAGATAATATTTATTTTACTTATATTCTTAAACTATCATATTCAGAAAATATATATGTAAAATTGAATGTCGGGTAATGTTATGCAATTCTATTTAAATTTGTATATAATATTTAAAATCTCATATACTTATTTAAATTATATTTTTATTATTATTTAAATTACACATCATATGATTTTAAAAAACATGATTTAATTTCAGTTTGGATAATTGAGATAAAAAAAATTACAATATTAAATATTAAAAAAATATATAATTATATAAAAAAGAAAAGAAAAAGAAGTAGCGCAATAAAAAATATGTGTTAAAAGTAGTGTAAAAATTTCAAAAACTTCAAACTGGTGCAGAGAATGAAACACTGCTAAAGGGTGAAAACTGATATCAAATGCTAAAGTAAATTATTGTTGGAGAAACTCTAAGCAAATAGAATTTAAGCTTGCTATACATTGGGCCTTGGTATTAGGTCAATCTTATTGAAGTTGGATCATCGTAAATGAGTAGCCTTATTATATTAGCGCATAACACTAATATAATTGAGTTCGAATATCCTTAAATATTAGACGCCCTATTCACGGTTATCCTAATTGTCTTTAGTTGATCTATTTTTTTTTTTAAATCGATAAAGGTTTAAGATGATTTTAAACCTCCTTTATTTTAAGGGGAAATTTTAGTACATGACCTAATTTTACGAAATTCCCTTAATTTTGGACTTCGTTTTTGTGACACCTCATTTGGGGCCTTCGATGTTTTTCTTTTTCCTTCAATCTAGGGCTTACTTCAATTCAGGGCCCACAATTTATTTTGATTTTTGTCCTTCAGACTGATTTTATTTATAATTATAAACTTACAACTTTTGCAAATAGACTGCAGAACACATTCTCCCTCATTTAAAGAAGGAAACAAGCTAGAAAATAAATCTGTCCACAAACCATGGTATTACTATTTCTTATAATTTGAAATAATAATAATATTAATAATAATAATGATGATGATGATAATAATATTATTATTAAAAACATTATTAATAATATAAAAATTATTATAGGAATATAATAATCGACAATCTTTATTAATTAAAAGAGTAATTATTATAATCGATTGATAATAATTATTAATTTAATATTTATTATTAATATTAGGAACTATTTTTAATTATTATTAATAAAGTAATAGTAATAAATATTATTATTATAAAACATTAAAAAAACATTGATAATAATATATATTATTATAATATAATCAAAAAATATTATTAATAATCTAGGATTATAATAATCAACAATCTTTATTAATTAAAAGAGTAATTATTATAGTCAATTGATAATAATAATAATAAATTTAATAAGTATTATTAATATTAGAAATTATTTTAAAATATTAATAATAAAAGTAATAATAATAATATTATTATTATAAAATAATTAAAAATTGTTGATAATAATGTAATAATTTATTATTATTAATATAATATAATCAAAAAAAGATTATTAATAATATAATCATTATTATATGATTGTAACAATTTATAATATTTGTTCATTAAATATAGTAATTAATATAATTGATAAAAATAATTATTAATTTAACATTAATAATCAATAATATTTTTTATTATAATAAATTAATTACAAAATATTTTGAATAATATAAATATTTTTCTATGATTGTAATAATTAATAATATTTCATTATTAAAAAGAGTAATTATTATAATTGATTAGTAATTAATATTATTAAGTATTATAATCATAGTCTAACTATAGTTATTTTTAATTTTGCATTATTATTGTTACTATTATTTTTTGTAGTGGTAATAATTATTGCTTGTACGAGTTACTAGTTTTTTACCATTGTTATTACAGATTTTTATAATTAATAATTTTATTTACATACTTTAATATAATATGTGCGTCATTTATTTAACAAATGAATCACTAAATGAATATATTTATATCATTTTTTTCATTATTATTTTATTTTTAAATTAATTTTTTTTATTTATATCCATCCTGCCGTAAATGGGTTCCATGTGGAAGGGTGATGGGTTCCATGCTCATGTCGTTAAGTCCGTTAAGGCTTCATTTGAGAAATAATATTGTTTCATAACCTATTTGAGCGAAAAATAAATTATAGGGCCCGAATTGTAGATTAGTTTAAATTGGGCCTAAAATTGAGAGATTCTGTTAAAGCTGGGCCGTGTATTGAAAATTTTCCAAATTGGGGGTTTTCAATTTTGCTTCCTTTGACATGCGCTCTCTGTCTCTCGCTCTCTCTCTCTCTCTCTCTCTCTCTCTCTCTCTCAACTGAACTACACTGAGATCGCATTTCCCGTCGTCGTCACGGATCGTTGTTCTCCCCTATCCTTCAGAAAGATCTTTCATGATAAATCCTCTTATGTATGGAACTTCCTGAAAGTTATGCAAAACATGCTTCTGTCTGATTTTGTTGTTATCATAATTTGAAACTGAACAAAGAAATAAATAAAATCATTTTTGGGTTTTCATTGTGGGAATTTTACGTTCATATGATTGACTTTGCGAAATGCTTAACATTTTACACTTCTAAGGGGCAGTTCCTATTATCTTAGGATTTGATCGTTCGTGGTTGTTGGTGTGCATTTATAAATGGGACTTGTGCTGTGCAGCTGCTTCTATTAAGGATTTGGATTGAATTACAGTCAAATTTGTGCAATGGTAAATGTCAAACGCTTTCTTGAACCATATTGAATATTGTTTTTTGCTGTTTCTTTTTTTTTTTTCTCACCCTTGAGGGTGTTACTATTGATTTACGGTTGATGTCTGCTTTCAGAATTATTTGATTGGAGCTTTTAAGCCGGCGTGCAGCATTGCAATTGCATTTGCGGATGGAAAATCTCGAAAGCAGGTTAGTTAAATTTATAGTTTTACAAAATTGCACTTGCATTTCTGTCGAACTTTTAAAATTTCTTTGCAGTCTTGCACCAAAAATATTAATATTGCATTTATGTTGGTATCTCACCGGTAGTCTGGATAAGTTTGTACAGGTTCTTATCTGTATCATCTAAATGGTTATGGTTCCAAACATGGCAGTCTTCCATATCTTGAATGGTTGTTCATTGTTTTTCACTGAAATCATGGAAAATGTTATAGCAATGGTTCATTTTTCTCTATCTAATTTCTATATTTGGAACGTTAATATGTTTGCTCCCCTTACTTGGTAAAATTTTGGCCCCTTTTTATTATAATTTAAAATTCGTGCCACTTGAAGGCAAATCCTGGGTCCATTCCTGAGTCAAATTCTTAGGGGTCCCTCAATTTTAGTGCTCAACTCCTTTTGTTCCAATGGTAATCATATCGCCTAGCATAGGCAGTAGCCATTCAGAATAGTCAATGAGGAGAGTTGAGCCTAGTCTGGTCTGCATAGCTCTAGCTCCTACACCATTATTAGTTTCTAAAAGCACTTGGTGGCATCAAGTAGTATGTATGCATCTAATCTGTGTTCATTTCTAGAGCGATTAGTCTTCTAATATGATGTTCCCTTCAGTGCATCTTTTGGTAATTAATGGTGTGTGGTGGATCCTGTTAATATAGGCATCAATTTGTGTGTGTGTGTGTGTTAAGTTGAATGCAAGCCTGCCCAACTACAATTATTTTCTTGCCTAATGTTACTATAGGTGGCATTGAAAAAGGAGAATGGTCAAACAGCACTTGTCCCAATCTTTCATAGCCAAGAAACCATTTCAGGGAAGGTAATCCACTTCGTTGCTATATATATACTTTAACTGATTTAGATTCAAGGATAACTTCATATCTGACTATTTAATCATGGTAATGCACATTATGTATCATGTTCGCAGATTTCTGTGGAACCAATTTCAGGGAAGAAGGTGGAGCACAATGGAATCAAAGTTGAGCTACTTGGTCAGATAGGTATACTTCATTTTGTGTTTTTGATGTGACACGGAGCATGGAGGTTTAGTTTCTACATCTTCATTGTATTGGCAGCTCTAAGTTGTATAATGTGGTTACTGCTTTATCATGAATCGAATTTGTAAGTATCTTCTTTTTCCTAATCAAATGGGAATGATATAATTATGCAGTCTCAAAAAAAAAAAAAAAAAGAAAACATCTCACCTCTTCAATTTCTGGTTGCACTGTTCTCAGCATTATTTCCTGTTTGCAGAAATTTACTTTGACAGAGGCAACTTCTACGACTTCACTTCTCTGGGTAAGCACATATCATTTGGTTTCCTCCTGGAAGCAATATACCCTCTTGATTAGTCATATCTCCTGCTTAAGCTGTGTACAATGCAGCCTTTTAGGTTATTTTAACCACAACAAAGGGCAGATATTTTAATTTTCCATCCTCTTCAAAAGATCCAACTGTAAACGATCCAACTGTAAACCATCATGCATCTGGTGTTGCACCATTATTTCAAAAGCTCACATTTTGATATGTTTTACATTTTCCTCTCTTTGTTCTTGTACATGTAGTCCGTGAACTAGATGTTCCGGGAGAAATCTATGAAAGAAAGACATTTCCATTTGAATTTTCAACTGTGGAGATGCCGTATGAGACCTACAATGGGGTGAATGTGCGGCTTAGGTGAGTTTCTTGGCCTGTCATAACTTTTCCATACAATATGATATTGTCTTTGCTGTTAATGTACTTGAGAAATAGATCCATGTAACTTTTGCCATCTGCTTTGAGGAAGCGTAAAAATGAACTAGGGGATGAGAAATCTCTTTGTCAACATATTTGGGTAAGGCTAGCTTACTCCGACCACTTGGTTTTTAATTTGCTGATGATTATGTTTTGTAAACTATCCTACTTTTTTTTTTTGGACTGATAGTCATACTGCATCCCTGCAAGTATTATGAGTTACTTATAAATGATTCATCATCATGCATGTTTCAAATTATGTGGTCTTTATGGAGTTTTTTTTTTTTTTTCCTTTAATAATTTAAGGGAGTGTCAATTTATAGAAGCATTTGCTTGTCAAAGATCTTAAATCATTGATGTTAGATCAGATAGACTTAGCCGATGTCCACCAGCATGGAGAAAGTAAAATCTTGTTTCTTGGTGTTCTGCATTTCCCACTTGATTGAGGTTTTTTGTCTTTTGATATCTCATCTTTCAAGTTTCAGATGTTAAATATCAGCCCAATTTATTGGCAATGCTGTGCATGTTTCAGGTATGTCCTAAAAGTGACAATAAGTCGGGGTTATGCTGGTAGCATAATGCAATATCAAGACTTCGTGGTAAAAATCGTATTCTATTTACCCATGCACATTAGCTTTAGGGAATGTCTTCCAGATTTGAAGGGCATACACAACTGTTCGTGCTTCTTCTGAATTTTAATCAGTCAAAAAAGTAATTTAGGATGCTATATGGAAGTAGTAAGACAATGTCGTTCATCTTTTTTGAACTGAGTGCATACTATTATTTGTTCAGAAGTGAATCTACCTGGGGATGCACACTTAAATTCTATAGAACTTGGCAAGTTTTATTTCAAAGAAAGCAGCTATTGTTGCAGGAAGTAGTTTACATGTTCTACTTTTTATTGCTGCGATCCCTCTTTGTGGTGGGATACTGTGGTTTTCAGGCATTCTTGATTGCTGTAATTTAGTCCAGCTGATTTGGTCATCTTTTAACATTGTTCAGGTTCGGAATTATAGCCCTCTTCCATCTATGAACAACAGCATCAAGGTATTGCTTTATTGTATCTTTTACATTATTTGGTCTGGTTTAATGTTTATACATCTTTTTTGGAGAAAAACATTGGGAATGGATTTGGAACCATTATTTAACTACTGTTTTGATAAATATCTACCTGTGATAGAAAGTTTCTCCTAGTGCTTTTATTCTACTTAGTAGATAATATAGTTGTAATTTCTTATCTTTTACTTGTAGATGGAAGTTGGAATTGAAGACTGCCTTCATATTGAGTTTGAATACAACAATAGCAAGTATGTTCGACAATCCTTTACTTCAAATGTTAAATGCTGATTTACATGTCTCTGTTTGGACAGAATAGAAGGATGGTATTTCAAACAGGCTGAGTGCTATAACTGCTTCCTTTTTTCCTTTCATTTATTTTGTTTTATTAATGTATTTTAACTTCTATTTAAATTTAGAAGAAGTAAGTTGCTTGGCAAATATCCGTGCTTTTGATTTTCTGGCTCAGGGCCATTTCAATATTCTAGTAATTGGTTGTTTCCTTGTTGCATAGCTGAAGACTAGAAGTGATATTATCGTTTAACCTACTGAAGGCTCTGAGAACCCATCTTACAAAATAATTCTTGCTTAAAAGAGTTCTTTTCCCCCCTTTTATGTTGAAGTCTATTACATGTGTTTAATGATGTCTTGCGCCTGAACTTTTGCATATATCCAGGTATCATCTGAAAGATGTTATTGTGGGCAAAATATATTTTCTTCTTGTAAGAATCAAGATAAAAAATATGGATCTTGAGATTAGACGCAGAGAATCAACTGGATCAGGGACGAACACTCATGTTGAGACAGAAACACTTGCAAAGTTTGAACTGATGGATGGTGCTCCAGTCAGAGGTATCCAGAAATTTTCTTTCTTTCTTGCAACATGCTTGTATACATGGACTGATAGACTATTTTTTGCCTAATTGCATCCACAGTGCTTCGCCCCAGTTGACCTCAACTGTTGCTAAATCTCTTAATGGGTTAGTTTGAATTATAAGATGATTTTATTGATGACCTCTTGCTTTGACAGGTGAATCTATTCCAATCAGATTGTTTCTAAGCCCGTATGAGTTAACTCCAACATATCGGAACATCAACAATAAATTTAGCGTGAAATACTACTTGAACCTTGTACTTGTTGATGAAGAGGACCGCCGATATTTCAAGCAACAGGAAATCACAGTTTACAGGCTCGGCCAAACCTCGTGATTCAACTAATGAAAGTAGTGAAGATTTACAGCGTCCTGATGCTTTGGTAAGTCTCGACATCTAAGGTGTTCTCGGCACTCGTCTTATTTTGGTTATAAAGCATGTAGGGCTTGATGATATTGTTCATAGGACTCAGAACTGAACAATACCATCGAGTCCTATTTAAATTTGGCTCAAAATTTTTGGAGTCCTACGAACACTGACATCCCTATGAAGTTCAATTCGAGCTTTATAAAAAATACCATTGAACAGCAGGATCATTAAGGATAAATGAGCAATTCAACTAACTAATAATTTGAAAGGCTGGCCAAAAGAACATTAAACCCTTCTTAAATAGGGGTAAACAAACTAGCCATTTTCCCTTCTGGTTATCACAAGCCCCATCATCCACACAATATAACTGCATATAAAAGAAACTCTGATTCCTGGGGTGATGTTTTCAACAACAACAACAACAAAAAAAAAAAAAAACCCTTAGTTTAGCAAGAAGCTTTTAAGTCTTCTCTATGGACAGTAATGAGGTTTGTGCACAATTATGATGTGCAGTTAATGTGTACACAAACTATTGCTCTTTGTCTAGATAACATTTTTTCTTGAATCATCTGTGGTACGCCCAATTGCGACGGAGAAGGCCCGATATATGAATTTTGAGACTCTAAGTACTTCTGGTCCGGTTGTAATGGAGAAGGCCCAATTTACAATTTCTACAATTAAAAACTCGTACCTTATATTATATAGTAGCAGAGGTAATTATGGCGGGTATTCATAGTTGTCCTCAATTTGAGCTACCTTCATTTTTATTAAATTTAACATAGGTCTATTATTATTTTTCTTTACGAGTAAACTTTGAGTCCATAACCCATCATTGTTCATGGCCTGACAGGTTAACTTTTATTCTAATTGGCTGCTGGAAGAACGTGGAGGGCACGCTCTCTGTCTTCTTAATCACAATATGTTGGTTTTTTTTTTTTTGGTATTTCTTTTTTTCTGAAACATGTGGTCTCTTTTCTTTTCTTTTCTTTTGGGAAACATATATTGTTTTCTTGAAGTCCCCTTTAATGTCCCTATGGCATTGCTTCAAGATGAAGTGAAATCCGTTGTCCAATTCTTTTTCTCTTTTCTCTTTTCTCTTTTCTTTTTTCTTTTCTTTTTTCCCCCTATTGTTTAATTAAATGGTCAATGCGTTGGATTGAGTGGGCACTAAATTGCACCGCTGTACAACACTGTAAACAGATCTAAATTCATTAGAATTTAAATCTCAACATACAATCATTAATTTCCTTTAAAATTCAAATGTAGAATGTGGAGATGCTCCGGAAACTGTTTTGAATACCCCTTATGGCAATATTTCGTCCCACCACGAGCATGATATTATTCTTTTTGTCTCTTATTTGGATCAAATATTATTATGGAATTATCTGTGACATGGTTGAGTTACGGCAGCTGCTACAATATTATATTTATTACAGCAGGCAAGAAATCCAAACAAGAATACTGCTGCTGCATGAGAAGGGAGGTATCTGTCCGTCGGTGCATTTGCTGGCTGTTCGGGTGAGATTGGGTCATTAGTTTGACCCGATCTATTGTCCAAATATTAAAACAGGGGTGGGCCGTGCTGTCTCTCCATTCCCAAATCTGAGCCCACGTGCCAGTAGCCCACTCTTTCCTCACTTCAACAGATCAATTCTTCTACACGGTATTTTAAGCATTACTTTTGGAAGATAGACTTTTGGTAACCAGCGTTTTTTAGGGATTTGGATCTTTTAATATTTTTATTTGTAGATTTAGGACAGATAGTGGTACAAAAGAAGACGGGATAAATTTGGAAATGTATGATCCATTCTTTTTTTTTTAATTACAATATATCAAAAATGTTTTTATTTTTTTCTTATTCCCTTATCTTACATAAAAAGAATTTTTTTATATTAATTTAATATAAAAGCCGGATAGCTGTAGAAAATCATGATTGTGCTGTTTTCTACCCAAACTAATTACTTGCCAAACTTTAAATAAGACAAGCCACAGGCTATCCAAACATGTATTGCTTCCAACCTTCAAGTCAAAACTCCCATGTGACATCCATTACATCCCCATTTAATTTCTCTTAACATGTTCATTCAGTTTGATAGATACTGTTAACAATCAAAAGGAAATATTAGTAATATTATATTAAAAAAACTCAATGATTATTTTAATACATAACAAAAGGAAATAGATCTAAAAATATATATAAATGTATGAAGAAAATGAATAAAATTTACAAATTAATGGAATTTATATTTATTAAAATTTGTAATCGACACACAATAATGGAACAGGCGACTTCAATTTAATGAATTCATTTATATTTTCATATGATCAACTTATTTTATTAATATATAAACTCATTTATATTCTCATATGATATGAATACATTAAATATATTTCTATTTCAGAAAATTATTAATATCCTATTTTCCGATAAAAATTGAATTTGCCAAAATATATTCTCAGGAAGACCGGAGTCCAAACCCGGAAAAGGATTAGGCTGGAAAAACCCGCCGACAGATGGCTCATGCAAGATCTGACGGTAGATATTCACAGATCACGGAATCGACGTCCTACATTTCACCGTCCTTGCCCGAGATCCATTTGTAACCCGGCTCAAAATGTACCCACCGACGCCCGTATGACATATCAGAACACGCCACGTGTCACTCCAGCGAATCACTCTATCAAACAAGTGCAATTTCACAATCATACGCTGCTCCATCAGCACAGGCAAAACCGCGTTCCCATTTGCTTATTGCTATCTAGCTGCTTACACATACAATCACACTCGAGTGTGTGTACTTGTTTATACATACATTATATATATATATATATATCTGCTATCTCTGCGTGAGTAGATACGGAAATATCACCGTGAGATTTTTCAATTTCAGGTTTCTCTGCATTGTTTCTGTTCTCTCTTTTTTCTTGGAGAAGAGTAACTTCCTCAATTTGTGTTGTTTCCGGTGAAAAACATGGAGTTGTTTTACTATATGATGTTTGGGGCCTTGGCTGCGGTCGTGGCAGCGGTGGAGCTGAGCAAAAGTAACAAAGATCGGATTAATACATCATCAGCTTTCAATTCATTCAAGAACAATTACTTGCTCGTTTACTCTCTTATGATGGGTAGGTAAATTTGCGAGACAATTTCAGATCTAGGTTCAATTTGATTTCGCAATGTGCCTAATTTGAATTGATGTAGTTAATTTCTTTGCTAGGAAAGTCGATGTTGCTTTTCAATTTCAGTAGAATTTTCTAGTATTATGATTGGGCGAAGTATTTACTCGGGATATCCTAGATCTAGACACAGCTGAGTAGGATGATGATGAGGAAGTGGGTTAGTGCTTTATATTGATCGGTTATAAATTGGAAACCTTGGGAATATAATGTTGTATATGAAGTAATTGAACTCTTTTTGCATCTGATGTTTATGAATTTGATTTTAGTATAGCCTTAAAGAATGTTTTGAGATATTGTTATGGTGGATCTAGATCTTGGTTGGGTTCATTATGTATTCTAAAGGCAATGCCTGCTGGCAAGAGTGGTCGAATTATTACTTTAGTAAATTGGTGTGATCAAATTGTAGTAGATTTTTCTTCTTCCAATCACAGAAAACATTATGAATTATGCACCTAACTTAATTTTTAAATCATGGAGGATCCTGACATCCAATTGTTTACTGTACTGGGTGGAGCATCACTTGCTTGTTTGCTTTTGAGACAAGAATTGAGGTTTAAAACATTGATTTTGTACTGTATTGGATGCATTTTTTTTGTCCTTATTATGTTATATCAGCCACGACAATGTTTCTACCAACCGTATTTTTCACTTGTGTTGTATGGTGCATTTGTGATATAAAACTAACAAGTATTTGAGCTTTTAATTGTTTAGTATGCTTTCAGTTTTCTTGATTTCAGCTATGCTTTCAGTTTTCTTGATTTCAGCTATGCTTTCAGTTTTCTTGATTTGAGCTTTTCTTTATAGCAAAATAATTGTTCTGAATGAAGAGAAATTTCTTTTAAGCTAATGCAACAGACATCTCACTAAGAAATCTTGCTCTTGTGCACGTCAGTATTTGCTTGATGCACTCGAGTTAGTGGATGAAAACCACTTTTAAGCTAATGCAACAGCCATCAATTGGTGACTCATTCTCACGTTCCTATCATTGTTAGTTTGTGTGCCCCCTATTAAGAAGGCTCAACTCTGGGCAATTCAACGACTGTAAACCCATTTTCGTATTGCTGCAACATTTTTTTCTCCATGCTTTTTCTGATAGTTGCTTTCTGTGTGGAAAACAGCTGGTGACTGGTTGCAAGGGCCATATGTATACTATCTTTACAGTACTTATGGTTTTGGGAAAGGTGAAATTGGACAGCTCTTCATCGCAGGATTTGGTTCGTCCATGTTATTTGGAACCATTGTTGGATCTTTAGCAGATAAACAGTGAGTATCATCCTCAAATAAATTTAGATTTGATCTTGCACACAAGAAATTCTCCTGTATAAGTTCCATAATGAAATTGTAGGGGGCGGAAGAGAGCGTGTATTACTTACTGCATCACGTATATACTAAGCTGCATTACCAAGCATTCTCCTCAGTACAAAGTCTTGATGATTGGGCGTATTTTGGGTGGTATTGCGACATCTCTCTTGTTTTCTGCATTTGAATCATGGCTTGTGGCAGAACACTTCAAGGTGAGTTGTCCTTGCATACACTGGCTGCTGTTATATTTGCTAATCACTCTTGTTATTTTATGTGCATATATGTTGTCTCATAACAGTTTACCTTTTGAACTCGTCATGCAGAATTTCATCCATATCTGCTAAACTGAAAGGTTTTTTATTGGGCAATTTTTCTTCCACTGATTATGATACTGTGGAATATAGCATTCCTATAGTGTTATTTTATTATCTAAACTAACATAGCGATACAAACAACTTTTGGTTTCATAAAACTGTCTTCCTTTGCTGTTGTGGCCTTCAATCTGCTGATCGTGCATGGAACATGTGTTGGTTCACAATATTCAAATTTGTTCATTAATAATTGCATGTGATGCCTGCAATTATCTATTTGTTTAAACTATGGGTGGATTTCCTGTAGGAAGCTAATAATTAAAATCTTGAATTTCATATATAATTGCAGAGGGGCTTTGATCAGCAATGGCTTTCATTGACTTTCTCCAAGGCAATATTCCTTGGGAATGGCCTTGTTGCTATTATATCTGGTTTGTTTGGGAATATGCTGGTTGATTCCTTGAATCTGGGGCCTGTATCACCCTTTGATGCTGCTGCCGTATTTCTAGCTATTGGGATGGCAATAATTTTTTATTCTTGGACTGAGAATTATGGGGATCCTTCAGAGAACAAGGACTTGCTTACTCAATTCAAGGGTGCGGCTGTAGCAATTGCATCAGGTATTACTTTATCTCTCAAAATAAAAGAATCATCATAGGATAAAGTTCATTTGATCAACTAGAAATACAAGAGAAGAGATAAAAGAAGTACTCTCAAGTGGAAAGTTAAAGTAATGGATTCAACTTAGGCTGTATTTTTAAAATTTTGTTCTGCTACTACACAATTCTCTTCTTTTATTTTCCTTTTGTCTATTGTCCTTGTGATGACTATACATACACTGATTTTAATGGTCAGATGAGAAGATTGCATTGCTTGGTGCCATACAATCTCTGTTTGAAGGTTCAATGTATACATTTGTGTTCCTCTGGACTCCTGCTTTGAGTCCAAACGACGAAGTAATTCCCCATGGTTTTATATTTGCTACTTTCATGTTGGCATCAATGCTGGGAAGCTCGATCGCATCCCGCTTGTTGGCTCGCAACTCAGTTAAAGTGGAGAGCTATATGCAGATTGTATTTGTCGTATCTTCTGCCTCTCTTTTGCTTCCCATTTTGACAAGTGTATGTCCCGGTTCCTCCTTTTCATATCACTTGAACTTTATTCTTGATGAAATGTATCTGACTTCATCATGCTTATGGCAGATCTTGGTACCTCCTTCAACTGAGAAAGGAGGCAGCATCTCATTTTCAGGCTGTCTTCAGGTTCTTGGATTCTGCACTTTTGAAGCTTGTGTTGGAATTTTCTGGCCATCCATTATGAAGATGAGATCCCAATACATCCCTGAGGAAGCACGAAGCACCATTATGAACTTCTTCCGCATCCCTCTGAACATCTTTGTTTGCATTGTGCTTTACAACGTAAGTGTACTGCATTTCAGCTGTATTTTAACTTGTGGTTGCTGGGATTTTTAGTTTATTTGCCACTTGCTTGTTTTTGGTCATTCTCTTTAAGGATTTACATTTTCATATACTGGGCATTTTTCTTGATGTTAAAAAATTCTCTTGAATGTTTACAGGTCAATGCATTCCCCATCACTGTTATGTTTGGTATGTGTTCGATCTTCCTCTTTGTGGCCTCCATTCTCCAGAGACGACTGTCAGCAATTAGTGACAAGCCAAGTGAGTGTTATGTTGCCTGTACATAACTATATTTTCTAAATGTACATAGTCATCTGTTAAGTACCACTATCTAGCATCTATGAGTTTGCATGCACGAGAAATGATAATATTCTGATGTGTCAATTTTTCCTCTGCTTCCTTCTCAGGGACAGCAGAATGGACTATGTTGAAGGAGAAAAATGCTGAGCATGATGAATTAGGTGATGCTTGATCAATTGTTGAACAAAAAAAGAAGGGGAAAATTGGTGTATTTGAGGTTGTTAGACAGCATCATCTTGTGAAGTTGAGGATACTGTTGTATTTAATTTTGACCATCACTAAAGTTGTAGTAAATTGTAGTGATTGGTGCGCAGCCAGCGTGACAGAAGTTGCATAAAATGTTGCTGCTGCTCCTGCGATGTATGATAGATGTAATTTTTCCATAAAAATATGCATTCCTCTTTTCCTAATATAGGGTTAAGCATCTGCCCCAGTTTTGTAGTTTAACAGTTGATCTGTTTTGACTATTTATTCTTACTGTAATAGTTTAATGCGACAAGCATTCTTTTATCAAGATCCCCTACTATTTATCCTCACTTTCGGTCGCTTCATTTCTGTCTGAGTTCATTGAGCTTTCAGTCTCGAATTTTTTCCTTCTGCAATCCGTTTCCTCGCCTGAAATATTCAAATGTTTCAGGGAATATTTCAGATTGAATGAAGCAGAAACAAGCACTCAGATAATGGAACAATTTTCCAAACAAGAAAAGTTGTTTTATCAGATCTTACTAAATAAACTTATAGGGTAAATCTGCATACGAGCAGCTTGGAGGTGTATCCAAAGTAGTCAACTGAGCAATAATACAAACAGTTTTAGTGCTTATTGTATGTAACTTCCAACTCTTCAAGCATCTTGTTTGCTCATCTTACACGAGTCAATCTAGCAGAATATTCTTCTGTTTTTTTCTTTTCTTGGAAGAGAGAGAACCTCATATACTCCACAATGATTCTTATTTCACTCATAGTTGTTATTGGACTTTAAATGCAGTCAATGAACAGAAAAGATACGGAACCAAAAAGAGTTTACACATATCTATCATTTTGGGTTCGCTTTCACTCTCAATTATTTCAACTTTATTCATGTTGTGTTTCTGACCTTTTGAAAACGATCGAAACAAGTTGATCAACACGCGAGAGCAGGCGAATATATACTACTTTCTGCGATGACATGAATCATCATACTAACTCTTTCTATTAAGGAACCATTTCAGTACGGCTTGTGCTCCGTTGTCTCTAATTATCGTAATATCTGTGTTACATAAGGCCCTTAGAAAACTAAAACAGAAAAATGGATACATAATATGGTCTTTCATTTTAGTTTTAACTGAAGCAGACAGCAGTGGTGCCTTGTGCATTGGCTGGATCCATATAACCAGTCAACGTCTGAGATAGATTTCATGCAATTATAACAATCTTTGTCTCAATAAAAAATTATCCATCTGATGCATGAAGACACGATCAGAATCTTTGTGTCACATTTTCTTACCAATAAGAATCAACGAACCCTTAATAAATTATACTGACAATTGACATGTTACCTATAAAGATGTTACATGTGGTTTAGAATAGATAATTTCAACTGCTTCTGATACCAATACTTTAAAGATAATACTGGTAATTGCCAAAGAGGATTGATCCTGCTTTTCTATCTGTCCATTATTCAAATAATCTGTTAGGCTTGATGCAACTTCATGATACGGAAGGGGACGATACGGGGCGACACGTGCAATATCCAAATGATCCTACCGGTTCTGTAAGAAGAGATCGTGGGATTCTTTGTTCTCAATCCTGATAAAATTATTCCTTCCATATGCTAATTCTAGCACACCTCTGTGCTGTTTTCAGCTCAAAAGCTGGTCATCTTTTGTCCTATAAAATGAGGGGACGCCAACATTTGAATGATCCATATAAGCAGGCAACGGATAGGTGATTCTGAGAAGCAGACACGGCGTGATATTGCTTTCGGCTCATCTCCATAAACTGCAGCAGTTTTGCGGGGTGAGCCGAATCAATATCACTCATGTATGCTTTTCAGGAAATAAGTTTCTTGTCTGTTGGTGTGTTCATCAGATAAAACTCGTCCAACCTTGTTCTGGTAAATTACATGTAAGTCATGAGTCGCCTTTTTATCTTTCTTTCTCTCTATTCTATTTGTTGTGTCATATAGCAGCTTTTTCCACAAAGTTGCAGCCCTTTGGAGGTGGTTTTGATCTTAGAAACATAATTTCCGTTTCAACTTATACATTTTATAATCTTTCTTCATAATCATAATAATAATAATAATAATAATAATAATTTTATAACATATTATTCATATAAAAATATATTTTATCCGTACATCGCACAGCAGAACAACTAATTTGAAAAAAAAAATTCTCCAAATCTTCTTTCAAATCATATCCATCAATTCAAATACAATTTAAACTCATATATTTACTTGCCCAAAATAATGATCAAGTCCAATGAAAAATTGACATAACAGAAAATATGAATTCTTATAGGTATCATTTACATAATGTTTCACTTAAGTGTGTAAATAAGTTACATCAGGTTGAATATATTATTATTTAAAATTGTTTGAAATATTATTTAATTTTAATATTTTATTTAAATTTATTTAATTATTAATCTAGTTGAATATGAAAAAACTTTTATCAAGTTGTACATGAATCATAATCGAATAGTTTCATATTTTTACATTTATTTTAACAATTTTTTTTACAAAAAACTTGAAATTGAGTCAAGTTTTAAAATTTATCAAATATAAAAATATATTTAAATTTGTTTAATATTATTATTAAATAAATTTATTAAATATCAAATAGTTTGATCTGTAACCGTAGTTCACTACAGATTAAAAGGTGGTAGATGGCGCGTTACTTAACAATTGGCCCCCAGACTTTTGGCGCAACGGCAATGAAGAGCCACGTCGCCCGTTTACTACAACGTTGACTTCATCGACTCCATGTTTAAAGTTTTCTTAGTTAACTCTTTCTTTTTTATAATTATTATTGTCTACTTCACAGCTTCTTGAAATATTCCAAACAAAATTCCTGAAAAGAAAAAAAAAAAACAAAAATTCAGTCTCCACAAAACCGCGTCGCATTTTCCATATTGAAAACCCAGTTACATGATGTTATTTCCCAGAAATTCTTGGCGATCCAATTTCCAGACGCAACTTTCTCAAGTTACTGAACCAAAGGCAGGTGTGTGTTTTTGCTCTACTTTTGATACAACTGTTTGTCACAGATTCTATCGTCTCTTTGGTGACCAGCTCCAAATCTCAGCTGTCGGCGTGGTTGTAAGCTGTGTCCTAATTCTTATGCTCAAATTTCTTTCTCAGATGATGAGAAATGTTAATTTTGAGTTCGAGAATTATAACATTAAATTATGCATAAGCTAATTCAGTGTTGCATTAGATTGATCTGTCTGTTCCTTGTTATACTGAATGATATGTAGATCCCATGTTTGTTATTTTGTTGCAGATATGGGTACATGGATGTATGTCTGAATGTGTTCTAAATGGTATAATCATTTTCCTTGTGCAGAAAGTGAAGAGTGAGAGACTGCTGATAACGCATGTGCATAAACCACTGAAGAGTGTTCACTCACCAGACAGCAAATTTTTGGGACTGAAATATTGAGGGTTCTTACTTACACCTTTAACGCTATGGAAAACCACGTGGCTTCTGAAAGTCTTCTTGATACCTCTCGATCCATATTTCAAGCAGTAGACATGGCGAGAGAAGTCGTCGTTCAGAAGGAGTGTTTCAAGAAATACTCAGCTTTCTTGGAGAGAACAGGATTGTTGCTACAAGAACTGTCCAAATTTGAAGTGAAGAATTCTGAGAGCATGAATAGAACTATTGAGAGCCTTGAGTTGGAGATAAGATTTGCTAAGCAGCTGGCTGTAGAGTGCAGCAATAGAAACAAGATTTATCTCCTCTTAAGTTGCAAGAAAACTGTGGAGAAACTGGACAGCAGCACTAAGAATATCAGTCGGGCTATGCGCCGTTTAGATTTGGGAGCTTTGCATTTTTCATCAGAAACAAATGAATGGCTAATAAAGCTCTGCAAGAATATGGAAGATGCCCAGTATGAGTGTTCTCCAATGGAGAAAGAAATATTGCAGAAAATCGAGACAGGAATTGAAGACAGGAATACTGACCGATCTTATGCAAGCGATTTGCTCATTCGTATTGCTGAATGCGTAGGAATCTCAACTGAACAGTCTGAGCTAAAGATGGAATTTGATAATTTTAAGAATGAGATGGAGAGAATTGAATCAAGGACACAGGCATCAAGAATGGAACAGATAATTCTACTGCTTGGTAATGCTGATATAGTTACAACTTCAAAGGAGAAGGTGGTGAGGTACTTTACAAAACGTAAATCGCTGGGTAGGAAGCTTCTAGAACCTCTCCCATCATTTTACTGTCCGATAACTGCAGATATCATGGTGGATCCCGTGGAGACGTCATCGGGGCATACATTTGAGAGAGCAGCAATTGAGAAATGGTTAGCTGAAGGGAATAGCCTCTGTCCAATGACGAAAACTCCCTTGAGTAGATTATCACTACGGCCCAACAGAACCCTTCGACAGTCTATTGAAGAGTGGAGAAACCGAAACATCATGATCAGCATAGCTTCTATGAAACCAGAGATCCAGTCCAGTGATGAGCAAGAAGTTCTTCATTCTGTAAGGAAGCTACGCAATTTAGGTGAAAAGAGTGAGCTTCATAGAGAATGGATAGTTATGGAGGATTATATTCCAATTATCATAGGTCTTCTTACTGCCAAAAATAGTGAAATAAGAGTATGTGCTTTGTCTATTCTTTACTGCCTTGCAAAGGATAGTGATGCTAACAAGGTAAGCTTGTTCCGCACCCTCTCTTGACACGATTTGACTTCGTATTAAAAACATTAACATGCCTACTTAAAAAAATTAAATTAGAACTCACATGTGTCAGGAGGGGATTGCCAATGTTAATGAAAGCATCATGTACATTGTTCGATCACTTGCTCGTAAAGTTGAAGAAAGTATGTTGGCGCTGCAGTTGCTCTTGGAACTATCAAGAAGCACGTATGTTAGGAATCTTATTGTTAGTGCACAGGGCTGCATACTTCTGCTCGTCACTTCAGCAAACAGAGATGATGCTCGAGCTTCAAAGTGCGCCCTAGAGATTTTGGATAATCTTGCATTCCTTGATGAGAACGTTATACAAATGGCAAGGGCAAAGTTCTTTCATCCTCTATTGCAGCGTCTTTCTGAAGGTATAGCTTCAAACTTCTCGTTACCCGCTGGAATTGTTGAAAATAACTATCAAACTAATACTAAATTCCCAATGATTGATGATTACTGGTTTAGAAAACCAAGATATACTTTTGATGACATAATTGAACAGGGCCTGCACACGTGCAAATCATCATGGCAGAGACCTTGGCGGATCTTGAGCTAACCGATCATAACAGGCTCTGTCTTTCTAGAGATGGAGCTCTTAAGCCACTTCTTCAGATGATCAGGCATAGTGATATAGAGGTGAAGGCAGTGGCAGTTAGAGCTCTAGAGAATCTATCAGGAGTGGCAGAAAACAGCCTCCAATTGATCAAACAAGGGGCTAAAGCCCCACTGTTTGAACTTCTCTTTTGCCACACTTTTTCTTCCAAACTGCGCGAACAGGTGTCCAGAACTATAATGCATCTTGCTATGTCTACGACTTCCCCACAAGCTCCCGAGGAGCAGATTTTGCTTCTTGAAACTGAAGACGATATTTTCAAACTATTCTCTCTTGTTTCCTACACTGGACCTGACACACAAGAAACCCTTCTCCTCACCTTCCATGCCTTGTGCAAATCGCCTTTTGGTTTTAACATCAGGAGGGACTTGAGACAGGTACACGTCCACTTTGTGAAATTTGACCTGAAAATTTGTGTAAGCCAATACATATCCTTGATTCTATATCTTTTTTTTTTTTTTTTTTTTTTTTTCAATTCACCAGATCTGTGCTGTTAAAGTTTTGGTCCAGTTATGTGAACTTGACGACCTTTCCGTGAGGGCAAATGCTGTAAAACTATTCTATTATTTAACAGAAGATGGTGATCATCCAACCTTTACAGAACATGTGAACAAGAGGTGTATTACCACATTAGTCGAAATCATCAAAACTTCCAACAATGAAGAGGAGACAGCTGCAGCAATGGGCATAATTTCTCACCTCCCCCACGATCCTCAGATGTCCGAGAACCTTCTAGACTCCGGGGCACTTGAAGTCATCTTCCACTGTCTTAAATCCAAAAACATTCGCTCTTCGCATGAAAAAGAGGTGGTTGAAAATGCTTCTCAAGCCCTTTGCCGTTTCACAGTCCCATCAAATCAAGAATGCCAAAAGAGAGTAGCCGAAGCTGGCATGATTCCTATTCTAGTCAAACTACTATCCTCAGGAACCCCCCTTACTAAGAAAAATGTAGCCATTTCACTAAAACAGTTCTCAGAAAGCTCGAGCAATCTGAGCATGCCGGTGAAAAGGACCAGTCTCTTCTGCTGCTTTGCCTCCTCTGAAAACGCATGCCCCGTTCACCTGGGGATATGTGGGATCGAATCATCATTCTGCCTTCTAGAGGCAAAAGCCGTGGGCCACCTAGTGGAAATACTCGGAGAAGCCGATTGCAATGCATGTGAAGCTGCATTGGATGCAATCTTGACCTTAATTGATGGAACTCAATTGCAAAAAGGGTGCAAGGTGCTGGAGGATGCTGGTGCTGTGCTTCCAATGATTAAGATGTTGAATTCTTCTTGCACTAGCCTGCAGGAGAAGACGTTAGGGGCATTGCAGCGGATATTTAGGCTTGTGGAATACAAGATAAAATACGGGAAATCAGCACAGATGTCACTGGTGGATATCACTCTGAGGGGAAGCAGTAATGCCAAGTCTTTGGCAGCTGCAATTCTAGCCCAGTTGAATGTGCTGAATGAACAGTCTACTTTCTTTGATGGGAACGTCTGAAACCCAGAGTGAAGATGAAGATTGAG
The DNA here is from genome assembly GCA_028749325.2 of Caryopteris x clandonensis. Lineage (NCBI taxonomy): Eukaryota > Viridiplantae > Streptophyta > Magnoliopsida > Lamiales > Lamiaceae > Caryopteris > Caryopteris x clandonensis. The sequence goes on from JAPYKT020000004.1 coordinate 8,768,188, forward strand.
TGGACTAGTTTTGGACCAATCACGAAGAAATCCCCCTTAAGATGCATAGTTTGCTCAATCATGTTTGAGGTTTCACCTATTTTATAGAAACTCTCTATACTTTTAAAGTTAGGAAACCATCTCGGTAGGTGCAACTTAGATAATACAATAAATTATTAGAATTGTAGTTGTACTTTGTAAACTATATGAAATGTAGTTGTAAAAAGATCAATTATTTTTTTAATTATCCGTTAAACTATTTCCTGCCTGCCCCACATGAGAGCCATTCATTCAACTTCGAAATAAATATAATTCTCTTTATTCCTTGTCGAGGGAGTGGAGTGGATACTCATGAATTCCCATTCAAATTTAAATAGGGGTGTTAGTGATTCGATTTGCTGGATTGACACAAAATATTTTTATCCAAATCAATGAAGTTGGCCTTTAAACACTCCAGATTTTATTCAAATATTAAAATATCCAAAACCAAAGCTATTTGTTTTCAATTTGAATTTGTTGGTTCGGTAATTATGAAGAAGTGCTTAATAATATGATAAATTGTGCGTATGTCTCCAATTCGGCTAGTCGGATTAAGATTGCAACATTAAAAAAACATTTTAATTCAACATATAACTTCAAGTTCTAGAAAATCTCAGCCAAAATTTACAGATAAAATTGATTCAGGTTGGTTGTATTGAATTTTAATTTTCTCAATCCATAACCAACCCATAAATTTGACTTACAAAAATTTCAAATCCATAATCACCAATAGAACAATTTAAACCGTGGTTTCCAGTTTGAATTAGATTGCACTGATTTGATTTGATCTGTTTAGTTATTTTTTTGGTGGGACTTTGGGGGGATGAAAAAGAAACACAGAGTTCTAATTCAATCCCACTATAAAACCAAGGCACAAATACCTGTAGCATGTACATATGTTCGCGAAAAAAAAAATACAAATAAAAATTCTAATACAATTTTGTTGTTAAAACTGAGAAATAAAAGGTAAACAGCTGCTGAAGCTTCATATATCAAGGCTGCGAAAATAGTGTTGCCCTTCCCTTGAGTTAGCTCATTCAATTTGAATTTTGAACAGTAACAAAAGCCAACGAAGAAAAAAAAAAAACATAATTACCAACATCACATACCTGCAAACACTGAGGCCTAGGTCACGGAGGTTAATTATCCTCCTCCCAATTCGCAATGATAAGAAAACCAAGTTCCAAATAAATTGCACATATACAGAATCAGTAAGGCAGCTTTAGCATATGCAATGATGAATGATCATGCACCACAAGTGAACATAAGTTTGGAGGTTCTGTCACGCTATCGAGGTCACAAAATGTGTGATGTGAAGTTGGTTCTCATATAATATTTGACTAAAATGATCCCTGCCTCTACGGATCTATGATAGGTCTCCTTATGTGATCAATAGACACGAAAAAGCTTAGAGGTCATACCAAACGACTGCAACCGGCAGGCAGAACGCTTTAAGAAAGTAGAGATGCAAACATCAATTGCTACCCCCTACCCTTGAAAATCAATTCAAAGAGCATTTCCTTTTCCTACATCAGAATATGAACTGTAGCTTCAACATTTCCAAAACTTTTTATGACGAGCAGAACAGGCATTGAGAAACTGAATATGGCAACATTTGAAACCTTTCTCAGGCCAGATAAGAAATGCCGCACATAATTAAGTGGGAATATAAAAGACTGTATTCACTAATAAAGGGGTTTGCTTGAGCTTTAGGCAGCCTAAGAATGGTGCATCGTGAAATGCACCGAGCCTCGCTGACTTTTGAAAACTAACTATCAAGCCACCCTTGGAATGTCAACTCATTTGTATCACAGAAATTTACATTTCCCAAATCATTGCATCCCACAGTGTGTATAACATTTCTTGCTGACTGTTATATCAGCAACAAACAATCGTCCGTCCAACAATTCAACCACCCTTCGAAATTGAATATTCTTTTGCTTTTATATGGTAGGAGACTTAACAAAAGGCCAAATGCCTTCTGATGTAGAGCATAAATCAATTTTCCAAGCCATCCAATTCCATATTAACTTTGTAGCACCCATGAAAAGGGACTGTAACAGAAGCAGTCTAAAATTAACAAAGCGCAGTTTAAGGATAATGGAGATAATGTGGTTTTCCCTAGAAAGAAATGAAGAAGCAAAATATGCTGGAGACAGTATTTATTACTCCCGAAGCATGGGTTCACAAGGGACAGAATTACAAATTATGAAAAAACCAAATCATATGGACCTGTTGGGAATTTATCTAGGATAAAATCTATAAATTGTCACGAGTAGACACATAAAAGCTACGCTGAGAACTCATATTTTACGAAACAGCATCTTCTGGTGGTCAATAAATTGAAGATAATTACAAAACTAACAGAAAATAAACCACAAATGAAACATCCCACCAACTCATTTGTATCACAGACATTAACATCTCCCAAATCATGATAATACGTACTAAGGGACAACTTAGTAATAGACCTCAATAGAAAGAAGAAAAACTCTAGTCTCCAAAAAGCCATAACTAGGCGTGCAGGTGGTATAAATTTTATTTTATAGCACTTAGAATTATAACACACCCACAACCAACCAACCCACCCCTAAAGAATAAAGCCCAAATGAGCAAAAATGAAATCAAATGATGCACAAACAGCATGAAACTCAAAAAAATAATGGATTTAGAATTCCTTTAATTTACTAAAAGATTAGCAATAAGAGGTTCCTAATATTTCATGTTCTTTCAAACGCAATACTGAAGCCTCGCACAGAGAGCAAAGATGGGGCAGCATCCATGGAATAGTTTGATCAAGAGCACACACATAAATCCAAATAATTGCGTTTAATGAAAATTCTGAAACCACAAAAATGGAGTGCAAGAGACTGGGTGATAGCTCTGCCTATAATGTTGACTATATTGAGTTGGATAGGCACAGAGGTAAAAAAACACCATCATTTCAAAACAAAGGAATCTGTGGTGCAAACAAGATGATAGCCTTATACTGACAGACTATTAAACCAGCAGTCCTCCTAGGAGGTAGCCCCAAATTACTAGCAGTTATTACAAAGTAGTTATATGGTGACAACATTGAACTATTGTAAATATTGGAGACAGGAAACTAAGACAATGGGAAAGGCTAGGGCAGACAGCCTCAAACGCATATGTCCATCAGATTGGCGTAAACCCACTGGGTCCTAAGCAAAGCATCCACAAATATTTCATGAAACTCCAAGCCACGATACAGAACACTCGAAAATCTCCTCACTCAGCAGGTCCTACACAAAAGCGCTGTTTCACGTTCAGAGCGATTTATTTACCATCCACAATTTTCATCAAAACCTAGATGGCCATTAATAATAAATGGTCAAGCGGTACAAATAGCAATTTCACCTGTCAAACCAGATTATCGTTTTCCACGATGCCCGCCCCCCGACCTTGCACCAGGATAGCGAGCAAATTGAAGCCTTAAGTGGACTGAGTCGCGGTCATGCTCATCAAATTTGTAACCTGCAAGATTTAGCTTGACTATTTTATGGTGCCAACCAGCGTCGCTTCGAATTACAACAGAAAACTAGGGACGTGAGATCAACCGGTGTTACAGATTCCCTTTTTCGCTTCATTATCATATCTTGCTTCTCGAGTATGTCCAGTTAAGAAATTAAACAGTTCTTATAATGATTAAGAGACTCCAGTACACCACAGGTACTGGAATAGTATCATCCTTTCTCAAACGTACCGAGGGAATTCAAACTTAGACTACTAGAAGGAAACGAGTATCATAACTCAGATATGTTACCGATATAGCACGAGATTTTTATCCCACCTTTTTAAATTGATGAATAATATTCACGATCATAATTCCGGTAAATTATGCTAGTGCTTGAAAAACTAATAATTTGTGATACTGGAGTCAATAATAAATGATACAAGATTCCTGCGAATTTTAGCACATCACAAGTTTAAAGTTAACTAATAGTATACTTTTGTTTGTAATCTTAATATTAACTTGTTTATCCAAAAGCAGCAACATAGCAATGATCATATCATATAACTTAAAAAATATGACATATAGTAGTATTTTGTGATTCTGTTCAGGCTAAAAAGCCGCTTAGCAAATAACACATCAATGAACTAACCATAATGGCATTCATATTGAAATGACAAGCCACATTATTCAAATTCCTCAACTTGAAGGCTAAACCCAAATATTTGATTAGGTCCTTCTGAATCATTGGTTAATAGCCACATCAAAACCACCAAAAACTGCACCTAGAAGTCCACCCAAGTAAGCTGATTCTCAGGATGCCTGAAAAGCTAACACATACTTTTCCAGATGAATGGTCCTTTCTAGAACCAAGTGCAACCAACTCCCCATCGTGGATACCTTAATCGAAGTACGACTCATAATACTTTACAGCTGGATCCAACAAAAACCAGCACACGCTTCATCCATCAAAACCATGAGTCAGTGCTCAATACTCTGCCTTGTAAATCTATAATGAGGATGAGACAACCAACCACATCGTGCTGGGTGCATGTTAAGTATTCCTAGATCCCCACAGCAAACTCAGAGAATCTAGATTCCTAAATGGATTATAAAGAGCCAGATAATACAGAAGCCTTGCTGTTTTCTAGCGAATAGCACATTGAACACTTTAGGTAAACAGTATTTTTTTTCCCAACAAAAGAAAATCCAATTCCATAATGTACAGACATTGACCTCCAGTCAAAATTCCAAACTTTGGGCCTGAAAAACCAAGATCTGTAATCCATGGAATTGAACTATTTAATATTTTTGTTTATGCGATCTCTCACCCTTCAAAAGCACACAGTAAAATTGAAAACGCTCACAAGGCGGTTTCCAATGTCTCACCACTCTACAGTCCTTAAGAACAAAATGTGATGCAGAAAGTAGTACGCTATTTCTACGAAGGTGCTGGGCTTCGCGTGTGACAATTCCACCCCTCGTAGTTGCAAAGAATCCAAAAATCAGATTCTTAGGGGAATGTCAATGTGACAAGGATGTCAACGGTGCAAAAGATGGTTTTATGCAGCCAAAAGTTACTTGGCTGGCTGAGAGATCAGTCTATATGAATAAAGCTTTAACATGTAGAACATCTAGGTTATTTGCCTCGTTGTTCAAACAACATGATATCCCCCTGATCCCCCTCACATCCCATTCCTGACAAATGGAACCTTCTGCACTACATGGAATGGTCATAGGTCATAACTATCACACCCATAATACATCTAAAACCAAGAACTCCCTATTTTTAAGATTTTCGCATTCATGGACCATAGAGATAATTCCAAACAAATCTATACAAGATGAGATAATAGTCACCTGGAATGCAATTACACCAGACATAGGGCCAATAAAAGGGTCTGGTTCTTCCCAAAATGTGTATTACTTGATAAGCCATATAAGATGAACCCTTGGTTTGTACCAAGAAAATTACTTTTAAATTTAAGCAGAAGCTGCCATTCTATTTGTTTTCCTTCCTTTTTTTATGCAAATATAATATCTTGATTGCGAGTACAAAGACCAAAATCCGAAATAGCGCAATAAAGTTTTTAAAACACAAAACATTTTATATGAAAAAAGATTGAATCATGGGCCAATAATACCTTGTAAAGCATCCATGGCCGTGGCAGCATGAGCTGGACTCTGAAAATCAACAAAGCAGAGCACCAAGGGGTCACCGCCAGACTGCATAGTTTAATATAAACATAATTAGAATAAAGCACAATAATGGAAATACATACAAATTTCAGTATATAATCAAACAATTCTTACGTGTCTTGATTCTTTAGTTACAAGTCTAACTTCCTTATAGCCAACAAATGGGCGAAATATATCTGCACGACCAAGTAAAGGAACAAAACTCGTTTTTGTAAATATGAGTACAAATTATGTGACAGAAAGGATACGAGAAACTTCCCTGCGAGTGCAATTCGCAGGCAAGCCCTCCACAAATAACGTGCTGCTAGCATCAGGAGGAAGCGGAATTTCAGGCCGCACACCAACTGCAACAGGCCGGCTTTTTGCAGCCACCACTGGGTCTGTTGCTCCCATTGCCACTACACGTGGATCATCAACATGATGATGTCCACCAAGTCCACTGCTCATAGATCTTCCAGAGTCACTGCCATATGATGGCATTTGCTGGTATATTGAACCACATGATTTAGATTATTAGCCAAATCACTACAGCTTAACAAATGAACATATTTGCCCAAGGAGATTTGGGGGAGAGGGCATAAATGATTACCGCACTGCGAAGGTAGCGATCATATGAGGCATTAATGGAGTCAGTATCTCTCACAACACGCAATCCTGCCCTCTCGTCATCGCGGGGGTAGTAGGCAGGCATATCATGGCCGCTAGGTATCTCTGCATAATCATAAATAAATAAATAAAATGTAAATATTACGTAAGCATCCAACATCATCAATTCAAAACATGATAAATCAATTAGCAGGAATGGGCGGAGTTAATCGAGGCATGCACCAAAATTCAAGACAAAGGTCGGACTATAATTTGTAAATTAATTTAATCAGCATTGCTACATCTCTATCCTTATAAGGACTCAATTATCAGCAGATGCTGAAGCCACCCACTACAAACAAAGCGATAAAAACATGATCAAATATCAAACTTTACCCCTTCTTCTTCAATGATTCATTCCTATAGTCGGAACCCCAATTTTCACCGGAAAGCATATAAACCAAACACTAGTTAAGATAACATAATCAGAGGCTAACCCTCCCGCGCCCAAAAGAAGAGAACCAACAATAGCTAAATAATTAAATAGAGAATTACCATAATCCGTGCGGGGTCGTTTGACCACTTGAGGGGGAACGGCAGCCGGGTGCTGCCTTCCGTCGGCGTACCTCCAGTAAGCATCCGCCATCTTCACTCTCGATAAATCAAGTTGATAAATAAACTGGAGATCAAATGTTCAAGCAATTGATGAGAGTAGGGTTTGGATTCTGAATTTCCTATTGAAACAGAAGGGCAAAAAAAAAAACTGCCTTTTCTTTTTCCCTTTCTTTTTAGTTAACTAGATGTGCCCCTGCACAACGCACGGCAGATAATATATTATAAAAATATATATAATTTATTATATTATATTAAATATATTTATATGTATAATAAATTATGATAAATTGTACGATATTTTTAAATAATTTTTTATCGTTCCTGAACCATATATTAATATTTTAACTTATTAAACACTATTGATGTAAAACAAAAAATTATAATATAATATAAATTAAAGTAAAAAATTTTATTTATAAAAAATCATATATATTTTTGTAGATTAAATTTATATTATATTTATAAAAAAATAATATATTTATAGATTAAATTCATATAAAAATTAATATATTATTTATTCAAATCCAATACATATATTAAGAAGTATAATTTTGTATGAATTGAATTATAATTCTTGATATATGTGTTGGATTTGAATAAATAATATAATAATTTTTCTATAAATTTAATTTACAAAAATATCCATAACTTTTTTATAAAAATAATAAATTTATATAATATTATATTTTTTGTTTAACCTTAATAGTTTTTAGTAAGTTAAAATATTTATATTTAGTTTTGGAGATAGTAAAAAAATTACTTCAAAATATAACACAATTTAGTATTTAATAAAGTTAAGTTTAGAAAATTCAATTTAATATAACAAAATATATTTTAAATTAAAATATAATTATATATAAATATAATTGATATAATATAATAGATTATGTATATTTTTATAATAAAATATATTACATCTCGATATTACAATATTACATAGGCGGACAACTAATTATATAAAGACAAGATGCATATATATATGTTATTTATGCTTATTAGTGTTGAAATTTAATATTATACGTAATAATTATATTAATATTGAAATTCTAAATTTGATCAATTAGTATAATATGAATTTGTTTTTTATTGTTTTATGGTTTATTGATTACATGAAATAAGAAAACCATATTTTATTCATATGAAAGGGGTCTGGTTTTCTTATCACATTTTTGTCTGCATTAATTGGTATTATATCTATAATGATTCTTACGAGTCATACAATTTATTTATAATATTAATCCTAATGAGTAGGCTTATGAAGACAGTCGTATTCAGAGTCACTTGACAAACCCTCTCGCTCCACTCTTCCCCCTGTCTCCCACTTAAAAATATAAAATTAAAAAAAATTATAAAATCCTTTCCTCAATTTAATATACGTGTATGTATATTTGTATCCTTAATATCATTGTTTATTTAAGTTTAAAAGCACAATAAAATTAAAAAAAAAAATTATTTCAAAATAACTTACAAAATAACCAATTAAAACTATCAATTATTATCTTTGATATATATGTAATGAGATATATGAAAGTTATTTTTTGATATTATAAAGATGGAGATTTTTTTATGTTTTTAGTTTTGTTCGATTGAAAATTGTATGTTTATTTTTTTAAAATTATAATAATTGTAGTACTAAAATTATATGATCTAAATTGTAAAATAATACCTTTTTAATATTTGAAGAACAAATTCATATAATATTTTGTTAATATGATGATACTTAGATTTGATTCAAGAAGCAATTTTATGGCCATGCTTAGTAAGTTGTGGTTGGCATTTTCTTGCTGACCCGAATGTTCTTGTTTGCAAAGGTCTTAAGGCCAAATATTTTTCAAAAGGAGATTTTTTGATACAACGGTAGGGCAGAGTCCAAGTTATACTTGGAGAGGCATCTGAACTTTTCAATGGTTAGAAGAGGAATGAGATGGAAAGTTCGTGATGGCGGTAGTATCATGGCACGTGGTGAACCAGGGTCACGACAGGATGATAATTTATATATTAAAACGAGTCTTCTAAGTGAATTAGTGAGTTTGCAGGTTTGCGATCATTTTTAATTTCAGGATTAAAGGTGTGGAATAATGAACTAATCCGAGAGTTTTTTGGTCCGAAAGATGCATAAAGAATTTTGAGTATCGCTTTCGATTTGAAAAAGTTTTCAAATAAAAAAATATAATATTTCATCAGGGATAAAAGATATTCAGTTAAGACGGATAATAGACTTGCTTTCATGCTCACCATTGATGAGTCTTTGAAGGTGGAGTCTTCGCAGAATATTACTAAATATAAATTAATTAATTCTAATTTTAAAAATTAGAAATTAATTTTATATGTTATTTATTTGATCGATAGTGATAAGTAATTATACAAAAAAATCAGCTTGTGATGGCTATTTTTTATAATTTTTTTTCCTAAAAGACAATTAGCATAATACTAGCAGAGAAAATTTAATGAAGTTAATTATAAAAATTAAAAACTAATTTTAGATATTATTTATTCGATTGATTACAACATTTAATATTATTCAAAATTTAAACATATGATATTTATGGCTGAATTTTGTAATTAAATGTAACAACGGCCCCATAAATTAAGGGGTTCATAATTTGAACAGTTCAAATATGCTATCATAAAATAAAATCAATTAATACCAAAATTAGAATATTTGTAGGATGAAAAATGATAGTTTCCAAAAACATAAACAATTAGTATACTATTATTATATATATAATATATATATATATATATTTACACACACAGAAGATTAACAAATTTAATAAATATATTGAAATTTAATATTTTCAAATATTTAAATTTAAAATTAACAAAATAATATTTTAAAAGTTATATCTACACACATCATCATCATCATCAACTTTAATATCCTAACATTTACAACAACAGTTGCTCCTGTATTCAATAATTAATTACACCACTCTTCATAGTGTAGTTATAAAATTAGTCACAAAATTATACTAATTTAACATCTATAGAATACATCCAACCTTACTATACAAACATAATATTTTAATATTCATTTAATTTCACTAATCCCAATAATTATTCAGTAAATATGTCACAACCACCTCCGACTCAATCCAAATAATATCAATAAAATCTTGGATTAATTTCAATTTATTATAATATACATAAAATCATTGTATTTACTTAACTGTGATGAATTAATTTAACAGTAAATAATTTTTTTTATAATTTTCCCTTTTAATTTGTTATCATGGGAGCATACAGAGAAAAGGCTTTGCAGGTATGTATGTTATTGCGTGCTCCAACAGAAAATATATTTTAAAATTTTGTACCATTTTACTATTATGATTATTCTTTTTAAATTACTAGTATTAGATGGTCGTTTGTGTATTGTATGTGATTTAATATATTTTATTATACTAATAATTCTTAATATTATTATTATAAAAAAAATGTACATAACTTATAATTTTATATCAATTATATTTATATAAATATTTTAAATTAAAATATAGTTTGTTATATTAAATTGTATTTTCATTTTTTGAGAATTAGCTTTATTACATAATAAATTGTATGGTATTTTGAAGTAAATTTTGTAGGGTCCCCTACTAAAAAACTATTGAAGTTAAACAAAAAATTATAGTATTATATAAATTCATAGTATAACATTTTTTATTTTCTAAGAAAATTATTTGTATTTTTAAAAAAATTATTTGTATTTTTTTAGAATAAATCCATATTAATATACTTTTATTTAAACCCAACACATATATGAAATTTAAAAAATAATAATTCAATCTTTAAAAAATATATTTCGTTTATAAAATTTATTTCATGCTTGAAATGTAATTATTTATTTCAATATATACAATATTGTTGTCAAATTAATGATCACAAAAATAATATTAGTTTTAAAAAAATATTAAACTAAAAATAATTTTTAAAATTTATTAAAAAAATAAAAAATATGTATTAATTAATTGTTGAGACAGCTATGAAGAGGAAAAAAATTTGTGGCTCTTCTCTTGATAGATTAGCTAATTAGCTATGGTTCAACTAATTTGGTGTTTATTATTGTCAAAATTAGGCTAATATTTATTCACGTGCGTTGAATACAATATATACAAACTGGAGACTACAGTTAGCTGAGGTAGACAGGAAAAAAAATAAGAAAAAAAACTATACTAACATATGTTTTGATGCGTATGAAATGCACAATTATAAAAATATAGAGACTTAAGTTAATAACTAAAAGTATATATTTTAAATAAATATATATATATATGTGTGTGTGTGTGTGTGTGTGTGTGTGTGTGTGTGTAGAAGCCCACATATATTCCCAATTTAAAAATTCTTACACAAATCCATTAGAGCTAAGCCTTGGTTCATTACGTTAAAAATTATAATTTAGTACCCTAACTTTGGGCCATGTCCAACATATGATATATAATTTATGATTTTTTTTATTTTATGTATAATTTTTAATTACATCCAGTTTATATACTATTTTGTTAAAATTTGAAGAATAACACCATTTTCCTTTAAAAACATCTTTCCATTTTTAGAAAGTATAATGACGGATTTTTTTTATTTGCTTATTTATTATAATTTTCAAAGGTTTATTTACTTTTTCATCTAAACTTCTTTTTCTATGAAACATATATCAAATTAATAATCTTTTTATGATTTTCAATTTAATATCCATATTGCATATATAAAAATAAAATAGTAATTTTAAATATAAAATATTTTTCATACATTAATTGTGGTATATATTAATATTTAGTATAATTTTATATTGTGAGATATTTTTAAAATTATATTTTATATAATTATGTATTTTATTTTAAAAACATATATTACTTTTTTTTAATAATAACTTATTATATTATCATATTATAAATCGTGCTACGCACGGGATAAATATTAGTTAAAATAAAAGTATCAAATGAGTAGTTTCAAATGATTTTTTGTTAAATTATGAAAAATATATAAACTAAATAAAATTAGAAATAAAGAGAAATCATAAAAAACTTAAAAATCATATATTAAATGAACTAAACTTATGGACATAAAATAAAAAAAATTCCAATACCTAAACTAGGAATCATAGATTTGTAACTTAATGTTAGGAATTAGACGCAACTAATCCCACCCAAGACAAAGATGAGACGCAATAATTGTGATATCGACTGATAAAGGAAATGAAAAATGACACCAATATTTTTAACGTGGTTCGGCCAAACTGCCTACGTCCACGGATCCACACCAATATATTAGAGAATCCCAAAAGGAGGAGTACAACAAAAATACAACACTGTATTTTGTATCTTCCTATACAATGACTGTATCTCTCAACTCACTTTTATCACTCGTGTATAACTCCCACACTGAAGCTATTTCCTCACAAGATTTTTCTCTCTCTCTCTCTAACCAAAGAACTCTTCTTTTCTTTGCTTTGGTAGTTTGTGTTTGATGTGTTTTTGATGATTTTGAATGCTCATTGCAATGCCCTATTTATAGGCAAGATTGGAGTGCCATTAGCCACAAAGCAAGCATTGTGAGCCACAACTTTTGATTTAGTGGAAATAAGTTGTTGGCAAACAATCACCACCAATGATAGTGGAGATGGGTTGTTGGCATTCAACTTTTGACCAACAATCTCCCACTTGAAGACTGATTTTAATCTGTCTTCACACTCCAATCAACACATTATCCTTTCTGTCTTGCTATTCAAGCAGACCAATTGAAGCTGAGCACAACTTCAATTTGTCAACGGTTACCGTCTTTGTAAGCATGTCGGCTGGATTTTGAGCTCCCTGAATTTTTTCAAGTATTAACACTTCATCCTCTAACAGAGACCTGATGAAGTGATAACGAAGCCCAATATGCTTGGTTCTGGAATGAAATGCTGAATTCTTTGCCAGATGTATCGCACTCTGACTATCGCTGAACAAGATATTGTTCTTCTGATCAAAACCCAATTCTGCCAACAACCCTTGTAACCATATCATTTCTTTGCTGCTTCAGTTATTGCCACGTACTCTGCTTCTGTAGTGGATAAAGCAACAATCTTTTGTATCTGCGAAATCCAACTAACAACAGTAGTACCAACTGTGAACACATAACCGGTAGTGCTCCTTCTGCGATCTACCTCTCCAGCAAAATCTGCATCTACAAAACCTTGTAGTGCAACGTCACCTCGTCGAAAGCACAAGCATCTATCAGTAGATCCGCGTAGATATCTCAATATCCACTTTACTGCTTCCCAATGCTGCTTTCCTGGATTTGCCATAAATCTGCTCACTACTCCCACTGCATGAGCAATATCTGGTCTGGTACAAACCATGGCAAACATCAGACTTCCAATGGCTGAGGCGTATGGAATTTTAGCCATTAAGTCTCTTTCCTCCTTGCTATTTGGAGACTGCTCTTTGGATAGACGGAAATGGTTAGCTAATGACGAGCTAACTGGCTTTGCACTGCTCATATCGAACCTTTGCAAGATTCGATCAATATATTTGGCATGAGACAACTGCAAAACACCTTTTTGCTTGTCTCTACAAATTCTCATTCCTAGAATTTGTTTCGCCTCTCCTAAGTCCTTCATCTCGAACTCCGTCGAAAGTTGCTCCTTCAACTTCTTGATTTCGATCATGCTTGAGCCGGCTACCAACATGTCATCAACATAAAGTAGCAGGATAATGTAGCTAGACTCGAATCTCTTGAAGTAGCAACAATGGTCAGCATTGCACTTCACATAGCCATTTATCTGCATAAATCCGTCAAACTTCTTGTACCATTGTTTTGGGGCTTGCTTCAAGCCATACAGGCTCTTTTTCAATTTGCACACCAGCTTCTCCTTTCCTTTGACTGAGAATCCATCTGGTTGCTGCATATATATTTCCTCATCCAAGTCACCATTAAGGAAAGCAGTTTTCACATCTAACTGCTCTAGATGCAAGCCCTCTGCTGCAACAACACTCAGCACCGTCCTGATTGTGGTCAGCTTTACAACTGGCGCAAAGATATCTGTATAGTCAATTCCTTCTTCTTGTTGGAATCCTTTGACTACCAATCTCGCCTTATATCTCTTTGAACCATCATGTTCTTCTTTGATTCTGTACACCCATTTGTTGTGTAGAGCTTTCCTTCCCTTGGGCAACTTAACTAGTTCCCATGTCTGATTATGAAGGAGAGATTTCATCTCATCTTTCATTGCAAGCTCCCACTTGACAGAATCTCTCGCTTGACATGCCTCATCATAGCATTCGGGTTCACCGGCGTCAGTAAGTAACATGTAATTCATGTACTTTCTATTTGGAACATGAGGTCGGGTTGACCTCCTAGGTGTAGGAGCTGGAGCTGGAGGCTGTGGTGAATCAGCCTCTGAGTTGGGCTCCTCTGTCTGCAAACTCTCATTTGTTTGCCTCATCGTACTGGTCTCTGCAGTATCGTCTGGATCAACATATGTTGGATCGTCATTTGTCGTGTCATTGGTCTGTACAACATTCCTGTTCTTGTACATCACTTTTTCATTGAATATGACATCTCTGCTTCTAATGACCTTTCTGTTTTTGTCATCCCAAAAGCGGTATCCGAATTCATCTCCACCATATCCAATGAAAATACACTTTAGTGATTTGGAGTCCAACTTACTCCTGGCATTATCACTAATGTGCACATATGCGACACAACCAAATACTTTCAAGTGAGAAAGTTTGATTTCTTTTCCACTCCAAACTTCCTCCGGTATTCTGTACTCTAATGGTACTGATGGCCCATGATTAACAAGATATGCCGCTGTGTTGACAGCTTCTGCCCAAAAATGTGTTGGCAGTCCTGCATGTATCCTCATGCTCCTAGCTCTTTCTGTCAAAGTCCGGTTCATGCGTTCTGCAACTCCATTTTGTTGCGGTGTTCCTGGCAAAGTTCTCTCCAACTTGATGCCATTACAATAACAAAATTTCTTGAACGCCATATCTTCGTATTCTCCACCATTATCGGATCTCAGCTTCTTTATCCGTAAGCCTGTTTCATTTTCCACCATGGCCTTCCATTTCTTGAACACCTCAAATACTTCTGATTTGTGTCTCAAGAAATAAACCCACACCTTTCTTGAGTGGTCATCAATGAAAGTCACAAAGTAAGACTTTCCGCCAATAGATGAAACTGCTGTTGGACCCCAAACGTCTGTGTGGACTAACTCCAGCTTCACTTGCTTTGGAGTTCTGCCACTGGTATTGAAACTCACCCTCTTATGTTTCCCGAAAATACAACTTTCGCAAAAGTCTATATCAATAGACTTAAGCATTGGTAGTTTCCCTTTCGAATGCATATACTTGAGCCCTTTCTGGCTCATGTGCCCAAGTCTTTGGTGCCACAAATTTGCATTCTTCTTGCTATCAGCAACTGCAACTGTCACACATGCATTCATCGTTGTGTATAGGCTGCCAGCATCCTTGCCACGTGCAATAATCATGGAGCCCTTAGTGATTTTCCAGCAATCACCTGAGAAGTGTGCATCGCATCCTTCTCTTGACAGCTGCTTGACGGAGATCAAATTTTTTCTTAATTCTGGAATATGTCTCACGTCTTTCAACTTCCATACAGATCCGTTGAGATTGATCTGTACTTCTCCAATGCCCACCACGCTGCATGGATGATCATCTCCGAGATATACTTCTCCGAAATTTCCCGACACATAATTTATGAACGAGTGTCGATTTGAGGTGGCATGGAAAGATGCTCCAGAGTCAATAACCCAGAAATCGGCTCTTTTCTCCATGGAACATATTAAAGCATCTCCTGCTTCTTCGGCCACAACATTGGCCTCGATCTTTTTCTCATTTTCCTTTGGAGGATCTTTACACTGCGTTCTGTAGTGCCCGATCTGCCCACAATTCCAACATTCAATAGACTTTGATTTGTTAGAACTCTTGTGGTTTTGGGACCTCTCCCTGCCATTCCTTGACTTGCTCCGTCCACGCCATTTCCCTCTATTTGGATTTCTGCCTCTGCTGTTCATATTTAGAGCGGCACCTGAAGTGGAAGCTCCATTTGACTGCCTCCGGATCTCTTCGGTCAAGATCATGCTGACGACATCATCGAACTTCAATTTGGACTTGCCAGCGGAGCTGCTAATGGCTGTGACTGTGCCATTCCAGCTCTCAGGCAACTGTCCAAGAATTAACAAAGCTCGGACCTCACTATCATTTTCACTATCAAATTTGATGCCCACCGTGGTGAGCTGATCCGTCACTTCGTTGAACTCATTCAAATGTTCTCCGAATTTTCCGCTCTCTGACATTTTCATATTGAACAATTTCTTGATCAAATGAACTTTATTTGCTGCAGATGGCTGTTCATACATGCTGGATAGAGCTTTCATGAGAGACGCCGTTGTCTGCTCATGCTTTATGTTGAAGGCGACTGACTTTGATAAGGTCAGTCTGATTGCACCGAGTGCCTTTCGATCAAGCACCTTCCACTCGGCTTCATCCATATCTTTTGGCTTTTCTGTCAATGGCTGATACAGGTCCTTCTGGTACAAGTAATCCTCCATTTGCATTTTCCAAAATCCAAAATTCGTACCGTTGAATTTATCGATTTTGGAAATTTTATCGTCAGTCGACATTGCTCCCACTAAATCAAAAGACTCGATAATTTTCTTAAAAAATTCGTTTCTGATGTGAGACAAAGATGAGACGCAATAATTGTGATATCGACTGATAAAGGAAATGAAAAATGACACCAATATTTTTAACGTGGTTCGGCCAAACTGCCTACGTCCACGGATCCACACCAATATATTAGAGAATCCCAAAAGGAGGAGTACAACAAAAATACAACACTGTATTTTGTATCTTCCTATACAATGACTGTATCTCTCAACTCACTTTTATCACTCGTGTATAACTCCCACACTGAAGCTATTTCCTCACAAGATTTTTCTCTCTCTCTCTCTAACCAAAGAACTCTTCTTTTCTTTGCTTTGGTAGTTTGTGTTTGATGTGTTTTTGATGATTTTGAATGCTCATTGCAATGCCCTATTTATAGGCAAGATTGGAGTGTCATTAGCCACAAAGCAAGCATTGTGAGCCATAACTTTTGATTTAGTGGAAATAAGTTGTCGGCAAACAATCACCACCAATGATAGTGGAGATGGGTTGTTGGCATTCAACTTTTGACCAAGACTTAACTCGTAAGAATCAGCTCCATCACTGCATTCCAACTCGAACAATGATATAATAATATTCAGAGTTTACGTAGTCAACCTTCATCTTCTCTCTCCAATAACTAGTCTCCTGAATCTCTATATAATCCCTTCAATCTCTCCACACCACACACCAGATATCATTTCCTGTTCCACTTCTAATTTCTATATTTTGGATAGGGGCTGTTTGGTTGGATGGGAGAAAGTGCAGGGAATCCAGTGTACAGGTGCAGGAAGTGCAGGAATCCTGTTGCGCTACATGCCGATCTCCTTTCTGAAAGCTTCAAGGTCAGTCTAAATATTGTTTAATCCAAATATGTATTTATTTATCTATTGTACTACCCCCACCACCATAGGGAACCCAGATAATGACTCTCCCCTTTCTTAGTTCTAAGTTATAACTCGAGATCTTTACTAATTATTGTTACTAATATAATAATATACTATTTATTTTTAGTTACATTCTGTCAAAATTTAGTTTTTAAATTCGTAAATAATCTCTGGAATCATTTTGTATAGACCGCTGATGCGCGTTGATTGATCTATTTATTTATCTTGAAAATTTATTTTTTTAAAGATACAATTAATTTTTTTTATTTTATTTTTATGTAAAGTGTATCTTTAATTTGACGCCTATATCGTATAGATTAAAATAAGAAATAAAATTAAAAAATAATTATTATTTGGTGGTTGAGTATTTGGTTTAGATTTGAGTATGTATTTTTGAATGGATTATTTATATTGATTTTGTGTGCAAATAAAAATTAATTAATTTAATTAAAATTATTATATTATTTATAACAACCTGCATATGTTATGGTCGAACCTTTTGTAAGTCAGAAGAGTTCGTTGTTTCGGGTTCCAAAAAAGTGTAATTTTTTTTGGGCCTGCCCATAATTATTTTAGGTATTTGATATAAAATTCAGTATCGTACATTGAAATGCATTTTTTATCTATTGAGAGATGTGGGTTCGATTCTTAACTCCTAAGTTGTATTTTGAAGGCAAAAAGTGGAGCAGCATATTTGTTTGAGCACGCGATGAACATTGTAATTGGGGCTAAGGAGGAGAGACAATTAATAACTGGTTATTTCACAGTTGCTGACATATTCTGCAGCAAATGTGGTGAGGAAATGGGGTGGACTTATGTTAGAGCTTTTGATCCAAGACAAAGATACAAGGAGGGCAGATACATTCTGGAGAAGGCTAAGATTTTCCAAGAGTGATTAAAATAAATCGTAGTGTATATGAATAATTTGTTCACTGGATTGTTGATTGAAGTTGTGTGTTGATTCGTTTCATGATGTTAAGGTATGTGGGCAGTTGTTGCTTGTAATATATGAGAATGTAATAAAAATGACTTTTTCTATGGAGTGTACTCATTTAATGTGGTTCCAACAAAATTACAATCTTGTGTTATGGTCCTTCAGCCCTCAAATCAAATCAAACCAAATGTTATAGTTTTTTTTATAGATGCTTGACTAATTTTGTATCGATATTTGAAATTTTAATTATACTAAAAATAAGTTTAGCCTATAGCAGTCTACGTATTATTTTTAATTAAAATTAGAGGCTCAATACACACCCTCATGATCCCACCCAAATTATCGAATAATTTCATCTATGATATGTTTAGAAATAGGAAGAATAAAAAGAAGAAAATTGGCTAATCAACTTTCATTGCAATGAATACTCATATGCCCAATAAAAATAGTAAATTTTTTTTGGATGGGTTTATTCATACCTCCGAAATTTCTAAACATACCCGAAGTCTAAATATACCCGATTAAAAATTCATATTTTTTCTTTTTTTACTAAATATACCTCATTTTTACCTCTTATACCCTTCTCACTAAAAATAAAATAAAAAACAAAAAATAAATCAGCATCCTGACCTGACTGCCAACCCTCCGTAATTCTTAACACAAATTGACAAAAACCTCTCTGCCTTCCCAGAAAAAATTATAATATTTTCTTCTCTATCTCTATCTACCATAAATTTCTCCACATCCTTTCTTTTCTATCCATATCTCTATCTACCATAAGTTTCTGCACGTCCTTTCTTCTCTACCCAGAAACCAAAAATAAATAAAAAATTCCTCTTTGTTTCCCAAATAAGTAACAAATTTAGGTTTGTTGTATATAAATGACTTAGATTTCAATTTGACAGTTGCTGACTAAGACTATTAGGCGTGCTCACATACAGCAAAAAAAATAATATATATATATATATGAACTTTTATACACAAAGTTCTTAACAAAATCAAGTATAGAAAAAAATCATTTAAACAATAATGTTAAGTGTATATTCCTTATCAAGTTTGGCCTTGGCGAGGGGGTATATTTAAAAGTTTTGGAGGTATGAATAGCCACACCTATTTTTTTTAAAAATTATATATATATATATATATATATATGCATATTTACCCCTAGCCTCCCCTATCTCTCCTTCTCGGTTCTCTCTAACTTCCCTCTCATAAAAGTACCCCTGCCCTCGCAATTTCTCTCCCCTCCTCTGTCTTTCGCTTCCACTCTCTCCCCCCCTTCTAGTGATGTATTAATATGTTTAACACAAATTTTAAAAGTAACACAAAAATTACTATCGTTAAAAAAATAATTACATTTTACTTCTTCAATGTTGTTCTCTTATTTGATAAAATATTGAACCAAATTTTCTATTATAATTATAAATAAAAAATTATTTCTTAAAATAAAAATCTAAATTTTTTTTATTCTTCTAAAAAGAGGAAAGTTTGGTGTCACGTGTCCTATAGAAGGATAGTCCATCGCCACTTGTCATCGCTACATTATTTTCAGTAATTAGCTTTTAATTTTTCTCCTTTCTTGACACATGTCTCAGTCATTTATTGACATTTGTAATTCTCTCTCTTTTATTTTTAACTTTTTTTAATGAATTTAATTATTTATTTTTAATTTGACATCATTATTGCATATTTTAAACTAAAAAACTATATTTAAAGTATGATATATAATTTTTTATGAATAATATATAACTTTTTTAATGAATTTAATTATTTATTTTTATTTTGATGTTCGTATTAAATTTGAATAAATAATATTATTTTTTATATGAAATAATATATATATATATGAACTTTTATACACAAAGTTCTTAACAAAATCAAGTATAGAAAAAAATCATTTAAACAATAATGTTAAGTGTATATTCCTTATCAAGTTTGGCCTTGGCGAGGGGGTATATTTAAAAGTTTTGGAGGTATGAATAGCCACACCTATTTTTTTTAAAAATTATATATATAAATTTTTATAAAAATAATACAATATAATTTTAGCATACATTATTAATATAATAAGATAAATTATGTCTCGTGCATTGCACTTGTAACCATCTACAAATAATAAAGTATGTTCAGTTCAGGCAAAATAATCATAAGGATATGTTTGCATTAAGCAAGAGGGACAATGATAAATTTTGTAGTAAAAATTTAAATTTTGTGAGTTCATATCAAATATAAAATTGTGTTTGTTTTGAAATTAATAGAGTACGATTTATAAAATATTTTAAATTATAATGAATAGTCGTTAAAAATGAATTTTATAATGATATAATTAAATAAATTATAAAATAATTATTGAAATTTGTTAGATAAATGAGTGAAAGAGTTATAGAAAAAAAAAAGAAGAAAAAAGCCTTTTAACTCAACTTAAAAGTAAATTGTACATTGTTGAAATATGTTGATGAAATTTGGTGTAAGTGTATTTGAACAGGCTATATACGACTGCTAGGAACCTCCGTATTCAGTGCTAATCGTTCCCAAAATACGACGACTAAGAATTTAAGGATCGTAGCACAATGATGCCAAAAGTTATTGGTGAATTACTTGATACTCGAAACTTTCATTAGACTTAGAGAGAAAATATTACAAATCCTAAAATATTTTGTATGCAATTGTAGTAAAATATTTTGAATAAACGATTTGAGGATCTATTTATAATATTTAAAGAGATGTGGTGTCCATTCACGAATAGAAACATTTTGGGTCGAAGTGGTATGAATCACACCCCTTGGTGAATAGGATCATTTTTAGGACTAAAGTGGTGTAGATCACATCCCTTGGCTTTGGCTCAAATCTATTTGGATACCCATTTGCACAAGCACACACCCATACGGTCTGACACACCCGGTCGCATATTCTCACATCTTTTCTCTTCAATATTTTCATGTTTTAGGTGAACAACTTTCAGCATTAATTTCTTATTAATGCGTAATTGGATTTGAGAAAATAAATACTCTAAAATTATCTATTCGTAACGTAGATTCTGATTTCGCAACTTATTCTTGTTTATCTTTAATGGAACATCAAATTAAAATTAATCAAAGAATGGTCAACATTAATTTTTTTAAGCTAAATTTCTAATAAAACATGTAAAAATAGTACAAAATAGTTTTAATTTATTGTAGAATAAAAAAAAAAAAAAGTAAAGAAAATGCATTACAAGTAGAGTGACAGAAGATTCAAAAGAAAAATTTGATCCATGAAACATGAGATATGCACCAATATATTTTGACAATTATTCTCCCCAGAAGTCATATCAAGTTCGTATGTATAATAATAGGTTCCACCGTCAACTTCAAATTAAATATTACAGAAAATGGGGATGCCCAGATTTCGAGACGATTGTGTTGCGTGGTGAAGGATAATTGTTGAGCACGCTTGCCGGGGAGAATGTTCCTTCCTCCCGGCCCCACTAACCCTTTAATTATATTATTAAATACCTTTTACTCGCTTCAATTCTCGCCATCTTTCGCTATTTATTTATTAATTAAATTATTTATATTGTGTTGGTAGAGAGAGAGAAAAGTTAAAAAAAAATAAAAAATAGGAATATAAGTACAATAAAAAAGTGTAAAATACATACTAGGATAGTATTTTAATAAATTGTAAAATTAAATTTTACAACTCAAAATAAATAAAAATAAAAATAAGATATTTTGATATAAAAAAATTTCGTTTCAAACTTAAAACAAACATCCCCTCAATATTTTAATTAATTTGTAATTTTAGAACAAAAAAGAAATTCAACTTGTCCCTTTGAAAGTTTCAATTTGATTTAATTGGAGCATTTTTATTATTCAAAAAATAAATGAAGCGTTTGGGGACAATTTAATTTAGGGAGGTGCTAAACGGGTAGAATCAATTCGGACAGAAATGATGATTTGAATTTTTTGTACAAAACTTAAAAATTTTCATTTATTTTATTTTATTTTTAATGTTAAAGAACAATTCCATTATCAAAACTAATATTTCTCATGATAATATAATAAGTTATTATAAATATAATAATATAATTTTTTAAAATAAAATATATAATTATATAAAATATATTTTTTAAAAAAATTTAAAATCAAAACATTGTGTAATATAAAAATATATTAAATATTAAAACATACCACGAGTATATGAAAAAATCTTTATATTTGAAAATCAATATTTTTATTTATACATATATAGTGCGAATATCAAATTGAAGATCACAAAACGATGATCAATTTAATATATTTTTCATAAAAAATAAAATTTAGAAGAAAAAATTATAAGCGTTTAAAAATTAGAGTAAAAATAGAAAGAATAATAATTTTTGAAATATCATAATCTCAAAAAAAAAAAAAAATTGGCCAAAAAATAATATTTGTTTAAAATTTTCTTACTTTTATAGAGTTATGTGTTGAATTTTCAATGTAAATTCTAGAGTTATTTTAGGGCAATATTTAAATTTAACAGTCGTTCTAACAAAATGTATGTTAATTGTTAGTTTCACTTCTTTCGAGTCATTTATTTTTTAAATATTTTTTATTTTTTGTCATTTACTTTTGCTGCAATATTTCTTTTTTTGGATCATTCATTATGCATATTTTGGCAATTTATTTTACATCTTTTATTTTGTGTTTTACCTTTGAACTTTTTTTTAGTCACTTATTTTTGCAATTACTTTTTACATGCATTTACCTTTAATTATTATTATTGCTGTTGTTAATATATATATTTCGGTCATTCACGTTTGCAGCTTTTCATTTTGATTATTATCTGTTTAATATTTGGAACTACTTTTAATAAATTTAATAAAAAATCATATTTTCTATTAGTTTAACTCAGTTGTCCTATTAAAAGCATTAATTAAAAAAAAAAAAGTAAAGAATGTCAAACCTAAAAAAATAAAGATAAATTATAATATAAAACAATGTAATAACATACTTATATATATGCATATAATTCTAAAAAGAACATTAACTTTATTCATACGAACAATGTTAATTTACATTTACAGGGAAATCTATTAACATTATAGAAACTTAAACTTGATATAATCCTAACTGTCAATAGTAAGAAAAGATAATATACCGTTACAAGTTTTACATTAGAAAAAGACAAGAATATTCTTTAATTTTACCTTTTTATCGACTAAAAAATCGATCACTCAATTTTCTTTCTTTTTTTTTTAAAAATTGTGAAATTTTTAAATTTAAGATTTTCTTGCGCATAAAAAATTCACCAATCGAACCTTCAAAACTCTAATTTTTCACATATTTGTGCTCCAAAATTATAAGCACACCAAAAACATTTATTTATAACCAAATATAAATAAAACTAAAAGTTTTTCTTCACTGTAAACAATTATTTTATTGTTTTGAGAATGAATGATTTAATTTAACGTTGGATCACGTTGTCCTAAATTGAAATGACATTTTGGAGTCCTGATATCTAGTTCTTTCTAAATCATCAATTTTTTAATTATTTTTTTATAAAACTTTTCATTATTAATGTGATGCATTACATTAGTCTCAAGAACAAACATTTTGAATAGGTCCATGCAACTTTATTTAGCCATATCATTATTATCACATAACTGAGTGATGATTTTATTTTTAATAGCGGTTCGAGAATCAAAACGAACACTGATCTACATTATTATTTGATGAAATAGCTGCTTCCTTCGTAGAACGAGTTTCTTATTCATATTTTATTTGATTAACATATGCTAATTAAGTTTGTGTAAATGATATTAAACTGCAATTCAAAAATGAAAACCACAATCCAAACGCACATAAGCAGTTCTATTTGTCTCAAGTTTCTGAGTAGGGATATTACAAATTCTCCTATAATAATTGCTCAAACATTCCTAGGTTATCAGTAGTGCTGTACCATGTGATCTAAAAGCATGAATGATGGGCCAATGCTTACTTATCTCATTATATCTGGACACTTACATGTTTACATGTAAGAAATCCTGAGAGAGAGAGAGAGAGAGAGAGAGAGGCTTTATGCACGTTCTACTTTAATTTGCTCACAGCTTATGTATACGTCAACATCTGACAGCCATCAACTGTTACCTCAAAGAAAAATCTATATATAAAAAACAAAGAGAAACTAGCTTCGTGACCAAAGTGGGGAGGATTGTAATTTTGCAAACCAGCCATTATTCCTATTATTTACGAGTAAAGATACAGTGATGAGTAAATCAACAATCCCACGAGATATTTAACCTAGCTAAGCTATAGAATGAGACCCAGGTCCTCCCATTATTTCACTAAAAAAATATAATACAAATCTTTTTGGGGGCAAGTAAAGAAACATTTCCTTATTACACAATTGAAAGAAACACAGGGACCATAACACACTCACACACACAAACATGTGTGTGTGCACAAGTACAAGCCCACCTGATAATAAATACTAGAGAGAGAATGTGTGAACCAATGTGCAGAGAAGATTGAATAATGTTCTGAAAGATTATCTTCTTGATACACCCGATGGATGGTGCATTGAAATATTTACACCACATATTTATATAGATATGTGTGAGTGTCTGCAGTCAGTGTATCTGAGTGTAGCATGAGAATGCTCGTAAAGAAAATAATTTTCTGCAGTAGAAACAAATTAAGTTAAAATGACAGAAAAGTAGAGGCATTTACAGTTTGACATGACAGAAGCAATTCTGGCAAAACAGAAGAAAGCAATACCAAAAAGCAAGTGGGTTTTTTTTTTTTTTTTTTTTTTTTTTTTTCTGGAAAGAGATGAATCAAGGAATGCACTCATGCAAGAACCTATCTGGTAGTATCTTCTGATATGATCATAAACTGATAACAATTCCCAAACAAGTTTCTCATCACATAAATTAATGAAAACGAAACAGGAATAATACTAAACACAAATAAACCAATCCCTTCTCCACAATTTGCTAATTAGATAGTTCGAAAATATAGTGTTTACTCTCCTATTTCAACCCTGCCGGCACACGTACACTATGTGGGTACTCACATGGTGTGTACCGATGGTGTTAAATAGGAGACGAAACACCATGTGTAATCGAGAAACCAGACGGCTGAGAAGATCACCAGGAACCCCCAGGAAGCACCCCGTTCCAATATCCATTTGAGTCAACTACTTGCTGCCCTCTATCGTGGCCCAATTCACAGTTTGAAACAGGCTTCGTTTCTTCAAATGGGAAACCGATTCTTGATGAGGTTGGTTGGTTTTCCACCGCCGATTGATAACTTCCAAACCCATTCTCAAGCCCATTTAGTGAAAAACCCTTGAACTCATGCATAGGGAAACTGGATGAGAAAACAGGGTTGGAATTAGAATCTGGAGCAGAAGCAAGAGAACTCAGCCCTCCTGAGCTGTAATTTCCTGCAGACTTGAGAAGCTCCATGAATGGAAGATGAGAAGAACTGGAAGAAGAAAAATTAGGGTTTTGTATGTCGAGTGCAAATGGTAGAGCAACAAATTCAGGCACCCCATTGTAGATAGGTTGATTATAGGCTAAATTTAGGTCATGCCCATCATGGATCTTAGGGTTTTGAGGAGAAATTTTTGGTGGGCTAAGATTTGTGAGCACTTTCTTTGATGAAGAAGAAGGAATGGAAGAAGAAGATCTATGTTTCTTTCTAGAACCTCCACCCACCGGGACATTTCTAACAGTACCACCTTCAGTCCAGTACCTTCTACATGTCTTGCAGAAGTACCTAGGCTGAGAAAGGCTGTAATTGTTGTAATAACAGAACTTTGTGTTGGTAGAGTTGCACCTTGGACAGTTCAAAGCTTGTTCTCTCGGTGGCCTTGGCTTCTTTTCTACAGGCCTTGAGTTTTCAACTGCTCTAACAACTCCAATACCCTGATAAAAGGGTTAAAAGAAGACAAGAAAACAGGTTTATCAGTGCATGATGTGATTAAAGAAGCCAAAAGAATCACTGAAACTTTTGCTTAGGAAATTATAGCACCAGAAAACAAGCAATAGCAAACAAACAGCGAGGAACAAGTGATTTTTTTACATCTTCGTTAAGAAAAAGCTATGAACAATTAAATGAGCTTTTCTTTTGTCTGATCCATATATCTCTTTTGAGATGATGGGGAAAAAGTAAAAGTTAACAACATAACTTCAAAACTCAAAGCAAAAAAGAAAAAGTGGGGTTTGATTTGATCAGCTCATCTGCTGGTAAAGTTGTTGGCTTTAGAATGGTCTTCAAGAAAGATGGGCAAAGAAGCCCAAAGCAAAAGAAAAACATTTGCTAGCTAGAAACTAGACTAGAAAATCCCAAACCTAGAAAGATGTTGATGTTGTCATGATTTCATTGAGAGAGAGAGAGAGAGAAGGTATTTTTCTGCTTTACCTGTGGCCACTGAGCAGCATCCATAGCTCAAGAGGCAGAAAAAAAGAAGAAGATAGAGAGAGAGATAAAAAGGTGAGGGATTGTGATGAAAGAGAGGAAAAATCGCCCACTTTTGAGCAGATGGTCTTAAAGCAAGCAAGAAAGCTACTTGAGGAGGCTTTATTTGGCGGTTCCATATGTTGGTTTGCTGTAGTATGTGCCCGCTGGTGGTGGGGGAAAAGCTGGAAGGAATCCCCACCCCCATCGGGAGGTCATGGGGGTGGGCTGCCTTTTGTCCACTTGCCAATTTTTTTATGCTATTAGTTTTATAGTTTTGAGAGGGTATTTTCGTTTAGTTCTTTCAAAAACATCTATCGTGATTTTCATTTTTGGCTAGGAATTGATTTTTTTATTTATATATTTATTCTCCATCCAATAAAATAAGTCTTACAATTTTTTAATTAATTTAATTAAGGTACATTCTTATGAATAATAAAAAAAAATTGCATTTTTACATCTTTAATTCATTAATCTAACTTATTCAATTTTATACAACTTATTTGTGAAATAAATTTGTTAGTTTGTTATTTTGACTAATATAATAAGTCTTTTATTTTAAAACAAAACTCATTTGTTAGAAATAAAAAATACTTTTGAAATATAAAATATTTTTTTTGAGACCCGAAAAGAGTACACAGGTGCATACAACTTTTGTTAAGCTCAAATAATAGATAATGTAAAGAGAAAAAAAAAACATTCCTTTGAACTTGTTTGCATATGCTTTCTTTTGGGATACGTAATGATATCCAGAAATTTAATTAAAAATACTTTTTAATAAGAAAAAAAGAAAACTATATTTAAATAAAAAAAGCAAGAATAGAGGTAACAATTTGTATCACCAAATTACAAAAATTAAATATGATCGAATCATCAAGATTTATAATGAGATATATTACACAAATTATTATAATTATAAAAACATCGAGATCTACAATCAGCTACATGATTCTCCTTATAGCAACATTTTCATAACTCGTTTTCAAATTTAACTTAATTGTGAATATAGTGAGTATGATTGAATCAACAAAAAAATATGATTTATTTCTTTGGAGAACAAATAAAGAGAAATAGGAGAATTATGGGTTCATTTCTCTTAACTGGACTTAAATTATATGAACTAATTGAGACAAGCAACTTGAATTTATAAAATGAGATGCCAAATGAAATTTACCTAACTCAATATCCAGGAGTTATACAAATTTAACTGCATCACTAATCACGAGTTACATCTGATATTCCTGTAGTTAAAGCATTTAGCTTTAGGTTTAATATGATAGTTATACTACACAATGTATTTTAAATTCTTAATTAATTTATCAAATCCAACATCCAATCAATTATTATTATAATAGAACCTCTATAATTTATTACGATATATTGAGAACTTGAGATTTTATTATTTTATAAGGATATTAATTTATCAATAAATTAATATTCATTAATTTAAAAAGTATTTTTGTGATACAGTAAATTTAAATTTTGATTAGATCAAAGTCATTGTATCTTATTAATATTTATCATAGTCATTGAATTAATATAAAAAATAAATTCATTGCACATAATATTAGTGAAAAATTAACAAGCAGTATAATGTCCATTGTTTTCTAATAATCTAATAGTATTCATTGTATGAAGGTGCAATTTGAGAACACAACACCAAAATTTTTGGATGCAGTAAAAAGAATGTTAGAGATGAACTTCAACTAGATTTTAGTTTTAACAAAACAAGTAATTACTAAAATAATATTTTATTAAATTGTCTTAAATATATTTATAATTTTAAAAAAGTACTAATTTAGGATATTAAGAAGATCATATGTCTACATAGAGGTCTTTTAAAAATATATTAGTTTATCAAAATCAGCTACTTTTCAACTGGCTAAAGAAAAAATTAAAATAAATATTATCTCAGAATTTGTCGAATATTAATTTAAAAAGGTTATACTAATTGATTAGGCACAACAATACTAATTAATAATAGTATTTGACACTTTAATTTGGAAATAGGTAAACTTCAATATTAATTAAAATCGCAGCGTGTTGCTTGGCAGCCACCAACCTTTTCTTTTTTTTTCTTGTTTTTTTTTTTTTTTTTTGTAAACTTGTTATTACTTTTTGCAGTTAAACTGAATATGTTAGCGTTTAAATTTGTTTGAATGTTATCCAATTTGTAATATTACAATTGGGCTTTTATTAATTGAGTCGAGCTTTAATCGAATCAAATACAAATTAAATTCAAGTAGTTTGATAGTTTACATTTATTTTAGTGAATTTTACCAATCAAATTCAAGTTCGAGTCGAGTTTTAGATTTATTAAAATATAAAAGATATGTTCAAATTTATTTTATATAAACAAAGGTTAAACAATTTTATTCGAGCAAATCGAGTATTGATTTTCAACCCAAAAAATGAATCAACTTCTAACAAGGAAGAAAAGTAATCTTTCTACAAAAAGAAAAAAATATAATTACTCTTTCAAATCCTTATTTCCAAAATAGGTCTTTCAAAGCCCATGTCTTGTTTTCTACAAGCCCAAATTGAAATTTAATTTTTGGCCCAAATAAGCCTAGGTTCATGAGTATACGAAGCCTTCTTTGATATGGGCTATACGGGGAAGCCTTTAACTACACCGAACAAGCCCGCTTGGATATAATATATCAGCCCAATTCATTCTTCTAGTATCTTCCATGGAAAAGGTATATTTGGACTTCTTCTTTTTTTTTAATATATTTATTTAATTCAAATTTTAATTTTTTCTCCACTTAATACGTGTACAAATGATTTCTGTTTTAATATATAAAACATTTTTCAAAATTTAATTATTAATGATCTGGAACAAACAGTTTGGATCTTTACTCCAATTTGATTCCATATATCAGCCCAACAAAAATATATAATTCAACATATTTTATTTATCTTATCGTATTTTTTTATTTTTTTCCTTTTAAAAAAATAAATAATAGGAAAAAAAAAAAAAAGGAAGTCCAAATTCATCATAGTTTTGTACGTAAATGTACCAGAGAGGGTGTCGGACCGAGAGTGGCAGGCCAGGAAATGAGTTTAGGGTTATGTTAGTAATCCAATTATAGGACCACCCTAAGTCCACGACCCTGCCCAAATATATGAATTTCTTAGGGTGGTCCAATATATAGCATCCAACAATCACCAACCCTACCTACCTACAATTCTACTCCAGATCCTTGCCTTTTGGTGGCCTACACAGGCCACGTTTTGTGGGTGGGGCCTACAACAATATTCGGATCTTACCACTTTTCGAACATCCCATCCTCATGTAATAAACTTAAAGAAATAAATGATAGTTAATAACACTAGTTATTAAAAATTGAATATTATAGCAAATCTTTTATATGTCAAAAAAAACCTTAAAGACTTAAATTTTAAAAGAATATGGGTTACCAACACATGGTGGTGAGCTTCTTGCAAAATATGAGGATTACCAACACGTAGTGGTGAACTTCCTGCAAAATCTGGTATAATGTGGTAGCTACTCATGGAAGATTCAACCAATATACATTATGTTCTAACTTTATTTATAGGATGATCAACAGATTCCTCCTTCAAGCTTTTAATTTAGTACTTACTTCTTGTATAATTTTTTCGATAAAAAAAAAAAAAGAATAGTTCTATTCGTAAGAGATCATTTTTTTGGAGAAGGCGGGAAATAGATTTCAAATCCAAAAGTTACTCCATAAATAGTTTATTTTAGATCTTATGATTTTTTTGTCCATTATAAAGTTAATTCTTTCAAAGAATCGTCACAAATATGTTCCTATGGATCTAACTCCATCTTCCAAATTCTTCAATTAGAATAAAATCTAGGTTAACCACATGCATATTATGTGTGTAAGAAAAAAGACCAATTAGTATCATAAATATTTGAATGATAATTTGGCCTATCTTTCAATTGTAATCGTACAAATATTAACAAATTCGAGCTTCGTTGTTTTAAGGACTTTCCATATTCTTGATCTTGATTTAGGGTTTCATAAACACGCTCAAACTTGACACAGCACTGTATGAGGGTTTTGTAGTAAATAATACAGTGTTGTGTCAAGCTTATTCATCAAAGAACTAAACGAAAATACCCTCTCAAAATAATAAACTCCACACGTAATTAATTGATTTTAGTCGAGCTAACAAATCAAATACTATTAAATTTGAGTTTAATATGATAAAGTTTTTGAACTCAAAATTAAATTTAATCTTGATTTAATATAATTATAACCCTCGCAAGTGATTTGACTTATATATTTACTGTATTCAACACTCACACCATCAGTTTTACATGGGTATGTAAGAATAAGTTTTATCAAATCCTAGTTATAATCAAAAATGGATCACTGAATGTAATTGATTTAGTACATATGATCAACTAAAATGTATAAAGGTTTATCTGGTGTTGCACATGTTATAGGTTTACTTAATTGAGTATGTACATTGATTAATGAGTTCAAATATATAGAGGCTTTTCTTTTAGATTTTAAATATTATATTGTATTTGGTTCATTATGTGAAGTTTTATGATATTTAAAACAACAATCATTTGCAGATTACAAAGATCACTATATGGTTCTGTTTTTTAAGGGGGAAGGAGATACTTTCTTAGCTTTGCTGGTTTATGTATTTTCTTAGCTTTGCTTGTTTATGTAGATGGTGTTCTCATCACGGGAGCAAACATGAAAGATATCACTTCATTGAAAATGCATCTTGATCAATTGTTTACTATAAAGGATTTGGGATTTGCCAAGTATTTCTTGGGAGTGGAGTTAGCAAGAAATGAGAATGGAATGTATATCAATCAGTGGTTTTGGATATACTTGATGATGTGGGACTCAAAGGGTGCAAATCTGTCTCCACACCCTTGCCACAAGGTCTAAAGCTTAGTATGTCATATGGTGGTGACAAACTGAGCTCACCTGATCAATACAGAAGGTTAGTTGGTCGACTTCTTTACCTTAACCTTACACGGTCTGACATTACTTACAGTGTACATCAACTTAGTCAATTTGTGACGAATCCTGCCTTACATGTTCTTAAATATTTGAAGGGGTGTCCTTCTTTGGGGTTGTTTTATCCTTCTAAATCAGATTTTGCAGGCAAGAGTTTTAGTGATGCAGATTGGGGGAGCTGTTTGGATTCTAGGCAATCATTGACAGGTTATTGTGTTTTTTTGGGTGGAGCATTGGTCTCGTGGAAAATTCAGAAGCAAAATACTGTCTCTCGATCATCCGCCGAGGCTAAATATCGGGCCTTGGCTTCTACTGTCTGTGAACTTCAGTGGATTCAGTCCGTTGCTTCATATTTACAGATGAAAATCACACTTCCCATTCCACTTTGGTGTAACAACAAGGTTGCCATCCACATCACTGAAAATCCAATATTTCATGAATGCACAAAACATTTGGAGATTTACTGTCATATCGTGCGGAATAAGCATAAGGCAGGATTTATTCAGTTACAACATATTTCTTCTACTGCCCAGCTTGCTGATATTTTTACCAAAATCCTTGGTGGACCGCCATCCACATCACTGAAAATCCAATATTTCATGAACGCCTAAAACATTTGGAGATTGACTGTCATATCGTGCGGAATAAGCATAAGGAATGATTTATTCAGTTACAATATATTTCTTCTACAGCCTAGCTCGCTGATAATTTTACCAAAATTCTTGGTGGACCTCAATTTCGTTTCCTAATTGGCAAGTTGGGATTGGTGGACATACATCACGATCCCACTTGAGGGGGGATGTTTGAATATTCATACATTGGAAGAGATCCTAGCAAATACATTTTGTTATTAGGAAAATATAAATTTGTTAGGAGGTTACATTCTGTTATTAGAAAAACATAAATTTGTTTTTCTTTCCTTCTTCTAGAATATTCTCGTGTTAGTATAAATAGTTGTAATTTATTTGCGTATTGAAAATAATAATCAATTTTTGAGAATATAGAAAATGTGTGTTACAATTTCCAGTATGCACAATTCTCTACATTAATCAAACATATTTAGATAGAGGTAACAATTTTTCTGTAAGGAACCATATCCGTTGGAAACAAAATGAAAAGGTTAAGTAATCCCCATAGAATTCGGGATGAGGGCGAGGATGGGGAGGACGGGTTTCCCCATGCGCATAGCAATAAAGATGGTATGGGGATGATATTTTTAACAGCATCCTCAACTTCATCTTCATTTAGTTAAAATGTTTGATTCTCCAATTCCCTTATTTTTTAAAAATATATATATATTTAAACATATTTACTTTTCTTGACACTTTGTAAAGTTCCACAATATTTTGATGGTATTGAATTTTTTTAACTTCATTTATTTTGTGGTGTTATTTTATCTATCTTTATATGTTTATTCATTAAAATTAATTTGAAGGTTCGTATAAATGAAGATCCAAATTCCTGCAAAAAATTCATTTATCGAGTGGAGAATCTCTACCTCCCTGACCGACAATTGTCATCTCTATATTTAGATGACCTTTAAGTTATTGAAACTTGTTTATAATATATTTAATAATTAATAAGCTATTAAAATTGTTGATAGATTTCTTTAAAACAAAGATATAATTTCATCTTAAAATCTGGTGTTAGAGTATAAAAGTTGGTTTGAAAATAGTAAGCAGATACTCACCTATTTGAAAGATCGACTCATCTTCACAACCTTATTTTAAATTGGTCTACACAATACAAAATTTTAATTACTCATATTTTAGAAGCTCAATCATAATTTTATATCATAAAACTTTAATAAATTATTTTTAGAAAATAAGTTCTGCAAGAGAACTATCAAAATTGTACTCCCTCTTTTATTTTTTAAATATTATTTTGAATTTTTTTCAAGATTATAGGGATATTAAAAAATAACTAACATATTTTTAGTTAATTAATAATTTTTTAAATTAGCTAAAATGTAGGAGGAACGATTTTGAAATTAAAGAGTTCTTTTTTTTTTTCTCTCGTTTAAAAAAAATAAAAGTGGGGATAAATTTAGAACAAAATTATAAAATAATTCTAAAACAATATTCTTTTAAAATAAATTGAGCTCTCTAAAACAAAACTTATAATTCATCCTGGGTTGTGCCTAGAAATAAAGGATTCATGATATCCATAAAAAAAAAAAATAATAATAATAATAATAATAATAAAGGCTATTTATAGTATGAGCATATAAGGTGTTTACTTATATAGGTTTTGAGTCTTAATAAAACTCCTGGATCTAGTCCATATTTGGACCAAGATAATTAATACTCCATTCACAACCTCATAATAACTGGATATTTCTGTTTAATCTCAAATCCCAACTTTTTACAATCACATAGGTTATAGGTATATCCCATGTGACATCATTTCTTATAGTTTTATTTTCCAACTTCAAAATAAAAGCTCGATTTGAAAAGTTAAAGTTAAATATTAGGTGAAGTTCAATTATATTGTTAATGACAATGATATTTTATAATCAAATATGATTTATACGTACAACTAACAAATAAATAAAAATGTATAAAAGAATATTGATGGCTTACAACAAATTGTACTTTAATTTGATGTACAAAAAAGAATTGTTCGTTTCTCAAATAAAACTTTTTTTATTGAGACATATAAAGTATATTTTTTTAGTTAAATATATAATATTTTATAAAATTTATGATCGAATTGCACAATGTACTCAATTATATACTATAAATCAACTAACATTTAATTTATTTAATTTTTTGGTGGGGGATTCCCTGAGGGAGTATTATTAGTGTAGAATTATTAGAAAGAAAAAAAAGTTAAAAAGAACGGGAAAGGAGGGGCTTAAAGACAAAGTGGTTAGTGGGTATTATAGCACCATCAAAGGCCCACGCTCCACCACCTTCTTTCATGCTGTCTCTCTCTCCCTCTCTCTCTCTCTCTATTGTGCCACCACCTTTTGGCACTCTCAACATTCTGTACCCATCCACCCGTGCTATCTTCCCTAACCCTAATCCTTCTTTTATATATTCTATAAATACAAAATATCAATTTCCTCCCATTTATTTATTTTTGCCATTTTTTATTTTCATTTTATGTATTTAATATAGAGAATTGGCTTCATAAATGTCTTGTTTTGAAACAGCAAACTGAAAACTTTATCGATAATCTGATTTTTTCTCGTGAACTTACGTTGTTTGGAGCTACAAAAGTAATACTTCTTTTATTTTAAAATACGAGTTTTGTTTGTAGAACTATTTTTATTTCTAAAAGTAGAACTCTTATTTTTAGATGTAAATTATATATATATATATAATAACTAATTATAGTGATTAAATACGTCAAACCAACAAAAAAATTTGGACCAAAATAAACACGGTACTCTTAAAAATAGAATTCATATTTTAAAACCAATAAACTACATTAGACAACGGGAAAGAAGTGTAGTTCAATTTATCTCATTTTGGGCAAAAATAATAATAAGTCCACGAATAATATCTAATTTTCTAAAGTGCCATCATACATTGTGCAATCTGTAATTGTAAATCATTACTTTTAAAGACAATATGGCGATGAACAAAATAAAAATCAAAGGCAATATTGTACGTAACATAATTCCAGAAAAAGACAATAGATTTAACCTGAAAATAGACAGGTCGTGGTGCCCAACTCTTGTGGTTGGATTTCATCTCATGTAATTCTGCCTACGTAATCCACTTTAAGAACAACATAAAGTTTGCCACCTCACTCATCTGCATTTTTCTCTTATCTTAATTTCCAATATCATATTATTTTGTATGTAATAATATGATATTAATTCGTACCTAGAAAGATATATCAGTGCCGTTGATTTATAGTGTCTCACAATTTTTATTTTTTTCGATTTAATTAACTGGAATCGAATCAATAGATCAAGCTATGGGTCGATAGTGATACATTATTTTTTCTTAGCTCTGAAAGTTTAATTTCATTTTTATTATATTTGTAGGAAGCATTATAATGACTATATGATAATATATAATATATAATTTTAATTTATTAACTTGGTGTTTTCATATATTTTTTAATTATTATTTTTATATAATTACTAATTATTGATAAACCCTGCAGGCAGTATAATGAAATTACATAAATTTAAAAATTTGGAAAAATCAACGCTCATGGCCGCCTAGGATCACCTAACTCCATCTAGAGCACAAAATGATTGAAAAAGTGAAAATCGGTGTGATGTGGGGCCACGATGTTTAGACCGTTTAGACTGTTGTCTAGTTCGATTTTTAGAATATTTATTATAACAAAGGTATGTATACATCAATGTTTTAAAATATTTACTTTTTTATCGTTTTATTATTTTTTAAGAGAATAATATTTATTAAATTTAAACATACAACTCAAAAATCGAAATAAAATCTAACGTGACAAAGAGTTATATGTTTGAGTAGAACTTTTAGGGAGCAATTCTAAATAAATATAACATTGCTTTGAAGTAATGAAATATTTTTAGATTTATTTTATTCCTCAATTAATTGTTAAAAAGATCTTTCAATCACTTATGTTTTGTTTAAAAGACTGTTTGAGGCAAATTTTTGTTTTGAGATACATCCTATCAAACAATAGGACATTAGAGATATAAGGTGGTGGGGTGGACCCACGCAGGCCTAGGAAAATTACAATTTATTGGGGGGGGGGGGGGGGGGCAAAGAATTTGTTTATCAGCTATATATCTAAATAATTTTAATTAGTTATTTATGTGTGTATATATATTTATTAATTTTTATTTTTATTAATTTTATTTTATATTCTATATCAATACAACAAAAATACTATTAACAATTGTGTAGTGAATGAATAAAATTATTTTTGTAAATTGCTTAAAACATTCTCAGATGTCGAGCTAGATATTTGTGTAGCTTTTAATATTTAGAAAATAAAAGAGAAAATACAATTTATAATTCTTATTTATTTCTTTAACTGAAAATTTTCAAAAAAGAATCTATTTTACATTTGTGTTCCTATTCATAGTTAATTTTCTAGTTATGTGTTGTTGGTTAAATTGCTACCTCATATCAATGACGTGTTTTGATATGGTTGTCACATTTCGTGCATGCAGAACATCTTTGGTTGTGAGGTCGTTCATCGAAATTTTTTTACGTTGCCGTAAAGATCCAATAAGTTCGTGGGGTACTAGCTTGATAGATAAGTTCGATTTGACCTAACCACCGCCACAAGACTTTCACATTGTTATGTTTGATCACTTGATTAATCCATCCATTCACAATTTTAATTGAGAATAATGATTTTAAAATTATGTTATAGTCTTATTTTGAAACACTTCTTCAATTTTGGTCATTTCAATTACATGTTTTTCATTACAGACATCTTAAAAGCTGAATTATCGAAAATAACCCTTTATGGGCGGAAAGAAATTAACCCTAGCTAGAGAGAGGGGTAAGGATCCAAGTAAGTGTAGCTATATTTGATATAAAAATGTCGTGGAAAGTTAATCATATAATTTTAACTTGTCGGCCACCAGACTGCATGCACTTTCATCCCTAAATTAATGCAGATATTATTAATTAGTAAAAACTTAGGAAATTTACTCTAAAATAATAATTAAATAAATAAATAAACTTAGGAAATTTGCTAAAGTATTTAATTGAGAAGCTAGTCGGCAACCAACTAATTCGTGCATGATGCGACTTTTGGAATAGAAGTCCACACGTACGCCATCACCTTATTACTTCTATATTTCATGATTGACGGCAATCAATTAATTTTTTTTTTAATTTTTTAAGCTTCAAACAAACCATTTCAAGGGTCAATATTCCATTATGTTTCAAACTTCATAGTCTAAATTGGTTGGATTGACTTTATATATTATGGGGTCTTGTACGTTGAAAAAAGTTAAATCGAATATTAAACAATATAAAATATGATTTTTTTTGTTGTAATAATATTAACTCATAATTAACAACATCACATTATACACGTGTCTTGTTTGTATTGATACGATTATAATTAAAAAAATTTACATCATTTCCAACATTGGGAAATGACTTTGATAGTTTGTTCTTTGTTTTTATGAGAAATGACCTGATTTGGAGTGGCTGTTGTTCATTTAATTTGGGCGGGCTCACCGCCATATTAATAATAATTTGATTAAACTATTTTATAACAAGAATATGACGTTTATTAACCATGATAATTTATTTTATATTTGTTAGTTTTTATCATATTTCATATACAACACATAATTATATATTTCTTTTATTAAGAATCTCTAATTTTATTCAATTTATATTTAATTTTAAAAATTTATAAAAATTGATGATTGAATACTAATACTTTCACTTGCAGCCATTAAACCGTCCAACTGCCATGTCATCAATCTCAAGTATATTTTTTAAATTTCGATAAAGTTGAGTTTATATTAAACAAAATTAAAGTTAGAGCATCAAATATTAAATCAGACTAGAAAGGTAACGAGTGTAAAATGTAATTTGTCCTTTATTGAGGAGCAGAGAGAAATAAAGTGTGAAAATCTATAACAAAAAGTATGAGTTCTATGTATTTATAAATATTCCAGTTGTTCATCCAATTATTGTTTAACTTTATTATATATATATATGTATGTATAGATATACACAAACATAAGTGCGTACGTGTGTGTGCTTATATATTAGTAATTGAATGGAAGGTCAACAGTTAATCAGTTAAGAGAATCTGGTTGTGTTGGAGACGAAAGAAGGCATATCTGGAACTAAATTCCATGAACTGTATAAGAAAGAATATCTAGTTTTGTCAGAGAACGATTTGTTGCTTAAGAATTAGGCATCCCATAATCCTCTTTAATATATTATTATTGCATATACATTCCCTTTTTACGCATTGGCCCTCACCTCCATGCATCTTCATAAACCCTATTTTTTTAATTATCTCTCAAATATAAATAAATTATTATGTTTGTTTTATTTAAACCCATCTGGTCCTGGATCCAACTCCATTATATAACAACTGTATATTTATATTTTCGTTCCTTCATTTCACAACATATGTTGTTTTAAAGGTTAAATTTAATATCGATTTTTAAAATATGACGCCTATTTGGAACGGACGGAGTATGTGATAATTAATTGATAGTGTTTATGATTTGTGGCATTGCTGGCGGCATCGAACATATTTCTGACTTTTGATAAATAAGGATATATACTTTATGTTTTGTTTTGAGCAAAATAATTATTGAATGGTTTGATTATATAAGTTTGATGGATGTCTGAAGAATGTGGCCAGTCCATTAGATGCTCACATTATGGTACTATTTCCAGATCAGTGTTTCCTAAGCAACTCATAGGTGTGTTTGATGTAGTTTGTATGGTTGGTAGTTGGGATATACAATCGCATCATTTTTTATTTAATTCTTCACACACATATATATAAACATAATGACAAGAATTGTATTACAGTTATCTCCCTTTATAACATGGGAATCAAATGTACTACAAGCTAAAAATCGATAATGATTTTATTTCTTCTCCTCAAAAAAAAATAAAATGTATCCCGTATAATATTTTTACATTCTTGGTATATACTAGTATTATTTTTGTTTAACGTTATAGTAAAAAAATATTTATATTAAGAATATCTGATATGTTTTAATATTTTATTGGTAAAAATACGTTAAAAATGTGATTTTGTATAAAAAGAATATTCATAATAAAATTATTGTTTCTATAATAAATTAATTAATTTTATTAAAATTAAATTATTTGATAATATTTTTTAAAAAATATTAATTAATATTTCTTGACATCTTAAATTTAATACCAATACTACAATATATAATAAATATTTTATTTAATTCAAATGATCAACCAAAAAATAATACTACTTTTTAAATTTAATATATTTTGAGAAAAGTAGAAAAATAAATTAAGACTTTCTTTTTTTTATCATTCCTTCCACAATACTCTTTTATGCTTAACTTTCCTTTTCATAAAAGCATCATATTTAAATTCTCATAAAGTGGCATTACATTAGTTCATTTGTCATATTAGGCTGAAGAGTATGATTACATTAGTTCATTTGTCATATTAGGCTGAAAATATATTTATACTCGGTGCTTCCATACAAGTTTCTTTCATCCCTTTGTACTTTTGGAGACCACTTTGAACAATTGGTTGTGGGTTGTGTCACAACCCAACCTCTGTTTGTTTACGAGGTTGTGGGTTGTAGTTGTTCAATTCACAATCCTACCACTCTACTCCTCTTTTTTCTCCTTCTTCTTTCATCATTCCTAGGAAATCTATTCAATATATATTTTTTCACCCAAAATTTTTATAATTTTTTTATATTCAATATCATATTAATTCTCTTCTTAAGATCTTTATTTTAACATTCATTTAGCATATATATATATAATAATCCATCACCAATTATTAAATCCACAAATATTTATCTCTCATAATATAATAATACAAATAAAACTCTACTAAACTTATTGATTTGACATATCAATAACAATCTACCTTATCACAATACAAAACAAACACTACCTTTTACTATGCATTTGATTGTGACACAACCTTACAACCCACAATCGGTTGTGCTACGGAGGCCTCCAGCCTAATCCAAACATTGTGTACACTTATAAATAAACGCAAAAACTCTTATATCTTGTGCTTCGTATATTCCAATCACGAATTTCATATAATGTTATGTATTAAATTAAAAAATATTATTTATTATATAAAAACATAGTTACTCCAATCTCTTTTGGGGCAAAATACCTCCGATCTCTACCGTAGGTGTCATTAAACTGTAATGATTGTTAGTTAAATAGTATTACTTAATACTCAAAATATGTTAATTGCCACCCTAAAAATTATTATTGTTAAAATCTTAATAATAATAATACATATGTATTAAAACAATATTACCAATTATATCTAAAAATATTAGTGTCTAGATCCAAAGTACACGAAATACACAGGAGACTTACTTATAAATAACACTCTTTAAAAAATGAATAACAAACATACTCATTCTTCAAAAATTTTAGAAGGCGAGAAAAATAATTATTCATGAATATTGTATATTAAAGATATACAAATATTGGTTTTTTTAAATTTATTTTCTAAACATTACGATTTAGGATTTTAACATTTGCAAATTTATAATATAGTTTCATCATAAATACAAAATTGGGACTTTATAGTTGAAGTGAGATATCTTTGTAATTGTCCTAAGTTTCTTAGCAGCCCTTTTTAAAAATGAATTGTATTTAATTATTAATTTTTGTATTATTTCCCACTATCAATTTCACTTCCAGAAACATTTAAATATAAGACAAAGTTTGTAATCAAGAAAAGGTTGTAAAACTTGACTTTTTATCAATGGTTGGAGACTTTGTCTGTAGTAAACACTGAAGCTGTAATAATTTGAATAATTTGGTCGGGGAATTGCCTAAATTAAAATAAAATATGTTTGAAATAATTACTAAAAAAAGCATAAAGTAAGTTGTTTGATTAAATGGAAACAAGCACAATTATGACTTTTGACTTTATTAACCCTTCTTTAGCTTTTACTCAGACAAAATGTTTTGTCTGACACTCCCAACTCAACTTTATGTACACCATTTTATCCACCCCTGTTTTTACCTACTTTTCCAAACATGTCCTTAACAATGCACAAAAAATCCTTGTGGAAAGCTGTTCTTGAGTTTAATTAGGATGTGACAAAATTACCCTTGGACCAAATGCATTACTTGTTAATTCAGATTATATATGTGATGAGTAAAAGACTTTGTCCAACAGTCTACGTGCGTTGTATATGTTCCATGCTTTTTAAGAGAATGATGTGGGTTAGATTTGGTTCTTCCACCAATGAAGTGCTTACAAACTTGTTCCTTAAAAAACGGAACTGAAATTTGAACACGAGCTGCCAAAAATATATAGTTTGGTCATAAAAATAACATAATAATCATTTATATGTTTCAAATACATAATTATTTTTAATGTAATGAGTTGGAACTTGGGTCATAATTATAAAATAAAAAAGATATGAGAATTTAGCAGGCTTGATTGAATTCACTTAAAAACACACAGATCGAGCTCCTACTATGCGCGCATTTCTTTACAATTTATTCAATTCTAATACATGTCCTTTTTGCTTTTGGAATGGGGTCAATTTCAATATACTTATTACGTTCTCTAAAAATTATTACATATCAGACGATTTTAAAGAAAATTAAATTTTTGTGTAGCATGATGCACAATTCGTAAATATATTTATAAAAGAAAAGGATAAAAAAATCAAAGGAAATAAATTAAATAATCCTATTGTTTGAAAAAATTATTATATAATAAAATATAAAGTTATTTAATTATTTTTATTGCAACATGAATCTATTATAAATAATCACGTCCATACTATATATTCAAATCTAACACAAATAGTCAACAAAAAAATTTCTAATCTAGAATCTCATTGAATATACGTGATAAGCAACATCAAATTAAAATCGTGAAATTTATACTTAAAAACAGATAAAAAAAAAACAAAAGTTCTTGTATTTTTTAATAAAAAGGAAAAAATAATTAATTTACAAAATAAGCCACACCAACTATCTTTAATCACCGCGCATTGCACCAAAGGCGACTGAATTTTGTTTTTCTATATAAATTCAAAAAATTAATTTTTAGTTGAAAAGTTAAGTTTTGATGAAACTTTTATTAATAATAAGTGTTTCTTTTATTATATTAGTAAATATAATTACACACCAATAAATCTTTTTAGCTGTAAAATGATTTAACATTATATTAGTTGTCTGAAATATATATATATATATATATATATTATAAGAAGAGTCAACAAGCAAGTCTTTCCTTTAATATATTTACAAACCATAGGAAGTTTCTTACATTACATTATCTAAATTTCGCCCTTTGACATCTTTTTATTCACATTTTCTGTGTATATTGTCCTCTATTATTATACAAAATATTGTTTCCGACATTAACTTTTAATAACTAGATGTCTGGTCGTGCAAATTTACAGAATGTAATATATTTTAATATATAAAAATTTTATAGTAAAATTATATTTATTATAAAAATATACATAACCTATTATTTATACCAATTATATAAATATTATTCATTTAGAATATAGTTTGTTATACTACTTTGTATTTTTATTTCTTTAAAATTAGTTTATTAAATAATAAATTGTACGATAATTTGCAGTGAATTTGAATTGTCCCTTAATTAAAAATAAATATTTTAATTTATTAAAAACTAATGAAATTAAACAATAACTAATAATATTATATAAATTTAATATTATAATATTTTTTTATAAAAAATAATATATATTTCTTTTAGACTAAATCCATTTAAGAATTTGATATACTATTTATTCAAATCATCATATATATCAAATGATATAATTACATACTTTAAATATAATTATTTATTTAAATATATACAATATTGATATCAAATTAAAGATAAAAAAAAAATAATATAATATATAATATGTTAAAAATGGATTTAAAACGAAAAAATATTTTAATTTTTTAAATTTTAGTAAAAAATACAAATAAAATTTTACAACTCTTGAAATACCGTAATTTTTCATTTTTTTTACTATTGCTTTCTATCGTATACATCCTTAAATAAATTATCTTCGGCCGCATATACATTGCTTTGTGCTAAATGAAAAAAAGACTATTTCAATAATTATCCTACATGGATTCACCTATATAAGTCGCGGCTAAAATTGCAAAAATAAGATCCAGCATTTCTATTTTCATATTAAGTAAGAATTACGAAAATAACACCACCGAAAACCATTTGTTTTGTAATAAAATGATACATGAAAACTACCTAATTAATAATAATAATAATAATAATAATAATAATAATAATAATAATAATAATAATAATAATAGAATAAAAAGATAAATAATAGCGTTGGGAAAATATATATGATTGGAGTTGGAGGCAATGACAACCCATACCCCTTAAACTGAGAAATATGTCAGAAAACGTTAGACCTCCCATCAACATATTCTGGGCATTTTTGGAATTCAATTCCAAACTTGTCGGCTTGTCTACCTATTTCATTACAGAACCCCATTCCCTACGACTCATATATAAATTATGAGCCAGGATTATATATATTTTGCAGATTATGATTTTCTTTTTTTATTTTGATTCTTCTATGAAAATTATTATTTTATCCATAAATATTTTCAAGAAATTGGAATGTGACAAAATTAATAAATGAACTTACCCCACTATTTTACTGCGGAGTGGCTGGCTCAATCTTGTAATTAGGCAATCAGAAGTTTATGCTTTATATGAAATTGTTTAGTTTATTTTGTATAAGTTTATGAATATATTAATTGTTGTAAGAACTCTATATATAATATAATTTTAGCAGATACATATTATTAAGTTTGTTCGTCATTTTTTATCAATGCTTGTTACATATTTATTATCGAAATGTTGATTATTTTTTCTCTTTTTCTAGTTCATATATTTAAATTCTTATCATCTTTATTTTCACGAATATATTATAAATTTGAGTTTCTTTCAAATATTATTGACTTTTATCGATTGTTGTTTTCGTACGATATCAATATTAATTTGTTTTGTAAAATTCTTGTTATATAGGTGTAAATATCTATTTATGGTATTATAAATATATAGAATGATGTAAAACTGAGAGACTTGAAAATCC
This sequence comes from Caryopteris x clandonensis, assembly GCA_028749325.2. NCBI lineage: Eukaryota > Viridiplantae > Streptophyta > Magnoliopsida > Lamiales > Lamiaceae > Caryopteris > Caryopteris x clandonensis. The sequence continues at coordinate 8,812,694 of JAPYKT020000004.1, forward strand.
TTATCAATCTCCAAGTTTTGTAATAGGGAAAAATATGGTTCATGTCTTTAAAAAGTTTTGATGAGTTAATAACATGCAATCACAACTTTATCCTAATTAATAGGATTTATGTGTATTATGCTAATTTATTTAGACACATTGTTAACATTTATTATATTATGCTAATTTATTTAGACACATTTTTAACATTTATTATATTATGCTAATTTATTTAGACACATTTTTTAATATTTATTACTTTTGTATTATCATTGAAATATTACTTTTTTAACTAAAATTACAATTATACTACAAATTACTATTATAATCATTAAAATAATGAACCATTCCACAATTAAACCAAACACAATATAATAATAGTTTGATAAAAGTTGAAATAAGATAGATGGCAGGCTTAGATTTGTTGGGCAAAAAATAGATGGGAAAAAGAAGCACCCTTTGTTCTGTGATTAATTTGATTGCCACTTGGATCAAATCATCACTTTTTATTCTATTAATTTATTTAATATTTAACAATTAATGCACAACCCCTTATCAAACTTTTGAAAGTAAGTAACTTAAATAGAAAACAAATCTCAGTCAATATTATACCCAATAAAATAAAATAAAATAAAATAAAATAAAATAAAAATTACAGGTGTAAAACTACACAAATTATGCCGCCAAATTATTAAGTGCTTAATTAGGTAATGAAAATTCAATTGATTTCATATATATTATTAAATTAAAATTTTCTAGCCTATGTAGTTAATAAGATTGTTAAAATACAGTAAATTCCTAAGATAATTTAATCATGGAACTGAAAATCAAATCAAATCAAATCAAATCAAATCAAGCTATTTGATACTTGATTTGAACTTGTTCATTAAATGCTTGTTTGATAATAATGTCAAAAAAATTTGAACACACTTTTACATTTGATAAAATCTAAAGCTCAATTCGAACTCGAGCTCGTTAAGCAAATTTTGTTAAAACAAACGTAAAATATCAAACTACTCGAGCTCTACTTGTGTTCGATTTGATTAAAGCTAGTTCAAACTCGACTCGATTAATAATCAAATCAACCTCAAACAAAATATTAGAAGTTCGAAAATATTTCAAATAATCTTGAACCATGATACATTCGACTCGACTCGTTTACGCCCTTACTAATCAATGAATGTGCAAACTCAAAGTCTAATATTTTTGTTCACATATTAGTATAGATTCAATTTCGAGTCTCAATTTATAGCAATATGGGATGCACATAGACCTAATTTACACTATTACTTATTTAACAAAAATATATTATTTATTTATTAAAAAAAATTAAATTAATAAATTACTATTAATATTTTTTAAGTAAATAAATACTCTACTTCACGGTGTATGATATATCGATGTATATAAGTTTTTGTGAACTATAAAACAAAATTTATCATAATTCCAATATACATATATATATATATATATATATTTGGAATGAAAAAAGAAAAAAATTAAAGAATTGTTGCTATGGTAGTTGGCCTATTTAGTACGCGCACACAGACACGTACTAACGAAGCTCAAACAGAAAAACAAACGGAGATCAAAATCTTGTTCCTTGGGCCATCCATTCACGGATATCAAGAATTTATGCTTTTTTTCTATTTCCATATGTAATTTCGTTCTTTTACATTCCAACCCCTCTATTTTCCATTAATTCCCATTTGCCCTCTTTTCCTTTTTTCTTCTAATGGTCGCTCGTCTTCAATTTCACTGCTTCCGTTGTAGAGAGCCACTCCTTCGATCTCTCTGTTCTTTTAAAGTGCCCATGTGAGCAGCTCTTCCTTCGTTTAAATCTTTTCATCTCTCTCAGTTCAGATTTTCTTTCCTACATGTATGAGTGGTAACTCTTCTTATTTGTTAATATGCTGATTTGTTTTGTGTATCTAGAGTGAATATTTGTAACAATTTTGCGATTTAAATGCCATGTTTTTTCTGGGTTTATCCTGTTTGTTTCGTTGAAAGTCTAGGTTATGTTTTCCAGGTATAATATTATATGAAAACCGTAAAGAAGTTTGCTCCTTTGTGATAAGAAGATATGTATGTGGGACACCAGGTTCAATGTGTGTGGATTGGGATCCATGTTGGATCTACTGTTATTTTATTGTGATTATTATCAGTAGTTGTGCTTGTTTTATGTTGTTGCTGGGCTGGAACTTTTTATTTGTTTATTTTGTGGTATTGCAGAAGCCTTGGTTATGGTGCTTTTCCTTTGTTTTCTAGTTATTATTATTTTTTAAAATTTTTTAATTGTGTCCCTTCCTTCTTTAAGGGTTTTATACTGGAAGGAGATAAGCACATTGCGTAGGGCTCAATAAGCCGGCCTCTTTCAGATTTTTCATGGGTTGAACACAAGTGATCATGGATAGCTTCACCAACGACACCGAAGAATACCAATTTTTCGACGCACTGGAACACATCTCCCAAGAATCCGGTTCCGTTTCTGCTAGGAACTGGGAATATGATGTGTGGATTAATGCTCCTCAAAGTGTAGTAGAGCGGCGGAGGAAGTTTGTTAGATGGATGGGGGTAGGCCTAGGTGGGCTTGAAGAAGAAATTACTGTGGATAATAATGGTGATTTTTTATTAAGAGATTGTCATAGAATTATAGAGGATGGTGGGGCCGTGCTAAGAACTTCTAGTGTTGAAGATGAATTTTCTTCGAGCCGCTCTTCTGTGTCAAGTTGGAATACTGATGATCTTGAATTGTCACAGAGGGTGGGTTTATGTGATAGTAGAAAGGGGAATTTGAATGTTAGTGGTGGAGTAGAGGATTTTCCCCATTTCTCTCCCTCAATCCAGCAATTTGTGGGTAATGGAATTGAGGGTGATATAGATACACCAAGAATGATTAATAAAACGAAAAGTAGGTGGTTGAGAAAATTACGATCAATGACTTGTATGATGAGTGGGAACGCTAAGGAAGATAATGTGGGATCTAATGGTTTAAGCCAAGTTCAGGGGACAAGGATCCGGAGAGTTAAGGTACGCCATTGTCGGAGAAGGTTGAAGGAGCTTTCTGCCCTCTACAGTGGACAAGATATTCAAGCACATGACGGACCCATTATAGCAATGAAATTCAGTCTCGATGGACAGTACCTAGCTAGTGCTGGTGAAGATAAGATTGTCAGAGTCTGGCAAGTGGTGGAAGATGAGAGGTTGCATACAACTGACATTCCAGATGCAGATCCATCATGTGTGTACTTCTCAGTCAATCATCTATCTGAATTGGGACCTTTAATGGTGGAAAAAGATAAAGTTCAAAAATCCAAGAGTTTGAAAAAAACACAAGAGTCAGCATGTATTGTATTCCCTTCAAAGGTCTTTCGGATTCTTGAGAAGCCATTGCACGTGTTTGACGGGCACAGTGGGGAGATTTTGGATCTTTCTTGGTCAAAGGATAATGTATGGTTAGCATATGCAAATTATTTTGTTATATTTTTTTTAAGTTTATCTTGAAATACTTATTTTTTTTGCAGTGTCTACTATCATCATCAGTTGATAAAACTGTTCGTTTATGGCGGGTTGGAGTTGATCATTGTCTCAAGGTTTTCCAGCATAGCGATTATGGTAAACACCTAGATGCATAGCTCCAGACTATTTAATTTGTGAGAATAGAGCTATTGTTTTGTTTTGCTAAAACCCAAATCTGATGCTATGCAGTGACCTGCATCCAGTTTAACCCTGTGAATGATGATAATTTTATAAGCGGATCGATAGACGGGAAGGTTCGAATTTGGACAATAGGAGGTTGTAAAGTTGTTGACTGGACCGAAACAAGGGGCATTATCACTGCTGTTTCTTATCACCCTGATGGTCAGGTATGTTGATACTGCCCTTTGTGTTTTATGAATTGCAAGTTCGCAACTTTAGAAAGTAAGGCATATCAATTTGTTATTCCTTTGCTTGTAATACAGGGTGGTATTATTGGTTCTATTGCAGGCACCTGCCACTTTTTTCACTTATCAGGTATATTAAATTCTGGGAATACCAGCTCTTTTCTTTGAAATTCAACTTGTTGATTTTCTGTTACAGTACTCATTTTAGTCTTTTTAAAAGGTATACTTCATGGTAATGGATGAGTAGTGGGTGAAACTTTTATCGAATATAATCATGATCAATTTTTTGTTATAAATTTTGGAGTTCTAGGTCACTGTGTGTGTCAATTTTTTAATTTATTAGGTGAAAATCTGATTATTAGAACTCAAAGTTACGTTGTTGAATAATTTGTTACAAAATGGGACAGGGGTTAACCTTAACTGTATGGCTTTGCATTTCTTGTATCAGATAATCACTTCCAGTTGGGTGCTCAGATGTGCTTAACGAGTAAGAAGAAGTTGCCCTGCAGAAGGATAACTGGATTTCAGGTTAATGCTCAAATGCCTTCATTAGATTGCCTGGTTTGCTTAAAGATATTAATGTTATTCTGTGATGAACTATTTTCCTTACATTGTTATTATATGGATGCAGTTTTTTCCAAAAGACCCAAGCAAAGTATTGGTTACTACTGCTGATTCAAAAGTCAGAATTGTATTTGGCACGAATGTGGTTGGAAAGTACAAAGGTGCATTTTTGTGCTTTATGTTCTTTTTCCGTATTTAGTATAATTTTATTGTCCAAAATTGACATAAATTTGACTTTCATCCCTGTTTCAGGTCCTCGAAGTACTGGAAGCCAGAGCTGCGCTTCATTTACTTCCAATGGGAAGCATATTGTCTCAGCATCGGATGATTCAAATGTTTATATTTGGAACTACAATGACCAGAGAGAGTCTTCATTGTCCCAATCAAAAGCCATTCGGTCCTTTGAGTGTTTCTCCTCCGATGCATCTGTTGCCATTCCATGGCCCGGTTTTAAAACCGGGAACTTAGGGGACAGCTTAAAGTCAACAAACCCATTGCCTTTCTCAGCATCAACCTGTCTCTCTTTAAGCCAAGAGTATTTCTTCGAATCCAACTCAAAAGGCTCCGCAACTTGGCCTGAGGAGAAGCTTCCCATTTCTAGTCCCGAAGTATCGACCTCCCCAATTAGTAAATCTCAGTACAAACTTTTCAAGACTTCTTACCATAGTGCATCCAATTCACATGCATGGGGTCTTATTATCGTTACCTCAGGATGGGATGGACGGATCAGATCGTTCCATAACTATGGTTTGCCTGTATCCGTCTAACACAGGACAACCTGTATCCAAGGATCTTTTTTTTTAAGCGATCAAGTGGTATGGATGGGATATGTGCTACAAATTCATTGCATGCAAGGCTGCCACATAAAGCCGTGTTTGGCAGTATTGCAACTGTTGGGCAGGACCCCCATTCTTTAATTTACTATAGGTGGGGGAGTATTTAAGGGTCGTGATCCATTTGGTCCCTGATGCTGGATAGTGATGGGCCTTGACAGTTTGCAGCAGAGTCAAAATGTGCACATTGTAAAGAGGCCCGTCATCAAAAAATGCTGAGGTAGGCCTATCATCAATGGAGTTACTCAGCTTAAATATATGATGATTATTGGTTTCTTTATTCACGAAATATTGTCCGGAATAGAAGAATCGAGTAGTGCCTGAAGAGTTTGGGATGTGCATGATGGAGGTTCATGGGACCTAATGAAATCTCTTCCATTTGTTTTTTTAGAGGTGGGAATGGGGAGAGTCTGCAGGGGCCAGTGGTTGATATTTGGTTTGATGAAAATTAGTGGTGAATATCGTCTCTGTGATGTGTTTGGCTGGTCTGTAATGATTTGAGTTTACGTGTCCACTGTTGCGGACCATGAAGGAAATCATGGGCTCGAGGGGACATCGTGGATGCAGCTAATTGGGCCGTTTGGGCCCAGGCCGAAGGATGGATTCAGGTCGGCCATTGGATTGTGCTGAAGTTGCCACCTCTAGACCATAATCCTGTTGTAGTTCAATCAATCCAAGTCAAGAAACAAGAATATTTGTCTCTAAAGGTGGTTGGACTTGGCATTTGGTTCCTGTAGTTGCAGTGTATCGCGCCCTGACGATTCAGTAATATTGTAAAGATTAGAAGAGTCGAAAATAGAAATTTTGTTCTTGTCGTGAGAAATGTGAAGAAATAGATGTTAGTTTTGTACAGAATTGGTTGAATTTTTCGGTGTATATTTTTACGATTTTGTATACTTTTTCGGGTTGAATAGAAAAATTCATAATGTATTCTAGCAAATTTGTTCTGTTATATATAATTTCAGATCATTTATATGTAATTTATAAAGAAATATGATAATATTCTACTACGAGGGTAGTAGGACTTGTAGTCAAGGAAGATGAGCCTTCTTAAATAGTACTCTTTTTCAAGTATTTTTAGCTTTTGCCTTGGAACATCTAGACTGAAAGAGTTTGATATTTGCTTATTTTACTCTATTTTTCCTTTTTCTTTTTATATAAAAAAGTTTCATTTCTACATATTTATTAATACCGAAAAAAAATATTAGAACTGACATTAAATATTCCGAGAAAAAAAAAATCTCAGATTACAAACAAAAAGAAAAAGCAGCAAAGTTTATTTCATTATTTCACTTTATTAGTTCATTATGCCCAAATTCGAACCACTCATATTTCCTGTTGAGCATCCTATAGGATAAGAACAAAGTGGACAACAAGAACTTTATCTTTCACCAATATTCCTCGTGCAATAGTAGATGTCTTATCCAAAGCAAGATTATTTCCCTTTCTTCATTATAATTACTGATAAATAATTTAGTAATGAACATGGATACATCTTTTAGACCTAACATTTGAAGCTATTAATAATCACAACATCAGAATAAGCGGCTTCCTTTGACACATGCTACATTTACATCTGGAAGTAATTACGCTCAATTTAGAAGGATGGATTCAAAGCAACGAATTCCAAAACTATTGTAACTAATCTGTAGACTTGTTTGGATAACCTCATCTATGACAGATTATGAAGCCTTAACTTAATTTCTGAATAAATCTTTTGGATTATTTAATGGATTTTAGAACCACAAGTCATCTGTATTCGTCTCATCAAATTGCTGTATGATTTTGAATATTTAGCAAATTTGAATTCATTTAAAACTGAATCCCATCTTATATTAAACTCTTAAGATAATTTGAATTCATTTAAAACTGAATGAGTTCATTTTGGGTTTCAAATCCACCAATCTAATTATGAACAATGTGTGGAGTGATTTAGGTAACTCTGAAACTCACAAGATTGATTGCCTTCTTCCAAATCCTCTCCTAAAATAAAATATTATCTAAATGCAACTCCAGGGAGTTGCAAAATTAAGATTGCCAAACACATCATTGTTCACAGAAATGTAGGAAAATGAAATTGATTGGGGTCAACAGAGGCAAAGAAAAGCTTGCCCAACATCATCTTGAAAAAGTTCACCAATACAAACATAACTCTACAAGAACAGCCCTAATTTCCACACACATCACGTTAAAAGCTTAACACTCTAAATCAATGAGGTTCCCAACATCAATGAGCGATCAGAGCCAAAAATAAGTACATATTCACAAAATAAAAGGAGGATATAGTTCTTCTATACTTACCCCAGAGAAACGAATCGCGATCAGACAGGAATGTTCTGCGCGGAATTATTCACACCGGGCATGCGATTAGCGGCACTGGAAGCAGAGGCGGTGGAAGCAAATGAAGGAAAAGTAGTGAGCATCAGAGGCCGATCGTGCGCCTCCTCATCGTCTTCTCCGTCGGCGTCGACATTGATGCATGAGCACCGCTCAAGCGACGCGAAAAACGCCGCCGCGACGCCCATACCGAACCACCTTGCGAAGCCGTCAAAAGTCCGGCAGCATGATGGCGTTGCGGTAGTATCTTCCATCGCTTCGATTTTACTTTCCTTTCGTGGTTTGTTCAAACTTTTCAGCGACGGAGAAATCCGAGAGACAGAGAAAGGAGAGAGAGAGGGAGATGCAATTTTAGGTATCGGAATTGCCAAAAATAGGTTCAGTAACTGAAATTACAATGCATTAATTGCCAAAAATAGGTTTAGTAACTGAAATTACAATGTATTGCCTTGTCGGTTAATTTTTTTTTTAAATTATAATTATATTTATTATTATTGTAAAAATATAAATAACTTATTATTTAAATTAATTATATAAATAATATTTAATTTAAAATATAGTTTGTTATATTATATTATATTATATTTTATTTTAAAAAAATTAATTTTATTGAATAATAAATTGTATGATAGTTCAAAATGAAAGTTGAATTGTCCTTAAAATAAAAATAAATATTTAATTTACTAAAAACTAATGAGGTTAAATAATAAATTATAATATTATAATATTTTTATTTTTGAATATAACACTATATATTTTTAGCTTAAATTCATTTTAAAATTTGATATAATATTTATTCAAATCCATCATATATATTAAAATTTAAGAAATAATATTCAATTCATAAAAAATTATATTCAATACTTTAAATATAATTATTTATTTCAATATATACAATATTTATATTAAATTAAAGATCACAAAACGAAGATTAATTTGATATATCATATGTTAAAAATGGATTTAAAAGGGAAAAGATATTTTAATTTTTAAATTTTAGAGAAAAATACAAATAGAAAAAAGAGTATATAGAAGACACATGTCAATTATTTGTAAAAACACGTGTCAAGAGAATAATTTCCAGCGTTCTTTTTTTTATATTAAGCTAATATATTTATCATATTAATTATTTATAATAAATTGGTTATTCTTAATAAAAATGTGTATTTTAATTGTTTTAAGTTAGTTTTATTAAAAAATAAATTGGAACATTATTTTGAAGTGAATTTTGAATTGTTCATCAACTCAATGTAAATATTTAAATTTACTAAAATATATTGATGTTAAATAATAAATTAATAGTATAATATTTTTATTTTTATAAATAAATTATTTGTATTTTTAGGTTAAATTCATATAAAAGTTTGATACTATTTATTCAAATTCATCACATATATCAAAAGTTTAAAATTAATAATTCAATGTATAATTTTTTTATATTTCATCCATAAAATTATATTCCATAATTCTAAATAATTATGTATTTCAATATAGACAATATTGGTGGCATATGAAAGATAAAAAAAAATTAATTTAATATATCATATATTAAAAACGGACTTAAATGAAACAATTACTTGAATTTTTAAATTTTAGTGAAAAAAATTCAAATAGGAGAGAGAGAAAAAGAGAGATACGGATACATGTCAATTAATTGTAAAGAGAGATTTAATGAGAAGAGAATTTACATTTTTTTTATATTAAAGTATAGATTTTAAAATAAATAAATTAATGTATAAAATTTTATACTTCATCCATAAAAATTATATTTTATAATTCTAAATACAATTATTTATTTCAATATATATAATATTGGTGTCAAATTAAATATTACAAAAAGAAGAATACTTTGATGTATCATATTTTAGTAAAAAATTAAAATAGAAGACATATAGTAGCCGTTAAAATAAAAAAGATATTTTTTTAAAATAAAAAGAATAAAAAAAATACTTAATGCATTACATTAAAGAAAAATATTAAAAATTACTATTGAAGTTACATGTGTCAAAAACAACTTTTTTATACTCTTTATTTTATATAAGAAGGATTTGTTTATTTATACTGTAAGGGGTAACAAGTTTGTTAAACAGTACACTCATTGCCTCCAATTTCCCTTTTTTTTTCTTTTTTTTTTTTCAATTTTCCTTTTATTTTATATCCATGTTATATATATTAATATTATATTGTCGAATGATTTATCTAGAAACAAGAACAGATACTATAATGATCTTTCATTTTATATCCATGTTACATATATTAATATTACGTTGTCAAATAATTTATCTAGAAATAAGAACAAATACTATAATGATCTTTCATTTTATATCCATGTTACATGTATTAATATTATGTTGTCAAATGATTTATCTAGAAATAAGAACAAATACTATTAACATAAAACAAAATTGGTTCTATTTCATCAAAACACGACAATACCATAGCAACAAAATTTAAGTACATGTATTGTTTGATATTATCAATAATACGTCGTTTAAATTTAATTTAAAAATAAAATAGGTGAAATCGAAATATAACACCCAATCAACCAAATTCAACAATTTATTTTGAAATAAGTCATCTTTAATCGTAAAAATAAATCTTAAATATTTTTTTTATAATTATCGTGTGCTGAACTATAATATTTCTTAAAATATGCTACATTTATGATTTAAAATCATTTTATTTGATTATTTTGATTTTATATTTATTCATTTTTAAGTTCGTTATATTAATACGGCTTTAAAAAGTCTTTAAAAAGTCTTAACTGATCCCAATGCAATGGATAAAGTCCACATAATTATTATTCTTAGTAATTGTAATAGTCTATTATTAAAATATTTGAGACTGTATTATTAATTTGATAATTCCAAATTTCTTATTATGTATTAATTATGTTTTAACAATTGTGTAATTATTTATAACTTATATATATATAGTTATTTGTTATAAATTTAAACATTTATTTTTTAATTTAGTAGAAATTTTATTTTATTGTCATATTAAATTTTTGTTATAGGTTAATACATTTGTTTTATTGTGTACTTTAAGCAACACATTAATGTAAAATTGAAAATTTATAAAAATATACATAAAGAATGAAAGATATAAATAAAAATATATGAGATAATTTCGTATTTATGTGGATCTATTTGAATATTATTTGCTTATATTTATATATATTGCTATAAATTATAAATCAGGAGTTTTAATTGTATTTTGTATTTTTATTTGAAAATATGTGATAAATACAAGAAAATTGAAAAAATCTGAGAATTTTATTATTATGAAATAGTACATAATTAGATTGTTTTTACATTTAATCTATATTAAGTTTTGAAATTAAGTTAAACTAGTAATGCACCCGTGCGTTGCACGGTATATTAATAAAAATTATTTAAAAATTATATATAATTTATTAATAGTTTTAAATAAATTTTTTATTACATTTTAAATATAAACAACATATTTATATTAAAAATATTATTATTAGTCTATAACTATATAAATAAATAAGTTTAATAATTATATTATTTTAATATAATATATTATAATAAAAATGAATTGAATAATATATATCATTTATAACATCTGCAATTGAGATATATTTTCTTTTAAATACACCCTATAATATAATATAAATAAGGAAATTATTTATTAAATATAACAATTTAATATGCATAATTTGCGTAAATTATAATATATACCATAAAATTAAATAACCAATTTATTGAAACAATAAAGTGATTATACATTTCGGAAAACTTCATGAAACACTACATTTTTTGTTGAACTTTTTTCAATATTATCCTCAGAAGAAACCAGAATCTTCAAACCACTTCTGCTTGTAACTCTGGATACGGCCACGTACAACTGTCCATGACTAAATACTAATTTTTTAAGTAATAATCCAACGTGAGATAAAGATTGGCCTTGACTCTTGTTGATCGACATTGCATATGATACAATTATCGAATATTGTCTTCTTTGAAACTTAAAAAGCAGTCTTGGATCTGATGGAGTAAGAGATAGTCTTGGAATTAAGACCAGTTGACCAACATTATTTCCTGTTAGAACCTTACCTTCAAGAACATGATCTCCAAGCCTAGTTATCAACAGTCTTGTACCGTTACATAGACCCTTTGAATGATCAATATTCCTCAACAACATAACTGGTGTACCAACTTTCAGAATGAGTTCATGATTAGGGACACCAGAACATTTCAAAGAATTCAAAAACTCTGGTGTATGTACATCAGCCAAAATATCTACATTAGAATCTGACTTGCATGCAGAATCAGAACTCAGGTATGTCTTTGACTCATGCATGTTCATCTTTATCATATGATCATTTATTGATTCAACCACATCAAAGTAGGGGCAAGTATAGCCATGTCCTGCAAAAAAGAAGGATCATCAAGATTACTTTGAAAATTGGGATAAGTGCTATTAACAATTGTTCTGATCGGATCTTCTCCAGGTTTCAGCAAAATATCCTCAGGAATATCAATTTCAGCACCATTGTCATGAGGATCACCAAGTATACCATCACCTAATGCAGCCATCCATTCTGAAATTTGCTTCAAATCATCTCGATCAGTGATTGAATTATTGTTTTGTAGCCTCATATTTTTTGTTAACCTAAGGACGGTGCACTCATCCAAATATACGAAGAATTAATTGTTGCATGAACAATATCTTGTCTGCTGCCTTTTGGAATCACTGGAAGAATCTGTCTGAAATCTCCACCCAAAACCACAGTTTTTCCTCCAAAAATTTTATCTGAATATGTTGAATTACTCAACTGCATTATATCCTTCAACGTTTTATCCAGTGCTTCTATGCAGTTTTTATGAACCATAGGAGCTTCATCCCAAATAATCAACTTGCATCTAACCAATAGCTCAGAAACTTGGCTGCCCTGTTTTATGTTGCATGTGGAATTATCATGTATGTTAATGGGAATAGAAATACGTGAGTGAGCTGTCCTTCCACCGGGCAATAGGAGAGATGCTATTCCGCTGGATGCAACATTCAAAACAATCAATCCCTTAGATCTCATTGATGCAGATATAGTCTTCCATAGAAAAGTTTTTCCAGTACCACCATAACCGTACACAAAAAAGACCCCTCCTTTATTAGTTACAATAGATCGAATAACTTCATCATAAATATGACGTTGCTCCACATTTAACTTCTTTATTAACAAATCATGTTCTCTTTTCATCTCAGCTTTATTGTATGACAATTCATTACATATCAGTCTGTTTTGTGAAGACATTGATGATTCAAAATCTATAACAGGCATACCATCATAATCTTGCAATCCCTTTCCAAGAGTTCTCAACAGTTTATCCACCTCTATTAAAGCAAGGTTTCTGATGTCGTCATCAGACATTATCAAATCTGTAAAATATATTAATTATCTTAACTATTAAATATAAATAATAAAACAAATACAATAAATATTTTGTAAATAGTAACAATAAATTTATTCTGAATATACCTGGATAACTCATAAACCCTAAACCCTAAACCCTAAACCTAATAAATAATAAATAAAAAATATATTAATTCATGAATAAATATATATAAATTAATACAAAAAATATTACGAATTTAGTTGCAAACATACCTGGAGACTGATCGAGCCAAAATCTATCTCTATCACAAAAGTCATCTCCATAAAATGATATATAAAAAATTAAATTTTCTGCATATGCTACAATAATTATTTCATTGGGAATAATAGATGCAAAATCCAATATTTCTTCAAAATCATCAGCAAAACCAAGTCTTCCATTAATTTTTTGCAATTTAACTGTCCACGATGATGAACATTCAAAAATTTTGATGTTTGCGATCGTTCCACATTGTGCATCTATCTTCTCTATAAATTTATTGGGAAAGACCTGTAACAAAAAATTAAAATTAAAAAAATTATATATAAAAAATATAATCAAAATATAAAAACAAAAATAAAATATATCGTTTACCAGTGATTCAAAATCATCACGTACACTAAATTTATGAATGAATCTAGGCATTAGATGATACTCCATATCTCTCAAATTCTGAAATATAAAATAATAAATATAAACATCATTCAAAGCACAATATAATAAGGATTTAAAATTATATAACATAATCATCATAACAAATCACATAATATAAATGTTTAATTAAAACTTATAACATATTGTAATCAATATCTAAAAACATCGGATAAAAACTAATAAATTGATTTGGCAAACACCAAATCAGAAAATGAGGCATACCTTTCTTCTTAGTTATGATGAAACTAATCTAAAGGTGAATTGAAGAAGATATATATATATATATACATATATATATATATATATATTTGTATATAATAAGTTATCATATAATATATATTTATTTGATAAGGAAAATGTATATATCATATATATATATATATTTGATATACGTATGTATAAAGTCTATATATGTATAATAATAATGGCAAACATGGAAATTTATTTAATACAAATTCTCACCTCCAAAATAACTATGGTTTAATAATTACACTAATTGCATACACAATTAATTATTCATTATGATTTAAATTCATGAAAGATAACCCATATTCTGTCATAATTAATATTACCATTAATTTCGATTGTTAAGTTAAGTCAGTTTTTGAATTTTACATATATAATAACAATATGATATAATTATGGGTTAATAATCACGCTAATTAACACACAATTCATTATGCTTTAAATTTATGAAAGATATCTCATATTCTGTCATAATTAAAGATTTTATTAAATTGGGTTGTTAATTTAAGTAAGTCTTTGACCATATTTAAATTAATAATGATATAATTAAGATTTAATAATTATACTGAATTAATACACAATCAATTATGCTTTAAAATCATAGAAGATATCTCATATTATATCATAATTAATAATCCCATTAATTTCGGTTTTTTATTTTAGACAGGTTTTGACTTTACATATATAATAATAATAGTGATATAACAAAGGGTTAATAATCACACTGATTGAACACACAATCAATTATGCTTTTAAATTAATGAAAGATATCTCATATTCTATCATAATTAATAATTCCATTAAATTCGACACTTAATTTAAGTAAGTTATTGACCATATTTAAATTAATAATGATATAATTGTGATTTAATAATTATATCACAACATACAAAATGATTTTCTGGGGCTCATTATCAAATCACTCATTATATTCTCCACATCTTTAATTTATTAAGTTTTGTGTATGATTTTCACTTATATAATTAATTAATAAATATCTGTTATAATATTTAGTTAATATATGTCATTACTAATCGCATTTATTGATTTAATTTAATAAATGAAATCTTTAAAATAATTTTTTTCATATTAAATTTATTGGAAATGGAAAAATGAGTACAACTTTATAAGAGATGCTACAAACAATGCATAAAATAAAATAAAATAAAGACAATTTATTCATCTATCACATAGATTTTTTTTTTCTTTTTTGAATCAATCTATCACATAGTTTAATTCAACAATTAAAAAAAAAAAAAAAAAAACACACACACACACACAAGCGGCTACATCCTTCCTTCTATAATAAAGAAAAGAAAAACCGTGAAGGTCCACAAATAAGTGATATATATATATATATAAATTTTTTTTTTCTATTTGTATTTTTCATTAAAATTTAAAAATTTAAAATACCCTTTTCATTTTAAATTCATTTTTTTGCGTATGGTATATCAAATTAATTTTCTTTGTGATCTTTAATTTGCATCAATATTATATGTATTAAAATTATATTTAAAATATGAAATATAGTTTTTTAATTTGCACTCAAGATTTGAAATGCTATTTCTATAACCATAAGCGGGTGCTTCATAAATCCTTGTGCAACGCAATTTAATTGCCAATTTCGACAACTTGGGATCGAGATCCTTACATAAAACAAAGTTTGACGACATCGTGTGAAGATCAACAAATACCTGTGAATATAAAAAAAGAAGTTATATTACAAAAATATTAACATATTATCTATAAACTAACTTTAGTATCATAATACCTAGAATGAACACAAATGAAGGTTTCGAATGAAAATTATGTGATACTACTTAGGTCAAATGAGTCTATTTATACTAACAGCTAGTGCATTGATTTTATTGATAATTAATTGATGATTGATTTAAAATTAACTAATATTTAGAGTATAGAGATTGAGAATATATATCAACACTTAATTAAGTAAGTTATTGACCATATTTAAATTAATAATGATAACGATATAATTATCAATAAAGAAATTACCCATAATCTAAGTGATTGATTTATTCCTTGATTATGTTACCAAAATCTTATTTACATTGAAACTGTTACTACCTTAAAGCTTGGTTATCTCGAACATAACCGTCTATTAGCACTATCAATGTAAATTAAGCTTGGTTACCAAAATCTTACCCATAATTCCAAAAATTAAAGAAAGAAATTGTAATTAAGTGAAGATTAGCAATTAAGTAAAAATAGTTGCAAGTTTGACTTATTTTTAAAAAATAAAAAATTATGCTGAAAAAATCAATGGATATAAAACAAAATTTCCATAAAATTGAGAATATATTTTAAAAGATTTACTATATTTTGAAATTGATATCTTCTGCATATGGAAGTATAACAACTATTAAAATACATTAGCAATTAATGTATAGACGGTCAAAGTTTTTGGCAAATAATGTATACCATACAACATTAATTTCACCATACTTAAGGTAATACTATTAATTACCTAAATACGGTTACAAAGCAATCAATTAGATGATATAATTTTTAAATTAATATATTATATTATGTAATGTTAAATATAATGATTTAATTATTGCAGTTTAATTAACTTAAAAGTGGAGAAAAAATAATAATATAATAATCACAATATTAAGATAGTGACTTAATATACATTAATTAAATCAATAAAATGATATTAATTAAATCAATAAAATGTAATGATTAAAATAATTTATTTTAAAATTAGATTATATATGTATAACAATATATAACAATTTATTTTAGATCAATAATCATTGTTTTAAAATTTGATTCCTTGATTATGTTACCAAAATCTTACCCATAATTCCGAAAATTAAAGAAAGAAATTGTAATTAAGTGAGGATTAGCAATTAAGTAAAAATAGTGATTGCAAGGAATTGATATTCCGGGAAATTGTAATTTCCGGCGATAGGGCTCTTGCTTTTGGGCTGCCTGAATATTTGAGGGCAGTATGCATTTTGGTCCATTAAAGTTGGGCCAACAGCCCGGCCACTGTACTCCTTATCCTTTTATCATAAAAATAAATAACTCTTAGGTATCTTTAAATTGTATTGGACACAATCAATTATGAATTGTTCTACAATCTAGTTCGTATTTGTTTATGAAGTCACGGAGTATGGTTGTTTTATAGAAAATCCTATCTACTCTACATCTCTTTTTTCTTCCTCTTCTCTCATTATTCTCAAGAAAACTATTTAATATATATTTTTTCACCCAAAATTTTTAATTACTTATAACTTTTTTTATTTCAAATTCATTTTTATATAAAAAAAAACCTATATCATATTAATTCTCTTCTTAAATATTTATTTTGACATCCATTTAGCATATTTACAAATAATTTTTTTTTAAAAATATTTTTTTTTGTTAAGTTAACGGTGAATATTTTATTTAAAATATTTTTATATAAAATATAAATATGAGATTATTGGATAGAAATCTTTTTTGGAAAAATAAAATTAATTAAATATTATAATCAATACATCATATTAATTTTTTATTTTAACATCCATTTATCATATATAAAAATAAAATATTATTTATTAAATATAACATATTTTTTAAGCTAATGGTGATATAATTTTTTACTTCAAGTATTTTTATATAAACAAAAAATATGACGTTATTTGATAAAAATAATTTTGGAAAAAAATAAGATTATTTAAATATTATAATAAATATATAATTTCTATTTTTCAATTTATATATTATTTTAAATAATAAAAAAATTTAGATAATCTTTAATTTTTATTTATTATATTATAATTTATTTTGGATTTTATATTTTTCAGAAATTATTTTTATTTTTCTATTTCAAATTATCATCATTTTCAATTTTTTTATAAATTATTATTTTTGCGGATTTTGTACTTTTTAGACATTATTAATATTTTCAATAATAATGAATTTATTATTAAATATTAATACTATATATATATAATTAAATAATGATGGTGCATATTTGAATTTGGATTATGTACAACACATTCATATATATATATATATATATATATATTACTTTTGTTTTTATATATTATTGATATATTATTTAAGATTTTTATATATTATGTATATATTTTTATGCTTTTTTTGTATATTAGGAATATATTAATATAATAATATATTTATGTTATTTACATTTTTTATATATTAAGGATGTATATATATACATATCAATAATCCATCATCAATTATTAAATACACAAATCTTTATTTTTCATAATATAATAATACAAACAAAACTCTACTAAACCTATTAATTTGAAATGTGATTAATAACCCACCATATCACAACCCAAAACAAACACCACATTTTACTGTGTATTTGATTGTGACACAACCTCACAACCCACAGCCGGTTGTGCTACGGAGACCTCCAACCTAGTCCAAGCATCCTCTAAAAGTTTGGATTCTGACGTATATCACTACCATAAAAAATTGTTTTAATATAAATAAGAAATTTCTACAAAGATATATGTCATTTTTAGAAATTTGTTTTAGTTTTTACTTAAAAAAATATAGTAAAAAAATTACATGTTAAAAAGAAAAGTAGTTTTATGTAATACAAAGTAGTGTTTTTTTAACTAAAATTTAAATAACATTTTTGTAACAAATTCATTTTTTACATTTGATATATTAAATTAACTGTATTTTTACAATCTTTAATTTTACTAATATTGTATATATTAAAATAAATACTATATTTAAAATATAAAATATTTTTTTATGAATTAATTTTTTTAAATGTGTTAAGTTTGAATAAAAATGAGTTAAATTTGTCTATGAATTTGAGACCAACAATTTTTTTATATTTTCTAGAATAATAATAAATATTTTCATAATTTAAAAATATATTTTAATTATTTCATATTATTTTTTTTTACTAATTTTACTTTACGAAGTGACTTTTATATATTATAGTGGGTTGAATTGAGTTTGAATTTTAAAATTTATTTTTTATATAATTTATTATTTATTACGATTTTTTTTTTTGAGAAAATGATAAATGTACTATAGATATGAAAATATACCTCAAATTGATTTGATAGTTGGAATTTCTGATTTTTTACATTTACTTCATATTGCAAATGATATTTGATATTATAAGTAAAAAATTAATAATAAAAAGTGCACGCGAAAAGATATTTAGAAAATACTACAAATGTGTTCAGTTGTATGCAAACTTATTAATTTTTTTCTTTTGTATTTTATATTTTTTAAATATTTTATTTGTATTATGATCTTTTATTTTATTATATAATTATTGTTTTAAATTTTTACGTCATTTATATATACTATAATAATAATATAATTTTATAATATATTAATATATATTTTATCAGTGCTCTGGGAACATCTAATTTTAAACTAAAACATACACTATAAAATACAAATGAAGATCCTAATATATCGTCAAGTCTAATCCTGTCACTGCCACGTGGGGGGGGGGATATTTTTCTCCAGAAGAGAGATACATTATGGCAGGAGTGAGATGGATAAGTAACGAATGACTCCAAAACAAAATCCATAGAGAAGCGATAACAATGGTGACTCTCTCAATTCCTCTCCAACAAAGGGCTTTCTCTTTTTCGAATATCTCAACGAAGCAGAAGCAAGCTACGTACACTCTTCAAGACCTTCACTTGCCAATCCAAATAAGATGTTCTTGTAAGTTCACAACATTCTTCAACTAAACTGTAGAAGTTCATTTTTTCTACTTGATTTTGTTGCTAGGAATGTATCTTTAACGTTTAAAATCGTGATTCCTGTGTGTGAAACTTGCATTCAGCTACAAGGGCTGGTCCCGAATTCCCGGAAACTTTGTCCCAGTTTAAGGAACTTAGGAATGTAGCTTGTGGGGTTCTTGCTGTTTGGGCTGTTACTGCTGCTTCACCTGTAATTGCTGCAAACCAGGTCAAGATTCAAGAACCCTTTTCTTCTCCCTCTCCCTCTTTCTCTCTCTCCATGGTAGTTGATTAATCTCATTTTCAGTTCAGATTCTCATAAACTAAGACAAGCAATTGTAATTATTTCTGATAGTCTCATTACATAATCATCTTTTGTTCAAATGAGTTGCAGATTCTGTAAGGAAAATCCGGGCACATATTTATTTAATTAAGTGTAGCAGAATTTCATTTAATTAATTGGTGTTTACACTTTTGTTGGGATTTATACTACAGAGGCTTCCACCTTTGTCAACTGAGCCAAATAGGTGTGAGCGTGCATTTGTTGGTAATACAATCGGCCAAGCAAATGGGGTTTATGATAAACCACTTGATCTTCGATTTTGTGATTTCACGAATGAGAAATCAAACCTCAAGGGGAAGTCTTTGGCTGCAGCTCTCATGTCGGAGGCCAAGTTTGATGGGGCAGATATGTCTGAAGTGGTGATGTCCAAGGCTTATGCTGTTGGAGCTAGTTTTAAGGGTAATTTTCCTTTTAAGTTCATTTCCTTTCAATAGTTTTAAACTATCTTTTTATTGATAATTATGTCCATTCTTGGAGTGTATATAAGCTTTTTAACTTGATAGTCCTATGGCTAAATAAGTTGTATGTGAATCATGAAATATGACTTAAATGACATGGAAGGAGAATTCTTTGGACCACTTTCATGGACCTCGCTTCACTATTACATATTGGAACACTTCACTATTACATATTGGAACAAACAAATGTATCTTTGAGCATCAATCTGCACCCTCTGTCTCTCAAATTAAAAAGAAGAATGCTAGTCGTTATAAGAACAGATTGATAGTAGCTAATTCAGTTTTAACAAGCCAGCTTGGGGAAGAAATAAATTGAAGAAACAGGAAATCACCGCTTGCTTTCTTAATTGTTTTCTTGAACCTTTACATTAGCTAAAGTCAAGAAATTCCATTTTTGAAATTCACATAAATTTGTGTCAAGATTATTCCACCATTAGAGCCTAAGATATCTATTTAATGTACGTCTGCAGTTCAATACTCCATCCGTTTTTTGCGTTACCTCTTATATAATGATCTATGAAGAGTTCTTTTGTACCTTTAAAATGACAATGTTTGTCCCAATTCTTGTACTGTTCAAACAAATTTATGATGAAGTGTGTACGTTACATGGTTTGCCTTTACTCAAGATAAATCAGATAACCTGAGTATGGCAAGAATCCGTGGGAGGTGCTAAATCTCTCTGCCCTATTAGTTAGCAAGCATTCTATCTTACAATGGTGCATATTCAGGTATCTGGAGCTGTTTACTAACTGAAAGATTTCTCAAATTTTCTTGCAGGCACAGACTTCACGAATGCTGTTGTGGACCGTGTGAATTTTGGGAAGGCGAATCTCCAGGGAGCGGTGTTTAAGAACACTGTGTTATCAGGGTCCACCTTTGAAGATGCTCAACTTCAAGATGTAGACTTTGAGGACACCATTATCGGTTACATTGATCTCCAGAAGATTTGTGTGAATAAGACTATTAATGACGAAGGGAGAGCTAACTTGGGATGCCGATAAGTCCTCTCTGATGCTTGCTTTGAGTTTCTTTCTTTTTTCCCCCACTGCTACCAAGTTCTGGTTGTATATCAGTAAAGGAAAATGGAATGTTCTTGTTTGTGATTCAACTTACAATTTTTTTCCTTCTCACTCTCCCAGTTAAGGCAAGAAGTAAGAACTAGCTGGACCTTCTTATAAATTGAGGGCCATTGTAGTTTCTGATAATACAAAATTCTGTTCTGGCCGTATACATTGTTGCCTTAACTACAAGGCGGGTCCGAGCAATGGGACTTTGAGCTCCTAAATTTAAATTTCACAAGTGTGGGTTTTGTCTAATTAATTTATGTTGGTTTATTCCTGTTTTGGCCAAAACAAAAGGCTTCAGCTAACGGTATAGAACTTATATCAAATTGCCGTTGCATTTTCCAATCAGCGCATCTGGTGTAGTGGTATCATAGTACCCTCCCACGGTACTGACCAGGGTTCGATTCCCTGGATGCGCATTTTTTTTTAAGTAAATAGAAGGCAAAAATGCCTTGTACCATGGGTAATCTCCATTTATCCTTGGGTACTTATAGAAGAGGCATATTGTACCCTACTACTTATCTGCCTTTCTATGTTTCTTTTATTCCTTACCCTTTTCATTTTTTTCCTTTTGCTTTGAGTCTTTCAAACTCATATACCGCCTCCTTCTCCATCCCAAAATAAGTGTTTACTTTAAAAAAAATTAACATAAATTAAATAGTATTATAAAATAATATCTATATATATCCTTATTTAAATTTAATTATTAAGTTATTTATATAAGAATGTATATTTCACAACAATATTTTTTCATTTTCAATGCTAATTTAAATATTAACCATTTTAGAAGATTAGGGACAATTATGTGTAGAATTATTTATTTTGGAACAATTTCTTTTGTTCAATAATAACACTTATTTTGGTATGGCTATAAACGGAAAAGGAGATACTTACATATATTAAATTAATAGATAATTAAGTCAAAGTAACAACAACACATACATAATGAAGCATATATGAAGAGAGAGGGATTTATTTAGTTTTTAATAAAATACTTTTGAGAATGGACATCACAAGGCGCATCTGGTGTAGTGGTATCATAGTACCCTCCCACGGTACTGACCGGGGTTCGATTCCCCGGATGCGCATTTTTATTTACTTTTATACTTTCTAAGATTAAAAAAATCCGAAAATTGCAATTTGCAAACCACCTTCGGAATTCGGTAATCATAAACGTTTTTCAGATATTTCACGGCATATGAAGTTCTTTTTTTTCTTTATTTTAATGAAAAATTAATTAAAAAAGTTAATATAACTTGGAGAGATTTAAAAAGTTCAACAAAAAATAAATAACTAAAAAAAAACTCATATTATGCATATACAAGTACACCATTTGGAGAGATTTGTAAGGAAAATGATAAAGAAAATCCAAATAACTTGATACATTTCATATGTTGCTTAAAAGTCGTCACAAGGGCGACGATATAAATTGAGGTAACAACACTTTTGGTATACGATTATTAAAATTGTCATAAAATTTCGTACTTAATTAGTGTTCGCTTAACTTATATAAGACATGATATTCTATTTTGTCGAATCTTATTATTTTGAATTTGTAGTAGAGCGAAAAAAATAAAAATAAATAAATAAATAAAAAAGGAAAAGTAGAAAAGAAAATGGACAACTAATTGTGGGGTTTTATTATTAAGGTGCCGCTGAACCATATTTCCAGCTTTAAAATGGGTTGAGTTGCTGCATTAAATGTTCTTAAAGACTGCCCTCTCAAAATTAAAATTAATTCAGGTCCAGAAGAAATGAATCACATTTCTCAAAATACACTTTTTTATTTTTGTTTTTTATTTTTAATAATTAGATAGATATACAATTTTTTAAAAATTATAAATTCGTATTTATACAATTTTTATTTGTTAATTTTACTTATTTAATTATATATAGCTTGTTAAATAAAAATAATAAATTTTTTATTTTATTAATAAAACGGAATTATAACTTTTTAATTAAATATTTTTTATACAAACTCTTGTAATATGATATGCTTTCAGCATATATATATATATATATATATATGTACGCGCGCGTGTCACAATGCACAAAAAGTAATAAAAGAAATATTTTATTTTGTATTTTAAAATAATATTAAAAATATACACAGAATGTATACAAAATATTTAAATGGGAGATGAAATATAGGGTTTGGAAGGGCGGCGCCCCCCACCAAACAAAGCATATATACCTTAAAAAGGTTGGCAGTTTAGGTAGTTGGCTCATGGAGCTTTATCTGCCATTCTGATTAGAACTAAAATTCCATACTCCTCGAACCACCTTTCCTCTCTTCCCACCTCATTTACGCTCCCCACTTCTCTATTTAAGTCTCTCCTCTTTTTTTAAATAAATTTTACAAAACATTCACTTTTTTTATCCCAAAATTAGATATAGATAGGTACAATCTTCTAAAAATAATAAACTATCACATTTACGATTCTAAAAATTATAAAGCATCACGATTTCATTTATTTGTTGATCTGATTTTTCAATTGTACCCAGCGTGTTCGTAAAATTATATACTTTAATTTTTACTTTGACTTACAAGACGAGTTATTGACTTCTGATTTTAAATAAAAGAAAAAACAACAACAACACTTACAACAAGCTTTTTATTTTGGATTTAATCATAATTTGAAATTAATCACATTTTACAAGCACATATAAGTAGCTATTCAGAGAAAGGTTGGTCCTCCCACCAAAACCTAGGTGCATGTCCACCTACTCTCGTGATCATTTTCTGCTATATATAGTATTGCCCCAATTTTGCATATGCCCAATACCTCCACTGCTAGATACATCAATATTTGTATCTATATACATATATATACATACATTGTTTGATTGTAGAGAGAGAGAGAGAGAGAGAGAGAGAGGTGACACCTTCATGAATCCTCCATATAACATTTCTTGCTCAAATGAGTATTCCAAAGAGCATGCAGAAAGCATTTAATTGATTTTTTATATAGTTTTATTCAATTTTTTTTTTTTTTTTTAAAATAGTTGCCAATGCGTCTGCTAATTCTGAGATGCTCATTTGGGTAAGCAGTGTTAAAACTGGAAGGTTTTGTTTCATCTACAAGTAGCCTGCCCTTTCCCCCTTTTCATGGCCCTCCTAATCAACGGTCAGTTCTCAAAATTAGATCAGTATTAATTTCCATCAATGATCTGCATGTTATTGTTTATTACATCTTGAAACTGCATGTAATTAGTTTTATAATTAACCAAATGTTATTACATGTTTGACAACATTAATCTTTTTGTTCTACATCTACACTGCAACAAAAGCTGTGCTTTTTCTGTTAGGAAATAAATACACTAAAACTGTTCCCTAAGGCTCATTAGTCGCTCGAATGATATTTTCTATTTCATTTTGTGTTTATCTGATCCAAATCCGTAATCACTCAATATTCTTTTGCTCAATCAACACTCAATTGTCTTTTCCTCCAATTATTCCCCAACACAAGAAAAGTATCTCCTATCTGCACTCTTCTTCTTCCATGCCTAATTTCCAGTCACCAATCACCTTCTCACACCTACAATGGACAAAAAGCTTATCATCTCTTTCCTTCTTAGAATTACAGCAGTACTATTATTGTTACCTCAACTATTGTCAATTTACATCCAAGGTACATATATATGTATATAAACCCAAAACTTTAGCAAATTGATTCAAATAAATGATTATCTTGCTAAAATAATTCAAATTACAATGCAGGTGCAGAGGGGCTACTCGGCATTAACTACGGCACGGTGGGCGACAACCTCCCACCACCGCCACTAGTCGCGCAATTTTTAGCAAACTCTACGGTCATCAGCCGAGTCAGAATCTTCGATTCTGATCCGCAAATGCTACGAGCATTTGCGCACACTGGTATTGCCGTCACTGTCACCATTCCAAACGATCAAATCCCACAACTCACCAAGCTATACTTCGCCCGACAATGGGTGCAGACGAACATCGTCCCGCATGCTCATGCAACGAAGATCGTCCGAATCCTCGTAGGAAACGAAGTACTCTCCACTGCAAACAAGCTCCTCATCTCCAACCTTGTCCCTGCAATGCAGTCTCTTCAGTCTGCATTGATCGGAGAATCGTTGGATGATAAGATCAAGATTTCAACCCCTCATTCTTTAGGCATACTTTCCAATTCAAACCCCCCTTCAACCGGGAAATTCAGACAAGGATACGATGATTACATCATTAAACCTCTTCTTGCCTTCTTGAGAGCCACTGATTCTCCTTTCTTGATCAACCCATACCCCTTCTTCGCGTGCTCCGAAGACACGTTGGATTACGCGCTTTTTCGGCCTAACAATGGAGTTCTTGATGAAATTACCAATCTAAACTATGTAAACATGCTGGATGGGCAGTTGGATGCTGTTTTTTCTGCAATGAAACGGGTCGGGTTTGAGGATGTTGACATTGTTATAGGTGAAACAGGGTGGCCTTCTAAAGGGGATACAGGGCAAACAGGGCTGGATGGAGAGAGTGCAGCAGAGTACAACGGGAAACTGGTGCAGCACGTGACGTCGGGCATTGGAACACCTCTCATGCCTAACAGAACCTTTGAGACGTATATTTTTGCGCTCTTTAATGAGGATTTGAAGCCCGGCCCGACGTACGAGAGGAACTTCGGGCTGTTCGACTCGGACTTCAGGCCGGTGTACAACGTGGGAATTCTCAAGCCGGTGGTGGCTAATGCTGTTAGGAGCATGCAACGTAGTGGTGGCAGTGCGTTTTTGTGGGTGATTTTGTTGCATATTCTTGATGGGTTTTTGTTGGAATCTTTGGGTCTGGCGGGGTGAAGAAACTGTTAAAGGGTCCACCTGGCATGAGATCTCGGCCCGAATAACAGCGATATTGGTACGATATGCCCAAAAGAAGTGCTGATTATGAGCCATTGCAGAAGAATCTTGATTGTGTTTTCCGTTTGGGCTTGGAGTGGCGGCCCGATTGGAGGCCCGTGGTTAACTCAGAACAATGTTGGGGCCCACGAAGCTTACGCCATGAAAAAGTGCTTTCAGACCGTGGGGAGGAATGAATTTAACTGTGATTTTGATGCAGCCACTAGTGTGGATCCACGCATGTTTGATTTTTTCCCAGTTCTTGTAAAAGCATCATATTCCAATTTTGTGAAGTATGACATCCTCTGTTCCAATAATTTTGTTAATAGCTACGTTGTGATGTGGTTTTAATGTTTTATTTTTTTTATAGTATTTTATCTTTATCCTTTATTAATTTTTAATATATTATAATTTAGTTAGTTAGTTATCTATATATATATATATGTATTTATATTAAACTAAAATAACTATTTTTCATAATATTTTCTGCTCAAATGTACTTTCTGAAAATGTAATTATATAGTAAATAATTAGTTATAATTTTTTAAATTAAATTTTGAAATTAAAAATAAGTAAACAGAACTAAAAATGTTTAGCTTTAATTTTATTCAATAGAATCATAATTTCCTTGATTTTAGCTAATGAAATCTCAATTTCAATAAGATTTGACAAGTTTAAAAATTAAATTACGATAACCTTAAAATAATTTCACTTTATTTTTATGATTATCAAATTCTGTTGGACATAAAATATTCTTATCTGTCCTTCTCCAATGAACGCGCTCTCTCTTTCTCAATTTCTTTTGTGAATTCTCAATCTTCTGAATTTTTGCCGCTGGACCACCACTACAAGCCGATATCACTCTCAATCTTCTTAATTTCTCAGTTTGTTGTTATAGGTCACTTTCATCAAATTTTACAATATTTCACATAACTTGAATATATATTTATATTACAAAATAATATTAAAACGCATAGGTCTCACATCACACTATCTATATTATTAAATACACATAAGAAATATTGACGATTGTTGAGTAGAAGATAAAAAGTTAAAACTCTTATAAAATAGTTTTTATGTCCTTTCAAGTTTAATTAGTGTATTACCTTTTTAATAATTTGTATGTGTTCCAATCTTCTTAATAACACTTATTTAATTTTATTTCAAAAGTCGGAACAATTTTTTAACCAATTCAAATGGTTGAATTGGAAATCAGGTCTTGGTCTGGTTTAGTTAGTTCTTTATAGATACATACATATATATATATATATGTATCCACTCCATCAGACCCAATAGTAATGGGGATATGGGTCCATCCATTTTACCTATTTGCAAAATTTAATAAAATTTCTAATTTATTCATTTTGTTAGGAAAAATATACAAATTAGTCTATAAATTAGTACCTCAAGTTAAAATTGAATCCTAAATAATTTTTTGGTGCAAATACGAGATTTAATTTTAAAAATGGATCAAATAAACCCATGAACTTATTATTATTAAATAAATAGATCATTTAAAAAAATTAAAATAATAAAATAAATCTAGAAAATATTTAACAATTAGAAATATATATATATATATAAATAAAAATTAGTAAACATAAATTTAAAAATATAATGATAAATCTCAAAATTATTTAATAAATCAAAAAAAATCTCAAAAGACCAAAATTTATTTAGATATAATAAAAATTAGGATATCTAAAAAATATAGCAAATCACCAAATCTCACCACTTTTTATATTTTAATTATTAAACTATTTTTAAATTTTAATTTGTGAATTTATTTATTTATTTAAATATATTTTTTATTTAATTTGTTGATTTTATATTTATTGTATTTTTAAAATTTATTTAATTAATTTAATATTTAAAAAAGTTTTATTTGTTATATATTTCAAAATTTTAGAAGACTTATATTATTTATTTGAAAAATTCAAGGATCTAAAAAAAATAGTTTATTGATCTAATTTAAGCTAATTGTATTTACATTTTTGCACGTATTTAATATGCGCGTGTCCGTGGCCATTCAGCCGCTAATATATTTTCAGAGTTATGTGAGAAAAAAGACAAAAAAATAGAAAAAAATGCGATACCGTTGGAAGAAATTGAACCGCAAGCCTCGCTGAAAAGTATTAATGGATTTTTGGAGCGGCGGAGGACCATATTTCACAGGTGGCGCTCTCTGTTTCTCCGCCACTATTGCGCCGTCGCTCAAACCTTTTCCTTCAACTTATTATACTTGTGTATTTATATTTGAATTTCCTTTTACATTCAGATTCGAATATAGCCCAACTTTTTACCCTCCGTAGTTCAAGTACACCGTTTCTAGGGCTCATCTTTCTTGCTAATCCCCATCTTTTGCTCTAATTGAATCTTACTGACTGGAAAATCTTTTTTGTTTTTGATCGAGATGTGTTTCATGGTTTTTTGAGGTTTTCCGAACCTTTTTGGTGTTTGTTTTTGTCTAAAGATATTTAACTTTTACTGCTTTGGCTGCGGTTATGGCTGACTGGCAACAATATCTTCAATCGGTGTTTATCGGCGTCGTTTTCTCGTTCCTTCTCGCCAAGCTCTTCTCTGTGATCTTCGCCTTCCACGAAGATAACCTCCGAATCACGCGCTCGAACCAAACCCAAGCCGAATCAAAGCCCGAATTGGATGAAGATTCCCTTAGTTCCTCAGATAGGGTTCTTGAAGAAACTGTGCCATTGGTGAGTACAAATGAAGGAGCAGTTGGGGAGACTGCGGTGATCGGTGATCACAGTGATAGTGATGATGACTGGGAGGGCGTAGAGAGTACTGAGTTGGACGAAACGTTTAGTGCTGCGACTGCTTTTGTGGCTGCAATGGCAGCGGATCGTGCGGCTCAAAAAGTTTCAAAAGAGTTGCAGTTGCAGCTGTATGGTTTATATAAGATTGCTACAGAAGGGCCGTGTTCTGCTCCCCAGCCGTCGGTCTTCAAAGTGACTGCTCGTGCCAAGTGGTATTTGAGTTTTAAATATTGTGCCTATATTTTTAAAGTTTTATGCTCTTTAGCATGGGAAATGTGCTAAGTTTGATAGCCTGGAAGTTTCAGCTTTTACTTGTTTTTGTAAGTTTGGAGTCAAATATGGTGATGACATGCTAGCTATTTTAGCAGTTATCCAAGATTAACTGTATGGACATAATGCTGGTTGTATTTTTTTGGGTCGTTAGAATCTGAAGTATTTGGTAAATGGCTAGCTGATGCAAGTTGATTTTGTGTGTGTGCACGGAGGAGGTGGCCATTAGATTTAGACATTGGCTTAGCTTTATCTCTCTGTGCTTTCTTATTTCTGTGTCTCGTATCTTGTACACCGTTCTTTTTACGTGTGAGATATGTAAACTGGTAGTATAGTTGGATTAAGATGATATCCCATTTTCTTTACCTATTCAATATACGCTGCTTTAACCAGCTAAAAGAATTGTATTGTTGGTCTCTAGGCAAGCATGGCAGAAATTGGGCGCCATGCCTCCTGAAGAAGCAATGCTAAAGTACATTGACATTGTTACTGGGTTGTATCCTTCTTGGGCTGCAAGTTCTGCAATTGTGAGATAAAAAGATCAAAATGTTTTTGTTCCTTTTCCATGTATCCTAGTTCTCTTCGGTTTGCTGTCCTTTTAGCCGTTATCGTTGACATTCTGTGTGCTATGCTAATGGCAGAAGAAAAGAGATGAAGAGAGAAGCCATGCATCAAGTACGGGCTCCAAAGGGCCAATAGGTCCTGTTTTTAGCACCCTTATATTTGAGGAGGAACTTGAATCTGAGTTGTAAGGATCCTGACCTCTTCCTGTAAACTCAAAGCATGTAACATGTTGATGCTTGTTGTGTATTGTAAAGTGCAGTCCCATACTTCTCCTATGAGGTTGCCGAATTGTATCTAGCGGCATCCCTTGCTAATCCTCTATCTTTTCAAATTAGTATGTATACAAGTAAATGAGGAAGGGAGTCAAGGTAGGTTATATGTTGTTAAATTGCCGAGTTTTCTTGAACAAGGGGATGTATATAAAAAGAACGGAGATACTCTTAACTCCCTCTTTGTGGTTGCAGCCATCATGGATTTACATGCCCCGGAGAGTTCAGTCTATTGATCTAGTTTCTGATTGTTTTCCTCTTTTCTCAAGATCATGTTCTTTGAGATGATAGTGTCAAACTAAGCATCACTCTGCACATCCTTTGTGCACCCTGGTCAGATTTTCCTTGTATATAGGCTTTAACCTTGACACAGACTTTCTTTTCTTCACCTTTTATCAAGAGTGGATAGGTTTCAATAGGTGCTTGATAATCTATGATTTGATTCAATTGAAAGACTCTTATACACATTGAACAATAGCTTTAATACAAGATTTCCTTTTTTTATCAGAAAAATGGATGATGTACACACATTTGCACAGGAAGGAGATGAAGAGAAGCTGCTTAAGTGCATTGAGAGCGGTGTCCCTGTGAATCTGAAGGGTTGGTAGATGTTAAAATTCTAATATTTATCTTTGTTGCTTGTGCTGTGATAATTATGGAGCACAATAAGATTTGAAAATGATGGTTCGTGTAATGACTAATTTGAGTTACACCATGATTGTGAGGATGAAAACCAGAACATTATAAAATTATTTGATTTGCTGATTTACTTATATCTATATTAGTTCAATGAAAAGGAAAAGGTGTTCTGAATATCACGTGCGCAGACAACAGATCTGTGATGTTTGTGTACCTTGTTTGCTTTCAAGAAAACTAAAGAAGCCTTTAAAATAGTGTTGCCAAATGTGTTGGATCTGATAAATATCTGACCGGATGATGATTCTCAAAAATTCTTGCAGATAGTGAAGGTCGCACTCCTTTACATTGGGCTGTAGATCGAGGCCATGTGAATGTTACAGCATCACTTCTGAAAAAGAATGCCGATGTTAATGCCAAGGTATGTTGTGATTATTGTGTTCTAATCTGATGATTTGTTCTGCATCTTCCAATATGGAGAAGTTGACTAATGTCCTCCTGATAAAAATACTCAATACTCCCTCCCAAAACTAGGTTCTTGTAGATGCTACAGCTAGTGAACGAGACCAAGCACGTCATCCACTATTTATATTCACTCAATCACATACACACACGGGAACATATATATATGTGATGTGCCTAGTTTAGTTCACATCCAGATATAGCATCTACAAAATCTCCGAGTCACCTTCATTCGTGCAGCTTCAATAAATACATTATTATCATGGAAACTTATGCAATGTAAAAAAAAGACATTTTGCTTGTGCATGTTTGGTTCACAGTTACAGTAAAAGCAATAAAGCGTGTGTTCTTGAAAACATTTTATGGTGACCTAATTTTCTTATGCTTTCAAAAAATTGAAGGATAATGAAGGTCAAACCGCACTGCATTATGCTGCCGTTTGTGAGAGAGCTGCTATTGCCGAGTTGCTTGTGGAGCACGGTGCTGATACATGGATAAAGGATGATGAGGGAAACACTCCTGCAGATCTTTGTGAATTGGGCTGGCCTTGGATTAAGCCCGTAGCTAATGAGGCTGACTGATTATGTATTTCAAGTTTCCACTTGTTTTACAGTAGAGATAATCTTGCTTGTGTATATGCTGTACTAATTTTATCAGCTTTTGTAGTTCATCTGTGTCTCCTTATATATCTTGGCTTCTTTTTTTTTGACCCGCGTATTTCCATCTAAATAAAATCTTGTTCTTTTACTTGAGGAACTATACCTAATATTTATAAATACAAGTTTAGGGGGCCAATTTTAGTAGAAGTCAAGATACAATAAAAAATAAAAAATTGAAGACATACAATTCAAAAAAAAAAAGGAAAATAATTTCTCTCTTTTCTTCTCACTGCTGTAACGTATCATCAAACATGAACAATGCATCACTTGATATGATCAAAATATCTAATTTCATTCACAAAAATGAAATAAATTGATTTTTCATTTCCTTTTGGTCAAAATCACAATCGTTTTGATTGGAAATGATCAAAATTGTCCCAAAATGAATGAAACAATTGGGATCAAACGAATGATCAAGACATTAATCTCAAGTTCTAAAAAGAAGGTAAATATACATGCATGTATAACATCCACAATGGAGTGGTATCTAAATATATATTATATCGTTGGCAAATCTGAAATGGTAGTTAGAACAAAATTAACTAACCTCAAAAAACATACTAGCTTCAGACAAACACGAAAAATAATATCACAATGACACAAGCTCAAATATTATGTCACTAGTTTTATTATAAAAAATTCATATTTTTTAGATTGTTAAATAATAATTTTTACTAGAAAAGTATTACTTTATCAGAAAAAAAAATTATAATGAGTTATAAAATATTATAATTGGGGTGTGCGAAGCAAAAGAATTTGCAGGGCTTTCGAATAGGATCTGTCAGATCAGCTCAATCATCCCATCCAACTGCAGTTCTAAGTCCCAAACAAATAACTCAACCCATTTGGATGTTTCCATTTATTCGTTAGTTCTAATCAGAGTCGGTGATTTAACATATTAAACAAAGAAAATCAAATTCATCAAACGTGGTTCTTTGTAATAGTTAAAATGCATAAACATGAAGCTACAGTTACAGATGAAATGCTTCTACTTCAAATATATTTAAAGTATCCAGACAGAGAATTGGGACATTAACATTGTCATATCAAATACAGGAAGGGACAGGCTGGGGAATAGAACCGCCAACGCTACCTCCATTCCCTTCTCCACCGTGCAAAATCATAACTTCCCTACTCATCAAAAACTTATCCGCGAAAAAACAAATGCATCAAAGTTTCTCTCATCACCGAAGCTAAACCCCCTATCAAACAAGACTTTTACAGTTCATCATGGCCATCCTCTTCATCTTCTGATGATTTACCATCAGGGGCCCC
Organism: Caryopteris x clandonensis; assembly: GCA_028749325.2. Lineage (NCBI taxonomy): Eukaryota > Viridiplantae > Streptophyta > Magnoliopsida > Lamiales > Lamiaceae > Caryopteris > Caryopteris x clandonensis. Next base: position 8,845,923 of record JAPYKT020000004.1, read on the forward strand.
ACCGGTCCTCTGATAAACAGCAGTGATGATTGGATTGCACACTGCTTCCACCTCCTTCAGCTTCTCATCGTAGTCCTCTTTCTCGGCGTTCTGGTTGTCGTCCATCCACTCCAGGGCCTCCTTTGTTGCTGTCTCTATCTTCTCCTTCTCGTCCGACTCCAATTTGTCGGCTAGCTTGTCCTTATCGTTTATCTGGTTCCTCATGTTGTAGACATAAGTCTCTAGGCTGTTCCTGGCATCGATTCTTTCCTTGACCTTCTTGTCTTCCTCAGCAAATTCCTCAGCTTCCTTAACCATCCGCTCGATCTCTTCTTGACTCAAACGGCCTTTGTCATTGGTGATTGTGATCTTCTCGGATCGCCCTGAGGCCTTGTCTTCAGCCTTGACATTTAGGATACCGTTTGCATCAACTTCAAAGGTAACTTCAATTTGAGGAGTTCCTCTGTTTAAACAGATAATGAGATAATAGTCAGAATAGAAGTTTCGGAATGCACATCACAGAATCTTGTATGAAGGATAATATTATTAACCTTGGGGCTGGGGGTATTCCTGTCAGATCAAATTTCCCAAGCAACCTACAATCCTTTGTAAGGCTCCTTTCACCCTCGAACACCTTTGGAATAGAAAAAAAATCCATGTTATTTTTCATTTTAAAACAAAAATGCAAACTATAATCCTGAAAAAAATTCAGTAATCAAATTCTTGTACCTGGATTGTGACGGTAGTTTGTTGGTCCTGGTAAGTAGTGAAAACTTGGGATTTTTTGGTTGGGATAACAGTGTTTCTTGGAATCAATTTGGTCATCACTCCTCCAACGGTTTCAATACCAAGGGTCAATGGAGCCACATCCAAAAGAAGAATATCTGATAGAAGGCAATTTCAACTACTCAGTGAAAATTAATTTTACCAATGATTCTGCAGTAATTATCTTAAGAAAGGTATGAATAAGAGCAGTACCTTTGGTCTCATCACCACCCTCTCCGCTCAAAATTCCACCTTGGACAGCCGCACCATAAGCAACTGCCTCGTCTGGGTTAACACCTTTGTTGGGCTCCTTGCCATCAAAATATTCCTTGAGTAGCTGTTGAATCTTGGGAATCCTAGTGCTTCCACCAACAAGAACAATTTCATCAATCTGGCGCTTTTCCAAGCCTGCATCATCCATGGCCTTCTTGACAGGACCCATGGTCTTTCTGAACAAATCATTATTCAGTTCCTCGAAACGAGCTCTTGTGAGAGGTTCGGAGAAATCTACACCGTCAAAGAGAGACTCAATCTCCACTCGGACCTGGTGCTGGCTACTCAAAGCTCTCTTTGCACGTTCGGCTTCCCTCCTTAACTTGCCAAGTGCTCTGTTATCCTTACTGATGTCCTTTCCGTGCTTCTTCTTTATCAACTTAATGAAGTACTCCATGATCCTCTGATCAAAATCCTCACCTGAACAGAAAAAAAAGAATTGATCATAAGATGGCGTCCATAAATGGACATCAAAAAATCAATCCATTTAACACTTCATATGCCATATCTCCTAACGAACAACACCCACAACATATGCTTAACATCTTTTAACGATGAAAGGTGATTTTGAGTTGCTTAAACGCTGCATATAATACTCCAATAAATATGCTTCAATGATACTTGACATGATTACAAAAATTAAGAAGAAGTAGAATAAGCGAGCTTACCTCCCAAATGAGTGTCTCCATTTGTTGCAAGAACCTCAAAAACGCCATTATCGATTGTCAAGATACTGACATCAAAAGTTCCACCACCAAGATCAAATACAAGAATGTTCTTTTCACCACCTTTCTTATCCAAACCATATGCAATTGCTGCTGCAGTTGGTTCGTTAATAATTCTCACAACATTCAAACCAGCGATTACTCCAGCATCTTTGGTAGCCTGCCTCTGAGCATCATTGAAGTAAGCTGAAGAAAAGAAGCCAAAAAAGATCAGTCTTGGCATGATACCCTGAATCAACTTAAAAAGGATTCGGACACAAAACTATACCAGGAACAGTGACAACAGCGTCCTTGATTTTCTTTCCCAGGTAAGCCTCAGCTGTCTCCTTCATTTTAATCAAGATCATGGCGCTGATCTCCTCAGGGCTGAATACCTTGGTCTCACCATCTTTAATCTTGACTTCAATGTAGGGTTTCCCATCCTTGTTCACGATCTTGTATGGGACAAGCTTCATGTCTCTTTGAACTTCTTTATCCTCAAACCTGTGAAGTAGCATTAGTTAGAATCACAATCACAAAACAAGTCAATAAACCAGATATTCCACGAACGGAAAGGAAAAGAAGGAGAAATTACTTTCGGCCAATAAGTCTCTTCACATCAAAGATGGTCCTCTCTGGATTAACGGCTGCCTGATTCTTCGCAGCTTCACCAATCAACCTCTCACCATCGGTGAAACCAACCCACGAAGGAGTGATGCGGTTACCTTGATCGTTTGCGATAATTTCAACATGGCCATTCTTGTACACACCAACACATGAATAAGTTGTACCAAGGTCGATGCCAATAACTGTTCCAATTTTGGCCGCCTCCTCCTTAGCTATTGAAAATGCAAATAAGCTCCCTGTTCCAGTGATCAAGAACCACATTAATATATTATCAGATGACTATGGAAGGCAATACCACATGTCCAATTTATAGCAGTTTCGACCATAGTGTTCAGACGTCTCAAGATTTTCTCCAGTAATTTTCTCAACGGATCACACAACAAATTAACACCAGATCTAAGTTCGATACTAAAGGAACCCCAATATATATATATATATATATATATATATATATATAAATAGGGATAATCTGAGAACATCCAGTTTATTTTCTTTCTTGAAGATTAGCTCTGATATATTCTTGCAATGTAAAAATAAGCTTTCCAGATAATCATAGTCACACCATGAGGTACGACACCTAACAAGTACAAAAATAAGTTATTATAGAGACGACGGTCCATTCATCTTCAAATAAAGGGAAATTTTATTTGAACAATCATCAAATTCGACCGCTAATAAAGACAGCTAGAAATCTACAATGAAGACAACACAGATAATCACACTACTGTACCCACTCAGAACAAAGGAAATTAAATTAATTCCTTCAACTCCACTTCTATAATATATCAGATCTAACACAAGCAACCTCTCAACGCATAAAAAGAAAAACTGTCAGCATTTTTTTATGCTGAACAGTTTCATCCAAAATCTTCCCAAACACATCATGCATTCTGACCGATATGAAGATTAAATCATTCACGAAAGACAGCGGTAATGAGAGATCACGCATCATGCTAAGATTTCAGCTGAAACTAACAATTTCGATATTTACATAACTATTAAAACAAAACAAAAAAGGAAGAAATGCACACCTAGCAAAACGATTCCGAAGACGATCGACGATGCGCGTCTATTCAACGCTCCAGCCATTGCTGCGAAGCGCAACAACTTGTTATCCCCTTCTCCTCTCTATCTCCCTATATTTTTATGCTTTTCAATCTTATTGTCTTTCTCCGCTGCTATTGAGTTTTGAGTTCTGAATCTGAAGCATGGACGGTGGAGGAGAGGAGCGTTATATAGTAGTTCTGCTACAGAGTGAACCCCGTCATAGACGATGACGTGGACCAATCAATTCTCGAGTATGAATCACTCCTTTCCTACCGTCTAATAGGAGAGTAGAATTGTAGAAATCGTGTCACAGATGCTTACGTGGTCCAATAGCAGAAGGACCTCATGTCAGTTTGATGACATGGACCAATAGGAGCAACAGAAGAACGTGGTGACGAATCCGTTATTTGGGCAGGTGGAAAAATCGTTGCCAAGGTTTTCTTAATCAATGTATAGTGGAAGCGTGTTTAAGTTACCTAAATTATATTTAGATGGACACATGGCTCTCTAGAAACTTCGTGGGGTTTGTAGAATTACTGTCCGGTATCTGTGTGAACTTGAAACTCATTTAAGGCCAAATTACGTTTTTATCCGAGTTACTTCAAGTTTATTTTTTATTTTATTGTATATGAAGTACATAAGATTTTTCTTAACCTCAGTCCCATTTTTCAGCTAAAATAAAAATTGAGGAATATTTCAATCATTTTGAAAAAAATATTATTTCAAAAGTATATAAATCTCTCTTAAATATGAAAATCATTTTTAAGTATTTGGAAATCTGAGAATGATTTTGAATAATATGAAAATTATTATAAAATATTTCAGAATTAAATTTAAACATTTAAAAATTATTTGAGAAATCTAAAAATTACAGCAAAAAATATCATTAAAAGTGAAATTTTATTTTATTTCAGTTTTTCTCTTTTCTAACATTCCTCATTTTGAACGAAACGAATAAGAAAAATTAATATTTATAACGAAAATTTTAACATCTTTTGATGTGGAGTTATGTTGAAACGTACAGTACATTGGTTGATTAAAGCCACATTTGAAGTTAAATAAGTTTCAATTTTATAATTGATAAATCTATTTTTTAATTAATAATATAGGGTTGAAAATGAAAAATAAAAAAAATATGGGAATTACATGAATAAGGGAAAAAATATATAATATGGTAGATTATTTTGTTGATATAGCATGCCACATAAGTTATGGGCATATAATTTGGTGGCCCAAGGTGGGCATATGATCATTACTGATAAGATATAATAATACAATTTAAAATGTTGAAATTAAACTTATTATTTTCAAAATATACTAAAACTATTTTGTATTATTATTATATACCAAAATATATTTATTGGATTATCTTTTTAATTATTATTTTTTTTCACTAAAATATTTAAAAGCTTATAAGTTTTTTGTTTCAACTCATTTTTTAATGAAAAATATATGTAATTAATTATATTTTAACAATCTTTAAGTAGACATCAATATTGCACATACACAGGCATATATATATAAATAAAATTTTAATTATTAAATTTTTTTCTTAAGTTAATTATTAATTTTTTTTCTTAAGTTAATTATTATATATTTTTATATTTAACTAAAATAACTAAGTAGATATTGAATAAATCATTCTCTAAATATCAAGTAAGAAATCAATCTTATATCTTATAAAATTATGTATAACTTTTGATATTTGTCTATCAAAATTCATAAAAAAGTACAAAAATAATATCCTATGGTGGTTATTTTTTTGTTTTTTACTATTAGTTTTTGTTGAAAATTTTGAGATTTGCATGTTTAGTGAAATTGAAGAATATGATTATAATTTCTAATTATTTGATAATATTGGCTCTTTTTTAATATTATAATCTTAATGTATATTTAGTTATTTATTTTATCATTGATGTATTGTTTCAGCATATATATGTTTTGTTGAAATAATTTATTTTATCAGTGAAATTTTGAAAGAAATTATAATCTTTAAAAAAATCCACTAACAATTCTTCTAGGGTATGTGAATATATATATTTATATTTATTGTCAAGCATATAAATTTTACTACGACCACAGAAAAATTAATTTTTTTAAAGAAATGCATTTTCACAATCATAAACACTATTATGCAATATTTTTAGATGCTTACTATAAATATACATATTTATGTTGCATTGAAAATGTTATATTCACGTACTCTTTAAAATATAATAAATTTAAATTTAGGAATGGAGAAGAGCGGGCGAGGTGAAAAAATTATTATATCATATTAATAATTATAATAATTTGCAAAGCACATATTTAAGGCTAACTATTAAACATATTTTGATTAAAAAATAAAAAATAGAAAAAAATAAATATACATTATATAATACTTAAATTTTAATAATATTATATAATACAAATAATATGCATATACATCGAACTGGAGCTTAAATAGTGTCTACAAATAACACATGCATACAAATTTGGTGATCTATAGAAAATCCTCGGAAACTATTAGTTATCTCCTTCATTAATCTCCTCTTGCTACCGAAATCCCCTCTTTCATCGATAATCGCACGCGCCACCCTTCTCGAAATGAACCGATTTAAAGAAAAGAAAAAAGAACAATGCGATAGTAACAATGACAATAGAATATCACAATCTTTTATTTATTTTTTAGTAAAATGATAAATTATGAACATGAGATGATTTCCAAAAATAAATAAATAAATATGTGTTTATATATATCTATAGAGACCGAAGTATTTATATGCCTATCAGTGAGCACTAATTTATATGATCACCACTTATGTGGCATGTTACATCAACAAAAATAACTCCCATATGATTATAATTTTATTTTAATGAATATTTTGTAAAATTTTATTTTTTTTGCTTTGTGCCGTCAAAAAATTGGAATGAGAATAAATCCTATCATATTAATTAATAAGATGGGGTTAAAAACAAAAAAATAGAAAAATATGAAAGTTGAATGAAAACAAAAATGGTATAATATGGTGAATCTTTTTATTGATATGACATGTCATATAAGTAATAAACGTATAAATTAGCGTACACTGGTGGACTTTTGATCACCCCTACATATATATGGTACGGTGAGAAATATGGTATGCCAATAGGTTTTATATTTTGTACATGTACCTATATCACTTTTTTTTATAGATTTGCCATGCGTTGTCAATATCTATACTAATAAAAAGAGAAATGTGAAATAATTTTTTTTTGCTATCTTTTTTTTTGTTTTCAAAAGTGAAAAATATATTTTAAATATGATATTTATGATTTCGATTAGTTGATTTTTTTCCTTTTCTAATAAATAATTTTTTATTTATTAAAATATAAATATTTTTACCGTTTGTACTCATATATAATTTATCAAATTAATTATTATTTTACGATCTTTAATTTGATCATATATTATACTTAAATATTAAAATTAAAACATATAATTATTTTTTGTTGGTTATTTTGGTTATATTTGAATATTTATTGTGTATTGAATTATTCGTATAGGATTGATTATAAATAAATATTAATTAGTGTTTCTAAAAGATTTATTAAATAATTTTTTTTGTAATACATATGATTACTTTCCTTGGTTCAAAAATTGTACATTGAAATAAAATAAAGGGTACAATTTTCTTAACATGAGAATTTTTTAAACGTGGGAAAAACGTAGGTAAATTTATTTTATTTTACCTATAATATACTTTAAAAAATATTAATATTATTCATTTTTTAAATTTAATAATATTATACTATAATAATATGTCCTTGCATCGCACAAAAGAACTTACTAGTTTATTATACAAGTAATACTCTTAATTTAAAAGGAAAAGATTATTTTTTAATACAAAATTAATTTTTTATATGTTTTATCAATAACATAATAAATTATTTAAATATTCTTAAATTCCATAATTACCTAATTGTTAATCTATAATATATATATATATATATATATATGTGTGTGTGTTTATCCATATCTATGCATAATAATAATAAAATAAATGTTTTTATTTTCATTTCTTATGTATATATAAATAAATTTATTAATTTTATTCAATGAAATTTAGATTTGAATTAGATATGTTGGAGCATTTGAATTTTTTTTAATTATAAAATAATATTTATATTTATAGTAGATGTTTTGGTATGTAAATATAAATATATTAATATTTTTATCAATATCTATTAATACTACTGACATAATAATATGTATAACAAAATATATTAATTATTAAAATTTTATAATATTTTATGAGCGATGAAAATTATAAATTTACATTTTAAGTATAATTATTTAGTAATAAATAATATAATACAAAAATAACTTTCATGTATCGCATCAGGTCCCACACTAGTATCTATATATAATAAAAGTAAAATGATATTTTTTACTTTTATTTTTCCACCTAAATCTTACTTAAAATTTTAATATAGAAATATCTTTATGATTGCCTAAATTGTAAATCAAAAGGAATCTCCATTAGTTAGGAAATAAAAAAGTTTCTATATATGAAAACTTAAAAACAGTAGATCATATCCATAAAATTAGTGATTTAATTAAATTCAGAATAATTAATTATTTTTTACTGATTAAATTGTTTATTTTCATGATTAATTTTAATATTGTAATTATAATTTACTTTATTATATTTAACTGGTAAAAGGGTGTGAATAATTAATATACATGATTAATGTTTCTTAAAATATCGGAAATATAAAATTTTCTTCTCTGGATGGAGCCTTAGTTATCAAATATGTGAAAATCATATCATTAAGTGATTATTTAAGTTTTAATCTAATAGCAAGAAAAAAATAATATTTTTAGTACTAGATAACATATTTAATATTAAAACTATACACAAATAACTTCCGTGCATTGCTCGAGCGCTAGTATATATAATACAATAATAAACTACAAATTCTTAGGAATGTAAATGGATTGGGTAGAATGTTGTACGCCTCCCCCATATTCTATTATAATACAAAATGCTCTGTCATTACTTTATCTTATTACCCGCTTATTTGTTTTGGGTAGAATACGAATAATACCCAACGGGTATATAAGTACCCACATATAAATGGATTATCCGAGTATTTGCATGATTCTAGTTATTTGATTTGAAATAATGATTAAACATAAATTTAAACAGCTTTCATTTTATAAATATTTGCATATGTGTCGTGTTTATTTATTCCAAAAAAAATCATCTTATGTCTTGAATTTGTAAATTTAAGGTTTGTGTGTTTATCGAAACTAAAATTTTGCGCCATGTACAATTCTTAATATAGTTATTTGAAAAAAATTAAAATTAAATATAATTAGATAGAATAAATATAATTTTTGAAAAGTAAAAGAAGTTAGTAATCAATTTTTTAAATAAAACTTTAATAATTATTATTTATATTGAGCCAAAATCGATACAAATAGTCCAACTTAAGAAAATAATCAAATGTACTTCAAATAATCAACCTTGCATATTCTATCTAATATTTTATTTAATTTATAAAATATACATACCAAATAAAAAATTCATGAAAAAATTATTAATATTATATTATTATATATAAAAACAGATTACGCCTGAAAAAATTATTTATATTTTAAAAAATAGATTTCATTTTAAGGAAAAAAAGAAAATTTATTAATTTGCAGATTTTCATATTTTATAAATTAAAAGATTGGCAATATTTCACAATATCGCACATATAATAATAAAATATTAATTTTTAAATATAAAATTCTTTTTTTATAAATTAATTATGATATATTTTAATATTTAATATATTTTTATATTATTAAATATTTTATTTAAAGTAATTTTATTAAAATATATTTTATATAATCATGTTTTATTTTAAAAATTATATATAAAATTCTGGACATTTTGACCGCCTACCTTTAAGGGCGAATTGGTTAACCAATAACGCTGAGCAAACTTTGATTAAAAAAAAAACAGGTTATTATTATTATTATTATTTAATTATTACTATTAAAAGCACTCATTTTGGACGAATCAGTATTTTTGGGGTTTCGTTTTATGTAACGAATCAAATGAATATACGTGTCATATAACTGATTAACATTCAAGGGATTCGGATTGAAACTAAAATCTGTAAGATACATTATTAACCAATGATTTATCAGAGTATGTAGTAAGTTATTTAATTATTTATTTGACTTCTTAGTTAATTTACCATTCATGCTCCATCTTTACCAAAGTACTTATCTCTAATATAATAAGATAAAATGCAATTAACTAGTGTGAGTTTGGTTTAAAACACATATATATATATATTAAAGTAAAATAATTATTTTTTATAATATTTTTTTGTTGTAATATATTTTTAAAAAATATAATTATAAAATAAATAATTAAATATAATTTTTTAAACTTAAATTTTAGATTAAAAATAATTGAACATATTGTCTATAAATATTGAGCACTTAATTTTTAGGTAAACTTTGAAATAATTTCATTTTTTTCGATCTTCACATTCTGCAGATATTGAAACATAAAGTATTACTCTTTATTCTTTTCCAGTGAATTCTTCCCTCTCATTCATTTTTTTTGAAATTCCAACTTTTTTTTTTTCTCACACAAAACCAACAATACATGCAACCATTATCCACGTTTGTTGTTACCGTTTATTCATATTAAATTCTATAATATATAATATAACTTGAATATAGACTCATTTTATAAAATATAATTAAAAATTATCCTTTATGCAATTTATATTACAAAATATAATTAAATTATTTTTTTGTACAATGCAAAGATTATTATAATTTTAATCCAATATAATTAATAATTAGTTATTCATAGGGAACAACTCTCACATACTTCACTTTTCTCCAACTACAGACATACAGTGCTCAGTGTACTCTTTCTTGCCCGTCCCTCATCGCCTCGGAAGGTGTGTAACATAATTGTTTCTTTATTCTTCCATTAAATGTTACGACGAGATTTTGGTCTTTCCTTTAAATGAGTTTGTACCACTTATAACAAATGCAGTTTCGGTCCCATTATTATTTAAGTTTATTTTGTAAATAAAAATGTTATATATATATATATAATAATATGAGTATCCCAAATAAATAAGCATTTATTGATATAATTATAATATAATATACGTATTTAACTGATATAGAATTTGATACTCACCAAAATATATATCGTAAATATTGTAATTGTTCAATATAAAGGTAAGCCGTGATTAATAAGAAATTAAGTTATTTTGATGTTACGTTGATTTACATACATCACTTGGTAATTGGGCTTTTCATTGGGAGAACAGCGACCAATTTGATACTAGAATACATAATTATATTATTAAAATTGTATAGTCCCATAGTATGTAATATGTTAAAAAATAAAATATATTTATAATGTAATATTGAGTAAATTAATATTAATAATAATTAATTAAAGATTTAAAGTATTTTATTATTTTATTGGTGAAGACATATATAAAAATATAATTTTATTTATTTTTAAAGATAAAAATTTTTTATTTCAAAAATATATTTTATTTATTTTAAATAGTAGAGTATTATTTATATCATAAATTGATCAAAATCTATAATAAGTTTACAATAAAATTATTATTTTATATTTATTTACCGCAAAAATTCAATACATAATAAATATTTAAATATAACCCAAATAATCAATCAAAAATATATTTTTTAAATTTAGCTTCTCATTTTAATATATTTGACGTTGTTGTCCAATTATAAAATTATGAAAGATAATTAATTTTGATATACAATTTGTGAAAAATAGAGTAGAAATGAAAACAATATTTTTTACACAAAAGAAAAGATTTAAATATTTATATGGAGGTATAATTTTTCATGTGACAAAAAAAATGTGATTAAAGAAAGTAAATTAGAATTCATCTGAAATAGAGTATGGAACATAAAATCTAAAATATTAAAATTGTGAATTTGGGATAAAGGGCATTTTACATGTGACAAAAAAAATGGAACAAAATTACAATGTGGGCAGATAAACTAAATTTGAAAAGAAAAGGAAAAGAGCGCACCACGTGGACCCCACTCTATATATAATATATGTATTTTAAGGTTGTTAGCTGTATGTATGGTGAATCACATTACCTGGTCAGCACAACACCCAATAATCGCCCACATATTAATAAAATATAAAGTAACTATAAAGTGGGGAGAAACGAAAATGATTATTGCAGATTTATGAGATTACACAATTCAAGTCCAGCTCTACATCCGCTCCTCTCTCTCTCTCTCTCTCTCTCTCTCTCCAAACAAACGCCTACACTTGCGTTTCCTCTCTCTATAACTCTTCGTTTAGGGTTTTGACTGGCGCCGCATTTGATTATCTGATCCGGACTGAATTCCTTTCTCACCCTATTCCTCTACTTATTCGAAATCATCTTCCGCCAGGTAATTTTGTTTTGAACGCTTAAATTTTGTATCAATATTAGTTTCTTCAACCTTCTATAGTGTTTGTATATGCATTTCCCCCCTTTTCTGTGGGTTACGATTAGGTGAAGCTTAGAGTAAACGGAGGATTATGGATCTGCGTATTCGATTGATCTGATTAATTAGCGAATATTAATGATCGATTGTGTTGCTAAGTTAATGTGAATTTCGGAACTGTAAGCTCTACAATTCATATTGGAGATCGAGTTACTTCGTGAAGATTTTTTTGGTGAGTTTATGCACTGTAGCAGTTGACGCTACAGATTTCCGAGGATTGGGTTGTGCATTTTTCCGCTAATTTTTTGTTTTTTATTGACTGAGTTGGATTGGGATTGATAGTTATCTGCTCTGAAGCAACCCTTTGTCTTTTTCACGTTCTAATAACCTGCTATAACCACTTAGGTCTTGAGTTTGATGGTTTAAGTCTTAAAAGATGAATTTTTTCTTGAATTTTGGAAGATCAAATTCTGATTTGTTTTAGTTTGGTTCTACTTATTGCATAATTTTGTGTTCTGCATTGGAAAAAAATGTTCCTTTGCCACTTGTTTAAATAAATATCCTGACGGTGTTGAAATAAATGCCCTAGGGGAATGATTGATTTTTTCATATCAAAAGCAGCCAAGGGTTCTCACTAATTGAGTTCCGTTTGCCTTAGCTGAACTTTACCTTCTTGTGTTGTTTTTGTCGAATAAGAGACTATAGCAAAAATGTTGTACCTAACTGACACTTTTACTTGTTGGCTGAAAAAGGAAAATTCCGCCTGTTGCATTATTTGATTACATTGGAATTGCTTTCTAATGATTTAGATTTACTGGTTGACTATTTTCTTCTTTTTCCTTGTACACCCTCTTTTTGTAATTGAAGTTAGGTTTCAGCTGAGGGAAATTCCTCAACAAAGAAATTTAACCCTTTGCTTTATTAATGACATGTCAACTGAACGCATCCTGAGTTCCTGACATACCCTCTAGGTGCTTAGTTGTTATTATTATTTGACCTTTGTGTGGATATTGGCAGGGAGAATATGGCTATGGAAGTTACCCAGGTTCTTCTAAGTGCACAAGCTGTTGATTCAACAGTAAGGAAGCATGCAGAAGAAACTTTGAAACAGTTCCAAGAGCAAAATCTTCCTGGTTTCTTGTTATCGCTTTCTGGAGAGCTCGCTAGTGAGGAGAAGCCTGTTGAAAGCCGTAAACTTGCAGGTTTGATTCTTAAAAATTCATTGGATGCCAAGGAGCAGCATAGAAAGTTTGAGCTCATTCAACGATGGTTATCACTGGATGTGACTGTGAAGAGCCAGATCAAGACCTTATTGTTGCAGACTCTATCATCCACTGCGTCTGATGCTAGGTCAACTGCATCACAGGTCATCGCAAAGGTTGCAGGCATTGAACTGCCTCAGAAGCAGTGGCCTGAACTTATAGGTTCCCTTTTGTCCAATATTCACCAGGTTCCACCTCATGTTAAGCAAGCTACCCTTGAAACATTGGGGTATTTGTGTGAAGAAGTTGTTCCAGAGGTTATTGATCAAGATCAAGTGAATAAGATACTTACAGCAGTGGTTCAAGGCATGAATGCTAATGAAGGTAATACAGAAGTTCGTCTTGCTGCCACCCGATCTTTGTATAATGCACTCGGGTTTGCCCAGGCTAACTTTTCCAATGATATGGAACGTGATTACATAATGAGAGTTGTTTGTGAGGCTACACTCTCACCCGAGGTTAAAATTCGGCAGGCTGCGTTTGAGTGTTTGGTTTCCATTGGGTCAACATATTATGAGAAATTAGCGCCGTACATTCAAGATATTTTCACCATCACATCCAAAGCAGTCCGAGAGGATGAGGAACCAGTGGCTCTTCAGGCAATTGAATTTTGGAGTACTATTTGTGATGAGGAGATTGATATTTTGGAGGAGTATGGAGGTGATTTTACAGCTGATTCTGATGTTCCTTGCTATTATTTTATCAAGCAGGCACTCCCTGCACTTGTTCCAATGTTATTGGAGACTCTTCTTAAGCAAGAAGAAGATCAGGATCAGGATGAAGGTGCTTGGAATCTTGCAATGGCTGGTGGAACTTGCCTTGGTTTGGTTGCACGAACGGTTGGGGATGACATTGTACCCCTTGTAATGCCATTCATTGAAGAAAATATAACAAAAGCGGATTGGAGGCAGAGAGAAGCTGCCACTTATGCATTTGGTTCGATATTGGAAGGTCCATCACCTGACAAATTAACACCTATCGTTAATGTTGCTCTTAATTTCATGCTTATTGCTTTGACTAAAGATCCAAATAGCCATGTAAAAGACACAACTGCTTGGACCCTGGGGAGAATATTTGAATTTCTTCATGGGTCAACTGTCGAGACACCCATTATTACACCTGCAAACTGCCAACAAATCATCACGGTTCTCCTCCAGAGCATGAAAGATGCTCCAAATGTGGCTGAGAAAGCTTGTGGGGCATTGTATTTTCTAGTCCAGGGTTATGAGGATGTGGGCTCAATGTCACCCATGACGCCTTATTTCCAAGAAATTGTTCAGTCCCTTCTTAACGTCACTCACAGAGAGGATGCAGGGGAGTCCCGACTTAGAACAGCTGCCTACGAGACACTAAATGAGGTAGTCAGGTGCTCTACTGATGAAACTGTCCGCTTGGTTTTGGAACTTGTTCAAGTAATCATGACTGAGCTTCACAATACGCTTGAAGCGCAGAAACTTTCATCTGACGAGAGAGAGAAGCAGAGTGAACTACAAGGCCTGCTTTGTGGGTGCTTACAAGTCATCATCCAGAAGTTGGGTGCTTCTGAGCCCACAAAGTATGCTTTCATGCAATATGCCGACCAGATTATGAATCTTTTTCTCCAGGTTTTCGCATGTAGAAATGCCACTGTCCATGAGGAGGCAATGCTTGCCATTGGTGCCCTTGCCTATGCAACAGGTCCTAACTTCGCAAAATACATGCCAGATTTTTACAAGTATTTGGAGATGGGGCTTCAGAATTTTGAGGAATACCAAGTTTGTGCTGTCACTGTTGGTGTTGTGGGGGATATCTGCAGGGCATTGGAGGATAAGATTCTGCCGTATTGTGATGGAATAATGACTTTGCTTCTGAAAGACTTGTCTAGTAACCAGTTGCATCGGTCTGTGAAACCTCCAATCTTTTCATGCTTTGGTGACATAGCACTAGCCATTGGGGAGAATTTTGAAAAGTATTTGATGTATGCTATGCCAATGCTTCAGAGTGCTGCAGAGTTATCTGCTCACACATCAGGCGCAGATGATGAAATGATAGAGTATACTAATCTTCTAAGGAATGGAATTTTAGAGGCATATTCTGGGATATTTCAGGGTTTCAAGCACTCTCCAAAAACCCAACTCCTAATTCCATATGCACCTCACATCCTGCAATTCCTGGATAGCATTTACCTGGAGAAAGATATGTGAGTACAGTCTTATCAATGCTGTTTTTATCTATGTTTATCTCTCTTTTAAGTCATCTTATATTTGTTTCATGTGGTCAGGGATGATGTTGTGATGAAAACTGCTATTGGTGTCCTGGGAGATCTGGCAGATACTCTGGGAAGTAATGCTGGCTCTCTTATTCAGCAATCTCTGTCAAGCAAAGACTTTTTGAATGAATGCTTGTCTTCTGAGGACCATTTGATTAAAGAGTCTGCTGAGTGGGCCAGGTTGGCCATTAGTCGTGCCATATCTGTTTGAGTTTGGTGTCTGCCTGATGCATTTTACTTCTCCTGCATGCATACGGTCGCGTCAAGTCCGGGTCCATGTTAGAAATTAAGTTGTCCTGTGAGATCATTGCAATTTTCAGGCAAGAGAAGCCTTTTTACTTCTTCTTGTAACTAACTCATGCATCAGCATCATGGATCGGGGGGGGGGGGGTTCCTTTCATTTGTTGGGGGTTGGGGTTGGGGTGGGGGTGGGGGTGGGGTAAGGGGTGTGGCGGCATTGGTGTTGGTGGCTTCTTAGGGATTCTCTGGGTGACTTGAGAAAATGACGTCATTTTTGCTGGTTGGGGTGTTTATTGATGGATGGTGGTTGATTTGTCGAGCAAACAACTTGATTGTTGTTATTTGGGGCTGGTAATGCAGACCGAGCTCCCTTGTCATCCTTGTGCTGACTGGTAATGCAGACCGAGCCAGTGCAGGAGGTTCGATATCCATGATGTAGAAGCAAGCCACCCGCAAGTCCTCTTTTTTTTTTTTTTACAATGTTTGTAATTTATGTTCATTATACTTTTTCTTCATTTTTTTTTTTAATGGAAAAAGGTCAATTCGTGTCTTGCATTGTTCCAAACCGTTTGTTATTGCATTGGGTCAATACAGTCTCACTCATCTTTCTAACTAGTGATCTCATGGGGTGCTGCTGCCATTCTATTTTTGTCGGGGCATTACATTTGCATATTTCTTTCTTCTGTTGTCTGTGGGTGTTTCACAGGCCATTTATAGTCAAAATATACCACTGCTTGCTGTCCCTTTTTGTTCTTCTTCCTTCTTTTTTTTAAAGGTACAGTTAATTTATTTTTTTCTCTTCAATCTTTGCTTCTTTTGATGTGTAATATATTTTGGGGAAAGCCCGAACTGTGGGTTCATGAATTGGAAGGATTGTGAATAGGATTGAAGAATATCTTGGACAAGAATATCTTGATGTCCAAGTCCAATGTATTTGTGATCTTGCCTTGTACTATTCGTCTCTCTCAAGCAATATATTTATCTTTATATAGCCTTGTTTTCTCTTGGATCATGCTTCTTCTATTAATAATTCCCTCTAAACTATGGTTATGCTTGAACAAACAATTTACAAAAGTCAAACAAAATTAAATCTGTTGAATTGCTGACGCCTTGCTTATATTTGCTTCCATTTTACAAATTGAGCCAGTTGTAGGGTAATTGTAAGAAAATTATAAACCTCAACTGGGTATTTGCAGTTTCAAATAATATGATATTTCCTGTAAATATATCAAAATTTAAGGGCAATCCTTTAATTTGCTCCCTTAAAAACAATACAAGGTATATTGAAAAACAGAAATATATTAGAAATGTGTTCTCAATAGAAAGTTGTGGTAAGCATCCCAAAAGAACAGCAACTTCCACAGAGAACAGTAGTTTAGTGACCTCAACTGCTATTTCATGCACCTTATCAGCTGCCACTGCCATTCAAACTTTGTCGTGTTGCATCCGCTGTACATCTTTTTTTTTTCTCTGGTGCAAAGCTAACAAAGTTAAAACTAGATTATTAAGCGATCATGAATAACACCCCACACCGAAGAGGAAAAAAGTCCAAATGAAACTTGAAGCGGAAGGACAGGTAGATGCTGTACATAATATTGTATTTTAGCAAAGAAAGTCTGTTTTGGTACATGTAAATGCATTTTGTATGGTACCACTACTTGTGCAATTGATTCTAACTTTAACTTCAATCATATTTTCCACATTTTTTAACCTATGTACTTTATAATATTCTTGAAAATAACACATCCACTAAGTTTTTTTATTAAGAATTTAAAACTATGAGTATTTGGATCCTAGAGTAGGAAAAACTTAATCAATTGTGATGAAAAATAGCCATAATTATGATCTTGTAAGAATAATAAACAACTTTTTTTCCTGCTGCCCGACTACCTTAAAACATTGTGGAAACCAGAGGTGTTGGTGCTCTAATTACTACATCAAATACTCTTAAACAAAAAACTCTCATAATCACTTGATTTAAGAAAGTACACACTATTTAATACTTTTTTTTTTGGTTAAAAATAAATTAATATTTTTTTTACTATAAAAACTCTAAGGATATGTTCGAAGGACAGATGACTCTCTTTAAAAGCATCACATCTCATTCCATTCCACCCATCACACTACATATCCAATTACATTTATTTATCGAATATTTATAGTTCTTATCTTACTATGCTCCACCCCAATATAAATATAATTTTTTTAAATGTCTATTTGAATATAAATGTTCTTCCATCCTTATTAAAATGTGCTACGAATATCTATATTTGAACACAAATATATCATACGATTGATTTTTGCCTTTTTGTGGTGCTCCCACTTATGGCTCACAAAAAATCAAATCCTACATCCCCATTTTGGGGGGGGGGGGGGTGGAATCACATTGACTTCGGTGGTAGGCCGCTGTCCATTTGTGTCTCCAATTAAAATTGTTAGAAGGATGAGAAGGCATAAGATAGGCACCTTTGGTACAAGTGAGAAGTCAAATTGGAAGGGGTGGGAAAATCATAAGTTCATTTAATGTTAGCACTGTTGAGTATGTCCTTAGGTGGAGTTTAATTCACAGGCACGGTTTTGGTTCCGATTGATGGTTAATGGTTTGGTTTAACTGCCGTTTCGAATCAAAATCGAAATTTGATTGGTTTTGTTTCAAAATACCTGTTCCTGCAATTGGTAGCCCCAAATTTTTGGTTCCAAAATTGAAATGCGCTATATGCTGATTCGATTTTTTATTTCTTCCCTCACTGTTTTAAAAAATAATAATTTCGAAACCAAAATCAGAACCGACGTTAGTGTGCCATTATCTAAGTTGAACAACATAGAGAAGCCACTGCGGGAGAACTGGTAATTCTCCACCGCGGGAGAATTGATAATCATATGTCCATCAGATCTTCTCTTGCTTTTATTGAATGCTGTCATGTTAATGTAATATAATAATGAAACACAAATAAAGTGGAAAAAAAATCTATATCTATAATAATTATATAAATATAATAAAATTTGTAATATTTACCGTCATATTAATTTTATATTAAAAAATATTACTAATTAAAAAAATAAAAATAAAGCATTGGCGCGAAGAAGCATGCTCTCCAACAATTGACGTGTGCTTCTCACTTGGGATGTTAAAAGGGCCATGGCCCGATAGGCCGGCCCGTTTAGCCCGAAAATTTTTAGAGATAGGGCTTGATTTTATTAGCCCGTTTAGCCCGAGCCCGAAGCCCTATAGGGCTAGCCCGCTTAGGGTTAGGGCTAACCCGATAGCCAGAACTTTTCTTCTTATTTGTCTATTTTTTAATATCGAATTAATAATATATACCATTTTTAATTATTTTTCATATACCATATTTGGTTTTTAGTAGAATATATTAAAATTTATATTTAATTACTAGAAGATTCTAAATAATGTCATTTAAATTTAAAACTTAAATATAACATGATTTCAAATTTTATGACAGTGAATGCTCTTAAAGCTATAATTGAGAACATGAAATAGTGTATATGACTTAAATGTTTGAATCTTTATATTTTTTATGGTGATATAAAAGTTCTAAAATATATAATCTTTTAATGTTATCTAAAATTGTATTTTAAATAGAGCATAATATGCATTTAATTAAAATTTTAAATTTAAATATATAATTTGACTATTTTGACTCATAACCCGATAGTGGCCCGATTAGCCCGAAAACCGCTAGGTTTAGGGTTAGGTTCACCATAATCAAGCCCGTTTAAATTGACCCGATTAAATTAAAGCCCGATTAACCCGAAATCCGCTAGGTCTAGCCCAAAACCGACAGAGCTAGCTCGTTTAACTTCTCTATTTCTCACATGCACTGTTCAAGAGTGGACAAGATTGAAAAATGTTATTGTAAAATTGGTGTGTGCCTCTCATGTGTTACCGACAAGAGTGAACGAGGCTACGCAGTCCGCTAGATATTTTTATTTTTTATTTTTAATGTATTTTCACCCAAAAAGTCTAACATTTATAATATTTTGTTGTCTAAACTTCATTTTTTAAAAATAAATAATATACTAAATTAATTCTCTCTTAACCATCTTCAATTACATTCATTATACATATATAAAACAATAAAATATAAATTTTGAATGTAAACTACCGTTAAGTTAATTTGATATATTTTTGTATTTGAACTATTTTTATATAAACATAAATGTGAGATTACTTGAGAAAAAGTATTATTTTGAAAGAAATATGATTTAGTTTACTTTTAATTTTGTGTATCTTAACAACTTTTTGGTTATTTAAATTATTTTGTTGTAAAGAAAAATTGGTGAAAATGGTAACACGAAATATATATATATATATATGTCAAAATATTTGTTAATGTAATTAGTTTTCCTTATAAGAAAATATGTTAATCACAAAACATACAGTCCAAATACGATAACACGAAAACAATTTTGGAACACGACAATAACAAGATTTACCATCCGTATTATTAGGAGATTATATATGTTTATGATTGTCCAT
Source organism: Caryopteris x clandonensis (assembly GCA_028749325.2). NCBI lineage: Eukaryota > Viridiplantae > Streptophyta > Magnoliopsida > Lamiales > Lamiaceae > Caryopteris > Caryopteris x clandonensis. The sequence goes on from JAPYKT020000004.1 coordinate 8,866,048, forward strand.
GCCAATATTATTAAATTTAATATTTACAAGTTAATTTATAATAATTATAAAAATTATTTACCATTTTTTTGCTACAATTAATATGTAATTATATTATTGTTAATATTAATTTAGTATTTATAAATATTAAAATCGTACAACACGCTGGGTCTATCCAACTTGAGCTCATTTGAGGATTCTTTGGGAAAAATAATGCAGAAACAGAAGGCATTTTGGTGCCACTCTTCCGGGCTCACACAGCCATAATCCACACTAGTTTTGGCGTTTCTATAAAATTTGGCCTTTCTATGAAACGGGATAGATAGAATTCGAAGCCTGGAGTTATTGGGGTAGGAAAATAATCTAATTATTCTGGTACATTAGTTAGGTATGTAATCTCCACACAGGACTTGTAGATAGCATTCACATGTTCACAGTAACCATTGAAGCATAAGAAGACTTTCACCACCATTTAGTACACATGCCACACCACTAATTCATGATATTTAACATGAGCTATTTGCCACATAAAGCAGATTGACTGATAAAAGATCAGAAGGAAAAAAGAAAAGTCAATCTAAAGATAAACAAATGCTTTGAGCCATGGGGGGTGGGGGTTCTTCATCTTGAACAGGATTTCTGTGTCCATGTGCATATATCTACTGTTTCTTCTAAGTATGATGTAACATGCATATTGTGTAGTTGACTTGCATTTTGTTAATGCATCTCATCATCACTGTATCAGCAATTGTGGGTGGGGTGGGTTGGGGTTCACCAGAAACAGCACCTTTCATGGCCACTTCTGCTTATAAAACCAGCCCCTCTTTATCTTCAAAACCATAATTTTGAGTTCAAGAAAGTTTAGCAAAAAACAAGCCATGGCTCCAAGCATTAAGTGTTGTCTGCTAAGTTTATTTTTGCTGTTTGTGTTGGTACATGCAGGTGATTAAGCCAAGTCCCATCATAAATCAGTATTTGTGAAATCTACATTTGTTGGGATGAAAAGAAGTTTCTGATCTCATTTCTTGTTTTCTGCAGACACCATTGAGTGGTCTGGCGTTGATACGAATGTCGTTCACTCGCCTTACAAGGTAAGATTTTGTAGAATAGCTTTCTGATGCATTCTTCTGTAACAACATTCTGAAAATAATACATAATGTTACATGGGTGTATTAAATGCTACGCCCGGTGCACAACACTGGGTGCATGTAGTTATCGCCTCATATCCTCACACACACCAACACCGACACCAACGCACCCATGTGGGTGCGTATAGAAAATATGTGGTGATTACTGTGCACCGGGTGTAGCATCTTGATAGCTGACTGTGGTTTATGGCCTAGCGTTCTGATGCATATTTTGGTGCTGACTTTATAAACAAAGTGATATAATTCTGCTTTCCTCTTCTTAGAAGGCAAATTCTAGAAAGCTCCTGGAATTCAATGCAGTGCTAGATTATGACTATGCAGGCCACAATCCGAAGCATGAACCAAGAGGGAAGAAAGGAGGAGGTGGCGCCGGCAAAAGCCCCTGAAACTATCGATTTTGCTTATAGGTCCTCGCTCGAGGATATATGAAAGTTTTGTATCGTGTATGCTAGGCATTGTAGTGCTTACTACGAGTTTTCTGCTGATATTACAATACCCCATGTTATAAGTTTGGAGGGGAAAAAAAAAAAAAAAAAAAAAAGCTATATGCTTCTTCAATGCTCTTCTTATATTAGCTTTTGCGCTACTGCTTACCTTGTTATACAATAACGTAAAAGTTATTAGCTTTCTGCTATTGCTCTTATATCAGTTTAGACTTCATTGCAACATAATGATATGTCTGGTGTTTTAGTTCACCAATACATGACAAGTGGCATACAACGTTCACGTTGTTATTATATAGCATGTATTGATAAAATGAAAACGTGTTTTATATTAGTTTGGAATCCATAACTCTGAAGCTTGTGTCCTGTGATTCTGTTCAGCCCAAGAACTCATGCAGTTTCTGCATCTTGAGTTGTTTCCTTCCACTTCATTTTTGCTCTAAGCTTATCAGATTATTTTTCCCACTAAGGCTACTCAAAATCTTTAGTTTTTTCAACATATAAGTGTCGTGTGACGATCTTGGTTGCAAGCCATGTCCATGGTATTGGGTTACTGCTAAAGAACCAAAAGCTTGGTGCATAGAAAAAGTTTGTTAATAGATAGGAGTTCTTGTTCGGCCCTTACTATATGTTTAGTCAAAAAAATTGCTTCCTTGGGACAAAGTTCTAGATCCGTCCCAGGTAGCCAGTGGAAAATGAATCAACTGATGCCATCATGGACCTATAAACCAGGCACTATTGTCTGTCATTCAATTACCATTTACAGACAACTTTTCTGAAGATTCCTCTATCCATTTACAAAGTGCTGCAATGAAATAAGACTGAGATAGGAATGAACAAGATACCTTTATGCAGATTGTAAGAGATAGTGATGGATTATGATGTTAAAACGGAAGTGCTGATGAAAACACGGTAAAATATACAACCGATTTTTTTTTTTTTTCTGAGGTAACAGCTACTCAGATAAGTGACCCTTCAATTTACAGAACACAGGCAAACAAGTGATTGCTATGTTCACTTGTAGTAGTGTAGTTTCTATGTACACCTAGTCGGATTTTGAGTTCATGATGAGAGCAAGGTTGACATCCATATTCCAAGTGACACCAAACTGATTGTAGCTACAGCTTGTCCCAGTTCGAAGACAATGTTTTGTTTCTGCACGGGTAGGTTCTGCCAATCCGTTCGCCTGTCCACATATTTGCATGCAAGACACAGATACTTAGGGAACACAGATAAATCACAGCTATGTTTTCTTTTAAAGTTATTGAAAATGCAAAGAATTCCTTTTTTAGATGCAATTATGTGTTCTTTTTTTTTCTTGATATCCTTCTTGTTCGTACAACCTAAACTAGCAAAGCTTCAGGAATACAATTGCAGAAATGCTTATGAACAAGGAAGTGGGCATACCCGAAATCAGCAATGATAATGCTGATGTTGTCTTCTGAGCGTCGGTTCTGCAACGCAAGGTTTGAAGCAAAACAACTCAAAAATGCATTCATATTAGATGTGGAAAATGAAGTATGAAGTTTCTATGATTCATTACCAGAGCCATCTGGGCAAGAGCTTCGGAAGCCATCTTTGCAAAAAGAAGAAACAAGTCATTTCTCAATGTTCACGAACTATGTTAATTACGGGGTCATGGTTCATTACAAACCTGAACATCTCCATGTTGTCGGAGGTGATTTCTGATGAAATTAATGGAATCTGAGCTGAAACAATGAAAATGTTATTGTAAAATATTAATTTCCAAGAACAGTCACTGTCATAACTCATGCTTATTAATAAAAAAATCATTGTTGTTTGCAAAACACCATAGTTTACCTGTTCACATAATCCCACAGGCCGTCGGATGCTAGTACTATAAACTCAGCATCCGGTCCAAGATCTACTTGAAAAACATCAGGAGATGAGGTAACCAAGTCTCCAGTCAGTTGTACTCTGACAAATATTTAACATTAAAACAATAGTTATGGGAAAATTTCAAGTCTAGATTGAAGTAGTCAAGACAGTTTAAACATTTACAGATCAAATATAAGATCCTGGGATGTGAATGAGCTGCAGTTACACTTGTTGTCTTACCGAGAAGCAAATTTTTCGGACCATCGGCCTTCAGCGACTCCTTTATTAACCATCCTTCCATATAAATGAACCAGGTTAGCACATGAAAAAGTAGTGAAAGTTTCATTACATTTGGAAAGAGACGAAAGACAAAATAGCTTACTCGTTTTTCTTGGTCTTAAACCGTATGTCCCCAAAAGCACGGGACACAGAGATGTCTCCACAAATTCTTCCATTGACAATCTGCAGATAAGAAACCAGATCCATCACCATTTATACAAATGTTACATCATATGAAAAAGAATCCAAATGTATTCAAATCTGTTGGTGTTTCTAAGATATATATGGGGAAGGACTTCACAATAACATGTGTCATAACCAAAGGCTTATCCTGCTAACTTTCTTACATATTTTCAGATAAATAGATGAGTTTTTTGAAGAGGGGGAAAATGGCATAGAAAAACGCACCCAACCACCAGCCTCTCTGATTCGCCTGATTTCGTCTAGAGAAGCTTTTTTGTTTCCGTAGGGGCGGTGAGAATCTGTCAAGACTTCAGCTTTTCCGGAGCGTGAGAGGGCCTTCATTCGGAGAAATAAGTTAGACGAATCAAGTCCTATGGAAAGTTAATTTTTAAAAAAATCATGAAAATCATGGATATATAATAGCATACCAGGCATGAATCACCAACATGAGAAATAAACAGCACATCATCACGGACAAAAACAGCAGTAGCTGTTGAACCAGACTCATCTTCCCCGCTCTCCTCAAGCCTTTACAAAATAAAACCTTCAATTCATTTATAATCATATTTAGACTATGCAGACATTTGATTAGATGGATTCTTTCTAGACACAATTGCAAGAATTTGTTACCATTTCAAGAGTTTGGCGTCGGCACTTTGGAAAGCCTGTTGCAGTGCCTTCTTGATTGTTTTGAAATCCTTCCCACTCAACAGCTTCCCACCTTGTAACGCAGCAACACATTCTTTGTACAGTTCTTCCCTGCAGAAACAACACCATTCAAAATGAAAAGAAGTATTACTAATGCACTCCAAAACCAATTAAGTATAATAAATTGGTGAACTATTAGAGAACAAACTGTAAAAGTTGAAGAAAAACAAGAAATTAACACAATCTAGTCTGCTCTTAATACAAATATATGAGTTCGAATAAGTATTGAACAAATAATGTTGAAGATCAACACAAGCCCAAGTTATTTGTTGAGCCCAAGAACAAACAAAAGTCCAATTCATTTAGTAGAAGATTGTGGAAGAAAGATATTTGTGTGGAAGAATGTGGAAATGAGATATTTTGGTGGAAGTATATAGTAGAAGATTGTGGAAGAAAGATATTTGTGTGGAAGAGTGTGGAAATGAGATATTTTGGTGAAAGTATTTAGTAGAAGATTGTGGAAGAAAGATATTTGTGTGGAAGAGTGTGGAAATGAGATATTTTGGTGGAAGTATGTAGAAATGAGATATTTTAGGAGAAGTATGTAGAATGTGGTATTAATGAGTGGTTAGGATTTTTTCTTAATATAATAATTGTATGGTGGAGAATGCTTGGAGAGTAGTATAAATACCCTCCCTTGCATTTGTGTTATGCATCCACCAAAAACCAAAACTTCCATTCCTATAAGAAGTGTAGTACCTTGAGTGTGAGTTGTGAGCTTCCTATTGAGTGTTTGTATTTCTCTTCAAATAGTGAGAGTTCTCTTCAAGTGTTGTAGTGTCTTCTATTGTGGGTATAATACAAGTAATTTATTTACTTGTTTGGGTTCAATATTAGTACGTTTAGAGTTATACACTCTAAATATTACTCAACAAATAATGCAGTCAGTCATCATCTTCTGGTAGTCCAAATTCAGACAACGACAAAAAAAATCAATTATAGAGCAACATAATGTTTGTTTCGACAAACCTGAGGAATTTAACAGAAGAAAATCCAGCATGGCCATCAAAAACTGCAGCATAAGAAAATCCATCAAGCTCATCAGACTGAATAATAACAACGTCATCCTCCATCTCTTCGCGGGCCCCCTTCAGCTGAACCGACCCCCATCTGATCCCAGAAACACTCGCCAGTGAAGCCTGCGCGTCGATTGCTATGGCAGAGCAAACTCTTCTTCCCTCTCCACCCTTTAAGATGATGTTCTTCTTAGATGTTTTATTACAGCCATAGTTGCAGCAAATCTTGTTCAATAGAAACTTCTGAAGTTGCGGGCTGCACAACGCCATTTTGATCGCTGAAAAAAATCAAGAGATTAGATAAATTCTTGCTGTTAGTCCTTCAGAGGATATTTTGATTGGTTGAGGTTTAGTGAAGGACGATAGAGTGGAGGTGAGGGACTGACATACATCTAACTGAAGTAACGGCTTAGATTTCGTAGTCTGTCCACTTAGCTTACCCCCGCCACAAATGTTAGTGGGCCGTAATGGATTTGCGAACATGGGCTATTTTCGTGATGGGCTTAGAAATGTGATATGCAGACTGTAGGTCCTTAATCCGGTGGGGAGACCCGAATTTGGCCCACACCTTAACCGCTTATATATCTACCGGCAGAACCGGGAGCAATAGAAATTGCACCCGCCGGCATGTACGTTTCTTTTTAATAAATAGAAAAGTATATTTTGTTTGAATCGTTAAGAATCAATATTTCCTTCTCACGATTTATAAGATAATATTATAATTAATTATTATAAAAATAATAGTATAAATTATAAAACTAAAATACATAGTTATATCAAATATATTTGTAATAAAAATTATTTTAAATAAAAATATCTTACAATATAAAAATATATAAATACTAAAATATACCAGAATTAATTTATGAAAAAATATTTTATATTTAAAATTAATATTTTATTGTTATATATACAATATAGATATCACATTAAAAATCATAAAAATATAATTAATTTAATATATTTTTCGTAAAAAACAAAGTTGAAATGAAAAAATTATAAGTCTGAAAATATGAGAGGAAAAAAACCTATGTCTATATATATATAATCTGATTGAATATCATATTTTTTAAAATAAAAAGATAATTTAGGTGAAAAATGGCATTTCAATAAATTCTTTCAACTATCGTACTTTTATATAGTTATAGATTTAACATACAAGATAAAAATTTGATTAAAAGTGGTGAAGTTTGAGTTCGTGGGTTGGGACGAAAGTTGATAATAATGCAAACTTGATTTTGTGAATTCAATTTGTTCAGTTATTCTTATAGACATATATGAATTAAACTCAACATCTTATATTCGCGAATAATTTGAAACTTGTGTTTACCCACAACATAAGAACTATATTTACATACTACACATTTAATAATATTAATTGTATATATTTTTTAAATTCAAATTCGATCACTGTAATAACAATTTTTAATAAATAAAAATCCCACAAAAGCAACAAAAACATCGAAATAACACAATATAACCTAACGTAATTAGTGCTAATTACAAACCATAATTAAGAGACGTATGGATTGAGATTTAAATTAGTTTGTGTTGTTTGTAGATGATGTCTAATTATTTTCTTGGACACATATTTATGTTTATAATTTTTCTAATTTTCATAGAATCGTTAAGAGAAGCAAGCATGTGTGCGCTTTTAAGCTTTGGCAAATTCACTAACGCGACTTGTTCGTCAGTGGCAAAACCCCTGATACTAAACTGAAGGTTAAAGCCCTTGCCATCGCCGTCGCCGCCGTCACCGCTGCCAACACCGCCGGCTCCATTAATTTTAGCCATATAAAGATTCTGGTTGTAGCCATCAAAGCTTATTTCTCATAGAGGGAGATATGGCTTGCTTGCATTACGGGAAAAATGTCCTACGCCGGAGCTCGATGCACCACCCGTTGTTTTACGCTGCACAAGGCGTTCGATATCGAAAGCTGGAAGTCATTCTCACAACTGTTAGCACCTCAATTTTCCCTAACTTCTTTGTCTAAACTGATTTTTCGGAAAATAATGTGTTAAATGCTTTTCTTTTCGGTAATTTAGACGATCGATAAGCTTGGAAAAGCTGGTGAAACTGTCAAGGTTGCGCCAGGTTTTTTCCGGAATCATTTGATGCCAAAGTTGCTTGCGGTACCGAATATCGACAAGTTTGCCCATCTTATTCGGGAGCAGCGCAAGGTACTCTCTTTTGAACTTAATTTAGTTATTGTTTAGGCTCTCATATTTGATTGATTTTGTATGTACATCCATCAGTTTGCTTGACTAAATGTGCGTCTGTGGGAATCTGATGTTGTTGTATGTTTCCTTTGGTGCTCATTTTGTTTGGGTTTGAATTGATCTTCCAAGAGAGGAACTGAGTTGGAAGAAGTTTGCATATCTCAGTTTTTGAACTGCTATTCAGGGGAGGGTAAAGGGTTACCAATTAGATTGTATACCGTGTGCATGTTGCTTGTAATGTGTAGTTTTGGTGTGAAATTCTGAGTAGGTTTCAGATTGATGGAGCCAAATAGGTTGAGTTGGTAATACTAAAAACATCTAGAAGTAAGGCGTTCTGTAGTATTGTTGCAGATATGTGTGATTACTGTCAATCTGATTCCCTTGTATTCTCTGTGAATATATCAGATGACAAGATCAATTTATTTGTTGCCAAAACCCCACTTAGATTTTCAATAGCTCCACCCTGGTATACTCTGCAGCCTATATGGTCCCTTGTCTTGCTCTTGTAGCGTTCATGTGTGTTGATAACAATAGTTCATTTGCCTAATGACAATGGAAAAGTTTTCTTCTTGTCAGAAACCTTTGTATGACCCATATCTACTTCATTTCTCATATGGTCACAAAAGTTCACCCATTGTTTAATGCATAAAGATTTATTCATGTTGATGATGATGTTTGTACGTTTGTAATCCTTATGCAATTGTATTAATCAGATTTACCAGCCTAAGGACGATGAAGAGATTAAAGTGGATGTGAAGACAGACGAATTCTACATGAAACAATATGAGGCTGCAGCAAAGCGCCTTACTAGTGCAAAAGTGGTTTGTATTTCAAAATTTAATTTTTTATCACCCAATGTAACAGTGGAGGGTTTTCCATGTATGTGAAACTCTCATAATTTTCTTTTGAAGTTGATTTAGTATATCATTATATTCCTGAGAAATTGTTACTGCAACATTTTGGCCAAACCATAATTTTCATCCTTTCGTCCTGTCTTATAATTCTGGATGCAATTATGGTTTTGCTATTTATCTCTCTTTGGTGCTGCATCTCAAACAGAGAAAAAGCTGTTGAAAGTCAGGTGCATGGTTGTCATAAAAGTGATATAATTTTAATATTAAACAGAACTATAGACACATACAGTGACTGCCATGCTGTAAATGAAGTTCATGAAAACTTGATCAGTTTAATCTCATATCATATTGTGGTAAAATTGAGATAGAAACTGGTGTAATTCAAATTCAACTTTTCTTTCAAAATCTTGTCTTGGTGCTTGCCATCCTTAGTAGTCGCTTCCCATATAGACCAAGAGTAGCAACTTAGTGTTTCTAAAACTGGAGAAAGGCTTTCTAGTGTTTGTTTATTGATTACGACATGTTAATTCTCAACTGGTTCTTTTTCAAGAAGCTTTGCTTCAAAGTTCTGTCTACTTTGATGGATATGCATCTTTTTTTGATAAATTACTAAATAATTTCCATTCTACCAGAATATTAGAAAGTTCATCGTAGAAGGGACAGGCGATAAAGTGCGTGAGCCAGTGACCAAAGAAGAAATCATGGCAGAGGTATGATTTTATTTTCTTACAATGGAGATTCATTGAGGAGCCTAGCCTTCGACTTGACATTCTATTTGTTTTTGTCTTTTGCTGATAGCCATCTCAATATTATCCGTTCTGATAGATTTATAACAATGTAGTAGAAGTATACTTAAGTTCATACTGGTTAGTTGAATAATAGCATTGTTGTGAAGCCAGTAAAAGGGATGAAATAAGTTGTTCAGCTGTTAATTTAGTCTGCGTTGTATTTATTCATTCAATTTAGAACTGCCAATTTAAAGTGTTTCCACAGCCAGAAGGCCTTGTTTAAATTTGAGGTTCACCACTTGGTCTATTGACTTGATATGCCAGCTTTATGTTTTATTATACTCAATGACCTATTATATTGAGAGCTGCCGTAAGTAACGTTAAATAAATCCATCTCAGAAACTCGAGAGCTAAATTGATTCGGAATATGATGGGGAATTTAATTTGATGGCTGTTCTTGTTCTACATGGTGAAGTAAGAACCCTTCACTTCCTAAATTTCTGTTTGTCCAGTTGGAGACTGGCTTGTCTAATCATTTTCTCCATAGTGAAATTGGCTATTTATCTGAATAATTCTATTTAGCTTGGTTTGTTGCTGCATCGGCATCCTTGTGGCACTCCCTAATTATTTAGTGTTATCTATCAACATTCCGATGTGAACCAAATTTCTAAAATGAGATTTCTTGTTATTGTCAAATGATTTGACGCTTCTCTTTCCCATTTCCTGTGGTGCATAAGCTGCTTTTGATGTTTTAACTTTTCCCATAAAATGCCTTATCTGGCTAATGATTTTTCTTTTTGTTTTTTTGGATTTTATTCTTCTCATGATATATTGAGAGCATGTATTTCGTCCAAACACTATGGCAGGATATGATCAATGTAGCCAACCCATATAATAGATAAAGGCTTATAGTTTCTTCTTGTCATTTTTCTTATACTACTCAGTATTGCTTCTGGTTGTCACTTTGGATATAAACTTTTGGACGATCACCAATCTAACGACATGCATTATTAAAAAAAACATCAGGTTGCGAGGCAACTTCAGGTGCAGATTGAACCCGAAAATCTGTACGTACCAACTCCTTTATCGTCGCTGGGTGAGCACAAGGTGGCACTGCGCCTGCCGAAATCCATACCTAAGCCAGCAGGAAGCGATTGGACTCTTAATGTCAAAATTAGGAAAAGGTAAGAGGGAGGGATTGAGTGTTATCTGGAGCTACAAAGATGTCTTTTATCTCAGGCTGGAGAGTTCAAATGAACAGAGTAATAATCATTTAGTTAAATGTTTTCTTTACTTGTATCTTTGGGCTCAGACGGATAAACCTAGTTCTGCTGAAGCATATGCCCAAGTTCCAACAGTACATTCTTTTAACAGCACGTTATTCAATACTATGATTGGTTTTTCTTTTTTTAACTTCTTCAACTTATTTTAAATTTTGTATCGGATAATTTAAACTTGCTTGTATGTACTGCTAATATGTACAATTCTACGTGTTTTAAAAACATATTATTATGTAGTGACTAATGGAATAAAAAAGTAGCATTTCTTAACAAATATTTTCAAGATCTAAGCTGTCTCAGGCTCCAACATAATCAGAGAACATCAGGTTATGACTATCCAAATCTTTGGTTCAATGCTCAATTCTTACCAGAACTCTACATTTTTCATATATATCCTAATTCATTATCTTGTCTGTTCCTTTTTTTTAAAGATGTTACAAAAATCAAGGTTTCATTAATTAGTCAAAGTAAATATATATATATATATATATATTTTTTTTTTCATAAATAAATTATATATGACTGAATAAGTCAAATTACTAACAAAAGAAATTGTACAAGTGCAAATTTATTGAGGATGTATCTTTATTAAAATAACAAAAAATAAAAAAATATTATATTGAAAAACATAATTTTTATGATGAAAAAACTTGGTACTCTTAAATTATTGACTATTTAAACTAGTCAAATTTATTTTCTAAAACTTAAAGTTCTTAATAGCATTCTTACTAAATAATAAATATATAAGTAGCCCTAAAATAAATAATTAGAAAAATGTTAAATCCCAAAATATAAAATCAGGATAATAGTTGACCCAAAGAAAATTAAAACAATATTTAAAAATTGAAGGGGTAAATTGTAAGTTTGCCATATTTTTTATAACAAAAGTACTTAATTGGAATACTTAAACTGTATTAGCATTTTAATTATCTCCTCCTAAAATAATAAAATACAGTAAAATTACATTAGATCATAATTTTTAAAAAACATGTTCTATATAAGTTATGACATAAATGCAAGATATTTCTTTTCCAAAGCAAGACTGGAGTATATCCGTAGCTTTGAGTTCACATCTCTGATCCTAGGAATGTACTTCCCACTCCCAGATTCGCCAAATTCGGGCAAATTTAAGATAGAAAAATAAAATCGAATTCGCGAAGCATGCCGATCAGGTACTCTAAAATTTCCTATTAATTGCTTTTCAATGAAAAATAAGAATGATTCTTTGTTGTTATTTCTATAAAATCTGCTTAAGAACACGTAATCAGAAAGTGATTGTAGCTTTATTTCTTCGATTTGGTAAGATTTGTAATATATTTATGGATGATCGGTTTTATGCTTTTAGACATCATATATATCGGTTGTGTTTTTGGGTTTTTGTTGTGCCATTTTTTTCATGAAATTTGCAACAGAATATTATGAATTTTTATGATATAGTATAAACTTCACTCTTAATGCTGCTGTTCTCGTTTGTTCTTTTTATCATCATATCTTTTTTTCTGGATGATTAAATTTTAGTAGGTTTGATTTTACTGTTTCTTGTTTGTTATTAAGAAAACTGAAATTTAAGTAAAAATTGAGTCTTGGTGTACTCTTATGGTAAAAATATGTTGAAAATTTACTTGTCAAATTCATCGCTTGATTTAGACTTTACTCTGCCTGCTTTAAGTGATAATTGGAATGAGTGGGTTCAAGGTTTAAGTGATAATTGGAATATCTGTGGATAAAAAAAAATCCAATATAATCATTCAGGAACATTGAAATTAAAATTTTTGGGGATCTCTTTTACATTAATATTATACCTGAAACTCTGAAACAGATAGAATATCAGAAAGTTTTGTAGTGAGTGGGTGCTGACTGAATCATTTAGTATGCTGAACTCATAATGGCCGTATTTTTTGATTACTTATTTGGATCTTGATTGAGGATTGTTTTGCTCCTTTACTGCATACTTTCATTTGAGAAGTGAAGGCAATACTGCTGCAGCTCATTTTTTATGATTCTTTCCTGCCCTAATACTCAAGTTATGAGTTTGAGTCATTACCATTTAAGTTTTAGTCACTTGCCTTACCAATTATTACTACATTGAGATATTCCAGTTCACTTTCTATGAAATGATGATGCAGCTGAATGAGGCTTATGTGGGGCCATAACCTGCAAGTTACTCCCAGCCACAAAATTTTATAATAAATTCACTGCAAGCTTGCTGCACCATGTCTACACTGAATTCAGATTCAGTTGACCAGTCCAGCGAGTCAGTTGGATCATATAGTTTTATCCATGATCACAAGCCTTGTAAAGGTAACTCCTCCAGTCCGGATTTGGTACCTGATGCAAGATGGTGGTTAAACCATCATGGGCTTGAAAAAGGTTACTCCCTTGATCAGCTAAATGTGTTGGAAGCAGATGAAAAAAAATTGGCTGCTGCCTATGCTAATGAAAATACAAAAGCACCTGCAGAAAACAAACTCATTGAGGATTATTGCAATATTGACCCCAAAATCGTTGCTGCTTTTTGTTCGGACATTGCATTGAAGCATTTTTGTTCTCATCGGAAGAACAATGGACCTAGCTGGTTGCTGGAATTTGAATCTACAACTAATGACGATTTGCTCTCAAATGCTCATTTGATGGGTCCGGACTCTTGCAGCTGCCTTCTCTTTGAGAGGCCAGAGAAGCTGTGTTCTGATTTGGATTCAAATTGGATTGGAGTTAAGAAGATTGAACCTTGGTGGCATGCAGTTGATAAAGAGGACATAGCATCGTTGGTTTCTCAGACATCATCTCACCATATTAGAAACTCAAATCATCCAGGAGTTCAGTCCATGCATGGTGAAAAGGTTTCCGGAAATTGTCAATCTTGTTTTGACCAATCTGAAGGACACATTATAGATAATCTTGCTTCAGTGAGCAAGGATAAATCACTGGGTAAACAAGAATTGATGGAATCCAATCTGCGAGAGTCGGATCAAACTTTCAGGTATATCTAGATATCAGTATGCCTTTTAATGCCATAATTTAAGTGCACTTCACTTAGGGTTTACTAGGAATTATTCGAAAACTGTCGTTAATGCATGGCTAAAAGGATGCACTGCCTTGGCTTGAAAGGGAAGCAGTCGTCCTTTTGTCAGCCATATAGCCTATGATGTTTTTTTAGACTACAACTGTTGTGCATTACTTAACATTTAGTGTACTCTATCTGTTAATCAGCTTCTGATGGCAAATATGTGATGACCAGGAATGAAGTTTCAATTTAATGATGGCCTCAGTTAATTGCGGTTACAACCATTTATGAGCCCTCTCTTCTCACTTATGCCACACTTCATTTATTTACTGGTTTAACTAATGCAATCACATTTACTTTGTATAGTCAGTCAACTGTGTAAGGGGCCAATACAAGGACTAAAATTAATTTTGACTTATGTAATAAGACCCCTCTTTTGAGCAAAAGAATCTAGAAATAGGACTTCTTTTTTCGAGTTGGGAGGGGGGGGGGGGTGGAGTAATTATCTGCATGGGTTCTGAGTTATTTACCATGGAAGCTATCTGACCTTGCAGTGATAAGTTAATTTTGCTCTCTTTCTGGATTTTCTAATTTGGATTCTGGTAGCAATTACAAGTGAGAATTTCACTCTCTGTAATTCAAATTAAAGCTTGAGAAAGTATAAAATAAACGATTTGGTACTGTAAATCAGCTGAAACATGCTGTGTATCCTCTTGTTTCTGTTAATAGCTGACTTCTAAAAGAAACTCTACCGCTTTTCTTGTTTCTTTGGATTGGAGATTGTACCCATATCTGGTTAAATTGTATGCACTCCCAAGAAAATCAAGCTAGAAGCATTTCGGCTGGAAAAAAACAAGTAAAGGATTCTAATACCTAAGTAAAAAGTGTTAAATACACGTTTCTTCCAAAGAATACACTAAATATAGTCTTAAGTTGGTTATTTTGAATGAGGCAAAGTTATGAACTTTCTCTACATGCTTTACTTGCAGCAGCAGTGACAGTTTCTATCCCGGAAAAGTGGATTCAGCAGATTCACAGCAACCAAGTGGTGATCTTAGCAGAGCTGAATTGTTAGTGGCCCTCTGCCATTCTCAAACAAGAGCAAGAGAGGCCGAGAAGATGGCACAAAAAGCCTGTGATGAAAAGGATCACGTCATCAATATCTTTTTCCAACAGGCCTCACGCCTCTTTGCCTATAGGCAGTGGCTCCGTATGCTGCAGCTAGAGACGTTATGCCTTCATCTTAGAAGCAAGGACCAGCTCCCCTCAGTTCACACTCCATCTATGTCGCCTTGGCTCGGAAACAAAGGTGGGATGTTGAAGAAAAACGGATCCAGGGCTGCCAAAAAGGAACTGGACAAAAAGAGATGTAAAGTAAGCAAATGCGCAATTGCATTTGCTATAGGCTTGAGTCTTGCTGGTGCTGGTTTGCTTGTTGGTTGGACTGTTGGATGGCTTCTCCCTGCTCTCTAAAATACTGTGGTTGTATTTATAACTAAGTTGATTATACCCCGTGTGTGTGTGTATATATACATATATTTATGTCTGTATATATGGGTTTGGAGGTGGTGTGCGCTGTACAGGATGATCGGTTTATTGGTCTGTGTATATGCTAGAAGCAGTTATCTTTATTCGTGTAGCGATGTTGAATTGTCTCTTGTAGATTTTACCTATCCATGTAAATTTGTGGTCCATATAATTTATTCTTGTTATATCCATTTGACCGATAATCCGCAGGCACCGGTCGCTTAGGCTATGTTTGTTAATGGTTAATGGTTATTAGATGTGTGATAAATCTGTTCGTGAAAAATCTAGTCGTGTAAATTTAAATAAATAATTTTTTTTTGTATTTTCTAAAACTAAATAGAATATGATTTATAAATACGTAGTTAAATTATGAAAAAGTGATAAATAAATGTTAAAATGTAGCTTTGTGATTATTAAATTATTAACTAATCATGAATAGTTCTTGAAATTGTAAGATGATTGGTAACAACATTAATTTATTTGTTAGAGAGAGAGATTGTAATATTTGATTTACCTTATAAAAGAAAAGTTATATTACAAATATAAAGTTAGATAGATTGTAGTATTTGTTTTACCTAACAAAAAAAAATATAAATAACAGATGTAAAATTAGATCGATGGATTTTAATATTTAATTTACCTAACAAAAATAATATATATAAAAAACATAAAATTAGATCGATACAAAAATTATAATATTTAATTTATTTAACAAAAAAATTGCATAACAAATATAAAATTAAATCGAAATATTTTCAATACAAGCAGGCCAGAATCAGTTCAAAAAATACTTTCAGCAATATTGCCTCACATATAATAGATAATATGCTTGTATAATTCAATAAATAAAACATAGATTAAAAAAAATAAAAAGAACCCGAATCTAATCTGACATTTTACATTATTACAGAGTCTATGTGGTATCCAACATTTTTTCATCGTCTCCAATATATTTTGAACTGATTATACCTCGGAAATGTTGCATGAATCATGAATGTTTCATATTTATCCTATTTTAATTTATACATTTAAAATTAGTTTCTTTCTGAAATTAAAAAAAGAAAAAAAGAAAAAAAAAATTTCTCTTTGACTAAAATTAATTAGAGAAGAACAAAGGTGGTTTGAAGGGTTCACATAGCGGGCCCACTTGTGATAAGATAGAGCTTTTTTATTCGAATAATATTCTTTCAAGAAATACCTCAACCCAAAAAAATTAAATTTGAAGAAAATAAATAATAACAAAAACCAAGTAATTATAAAATCTTTATTAATTCCCCGCGTTGACCTTGTTTTCAGGGTACTTTGACCATATGTTGTACAGTACTGTAGAATTTAGCACTATGTACCTACCGCAATAACTCTGGAAATCCAATGAAGTAGAAAAACATTCATAATTTCTCTTCATTACATCTGAATTTCAGAATTTTATGTAACTTGGGTTAAAAATTTATAATAATATAACAACAATAATAAAATCAGGCAGTTCATAATATATATATATATGTGCAAGTTTGTATGGGAAAAAAAATATTTACGAAATTCATGATGTGTGGAAGAGGATCAACTTACATGCATTTTTTGTTCATAAAAGAATACTACATTTTTTTTTTTTTTATTATACGACTATATATACTAATTGTTATGTATGCAGATATAGCATAAATTAAGATAAGAAATGCAAATTTAATTATGGTACATGATTCAGCCCCCATTCTGTGATTGGTAATTGCTCTGTAATTACTGCACCATATTAAGTGTACTCCATAATGATTCTACTAATTATATCGTAACTCCCATAATCGTGTGCACGAACTTCAATCCATTTCCTCTTCACATTTATTAATCTTTTCTCCTACAACAATGTGTGTGTATATATAATCAGATTCTAATTCCCTTTTCGCTAGATAGATACATTCTTGAAAAGAGGGGAGAGAGAGAGAGAGAGAGAGGTTTAACCCTGCTTTTGCAAAATGGTTTTCACCGGACTCAAGTTGGAGAATCAGAATGAAAGTGGCTGCTTATTCCTTGAAGACCCACAGCCCCTCGGGTAATTAATTTTATTTATTTTCTTTTTGGGATGGGGGGATTGTTGAAAAAATCATTGTAGTAGGGTTTTCTTGGAAGGGTTATTGAAATGGATTCATCTACACTTGCTCATCATACGAAATGTACCAATTTTATCACAATTTCATACATGCATTTTCTATTATCTTAGTAGAATATACATTTGTGTATATCTTCCGACTTTTGAGGGGAGGGTGTCTACATGTTCATTGAAGTAAGCAGAACTAAAATTTGTCGATATGATGTTGACAGCCCTACAATAGACACATTAACAAGTTAATTATTTCTGATTTGCACGTGCTCATAATTTCTTTGTACAATTTTTGCAGACCATGGGAGCAACAATTTTCATATACGGATGGGTTCAACAACTTAGGGCTACCCAGCTTTCTTGAATACGAACCATTTCCATTTGCCCACCAAATGAGCATCACTTCCCGCGTGGAGCTAAACGATTTCGAAGAGATCGCCGGTGACTTGGGCCTATGGGATTTCTACGATAAACCAATAGCACCATTTCACAATGATGTTAACAACCCTAATCCAGCCATGCCCATGCAAAACAATCACAACGAGGATGTTTCTCCTGGGACGTACGATTCCGGGACTCATCAACTAACTGTGGACCATCAAAGGGAGTTCTTGAATTCAGAGAAGAAGATGGATATGATCAATAGAAGTATGAGGTACAAATCTTCCTCACTGCAGTTGGAAGAGATTCAAAAGTACTTTGATGTTCCGATAACTAGGGCTGCAAAAGAATTGAACGTTGGGTTGACGGTTCTGAAGAAACGTTGTAGAGAGCTGAATATCGCGCGGTGGCCACATAGGAAGATCAAGAGCTTGAAGTCACTGATACATAATGTTAAGGTATGATCAAAGGAATTGTTTACCCTAAACTGTTTTATTTCCTTTTCTTGAAAAAAATGTTTAATTGGAGAAGAAATTGGATGTGTAGGAACTTGGATTGTCAAATGAGATAGAGATGCTGGAAGAACACAAAAGAATGGTGGAAAGAATACCAGAAATGGAGTTGACTGAGAGGACAAAGAAGCTGAGGCAAGCTTGCTTCAAGGCTAACTACAAGAAGAGAAGATCCATCCAGCAGGCTTCTTTTTCTTGAATAATAATTGTGTTTTTTAGGAAATATTCGTCTCTAATATATATATTTATGTTTCTCATATAGTATTTGTTTTGGGGTCTGATGAGATACATTAATGGAAGAAAAACGTCGAATTGAATTTCTCGTTCTATTTTTCGTTCCTTTTTGAAGAAAATGAAAAAAAAAAGATGAAGGCATGTCAACGAAAAGGGAATTATCCTGTTTCCTGATGTTATAAATTAGAAAAATAATTAATAAAAGTCAAATACCATTTATATAATCAAATAAATATCAATATTTAGACTTTGTATTAAAAACCATCATCCGTACAGTTTTCCAGCCAAAGGTGCCATATGTAAAGAGTCAAAGTTCACCTGTTTGCTGACAAGGAAGGCTGACTAACTTTTCTTTATTGTTTAACAATTCTAACTTTATTTTAATAAAAAGAAATTAAGTAGGACCCAAAAATTATTTAATAAATAGAAAAATAAGTTAGAAAATCAATTATTAGAATACTAACTATACATAATATTATGATTAAATCTATAAATTAACGTAGGAAACTTTGAAATTTTTTAATTAACATAAATTATAAGGATATTATTAAAAGTTATTAAAAATCAGAAATTATTTTTAAAATATAATATGAACACATATAATCTATCTTTTAAAATAACAATAATAAAATAAGAATAATAATAATGATAATAATAACAACAACAACAATAATAATAAATACCAACATTATTTTGAAATCTAGGAAATAAACAAAAAAAAAAATTAAAACTTATTTAAATTTAGAATATGTTAATTTATAAAAATAATAGTATCAAAATAAATTCATAAAATCATTTAAAATGTAAAATGAACTGATAAAATACTAAAATAAAACAACAACAAAAAAAAAAAAAACAACAACAACAACAACAATAATAATAATAATAATAATAATAATAATAATAATAATAATAAATGATAATAATGATAATACTAAAAATTGGTATAAGTATCTTGAAAACAATATTGATAATAATTAAAATATAATTAAATTAGAAATATACCTGGAAATATGGAAATTTATTTTTAGAATACAATTTATTTTAAAATATGAGAATGATGTTAAAACAATAAGAATTATTTAAAAATAAAGATAACATTTGTAATATTAGTATTATAATTATTATCAATTTCATTCTTTAATTTCAAAATTTTATTTGTTGTTTTTTAGTTAAAATATATTATTAAGGATTTACTTTTGTACTTTCTAACATATTTGTATTGTTAAATATTTTTTGAACTTTTCTTTATTCAATCCGGATTTTGTCATGACAACAATTGAATTGGATAATGAGAATATTATAATCAAAGAACGTTGTTGAGCGTTTGGGAAGCCGAGGCCTCGGGGTATTTCAGTCTTTTGATAATTTAAATAGCAGGCGGGTTTCATTTATTTTATTATTTTCGGAAGGAACATTTTCATTAATATTATTATTATTTATATTTTCACTGATTGTCTGGAACTTTTATTTTGATATTTTCATTTATTGGACAATCCTTACAAGCCCAAATCCTTTTGGACTGACTCGTTTGTTATCTGACAATCTGTTCTATCCTCCTCCTCCTTCTTCTTCTTCTTCCTTTTTTTTTTTTTTTCATTAAAGTTATCCAAATCAAGTTTTGGACTGGTTCTTGGAGCTAATGGTGTGTGTGTATAGTGGTAAACAGTACAAGGACGACTAGGTTATTATTACATTCATCCGTCGTACTAAATTAATTAGTATAATTGGTTGTTGCAATAAAGATGCAACTTTACATTTGACTCGAACAAAAAAAAAAAAAGCCCGAGTAAATGGAAGTTTTCAGAGTGAATTAGTCGATTCTTCTTTCAAATTGATGGTTTATTTTGTGATTTATTATTTTTAATATAGTTTACATATTAGTTTGTATGTTGTATTGAGCAGCAGCTAGTTTAAAGCTACATAACAATCAATTCCTTTTTAAAACATACATATATATATATGTTATATCTTACTACAATGTTCATTATGAATATTTGAAGAATGTCATATTATATATATGCATTTTTTTATATTTTTTTATAAATATATTTTACACAACGCAAAAAATTATATTTTTTAAATAAATAATAATATTTTTAAATAAAATAAATAATATTATAATATTTTTCAAGTAAATATGCACAAAAGATTATCCAATGCAACTATGTGTACTTTATTTTTCTTAGTGATTGAATTTAAAAAAGATAATTTTATAGAAGGGGAGTTGAAGAAATTAATGAGAGATGGAGTATGGCAGCATTTAAATGTTGGGTTTTAGGTTAGTCAATTATGATAGAGCGTTACAGCTACTCTACCATGTCCCAACTAAATACTTCATGTGACCGTATTTACTATGTACCAAGGCTACGGAGAATTATTGCTTCCACCAAAAATAACCTTTTTTAATTTATTATTTCACTAGTAAAAAAGTGTCAGGTTTCTCCAGAATATTCTTTGTTTACAGAAGAAACAGCCAAGAATTATGTCCAGGGGCAAAATAGGTGTTTGGATTCATGCAGCATTAGAAGTCCAATTCACAATTTGGACTTTTTATAATAATGAAGCCCGAAAATAAAAAAAAAGAGTATAATTTGAAGTGATGAAATGTTTACAAAAGCGTGGTAACTAAACTCTTCCTTCATATTTCAAGGGCTGCGCCTCCATGGAACCGCCTGCTTCAAGCTTGCATAAATATCCCCCTGCAAACAAAATTTTTAATTATAAATTAATGTTAATTTAATTACGAAATTTATAGGATATTAAACTGACCAACAGGAACTTAGTCTTGACGGCCGACAAACTGAAGAAGCTCCGTCTCCGTCTGACTTTTGTGCCCTTCACCTTATCCTCGCTCTTGAAAATATCACCCAATGAATGCGGAAAGTCGAAACTCTCCCCAACAAACTTCCCCTCGTCCTTAAAGCTCCCCCACCTACCCGAACCGAAGTTTCTAGCAGCACCGCTCCTTTTCGCGGTGCTCAGTCCTTCCTCCCGCCCCGATGGAAGCCCTTTCCGGAACGAAAACGTGCAGGCCAGAGACAGAGACCGGCCCACGTAAGGCCCGTCCAGGACGGTGGTGGGGGAGGGCATTACGGTAAATTTGGAATCATCGTGCAGCAATCTTGGAGGCAGTTCCAGACACCTGGCCACCGTCTTGTTCTTAGAAGATGGAGGGGTTTCCGAGGTGGGGGACGGCGGCGCCTCGGTGGCTCTAGGCTTTCCAGGCGCCTCCTCCCAGTGGAACGGAATCGAAACTGGTGGGCGGAGCGGAGGTGTCTGCATGTGGCGCGATGGCTCTCTCGGCTTGCAATATGGAAGTTTAGATAAAGTTAGTTTCGGTGTTGAAGCTGGTTCATAGTGATCATCCACTTGGAAACCCATGGTAACAAGTTAGTCCAGTTCTTCCTGGGCAGGGAGATATATACATGTTCTGTATATATCGATTTGGGGTGTGGGGGTGGGATTCAATAGCAGTTGAACATGGGGGGAGGCTCCTCGGTTCAACTCTTCACGAGAGTAAAGAAGTGGAGTGTAACGGTTATGTAAGTGCCCCCAACTTCTTGGTCATGTTTATGTCACTATAATGGCTATTATTAATTTATTTTGTTAATTTTAATGAGGAGGAAGTCACACTATAATGGTCTTTAAGTACTTATTTGGTCAAATTTGCATAAATGGCCTTCAACGGTAATGGTTGAAGAATAAGGGAAGACAAAGTGTCACTGTTAAACGTTTCAAAAATTAATGGATGTTAAGGCTTCCATACTTTTATGATGCTCAAACTAGTTTATTGGGTTATTTTGTGTTAGAAGGTGTGAAAAATAATTGGGCCTCTCTATTTATGTTGAAAAATATTAGGGTAAAATGTTCAAAATCACGCCATACACTTTGTGGTTACAAAATTATATAAAATTTATGCGTGGTTAAACAAGTTATTTTCGATATTTTCCCACAACATTTTATATTACATTCATCATGGAGACATGGGCTACGTGATTTTTTCGATGAATTGGGTGAACTTGATGGTGATGGCGAAGGATATGAACGTGTTTTTCATGGAGACAAATACCTCCGCCAGAAGAATTGAGTGTAGAAACATCATGATCTTGTCAGAATCAGATCTATTGACATTTTAATTAATCAAATGAAAAAAAAGAAAGAAAAATACTAAAAATAAAGCGACAAACCATTCATCTTTAAGTAAAAAATTTAGATTTGTGGAACTATGTAAGAGAAGATTCATAAGCTATAGGATGTTACCCTTTTTTTATTGCTTTAATTATACAAAAAGAAAGTTATTATTATTGTGATGAAATTATTGGATTCAAATGTTTGTGTAACTTTTTAATTTTCAATGAATACTTTTTATTGTGTTTGTATATTTGATCTATTATTAAATTTTAATATCGAATTGTTAGGAGATTATTTTTTACTTTATTTTTTAGGTTTGATCTCTTCATTGTTCTTCTGGAATTGTAGAATATTTTTTAGGAGAATTTTCAATATTACGCCGATACTTTCTAATTAGATATCTCCCGTCTAAACGTATTCAATTTAATCAAAATGTAGTTACCTAAACAATAGCTCAATTATAATTGACTCCGAAAATGAGTTTCTAATGAGACATCTCAATTCACAGATCTATATGAACATCATATCATATGAGTTCGAAAAAAAAAAATTGAACTGCTGGATATACTACTAGTCATAACTTTCTTAATAGAAGCTCTACATCAGTTAAGAAAACCAAGTCAAATTAGACCATAAAACCTGTCTCTAAGATTCATCTTCTCAATTTCCTGGACGTTTGAAAACCATCACATGTGAGGGCTCCTTCAAGATCCCCTATAATCCGAGATATCCGAACTTCAATGCCCCTCTGAACTTCTAGCAACAGCGTTTTTATACCATCAGAAAATCGCCTCATGTCGAAGCTTGCAGGCTTTTCAATGTCTTCTGCGTTGCCTGCGAAACTAGACGCAATCTTGGCTTGTACCTCCATTAATTTTTGCCCTGTTGCAACTATATATCTCTGTACTTGAAAGGTCTCTTCAAGAGAATGCTCCATCCTTTTGCTTTCATCCTCCGGCCTTACCATGCTGGTTCCTCCACACTTCGAATTCAGATTGTTCTCATGCTGCAATGCACAATAGCCATTTATTTTAGAAATATGAGGTTGTGTTTGGACGGAAGGAATTGAGTACGGATTTAAATCCCACAATCTAAACGCAACGAAAGATATCTCAAGTTGCATATGTGATCAATGCCTAAAGATTGAAAATCTAATCCAACATCAAGTAAATTGTGCATTATCTATCTGTGTTCAAATCATTTAAGCATACCATTCTCATGCAAAGATCATCGATTTTTGCTTGGAGCGACTCATAGCGATCAACTTGTTTGGTCAAGAGGGACATGGTCGAGTAGTATCCCTTCACTCCCACGTTGTTTTCGCCGTTTTCAGAGCTTTCTTTCTTTCCTGTCAGCCTCTCCAGCATGAACAGCTGCTGCTTAAGTCTCTTGACCTTGTAAGAGACTCCAAGGGCATGAATGTCCATCTTCCATGGAGAATTACTTCTCTTACTTAAATCTTTTATCTCCTTATTTGCAGATTCAAGTGTCAAAATAATATCTTGCTTCTGCTCTTTAGCATCTAAGTTATCGTTCTCTACTACTTGAAACAATTTCTCAGCTGTTTCCTTCATTTCTTGCCTCCTCTGCCCTGGTTTTCTCTTAACGACCTTCACCCTCGACCAATCCGTACCATCCGCCATTGCTGCATCATGTTGAGAAGACTTAACTCTCAATGACTTAACTCTCAATTTCTGAGGGCTGACGCGTAATTTCAGCTGCTCTTGTAGCGACTGCAGTTCTGCTTCCCGGTCCGTTAGCATGCCTTGAAGCTTCATACTTTCCTGCCTGAGCTGCGTGATTTCATGATCGAGTGCTTCGATATGTGATTGCATTCTCTTTGATTCCAGTTCAGTGCTCATCAAACGCCAACTGTAAGCTTCTAACTGTTCATTCTTCTGTCTCAGTTGCTCCACAAAAGCATCAATGTCCACCTGATGTCTTTGTTCAATTGCAATCTTGAATTTATCTGCCTCAGAGTTTACCCAATTTTCCAGGTTCTTTGCATCAGCTGCTAACTCTGAAATGGAAAATTGCTCGAGTTAAATCAGAAATACAGCTGTAGCTTATCATACAAACTATGGATCTCATGTTTACTATGTTAAACATAAAATTCACGTTTGTTTCATCCATTTTTACTACTTACTTTTTTTCAAATAAATCATTACATCTAATTTTTTTATTTAAAAAATATCTCTTCACTGTCAATTTAAATAATATAATACAATAAATTTCAAACATCATCGTTAAATAAGACTCTTACTTACATACTATTTTAAGAAAATATCACGTTTTAAAACAATAGCCAAAATATGGGTTCCGTTGGTATAAATTCATCTAATATAATACAATAAATTTCAAACATAATCATTTCATGGAACTTGTAACTTTCATAATATTCTAATAAAATTTCATATATAACAACACTACTCAAAGTCTATTCTATGCCTATCTAATTAAACCTCATTCATATGCATCTAATCCTAATAAATATAATCTCGTAAACAACACCATAGCCAAAAATCCCCTAAACTTGTGTTCTTTTTTAATAAGTTACCATCTCAACTTCATGACTTCTACAAATCCCATCTCTGATGCGTCTGCATTCCGGCTACATCTCAGCCTTGAAACTCCAGATGATGAATTGTAAAAAGTTATAATACTTTAGATGAAAATCTTTAAAAAGAGACATATTTTGGATGGAAAATTGTATTCATCCCTAAACTAATTGTAAAATTAACAAATAAGAGTGCATTCTTCAACTTTGATCACAGAAGAGCTGTTCTATGCAGATGAAAGTATCATAATCAAGAATGTGATCTTACCTGGTTCTACTAGCCCTTTCCTCATCTCCGAATGCTTGTGCTCAAAACGACGCTCGTCCTTCCTGGATTTGTTAACCCCACCATTCGACAAATTGTTTCTCAACGAATGTCTTTCTTGTTTGGACTCCAAAACTGCCTTCCACCTCTCCATCTCCACCTCAGCTTGCTTCCTCTTCGCCTTTGATGATTTCACTTCCTTCAAAAGCATTTGCTTCTCAGCTGCATCTAATCTCGATTTCCTCAGCATAGCTGACAAAATTTGATCCTTCTGTTCCAAATCCTTATGCATTCTTACAAGCTCCATTGACAGCTTTTGCTTCACCAGGCCTAACTGCTCCTTCTGCTCCAATGCTGAATCCAGCTCTTGTTTCGCCGCCTCAACTTGCTTGAAAGCCCGGCCCACTTCCGCTTCCAGCTGGCGATGGCTGGATATGACCTCGATAAATGCTGTTTTGTGCTTGGAAATCTCACTCGAATGGCGTTGGGATTCACTCTTTGCAGTCTCTTTCAACTCTTCTACAAGCCCTTCTGCTGCCTTCAGTTTTTCTTCTATTTCCATCCTCTTCTGCTCTGTTTCTTCGATTACTTTATCCTTTAACTGCAGAATAACTTCAATTTCTTTCATTTTCTCACCAAATTCAGAAACGGATTCATCTCTCTTCGCCTTGAGAAGTCTTAAGTCACTCATGAGAGCGCCAATTTGCTGCCTGAGCTTCTTTCTCTCACTAAACCAGCTCTGTTCTCTCCCTGCAAAGATGCTCACAACTTTCTCGTTGGCTTTTGCATCTTCACTTCTTATTTTCTTCAATTCTGCTATCTCTCTTTGTACATTTTCCAGCTTCTTCTGAACTGTCCAAACTAGCAATCCTAAAAGATGGGCACTTCCTTTAAGCATCTCACTTCTTGATTCCGACCATTTTTCGTCACAGAATTCAGGGTCCGGCATGAATTTGAGAGCGAAAAATGCACAAGAAACGCCGAAAAACATTGGATATAAGCTATCATGATTCTCCTTAGACACATCCTTTTCATCCATCACTTCATTAAAACATCAGCCTCTTCTGAGCAATATCACAAAGCAAATGGGATTGTTAAAAAAAAAAAAAAAATTACATTTTAAATGTGGATATCAAGAATTCTTTAAACTAGAAACAGGAAAATCAAGCTGAAAATATTCGTAAAAGGGTATGAACATGGCAAACTTACAAGAGCCCTCGAATCACCACATAGAAACGCTCATCAGAAGTTGAATCTCAGCTCAAACAAGAAAACTTATTTGGGGCAATTATTTCAGCTTAAAGCAACAATTTCAAGAGGAAAACAAAGCTGGTAGCATCTGCTAGTTGTTGAAGTTATATATGTCAGAGAACACCTAAAGCATGGAGTTTTACACGTGTGAGACTCTTCAAAATCAGTGGCTTATACGAAAACTCGAAGGGAATATTGACATATATTTTCCCCTGGTTTTCAGTGCTAAACAAACTTTTTTCTGGCCTTTTTGTTTTTGTTAGTTTGTTGTGCAAAGGAGGGGCAAAGGGTTCTTGATTCCAGGAAATGTCTGTCACTATTGCTACTTTGAAATTAAGGTACAAACTCTAATAAGATAATCTTACATCTCTATCAAAGTATCAAACCTTGTTCCTGGTAATATATTGATTTATTCTTTCCAGTTTAGTTAGGTTGTCCTCTCCATCCGTTTCTGTTGGCCCCACAACAAGTTACATGCGAAAATAAATAGGCCACACCCCATATTTATATTAGATCGGTTACACTTGTACTATTTGTCTTCAAACCACTGTTTCCCCACCATGCTTTATAATACAATAAATTCTTCTTTCAAAAATTAATGTCTCCTTTTTTTTTTCATAAATAAGTTATACATAATTGAATAAATTATACTAACTTATAAGAAAAATTATATAAATGTGAATATATAGTGTTTTTAAAAGGTTGCATTTTCCTTAGCCGAAAATAGAAAAATGCACTCCTAAGAAACACAACTCTTTTATTGCAACATGAAGAGTACATTATTGACGTCGTTTTGATGAATTTATTCTTTTGTGGATATGGAATTCATCGCTTTCATTTTAAATTATTATTAAAATGATATTCGTGGATTGGTTTCTGATATTTTTGTTTATTCAAGCTTCAAACCAAATTGAATACTTGTTTCTACGGTACCTTATCAACATCCACTTAGGTCGATCCAATAACATATGGGTTGCAAAAACTTGAACACATTCAAGCTCAAAACTAATGGTTTGGTACCATATCAACATCCACTTAGGTCGATCCAATAACATATGGGTCGCAAAAACTTGAACATATTCAAGCTCAAAACTAATGGTTTATCGTATCCACGTTTAATTAGCTTTACTATCTTTTTCTTCATAAATTTTCAAGATATTTGTAGTCCCAATTTTTTCTTCTTTTCTTTCTTATCATTTATTTTTCCTTTAATATAAATATATATTGTTTTTCAAAGTAAGAGGTATTGATGTGATTAACTTCTTCTTGTTGTCATAAATTGTATCATAAAATAATAAGAGGGTAATAACTATGTATTGCTTTCGAAGTGTAATGTGCTTTTTTCCCCCAAAAAACAGGAACCACATGGAAAGATTTGGTTTGATAGGCTGAGTGTAAGTGTTACCTACTCTAATAATTTAGGTTGGAATATATTTGATTTTCTAACACTCCATACAATTAAATTCTTAGATGGACCACAATACCAGCCTACCTATACATAAATACTAACCCTAAATAATTGTGGATAAGCTGTCAAGAAATCAGGCCGTTGTAAAATTCCTAACAAAGAACAATCAGGATGCACATCATATTTGAGGTTTATATTCTATTTAGGGTGCATCTAATGTATCGAACATGACTTATTCGATTAAAATATGATACGACATTAATATGTGATGTGCATCAAAAATTTATAGCAGAGAAGATCCTTCCCATGCTCCGAAATAAGAAGATTTGTGTATCGAAGAATATACATTTTTCATTCCACCTGCAATTGTAAAAGGGTGTTTTTCTTTACTTCAAGTGCTTTTAAAGAATTGAATAAAATTAAAATTTCGGCCAAATCTAGTTATAATTAAAATTAGGTAGTGCTTGAAAATAAACATAATTGTGGTCGAATGTGTGTTATATAAACACCTCGTAACTAATAAATAAGAAGCCAACATTCACTTGTTTCCAAAATACAAGAAGTTAGAAATAAAAACCCTCAACCTACTTTCAAAGTAGAAGTTGTAGTTTTTTAAACACTCAATTTTTTTTAAATAAGTTAAAAATCACTTAAAACACACAAAAAAAAACACATCTTTAAATTCAATTCAAAGGGGTGTTATTTGGGTACTTGATTTAGTGCATAAAGTTGAGAAATGTAGGTAATTTGAGGTGCCACGTGGAATTACACGTCACCACCACGGAACCAAAATTGGGCCAACCCCCATTAAGTGGGCTCGTAGCCGTGGAGCCTATTGATGGTCCAGCAGATGTTGAACCTCAACTGGTGCATTTAATTTGTAAGACCAAAGCAATCAAACTAATTAAAAAGATGCTTCTATTTTTATGGAAATGGAGCCACCCTAGCTTTGTAGGGATTTCATTATTCTGATTGGTCAATTTTTTTTTTAATATACACAACTATCGGAAACCTGTAAAGGAGGAACTTTGCTGAACTAAAGCTGTACAAATCTAGATAACCATTGGCCAATTAAAATTTTATTATTTTATATTCATTGATTTTTTTTATTATTATATTTAAATCTGCCAAGAAACAAGATCTGTCCTTGGAATTCAATTTCCATTGACAAGGTTGGAACACCACCATTGGATCACATTCAGTATAGATTTCCAAGAATTGGTCCCAAATGCATCTTATATCATCATCATTGGTTCAACCGATTTAGTTGTTGTATTTATTATTTTTAGGATTTTTTTTTTTACCGTGGAATAATAATTTGTAATATTTATTTTGAAAAGAATAAAAAATTATAAATAATTTAATATTTTTTTATTATTGATTACTTTTATATACAGTGCTCCACGTAACGATTATTTATTTATTTCTTTATGTGGGATACAACAAATGAGTTTTGTTCAAGCACCCAAAAAAACACTAAATTTACGTTTTCCAATATTAAACTTTGATTTAACGTCAAACAAATTTACGATTGATGTTGAAGGGTCTGATCTTCATTATAGTTGACTTTTGGGCCTCCTGGGCCAAGAGCAAGCTCCAAGTTTGTTAATGCCTATTGAGAGATAGGCTGAACTCTTCTATGGGCCAATGTCCTAAATCACGCAACGGCCCAATATTTGTTGGTACATATCTTTTCTTGGTCGATGCCTATTTTTCCATGGAAATTTTAAATGATTAGTAAACCCTAATTAGTTAAATAGAATGGAAATAATTCAATATTTTAGTTATACAGAACGAATATCAATAATCATTGGGGATTAAAGTTATGGTTATATTTTATAGATACTATTTTAATATTTGCTTTAAATTATCTGAAAATTACGCTATAAATGTATTTATATTATTTAACTTATAAATTAATAAAAAGTATTATAAAGCCTTTAAATATTTATTTAATATTTAAATTTTACATATTTTTAAACTTTACGTTAAATATAATAATGTAATTTATGATCACAAATATATAAATGATCATTTGTCATAGTAAGTATCTTTAAAGTTAATATATATATATATATTGTATCTTTATATAGTATTACTAAAGATATTTTGAAATTTAGTTAAATATAAATTTTAAGTATAGCTCCTTTCGAAAGGAAAGCTGTTGCATAATAGCACAGTGTATTAGAATCAGTATTTTTAGAATCCGATTGGACCAGTGAGTCCAACCAGCTTATTAAACAGACCAATCGATGGCCTTTTTCTGTGAAAAGATTTGCTGCATGCAGAGCACTGCAAATTCCTTACATGATGAACATATCGTTATTCTGCAAGTTTATGGCTACTTCATGATGCAACCCTCTCTCTCTCTCTCTCTCCCCAGAAACATGTGTAGCAGCAAAAGAAATACAGAAATTATGCAGCAAGCATCAAACTTTAGATTAATTGCATCTTCATGGCATATTTCACTGAGTGCAAAAGGCAGCTTTTGCAGTTCCAACTCCTACACTAGATATTTGGATGCACATAAATTGCAGATTTGTTACATTATAATTGCTCTTAACAAGCAGTGAAGTCCAAATCAGAGTGCAGTGCAGGGGATGCCTTTTCTCTGATTACTCCAATCACACATGATGGATGATGATCCTGAAGCATTGGAATGAATAAAAAGGCACAAAAGATCTTGTTCATGATCCCTACATTCTCTATTATTACCATATGTTTCACATCATATCCAAGATTACCAAAACCCAATAATAATACATAACGCAAGAGAAACCCAATTAAGCAACTATGGACTGGGAGTTTATTCACAACAGATGGGTCAATCTCATGCCTTTTTCCATCAGAAACTGCTATCAATATGTTATGCACAAAAAGGTTCCCGTGATCTGTAATTAAAATTAAGAGGTAATTAAAATTAAGAGGGGTCCTTCTTTCTGGAGCAGAGGATGAACATATAATATATGTTTCTATCTAATGCTTAACTAATTGAAGACTGCCTACGAGTACGAGGGGCAAGGATACTACACTAGTTTTGACTATGATACAAACAAGACCCAATCCTATGAACGCTAAATGAATTTCCAAATCTACAATTTGGGCCCAGCTTTTGAGTCATTATTGCAAACTATATATTTCGTAAGAACATGTTCTTGGAATTAAAACCGAAGATAAATGTATATTAGCATAACTTCTGATCACATACATTAAAATTGTGTTCAAACCAACAACAATCATATTCAACCTAGCACAACAAGAAAAACAACTTCATTGCATCATTTCATTGAAGATTCTAGACTTTTCTTCAAAACATTCCATTAACAGAACCTTTTAAACCAAACAAATATTCGATAGAATCTGTATGTATGCACAACTTTGGAGCATCAAATATATGAAAAGGGAAAAAACCATACAGAAGAGGCAGCATCAACATCTATCAACATACCGTGTACTATATTACACAGGGCCGATTGAATAAAAAAAGGAGCTAAACAAGCCAGCATTACCAGAAGAAGCAAAGCCGTAAACTGAGGCAACTCCTCAAAATCCAAGACCCCTGAAAACATGTGTGTTCAGCTATCGATGCATTTGAAACCATGGCACACCCACAACCAGACCACAAACAATATCACACAAATGATCACATCAACTGACAGAATAACCCAAACTTGCTTCTGCCACACTTTCTTGGCCTTTTGGTGACCAGATAATTCTCCTGAGTAGAGACCCCCATTTTTTGGGGTAATGGGCGAAATCTCACGGCTCATTCTGCTTGCTTTGCCCCTATTTTCATCGTTCTCGCTTTTCTCCCCAGTTTTCCTTCCAATGTTTGATTCCCCATTCATCCTATTTTTCACCTTATTCGAATCCGTGTCCCCGCTGATCTTCGGCCTCTCCCGAACCGGGCCCGACCCGGATTGCAAGATCCCACTTTGTCCCATTCTTCGCCCCATGGGCGATCCCATTCCCTCCAAATGCTCCAAACTCGATCCCAACATCTGACGGAAAACCGGGTTGAATTCACCCTGGAAACAATAAGAGTTCAAACTTTCCAATCGTTTTTGGCCCTTGGATACCCCAGCAAACGAATGCCTCACGCTTTCCAAAAACGCCAAGCCCTCAGATTTCTCCAATTTCTCGTCAAAAATCACAAAATAAACAAAGGGGTTGTCAATCAGAAAAGCGTATGTCTTTGATCGGACAGTGTGGGTAAACGTTGCATGAAAAGGCGGCATTTTGTCGAGGCATTTCGCTGCAACGGCGCCGAGGGCGGCGTCATTGGAGTTGAATTCCGCCAATATGGTTGTTCCCTTCGCAATGCAGGCATAGTGTATCAGATCCGGATCCTGAATCATTGTTTTGGCCAGAGATAAACAGGATAATTCATAAAATTCCCGTTTTTTTTTCCTTCGCCCACAGTCCTTCTCCCAGGAAAAAATGGAAACTCAATAGCTCATCCAGAGATGAAAGTAATGTGCGTTTCTGAATCAAGGTTTGTGGGTTCGATGGAGAAGAAAACTGTTGATTGGGGACGAGAAATGGTGGAAATCCCTAGGGTTTGGAAAGGGAAAAATGGGCCATCGGAAAAGGGGTGACCGGCGTTAGTTATTGCTCTCTTCCAATTATTATTGGGAATGATCTTTTTGTTTTTAGTTGGGAATTATTCTTTTCTCTTTTTATGACGTGCATCTGATGGTATTATTAAAATATTAATTTATTATATTATATTTAACCTCCTTATCTTTTCTTGACATCTGTTTAGTTGTTGTTTCATTAATTAATTAAACTTTTAAAAGTTTACATCTGTCTAGTTTTTTCTTTTTTTATCCTTACTCAAAAGAAAAAGAATAGACAACCTAATTAATTATTTAAATTTATTTATTCGGCTTATTATTTAGTTTTAAATATTAATTTGGGTTTGATTGATTATCAGCTAAATTAAACCTGAGAATGAGTTTATAATATAATCTTTCTAAAAATTTATGGAACTCAAAAAATATGCATTTATAACTTTTCTATCTAAATTTAGATAAATAGGACTACCAACCTTAGTTATAATATATAAATCAATTATCTATGTTTATTTTGTTTTGTCTAGTGAAAAAAATAGGGTAAAAATCTTGATTTTCATCAAATAAATAGTGTACAATATTGTAATACTATAAAGACATTGACATTCAATTATATACTAAAAGACTTTAATCTAAATCTAATTATGTTTTTCGTAAAAATATTTGTTATAGTATAATTTTTATTTTTAATTAATTTGATAAGTATAACTTTTTAAAACTATAAATTCATACTTATATGATTTTTATTAAAATATTTTTTCTTTAAAAAATAAAAAATTGCATTTATATTATACGAACATCACTCTTTCATGAAACGAGTGAATTTGATGACAAAATTCCTGGTTAAATGAATCATTTATAATTCAAATTTAGTTTAAGATGGAATCCAACCTTTTTCACCACTCCTATTATTAGTTGTGTACTGAAACGAAAAGATGGCAGGTATAGATGGGCAGATAATATAATGTATAGTTAATTATTAATTTAAATAAATAAAGAAAGTAGCAAAAGTTATATGGGTATTGTGTGTATTGGCCATGTACGTAACGTGCCTACTTATTAAATTATCTCACCTTTTCATTTTCTTCCCCCTCTACTTTTTTATTATTATTATTATTATTATTATTATTATTATTATTGTTATTATTGTTTATTAGAGTTGACTCCTGGGAACGCCTCGCCCCTGACCAACTTGGCCTTTCGTGAAACTAAGTGGCTAAATCGAATATTCTGATCAAATGAATCTACAAAGTATACAAATAATCTTCAGCATTCATTCATGCATCCAGGGTCGGACTCCAGAATCAGGAGGGCCCATGCATATTCTAATACATGTGATCTTTTATCTTAATTCTTTTATGACATTGTTTATTTTTTAATATTTATTTAAGTATTTATTATTAAATAATAAATATTTAACAAGTTGAACGTGTTAAAAACAACAACAAAATACTAAAAATTGTCCACTTGATATTTTTAAGTTATAACACGTGATATAATATATTTATTATATTAATAATTTATAATAAAATTATATTATAATTATTAAAAAATGTACGTAACTTATGTTTATATAAATATTATTCAATTTGAAATATAATTTTATATATTGAATTGTATTTTTATTTTTTTAAGTTAGTTTTATTAAATAATAAATTATACATTATTTTGAAGTGAATTTTGAATTATTCTTCCACCAAATATAAATATTTTAATTATTAAAAACTATTAAATTAAACAATAAATTAAGTATAAAAATTTTACATTTCATCCATAAAAATTATATTCTACAATTTTAAATATAATTATTGATTTCAATATACACAATATTGATGTAAATTAAAGATCATCTTTTAGATTAATTTAATATATCATATATTAAAAACAAGCTTATAACAAAAAAAATTATTTAAATTGTTAAATTTCAGTTGAAAATTAAAATAAGGAAAAAAGAAGAAAAAAAAGAAACTAATATGTCTATTAAAAAAAATTCATGATCCAATTTTATATTAAATATAGATTGTCATTTGTTTGTTATTATTATTATTATTTTAAGAAATAGTATTTTTTCTTTCTCCTAATACATAAGCTGAGAAGTAAAGCTACTGCAATAAATTTTTAATTTTTTTTTTTTTAGTTTCTAAGATCAACCCTTAAAATTCATATAATATACATATGTATATACACAACCACACAATTTATTAATGAACACAACACAATTATTTGAATATTAAAAAAATGGTGGTTCAATGTCTTTGTCTGAGCAGCTTTAGGACATGCCGGCCCCGCAAGTAAGGCACAACAAATTAAAAATAAAATTATATTTATATGTATAATTAAATACGTGTTATATATGTATATAAACTTCGTTTTAAAATTATATATTTTAAATGTAAAATAAACTTATATAATTGTATCCCTTTACATCATTTAACTTCTCTTCTGATGTCGAGAAAAGCACAGTACGAATATCAACAGCTGTTTATCAATACGTACAGAGCAGAAGGCCTAATAGTCAAGAAAATTTGGACTAAGACTTGTAGGACTTTACCCAAAAGGGAGCCCTTCCAGAAATTCTCGACGGCCCAGGTCAAGCCCAGGCCGAAGAGGGGGTTTGGAAATAGTTTTCAACCAGCAATAGACGCGCCTCGGTTAGAACCTCACTAGCTGCGTCATTGCCCCAAGCGCAAAGATAACTTTACCGACATCCCTTCCCCTTATTTTATAACACCAAGCAGAGCGACTTTTTCTTTCAGAAACCGATGTGGGATGGCGGAAGCTCAATTTCATTCTAATTCTGCCTTGAGAAACCAGTTGTCTTATAGTTGAGTACTACACTACTAACTCCGGTAAATTGCTCCATTTGTTTTTTGAGTGGGACTTCTAAGATTTTATTTAGAATTCTACTGTTAATGTTTCCATGTAATATAACAATTTATAAATATTAAATGTGAATAAAATAAAATTAGTAAATAGTTAAAATTAAAATATTTTCGTACAATTCACAATTTGTGAATGTTGCATGTGTATATAATAAAATTCATTGAACTATTTATATGGTTAAAAATTTTAAATCTATATAGAATAAAAGATGACAAGAATATAATATATATATATATAAATATATATACATACTTACAAACAATTATAAATATAAGCAAAATATGAAATATTTAATACTTTTGTATTTGATGGGCCAAAAGTGTTTATCATATATCAATTTGCAAAAAGATTTTGCAAATACATATATAAATATCGATTACACTAAATTATAATTTTCTTAGAAAAATAAGTATCAATTGTACTAAATTATAATTTTCTTAGAGAAATGTGTCTCGTCTAAAATATGTTTAGATGCATCTATTTCTAAAATTGAAATCAATAAAAATTAAAAAAAAAAAAAACTATAAGAAACTGGTGATACAATCCACATTCCTAATTTTTCTTTCAACTAAAATTTCTTCATAATTAGCATGCACATTTAGAATCTAAAATTTGTGCGGAAGAATTTACTATTGCTATTTTAGAATTGATTTATTGTTACTGTTGTTGTCGTCGTATATCTATATATATGGACATATATATATGTGGAATTAAAAATATATTATATTTTAAAAAATAATTTGGTTCAAATTTCCACAAAAAAATTATTACCAAGTGTGACTGGGGAATGTTATGGGTTAAAGCAACTAAGATATTCAGTGAGAAACACAATAATTTTGCAAGTTTAATTTCTTCTAAAATCATGCTAAAAAATTTTTAAATTGATGAATAACTATTTTATGCAAATATTCACTATAGAAATAATATTTATTGAACGTGATGAAAAATTAATATGTATTATTAAACATAATATTTTTTCTCTATTTGATAGTTATTAAATGAAACTAATAACTATGTATTAAATATAATTATGTTTTCCAATACGATTTCAATAAATGTTAATTTTTTTAAAATATTAAAATTTAATATTTGTCATTAGTTTAACATCTTAAATTTTATTATATCTATTCATATATTTGTTAACTTATCAAGGGAATTTTTATTATAGGAAATAATTTGATGAAAATAATAATTTATTCGTGAAATTATATATTCTTTTATTTTAACTAAAAGATGAGATATTGACTTTTAAAATTGAAATTTATTTTTTTTAAAATATTAAATATAACTTTTATTTTGAAATGGAAGATTGAAATCTAT
This sequence comes from Caryopteris x clandonensis, assembly GCA_028749325.2. Lineage (NCBI taxonomy): Eukaryota > Viridiplantae > Streptophyta > Magnoliopsida > Lamiales > Lamiaceae > Caryopteris > Caryopteris x clandonensis. The sequence continues at coordinate 8,902,870 of JAPYKT020000004.1, forward strand.
AATCTACATTGATTATAATACAATATAGATAACAAAAGTAGCTACATAGTTATACATAAAGTACCCATTCTTTACCACCTATGTGTCTGTATATATATATATATATATATCATTTACAAATAACTAGTATTTCTTCTATGTGTTGCACGATTTATAATATAATAAGGTAATAAAAATAGTAATATAATTTTTAAAACAAAATAATAATTATAAAAAATATATTTTCATAAAAATTGTTTAAAATAAAAAATCTCACGATATAAAAATATTGTAAATATTAAAATATACCACAATTAATATATGAAAAAATTATTTAAAATAAATATTTTATTTTTATATATGCAATATGAATATCAAACTTAAGATAATGAAAGAATGTTAATTTGATATTTGTTTTATAAAAATGGAGAAGACAAAAAAGTTATAAGCATTTAAAAATTAGAATGAAAAATAAAAAGAAATAAAAATCTAATTGAACAATTTACTCTCTAAATATAAAAAGGAGATTTAGGGTGAAAAAATGACAAACTTATAAATACTCTCAATTATCCTAATATAGTCTATAGATGAATAACTCCGGTTTATGGGCTATAACATCTATTGGGCTGCTATTATGGGCCTACGAAATGAGTATTGACCAAGATACATAAAATATTATAAGAAGCCCACTTAGAAGCTAAAAAATATATATTAATATTAAAAAAACAAGATAGTTTGACATATTTAGTGTCATTTTTCCGCAAAAATTACTCTTTTATTAATAAATTAAAAAAAGAAAAAAAAAACATTGGCTGGGCGTGGGAATGTGGAATTGTGCATGAATTGTTGATCAATCACTTCTTTTATTTTTTTATTTTATTTGACTTTTTAACCTTAATTTTAAACGCTTATAATTTTTACATATCTACTTATTTATTCATGAAAAACATATCAATCAATTATTTCTCAAGATCTTTAATTTGATTCTATATTGCATATATAAAATAATTTTTTTTAAATATAAAATATTTTTAGATTATTTGTAATATATTTTGATATTTAAAATATTTTAAAATAAATAAAATTATGAGATTTTTTATACAAAATAAAATTGTATTAAAAATATATTTTGTATATCATGAATTTTTATTTTAGAAAAAATATACTATTATTTTGTAAAATTCTTTATTTTTTACATAAAAGTAACAAAATCTATTTGATAATGCGATACAAAACAAAATGCGAAATTTAATAATTAAATTACTATTAATTATAATTTACTAACTATTATATTATTACAAATATTACAAATTGAGAAATACTAGTAATACATTAACAACATCTTTCTTGGGCTTTTTTATATTATTTTTTCTTTTTTAAAAACAATAAAGTAAATTTTTAATTTTTTTAAAATAGACTTTGGAACTTTTAAGTTCCACTAGAGGGCTACCGTGCATAGAAACAAAGTTAAATGAAAATATGGTTTACATGCTACTCTCAAATTTATAATTAGGAAAGGAGAAATAACTATACAAAATATCGAAAAAAAATTATCATAAATATAAAAAGCTTACAAAAAATTAAGTAATTGAGCCAAAAAAAATAAAAAATCATTAATTATTAGAAAAGAGAAACAAAAATAAAACACACATTAAATAAATGAATAACATTAACTACCCCCCCCCCCCCAAAAAAAACATAATTAAATGAGATCATAATAATATTATTGATGCTGTTGACAAAAACGAATTACTAATATTATGGAAATTTCACCTTAAAAAGAAGTCCAAACAACAATTTTATTTTTTAATGTAAAAATTATAAGCACAATATGATCTAGGCATAACATAAAATAAGAAAGCTTATTATATTAGAATGTAATTAAAAAACAATTAGCCTACTTCAAAAAAATAAAAAATTAACAGATACAGAATTAAAAAGTGATTTGTTTAGTTCAAGGACATGATTCATATATATTCTTCTAATTTATGTAAAATATATGAAATCCTATTCTTCCTAAAATAGATTATTGAAAAAGTTAGATGTAAGACATTTAATAAATGAATAATTAATTTAAAAACTTTCTGAAATTACTAACTGTAGCAAAATCCGTTCTCCTACTTTTCAACGATTTAATTATCAAAAAAAAAAAAGATTTTATAAAATGGTATGGATTGGAAAATAAATTTCAGTAAAATATTAGTGGGTCTGACGTTGTTTCGAAACAACGTCAGCGGGCTTAATTCTGTATGTGAATGTGTATGTCTATGTGTAGTGGATATATATATTCTATATATATATGCACATATATATAAATACATATAATTAACTGTTATATATATATTTATATATTAAAGATATATAATTATTTATATCTTCTTTAGTTACTTTTATAACATATATATTTATATTCTTTTACTTATTAATTATTTTATTCAATAAATTATAATTATATTAATAAAAATCAATGAAATTATTTTATTCTTATGTAAATTAATTAATATATAATACAAAATATAATTAGAAATATATATATTTTTTCCTATATAAATAAAAATTATATCATTATGAACCATTAACATAATATAATTTTGTTTAACTAATTAAATCATATTATATAAAATTTACTGGAAATTAATTAATAATTAAATACTTGATTTTAAGTATTAAATAATTAATTATATATAAATGATTTTTTCTTTTTTTGAATTTATATATATATATATTAAATAATATTTAATAATTTAATTCTAAGATTTAAATTTTATTTGTATTTAATCTGTTTCTAAATATATATTATATAATTATAAAACAATATATATTATATATATTTTTAACTTATTCAAATTATATTATAAATAAATATTTAAAAATTAAAGAATATTTATTAACAATTCTCTAATTTAAATTTCAGTATTTTTTTAATTTAAAAAAAACATATATATATATGTATATGTATATATATAAATTCAAAAGTTACCAGAAAAAATATGTAATAACCTCACGCCCACTGACGTTTCTTTAAAACGTCAGTGGGCTTGACGTTTTCTTTTTTTATTATTATATATATGCTTTAGTTTTATATATATATATATATATATATATATTTATATTTATTAAGTTATATTTAATATTTTAATTCGATGATTTAAATATATTTGTATTTAATATGTTTAGTAAACTTATATATTTATAATTTATTTTTTATAAATATATATTATATAACTATAAAGCAATATATATTATATATTTTTAAACTCATTCAGATTATATTATAAATAAATTTATAAAAATTAAAGAATATTTATTAATAACTCTCTAATTTAAATTTAAGTATTATTTGAATTTAAAAAGTAAATATATATATATAAATTCAGAAATTACATTTAAAAAAATTAAAAAACAAAATAACGTCACGCCCACTGACGTTTCCTTTTTTTATTAATTTTTATATATATATATATATTCTTTAGTTATATATTTATATATATTAACTTATATTTAATATTGTAATTCGAACATTTAAATTTTATTTTTATTTAAACTGTTTAATAAAATATATATTTGCGTATATATTTATAATTTATCTTATATAAATATATATTATATAATTATAAAGCAATATATATTATATATTATTGTTATATTATATATAATTTTTTTTAAATAAAGAATATTTATTAATAATGATCTAATTAAAATCTAAGTATTATTTGAATTTGCATATTTAATATATATATTATTTCTTATTTATATTATCTTTTTATAAATTATATATTTACGTAAATATTTATAGTATTATTATAAATATATAATAAAAATTATTTATATTATTTCTTACATAAATTATTATTATATGATTTTGTTTTAATTAATTAATGATAAATTTATATATATATATATTATATTTATATATATTATATTAAAGTATATGTAATAATTTAATTTGAAGATTTAAATTTTTTATTTAATCTGTTAAATAAAAAATATATTATGTGTTTTATTTATAATAAAATATATAGTTACATATATATTTATATTTTTCTTATATAAATTATATAATTTTAATTAACTTATATTATATATATATATATATATTTTTTTTTTTTATTTGAAGATTCAAATTTGTTATTATTTTCGATGATATATTTATTTTTCTTTTTTATGAATATTGCAAGTGAAGTAAACAACTGAAAGAATAAATACCTAGAAGGTAAATGTTTAAACCATACGAATTGTTTCGATTATCTCACATTACATAATATGATGCATAATACACAGACATTAGAAATGCCCTCCTGTACCACATCCTCTACTTCTTCTCGTTCGTCTAGCTCTTCCTTGACCTTGCACTTCATTTCCTGAGATTTCTTGTTGTCTTCTTCTAATTTCACCTCTTCTAACTCTTGTGTCAATGACATTTACTTGTGGCTCTAAATTTTCTTGTACTTCATCTTCATCTTCCTCTGAAATTGTCATTCTGCTAGAGGATGATATTGACTGTTCGGCTACATCCCGAAAATTAGCCATATCGGAGTACTGGAATGGAATAGAAGTACGACGAAAATACTCGTAGTTTGTGACATTTGTAGTTTTTCCAGCTCCGAGGTCAAAGTTCATATGATGATATTGCGAGGAAGTGGACAAAGATGGATAGTATGATGTCGGAGTATATGTAGGTGTATTCATTGAAGGTCTATATACATCCTCCACATTTCCTTCAGGTGGACATCCTGGTCGTGAAGAAGTTGATACAAAATTCTCAGGTGGTGGCATCCGATGTTCAGGGCTAAATTCATGATCAACCCTATGACTTCTTCTAATTCTCAAAATTGCATCTGCTTGAGTTTGGGACTCATGTTGATGTGCAAGCTGGGTATACGTCATATATGTAGGCTCCGAAGACAGCCTCTCAATAGTTCGCTCTAAATTTGCATAAAAAGAGAGTTGTTCATCTAATAAAGAATTAAGTTGCTAAATAACATATACACATTAAAACACATTGAATATATAGAAAAACTTAGATAGCTATATATGTATGTTGTGTACTATGTAGTGCAACAATGAGGCATCTCCAATTTGATTCCCATTTCTTCGTGTGTATCGACAGGGGATATAGAACGACATGTAATTGAGTTTTACCAACCATAATAATAAGGGGTCGTCGTTGGGTTCATAACAAATTGGGTGCACATGACATATTCATTTATTTGCATCCATTGATGAACATATTTATGGTGTATGTCCATCTAGTTAGCATTTATGTGCCTTTTCCGATCGATTTTATGCACATTCATTTTTCAATCATCAAGAGAGTCGAACCGAGTCGAAATGTCTTGCAACATTCGGAAGTGATGTAAGACCCTCTCTAGATGATGAAACTCCACAAATGAAAAAAAAATTTGATAGGACATTGTGATCACACATTGTTCGAGAAACATCGGGAAGACAATTGTAGATTTTTTTTCTGCAACCAATCATATGAATCCCAAGTAAACTGGTCAAAAAACGAAAAAAAAAACATTTTTTTTGAATGATTATATATAAGAATTCATAAAATGAACTGAGAAATCAAACATGTTTATAGGTCAATTTATTCAAGATTTCTCTGAAAACCTTCACCTGGCGTTTACCAGTGTGCACGAAATTGCTATCATTATTATAACTGTTACATATAATATACGAGTTAATTAGTAGATGCCTATTGAGATAACCATAAACCTAAAATCACCAAAAACTTAAATGAATTGCAAACGTTACCGTGCACCGAAAGGGGCCACATGGAGTGTACCACCACCCAATTGTTGAGGTCTTTCAATTTCCAGCATATTCCATCTTCGTGCCTTAGATACAGGCACAATGGATGATATTTGCGACCAAGCCCAAATCTGCGTTATATTATTAAGGCGTAAATAATTAGTAATTAATAAGGTTAAATAATAAGATAATTCACAACTACGCCATTTTAATGCCAGCTTTTTAATTTAGATATATTTTAATTTATAGAAATGCATATATTTATTAAATATAAAAAAATATATATAAATAAATAATTATAATACCAAAAAAAATTAAGTTTTGAAAAATTTCATTATATATATAATTATATATATTTAACTAATTCAATTAATACTTATCATAAAATATATACTTATTCATAAATATTTCTAATTTTACAAATCAGAGAATGATATTATAAATATAAAAATAAAATATTCAAGAATTTTAAATTACGTTATCAATTTACATGATATTTTAAATATACATATTTGTTATTATACATTAATACAGGAAATTTTAAAATAAATATATATTCAAATAATACTTATAATAAAATTAGATACTTAATAATTTTTATTTTTTATAATATGATTTTAATTATATAATATTTATATATATGGAAACATACATTTTATATCAGATTATACACACACAAACACACACACACACACACATATATATATATAATTTTCAAATTCAAATAATACTTAAATTTAAATTAGAGAATTATTAATAAATATTCTTTAATTTTTATAAATTTATATATAATATAATTTGAATGAGTTAAAAAATATATAATATATATTGCTTTATAATTATATAATATATATTTATAAAAATAAATTATAAATATATAAATAAATATATATTTTACTAAACATATTATATACAAATATATATAAATCATCGAATTAAAATATTAAATATAATTTAATATATATATAAATATATATATATAAATATATATATATATATATATATATATATATATATAAAACTAAAGAATATATAATAAAAAAAGGAAACGTCAAGCCCACTGACATTTCTTTAAAACATTAGTGGGCATGACGTTATTACATTTTTTTTGTAATTTCTGAATTTATATATATACATATATATTTAATTTTTAAATTCAAAAAATACTGAGATTTAAATTAGAGTATTATTAATAAATTTTCTTTAATTTTTAAATATTTATTTATAATATAATTTGAATAAGTTAAAAAAATATAATATATATTGCTTTTATAATTATATAATATATATTTAGAAACAGATTAAATACAAATAAAATTTAAATCTTAGAATTAAATTATTAAATATTATTTAATATATATATATAACTAAATGATATATATAAATTAAAAAAAAAAGAAAAAACCAAAGAACCCTGATGTTTCTTTAAAACGTCAGTGGCTTGATGTTATTTCATTTTGTCTTTATATATAATTAATTATTTAATACTTAAAATCAAATATTTAATTATTAATTAATTTCCAGAAAAAAATATATAATATGATTTAATTAGTTTAAACAAAATTATATTATTTTAATGGTTCATAATAATAATTTTTGTATTTATATAGGAAAAAAAATATATATTTATAATTATATTTATATAAGAATCAAATATAAAAATATATTTTATTGTATATATTAATTAATTTACATAAGAATAAAATAATTTCATTGATTTTTATTAATATTATTATAATTTATTGAATAAAAAAATTAATAAGTAAAAAAATATAAATATATATGTTATAAAAGTAATTACAAAAGATATAAATAATTATATATCTTTAATATATAAATATATGGATATATATCCACATACACACACATTCACATACAGACTTAAGAAACATGACACACACACACACATATATATATATATATATATATATATATTGTGGAAATGAAAAACATCACTGGGCTTGACGATTTTTATTTCCACATTAAAACGTCAGGTTCGTTGACGTTGTTTCGAAACAACTTCAGCCCACTAACGTTTTACCCCATTTTGAAAAAAACTTTTCCAACCCACACCATTTTATAATTTTTTTTTTCATTATTTTGATAATTAAGCCTACTTCCAACCTCCGACATAATTAGTGGTGCGGAGATGGTAATAAATTGTCTTTTCTATTATATCTAAAAAAAGGTTAACTATACGACAAAAAAAAATTAAAAAAAATGACAATATTAAAGTTACAAATCTTGAACTTCATTATTAGTAGCATAATGAGTAAAGCTTTTGAATTTATACAACATTGAAGGAAACGAGATATAAAGAAATTGAACAACGTGTGTTTTTTTTTTGAAAATTAACTTCATCATCATTCTGTTTTCAGGCAGCACATAATTTTTGACAGCAAACAAATTTTCGTCATTTAGCTCTAACTACCGCCTGCTCATCACTGCTCCCTTCGTTGTTGTGTGAATCCTTGCGCCCCCCCCCCTAAGGAAACAAATTAAATGTTTGATTGGTACAAATTACTTTTAGTATGAAAAGTAACATTTTAAAACAAATAAACTTGCCTCACCATTATGGCAAATACAATCCAATCTTGTTCCGCATTTGAATTGACATTCTCCCATTTACAGATTGACATTCCAAATCAAAAGAATAAATGTCTCATTTTGATTTTAATATTAAATTTCACATCTACTTCAAAACAATGAAATGATGAACTCATATTATTTTTCGTAGGCATATATAAATTGAGAAATATAAACAAGACTGACGACTCATGATATTTTGTTTACAGACATATATAAATAAAAGAAATATAAACAAAACTGGCAGTTGGTAAATTTGAAAAGACGAACCGTAGACACGTGCATGCAAAAGAAATCGTATTTTTATTAAATTGGAGAAAAACGAGGAAAATACCCTTGTATATGGAAGATAATTGTGTTTATTTGTTTGAAAAAGTAAAAATAATAATAAATAATTAAAGATAACACAGCAAAACGACATGGGGATAAATAAGATTTTCCACTATTATTCTTTTACATGAGGAAGTACATATGATGTTTAATCTGTAAATTTATTTAGCGGTTGATACAAAACACATGTAAAATACCAAAATCCTTTGTATGTATACACATGTACATGAAATCCTATTCTGAATAAGAAATCAATATAATCCTCCCATAATTTGTATGAAATCCTATTCTTCCTGAAATAGATAATAAAAAAATTCAAATGTAAGACATTTAATAAATGAATAATTAAATATTTTTTTTGAAGATACTATCGGCAACGAAAATCCATTCTCCTACTCCCAACCTCCGACATAATTGGTGGTGTAGGAAGCAGTAAGAAATTATCTTTCGTATTAAATCTGAATAATTTCAACTATACGACAACAAAAATAAATAAATATGGCAATATTAAATTTACAAATAATTTGATCTTGAACTTCATTATGAGTAGCAAAATGAGTAAAGCTTTTGAAGTTTTGCAACATCGAAGGAAATGAGATATAAAGAAATTGAACAATGTGTGTTTTTTTAATGAAAATTAACTTGAACTTGTCGTTTGTAGTCTTGTACATCATTTTGTTTTTGGCCACCAAATAATTTTTTACACCAAACAAATTTTCCTTAATACAAATTACTTTTAGTATGAAAAATAACATTTTAAAAGAAATAAACTTGCCTCATGAATATGGAAAATACAATCCAATCTTGCTATCTATACGACTATCCAAATACAGGCACTAAATATGCCTTGATCAGGTGTAAACGATTTTTCAATTCTGTGGTCGACAGCTTGACATCCGGAATCAGAAAAATAAAGATGCCATTTTGATTTTAATATTAAATTTTGTATGTATTTCAGAATAATAAATTGATGAACTTATAATATCTTGTTTCGCAGGCATATATAAGTAGAGAAATATAAACAGAACTATCGTTGATAATATTTTATTTGAAAACACATATAAATGGAGAAATATAAACAAACTTGGCGGTTAATTCCATCCCACCATCTCCGGTAAGTGAGTACTGTAGATGCATGCATGCAAAAAGAAATCGTATTTTTATTAAATTAAAGAAAGAAAAACGATGAAAGTACCCTTGTATATAGAGAAAAATCGTATATTTTAAAAAGTATTAAAATAATAAAAAATTAAAGATAACACGGCATAACCACACATGAATTAAAGAAGATTTTATGGTTTTATTCTTTTGTATAAAGAAGAATTAATTAAATATTTTAAAAAATATAAAATGTTGATATTTGATTTTATATTTTAAGAGAAAAATATGTGGTATTTCATTATTACAATATCTGTAATTTGTATTGAATTTCAGACTACTAAAGTTATTTGAAAATTGATACTTATTTATTGTGTTCTATAAAATAATATATACATGAATAAATAGTATGATAATAAAAAAATAATTTGACTTCTTTCAATCAATTGAATAATGAACCGGTGACCATCGAATTTGTCACCGGTCGGATTGCATAAACACCGATTCTGGGTATTCCCAGGCGAGAATCCAACCGACCCACCCACATCCCAAATGATTTTAAAAAATAAAAAAATAATAAATAAAAGGCAACAGAGAGAAAAAAACTAAAAGGGAAAATATTTAAATTACATAATATTAGCATACACATTCACAGTTGTTGCACTCTAACTTCTCTACTTTGCTCTTTGCGATCTCTAATTCTCGGAGAACCACCACGGCCCGACGTACGAGGATGTTCAGCGGCTGTGGAGATCCCAGGAAAATGTCGGGTGACGCCGCAGGCCAGGTATTCCTTTAAAAACATATCTAAATTTAAGTTGAATTTTTTTATCTCGTAATTTTACTGATTAACAACTCAATTGGTGTTTTCTTGGGTATTTTCAAACTTTTTCCCATGTTGATGAAAGTGGACAAAACCCTAAAATCTCGACATGCAGTCGTTTTTGTGTATAGAAGGAACCGGAGTAGTTGATGCATACATTAATGCAGCTCAGTGAGTGAAATTATGATTTTCTGGGGACTGATTTTATTTTGATTTATTACATTTTTGCTATTTGTGTTAAGTACCCAAGGAAATTGTGCGGATTTCAGCTGTTTTTTAGACTTGCAATTTTTTTTTTTCTGTAAGCATGTTCGTATAAATATTAGTGTCCGTTCTTAATTCCATTTTTATGTTTTATAATTGTTCCAATTTGTTCAGAAAATATGCTTTTACCATTTGGGTGCATAAAAGGACTCAACTATCAGCCCTCATTCGTCAATGTCCGAAGCTTAGGACAAGTTGGTGGTAGAGAAGCTTTAAAGCTTGGGGACAAATTGGTTTCAAGACCAAGTTGTCCCGACCACCATAGCTGTCTGTGGGACTAACTTCTTCAGATGTTTTCCGGCATGATCATTAAAGGCGATTGAGTCTTTTTATCAGTCAAAAATCAGTCAAATGGACAAAGAAATATGTATTTTAAAGGGTGTGCATGCACATTATTTAGTCGAATATATTTTCTTAAGGAAAATGGATATCAACCCACATTACCAGATAAATGTTATTTAGTTAGGGAAGGAGTAGTAGAAATACAAACCAAAGCAGCGTAGGTCGCTAAGAACCCACTTCTAGAATATAAGATGCAGGATTATCTTTCAGCCCTAGATAATAGCTGCTGCGGGTTTTGTTTAGAATGATTTTATTGTGGGAGAATAAGAACGTAGGTGCCTCTACATGAGCTTCGGGTAACCAAATATGAACTGGTACCATAGGCACTTTGACGGCGAAAGAGGCGAAAGAAGCAATCCATAGAAAGAATTGGCGCCGCTCACTAAATTTTGTGGTTAATGAGCGGGTTTTGTTTAGAATGAATTTATTGTGGGAGAATAAGCACGTAGGGGCCTCTACATGAGCTTCGGGTAACGAATATGAACTGGTTCCATAGGCACTTTGACGGCGAAAGAGGTGAAAGAAGCAATCCAAAGAAAGAATTGGCGCCGGTCACTAAATTTTGTGGTTAATGAAATTTATAAATTGGTTGTTCCTCTTTGGGAAAGAATCAACTTAATAGCTAATAGTAAACCCAGATATGAGTAAAGTATAACGTAAAAACTGATATGCTACCTTGATCTTTCTTTGTCTCGAACCCCATACCCCTATAATAATGGTAGAGTAAGGGGTGGCCCCAAAGCGGAATTGACTGGTGGTGGTTGGTCGAAGCTCCAGTAGGTAGCCACTCCCTTCTCAGAGAACCGTACGTCTTGATAGTTATTTATTTAATCAGTGGACATGAACATACTCTGGATCGAAATTGCACGGAGCACTCAATCGCATTTGAAAGAAAATTTGAATTTCCCCAAATTATTCACCCATCTTATTCTATTCTTTCTAGATTTTTCGAAAAATATTATCTAGGAAAGAAATACGCCGGTCAGCCATACATAAATGAATTCGTTCCCGGGCCCAAACCGTGCAGGTGAGAGAAAGATGTGCTCTTTTATAGCCATTTCTGTACATTCAATGTACTCAGCAGATCCAATCATGATCCTATAATAAGAACAAGAGATCTTTCTCGATCAATCGCCTTGCCCCTCATTCTTTGAGAATCAGAAAGGTCCTTTTCCAGTTTGTATTTGTTCATTTGGAATATGGGTTCTTCTACTTCTATTTATTATTAATTATTTCAATTTGAAAATTCTTATTAGAGATATCTTAGTCAAGATATAAGTATGTAAGTGAGTTGGACCTCCTACTTTCACTACTGGTTTTACGCTTATAAAAAATGCACCTCCAAATGTAACTGTGAGACTTCCGCCTCATAGGGCTCCGTCCTGAGCTTCCTTCGTTGGCCTTGGCATTAGACCACTACCTATGCAATTCACCTGGACTCTCGAATCTTTTGCTTCTCTGGTGGTGGTGAACAATGGTGCTTGTGTTGCAGGAGATGCCTGCTTGCGAAAGAACCACTCACTAGCTAGCCGGACTAGTGGGGCCCTATCTCCTATCTGCAGACATACTGAAAACCATGCCTTTCGAACTGAATGCAATGCCTGTCTTCCAAATCAAAAAGGGCTCATGGCGAAGAAGGATGGAGTGCGGTCTGTAGAGCACATGTAAGGCACAGTGTTGCTCATGCAGCGGATCTCTCTCTATCCATAGATAGAGAGGCGTGAAAGGAATAGCCTTATGTATGTTATGGCTGCCCCCTCGACTTTCGGCCTTTATGCTACGACTACTGTCATGTGAGCGGTTCAAATTGGTTTGATCTTTCCCAATCATTTTGGACGGAACTTGTATCGAGGTTCATGCATAAGGGTTTGGAACTCTTTTCTTATCTGAATCTTAAGGACAATATCCTATTCTGGAACCTGCCGCTACACGTATGCCAGCCAATACGCGGTTCCTACTTTGACACGTGCTTCTAACAGTTGTACAGTGTTTTGTGTGATACACCCTTGTGTATAGATTTTGGAAAGGAAAAGAGAAGGCAGGCTGAGAAGGGAAAGTACCATTTGAACAAAGATGAAACCAAAGCCGAGGAACACGAAGAGAGGAGGAGACTGATTGAATCCAAGCCTAATTGAGAGTGCAAGCCAAAAGTAGGTGCAATGAACCAACTGCCCTAGTGGATACATTAGGAATACTGAAACAAAAAAACCAATTGGACCAGTGGATTGAGCACTTCCTTCTTGCTGGGGAGGAGCTCTTCCTTGATGCTTGATAGTACGGATTTGGAAAGGGGAGAAAGAATCCCTAGAGTTGGCTTGATCAGATTTGCCAAGCGCTGTCGTTTATAAGGCGAATCCACTCTCACGTGTGAGAAAGCTCTATAGCACAAAGTACTACCTCATCATTTGCTCAACATCCTTTTGGAAGTTGCGGAAGATAGGGATAGATGCTACTGTTCTTTCTGCGGCAGTTGGTTCTGCCAGCCCCATCCAAAACTCAACCATTTGGGTCAGGAAGCTCCATTTAAGGTACCTTTCTAAAGGAAATGCTTGATGAGTACCAAAAGGTGCAGTCTAGCTTGCTGCGGCAGGTCCAAGGTTGAAGCAGGCTTCGGCGGAGTCGGATTTAAATCAAGCAATGCTGGAGGCAGATTGAGATCCAAAGGGGGGCTTCTGAAAGATATAGGCTGGGTTTGACATATTTTGGAGAAGGGGTTGGCGCTGCTAAACCCGGAATGGAATAGGAAACATGCGTATATGACTTGAAAGAATATTAACAGATATTGGCATTGGGTAGGAAGAAAAAGAAACGTGGGACAGACTGAATACGATACGTGCCATTGAAATGACAGGATATTCGAACAACCATCCCAAAAAGACAATGTATCAGGGCTCAAGTGATTCACCGAAGCAAGGAGACCTTGAAAGCCTTTGTTTGATATGTTTATTCAGTACCAATACGAATGAAAACTACGCCAAAGTGGGCATGGCGAGACGTGAAAACACCCGATCCCATTCCAATCTCGATATGTGGAATCGTCTTGCGGGATGGGATCTCCATCCTGGTAATAGGAATCCTATTCATTCAGGGAGCTAGGCATCAGGCTTGATAGTTGTTGGTGAACTTGGCATGTTCCATTTCTTTGGTGTTGTTCCATGCCCCCAGGTACCTCACATACCTGCGTCCCCCAACTAGAAGAAGATGGCTTCAGGGGTTACTGTGGTGTGGAGACAGGTGCTTCTTGTCTCTCAATTCACTACGCTAAACTGGATTCACATTTTCAAATGTCATTTAAGACAGATAATTTTTCTAATTGTCTTGCTTGTGTGTGTGTGTGTAGTTATTTGCTGTTGGCTGGAATTGTTTGTGGCAAGTGTGATTCTTGTTTGACATGATTTGGTGTTCTTTATTTTGTCTATCTGAATTTAACCGGTACTACTTTTCCATTCTTAAAACTCTAATTTTCAGAAACTCTCATTGTTTTAAATTTGCATTCTATGAGCCTACATTCTCATCACAAAGAAACTTTTGATTCCCCCGGTACTTGTCTGTCTATGTGTTAGCATCTGTGGGTGTTAGTGGCATCGAAAAGCTGAATAACACACTTGCTATGCAGCTGTCCAGTAGTCCGATGGGATCACTTGGGCATGTTGGTGAGAATTCTCTCAACATGGTTTCAAGTTCGGACATGCAAAATGGAGGGAAATGTAAGCAGACTGAGACAATTGTTTCCCAATATAAGTTTAGTCAGTGATTTACTGAGGTCCTCCACTATTGTCTGAGCAACATCCGTTGCCTTTTCTTTTAGCAAATTAAAAGAGTACTGTTGCTGTTCCTTGAACTTTGGTTGCTGCTTGAGGGAAAATCATGACCTGGCTTTAACAAATAGAATTGATGAAATTGTTGCAGGAACTTCAGGATGCTGTACACGAACTGGGTGAGAAAATTAAGCATCATGAAGACAATGTTAAATACCTAAAGGCGTTAAAGATGACATTAGACGAATCAATTAGCGATATGCAAGGTATCTACTTCACTGGTTCTGCTAGGTCTTTCCAGGGCTCTTTAAGTGTCTGCCTAGTTCAATCCTTACAAATTCAGAATAAATGACATATTTGAGGCACATATATCAACTCAGGCTATTCCCGAATTACTTTTCAAAGATGATATTATGTCTAATAACTTAATTCTTTGTTCTTTTGTAATATCCTTTTTTAATATTGATTTGCAATCTAATGATTTTGTTCCTATAGTTGCTCTTGGGAAGTATGATAAGGCAAGTTTCTTCAAGACAGTAGAGAAAGACACTGCATATGTTAAGAGTGAAGAAGAAACAATAGAGGATATTCTAAAGCATGCAAACACTGCAGCTGCACTTTTGTGTGGGATAAAAAAACAAGCTGAAGCTTTGTCTTCTGATCATTCGCTCACAAAGGATGTGCTTGGTATTGTTGCTATGCTTGGAAAAGTTGATGATGACAACCTTAGCAGGCTAGTCCACTTTCTAATGGCCCCTCTCTTTTTTCTTCTGGCAAATTTATTATCATCTCTGATTCTTGTTTGGATGTATGAGAACTTTCATATTTTTGCATTAGTGTCATGATGCACAAAAGCTTTCTGTGTAGGATTGAATGTTTAAACTTTATAGATAGTTTTCCTTGCAGAGTCTTGTGGCTAAAGCTACCTTATAAATGGTTCTCATATGTTTTTTTGTTTTTCTTTTGCTACTTGTACTCAAGTTTCTGGACCATACACCAATTTTAATTATCATCTACAGCCAGATTAAATTTACATGTTTGTCAATGTGCAGTGGTAGAATATAGAGAACACAGTAGAAAAACAAATAACTTGTAATCCTTCACGACTGACCTTTTTTTCCCTCTGTTTCCTAATTGTGGGACTTAGGCTTCTTTCTGAGTATTTGGGACTGGATACCATGCTAGCAGTGGTTTGCAAGACGTCTGAAGGTGTCAAATCCCTGGAATCATACAACAGGGAAGGTTCAATCAATAAAAATTTTGGCATTCATGCATTTGCAGCTTCTATTGGGAGGCCCCTTGCCGATCGATTTACTGTTATCTGTCTCGAAGATATAAGGTAGGGCACATGTAAATTTGTTTGTTTGTTTGTTGTTTCCCCACTTTAACAACTTATATTTGTGATCCCTTTCTTGGTCTCTGTTCAGTCCATATGCTGGCAAGTTCATAGCTGATGATCCTCAACGAAGGCTTGCTCTTCTCAAACCAAGATTACCTAATGGTGAAACTCCACCTGGATTTCTAGGTTTTGCTGTGAACATGATCACCATTGACAGTCCTCACTTGTATTGTATCTCAAATAATGGGCACAACCTAAGGGAAACACTATTTTATCATCTTTTCTCAAATTTGCAAGTATATAGATCAAGGGAGGAAATGTTTAAGGCTCTCTCTTGTGTAAGAAATGGAGCCATATCTCTAGATGGTGGCATAATTGGAGGTCCTGGAATCTTCTCCCTGGGTCACTATCAGTAAGAAACCTGGCCTAATTTCACGAATCATTTTTTCTTTCTTTTTTGTTTTTTGTTTTTGTTTTTGTTTTTGCCCCTTAATGTGTCTCAAACCATGGAATTAACTGATGGCACTCAATTTGTTTCCTCTAATTTAAGGGATGAATGTGCTGTCAAGTTCCCTTGTTACTCTGAAAGGCTGAACATCCCTGAGAGCTACTTTGAGATTGAAAATGGGTTGAAGGAGACAAAATGGCATAGGGACCGAACAATAGAAGATATGCAGAGAGAGCAGGACCTATTAAACCATGTGAGGTTCAACTATGAAATTAAGAAGGGGGAGTTCCTCCAGTTTCTTGCTGAAAGCTCGTCACCTGTGCCTCCTTCTCAGGTAATGCAACAATCATGTCACCACCAGTCTATGAAAATGTCCTCTTCTTTGTTAGTTTCCCCCTCTTTCCGCATTTTATAACTTTTTTTCACTCTACGTTCTATAATCAGTCTCAAGTGGGGGGCGGATCGACTCCCAGATGAATTCGTACTGACAAATATAGAAGATGAGTTTTCTATTTCTATGATGAAGGCATCCATCCACCTGTGGTAGCATGCCTGAAAAATAGATAGACTAGTTCAACATATTGGCTTTTGTATGTCTTCCCAGGCATATTCTGCTTGGCCTGTGAAAGTGTTCACCTGTACTGTAACTGTTTACTTGGGGGAACCTCTTAGCCTTCCTACCTTTTGACAATGTGTTTGTGAAATACCATGTTCTAGTTTGGGCTAAATATGCAGCCGAGGATACGGTTGCAGAAAGTTGCACTCCAATTTTGCTCTCTGGATCTAGTGTCACAAATATTTTGTTTGGTTACAACGGTTGATATCTAAGTTGATTATTAGTTCATCAATCTTTTATTAAAGGGTTATTGCAAAAAAAAAAAAAAAAAAAAAAAACACAAACTTTGAGCCACTTCGCATTTTTTCACATATTGTTTAAAAATTGGTATTTTTCATTATGAATTCAATTGTTTTTGTAAATCTCACACTAACAACAAAATTTAGACAATATTCTGATGAATTGGTCAACAACTTGATGAGTTGTCAAATATCTATACTATCTTTTAGAATGTCTAGGCACAACTAGAATCACAAATATGTGCTCTTTTTGTAATTAAAATTTTAAATTGGCAAAAATTGAAAAAATGTAGGCGTTGTATCGTTTCAATGTATGACTAGTCTCAATGTCTATATTTGATCAAAATTAATTTTTGGCCTATTACTATCTTCATAATTAATTTATACTGTCAGAATTATAAAAAATAATTATGTCTGCCATTAAAACCACCGTTTGTTTAACTTTGCGTGAGAACTGCACTTATAAATTTGCTGTTTAGTCTTTCAAATTCGCTCAATAGAGATATAAAAAAAAAAAAAAAAAAAGGCCCAAAATAAATGGTTAGGTTCCACCGAGAATTGAACTCGGGTTACTGGATTCAGAGTCCAATGTCCTAACCGCTAGACCATGGAACCATATTGAATTAAAGCAATAAGTTACCTATATTTATACAAATAAAATGCTGCAACATGCTAAAGATGTTTATGATGTTATTCAAGTTACAAATAAATTCTTAAATGTGTAATTAAATTTTTGGAGTTCGAATCTTTATATATATATGATAACTAAATGTTGCAACCTGCTGAATGTGTGTGATATAAGTGACAATGGAACAACGTTGGGAATTCCTATCTATAATGATTAGGGTTATTATTTTTTAATTTAATAAAAGTTTTTTCGTAATTTATGTATTTTAACAAAATGTAATGCAAAGAAACAACTTATAATTGTCTTATTTTATTTTTAAAATTTATTTAAGGAGATAACATATGATTTGGCATCTTTTTTGTGGACACATTTCAGTTTTTGATGTTCTTGTGGTCTTGTTCATGTCTTTTTAAATATATTTCAGCACGATTTCCTTACTTTTTTAATAAAAGTCAGAAGTGATGACAGAGTTTCCCTCCATTAACTTTTGAACCTGTCAGAAGGAAAAAACAGGGTTTTCCAATTATTTTTCATCTCACCAGATTTTTCTCCAAAAACATTAATTTATCCAAAAAGTTTCCTTCAACAAACATAAAATAAATCCGACCTTTTCAAAAAGTTGCTCTGTAATAGCGACAGCAAATATTATTGTTGTTGGGTCTGTTTATTAGTTCAACCAGAATTAGCTGTTGCTTACATGTATCCTTTTCTTAAAGGTGTCATGCTATTGCTATTATTTTTAGGTGTTTGGATCTTCCACTGGGAGGTATCATAACATAACAACATGAAGTCTCTCCAAAACAATATTATCCTGTTTAAAACAATAAAACCATATTATTTTGAGTGAAACGATTTTTTAGCTACCAATTCAAGAAAATATAATATTTGTTAATAAGTTCAAATTAAATACTACATTATATTTTTGTCTATATGTTAAAGTTTTAAATGAAATGTTAATATTACATTATTAAAGAATTGAAGGGAACAAAAAAATTGTAAACAATTTAAACTTCAATAAATTTAAATTTGATCATTTACTAACTTATGAAGTAACTGAAAAATTCTTTGTGATTTCATGGTTGATTATTGATGAATCAAACAAAAAAAATCTCAGTTTCTCTGTATTTATTATTTTATTTGCCTAATTCAAACCAGCAATTAGCAAATCCATAGCGATTTACAGGAAGAAAACATACCATCTTTACAACCGTGCGATTAACATCCTAACATCAATTATTTTAAATTACACGGTGATCCTCATTTCTCTCTCCTCTCATGAGAGAGAGAGAGAAGGAAGCACCTTTCCAGGATATGATACTTCGTTTGGTTTGAATCGGTCTCTCGTTCTCTCTTCCGCTTTCTTTCAGATTCTTTTGGTTTCTTCTTTCCTCTGAAAAGAAGAAACAAGAGAAAGTGAAGGGAAAAAACAAAGAGGAAGCAATGAGCCATTGAAATTGATGAAAGTTTGGATTTTCGGAACTGGGTATAGATTTCTGTCGAAGATCGTAATATTTCTCTTATAGAATCAGGTATCTATGCGAATTACTCAATTTCTCTAAGTGGGTTATTGAGATTATTGAAAAAGATTGAATTTGTGCAAGAAGGAAATCTCATTTTCTCCCGAGGTTTGGATATTCGGAGGCAGGCATTACAGATTTCCGTTAAAGATCAATATTTTCTGTGTGGGAGTTCTGTTTGTTCGCTTATGATTAAGTTTCTAGAAGTAGGTTGCTAGAATTGCAGAAGAAGATTGAATTTCGGTTAAAGGGCATCCCATTTTCCGACAAAAAAAACTAGGATTTTTAGAACAGGGTTTTTATTTTTTATTTTTTTGGAAGAAAAAGAATTGTTGGATCTTGGGTTCAGGCGTCAGAAAGGAAGTTTCCTTCAAGTACCCGAATATGGCTGCAATCGAAATGGATAATGTGGAGTGTGTGTCTTCAATAGATGGAATTGAAGATGAAGAGATCCATTCATCAGTCTCTCACAATAATCAAAGTGCAAATCCCAATCAGTATCCTGCAAAGCCTCACGGTGTAGGTGGAATTGCCCCTACAAGCGTCCATGAATTGCTGGAATGCCCCGTTTGTACTAACTCTATGTACCCACCCATTCATCAGGTCTGCTCTATATTCCTCTCTTGTTATCAGTTTTTTAGATTCTTTTTTCTTTTCTGCTACATTGCTCTCATTTTTGTGCCTCTGAGGTTTGTTTTATTGTTGTGATTGGTCATTAAGTCGCGTAGGAGGCCAAGAATCAGGGTTCAACAATTTGAACAAACATTCTTCATTCATCAAATGGACAAATACAAGAAGATTTTCTTGAATTGTGAATCAAAAATATTTATTTGGATGCTTTGGCAGGCTGGCAGAGTTTATCCATTAACAACGGATGTTTGACCGGTTTTACTGCAATATGTTTTTTTGACATAGCATATGTTACAAGGGGAATCCGAAATCTTGATCTTTCACTGATACAAAGTATCAGAGGAGTGTGTAGTTGGTTTACATATTGTATCATAATTGGTAAAAGAGGGGGCCTAGAGAAGTAATACTTTTGGGACTTCTCATGATTTTTTTCCTGAGTGTCTTTGTGTGGCTTGTCGAGTATAGAACACTACCTACAAAGTGTGGGGACGGAAGAACATGTAAAGCTGAAAAGAACTATGGATAGCTAGCGTACATTTGTTGGGAAATCATGTTCACTTCTTCTAACATCTGTGGGCTGAAGAACAACTGATTGATTATATTCCTTTGTTACAGTGTCATAACGGGCACACACTCTGTTCAACTTGCAAGACAAGGGTTGGTAATCGTTGCCCTACATGCAGACAAGAGCTTGGGGATATCAGGTGCTTAGCATTAGAAAAAGTGGCAGAGTCACTAGACCTGCCCTGCAAGTACTACTCCTTGGGATGCTCGGAAATTTTCCCGTATTACAGTAAACTCAAGCATGAGGCAGTTTGCAACTTCAGACCATACAATTGTCCATATGCTGGATCGGAGTGTGCAGTTACAGGGGACATTCCTTTCCTGGTTACCCATTTGAGAGATGACCACAAAGTGGACATGCACACTGGATGCACCTTCAATCACCGCTATGTTAAATCAAATCCTCGTGAAGTTGAAAATGCAACATGGATGTTAACAGTAAGTTCAAAATTTTCTCTTGTGAACTTTTGTTTTGGCAGTCGTATGTGTAGTTTTCTGTAGAGTATAATGGACAAAATTACGTATCAAAATTAGAGAAAATTAATGCTACAAGCTTTAGATTGTCTGCACATGCTGTTATCCTTTAGATGTCCCAATAGTACATGTGTAAAGTAGAAAATCATTTACTTAAAGTGGAAGACCTAATAAGAATTGGAAAGAAACTATTACAGAAGACATGTTACTTGATCATATATGAGAACGTGTCTTAACCGAATACAAAGTGTTGGTATGCATACTTTTCTCCGGATTAAACTCAGTAAAGAAGATATTATTGATAATTTTTAGTCAAACAGTTTGTGTTTTCTCTGCGAAAACTTCCGTGAATCATATTGTTAAGCTGTTTATTCCCAACTCTTGTTTCATCAGGTCTTCCATTGTTTTGGCCAATACTTCTGCCTCCACTTTGAAGCATTTCAGCTTGGAATGGCCCCCGTGTACATGGCATTTCTTCGTTTCATGGGCGATGAAGTTGAAGCTCGTAATTACAGTTACAGTTTAGAGGTAGGAGCGAATGGGCGAAAGCTCATATGGGAGGGGACCCCACGCAGTGTTCGTGATAGCCACCGCAAGGTCAGGGATAGTCATGATGGTCTTATCATCCAACGGAATATGGCACTTTTCTTCTCTGGTGGGGATCGGAAGGAGCTTAAGCTCAGAGTTACAGGGAGAATATGGAAGGAGCAACAGAATCAAGATGGTGGGGTGTGCATACCAAATCTTTGTAGCTAAGTGCTTTTAAATTTTGCAGTCGATTTCTGTAATATTGGTTGCGCGTTTCTTGCGTGGTTGTAAGTGACTGTGAGACATGATGTGAACGTGTACTGTATTGTTGACGTTCTGCTTGTTAATGTATCGAATAGCTTGTAACTTTGTCGAGAATTAAATTGTGAAGAACCAGAGTTTTGGTTTATACCGAGTGCTGGGAAAAGTAAGGGTATTCTGTTGAACACTGAAACAACAATATGCAGAAATGCAGTTGCATTGGAATTCTTGTCAGCCTGAATTGCATGCAGGTTTTGGAATAGTGGAGGTGGCGATTGGATTAATTGAGTGGCGCGTGAGAAATGTGGGTTGGGGAGAAGGCTGTCGGTCCCTGAGAGTTGAGATTATCTAAGAAAAATCTCTCCGGGTAATTTGATCAAATTTTAAAAAACAGGTCTTACTGAATTTCAACCGATTCTCTAAAAAAATAAATAAAATTTTATAATACATACATATATACATACATATATATATATGTGTGTGTGGAGGTGTATCAATAATAATATCAAAATAAAAGATGAAACACTGCAAATTCGAAAATCAACGCGCACTTTGAGAGACTGGTGTTTAGCGCCTCACTTTCCGGCGAACCCACTCCCAATTCTTCTACTTCGCTTCCCCTTTGATTTGGACTGTGGTTTCCCACTATTGCTTAACTAGTTCCATCGTTGGAACTAATCCGACTACCTTTATTGCCCGATCATCGCACAGGTCAGCTTGAAAATTCTGATTCCATAACTGTTATTTCTAATTAAGTTATTAATGCTTAATTATGATAACTGCGTTATTAATAAGCATTAATTTCTTGTCATTGTAGCGCTGTTCTATTTTGCTGGTTGTTTTCTTTATCTTTCTTTTTTTTGGTTGCCATTGCATAAAGATGCTATTAACTCTTTCAAGAATCACTCTGGCGGCAAATTAAGCTAATTTGTTTCTGCTCCCTTTTTAGGAAAAAGTTAGGCAGAGGGTGAACTTGAAATGGGGACAAGAATCTCAGTAAAACAACTGATATGTTTATTCTTGTAAATCTTGATTAAGTTGAAATTAATCCTTTTTTTTTCAATGGTGATTTTATTGGTTATCTCCAAGAAAGATTATATGGTTTTTCCTTAATACTTTTTTATCTGTGTTTCTTTATTTTCTTTAATTCTTTGTAGAATTGGTCATGCACTTCTGTTTGTTTCCAGAATTTCAGTTTTGACGACTTCGGTTTCTATGCATGTCTCTGTGTGTGTGTGTATTGGGTTTTCATAATTCGTGGGTATTCTAGATTCACTTTGGTTTCCAACTAATCAACTTCTCAATTATGTAATGTTCTCCTAATTTTCTGCAGATTAAATATTGGGATAATTTTGTAAAGCAATCGCGAATAAGAATAAGAAAAGGCAGAATTTGAAACCCTCAGGATCACCTTGTAACTTATACAACTTCTGCAGATGTTATAGATGGTTGCACTATGTTCACTGTAGAACAGATTGTGCAGAACCCTTTACCAGGTTATCGGGTGCCAACTTCAATTAGTTTTAGTCCCAACGGTGGTTTTATAGCATACTTGTTTCCCCATCCGACATTGTCCAAACACGTATGTGTAGTTGTTGATCTTAATAGTCGGAAGCGTGAATTGTTTTTCAGCCCACCAGATGGTGGGCTTAACGAGAATAATTTGTCTGCTAAAGAGAAGTTGAGGAGGGAGAGGTCCAGTGAGCGTGGATCAGCTGTTACATGCTACGAATGGGTGAAGACAAGCTCAGAGAGAGAGAGGATTATGGCATCTCTATCAGATGGGGTATGTTGCCTAATAATCATCTGTTTTTGTTTTAAGAGTTTCGGTTATTATGGAAATGCTATTTTAATTTGAAGAAAGCATTTAAAAATGAGATATCTGAATAATGTATGGCCTAAACCAATCTCTGCCTATCACTGCTTTATAAACTAGTCTGTGAATGGTGCATGCGACCAGATCTATATTCAGGACACTGGCGTTGAACCAGAGATTATACTTCTAAGTGCTCCCTCGCCGATTATAGACCCACATGTCTCCCCAGATGGCACCATGCTTGCATATGTGAGGGATAATGAGCTGCACGTGTTAAACTTCCTAAACAACACTTCACAGCAGTTAACATTTGGTGCTGACGGAAATTCTATTGTAAGCTTTAGTTTCTTGGTTTGTGTGATTTAGTTTCTGCCTCATATCCTGTGCTAGACATGTTCCTCTAAACAACATATTTATCAGTAGGCCCTGTGTTCTATAAGTTCTTCGCGTACATTCCCTGGTTCGTCTCCTGCTAATTTTCTTTTGGTGTCCTAGTTACTCCTTATTGAACCAAACCTGAAAATGTACCTTTTCTCCTACTCTAATTAAAAAAAAAAATTCATCAAACAAGCTACTTCAAAATATCTACATGAAGGAAGTTTTGATTTTTTATCTTTCCTTTCTTTTTCCAATCCTCAAATTATAGAAACAAAACAGAGTATTTAAATCAGATGAAAATGCTGTAATACTTATCATGCACTAGTAGCTGATTGATTGAATTTTTTTACCAGTATTTTCTATGTTTACATGGTCGTGTTTTGCTTGAAGACAGACATACATACATAAAATTGATATTGCGTCGAGGAAGAAGATGGTGATTGAGTAGGAGCTATTGTTGAAAAAATTGTTTTCTACCTGATCTCCCAACAAAATGAATAAACATATAGTTATTGTTCCTGTGGTTGTAGAACTACATTAAATGTAAACCAGATGACTTCATTAACCATATCAAATGAACTGATTCATTCCTTTCTGAAGCCGTTTTGATTATTTTACCTGAATTAGATTATCTTAAAACAATCTCTTGCAGTATTTTAGGACTGAATTTTCTCTGACACATCTAAATTGAATTGTCTTTTCCCAGTTGCTTAAAGCATACTAATGACTAGTATGTTTTCTTGCTTTTTCAGACACACGGCCTTGCGGAGTACATAGCCCAGGTGAGGTTATTGCTAGAACATCATTATTTTTCTGGTTTCTTTTTCTTCTTTAACTTTACAGAAAGATCTGAACTTCTGTTTCCACAATTCAATGACCAAAACCTCATATGTATTTAATATCAGAACAATGTTATTGTTCTCTGGCTGTAGGAGGAAATGGGCCGAAAGAATGGCTACTGGTGGTCCCTAGACAGCAAATTTATTGCATTCACTGAGGTTGATTCATCTCAGATGCCTCTCTATAGGATAATGCACCAAGGCAAAAATTCTGTGGGCCCAGATGCACAGGAAGACCACGCTTACCCGTTTGCTGGCAGTTCAAACGTAGAAGTTCGTCTGGGGGTTGTTTCTGCCACTGGAGGGCCAGTTACTTGGATGGCTGTTCTCTGCGGCGATGGTGGCGATGCTGGAGATGAGGAATATTTGGCAAGAGTCAATTGGATGCACGGTAATCTTCTTACTGCTCAAGTTCTGAATCGAACTCATAATAAACTGAAGATCATCAGGCTTGATATTAGAACTGGACATAGAAAAGTCATTTTGGAAGAAGAAAATGAAACATGGATCAACCTACATGATTGCTTCATCCCTTTAGACAAAGGACATCATCGCGCATGGTCTGGGTTCATCTGGGCTAGTGAAAAGACAGGATTCAGACATTTATATTTGCATGATTCAGATGGAAAATATATTGGCGCAATCACTGAAGGTGATTGGATGGTTGAGCAAGTTGCAGGTGTAAACGAGGCTTATGACCTCGTTTATTTTACCGGAACTGTAGATGGTCCTTTGGAATCTCATCTTTATTGCACCTGCTTACTCCCAAGCTTTCCGTTATATCCCCCCATTAAATTGACTCGTGAAAAGGGGAAGCATGTGGTAGTTCTTGATCATCAGTTGCATAGGTTTGTAGATATCCATGATTCCTTGGGCGGGCCACCCAAAATTACTGTAAACTCATTGTTTCACCGAACCGGGATTATGTCTTTATATGAGCAGCCAGTTTCTTTCTCCAGATCTAATGAACTACAGCTTAAGTTTCCAGAGATAATTCAGGTAGAAGCCAAGGATGGAACTACATTGTACGGGGCGCTGTACAAACCCGATTCAGCAATATTTGGACCACCACCATACAAAACAATGGTACAAGTGTACGGTGGTCCCGGTGTACAGCTAGTGAACGATTCTTGGGAGAACACCGTTGACATGCGAGCGCAGTATCTGAGAAGTAAAGGCATATTAGTTTGGAAGGTCAGATTACCATCTTTCAAGGCTTAAATCCCCTTTACATATTGATATTCAATATTTTTGCTTGAACTCATGTTCGTTTGCACCTTTCCACAGATGGATAACAGAGGAACTGGTAGACGTGGGCTCAAGTTTGAAGGTGCCCTCAAGTACAATTGTGGCCAGATTGAGGCAGAGGACCAACTGACTGGAGCTGAATGGCTTATTAAGCAGGGCTTAGCTAAACCAGGTCACATTGGATTATACGGGTGGAGTTATGGGGGATATCTTTCGGCTATGATCCTCGCAAAGTTTCCAGACATCTTTAAATGTGCAGTTTCTGGTGCTCCGATCACATCATGGGATGGATGCGACTCTTTTTATGCGGAAAAGTATATGGGTTTACCTAGTGAAAATGAACCGGGATACTTTCACAGCTCTTTAATGCATCACATCCACAACATGGAAGGAGAGCTGTTGCTGGTGCATGGTATGATTGATGAAAATGTGCATTTTAGGCACACGGCGAGGCTTGTGAATGCACTTGTAGCGGCTCGGAAGCCCTACGAACTATTGATACTTCCGGATGAATGTCACACGCCTCGGAGACATAGGGATCGGGCGTACATAGAGCAGAGGATATGGGATTTTATTCAGAGGAGCTTGGAGATAGGTCCTTAGGTAGTTGCTGTTGTCTGTTGATTATCAAAGAAGAGTGTCGTGTGTTGTTCTTAGGAAGATGAGAATTTTGGGTGCTTCCTCTTTTATTGGAAATCATTCTGATTTTACTTTCAACTTAAAATGCAAATTGTACACAACTGATTAACTTAGTCGTGGGCTGGTCAGTGGTCACTCTTGATAGCTCACGTCACTAACTTACTTAGTCGTGGGCTGGTCAGTGGTCACTCTTGATAGCTCACGTCACATTCCTAATGTCATCGTCCAGCTGGCACACATGCTTATTATTCACTGCACTGGGTCCCACCATGATTAATTGAGAGTTCAGCCCCACCGACACAACAGCTTTTAATAATAATCCATGCTTCGTATTTTAGACAACACTGCACTAACCGTAGAACTGAAACAAACAAACCACTTTTCCAATCTATTTCGATATTCGCAGCTTAATTTCGTACAACTTTATTATCGCATCAATACAATTGGATTCTTTGGACTTTTTGAGTCTCACCCAATAATAGTAAAATTATCAAATTTGAAGACTCACTAAATTATGATATGTTGAAGAGAAAAATTACTATATACCCTTTCAAGAGAAGCACAGCCACACCCGGCCCGAGCCCGCATATCAAGTAGAAAGGCCCGCCAAGAAAGCGACTCCAGTCGAGGGCAGCCAGGACGACCCGTATATGAACTTGGCCACCGTGAACTTGCTGGCCTCGGTCGTGGACGTGATCACGCGATACCCAGGCCACTTCACGCGCTGCCCTAACCCAGCACCGGGCCCAGTGTTCATGTACTCGCCATAATACAATGTGTCCAGTGCAAATTCCCCATTCCACTCTAGCCACCCCTTAGGGTGGATGTGGTCACCCAAGTAAGAAAGCATGTACACTGTCCTCGAGTAGAGCTTCCACGGACGGCCCAAGTACGTAGGGTACTGGCCCTTCACGGCCTCCAGATCGGGATCCGCCACGATCCGGCAAGCGTGGATCGAGATACCCGTATTCTGATTCGGGTCCTTGCGGTTTTGGGCCGTGATGGTGTTCTTTTGTTGGGCCATGGGCTTTCGGGCGTGGATGGTGCAGCTTTGGAGGACCACGGCTGCATTGCCGAATATGAAGTCTACTGTGCCATATATGTCGCACTCGCGATAAAACTGGCGTTGGGAGTGTGTGTATAGTGTGTCTTGGTACCCGATTATGTTGCACCGGTAGACCACGGCGTGGTCAGCTCCGACACGGAGGGCTACGGCCTGGTGCTTGCTCGGGCCGGCCGAGTTTTCGAATGTTATATCCCTGGCTATGAAGCCCGCCCCGCTTGCAGCTGTACGGAAAATTACAAATGATAAAATATAGGAAGTGATGATGAAGAAAGATTTAGTTGAGCTAACTGATGTTAAAAAGCATCTTTAGGCAAAGATTGAGAAGGAATTCTGCTTGGCATCCTATGTTAAAAGGAGCATTAAAACGAATGATTGGCTTTATGCCGTTTGGAGATATCAGCTAAATTGTGGCAATACTCTAATGCAATGAACTTTGGAAGGAACAATAAAAAGTTGCGCATAAAGTGTTGTTGCCCAGAATCAATTTACAATACTAAATTTGATATTGGTATATAAATTCATACATAATTTCTTTGTCAAAAAGAGAAAAAAATAATGTAAAATTATTTATCTATTTTAATAAAATAAAATATGACAAAATTCAAACCACATTACTTTATGTTATCAGTAGATGTATATCATAATAATACTTACATACTATACATTTAAGAAAGAGGATCAAGATTATACTTTATAGTATTTAATATGAAGTTAGTAAATTAAATTGATTGGCATCCCGCGTGACCAATCACTATGATAGCTTGGTATAGAATTAATTAATTGGGTCAATTATGAGCCAGAATTTCGCAGCACCGAAAATGAAAGCGCGTGGCCGGTGTCAAAATTGTCAAGTTGCTAACTAACTACACAGGAAAGAGAGAGAGTGTGTGTGTGTGCCCCAGGCAGACAGCATCAGCCATCAGTAGTCTACAGACAGCCACGTGCGATGGGCATGTTCAACTACATGCACTGCCAAACTGCCCATTGTTTTCAGTGCCATATAAGAATAATCGCATTAATAATGTGCGGGGATAAAAAGGTAAAATCAATGCTGGAAAGGAAAGAGGAAAAAGGCCAAAAAGAGAAGGAATTCTACCGAAGGATGCCGTATGGAAAGTTGTCAACTTATCCTGTACGCTTTTTCCACCTGTAATGACCGTCTTGCCCTTTCCATCTCCAATGAACATTATGTTGGTCTTCTTCCTCCCCACCTTCAAGTTATTCTCCTCATACCTATAGCAAATAATAAATAATACTAAAAATAAAATAATTCCTCTTTTGGTTGGTAAAAACAATATCCACCTTTTTTTTTGTTAATTTATTTCTTTAATTACGATATTTGTTATAAAATATATACGTTTTTTAAATTTTACATAAAAAAAATAGAACGTGAAAAATAACTTTTTATAATAATAATTACGTTAAAACTATTAAAATACACCTACCATACCATAAACAATTGATTCATGTATATAAATTTTTTTAAAAATATTAGTTAAAGTTAAAATCATGGTTTGCATGAAATCAGCGTCCCAATCAAAGGCGCAGTAGTGATAATAGCTTACTTTGACAAGAAAGCATAATGATACGGAAATTGTCATTTAGGTTAATTATGAAAAAGCAAGTGAAAAGCTAAATACCAAGAAAAGAATTTGAACTTTTTTCAAGCCTTTTTATGAACTATGTGAAGTTACCTTCCTGCCCTCACGTAGATGATAAACCGCCGGCCACTGTGCTCGGGCGCCTTCTTGATCGCTTCACCGATCGTTTTGTACGTTCCGGTGCCGTCCTTCGACACGATTATATCCGCATTAATCGCCGACACCGGCATATCCAACAGCATTCGTTCTCTACTGGATAACCACATCGGGAATTGCTCGTGCTCCGTTTCGTTGCTCAGCAGCCGCCGCCGGCGATTCTGTATTGGAATATCGGAGAAATCATCGCCGCCGTCGGAGCCGGCGTATATAGCGAGAGAATTGCTCACGAGCTCTGACAAATCCTTTAGCCTATCAAACATTTGAAGCTTTACGTCGCCGTTCAATTCATCGAAGCCTTCGCTGCAGGTATCCTGATTAGTTAACGCGGCGCTGAGCCAGGTTAACAAGTCCTGCGTTGACCCGGAGGGCTCGCCGCCGGGGGCGACGGAGGTGAGAGAGCGAGACAGGAGATCCACCGAGTGGTCGAGGAGCTCCACGCAGTCCTCATATGCTGACCTGAGGTAAAATTGAGAAGAATTAGGTACATTTGAACTTCAAATTTTATTTAGAAATTATAGGTAATATAAAAAATTTGGAATTTAGTTCCAACGAACCTGACATGAGGATCCATGTCGAGATTACTGATTCCGGAGGCGAAATACAGTGATCGACCGACTTTTTGGAGAGTCATGTTAACGGAAATGTGGACGAGGTCTTTCTCGGAGGCGGTGGTCGCGCCGGGGAAGTCGAGGAGCGAGTTGACACAGAGAGTTGGGTACAGAGTCCGGCCACATGCTCGCGACATGGCTTGAGAAGGCCGTCGATTCTGCAGCCTTGCGGAATTCGCCTTATTTCGTATCACCACCACAAGCGCGGCGGAGATGACTGCCGCCGCCACCAGTAGTGTGGCGGCAAGTACAAACAAAATTTTGAGTTTCCGTCCTTTTTGCGTGCGGGGAGGGTCGATGGTTTGGCTTAGGTTGGAGGAGCCAAGAGGCTCGGATTTTCCGAGCCTACCATATTCCATTTCCCTTAGGCTAGGTGATAAAGAGAGGAAAACAAACGCACGGAAGAGTCTGGCTTAATTCTCTAGCTCTGGTAAAGTGAGTGGCAGTGTGGCACAATATATACATACATATATATATATATATAGAAGGACGGCGTATTTGTTTTAGCGCCAAGATTCCCTATCCATATAACACTTAATCTATCTAGATACTAATATTACTATCATATGGTACAATATGTATAAAATAGTATTTTAATATTCATATATGTAATTTGTTTTAAGTGTATTATGCTTTTGATCTATAATATTATTTATTTTAAAATTATTATTATTTTTATTATAATAAATTAATAGTAATATTTATTAATAAATTTATAAATTTTTTAATTAAAAATATAATACTTTATATCATATTGTACGGTATATCCAATGCATATAAAAAAATTATATTTTTAAAAGGACAATCATACGTACTGATAAGGTATATTAGGTGGAGTATGATCCTGTGGATATTTATGTCATTTTCTGTCAAAACGTTTACAAGTCTAAACTAATATATGTTTTCTAGAAATTCTAGAACAAATTTACCAGTGATAGGCTCAATTATATTCATATTCCTTATTCATAAGAAAGTGACATAAAAAGTAGCACATGATTCAGTATTCTTTGGCAATTTAGTATCTTTTTTGCATTATTTTATATTTTATTTTAATTCGTACCATTGGAGTACCAGTTTATTTCGTAGTCAATCAAGAGAGTGTATCGAATGCATATATTACGAAAAAAATTAATTGTAAGCCTCACAATCTATATAATAATCAAAGTTCGAGAAATTTAGGGATTCAATCCTTATTTTTAAAAAAAATGTATTTTTTTTCATTTTTTATCTCATATTTAAACACATATGTCACAGTATGTACAGTGACTACACACTTGAATTCACATAATTGTAACTACAAAATTAGCGTTTATTAAATTACCAAGCTTTAAAAAAAAACAAGTTAGAGTAAATCAACAGAAGAAACACTTGAAAGGGTGATGCTAAAAGGCTGAGAGTTGACTGGGCATGCACTGTATATCTTTTCCTACAGTTGGTGCTGTCTCACATGTAGCTTTCTTCTTGAAAACAAATTTAATTGTTTTCTCATTCTAATTTATTTTTGTGTCTGCATATATATATATATATATATATATATATTTGTATGTAAAATGAATACATTTATTTTTATTAATGTTCTTGGTAAAAAAAAGACATATTGATATCTTGCCTCAGATTGATCGACAATAGACTTGAGTCCATCTTTTATTTTATTATTTTTTATGTGCGAGCATAATTATGATCATTTTTAATTCTCTTTGAGGTCCTTGACTAAAGAAAATAGAAGCTCCACAAAAGTAGAAAAAATTTAAATTTATATATTTGGTAGTTTTATTTGAGTGATATAAAAATAACTTAGATACAAATATGTCCATATATATATATGTGTGTGTATATATAATAGATTAATTTGAAACCTACAAAAATTGAGGATTATAGACGGTCATCCCGCTAAGTACCTCACACCCGTCCTTATATATATTGATGATGTATTTTTTTTACACGTAAAGTTAACAGTAAAATTTAAAAATAATATTTGAAATGAATATTTTTGTATACGTACATCTAGAGTGTACACATACCGTTAGGACATTTAGATAAATCTACGCAGCAAAAATCGGCGAAAAAGTGCTTCCAAACCTTCTACCTAGCAATAGCATAGAGGTCTTCCTTATTGGAATTATTTTTCTTTTTGAGTTGCATCTATCATTTGAGAAAAAAATAATTTTGAAAAATGAAATATACAATTGGTCCTCATATTTTTATTTATAAAATTAAGTCTTGTGGTCCAAAAGTTAGACATTGACATTTAGCCGTACGAATTAAAATTAAAATATAAAACAGAGCTATATGAATCTGTTACAATTAAAAACATAATGACGCAACATCCTTATATATAGTATTATTGAAGAAATCAACTGTTTCATGCGTCAGATGAGAAAAAAAACAAAATTTAAAAGAATATAATATTTCAATTTTTTTATACGTAAACTAAATAATTTTATCGTAAAAAGGCAAAAGTTATTGTGTATCGGGTGCATCATACAACTTGATCTAACAATATTATTTTTTAAAGTAAATTTTTTTACTTATTTACTTATTAAATATTACTACTTAAGTGCATTATTTGTTTTCTTCAAAATGTATTACTTATTATTCTAAAAAATATTATTGTTAATTTTTAACAATATTACTTATGTATTTATAATGTAATACTAAATACTACTTCCTAGGTTGCACTGTGTGCACCCGAGAGACCCACCAAAAAAGACTTTTTATCGATGAAACAATTAAGAGAAAGATAATGCATGTGTATAAAATAAGAAAAAATAACACACATATAATGTATCATATTAATGCACAACCATTATTTTATCCAATTACTATCTAAATTAAAATTTATATTATACATCTATTTTTCTATACGAATATTTTCTCGTGTGATACACAATTTATAATATAATAACATAATAAATTATGGTAAAAATAGTAATATAATTTTTAAAATAAAATACATAATGTATGAAAATAAAATAAATTATATAAAATATATTTTGATAAAAAAGTATTTAAAATAAAAAATCCAACAATAAAAAAATATATTAAATATTAAAATATACCGCAATTAATGTATAAAATATTATATTTAAAAATTAATATTTTATTATTATATATGTAATATAGATATCAAATTGTAAATTATGAAAAAATAATTAATTTGATATATTTTTCATAAAAAATAGAGTTAAGATGAAAATATTATAAGTTTTTAAAAATTAGAGTTATAAAACAAGTAAAAAGAAAAAAAATCTTATTAGTTATCATAATTTTTTTTAAAAAAAACTTAATTTTAAACGAAAAAATAATATTTCTGTAAATTAATGAAAGATATATTTTTATTTAACTAAAACTAAACCCAATAAGAAAGGAAATTGAAGTGCAGACTATAGTGACACAAAACAAATGTGCTTTTTAAAAATAATTATGATCCAACAGAAACATTGCACGTAATATATATTTAGAAGAATTATGGTTTGGTGGGAGGTCAACTTCGAAGGGGGTTAGCTGGCCTCTACTCGTTGCCCAATTAATTAATTCCTACTGGGTAACACTACTTTCTCCATTTCAGCACTCACTTTCTTGTTTTCATTATGACAACCTTTCTGGGATCAAAAGATACCTCAATTCTTCGCCATTAAGAAAATTCCATGACCTTATTTATGAAACACAAGGACTCACCATTCACTTTTCCATAAATAATATAATCGAACTATCGGAGTTGAAAAAGAGAAATTCATATTCATCGAACTAGATTCTTTTAACTCAACACAAAACAATCAACTTTAATAACTTTTCTGTTTAAAATGACAGCAACAAGATCCTAGGAGATGATTGAGAAAATACACAGGATGTACACCATATATGTATGCTCAAATGTAAGTTTTAAAAGTTGAGGCAAGCGAACGCCTCCACCAACACACTTATGTCTGTTCTGTATATATCAATGTCCGAAATAGTATATCACTAAACATATAATTAATCCCACATCATGGTTTTACTGAGTTGGTAGAGTATATATAAACGGCTTGAAGACCTCTGTTTATATTGATCTGATGGCTTCCGTTTAAGTTGGTTTCGAAAATGGGATATCCACACAAAAAGAATATTAATAGATTATATAAATTAATTTGGTTTAGAAATTAATTGACATGTCTGGTACTATACAACAAGTATGAATAAATATTGTATGCCCAAACATGATATAAAACAAAATACATATATTAAAATAATTGAATCAGGAAAAAAAGAGGAAAAGAGGAAGCGATGATGGGTGAATATGTAATGCTTTGAGATTAAGGGTCTGTTATATTGGTTAGTTGGACCCCAAAAGTTTTAATTATTTAATAATGGAACAAACGTAATCCCACTAATTAATTAGAGTAACTTGAAAAGTAATTTAGTTAAGTAAGATAGATTCCTTTTTGGAAGAAAGGATTCTTTGATTATTCTTCTTGTGTAATGTCACATCAGATCCTTAAGGGAGCACCTATCCCACTCCCTTTTTCATGCTTTGCTCAACACAAGTAAAGTTTCACTTTTTATAGGCCTCAAAAATCCAAGATTTCGAATCTTATCTATCTAAACAGTAATTTTTTTAGTTTTTTACTCATAAAGTAATTTTATTTTTATTATATAATGTATTATTTGTTTAATTAAATAATAAATACTACAAATAAATAAATAAGGCCGAAAAGATAAAGTAAAATTAATTTTCTTGACAAAATTAATTTCATTATGCCACGTGGGCTACAACAAAGTAACAAAGAACAAGTTGATCACAAAGTTGACTTCTTTTAGGGTTTATAATTGTCGCAATTCTTTTTATTATTTTTTATTTTTTATTTTTAAAAATCATTTGAGAGATGTAACGTGAGATGGTGAAATAAGTGCTACTGCAAACCAATCACGTCTTTATCTTTGTCGGACGGATCAAAACAAAATAATCTTACAATGAGCAGAAAATAAAAATCTCAAATTTACTTCTGTTTTGGGGGTTTTATTCTCATTGTACCTTTTCTGATAACTAACTATTATATATTTGTAGTTTTTGGTTTAAAAAGAAACCAATATATATATATATATATATATTATAAAAAGAGTGGGTCTCTTATTAAACAATTGCACATGTGATACGATTTAAGATATTAATTGTGTAACTATAAAATATCACTATTTTTTAAGATAACTAATCAGCAGTAATACCTTTAAAAAATAGTGATACTTTATAGTTAAACAAGTAATATCTTAAATTATATCAAATATGTAACTTTTTCACGTTATAAAAATAGTTTTTCCATGTTTAGAAAAAGAGATATGTTTGAATAATGTACATTTTTTTTATCAACCAAATAAAATAACATCAATTTTTAATTATGTCATTTCATTTGTTTGTTAGTTTTGATATTTTTAACTATATTTGACTTAAAAATATTATTGTCGTAAATATATTATTGAAACTTTACATATTGAACAATTTTAACTTTTCAAACATAATTCAGTATTGAAATCTTTTAATTTTTGTTTCAAACATGATTCTTTTTAAAAATAAATTATATATATATATAATAATAATAATAATAAAAAGCGAGGAGGCATGTGCATTATTGTTGCCAATGAAAAGAGAAAGGATAGTGAGATGTTTGTAGTTCACATTTAGGATTTCAAATTCCCTGGTCCCTTTACAAATATATTTCAAAATTCAATATTGAAAGTAGATAATTCAGTCTATCAAAAGTAATATATACAACGTAGGTTATGTATGGTAAGACTATAAATTAGGGTCTAACCCTCTATAATTAAAGAGATAAATATACAATGAATCTAAATAGCAAATATACAACTAACAGAATATATTGACATATATTCTAACACTCCCCTGCAGTCGAAGCGGGAGGTCGTCGAATGCTTAGACTGTCCCTAAAATCCTTAAATAATACCAAAGGAAAACTCTTGGTAAATATATCTGCAATCTGATAATGGGAGAGAACATGAAGCACTCGAACTTGTCCACGAGCAACCTTTTCGTGAAGAAAATGAATATCCATCTCAATGTGTTTAGTGAGTTGATGTTGAACATAATTTCCGGCAAGATAATAGCACTAACATTATCACAATAAACCAATGTAGCCTTTTGGATAGGACAATGAAGTTCTAAAAGTAGATTCCGTAACCAACAAGATTCTGAAACCACATTGGCAACACCTCGGTACTCAGCCTCTGCATTGAAACGGGATAAGGTTGCCTGTTGTTTAGCTGACCACGAGATCAAGTTATCACCAAGAAACACACAATAACCAGAAGTAGACCTCCTGGTATCCGGACATCCACCCCAATCTGCGTCTGTATATGAAACAAGAGTCACTGTAGAAGAAGGATAAAGATGGAGTCCATGATCAAGAGTACCTTGAATGTAACGCAAAATGCGCTTGAGAGCATGCATGTGCTCATCTTTCGGGTCATGCATGAATAGGCACACCTGTTGCACGACATCTGTAATGTCAGGTCTGGTGAAAGTAAGGTACTGAAGAGCCTCATTAAGGCTCCGATATAGTGAATGATCCTCAAATGGAGTGCTCGATGACGCACTGAGCTTTGGTTTTGTATCAACCGGAGTTGGTGATGGCTTACAAGAAGACATACCGACTCTATCAATAATTTCTATAGCATATTTCTTCTATGATAAAAATAGACCACCTACATGACGAGTCACATCTATCTCCAAAAAATAACTAAGCTCACCCAAATCCTTCATAACAAATTATGAGCTAAGAAGAGTAATGATAGACTTACGAAGCTCATCAGAAGAAGCGACCAAAATAATATCATCCACATATAATAGAAGATAAGACATAGATGTACCTTTTTGATAGACAAAACGTGAATGATCGGATGTACTGTGAGAAAACACAAGAGTATGAACATAATCAGCAAATCTCTTGTACCATGCCCGTGGAACCTTTTCAGTCCATAAAGAGATTTCTTCAATAAATACACATGATTGGGTTTATCAGGATCCCGAAACCCCATCGGTTGATGCATGTAGACGATCTCTTTAAGTTCACCATGTAAGAAAATATTCTTGACGTCTAGTTGATGAATTGACCAAGCTTTAGATAGGGCCAAGCTTTAGATAAAGCCAAGCTAAGAACTGTGTGGATAGTAGCCGGTTTGACAACCCGGCTAAAAGTGTCACCACAATCTACTCCAACCTGTTGAGTTTTCCCATCACTTCCTAGACGGTCTTTATGCCTCTCAAAAGAACCATCATATTTTTCTTTATGAGCAAAAATCCACATAGACCGAATTATATTAACATCAGATGGACGAGGCACCAACTCCCACGTCTTATTTTTAATAAGAGCATCATATTCATCATTCATAGCCTGTTTCCAATTCGGGCCCCGAAAGGCCGACACAGGGTTACGGGGCAGCAGGGATTTGGAGACCGTGGACAGAAGATTAAAGTTCTTCTTGGGCTTAAATATCCCATTTTGGCTGCGTGTAACCGGAGGCTAATGAAGGACGTGAATTGGAGGAGTTGGGTTAGGAGGATGTTGATGATCTGAGGTGCAAGGAGGAAGACTAGAGGCCTGCAGTGGGCTTGTGGCAGGCGGCCCAACAGGAGAATGAATAACGCAGTAGGAGTATGCATCTAGGAACCTAGGCTGACAGGTGGTTTGTTTGGCTCAGAAATGGGCCCGGTTTGAGTAGAAGGGAAATTGGGCTCCGTGTTTGAGCCATTTTGTGGAGCTAAAGATTGAGCAGTAGACCAATAATAGATCAAAGAGGGAGATAATCCATCGTCTAAGAAACTATATGTGGTATTTTGAGGAGTATGCAGCTTAGCAAACGGGAATTGTGTTTCATCAAAATCACATGACGGCTTATGGTGATTTTTCAAGAAGACAAGTCATAGCACTTATATCCCAGGTAATTTGATGGGTATTCCAAAAATACACATGCAGTTGAGCAAGGTTGGAGTTTGTTTATGGTAGTTGAAGGAAAGAGTGGATAACATAAACAACCAAAAACCCGGAGATGAGAATAGATCGGTTCCTTTTGATAAAGAATCCGAAGGGGAGATTGATAGTTCAATTTCTTATGAGGAAGAATATTGAGAAGGTAAGTTGCCATTTGCAAAGCATGATGCCAAAATGAGGGAGATAAAGAAGCATGGGCAAGAAGAGTACGAACAACATTGTTAATAATACGGATTTTTCTCTCAGCTTTTCCATTTTGTGGAGATGTATGAGGACGTGACAAATGAAACGAAAATTTATGCTTTTTACAAAAATACCAAAAACGCACATTATCAAATTCCTTACTATTATCATATTGTATGTTCTTAATTTCCCATTCAAATTGAGTTCGGATGAAAGTTCTAAAATTTAAGACGGTGGAATAAGCATCGGATTTATTAGACAACGGAAAAGTCCACAAAAAATTAGAAAAATCATCCAACAATAAGATATAATATCTATGACCAAATGAACTCAAAACAGGACATGTTCAAAGATCAGTATAAACAATATCAAAGGGCATAATAGTAGTAGAATGTGAAGAAACAAACAACAATTTTATATGTTTCCCAAGAGGACATGAATGACAAATACTAGAATCTCCAAATTTATTACATTCAATAAAATTATTTTTCCTAAGAGAACTCAAAATATTAGCTTCCGGGTGACCCAAACGCTCATGCCATAGAGAAGGTGCTAAAGCTGCAAAAGTAAAATGAGAAGAGACATGCGGCTTGGTGATGGGATAAAGCATGCCCCGACTCTCACACCTCATTAGACGCTTTCCCGTCTGAAAGTCCTTCACAGAAAACCTAAACGGATCAAATTCAAATGAAACAGAATTGTCAGTGGTAAACTTTCTAGCGGACACCAAATTTTTGATAAGGTGAGGGGTATGAAGGACATTTTTAAGAGCTAAGGGAGGATGGGGAGACTCTAATTGAGTATGACCATAGCCACAAATTGGAATAGATTGACCATTACCAATAGTTATACCACGTTTATTGCTCAAATTAAAATAAGACGTAAGATTACCTTGCCCGGATGTCATATGAGAAGTGGCACCGGTGTCCATGTACCAGTTTGGATCCGGAGGAGTAATGCCGAGGGTGTGCATCACCGCCTCTATATCAGTTGGTGTCGGTCCAGAAGCAGAATAAACCTATTGCGGTTTAGGCCCAAGGATACCAGGCTGCTGGCGCTGGTCTTGCTGGAAGTTGGGCCTGGCCCATGGGGCAGCGGGAAATGGGCATGGTGGAATAGCCCACTGCATCTATGGCCAAGACCACTGATGGAACGGCCACTAATTTGGGGCTTGCTGCTGGCCACCGTTCCGGTTGGTATTGCCGCCACCTTTGCCTCTACCACCGGAGCTCCCACCGGAACCCCCTTTTCCACCACCACGATCGCCGGATGAGTTGTGATTCTTTCCATAATTTCCACGGTGTTGCTGTCGTTTCCCACCATTGTTATTACGATGAGATGAAGACTGATTAGTGCCATCTTGAGAATCATCCGAGTCCCGAGCCACCATGGCCGAAGTAATGGTATGAGTTGCCTTTTTTAGGCCCGCTTCTTCAAGAACGAGTATTGATCTGACTTGATAAGATTGTGGTAAAGGGTCACTTTGGCGAATTAGTGTGGCCACCCCCTTATAGGACTCGGTGAGGCCGGACACCAATTGGAGAACCAGACGGCTATTGTCCACCGGAGAGCCGACGTTCTTACATTAATCCGACAATGACTTGAGATGTTGACAATAGGCGAGACATTTGGGAAATTCTCCATGTATGTGTGAGTGAAATCATATTCAAGCGTAACGGCAAAGGAATATTTCTTGTCTTGGAAAATATCACGCAACCTATTCCAAGCCTACATTGCCGTGGTGTCGGGTTCAAGGATTGTGTAACAGATCATGAGAGATTGTGACATAAATCCACTGAAGAACGGTAGCGTCGAGAGTCGACCACAGTTCTATCTCCTCCTCGGTCTTAGGCGTTTTCTCCTTGCCTTTAGCCGGAGGAATAATATAATCAAGTACCTTATGAGATCTAGCGTGAATTTTAAAGAGCTCCGCCTATGTCGTATATTGAACGTTTTCCATCTCAAGAGTGATGGGAACAAGATTCTTGATGTTGGAAACATAATATATTGACATATATTCTAACAAATATAATTCTACCATATTATTATACTATTCATTATTATTTTATTCGTCATTTTATAATTTTTAACATCACAAAATTAATCATTTTACATTACCCAATCATTATTTACATATTTTTTATATATTTCTGAACCCTTTATGATTTCATAATTATGTAAAATATATAAGTAGTTTTAAAATTATATGAAACCCTCACATAATAATTACAATAATTCAGAATACACTCCTATGTTTAAGCAAAAGAGATAACTTTATTATATTTTTTTCTTTCTATTATTCTTTTTAATATCAGCTGACTTTGGCTAGGTCATGTGAGACTTCAACAAAATAAATTAATAACATCAACTTTTTTTGCTAAAAAAAATTGCATTGAATTATCGTAACTACGTAAAAATTTCATACAATTTTAAAATTATGCGAAGATCTTGTGAAAATTTATGAAATTACAAAAGAGTATAGTGCAATTTAACCTTTAAATAAAAATGAATATATTAAAAAATTTATGATTAACACATTTAATCACTT
The DNA here is from genome assembly GCA_028749325.2 of Caryopteris x clandonensis. Lineage (NCBI taxonomy): Eukaryota > Viridiplantae > Streptophyta > Magnoliopsida > Lamiales > Lamiaceae > Caryopteris > Caryopteris x clandonensis. Next base: position 8,944,115 of record JAPYKT020000004.1, read on the forward strand.
TCTAATTTTAGTTTTCTTTTAGGAACATTAAACATCATTTATTAAATATCCTTACAAACATTAAAATAAAAATTGATCCGAAGTCTATTTTCCTTAAACAATGTTTGTTTGTTTGTTTTTAATTTAATTTAATTTAATTTATTCCTTATAAATGTATGCATCTATTTTGGTAGTACCCTAGGATTCCAATTGTAAGTTAAGTAGTGGTTTGAATTGCTAAAACAATGCATTTAATGCGTCGCCTTTATGGAGGAACAAATAAATACCCCACCCCATTTGATACATCCACTTTCCTTTTCTATTTGTTATTCAAATGACTTGGTTTTCTGTAAATTAGTTGCACGTGTGACACGATTTAGGGTATTACTTATGTAATTGTAAACTACTATTTGTTTACTATAAAATATTACTATTTTTTAAGGTAACTCGTCAGTAGTAATATACTTAAAAATATAGTGATACTTTATAGATAAACAAGTAATACTTTAAACAAGTAATACCTTACATCGCGTCACATGTGCAGCAGTTTCACAGGAGTTTTTACGTATTCAAATATATTACCCATTTACTAAACAATTATTTTTCTTCAACTATATTTATATTTATGAATTAATTCATGCTTACAATTTATGTAAAAACACCCGACTATTTTAGCATCAGAGTGGACACAATTTGGATAGTTTATTTATATTTATTCCATGAAAACTCAACATTTGATTAAAAAAGAGGCAGCTGGGGATGTATTACAGTAGGTCCCGTAACCAATTAAATGTGTGTTGACATGCTCTCTCTCTCTCTCTCTCTCTCTCTCTCTCTCTCTCTCTCTCATTATTATTATATTATTTATATATGGGTCCTAGAACGTCATTATAAGAGGAATTATTTTGTGTCAATTCGTCTTTGCACTGGCCTCTCCTTACTGTTACTCCTTATGCTTTCCTCAATTTTTCATTTTCCCCTTGTTTCCTTTTCTTCTTTTTCTTTTCTAAGATATACATATATACACACTAGTAATCTTGAGAAATATTTTTTATAATATTTTAATTAAAAATGATTTTTATTCCTATTTCTTAAAAAATAAATCAAATTATTTTCATCCATTTTGATACATAAAAAGACCCTGCCATGACTACATAATAGAGTGTGCAATAGATATTAAAGTAGAATTTAATTGAATTGTAAAATTCAATTTTATAACTTAAAATAAATAGAGATGGGATATTTTAACATCTAAAATCCTTCTGTGCTAAGTTAATTCTGTGCTAAGTTAAAAGAGAGAGAGAGAGAGAGAGAGAAAAAAAAAAGTAGTAGGCGTAAGTTCTTAAAGAGACCAAATTAAAGAAAGTAGTTTTAGTAGGAACATAAAATTAAAATGTTGACACATCCGGGATGAGATGGCCAATGAGAGCCCAGTGGAAACATATCCAAAAGTGAGTTATTGACACATAAAGATGAGTCATCCGATATTGAGTCGGCCGCCCATGTTCTTTTGTGTTCGAAGAGCCCTACTCACCAAACTGCTTCACTGATTCCCAACACCTTTTGGCCCAATTATTAACTCACACCCAAAACTGCACCTACGGGGCTGCACTGTATTCCCTCCCTCTCAACTCAAAAAACCAATCCATCCATAAACCATTAACTTTCTTTCATTTCTTTTACAAAAGGTGGATCGATTTCAATTTTTTATTTTGTGAAAATTTGTTATGTTCGATTTTAGAATCGAGACGATTGAAATAATCAAAACAAATTGAATGAATAATTTTTTTAACAAAAAAAATATATTGTATCTCATATTTTACAGTCTTTCGTACTTAAAAATTTATTTAAATCGTTCTTTCTCTTCTCACAAATATAAAACTTGGGTATTTTGATAGTATAATCCACGTGTCTCACAAATACGTGTATGTATGTGTCTCTAATATTCCAAGTTGCCTCATGAAGCTATTAATGATTGCAATTAGAATAAGGCCTAGCTTGGTGACAAAGAAAAGTGAAATCTTTGCGTTGTAGTGTAATTTTAGTTCAAACTTACAAAATTTGTCTGTTGAATCATGATTTTAAAAGTTTTGTGCAATCATGGGTAAATTGACAAATTGGTCTAAATTTGTGATATTCAAAATTAGTAAAATAATAATTAGGAATGGTAATTTTCCATTACAATTATTTTCATATCACGCCTAATTAATAATTATCATTCATGCCATTCATTATCATAAGTTTGACCAAAAAATTCAATAAAATCATAACTAACATTTAAAATTATGGCTCAACTCATAATTTTAAATACCTTGATTGAAATTGCACATAAATGTAAAGATTCAGTTTTTTCTGTGATGGGCCTAACAATCATTTTTCTTTCAATCCGAACCTTTCTTTAAGTAGAAGAGTCTCGGCCTATAAATTACGGGTCCAAAATTATTTCATATATATATAGTATATTGTATATAATTATCACAAACATGTAGTCCAATTAGGCCATAGCTAAATTTTGGTTATTGGGTTTGTTGGGTACTTGGGTGGGCTTGCTGTTTTCAATTTATTTGTCTTTTATGTTATATAATAATAATATAAATATTTAGAATATCATAAATTTTTAAAAAAAAATTAAAATATGTACAATAATTAATTTTAGGGGTTCATTGACGCCCAAACAACTGAATGTACATTTTATTGGGAAATGATCATGGAAAGTCACAACCTTAAGGTTTGGAACAAGTATTTAGAAGGAAAAAAAAAACCCACACACACGCACTAACGATCATACAGGTGAGCTAAATCAACCAAACTTGAATCACGCAACAATATTTCCACAGTTGCTGCAAATTTATAGAGCTTTTGTCATTCACCCAAATCCACAAACGATCCATTTCACTTGTACTGGTAATATTTGTATATGTACGGCAAATCTTGCCTCCACCATTGATGAATCCCATGAGCTTCCTTATAACTCTGAGAACTTGCAGCATTAATAGTCAGATAAGCAGAAGGAATTAGATGCAATGCTTCATCCTTTTTCCCTCTGGCAGCTGAAAAAATGCTCCCTATCGAATGCTTCGTCGCAAGCCTCCCAATTTTTCCAGCGCCAATGGATTCCATATCCTCCCTGTGTTTGAAATATCCAACGTATTCCGAACAAATCGGGTCGGACGGATTGATGAACAAGTACGGGATCCACGTAGACAGCACGTAAAAGGGGTCGGTTTCTTTACCTTTGGCCTTTTGATTCACAGCAGAGGCTAGGCCAGCAGTTAGGACACTGTTTGCAAACCTCAGACCGAGCTTCAGTTTGTCAAATTTGATCCGTTCGATGTGGGGAGAGCCGAAGGGAGGGTTGAAGAGGTAGGTTTCGAGATATATTCCAATGTGTTTGACCATTTGCTTTCCTAGCAGTAATGCTATGGACGATCCCAGGGAATGCCCGGCTAGCCACACGTTCCCTGGACCGGCGTTTTGGACGATCTGAAGGGTCGATTGCAGTGCGATCTGAAACCGGGAGCTGTTTTCGAGATTGTTGATGAGCAGCTGGAGATTGAGCTTGAAGTCCTGTTCCCTGTTTCCGGGCTTGTTGATGCTGCCCCTGAAAGCCACGACGAACTGTGGAGGTTTCTGGTTGGGATCGGGAGAGGGGAGGTTGATGTACTCGTAAATGGCGCCAAAGTAGGACGCGTCGTTTTTGTCAACGAGGACATGGATTAGTCGGAAATGGAAGAAGTTCCACCATGGAGGAGCCAGGGCTTGAGGGCCTTGCCGGTTCTGTAGCCGGTCGCGATCCAGGGTGTAAACCCCCTGGATTAAGCTCGCGGCTATGGACCTTCTGTGGTTTGAGTTGGTCCTGCGATCAAACAATCACGTGCAATTTTGAAATATCTTACAAGACGACGAATGAAATTTTAATCTTGTGTCACATATCCACGCAAGTGGTGGTATGGAATGCATCCCAGGTTTAAGAAATGGTTTTATTTTTTTAATCTGAAGTTGGATTCATTGACAAAAAGTAATAATAGTGGAAGGATTTTTGAACACGATCTCACCAATCAATGGCTGTCAAAAATGATGGCCCGGTGAGGCTGAATATTTCCTCGTTGGAGGCCATTGCTTGACTATGCTCCGGCTGAACCATACTGCTAAGATTACAGAAACCACATTGTCTCAAAATCTTGTAATTCAGTCATGGGAGGAAATGTACTGCCAAAAAAAAAAAAAGGGGCCTAACATCCGGCGAAAAGTTGTCTGAGCAATATAAGTATGAACCTGGATTTCTGCATGTTGGCCCGAGTCCTGAATTGTCCTCACTCACTTGCGCACGCACAAGAGATTGATCGGTTCCAGGCCTAGTTTTCTTCGACATCCATCTAACAAGAATAAGAGAACTAACAATTCGACTTGTTCACATTCAGATCAAGAATGTAAAAAACATTTGAAGGAACAAGGATAACATTGTAACAACCCAAAACAGGACCCAAAAAAAAAAAAAAAAAAAAAAAACAGAAAACAAAAATGAAGAAGTTGCAGAGTTCATGCAAATGCTTCAAACTAATTTAAAACATCAAATTTCAAGCCCATAAAATGTAAAAAAATACCTGAAATTAATTAAGATCAAAAGTTCCCCAGCAGGAAGAGATTTCTTGGTTCTGTTATTTATTAGCATTCATCAATCATTATAAGTAAAGAGATGATGTGCAAAGATGTCATGAGAAACAGTCAAAATTCAGCAAAAAGACAAATCCAAGTGGCTATTAATCAAAATAATATGAAGTCAATGGAAGCTGAAGTTTTATATTCAACCACTTTTATGCTAAAATAAATGACACTTGCATCAAGTTATAATCTCCAAAATTCCAGAAATCATGTGTAATATTCTTCTCATCTAATATACAAATGCAAACAAAGTCAATATACAGAACAAAAATTCGTCGAAGATCGCTTACAGGACAGCTCAAAACTTTTTCTGCAAACAGGGAAATGACATTGCTATTAAAGAACAACTTTATCTAATATTTATTTGAATTGGCCTCACTAGACTGTCACTGTTTTCATCAATGTTATATGTCTTAGGGTTACATAAGAAGTAGAAAGCACGTTGGATATAAACATGGCATCAAAATATGGGAAACAATATGCTTGGACATTAATTTGAAAACTATTGATAATCCTGTACTTGAATAAGTTTTAATTCATTATAAAGAAGGTATTTTTTTCTTAACCAATGTTACAGAAAACCGTACAGTGAAAATTAACAAGTGGCTTGTTCATTTATTATTTTTTATTCCATTTCAAATATGTTTATTGTTAAATCCTGTATGCTTTTTTGTTCACCACAAAAATATAAAAAATTGTAAATGTGAATTTTGTATTCTGAAGATTTAACAAGATTTGGAAAGCATCAAACTGAAAACTAGTTGAGTTCACAACTCTATATTGTGTTACATGGTAGGGGGAGAGAGAGAGAGTGAGAGAGATCTCAAAACAGCAAAGTCAATTAGTTGCCTCAGTAGCACAATGACATCATGAGAAGAAATGAACTGATTAATGAAGAAAGAAAGTGAAAATCTTAAAGACATTATTTGTTAAAACTACAAAGTTGTCTTCAACTTTGAATCACAAAAAACACCATTTTCACATTTAGCAGTTCACTCAAACTTGGACTTCTCACTTGTACTGATAAAATTTGTAGTTAAGCTGCAAATCATGCCTCCACCATTGATGAATCCCATGAGCTTCTTTAAAACTCTGAGACGGTGTACCATTGATAGTTAGATAAGCAGAAGGAATCAGATGCACTGCTTCACAATCCTTTTTCCCCGCAGCACCTGACAAAATGCTCCCAATCGAATGCTTCGTAGCCAACTTACCAATTTTTCCAGCACCAATTGATTCCATATCCTCCCTATGCTTAAAATAACCAACATATTCCGAACAAATTGGATCATTTGGATTGATAAACAAGTACGGAACCCACGCAGATAACACGATAAATGGGTCCTTTTCTTGATCTTTTGTCTTTTGGCCTCCATAATTGGCAGCGGCAGCCAGGCCTGCAGTGAGGACACTATTTGCAAACCTCAGGCCAAGCTTCACCTTGTCGTTTGTCAGCCGCTCGATCGGAGGAGAAGCAAACGGAGGATTGAAGAGGTAAGTTTCGAGACGGAGTCCTGTCTGCTTCACCATCTGACGCCCCACAAGCAGTGCTATGGATGATCCTAGGGAATGTCCGGCTAGCCAGACATTTTCTGGCCCGACTTTGTGGACTATCTGTTGGGCCGCTTGCAGCCCGATCTGAAAACGGGAGCTGTTTTCAAGATTGTTGATGATAAAATGGAGATTGAGCTTGAAATCTTGTTCCCTGTTTCCAGGCTTGTTTATGGTGCCCCGGAAGGCAATGACATACTGTGGAGGCCTTTGGGTACAATGGTTTTGATAGAGGTGTGGGAGATTGAACTCGTAAATCGCGCCAAAGTATGAGACGTCGTGGTTGTCCACGAGAACCTGGACTAATCTGAAGTTGAAGAAGAGCCACCAGGGAGGAGCTAGAGCTTGAGGGCCTTGCCGGTTTTGTCGCCGGTCGCGTTCCAATGTGTATGCTCCCTGGACCAAGGTGGCGGCGATTGACCTTCGATGGTGCGAGTTGCTCCTGTGGATTGGTCAACAGGTGATTGATTGTAGTAACAGCAGGTAACTGAGAAGAAAATGTGATGGATCGTACCAGTCAATGGCGGTGAGAAATGTTGGTCCGGTGAGGTTGAATATTTCTCTCTCGGAGGTCATGTCTTGATGGTGATGCAAACTGCAAAGATTACAGAAACCACATTCTCTGACAATCTTGATATACAGTCACGTTTCGATCATGGGAAAAACGATAAGAAACCTAATTGCCTTCTTTAATTATTGTCTGATCAATAATGTATATATGTATGGACCTGCATTTCTGTTAACAGGGCTTGGATTAACCGTCTTCACACACAGTTTCTCCCTCTCTCTCTCCCAAACACACACACACACACACACACAAATCATATGACGCAGCCTTTACATTCTTCCAGGCCCGATTTTCTTCAAGATCAATTTTGTTTGACAATCCAAAACAAGGGTTTCGGTTTTCTTGTGCTGATTGGATCTACCCCGCAAACACAGAATGACGAGACATAAAAGAGTAAGACAGGCCAAGAAATTCAAAAAACAAAATGAAGTAGGAGGATCAATCATGGAAAAGCTTCAGATAATCATAAACTAAATTCTCAAGTCCATAAGATTACCTCAAAGATCAAAAGCCCCTCTCCAGGAAGAGAAATCTGGATTCTGTTACCATTCCTCAGAACCAAGTAAAAGATGCACGTAATATATGGAAAGGGACAACATTAAGGAAAGGAAATCTTCAGCAGAAATTAAAGACAAGTTGCCATTAATTTTTCGAAACAATAGTCAATGGGATGTTGTAAACTAATTCAACAACTTTTTGTATTAAAATACTAGGAACTTGCCTTAAGTTATAATTTCCAAAATTCAAGAAAACTCTGTCTAAAATTTCTTAATCCAAACAAAGTCAAGAAGACAACCAGAGAGATGTAAAGCGCGCATAGGGTTGTTCGTGATTCAATTATACGATCAAATTAAATCAAAACCAATCAGCTTGAACCGATTTTTTTTTGTCTAACCAACTATTTGGTTAGCCCAAGTTTTGGTAAGAATTCAATTCGATTCAACTGACCAAGTGTGCACGTCTAATGGAACAATGCTACAGGACAATACATAACTTTTCCTGAAACATGGAAAACGCAATTCCCATGTATCTTGGTTTGTGCAATTTCTTATAGTGATAAGCATCCGCAAGATTCTGATTGTTGGACTTCTCGAGCCTCTGTGATCAGTAAAATGTATCAGTTCAATATTGTCCCCTTAATTTTGGGGCAATCCTTGCAACTCTCCAAACAAAATATGGTTTTATTTTTAGGCTCAATCTAATGCGTCTTGATCATACCGATAAAGATATGTCTACACTTATAAACCCAATACCATACATACATCTATCTAACGTGATATTTTGATTTTCTACGCCAACCAACATTTCTCCCTTAAACAAAATCTTATTGAGACTCCAAACTCTTTGGGCCTACTCAATATCTTTATTTAGGTGAGTATTACCATCATTCGATTAAGTTGAAAAATTCCTTCTGTTCAATCGAATCTGGTGCATGTCTCTAATATTATTGTTACTCTTTTAGCTTGTGTGCACAAACCTCCTGAGTTTGCACAAGTTTGCTTTTGCATTCACCCCAATAACTCCACATTAATAAATCTGCCACTATTCTTATTTATATCCGACGTATGATTTTGGTTGTACATCTTAACAACGTTTATAATTTCCACTGATTCAATCAATATTGTACTTTATTGTATCTTTTATTACTTTTCTTCAAGTTTTTTAAACTACATTTGCAGAATTGGTAGAAAGCACGTTGGAAGATCAGTATTCATTCACCAAATACATCGAGGGTAAGGTTTATCTTAAACATTAACTCAGAATTCATTAATTATCAATAGGTAGTATATAATCAATGGGTACAAAATTCTGGAGCAATGTTGCAAGAACTGCTGCAATCCAAACAAGAGGGGCCATCAAACAACAACAACACAAAAGAGAGTTCAAACAAATATCTCAGTTGGTTGAGTAACTACTCGATCATCAAGAGAGAATTCCACATTTTTTGTTCACCCTATGTAAATTTTGTGCAGTTCGACATTTGATGTTTCATTGTTTTTAACACATAACATATGTTAATTAGTGATGTCATCTATACACGTTTCGTACGATGATTATCACGAAACATCAAAATTTAAAACAATAATGTAACATGGGATCTCAGTATCAATTTTGTGGGCTTTCTTTTTCTTTTTAATTGATAAGTTAATATTTTTTTTTTTTACATATTTGGATTTGAACTTTTTTTATTTAGGCATTATAAATTTGAGTGCGATTCCTATCTCCACAAATATAAAAAAAAAAAAAAAAAAAAATGCCAAAGAAATGTGTCAATATCAGTGTAGCTTTCCCTAAAAAGTAATGTGGTTGAGGGCTTGGGCTTGGGCTCTTCTTACATTTGTCCACTTGTATGGATCTAATTCTTACAGATCCAAATCATATTTTCTGAGGATTATATGGTCCCCTTCACAAGCTTATTAGGATTCCCTATTACAACCGCTTATCTGTTTTATTGTCCTGATATGCTTCACTTGGATCAACGGTCGTGGTTTGTTGCTGATTTGCGCAGTTAACGGCCCAATGGATTCTTTTCCCGGATGGCCCATAATAAATGAAATGCACATTCTACCATGAAACTTAATTACAAACCTTGTAATAAGATTTGCAACAAAGTGAGAGCATGGAAAGGGCTATGTTGGGACATTGTTTTATTTGAGTAAGTAGTAATTTTTAATATGTTGACAAAGGACAAAAACGCCCCTATGGGCTATTTTCTACTTGCAATAATAATTGAGCCAAAATGGTGAATTTACATTAAAATGCTATTCTGCAAATTTGGAGTGGTATTCTACCTTTGTAATTTATCAAAAATGCTAACTCTGAGAGTTGCTTTCAATAAAAAGTAATGTGGTTGCTTAGGCTCTTCCGATGCTGTCCACCTGTATGGAACTAATTTTCTCAAATCCAAATCCTTTTTGGTAGGGTTTTCATTCATTATGTGGTCCCTTTCCCTACCTATTTTGAATTTTTTTAAATAAAATTAAATATATATGTATATAAGAATTATGTTTTAACAAGATTTATATATATATATATATATAATTAATCAGAACAACGTACACCTTTTCAAATTCTAAATTTTTACTTGTACGGCTTTATTTATTTATTAATTTCACTTATTCAATCACATTTAACTATTCTAGTATTGAAACTTTTTAAATTTTTACCTCACAAATCAAATAAGGCATTAAGTTTTTTTTTAAAAAAAAAAATATTTTTAGAATAAAAAATAATTTTGAAACATGACTCTTATTTAAGAACACGTAGCACAATATAAGAACATGCTATATGTTTTATTGTAGCAATATATGATATGCATAATATTACGAAAATGAATTTCTACATTTCGATATTGTAAAATTTCTATAAATTTGGAAAAGAGAGAAACACTAGTAAAATATTAATATTAAGAAGAGTTTAGGATTCATTTGCTTATTTTAATTTGGAAAAGATAAATATATAGAAGGATCCAAATGCAGAATATGAGGTACCAAGCGAAAATAACATCCTGTAACCAAACAATTACAAATAATGTGCATATTCGTACTTCCTTCAATAAATGGTGTGGTCCAAATGCCCTTCACTATTATTGAAGCCCAAAATATCTCATTACTTACCCATGACTACAAATTAATATGTTGAACTTCAATAAATCTTTTTTTAAAAAAAGAGTAAATGTTATTATTATATTAAGTGGCTATAAAATATAATTAGTCCTTCTTGATTTGGGAAAGTATAAATGTACATTTATTGTAAAGTGAAGGTGAGACTAGCTCACATCCCTAGTGAGGTTTTATCCTAAAATTAATTTGTGATGGAAGAAGTGGCTCACCAGATATATAAGCTAGTTTTTTTTTTTTTTCATATATGTAAAATTAATATATATTTAATTATATACGAGTTTCAAGAAATCTAAGTGTGTAGTGGTTGGAACTTGTCTTTTACATATTTATCTTATTTTCTTCCTATGTCATGGGTTTACACGCATCAAACACTATTACACCTTAATTAATCTTTGAACTGAATTGCCTTTTTTCTCATCTTTTTTAAGAATGATAAGACCAACTTTTATCAATAATATATATATATATATATATATCTTGTTTCTGTGATAGAAATAACCATAGTAATACAACCTTTTTTATTTATTAAAGTGAGTATCATTTTAAAAATAAATTTTGAAAAAATATTTCTACAGCTCAATAATTGGTAGTACATATTATATATTTTTTGGAAAAGAAAAAAAAAAGATGTTCACAATCGGTTCTTATTCTGAAATTTGGTTGGGGGACCAATGGATTGGAACTAAAGGAAGGGGCGGTATGGGGGAAAAGAAGGAAGAATTTGAGACTGAATCTTTTACCAAATTAGCGTACTGCTTAAGACAAGCTTTTTATTTTCATTAAGGATGTATTCGCACTTTTATTACAAAATCTTTATCAAACGCCTTAATTGGGGACTTAGGATGACGTGGAATACCTCAACACACATTAACTCTATCTCTCTCTCTCTCTTTTTATTTTTATTTTTAAGTTGATGAAGTTTCTGTTGTTTGAAAATAAGAAAAAAAAATGTGATAAGGCTCAATTGTAATCCTCTTGTGTTGAGTGAATTTATATGATGAGATCATTAAAAATGGAGAATGTAAGCCCAATTTATTATACAACACTTAGTATTAGATCCAAATGATTTAGTAGGAATTCAATTTTTTTTCCTTAATTTAAGAACTACTTCTGAAATTTGATTTCAATTCATTAAAGTCTAACACAAAATTAAAAACGTAATTTTCTCTTTCTTTTCACTCTCCCTCAATTTGCAGCATGTAAAATAAAAGCAAAAAAATAACCACGTCGAATTTTTTTTTACTTTAATTACGAAAATAAAAAGCCACAAATATAAGAAAAATCATTCTCCCAACACCACTTGCCACCATGAGAACCGGGATAAAATGATTAGAAAAAAAAAAAAAAAAAGAAAGATATATAAATGTTATTTATTTTAAATTCTTAATTGAGAATTAAATTTTAAAAGATTCAAAATTAAAAACTGATTTTTGACGAGATATTACTATTTATAGATGGTTCAGTTATTATATTAGCATAGATTAGATATGAATGTTAGGAAGAAATAAAATAAAAAGGGTGAGGTAGTTGTGGGCTATGGTTGAAAATTACAACATTCTCCATTGTTAATGGCATATTCTGAGTTGCTTCTTTAGGTCTATATATATTCTATGTTATGAGGCAAATACAGATGGGTCGCTTTCATAGGACTTTGATAGTCCACCATTAATCACCTCATTTATCAATAACTTTGCCTTCCAACTTCTCCAATTTCATTTTTCGTATGCGCAAAATATCTACTTAATTTTATCCTACGATCTCAAATTATTAAACTAAACTATAAGAGCTCAACTAATTAATCTCTTCTCAATTCCGACCATGTTTGAACAACTCAGCCCAATAATACGTCTCCCAACTACAAAAACACCGGAGATGGAACCAAGGGGGAGGGGCTCGCCGCTGATGAGGAACAGATCGAGCTAGAGAAAGGGAGACAATTATCATTATATAATTGAAATTACAAATGCATCATTTTTTCAACATCCAACGTCAATTCAATCTTATTGTGAGTCGAGTAAGATGAGAACCACTTTACGTTTCAAAATGAAAAGCCGTTTATTAAAACTTGGTAAATTGCAAATTATCTTCACATTTGTCATGCATGCTCTGCTCTACTTAGGTTAGGTGGTACTCATTCATCCGTCAATTTTGTCGTTTAGCAATTACAAATAATTAACGTGCATCATTTTTTCAACATCTAACATCAGTTCAATCTTATTGTGAGTAGAGTAAGATGAGAACCACTTTACTTTTCGAAATGAAAAGCCATTCATAAACACCAAAAACAATTAAAATTTGGTTAATTACAAATTATCTTCACGTTGTCATACATGCTTTGCTCTACATAGATTAGGTGGTACTCATTCATCCGTCAATTTTGTCGTTTATCAATTACAAATAAATGCCATAAAGTTTTGTTGGGTTCCCCCAAAATGAAAGGGCCCCTAAAATCACATTTGTTCCCAAGCCACTTCCCATTTGTTCATAAAGAACAAAGAATTTCCCCACTACTACTATTATTACTGTTACTACAAACTTAGAGTGATTATAAGTTTAATTGAATCTTGTTTGTATGTATTGAGTTCATTTTATTATATAAAAAGAATCAACTTTTCGAAGATTAAACAAAAAATAAAGTACAAAAAATTATGTTATGTTAAAATTATTTATTCAAACCAGCAAAATCCACATAAAAAGAACAAAAAAAGAAAAACCCTCCACTGAAAATTGAGTGATAGTAATAACTACACCAGAACCAACACTTTCTTTAAATCAATTAACACGTGTCAAGAAAACTTAAAGAAGCCCCAAAGTTGATGAAAAATGCAGAATGATTGGATGGCAACACTTGTAAGTGGGATGACCAAAATGGATCATCAATTGGGGCAAAACTAGTAAGGAAGGATTCACTTCATACAATATCTGTCCCTTTCTTCTATGTATCAAATGACAATTGTTAAGAGTTTTAGGTCAATGAATGAAGGAGCTAGTATGTATGTTGCCCTATCTTCACAACTCTTGTTGCCATTATTGTCTTCTTATTTGAGTTGGAACTCAATTCCATTAGTAGTAACCAAAATGAACATGTAGAGTTTCAATATCTGCACAGGTGTTGTGAATTCATGCACCCAACATTGAATATTGTAGGTGGATCAAATATTGTTTGCATTTTTTTCTGAATTTGAGTGATATTTGTATTGCCCTATCTTCACAACTCTTGTTGCCATTATTGTCTTCTTATTTGAGTTGGAATTCAATTCCATTAGTAGTAACCAAAATGAACATGTAGAGTTTCAATATCTGCACAGGTGTTGTGAATTCATGCACCCAACATTGAATATTGTAGGTGGATCAAATATTGTTTGCATTTTTTTCTGAATTTGAGTGATGTTTGTATTGCCAAACAATAATATGTTTTTCTTTTTCGTTTTTACTTAGTGACACGTCGCATTCGATAATAGTATAATATAACGAGAACTTGCCATGTGTGGTGTTGCTATTTGTATAAAAACAAAATTTGATGATATAAAGGAAAAGATGGGCCACATGCAAGTGGTTTTTTTTTTTTTTTTTTTAAATAAATGTGGGGGTGAGGGGGAAGGTTCTTGACTTCTTCTCAAGTTTAATTAAGCATGCATATGACTTTTCTCAGTATTTTCTGTTCTTTTTTCTGCGACTGTAACTTCCTCAACTGGGAAATTGAGGTTGAAAAGAGTGTAGCAAGAGGCAGTTTAAATAATAATAATAATAATAAAAGGGTTGTAGACATCATTAATGCAATCACGAAAAAGTGGGCACTTACCATATTCCACTTCTGCTAAAGCTTACCTGAAATTATTCTTTTCATTTTCTTTTTCCATATTCTCTCATCTTTTCTTATTGTAAATTATTAGACCATCCATCACACTAGTTTCTTTTATATTCAGACTTGCGTGAACCCGTTTCGTGTGAGATCATTTTTTTTTTAATCCAAAAAAACTTTAATGAAAAATATATAAACTCTAAGAAACTGAAAAATAAAAAAAAAAAATCTGAAAATCCTAAAAAAGGGGACAAAAAGAGAAAATCCTAGAAAAAATAAGTGAAATTGAAAAACTGAATATAAAAATATACATACATATATATATAATATATATTAAAGTTTGAACTCCATCAGACAAAAATAAATATGCTTTTGTCTAATTTGAATTCACTTAATTGGAATAACTTAATTAGTGGTTGAAAAAAGTCAAATTATTTTTATTTTTACTGTTATAAGATACTCAACTCAAACCAATTAATTAATTGGCAAACTTTTTTTTTGCGCTGTTAATTATTCCTACATTCCATGCGATTATATATAGTGTTGATGACACTGTCTTAATTAGTTGACTTCTTCTTTAGTACTTGATATTCTTTCCTTCAATACATGTGCTGTTACCGCAAGCCGAATTTAGCCATATTTAGACTTAAGTTGATTTTGTAAAATGAACCTTCAAATTTTTTTATTTTAAAATTTAATTTTCTATGTATATATACCTAAAATAAATTGAAAATCCATAAAAGTTTATAATTTTTTTTTTTACTCGAGCCAAAAAATTCTTCTGATTAATACAAAATTTCATTGGATATCAATAAACTCAAACACATATATAGTTTATTGTGCAAAAGATTCATTGTTATGGCTCAATAATTGGTACTATATTATATATAATATATATATATAGACATATATATTGGCAACAAAAGAAGACATTCACTGGTTCTTATTCTCAAATTTCCTGTGGACCAATGAAAATAGAGGTTACGTATGAAAGAAAAAAGAGAAGAAGAGAAGAATTTTATATCATACCTTGGAAAATTATGGGCTTGGGACGGAATCTTTCACCAAATAAATAACAAACAAACGTATTGTTTTTCTGTGTCATAATTTATTGAGACAATACTATTAAATTATAAATCTCGACTAAAAATAAAATGTAGTGGTCAAGACACGCTTTTTTATAGTTGATTAAGGATTCCAAAAATTGTGTTTATGCAAATATAGTCACTTTAATTACTAAAACTTTGACCACTTAAACAAGTTTAATCCATAAGATTGTGGCCTTTCCATAATTGCAAATACCACCATAATATATGTTTTGGACAAACTTTATTCTCTATGAGAACGGGAAAAGAAGGGACAAATACTTTATTTTTAGTATTTAGGTTACAGTATGATTTCGTACATATTTATAAATCAACTTTCATGGTGCAGCAATGAAGAACATTTCATTTGACCCAACTTGAACACAGAATCCTTTGTCCCCTCTTTTGCAACTAATAAATATTTACATCTTACAAGTTTTTATTTTATTTTATTTTCTTTTTGTTTTGAAATTAATAAAGCGCGTGTGTTTTTCAAAAAAGTTAATGTTATTTCTTAAATAATTAAGACCGTTCCATTTGGATAGTTCAGAAGGTAAGTTTGTGTTATATTTCCCTTTCTTTTTTTTTGGTCTACTTTCACGATGTCTGTTTGTCCACAATTTATCATTCTATCAATAAATAAAAATAGTTAAGTTGTAAAAACAATATTAAAAATTAGTCACTAAATTTGAAATTTTGAAAAAATTATTAATAAATACATAATTAAATTATAATTATGATTTTCTGAAAATTAAATTAACTTGGGTAATTGTACTATAAATGTTACCATAAGTTAATTTCTATCAATTAATTGCTTATTTTTCATAAATAGTCAATTAATTGTGATTACACACTTATTTTAATTAACTTAATCAAATAGTAATGTGTCCCAAAAGAAGACGTGTAATTGTACCATACGATTCCTTAATCTTGGATTCGGGTCTTTAAATGGATATGGGCAACTTTAACCCTTCAATCATCTGCTTCAAACTAGTGTAATTTCACCTCAAACTTAAAGGCTCATCATGGACACACTTCACTTCAATATATTTGTGGTTGATGTGTGAAGATTATAAAAAATTTTATTATAAAAATTTGAAATTAATTACCCTATCAATTTGTAACGGATCAATAATAAGCACGTTGATAACACAAAAACTTTTGTGTATCGGGTGTAACATACACCTCAACATATAATATTACTTATTTACCTACAAAATAGTACATGTTTACTAGATATATTTTGTTACTAAGCACATTAAGAACGCAAAAACTTATGTGTATCGGGTGTACCGTGCAATCCAATTTACAGTATTATTTATTTAACTAAAAAATATTACTTATTTACTTGAACAATATTATTACTGGTTTGCTACCTTATAAAAAGAAGTAATAATTTTTAAATAAACAAATACTATTTTTAATTACATAAGTAATACCATATATTGAGTACACGGTACACCTGATGCACAAGAGAGCCACTCCTATTGATTTATTTTACAATTAAGATATAAAACTTCACGGTTCGGATAATAAGAACGGAAACACATGTAGTATGATTTTTCGAACTTATGTTTAATAAGAATATAGATATTAAATTCTTAATAATAATAATATTTTTGTACAATCAATGTTAGGTTATTATCACAATATGAAGGGATTAGTTTATTACCCCAAAAGTGGGGCATATGAAGTGATTAGTAATAATCAGTTAATTTGTATAGTGTTGAATGTTTAGGTAATTAGAGTAACGTGCAATTATTATTAAGTGATATGTACAAATTCTATTGACCTATTTCATATATATATTTGAACAAATAAATCTTTGTTTGAAATTATGACCAAAATATGGTAACGGCATAGGCTACATACATTGTATTAATTAGTTTTATAAAATTTAGGCTGACTTTTTTTCTTTTTTTTTTGTTTTTATTGTGAATCGGGCATACAATATGAATTTTATTATATTAAATATATAGAACTTAAAAATATATTAAAATTAAAAAAAAAAAAGTAATTCAATTTAACTTAAAATTTAAGGGGACTATAAATGAAAAGGATCGAAGGTAGGAGCTGTGCCAAGGAAGCCTAATAATGTTAAACGATGTCAGGATAATTAAATAATTGAGATGTGTCGTTGTGCATGATTTTGAAATCTCAAATGTTAATATATAAACAAAGAATTACAAGTATATAAATATGTCATCACCCTTTAAAATAGGGCAGCTACCCTAATTTCTGGTCATGTTCATGTACTTAGGTATAACTATATTTAATATATTTGTTTTAAACCAAATTTTATACATCATCAATGTCAAAACTAGATTCTCTCTCTCTCTCTCTCTCTCTCTCTCTCTCTCTCATATATACACACACATATTGTGTATATGTTTAGTTTTAGTAACCTTACACTTTTGTGACATGATAAAAATATTTTATCAAGATATTTTAGCAGGATATATTGACTTGAACAAAATCTTATAAAATTCTTAAGATGTGACATTATAAATAAAATAAGATAATATATATTTATCATTAAATTAAGTATTAATATATTTTATTTTAATTTATGATTTAAATAAATAAATAAATTATGATCAGTTGTCATTTGATAATAATTGTTAGATAACCTTGTCAGAAGCTGCTCATCTTTCCGCCTATAAAAAAAGAATAAATTGCATCATTTCAGTTAATTACGGTGATTAAAAAAAAATTAGGAGAGTGAAATCATTTGTTACTCTTAACATTATGAAAAAGAAAATAAGACATGACTTACCAAGAGATTAGTGTCATAATTCTATTTTATATATAAAATGTGAAAATTATAAAATTCTATGATTCATGTTAAATTATGATCTCAGTTATATTTAATTCTTTTAATATGTTCTTAATATTTTCCTAAACAGCTCTATTTATTAGGATATATTTAATGAATTATTTGAGTCTAAATATAAACGTTACATGTTTGATGATTAAGCATAAGTTTTAAATTAATATAAGTAAATCATTTGGTACTTCATAATATAATATAAGAATAATGAGAGGTTCAGTCATTGGCCGAGGGGCCGTCCAGATACAGTTCCGCTCTGAATACGCGCGAAGCATGTGATAAAAAGCAAGCGCGTGCAATGCAGCACTCGGTTTAATCAGAAGTCGCATTCACTAATTTGGTGGCTTCCGCTGTTTATTATGCAATCCATTTATTAATGCAAATAATAAGGGATTAAAATAATCGGCCGTGATAAGAGAATAGTAGACAGGCATTGCATGGTAATAGTGCATCTATCATTTGATGTCCCCTTTCCCATTTTGTCATTTTCACACATTTCCCACCAATTTTTCTTCCTTCTAAATCTCTAAATATGAAGAGCGGTGAGGCAGGGCAGGCACTCGAAGACCTAGGTTAAACCCGTCCTTGGAGGAATTTCATATTTTTTATATTGAATATTATATTCTTTTTGTATCACATTTAATTTAATCAAAATAAGCTTTAATGTCATTTTAATTATATGTGATAAAAAAAAAGTTTCTTGAGTAAAATATGTACATCAATACATAATAAAAATAAAGAACAATAAATTAAAATACTACACATAAAAATATAAAATTAATATAAAATTACAACAATAAAAACACTAAAAATAGAATTCATAATTAAACAAAAATTACGGATGAAGACACAATAAATACTACTAAATACAACATATTTTCTAGTACTCTGAAAGATCAGCTCCAGATCCTCCAAGATCCCTGAAAAGAATTTATCAAACATATGAATTGCATTATTATATTGTTTTGTTGCTTGTGCTTATCTTCTCTTCTACATAATTATTATTGCTTCAATTGAAAAAGAACATATTCACATTTGTGCTCGTTTCTTCTTCTACATAATTTGTTGTCGCTTCAATAGAAAAAGATTAACATAGTTCAAAATCAATATTAGTGTTCAAATTCATCTTTAAGTGTTTTTTTTTTATTTCTTATATACAATATCATATTAAATAAGATTACATATAGTGTTTAACAAATATAAAGTAATAAAAATAAAAATAAAATGAATAAAATATAAAAAGTATTATTGAATAAATTTTTTTAGGACAAAAAATAGTTCAAAAGTATTGAAGAAAGAACGCACATTTTAGAGTAGCACTAAAGTATTGCAAAATATTGGAAATTCCCAAAGCATATACATAGATATTTGATTAGTATTATTTTTTTTTCTGTTGGAGTTTATTAACAACAAATAAGTGTATTAATCAAATATATATTTTATGAAAAACTAACTGTTATAGGTATATTTCTATTTTTATGGGCGGAGAATATATTATTATGAAAAACAAAATTTTATTTGATTTTTATGTTTATACTAAATAAAATAGATAACACAAAAACACTTATGTAATTTGAACATGTCATGATATTTATTCTTACGTTATTAAATATAATTGTAAATGATGATGCCAAGATTCTTTATTTCATATATAAAACTTAATTATCAATAATTATTAAAAATATATAACGATGTTTTGTCCATATACAAGTATATTATTATTATTAATAATTCACTGTTTTTTATGACAAATATTATAAATTATGCAAATATACTAGTAAAGTATTATTTAATTTTATTGTAAACAATAGTAGCTTACCCAAGTAGAAGGACACTTATGATGTATGGTCTCCACTCACCTTACCTTTCACAGTGGGAACGCAAAAAAAGGAAAAACTGTTTGTGTTAAAGTATAGGATTTTGCTGTGGACATTCATATAGGATAAGATGTGTATTTGAAATATTATATTAGATGGAGTCGTTCCTAATTGGAGGGGGAAAGGCTCATCCCAAATATTTCAATAAAAAAAATTAAAAAAAAAAGTGATTAAACGCAATAAATTTAAATATAATTTAAATGCAGTAAAGCACGATCTTCTGTATGGGCCATTCACCTTCTCTAAAGACGGACAAAACCCATACCTGTTTGTCACAAATTATATTCTTACATAACTATTTTCAGTTTACCTGCCATATAAATTTCTATTACCGTCGCAAAATTCTCCCTCTTAAATGAAAGCGTCCAAAGCCAGAACCGAAATCAGATTCCTTTAATTCGGTCTCTCTCTCTCTCTCTCTCTCTCTTCTTTACGGCTGTTACTGTCGCTGCTTCTGCTCTTCTGTGTTTTTCTTCCTCGGTTCGACACCTATAATAAAGACCTCTTTCCATTAAAGCAGTCCCTTCTATTTATACTATACATGCACTGAGATACACTTACACACTCACTTAGACCTCTCTCTCTCACACACACACACACAGTGAGATATTGAGAAAAGCAAGAATTGGACTAAAATGTATGCTGAAACTGGGCTGATGTTTCCGTACTTCCAGAACTTCACTCAAGAAGTCCAGCAGTTTGATGAGTTTTGCTGCTCGCAGAAGCCTAACGCTCCATTGGTAAATAACCTGTTTTTGGTATCTTCTTATCTTGATCAGCATTCTTTTGTTTTTGGTAACAAATCAGAATGTAAAGTACCGAGCTTTTCTCCTTTTTGTCTGTGCCTAATGATGCTCATTTATTTATTTCTTATAACTACTTTGAGTCTTCTGATTTCCACTATTATTTTCTTGAAGTTGATTTTTGTCGGTGTTCAATTTCAGATTTTGTAAGGTGGGTAATTTTAGATGTGGGTTTCTATTTTTATTTTCTGTTACTGTTTGATTGTTTAGAAAAAGTGGAGCAAATCTAACCGGCATTTTCAAGAATCCCTTTTGAACTTCTTAAGAATTTTATTTCTGTAATTTATTTTCTGGGTCTTGCCATTTTTCTGCGATTGAAAGTTAGCATGGATTCCCATTTGACAGCTGCAAAAACCGACTTAATTGAAGTAAGAAGAGAGAATTTGGTTTCTTTTTTTATGTTTGAAAGGGTAGATTTTTCTCTTAATATACTTTTCCTACATGTATCAAATAAAGCATAAACGAAGAGTTCTCTGAGTTCTATTTATGGAAGAAAAGGAAAACATCAGAAAATAATATCACAATGATTAGTTCCGTGTTCTTTACTCAAATCACTTCTTCTTTATAATTAGGCTATGAGCAAATTTTCCACTCTGTAATCATTTCTGTTTTCAACAATTCTGTTCTTGTGAAATTTTTAATCTTCTGATGTCAACTTGTTGAGACTTTTACCTTTTTACCACTTGATGCTGACTAAAGATGAAGAAATGGTATAAAAGGTCTTTTAATTTGCAATGGTGTTTCTGTTTCTGTGAAATGCGTTTTTTAAATTTACCTTAAAATGGTTAATCTGAATCGCCCTTGTTTTTCTTGCTGGTAGGCACTGTAGGGGTAATAAGGGAAGCTTCAATGCATTAGCATCTATACGAGTGGGCAAGTTTAGGTTTCTGATTGAAAATTTAAGCCTTATTTTTTTAGGAATTTCGCAGTCCCAGATTTTTTTTTTCGGAGACTCAATCATTGGTAATAGATTTGATAAGGTATTGTCTAAAATCTGGTAGGTAATATTGTTTAGTGGCCAATAACTCACTTCATGTTCCCTGCCTTCTTCCTTGTCTGTTTATGGGTAATGGTTATCTGATTCTGGAAACGCGTATGGTTTGATTTTCTAGCCAAGCTTTGGATTATGTGGTAATAAACTATCCTACTGTAACTCGAATGTTCTTTAATGCTGGCTTGGCCCAACCTCTGGTGCATATTTGTCCTAACATGTGATTTAACAGGTCGGGTTAAAGTTAAACTTTGATGTCTTTGTGTTGTGGACTTCTTTGTTTCATTAGTTTTATGTTGTATCATGCTGACTATCATGTCTACGGCGGAATTTATTTTCTGCATGTGTACCTATGACTCGATTACACACATTTTAACTAAGAAACCCGAACTCCTTTTTGTTTTGTTTTAAGAGGTGAATGCAATAGTGCAATTGTCAAACATTTTTTACACAAACAGTTTTTGGTCGTATTTGAGCCTATTTTTAACTGTGTTGTACAAACAAGTTCAGATTTTTGACAAGATTGCAGTGTGTCCTTTTCGATGAAGATTAAAGAAAGAGTTATCGCAAAATGAGAATCTTTTTGTTTGTGAATTTTAATATAGGGCATGCCAGGCAGCCTCATTCAAACATCCACCATATCAGATTACAATCTTGGGGCAGAAGGCGATCTCTTCAAAGCGCCTGAACCCGTGATTGGAGAACCATTAACGGGCCTTGATCCAATGACGGCTGCAATTTCAATGATTTCTTGTGGAGAAGATGTCATCTCCCCCCAATCTCTGACCTTTTCCGATATAGAATCATCGATTGAGAGTGGGCAGCTCCTCAGTGAGGTTTTCTACGAATGCAGAAAGGATCTTTTGGCAAAGGAAGGGAATGAAACGCCACTCTGTGAGGTCCTCAATATCAAAATTATTCCTATTGTAAAGACAGATGAGAACTTTGTTGTTGACGAGAAGCTGCTCTGTGAAGATGTGTTCCAGAAAAGTGTAAGTTCGAATTGTTTAAGGTCAATGGAGAGTATGGTTGAGGCTCCATTGAGGCCAAGATTTCTGGATTTCCCGGTTTTGGACTTTGGGGCTTATAATGGGATGCGGAGAGCTTTTAGTGAAGGAGACATAAAGGTTAACTCTTCTATCTAATTTACCAATATTTTTGCTACTCTTTGGTACATGGTATGTAACTTAAGAACATAACAATGGAACTAACAAAAAAATGTGGCCTCAAATCGGATACGCATCTTGAAATTAATCTGTGTCGAAATTCGGATGAGTGTTGGTCCTCATTTACCTGTTCTCATGACTGAGCCACACACATTTGTTGGTTCCATGTCGAGGTCTATGAACTGAGAAACAGTTAGATGTTTCTGGATTCTTCTTCAATGGGATAGGGCAGGATTATTGACGCCGCATTTTTACGACAGGCTCTTGATAATGTCGATGTGAGTGTCCAGCAACCCTTGGTGGAGCAACCTAGAATTACAAGCAGCTGCACTTCTGATGTTCGAAAGGAAAAGCTCTCTAGATACTGGAACAAGAAGTCAAAGAGAAACTTTGGTAGAAAAATCAAGGTAAGGTTCCATCTTACAATTTCCATTTCAAATTGTACCAATAGCTCTAAACCCAGGCTTATTGAGCCCTGATACCATTTTTTAATCTTTGGAAGAAAATGGGCCTGGAGACACTCCGACTTGGCCGAGCGAGTCTAGGCCAGGCATCCCGATTTGTCAGCTCTAAGAGAGACTAACACTGTGCTTGGTTTCAGTATGCTTGTAGGAAGGCTCTTGCTGATAGCCAACCAAGAATCCGAGGAAGATTCGCGAGGACCGAAGAAATAAGTTCCAAGATGCAGTAAGTGTTATATGCTATGACCAAGGATAAATGTACGTAGAACTAGTTCATAGGTCCTCCCTCTTATGTATTCTATATCTCTGTAGCTATATTATTCTGTATGTATAATGTATATGTATGGCGAAGAGATGACAAAAGGTGATCCCGTGGTGATGTGAGTTGACATGACATTGTGGGAACTAAGCAAAAAAGGCCGGATCTACTCAGAGCTTGAATGCTAGTTTGCTTCCTCATAACTGTAATAATATCCTTTCCGCTTTATATAAACATCGGATATATAATATATATATATATATAGATTACTAAACCAAGAATAAGTACGTACAATTTAATGATTTTTGTTGTTTGGTTATTTTTTCCACGCTCCAACGACATCAATAATTAACGGATATAATATCCTAACGTTCTTTATCATAACCATAAAGGAAGAAACTAGTAAGCTTGTCAATTTGATTTTTTGACAAAACATTCTTTTTTTAAGTGTGCCCCAATGTTCTTTATCATAACCTTACTGGAATGATCTAGCAAGCTTGGATTTGATTTTTTTTCTTCTCTTCATCTTTAGTATATTAGGAGGAAGACTGAAAGTCAAACTATTCGATATTCAATTTAATTTTTTTAAAAAAATAAATAATCATCTGAACCCTTTTTCTTTAGTTTTTTTTTTTTTTTTTTTAATCCTCCTGAAGAGCATGTTTTTCAATTTTTTGCAGAGTGAATCACATTTACCATGCTTGAAGTTTAATCAAATTATCAAAGAAGCCATGAGGTTTGTGGAATTACAAACAATAATTTTCAAAAATTAAAATTTTAGCATACGGCCATTTTAAGATATAGTATGAAATCAACACAAATTTGGTAAGTTCGGACTAAACTAACAATAGAATAAGTTCAAATGTTTACCTTTTGTTTTTCATTTAAAGATAATTAATTGTATGTTTCACAAACCTCAAAATCTGTTTGATAATTGAGCCAATTTCAATGAAAATATATATATATATATACACATATATATATAATAGCAGAAGTAACTCCTATTTTTAATAATTCATTATTTTTTTCATTGATTTTCTTTTCTATTAATAGCTATTATAATTTATTTATTGTTTAGTAGATTTTTAGTTAGGTATTTTAAGATTGTAATATCTATAATATATTTGGAACTATATGATATCAAATAAGTTCAAAAATTAAAGAATTTCACTGATATTTAATTTATTATTTTAATCATAAATTTAATATAATTTTATCTATATTCATAGGTTTATTTGTGTATGATTTTATATACAATATTTATATCCTTGCTATATATATAAATTATTGAACATAATTATAAATATTTTAAAATATTAATATTATGCAATTCTTAAATTTAATAATGTAATAATATATATAATATATCCGTGCGTGTGGGAGAAGTTACTAGTAAATATATTTTTTTAAAATATTAGTCGGAAAAGAAGTATTATTAATCCTAAGAAATGCGAGGACTAAAAGTATAAGGATGAACAGTCCTGGAAGGAAAGAAAGGACGAAAACGTCGTGGGCTGGCCTTATAACAACTTAGTTACTTGGGCTTTTAAGCTGTTGGGCTATATTCTGGGGTACGTGTATCCTCTTCTGCCCAACACGTCGTCATTCTATTCACCATAAAATCTGGTTGAGCCGCCGCCAGTTTTACCAAAACTCACGTGCGGCGGACCTTTTAATTCAGCATCGCCGGAAGAAAGAAAAATTTCAGTTATGGCGAGCAATCTGAACCGTCTACTCTCGTCACCGATCGTGAGATCCGAGTTCTCCAACTTAGCCAATTGCAGGCTCTTCGGCACGACGGGGCAGCTCTTACAAAACCAAAAACCAGAAACAAAGGAATCGTTAATTTCCGAAGATAAAGACAAGATCTATAACCAAACTGAGGGTGAGAAGGAACTAGATTCCAAAAATGGAGAAGATGATTACGACGAGCTCGTGAATAAACAGACGGGTGAAATCGGCGGACCCCGCGGGCCGGAACCGACTCGGTACGGCGATTGGGAAAAGAACGGTCGGTGCTCTGATTTCTGAGTTTCCATAATTTTGATAATCGCTCGTTAATTTTACTTCGGCGTCTGTTCTCTGTAGAAATTTGAATAAATAGGTATAGATCCAACTGATTTGGGGGTACCTTCGATCTTGTTCTCATCTTTGATATGCTTGAATTCATTGTGAGTTTATAGTTAATCTCTATATGGACGACAGATTTAGTCGAGAAAAAAATTAGCAATTACAGAGAAGGAACTTGAAATATTTATAGCACAAGGAAGATTGATTACCTACTTCAATTTTTATTTTCTTTTTGAAAGCAGCTCAGAGAGTGAACAGTTGAAATGAAATGCGTTTATGTAGCAAAGATTTGAAGTCTGACATTCATATGTGTGTATCGAGTTTCGACCGAGTCATGCATTTATGGTTGTACCTTGAAAACCTGAGTTCGATCCTGGGCGCTTAGTTCAATGATTTAATATTTAATAAGTTTACATTAGTGACGTCAATAATCGGATCTTGCGATGGACGGTCAATTCAGCTTGTTCAACAGCCATATTTTATCTGTATCGTATGTTGACAAATAAAAATCAAATAGTTTTCTTTTGTAGCCCATTAAAAACTTTAATTTATTTTTTCATTATATTAGGAAAAAAAACACGCTTAGGTGACTAATTATTCTATGGCAATGCCTGGTGTTTGTGTCTATCCCCTTAATTTTGTTGCTCATGACGCATACTATGAAAATATATAAAATTATATATATATATATACATATATATTGGATAAGAAAATGTGAAAACACATCATTTTGTACATATAATTATACATGTTAATATAAAATTCACTATTCAAATATTAAAATATAACATCTTTTCTACACTCTTCAGATTTTGAGGTTAAAGTTATATCTCAAACTTTTTTTTTTTCGTAAAATAAGAGTTATGTTTAAAAAGTTAATTAAAAAATCTCTAATTTTACATATGTAATGGTGTCCTGTGCACTTATCAGCACCATCTTGAATGTGCTTCACTAATTTTATTTTATTTTTAAATTTTTTTTTTTGAGTATATTCACTACCTTGTGGACACCTAACCATTTGAGTTTTTTTATCGAAAACATAAAACCCTCGGTAGTGTTCTGCCGGTTTGACATATATATATATATATATATTATATTTTGAAAAGTTCCTTTGCTTTTCGGTGTGGGAAGCGCCGAGGCTTTTATTTTTGGCCAACAAATTCATAAGTTAAAAAAAAATATATAGAAAATAAAAAAGATTAAAAAAGAAAAGGACATTTGACTTAGTACTTTTGTATTGATGATTAATGAATCGCCATTTGATAGTGGCCTGAATTTATCTGATATTAGTGGACTTTTCTTCTTATAATAATAATTTGGCTCAAGGCATTATATTATCTCAATGTTTGTTTAGGCTTTTCGCAATTTTTATTTATTTATTTATTTATTATTTATTTGAGGAAGAAGAAGGGAATCTCTACTCACAACCATCAAATACATACATTTATAGTCCATTTCACAACTAAGTCCTCAATTATTTTCATAGTCTGGCAGTACTTTGTTTGTTTGAAGGATAAAATGGAAATATGGCATATATGATGGCTGTGAAGAGAAAAATTTGAAGATTGTGACTTGAATTACCCAAAATTTAATTCGTCCATAAAAGTCATGGTATTTATGTGTTTCCAATTTCCTGTGAGATTTCAGACCATTTTTTCCTCTGAAATATAGTTTTAATGGTTATTTTTGTTGTCTACAAAGTCATGTAATATGTATCAATTATTCCACTGTTAATTTTGTCTTATTTCAAAATCATTTTCATCATGTGAAATTATTGAGCTATAACTCCTTTCAATTAGAAAATTCATAATTCAATTAGGGCTAAAAAAAAACCCTAACTCATGTAAAAAGATATTTAAATTCAGTTTTCAGCAAAAAAGAAAAAGGAAAAGAAAATGAAGGCCTGAAATTTGATCGGAGTTCATAAACTGATAAATTATTCGTGGAGCATTACTTACAATGTAGTAAAAGGATATTTTACAACTTAATAGACATGTGGTCGACTTGAAAGGTTGATCGTTGTGATGGTAGTTCGACAAAAAAAAAAAAAAAATTAAATATTTGCACTTTTATTTGTGTTGTACGTTGTTCGATTTTATTTGTTGAATGTTGTAATATATGTTCGTCCTCGTCCTTCAAACAACAAATAAAATATCAAACAATCAATTCACAAAATTGTTAACCTTCAAACTCTAAATTGATTATGTGTTTGTTTCGATCTTTGAAGAAAACATGGAGATTATTCTTTCTCTTCCGATGGTCATGCTCTTTATTCTCTCTCTCTTTTTCTCTTCAAGTTCTTACTTTTTCTGCATTTTTTATCTCTTATGTTTTTTTAATTAATTTAATTTAATTTTAATTTAATGAATTTTTTGGAATTTAAATCATTGTTAGAGATATTTGTTATTTGTAAATTGTATTTAGTAATAAGACGCATTAACAACAAAATTGGGGTTCGAGTAGTCGGTGTCTTAGTCGAACCCCTAAGATGTAATATCATGTATAAATGTTTATTGCATAAATTACACCACGCCCTTTATTCAAAAATTTAAAATAAAAACTTTATTATAAGATGTATTACTTTTTGTTATATTTTTTGAACCCCACCCCCCCTAAAAAAAAATATACATTCGAGTCATCCACAAATTTTATTTTTCACCAATTTTTACTTATATTTCTTCATTTATTTGTTAGTTTAAAAAAAAAAATTCAATCATAGTTAACTCAAAAACATCAAACAATAATTACTAAATTACTTTTCAAATGAAATAGATGGAGGAAGTATTAATTTTCACTTATAGCCCTTTTATTTTCTTTTATTACATTTTACTCAAAATAATCTTAATCACAGTGGTATTATTATTATATTAATTAATAACTATTTTGACTTTTTAAACATTTAATCTTTTTGGAAATAATCATTTTTAGAAAGTGGACTCCTTTTCGGCAGGCGAGCAAAATCTAATATATCTATACCAAAAGGACAGCAGATAAATAATGAATAGGCTGTTATAGTATTGTCCAAATTAATTCATCTCTGTAGTAGGTCACCGGACCACCTCCTATGTACACCCTGTAACTAACAGCTACAACCGTAATGTTTGACGCTGTCTGATGACCGACTGATTATCCATGTAAGCTGTATTTTGCAAATGGAAATCAGAAAAAATAAAAAAAATGGCACTCAAATGTTTACCAGAACTTGTATGAACTCTTACCAAAATATCTTCTAACCATCCATCGCTGCTCCAAGCGTTGACATCCCATTTTGCAATCATTTTCAACACCAATATACTATCCAAAAACTCCCACTTTGTTATATCAATGGCTCAAATTCTTCCCTTTGACATAGACACTACCAAACATGCTGATTTCTTAAACCAATCCTTGAGATATAAATCACAGACCACTTTTCTTGTTAATCAAACAGGTTTCTGCAGTCCAGAGTCAGCCAGCAATGGAGAATAACAAACCAATCTGCTTTCTTTTGTTGTTGCTCTTCTGCTGCTTGTTCTTGAATCTTCTTTCTGCGGTAGCTTCAGCCTCAGAACTCTGCTTCAGCTCCTTCTGCCGTCGTAACGAACCGATTGTCCGATTCCCATTTCGCCTCCGAGACCAACAGCCAAACTCTTGCGGCTTCCAGGGTTTCGACCTCTTCTGTGACGCATTTAATCAAACAGTTATCAATCTTCCCAACTCCGGTAGGTTCACGGTACAGGTTATAGATTACGCCGAACAGAGCATAATTCTCAACGACCCTGAAAACTGTCTCCCCAAACGCCTCCTTCAATTGAACTTGACCGGGTCTCCGTTTGACGGGTTCTTTTATCAGGACTTCACGCTTTTTAACTGCACGAATGATTACAGACAGTACAATTTCAACCCCATAAGTTGTTTGAGCGGGGAGAATTACACAGTTTTCGCTTCGTCTTCTGAAAGAACTATTAGATTCTTGGCGTCCACCTGCAGGCTGGTGACGACGGTGGCGGTGCCAGTTCAGTGGAATTTTTTTGAACCGGTGGTGACGTCGGATCTCAGCGAAGATATCAGGCTCAGCTGGCGGTCGCCGCGCTGCCGGCGGTGCGAGTCCCGCGGTGGGCATTGCGGTTTCCGGAGCGTGAACAGTACTGTGATTGAGTGCAGAGATTTTGGACACCATGGTACCTCATCTCTCTCCTTCATCACTCTCATCTTCTCCTTCCTCTCGTCCCTCCAACTCTCTTCTGTTTTCAAATGTATGTTCTTGAAAAATATGTTTTGTTTCAAAATAAGTGTTATATTTAAAAGTTAATATATTATTTTATTAATTAAATAAAAAATATAACTCTTTAATTCATAAATAAATTATATATATATAAGTAAAAAAACAAAATCAACAAATAAGCCAATTCATATAAGTGAGATTTTATGATTTTTTAAAAATAATATATTGATCTAACTAAAAAAAAAAGTTTGCTCTTAATAAATAAAAATGTTATTTTAAGTACAGGGATTAATACATTAATAGATGGATTTAAAAAATATACATTAATATATAGACAACACTTAAACTAAGGTTGGACCATTAAGCATGGAGGTATTAATTAATTAGGAATATAAAAAATTAGATTATTTGACCTTTACCCATATAATAAAAATTATTCAAATGAGGGGCAGTGTTGACGTGACATTGGATCCTCACGTAGTAAGTTACCTCTTCATTGCTCACAATATTTTAGTTCATTCTCTGGAGAAAATAAATATATTACTGCATTACTATTATATAACATTTTAGTTATAACAAATTCATATATATTTAATTAAAGAAGTTACTAGTAAAATAGATAATATTTAAGAGTTTAATGCATTATACCAATTTTACTATTACAATTCTTTAACATCAACAATAAAAAGTAAAATAAAAATACAAATTGGCACTAAACCAATTAAAGTTTGTGGGCTATGCACTTTAACCACTTTCGATGGATTTTTTTGGTCCAAAAATCTCCATATATGGCTGATATTATATTTGTACATATTTTTTTGTTTTTTAAATATAAAATTAATAACAAAATTAACTATTTTCATCAATTACAAAATTAGGAAATGAATTGAAAATATAAGCAGAGCAAATTTTTGGGATAAAGTTCACTAACACATTTAGGTTTGAAACAAAATCTTCACCAAATTTCCTCTAAATGTATTTATTTATTTATTATTAATGTTTTGGGGAGGGGGAGAGAGAGAGAGAGAGAGGAGTATATAGTTTGAAACAAAAAGACAAAATTCATTGCCTAAAACCATTACTATTCAACTCCAAAAGCTTTCAAAGATATCAATTATTTCATAAACTACTATATACACATTCCCAGTCCTGTCTTGATAGCGCTAATATCAGCTTTCCTTCCTCACTAAGTGAAACTGCAACCTACCCTTGCAGGGATGTCGAGAGGTGCCCGATACGCCATAATCGTGGGTGCAGGTCTGCCCGCATTCTTCTGCCTATTGGGCTTAGTTTGTTTCCTTTGCAGCTGGCTTATACACCTGGGCAGGCGGCACCATCCTGTCATGGACTTTCCAGTGGCGGTGCCACCACAGTCCACCATCACCGGCCTTGACGCTCCAACCATCGAGTCTTACCCGAAAACAATCCTAGGGGAGAGCTGCCGGTTGCCTAAGCCTGATGACAGCATTTGCTCCATCTGTTTGTCTGAATACATGCCTAAAGAGACTCTGAGAACCATACCTGAGTGTCGGCATAGCTTTCACGCCGAATGTATAGATGAATGGCTCCTGCAGAATGCGTCGTGCCCGGTCTGTAGGAATTCTCCCAAGTCCTCACCTCCTGCAGACGTTTCTTGATTATGATTTGTTTTGGTTAGTTAAGGTTTATTCTCACGTTAGCCTTACTGTTCGCAGAGGATGAAACATCAGAAAACTTTGCTATGTAAATACTATATTTATGCTATTCTTGAAACCTCACTGGAACTGTTTTAGGGAACAGCTGAGATGGAACGAAAAATTGAGATGACATAGATGCAAGTATCTAATGTTTGTACAAACTTTATTGAAGGTTTTGAAGTGGCTTAACCAACGTTGATCTTGATGTTTGATTAGTAAGACATGACCTAATGTGCAAAATAGATCGTTCAACTTGCTAAGATGACACATTTCTCCGATGCTCAAGTCAAAATAATATAGAGGAATTAATGGTCGAAAAACAAATAGTAATATAGACAAATTGATATGTTAAACATTACCGTTTTTACTATTCTTAGGGCGCGTGCACTCTATACTTGATCAAAATGTGGCATCGTTAGTGTTGGTCCTTTTCCGATAAATGGTAGGTGATAGAATTGAGTGGGGTTAGGTATCAGCCCGAACAAAGAATGAGGGTTTGTGCTTTATAGGGAAAAAGATCTTTTTAAAATTTCTACATTATGGTCGATTCAATTTTAGTCTTACATTTTTTAGTTTCTCATTTTTGCACTTTTAGTCTCACCATTTTAATTTTAGTCTCAATTACTTACAGTTGAGTAAGTAACAGATTAAAAATGTTCATTAACGATAATTTGGTCAATTATTAATCATTAGGACTAAAATTGAAATGGTGAAATGGAAAAACAAAACTTGAGACCAAAATAAAAACTTGAGACCAAAATTAAATTGACTATAATTTAGTGGAATTCAAAAGTGATTTTTTTCCACGTGCAATATCGTGTTTGAAATGCGGTTTTGGGTCACCTAAACTCTATTGAGGTGTTTTTTTAACGCCCGTATTTATCACATATCAAATTAAGTCTTAGACTAAAAGGTCTATGTGATTGATGGAATGAGAATGAAGTCAAAAGCAGATACCACAATGCAATACAATTTTCACAATTCAGGTAAAAACTCATGCTCATCAATTAATACTCAGGCTTGTTGAGCTGTTAAAGAAGCTTGACCCACGGGGACTCGAGCTTCCATTCCCGGGCATCTGGCCCGCAAACGGGTTTGGGGGCATGATGGGCATGTTCTCACCTTCTAGCATCTGGATCACAACCTTTGTAGAAGGCCTATCTGCAGGATACCACTGTATGCACCAAAGCCCAACAATTATCAGCCTCTTAGCTACATCACTTTCCTCCTCTTTCTCGATTTGGATCGCCATATCTTTCCCTTTATCCAGCTGGTTATACATCCATTCAGGAAAGTATACTTGGCTGCTATCTTGCCCCTCCGCGTAGAAGCTCTTCCGCCCACCAACCATATCAAGCAACAACATCCCATAGCTATAAATATCTGATTTACACGACACCTTCCCAAAATTCCTAGAAAAAACCTCGGGCGCAATGTAGCCTATTGTCCCTCTAGCAGCAGTCATGGTCACAACACTCTGCTCCTTCGAACACAGTTTTGCCAACCCGAAATCAGCAACTTTAGGGTTGAGGTTGTGGTCTAGTAATATGTTATGAGGTTTAATATCAAAGTGAAGGATCCTCTGGTTACACCCTTGGTGAAGATAATCAAG
The DNA here is from genome assembly GCA_028749325.2 of Caryopteris x clandonensis. Taxonomy (NCBI): domain Eukaryota; kingdom Viridiplantae; phylum Streptophyta; class Magnoliopsida; order Lamiales; family Lamiaceae; genus Caryopteris; species Caryopteris x clandonensis. The sequence continues at coordinate 8,977,334 of JAPYKT020000004.1, forward strand.
GCCTTTGACTACACCAATTGCAACCTTGTGTAGCTTCTCCCACCCGAGTGTGCGGCTTTGTTTACCCAACGAAATGTACTTCTCCAGTGAATCGTTTTCCAAGAACTCGTATACTAATGCGCGCCTGTAGCCGTCTGCACAATATCCGACTAAGCGGACCACATTCACGTGGTGGATATTGCCGATTGTTGCCACTTCATTGATGAATTCTTCGCCGTTTCCTTTTGTGTTATTTAGGACCTTAACGGCTACTGGAATTTCGGTCGAGAGCATGCCTTTGTATACTGTTCCATAACCACCTTGTCCCAGTTTGTACTTGAAGTTGTCAGTTATTCTCTTAACATCTGAGTATTTGAGTCTGGTTGGCCTAAGAGCTTTGTGATCCTCTAGAAACTTCTCGATTCTTCTGTCGTTATTTTGTTTTCTCCTCTTCACTCTGTAGGCATATATTAGTGCAGCAAATACTAGTGAAATCAAGAACACACCAACTATAACAATATCTACTTTCTTCGACACACCTGTAATTAAAACAACGAAATATACTATGAAACAACAAATGTAACAGGGATCCCTACTGCAATAAAAGCCAATAATGGAAGTGCTGAAATCAAACAATATCCAAAAAGGATGAGAAGGTTACCTTTTTTGTTCCGTTCTGCAGATTCTTTGGGTAGAACAACGCATTCCATTTCGTTATTCGTTGCATTACTCTTCAACCTACAATGCTGCCCATTTGCTTCACAACGCCAACAAGAAGGTTTGGACCAGTGCAGCAGAGTGTCGTCTGAATACTCATTCAGCGGGTCGAAAACCGCCCCTCTAATGTTGGAAACATTGTACAGCTTCACACAGTTCGACACAGACAGCTTTGCGAGCGAGTCAGACGATAAATACGCATAAACTTGGAAATTCCCCTGTTGGAGACACGTGATCGGGCCTGAAACCTGGGTCATGACGGCGGGCTTTCCGGAGCAGTTGAAAAGTGTGTATCCATGTATTGACGGGTCTAAGGGAAAGAAATAGGGAGGGCGAGGGCCAGAGAGATAGCGATAGACCAATTCAAAAGGAGAGGCCGGGGAGCTGACGTCAGGAACCCGGTTCGGGAGGCACGATCCGTTAAGCACGCGAACCCGTATCTTTTGAAATCTGTAATCAATTTCTTGAACTGTAGCTCTTGCTGATATTGGAAGGACGACATTTCGGGCTGAGGCCATGACCGGGAATTGGAAGTTGAATTCCGTGCTGTTGTTGTTTGGATTGCACGAAATATCAAAACCAGGATATCCGCAGCGTTGGGGCTGGCGGCCCCTTAATCGGAAAGGAAAGCGGATAATTGGGCCTGATGGAGTGCAGCTTGTGGGCTGGCATTCATCTTGCCCTGCAGCAAATTGTGAATCTTGAAAATTTATGGAGCAAATAAAGAAAAACAAGAATATAATCATGCTGTAAGAATCTACAGCCTGTTCTGTTTCTTCCTATCTTTTCTTTTTGGTAAGCAATATCTATATATTTTGGATCCAAATTCAGGATTATGCAAGAAAAGCAGTATGAAGTGGTAATTAATTATAGTTGCTGGTGCTTCGTCCTTGAGTCTGAATTGGAAGGATTGGATTTTAGGGCCCAAAAACAAAACGCGTTAGATATTGTAGAAAGATAAACGAGGGTTGTAATAGTCATTATGCAGTTGGGAGAAGCCAATGTTGACTTTCAAAGACAATAAAGCTACGTTTACTATGTTAGATAGGATTGGGGTATATAAGATTGAGTTCTGCTTGAGGTGTATTGTGAATATTTTTCAATTCTATTATTTGATTATATTGTTTGAATTTTTGGATTCGTTATCCTATCCTTTATTTACCTATAGGTATTATGTTGATGATTTGGATTGATTTGTCATTTATACCCTTAGGGCCATTTTCTTTTCATTTCTCGCAACGTTTTCAGCCGCGCACAAAAATAGATTTGCCTTGAGCCTCGTCGGACTGATCATCCGCCCCTCTTTTGATGATGTATGCTACTGGGATTTTAACTAGAGCCCCACTGTCCGAACAATTTGATGCCATATAATGTGTGATTAATTACAGGTTTGATTCTTGAATATATTTTGCGTTCTTTTTTTTATTTTTTGTTGATGGTTGAATCAAACCCTAATCCATTTGAAATGGGGTCTTTTTCAGGGAGTTTGCAGTACAATTACTAATTGCTTCAAGACATGTCGACAAGTTCCTCTAAGGGCTCCGCCTCGAATGGTAAATCCGTTACATTTTGTTTCGTACATCCGGACTGCATTGTTAATTTTATGGCAATATGTGTACATGTATTTTGGGATTTTATCGTATCATCGATTGCGCATTTCAATTCTCATGGCTTCGCTGTATCATAAATGCTCATACCTTGAACTTAATTCATTTTGTGAAATGGATATACGTTAAGTCAATTTTAATGATAAAGTATCTGGTTTGAAGTAGCGTTTTGTGTCCTCTCTATGAGCTTGTTTTCATTGTTTTGTACTTCATTAATATGTAGGTAATTCTGTGACCTTGAAGTTCTCTGCCTGTTATTCAAACTTTTTAAGGTTTGAGTTCTTCTATAAAGGAACATGTCTGATGCTAATCGAATCTATAATTTAGGTTCCCAGAAATCATATAAGTATTGGATTAATTGAAGAATTTGAATCTTGTTAAACGCAGCCTAACTTGAAATTTGATTATGCATCATAGCATAGGCGTTTACATACTTGTCTACTTGCTGACTGCTGTAAATGTTCATCCGGTTCTCCCTCTTTTTGGGCCTAAGGTGCTTGTGATTTCCGAGTTATGATTTGATATTGTTCTAGCTTACAATCATGTACTCTTGTTTCAAAGTTACTTTTTAAATTCATGTTCTTTAATTCCTTAACATATATTTACTATATACAATTTTAACTGCATTTCATATACGAAGTTTTTGACCAAGAATATTACAGGCAGTTACGATAGTTGTACCACCTTCCCGATTAAGTCTGCAAGTATAGAAGATGGATTGGAGGAACTTGATTCACTGTGTAATACTAGTGTTGGTATGTCAATTAAACACATGCATGAAAAGATACAAGACCAACATGTTGCAATTGATGTGCTACAGTGTCGGGAAATTGTTTCTAATTGAAACAATAGACGAACTAAAGTGTAGGGAGCTAGAGTTGCAAAAGAAAATAGTTCAGCTTCAGCAGGTTATTCTTAATTTGAATGAGTGTGATCATTGTCGAATCTTATTCGTCGAATTACTATTTTGCATTCTTTTCATTTTCGTAGGAGTTAGGAGAGGTTGTCTATGCTATGGAGATCGGTTAAAACTACAAATTTTTAATAAGTTGTAATTTGTTAACCTCTTGTTCATACAAAAATTGCTATTATCGGTGTACTATGTGTGTGCCTGTTGTGAAGAAAATTTATAAATATTAAAGTTTTTTGTCAGGCATCTTATAAAATAATTTATCTAAGTAAGAATTATGTTATGGATGATAATTACCTGGTTCCAACGAATTGTTAGTTTTATTTATAATATTATGTCCCCTATTTTTTACTTAGTCACATCGCCTAGCAGGTGTACAACCAATATCTTCTGCCCCATCACATGTATCTGCATATCATTATGCATCCCATATTCAACCAAACATCCTTTTTCATTCATGTGAAGGAAGCTGCCAAACATAAGTCACATGTTTTGCTTAGCTTGTTGATAAGTAGGAAATTGTGCATAATTTTAATTGATAAAATTGTATTTGTAATACAATTAATTCTTGTGCACTCTTTATTTCATACTTATTTAATGTTTCAAAAAGAACTACTTCCTTTTTATTTTGTGGATATTTGCAGTATTTTTGGATAATTTTATACAATAATCCACATAAGCACTTGATCATCCTTAGCCCATCCAAGGAATGAAGATTACAAAGAAGTTTATGGGGTGAAATAGTTTTGGACTTAATTAATTAATTAAGCCCAAAACTTAATTAAAGCCCATAAGAGAATTAGGGCAAAAATGGCAAGGATAAAAGCGAGATTGAAGGCAAGCAACAAATTCATTCAAGGGTGTGAACGAAGAGAGAGAGATGCTGGAGAGAAGGAGAGAGATTAGTGGAGGAACTCATCTTTTGTGGATTTGAGTTTATTCCTCCCTTCTTATCTTTGTTTTAATGTCTTTTATTTGGATGATTTTAATTTTTAGACACGTGATATGCAACTAAATTTTATATTCTAGTTTAGGAAATGTTTGAACCCTATTATAATATTATGTGATTTATATTTTCGGGACACCATATTGATTTAATATGTGCGAATTATTATGTTGATGGGTTGAATTGATTTATAATATATACATTGTTAATTGTGATTAATCACCCAGTTGATCATTTATATATTTAGGGCTAGGGTTTAAATTGCAATCCGTAATTGTTGTGATCTTGTACCCATCTGTAGCAACTACTAATTTTTATTATTAGAATCAACATAATTCATGATTAATTGAGTGAATTCAATAACCTGCCTACCCTATTATCCTAATTGATAATGCGTTTGACGAATTAAATCCAAAGAGCGTATTTTGGACTATTCGATTAAATAGATTAATTAGAGAGCTTATTTTAATTAATTACACTTAAGGAATAAATCGAATCAACAGAGCTTGTTGTTGGTTTAGGGGTAGGAATTCCACAATTAAATTGATAACGTGTCGCATAATCATATAATTTGGAATAGGAAAAAAACTGAACCATGAACCGAAATTGATTTTTATTATTGTCTGCCTTCTGTTTATTTGCTTATTTTTTATTTATTAGAGTAGATTTTATTTTATTAGTTAGTAAACAAAATTCATCAACAACCCCCCTTTTATTTGCATTCGTAAATGAGCACAAAAAGATATACAAATAATTCAACAGTTCTCTGTGGGATTGACCCTTACTTTCCACTACTACAAAATAGTAGAGAAAAGCGAGGTAAAATAAATAAATTAATTTTGACGTGCCCCGACAGCATGGTCAAAATTTTGGCGCCGTTGCCGGGGAACGGTGTGAATTTATTTGTGATATTTATTTCTGTTGATTTTTGTGTGTTTTTTTTATTTCTTGCTGAAAATTTAAGCTGCCAGTAGATTTCACACTGGGTGACTCAGTGTGAACTATACGAGTTTATTTTTCAGCGAATTTTGTTTATCATTTTTTTTTCGTGGAGTTCACCTTTTTTCATTCTTGTTGATTGCTTGCAGTGGTGAATGATCACATGGTCCAATCAGAACAATGAATTGCTATTTGATCCTGAGATTACAAGAAGAGACCAAATTTGTTGACGACAAGCAAAAGAAGCTAGAGAATCATCTAGTGGATTAGATTCCCCTAGAAGGCTTGATTTTGGTGTGTTGGAGGGATCTGTGGCCCCATCATTGAACTCTCCCGCAGCTAATTTTATTGATTTTGAATCTAAATTAGGGAAGGAATAATGGAAGAATCCCAACGCACGCTGAAAGAACTTGCAAACCCCGAGCTAACTCAACAACCCCTATGCATTACACTCCCTATTGAGGCTAATAATACCTTTGAGCTTAAATCTGGACTAGTTCATTTGTTACCATCTTTTCATGGTCTTGTAGGTGAAGATCCCCATAAGCACTTAAAAGAATTCCATGTCGTGTGTTCCAGCATGAAACCGGTGGGGGTAACCGTGGAACAAACTAAATTACACGCATTTCCTTTCTCTTTGAAGGATACTGCGAAGGACTGGCTTTACTGTCTTCCATCAAGTTCCATCACCACATGGGCCAGCATGGAATGTACATTTCTCCAAAGATATTTTCCATCATCTAGGGTTGCCAGTCTAAAAAAGGAGATATGTGGTGTATGACAACTACATGGAGAGACCCTCTACGAATATTGGGAACGGTTCAAGAAGTTGGTTGCAAGCTGCCCACAACACCAAATTAGTGAGCAACTCCTAATCCAATACTTTTATGAGGGCCTGGTAATGATGGACAGGAACATGATTGATGCAACCAGTGGTGGAACACTTGTGGATAAGACCCCTGCAGCAGCAAAAAAGAGTTAATTTCAAATATGGCAGCTAACTCACAACAGTTTGGCAATCGTGACACACCATATAGAATGGTGAAAGAGGTAAATGATTCGTCACTTCAAAATCAATTAAATGAACTTACCTCTTTTGTTAGACAGATTGCTACAGGAAAACCATGTAAAATCTATAAGACTGCCGATCATACCACCGACAACTGTAAGATCCTCAATGAGAAAATTGCCAATGCGTTGGCACTGGGAATTTTCAAGGGAGAATAAATGACCCCAATTCGAATACTTACAACCCAGGATGGAGAGATCATACCAATTTTTGGTGGGAAAATTCATACACTGGACCACACCCTGAACAAACTTGTCAACCACCACAACAGAGAGGCCAATATCGGAGAAAAGCACTATTGCAACCTTGGAGAAAATGATGAAAACTCTAACCTCCAACACAGTGTAATTTCAACAAAATATGTGACAATTCCAGTAAGAAACTCAATCTAGCATCAAAAATCTTGAAACGCAAGTGAGCCAGCTAGCCACCACCGTAAGCCGCCTGGAGAATCAGAATAGTGGGAAATTGCCTTCTCAGCCCAAGATAAATCCAAGAAATGTAAGTGTTGTTACCCTAAGGAGTGGAAAACAACTTGGAGAGCTTAACAAGAACAAGTTCATTGTGAAAAACACAAAGGAAAAGAAGGTTGACGCCGAAGACACTGACACTGGGTCAACCAGTGTGGAACCTGCCGTACAACTGGACACTGGGTCACCTAGTATGGAACTTGCTGTACAACTGGACACTGGGTTTCCTAGTGTGGAACTGTTGTAACAACCCGAAATTCATAACATATAATTAAATAGTAAATTACAATTATAAACAAGTAGATACATAATATATGCTTTGGTAAAATTAATATTTCTGAAATCAGGCCGTTAAAAGAGAACCATGTGGCATAAATTTTATCCAAGCACTAAAATGAATTATTAGATTTCATAATACTACATTTTTGTATGCCGTAACCTCAAATAATTATAACCAATAATATATTGTCAGAAACAAAATCAAATAATAAGTAGTAGCATAAAGACCTAAACAACAAGAAATTGATTTCTCATGCCCATTAACCCAACAAAAAATTTAACCCATACGGATAAATAAATAAAATAGTATTCATTTTAAAATGAGTTCATAATTAAAATCAACCTAGTCATGCCACTAATTAAATAAGACACGCCGGAGTTGGCTGCTGGCACAAGAGGGTGGTGCCTTACCGCACCGCAATTTTCAGTACAATTAAAAATCTACTAAGCAGCAGAATAAATAAGCATAATTCATAAAACGATTCATAAATAATTAAATCAATGACTAATCCATATGGATAAATAAATAAAATAGCATTCACTCTAAAATAAGTTCGCAATTAAAATCAATCTAGTTATGCCACTAATTAAATAATTTTCAACACAGTTAAAAATCTACTAAGCAGCGGAATAAATAAGCTTAATTCCTAAAACGATTCATAAATAATTAAATCAATAACTAATCCATATGGATAAATAAATAAAATAGTATTCACTCTAAAATAAGTTCGTAATTAAAATCAACCTAATTATGCCACTAATTAAATAATTTTCAGCACAATTAAAAATCTACTAAGCAGCAGAATAAATAAGCATAATTCATAAAATGATTCATAAATAATTAAATCAATAACTAATCCATACGGATAAATAAATAAATCAATAACATAATGGTCCAAGAGGCAATATTGAATTACGAGCACTTATTAATCCCTTACCAGACTACTAATCTTTATCATAAAGCAAATAATTAATTCAACTAGTGCGTTAGTAATAAATAACTTAATGAATATCATATTTATCATATACTCGTCGGCTTGTCTCTACTCCACTGCTAGCTCCATCTTAAGCCTCGTGGGAGTCAAGTTGCCAAAATCAATTATATAATTGACAGTAAAACATATAGCACAATTATACGTATGCCATAACATAATAAATTAGCATCAAATACTTACATAACTTAGAACTTAAGGGCATGTAGCGGTGTAGCATGCATAGCTTAGGGTATTGATCAATCAACTTAGGGGTGCAACTTAATTCTTGTACAATTCATAAATCATAACATATAATAACAGTAAACATGTAAACGAATCATATAATATAATTAATAATGACAAACCGTAAAAACTCCCACCTCGACTTTGAAATATGAATAAGTTTCGAGAATTTCATGCAATGAGCCTAAACATTGTGTTCTTGATCAGGAATTCCTGCAGAAAATCTCTCTTTTTTTTTCTCAAGTCATAATCTGTGTTGGGAGGGAAAATTATTAACTTTATACCTAGGGTTAACAATAGATATTGCTGGATTCGGGTTTTTTATTAGATAGGGAATCTAATCGTATCCCTATCGATAAGAATTTTTGTTATTTAAATCTTCTATTCTCTAAGATTCTTATTTTAGTAGGAACTAGTCAAGAACGGTGATTTATGTATTGCACACAAACATGATGAAAATTTTATGGGCTCAAAATATTGGGCCTAATTTTATTCGGGCCAAAAGATGCAATTTAACTATACACATCCGACCTAATGCAATATGAGCTTATTCAATACGACAAGACATATTAAAATATTGATATCTCAGTAGATTTTACTTAATAAAATAAATTGGGCCATTATAACCCAAGACTAAAAAAAATAAAAAAAGTATGCATACTATTTGACTTATCTTAGCCAATAATAATTAAACGACGTATACTGAAAATTTAAATAATAAGATAAGGGTGAAAAAATACCGAGCGTTACAACTGTCTACCCACGGGAATAAGGTAAATCAACCTACTTCTCTCATTAAGACTAATCCATTGCCTTTTCCATCTAAAATTCACAGGGATACAAATGAAGATAAGGAGAAACAGGTTCTTAACATTTTATGGAAGGTGGAGATCAACATACCATTAATTGACGTTTTCAAGCAAATCCCGAGATACACAAAATTCCTCCAAGACTTGTACACCAACAAGCGTAAATTAAAGGGGAACAAGAAGGTACTCATGGGAAAAAATATCTCGGCAATTTTTCAAAAGAAACTTCCCCAAAAGCGCAAGGACCCAGGTATGTTTGTGATCCCTTGTAGAATTGGAAATATTAGGATTGAAAAAGCCATGTTGGATTTGGGGGCCTAAATAAAAATTATGCCACGTTCAATATATAATTCTTTGAATTTGGGAATATTGAAAAATACTGGGGTAGTTATTTAATTGGCTGACCATAGCAGTGCCTATCCAGATGGAGTAATTGAGGATGTTTTGGTACAAGTTAGCGAACTTATATTCCCTGCTGATTTTTATGTCCTTGATATGGAGGGTGACCCTTCCATTGCCACACCTATATTGACGTTGTCAAGCATTAATTGATGTTTTCTGGAAGGTGGAGATCAACATACCATTAATTGACGTTGTCAAGCAAATCCCGAGATACGCAAAATTCCTCCAAGACTTGTACACCAACAAGCGTAAATTAAAGGGGAACGAGAAGGTACTCATGGGAAAAAATGTCTCGGCAATTTTTCAAAAGAAACTTCCCCAAAAGCGCAAGGACCCAGGTATGTTTGTGATCCCTTGTAGAATTGGAAATATTAGGATTGAAAAAGCAATGTTGGATTTGGGGGCCTAAATAAAAATTATGCCACGTTCAATATATAATTCTTTGAATTTGGGAATATTGAAAAATACTGGGGTAGTTATTTAATTGGCTGACCATAGCAGTGCCTATCCAGATGGAGTAATTGAGGATGTTTTGGTACAAGTTGGCGAACTTGTATTCCCTGCTGATTTTTATGTCCTTGATATGGAGGGTGACCCTTCCATTGCCACACCTATATTGTTAGGGAGACCATTTTTGAACACCTCCCAAACAAAGATAGATGTTCGTGAAGGCACCCTCACTATGGAATTTGATGGTCAAATGATTAAATTTAATATTAATGATGCCATGAAATTTCCAGATGATGTTGGGGCTGTATTTGCTGTTAGTATTATTAACCCTCTTGTGCAGGTAGTGTTTGAGTTAAATTGCAGGGATGAACTGGAGGTTGTATTGACTAAGAGCTTGGATGCCGACAAGGATGATATTTTTGAGTTACATTGTGGATTGACCGAAATTGTAGCCACACTCCAAATAGCTCGCCCACTTTCGCCCAGGTATGAGGTAAGTTTCATCAAGTTACCTGAATCTAATCCGAAGATTTTACCCTCTATTTTGCAGGCACCTGAACTTGAACTGAAACCTCTTCCCGATCACTTGAAGTATGTTTACCTTGGGGAGAATGATATTTTGCCTGTTATTGTCTCGACAAAATTAAATAGAATTCAAGAGAAGGTGCTAGTGAATGTAATAAAGAAGAATAAAGAAGCTATTGGATGGACCATAGCCGATATACGTGGAATCAGCCCATCCCTGTGTATGCACCGGATTCTTCTAAAAGATTAATCCAAACCCACCAAAGATGCACAACGCCGGTTAAATCCTTGAATGATGGAAGTGGTCAAGAAGGAGATTCTTAAACTTTTAGAAGTTGGAATAATTTATCCAATTTCAGATAGTAAGTGGGTGAGCCCCACTCAGGTAGTACCAAAAAAATCTAGAGTAACCGTGGTCGAAAATAAAGAAGGTGAGGTAGTACCAACACGAATACAAACTGGTTGGCGGGTTTGTATTGATTATCGTAAGTTGAATGCAATGACTCGAAAGGATCATTTTCCCTTCCCCTTTATAGATCAAATGCTTGAAAGACTTGCCGATCACTCTTATTACTGCTTTTTAGATGGATTTTCAGGATATTTTCATATTGCAATTGCCCTGAAGGATCAGAAGAAGACAACATTCACATACTCTTTTTGGACATTTGCTTATAGAAGGATGCCCCTTTAGTCTTTGCAATGCTCCCGCGACATTTCAAAGGTGTATGGTGAGCATATTTTCTGAATTTGTCGGTAATATTATTGAAGTCTTCATGGATGATTTTAGCGTTTATGGAAATTCATTTGAAATTTGTCTTAATAACCTGACTCTAATTCTAAAAAGATGTGTAGAAACTAATCTTGTGCTTAATTGGGAAAAGTGTTATTTCATGGTAGAACAAGGTATAGTTTTAGGACATATCGTCTCATTGAAAGGAATTGAAGTTGATAAATCTAAAATTGACCTTATTACTGCTTTGCCTCACCCCATGAGCGTATGGGAAGTTCATGCTTTTCTTGGACATGCAGGGTTTTATTGGAGATTTATTAAGGATTTTTCCAAGATTGCCGCACCCTTATGCAAATTGCTGCAAAAAGGTGTGGAATTCCAGCTGAATGACGAAAGCAAGACAGCATTTGACAAACTGAAAGAGCTACTAACAACACCGCCGATAATTCAACTGCCAAATTGGGAATTACCATTTGAGATCATGTGCAATGAAAGCGATTATGCGATTGGGACAGTATTGGGATAAAGAATAGGAAAAGCAGCACATGTGATATATTATGCATCAAGGACTTTGAACCCAGCACAAGCAAATTATACGACAACTAAAAAGGAGATTCTAGCTGTAGTTTTTGCTTTGGAAAAATTTTGTTCTTATTTATTGAGTGCTAAAGTTATTTATTTTCTCTGACCATGCACCTCTCAAATTCTTACTGTCCAAAAAGGAGGCGAAACCATGACTATTAGGTGGATTTTGTTACTCCAAGAGTTTGATTTGGAAATAAGGGACAAGAAGGGAATCAAGAATTTGGTGGCTGACCATCTAAGTCATTTAGTACTTAAGGAAGAAGATGGACCCCTATTAGAAAGTTTTCCTGGGGAGCAATTGCTTGCAGTATCGAATTTTGGACAGCAGCAGGCCACACTGGGTTATCCAGTGTTAGGTTCCGTGCCAAATTCGGAACAGCAATAGTTCACACTGGGTCATCCAGTGTCAGATTCTACAACTCCTTGGTATGCTGATTTAGTCAATTTTCTTGTAGCTAATATTTTTCCTGTAGGTTGGAATAAGGCATGAAGGAACAAACTCAAGAGTGATGCCAAATTTTTTGCATGGGATGACCCATATTTATGGAAACATTACTCTGATCAAGTCGTCAGAAGGTGCATGCCTGAAACTGAATTTCATTCGATATTAATGTTTTGTCATTCATATGCATGTGGAGGCCATTTTGGAGCAAAGAGAACATCACATAAGGTCTTGCATATTGGATTTTATTGGCCTTCTTGGTTTAAAGATTCTTACAATTTTTGCAAGACTTGTGATAAATGCCAAATGACAGGTAACATTTCCAAGAGGAATGAAATGCCCCAGCAATTAATCATGGTTTGTGAAATTTTTTTTATGTTTGGGGAATGGGTTTCATGGGGCCATTTCCCTCTTCCTATGGAAACATATATATTTTACTTCCTGTCGATTATGTATCCAAATGGGTAGAAGCTAAGGCCACCCAGACTAATGACTCCAAAGTTGTTGCAGGCTTTGTGAAGGCTAAGATTTTTGCGAGATTTGGAATTCCAAGGGCCATAATAAGTGATAGAGGGACACATTTTTGCAATAGGACTGTCGAAGCCCTACTAAAGAAGTATGGAGTATTACAAAAAATGTCTACACCCTACCATCCTCAAACCAATGGCCAAGCTAAGACATCTTAGCGAGAAATTAAAGACATTCTAGAGAAAACTGTTCAACCAAACTGTAAGGATTGGAGTTTAAGGCTTGACGATGCTCTCTGGGCATATCGAACAGCTTATAAAACACCAATTGGAATGTCCCCCTACAGGCTGATATATGGGAAAGTGTGTCATCTGCCAGTGGAGCTGGAGCATAGAGCTTACTGGGCAATCAAAAAATGTAATATGGACCATGATGAGGCAGGAGTGCATAGGAAATTGCAACTATAAGAACTTGAAGAATTGTGAAATGAGGCCTTTGAAAATGCACTAATCTACAAAGAAAGAACAAAAGCTCTCCATGACGAATAAATTTCTAGAATTGTTTTTTTGTAGGTGACAAAGTTTTGCTTTATCATTCCCGACTCAAATTATTCCCAGGTAAATTATGTTCACGATGGATTGGACCTTTTGTCATTACTAATGTATTTTGTAATGGTGCAGTAGACATTCAGAGCCCAAAAACTGGAAAAAATTTCAAAGCTAATGGACATTTAACTTAAGCCTTACTTTGAGGGGTTTCGGGACATGAATTTGGATGAGCAAATACTTGAAGACCCAGTACAATCCTAAGAGGAAAGTATGTTGAGCAAACAACGTTAAACAACGGCGCTACATGGGAGGCAACCCATGCATATATATATATATATATATATGTATTTTTTTTTCTTTTTGTTTTCTCTTTTAGGTAGTTGGAGCAGGAGATAGTCACCCTCTCACGCCGAATGACTTCACGTCGACTCTCTCATCGTCCCAATGAACGGTGACTCCTTCCCACACTTTATGCTCTTATTATTGTTTATCTTTAATGGTTTTGTAGCATGTTATTGATGTTGGTGTGGGGAGAAAATGAATGCATGCATGTGGTAGATTGGGGACGCTTGCAATGATGAGAATTATGATAACTTGATATTTACTTCCTAAGTTCAAATTGACTTTATGTGGAAAGTGTGATTGACTGATATAATTTTATAAAGCTGTCTCTTTAAGCATACAGTTGAGTTACCTTTTGCATGTTTGATTTGATACGCAACCCAATTATTGAAGTGAGTTTTGAGCCTGTGAGCATGACTTATATACATGATGTTCTTTTTCTTCATGTGGGATTATCACACTTAGTTGTTCATTCTAGAACTTGCTTGGCTATGCTTTTTGGAATTGCTGTTTTGAGTTGTTACATATTAGATGATAAGGGCATTTAGGACACCCTATTTGAGCCTTTTGCATGAACCACCTCAATAATCGATCTTCTAGGATACCCCTGAGCCTTGGATATTTTCTCTTGCTACACCATCCCTAACCATATCTTGTCATGAACCTCACCTTTATAACTGTTTTGAATATTTGTGAACTGCACTTCTAACAAATTAAGTAAGGATAAAGGTAGCATGTATACCATCTGTCTCATGAGGGCTTAATTACTGGTTATTGATGATTGCCAGGAATCTACTGATGTTGTGTACATTCCATTTTATTATACTCTGTTGCTGCCAAAAAAAAAAAACAAAAACAAAAAAAGAGTTTGGCTGCTAGGATATGAGCCTAGGTATTGCACACAGTACTACTGCCAACACAAAAAAAAATATGGGGGCAGAATAGTGCATAATACCAGTCTCGGTATTACTGCCAACACGACGACAACAAAAAAATTTGTGTGGGCAGAATAGTGCATAATACCAGTCTTGGTATTACTGCCAACACAACTACAAAAAAAAAATCGTGGGGGCAGAATAGTGCACAATACCAATCTCGATACTACAACCAACACGAGAAAAAAAAAATTGTGGTGCAGAACAGAGAATATGTACTATCACTTTCGGTATCTATTGCCATCTAAAAAAAACAGCAATACCGTAGTTCGATCATGGATACACAACAAGATTGAGGTGGGAAAATGTATACTACCACCTATAAGTGTAAAGTTATTAGAGTGCTTTAAAATCCACAAATATTCATTACAAGTTTAGCTTAACTTTCCTTAAAATTTCACCTCTTTGATTTTACCTTGAACTACAACCACATTATACCCCAAGAAGACCCTTTGATTTCATGAAAACTCAATTGACAAGTAGTGAAAATTAGATATCCGAGCAAGCTTATGGTAAATGACATACTCTGTGTTGATATGAGTGACTTGAAATATATTTCATCCGGTATACACTTGAGTGAAATGAGTTATCCTGTTGTGAGGGTATTAAATCATTGCATGTGTGAGATTAACTTAATTATTGGGTGATGATGAGACACTTTAGGATCAATATCTGTTATGAAACACTTGTCGATCGAGTTAAATTTGTCTTGTTAAAGTACATAAGTTGAGATATCTTGAGACTGAGCATAGCTCTCCCCGTTCAACTATATGTCTGCTTTTGTTCTATGTTTGCTTGAGGACAAGCAAATGTTTGAGTTTGGGGATATTTGATAAGTAGAAAATTGTGCATATTTTTAATTGATAAAATTATATTTTTAATACAATTAATTCTTGTGCACTCTCTATTTCATACTTATTTAATATTTCAACAAGAACTACTTTCTTTTTGTTTTTGTGGATATTCGCAGCATTTTTGGATAATTTTATACAATAATCTACATAAGCACTTGATCATCATTAGCCCATCTAAGGAATGAAGATTACAAAGAAGTTTATCAGCTGAAATAGTTTTGGACATAATTAATTAATTAAGCCCAAACTTTAATTAAAGCCCATAAAGGACATTAGGGCAAAATGGCAAGGATAAAAGGGAGATTGAAGGCAAGCAACAGATTCATTCAAGGATTGGGGGTGTGAACAAAGAAAGAGAGAGATAGAGAGAGAGACGCTGGAGAGAAAGGAGAGAGACGCCAGAAGAGAGGAAGAGAAAGCAATATCAAGCCTCCATGGTGTGAACGCAGCAAAGGAATATATTCACGAAGGAACTCATATTTTGTGGATTTGGGTTTATTCCTCCATTTTTTATCTTTGTTTTAATGTCTTTTATTTGGATGATTTTAATTTTTAGACACGTGATGTGTAACTAAATTTTATATTCTGGTTTAGGGAATGTTTGAACCCTATTTCAATATTATGTGATTATATTTTCGTGACACCATATTGATTTAATATGTGCGAATTTATTATGTTGATGGGTTGAATTGATTTATAATATATACATTGTTAATTGTGATTGATCACCCCCTTTGATAGTTTATATATTTATGATTGATCACCCCAGTTGATAGTTTATATATTTAGGGCTAGAGTTTAAATTGCAATCCGTAATTGTTGTGATCTTGAACCCGTCTCTAGCAACTAATAATTTTTATTATTAGAATCAACATAATTCAGGATTAATTGAATCGAACATGTGTTTAATGAATTAAATCCAAAGAGCGTATTTTGGACTATTCGATTAAATAGATTAATTAGAGTGCTCATTCTAATTAATTACACTTAAGGGATAAATCAAATCAACAGAGTTTGTTGTTGGTTTAGGGGTAGGAATTCCACAATTAAATTGATAACGTGTCGCATAATCATATAATTTGGAATAGGGGAAAAACTGAACCATGAACCGAATTTTTATTATTGTTTGCCTTATGTTTATTTTCTTGAATTTTTTTATTTATTAGAGTAGATTTTATTTTATTAGTTAGTAAACAAAATTCATCAACAACATCCTTTTATTTGCATTCGTAAATTAGCACAAAAAGATATACAAATAATTCAACCATTCTCTGTGGGATCAATCCTTACTTCCCACTACTACAACAATGTGCTGCAAGGAAACGCACTCGAGGTTAATTTCATGGCAAACGGATCACAATATACGAAGGGGTACTATCTCACAGATGGAATCCATCCACATGGGCTACTTTCGTGAAGTGTTTTCCATGACCCGACGATCCGAAAAGAAATTTTTTTAAGAAAATGCAAGAGGCTACAAGGAAAGATGTTGAACGAGCTTTCGGGGTGTTCCAAGCTCGATGGGCAATTATTAGAGGTCTGGCTCGATTTTGGTCTTAAAAAAAAACTAAATATGTTAACGTGCATAATTTTACACAATATGATTGTTGAGGATGAGGGGATATGATTATAATTTTTCCCAACGATGAAGGTGATGAGCTCGCACAATCCGTTCAAGGCCCAAATCCTGAATTTTAAGATTTTCTTCGAAGAAATTCCGAACTACGTAACAGCAACATGCATCACCAACTTCGGGCCGACTTGGTTGAGTATATATGGGCACGCTACAATAACAATTAATGAATTAGCGTTTTAATTTGAATGTTGTACTTTTTAATTTTATCGTTGCACTCAATAATTTTTTTATTTTCAAAATTTATCAATAAAATATTTTATTTTGATTTTCGTATTTTTCTTAATTAGTGTATAATGAACTACTACATTTATTGTAATATTATTAATAAATAATATCATAATTTATATATTTTAATTATTTATAATATAAATAAAATAGAATATGAGACCCACTAAAAATATATTGAATATATATGAATGAATGAATAAATAGAAAAGTATATTTTAAAAAGATAATGTAGAGAAGAAAGAATAATTGGATAAATGAATATTCATCCAACCATTGCCGATGCCCTTACAACCCACGGAGATTTTGAATGTCTAATTAGTGTCCAATCCCTTGATATATATCTTATCCTTCTTTCTTCCCTCCATAATACCTGAGAATATCATTATTAAAAGAAAATCCCATACATTATTGCCGCTCCGAGATTCCTAAGCATGTCTGTGGAAAGATTTTTGTATGCAATTTTAAGGCTCTTCATCCTCCTTACTTCCACAGCCCTGAAGGGCCTGAACAACAATCCCACTTTATCCTGCCCTTCTTCATCTTGCTCTTCTTCATCTTGTGGGAATGTCCGAATAAGCTATCCTTACAGATTAAAAAGTGAGCCCAGGTCCTGCGGTTACAACAATCCAAATTTCGAACTAGATTGTCAGAACAATCAGACAGTTCTGACTGTAAGATCGAGAAGCTACTTTGTGCAAGAAATCGACTATGTTTCCTACACAATAAGGCTAGTTGAACCCAACCTAAAAAGGGCAAATCTTTCTTCCTGTTCACTTTACACCAATGACTATGATACTTGGGATTCCACAATTTTTTTTTCTTTCTTCATTTTGAATTTTCCGGTAACGTTTGTCCACTGTGTGAATCCCGTGAATTTTCCCAAGTATGTGGAAGCTGCTTTCTGTGGAAATAGGAGCAACATTTTCTCAAATTCTTCCGAAATTCATAGTTACGTTATGGTTACAGAAAGTGTTGTGGTGTCGGATTTAGAGGATTCTTGTACAAGCGATAAGACGGTTTGGCCCTCAGCCCGAAAGCCCATATTGCTTAATTCTTCATTGGCGAACATATATGAGGGGCTGGCGTCTGGGATCGAGCTCACGTGGTTTCGGGCTTGTTGTGGAAAATGTGACAGGACCGGTGGAAATTGCAATTTGGAGATGAACCGAATCACTTGCGAACATTCTTGCTGGGAGGATAACCCAACCTCACAGCTTCGTATAAGGTGTAAGTAACATCTGTGATTTTAATTTATAATTGGATAATGATCTAAGTATCTGTCAAATTATGTCATCTGTTCCCAATTGCATGACTTTCTTTTGCTGAAAATTTTGTTTGTACGATTCTTTGTTCCATTTTATTTTTCATCTCATGTTTCAAGTTCAGTGACGCATGCTGTGTGTATGAAATGACGTCATTAGTGAGCTCTTGATGAGTCTGAACTAGTCGTGATAAGACAGAATGAGTTGAACCCTAAGATGTTCTCACTATTTTCTTGATTGGTATATTTGTGATTTGTTGATGAAGGAAATAAATTTAAACTGAATTACCTTGAAATATTAGCAGATAAATACTTGTCTTTTATGGTTCTTGCTTGCTGACACTTGTTTCACTTGAATTATGCAGGTAACCTTGAGTACTGGGGAAGTGAGTACTTCTATATTGTCTGTGTGAGCTTTTCTTTCAAACTTTTTATCATATAGCCACTCACTTCTAACTTGTCACACTTCTTTTTTTACAGCTGTTATTTTAGTTTTGGGAAGCACTGCACTAGGTGAGATTCAGAACTTTTATTTACTCTCCAAAATCGAAACGACGATTACTTAATTAATTATATATTGCTGGCGGGGGATGGGGATTACATGCAGTTAATAATTCATGATCTGGAATGTACAAATTGAAAACTTCATAATCGATTCTACGAGAACTTTTAAGAAAGCCTTTCATTTGGTTCTATTTAATGTTTACAAGAATGTATCCTAATTATTGTCCTGATTCTTCTGTTTTCTGTATGATTTGTTTGAATCTAGAAAGAATACAGATAAAGAACAATACTCTATTTCTAAATTGGACGGAAGAAATAATACAGATATTTATGATTTAAACTAAATTTTACTTGCTTATGAATATCAGCAGCTGTAGCAAACAAATAGGGAACTCAGTGTTAATTTATCTCTTCCATGTTAGTGTATCTATGGACTATGGGGTGTTCTATAGATTGCATTTTCTGATGCAGCTACACTTTTAGCTGACGATTCTTTCGCTTGATCATACAGCTGGACTTGTAAGTCTGAGATTTGTGTTGGGATTCCCACTCCTTGTCGCACTAGTGGTTTACAAATGGAGAAGACGGCATTTAGCAATGGACGAAACCATCGAAGAGTTCTTACAGGGGCAGAACAACCTGACCCCAATAAAATACACTTACTCGGAGATCAAGAAAATGACCAAAAATTTCAACCAGAGATTGGGGGAGGGGGCGTACGGAACTGTGTACAAAGGACAGCTTCGAAGTGGTCCTTATGTTGCAGTAAAGATGATGGCACAATCTATATCAACTGAGCTAGAATTCATCAGTGAAGTTGGCACGATTGGGCGGATCCACCATGTCAATGTGGTGCAGCTCATCGGCTTCTGTGTGGAAGGTTCCAAGTGTGCATTGGTATACGAATATCTCCCAAATGGTTCCTTAGACCGATACATTTTTAACCAACAAGGGTTGGAGGTCCAAGCCTTGAGGTACGAGAAAATGTTTGAAATCGCCCTTGGGGTGGCCAGGGGAATCGACTATCTACACCGTGGTTGTGACATGCAAATCTTGCACTTCGACATCAAGCCTCACAACATTTTGCTCGATGAGAAATTCAACCCGAAAATCTCTGATTTTGGGCTTGCAAAACTCTACCCTGCCGACGGCAGTGCCGTGAATCTGACTGCTGCAAGAGGCACGATGGGGTACATGGCACCGGAGATGTTCTACAAGAATGTCGGAGGAGTTTCGTACAAGGCTGATGTTTATAGTTTCGGAATGCTCTTAATGGAAATGGCGGGTAGAAGGAAAAACATGAACCCTTTCGCTGATGATGTAAGCCAAATTTACTTCCCCTCGTGGGTGTATGACCAATTTCACGCGGGAAAGGAGCTGCAGGTGAAGGATGCTACAGAGGAAGAAATGAAGATGATAAAGAAGATTATAGTGGTGGCGTTATGGTGTATACAGATGAGACCGTCCGATCGGCCGCCGATGAACAGGGTGGTTGAGATGCTTGAAGCTGATTCGGAGCTGCAGATACCTCCTAAGCCTTTCCTTGCTCCACGTGAAGATTGCAGATGATCATGGGATGGATACTACACTTACCTAAAGTATGTGTAGCAATTTCTTCACTTGATATTTAAGCACTTTTACGTCTTTAATACAACTAGCAAGTTATCCCGTGTGATGCACGAATATATTATTATAGTATAATATTATTAAATTTAATAAATAAATAATATTAATATTTTTTAAAAATATATAATAGGTAAAATAAAATAATTTTACCTACATTTTTCCAATTTTCAAAAATTCTCATGTTAAGAAAATAAGAAAATGATACTCTTTATTTTCTTTCAATGTGCAACTAGTGTGAGACCTGTGTGATGCACAGAAGATGTTTTTTTCTTATATTTTGTAATATAATTATATATTCAAGTTATATAGTATATTATAGGATGTGTAGATTTGTAATTCATTGATTATTTTTTTGTATAATTAATAGAAATTTGTTGTAATTTTATGTTTCGTCTTTTCTTCTATTAGAATTAGCCTCGTTCACAAATTGATAAGCATGATATCCACAATTTATAGAAGGTTCAATCAAATTAAATTTAAAAAAATAGGCATATCAGCAGATAAAAGAAAATAAAGATTTGTAAAGATCTCATAAAATTTGCCAATTACATAGTCAAATTAAGGACAAAAATATTTTGCAAATTGCTAATTAAATGTAATAATATTACAAAAATTTGAAATTTGATGGAAACAAATACTTTGAAAGCTAATGAAAAAACGCACAGTGTTTATACGTCGAAATAATTAGCAGATCTCAACAGAAAATCACAAGAATAATCAAACGAAACATGAAAGAGATGGACGAACTTTTTGTTTAAAAATAAGAAAGAAAAATAGTTAAGAAAATTAAATATGTTTATGATAAATTGAAAGCAACAGGTGAATAAAAAAATTTTAAAATAAAATAAACCTAAAAATAATATTTTGAAGAGTGTATGCTTTTATGACAATTGAAATATGACACATATTATCGTACATGTCTTACCATTTATTTTCTCAAAACAGAAAACGCAAAACACTTCAAGAGGAGGGAGAACAAAAAAGAGAGACCTTAAAATATTTAGTAATAATCTTGATAAAATATATAGAAAGAAGAGAGAGACAAAAATGAGAAATGATTTTGAATTATGATAAGATCGTTGAAAATTTAATTTCATATTTGACAAAATTAGATTTTATCCACGTGATCGTGTGATTTTAAATAATTGATAGTATAATTATAGGAAAATTATTAATGATTTTCCATAATATAATGAAATTACAATTATTTCACGTTCCTAACAAATTTATTTCTTATTTTCAATATATTATGAGTTAAAGAAAATTCCTTAAAATTCGAATTTATTTATGTTGAACAACAGAAACTAATCAAATCCCAAAGATTGTTGATATTAATCTCTTCAATTAAATTGTAATAATGTATCTTAAAAGAGTTGCATAAATATATGTAGTTTTACATATATAAGGTTGAAATTTAGGCCGAAAAATAAAATTTCAAAAAGTAATTTTACTTATATATATATATATATAATTTTTTTGATAAATGAATCGAGAAAATTGAGTCATATATTTGTTAGATATCATATATTTTTTTAATTTCATAATTCAGTGATTTGATTAATATTCGATAAAATATATAGATTTTGAATCATGTATTAAATATTGCAGTATATTCATCTTGATATCATCTAATTTTGAAACAACTAAATTTGAGGAATAATTTAGATTTTGAAATCGAATCAAAATTTCTAGAATAAAAAGTTTAATTTTAATTTAATAATAATATACTTATTCTAAATAAGTAATGAAGTTTAGGCGAAAAAACGGAATTGAAAAAAGTCATATTGTTTTAATATATATATAGATTTTGGGACGAAGGAAAGTAATCATATGCAATTCAATATAGGCAAAATTATATGAAATTTATGATATTTTTAAGTTGCATATGAGCAAAGTCATACAATATTATCAATCATTCAACATATCTCAACAGCATCAACTAACAATAGTCTTTATTCCACATCCTAAGTTAGTCTCTTATGAATATCTAAGCTATAAAAAATATATGAAATAAAATCACCATCTCTTGTTACTCTGAAAATTTCACGATATTAGAACATATTAGATCTATCTAGAAACACCAATTTTATATTAAAGAAAATAATTTTCCATCTTGCCTATTTGCCGATGACTCCTCATTTATTTTCTCAAATAAAATTTTATTCTTCTTCTACATGAAAATCTTAAAATGTGATGCAAAATATATTCAAATATATATAACAAATTTATGTTAAATAAATTAATTATTTTTTATTAATTAAAGTTACTATTATGGAAAGATAATTACATATATATCAATCTTTGCCTATTTTAAATTTTAGTATTGAAAATTATGTTAAAAATAATCTGATAATTCAAAGCTTTTAAACAATCAAATAATTAAGTAATTAAATATAACACAATTAGTGTTATCTTATTATTAAATTGTATAAGATTGTAATTAGATAATAATTGATAATTTAGTTGATATCGTATAATTATATATATATAAATAATATTATAGATTCAAATCTCTTTATTTTCGAACTTATTTGATATCATATAGTACCAAATATATTATAGATATCATACAATTCTAAAATATCTAACTAAAAATTGGCTAAAAATAATAAATAAATATAATAACTATTAGTACAAATAATTAAGTAATTAAATATAATTCTCTTATTATTAAATCGTATAAAATAATAATTGATAATTTAGTTGATATCATATAATTATAAAAAAATCTCTATACATATATATAAATACAATTATAAATAATATTATAGATTTAAATTTCTTAATTTTTGAATTTATTTGATATCATATAGTACCAAATATATTATAGATATCATACAATTCTAAAATATCTAACTAAAAATCTGCTAAAAAACAATAAATACATAGAATAACTATTTGTATAAATAATTAAGTAATTAAATATAACACAATTATTGTTCTCCTATTATTAAATCGTATAAGATTGTAATTAAATAATAATTGATAATATAGTTGATATCATATAATTAAAAAAAAATCTCTCTATCTCTCTCTCTCTCTCTCTATATATATATATATATAATATTATAAATTCAAATCTCTTAATTTTCAAACTTATTTGATATCATATAATACTATATATATTATAGATATCATACAATTTAAAAATATCGAACTAAAAATCTATTAAAAAATAATAAATGAATATAATAACTATTAGTAGAAAGAAAATGGGCGAGAAAATGAGTGGCTACTAAAAATAGCTGATTCTTTTGTTATTATATATATATATAGGTGTGTGTGTATGTGTGTGTATGTGTGTTAGATGAAAATAAAATTATACAGATTAATCTTACTCTGTTATGTAAAGATTAATTATTTTTATTTTAAATCAAACTAAATTATTGCAATCTAACTTATATATACAGATATATTGGTTAGCTATATCTCAAAATTTATGAAATTATAGGATTTAAATTAAACTACAATTTATATTTACAGAATATTTAGAAAAAAAATTAATATACACTCATAATATAATAACAAAAATAAAAAATAATATATAATTATTTTTATATATAATTATTTTTATTGCGATATCAATCAAATTATTTTATTATATCTCATATATAGATAGATATTGATATATATATATATATATGTATAAAAATAGATATCATAATTAAAAGTAATTTAAGCAGCAAAAATTTAATTTTTTTTATATTTAAGACACTATTTTTCTTTATGTATATCACAATTAATTTAAGAAAAATATTTTATAATTCATAATTAAATTTTAATATATGTATGCATGTGTATATATATGTACAATATGAATGTCAAATTAAAAATCTTCGAAACATAATTAATTAGATACATATTTTTTTTAAATTGGAGTTAAACAAAAAAAAAGTTATAAGCTTTTGATATTTTTTGTAAAAAAATAAAAAAATAATAAAGAAGATAATCAAATAACATATTTTGATAAATAATAACTTGAAAATTAATAAATATCGTAAATTAATCAATCAAATATATAGATAGATATTGATATCGATTTGCTTTGAAAAATTAGATATCATAATATATATACATAAGTATGGTATATATTTGTATAGAAAAGGGATACAATAATTAGAGAGTAGTTCAGGCGAAAAATTTTGATTATTTATATTTGTGTTGGTATTTTTCTTTATATATATGTGTGTGTGTGTGTGTGTACAAAATGTAAATTTCTTGATTTTTTTTTTTTGGGTGAGAGAAGTGGCTTGTTTTTTTAAAGTGTAATGTAATTGAAGCCATATTCCCAACTCTGGTTAGCTTAAAACATTTTCTTGAATGGTACAGTTTCAGAACGCTTTTTAATTTTCTTAGTGGTACTTTTTTATGTGGATACCATAACAAACGGAGATCTGATCTGTACTTTTCTTTGCTCATATTATATTATTTTCTTTTCAAACATTTTATATTAATAAGAGACCATACAGGAGGAATGTAAATGGAGGAATTGACAAAGATGCCACCCATATATTTTAAGCAATAATATGTTGATACTTTTCTAACACAGGATCTTTTATGGTTTATTATTTTTTAGTTCTTAAATTAATGAATTTGATTGTGAATCTATAATTTAACATTAATTAAAGAAATAAAAATATGTAAATTACCTACCTATATTCTTACATAGATTAATTAAGGATCTCAAGATTCTTTTCCTTTCAACAAAAAATCAAAACCCTAAATTATAATTAACTCAACATTATCTTCATTTTCAATAGGGTAGTGTAGTAGTATAATTAATTTCACTACGAATAAATCTTTACTAAGATTGGGGAAACCCAGGCCCATAATAGTTTCTGTAGAAAATGTTGCACTAGCTTAAGTGGGATGCGCCGGCCGGTGCAGCAATGCAACGTATGGAAGACGCGCGAAGGCCCAACCCAGACGGTACTTCCCCATAAATATTTAATTTAATATTGGAACATTGATTCACATATCAGATATTATATTAATAAACACAAATACTACACTTGATCTAACGGCTGAGAAATGTATGAATTGGGACATTGTTGGGCTTCCTTTTTTATACCGCTTTTTCTCTGCTGAGTTTCATTCTATGGTCCATGTGGGACAATAGGCATTAGCCACTGTCTAGTTTTCTTACTTAGACCATTCTCTAATGAAAAAAACTACACTACACAAAAACAGCACCACAAACTGGAGAAAGTGCTCTAGTATGAACAGGAAACTGAATCACAAACACATTATGAAAACATGAGTCATGAATATAAACATATAAGCATATGCATACCAACATCGGGTCGAACATGCAGCTTAATTTTGTGTTTCGAGATCAGAAAAGGGGAAAGGATTTAGTGGCATAGTAGGAATCTTATCTCCTTCAACCATTTGAATTACTGCTTTCATAGATGGACGATCGGTTGGAAACCATTGAATGCACCATAAGCCAATAATTGAAAGCTTCGTAACTATCTTTTGCTTCTTCTTCTTCCTCCTCCTCGTCTATTTGTATTGCGCGTTCTTCTCTGTTCTTCAGCTGACTGTAAAACCATTCCAGAAAGTAAACCTCACAGCTGACTTTTAATATTTTAATAACTGAATCCTGGAGCTGAACATTGCCTTTTGCAACAATGATGAAGGCCAGCTCATGGCCCCCACAGTGCTGTAAGATTATTGGGTCTGTAGACTTACATGATTTATGATGTATGTTCTCATACTAGTGGCAGAATGTTGTTGTTTCCAAGATTTTGATGGACTTCAAATAACAAGGAATAATCTTGTCCTTTGGCCAATTTTGTGTTATTCATACGCATTTCCAGATTATGCTTTATCAACATATGTGAATTATTGGATGTCTTAAAGTTCTCCCAATTCGATGCTATAATATTATATATGCTTTTAATAACTTTTTCTAGGCTGCAAAGATAATAATCAGGTGTGTTTTTTTGTAGTCAAAACAGCAGAAAGTCTCTACATGTAATTTTTGGATGATGTATGTTTTACCTTTTCCTGCAGGTGGAGCATCAGTGGAATCATTGGAAGCTAAACTTGGAGGTAAGTTGCTTGGGCGAGCAAGTTTGATTCCTGAGTAAATACTGGGCTGCATAATAGAAAAGGCTCAAAGTGCAATGGCCAGATGAGCTGTAGACTTGAAGTGATTTCTCTGTGTCTAGCTTTTACAGTCCTAGGATCTACAATTTTCGAGGACCTGTTTTTTGTTTGGCCTAAGGAAATTGTATATGAGGAGCTGCTAATGAAGATTGCTACGGATGCCGGCTTCTGGGCATCTTATGGTGTTACTCCTTACTGGAAACAAGAATTTTGGAGTTATCAGGATTCTTGTAAAGTTGAAGTCCTTAACAGAATACAGGCAAAACTGTAAGTCATGATTCATATGGGATTATGGTAACCATGATGACATGGGATATGAACCGTGTGGGGAAATATAAAGTTTGATGTTTCATGGTTCTCTGATTGTGGCTGCACTTATTGCTAATATCTTGGCAATGCTGGTGATACATCAAGATATACAGGATAAAATACCCCCAATATTTCGTTGTCCTTTTATCTCAGCACCACAAATTAAAAATTCTTAAAAATTTGTCAATTTTTCTTATATATTTTTCAAATGCATCTAATACTGTTTTGGTTAGTTAAGGTTTATTCTCACGTAGCCTTACTGTTCGCAGAGGATGAAACATCAGAAAACTTTGCTATGTAAATACTTTATTTATGCTATTTTTGAAACCTCGCTGGAACTGTTTTAGGGAACAGCTGAGATGGAACGAAAAATTAAGATGACATAGATGCAAGTATCATTAATGTTTGTACAAACTTTATTGAAGGTTTTGAAGTGGCTTAACCAACGTTGATCTTGATGTTTGATTAGCAAGACATGACCTAACGTGCAAAATAGATCGTTCAACTTGCTAAGATGACACATTTCTCCGATGCTCAAGCCAAAATAATATAAAGGAATTAATGTCTTGATATGTTGAACATTACCGTTTATACTATTCTTAGGGCGCGTGCACTCTATACTTGGTCAAAATGTGGCATCGTTAGTGTTTGTCCTTTTCCGATAAATGGTAGGTGATAGAATTGGGTGGGGTTGGGTATCAGCCCAAACAGAGAATAAGAGTTCATGCTTTATAGGAAAAAAGATCTTTTTAAAATTTCTACATTATGGTCAATTCAATTTTTGTCTCACGTTTTTTAGGTTCTCATTTTTGCCCTTTTAGTCTCACCATTTTAGTTTTAGTCTCAATTACTAACAGTTGAGTAAGTAACAGATTAAAAATGTTCATTAACGATCATTTGCTCAATTATTAATCAATAGGACTAAAACTGAAATCGTGAAATGGAAAAACAAAACTTCAGACAAAAAATAAAAACTTGAGACCAAAACTAAATTGACCATAATTTAGTGGGATTCAAAAGTGATTTTTTTCCACTTGCAATATCGTGTTTGAAATGCAGTTTTGGGCCACCTAGACCCAACTAAGGTGTTTTTTTTAACGTCCGTTTTTCTTGCATATCAAATTAAGTCTCAGACTGAAAGGTTTATCTGATTGAAACAGTGCTAAATTAATAATCTGATACATGAAATGAGAATGAAGTCAAAAGCCGATACCATAATGCAATACAATTTTCACAATTCAGGTAAAAACTCATGCTCATCAATTAGTACTCAGGCTTGTTGAGCTGCTAAAGAAGCTTGACCCACGGGAACTCGAGCTTCCATTCCCGGGCATCTGGCCCGCAAACGGGTTTGGGGGCATGATGGGCATGTTCTCACCTTCTAGCATCTGGATCACAACCTTTGTAGAAGGCCTATCTGCAGGATACCACTGTATGCACCAAAGCCCAACAATTATCAGCCTCTTCGCTACATCACTTTCCTCCTCTTTCTCGATTTGGATCGCCATATCTTTCCCTTTATCCAGCTGGTTATACATCCATTCAGGAAAGTATACTTGGCTGCTATCTTGCCCCTCCGAGTAGAAGCTCTTCCGCCCACCAACCATATCAAGCAACAACAT
Organism: Caryopteris x clandonensis; assembly: GCA_028749325.2. Taxonomy (NCBI): domain Eukaryota; kingdom Viridiplantae; phylum Streptophyta; class Magnoliopsida; order Lamiales; family Lamiaceae; genus Caryopteris; species Caryopteris x clandonensis. Next base: position 9,005,857 of record JAPYKT020000004.1, read on the forward strand.
CCCATAGCTATAAATATCTGATTTACACGACACCTTCCCAAAATTCCTAGAAAAAACCTCGGGCGCAATGTAGCCTATTGTCCCTCTAGCAGCAGTCATGGTCACAACACTCTGCTCCTTCGAACACAGTTTTGCCAACCCGAAATCAGCAACTTTAGGGTTGAGGTTGTGGTCTAGTAATATGTTATGAGGTTTAATATCAAAGTGAAGGATCCTCTGGTTACACCCTTGGTGAAGATAATCAAGGCCTTTGACTATACCAATTGCAACCTTGTGTAGCTTCTCCCACCCGAGTGTGCGGCTTTGTTTACCCAACGAAATGTACTTCTCGAGTGAGTCGTTTTCCAAGAACTCGTATACTAATGCGCGCCTGTAGCCATCTGCACAATATCCGACTAAGCGGACCACATTCATGTGGTGGATTTTGCCGATTGTTGCCACTTCATTGATGAATTCTTCGCCATTTCCTTTTGTGTTATTTAGGACCTTAACGGCTACTGGAATTTCGGTCGAGAGCATGCCTTTGTATACTGTTCCATAACCACCTTGTCCCAGTTTGTACTTGAAGTTGTCTGTTATTCTCTTAACATCTGAGTATTTGAGTCTGGTTGGCCTAAGAGCTTTGTAATCCTCTAGAAACTTCTCGATTCGTCTCTCGTTATTTTGTTTTCTCCTCTTCACACTGTAGGCATGTATTAGTGCAGCAAATACTAGTGAAATCAAGAACACACCAACTACAACTGCAATAACTACTTTCTTCGACACACCTGTAATCAAAACAACGAAATATACTATGAAACAACAAATGTAATAGGGATACCTACTGCAATAAAAGCCAATAATGGAAGTGCTGAAATCAAACAATATCCAAAAAGGATGAGAAGGCTACCTTTTTTGTTCCGTTCTGCAGATTCTTTGGGTAGAACAACGCATTCCGTTTCGTTATTCGTTGCATTACTCTTCAACCTACAATGCTGCCCATTTGCTTCACAACCCCCACAAGAAGGTTCGGGCCAGTGCAGCTGAGTGTCATCTGAATACTCATTCAGCTGGTCGAAAACCGCCCCTCTAATGTCGGAAACATTGTACAGCTTCACACAGTTCGACACAGACAGCTCTGCGACCGAGTCAGACGATGAATACGCATAAACTTGGAAATTCCCCTGTTGGAGACACGTGATCGGGCCTGAAACCCGGGTCATGACGGCGGGCTTTCCGGAGCAGTTGAAAAGTGTGTATCCAAGTGTTGACGGGTCGAAGCTGAAGCGATAGCGCAATTCAAAAGGAGAGGCCGGGGAGCTAACGTCAGGAATCCGGTTCGGGAGGCACGATCCATTAAGCACGCGAACCCCTATCACTTGAGCTTTGTAATCAATTTCTTGAACTGTAGCTCTTGCTGATATTGGAATTACGAGATTTCGGGCTGAGGCCCGGACCGGGAATTGGAAGTCGAATTCCGTGCTGTTATTGTTGGGATTGCACGAAAGATCAAAACCAGGATATCCGCAGCGTTCGGGCTGGCGGCCCCTCAATCGGAAAGGAAAGCGGATAATCGGGCCTGATGGAGTGCAGCTTGTGGGCTGGCATTCATCTTGCCCTGCAGCAAATTGTGAATCTTGAAATTTTATGGAGCAAATCAAGAAAAACAAGAATACACTCATGCTGTAAGAATCTACAGCCTGTTCTTCTGTTTCCTCCTGTTTTTTATTTTTGGTAAGCAATATCTATATATTATGGATCCAAATTCAGGATTATGCAAGAAAAGCAGCCTTGAGATTTTGAAGTGGTAATTAATTATAGTTGCTGGTGCTTCGTTCTTGAGTCTGAATTGGAAGGATTGAATTTCAGGGCCCAGCAAAAAACGCGTCAGATATTGCAGAAAGATAAAGGAGGGTTGTAATAGTCATTATGCAGTTGGGAGAAGCCAGTGTTGACTTTCAAAGACAATAATAATATGCAGAATGAACAAATCTGAAACTAAGGAAATTATAAGTTTGTCCGAGGGCTCTGCTACTTGCGGTTTATGAAGTAAAATGGTCAACGTGTATCCGCACTCTCCAGTTGTTATGAGTGCGGCCATTAAATAAGCTTTTTCTCAGCAGTGGTTCCCCCATAATGGAAAAGTAGAAACGCGAAGGCGATTGACCCAAATTCGTTGACCCTTTCTTCATTGTCATTACGACCCACCGAGATTTCGAAATGTCTAATTAGTGCTGAACTATCCAATCCCTCGATATATATCCATCTTATCCTTCTTCTTCCCTACATAATACCTGAGAATATCATTATTAAAAGAAAATCGCATACATTATTGCCGCTCCAAGATTCCTAAGCATGTCTGTAGACAGATTCTTGTCTGCAATTTCAAAGCTCTTGATCCTCCTGCTTTTTTCTACAGTTACTTCCACAGCCCAGAACACCAATCCCACTTCATCCTGCTCATCTTCATCTTGTGGGAATGTCCGAATAAGCTATCCTTACAGATTGAAAAGTGAGCCCAGATCCTGCGGTTACAACAATCCCAACTTCGAACTAGATTGTCAGAACAATCAGACAGTTCTGACTGTAAGATCGAGAAGGTACTTTGTGCAAGAAATCGACTATGATTCCTACACAATAAGGCTAGTTGAACCCAACCTAAACAGAGCAAATCTTTCTTCCTGTCCACTTTACACCAATGACTATGATACTTGGGATTCCACAATTTCTTTTTCTTTCTTCAATTTGAATTTGCCGGTAACGTTTGTCCACTGTCTGAATCCCGTGAGTTCTACCCAGTATGTGGAAGCTGCTTTCTGTGGAAACAGGAGCAACATTTTCTCAAATTCTTCCGAAATTCATAGTTATGTTATGGTTGGAGAAAGGGTTGTGGCGTCGGATTTAGAGGATTCTTGTACAATCGATAAGGTGGTTTGGACCTCGGCCCGAATGCCCATATTGCTTAATTCTTCATTGGCGAACATATATGAGGGGCTGGCGTCTGGGATCGAGCTCACGTGGTTTCGGGCTCTCTGTGGAGAATGTACCAGGACCGGTGGATATTGCAACTTGGAGGGGAATCGAATAACTTGCAAACATTATTGCATGGAGGATACCCCAATCTCACAGCTTAGTCTTAAGTGTAAGTAACATCTGTGTTTTTAATTTATAATTGGATAATGATCTGAGTATCTGTCAAATTATGTTCACCTGTTCCCAATTGCATGACTTCCTTTGGCTGAAAACTTTGTTTGTACGAGATTCAGATTCTTTGTTCCATTTTGTTTTTCATCTAATGTTCCAAGTTCAGTGACACATACTGTGTGTATAGAATGACGTCATTTGAAACTCTTGATGAGTTTGAACTAGTCATGATGAGACAGAATGAGTTGAAGCTGAAGATGTTCTCACTATTTTCTTGATTGGTATATTTGTGATTTGTTGATAAAGGAAATAAATTTAAACTGAATTACCTTGAATTATTAGCTGATATATACTTACGTTTTTTGGTTCTTGCTTGCTGACACTTGTTTCTCTTGAATTATGCAGGTAAATTTGAGTACTGGGGAAGTGAGTACTTCTATATTGTCTGTGTGAGCTTTTCCTTCAAAGTTTATCATATAGCTACTCTCTTCTAACTTGTCACACTTCTTTTTTTACAGCTATTATTGTACTAATAGGAAGCCTTGCACTAGGTGAGATTCAGAACCTTTATTTACTTTCCAAAATTGAAACGATGATTACTTCATTAATTATATATTGCTGGCGGGGAATGGGGATTAGATGCAGTTAATAATTCATGATCTGGAATGTACAAGTTGAAAACTTCATTCTCGATTCTACAATAACTTTTAATAAAGCCTTCAATTTGCTTCTATTTGATGTTTACCAGAATGTATCCTTATTCTTGGCCTTTATCTTCTGTTTTCTGTGTGATTTGTTTGAATCTAGAAAGAATACAGATAAAGAGCAATACTCTATTTCTAAATTCGACGGAAGAAATAATACAGATATTTATGATTTTAACTCAATTTTATTTGCTTATCAATATCACCAGCTGTAGCAAACAAGGGACCTCTGTGCTAATTTATCTCTTTCCATGTTATACATTGCATTTTCTGATGGACTATGGGGTGTTCTATACATTGCATTTTCTGATGCAGCTACACTTTTAGCTGACGATTCTTTAGCTTGATCATACAGCTGGACTTGTAAGTCTGAGATTTGTGTTGGGATTCCCACTCCTTGTCGCACTAGTGGTTTACAAATGGAGAAGACGGCATTTAGCAATGGACGAAACCATCGAAGAGTTCTTACAGGGGCAGAACAACCTGACCCCAATAAAATACACTTACTCGGAGATCAAGAAAATGACCAAAAATTTCAACCAGAGATTGGGGGAGGGGGCGTACGGAACTGTGTACAAAGGACAGCTTCGAAGTGGTCCTTATGTTGCAGTAAAGATGATGGCACAATCTATATCAACTGAGCTAGAATTCATCAGTGAAGTTGGCACGATTGGGCGGATCCACCATGTCAATGTGGTGCAGCTCATCGGCTTCTGTGTGGAAGGTTCAAAGTGTGCATTGGTATACGAATATCTCCCAAATGGTTCCTTAGACCGATACATTTTTAACCAACAAGGGCTGGAGGTCCAAGCCTTGAGGTACGAGAAAATGTTTGAAATCGCCCTTGGGGTGGCCAGGGGAATCGACTATCTACACCGTGGTTGTGACATGCAAATCTTGCACTTTGACATCAAGCCTCACAACATTTTGCTCGATGAGAAATTCAACCCGAAAATCTCTGATTTTGGGCTTGCAAAACTCTACCCTGCCGACGGCAGTGCCGTGAATCTGACTGCGGCAAGAGGCACGATGGGGTACATGGCACCAGAGATGTTCTACAAGAATGTTGGAGGAGTTTCATACAAGGCTGATGTTTATAGTTTCGGAATGCTTTTAATGGAAATGGCGGGTAGAAGGAAAAACATGAACCCTTTCGCCGATGATGTAGGCCAAATTTACTTCCCGTCGTGGGTGTACGACCAATTTCACGCGGGAAAGGAGCTGCAGGTGAAGGATGCTACAGAGGAAGAAAGGAAGATGATAAAGAAGATTATAGTGGTGGCGTTGTGTTGCATACAGATGAAGCCGTCCGATCGGCCGCCGATAAACAGGGTGGTTGAGATGCTTGAAGCTGATTCGGAATTGCAGATGCCTCCTAAGCCTTTCCTTGCTCCACGTGAGATTGCAGATGATCATGGGATGGATACTACTCCCCTTACGTAAAGTATTTGTAGCAATTTCTTCACTTGATATTTAAGCATTTTTACGTCTTTAATACAATGTACAAAATGTAAATTTCTTGATTTTTTTTTCTTTGTTTGATTGAAAATTGTGGTTTTTTATTTTATTTTATTTTATTTTATTTTATTTTATTGGGAGAGAAGTGGCTTGTTTTTTAAAAGTGTAATGTAATTGAAGCCATATTCCCAAACTCTGGTTTAGCTTAAGACATTTTCTTGAATGGTACAGTTTCAGAACGCTTTTTAATTTTCTTAGTGGTACATTTTTATGTGGATACCATAACAATAGGAGATCTGATCTGTACTTTTCTTTGCTCATATTATATTATTTTCTTTTCAAACATTTTATATTAATAAGAGACCATACAGGAGGAATGTAAATGGAGGAATTGACAAAGATGCCACCCATATATTTTAAGCAATAATATGTTGATACTTTTCTAAGATGTGATCTTATACGGTTTATTAAATGTATATGATTGTAATATATGATTGTAAATCTGTCAATTTTAGCATTAATTAAAGAAATAGAAGTTTGATTCATTAAGGATCTCAATGTTCTTTTACTTTTAACGAAAAATCAAAATCCAAAAATTATAATTAACTCACAAATATTTCAATTTTTATAAGGTATTACATAAGTAAAAATATATCGACTACGAAGCACACTTAAATGAATTGGAGAAGACCCCAGGGCCCAGAATAGTATAAACAGAAAATATTGAACTAGCTTTGTTAGGGTGCGCCGGGCCCAAACAGTAGTGCAACGCATGGGCGACGCGCAAAGGCCCAGGCAGCAAGCTACCTTCGTGGGCCTTCCCCCTTAAAAAATTAATTTAATATCGTGTGAGCCATTGGCCCACATATCAGATATTAAACTGATAAGAACAGATACTACACTTGATCTTAGCCAAAAGGCCGAGAAAGGTATGAGCAACAACATTGCTGGGCTCCCTTTTTTATACCTCTTTTTCTCTGCTGAGTTTCATTCTATGGTCGATGTGGGAAAATAGGCACTAGCACTATGTCTAGTTTTCTTACTTGGACCATTCGGTAATGAAAAAGACTGCGCTACACAAAAACATCACCAACAATCTGGAGAAAGTACTCTAGTAAGATCAGGAAACTGAATCAGAAACACATTATGAAAACGAGTCATGAATATAAACATATAAGCAAATGCATACCAACATTCAGTCGAAAATGCAGTTTAATTTTGTGTTTCGAGATCAGAAGAGGCGAAAGGATTTGGTGGCATAGTAGGAATGTTATCTTCTTCAACCATTTGAATCACTGCTTTCATAGATGGACGATCGGGTGGAAACCATTGAATGCACCATAAGCCAATAATTGAAAGCTTCGTAACTATCTTTTCTTCTTCTTCCTCCTCATCTACTTGTATTGCGCGTTCTTCTCTGTTCTTCAGCTGACTGTAAAACCATTCTGGAAAGTAGACCTCACAGCTTTCCTTCTCTCCACCATGAAAAAATCTCCTTCTCACCATATTCAGCCATAACATGCCGAAGCTATAAACATCCGCTTTCTGTGGGATAATGTCCAAAGAACTTGATAGTAGTTCTGGTGCAGTGTATTCTGTTGTCCCTTGAGCAGCAGATGTCGTACATACTAAGATTTTGGGATTGAAGTTCTGGTCTAGTAGGATGCTCCGAGGATTGATGTCCAAATTAAGGATTTTTGTGGCGCATTCTTGATGAACATAACATATTCCTTTGGCTATGCCTAGAGAAATATGATGCAGCTTCTCCCAACCAATATCATGTCTTTGATCTTCTGAATATTTCAATGATTCAAGTGTGCCTCTTTGTAAGTACTCATAGACGAGAGCTCTTTTTCGTCCATCCACACAATATCCGATCAACTGAAGCACATTTGTATGTTGCATTAGACCTATTCTCTCTACTTCACCAATGAAGTCCTCCACATTTTGTTCAGTCCCATTGAGCAGTTTCACAGCAACCGGAGTTCCATCTGCAAGTATCCCTTTATGCAGCGTTCCGTATGATCCCTGACCGAGTTTTTCCTTGAAACTATATGTACTTCTCTTGATATCTGTGTATGTGTATCTTCTAGGCCTCATGTCCTTGTGATTCTCTAAAGCTTTCTGTTTCCTCTTCTCATCATCTTTCATTCTTTTCATCTTCATGAGGACGAAAACTAAGGCAGTCATAATCAATGCCACGAATATTATTCCACCTGTTATTCCTGTAAGCCAAACATTCCTGTCAAAAGTCACTATAGATCAGAGTACAGAAGTAAGAATTAACACAACTTTACCTGCAATCAGCATTTTATGCTCCCTTGATGCACCTGTAAGAGAGAAATTTCTGTTTAGTTCATATAAAATCTATAATAGGTATTACTAAAACATGTAAATTTACCGTGCTGAGGTTTTCCTGGGCTGGAGCATTCAGTTTCTTCTCCATTCCCACCATTCCTTAACCTACAATATTTTCCTTCTGCTGCACAGTTTCCACAAAACGGCCTGCTCCAATTAAGGTAAAAACGAGTGCCATACTCATCATCATTCGCTTCTCTCCATGCAAGTGCACCATCCGGAACATATGAAATGTTGTACATCTTGAAGCAAGAGGAATACGGGAGCAAGGATGTGATCCCATAGCTGGAGGCAAAAGGGATAACTTGGTAATTGCGGGTGCTAAGGCAACCAATGGTCTGATACTCTCTTGTATTGGAACAATTGAACAAAGTGTATCCATCACCGTTTCCTATTGCTTCCACCTCGAATAAAGAGGCCGAAGAGCTCAACGTTGGAAGTTTCCCGGGGAGGCAGGATCGCGCTCTGGCATAACCAGCTAGAATCTTCTGTGCTTCATAGTCGATCTGCCAGACCAAGACAGTCATCTGTAGTGGAATGGTGACATTGTTGGTTGATGCTGTTAATGGAAATTGGAGATTCAACTCTGTTCTCCCATTTTTTGAGCATGATAGTTCAAAACCCGGATAGCCACAGTGCTTCGGTTGCTGATCTTTTAGCCGGAAAGGGAAACGGATAACGGGTCCTAAAGGCTCACATCTTGTGGGCAGACACTCATTTTGGGCTAATGCAAGATAGACAGTGGAAATTAAAGTAAAAAAGAAAATCTTCATTTCTTGTGAGGATTGATCTGTGAAATATGTCAATACATGTTTTCTTAGATTAGTTTCTGTTAATTTTTTCCTTCTATACAATCCTTCTGTTTCAAGATTCCAGAGTAGAATATTGACCAAATAATAATGAAATTATGCTAATAATTGTATGATATTGTGCTCTTTCCTCCATTTCTTCCTCCACTCAACCTGTGTTGACCGCTGCGAAACGCGTAGAAGGATAAGGAAATATCAGATTTTTTTCTTGAATTAACCATTTCTGCAAATAAAATAAGGAATCCCAGTTCACAGATCATAGTGAGGAAGGATTATGATAATGCTTAATCATTGAGTTATCCTCTGTATTCTCAAGACTTCAACGTTAGTTGTTGAATTATTTATTGCTAATAGCACAATTAGTGCCAAGAAAGTAGCATTAGGTGTGATTAGTCCAGTCAACGCAGTATTTTTTCCATGATCATTACATCCCAGCTGAAGCAATAACTGAATTCAATCTGAAACTTCCAAGAAACAATCAATTTCCTTATCTTAAAACCACCTCATAGTATCATATTTTACATTTTCTCATCGTCTGTAAGAATGTCAAACGAAACGTTCTTTCTTCCGACTCTAACCATCCTAATTCTGCTTCTATGTTCTGCAGAAATCTGCATAGCACAAAACAACTCACACTGCACCCCTTCTTCTTGTGGGAACATCAACATCAGCTACCCTTTTAGGCTGCAGTCTGACCCCACAAACTGCGGCCATGTGGACCCCATTTTCGCGCTCGAATGCAAGAATAACCAATCCATACTGCACGCAAAAACCGGAAAATACAATGTGCAGGCAATAACTTACTCCAACTTCTCCATGCGTATATCCGATCCAGGTGTGGACAGCAGCAATTACTCATCCTGTCCGATTTATTCTTATGTAGATGATAATATTGAGTCGAGTTACATATACCGTGATTATGACAACAACGTTGTGGTGACATTTCTCAACTGCCTAAGCCCTGTAACTAATCCGTTGTACATTGAGAACCCTTTCTGTGCAAACACAAGTGCATTCTCCAACTCTACCCGAATTTATAGCTATGTTTCGATCGGGGGTATGTCAGTATCGGATTTGGAGGAGTCTTGCACATATGACAGCATGGCTGAGGCTTCGTCACCAAGGCCTTTGACAGATCATAACTATTCGTATTCACAGATTCATGATTTGCTAGCCTATGGATTTGATCTTTCATGGTACCGTGCTATGTGTACCGAATGTGAAGGAAGCACGGGCACTTGCACTTTGGAGAACAACAAGATTCGGTGTCGCCATTATTGCTACGAGGACACCCCTTTCGAAGAGCGTAGTTTTGTCTGTAAGATAACCCTTCTCCTCTTTGTTTCCAGCTTTTATCTCCTGGAATAGAAACGTCAAAATATTCAATGAAGACAGTAATAACTTAGATTGCTTTGTAAGATATTCAGCTTATACGTTTCACTAACATACTTAATATGAAAATGCAGGCAAATTGGAGTACTACGCAGGTAAGTTCTCCATATTCTGCCCACTAATTAGCTGATATTAAGCCATTTCTAATGCTTTTTTACATTTTAGCATATCACTATCCTATGATCTTACTTTCTGTCTTCTTTGACAGTTTATTTATACTTTGCTGCCTTAGCGATTGGTAAGTTCTCTGACCCTTTAGGATTTTTTTATTTTTTTTCTAATGTAACATTTCATATGCTCCTTAGTTTTGTTTCTTGACATCTCACAGGAGGACTCATAGTGCTAAGATTTGTAATCGGGATTCCATATCTGATCGGATTGGTAGTATACAAACGGAAAAGACAGAGCTCGTCCTTGACCGAGAGTGAAATCAATGAAGAACTCTCCAGACACCAAGCAAATCTCATAAATTATAGTTATGGTGAGATCAAAAGGATGACAAGCAATTTCAAGGCTAAATTAGGTGAAGGACCTCATGGAACTGTTTTCAGAGGCGAACTTCGGAGTGGTCCTTCTGTTGCAGTGAAAATGCTGATTGATTCTACAGCTAGCGACAAAGAATTCATTACTCATGTTTCAAAATTGTCAAGGATTAGCCATCCAAATATCGCGAAATTCGTTGGCTTCTGCATCAATGGCACAAAAAGAGGTCTGGTAAATGAGTTAATGCAATGTGGATCTCTTGATAAACACATTTTCTTGCAAGAAGGGATGATGGCAATGGAACCCTCTTTGAGCTATAGGGAGATGTTCAAGATTTCTCTTGGAACAGCCCGTGGAATCGAGTGTTTACATGGCAATCAAATGTTCCATCTTGGGATCAAGCCTCAAAACGTTCTGCTCGATGAGGATTTCAATCCCAAGATATCAGATTCTGGACTACCAAAACTATACTCATCACATGATCGTAAAATAGGATTCATTCCTCCAGAAATGTTCTACAAAAACACTGGAGAGATCTCTTGCAAAGCTGATGTGTACAGTTTCGGGATGCTGGTGCTTGAAATGGCCGCAAGGCTACGGTCCTTGAATCCCTATGCTGATAAACCCGGGCACGTATACTTCCCTTCGTGGATTTACGACAGATTGAGTGAAGGAAAAGAGCTGGAAATGGGAGACGCAGAAGAAGAAGAGAGAAAGATGGTGAAGAAGATGGTTGTGGTGGCCTTATGGTGCATTCAGATTAGGCCTGTAGAAAGGCCATTGATGAGGGAGGTAGTTGGCATGCTTGAAGGAGGGATAGAGTTGCTGCATATGCCTCCAATGCCTTTCAACAGAGCCATGGATGATGAGTAATTCATGGACAAAAGTTTTTCAAGTTTCATTTTGGTCGAATTTGTACAGTTTGATAAGTGAGATTAATTAACTTTGTATGAATTCAGTTACGCAGCATCATCTTTTGTGTGTGTGTGTGTGAGAGAGAGAGAGGTGGGTGTTGAATGCACACGACTCCATGCCTTACTATTATTAGTATTCAGTATTCAGTAACCCATATTTACTTATTTTTAAAAATAAAATGTAGAATAAATTAAGATAAATTCTAAAATATAATAAATAAATAAATAAAATTCAAATAATTAATTCTTATATGATACTCAAACATAACCATATTATTTATGTAACTTTATTGATATATGTTAATTAATTGAATATCGCATAACTTAAAAAATTGAATAATTTTATTAGAAACTTAGCTTTTTTATATAATCTCATATTTATTGAAAATAGTTTTATATAATTAATCATGTTTATGCTTATGTTAGTATAGATATAAATTTTTACTTATTGAATAGATTTAAAGTTAAAAATCAAATAAAATAATTGATTAATCATATTAAAAAAGTAAAACTATTTAATAATGTTATTATAAAAGAAATTATATAACTATTTTTTATTTACAACTAAAACCCAATACAAATAGTCCAACTCATATAAATAATCAAATCTAACCTCAATAAAATACTAATAAATAATTTAATTTTTCTAAATATAATATCTCATTTTTTATATATGTATTACGAGTATCAAATTAAAAATTGTTAGAAACCTAATTTGATGTAGTATACGTAAAAGATTATACAAATTAGAAAATTATTTGTATTTAAGAAAAATGAAAAAATTGTTTATGAAAAAAAAGAAACTAATAGCATTGTGACAATACAAATGTTTTGTGTTTATACTATGTTTATGAATAGAAGACGACACAATTAGGCCAAAAATGAAAAAAAAACATATATATATATATATATAGTGTTTTATGATTTTAACCTTCATTTTGTTTTAGTGAATATATGTTGTTGTTTCTATAATTATTATAATAATTAATGCTATTGTTGTTGCTCTAATTATTATTGTTGTTGTTATTGTTAGTATTATTGTTGTTGTATTTGTTATTTTTTCTATTATTATTATTAGTAGTAGGTAGTGAGTATTTAAAATAATCATAATTATCATTATTATTGTTGTTGTTGTTATCATTATTATTATTATTATTATTATTATTATTATTATTATCACCTCTACTATCATTATTATTATTATTTAGTTTCGACAAAATGGAGACTTTTTCCACTACTTTGTTTCTACGTACTGCTCGAGAAGAAAAAAGTGAGTAAATGGCACATAGCAATTGGATTTTTATTATCTTCCTCCTTTGCTTGGGCCAAAGCCCAATACAGCTGGCCGCTTTAATTATTTTCCCACTTTGATTGGGCCAAAGCCCACTACACCTGGCCGCCCGACTTGGGCCGACGGCTATAGGGATTCAACCGGACAATATAGGTGCGACCGGGTCCGACCGGAACACGCCGGTTCGACCTGTACATAGCGGTTCGACCGGGTCCGACCGGTACATAGCGGCTCGACCGGGTCCGACCGGTACATACCGGTTCGACCGGTACATACCGGTTCGACCGGGTCCGACCGATACATGCCGGTCCGACCGTAAGTAGCGGTTCGACCGGGTCCGACCGGTACATAGCGGTTCGACCGGGTCCGACCGGTACAAGCCGGTTCGACCGGTACATAGCGGTTCGAGCGGGCACGGCCGGTACATGCCGGTTCGACCGGGTTCGACCGGTACATGCCGGTTCGACCGGTACATGCCGGTTCGACCGGTATATAGAGGTTCGACCGGGTCCGACCGGTACATGCCGGTTCGACCGGTACATAGCGGTTCGACCGGGTCCGACCGGTACATGCCGGTTCGACCGGCGTGTAGTGGTCCGACCTATTTAGAGTGCGTCGTGAACCTGATTCAGTGGTTTATGGCGGAACTCAAACCCCGGTTACACCCCTCCCTCTCTCTCTCTATTTCTCTCTCGGTCAGGTGTAGATCGATGCTCGGAAAGTATGGCCAGGTGCCTTGAACGCAAAATCTATGCCTTCCTCTAGAAATAAAACTCTGATTGGTGCAACTGCAACCCTCTTTTTTGTTCCAAAAATTAGCAAAGGTTTTCGAGCTATTGATCAAAGCCCGGCCCTCCGTGCTCTTCCTTCTATGTCCACAGCGGCCTCATCTCTACCTCCAGTCTCACCGGTCTGTCACTTCATCATTTGATAAGGTTTTCTATGTTCACATGCACAATTTTATCCTTCCGTTCATTTTATTTTATTTCTTTTTCAAACTCCCCTCCCCCCGCCCGCGCACACACATATCTACTTCTCTCTTTTCTATGTTTACTTTGGGAAGTTAGTATTTATCCATGTAATTCTAAGAGCAGGCACTCCAACGATGGAAACCAGAATTATTTTTCCAATTTCTAGGAAGATTATGATTATATAGTGATAATGCTAGATGAGAAAGTCCAAGCCTTCGTTGTGAAAGAACGTGAAGGAAATGCTCCTTTTTTTGAGTTTGCGATAGATCTTTTTGTGCATGGGCAGTTATGTCAGCTTGATATGTTAGAAACATGATATGATAGAGAGAGAAAAAAACTCATTAAGTTTCGCAGCATCTTTTGTGACAGTTCACTTATCAGCATATATTGTCAATACTCAGCTGAAACGGAGAAGTTGGCATTTTGGGTACTGGAAATGACTCCATATAGCGGCCTCTTTCATATATTTCAACCTCATTTGACTTTTAGTATTTTAATAACTGAATCCTGGAGCTGAACATTGCCTTTTGCAGGCTTATAGTAGAGTTGTCTCCTTTTTATAGCTTAAGCCTGTATTTTAGGAATTTCTTAAAATGCCTCCATCTCTCTTAAAATGCCTCCATCTCTGCTCTAAAGAAGCACATGCACTTTGGATTGCAACAATGATGAAGGCCAGCTAATGGCCCACATAGTGCTGTAAGATTATTGAGTCTTTAGACTTAGATGATTTATAATATATGTTCTCATACTAGTGGCAGAATGTTGTTGTTTCCAAGTTTTTGATGGACTTCAAATAACAAGGAACAATCTTGCCCTTTGGCCAATTTTGTGTTATTAATACGCATTTCCAGATTATGCTTTATCAACATATGTGAATTATTGGATATCCTAAAGTTCTCCCAATTCGATGCTATAATATTATATATGCTTTTAATAACTTTTTCTAATCTACAAAGATAATAATAATCAAGTGTGTTTTTTTGTAGTCAAAACAGCAGAAAGTCTCTACATGTAATTTTTGGATGATGTATGTTTTACCTTTTCCTGCAGGTGGAGCATCAGTGGAATCATTGGAACTTAAACTTGGAGGTGAGTTGCTTGGACGAGCAAGTTTGATTCCTGAGTAAATACTGGGCTGCATAATAGAAAAGGCTCAAAGTGCAATGGCCAGATGAGCTGTAGACTTTGAAGTGATTTCTCTGTGTCTAGCTTTTACAGTCCTAGGATCTACAATTTTCGAAGACCTGTTTTTTGTTTGGCCTAAGGAAATTGTATATGAGGAGCTGCTAATGAAGATTTCTACGGATGCCGGCTTCTGGGCATCTTATGGTGTTACTCCTTACTGGAAACAAGAATTTTGGAGTTATCAGGATTCTTGTATAAGTTGAAGTCCTTAACAGAATACAGGCAAAACTGTAAGTCATGATTCATATGGGATTATGGTGACCATGATGACATGGGATATGAACCGTGTGGGGAAATAAAAAGTTTGATGTTTCATGATTCTCTGATTGTGGCTGCACTTATTGCTAATATCTTGACAATGCTGGTGATACATCAAAATATACAGGACAAAATACCCCCAATATTTTCGTTGTCCTTTTATCTCAGCTCTAAAAATTCTTAAAATTTTGTCAATTTTTCTTATATATTTTTCCAATGCATCTAATACTGTTTTGGGATTGCTTCATTGTGAAGGTTCTACTAGTTATTTTGTACATACTGTAGGATTCTTTAAGAACATAAAGATGTCAATTTTTTGTATTTTATGATTAATCATCAATATAACATGTGCATGATGCCTTTTGTGGCTATCGTGCTCATTTTCTTCTGTAATATGTAGTCTCCTCACCAAGATGTGTCCTCCACTAGCTGTTATTGTGGCTCTGATTTGGTAGAGCCGTAGAGATTGGAATTGTGTTAGCTCTCTCTTGCATGCTTCTATTTTTTCTAGCTACCTCTCGTGTGCATTGTTCTATCTTTTCCTCTCACTTGTTTCTATATTACCAGATTCTAACATTTGTTTTGAGCTATCATTGTGTTTTTCCCCCACTTCAACTTTGAAGACATTAGTATGTTGCCTTGTATCTCTTTTCTTATTATTTATTTAGTTCACTGTTCCTACACAAACTTATTTTATAGTGTCAAGTAAAAAAATATGCTGTATTTTACTTTTTCTATCTTTGGGGGTCAGAGGAGTTTGAGTTTTAGGATATTGCTTATTTGGTTGTTGTGGTATTTGTTCAACTAAGGAGAGGAGACTGAATATGAATGAAAAGTTGTCCAGAAAATACATTCTCCTTTAGGAGTTCTGAAGTGGATACTTGTGATTCAGCAAGGTTGGCGCAGAGTAATGAGAAATTAAAAGAATTTGGTGAATTGAGCATAGAAACCAATAATGATGCTCAGATTATACTAATAGATGCTCAAATTACTAGAGGGTGTTCTCTCTTGCTTGAGGATTCTCCTTGGCTTTTCTTAAAGCCAAGTTCACCATCCTAAAATACCAAAAGTTGTGAAAGAAGAGAGTGAAAAGAAAAGAGGAATTGTATATCAATGAATGAAGAACTTAATCAATGAATGAAGAACTTACTGCACCTTGTTTTGTTATCTTTTATGAACGACCTTAAGATTTTCCGTGATTTGAGTTCCTGTAATTCATTTCATATCAATGGGAATGCTTTTGATGGATGATGTAACTTTGACAAATTCATTCAGAGGCAGTTATGGCAGAAAAAGTTGGGAGAAGAGCAGATCAACAGAAGTTTGCTGATGCCTAATCTCTTGGCAACTGTTTCTGAATCTGCCCGTCTTCTTCCATCTGGACCTCCCCTGCAGAGATGCACTCTCCGACATGGTAATTATTTTTTTTTTGTCTGGTCATCATTTGTAATGGTGAAACATATGGCTTCGATTTCTTGTGCTGGACTTAATGGAACTCATTTATCATGACATGCACACAAATTCAACCGGAGAAGAAGGCTCTATAGATGGCTTTTGTGAATACATTTTCCTTGCATTTATTTTTGGCTGTGAGGTCTTGATCGTGTCTATTTCAATGTGTTTATGCATAGTATAACATTTCCATTTTCAAGGGAAGAAATGTTTTGGCTGTTGTATGTGTGTCAACAAAGATGAAGCCTATCAGATGTTAGACAGCTCCCTAGGCAAGTGCAGATGATGTTTGGATAAACTACAGAATAAAATTGTATAATATAAGCCTTCTTGCTTCCTTATTCTATTTACTCAAGCAGGAATATTTGAGATTTTATATATCTTTTGAGTTAGGAAAAATAAAAATATTATAAGATAATAATTTTAGATGATAGATATAATAATATTTAATTCAAAATTAAGGTGCTATGTCTTCAAATTAATGTTATTCAGGCCAAATCAAAGTCGGAGGAGATCTCACTGAAATTGTTCCTCGAGAATGAATCAAGATCCAAGTGGGCTTGCATTTGTATCCACAAATATTAATCATCGCTCCAAATAAATCAATTTGTATACGAGAGATACATTTACTGATCGATTTGGATCATCTAAAATATTTGATAAAATAAAACACATTATGTATGAAAAAAATATAAAATATGGGATTCACGTCAAATACTTTGGATGATCTAAATTCATTTACCGACACGTATCATCTATGTGACTACGCACACAATATGTGCGCTCAAATCGAATCCTATTATATTATGTGTAGCTACCACACAAACAATATAAATTATGTAGCACTTGGATGGAAGATTTTAACTGTAATACTCTTTGTCGCAAAATTAAGTTAAAAGTTAATTTTAATAAAGATTAAAAAATAATAGTTAAAATATTAAGTTTAATTTTTCCTTTTGTCAATTCGTTTAAAATTATTAGCTGATGGGGTAGTTAATACCGACATATATTATTGCACATATATTTAAAATGAATTAATTAAATGCTTAGTTTAGTAAGGATATATTTACATTAGGTATTTGGGATGCGTATCAATTGAATGAGTTTAGAAAAAAAGAAATTATAAGATTTGTGTTTGTTTTAAAATTTAATATAATTGAATTTGTAAACTATATTAAATAATAATAAAAAAGCAATGAATACTTATAAAAAAAATAGTTTTATAATAATTAAAATATTGATTAATTATAAATTATAGGAAAAATTCACTAATTAAAAGAAAGAGTTTCAATATAAATATAAGATTTATTTCAACATATCTCATTAATTGGATCAAGATCGATGCAAATATATCTTTAAAAATTAATTTTAAATTAAAATGACGAATTTTAAATATAAATCAATTTAAATTATTTGGTTATTATGGATCTCAAATTACACTTGCATTAATTATAATAAATTATATGCATGACAGTGCAATGGAGCATTTAAATAATATAAAATGCTATTTTAGGAAGGTCGCTCCAATTTCCTAGTCCCATGAATCGCAGATTCTCTCATCACCCTCTACCAGATTGTTTAATTTGGCGCCAGAGCTTCCCTCCACCCGTCCTCTCATCCGATCCCCGTCTCTCCACGTGTCCACTCTCTCCGCCTTATCATACTGTCACTTAACCGCCGCAATTCCGCCGAAAGTGGCCCTTCCTCTTATTTAAGCGGGCCTGCATGCTCCCTAACCTCCACCTATCCTTCTACTATTTCCGTATTATTTTCTGAATATTATTTCATCGATTTCAATCTGTCTTGTTTCATAAATGTTCAGCTATGAATTTTGATAGCTACCAAAGCCACCTAACACCTCCGCCGCAGAATAGCTGCCGCGGGCAGAATGCGTGGGTGAATACCAAAACCGGCGAAACTCAACTTAAAGATCAAGCAAGGGATGCACGCCGGAAGAGAGAGGAGCCCCAGCGAATCAGCTCAGTTTCTCAAGGGAACTCAGAGTCCTCGAGCTCCTCCGATAGTGAGATCTGCTTGAAGAAAAAACGAGACGAAATTCAGAAGGAGATAATTGGAGGAAACTCTGCAGATTTGGCACCGGAGGCCGTAGCCGGAGGATCAAGGGGAAGCGAGAGGCGGAAGTCGTACGGCAAGATATCCGTTGTCGGCCGGCGGAGAGAAATGGAGGACGTCGTGGTGGTGGAACTAGGTTTTCTGAAGAGAGGCGAACAAAGCTACGATTTTTTCGGAGTCTATGACGGCAACGGAGGGTGGCGCGTGGCGCATGCCTGCGGCCAGGTGCTGCCTAACATCTTGGCGAAGATTGTTGAAGAGGAAAGCGGCGAAGAGATAGATTGGGAAGCGGTGATGGCAGCGGGGTTTAGCATGATGGAGGCAGAGGTGAATAAGAAGGGAGCAGCGGTGGCGGCGATGGTGTCTTCGGCGGCGGTAGCAGTGGTGGGGGAGAATGAGGTGGTGGTGTCCAATTGCGGGGCTTCGAGGGTGGTGCTATCCAGCGGAGGAGCCACAGTAAAGTTGTTGGAAGATGACAAGGTAGTAGCCTCAACCTAATTTCTTGAGTTAGTTAAATGACAATATTAAGATGGTGATGATTTGATGTGTACTGTGTAGCCTGATGAGAGAGTTGAAGTACCTATGGTGGATGATACCCTTAACTGGAACGGGCAAAGGGTTCCTCCAAGAGGATTAGGTAAGTATCATGATTTTCTTCTTCATGCAGATCTGTTGATGCCTATGTTTTATTTCATAGATGAATAATGACGTCAGGTGTACCTATGATGACGTTATATATTTCAAATCTGTTCAATTAAGATTTGTCCTTGGGTACAATATGAGGGCCAATTTGCACTTTCTCTCTCTAATTAATAAGTTGAAGTTGATAATGTGTGTCTGAAAATTCTTTGTTGACAACAGAACCCAAAGTAAGGGCGATGAGGAGAAGCCATGCAGATGAGTTCCTGATACTAGGAAGTGATGGGTTGTGGGATGTCATTGCTGACGAGTTTGCATGCCAAGTCGCAAGGAGGTTCTGGGATGGCACCAGAACGAGAAGCGGCTGCCTCGATTTTTCAGGAGGTGTAGGTGGTGGTGGTGCTTCGGCAGCTGCAGCTTTCATGGCTGAGTTGGCGGTGGCTCGGGGCAGCAATGACAACATTAGCATCATTGTGGTAGATTTGAAAGGTAATGTTATCTCAACTTCAGATGGTAATTGATTTTATGAGTTGTTTCAGTTGTATGATGGAAGTCTTGACCCTTTTTTCTCCTTGTCGTGCAGATTACAGTATTTCTGGGTAAGGTTAAAACGTGTTTCTTGATATTTGAATCCCGGGTTGTCGGGTTCAAGTGTATAGCGGTCCAGCTTGATTTCTTTTCATCTCCATTTTCATGTTCTTGAGAATAATATGTTTTCAATTATTGTTAAAAAAAAAAAGCATGTATGGATGGTTGAACTATGTTTTGTATTATCAGAGCATATGAAAATGTAAACAAAAACATGTGTTGTTTGTTTAGTGTATGAATGAATGCACCGGACTATTTGACATCGGTGGCTGAGTTCTTCCCTTCGTGTTTATACCTATGGAATTCATCAAATCAGCTCATCGCAAGAACTTAGTTTTCAGCAAAGGACACATTTCTAGGAGCCTAAACAATGAGACATAAATACAACACAATATACAGTTGAACTACGGTACAATATCAGAAAAAGGAAGAAACGGAACAGAACAAAACAAAACAAAAAACTATGATACAATTGTTAGAAAGAATAATACGATCGCTACTCATTTGTCATCAGCACTAAAATCTGGCTCGGCTGGCTTCTGCAGAAGAATCGGAGATATCCTCTCCTGCGTCCTGGCCTTCCTTGCCCTGTTACGTCTCACAGCACGAAGAGCGTTAGCTGCAAATTTAGCGGCATACATTGTCGCCCCTAAACTAGGCGAACCCCCATCACCTCTCGCCAAAGCATCTTGCAGTCTAACTTCTTCTCCACGTAGTGATTCTTCCATTTTCTTCCGAGCGTATCGCCTCCATGCAGCTTGAAGAAAACAAGCCGCCCAAGTCCTCCATTGCTGCGAGTAAAACCTAAAAGTATGACGAAGCTGCTTACTATGCAGTCTTCGGAATTGAGAGGCAACAAATTTTAAATCATCAGCCATTAAAGCGAATGCCTCTACTTCCGACAGAGCTTGAACGGTTCTTGTGGAAATCGGAAGGTTAGACGACGATTGTGGGTCCAGACCCCAGGTCAGAAGCTCTTCGCCGCAAAAATCACCCGCTTTTAAATATTCCGAGTTAAAAAATCCAGTCCGGCCTCCATTGGTGGTCACAGAAAATAATTTGCCACGCATGATAAACAACATCTCGTCTACTGGATCACCCTCACGCACTATGTAGCTGTCCTCAGTGTAGAGAACTGGTTTGAGACGGTCACACATTGCATCCAAGAGCTGATCGTCCATTTTTTCGAACAATGGCACCTGAATTGTTTAAACTATAATATCATATACTGGCTTCAGAACAAGGTTACACTGATCATAAACAAACTATTTAGGCTTCAGAGGACTTACTCTCTTAAGTAAGGCCAAACAAAGATGTCGTTTTATATCTCTTCTAAGGTCCCTGGGAAGATTACGGATTAGGTTATCTTCATCAACGCCCTTAGTTTCCTGCCACTTGTATTGCTCGTATCTCCTGATTCGTACCCTCAAGCTATCAGGGAGCAAACGGTGAGACATCCATTGCTCTGCATCTCGTCTTTTTACCCTCATCTCCTCCAATCTCAGTGTTGTAGACTGCAGATAAGTCTGTTGCACCAAATTCAGAGTTCATTAAAATATAGTATTTACACAGGTCTTTCCATCCCATTACTTCGGGAAATTGCCCTATTTTAATGTAAGCCATTTTACAGAACACGTTGGCAAACCTGTTTCTAATAAAGAGAATCGAAGAAAGAATAATTTTATATTGCATCCCCTTCAAACATTTGGAATAAATAAGCAATTCCCTCACCTGCATATTCCCAATCAGAAATGAAAAGAGAACCAAGCCAGATATGGATATAAAGAATGCAAAGCTAATCTCCCAAAGGTAGGTGCTCGTTTTAAGGTTCTGGCCAAGAGAACTGCAACATTGAAAATAATGTACGGTACTAGGTTAGAAACTCTACAAATAAATAACAAACCACCAAATGTATAACTATTTCTTAGAAAATAATGATCACACATTTCACATTTTTGCAATGGATAGTTGAATCAAACACAAATGACGAGGTATACAAACAACAGAAGGCAGAAAGCCGTCCACACGAAGAAGACAAAGGCTTCATACAAGAAAAAGCTCCTTTCCCGCATTGTTCTCTCTGTTTGAGAGATGGGGGTGGGTGAGCCTTTATCAATAAGCATTGATAATTTGCAACTTCAAAGACCAGTATGATGCAAGCACATCAAATTTAGGAGATAAGTACCTTAGATTTTGCAGTCCCCACCAGAAACAATAGAAGAACTTCTGAGGGAAATCTTTTGATTCAACAATATCAGATTGAAGGGCATCCAGGAATATCCCGAAATCAAAAATGGTGGCATTAGGAGTCTGAATAGGGCAGGATTGGTTCAAAGTTTGACTGAATTTTCTGTGATCACCATCGCAGTAAAATGAAGCTTTCGTACATTCAGATTCGTTCTGACAAGCTCTTGACCAGCAAGAAGTTTCACGTTCTATAGAGAGCAAATACCAACAGGCTCCCATCACCTAAAACAGGACCAAAAACACAGTGATCAAACTAATAATAATTCGCACAGGGTAAGTGATGTTGGAAGATAAGCCATTGGATATGTCAATGTCCAGGAGAAGATTCCCAAACCATGGCGAACCAGAAGGATTAATCATGAACCTATGTAACCCAACCCCTTAGTTCAAAGAGTCTGCAATAAAGTTTACAAACATGTAGAATATAAACAAATATGCGGTGTTACATATATATCTATACGGCAACAAATACATACATCAATTCAATGCAGAAATTAAACTAAATTCTTCATCTACTTGTACATATATCTGGTGCACTGAACCATATATCCACAGCTAAATTGTATAGATTAAATTTGCATGCATGGCATATTCTTTGTAGGTCCGAACATGGCCCACTTTGGCAAAAACCCAACAAGGTTCCCAAAGGCAACCACTCTCTGATGCTTCAGAATCAGAACTCTCTTGGACCCAAAGAGGAAAAGATTTAACCTATCGAGACAGATATGATAAAATTAATTAAAAAGCAGAATGAATTACAAAAAAGCCACATAATTCAATCAAAACACATGAAACTTCCTACAGATACTTACATGACTGGCAAGCATATACAAAAAAAGATTGAAGGCAGCTCCAGCCCATGCTGTTTCAGTGAGTATGCCAGAAGTTCTTGTGACTTCTTCATACAGGGGCCGTATTCGGAGAACCCTTGGTATATATTGAATGAGCACCACAAATTTTAACAGATTCTTTGTGTTCAAAGATCTCGCACCTCCCAACTTGGGTATAATAACCACTATTACAAACTGTGAATATCATAAAAAGATAAGATTCAGTTACATAACAATAAACAGGTGTCTGCATATAAACCAATATTGCCAGCCACTGCAGTTTCTTAACTGAAATATGCATGTATAGCAATCGCCCTCCCAGACCACCCATCCCAACACTATATGTCCAGTTTGACTCAAGATGGAATTTAAGATGAGAATTGAAGGAAAAAAAATAAAAAAATTGTTATTTATTTAGTTCAAAAAAGTACGAATTGAAATTTATTACATCAATCTTCAGTTATAATGAGAATGTAATTTTGGGAGGGACAAAAAATTGTTTTAAGAAACTAAGTTCTATCTAGAGATAAGATGGTGTGTCCTCTTCTAAAGTCAGCTGCATGTAACCATCCTATATTTGTGCACACAGAAATACTTTATTACCTGTGGAAGTGGACAAACGGCAAGAATGTCAATTATGAAGTAAGAAGACAGGTATCTCTTCGCGATTTCCCAAGAATCTTCAACAAGAACACCTCTTCCAAACACACGTGAAGAAGGGGCAATGAAACCAGTACGGAATTGGAAAATGATATGTATAATGTAAAATATATCAGTAAAGGACCGAAGAATACAGGCTATAAGTTCCAATTTCCAGTCCAAATCAAGGCACTTCTTATCACCATTAATGATAGGAATGTAGAAGAACAGGGGATCTAGGGAGATAGCAATGAAACATGACAGTACAAAAATCTTATTCCATTTTTGAAGAAATGATCCCTGAGGATCGAGAATTTTCTTCCTAGATCCCTCATCATCTGCCTCCAACTTTCCCAAAGAGAAGGATCTTAATGACCACATGAAGCTTTTGATTCTTTCAGAGCCAGATTCAAAGCCTCTCTGATATTTGTCTGAAACCAAGTACACTGCCGATCTAAGTCTGCCAAGTTCTACTCCATCATTAGAGGAAGATTGTCCATCAATTTTTCTTTGTGATCTCCAATCTTGAAACCTAGAAGATAAAACTA
This sequence comes from Caryopteris x clandonensis, assembly GCA_028749325.2. NCBI lineage: Eukaryota > Viridiplantae > Streptophyta > Magnoliopsida > Lamiales > Lamiaceae > Caryopteris > Caryopteris x clandonensis. The sequence continues at coordinate 9,029,819 of JAPYKT020000004.1, forward strand.
TTAGATAAGTGGGCAAACACATATAGTATCAGAACTACCTATTTAAATGAAAATTTTTATACAAAAGGCAACAATAACTTTGACACTGAAAACTGGGCAAGGAATCAAATCCTCATGAAGTGAAGTGTTGATCCTTTCTCTCTCCACAAGTGTCCACAACAAAACTTCCATAAACCCCAGGAAAAATGCCAAGCTATCACATGGCGATTGAGAGATGATGATAAGGATCATAATAACTAACCTGACAATCTTCTCTTGGTGGTAACTTACTCCAGATCACATGACAAATGTCGAGGACAATCTTTTTTACTTCTGATTACCGGGGCAGAAAAGAGAAACTCTGGCGAAAATCAGACCCTGGAAATATACCTAATAAAACCTCTATTAGGCGATTTTCATTCACTGAGTCTAAATTGAAATAGAAAGTAATGATTTAACCTCTTACGCAGAAACCAGCACATTCTTTTTCACAGATTCACCGTGAATTATTTTAAGAGCTCACGTCAGGGGAGGAACTGAATTCTTGAGATACAACTTAAATCCTAGTCTTGTTCCATTTTAAAACAACCACCCAGCCAACCCAACCCCGGAAAAATTAGTTCAAAATTATGATCAGTTGTATCTCAAAATTCACACCCACTTTTCCCCCCCTACGATTCAAAAAGTACCACTGAATTCCTCTAATATCTCAAGTGGTTCATACAAGTAAAACGCACTGTGTTCAAATACAATAAGTGTTAACCCCAGGTAAGAAAAAGAAAATGCAAGAAAACCAAATGCAACAACATTATCCAGAAACGACAGAAAATTTGACCATGTTCCCCAAACCCTCCTCAAAGACTAGCAAAACACAGATAGTCAAACAAGAAAACGTAAAAGCCTCAGTAAGCCCGAATCAAAGCTCACCAGTTTACCGCATTAACAACACGAATGGCTACGTACTGACTCCAGTTTTTTCCCAGCACGAAATTCAGAACCCACGAGAAACGACCGGAGAGGAGTTAGAATAGGGGAAAATACGTTATGCGAATCATACACATAAAGTCATGACATGAGTTCGTTGTAAGGGTCGCTCACCACTCTGTGCGTTATGCCAAATGGGGGTGGGGGATATTCAGAGGGAAGTTTCGTGGAGATTTTCTGATTTTGTGTTTTTCATTTATGCAGTTCCCAGTTTGGCTTTATCGGAAAAATCTGCAGTTTTGCAGTATTTTAGAGAGTGAAAGACAGGGCATGATATCCACCATGTACAGTTGAAAGGTTAGAGGGAAAAAGAGGAAAGTCCTTGGTGGGTCCCAACTTCCCTAATGAGTGAGAACTACTGCAGAGACTCCTCCGTAGTTCACTTTATATTTTGGTATATCAATTATTGATATTGTTAATAATAAAAAAATATTTCAAATTAATATTAATGCTAACATCATTCATTTTATCATTAAAAAAATAAAATTAATTTACATAATAAATTTTAGTTATTAATATTAAATTTACAACAAATATGCTATGTTCTTTGTCAATATTCAAATTATTTAAACAAATCAACATCCAAATTTATAATAGATTTAGTATGTTTAAAATCATAAAAAATTATAAATTCAAATATTACATATAATTACTAGGATGTCTTTCGTGTTATGCACAAATATATTATTATAGTGTAATATTATTAAATTTTATAGTACATAAAATTAATAATTCTAAAATATATATACTTATATTCAATAATGCATATATGTAGCATTATTATAATAAGGATGTAATATTATATATAAAATGAACATTAATTAATTTTATTTATAAAATACAATTATCAAATTATGAAATATATATTATTTTCTTTTGAAATCAAGTTAATTGAATAAAATCTGGTATATCAATATGAACATTATTTATTATTATATATAGCATCGAATCTACCACAAATTCATAATTTATTTGTTAAATTCAAGTAATTATGACGATATATGAATTTTTATTAGTTTTGACAAAATTAGTAATATTGTCAATATTAACAAATTAAATATAAAAAATTAAAATGAATGCTTATTAATTAGCAATATAATAATATTTTCTAAAAATATACATTTCTATTTATAGAAAAAAATAGATGAAAAAAATAATAATAATAAAAAGAGTTTACTATTATATATATATACATATTACTAATTTTGATAATATATTTTTATAATAAATAACATTTTTAATTAATAAACAAAAGACTTGTGTGTGTCTCAGTAATATTATTAAATTATTATTGAATTTTGGTAGAGAGAGAGAAAGGCATTCCAATCTGGGTGGAAATTTAAAACTTAACCGTGTCGAGTTGTACCACAATAGCATGGTGAGTGGTTGACCGATTTGACTTATTATAGGTTGGATTGGAAGACTTTTGTCATAGTACTTATGTACTTTAATTTGTGCGTTTATCAACAGCAACAAATAATTTCTAACTTTATTTTTAGATATAATATTTTTTATTTAACAGTAACACTTATAAATTATTTCAAATAATATTTTTTTAATTCAAATAAAAAATTAAATTGATGTTGATAGAAATCGATGAGACTAGAACATAAAAAAAAAAGTTGTAATTTGATATTAAAATTAATGTACGGGGTTACTTTTCTTTCTGTGAAATTGTTCAAATATTTCATATACGCACATACACGGTCTCTTCAATTTTATTTTTTCTAAATAAATAATTATAAGCCACCTCACAATTTAACTATCTTAAATTCAAGTAACATCTCATCTAGTCTCTAAAATTTGTAAAGTTTGCAGTTTATGAGCTAAGTTAGGAATCTTTGTTTTATATTTCCTTTTATTAAGTATAACATTTTGTTGCTTGCTAATTTGATTTATTTTAGAAATTTCAATGTTGATTTTGTTTATCAAGTTATTCTGAATATAAAAACTAGGGTTTTGAAAGATAATTATTTTCAATTTAATCTCTATTCCAACAACATTCATATGTATTAAGAGCAGTAGTATTTATTTGGTGTGTTACGATTTGTAATATTTGTGATAATATAATAGTAAATTATTATTAAAAATAATATAATTATTGAAGAATATTTATTATTTTATTTTGTATCACTTTAACATGTTGTTTGAGATATTCTTTACCCATATGCAATAAGTTAATAATCTTATAAAAATAGTAAATTTCAAATAAAATAATAACATAAGAAATTTTTAACAATATATCTCTTTAAATATGAGTATCTCATAACCTTGTTTTGTATACAAATATTATGAATATTATAATATGCAACAATTAACTTAATAAATCAGATTGAATATTTAAAAAATATTTTATTTATATATGTAACATGAATATCAAATTGAAGATCTTGAAAAGATAAGTAATTTGATATATTTTTTTATTTTAAAAAAAGAGTTGAGATGAAAATTAATAAACTTTTGATTTTTTTTTCTTTGTAAATGTTGTTTACCTACACTTTCCAAAAATAATAAGAATTTTTGGTAGAATATGATATTATGATCCTCTAATTATTATTATATACATATACTAGTGTGAGACATGTGCGATGAACAGAAGATATTTTTTTCTTATATTTTGTAATATAATCTTATATTCAAGTTATATAGTGTATTATAGAAGGTGTAGATTTGTATTTCAGTAATTATTTTTTTGTATAATGAGTATAAATTTGTTGTAATTTTATGTTTCGTTTTTCTTCTATTAGAATTAGCCTCGTTCACAAATTGATAAGCATGATGTCCACGATTTATAGAAAGTTGAATCAAATTAAATTTAAAAAAAATAGATATATCAGCAGATTAAAAAAAATAAAGATTTGTATAGATATCGTAAAATTTATCAATTACATAGTCAAATTAAAGACAAAAATATTTTGCAAATTGCTAATTAAATGTAATAATATTACAAAAATTTTAAATTTGATAGAAACAAATACTTTGAAAGCTAATGAAAAATCACACGATGCTTATACGTCGAAATAATTAGCAGATTTCAACAGAAAATCATAAGAATAATCAAACAAAACATGAAAGAGATGGACGAACTTTTTGTTTAAAAATAAGAAAGAAAAATAGTTAAGAAAATTACATATTTTAATGATAAATTGAAAGCAACATGTGAATAAAAAAATTAAAATAAAAGAAACCTAAAAATAATATTTTGAAGAATGTAGGCTTTTGTGACAATTGAAATATGACACATATTATCGTACATGTCTTACCATTTATTTTCTCAAAACAGAAAACGCAAAACACTTCAAAAGGAGGGAGAACAAAAAAGAGAGACCTTAAAATATTTAGTAATAATCTTGATAAAATATATAGAAAGAAGAAAGAGACAAAAATGAGAAATAATTTTGAATTATTGTAAGATTGTTGATAATTTTTTTCTTAATTGACAAAATCAGATTTTATCCATGTGATTGAGTGATTTTAAATAATTGATAGTTTAATTATAGAAAATTTGTTAATGATTTTCCATAATATAATGAAACTACAATGATTTCACGTTCCTAACAAATTTATTTCTTATATTGAAAATATTAAGAGTTAACAAAAACTCTTTAAAATTTGAATTTATTTATGTTGAACAACAGAAACTAAGCAAATTCAGAATATTATTGATATTAATCTCTTCAACTAAATTGTAATAATGTATCTTAAAAGAGTTGCATAAATATATATAGTTTTACATTTATATGGTTGAAATTTAGATCGAAAAAACAAAATTTAAAAAAGTAATTTTACTTATATATATATATATTTTTTGATAAAATGAATCGAGAAAATTGAGTCATATATTTGTTAGATTTCATATATTTTTTTAATTTCATAATTCAGTGATTCGATTAATATTCGATAAAATATATAGATTTCGAATCATGTATTAAATATTATAGTATATTCATCTTGATATCATCTAATTTTAAAACAACTAAATTTGTGGAATAATTTAGATTTTGAAATCAAATCAAAAATTTTAGAATAAAAACGTCTAATTTTAATTTAATAATAATATAATTATTTTAAATAGGTAATGAAGTTTAGGCGGAAAAACGAAATTAGAAAAAATCATTTTGTTTTTATATATATAGATATATCATTTTATATGTTATATTCTATTTATGATTAAAAAAAAACAGTATTTAAAACAGTATCCAAGTTGAACTTAAATAACTAGAAAAGAGAGAAAGCGACTTAAAATAAAAATATTTGCTTAATCAAATTGCTGAGGTGGAGCATTTAAATTTTGAGCAGGGGAATTGGCCGCAACAGCTTGGGGTAAATACACTTGCATGCACTAGATCGTACCCCACACAACAATGGCCATGGGGCACAAACACAAGCTATTGCAGCTAATAATATACATACACTTGCTCTGCCCATTCAAATCAACTTTTCTCTAAATTATAATTTGTTCATTAATAAAATCTGGTAAGTGATACTCATAAATTGTACTTTGTGACATTTTCTTTTTAAATAGTTAATATTTTTTGTTATTGTATCTTTTTGTTCCTTAATTTTTTGAGGCGACAATCGAGAATCGTAATTGATAATTTGCGAAAAATTGAGAATAAATTTAATTTCACTCTTATAATTACACTTAATTTACACATAAATCGGTAATCAAGAACCACAACTAATGATTTGCAAAAATTAAGGATAAATTTGATTTCACTCTTATGATTACACTTAATTTACACATAAATCGTATATGAGGGACTTAATTTGCGCTCCTATGCCAAGTTTGTCGATTGTCTGCTAATGTGGTTCTATATGACAATTAAATAATAATATTTTGATAATCATAGAAAAAATAAACTAAAAAACTTGTATAAAATATCTGATAATATTTTTAAAAAGTCTAATAATTATTTATAAATTTCAAAAATCATTTTAAAAAGTGCAAGTTGTTTACAATATCCGTATATCATATAAATAATCTGAATATTGAAATTCTTAAAATAAGTTCAAACTATTTTATGAAACATGAGATTATTTACTAACCCTGAAAATTAATTTAATAAACCTAGTAATTAAATAAAAGTAATTAATTTTTTAATCTGAAATTATTTTAATAATTTTGAAAATAAATCTTATAAAAATTAAAAATCTATAAATTCTATATAAAAAGTGAATATTATTGCAAACATGTAATCATAAAAAAAAAGTGAAATGATTGCAACAAATCTTAAACATATTATTATGAATCCAAAATTACTTTTAAGTTTTTTTTTTTTTTTGCAGTTATTAATATTTATGAATTTCGACTACAGGAATAAATATTTGATAACTTTTGGAACTCATATGCGTACCAACATTTCATGTGTTATTAGTTACATTAATTCCATACGTGTATCATATTTAAAAATATCTGGTAGCAATTGTTTCAAACTTTTTTAAATTAAAAAACAAAATAAACTTAGCAATTATTTATAAAATATGAGACCAAAACTAAATTGAAAATCCACAAATTACCAAATAAATAAAAACCATTTGAAGTCCAAAAAATAAATTTTAAAATGAATATGATTTTGTTATAAAAAGAAACTACCAAATATAATAATAATAAGTATTGAAACAAATGATAATTTTTTTTTAAAAATATAAAAAATTATAATTTAATCCAATAACTTCACCAATAATCTAAAAAAAATTCAAACAAAATTTAAAAATTATTTATGAAATTTAAAAAAATGTTAACTAAAGAAATTTAAAATTTTATAAAGCAGTGATTGTAAGGAGTAGTAGGGGCCGCGGTCGGCGGTTGTGGCTAGCGAGGGAAGGGACGGACAAATGATTTAACTTTTGATTACTTTATTATTAATTATAATACTTTGCTTTATTTAATCTTTTTTAAATTCTTATATTTATTTAAATAATGTTTTGTACTTTAATATTCTATTATTATTATTTGATAGTGATTGACATTCTGGAGAAATTCCTATTTAATTTTTGTTTCTAATTCTTTAAATAATGTTTTAGAATTCAAATTATTTTTATTAATACTAGAAATACAATTCATAGTTTCATTAAGTATTTTTAGATTTATTGAATAAATTTGGGATTAAAAATATAATTTTTTTATTTTATTTTGTTTTGAAAAAACAGATTTATTTCTGGTTTCAAAATTATTAAGTAATCTTTGTAGATTTTTTGTAGGTTTAAGAAATAATGTCTGGTTTTTGGACTATAATCAATTTCCAAATCACTCAATTAACGCAATATTAACGGTTATCTATTGAACAAACTGCTACAATAAATAAAAGAACAAGAATAAAAAATAATAATAATAATAAATTACAAAATCATTTCTTTATAAATATTTAAAAAACCTAAAATGAAGATGTGATAATACAGGACTAAAAACAAATTTTCCCTACTTTCTATTATTGTGCGTCACTCTTTTCTCTAAATGTCGATGCACAAGTGAAACTGCCACGTCGCCACCTGCTCTTCGGTGACAACGGATTCAGCACTGTCACAATTTCTCTCTCTATCTCTCACTCCCTCTCTCTACCCTCGGTCACTTCACAACAAAATTCATTTCATCCACTCCAGTCCCGCTCCACTAATAATAGTGGTATACTATCAACAAATCACTCTCTCTAGGGTTTCCAGATTCTAAAAAGCTTTCTTTTCGTTTTTACCATGATTGAGTGAGATTTTTTTTTTTTTTTTAAGTCTGATTCTATTCGAATAATGGGATTCGGATCTTCTGCGATCTTCTATTTGATCCGCTTCACTGTTTCATTTTAAGCTGATCGATCTGTTATTCTTTGATGCTTAATGTACAGTTTTTGAAATTACATTAAACCGATTAAAGTGAATATCTTCATGTAAAATGACTGTGGATCTGCATCTCGGCATGTATGTTTGCGGCTCGACGGTTCAGCAGTTCTGAGCGTAAGAACTTTTTTTTTTTTTTTTTTGTTAATTGCTATTTTTATTTTCTTTTTCTTTTTTCCGCATTAATTGAAACTGTAATTTTTAGCATAGATGTTGGACGTGGAAAATGAACTTTTTTTTATTCTGCTGATTTAAGACAGATGGAAAGGATTTCTTGCATGAATTGAGCTCGTTTGTGGAATTAGTCAAGGATGCGAGTAAAATGAGATTTGGTCACGTTAAATTTAATTCATTAACTGCTGAAGATACGCTCATCTGTAGTAAATTGCATTTGTCAAAAACAAAAGTGGGTGTCTGATTGTTGCATCTCCAATAGATTCTTACTAAAATAATTATTACTGATAAAGCAAACGAATAAAAGGTATTGGTTTTCTTTATTATATGCCAAAAGTAAGTATATAGTTGATTCTTTATAGTACAACCGTTTCAGCTTGTTTTAATTGTTTTCTGGAGCTAATATCTCAATGCACTTTGTGTTCACTCACCAATCATTAAATTTATATGCATCAGCATTACTCTATGTGATGAAGCTGATTCCTTTTCCCCTTTTTTTTTTTTTTTTTTTGGGGGGGTGTGCTTTATTAGATCCATTTTGAGATAAAGGCACCTGCTTTAAATGTTATGCAACAGTTTTTTGAGGTCTGTAAATCTTTGGGCGGGATATCTTGGGAGGCGCACTGAGCTCAGGCGACTTAGCTATATCTGTGGAGGCTCAAAAACTTCCCGCTGCTTAACTTATTTGTGGAACTCTAAGCTTGGAAGGACAAGAAAAATGATGGTGGATTGTGGTACTACAGCTAAAGGGTCTACGGTTGATATTTTACTTGAGAAAGATGATGATGGTGGTTATGTTAGCGGAGGATGGAAGAGGTGACTATTGAGTGTTTTAAGTATTGCTGTTTGTGTTGGAATATTGCTATACTTTAAGTAACTTATTTCATGGGGGAAACATATATATGATAGTTTATTTTGAATGTGATACGTGTAGATATATGTTGTAGGGTTTCCTTTTTCCTTGTTTATTTGTTTTTGCCATGAAGGATCTAGAACGAGTACCTAACTTATAGTTTTGTTGTCCCAACGAGTTGGTTAAGTTGATTGTTGGTGATGGCATGACCTGTATATTCTTCCTGATATATGCTAGTGAAATAAATACTTTTGTGAGTTTGGTAATAGATCTGTCCTGACAATGAATGCGTACCTGAATTGCCATGTTTAAAAATATTCCTTTTTAAGTTATTTACTGGGGGATGGCATTGTCATGGATATCGTGCTTGTTTTGGAGTGTGACTTCATTTATGGTGGTAGTGCAAAAATATTGCTTTTAGTGCTGGAGTGTTCTTTTAGGTCAGGAAATGAACCCTTTCCCTCCCACTTTGAAAGGTAGGTAGTTAAGCAAGCCCTGTACTTTAGATTTAACCAAAAAAAAAAAAAAAAAAAAAAAAAACAAGGCCCCACGAAAAACTTTAGAGGGCATAAATTGTTTAACATGCGATGGTACTTTGTAATATAGTAGGAAACATAATTTGTGCCTGTGGGACCTTTCTGGCTGTATCCTACCTTACTAAATACCTTGCTTCTGTTACGTCGATGCATGAAAATAAACTGTTCTTTTTTTATTTTTTTTAAAAGTTCGTTGTTTCATTTTTTATGGAATTTCTATTCTAGTTATGCCTTGAGGCATTGATGGATCAGTTTGTGACTTTTGATTCTTTCTCTGCATTGTAAATATTCACCCCTTATAGGATGGAAAAGGAGTCATATCTATGTTGAGCTTGGTGGATTGAAGTACCAGAAATGTGTCCTTGCTCTAGTTTTTCCCATAGTTGAATACGTAGGACACATGCTCAATGTCTGTAGGCAATTAGAATTATTTGAACATAATGTGGCATGGTTGGAGTTGCATGCAAGATGTTGGTGATCGACTTTATTGACTGCAAATGTAATTGGTGATGTTTTACCCATTTACATTGCATTAATTTGTTTCTAATCTGGCATGGTTGAAGTCATATTTACATTTTATTTCCTGATCGACAGTGAAGATGGAAGATTAAGTTGTGGGTTTTCCAGTTTTAGAGGAAAAAGAGCTAGCATGGAGGACTTTTACGACATTAAGGCTACCAAAATTGGTGGACAATCAGTCTGTCTCTTTGGGATATTTGATGGTCAGTGCTTGTCCTTCAGTCCTTTTTCTTGAAATTTGTATTTATGGCCAAAAGAATAAAATTCCTACTGGAGGAGCGAATCCTAATCTGCATGGTCAATTTAAAGAGAAGACTGGATATGTAAAAGTTTTGGTACAAATTATATGTACATGAATGAAATCTGGTCATGGTTATCCATTTTATCTCATTATTCCAACAGTTGTGGAAAAATGATCTATGATATGAAGAATTTAATTGCATTTATTCATTGTTTAAGTGAGCACACATTGCACTTGATGTGTGTCCGCGCGCGCATGTGTGTGTGTGTGTTTTTTTTTTTTTTTTTGGAAAATAAATCAAATATATTAACTTGAGTTTGTTCATAAAAAATATCTCTCATTTTCTATGATTCTTACCATCAATTTGAAATTTTGAAGCCTTACATGAAACTGAATGCTGGATGTGGCTGCTTTACCTTCATTTCTTACAAAATATATATGCCAACTTTCGACGCCTTCACCTTTTCCAATGAATATAATTCTGGAATTATTTATTAGTTTAAACTTCTATTCGAGAGACTAATGATATTGCTCTTCTAATGAGGTTTTGCATCATTACAGGTCATGGCGGCTCCCGCGCTGCGGAGTTTTTGAAGGAACATCTCTTTGAGAATCTCATGAAACATCCTGAATTTGTTGCAAACACCAAATCAGCTATAAGTACGTTGACATATACAATTCTTAATTGCTTTTTATAACCAAATGATGTTATGTGATTGCATGGGAGGCTTGTTTTCAGGGTGCGCACCAAACTTTGTGGGTAATTGGGTAAGCTCTGCATAAACAACAATTAGCAGCTTGGTTTGCCCAATTGAAATGGTTGTGCTTGGTTTTAGTTGTTCCTTGTACGGCTGGTGCTGGCATGTATGACACAATGTTGAATGCCAGTCTTGTCACTTAATTAAGAGAATAATGAAGTATGGTTAGCTTATGCCTTGTGTTTAACTACTTAATAATATGGTTTTCGTACACTGAGAATTTAGGAATAAATGTTTAATTGATATTATTCAATGCAGACACACCAACCGGCCTCATCAAGTGTAACTTTTCTGTTCGAATATTGCTTTTATTTAGACAATGTTTTAAAAAAAAATGGTAAAGTAAGTATTTAGAATGGAGCATCTTGAGGAGCATGATGGTAATTATATGTTTCAAGTGCCTCCATTTGGTGACAGAGTGGCTTTCAAGTGCATCCATTTATCATATGATAGTAGAGATATTTTTGCATCCATTTATCATATGATAGTAGAGATATTTTTACGTTCATTTTTTTATCATTGCGACCTGGCCTCAATACGTACGCTGCTGTTCTATTTGACTGTGTAGCTTCTTTGCATTGTTAGAAATCTAAAATCTATGAAAGACAGGGTATGGTGGTTGTATGAATTTTCTCTAATCTTTGTCTTTGAACTTAATACTGCACCCAAATAACTAATACCAAATCACAGGTGATACATATGAGCAAACCGACAGAGAATTTTTGGATTCTGAAAAGGAGACTTTCCGAGATGATGGCTCAACAGCTTCAACAGCTGTTCTTGTTGGAAATCACCTTTATGTAGCTAATGTTGGAGATTCTCGTACTATTATATCGAAAGCTGGAAAAGGTACTCTTGTATTTGTATTTAAACCAACTTCAATTGCTGTGGAGCAATGAAATGAATCCTTTTGTTTTTAGTTTCTTTTCCATTCGCTGATGAGAATTGAAATTCACTTTGTTGTAGCTATAGCTAACATGACTTATCTGAACTGGTAGTAGATTTTCTTTTAATGGTATTTATGCATTTTATAACAACTGGTTGATAGCGAGAGCAATGGCATCAAGGAAATGGGATGTTGGACCAACTTTTTCTATACGGCTTTAAAATACCTAGTCATAGAAAATTCCATGATCTATCCCTTGTCATTCTAAACAAGGGCGATGATATTGTGGGGCTTACGGTACTTTACAAATTGAGGCCAATAATATTTTACCAATTTTCTCTCCTCTTTCTTGCTTGACAGCGATTCCACTCTCAGACGATCACAAACCAAATAGAAGTGATGAGAGGAAGAGGATTGAAAGTGCTGGAGGTGTTGTTATGTGGGCAGGTTTGGCCTTTTAATATTATCTAAAACATTTGTGCTTATTCAGTATAATGCAAATGTGACATGTGGAAATTGTATCCTTAAGCTTCCTTGAAGGAGGATTTGTTCCATGATAATATAAGGTGTTATCTTATTGTGCTAAACAGCACATTCAGAATTGGGGCCTTATTTGATGGATCAATTGATCTTTGTACTTATTTCTAATTCCTTAACTCTATATTTTACCATTTGAGAAACTTATTTCTATGCAGAAAGATGTAGGGTGCAAGTCTATAGAATGTTATTTTGTTACTTGTGGCAGTTATGGATAGAGATTCTCAGAGGCCGGGGTTTTGTGTAATTGATTGTGTATCAGGTACTTGGAGGGTTGGAGGTGTCTTGGCCATGTCTCGGGCTTTTGGAAATCGCATGCTGAAACAATATGTTGTGGCTGAACCTGAGATTCAGGTAATGATAGTCCTAAGCATACAGATTTGACTTTCCATGGTAATGTGCATTGTTGGTCGTGGATCCACGTAAACTATAAACCAGAATCTTAATTGATCTAACTATTGAAGTCTTATTACTCCATATAACAAAATCTAAGCTGAATTATATTGTACGAGTCACATGGTCATGGATCATTACTTGCGGTCAGATAATACATTATATTATTATTTCAATGCTTACAGGAGCAGGAGGTTGATCAAGATCTTGAATTGCTTGTGCTTGCTAGTGATGGACTTTGGGATGTTGTACCCAATGAGGTAATTCTTTAGTTTCTGACAGAGCTAATTTGGGGGGAATAGTTAGCTTGCAAGATATCAGCTAATTAGGATAAAATCTGGGTAATTATTTGCTAGCAAAATATCAGCATATTAATAACTAATATAGGGGAAGAAAATTAGGGAAGTTATTACATAAATAAGGGGGTTGAGAATAAGCATTAACATCAGGCAGAAAAAAAAGTCTTTGATTCTGCCTTTAGGCCAGGCAACTTTGGCTGACGGAATTATTCCCAGTGTAACTTTTTCTTATTTCATTTTCTAGTTTACTGCTGTTTGCTCTTATCAGTTTCTTTGAGGCACTCAATTTTTACTTTGATTTAAATTTTATGCATTAATGATATGGTAATATTCAAGGAATAACTGGGTGCACATGATTTTCAGGATGCTGTTTCAATAGCACAAGCAGAAGAAGAGCCAGTAGCAGCTGCTCGGAAACTGACAGAGACGGCCTTCACTCGTGGTAGTGCCGACAATATCACCTGCATTGTTGTGAAGTTCCAACACGAGAAATTCGAGCCCAAGGAAGCCCATCAACATCTTGAAGCACCTCTCAAACCTGAAGAAACCCAGAAAGATAGTGAACCAGAAGAAACCCAGAAAGATAGTGAACCAGATGAAACCCAGAACGATAGTGAACCAGGCCCTATCCTGGAGGATTCCGAACCAACTTCAAATGAAGAGCCCGAGAAAACCCAAGGCAGCTGATCAAATTCTGGTCGGTGAGTTTGCAGTCTTCACAGATGAAGTGCGCTGGGGGTAGGGGTTTTGATTTGTTCATTCATTGGTTTGTTTCTTCCTTGTATTCCGTGCTTTGTAATTTTATGTGGCGGTGTATGTGTAAGTCCATGGATGCTCATAAAGGTGTGTTTCTTGGTAAATTTTGGATTGGTGGTGTACTTTTTTAATAAAAAGACTGTCGTTTGGACCTTTCTTCTTGCGTATTCTGTTGCTTTCATGGTTGCAGGAAGTGTAGTTGCCATATTGATTGATTTATTGCATTTAAAACAGTTAGGGCTGCCTACTAATGAATAATGGAGAAAATTTAATGAGTGGGTTCTCTCTAAGATTGTCTCCAAGACTGCTTTAATATTGTGCAATTTTGGCGCAGATTTTGCTTCACACCAGAATACATCTCCTAGTCTTCACAAAATTTTTGCACCAATTTTATCTTATCACTTTATTTTTAATTCAACCAACTATACCTATAAACATATTTACGTATTCAATTTATTGATGTTAATTGATACGCTTCTTTAACTTAGCATTAATTTAGTATAATATTCATTATATAAAGATGTGAAATTGAATGAAGTAAATGCAAAACTAATTAATAACTCATTAAAAAAATTGAAACAAGAAAACTCGGTGACTGATCCAGCAGTGAACAACCGCAAGACTTTCCCCCTTCCCATTTTTGCGCCAAGTCTACCCCCAGGCCCAGGGTTGGTGATGATCCATTGCACTTTTTTTTTTTTGCACATGTGATCATCTTAAAAAGGTTTATATTTAAGTTCAGGGTTTAGGGTTTATATGTTAGAAACTAGGGTGTATATTTAATTTACTCTCCATAATATTTTATTGTCCATAATATTTTGTAGTTCACGATGTGATATTTTGATATTTGAACCTCTCACCTCTCATCAGTCGATATAGTTCATCCATTTTATATTTTATATTTTCATGAATAAAATTATCATACTATTAATTTATGAAATATTATAATTTATTATTTCATACTAGTATTTCTCCCGTGCAATACACTATTTGTAATATTTATAATAATATAATAGTTAGTAAATTATAATAACAGTAATTTAATTATTAAATATTGCATTTTGTTTTGTGTCTCATTATCATACCATGTGAGATTTTGTTACTTTTATAAAATAAATAAATAATTTTATAAAATAATAATATTCTTTTTAAATAAAAATTTATAATATATAAATATATTTATAATATAATTTTATTTTGTATAAAAATATATCACAATTTTATTTATTTAAAAATATTTTAAACATCAAAATATATTAAAATTAATCTAAAATGTATTTTATATTCTTAAAAAATTATTTTTATATATACAATATGAATATCAAATTAAAGATATTGAAAAATAATTTATTTGATTTTTTTCATGAAAAATAATTTGAGACGTAAAAGTTATAAGCGTTTAAAATTTGAGATGAAAAAAAAATAAATAAAGGTGATTGGCAAACAATTTATGCACAATCCCACATCTTCACATTCGATAACCGCCACCAATCTCTTTTCTTTTTTCTCAGAGTTTATTAATGAAAGAGTGGATTTTGCGAGAATATGACATTCTTGTAAATTTGCCAAACTGGTGTGCTTTTATATAGATATAGATTGAGTTGAAAACACTTTAAAATTCACTTCAAAATATCACACTTTATTATTTAATAAAAATAATTTTTAAGAGAATAACAATGTAATATAATATAAAAATATCATATTACATAATATTTAAATAAATATAATTGACATAAATAGTTATTTGGGTGTGATTATTCGCACCCCAAATTCTCTAAATATATTTTATTTACTAAATATATTGTATTTACGATTATTATACCCTTTTAATTAAAAAAAAACGAAGAAAAAAGAACAAAGCTTGTCGTCCAAAACAATCTTCTAGGGTTAGTTTATATATTATGAAAATTTTAGTCAATTCTTAAATTTATGTGTGTTTTAGATAAAAATATACACTGCATAAGCATTTAGCTTGGAACATTCATATTTGTTCATTTTTCGGCGTTTTGTTTTGAATTTGTCGCACGCCTGCTTGTATGTGTTCGAATCTGTCGAACACATGCTTGTATGTGTTCGAATCTGTTGAACACATCTGTTTGTGTTCAAAACTTATTTGTTGAATAATAACGAGCATGTTGGCCTCAGGCTCATTCAGAACATCCTATCAAACAACTAAAGTAGTGTTTCACAATATTTGTCGAATACTACTAGACTTGTTCGACTCGACGTTCCAAACGAGTATTGAACAGATTTGGCAAATTTAATATAAGGATATTTTAAATTTTGTGTAAAACAATTTAAAGATATATAAAGAGGATTTGAGAATAATCACACCTTAATTAATATGAAAGTTTTTATATATTAATAATAATATAGTTTTATTATGTATTATAATATAATATAATATATAATATCCTGAGTCATTGTACGTCCTCTAATTCAAATAAAAGTGCGGCTATTCATTCTCCCAAAACCTCTAAACATACCCTAAAGTCTAAATATACCCCATTTATACACATTATAGTCTTTTTATTAAAAAATAAAAATAAAAAATAAAAAATAAATCAGGACTGTCCAACCCGTAATTTCCAACACAAATTCACAAATCAAAATAGAAAAATTTCATGTATTTGTCGGAAAAACCGTGAAAAACAAATTTCTCTCTGCTATTTTTATATCCTTTAATCTATCATACATATATCTCCATTTTAACCTCCACCTTCTCTACCAAAAAATAAAAAAAAAAAAGACGAAAAAATATTAGTATAACACATTAGCAGGAAAATTATGTTTCTTATTAAATATATATATATATATATATACTTTTGAGATTCGGACTATTTTGTTGCAGAACAGTGCTGCAAATCATAAGAGATTTGGAAATGATATAAATTTTGTTTAGACTGTTTTTCAAATTTAAATATCCTTCATCTTATGTTGAAAAATATTTTTTTGTTATATATATATATATATATGAATCCTTGTACATACAATTTTTACCCAAATTAAATCTTGGAAAATAACATTTAGATAATAGTGTTAAGTATGTATTGCTCATCATATTTAGCATATGCGGTGAAAGACTTTAGATTTGGAGCCAAATATGAAATTGCAATTCCAGAATAGCTTTGTATTTTCTATATTCAAGAAATATGGAAAAGAAGAATAATAAGAAGAAAAAACATAATTGCTGATTGAGGGTTCTGCAGTTAAGAAAAAAAAAATTATTTTTAAACATATAAATATATAAAAATATTTTAATCAATTTATTTATATCTAATTTTTCATAATTTGGGGAGTTTGGACCGAGACAAATATAGTAAAGAAATCCTTATTTCACGGATGAAAATTTCAGCAACTGTAGTTGGGCTAAAAGTGTAATACTTAACTACAGTTTAATTAAATCATAGTTAAGAATTGTGTATAAAAATTTGGGGAAAATCTTTCGACTGCCACCGTTCTATTTTACAATTAGTACTAAATTTGGGACGTTTTGACATTTCTGGAGTTTGGATTTCTCCCACATTTTATTTGGTGGAAAAAGGCATTAGATGGAACAAATGAATCAGGTTCTACTTCGGCTAATTTTTGTTTGTCTCTGTCTTCCATGGTTTATTTTAAGATTAATTTGTTGTCATTGGTTCTGAATTTCACTTACGAGTCAAATGGACTTCCGCTCTGTGTTTAAGCGTACAGACATTGTTAGGGTTGTATGATTTTTGATTCTGGGCTATGCTCTGATTTTAAATGTTTTAATTGTTTTCGGACTGTCTTGCACGCTCGTTGTTGCTCGAAATGATCGTTCCTTTTCCTTTACTGCCGTTAGATGAAATTTATGGTGTTATTAGGTTTTTGTGGAAGAAATTACCGACATGTTGTAATGTGCTTTCTTGATGTGTGAAGCTGCCTGTAAGTGGTCTTTTGCTGGCTTCTTTGTTTAGTTCTTTGCATTTTGTTTTCATGTTGCATTGATGTTAAAAAAAGAAAAAGAAAAGAAGAATCACTTTGAATTTGGATGTGCTTGGTAAATAGAAAAGGCAGCAACAGCTGCAGATGATCTTTTTTTTTAATGTTCTTGAAATGTTATAAGCTTTACGTTTTTGGTCGACTGGTGTTAATTCGTGTTAAGCTGAACAGTATCCAACACATTTTTTAAACGAGCTGGCATATCAATGTCATCTATAATCAGCATTTAAAAATCGGAGAAACTTGAACAGACCCTCCTTCCTTTTGACGATGCCGTAATAGTACTCAAGCAATGTAATGACAGGTTTTTCCCTGGATCATAATCTCTTTCAGAGTAGTGACTTCAACCAACAGGCATTATACGAAATTTTGTGAAGATGTAAGAATTTTCTATTTCTCTAGACTTGATATGGTGCTATCTAATATAGGGCATTTGAAGGGGGAGGAGTAACTTATAAGCTATTGGCAAAACAAATTTTCAAGTTGTATGAAATATTTGCCTTTATTTGAACTCTTTCATAACGACTGAATGTTTCAACTGTCAATTTGAGCTGTTGGCAATGGTTTAAACTTTAAACTTGATTCTAATTTTTTATCATTTCTTGTAAACTAGTTGTTTTAGTCTAAACAATAATGATACAAGAACTTATGGTGGGTTTTATCTAGCTTAAAAGCTTAGTTTTATTGTGCTAATAATAATCAATATATGAAGGAGCTGCAGAACAATATATGCACCTATATGCTTGTAATTGATGGTTTAGGGATGTGCTTTTGGAAGATATATTGTTTTTGGTTGTTTTGTGTTTTTACAGCTGGTTTGATTGAAATTGTATGTTCATTCCCTACCATTTGTAATGGTGATGGCTTGAGATGTTGCAGCTTGAATTTGGTGCTCTCTTTCATTTTTTAGCTTTCTTCCCATCTCCCGGATCTAACTTAAAAGTTTGTCATCTGATGACTATGGAGGATTTCTATGTGCTTTAGATCTCTAAGTAATGATAATCTGATGTGGGCTCATATCTAATTTATGCTGTTATGATTGCACGATGCATGCACTGGGATTTATATGATTGCACAATGTATGCACTGGGGTTTATCTTCACAAATCAAAATTTGTCAAAGTGTATTGTTAATTTGAGAATGTTATGTGAATTTTACTTTTGTTTCCATTCCTCTCTCTCTTACCTGATTTTAAATCAGTTTTCTCAAGTTATTAATTTTTTCTGATCTTTTGTGGTGTATCAGGTAATTGTCGACTAAGGGTTAAGATACGCCAACATTAGCGTTTTCCATCTATTGCACATGGAGTGCAATAAGGATGAAGCCGGTAGGGCAAAATCTATTGCTGAACGCAAATTAGAGCAGAAAGATTATTGTGGTGCTAAAAAGTTTGCGTTGAAAGGACAATCTCTATATCCAGGCTTGGAAGGTATTTCACAACTGCTGACAACACTCGATGTGTATGTATCTGCAGAAAATAAAATAAGTGGAGAAATTGATTGGTATGGAGTTCTCAATGTGAATCCCTCAGCTGATGATGATACAATAAAAAGGCAATATAGGAAGTTAGCTCTACTGCTGCACCCAGATAAAAATTGTTCAATTGGTGCAGATGGATCATTTAAGCTTATTTCAGAGGCATGGAGCCTGCTATCAGATAAGGCAAAGAGGTCGGCATATAACCAGAGGAGGGTCAATAAAGTATTCCAACAGAATGCTCAGAGACATACAGGCGGCCCATCAGCACCACCCAACCCAAGTCAACAGAAGGTTCCAACACATACTGGTGGCCCATCAGCACCATCTAGGCCCAGTCAAAAGAAAGTCCCGACACATACTGGTGGCCCATCAGCGCCCAGTCAACAGAAAATCCCAACTCACACTGGTTGCCCATCAACACCTTCTAAGTCTAATCAACAGAAAGTTCCAACTCATGCTGGTGACCCATCAACTAGGTCAAGGCAACAGAAGGCCCCTATTCGTACTGGTGGTCCAACTGCACCATCTAGGCCCAGGCCCCATCAACCTAATGTTCCAACACATACTGGTAGCTCATCCGCTCCATCCACACCTGATCAGCACTCCAATTGTGCTAGCAGGAAAACCTCAGCTCCAAAGTCCCAGAAATCTAGTGCTAAGGCGCCCAAGAAACCAATTCATGCTTCACCTCATCAAAGAATTGATACTTTTTGGACTATGTGTGGTTCTTGCAACACACAATTCAAGTATCCGAAAATATACCGCAATTGTACTCTTCTTTGTCACAGCTGTCGAAAGTCATTTCTTGCTTCGGAGACAATTCCTCCAGTCAACCATTCAAAATCAGCTAATATGTGCCAACAAAGGAGCTCAGTAAATAATTTAGCTGGTCGAAATGCTTATGTTCCAGGAAGAAATGTGCCAGTTGGTAAAAAATCAGGAGTTGATACTAGCAGCACAAGACCTTTTAATGTAGATGAACTGAAGAGATCACATACTGAATCAAATGCCTCAGCTGGTTGGGAGGGCTGCTTTAAAGAGAAAAAATTGGGTGAACCTGAAGTTAGAAAGCAAAGACGAACTTGTAACGTATGAGCAAATTGAAAGTAGAAAGTTGCCTTGTTGAAAAGTGGGTTTTGAGCATATTTATGTAGTTTCAATCGGCATGATAGTTGTCTATGAACAGGAGATCACTTCTATTTAAACTGTGGTTTTTAATGTTGTTACATAAACTTCTTTTTGCAGCACTTTGCCATTTAAACAACTATGTTTTCACTACCCTGACTATGTTAACTTTGGCATCTACAACACAATGATAATTGGATATTGTTTCAAAGTGGCAGCTTTAATTTCTTAGTCTTCCTATATTGTATTAATGTTTATGAGTAGACTTTTCAGACAATTTGTAGATTCCAAAGGGAAAAAAAAATTCGTCATTTGAAGTTTTGTTTAGTAGTTCAAGCACTTGCTTGGTCAAGAAAAAAAATTGGTATAATTGGAGGGACAAGACTTTGTTACCACATTTATATCAATTATCATCTGGAGATTGGACTGCTGACTTTTATATGTAAACCTTTAAAAGGAAACTTTTTGCTCATCTTTCTACTCTTATATAATATAGGGTTAAATTTTATTTCATTTTATGCTTTGGTACCTAAGGTTTTTTATTTTATCTCATTTTATTTTTATACTTTGGTAACTAAGTTATTATTATTATTTATTTATTTATTTTACAATTTTTTTTGGTTCTACAATAGCACCCTAAAGTGCACAATTCTTTGCGCTTGCAAACCTTCATCCTTTTTGTTTTGGTGAAAATTATTTTTGAGATATTTAAGTAATTTTTAT
Organism: Caryopteris x clandonensis; assembly: GCA_028749325.2. Taxonomy (NCBI): domain Eukaryota; kingdom Viridiplantae; phylum Streptophyta; class Magnoliopsida; order Lamiales; family Lamiaceae; genus Caryopteris; species Caryopteris x clandonensis. The sequence goes on from JAPYKT020000004.1 coordinate 9,050,858, forward strand.
AAATTTTTATTAAAACCAAAAAAAAAAAAACTTATTACAAATATTTAAATTATTCTAAAAAATCTGGAAAATAATTTAACAAATCTTAAAATTAGTTTGATTAAAATAATTTTAAATTATTCAAAGATATAAAAAACAACTTAAAGTCTTGAAAATAATTTCATTATCAATTAATTTATATTTTTTAAATACTAAAAATTAATTTAAAAACTTTGGATATTATTTTTAATTTTATAATATTTTCTAGGAACAACAATTGCTTTCTGCAAACCATCCCTACAAAGTTGCACATTATACATACACTCTAAAAATTGGTGGCGATGGATAATACCAGCAATAAGAGTAACCCCGTCTAGCCCTATGGGTCCATCAGATTTTAAAAATAATATAGTCTTGTTAAAATAATATTTAGATTTTCTAAAAATATATTTTCAGATTTTATAAATTTAAAATTTAACTTTCAGATTTTAGAATTACTTTTAGACTTTTTATGATGATATATAAGATTTTTTAAATAATTTTAAGAGCTTCTAAATTTATTTTCAGATTTTAATTATAATTGTCTGGTTTTCAAATTCATTTTTTTTTATAAATAACTTACGGATTTAACAAAGTGGCTTTAAACTATTTTCTTAATAATGTAATTTTAAGACTTCTTAAAATTATTTTAATATTTTCAAGATAATTTCAGATTTTACTAATAGTTTTAAGAATTTTTCAATAATTTTCAGATTATTTAAAATATTTTTTTAGATTTTAAAATAGTTTTAAGAGTTAAAATATTTTCAAATATGTTACCTTTATATTTTTTTAATTTTCTTCAAAAAATCAGGATGGAGGTTGGAATCGAAAAAAAAATAGTATACTTTGGAGCGAATCAAAAATAAAATAAATTTTATATATAAAAATAATAAACGGTTATGCTTCAAGTTGCAAAATGAAATTAACTCTATAACATAAGATTAAGAAACACGCTGCTTGATAATTTATGCTACATCTTTATTTAAGGGTTAATTGTATAAAAAATTACGATCTTTGATAAAATTTATATTTTAGTCACAATTTTTTAATTTTTGTAATTTCAAACACCACTTTTTTAATTTGTGCAATTCAAAGCACATGTCACTACTATGTTGATTTATTTATTATATTTAGCTTAAACTACTATTAATTTTATCTATTATTATTATATTTGAAGTAATTTCTATGGAAAAAATATAAAAAATTATGTTTTTGTATATTATTTATATTACATATGCAATGATGGTAAAAACATGTAAGAAATGATTGTTTGTATATTGTTTATGTTATATATAAAAAAATCGTAAAAATATAATACCAACAAATACGTTTTCATAATTTTGATTTAATTTAATATTTGATTATGACCAATACTAAATTAATATCTAGTATTTATAATTAATTTTAAATGGATGTCTTTTAACCTAATTTTGATCTTGACTTCAAAAGTTCAAGTAGATGAACTAGATAATTAATTATGTATGAATTCATACATATTCTATATAATTAATGAATCATGTACTGTAATTTACTATCTTTTCATTTGTAATATAAATAATATACAAAATATAATTTCTTACATGTTTTACCACAATTTCATATGAAACATAAACTAGATGTTCGCCCGTTCGATGCACATGATATAATACATTTATTATATTTATAATTTATAATAAAATTATGTTATTATTATTAAAAATGTACATAATCTATTATTTATATCAATTATATTTATATAAATATTATTCAATTTAAATTATAGTTTTGTATATTAAATTGCAATTTCATTTTTTAAAGTTAGTTTTATTAAGTAATAAACAACATTTCAGAAGTGGATTTTGAAATGTGCCTCAACTGAACATAAATATTTTAATTTATCAAAAACTATTGAAGTTAAACAATAAACTAATAGTATAATATTTTTATTATAATAAAAATTATTTATTTTTCAGGTTCAATATATATAAAAATATGATATATTGTTTATTCAAATTCATCATATATATCAAAATTTTAAAATTAGTAATTCTATGCATATTTTTTTTATATTTTATCCATAAAAATTATATTCCATAATAAATATAATTATTTATTTCAATATATACAATATTGATATCAAGTTAAAGATTATAAAAGAAAGATTAATTTGATATATTATATATTAAAATGAACTTCAAACAAAAAAAGTTATTTAAATTTTTAATTTTAGTAAAAAATAAAAATAAAAGAGAGAAAAAAAAAAGAGAGTTGATACATGTCTATTAATTGTAAAGACACATGTAATGAGGAGAAAAACTCTCACGATCCCTTTTTTATATTAAGCATAAATAATATATAAAATATAATTTCTTTTATATAATTTCATAGAAAGTATTTCAAATATAAAATTAATAATAAGATATTATTATTATCATAATAATTTTAATTAAATATATAAAATTGAGATTTCAACATGAAATTATCATATACTTTGAATTACAAATTACAAAAATTGAGAAGATGATACTTGAAATTGCACAAATTTAAATGTTGAGATTAAAATAAAAATTTTATAAAAAATTATAACTTTTTATACAATTAACCGTTTATTTAATAATGTGAGTTCAACGGTGGCACGTACAAATGAAATGCTTAATTGCAAAGGATATTAAATAAGGCTATATAAAAAAATGAAAATACATTTTTTTATTGCTCGTACTTAGAATTTTTGCTCCATGTATTTTATTTTATAAATTTCGACCCAATACTTTTATTTTTCTTAAGTTTTTGACCTAATATTTTATGTTATATATTTTTTACCCATCTACTGCAATCACCAATAGTGTAGATACCAACTTTAAGAAAATTAAAAGTACAGAGATTATAAAGTTAGAAAATTTATAATTAGGGTAATTTTTTCTAAATTTTTTGTTATTTTTTTTTTCTGAAAATACAAAGAGGCAAAATATAATTATTAAGGCAGAATAGAAAATAAAAAAAAGGAAAAGAGAATGTCTTTACGGAAAAGGTGATTACATATTTATTTAATTTGGATTTAACTCTTACTGCCTCCCAAAAATTACAGTATTACTATAACATTTTTCCTCTAATGGTAATTAAGTCGATCCATCATAAACATTTTAAAATTAAAGTTTAAAAAAAAAGTAAGGATATGAATAACCTCAATATAAATATTATAAAATAATAATTTATTCGTCAAAAAGAATGATATTTTCTTTAAAAAAATTTGTATTTTAAAAATTAAAGTTAGTAATTAGTTGAAATATCAATAATACTCTTATGTTTTAAAAAATTAAATTAAAGTAATGAAGGGGTATAAGTAAAAACTTATGGATTACAATTAATTATATTTTTATTTAGTTGACAAAAATAAATAATTATATATTATTTAAATATATATTTTTTTCGAACAAAAAGAATAATTACTTTATGACAAAATTTAACCTTTAAAAATAATATTTTAACGTGATTTATATTTAAGAGTGAAAAAGTAACTATAGTTTACCCAAAAAGGAATCGTTAACTACAGTAAAGTCCAACTAATGTTTAAATGTCAGCCTATACAAAAAATGGGAAAACCCTTCAATAGTCACCCTATTTCCAATTATTGTTAAAAAGGAATTTTGACTTCTCCCCATTTTGATTTGGTGGGAAAGGCAAATATATGAAGCAAAACAAAATCTTTTTCAACTATTTCTGGGGATTCAACCTCTCAAATTAACGAGTATTGATTTCTTCTCTTTCATTTTCTATTTTGATTGGCGTCTTTTGTGCAGGAATTTTGACTAAAATTGACTTCTGCGCTGAGATTGAGCAGGTACATTGCTAGGGTTAGGGTTTTGTTCTATTTTAATGTTTTAGGTATTTTTGGGTTATTTTGCACTCTCTGTGGTCACTTTGAAATGATGTTCCTGTTCATTTACTGCCGTGGATGAAGTTTATGCTGTTATTAGGTTTTTGCGGAAGAATTTACCGACATGTTGTAATGTGCTGTTTTGATGTGTGAAGCTGTTTGTTAGGGATCTTTTTTGGTGGTTTCTGTTTTTAGTCTTGCATTTTCTGTTTATGTTCGATTTGTTGTAAATTTTTTGTAAAAAAAATCAAGCTGATCTTGGGAATAAAAGAAAAAGCAGCAACACTGAAGAAGTTGTTTGCATGTTCTTATAAGTTTTAACTGTTAATGATCATTTCGCGCGCATATTTAAACTGTTCGAGTCCAACTTTATCAACACGTGTTGAAAACAACGAGTTGTATTTTTTGGCAATTTCGGTCGACTGGTGTGAATGCTTGTTTGATGCTTGGATTTTTTTTTTTTTGCATGTTCTTATAAGTTTTAATTGTTAATGATCATTTCGCGCGCATATTTGAACTGTTTTGAGTCCAACTTTATCTACACGTGTTGAAAACAACGAGTTGTTTTTTCTGGCAATTTCGGTCGACTGGTGTGAATGCTTGTTTGATGCTTGGATTTTTTTTTTTTTGCATGTTCTTATAAGTTTTAATTGTTAATGATCATTTCGCGCGCATATTTGAACTGTTTTGAGTCCAACTTTATCTACACGTGTTGAAAACAACGAGTTGTTTTTTCTGGCAATTTTGGTCGACTGGTGTGAATGCTTGTCTGATGCTTGGAAAAAAAGAAAATTTTGCATGTTCTTATAAGTTTTAACTGTTAATGATCATTTTGCGCGCATATTTGAACTGTTCGAGTCCAACTTTATCAACACGTGTTGAAAACAACTAGTTGTTTTTTTTGGAAATTTTGGTCGACTGGTGTGAATGCTTGTATGATGCTTGGAAAAAAAAGAAAATTTTGCATGTTCTTATAAGTTTTAAGTGTTAATGATCATTTCGCGCGCATATTTGAACTGTTCGAGTCCAACTTTATCAACACGTGTTGAAAACGAGTTGTTTTTTTTGGCAATTTTGGTCGACTGGTGTGAATGCTTGTCTGATGCTTGGAAAAAAAAAAGAAAAAGCAGCAACACCGAAGAAGTTTTTTGCATGTTCTTATAAGTTTTAACTGTTAATGATCATTTCACGCGCATATTTGAACTGTTTGAGTCCAACTTTATTAACACGTGTTTAGACCAACAAGTTTTTTTTTTTTTTTTTGGCAATTTTGGTCAACTGGTGTTGTATTTAGCATTTTGTGTAATGGTATCCAACACGTGTTTGAAACGAGCAGGCAAATAAACATCATTTCTACTCAATATATAAATTTAACAAAAATCTAAAAGTAAATGGGAAATACTAGATTAGCCCCCTATTTCCTTTTTAGGATGCCCGTAAATTATATCCGAGCAATATAATAAGTTTTTCCCCAGATTATGATCTCATTCAGAGTAGTAACCCCAATCAGTAGGCATTATTACAAAACTTTGAAAATATATAATTTTCTATTTCTTGAGAGTCAATATAATGCTATCTAAAATAGGTCATTTGAGTGGGATTAAGTGCGTAACTTCTAAGCCATTATCTGCAAGGCAGAAGTTTTTAAGTTGTATGAAATATTTACATCCAATTGAACCTGTTGTTATCGATTGAATGTTTCATTTGTCAAATTGAGCTGTTGATAATGGTTTGAACATGATTTTTGTTTTTCATCATTACTTTTAAACTTGTTGAGATTTTTTCTGAAGGAATACGGAATGAGAATTGATCGTGGGTTTCATCTATCTCACCCGCCCCATTACACTGTGTTTACAATCACTATATTCAAGAACTGCTGCACAGTATATGCTCCTGAATGCTTGTCGTTGACGGTTTGGGGATGTGCATTTGGAAAATATGTTTATTTTGGGTTCTTTTGTGTTTTACCACTAGTTTGAATTTTGATACAGAATGAGAATTGATTGTGGGGTTTTTGTAGCTCAACTGCCTCTTTGGATTGTGTTTCCACTCACTATGTTCAAGAGCTGTTGCACGGTATATGCACATGAATGCTTATTGACGATTTGGGGATGTGCATTTGCAAAATATATTCAGTTTTTCATTCCTATGTGTTTTACCGTTAGTTTGTGAAATTGCATGTTCACTCTGGTGGCATGAGATGTTGCAGCTTGCATTTTGCTGTTTCTCTCTTTTATTTTTTTATTTTTCTTCAAAATCTCATTGATCCAACCTAAATGTTTGCTCTGATGGATCTGTTATGATTTCTGTGTATATCAGATGTTGAAGTAATGAGGATTTCACTTGTGCTCACATCTCATTTGTTTTGCTATGATTCCATGATACATTCACTGGGATTTCTTCACTAATCAGTTTTTGTCAAAGTTGATTGTTAATTTGAGATTGCTATGTGAATTTTATTTGTGTTTTCATTGGTCTCTCTCTTGCCTCTTGTGCGCGTCTGTGCCTGGTTTTAAATCAGATTTTAAAGTGATTAATTTTTTTATTTTTGCTGTGAATTAGGTAATTGACAATCAAGGCTAAAGACGATATATGGAGTGCAATAAGGATGAAGCCAGCAGGGCAAAATCTATTGCTGAACGCAAAATAGAGCAGAAGGATTATGTTGGTGCCAAAAAGTTTGCCTTGAAAGCACAAACTCTATATCCAGGTCTGGAAGGTGTTTCACAAATGCTGACAACACTCGATGTATATGTATCTGCAGAGAGCAAAATAAATGGGGAAGTTGATTGGTACGGAGTCCTCAGTGTGAATCCCTTAGCTGATGATGATACAATAAAAAGACAGTATCGGAAGCTAGCGCTCTTGCTGCACCCCGATAAAAATAGTTCCATTGGTGCAGATGGTGCATTTAAGCTCATTTCGGAGGCCTGGAGTATGCTATCAGACAAAGCAAGGAGGTTGGCGTACAACCAGAGAAGGGGCAATAAAGTGTTCCAACAGAATATTCAGAGACACACCGGTGGCTCATCAGCACCTCCCAGGCCCAGTCAACAGAAGGTTCCAACACGTATGGCATCAGCATCATCCGGGCCCAATCAACAGAAAGTCCCGACACAGGCCGGTGGCTCTTCAGCACAATCTAGATCCTGTCAACAGAAAGTCCCAATGCATACTGGTGGCTCTTCAGCACCATCCATGCCGAGTCAGTATTCCAATTGTGCAAGCGGGAAAAACTCAACTTCAAAGCCTCAAAATAGAAGTGCAAAGGTGCCCAAAAAACCATTTTCTGCTTCGCCCCATCAGAGAACTGATACATTCTGGACTACCTGTGGTCATTGCAAAGCACAGTATGAGTTTCTCAAACAATATCGCAATCGTAATCTTTTCTGTCACAATTGTCCAAAGTCATTTTTGGCTTTAGAGACAGCTCCACCAGTTAATTATTCAAAATCAGCTAATCTGTGGCGACGGAGGAGTTCAATTAATAATTTAACTGGTCAAAGTGCTTATGATCCAGGAAAAAATGTTCTAGGTAAAAGATCAGGAGTGGGTCAAGCTGGCCCAGATTCTTTTAGGAGTGGAAATGATCAGCCGGGCACACTTTCTGGAAATACTGACATGGGCAGCACAAAACCTTCTATTGCAGCTAAAGTTGGTGATGATCTGAAGAGAACACATACTGAATCAAATGTCTTCGCTGGTTGGGAGGGGCTCGTTAAAAAGAGAAAATTGGGGGATGATAGTCGTGGATATGGAATGAACTGTAGTAATACCCAAGGAAATATTGAACCTGAAAGTGAAACTGCATCTGGATCGGGGAGTTGTGGATTTTCTGTCACTAACCATCATCCAAAGAGCACTAGAGAGCTTACACCCAATGAAACTCGAAAGTTGTTGATGGTAAATGCTCAAAAAGAGATTGGAGAAAAGATAAGCGAGTCTAGGGCAGAAAGGAACAAGGATACAAGGACAGCAAAGCAATCTGAAAAGCATCGAGCTAGCCCTTCTGCTGGTAGCACAAGAAAAAAGTATAGAGAAGTAGTGATAATTGATGTTCCAGATTCTGATGCAGGGAAAATTGACGTTCCAGATTCAGATTTTCATAATTTTGATGTGGACAGATCTGAAAGTTCATTTTCAGATAATGAGGTTTGGGCTGCTTATGACGACGATGATGGCATGCCCCGTGTATACGCTATGATTCACAAGGTGGTCTCTAGGGATCCATTTGTGTTATACATCAGCTGGCTTACCTCAAGTATCAACACTGAATTCAGCAACATTGGCTGGGTAAACTCTGGATTCTCTAAATCATGTGGAGAATTTAACATGGGCAGACACCTGATATGTAAATCGATCAACGCCTTCTCTCAAAGGATTCATTGGACTGGAGGTCAACATGGGAGAATAAAAATACTTCCCCAGAAAGGTGATTCTTGGGCCCTTTACAGAAACTGGTCGTCAGATTGGAATGAGTACACTCCTGATGAAGTTGTGCACAAATACGATATGGTTCTGGTACTCGATAACTACAGTGAGGAAGCAGGCATAGTTGTTGCTCCTCTTGTGAAGGTGGCTGGATTCAGTACAGTATTTCTTCCCAACTTAGACCCAGCACAAATCAAGAGGATACCAAGGGAAGAGATGTTCCGGTTTTCTCATAGGGTCCTGCACCACTCCCTTAGCAGGGAAGAAGCTCCGGACTGCCCACAAGGAAGCATTGAGCTTGATCCTGCGGCTACCCCGCTGGAACTCCTTCAAAAGACAGCAGTAACAGGTCAAGTTTAGTGCAACATTGGATTGGTAAGACCAGAATTTTGATGGTGTGCGTGTGGCGTGTGGCCACTATTTTGACTGACATATGTTATGATTAGATTGTTTGCTTCTTGTATTATTAACTACAGCTATGTTCTGTGTTTTTAGTATTGCCAAATCGAAAGGCATTTGGAAAATTTTCTTTGATTTGTTACAAAATTATCGATATTAATTGACATATCGTATTGAAATATTATTTAACCATTTTTTTTGTCGGGCCTTTTATGCTGCCATTTTATGTAAGGAAATCTTACTTGAAAGTTAATAGAATGTTGCTATCTATGTGTGCAAATCTCGGACGTGCTGCACGATTTCTGCACTATTTCTGCACGATTTCTGCACATACAGTAACTTTGCTTTTCTAAAATCGAACTTATGGTATACAAGTAAATTTCATTTAACTAGGTTGCATTTGAATTTAGGTATTTGGTAATTTAAGTATTATTATTTTTTTTTGGGTATTCGAAAATCTACTGATTTTAGAATTTTTATTTGAATTTTTTATTTTGAAATGAGTGGTTTTAATTTTTTAATTTTTTTTCATCTTATTAAAAAAAAAATATATATATATATGTGTGTGTGTGTGTGTGTATTTATATGTGTGGCAATTTCAACATTGGCCCCAGCCTGGCGAGTCAGCGATTAAGATAGGCGACAATAATAATAATAATAATAATAATAATAATAATAATAATAATAATAAATCCCAGGGCAAATGATTCATGCTTGTCCAAAAAAGTACCTTCAACAACCCCACAAAATGTTATTTTATCCAAAAATTTGCCCAAAAATGGGTACATGTTCAAAGGTATATTCCCCTTCCTATCACTTGTTTATAATTTCCCACTAAAATAATAATTTCGCTTTAGATTTGTCACTTAAAAAAAAAAAAGGCAAAGTAGAAACCAAATTATGAAGAAGGCTAGATGACGAGCTACTTATACCCTGTACAAACCCCTCTCGTATGTTTAAGAAGCTGCTTATGGCTCAACTTAAGCCAACACAAGCTCCTCTTCCACCTGTTGCTGTTCCTGCTCTTCAAACAGCTCTCTCTCACTACTGTAAGCAAGAAGAACGCGTTTTATATCTTCTGCGTTCAGAGTCTCGTACTCAAGAAGTGCATTGGCTAGAGCGTGTAATGCCTTCTCATGCTGCAACCGAGCATTGACCAAGATTAGACAAGTGGAAAATGGGTAACCAAAAATAAAATAAAAAACATAGAAAAAGTGTAGGGGAGCGAAAAATGTGTTCTCCAGAGGGTGTGAAGATGTCGCCCTAAGAGTCGTACCTTTTTCAGCAGGGCTTTTACGCGATTATAAGCATCTCTCAATAGCTTAACAACCTGTACAATCAAAATATAAAATTAATATGGATAACCTATATTTCTACGTATCATGGTTTCATCAGATCATAGAAACATACTTCGGCATCTATACGGGATTGCATTTCAGAACCAGGTCTTTCTTTAATATGAACAGGTCCAATTTCATCACTCATCCCACAAGTTGATACCTAGAAAAAAAAAAATTAGAGATTCTTTTTTTTTTACTTGTATATATGTTTGTACGTATGTATATAAAACAGAAAATACCATATAGTGAGCGAGCTCTGTAGCAGTGTTAAGATCACTACTTGCTCCAGTAGTGACATGGTCCTTGCCAAAGATGAGCTCTTCAGCTACTCTTCCTCCCATACAAACGTCAAGACGTGCCAACAATTGCTTCTTGCTGATCGAAGTCTCATCATTAGAAGGAAGCTGTGTAACCATGCCCAGTGCAGATCCTCGTGGCATTATTGTTGCCTTGTGAATTGGATGTGCACCTTCAGTGTTCAAGGCTACAATAGCATGGCCACTCTCATGATACGCAGTGAGCTGAAAGCAACACGGTCAATCAGGAAATTACCGCATAAAGAAAAGGTCAAAAATGAAAATCTAAATACAAACACATGTAAAAGAACCTTCTTGGATTCTTCTGACAGAAACATTGTCTTCCTTTCTGTTCCCATTACTATCCTGTCTTTGGCGAACTCTAACTGTGCTGCGTTCAACTTCTCAGCACCTTCAACAGCAGCTTTAATGGCAGCAATATTCACCAAATTTGCAAGATCTGCATCACAGGAATTGGTGGAACAGAAAAGAGTCACAATATGTGTCGGGTCACTTCAATAATTCCAATTTAACATTAAGCTTATGTCCTTCAATAGATTTTCCTCAATGCATACAATCATGAAACGATGTACATATAGCTTAGAGGTACTGCTACTTGCCTGCCCCATTGAATCCAGGAGTGCCACGAGCAATTGAGTTTACATCAACATCATTTGCCAAAGGTTTGTCTTGTAAATAGAGCTCCAATATCTCTTGACGACCCCGGACATCAGGACTAGGAACAACAATCTAGAAATAAGTTTTAGGTGTCAGTTCTAAGAAACATGAAAGGGTTCCCCAGTTTAATTTACCAATAGCATTTCAAATAGTATTCTGCATAACACTTATTGTTAAAAGTCAAAAATAAAAGTTAAAAAATGTACAAAAATTAAATTTCATGATGCATTCAGGAGGAAGCTTGAAATGCAATTTCTGTAGCATAGTAAGAAAATGCCATATTTTTTAACACGAGTCATTGTCAATATAAATTCAGTGCTGCTGTGTCAAGTTCTTCAGATATTGTTTGCTCTTGGAAATAGAATCAATCTACTGGCATATAGTAGATTTGATGAGAGGATTTGGAAGACGGATTTCAAATGACTCCATGTCGAGTGGATTTCAAAATTCAAATCCCCTAAAACAGTCGAATAGAGAGTTATAGATTTAATATCCATCACAGTCCACAGAATGAATTCATCCAAATAACCTCAATTGATTTGTTATTATTGAATTTACATCCATCCTCTAAATTCTTTAACCGAAAAGGAATCTAGTACAATTTCAAACCAATGTACTTGAAAATTCAGAACTTTGGCACAATGGATAAACGAGAAAACTGACTCCAGCTATAAACAGTATACATGTCTTTAGAGAAGAAAAGGAGACTTACATGCCTGTCAAATCTACCAGGTCTAGTCAAAGCTGGATCAAGGATATCAGGTAAGTTGGTTGCAGCCATTACAATAATTCCCTGCAATAGTTTCCGGTTTTGATTCAATCAGAAAGTGTAAGGACAACTGACAAGTTGGTGCTACCATATGTGGCTTTACCTCATTCTGTTCAAAACCATCCATTTCCACGAGCAATTGATGCAGTGTTTTCTTTGTATGACCTTCCCACTGCTTTCTAGTAGACCCAACGGCATCAATTTCGTCAATAAATATGATACATGGAGCCTACAATGCACATTCAAAATTCAGAACTTTGGAAAGAAACAATTTGTGATATATAATGGACAGACATGCACTACGTACTATTTTAATGCATTTACCTGCAGGAAGATCCATGTTCAGACTGAACTTAACATGTCTAAAAACAAATCAGATCTTGATTTGAACACTATACCTACTGTGATTTCAAAATTCTGAATTCAATTATTTTGTGCATTGGACCTATCCGCACTTAACAGGCCAGTACATGAAATAATTTTACCATTTTTGTACAAGATTTTAAAATACATTAATCATAAGACCATTAAACCTGATATAAAACTTCACAGCCAACTTTGCGGCAATGGTTCCTTATCTCTGTCTATATCCTTGGATAAATAAACTGAAACTTAAGCAGAATAAATTGATAATCTCGCAATCTGGTTTGATTTCTACTTTGAATGAAAAATGAGAGTTGATCATAAAAAACAATTAATTACAGTATTCCAAGAGAAGAAACACCAGATTCATTCATAAGATCTGTTTACTGAAGAGTGAAAAATTCCCATGGGTGCAATTACTGACTGCAGCAGTTACATGAAATGAGAAATTAAGCCATGCAGATAAAAATTCCCAAGAAATATCATAAATATTGAACGGAAGCACCAAATTTGCTAACATCTAGCTTACCTATCAATTAAACACGCATTACAGATACGACGAGTCAAAGATATCAAAGAACAGTAGGAATAAGCAATGTACCTTTTTCTTAGCTGCTTGAAACAATGATCTTACACGCCGAGCACCAACACCCACAAACCTAGCATGAGAAAAATAATAGTAAATTTCTGCCCAAAGAATCAGGACCTTATACTCAGATAACATGAATTGGCAATATCTTGGGTACATAGATTCCAACAATATCATTAGCCTCACTAGATACTAAGAAATATCAAACAAATTGTTTTTGATAGACAAGCACATAAATATATGAGACAAAAAATTACCCAGCCACAAAGCTATGTGACCCAATCTAAATTGTCCACAGAAACACAGAAATTTACACATACACAACAATGAAAAGTAAGCTTTTAGTGAAATCAAAGATCGAAAGATACAAACATATAACTATGCGAACCATAAAACTTTTTAGATGAAGACACAATAGAACAAAGGAACAAAATATAAAAAAATCTTACTAGTTCCTTTCACTTACCACATTGTATGAACAAGAAAATATATGATTACCAATTCTATCTTTACCAAAAAGGTAATAAATCTAAAAGATTTCCCTGAAAAAGCCTTACATTTCTTCGAATTCAGAGCCTGCTCTGTAAAAGAAAGGTACTCCGGCCTCCCCAGCTATGGCCTTCAAAATACAAGAGGCAGAGGAATCAGAAAATAATAATGCGTGTCACAGACACTGGCTTTCATTGACTAGACACTTGGGACTAGTAGTGAAAAGAGGATTCACACAAAATGTAACTTGACATTCTTTAGCAATACACTAGCATACCTTGGCAAGCAGAGTTTTCCCTGTTCCAGGCGATCCAGTCAAAAGAATTCCCTAAAATTATAAGGCATCTTAACGGACAATGCAAGGAGGAAAGTTTCCACAAAAGGAAATGTATGTACTAACTATAGAACTACTAAACCAACAAACCTTTGGTAACTTCCCTCCTAATCGCGTGAACTTTAAAGGATTTTTTAGATACTCAACAACCTCCTCAAGCTCTTGCTTAGCATCATCACAACCTCTGACATCTTTAAACGTCTTAACGTTCTGTCACAGTACAATTCAAAGGTTATTTTGTGTTTATGCAGCTTAAATATGAAAAATAAAGCTCATTGTTTATATTAGAAATAAAAGCAGGCCCCATTGTTACCAATGAAGCCCTAAATTCAGCTGGCTAGACTACGAATTGGTGAGACCAATTTTCTAGCACTACTCACTAAAACCATGATAAAATTTGCTTATGTTAATGTGCTAAAATAAAGAATGAACAGAAGATGTTACATGATTGGAGTGAACCAGAAAGATTTACCTTTTCTGGCGTTACTTCTTTGTTCAACTCTTTTGGGGCATACGAAGAGCTTGTACCAACTCCTGGAGTTCCTATCCCACCTAAGCTGCCAATATACTTCTGAAGTGCAGCTGTACCCATTATCCTTAATAACCCCAAAGATTTTGAAGTCTCAGTGATAAAATGATCAAATATAGAAATACAAAACCAAGCATGCATAAATGAGAGTGAGACATAATTTTAGTAGCTACACTTGATCACATTCACTCTGTCTTTCAACAAAAAAGTGCACCAAACACACACACATGGAGATAAGTAGTACTGGACACTGCAAGTAGAGGTCATACCAGATCAAACCAACAGCAACAGTGAATAAGATAGTTGATATGACTTCCTGTGCAAAGCGTGATGATCTACCTGACATTTTTGGGTCCACCTACAGTACAGAAGAAGATGGTAAGAGTGAGTTGAGAATACGTATACAGTTGAAGGAGTTGAAGTCAGAAACAGCACATGGAATAAAAGTCTCAGGGGGTGCTTGGTGTGGTGGTTTAGGGATTGGGAATTGAATGAAAGGTGGTGCTTGGTAAATGCACCACTATGGGTTTGATATCCCAATTCGGGTGTTGAGCCATACCCCTCCCAATTGGGGGGTATGAAACCCATAATCGATTCATTTCATTCCTATTCCCTTTCTCATTCCCCAAAATTTACCAATCACCCCCTCAGTGTTCTTGCCCTCAATCATCATTTTTTAAAGGTCTCATACTCTCTTACCATCACAACATGTAACGGCTGTTTCTCCGATATGCCAGGGTTTAGAAAAGGCTCATCCTCATTCCCTGATGCACGCTGTTTTAATTCTTGCAACTACACACAATATCCAAACATTACCCAAAAATGTTTACATATAAATAAATAACAAGAGATAACATCAATAAGAGGAATTTATGCAAGAAGAAAACATGTTTTGAGACATCCAACAACCCAAAAGAATAGCATGTGCTTTAGCAGCACTGGAACTCAAATGCAAGAACTGCATTGCTTAAAATTACATACGTAGTTAACAAAATTTTGTGGATTTGAGATAAGAAATGGATTTCTCAAACACAGGAAAAATATAGCTTTCAGGAATTTTAACCCCGGATTAAGTCAGCCACACCTCCACTTTATCATTTAACACAAATGCAGCAAACATCCACCCACGTCGTTGTCCATACAATCAACATGCATATCTCTTTATGAATCTTTGCTTGCTCCCTGATTACTGTTAAAACACACCCTCACAGATGAGATATATATGGCCTCCTTACCATAAAAGAAGAAACCCGATTCATCTCCGGTCTCCAAAAATACTTATACAGTGTTCTAGGGTTTATGAAAGCAAAAGATACTTGAAGATAAACCTCCAGTGAAGAAATTGGAGGTTGATTACAAATGACAAGGTTGAAGAAACAGAGATAGTAAATGAGGCCTCAAATCACTTCCTTAGTCCTTAATATTCCTGGAAATCACAAGCAGCAGCAACTAGTATATGATACAGGGACAGACTATTGAAATTTGCAAATGTTTATCATCCACTGAAAAGGAACAACAGAAGAAAGATACCAAAAAATGAAAGAGATTCACATTTGAGACAAGCAGAGAAATTATAGAGTATACTATGCTTATCCAATTAAATAATAATAGTAATGAATAAGAATCATACCAAAGAAGGAAGACTAGAAGGCTTTCCAGATTGCTCATCAGGCAAATAGTCAGAAATTGCATTAGTAGCAACTAGTGCTCGAAGATATTCCGCTACCCCTTTGCTGTCTACAGCATGTGCCCTTTGTTCGAAACGCTGGATGACAGACTCGGGACTAAACAAAGTAAAACAAAAATTTGTCATAGCTATACCCAGCTTGATACCAATTCCGCAAAATTATTTTTCATAACCATGTGTTACGTATAGGTGCTAATAAGTGCGCACAAAGCTTTATTCAATCTCAGCATATAGATTGACATAGAGGCTCTCACTAATAACCATACAAATGATATAATCAAACATTTGAAAGTCCATCTGCAATTATATGTTCCCACTTCGACCCAGCCCCAACCGAGTTTTGCAGACTATATATTTACCCAACAAGATATGACACTGAACAACCATAGAAAATCTAACTGTACATGCTGCAGTCAATCAATTTTTTTTTTTCATTTTCATATAACATCGAAAACACAATTCGTTAAAGCATAAACCTGAGCACTGATAACAGCAATAACATAATGACCTGTGCTTATTGAGCTCTGCTAGAAGGGCAGTCTGTTTAGCAGCATCCTTAGGATTTGCATCGGCCTCCGCAATCAACCGCTCCAACCGCTTCTCCTGCCTCCAAAATGGCCACCAACTGAACCAATCCGAATACAATACCTTCTCGAACCCACTTTTCAGCCTCGCAAAAATTCCCACTAGAAACACCAGTATTGGCAACCTTTCCTTTACATTTTCTTTTTTCAGCTCGCTCTCCACTTCTCCGCCGGCGGAGGTTTCATTAGACAGAGACCCGCCACTGAGCTCAACTATTTCGGGGCTCTCACTAAAAGAATTATCGTTATTCGACTCGCTGACTGAATTTACGTTCTCTGCATTTAATGTACAGCAAAAGCGCTGCCGCAAAAATCTGGACTTTAAGGGAAACGAATTACTCAATCGTCCTTTTAATCTTCTTGAGAAAGACAATCGAGGGGACGTATTGGAAATACATGGCTTTAGAGAGAGAGAAAGAGGGGGGATTGCGGGCCTGCAAATTAGAGAAGCCTGAAGCGTTATAGTCATTGCAGGGACTCCCAAGTTTCAAGATTCAGTTTTTTCAAGTTTTCCAGGCGTTAACTCAGGGCTCACAGAAAGTCAAAACTCAAGCAGAGGATTAATCACGCACAACACGTAGTGTCGTGTTCCTCTCTCTTTCTCCTCCCCTACCACAAGATTTGATTTTTACAGACAACAGAAGTAAGAGACAGAGAAAGCGGGGCAAAACTTAAAACCTTATCCGCGGGATTGAAAATTGCATCATTTTTGGGGGAAAAAGCTTTTTATCTGTTCTTGATCAATTTCTCTTAATAATTGATTTAGGAATATAAATTGAATTCTTTAAATATTTTTTTTTATATTGTCACAAAGCAGTTTATTCTCTCATGGCATGAGAACCATGGGAGGTTCCGATAACTTCTACAAGTTACCGTACAAGATTAATTTACTTCTTTAAAACAATGTAGAAGATTTTTGTATTTAATTAAGAATTCCAACCTCCAATAAATGAAAAATAAATGCAAACAATTCATTCAAACTACAAATAATTCTTTCTTAAATCCTCAAACTATTATTCTTTGTTTCATGCATTTTATCCGATCGAGTTATAGTACTCAAACTTTATATTGTGTATTAAGAACTTTTTTAACAATTTTTTTAACACGTGATATTAAAATTAAAATTAAAAATTTTGAAGAATCATACAATTAAGTTTTAAAATATCAAAATATAATGAGAATTATATTTTAAGAGCTTAATATAAAGTTTTTTAATAAAATGCGAAATAATAATATGATTGAATGAAAATATAAGGACTTAATATAACAAATACTAATTGTTGAAGGACTTAAAAATAAATTATTCCTTCAAACTAATGAATGTTGATATATTCTATATTTTTGACAACAGAAAGTGAAGTATATAGATGTAGTTAGTATTGACTTTTAAATTAGAAACATTTAAAAATAGAGTGGGACATCTTACTGTGTTTCTCTTCATTAGAACTCATAAAATCTTGCAAAGTGCAGTAACAGAATATTAAAAGCAACAACAAATCACACCAAACTTTTTTATGATTTTAAAATGTTTGTAGATCCTCCTTCTGTTAAAACAATTATATAAAACCCATCCATGTTTCATAAAATCAGCTTTTTTATTATTATTATTATTATTATTATTATTATTATTATTATTATTATTATTATTATTATTATTATTATTATTTTGCCATATCATATGCACTCCTTATCCTGTCAAGCATTATCAATTAAAGCGGAACCAATGAACAAATTTCTAATATCTTTATTTCATATTTACTTCTACGACATAATCAACCTCGATACATATATATATATACACACACACACACACATAATTGAGTTTGTATATGCAATAATCATATGAATATTTCTAAAAAATTAGAAGCATATATATTGTGATAAATTATAAGGTGATCCTCTTTACACCTTAATAATTTCTCTACACACCATAATTAATTTTAAATAAAAATAATTTTATATCAAATATCTAACCTATCATTTTTCTCTAATTCTCTATTTTTCTAATATTTCATCCACGGTATTTTCTTAAATGAACGGTGACACTTCCTTTTCTCCTCCTTTTTTATTTTCTCCATCTCCTTTTCCCAGAGCAATCCAGCAATTTGTCCTCTCTTTCTCTTCGATCATCCTTCTCTCATTAAATATTTGCTTGTTGAATATTCTTAATCATTGATGAGGAGCTGGGCTTCAATCATGATATTGATTACGTACATAGATCATAGCCTTTTGCTGATCGGAATAAAGAAGAATTAGAAAAAATAATTATAAGGAAATAGCTTTTTTAGTTTACCCGTCAATGGAGGCTAATGAGGTTTAGCAGGGTTTTCTATGATTTAATTTTAACTATACGCAGTTCTTTATAGTTAATAATAATTTGGAGCAGTTTAGAGTCGGAGAAAAAGAGGAGCAGAAAGATGGAGGAGGTTGGCGTCAGAAGATGGTGGGAGGAAAGGAAGAAGCAATGCTTCTTTTTTTTTTGATAGAAATGTCTAGCAGGTGGTGATTAAAGAAAAAAAGATTATATTTTTTAAAAGAAAATGTGGCGTTTTTGGTGCAAATAGAATTGGCCAAAATTATTATACCAACAGAAGATATCTAAGGCTACTGACTATTTAACTTGAAAAAGCCAGCACACAGAGAAGTTCATTCATGTAGTGGGGGGAATCAAATTTCGATGTACTTTCTAGGAGCGTATAACTACCTATACGTTGAAAGCAAAGATGATGCCCATGTATAACCATTTTCAGCCAGAGTATCATCAAGCAAAGACCTAATAATTACCATTCAGATCTGCAAACTGCACACAGTTACAGTTTGCTCTTTGAATTTTTACTTTTAAGTTGAACTAAGATTTTACAGTATACAAATTACAAAACAAACGATGAGAAGATATGAATGTCAATAACACTCCACAGAATCCCCAACAAGGATGGAAACGGAAAGAAGTGCACATTTAAGTCTCAAAAGGAACCAAAAGAGGCCATTCCCCCATCAGTAACTTGCACAAGTGACCCGAATTTAAGAAAAAATGTAGCAAACGAGCCACAATCAAAGAAAATGAAGTATCCACATCTAGCAAGTGGGTTTTCACCTCTTCTGGTCTTGCATAACCCTTCTTTACACAAGACGCCTGTGCTATTGATGATGATATGGGTGCATAGGAGATGAGTGAGGTAGCCCGTTCTGAGGGTGAGGTGGTCCTAACCCTGCCCCAGGGCCCATGGGAGGAGTGCCTGGCGGGGGCCCATAAGGGTAATTATTCATTTGCATAGGCATAGATTGAGGCATTGACGGTACAGCTGGATTCCAACCGGTTGAATGGGGAGGATGCACCGCATGAGGATCGGGGCCTGGAGAATATTGTGTCCCATTGTAAGGACCACCTGGACCTCCTACTTGAAAAGGTTGATGTCCTAAAATCGAGGGTTGAGTATTCAAGACAGGCGTATTTGGGATGGTATAGTCTCTGCTCCTATCATTGTTGACCTGAAAACACACCACATCCAGTATGAAAATCTTCGGCGAGGAGGGGGGATAGGGGACATGTATTTTTCAAATTGAAGCTTGCAGATTCCTCCCATTAAATATCCCCAATTACCTTTATGCTGAGATCAGTGTGCCGTGAATATGAGATATGAAGCTTGCAGTATCCTCCGTCGTATATGCAATGTCCTTCCAAGGCTTCCTTGGCAACAACAGCAGTCTGGACATCTGTAAGTCAATTGAATTGTAATTATCCTTATCTATTAACTGTTCCTATACCCAACTTCTTGATTGAAAACGAGCTTTTATTATTTGCATCACTGGTATTAAACTAAAACACATAAATTCATTAATGAAGGATCTGAGCAACGACAAAACAGATGCTAACACCAACCACAGAACACTGGCCAAGCGTCTTATATGACTAGGAACAGTGATTTCAGCTTTTATTCATGTGCTCTTCAGTATTTTTAGTTAATTCCTAAGGTTACTCAAAAAGTTTTTATTCTGTTTCAGAAAATCAAATAAGTGAAGCATTTAAAAAGAAAACTTGTATTTGCCAATCTTATCTTACCAGGATACTGTATCAAAGCTTGAAGACCTCCATTTTTATCGAACATGGCAATTTTTAGGACAGGCCCAAATGCAGAAAAGACCTGAAGGACAAATAGATTTACAGTAAGGATTGGGCCAGTAACTAATGTCTAAAGGCTGCTCAAGTTTGAATGTGGTTACCGTATATAGAACGTCCAAGGTGACTGTGTACTGCATGTTTTCAATGGAAGCAAGTAGAACATTGCTCTCTGGCTCCAGTTTTCTTCCATCAACTCCTAGACTGAACTGCAAAAAGGCAGGAACATGTTGTCAGATATTGCAGATAATGTCTCTGGATGTGTATAATAACCTTTCTAGATGATTAAGTAAGACATCAATTGAATAGCTCATCCAATTTTTACCTGGCCACTTGCATCTATGGCTGAAGGAGCAACAGGGAGCAAAGGATTGGTGTAGTCCCTAAATTTACACAGCACAGAATATAAATACTAAATAAAGTTTAGGTAATCCAATAGTTAAGAAGTTTCACATAATAATTCATAAAGCTAATAAAGAAAATTGCAAATCCCGACAATGCAATTAGACAAAAGGTATCTCAGTTTACCTACTACGATGGCTCTGGAATTTCACGCTCAAGTCTGTATGTGCGGAATAGGTGATCCTAAGTGAACATGGTCCCAGCTCTGGAATCAAATATCTGTCACAAACCCAAGACCAAAAGAAGGAATTCAGCACAAGACCTATTGTTAATAAAAATAGACTTTCCATTTTAAAGAAAAACCGGAGTAAAAATTGCTTATAGCACATCACAAAGGTGAGAAACTTGGATAGCAGGGATTTCGATCCAGGTTCACTGCCGGACATTTATACATCGTTGAAGTGCAGCAGTGTCATCTCATGCATGAAATATAAGCGAGCTATGTAATTTCTATTGGTTATTTAGCATATAATTGAGTATGGCCAAACAGAGAGATGATACATTCTTCATATCATCCTAATTTCAATAATTCACATATATCGGTCACTGGGTCAACTCTCATGCCTACTTAAATAATTTTCTACACTTGCCATCATCCCGCCCAAAATCTGTTTATAGTAGTAATAGACACACCCATGACCAGAAAGAGAATCAGAATGGCCCCGTAAAAGGTACAGTGATTAGAAACAACTAAAACAATGAGAGGTAAGTGGGGCAAGGAACATGCATGTACCCCTTTAGCAGATTCTTAATAAAGCTTCTGAAAATTCCAGCCCCATTGTATTGATAACAGTGGGTACATCCAAGGCCAAATATAAAAATCCAGATCACCTTGGAATGCTTCTTCCATCAAGGGCATCCTTGGCAGCAGAGGCGGTCTCTGAATCCGAAAATTGCACTAAAGCCTGACAACAGGAGAAAAAAAAAAAAAGGATATAGTATAAGATGAATGCGATTAAGAATTATTATCATTTGAATAAAGCTTTGCAAGTTACACACCTGAAACCCAGCAGTCTTCTCAAAAGTAGTAATCTTATGTACGAAACCAAAGGCAGAAAATACCTGCAAATCAAACTAGATTAAATTACCGTACTACATAAAGTGTATATACATAAGGTTGAAGACCATAGTCCCTAGAAATATAATGTAGCATAAACCAGCAAACAAAAGGACAGAAAATTGCAAATAATGTTTCCTTTTGATATTCACAGAGCAGTACTTGCTTCCTGGACAGAAGTGGTCCAGACCAGGAAAATTCTCGAGAAGTAAGTATCGTAAAATGCAATCTTAAATCTACCTATAAAGTAAACAAATCCAATTTACACTATTCATAATGATGATGCTAATGTTGAAAAATGCAATAAATCCTGTCTTGGCCTCTAACGAGTGGCAAATTCAAGAGATGACCTCTTAGTATCTCGAAAAGTTTGACGATTTTGTTAGTAAGGTTAATAGCTAAAGTGATTGTAAAGTACTAACCCGAAAAGTATGTTTCTAATAGAAGCATATATTTATTAAAAAGAAAAAAAGAAAAAAAAGAGGGAGCTTTCAGATTACATCAGATACAGGGAGTCAGGGAAGAAAAAATGAATAAATAAATACTAATAATTAAATAGAAGTAAAGTAAAAAATGGGGCAACAATCCATATACATTGTGCAGAAAAATGTGCCAGTCCTTGTGCGATAATGAGAAAACACAAAAATTGTGTCAAGTTTTAAAATGCTTGACTAATCCAGAAGGGAATATTTAGAAGTTAGCTTTCTCGAAATTTGCAAAAACTCCTAATTCTTTGTTATGGGTTAGGTATTATATCATAGGACATAGAATTGTTTCGTGGAAGGCATACCTAAGTTTCAGGATTTTTCGAGTTACACAAACACTTTTCAGAGAAACATTAGTAAAAGCTGGTCAAGAAACCTCCTTTTAACATTAAGAAAAAGGAACAACATTTATTAAGCGCAACAGAAAATGAAATAATCAAAATATTAAGATAAATGTGAAAGTTATCTAGTAGCCCAAAATAACAAATAATTAAGTACGAAGTGAAATAGTTAGATACAGAGATGAAATAAAAAAGTTTTTCAAAAAGGGAACTTTTTTTTTTTTCCTTAATCTGAGGCTTCTTTAAAATCTAGGGTAGAATCATCAAGTGGAAGAAGGGAAGAAAGAGCGAGTGTTAAGCAAAGGAGAAAGAAGACAAACACACATGCGCTCTTTCTCCCGACAAGCTGCCATTGAAGATTTTTCCTTGACATGTTCCTGCTGATTCATTCAGACTCTTGTCAAATAAAAGCTTAACAAAGCGGGACTACCACAATCCAGACACAAGAGATCATAGAGAACATCGAAGAGTGCCAAAAATTTGCATTGCTTTCAGTTCGTGATGGAGGTGTTCAATTGCTTACCAAGTGTAGGACATCAATACTAACAAGACGTGCATCATTCCCCTCAATTGTTACCAATAGTACATTTCCAGCAACATCTGCAGTAGTTTTGTTGTTCACTATTTCTTGCCTGTTGGAATATTGAAGGTAGACGGTTTTCCCTCGTACCTGAGCTGGCTCAGAGGATGATGCATAATATGATATCATAGCAATGGCTTGATTTAGCTCTGCCTGTAAACCATGAAAAAAATTAGACGAGAGAATATAAAAGAATAGAAATCATCAATGACCTAATAAACTCCAATGGATCAATCATGATGCTTACAAATTCAATAAAAGCTTGGTTCCGATTCGCTCCAACATTACACTTTGTATTCACAACTTTCCCAAATGGCTTCCCTAGTTCGATCAGTTCCTCTTCAGTACATTCCCATGGTAAGTTCCTCAAATGGAGAACCTTGGATGGAGGTTGAGTGTATCGGAATTGCGGTTGGCTGGAAACAGAAGACATTCCGCACCACAAAGCAAGCTGCAAAATTGTAAAGTAAATGTTTTATCCTTCACAAATTGACCAGAGCATAACAACTTCACAAATTCCACACATACCATTTCAATTACAAAGGTGACTGAATCATAAGAAAGATGTATGAGACATTAAAACAATATCAACATTCAAGTATTCTACATTCTTTCTTTTTCCATTACTTGCAGACTAACACACAAGAGTATGCCTTCTGGATTACATACATTCACTAACTAAAATTCCTTAAGATGCTGGAATCCAAGGAATCACGGTGCCAGAAACTTTCGAACTTCGAATTAATTTCATCTCTTTGCAGCAAGAAAGTAAATTCTATATATCACTTTGAACTATCCACAGTTACAAGATCTTGCATCCAAAAGGGAAATTCCCTTCCTCCCAAAAAAAGAGGGAAAGAAATAGAAGAAACAAGATTTGCTATGTTGTGGGCTACTTATTAGCCATTCCATGCAAAAGCACAAAGAACACTTTGATTAGTTTAGTACCTAGTCATTCAATCTCTCACATCCAAAATTTTAAATTTATTAAGTTTCAATTCACATTTGTGCCACCAAGGAAACAACTTTTAACATAAATTGTGCAGGGGAACAGTCAGTAATCCCTTTTTGTCACGCATTACTAAACTAACTCAATACATCATGCAATGTTCTAATAGCCACCACGTGGATGGCGGCTGGCGTAGTGCCTGCCTAGCAAAGCTGATCTGGGAAAGGATGAGGCGGCCAAGGGACGCCTGGCACCGAGGTGGGGTCTTTTCGAACACTGACATCATTCAAGAGGTTTATTAAAAATACAAATTTAGTGATGATGCCAACCACAAACCTACTTCAAATATGGAGGGAAAAAAATCCAGTTCATCATTAATCCTTTTTTCCAAACATAAAACGATAGCTGATTACAAACAAAACCCTACACAGATCAACAATTGCGTGTTGCACTTACTTTCGCAATAAATAGCGCACTCAATAAACCGTAATCAGCTAGAATAAATAAGATCTTCCACAAATTGAAGTTAACTTAATTTCGACAGATTAGCAAATTATCGATTAAGCAATTAAGAAATTGGGATCAAATAAGTACCTGTATACGGAAACACAAAAACCGTAATTTAAGGGCGAAAAAGAATTCAAGAAAACTAAAGAGAATTAGAACATAAAGCTAAACTGCGACGAGTACCAGAGAAGAACTATGAAGTTAGGGTTCAGAGAGCGCAGAATAGCCTTAACAGCCGATCGAGGGGTATGGGGGGCGTACAGTATACACCCTGCTCCTGCGGGACTTGGGAGAAAGGGATAGATTTTGCTTGGCTGGCTTATTTTGGTCTTGGGCCAGGAGGAATGAAAATTAATGGTTCAAACCATTTGGGCCCATATGTTAGGCCCATTTAAATATGGTTTAATTTAGCCCAACTATCCATCACAGTATGTTTGCAATACCATTGGAGCCTCCTGGAGGGAAAGGAAAAGAAGATTTAATGTCAAAACTGCGCCCTGTATATTTCGGTGACCTCAGAAAATCTATGAGAATGGCAATGGAGCCTTCTTCATATTCCGGCTACTGGAAGCACCAACGCTGGAAACAGAATTCCATTTCTCTTACAAATTTCGACGCCGTATCCGCAAACAAAGCTATAACATGCCACTGCGAAACTGGGGAGGTAGAACATGCCCGCCAAGTTTTTGACACAATGCCCGAACGAACAATCGTCTCGTGGAATACTATGATCACCGGATACTACAGATGGAACATGATTTCCGAAGCTTTATTCTTGACTTCGCTTATGCATCATTCCTATATGAAGCTTAACGAGACGACATTCTCACTCGCTTTAAGTGCGTGTGGGCGTGTGAAATCGTTAAAAAAGGGGAAGCAGGTTCAGGGTATGGTTTTGAAATCCGGATATCCGAGATATAAGTTTGTGGGAAGCGGGTTGGTGTACATATATGCTACTTGTTGTCAAATTGGAGATGCTCGGAGAGTGTTTGAAGAGTTACATCAAGAGAATGAGTTATTGTGGAGTTTGATATTAGTGGGTTATGTTGAGTGTAATTTAATGAGTGAAGCCTGGATTGTTTTCGATAGAATGCCGAGGCGTGGTGTGGTGGACTGGACTACGTTAATTTCGGGGTATGTGAAGAGTGAAAATGGGTGCAAGAAGGCCTTGGAGGTGTTCAAGATGATGAGAGAGAATTCCGAGGCTGCCCCAAATGAGTTCACTTTGGACTGTGTGGTGAGGGGTTGTGGTAGAATAGGGGATTTGTGGAGTGGAAGGGTGATCCATGGGCTTATAATAAAGCTCGGGTTTGAAGATGAATGCTCTATTAGTGGTGCATTGATTTGTTTGTATTGCAGCTGTGAATCTATAGATGATGCCAATAATGTTCACATATTTAATCGATCATTGGCAGATTCGAATGAGTTAATAGGACTTCTGAAGATAGGCAAGATAAAAGAAGCTGAGTTGATTTTTAGCAATATGGCAGAGAAAAATCCAGTTTCTTACAATCTGATGATCAAAGGGTACGCAAAGTATGGTCGAGTTCAAGACTCAGAAAGGTTGTTTATGCATATGCCAGTCAAAATCTTAAGTTCTCTGAATACAATGATATCAGTGTATGCCGGGAATGGTGAGATCAGCAAAGCTTTGGAGCTTTTCGAGAAAGCAAAAGCAGAAGGAAGCCCCATTAGTTGGAACTCAATGATTTCTGGATTTATCCGAAATGATCAGCATGAAAACGCATTAAAGCTCTATACAACCATGCATGGATCATCTGTAAGGCAAACTGCATCCACATTTTCTGTGTTGTTTTACGCCTGTGCATGCCTGGGATCCCGTCAACAGGGACAATTACTTCATGCCCATATGGCAAAAACTCCATTTTCTTCCAATGTCTGTGCTGGAACAGCCCTAGTTGACATGTATTCAAAATGTGGAAGCATAGCCGACGCCAGGGTGGCGTTCAGCTGCATATCGTCTCCCAATGTGGCAGCATGGACGGCCCTGATTAACGGGCACGCACATCACGGGCTTGGCTCTGATGCAGTGTCATTATTCAATCTTATGTTAGAAAAAGACATAACTCCAAATGCAGCAACTTTTGTGGCTGTTTTATCCGGTTGTGCAAGAGAAGGTCTAGTAGACAAGGGAATGAGAATTTTCAATTCTATGAAGGAACAATATGGTGTAAATCCTACAAAAGAGCACTACACGTGTGTGGTAGATCTGCTAGGCCGATGGGGCCTTCTAAATGAAGCCGAGCAATTTATTCAGAGAATGCCAATTGAAGCAGATAATGTTATTTTGATCACACTGCTCCATGCTAGTTGGTTTTGGATGGACACAGAATTAGCTGAGAGAGCAGCTGAAAGGATCTTCGCATTGGATCCTAGCTCGTCATCGGCCTGTGTTATAATGTCGAATGTGTATTCAAGATCAGGAAAGTGGGGGCAGCAGGTGAAGGTGAGGAATGTGTTAAGAGAGTTAGGAGGTAAGAAGGATCCTGGATGGAGTTGGATTGATGTAGACAATAAAAGCCATGTGTTTTCAGTAGGCTACAGAAGCCATCCAAACAATGATATGATATATGCATGTTTGGAATCCCTGAGATTGAATGCAAAGTCCACATATTCAGTTTGATCTCTCTCTCTCTCTCTCTCTCTCTCTCTCACACACACACACACACACACACACAAACACACAAACACACACTTCTTATTACATGCCTAAGCGAATGTTAAAATATAAAAAAGATCCCAAAAAAAGTCAAAATTATCACAACTTAATTTATATTTGATGGTATAAAACCATGGATAAGCTAATCTTAACCACATAATGTCAGATGAAGGTGAGGCCAAAGTCCTCTATTCCTTATTAAACTATGATTTTTTTTATTATTATTATTTTTTTATCATAATAGGTCATATAACATGGTTTTGTAGTATTCTATAACATATTACAATCCACTGCATTACAAATTATATGATAGAATATATATTTTAAAATATAATAACTCATATTGTATGTTGTACTATGGTCATATTTAAAATCATAGTTTACACATTTTGATTTATACTAAAGTTCTATAGTTTTTAATTAGAAATATACTAATAAGTTTATATGTCCTAATATGGGCCATAGTACACAATATAATTGACCATATCATAGTTTATACTATAGCTCTATTTATAAAATATAATTTATCATATTATATGGTACTACTCATTTTTAAATTATAGTTCACATATTTTGGTTTACACCATGAGTCAATAATTTATAATTTAAAATAAAATAAAAATTTATAGGTCATATATTACTTGGAGGTGTACATTTTTTATATCTCAATTATAATAACCAACAAGATTAATATTTCGATGGTGTTTAACTTCGAGACATATATTATATATTTTGATGTAATAACTATTGAGATACAATATTTCAATGATATTAACAACCACTTATATATGTATATTGTATTTTCTAATTCACATTCATTAAAAATATTTAAATATTTTTTTCTCAAATTAAAGTAACTAAAAATATATGTTCTTATAAAGTGGCTAAAAATCATTTCCACTTCTACGACTTGGCTTGAAATTATACGAGGCCTACAGTCTTATTATTTATAATTTTAAAATAGAACTTCATGATTTTCTGTTTTTGTATAATTTCCAAATTTCAGTATCTAAGAAAAATATTCGTAATTTTTTAATTATAATTTCCTAGTTTCTAATTTTTTTAAATAATTTTCAATTTTTTTTAATTTTTATTTTAAACGATTGTAAAATTTCTCCCTTCATCCATGTTGTGCCACATAAGCCAATTTTCATATTCTTTGAAAGCTTCTCAATTTGATTTGCTACATACTACCATGTCACCAATTTTCGGCAAAAAATAATACTAATAATAAAGTTGCGATAATTAAAAATCAAACTAAAATCGAACAAAATTAATAGGTAGATTATGATAATAAATCCCGTAATAGTAGAGGACACATGACCAGGCCAAAATTAAAGGACGAAATAAAATTTTCCAAAAATACAATAAAAAAGTGTATAAATTGTCATACATTTAATTTTCTCTTTAAAGTTTTTGCTGCATGCTTGTTCACTAATTAATCTAAAGTTTGGTTCACAAATCATATGAAAAAGAATTGCTGATGAAGTGATTGCAGAAAGGTCAAAGAAGATGAATGCCAATGGCTTAAAATTAATACAAAGTCATGCATGAATATTAATCTAAAACTACATCACTACATTTGTCAACAACTAAAACACAGCAACAGTGGTTAGTTAAATGCCTCACCACATTTGCTTTATTCCCATTTCCATCTGCAAATGCTCTCTCTCTCTCTCTCTCTCTCTCTCTCTCTCTAGCTCGTGTATAGAAGAAGGAGAAGAAGAAGGTATATATCTGAGTAGCTAGCAGAATGTCTGCTGAATTTGCTGCGCCAATTCTTCTGCACTAAGTTGGCATTCAATCCCCACCTACCAAACAAGGCATAACATATTCCAAGCAATTGATCATCAATCGATCCCATATACAGCATGCAAGTAATTAAATGCATGCAGAGCGAGGTAGGTCGAGGAGTAATAAATTTAGATGCGCAGAAATAAAAGGAGGGTCTCTGTTCTTGTTTTCAGTGAATGGTGGGGTTGTTTTCAACACAAAATTACTCATCTGGGCCAGGGGGATAGGTTTACCTTCATCGTCTATTATATATATATGCTTTACATTAATGTTAATTTCATGTTCCCTTATGCCTAAATTTAACTTTTACATATATATATATATATGTAATTAACTAATGAGTTTATCATATGCAATTATTGTATATTTTTATTTCGATGTTGAATGATAAATATTGATATTGATATATTATATGAAAATGAAATGTTGAATATTGGCATTAAAATTTTATGGAAAATATTGATGGATATATATGGATATTGGTAAAAATGAAAATAATATATACATATATATAGATATGTATGTGTGTGTGTAAGTGTAGAATGAAGGCCAACAAATAACTTTTCTTTAAAAAAAGAAGAAGACGACTTTTTCGATTTTCTTACCTTAATAGTGAACGAATTGAGCATTGTTTCATCAACCGTGTTGATGCTGACGTGGAGGATTTCCAGGGCAAGTTCTTCCAGTGCAGAAACGATCTTTACAACCTGGCCCGGGATGCGCTGCGACACTGTCTTGAGCAGCAGATTGGGACCCGAAAACTTCACGTCAACTTCAGCCACGGCTGATTTCGAGTTGGCCACAAGCTCATTAACAGCGTCGTTAATGGAGGAGGAAGTGGAAGAATTACAGGGAGAAGGGTCGACCGGGCTGGGAAGAGATGGTGAATTGAGGTATCCAGGTTGCTGCTGGTGCATCCAGGGTTTGTAGGGGCTGCTTGGTTGGGGGGTCCTCGGGCTAATGGGCAAGCTCAGCCTCGGGCTCAACGGTGGCTTTCTCGGGCTGAGTGGCGAAGGCCTCGGGCTTGACACGACCCTCGGGCTTAAAACTTCATTATAAGCTGCTTTTCGCTGCTTCTTGGCTTCCAGGGATTGTAGCACCTGCTGCAGTTCATTGATGTAATCTACCACTCCTCCAATTATTGATGCTTGGTCACCCTAGCAAAGGATAACACATTGATTGATCGATAAATTAATTCATATTTTTCAATAGTAAAACAAACAAAAATTGTATCAAAAGTCAAAAAAATTGTCCTATAATTATACTTATACAACGCATAATCAAGTTACATTAGAGATTCACGTTTTTCTTTCTAATATTTGGTCTCTATGGTTAATTTTGATGTGTCTTATGTCGAATTGTTTATTACGAAGAACATGCTCATTTCACTTATTATGCCACAAAAATTAAACCTTATTTAACACATTAATATGTGGTGTATGTGCAAATATCTAACAAGAATTTCAAATTTCAACTAAAAAAATGTGTAAATTGAAGAAATTAAATAAAAGAAGGAACAAAATTGCAAAATTAGAAAGATAAATGATTAATTTTGGGACCTTTCATAAGTTACAGAACTATTTTTGTAATTTTTTCGATAAAACAATATCAAAATTGAAAAAAATCTACATAATATATCAAAATTGAAAAAAATCTACATAATATATCAAAATTGAAAAAAATCTATATTGTTTATTACGAAGAACATATTCATTTCACTTATTATGCCACAAAAATTAAATCTTATTTAACAGAGTAATATGTGGTGTATGTGAAAATATCCAACAAGAATTTTAAATTTCAACTAAAAAATGTGCAAATTGAAGAAATTAAATAAAAAAAATAACTATTTCTGTAATTTTTTCAATAAAACAATATCAACATTGAAAAAAATCTACATAATATATCGAGCAATAAAAATAAACAACAATTTGTAAATGTTATATCATCTAAATAAATATATTATTATATGCATTATTGTACATATAATTTTCTAACACTCTCATTTAGATATATAGATAAACAAATTAGGGAGACTACATTTAATATATTAAAAGAAGAACTTCACCTGAATTTTTAATTTATATACAACTATATCAGGTGTTATGGTATGAACGATAACTTAACAAAAAAAAAATAAACTTAAACTAATTGAATTTGTTAGTTGATGATTGCAGCTAACACATGCACTGTTTTCCTATAAATGTGCAAAAAACATATTAATTAATCATCCCATCTAAAAAATAAATTATATTTCGAAAGTTAAAAAATTAATATTTTTTAATTCTACATCAGTTATATATAATTGAATAATACAAATGATCAAATAGTATAAGTTTGTATTTATAATTATTGAAGAGTTGCACATATATAATTAATAAAACATAAAAAAATATCCTCGAAAAATATTATTTTTTCTTTGGAACCGAGAGTAATTATATAATTATTTTGCTTTTGGGTTTGTAAGAAGGAAAAGCAGTAATAAAGAAGAGCAGTTACTCTTTTGACATAAAAGCATGGCATGAGAGAGCGAAGCACAGAGAGATGGCCGTTCATCTGCTTCCGGCGGTTTCTCTCCACCGTAATGTGCGACATCCTCGGCTGTCCATCTTCCCCCTGAGAACCCGAAGTTGTCGCCGGAGCATTAACCACCTTCTGCCGCTTGCACTTAGGCGATGCTGCTGCACCTTCAATCTCCGCCTCAGATTCCTGAAAAGCAGCACCGCTCATCACCCGGCAAGAGTTCGAATGAAACTCAAAGCTTCCGTTTCCCTCCTCTCCATCTTTCGCCGCCGCCGAGGGCGCGGCCGCCGGCGGCGCAGTATTATAATCAGAAGCTCTTTCCCAAGCTTCAAGAACGCTGAAAATATCGTCCGGCGAAGTCGAGAACTCGGGTTCCTCGAAAAACTCAGACAAAGACTCACCATCCATCTCAAAGACCCTCAGCTTGAAAAAAAGTCGACGAATTGGTTGTAGGTGGAGAAGAAGTTGGGTTTTAGCTTAGGTGATGTATGGAAAGGGACCAAACAATCAGCATCAAACAGGTTTTTGGTATGTTTAAGGCTGAAATGTGGGGATTTGTGGGAAGTGGGGTTGGGAAAAATAACATCGAAATGTGAGAGGAGAGCGACAAATAAAGGGAGAAATAGGGTAAGGGCAGAAGAAAAAATTGTGGAGCCGTTGGAGATATTGATTTAGGGCTATATATTTATGGCTCTGTACGTATTTACTGCATTGCTGAAATTCTTGATAGTAAGACCCTAAAGAAGGTTAATTCATTCCTGCCCTGGTAACTCGTTGTCTTACTTCAGTTATCACACTCTTTTGACTGACAGTGAAAAGGGTTCGTTCACTACTTTAAATTTTAATCCAGCAAGAATAGTTCCAAAATAATACTGTAATTAAGATCGTATGTTTCATTGTCTTCAACACATAATATGCGTTAATTATTGATATCATATATACATGAAACATACAATGATTCTCATGAAACATAATATGTAACACAATAATATAACAAGAATCTCATAGCATATATGGATCAAACATGTATGAATTTCATAAACATATACCTCTGTTTGTAATTAGTTCTATAGACGGGACTTTTTTTTTTTGAACGTAGAAGTATATAAACTAAAAATATACCTATTGAGTATATTATTACAAATTTGTCGAAATGGCCAAAGCACAATTATGTCTATAGTTATAATGTAAAAATATATGCAGGAATGGGTATACGTGAGTTTTGTGTGTTACAAGTAGCAAAGTCTATTGACTTTTTAGTGGGACTTTGCTCCACCACCTTATAATGGAAAAATAAAATTTAATGAGGATTTGGCCTACTATATCAGAGTTGAAATAGTTGAAATTACAAAAATTTTGATACATCAATCAATTAACACTCTCATAAATAGGCGAGCACTGTCGTTAAAGTGCAAGATATTGTATCTATTTAATCCCGAATTTAACGTTGCTAACATCTTATAGACGCATCATCTTACTTACCAAAATACTACAAAACAACTTTCTGTAGAACAAATTGAACATTTTATAACCTCTAAAAGCGTCTCCTGAAACGTTTGAGTTTATAAAATCTATTAAATAAGTTTGGCCAAAACACCCTCACAAGGGCATGTGTATCTCTCAACTTGAACAAGATTTAAATCCTGTATGTTGCTTTGAATATGAAAGGAGACAAAACATTAAAATTAATAATTCTATGTTCAAAATTCAAATTCAAAAGTAGCATATATTTAACACTCACCGACCGAGTGGCAGCTCCAATTCATTTTAATTTCATTTAACAAGTTTGAAGAATTACATTAATTAATATTAATTGAAGAAGCATTAAAGCTACATATTAAATTCAGCAAAAAAAAAAAAAGAACCTTAAACATGTTATTCCGGGTTTGTCTTTCCTATTGATATACTACAACAGCAATGAGTGCCTGTCTGCAGCCTTTATTTGTTTGTTAGGCCCTAAATGCATCACAGTTTGTTCCTTGGGGAATAAAGATGATACCAAATTTAAAGTGCATAAATGGCTCAGATCTCTTTCGCAGTTTATGATTACTGCTTTAATTACTTCACCCTCAGGACAGAATGCAGGCATTATAATCAATGTCAACACAACTTGGAATGCAACTTGTAAGCTGGCTGCTTTAATTAAAACAGATTTTTTTGATTTTTTTTTTGTTTATTCCAAAAACTAAGTGGAACGAGTCGCTAATAATTACTCAGTTGCACAGAATCGCTAATAAGAGTGTGGTGAAGCTGCTCAGGGCTGACCTACTTACCTTTTGGCCCAAAATTGGATTTGCTTATATATAAGCCTTCAAATGACCTACTTAGGTTTCTTCGTTCCTATGGTTTCTATATATTCTAACATTTTCTTTTCTTTTAGGATCTTATTTCAAAGTTGACAATTACCTATTCACAAATTAAATCTAATAATAATAATAATAATAATAATAATAATAATAATAATAATAATAATAATAATAATAAAATGCAGGAAAAAATTTATGAATGTTTCAACTTTTAAGAAATTTATATCGGTGAACTACACCAAATATAAAATTTACCACAAATTTGCACAAATATATGGAAGCATATGTGCAATTGTGCATATCTGTAATAAATAATGTGCAGTACACTAGATAACAAGTGGATAAAACCCTCACAAAATTAGTATTAGGGTGCAAACAAAGTTGAGTCGAATAGAGTACTATCAACTTGACTCAGACACAATAATTCATATAATATTCTTACAAATTAAATAAGTCAACGATATTAGAGTTCCTTTTACTTACAGTTAGGATATGTAATTAATATACTATTAAGGATAAAACGGTAAAATTATAACTTCAATGAGGTTGGAAGCTTGTCAAGATCAGTACTGTTACTGAGCACGAACTAGAGTTGATGGCTATGTGGCTCCCGAGCTTGAGTTAAAGCACGATCCCATAAACTGAGGCTACTTCGATCATTTCCAATCAATCTCGACAAACTCACAAATAGTCTGGACTTACAAATGGTGGACTTTATATTATGATTTGGAATTCTTATCTTGTATTTCATGCCAGTGGCAGCAAAGTACAATAAATGAAGTGAGAATACCACCACATCACAAATGCAATATGAAATACGCCATCCATTCCAACAAAAAATAAAAAAAAATTATATTTCCAAAAAAAAGAAAAGTGCCTTGTTTGAAAAATCAAATTTAAATATTAGTCAAAGTTTCAATAATATTTTTATAATATTCATATTTGAGTGAAATATGATCGAAAAAGTTGAACTAACAAATAAATGAAAAAAAAATGAATAAAAATTGATGGCTTATTAAAGCTAGTATTTTTATCTAATTGATATCGAAGATAAAAAAAAAATTAAACATGATTTGGACAAGACTCTTCTTGGGACGGAGGGAGCATAAGGTAACATGCTAGTGTCACATAAAAGATCCGAGAACACAAATAAATGAAGATAAACCTACACATAGCGAGCTTCGCAGGTTGAATCTATTCTTAATCTTCTTCAGCATCAAAAGCCCCACTCTTAACAATCTTTCATCTAATAACAAACATATCATGAACATACTAAGCTTAAACGACAAAACACACACATAAAGGCACACGTATATACATACAAATTACATGCATGCATGTGTGTGTGTGTGTGCGCATGTCCATTTACGCGGATTTAGGGGTGGGGTGGGGGTAGTAAATGAGGAAGGAAGGCAGGATAAGGACTGAGCAGTCATCCAAGTTGTGTCCGTTAAGAAGGGAGCTTCAAGAAGATGGCTTTTAATGCATGCGCAGCCACAGACACGGCATCTCCGTGCCTCCCCCTACAAATTTTCTTGAAATGTTTAAAGCAATAAATAAATTTTAACATTTACTCTCCCTCACAGAATGCAGAGAGAGAGAGAGAGAGTCCGTGTGAATGTGTTTTTCTGCTGGTAGGTGCTCGTTTGTGGCATCATGCATGCAGGGTGGGGCTTTGGGGGGTTGCCGTAGTCGACAGACAGAGAGTACACCACCATTACTCTGCATGGGAGTGCGTTCTGAATCAAGATCATCAATTTTGTATCAACTGCATTTACTTCTACTCTGCTAATCCAACTGTTTTTTCACTTCCTCAACCTTTTCATTTGTCTCATCTTTCGTCATCATCATTTGAATAAATACATAGAAAATCACAACAACTGCTTACCTCAAAGAAACAGGTAATGAGAAAACACACACATTCTCACTTTATAAAGAAAGTAAAAAAAAGTTAAGCCTAAGGTAATTTGTATCTTACTCCCTCTAAAATTCAAATTTAGTGGTTTTTTCAGTTTCGAATTCCAATACAAAGATAACTAGAGGGCCAGAAGGCAAATTTGGGCAAAGAAACATGAAATCCGACACTTCACAATTGGTATTTATGAGATTCAAGATGTCGACGTCAGCAATGAGCAAATATTCAAACTAATAACTGATTATAGACCATCTTAAGAAATTTAACTGAGCGAAAAGTATGATATTTTGGAGCAGTAAGTTTACCATCTTTTAGAATGTTTGTGGTCATTCAAAGAATTCTGAGCTCCATAACTGGATCATTTATATTTCTTATTTTTTCACTGTACTAAGTTCTAAGCAGAGAATATTTACAACAAATATATACCAACCTACTGTATAACCTACCGCCAGTGCAATTTTTTGTCTTGCTACTGTCAGGAATATAAATGGCATTCAATCCACCCCCCTCCCAACAAATAAAAAAATTAAATAAATAAACCAGCCTCACGGAAATATGATATATATCAAAATATATTCTGTCCCTCATACATTTTGTAGAGAGAATTCTTTACAACTATATTTACATTAAAGTAGGGTCCTTGCATTTTTATCAATGAACATGACTTGTATCTGTATTTGCATTAAAGTTCGACCCGTAGGGTTTAGGGGCCGACTTCTTTGACACAAGGACAAAACTTTAGAGCATTTAAAAGGACTAAATGTTAATAATAAAGAGAAGTACAAGTACCTAATTTTAATGCAGATGAAATAAGAGCATAAGGACTCTCACTCTATGTTTATAAATAAAAGTGCAGGCAACCAATTCAGAGAAAAGTGAAGATGCATGAACCCTATGTGCAGTGCGAGACAAAAAATAGTTAACGAAAACTGAAGTAAATAATGTGGGGGCCCCCTTCCCAAACTTTATTCATTACTCAGTCTGAGAACGCCATTAAAGGCAGACCCACGAAATGTATGAGCAGCAGATTTACTGCAGGCCAAAAAATTTACCTCTTACCTCTGATTAAATCTCCGGCCACGCTGATAAGTAATTCATGCTTGGAACAAGATATCCGGGCGGTCTCATGTGCCGTAACGGGGCTCCACCTCCCAGATTGCTTAAGATTTTCCATGGCCCATTCAGCTGTTATGTTCCCATCCTAATTTATAGGTGCAGCCCTCCTTTACTGCTCCATAACATTCCAATATTTTGAAGCATTAATACATACATATATATATATATATATGTGATACCACTTTTCTTTTCAGTGATAAATTGCTCATAGTTAAATGCAAGGATCAAAAGTGGTTTTTGACAAAAAATAACGAGAATAAGAATCTTAAGGAGCAATTGCAGAATACCCAAAAACCAAGAAAGCAAATCATGACAAGCTCTTGATATTTGTATGAGCACGAAAGGCAGTGCAGAAATTGCATACAGGGCCTTTGCAAATAACAATAGATAGGCCAGCATTGCAGTTAACGTATCATTTAGTTTCTTTAGCATAAGCTTGACATGACAAATATTTCTTATTTCTAACATATGGATTGTTCATCATCTTTTCTATAGATTTGACACGTCAAACAAACGATGACTGCGCCAAGAAATTCACTCTGTTATTTTCACATGATAGCATGCATCTTGAAAGTAAAATATGATCTGACCTCTTCTTGGCTTTTACATATACATTTGATGACATAAAAAAAGATAAACTTAGCAATTCTATTGCTTGCAATTTAGATGCTCAATTTAAATAATTTATGCTTTCACTTCAGAGTAAGGTTAAAGGAATAATTTTCACTGTGCATGAATACTCAACTTCTGAATTAGAATAAAACCTCACAAAATATTCGGGTAAACAGTATATAATTTTCAACATATTGGAAAATATCATTAACCAGTCTTCATGTTTTTTGACAGCCCAAAGTGTAACTGCGTCCAGTGAATCTACAGTTGCGTAAAGTCTTTTGCCTCTTCTTACCTTCATTAGCAGAAAATCATATGCAACATTTTTTTTTTTTTTTTGGTGATGGCAACTGGCGACAGAGAGTAAATGATAAAACAAGAATGTCTAGCACCTTTTGGTCTCTTAGACTTATCTTTAGTTATTCAAGTAACTGCACCATTTGAACATTTTGTTCTACCTAAATAATAACTAATTTTCTAAATAACACATCTTTGTTAACTCTCTTTCCAAGTCTTCTATTCTTCTGAATTAACTGGGTTCTGAAAATCTTGATTCCAAATGTTGTTGAACCAAAATCATTCTATATGGACAATAATTTCTAGATACATGACACCTATGATATTTCAAATGTATAGGACTATTATCCAACGAAGCTGGTCCAAGATTTCAAAGCAAAAAGTTAATGAATTATTTGTATATATGCAATTTTCCACTATAGTAATACCAAACAAGCCTCGCAAGAGATATATATTTGATTTTAGTAAAAAAGATACAAGAATCGCAATATAAAATTCTAAGAAAACAAAAATAAATAATCCAACTAAGAAAACAAAGGAAAAAATAGAAAGAATTTAGGGTGATGGTGGGCTGTTCTACTCAAAAATTGTTCTTAGAGCAGCACAATGATCAAAAGCATAGCAGGCAAATCTAAGCAGCAGTAAAGGAAGTGCCCCCACCTGTTGGAGCATCTCTGAAATTGGTCCTCTAAACTACAACTTGTACAGTGAACAGCCAATTCTTAAAAGATGAAAAATGAAGGAAAACAAAGCATTGAAATATTTTGATTAGCTTCGAATCCAATGTTGTACAAGTAGGGACACAAGAAAGACATATTTGTATGTACAACCTAAGAAAATGGCATTACATCTCAGTTTACAGCCAAAGATGCAATAATCTATAAACAAATTTGGGGAAAAGGGGAAATCTATTGTCAGAGTAATACAAACAAATTTCACCGTTTGGCTTGAAACTAATGTGCAAGGTTCTGCTACCTTAACTTCTTCTCAGCACAAAAATAACCAAAAATGACCTTCACAGGCAAAATTGAGGTGAAGTCCTAAAAAACATGGCACTGAAAACCAAACTTTTGTTAGAAAATTATATCAAACAATGAAATAAATAATATTCATGCTTCCAGGCAACCTAAAACAGCTGAAACAATATGCAAAGATCCAGTGACTACAATTATCCTATTTTTGGTTGAACATTTTGCATCAA
Organism: Caryopteris x clandonensis; assembly: GCA_028749325.2. Taxonomy (NCBI): domain Eukaryota; kingdom Viridiplantae; phylum Streptophyta; class Magnoliopsida; order Lamiales; family Lamiaceae; genus Caryopteris; species Caryopteris x clandonensis. The sequence continues at coordinate 9,090,102 of JAPYKT020000004.1, forward strand.
GGACCTCACGTCCAAATCTAATTAAATCCATTAATGATCCCTCCACAAATAAAATGGAATCACATCCCATTTTTCCTGAAAATTGAGTATGCTGATCCTCAATCAATCGGTAGTTGGCAGTTTCACAGACATGAAAATCACCACCCATCTCCCTACATGCTTTGATCCAAGAACTTTTTAACAAGGATGATGAAGTTGTGCGCAATCTGTCTCCAGCAATATCAATTTCAGTGAAGCATACAGCTTCCAAGCATCCAACTGCAGAAAGGGCGAGGTGCTTTTACGAGTTGCATTTGCATGTGTAAAGTAACAGCACATAAAAGGCGGAAAAAAAGAAAGAAGAAGATAAACAAACATATAAATAATTTAATTAGAGTGAATGCATAATATCTAAGAAAATAGCATGTGTGATAGCTTGCAAAGCATCTCATGAACTACCTCATTCACCATAATTACATATATTACCCAATGACACTTTTACAAGCTTAGTTTTCTATAATGTCTTTCACTTATCCTATGAGACATTAGCCATTGTTTGCTAACTAATATTTCATGACATCCATGCGCACATTTAAGAAATCGTGTAGCTTTTCAGTCCATTAATGGCGGTAAACACAAGTAAACTGCAATAAACTAATTACCGATTCAGAACACCATGCAGTAGTTCATTCAAGAAAGGCTAGACATGTAGTGAATGAATCTCACAGAAGATTCAGGAGAATGCTGATCCTAATACAATATTCTACAGTTTTTTTGTATCTTGCCCTAGATCAATCAGATATGGCAAGACTCGCTCATAAGGAGCAGCAAATCAAGCTAGAGTCTCACTATTGGTGTTTCACGTATGATAAAAAGGGGAATAACTTACACAATATAGTCAATTCCTGAGGACAAGACAAACTGCTCTAGTCTAATGCACCATCCATGTTCCTAATCCCACAGCAATAAAGCTCACAGAAAAAACTCAGACAGATACTTAACCTGAAAGTAGGGCTCTGGCGAATCCCAAATGATTCTTATCATTTGCCATGGCAACCACAAGAACCAATCTTGCATCAGGAAATGCAACCTTAATCATGTCCACTAATGATTGGGCAGACTCCTTGGTATGGGCTGCAAATCATAATTCAATAAACATTAGCACATGCCAGTCATCAAATAGGCCAGCTTCTGACAAAAATTAAATAAGAGTCGAGATAAACATGAATTATCATTTCTCGTTGTAATTGTCTGGCTACAGTCATGAGCTTGTACTTTTCAGGAACAGGATAATAAATAAATCGATGAGCTATGATATGATCCTGACAGGCCTAAGAGTATTCGTGAACTCCTACAAATGCATCTACGTCTTCTCAAAAGCCTCATAGTGCAGTGTAAATTAAAATCTTTAAAACCAATGAAACAAACCTCCATCGAGCAGTATAGTTGCTCCGGGCTGTCCTAGCATGTCAGCTTCCTTAGATGTCAAAAACTGGCTTCTACCAACCAAATATGCACACTCTAGACCAGCACGAATTGATGTATCTGATAACTTCCATCCTAAAATATTCATAAAATAATTAAGAAATGAAACATCATAACATGTATTAGATGCACTCAAATAAAAATTATAAGAAATAAATACCAAGCATCCACTAGGAGTACTCGTAATAACAGACAACTCATGATAGAGGACTTAAGTAAATAGTTTTTGAGCAAATCGCCATATGTTTATATTGTAAGTTCCCACTATGATAATTATTCAAGTAAACATAGAAGATGCTTCATAGCAGTACTGCAGTAGGATGCACTTTGGAAGCAATAAGAGTCAACAAGACAATAAAGAGAGACCAACGGCTATCAAATGCTACTGAACCAAGCCACGTAAGATATACAGGATGCTATACTTGCTTATTTCTACATTAGACAGATTTGGAGGCAAGCTATTAGTGGTTTGGGCCAAATTATTGATCGGAGATAACATCACTACCTCGTGCCAAAGTATATTTTAATTGACTATTGAAGAAGGTTATTGAACATAAACCCAATAGCGATCCATATAGCCTGTTATAAAAAGCAAATCCAAGAAAACAGAGAAGGCCATTTTATCTATCAAATAGACAGAACAGTTGTCACTATTGTAGATATCACTAGCGACCCCAATTATTATAGCTCTTTAGCTAATGTCTCCAGCCTATAGGCACTTTTGCCTGCTCTAAGTTTCAAGCCCGGAATTTCAGGTCCCGATTACAGAATAAGGTGGAGGGTAGGTTGGCATTAGGTTGACAACTAGAGTAATATTTTGCCACACTTTATAGTATGGATAATGTAAAGATAAATATGATCTGTATAGCCAACCCACATAGTGGGATGAAGGCTTAGTCATTCTTGATCATAGTCCTTTGACTAGCCAGAAATGAGCCATGGTATAGCCTCCTGCTCCAAGACTAAGAATATTTTTGGAATAGATAGTAAAAGTTCTTGTACACACTTCTAATCCATGTAAGAGACAGGTTCCATTTTAAATTATGATAATCACAACAGGTTCTCTTCCCACCTTGCTCACGAAGGCAAAGTGCAGCACAAGTAGCAGTTACAGCATTCTGAAGCTGGTGAGAGCCAAGCAAGTGCAGTTGTAGATCAAACAACTCAATGGCCTGATACACAACAAATTAGCATTAAAACTGCGTTGACAGTTGAGCAATAAAAACAAAAAAACAAAAATTTGGTTGGTGTAACAAACTTTAGGTGAAGGAACGGAATAATATAATGCGAACGTATACCACATGTAAGTCCCTCTCGATCAAGAGCAGAATATCGCAGAGTTGGCGGGGCATATCACATTCTCTAGAAAAGCCTTTGAGAACACTTTTATTTCCAGGATCTGATGCTGATATTACAGGAGAACACAGAGACAATGCCTTATCACGGATGATACGCTCAATGTGGGGAAGGAATGGCCCACCCAGAACCAGCTAAAACAATTAAAATTAATCAGAATTGAAAACTCCACAGCAAATCTCATATATACATATATATATACACACACACACTCACACACATACATATTTATCTTAGAAGATATTAATGTAAGAAAGGATTACAGACACGCACACGCATAGAGGGAGAAAGGGGGGGGGGGAGTAAATGCTGCCCAAGCCCAAACCATGGTTTTGAAGTACCAAGGGGACAGCCTCACTGGCAGAAAGCACAAGTTGAACTTGAAACATATTTTATGAGGAATTGCAAATTTGTAAGTGAAGTATATAAGAACCACCTAACTGGACGTCGTTCTTTGATTATTCCTGATTTAGCCACTGCAATACTCTCCAGAGAGCCCCCAAGTGCAGCTAGATGCTCTTCACCTATATTTGTGATAATTGATGCTGCCAGATCTGAACTGGCAAGTACATTGGTTGCATCCCGAGCACCACCTAATCCAGCCTGTGGTTTGATAAACCATATTAAAACAGTATCTTTGGTAATTTCCACCATTACCAATTAAAGCTAGATTATACACAACAAAGCACATACAAATCCATCAAGTAGTACAAAAGGAACAAGAACAATGAATAGCACAATATACGTACAGCCTCAAGAGAAAACCTGGAAATAATAAGATGTCGATTTGCACTAAGTGAAATCTACAAATTCCAAACAAGGGATAGTCACATTTTAAAAAGAATTTGGACATCAGATAAAAGGCAATAAAAGTTTGTAGAGATTGAAAAGCTCACACAGATTATTTAAACAGAATATTGCTTTATGATACAATAGAAAATAAAACAGGAAGAAACTGTTGGTTTGTAAAATTACAGAAGTAACCTACCTCAATAACTGCAAAATGAACTTTCTCTTCAGCAAATAGGCTGAATGCTATGGCCGTGAGAACCTTAAGTCAACAGTCAAATGGATTGAAGTCAGCAAAAATCCGTATGAGACCCATTCAACCCAAAAAATTGTGCAGGCATGTAACCACATAGACTTCCTTTTACCAGAAGGTACACCATCATCCTGCAAAGTTAATAGCAAAATCTATCCATCCCTAAAGCATACCTCAAACTGACTGAGATGCCCTTTTTCAAGTTCCACTGCCTTGTCAAGATCCTCCTTTATTTTGTGGAAATGCAAACCCAATGACTTTGCTGACACAGGTTCTCCAGTCATTCCAAGGGTTATACGCTCTCTAATAGTCCGTATATGCGGGCTGGTCAAAGATGTAATTCCTTTTGTCACATATACTTATAAAAATAAGCACTAAAATTTTTCTAGATCATGATAAAATGCAGTCTCGTGATTCTACCATCATATAATCTAAAGGGAATTGTGGACCATACCTGGAATAGCAGCCAACAGAATACCCTTCTGCGCGTAAAATGCTAGAAAGAAACACAGCAGTTGATCCTTTCCCTTTTGTGCCAGCGATATGTACAGCCTAAAATCAAAGTCATCCCTTTAAATTTACCAACTCATACTATGAGTAAGAAATCCCAAAAACCATAGGCAGGCTTCCTCATGTAAAAGCACTAAAGTTGATACGCCAGCCCAAAAGAATTAAAAAAAGACAACCAAAATTATCTTCTGGAAATTCCAAAACCCCAAACTCAATTAAAGAGAGGGTTCTCTTCCTGAAAAACCACAAATTAAAGCCCATTTTAGAACCTGAAACTGGGTTGCATTTAGATGGAGGGATTTGAATTTGAAGAAAGGAAGTGTAATTATTCAAGTGACTCCAATATTAGATGGATTGGTTTGATATCCAACACAATTATGGATAAACTAAATCAAAAGTGAGAAAGCTTTGACCACCACCGCAGCTTCGAATTTTTATAAACAAGCCCATTGGTTGGTTATCATAGGTTGAAATCCTTAGCTTGCAAATCTTGTATTCTAAAAGGTAACATTGTAGAATATAAAAACTGAGGAAGAGTTTACGGCAGAAAATAGCAGGTAGCTGTTCTCTTGCAATAAAGGAGAATAAAAGCAACTGAACGGTCCTTCCAATTTTGCCATATTATAGGGCAGAACCAAAAAAAAATCTTGAGGTGAAATCACCTTCAAAGAATTACTAGGAGAAGAAAACACACACACACACACACACACACACACACACAAACAGGATTGAAAAAAAAAAAAAAAAAACCCCAGGGATTTGGCGGCCGTTAATTTCTAATTTCAGGTAGAACTCAACTCAGTGACAGGACAGGAGAACTAATAAACCATCAAACTACTAGAACCTGCAACCAAAATGGTTTAATCAGACATTCAAACTAGATAAGAACTGAAACTAAAGTGAAATGATGTTCCTCACTCGACTCGAAGTCGTTTCAACCAATGGGAGACAAATAACCGGCAAACATAAATACCAAGAAAATACACGAAATTGTGAATCACCTTGAATTCGGATTGGGGATTCCCCAGATTGTGCAACAAACGCCTCATCCTACCTAAATCAAACCCGTCGCCGGTATCAGTGCCGGCGCCTTTGGGAACGCCGGTTTTTTCGTAGTTCTTGAGTTTTTCCATGTATTCCATGAATTCATCCAGTTCCGGGCTCTCTGATAATGCAGTAGAAAGGAGCCGACGTGGAGCGTCGAGAAGTGTTCTGGATTTAGCAACAACTGGATGTAGGAGAGATGTAAACGAAAGCGCGATTCTTGAGATTTTCATATTCGGCCTTTGTGACAGAGAGGAAGAAGCAAATTGACGAAGACAGCGGACGCCCGTCAGGTGAATGAAAAGAGACGGCGGGTTGTGATGCCAGTATTGTCAATATTTAACTAATTTCGTAGAGAACGGATAAATCGAAATAATAATATTATGTATTTTGATGTATTAATTTAAAGTAATAATCTTGTCCGATGAATAATCAAACATATTGCTTTTTGTCACCTCTGTTTTGTTTTCACAACAGAATTCATTACAACAATGGTTTTGCATAATATTTGTCCCTCACAATTTGAAACATCTCAAGAGATCATATAACAAACCCACACAAAAATAATGACAGTTTTAAACTAAATAATTTCTATGCGATTCAATGAATCAAAATAATAAATAATAAGTTAAATATACAAATTTATATTTTTTAAAAAATTATACCATTGTCTTATTAACTTTTAAAAAAATAGTTGTTTTTACTTTGAGTGATAAGGTTGTATAAGAATATATTATTCAAACTTATCATTCATTTATTTTTACAAACTAAAAGTTATTTTATTCTTAATATTCGAATAAACACGATTTTGGAGAAAAAGTGACATGGCTGTTTTCCCCATTTGATGTGGAATATATTATTTTTCTTCATAAAATATTTTAAAATGACAAAAATACCCCCCATCCTTACTCCCCTTTCTTCTTTCTTTATTATTTTTGAACTATAATTACTGTTATTATTATTATTATTATCATCATCGTTGTTGCTACTACTACTACTATTATTATTGTTGTTGTTATTATCATTATAGCTATTATTATTGTTATCATTATTTTTTTATTATTACTGTTATTATTAGTGTTATTATTATTATTATTACTATTAGTATTATTCTTACTAGTATTTCTTTCATTCGTTGCACGATTTATAATATAATAAATAATAATAATTTAATTTTAAAATAAAATAATAATTATATAAAATTTATTTTAAATAAAAATATCTCACAATATAAAAATATTGTATATATTAAAATATACCACAAATAGTGTATGAAAAAACTTATGCTAAAATTAATAATTTTTTTGTATATGCAAAATAGATATCAAACTAAGATTATGAAAAGATAATTTTTTTATAAAAAAAAAAAGGAGTTAGAAATTAAAAAAATTATAAATATTTAAAAATTAGAGTAAAAAACAAAAAGCAAGAACAAATATAATTGGATGGAATACATTTTAAAAATAGAAAAAAAAAATTTAAGCAAGAAAATAACAACCTTGAAAATATTAAGATTATTATTATTATTTTGAATTTTGTAAAAAAAAAACTATTAAGATAAAAAATCCAAGTTAAATTCAATAACTTTCAAAGTAGGTAAAGAAAAATAAATGAAGAAACACGATATTAATGAGTTTATCTTTTGAAGTTATTATTAAAATAATCTGTGTTATCATACAAATAAATACTAGTAAATGAAGGATTCTTATCCATCAGAAATGATAATTAAATAAAAACAATAATACACCTTAATCTTATATAGTCTAATATTATTCTTCCAAAATAAACCCAGCCTTAAGAAACAGAATAATAACTCTAGAGCGGAGGAAGTATGTAAGAGATTCCTACTGAAATAATTCAATAAGTAGTGTTTTCAGCAACAAACGTTTCCTGTGAAAATCCATTGCAGATATGCCTGCAACTGCAAGGACCCACAAGCCACAACTGAAGTGGCACTTTATACAGAAAAAACTGAAATCTAATCAGCAAAAATTGCCTACAGATTAACAAAATTTCCTACAAAATCTCTTCCCGATGGTGGATTCAAGTGACAAATACTTTTAACCATAACACTTGAATCAGAAAAAAATAGAGAAGAGAAATTATTGTCCCACATGAATTTATTCCCGATAGGAAATAATTTCCTCGCATGCAGAAAAGTCTTCAGCTAATGCATCCCTCAAAACTGTGCAATCTACATCTAATATTGACATCATACGTGCCTTGGTGCAACCTCAAGAACCGGAGATAGATCTAGTCAGCAGCTGTGAATTTTGCACAAAGAATCCAAGACTAAGACATATCATAATGGCGATGTAGTATGTATTTCACCACTTCGTAAAAGGAAACCACAATCCCAACAGAAGGACCAGCACGGCCAACACGGGGACCCACACCTGTAAACAAGCCTTTCATTCCTCCATCCCTGTGAATATTACAAGTATTAAACCTAGTCGGGTGGAGAAAATAACATTTAGTTTCACGAGGGAAAAAGATGAAATCTATCATGTTCAATCACATTTTGGACACAAGGAAACTTCAAGCTGAATTTAGATATTCTAAGCCCCTTCCTTCACATTTTGATATTTATAGCTTTAAATTAAAAAAGAACAACAAAGTTAGATGAATAGTTGACACAAGATTGATCTTAAAACAATAAAACCCCTCAAGAAAGAATAGCCAAAAACTACTTGTTGGTCCAGCTGAACATATAATCAAAAGCCAAGTAGTCAAGAGAATAATAAGTCCAAAATTCAGATAATTCGATTTATTTTGAAGCAGCTTTCTTTGGCAAGAATCCTAGGTGAAAACAAGAAAATTTGTTTGAGCATTAAATACAACGGCCTGAATGAAAAGCATAATAGAAACTGAAAAAATGGGACAAATGTACTTGACATATAAATGGAAAGAAGTACCTCCAAACTTCCAGGAGCGTGTGCCTAGTAGTCATCTTTAATGCCCTAATGGGGTCTTTCTGCAAAATACAATTGGAATATCAAAATGCAAACAGATTGATTATTATGAACCACTTCTAGTCGGAAAAACCTGAAAATACATTTGATTCACAACACCTATAACACACACACACACACAAAGACACATGAATACCTCAATCTGCCTACGGGTCTTTGCAACATCAAGTGGACAAGTAGCAGCAGCAGCAAGGCTCCCGGCAACAAAACCAGCAGAAAAATTTGCACTGAGGACAGTGACAGCATTAGCTTCTTCTCCAACCACACCTAGAAGCTGCCTCCTTACCTACAACAGTTTTTTTGTGTACAGTGTTCACCACTAAAAATAAAAATCTCATTATATAAAAAAAGTGGAAATCTTTAAATATATAAGGCACTCACTGGTTCAAGGGTTGACCAACAGATAGCAGAGAAAGGAACATCACGAGCAAGCTGAGCCCCCAGGCCTGTCCACAACACACGGTAGCTTGGCACTGCACCAGAAAATACCAAGGCCAAACCCAAATAAGGAGATGCTAGAAACAGCATATAACTGTCCATGCATTTGAAACAGGGAGATTCCCTTTAGGACCACAGAGGGCTCAAATCTGTCAAGATTCCTTACCTTACAAAATCAGGTGATGGTTATAATTACAAAGTGAAGACAAGGAAATATCGTTCATTTATGTTCACCAGAGAAAGATTCAACGGGGGAAGGGTAAAAGAAATGTTGTGCAATTAATATCAGATTTTGTAGCATAAAAAGCCAGAAAATACGAGCTATAAAGCTCTAAATCTGCTGATTGTCAGAAGAGAATGAAAAATAATCCTTCACAACAAAAAATTAAAACAAAAAACAAAAAAATTCACTAGTAGATTAAGAAATCAACTTACAGCTGTTACTGAAGCTGGTTGTACTTTTGACCTGGGAGAGAACATCAACTAAAGTCTTCCAGACTCCTGGAGGTCTTTTATCACCGGAGACATGCTTAAATGCCTGAATGCAAATAGATTATAAAAGCATAGTTCAGACAGATTGACACCTAACAGGGAATATTCAGCAAATAACAATGTGACTAGCTTGCCAAGTACCTGCATTCGTGTCCTCGCGAGCTCAATTGGATAGCAACTCATGCAAGCTAAAGAACGTGCCAGTGCACCAGCCACTGAAGGTGCGTAAGGCGTTAATCCTGGGGCACTTTGTGAGGTGAACTCCTCTAATTTGTTGCAGAAAATATCATAGCATGGCAAATAAATACCAACCTGTTTGAAATTAAAAAGGTCTTACTCCAACTTTGAACAGCAGACTTAATTTAAGAAAATTAAATCAATAAAATAATTTGGCGCCTTTTTTTCTACTAGTAAGCACTCAAAACTTACAGTGGGAACAGCAAGTGCCAAGCCAGCTTTTGTTCCTCTCCAAAGTGCAGAAAGCCCTTCCTGCATTATACATAAAAATTAATGTTCAAGCAGTTTAAACAATAATATGCACAAAATTTAATTTCAAAGCATGTATATATAAATGCATACTGGTGTCCTCAAAGTAAACAAAGACTCAAAGATGCAGAAGTGAATAGTATAATTTGCTTACATGTCCACATTTTTTTATCAGTGCTTTCAGTGGAATAGGCAGCAAATGTAAAAGATAGTTCCAGAAATAAAAAGTACATCAGTCTGTCTCATTGTTTAACAATCATCTTCTAACCTGTCGAATAATTTTGTAGAAAACATCCACTGTGCCCTTATAATGAAAACAATCAGGTGGGCAAATTGCTACTGTTCCATGAACTCCAGCACGAGTGCAAGAAGGTGAACACCTCAGATCAGCAAACATCTAGCAACAAAGTGCACACAGTAAGTCAAAACTTCATAAAAGATAAGCAAATAAACTTTCCACCTATTGTTACTAAAATCAACATCTAAGCTGTACATGGCAGCCATACCGCCGTAGTGTTACGCTAATGCTTCATACAAACCACTAAAACTAAAAGGAAACTGTTTGCATTACTTTATTTGTCATCATAGCTCAGTGGGAGGGTGGTCATCATGAAGGCCTTTGGTGGTCAGAATATGTAATTGTGAAGAACAGTTCTACATCACAGTAATGTGCAACGCCACTCCAGTTTTTCAATGTCTTCAGCCTTTTAGTGACATTATGACTTGAGTCTAGCTTAAAATATCACTGGAGTATACTCCAATATATACACAAAATCATTGTGAAACAACTATCTCCTATCAAGTGAATAAACATGCACACCAAAAGGCATAATGTTTAAATACAGTTACCATAAAGGATTAAGATAAGTTCAGGCCAGCATTGAAATCAATTGAAAAAAAGAAAGTAATTTGACGGTAATATTTTGTCCATCAGGGGAAATTTCCAAAAAGGTTCCATGATGAAAATCAAGATCTCCTAACAGACACGTCAGGATTCACCAATGCAAGAGAAAAATGTCTAGAATGGCATTGGTCATAGGGAAATTATGATGGAATTAAAAATCATTCACCATAACAATAAATAGAAGATGCGAGCTTATATGAGATACAGAAAATCCAGTTCCACAAGGACAAATGAGGCTGTGCTTATATTAGCAGAATAATCAAATGAAACTGAGAAGCTGACAGCATAAATGACACGCATACCATGTGTGGTCCAAAGAATGCCATGCGACTAGTAAGATTACTCAATGGATGCGAGTAAGGGACTCCAGCAGCTTGCGCCTGCAATCTTGTCTGACAAATAATACAAACATGAAAATCATCAGGAGAAAAGGAAAAAAGAAATAATTTATAGAAGTACAAATGCAGCTTTCATGCAGCACCCCAAAACACCTCAAGATGAAGGGATTTTTGGTTAATGACACCAAAGTTTAACAGTTGATCAGTTCAAACACAATTTGCAAAAAAGGAGATACGCTCCCAATCAGGAAAATGATAAATTACATAGCAACTAGTTACACCAAATATTGCAAGTCGGTTTAAAAGAAAAAAAAAACAATTATTCAGTAACACTCAATTGCACCCACTCCATCCCACAGAAAGGCACATGAGCAAAAACAAAATCCAAATGGTGATCCTTTATGGAAGACAAGAAAAGACACTATGTAACTAAATCAAACATCAGTACAGAAAAGCACTCAAAATACTACATGTACCTTAACCACATCCAGTGGATTGACCAAAATGGCAGATAGAAATGCTGCACCAGCTGCAGAGAAAGCTCGCTCAGTGAACCCCAATTTTCCATCTGAAGAGACAGCCAAATGGAGAGTCGGAGTCTGGGGAATTTTAGGTGCCTCAACTCCGTCAACGGTCGCCATTGATTCAGACATCAAAGACACGTCTTTATTGAATTCAGCCATCCTTGAGGACTGCTCAGCTGTCGCCATCCATGGATTTTCTGGTTGCTTAAATTCTCCTGACATTCTCTGTCCTAAAATTAAGCATAGACTTCAGCAAATTAGGTACTCATGAAATAATTAACAGCAGTAAGGTCCCGAATGGTGGTATTTTTTAAAAAAGAGAAAAAGAACAAAAAAGAAAACAACCAAACAACTGAAAGCTAAACACAAATAACGAGAATAAAATGAAACTAGGGCATCAAGGAAGTCAAAAGCGCACAATTATAAAATTAACTTTTCTCTTCGTATAAACCCTGATTTCCAATCTTTCGTTAAAGCAATCAATAGATTGAAAAAAAAAATTCCAAATAAATTCATCATCCTTATCCAACATACCTGTTCGGGAGTAAATAATGGAGCAAAAGAATTATAAGGAAAACAAAAAAAGAAGCATAAGATTAAAGCTATAAAACATGAAGAAAAAAAAAAAATTAAAAAGACCTTTTGATGATCAACGGTTCTCTCAGAGACTACTGCCTGTACGTATAACAAAGCACTATAGCATTCCTTCCTTTGTAAACCCTTCTTTTCTTTATTTTTTTTCTTTTCTTGTTCTCCTTCGGGGATGGGTTGGTTTTATTTTCTGGTACTGAAAAGTCGAAATCAGATTGTTTCCGAATTCCCCGGAGTAAACACAGTCGGTTGCCCCCCACCACTCGGAGAGAGAGAGAGAGAAAGAGAGAGGGTGAGATGGTAGCCTCTCGATTTTGAGGGTGGGGCATTCGATGGTTATGGTGGAGGGTTGTAGGTGCACCCGGTTACATCTGGCCGCATGAAAAAGATATGACTAAAATACCACTCTGATCCGATGGCTATTGATGGATTAGGTCTATTGCACCCTCCGGATCTAAATACTTCACCTTGTTTAGGGCTACGCTTGCGGCTTTGCGATCAGCAGTTTTCTAATTTTTCTAATAGGGTCGCCGAAATTTACTTTTGCTCTTATTTTTCGGCATTTGCTTTTTTCCCCAAGAAAAGGAAGACTGTTATATGCATAGGTGGATGATATTTAAATTCATATCATTATTTTTATTATTTGAAGTATATTCTTAGATGCAATGTACAAATATTTTATTATATTATAATATAATTAAATTTTAAAATATATAAAATTAATATTTTATAAATTATATATATAATTATATTCAATAATTTATATATGAGCTTGATTATAATAAGAATATAAATATTATATGTAAAATCATAAGTAAACGTTAATTAATCTTAGTTATAAAATATAATTATTAAATATATATTAGTTTCTTTTAAAATGAAAAAAATTGAATAAAATTTTATATATCAATGTGAATATTTTTTTATTATTATATATAGCATTGAATCTGTCATAAATTCATAAATTATTGGTTCAAATCAAGTATTTATGAAGATATATGAATCTTTTATTAGTTTTGATAAAATTTGTAACATTACCAATATTAACAAATAAAAATATAAAAATTAAAATGAATACTTATTAGGCAGGAATATAACAACATTTTCTAAAAGTTATCTTCTCATTTGTAGAAAGAAAAATAGGCGGAAAAAATTTATAATAACAAATATAGTAACAATCTATTTATTATTATATATATATAGAATACTTTTATTTTAATTATATTTTAGGGAATACTTATATTATTATATTTTGACTTAATCTTTTATTCTTTCAGATAATATAATCCAAATTTATGCTGCACTTTGAGATTTAAACTCCAATCTTTTTTTTAAACAATAAGAAAAATTAGAGACTTAAATTAATAATTATTATATATGTATAATTGAAATGACTTATTTTTAGTTTTATTTTCCCATCTAAATTTAGTTTTTATTTTTACATGTATATATAAAATAAATTTATTAACTTTGCATCAGATTTTCTAGGTTTTTAATCAATATCCAAATCCTTTAAACAAATTAATACCTAGATTTGCAGTAGATTTAGTACGTTTATAATCATGAAAAATTATCGATGATATTTTATTTGAATTTTTTAAATAAATTATGTTATTTATGCTAATAAGATCCTATAATTTTGGTATTTACTCTTTTCATATGCAAGATTAATAATTAGAAATTAATATGTAATTCATGGTAAGTTTATCATGCAATTTTTTAACTTATATTAATTTATTAACAAATCCATCTCATGTATGGAAACATAATCCTATTAATAATTATCATCTTATTTATGTTAATAAAATCCTATAATTTTGGTTTTTATTTTTTTGCAAGATTAACAATTAGTATAAATATGTAATGCATGGTAAATTTCTCATAGAATTTATTAAGGCCGGAATAATATTAAAAGTATAATTCGAATAACAAACAAATATTTAATTATCATACTCAATAAAAAAAAAATATGTAATTATTTAGGGTATATTATCCATATTCAAATATGTTTTAATTTTATTCATTATCCTGTATTTATTTGGTTTATTCATGTAATAAATATTCTATATTATTTCGGCTCACAATCCACACATATGCATCTTTTTTTAAGTATACATAATTATAACTAAAAGATATATTTTAATATAATTGAAGAGGTTGTTTCTAATGAGGAACTACACACAGAAGTGTTTGGAGCATTGTTCGAGTGAGAGTTCGATAGGGAGCAAATGAAGGTTTAACGGGCCACCACCACACACGGGAGGCATGATTCTTTGGTCGGACTAATATATATGGGCTCTACTTCCATGCCATATTTATTCTAAGTATTTCAGCAATGTACATTTACTATTTTCTATTCACTCGTGATCTCGCCCAATCGGTTCAACCATAACACTGAAGGATGGGGCCTTTTTTCTATTAAAAAAAAAAAAAAAAAAGAACCCTCAAATCTCTAGATAAGAGTTGAAAATAGTGCAACATCGAATTCTATTACTTCGAATGGAAGCCTGCCTTACTTGCTTTCTTTAATGCATAAGGGTATAAGCGAAGTCAATAGTTGTTCGAAGAAAATGCTTAGTCAATTCTATGTGTCAAACGAAAAAATCCTTTATTCTTCCAACCCTTCGATCTTCCCATTCATTCCCTGTGGGCCCTTCTTCCCCTAATTCTTTCCATTCTACCAAAGAATTATGGAGAATAATACGTAAATCCAGATCGGCTAATTGTTCTCGAATAGCACCTGCACCGGTAGAGATTTCTCGATCGCGAAATGTATCGAAGCCTTGGGTAGTAAAAAAAAGTGGGATGCTGTATTTCCAAGATTGGATTTCATATTCGAATAAACCTCGTAATCGTAAGAAAGTGGGTTTTTTCGTTATGGGCCTAGCAGTTTTTGTTTAACTAGTGGTTGAGAGCAACCAAGCTACCTTGAGCGAATCCCACATTAGTAGGCTATTAGATAGGAACACAGTAGATATTTTAGAGTATGATAGACCATATTAAATATAATAAGAAATAGTACGAATATGACTATTATATTTTTTAATTCAATTATTATATTATTCAACAACATCATTTTATTATAATTTTGTTAACATAGTGTGAATTTCACATGTTATATGCTAGTGTAACATGCTAAAAAAATTACAATTGTTAGTACATGACAGATCCGGCTGGCTCATAGCCTAACGAAGTCTGTCATTTGGTTGGACAATGTTGGGCTAGAGAAATGCCCCCAGCCTAACCTACTACAGGGGGCATACAGGACAACTATTTGTTTTTATTTTAGTTTTTTAGGAAAATATACTAAATAATTGATTTTAATTATATAATTATTTGATATAATTATTTTTGAAGCAAGGATATATATTAGACATAGCTATTAGACAACATTTTATGAAAAATATTCATACAATAAAAAAAACAAAATAAGTGGCTAGCCCGCCCCATCGGCATCGCTAAAATTTGCAACATGTGGGCCAATTCATTAAGTTATACCAAGGTGAAATATATACAATTCAATCCATCATTTAGACATGATGAGATGAGACTACATGGATCAGGCCTGTTTTAATAACTTTACAATTATTTTTTCTCTTTATATGTTTAAGTTGCATTTAGATTCAAAATTTTGAATTCCAAGTATTTAGAGCAAGAATTTCAAATAACTTCATACACGTTTCAAATCCATTATAATAATTCATCACATAGTTCCTATACCCTTTTCTGGAAAAACATATAACATGTTCAAAACATTGTGAACGATGTTTGTAATTGCTTTATTTGGCATATGTTCTAACTACTAGTTCATAGTGGCCTTCATTGAAAAAATTAGACGTTATTGCATACAATTTGTGGGCTTCTTGATGATGTCAATTAATGTTCGTAAAATGTATGAATACGAATACCTCAAGAATAAGGACCATAGATGGACTTACGTTGCCCTCTGTGGACTGACGTTCTACTTCGTAGACTTTGACCCAAACAATACAACCTTTGTTTTGTCGGTGGAGCTTTTTCTGACAAGGGTTAGTTACACTTGCCATGTTATCAACGTTGTGTCAGAGAAGGTGGGGTGATGATCGGCACATTTAGAATTTAGAACTATACATAATATGGAAGTGTGAAGAAGATCAAGAAAGGAATGATAATTTTGGTCGTCACAAACTTGATCGATTTTTTCTACACTTGTCTAGTGACAGAAATAAAAGGGTAATCATTGGAGGAGATCTCCAGCGACGGAAACAATATATATTTATAATATTAAATCTTATAGAATGTTTTTTAACATATAATTTTCATAAGCTATTACAAAATGGTCAGAACAAAATCAGAAAACATAATAGAAACAAAGAAAAAATAAAATTTTGGTCACAAATATATGATATTGATTAAAAAAAATGTTGAAGGTTCAAATGAGATACATATTTGATATATAAAATATATGCAAATTTGAAGAAGACATCTACTGTTTGCATAAAAATAATAATAATAAGCATAAAATCTATTTTAAATTTTCATGAATTATAATTAGCAGAAGAATTTGCTTATTTTTATTTATGGAAAAAGAATTAGCAAAATATTAGTAGAGAAAAATTAATGATTGAATTATAATTCTAAAACTTTTAAACTAATTTTAGATATTATTTATTCAATCGATTGTGATATTTAATTATATTAAAAAATAGCACGTGACTGAATTTTTTTATTCGAACATATAAATCTATAACTATATAAAAGCAGAACAGTTGGAAGAAATTACACAACAACCTTTTTTCCGCCTAAAAACATCTTTTCTATTTTTAGAAAATATAATACCCAATAGATTTTTCTTTTTCTTTGTTTTTTCATTTTAATTCTTAAAAACTTATAATTTTTTCATTTAACTCTATTCATGAAAACTATATCAAATTAATCATCTTTCCGTGATCTTCAATTTAATACCCATATTGAATATATAAAAATAAAATATTAATATTTAAATATATAATATTTTTCATACATTAGTTATGATATATTTTAATATTTAATATATTTTTTTATATTGTGAGTCTTTGTTTAAAACATTTAAAAAAAATAAATTTTATAAACTTATGTATTTTATCTTGAAAGATTATATTACTACTTTATATATAATAACTTATTCTATTATTATTTTATAAATCATGCAATGTACGAGAAAAATACTAGTTAAAATTGTATAATTTGAAGATAATAGTTGTCACAAAATAAAATAAAAAATTAGAAGATTTTACGCGAGAAAATGACTTATTTTCAAAAATAAAAAAGTTTATATATAGATCATTGGCTCATTTGATTTTTCACAAAAGAGACTGAAAAATAAAGTAAAATTGTAAAATATTTATATCTTAATGCATACACAGCTAAAAATATACACATATATAGTACTAAAATTATTTAAAAATTTGGGGGAGGCGTGGGCCGTGGGCACCTTCTTCCACGACATGGGTCGTCTCCTGGTTGTTGTCGCAATCTCAGTCCTAGGTGGATTGTGGACCCCACATGATGTCATCAATTGTGGATTCTATTTAATAAAGTTTGACTCACCTTGTTTAAATAAACAAACCAAATTTGAAATCCATGTTAGGTCTTGAATAGGTTCTCTAGTAGTTTAAAGAGCAAGATTGTAAAAAATAAAATTTATAAATTAACTTTTAATTATTATGTTTATAATACATATTATATTCGTATAAAAAAATAAATTACATTTTACAAAAATATAACTTTTTTTTCTTATCAATTTTATGGAAGTAAAACATCTTAAAAACTATAAAATTACACTTTTATGTTTTTTTATTCGTTAATTTAACTTATTCAATTACACATAATTTATTTGTGAAAAACAAATCAAATTTTGTAGTCTAACTAATAAACAAGATATTAATATTTGAAACATTTTTTTAACAAAACTATTTTTGAAGCAAGTTATTTCTTGTAGGATGGAGGAAATATTACTTATAATAAATAATTAAAACTATTTATTAGAATTAAATTAAATTAATGATAAATATTTTATTTTGAATAAATTAATGATAAATAATTTATGTTTATCAAAATAATTTTGGTTTGAGCCACCAATAGATTTGATAAATTAATGGTGAGTTTAGCTTGAGAATAAACAAATTTGTATACCAACTCGATTCGATTGCATCTCTACAAATTATTATCTCCCTTTAAGTTTGGTGGAATTGTGTTTTTTCATTTTTTTTAGATTAAAAGGTATATTTGGTCTCTCTATTTTTGTTGTTGTAGTTCAAAAGTAATTTTCTCATTATTTAATAATTTTAAGTATTTTCTACATATAATTTTTTAGATTTTAAAAATAATTTAATGATCTTTAATTAGTTTAGAAAATAATAATTGAAACATTCTTTAAAATCACATACAAGTCATAAAAAATGATTAATCCTAAAAATCATTAGGAACTAGTGATGATACAATGCTTCTTTTTTTTTTTTTTTTTTTTTTTTAAATAGGAGTTGAATAAAGGTACAATGTTGTAAGACAATTTATTTTATTTTATTTATAAGCATTATTTTATTTGTAAACTTAATGTATTTCTTACTTATTAGACAAAAGTTAAATTTTTCGAAACGATACTTATTTTGATTGAAGGAAGTATAATTTTATATTTAAGAATTTAATAATTTTATCTTAATCAATGAAAGAATATTTTAAAATTCGAAATAAAACTTATTTTAAAACAAAAAAATTAAAAATAAGATTCTTGTTTTATAAAAGAAAAACTAGTATATTGTATGGAACCAAATAAACTAGTACTTAAAAAAAGTAAAAATAAAAAAGAATTAATGGTGGTCACACACCTGAATCCAAACCCTGCCAACCCAATATGCGTTGGTTATCGAGCAAAAGGCTACTTCTTCCTCACAATAAGGCTAAAATACGACGCAGCTGGGTCCCACACAATCATCACATTCACCTTCTCCTGTGCGATATCCTCCAATTCCTTTCAGTTCTCCCTGATAACGCGTCTACCTTATGGAATGCTACTACTTCCTCTCCTTAATCTGGTATTTAGACGAAGAGTTGTTCTAACCCTAGAAATTTCTGTCTCCTGTCCATTTTCATTTCCCTCTATACTTTCCCTCCTAACGCACTCAAAGCGCATTTTCCTTTTTTGACCAGTATACTATTTGTCCAATCTCATCTTCATTCTCCTAAATGAAATGGGAAATGGAGGTCGACGAGATTGAAGCTGTTCTCGAGAAAATCTGGGATTTGCACGACAAACTCAGCGACGCCATTCACTCAATTTCTCGAGCTCATTTCCTCAATTCCATCAAGAATCCCAGCCGGAAATCTGATGGTTTTTATTTTCACCGGAAAAAGAAATCCACCGATGATGATCCGGAAAACAAAGGCGGGCAGGGTTTTGTTTTCTTGAAGGACTTCCGGGTCGACGAGGATGAGCCGGCGGTTCAGGAGGCAAAGAGCTTGTATGCTATTCGAACCGCTCTTGAGAATCTAGAAGACCAGTTCGAGTTCTTTCATGTAAGTAATGAAATTGTCATTGTTTGGAATTTTCTTTCCTACGCCTTCCTATTTTCTGGAAACTGAGATTTTGAATTTAGTGCTTATTGATTGATTAGCTGGTTTCATGCTTTAATTAGTGTGTTTTGAATTATTGTAGAATTGAGGACTGGATTTATTTTCGACGTCATACTTTCCGATATTATTTGGAGCTACAATAAAAGCGCTTTGTTACTAGGGGAAATCAAAATGATATATTTTTGACAATTCTCAAATTGTGATTCTGCACATTTTGCTTCACTTTTTGTTCCTTTTTTTTTTTCATCTGGTGTTTAAAATTAGTCTACCTCTAGAGTGATCAGTTCATTTTCTGTTCATAGTGTCTTTTAATGTATAATTTATTTAGTACTTGCTCTTGGGAGAATATGGAGTTAAATAAGTTAGTTTATTGTTATGAACTTTTGACTGTTGCAATGCTGTAATGACATAATTGGCTTTTGTGGCTGGTGATGTTCATGTGTCCCTTTTGAAATTACGATTTCTGTTTTTTTTTTTTTTTTTCCAGATAAACAAAGCTTATTGGGTTTTGTGATTCTGTTTTTGTAATTATGATTGGCTAGACTATCAAGTAATTCGGTCCTAGGTTTCCTAATTTTAGGTCCCAAACAGACAAACTTCATTCGGATGGAACTAGGGAATCTGTGATTTATAGTGAGATTCCTGATGAATATTTGAGTATTAAGACACTGTAATGAGGATATGTGCTACTTCAAAAAAATAAAGTCAGGTCTAAAATGTGCATGGTACAGTGTGTATATTTGGAAATATCGTTGAACTGACTCTGATGTTTATGTTAAATTGGCTTACCATGGATTCTTTAGGCTTTAGGAAAAGATTTGATCAGCAAGACTTACTGGGCATATTGAGAACACAGTGCTCAGGGTAGTAAATGAAACATTATGTTTACTGTGGAAGAGCTTTACTTCGCAAGAATGAAGCTGATGCCGCTTGTATTTTTAACATTTGGATCTTTCTTGGATTCAACTCAACAAATTGTCCTCTTTCAATGATTTAATTATGTCTTCATTTTCTGATGTGTATTTATTTGGTTTTATGCAATAAGAGATGAAATCCTGAATTAGATCCTTTGTCAGCCATAGACTGCATTATCTTAAGAAGTTTTGCATCAAATGGTAGTATGGCTTATACAGTACTTCTGTAAATAGTTATAAGTTGTTTTTTTGTAGAAGTGGTGTCAAACATTTCGCTTATTGCTCAATTTACAGACTGTACAAACTCAGCAGAGGGCGGAGAGAGATGCTGCTATAGCTCGTTTAGAACAAAGTCGTATCATTCTTGCAATGAGATTGGCTGAACATCAAGGCAAGAACTATAAAGTCATAGAAGAAGCGCAAGCTTTGGTAGGTAATGTACGCGATGCTAGTCGGTTTGTTGCATCCGAAAATCTCTATGGCTCAGCACCATATCCTTCAGGCAAAAAATTCGTAGCAGAGAAAGGAAAGAGGTCAAATGCGGTTGTCAATTTCTTCTTTTCAACCTTCACGTTTGTTTCCAAGTCCCTTAAATTGGATCACACAGTCGGTGTTATAGGAAATGCTGCTTTGCTTGCTATAAGCATGCTTGCTTTTGTGCACCTAAATCAAATTGGCAGTAAGGAGAAATATTCATTAAACCTCCAAGGAATGCAAGATTCTTCAACCTTTGGTGGAGAGAGGAGAAAAGGTTCCCGCTTGAATGCTTCCTTGTCCAGTGATCGATTCACACAGTTGGATGTGATGTTGGCGAGGGGTTAAGTTGGCGGGCAATTCTTGGGGAGTCTTTTGAGTTTGAGCAGGCTTTGATTTTCTGAAAAAATAACGAAGAGTGCTTTTGGTCCGACAATGAAGAGAAGATTCGTAATTATTTAGTCCGTCTTCTCAGCTTTTGTTAGATAGGGATGAGTGTGATTTTTGTTAGTCTTAGGTGAGTAAAATGCCCTCTTTTGGTTCTCCTCACTCCTGTAAGTTCCAACTTTCTCACTTTGTGTGATGAAAGGGGGATCTTAACTTTTCATATACATAAAGATGTGATTGTGTATAGTGCAGATGCCAGTTTTATTTATATTGTAATTTTTGAAAAGAAAAAAACTTATATGTTCCTTTCTCTACTGCGAAATACAACCCCAAACCCCCCTACCCTGCATCATTTGCAATGAAATCTTTTGTTAATGTGATGATTCTGAAAGAAATGGATGCAATTCATTATCACCCCCACCAACTCTAAACAAGTTTCAAGGTTTTAAACCCAAGAAGAAAGTACTTGAATTAATCTGTTGCTAATTGAGGCCTGTCTTTGCTAATAAGGGAATTTGATTGTTGGGTCGGGCTTAAGGTTAGTTTGTCATGAGAGTCCAGGGAAGTGCCTTTCAACATCGCCTTTTCTTTAATTCTTGCATTCTTCCAATCTGTGAGTTATAACATAAATTTGTCGCTACAATATACATACAGATAGATATATAACATAATAACCGACATTAAAACTAAATAATATCCCATTTTCAGTATCTGTTACAGGTGGATTAATAGGATACATTCTGAAACTATTTTCCAAATATAGATGAAATCAAGTCACCAGGTGTAGTCTTTGTTAATTTAGTTGTCAAAACCACCAAATAATATACCTTGATTTCCACTATGCACACGGATATACTATTTAGAGATCCCACATCCATCAATTTCTTGTTTGAATACCTTGGTCTGAACGCCATAATTTCCAGCCACCTTAGTTTCCTGCTCCAATATGTACATCTATATATATACAGCACTATCATGATTGAATCCAAACACAACAAGAAGCAAGAGCAAAAGCAAACTCACATCTCGCAAAAATGGCCTCAAACAGCATCTCTGTGCTTACTGCGCTCGACAATGCTCGAACACAGTGGTATCACATTACTGCCATTGTTATCGCTGGAATGGGTTTCTTCACCGATGCATACGATCTGTTCTGCATATCAACTGTGTCGAAGCTTTTGGGTCGAATCTATTACTACGATCCCTCTTCACCCAAGCCCGGAAAGCTACCCCATAGAGTGAATAACATGGTCATTGGTGTTGCCCTTGTGGGAACCCTAACTGGGCAGCTGTTTTTTGGGTATCTTGGAGATAAACTGGGCCGGAAGAAAGTTTATGGAGTTACTTTGATTCTTATGGCCCTCTGTGCCCTCTGTTCGGGCTTATCGTTTGGGTACAGCCCGACTGCTGTTATGACCACTCTTTGTTTCTTCCGGTTCTGGCTTGGCTTTGGAATCGGCGGCGACTACCCTCTCTCCGCCACTATCATGTCGGAATACGCTAATAAGAAGACTCGGGGAGCGTTCATTGCAGCTGTCTTCGCTATGCAAGGAGTTGGGATCATCTTTGCAGGTCTTGTTTCCATGATTGTCTCGAAGATCTTCCTCGACTACCATCAAGGCCCAGCTTATACGTCGCAGAAAGTTTTCTCAACTGAACCAGAAGCCGATTACGTGTGGAGAATTGTGCTGATGATTGGAGCTCTTCCAGCGATTCTCACCTTCTACTGGAGGATGAAGATGCCGGAAACAGGGCGGTACACAGCGTTGATCGAGGGGAATGCGAAGCAAGCGGCGGCAGATATGGGCAGAGTTCTCGACATTGAACTGCAGGCGGATCAGGACAAAGTATCTCAATTCAACTCTTCTAATGAGTACAAACTGTTTTCCCATGAGTTCTTGAGGCGCCATGGGAAGCATTTGCTCGGTACGACGACGACGTGGTTTCTGTTGGATATCGCGTTTTACAGCCAAAACCTCACGCAGAAAGACATTTTTCCGACGATGGGGCTGACAAGCCAGGCGGAAGCAGTCAGTGCTCTACGAGAAATGTTCGAAACTTCGCGGGCGATGTTTGTAATTGCTCTGTTTGGCACATTTCCCGGCTACTGGTTCACGGTGGCCTTCATTGAGAGGATCGGGCGTTATTACATACAATTGGTAGGCTTCTTGATGATGTCGATATTCATGTTCGTAATGGGGTACGAATACGATTACCTCAAGAACAAGGACCACAAATGGACTTTCGCGGCCCTCTATGGACTGACATTCTTCTTCGCAAACTTCGGACCGAATAGCACGACCTTTGTTCTGCCGGCCGAGCTTTTCCCAACGAGGTTCAGGTCCACTTGCCACGCTATCAGCGCCGCGTCGGGGAAGGCTGGGGCGATGATCGGCGCGTTTGGGATTCAGAACTACACGCAGGATGGAAACGTGAAGAAGATCAAGCAAGCTATGATAATTTTGGCCGTCACAAACTTGATGGGATTTTTCTTCACTTTTCTGGTGACAGAAACAAAGGGGCGGTCGTTGGAGGAGATCTCCGGTGAAGATGGTGCAGTTGGCGAGACCCAGATGAGCGGAAACAGAACAGACAGCAGGCCGGAAAACTGGGAAGAAGATTCGAGAAATTACGGTTAGTTCCGTTGCGAAGGAAATTAAATAAATCCGGCAAGTCTAATACAGGGGCTTTAATACAGGAAGAAATGCATGGTGGAAAAAGGAAGGGCATAATAAAATAAGAGCTGGATTTAATATATCCCTTCAACAAACTGCAGGAGTTTTGTTTCTTCTATTTTGTTTTTGTATTTGTCATAAATAAATAAATGTCTGTCTATATGGATTGATTTTCAAGTTATTAACTATATATATATATAATATATATATATTATTCCCAACAATATTTCTCTCTTTCTTTTGTTGACCATAATTAAAGAGGTTGCTCATGTATTGACAACAAAATCAAATTTTCTGTTAGTTATCATTTGGAGGAAACCTTCCTATTGTATTGGTGCTCTTTTATCTTCCTCTAATAGTTTTTTTTAAAAACCTCAGAAAAAAATTACTATGTGAAATTGGCTCGTAAAATTAGAAAAATTATAAAAATAGTCCTGTAATTTATGAGTGGTTCTAAAATTAGTCATTTACATTATTAATTTTATAATTTTGGTCATTTTTCTATTTAATTTCTTCAATTTACATATTTTTTAAACTAAAATTTGAAATTCTTGTTGGATATTTGCGCACATGCACCACACACCACCGTGTTTAATAAGGATTTTTGTTTTTGCTTCATTTTATAGCATAATATACCATAAATAATATAGGATATGTAATTCAGTATTATTTATAAATTTCATGTTTGTAATACAATGTTACAATACATAATATGTCTTATTGATGTATAATATATTAAAATTGGAATAATGTGTATAATGACTTTAATACCCTCAACAATTTTAAGTTATTTATAATTTTATTAATTTTTTTCTTTTTTAGTAACATACATTTCCCATATTTTTTCCCATTATTTTGCTAATATTTTTTTTCCAGATTCTATAATTTTTTTCAAATTGATCTACTTATAAAATATTTAGGAATTATTTTGTTGATATATATATATATATTTTTTTTCAGATTCTATAATTTTTTCAATATTGATCCAATTACAAAATATTTAGGAATTCATAATTTCAATTAAACAGTTGTCCATTTGTAATTCATGTGCCAAAATGTATAATTGAATAATATAGTGGTAAATTGGGTAGTGAATAAGTATTAACAAATTTAAGTTCATATTTGTTAAGCATAATAAAATTAAATATAATATTAAAATATTCCTAAAATATTGTGAATCCATTAATTTTAGTCTAACTTTTTAGTACATTCTCATGATATATATTGATAAACTTTTTAGTACGAATTCAATCTATAATGTTGTACCTTATTGGTTTCCTATTTCTACGCTTCCTTTGTTATCTCGTTTCAAGTAGGACAAGTAATAGAGAAACAACAATGCATAATTCCTTTAATAATCAAGAAAGTTTATACATATTTCTTTGATATTGCTTGAATTATGATTCTAAAATTAGAAAAAAAAAATCAATAAGAACTATAATTTAGAGAGAGAAAGAGACTTGTGCCTGTGGAATTACATTCCACAAAATAATGCCAATCAATTCAATATATACTTGGTTACGTATTAAAGGCACAAAAAATAAAATACAATTTCATCTCAAATATATAAATATATAGATATATAAGGCACACATAGACTCCTCAATTATATCCTTAATAAGTACAAATAAAATCCTAAAGTAATGTTTGGAACAATGAAACACTTTATCTTTCTAAATGTGCCAAATAAACACATTATCTGTCTAATTGAAAACAAGTAAACATTTCTGTGCAAATTCTATAGAAAGGTGTTAAAATTGTTAATAATTCCAATTCATTGTTTAACATTCAACTAAAATGATTGTTTCTCAGCCGTACTTGATAGTTGAACAGTTTCTTACATTCCATGAAACAAATTGATATCCCAAAAACAAAAATCCACCATTCCAATAGAAAAAATCTTAACCAATTCAAATTGAGCAAGATCCAGGTTCTACAATTAACAGAAATACACGCAAATTTGAGATAAATATACCTAGTATTTTTTCTCTCTTTACTACCTTAGTCTCTGGTATATGGAGAACATTTTCAATGTTTGATGTAGACGAATGAGTTGTTATATGTGTCATGTCGGTTATTGTTGTTATATGTTGGTTATTGTTGTTATATTGATTATTGTTCTTATATGTTGGTTATGGTTGTTATAACAAGCAAAGACATATTAGTCTATTACCTTTAAGTCTATTAGTTAGTTACGCCTTGGCTGAAGGCGGTTTATGAGTATAAACATGCGTTTGTATTGCTTTCTAGGCATTTTTGGCCAGTTTTGTACTCTCTTCATCTTCAATTGGATATCCATCCTTCTCATTCCCCAAATTCCCCTCATTTCTTATTTGAATCCTATCATTTGGCCTTAGAGCCAGGTTGTTTCTGAAAAAAGCAACTTTGATCATCATGGCAGGAAGGAATAACAAGCAACACATTGAGATTTTGGAGCAGCAACATGCTGAATCGGTAGCAGAGAGGATATAATGGATGAATTCGGTAACATTCGAGCAATTGGAGTTTAAACGCTCTATGCAAGAGCTGATATCCAAGTTGGAGGCGGTGCTGGTAGCTCAAAGCAGGGACCAAGGTAACCCAAACCTGCATACTCAAAATGCTGCTATCAAAATTCACAAACCAGGTGATGGTATACTAGGATCGGGTCTTAGTCTGAATACGCATGAAGTATTACATACACAAAATTTTGGTGCTTGATATCCACGATTCGACTTCCCTAGATTTAATGGAGAGAATCCTATGTTATTGTTAAAAAGGTGTAATCGGTATTTCACTTTCCAAAATATGCATGAACATGAGAAAATTTTGACTGGTGCTATGTTCATGGAAGGTGAGGCTGAATATTGGTACGTTGATTATGTCGAAGGGAGAGAGCCAATTAGTTTGGAGAAATTTACAGAATTGGTTATGTTGAGATTCTCCAATGTTGAAGGATGGAACTTAGTCAGTCAATTTAATAAATTGAAGCAGACTGGATCAGTGGTGGATTATATTTCAAAATTTGGAAGAACTAAAGGCCTTCATGACATTGAGTGAAGAGTACTTTATTAAAGCTTCATCAGTGGGTTGAAGGAAGAAATTGGTAAAAAATGCAGGAGTTATTCAATCCGGACTCTTTCACTGTAATAATGCAATTGGCTAGAAAGCAAGAGTTATTGCTTAACTCTTCTAAAAAAAGTGGAAAGATAGGAATGAGACCTCACACAAACAGTAATTGGAGAAGCAATTTTCAAGAGATTGAGGTGCCAACAAAGAGTAGAACAACACTCGTACATGCTGTTGGAGAGAAAGTAATACCTTAGAAAAGGCTAACTCAAGAAGAGATGTAGTTAAGGAGGAAGAAGAATCTATGTTACAATTGTGATGAACCTCATTTGTTTGGGCATAAGTGTAAGAAGCTGTTTGCTCTTGTTTTGGAAGATGATGACACAGTTGAAGAAGAAGTAACTGTAGATGAAAGGGAAAAGGTCGGGAAGGATTTTTCATTTCAGTTCATGCTTTAGCGGGACAAGCAGCCCCAGAAACCATTAAATTGAGAGCTAAGTTTGGAAAATATGATATTACAGTTTTGGTTGATATAGGTAGCACACACAACTTCATTGATCCTAAAAAAGCCAAAAGATTGAATGTTCAGTGGTGGTGACAGAACCCGTGCAGGTGATGGTTGCAGGTGGAACTAGAATCCCATGCGATTCTAAGTGCCCAAGCTTGGAATTGGAGATGGGGAATTGCAAATTTAAGGCGGCGGTAAGATTGATAACACTTGGTGGTTGTGATATGGTGGTGGGAGTAGACGTGTTGCGGCAATTGGGCCCAATATTATTTGATTTTAACTGTAATAAGTTACAGTTTGAGAAGGCAAGAAGATTACTTTGCAAGGGGGCAGGACGAAGGTGTCATTGAGTATGATTTCAGCTAAGCAACTGAGGAAAACTATTAAAAAAGAGGAAGCAATATGTTTGGGTGCTTATGTTTGATTTCTGAAGGGAAAAAGAAAGGACCAATCACCACCGCCCCTGAATTGGAACTATTGTTAGAGAAATATCAGAAAATATTTGCTTCACTTACTGGGTTACCACCCAAAAAAAGCCAAGATCATAAGATCAGTTTAAAAGGAGGAGTTGAGCTTTTTAAACAATATCCTTATAGGTATCCTTACCTTCAAATGATGGAAATAGAGAAGCTGGTGCAAGAGATGTTACACATTGGTGTGATTCAACTTAGCAAGAGCCCATTCTCTTCCCCAGTTTTATTGGTTAAAAAGAAGGATGGTAGTTGGAGATTTTGTGTGGATTATAGAAAGGCTTAATTCTCTCACCATTAAAGATAACTTCCCAATTCCCTTGATCGATAATTTGCTGGATGAGTTAGGGGGTTCTAGAATTTTTTCCAAGATGGACTTAAGAGCTGGGTACCATCAAATAAGAGTACATCCCACTGATTTGGAGAAGACAACATTTGTTACAACTTCGGGATTGTATGAATTCTTGGTTATGCCTTTTGGTTTAACCAACACACCAGCCACATTCCTGTCACTAATGAACCATGTCTTCAAGGCACATTTGAGAGAGTTTATTTTGGTTTTCTTTGATGATATATTTGAGAGAGTTTATTCCTGTCACTAAGACACACTTGGAGAAAACTTTACAGATCCTACAAGACAATCAGTTGTATGCAAAGTGTGCATTTGGCCAGGGCCAAATGGAGTATCTGGGACACATAATCAATGGGCAAGGGGTTTCCGTTGATCCTAAAAAAATCCAGGCGATGAGAGAATGGCCAACTCCTCAAACAGTAAAGGCTCTAAAGGGTTTTCTGGGATTGGCTGGATATTATAGGAAGTTTGTAAGGAATTATGGTGTCATTGCTAAACCACTTACCGACTTGACAAAGAAAGGTCAGTTTTGCTGGAGTACCAAATCTCAAAGAGTTTTTTGAAGATCTCAAAGAAGCTATGATCACCACCTCGATGCTCAAACTACCAGAATTCGATAAGGTATTCATTTTAGAAATTGATGCTTGTTATGGGGGAATTGGAGCTGTTCTAATGCAGGATGGGCATCCATTGGCGTACTTAAGTAAAGCATTGGCACCTAAGAATCTCGGATTGTCAATATATGAAAAGGAATTTTTGGCCATATAGCTAAAATTCATGATGTTTTTCATGTTTCTTTACTTAAAAAGAAGGTTGGTCAGGCTACTCATGTTACTTCTACCTTGCCTCTTTTTGATGATACGGGTAAAGTCATTCTCCAGCCGGTTTCTATTCTTGCACGTCGACTGGTGAAGAAAAACAATACACGAGTTCCTAAGGTTTTGATCCGTTGGGCTCATTTACCAAATGAAGAAGCAAATTGGGAAAATTATGCCTCGTTTGCTGCCCGTTTTCCACAGATGCAGTGAAATTCCAGGCTTGGGGACAAGTCTTTTTTAAGGTGGGGGGTTTTGTCATGTCGGTTATTGTTGTTATATGTTGGTTATGGTTGTTATAACAACCAAGGACATATTAGTCTATTACCTTTAAGTCTGTTAGTTGGTTACACCTTAGCTGAAGGCGGCTTATGAGTATAAACATGTGTTTGTATTGCTTTTCAGGTATTTTTGACCAGTTTTGTATTCTCTTTCTCTTCAATTGGATATGCATCCTTCTCATTCCCCAAATTTTCCTCACTTCTTATATGAATTCTATCAATATGCAAGAGAAAACAATCAATTATGGCTCATAATTAATAGAAATAGACGAAATTTTGAGATAAAATATATCTATTACTTCTCGATTCGTCTCTGATTCTTGCTTTAGTCTCTGGTATACAGGGAACAGTCTTTAAAAATGGAAAAAGGAAGAAGATTCGTTTCTCTCTTTACTGCTTTAGTCTATGTTATACAGAGAACAATATTTAAAATGAAAAAAAAGGAAGAAGAAGGTGGGTTAACTTGGAACGGAAGAAGGGCATAAGGGTAATTTTTGTTCTAATTCCAATCAAAAAAGAGGATAGGATAATCCCACCCCATAAATAGGAAGATTTGTTTAAAGTAATAAATAATTTATTCAATTAATAAATTCTTTAATGAGTTAGTCTCGTATGCTTTATTTATATGAAAAAAATACATATAATAGGTATCTTGATAGATGTTGATCCACAAATGTTGCACGCTTAGAGTGTTATCTCATTTCAGTACAAAGTATTTATTTTCATTGTAAAAGTATATATTTTACTGAAAAAGTATCAACCCCGTGTTAGCAAAAAAAAAAAAAGAAAAGAAAAGAAAAGAATTGTGCCTAACAGATGTCGAATCGACATCACCTTTTTTGCTAGATCCACATTGAATCACCTATAATTCATATAAGAATTGATGTTTTATTTAATAACTAGATGTTCACCCAAAGATATGCGAGATAAATAAATTTAATTTTAATTTTTTAAAATAATATAACAAATATATGAAAAAAGTTATTATATTTTTTTAAAAATAATAAAATTATGTGAACAACATGATATGTCAACATAAAACTAAATCATACCATAATATAAGAAACAAACAGCCACATGTGTAAACAAAGCACTTTGACATAGACAGTATCAATAATAAAAAACAATATCAATTACAAATTCTAAATATTTTTCTATATACAACATTTAACGTTGGATTGCTATGTTGTTTACCTTAAAAACACAGGAAAAAAATCTTCAAATCATGTCGATTTATAACATTTGACAAACAAATATATAATTGTTCTTGATTAAAAATTTGCTTATGCAAGCCGAGTCCAACATTAGAGATTGATTATCTTTAACTCTTATTTATTATTATAACATATGAAACTATAAGAGAAATTTGTCGAGATTGAAATTGAAAAGGTGTTTTTGGATCAGAAGAAAACAACGACAATCTCAAAATATCTTCATTTAAAAAAAGTAACAATATTTAGACAAATAAATAAAAAAATCATTAAAAAAAATTTCTTAGAAAATATAAACTAAATAGTTAAGTAAACTAAAAGAATCTTACAACACTTCCAGCTTAAGAAATAATAATACAACACAATTTACAAGTCTTTATCAGGATATATAAAAATTAATACTAAATCAACTTTGGGCAAATATTTTTTTTCCCATCTAAATTATTGTTATTTTTTGAGTTTATCATATGAACTATTTTCTAAATTATTGTTATTTTTTGAGTTCATCATATGAACTATTTTTTTTTGATTACTAATAAAGTATTCTAAATTTTTTCAGTTACCATATCAGTAGTACAACTAATGAATATTTTATTTTAACTGCATCATATGATTGACATGTCATTTCATAAAGATAAAAATGTCTTTTATAAAGAATTTTAAAATTTTCACAAGTTTGAAATACATTTCTCGATCCACTGCTTTAAACAAACTTTAAGAAAATTTATTAATTTTCCTCACAACACAATTACTTCAATAAAAAATGAAGTTGCATTTTATATAAATCATTGAATTGAAAAATTTATTGGACAAGTTACTCAAAAAATATAATCAGTTGACGAATCTAACATAATTGTATGCTCCTTGAATAACTACGCCATAATTATGATTTTTTCTTGAAATATATTTCTAACTATAATTTTATTAATGTTTGCCTGTTGTGATGGTCAACAAATAGCGATATCTATTTGTAAAAATATGTTTTGAGTCAGTTTTTATATATTTGGGTGAAATGTTTTATTTTCAAATATGAAAAATATATTTTATTTTTAACATAAAAATGATGATTAATTATAGTAAATAATATTATTAGTATCTATTTATTGATCTTATTATAGGTTGAGAGTGATTTAATTTATAAAACTCATTTTAAATATTTAATGGAATTAACAATGAATACTGTGTTGATGATTGTTTTAGATTGTAAGTTACCCTCAAAATAATTATAGAGCCCAAAGTAAATCATATTCAAATTTAATATAAATTAAAAATCAGCAAAGCCCATATAGTCCAAGGCAAAGCCCATACAATTTGATAAAGAAGCCCATTAAATGTAACTAATTACCACAGCCCATTTAATATTTATTAACCCATTAAACCTACAAAATCTAGACATCCGGCTTCATGCAGAAGAGTCCTCCTCCAGGCTCCACCTTCACTCCACTACCGTTTCCTCACTTCCTCACGCTCAATGTTCTTCTTTCTATAATAAGACTTTTGTCTCTTCGATAAAGAGAATAATAGCCAAAATAGTAAGTTAGGATCTTTTGCAAAAATTACTTTACCTTTAAAGAGTTCTGTAGCCAATCAATTTTTTTTTGTTTCTAATGGTTTGCTTTTTCACTTAATTTATATAAAAAAAGGAAAAATATAACATTTTCTATTAAATAATATATAGACTCTATTCTCAATTTTTAAACTATGAAATATATTTTGAATTTATGTTTTTTATTTTTTATTTATTTAAATATGTTACAAATTAAATTGTTGTTTTTTGAATTTATTAAATATTTTTTAAATGTATTTTGTCCTTTCATTATGTAGGAGGGTTCTACTTATCTCAAAACAAAAAAAATTAGGATTTTATTTGATTTGTTAAAAAAGTTCAAGTGGTCGACCAAAATATATAGTTTAGGGTTTAATTTGAATCTGTGATATAAATTTACGGATAAATTTGTATATTTCACTAAATATATACTTAATTATATTTTGATCTTCTGCAAAATATTGAAATTCAGAGAAACGTTACGAAAAAAAAAACAATGATTTTACAACAAAAGTATAGGATTGAAGTATTAAAAATCTTATAGCAAGTAAATGTCAGTTATAGGTATATGATTTGCAATAATGTGGTTAAAACTATGTTACAGAGACATTGTTTTCATAAGGATATGTGATTGTGGTAAATTCTATTGATTCATTGTCCTGTTGAGGACACTAATAACCCTCGACTGCATATTTTATATTTTAAGAAATTGTAAGAATTTTATTAGAGTGCCACGTGTTAAAGAAAGAAACTTTACGATTCTATTTATATATAGTAAGAAGGAAGCATGAAAAGATTGTTGTCAAGATAGATAATTAATTAATTAATTAGTTAATTAATTAATTAATGTATTATGTATGTCTAACCTACTTGCTCCTGATGGCCTACCCGTATCAACTACCACAAAGCTTGTCTGAGATTCTCTATTTGATAATTATACTTCTAGCATAAGACTACCTACAATGCCTTTGACTTGGAAATTAATAATAATAATAATAATAATAATAATAATAATAATAAAAATAATAATAATAATAATAATAATAATTATTATTATTATTCTAGCATAAGAATACCTACAATGCCTTTGACTTGGAAATTAATAATAATAATATAATACTAATAATAATAAAACATTTATTGAGGTCAAAAGAATATACATAAAATGGGATAAGTAAATTATTAAATAACCTATAATTAGTACTTCCTCCATTCTTAAATACAAAGTCATGTTTTAAAAATATTTTTTGTAAAAATCATGTCTAGAAATTTAAGTTCTTGTTTTAACAGGTAAAGTAAAAATTGATATATTTATTTCACAAAAAGGGTATATATTGTTGAATAAATTAAATTAAAGAGAAAAAGAAGTCGTATATAATTGTGAATTTATATTTTTTATAATATTGTACCTTAATTAAATTGACAAAAATTAAAAATCTATGCTATTCAGACTCAAGTTTTTTTTTTTTGTCGGGGAGAGGAAGAGAGTACAATTTGTAAAGCATTATTGTTATTCAATGGACGCACTGAAAAACTTTTGCTCATTTCTCCTTTAATTTAGGCATGATCAACATTGACTTTGATATATTTCTGTTGTTTCAAATTTTGACTAAGTATTATTTTAAATAAAAATATTTAGAAAAGAGAAATTCCTACGAATCTTCAACTAATTAACTTATATTCTTGTTCCCCATAAAATAAAATAAATTCAACCCAATATGTCACCTCAGTTGAGGCCAATTGTGTTAGATGAACATTGCCGTACATGGTGACCCATGCCGCTTCTAAATTGGACAAAAGGGTCGTGCCCACTAGTGGAGAGGAGAAGCATGGACCCTGAAAATCAGGCCAATTAATGCTGAATTCAACATTAAAGAAATTCTTTTTTCATTAATTAATTAATTAATTTATTTTATTTAATGCAAAAATTGGGTCTGTACTTGTATAATTTGTCATGATATGAAGACAACATTGAGAATGACAAGATGACTCCCACTTCAAGCGCTGTGAGTGGAGGATTGGGTGGCGGTAAAGCTGTTCAGCTGCCACGCAGCCGCAGGAGGAAAGCGGCGCTCGGGTGCTCTGCTTCCTCAATTATTTTCCTAAGAATTGTCTAATTATTCTTCATGTACAATAGAATATTTATTTTATTAAATCACAGAATATTTGTGCTAACATATGTAACTTTGTAGACTGAAGACATTAATATAATACTCATTGTGTAACAAAAATTATAAATTTATATTTATAAGATTTTTTTTTAATAATTTGACATATTGTAAGATTAATTGGACCAAATAAATAAACCATCAAAAAACATATAATACATCACCAAGTAGGGTATAAATTTTAGTTGATGAAATGGGAGATAAAATTTAGATGGAATTTAAAGCAAAAATTACAATTAATTAATATTATTAAGAAAAATAATAATTAGAGAAGTAGAAATAAAATATAGAGTTTTTTATTTATATTTATTCAACGTAAATAAAAGAATAATAGAGACACAATCAGGCCACTATGAGCCTCCATATAGAATAAGGTTTACAATTATAACTTAGTATCACAAGAAATGATTTTCACTTAATAATTTTCAACACAAAATAAGCTTCTTTAAAATATCTAGATTTGTAAAATTTCATTTTCTCGAGGGTCGATTTCTCGTTCGATCAATATATTTACTGCTCGATAAATAGTTAGAATTTGTTCCTCTCTGTCATTTTTTGGATGGGATCATACACCTATTGTGTGTGTGTGTACATTCTTGTGTAAAAAGATTTCCTGCATTTAGGCCTTTTGGAACCAAAATTAGGGTAGACCAAATCCTTGTACGTACTGTTTTAAAAATACAAATACTGAGCTCCTTTTTTGTCCTTAATTTAAGGTACAAAGAATGATGAAGATGTTGTTATATTAAAATATAAATTGCACGTCTCCTTAATTTTGTGAGCAGTTCCCCTACAAACCAAACAGGGATACCAAACCCATCACACATAAATAAAACACATGATAAAATTAGCAAAACATTAAAAAATAAAAGTTGTATTCTTAAAAATATGGTTTTTTGTTCTTTTTTTATAGAATGGAGGAAATTATATTTATTTAAAAAACATTACTAATAAAAAGGGCGACGATATTGTGCCTAAATAGTAGCTCTCGGAGAATACCAGGGGAGATCACACTCCTTCCCCCTGAAGGAAGAAAAAGACGAAACACTTTTTCGTCCGTGTTCTGTCATACAATTGCTCGTCCATTCGTTGGGTGATTCCTTGCCGGCAATCTCGTTCTGATCTTGGACGCATTACATGGGACTGCCTAAAGGACGACACGCGGTTCAACAGCCCGTTGCCCCGGCTAGGCGCATTCTCTTCAACTTTATATTTAACCTTGTTTCTTATACTTTTTTAAGGTAAAAACACTTGAGCTAACAACTATAAGTCGTTCTCATTTAATACAAGATATTAAGAGAAGAAAAAGATAAAGCAACAAAGTGGGCCACCAAATTTAAATTTTAAATTCATTCGATATCATCAAATTCTTATTAAGGGTAAATTCCATACATTTAAACTCCACAATCTACTTATGTATTACTAGTTACATTTTTTAGTTTCTCAAATTTTCTATTATTTAGGAATAAACATCTCTATGTTTGGTGAAGAAAAGCATGTGAACATCTATTTATTTTAACTAGTGTGGCTCCTATGTGTGTGTACAATTTGTAATATATTTTAAAAAGTAAATAAAATATATAATTTGAAGTTAATTAATGTTTAAGAATAAGTATTTAAAAATATCAATTTTTTCTTTTGTTGATAAAGATATTTACAAAATATAGTTTTGTATTAATATATATATATATATATATATCTTCGTCCCAAAATAAAAGTATTGTTTCTATAATAAATTTATTAATTGTATAAAAAGTAAATTATTTAATAATATATTCTAAAAATATTATTTCATATTTATTTTCAGTACAAATTCAATACGCAATAAATATAAAAAAATCTATCCCTAAATATCAACTAAGAAAATTATATTTTTTGTATTTAATAATTTTATTTTAATATATGACATAGGGGTGTAGAATTAAAGATCTTGAAAAGATATTTAATTTAATATATTATACATTAAAAATAAAGTGAACACAAAAATATTATTTATATTTTAATTAATTGAATAAAGAATTCCAAAAAATGAAGAAAATTAAAATTTGGCTAATAAAAAACTGACACATCATTTTTTAAATAATTTTAAAAAAATGAACAAAAAAACTATATTTAGATTATTTCTTTATTATATTAATATAGATTTCGTTGTCTAAAAATATGAGATTTATTAATTCTATCAAGATTGATAATAATATATAATCTAATTTATTTCATTTTTTGAAAAAAAATAATTGTTGCGTCCAAATATATACATAGATATATTATCTATTTCTTGAAACAATAATTTTTATGCCTAAATAACCTTCTAATTTTAGCATTAATTGATTTAATCATAAATATCACATGCTCAATTTCTATATAACTGTTTTATATTTAAATCACTATTTTTAACTAAGCTTTTCTAGTAAATTAAGATTTGCTACTCGTTTTTTAATCTCTTCTTAACATTATGATTTGAATTATTTTAATTTTAGAACACTTAGTTCTGAAGAAACTGATATTTTATTTACACATTCTTCATAGTTACACTGCCGTACATATTTATACATCAATGAAGAGGGATATAGAACTAGAATACAATATATGAAAAGATATGAAAAGATATACAGTATATTTGAAAGATACAATCATAATAAATCTGGATCCTATAATTATGGTGAGTGAATATTTCCTTGACTATCCTGGAGATTTGGTGATATCTTGAGACGAGGTGGCAGGATCGTGATCTTTGACTTCTTCAGAAACAATATCTCTAATAGGCCCCCGCAAGATGGAGGATCCATCGAAGACACCAATCTTGGATCTACACACAGTGAACTTTTTGGTGGAGAGAGGTTTTGTGAGAATATCGGCTAATTGATCATGAGTGGACACATACGAGACACGAAAAGACCCATTGGACACATGGTTACGGACGAAGTGATAATCAATAGCAATGTGTTTCATACGTGAGTGAAAGACTGGGTTAGCACAGAGATACGTGGCAGCAAGGTTATCACAAAAAAGAACAGGGGAGGAACATGTGGCAAGAGCTCGGTATTCCGCTTCTGTGGACGAGCGAGCAACTGCGCGTTGCTTCTTAGAGGACCAAGAGATAGGACAACGACCAAGATAGACAATGTAAGCCGAAGTGGAGGAACGATCATCAGGATTACCTGCCCAGTCGGAGTCAGAGAAGGCAGTCAGGGTTAGAGGAGCACCTCTACGTAGAAGAAGGCCATGAAAGATGGTATGTTTGAGGTAGCGGAGAACACGCTTGACCGCAGCAAAGTGGGTTTCAGAGGGACAATGCATGAATTGAGAAAGCTTGCCAACGGCG
The DNA here is from genome assembly GCA_028749325.2 of Caryopteris x clandonensis. Classification (NCBI taxonomy): domain Eukaryota; kingdom Viridiplantae; phylum Streptophyta; class Magnoliopsida; order Lamiales; family Lamiaceae; genus Caryopteris; species Caryopteris x clandonensis. The sequence continues at coordinate 9,128,024 of JAPYKT020000004.1, forward strand.
TAGGAGATATCCGGACGAGTGAGAGCAAGGTATTGTAAGGCGCCGACAATTTGACGATATTGACGAGAGTCAGTGGAAGGAGAGCCATCAGCAAGGCGGAGGGACGCAGACGAAGAGAGGGGGGAGGAGACCTCTTTGGCGCCAAGCATATTGGTGCGAGCAAGAATGTCGTGAATATACTTGTGCTGACTTAGGAAAAAGGAAGAGGATGTACGAATGACCTCGACGCCTAGAAAGTAGTGCAAATCACCCAGATTCTTAACAGAGAAACGAGTGGAGATAGCGTCGACAAAGTGCGCAATAGCAGAGCTGTCATTTCCGGTGATAAGCAAATCATCGACGTAGACGAGAAAGAAAAGGGAGATAGGGCCACGAGTGAAGAGAAAGAGGGAGGTGTCAGAGTGAGCATGGGTGAAACCATAGGATAGGAGGAATGTTTTTAGTTCAATGTACTAGGCACGCGGAGCCTGCTTGAGGCCATATATAGCCTTATTCAGACGACAGACGGCGGATGGACGGTTAGGGTCGAGAAAACCAGGGGGTTGAGACATGTAGACCGTGTCAGGGAGAGATCCATGAAGAAAGGCATTGTTAACATCTAATTGTTGGATAGGCCAGGAATGAGTGAGAGCAAGAGTGAGGAAGATACGGATCGTGGCTGGTTTGACAACTGGGCTAAAAGTGTTATGAAAGTCAATACCGGGGCGTTGATGAAGCCTTTTGCAACGAGACGGGCCTTGTAGCGAGAGATAGTGCCATCAGGATGACGTTTGATGCGAAAGACCCACTTGCAACCTATGACATTAGCATGAGGAGGGGAAGCGACAAGATCCCAAGTGTTGTTATGAATAAGAGCATTTAGTTTATCGTCCATCGCGGCACGCCACTTTGGATCCTTTACGGCTTGGGAGGCGCATGTGGGTTCAATGGCAGTAGGAATAGGGTGACGAGTGGTGAGAGAGGTGTGGATTTTGGGCTTGAAGATGTTGTTCTTGGCACGGGTTAGCATGGGATGAGAGTTTACGGGAAGAGGGGCCGAAGCCACGGGAGTAGGGTTGGACCTTGTAAGAGATGGGGATCCCAAGGCCAGAGGTGGGGAGGGATGGTCGGCTGCAGAAGGAGTTGGGTTGTTAGCTGGGAGAGAAGCGGACTGGTCTGCAGGCTGGGAACGGTCTGGAGAGATAGGCGCTCGAGTCGAGCCAGGTGATGGGGGCGGTCGAGTGGAGGCAGTAGTGTCAGGGAGCGCGGCTGGACTAGGAGCAACCGTAGGGGGCACCTGGGGAGGACTAGGGACAACCGAGGCAGCGGGTAAGGGAGCAAGTAAACCAACGGGCGAGTTTAAGGTTTGAGAGGGTGAAGAGAAGGGAAAGGTATCTTCAACGAAGCGAACATGCCGGGAGATGTAGATCCTAGATGAAGCGAGATCAAGACAGGAGTACGCATGATGTTGGAGATTATAGCCAAGGAAGACACATGGGGAGGAGCGAGGTTCAAGTTTGGATGCGGCGTACGGATGAAGCCAAGGGTAGCAAAGACACCCAAATTGACGAAGAGAGGTGTAGGATGGTACCTTTCCGAAGAGGGATTGAAAAGGGCTAGTGTGGTCATGAGTGGAGATTGGAAGTCGATTAATGAGGTAGACAGCGGTGTGGAAAGCATAAGGCCAAAAATGAAGGGGGACGGAGGAGGCGTGAAGAATAGTACGAGCCGTCTCAACAATATGACGATGACGACGTTCGGCGAGACCATTGTGTTCGGGTGTGTGAGGAGGTGTGATTTTGTGACAAATTCCAACGGAGGAAAGAAAGTTCTTAAGGGCGATGAATTCACCACCACCATCGGTGTAGAGAGTCGTAAGGGAATGACCAAGTTGTTTTTCGACAGTTCGTAAAAATATAGGAAAAATAGAGGCAACGTCGGATTTAAGGCGTAAAGGAAAGAGCCATACATAACGCGTAAAATGATCAACAAAAACAACGTAGTAACGAAAACCATCAAGCGAAGTAACCGGGGAAGGACCCCAAACATCTGAAAAAACAATATCCAAGGGAAAACGACTCGAAAGACTAGAGCTAGCAAAAGGAAGTTTCGAGCTTTTATTACATAAACACGAAGAACAATTAAAAGTAGATGGTAGCGCAGATGCAGTGGACGGGAGAAGCGAGGCGAGAAGTTGATTCGTCGTCCGGGAAGAGGGATGACCGAGCCGACTATGCCACAATAATGGAGATACGCGAGTAACCGAGTTTATTTGAGGAGGCGATGAAGGTGAGGATGGCCATATATAAAGGTTATCTTTGACTTGCCCCTGAAGAAGGGTGCGATGAGTGTGGAGGTCCTTAACGACAAAGTAAGAGGGAAAGAAATCAATAGATAAATTATGTTGTGAACAAAGTTGAGAGACAGACAAAATTTTACGATGCATAGAGGGGACACATAGAACATTAGAGATGCGTAAATTAGGTAAAATAGTAGTAGAACCTGTGTGCGAGATACCAAGAGAGGAATCGTTACCTAGGACCACATCATCAGGACCATCATAGAGTTTATGGTATTGCAAATCTGAGAGACTGGAGACGACATGATTGGAAGCACCGGAGTCAAGTATCCAATTTGCATGGGAAGCAGCAGTGGACGAAGCAGACGGATGTGAGGAGACAGCAGTGTGCACGGTTGGGCGGGACGGACGCAAGTGAGGGAAGAGATCCCAACACTTGTCCGCGGCATGACCGGAGCGATGGCAGAACTGGCACTGTACCGATTCGCGACGACCTGGGCGTGCATTACGGGAAGAGGCAGATGGCGAAGGCCCCCGGAATGAGGTCGGTGAGGGGGCTGCAGAAGACGGAGCCGGCAGGAGACCGGGTGCGGGCGAGGGGAGCGGACCGCGACGAGAGGATTGAGTTGAGTGGCGGCCTTTAGGATTGGTGTAGTTGACGGATGGAGGCAGGGAAGGGGACGGCTGGGAGATGGGATTAGGGACAGCATGTTCGGAATCATGGAGGAATGTCTCATGGTCGATTAGTTTATCGTACAGTTCCTCAAACGGGATCGGGGTATCACGGGTTCGGAGCGCCGCAATTAACTCCTTGTACACAGGACCAAGCCCACGAGTGCAGTAAATAAGAAGATTGGCATCACTCGGTGGAGCCCCAAGTGTAGATAACTCATCAGCAATAGTTTTTATTTTTAGTAGAAATTCAGAAACTGATATAGTACCTCTTGAAACGGACGACAACTTGTCTTTCAAGTGAATGATGTGTGATTGCGATCGCTTAGAGAAGATACGGTGAAGACGAGACCAGGCCTCGTGGGAGGTGACAACAGTACCAATTAAGGGAAAAACTTGTTCAGTCAAAGAGGACAGCAACGCATGCAGGATAAGTTGATCCTGCCGCTTCCAATGAACAAACGCCGGGTTCGGAGTGGAACCGGATTCGGCTGGAAGTGTAGAGACAGGCAGCGGCAACGAACCATCGAGATAACCCAAAAGATCCAGTCCGAAGAATAAGGACGTAAACTGTAATCTCCATGAGACATAATTGACGGGAGAGAGACGTATGGGTAGATGAGATAGGGCTTTGATTTGGATTAGTTTGGTAGTAGGAGGGGCGGTATTTTTAGTGGTGTGGGAGGGTGAATCATCATCGCTTGTCATGATGGGTATTGACAATCTGATGTTTTAGGAAGAAGTGGGTATATGGAGAAATAGTCTGCAGAGATGGTTTTTGGACGTGAGGTTCACAAACTGGGAGGGAATATGGGGAATATGGGTTTTGGACGTGAGATGATGGACTTTTGACAGGGAATTCAGCGGCGGCTGGGGGGAGGCTCTGATACCATGAAGAAACTGATATTTTATTTACACATTCTTCATAGTTACACTGCCGTACATATTTATACATCAATGAAGAGGGATCTAGAACTAGAATACAATATATGAAAAGATATGAAAAGATATACAGTATATTTGAAAGATACAATCATAATAAATCTGGATCCTATAATTATGGTGAGTGAATATTTCCTTGACTATCCTGGAGATTTGGTGATATCTTGAGACGAGGTGGCAGGATCGTGATCTTTGACTTCTTCAGAAACAATATCTCTAATAAGTTCAATATTATAATTGCGCATTCTTTATCTTGTGAAGTAGTTTATGAATCGATTTTTTTTTCATAAATGCAGGCATAATTTTGAAAATTTATGCTTATTTTCAAATTATCGATCTTTTCACCGCAAATTTATTTATTATTATTTATGGTTGTTTGTTTTCAAATATTAAAAATATTTTTATTAATTGTTTTTTTTTTTACCCTAACTTATTAGCATGCAATAATATATTTTGATTAAACTTGATATTATATTGTATTTACCTGTGGAAAATATAGTGATCTATGATTATATTATAAACAAAATATTTCTTAAAAGTAAAGCTCATGATAAATTAGAACCAAATTATATCAACATAAATAATCTCAGTAAAATATATATTTGACTCCACTATAACAATGTGAAATTAGAATATTTCTTACAACAAAAATATTGAAAAAATAATAATTTATAATATTAGAAAATAAATTTGGAACATGACACAGAGTATCACACAAATTAATTACGCACTACATAAACTCTCCTCATCTACTTACTTTGCTTACGAACATACCCTACCACCCTACTGTATAAGGGTCTCAAGAAATTTCAAAGTTCAATAGGACGTCAGTTAACCCCACGGGCGGGTGACACGTGTCTCAAGAAGTGAGCCCGAGGGGCGTGGACTTCGCTCGAGGAGTCATGTGGGGACCACGAAAAGAAAGCGTGGGTCCCACTGTCGTGTATGGTCCCGAAAAGCTTCCTGCACAAAAACCTGATTTCTTTTCTTTTATTTATTTAAATCACTTTCTTCTTTTTGGGCTGTTGCGAGACGACATGTATCCTTGTGGCCCCTTCAATATATATAGATGCATGTGGATCCAATTATTTTTAAATCAAGCTATTCGAAATGCTATATCATTTAAATTTATTTAATATTTTTGCCATTTAATTTTAAATAAAATAAAATTTTTAATATTCATATTTAATTAAATATTAATAAAAAATTCATATTGTAAATTTAATTTCATAATTTAGTCGTTAAGTAGATTCAACATAATAATTAAATATTAATAATAGTTATAGAGCAAGTCCATTAAGTTCCTTGATGCTCAACAACACACTACTTATATTGTATTGAACTATCAATGAGTGTTATTATCTCATTTGAAAGAAATAAACTATTAGATGTAGAACAAATAAATGTTACCCCCTTGCTTATAATTTAACAGATGTTGCTATAGATTATACTATTTTTGTCATAATATTTTCTTATAAATATTAATTGTTTTAGAGCTATCGATTAAAACTTGAAATCATAGATCGTGCTAACAAATTAGATCACGGGACAAAAAAAATGGCATCCAAAAGTCTACAAGGAAAAGACGTTTGCCCAAGCAAATTGGCAGCTGAATAAAAAAGATAATGTTATATTTGAAAATTTTAAGTTGGTTTAGAATAAAGTTTCAATAATATCTGTATGACAATAATGTTTTAGTTAAATATGATTAAAAAAATGAAACTAAGAAATAAATAAAGAAACACAATTGAAAATTGATGACTTATACTCTCTTTCTTTAGAAAAAGAAAAAAAAAAGATATATTTTTTAATAGTATAACTTATTATTTTTTGTTAACTAGTAATTTTTTTTTGTGTTGCACAATTATTTAATTTTTATTAGTTATCTGTTTAATTTTTTATGATTTTATTAATTTAGAGAATTTTGAGTTTATAAATTTGGAATAAAGAATATTATATAAATAGAAGTAGAAGTCTAGTACTCTTGGTCCCAATATATATATATATATATATATATATATATATATATATAGTTTAAGTTAAGAAATCATTCTCTATATAAAAGTAGAATAATTTATGGCCGCGTGTCACCCCCATATTTATTTTTTCTTTTCTTGATACATGGCCCAATTATTTATTAACATTTGTATTTCCTCTTTTCTATTTTTATTTATTATTAAAATTTAAAAATTCAAATAACTTTTCGTTTTAAATTTTTTTGTTTGTATGATTATCAAATTAATTATTTTTCTTGATATTTAATTTGACACTAATATTGCATATTTTAAAAAAAATTATGTTTAAAATATGATATATAAATTTTTTATGGATATAATATATTTTTTATAGGAATTAAAATATTTATTTTTATTTTGATATATCTATTAAATTGAAATAAACAATATTAGTCTTCTAAATGAATTTGATCTAAAAATATAAATATTTTTTAAAATTAAAATATTTATGATTGAATTGATATAATATTATAATTTATTGTTCCACCATATTATATAATTTATATTTTTAATACTATAACTTATTATTTTTTATTAATTTGACGAAAGTACAAACTTTACATTTGAATTAAAATACAAAATTATATATTATTGAAAGACTAACTCTTGTTTTGGGGAATTAATATTATTGTTTTGTGCTGTAACATGAGATAAGATGTAATAATTTGGTGAAGTAGTGATGCTTGAATCCTACGTTAATATTGAGTTGAGGGCCACGGAAACAAGTGAGGAAGAAGGGACATCAGGGTCGGGTCGGGTCGCGTCGGATTGACAGACATCTCTTGCTTCCACTCGAAGCCTTTCTTTTGAAATTATGCAGACCAGTTATTCACCTGAAAATGCGAGCTTCCCCATTTTATTAATTACGTAACACATTGCCCCTTCCTTTTAGTAAACACTGGATTTCCTTATTGGGAATCATACTTTATTATTATATACTCAACAAAATCATGTGCATGTATATATATATATATATAAGATGATAATAGTAATAATAATAATAATTACTATTATTATTATTATATCTATTATACAAGATAAAATACTATTTAAAATAAATAATCTCTTGGCTAATTCATTACAACTTTTATTTATTTATCTGAGGAGCGAAAAATAAGATTAGAGCCGCGATTCTATTATAATATTAGCGTTTTAAGCCAAATATTCTAAAATTACACAAAATTAATTAAAAAAAATCAATGGATTTTAAAATCTATATTTTAATGAAACCATCATGAAATTTGTTCTTGAATGAGTAACAAATAAAATAGAAAAACAACTTATCATTTGTATTACTTTAAATAAATCGAACACCTAATTCCTCTCAATAAGTTATAGATTCAAACGAAATAAATTGAGAAAAAGTAGTTCGACTACTTGAGCATTATTCTTTTACACATCTTCAATTTGTGTGTGTATATATATATATATGTATACAAATATGTTTTAATGCGATCTTTGATTAAATTATATATGTATATAATTGCTTAAAATTTGAAATTTATTAGACTTTTAATTAAATAAGTAATATATTTTTATTATTCAAATTTAATTAATAATATATTATAAATAGTGAAACAAAACATATAGTTACCTTTCAATAAAGTAGCTAATTCGACAATTGTTTGATGAACCACTCACTAATGGCAAGATCGATTTGATCATCAGTTTAATCAGACAAACATTAAGGAACTAATTACACTTTTAGTCAAATATTATGGGCAAAATGCACTTTACGGATTAGAGAATTTTTTTCCATGGTGCACCATTTTAAAGAAGCCGCTGACATTTTTCTTGTTCGATTAATTGATCCAAAATAAAAAGTAATTAAAAATCATCCCAATTGACTCAAATAAAATTGAAGGGATCGATTTTCTTTTCCGATTTATAAGTTTCTTAACCAGCACAAGATATTTTGAAGTTACGAATGGGGTTGCAGTAAGCAAGTGGGCGAGGGAGAGAAGAAGGCAGCAAACGTAAGACGTGACGAAGTAGTTAATTAAATTAATTAGCTGGTATTTGCACTTGAATCAAGAGCATCTAGGGCTTAATGACAATTAGGTAATTTCTAAACAATCTTCCTTGGGCTTGATGATCATTGACTTATCTCACAACTCTACTACTGTTCTAAATCAAGAAAACAACTTGATGAAGAGCTGTTAATAATTAATCAAACAAGTTTTAGATATTCACAACTAATTAAATTTATTAATCAAAGAATCGTCGATTAATTGAACGCTGTTAGATCAAAGTTGTTGTTATCGAGCTCGATGTACTTGTGCTGTTTGTTTTCTGATCTCACTTGGCTCTATGGAGGCCAAACTCCAAGAGTATTGCACCATTATATTAATATAAGATTATTTAATCTCTTACAAATCCATATAAAAATATTAATTTTTTAAATTATAATGTTGCCAATTTAATTTAAAATTATTTGATTTGGTGGGTGCTTCTTTGAGGTATGTGATGATGAATGATCCTCTTTGGGAATTGATGTAATATTTATGTTATGGCAATGGCGGGAAGTTCGCTGCCAGAAATGGGTGGTGGAGAGGAGACGAGGAAATGGGAGTTAAGATTTTTAATAATGGGCTTCAAATAGTGGGATTACATTTATTATTGCCAAAGGATGGGTGCAAAATCTTTGAACATTTTTGTTTTGTTTTAGTTTTTGAAAATATTAAAAATTAAAAATATTATCAGTTTTTTATTATTATATTTAAACTTTTTTTATTTTTAATTAAGTCAATTTTAAGCGAGCATTAACCAAACTGAATACAAGTTGAACTTGAATCTAAGTTTATATTTTTATCAAACTTAAAACTATGTTCAAATTTTGTTAAAATTAATTAGTATAATTTTGGGTTAATTATAAAACAACTCAGTATTTTTGGTCAAATTTTTAATTACAACCTCACTTTTAAAAACTGGATATAACTATTAAAATTTATTATTGTTTGTCATATTCTTTTATTTTCTTTCAATTACGACGTCACCACTTAATTCTAGCGCCCAAACAACATTGTTTATTTGACAAATCTTGTCTAAAATTAAGTTACACATAAAAATTAAAGTGAATATCGTTATATTTTTATAATTAATTTTTTAATTTTAATTAATCATTTAAATTAAACAACATCTTCTAGAAAGCTCCAGGAGGGCGCCGGAACGAGGCAACCCTCTGTTGGAATTTTTAAGCTGTATATCCTTTGTTTGTAAGATTCCCTTGTATCAAATGACTTTAGAAGTGTAGCGTTTAATGAAAACAATGCAATACCATATGAATTTATTCGAGTATTTCTAAACACACCACAAAAATTACTATTCACATCATTTTAATTTTTTTGAATAAATTTAAATATAATATAAATGATAAATATACCCTTATATATATTTTAAATAAAATCATAATATTGTTATTATTGATGTTCTTTATTCTTGACTCTAAACACACACACACTAACCCTATATTCAAAGGAATAAAAATAAAATGTAAAATATTTTATAAGTAATTAATAATAAATCATACAATATAAATGATATATAATATATAATTATTATAAATACTAGACAAATAGATCATGTATTTTCTGTCAAAGGACTAAAATTGCGCCCACGATCGACCAACCAGGGCCGAACATACAATATGACATTCGGCCAATGATGGCCGACGCCTTGTTGTGTGTTTGGCCCCGATTTGCCGAGCACTATATTGTGTGTTCGGCCACTGTTAGCCGAATGCCATATTTTATATTCGGCCTTGGTCGGCCGAATGTGCGTGCAATTTAGTTTTTCGATGAAAAATATAGTATTTAATTATGTAATTCTTATAATAATTATATTTTCTATGTCATTTGTATTTCTACTTTTCATTATCAATTACTTACAATATTTCAACTTTTATTTTAATTCATGTGAATATAAGGTTAATGTGTGAGTGTGTTTGAGCAAAGAATGAAGAATATCAATAATGAAAATATTAATGTTTATTTTTTAAAGAAAATTATATAAGAGTATATATGTCATTTACATTCTATTTAATTTTATTCATTAAATTAAAATGGTGTGAAAAGTAATTTTTGTGGTGTATTAACAACACCCACCCCCATTTATTCGAAGTTGTCAATTGTTATTTTTTTTTTTTCCCAATTTAGAAAGATAGTTCAATTATCAATATATATATATATATATATATCAATTCAAAGCTTAAGAATGCAACAAAAAATCTAATGACGTTAAATTTGAAGATTGGGTTAATAATTTCATATCATTCAGCCCATGAATTAATAATTTTCAATTATATAATTATCTTTTGTTATTGGCCAAAACTTCTAGAAAGCTGACTTATGAGTTTTGAAATACAAGAATCTGCAATCAAATAATGTATTATATATCCATCTAAATTAAAATAAACTTCAAATCTGTACAATTTTCTACAGAAATAGTTGGATTTAATTTGATACAAATCCAAACAACCACCAATTTATTTGTTATTACGAATTTCAAATTTATTTTCAAATACAATACAGCCATAAGAAGTAACGAAGGAGAACTAATGTCCAATGAATTTCTGATTCATTTCGAAAATTTATTTTGAAACCAAAATTTATTTATTTATTTAATTTTGGAAGTTATCGAATTTTTTAATTACTATAGTTTTATAGTTTTAAATTACCGATTCACCGGGAAGACAACCACACGGAAATTCCAATATTCTTTTGTTACAAACAACTGGTCAAGTATAATCGCAATTTAATTTACACATATAAATTGTTTATCTTTGATTTATATCCATAATATAATCTTTTTTTTTTAATTATAGTGTAAAAAAAATGCTATATCCAAATTTAGAAAAGAACATATTTGGTTTTTTATATCATGATATTGATAGATTATCACATCATTTTGAGATTATGTCTTCTGGCAAGCATGATACTTATCAATTATGCAATAGTCTTGTCAATAAACCTTCTTTTTGTTTGCGGTTGTCGTAATTTGAGACGTTGTGATTTTTTTTGAGATTGATATGCGAAATTGATTTTGTTTGTATTTGATGCTCGTTGTTTGCTCACATATGTTTGGGCAGGTGGATAATTTGTGTTACACCTATGTGTGGGAGTATGTGTAGTTTATGTTGTCCATGTTTTACGGTGTTGGTGTGCTCGAGATCGGGATGTTGGCTGAGTTATATACGCCTCAGCTAAGAGATATGTATGTGCGGGTGCACATGTAGTTTATGTAATTTTTGTTCCATGGTACATGTGGGCTCTATATTATGCTCAACCTTATGTTGACTGACAGTTTGTGTCATATCGTTCCGCCGTAACATCTAGCTGCTAAGCATGGCATGGATCTCTGGTTCCAATTCTGAAACTGCCAAATATTTTTAGAACCTTGAAGAGTGGAACCGAAATCAAACAGCATATAGGCGGTTTCGGTAAACCATTGGTTCTTGTTAGATCAGAATAAGTGCGCGTGTGTAATAGTTCACAAGTAATTCTAACTGTAAATGAAATTGCAGAAGCTTAAGTTAAACTTTGATTTTAAACGAGGAAGAAATCCCTTCTTCCTCTCAAGTAATTTTATTAGAAGACATATTTGTTCCCACAAATGTTACAATAGAACTTATAAGTATTTGGCTCCCTCTAAATACTAGTCTAACCGTGTAACTTAATCTTCTAATTACTTACTTGACCATCTAGTCCCCTAGATTGATTTGAATACAAACTCCGGTTTGTAAGATGTTGAAATCTCCCGAAATCAACGTGTGGTGAATTACCGAAGTAATGCAGACTCTGCGTGGTTCACAATCAGGTCGCCCTTGAGCTCTTGTTAGTCTGTCGTAGTCTCTCGAATATGACTGCTTCTTCACCAGTCTTTCTGCTTGACTCTACCCTTATGAAGGTAATTGAAATATATCAGAGATGCATTCTTCTTTGGTCTTGAGGTCGTATTTATACTTATGTCTTGCCCTTCAAAAGATCTGCCGGTATCTCTTCTTTTTCGGCTGTGATATACGTATCTTTGCAGAAGTAATCTTGATATTCATGTCTTGTATCTCTTCTGTATCTTTCAAAGATGTGTTCCCCGAATTTTCCTCTTGATTCTCCTAATGTTCAGCCGTGACTTTCCTTTTGATTCTCTTCTTGTTCAGCTGTGATCTTCTTCCAAATATATCTTCACAATATCTTATATATTTACAAATAAGAATATACTAATTAGAATTTTTGAATAATTTGTCAATAATTTTTACCTTGTTAGTTCTAGTTTCGGTTCCCAATTTATTTTTTTAATTTTCATATTTTCGGCCTAGTACCATCCAAACAAAAAAATCAAACCTAAAATAGTCGTTCGAAACTCGAATTGGAATCAATACTTACTGAAACTAGCTTTCTTGGAACCGAAATGAACCGACCAATTTTTTATTTCAGTTCTGGTTCGAAATTAAAATAATGGTGCAACTGAACTGTTAATCGTTCTTTTGATTTTAAATTGAAACCATGCCCATATCTACATCGAGCTCGTTAATCGGATAGACTGACTTTTGATCTAACGTCATCTCTATCAAACACTAAACATAACCTTGTACAGTTCATCTACACAAATAATAATAAACATACCTAACATGAATACTTGTTGATGTGATCCACTTAAACATATACATATGCGTATATATTTATGCATATATTCCCAATATCGAAAATGAGAAGTCCCAATAAATTTGGAGTAGAAAGACAAAAAAATAACACGAAACACAGAGTCGGAAACTATGTAAGCTCATTCATTCAGTTTGCATGAATGCATGTGACATGTAGGCCATGAAAAACATATGGCATGTGATGTGATTCACGTCACAATTTACATGCAAAGATGCAATATTGAGAGACAACTGCATTACAGTTTGCTGGAAATGTCCTTCATATCATTAAAGTTCACCTCCCTAAGATTGCGTATATCCATATATTGTCAATACCCCAACCCCAAGATTGGACCCAACACTAAATATCTTCTTTCTAACACTTATTTTATTTTATTTCATATCATATTTTCTATATATATTGTGTGTATTTGTGTTTCTTTATAATTAATTTTTTTTTCTACTTATGAAATCAAATATCAAGTAGCATATGTAATATGCAGTTGATATAAAAAATCTTAAATTTTCTCTCAAATCAATTTAAAGTATACTTTCATAGTGTATTGTCATTCTCTCAAAAAGTTTCTCTAATAAATAAATAAAAAAAATTATATAACGAAGTGAATTTTAGAATTCAAATTCAATTCAACCTACTATAATTTCTCAAAGTCAATACAAATATTTAAAATTAGTAAAAAAATTTAAAATGAAAGAACTTAATATATACTTGAATAATATAATATTTTTAATTTTTAAAAATATTTATTAATATTATTCTATGAAAATATAAAAAATATTTATTTGTTTTTATTTGTCTCAAATTCATATAAGAATTTAATCCATTTTTAAATAAAACTTAACACATATTTTCAAATAAAATTAAATAATTTAAATCTTAAATCTTATTCAATATTTTAAATGTAATATTATATTTGAACATATACAATATTGATATCAAATTAAAGATCGTAAGAAAAGATTAATTTGATATATCACATGTAAAAAACAAATTTGTAACAAAAATGTTATTTGAATTTTAAAATTTTAGTTTAAAAAACTACTTTATGTTTACATAAGATTCCTGCTTTTCAACATCCTCCTTTTATATTGAGTAAGGATTTTAGAAGATTTTTAGTTAGATATTTTAGTATGTATAATATATTTGGAACTATATGATATCAAATAAGCTATATAATTATAGATATATTGAGAGAATAGAGATTTGATAGAAAAAATGGTTAGTAATGATTGATAATATTGTATGATTTTGTTCATATGAGAATTTCAACAATTAATTTAGCAAAAAATATAGTAAATATATTCTATTTTACTTATTATATATATATATATATATGATTTTTTTACATAATATTTATATCTTTATTATAATAATATTAAATATATAAATTATTGAACAAAATTATATATTTTTTACAAAATAATAATATTATATATTTTTTTAAATTTAATAATAATGTAATATAATAATACATCCGTGCATTCATAGAATACGTACAAAATATAAACCAAAGGGAAAAGGGCAAAAAAAGGAAATGATATATGGCCGTTTCTTTTTTAAGCTATAAAGTCTTTTTGGTCTTTGGGATTTCGCTATAAATTTAATCCCTTTGCTTTCCATAGCTACTTCAATGATTTTAATATCATTTGTGAAATCACTAAAAAGACCCCTACATTTCTAAGTTTTACATTTTCTTTTTCAATCGCTAAAATTTTGTTGAAAAATAATAAAATAACGTAATTTTAGCAATAAATTATTTAATTTGATTTAAATTGCGCATATGATTTGGTCAAAATATTACACAAGTTTTTATTTTTCATATCTTGGGATCTAATTGTAATTTTTATAAATCTCAATGTATGTTTGGTAATTTGTCCAAAATTCATCATAAATGTAGTTCACTTTTTTTCCTTATTCTTTATTAATTAATATTTAATTATATGCCAGATCCCATGAAATCTTTAATTAAACCTGGCATATAGCAATATGACTGTAATAATAGTATATAAATAGGTATAAAAACGATGGAAAAATATATAAACCTTATTCATTAATTACAATTACAATTTAATTTTTTCTGCATGTTTCACATTCAACCCCTATCTACAATAGAAGATCTATGCCATTTTTACCGTGTCGGATAATCAAGATTCAATAATTTAATAGTATTCCACATTTCAAAATTAATTTTTTTTCCTTTTCTAACCTTTTTTTTTTTGGAACCCATTTGAAATTAGTTACACAATGTATCAAATACTTATGAACTATTCCCCCACAAAATTCACAAATGTTCATTTACCTATTGTAAATGTGTTTGAATTTAAAAAAAAAAATTAAATGATATTCTTCTATTAATATGCAGAGATGATTCCTGAATGTGACGATGACCATATTATTATACGTCCCGAAATATTCAAGTCTAATAAATATATTTTATTTTATTAATTGGTGTTAGATTTGACAACTTTTTTTTTTTTTGGGAACATGGAAATAAACTAAATTTAAATTTGACTTTCCAAAGTATTCTTTTCAAAATCCGAATAATGGTTGTGAGTAATTAATGTAGTTGCTTAGAACCGAATCGCCACATATTCACTTGCAATAATGATAAAAAAAAATTGCTTTAAATAACGGGACGTGGAGAAAAAAAAATTCCCGAACGGACATACATTGCGAATAGGATTAAATTAATTAATTAATTAATTTTGAGGAAAATTATTAATTAGATATTTCACGATAAATTACTTAGTAAAAGTCCCGTGAATTATTGCCCAAACTACTAATAAATCTTCTCTACTTCTGCCAATATTTTTCACGTGGATAATTACCAACATTGGATGACCAATTCATGCTGTTCTTAACAGTTACCACATGCAGTAAAAACTAAAGAATTTTAACCGAGCAGGGGGATGATGAATTACACCACGCGTGTAACGCCACGTGCGCAACAGCGGGTAGTGATTACATGAGAGCTGCTAATTCAGGAGCGTGAACCCCACGCAAAATATCGCGATTTTCTCGAGAGATGGAATTAAAGGTAAAACCCAGAGCCGTACATAACGGAATTATAAATGGCGGCGAATCCGAGGTTGTTCCTCGCTGTGAAAAAAGAAGCTGTTTTAAAAATTCGAAAATGTAGCCCCAGTTTAGAAATGGTAAAAGGCCTAAGAATTCACGGAATTGCCCCTGACCTTCTGTGAAACAGCTAGTGAAAAAGATATAAATCATGGTAATTATAGTAAGTTCTGATAGCCTTTTTAATTTGGTCAAAGAGGGGAGTTGTTGCAAAAAACTTTTTAATTTGACCGACATATTTTTAACTGGGCCGAGCATCCTGGCCTCACGTGACTGCCCACACGTACTTCGAGATTTTTTTAATAGGCGTTACTGACTCAGCATGCATTCATGCTTATAATTCATTGGACCTGTTCCACGAATAGGACCCACAAAGCCACGTGTCAGAATGCTACAAATCCCCTTATGCGGCGAGCCGTTGCTCGCCGTGCGCGGCGGTCGGAGTGCTTAGGCCCACCACGGCGGTGGCCGGTGTCTACCCCCGAAGACTTTCCTTCTTAGCCGAATGAGATATTTTAGTAGAATCTAATCAAAGATTAAAGTATTCGTTTTTTGCAAACCAAAAAAAAGGGGGTTATTTTTTAATATTTAACTTTTTAAAATAAGAATATTTTAATTAAAGAAATAAATATAATAATTTAGGAAACGGGGTCTCCGAATTTTGAGTTAACCAATTTCAGAGATCCTATAAGACAGTGATTTCAGTGTAGTTTGATAGAAACCTCAAAGTCTGCCCCCAACAATTACAGTCAATATATTCATCATCTTTCCTTCCCATCAGTTATTATCACTTTCCCTTAAGATTTTCTGGGAAAAACCCCAACTAGGATTCTTGCATTGTTCCAATCAATCCAGGCTTCCATTTTATTTTCCTTATTATACACAAGTCCTTCTTACCTTCAATCCCATCCACTGCAGGAGTTTTCTTGTTTCGCCATTGATATACCTTTTTCCTTTCCTTTCTCTCTCTTACGAAAAAGGGTCTCTTTTCTCTCTCTTCGCCATCCCTTTTCAGGATGTTGTCCGTCTTCTTTTTTTCAGTAGGATTTTCTGTGCCATTGATTCTCTCTGTTTCTGAAGCTTCAGATTGAAGCTTGCCTCCACTTTGTCCGTCCCTTATTCTCAGTCCTCGTGTACTCACTCAGTCTTTCTGAAAGTGGCCTCCTTTTTACTTTGACGTTCATCTTCTTACTTGTGTATGTAACAGATCAAATCTTTCAAGATTTAAAGCGATGGGTAGTAACCTACGCCCAATGAAATATACCGAGCACAAGAAAATCACCGAAAAAATCATTAAACCATCCAAACACACCCTTAAAAGGCAATGTTTGAATCTCCCCAAAACTTTAAAGATTTCGTATACTGACCCTGATGCCACCGATTCATCCAGTGATGAGGAAGAGCTCTTTCCGCGGCGGCGCGTAAAAAAGTATATAAGAGAGATAATAATGGAAACAGCCGTAGCTGTTAGCAGCAATCAAGGCAGGAAGAGGAGTGCAGAGACTCTCCAACCCAAAGCCAAGTCGATGAAGGCCGCCGCGGCGAAGGAGGTTGCCGGCCCGCTGCAAGGTGGGTGCCGGAAGTTCAGGGGAGTCCGGCAAAGGCCGTGGGGTAAGTGGGCTGCTGAAATAAGAGACCCTTCTAGAAGGGTGAGGCTCTGGTTGGGTACTTATGATACGGCTGAAGAGGCCGCCATGGTTTATGACAACGCCGCCATAAAGCTTCGCGGACCCGATGCATTGACCAACTTTGCGGTTCCAAGTACAAAGGAGTCCTTGCAGGAAGCATCACCGGAAGTTAATATATCGTCTGGTTCTGGATATGATTCCGGCGAAGAATCCCAGAATCTTTGTTCACCGACCTCTGTTCTTCGGTTCAGGAGCAGTGCTCACGCCGGTGTAGAAGTTGAAAAAAGTGGGACCGGGGTCATTAAAAGTGAAAATGTGCCAAGTGGGCCTGTCCTGAAGGAAACCAGGAATGAGTTGGAGGAGCCGGTTTGTTTGGTTGGTGAGCCGGTTCAGAGGGTGGATGAGTTTCAAGGTGACTCAACAACCATGCCTTTGGATTATTCAAATGATTCCTTGCCTATGGACACTCAATTTTTGGGCGACTTCTTCAATTTTGAACTCCAAGATCAGACATTATCTTTTGATGCATCAGTAAACACAAGTATTCCGTGTTATCATACAGTGGAAAATGTATGGACGAAGTTCGATTATGATGATTTTGTCGTTGATGAATTTTTGGTTTTCGAGGATGATGATGTTGGAAACTTTACCACCAATGAGTTTCGTCCCGAGCTTAAACAATCGTTTCGCGAGGAACTTGCGGTACCCACAAGTGTTGATGTCGGAGATCCTAACGATTCATTTCTTGATGAATCCATCCATAACAATGTCGATGAAGGATTTAAAGATTCATTTGAAGATTTGTTTGCAGCAGTTTTCGATGAGTTTAATGATACATTTGTATTTCCAGTGGAGGGCAAGGTTGAATGTTTGTTCCAAGATTATGATGAAGACTATTTTAAAGATAGAAGTAATATTATTGCTAGGGAAGAGGGAGTGTTAGTTCTATAGTAAGAGTTTACATCCCAGCTTGTCAAATTAGCTGGCAAATTTTGTTTTAGGGGTACGTAAGTAATTTACTTTTTAATATTTCTACAGTATGTGTAATCATAAATAGCTTATGGAGTAATTAAATAGAGTTTTCTGAAATTAATAAGATAAATTCTTATAAGAAAATGTGGAGATTTTGTGTGGCTTGTGTTGTGCCAAACTGGCATTCCTTTTGCTACTATTTCTGGGCGCAATTTGCGGCAATATTTGACTAATAAGTCGAGTCTAATATTGTGAAAATAATTGACAAATTTTTCAAAAGTTTCCCACTATTTTTGTGACATTAATGAAAATCTGTATTATGGGTTGTGTTGAAAGGCATGCAATAAATAAAGTTTTATAATTGGAATTATGTGTTTAAAGATGGCAAATTTCTGGTGAATGGGAAAAGCTTCACTGATGATTTTTGTAATGATTGTTCTTTCTATATATTTATATTTATTAAATGTGAATGTAATTTCATATATATATGTACAGATGGAGTAAATAATTCCGGCTGTGTAAATACTGTACCATATAAAATTATTGTGTTTGTAATTTCAATTTCATTTAAATGTGACAAAATTTAGATACGAGTATTATTGATTGCATTCAATATATCATGGTTTAAATCATTTAAAAATAAGATACATAAGTAACCTTGATTCAACTAGATTTGTCGAATTATTTGGGAATAAATTGGGTTAATTCGTTAAAATATAATTTTGATAACTTCATTATTTGTCTTATTTTATAAGGATCTTATATTTAAATATTTTATTTCTTTAAATAGTCTAACTTGATTAATTAGTATATATTTTATTTGGTTATTCTAGTTTTAAACTATTCATTTTAAATTTATTTTATAGGAATATTACGTGTTATTATTATACAAATTCTTAAACATTGCTATAGTTTATGATTATAATGCCTTTTATTATTGTAAACAGGAAGTTTAAGATTTATTTGATTTTTTTATTATGGCCAATATATGTTTATGAGCAATATTATTATTTTTATGATTTTTTAGAAGTATAATTCTATAAAATTGAAACTACAAAAAGACATATAAACAATAAAAGTTAAAATATTGAAAGACAATCTCACAGATTGCAGGACATATGTGGATATTATTTGAAATATATTTGCATATTTCACTATATTGTGAAATTATTGTGTCGTATTTTATTCAAACTATATTTGCATATTTCACTGTATTTTTAAATTACTGTGTTGGATATTTTTCAAAATATATTTGCATATATCACTATATTTTTATATATTGTGTAATATTCGTATTTTTAACTTTTATGTAAAACTACGTGATAAGTACATAAGATATTAAAAAAATCAAAAAACTTTGATAATATGTTTAATTTTTACTCTCATTTGTAATAAGATTCATACATTTCAATTTTGCCTAAATTGAGTCCATATACTTAATGCCACAAATAAATAAATAAAATATGGTTTTAATGCAAATAATAATAAATGTAATCGATTTTTACAAATAAAATAAGTGATAAATAATTCAAATAAAAGTGAAAGTGCAAGGACCCAAATATAAAATAATTGAAGTGTAGGGAGTAGAGAGAGGGGACCCAATTATAATTAAATATAAACAAAAAGTATATATATATATATATTTTTTTTTTCTTTTTATACATACAATTATAAAATGAATTTTAATGTTTATTTTACATTTAAAATACATGTATCACTGTTTAAAAGACAATTAATCAGTGAAAAAAATTAGTATAAATTTCCAGCTAAAATAACAACCTATACTTCAACTGAGAAATTAAAAGTCAGTCACCATATTTTCTTGTATTTAATTTTGGTTAATTATTAAATTCTAGAAAATTAGTGGGTGTTTCTATTTCTTTTAGGTGTCATTCATGGTATCAATATCAATAGCACGGGAACTTATTAGAATACTCATCACTTTGATAATTTACAATTCATTATTTTAAAAAATATTTATTTTTATTGATATTTTATTTAGTGTTAGTTATTCTATAAATAATAATATTAAAAATCTTGTATGACCCTACAAAAAATTCAAGTTTCATTATTAAGTGATAGGGTAAATGTGTGTTCTTGAATCCAACAATTTAGTTAATATCTTACTAAATTGATTTGATATGACAATAAAATTTCAGATAAAATTATTTACCACAAAGCTATTTTGTTTGCTCCGATATTTGATTTGATGAATTAAAATGTTAGTGGAGCGTGTCACAAGGGATAAATGCATAAAATTATAAAAATTAAAATTATGATCAAAATAAATCTTACTAAAAGTTATATAAATAACTATTTACATATTTTTTCAATATATATATATATATATATCATAATATTTTAATATTTAAGTTAAAAAGATCACAGTCACCAAAGCCACGGTGGTTCCCCAGCAATTTGTGGAAACCTAAAATACAACACTAACTTACATTTCACTCCAACAAAGAAGAATATTAATAAGAGTTAAAGTTATGATGACCCAAACGACATATATTCCAAGACTACTAATTATTGTTTGTATAAATTACTTCAGATAATAAATAGTAATGAGGCATCACACACGTTCCATCATCCATGGAGAAGCAGCTAACCATGGTCAAATGATGATGTCTCTTAACCTTATTCCTACTCTTTGTTTTCTTGACTCTAGGTTCGAAAGACTTGACCATTTGATCCAACTTCCATTTCATTACACAACACATGGAACCGAAAAAGAAAAAGAAAAAGAAAAAAAAGAAAAGAAAAAAAAAACGTGTGGAATCAACCAGGAAGTTTGGAAGTTCTGGTTGACAAGGTAGAACTATACATACCTAGGCCCGGTTCGGCTTGATAATGATGAGGTTAAGTTTGATTTGAAGTTTGTTCAGCTTGAAATGTTAGGCACATAAGTTTGTTTTCCCTTAAAGTACTCCATGTAAGTTAATAAGGTATTTTACTTTTTCTTGTTGTTGTTATTATTATTATTAACTTCTTCTTTTTTGGATCAAATTTTTATTTTTTTATTCATTTTTAGTATAATCTATAAAAATAATTAATTAAAAATAATAATTGAATATGTGTAAGAGCTTCCAAGCTAAGCCTATATAAACAATTCAGTGATTTTTCAAGTCGAAGTTCGAGCCGAGCCTGACGAAGTTGAGCTATGTAAATATTAAATAATTTAATTTATATGCAATTAATCAATCTATTAGAGAAATATCACTTTAAGTTTGGACAAAGAAAATATATATTTTATATAATATTATATTTATATGTTTTTACAAGTAAAATATTTTTTTTGTATTCCCTAATATTTATTGTTTGATATTGATTAATTCAAAACTATATTATAAATATATTTTATTTTATTTTTAAAACATGCGACAAACCATACATCATACAGGAGTAATACTACTCTAAACTAGTAATAATATTTAAGTTATGAAAGATAATAATTATATATATATATTTTTTTTTTGTCACAGATGAGAATATTTGGAAGTTTTCGTACAAATTTTTATTACCCTTATATATGTCTTGGAAATCAACAATATAATAACAAAGTAAATATAGACAAAATCAATGACAAAATAAGAAATTTGATTCACACGTCTAAATCTATATATATATATTTATATATATTTATATAAACAGAATGATTTTTTTCCAAATAAAAATTTCCGCCTAAACTTTACTACTTAATGTAGAATAAATATATTGTTATTAAATTAAATTTGAACATTTTTATTCTAAAAATTTTGATTCGATTTCAAAATATAAAATTTTCCACAAATTTAGGTGTTTCAAAATAAGATGATATTAAGATTAATATACTACTGCATTTAATATATGATTTGAAATCTAGATATTTTATCGAATATTAATCAAATCACTAAATTCTGAAATTTAAAAAATATGAAATCTAATAATATATGATTCGATCTTCTTGAATCATTTTATCAAATCAATTAAAATCGCACGATCTTATAAAATCTACGAAACAATAATCTATAAGTAATTTTTTTTTATATTTTGTTTTCCGACCTAAATTTCTGTCCTATAAATGTAAAACTATATTTATTTGTGGAACTCTTTTAAGATAAATTATTACAACTTAATTGGATAGATTAATATAAAAAATCTTCAAGATTTGTTTAATTTATGTTGTTCAACATTAACAAATTCAAATTTTTAAAAAATTTTGTTAACTCATAATATATTCAAAATAAGAAATAAACATTGGAATATTTGTTAGGAACCGTAAATCATTGTAGTTTTATTATATTGTGGAAAGTCATTAACAATTTTCCTAAAATTTAAGCTATCAAAATCACCCAATCACATTAATAGAATTTAATTTTGTCAAATATGAAATTAAACTTTCACCGATCTTAACATAAATTCAAAATTATTTCTCATTTTTGTTTCTCTCTTCTTTCTATATATTTTATCAAGATTATAAATGGTAAGACAAGTATAACAATATACCCCCAATTTCAGTTGTCCCCAAAGCCTACACTCTTCAAAATATTATTTTCAGGTTTATTTTATTTTTAGACTTTTTATTCATATGTTGCTTTCAATTTATTATAAACATATTTTATTTTCTTAACTATTTTTCTTTCTTATTTTTAAACAAAAAGTTCGACCATCTTTTTCATTTTTCGTTTGATTGTTCTTATAATTTTCTGTTGAGATCTGCTAATTATTTCAACGTATAACCATTATGCGATTATTCATTAGCTTTCTAAGTATTTGTTTATATCTAATTTCAAATTTTGTGATATTATTATATTTAATTGACGATTTGCTTAATATTTTTATCCTTAATTTGACTGTTTAATTGATAATTTTTATGAGATATGTACAAATCTTTATTTTTTTTAATTTGCTCACATCTCTATTTTAAAAATAATAATTTCATTCAACTTTATATAAATCGTGGATATTATGTTTATCAATTTGTGAATGAGAACTAAATTGCAAATTCACATCTTTTACAATATATTATATAACTTGAATATATGCTTATATTACAAAATATAAAGAAAAAATATATTTTGTGCATTGCACAGGTCTCACACTAGTATAACATTAAAATAAAATCTATAAAAATAAAATTAATAAATTAATAATATTTTTATGAAGTGAACATATTCATAATGTTACACATTATGCATAACTATAACCGAAAAATCAAAATAAACAATTGTTACTCACATCTTTTAACCAAATACAATAAATCTTTACCTTATAAGTATAAATATAATAACTAATCGTCAAAGTAATATAAGAACATTGAAAGTTTAAGTATAAAGATTTTTCTTAATTTTCCTTAATCTTAGTTTTAATAGATTTCCCCCTAAATAAGTATTTCACAAACTAAATTATTACTTATAAATAATTAATCTCTATTTTCATATTTAATAATTTCAGAAAGTATATAAGAACACTAAATTAGGTACACACACACACACATATATATATATATAATAGTAAAATGACTATTTCTAAATTTGTTATTATCTTTTTTTTGCCTATTTTTTTTTTCACAAATGAAACGATAGATTTTTAGTAAATTTTGTTATATTGGTAACCAATAAAATTTCATTTTAATTTTTTATATTTTTATTTGTTAATATTGGTAATGTTACTAATTTTATCAAAACTAATAAAAAATCATATATCTTCATATTTACTTGATTTTTTTTAACAAATCAACTATGAATTTATGGCAGATTCGATACCATATATAATAATGAAAAATGTTCTTTGAGATATCAGATTTTATTCAATTTTCTTGATTTCAAAAGAAAATACTATGTATTTGGTAATTTGATAATTGTATTTTATAAATAAAATTAATTAATGTTCATATATGATTTTATATATAGTATTTATATCCTTATTATAATCATGGTGCATATATAATTATTAAACATAATTATATATATTTCAAAAAAATATTAATTATATATATTTTTAAATTTAATAATATTATACTATAATAATATGTTCGTGCATCGCATATGTGAACATACTAGTCAAATAAAATAGAAAATTAAACTCACAAAGATAGCCAAAAATGACAGATCAAAACCTGTAGGATGTGGAAAGTGTTTTAACCCGTAAAAGACTTCAACAAGTGTTTCCAAGAAACTAAAACGAAAGCAATTGTAATAGTAATAGCATTATACGCTCCTCCATTTTCTCATACAACAAAATTAAGGTTATATTATTATATATTAATATATTTTATTATATTCATAATATAATGTATTTATATTATTTATCAATATATAAAAATAGAAACATGGAAAAAATAAAAAGTAATTGATTTCACTCTAAATAATAGTTGCAAAATTTGGAACTTAGTTTATTTAATTTTGTAATTTAAAATTTTAAAATACAATATTTTATTTTATTTTTTAATTCATTTGTAACGTATAATATACTACCTCAATTATTTTTAGGATCTTTGATATAACATCATTGTTGCATATATATTAAAAAATTAAATTTCTTAATTCTAAAATATCAACCTGGGTTCATGATACATTAATAAAAATTATAAATTTATATTAAATTTAATTATCTTTTGAAATAATAAAATTCCATTAATAGTTTTATTAAATTAGTATTTTAAATAAATAAAAATTGCATTGAGTTGAAAAATATATAAATGATTTGACGATTTTAAATTAACTAGATTGTTGTCCGTGCAATACACGAAACAAAATATATTTTATTATATTAATAATGTATTGATAAATTACTACTATTATTAGAAATATATACATGGTAATACACTTTTGTTTAAAGGATGTCTTAAACCTGTCCTCCTCACCACATCTAATTAGTATATATAAAATTAGAAAATGCAGAGAATAGTATGAGCATTGGTAGACAGAAGGGTTGGGTAAAAATGATGATGTAATGATTTGGTCCAGTAGTTAATGTTATCTCTATATACTATATTTTATGCAGCTTCTGTCTCTCTGCTCAACAGCTTTTAATGCAGGGTTTCACTTCCTGTCTTCAACACTTATCCTGCATCCTCTTCTTCACATGACATCTTACCTTTTATTGTGGCAAAGGCGAACCCCTCGTCCCCAGGGCCTCCACCCCCGGTCCGACAGAGATTGATGGAGGAATTAAATCATGGTAATTCAGCGGCCCACTAGGTGAGAGGAACAGTGCCAGGTGCCGACATCTTACCTTTTCTGCCAAATGCTAATTAATGCCAAATATCTGACCCCATTTTTATTGTTTCTCACATAATCATACTCATGCTACCTTTTTCTTAACTTGTATTTTTTCGTCTCAATAGCTATACATGTTATGGGGTTGATTTGGAATTGAAATCGATAATTTGGTTTAATTTTTTATTTGATTTTAATGTGTAGTTAGAATCTGATAGAATTGATTTTGAGATAATTAATTTATGTATTATGTATTTTGTTGTAACTAATTAAAAATTTGTTTATTAAGTTTTTAATTAGTAAAATATTATGGGGCATTTTTTTTTTCTTGTTGCTCTGTGAACTAAGGACAGTTTGGAGATCAAGAAAAGAGCCCCACCATCACCCAATTTACCTTATGCAATAGTAATTCTTGAAAATCAAGTTTTCTTACTCAAGAAAAATTAAGAATCATTATAGTGCTTTTAAAAAAACTTAAAAATTAAAATTGTATTCGCTTACTACATCTTTATGATAAAGCTTGTTAGACACTTACTATGTTAACAAGATTATAAGAGTGTCTTGTAGATTATAAACTATTTCAAAGAAAGGAGAATCAAGATCAATATGTAATAGATTAGGAGTTTGAATTTGAATCTAATAGATTAGGAGTGTTGGCTTCCAATCTAACTTGTTGTACAACCATTAGAATTCAAAGTCCATGTATATTTGAGTGCCAAAAATGCTCCATATAAAGTACTACAGGGCACGAAGTTAGAGAATTTTGAAAGATAAACACTTAATGTTATTTTTGTTTATTTGTTTACATTGAATAATTTAATTAAGTTCCTAGGGGTAAGAACATCTATATAGCTTTAGGAGAAGTAACTAGATTCACAAGTATGAGAGATCTCTTAGAATTAGAAGAAATCTAGGTATTCATAACCATCTAGTGATCTCGGTAGCCATAGAAACACTTGGAGAGAGTCCTAATTGTTAGAAGAATATGGTATGTATCAATTATGTATGTAAACACTTCTTTTAGTGAAATAGGTTAGGGAGGTTCTTTGTCGAGTTTTATCTAACAAGAAAGAAGTTAGTCGTAAATCGTGAGTAATGAATACACGATAATTTTGCCTTATGAAGAAAAGGTTTAACTCTCGATTTAACTAATTTGTTCTGTTTTTTCAGCCATTTTAAGCACACCTAACACAATATATATCCAAATTAGAGTACCATGAGCATTAAACAACTACAACTTAATCCTAAGGAGTACTTAGATTATGAACTACTAGAATACCACAAATATTATCCAACTTAACTCTTAAGAGTAGAGCATGAGTATTCACCAGATATCTATGTAAAAAAAAAAAAGTAATATTTAAAGTATTTCTATCTTCTAAACATCATATGTCATAGAGATTATTATTATTAAATAAGCCTCTCAAATATATAAAATATATCTAAAGTTTATGTAAAATATCAACTTATGATCCTACATATACGATAGAAATAATTATTATTAGATAATATTCTTAAAATATATGAAATATTCTTAAATTCCATTTAAAATAATCAAATCTGAATTCATATACTATGAATGAAACTATAATATATAATTAGTACTGTCCATTTGCACTATACAATTTGTTAAAATTTTATGTACCTAAAATATATTTTTTCAGTAAATCATTATTTAAAAATATCAGAAATATATAAAAAAAAACTGTATAAAAAATAACTATCTATATTAAAAAAATATAATTTTATATATAAATATATTAATTTATTATATTATACATAAAAAAACATAATACAAACGGTGTGGTGATCCATGGCAGCGGTGGGTGGCAAAAGGATAGAAGGCAAGAAAGGCAAACGGTGCAATCAAAATAGAAGCAGTATCAGTCGCAGCCTTTTTTAGCGGCAAAACGAGAGACCTCCACTTCCCTTCTGCACCAATTTAATGAACTCTGACAACACTTAAATGAATTATTTGATTAATAAAAAATTATATAATAATTATATTGTGTAAGCTAGAAAATACTTTAGAACAAAATAAAATTGAAATTTTTTTATTTTTTAATTTTCTCATTCAACCATCCATTCATTATCAAATAAATTAAGATAATTGAATAATAGAAATAATTAAATACCCTTCCAGAAAAAGCGCGGTTTGGGAAAGGCAGATTTCGGCAAGTTAAAGCATGCGTGTGACCCCATTCCCACCAAAATCGCAATAAGCGCCTTCTGAGTTTTAATCAATGAATCGTGTATGGGCTTTCTGTATGACAAATTATAATTACGCACGTGGTTTGGGTCAGGGGGTGTGAAAATATGATCTATTTTTATGGGCTCGAGCCCTGTTGTGTAGGGCCCAATTAGGTTA
Source organism: Caryopteris x clandonensis (assembly GCA_028749325.2). Classification (NCBI taxonomy): domain Eukaryota; kingdom Viridiplantae; phylum Streptophyta; class Magnoliopsida; order Lamiales; family Lamiaceae; genus Caryopteris; species Caryopteris x clandonensis. The sequence continues at coordinate 9,155,832 of JAPYKT020000004.1, forward strand.
GTCAACCAACCGACACGCGATGTTGGGCCCAGAGGAAGAAAAAAGCATTTCCACTTTTGAAATTTGATCGTCCTAGGTAATTTCCCTTGTTATAAAATGTTTTTTTATTTAATTTACTTCTTAATCCAAAAATTTCAAGAACTGAAGACTTAACATATTTGTCACATACAAATATGACAAAAGTTTAACTATTCTGGCATATGGGGGAATATGATTAAATTTGACATAATTACGAAGTTACATATATATTATATAAGTATTTTCTAGCTTCGTGAGACCGGTCTTTGTTAGTATGTATTGGAGGACATTGGTTTAATTAAGCTGGCCTTGAATCAATTTTTCAAAATGTTTCATTTGATAAAAATAAAAATGAGTTGTAAAATTAAAATTAAAATTAATAATTAGAGTAAATGAATTTAGTCCTTCTAATTTTTTTAAATTATTTTTGGGGAATGAAAAATTAATGTTTAAAGTAAGCAACTTAATATATTAAAATCATTGACGTGATGTGGAAATAAGAAAAAATAAGGTTGGAGAAAACATCTTATTTTTATGAATACCTTATAACGAAGTTATCATGTGTGGTGCAACATAATGACATTTGATCGATAGTTTAATTTTCAAAAATACACTATAACTTTTCAAAAATTATAAGCAGACTTCGTATTCAATCATTTTATTCACTCCCCTACAATTTGAGTTCATACATTATGAAGATTTTGTCCTAGATCACTTATCTAAGAAAGTTCCAAATAGTGAGTTGTTAATTGTAGTTCTTCTCCCTCTTATGTAAGAATGTTTTGAATATCTTCTCATTCTTTTGTCTAAGAAAGTCTGAATTTCAAGTTGTGATTTGAAATTTAAAAATTGTTGTATCTTGAAGATGATTACGGTAGATAGACATTGAATACATGTTAATCATTTTATATAGAAAGAGTGCGACTCTTTTCTTGAATTTATGTTTATCCCATTTTTTTCAGTTAATTATCTCATTTTCTTTTCTACAATCTGCATTTATAGTTTTATACATTCTAATAACCTTTGGAATTATTTGTTGAGATTCTAAAGTTTGAAAACTGTATTTTGAAGATATTCTAATAGTCATGTACGAGACAATTTCATCTTACGGAAAAGATGAACTCTTCACTTTATTTATATTGAATAATTTTGAATACACCTCACATACCCATAAATTAATATTTATTATTAAATGTTACGAATCTTATTATTTTCATCCACATAAATTAATATCGAATTATTTAGGAACACATGGTAATCCCAGAAAATGAGGAGCATGAGAAACCAATTGATAGTATTGACTTAAAAGGAGTAGCTCCAAAGGGGATTCACACAAGTGTGATTATCACCTTCTTTAAATTTGGAAAAGTACTTTTTAATGGGAATTCCGAATCTTGAGACATGCTCTGCTGTGTCTCGTTGGATTTCATATCGAAATTAACGTCCTATCTAGCATTGTCGTAAAAACAAAATATATATCTATCCATCGTAAATATATATTTAATGTTTAATGTTATATACTTTTAAATGAAAAAAATAATATTTTCTTATAAAATTATGATAGATTGATTATTGTACGTTCTGTATATATATATATATATATACTCATAATGAATAAATGATATCTGATATTTTTTTTTAGTTATTTATTTATACAGATTCATTTAATTTTGAACTTAATATTTTTCTGATTATATGTCGATTTCGCCTGATGAAAATATGTATATGAGTATTAAAATATAAAACAAAAAGACGGGTTGCTGAATATTCAATAATAAAAATCAAATGATAAAAAATGTTAATGACCAAAGCAAAAATAAGTATAATAAAGTTAAATAAGGCAAGAAACCGAGAGAGAGGGGGGGGGGGGGGGGGGGGGCGATTAATAAGTGAAATACAAAATAAATGACAATTTATTTAATTATCCATCCATAATTATATAATATTTAATTTTATAATGATAGCCAGGAGGCTAGAGTGAGGCCCCAATGCCCCATAGATTGAAGACACCAAATCCGATGATCTCTCAACTTTCCGACATTCTTTTTGCATGCATCATTTTGATTTACTTAATATGTTTTGACTTACCTATTACTCATCATCAACCAAATTGCGATGTCCACCACACTATAATTACTAAATAAAATATAAGAATCACGGAGTAGCCTATATACTCGGTTCATAGTGAGCTTCTATTCTAAAATTAATTGATAATAAGAGAAATTAGTTTATTAAATATATAAGTTAGTCTTTTTTTATTTTTATTTTATTTTATATGGGACAACTCGTGAAATATATATTTTATAAAACGTTATGTATTTTTTAAGTATTTTAGATATATGATTTGTTAAGAACAAAGCCAATGTAATTAATTTATTAATTAAGGAAATAATCCGTATCTTTATTGATTCAATCAATTACGAAAAGTCCAATTTATGGTGCTAAAGTTGGAATGTGTGTGTGTATGGGCTGAAGCCCCATAAGGTAGGCCCATGTAAAAAGATTATGAGCCGGCAAGAGGATAATTGGGCCCATGTGCCCCCCTTCTTTCTTGTTTTATAAATAATTTTCAATTAATTCTTTTATAAATTACACTAGGTGCATTTTGTGTAATTTTTGCTGTATGTTCACATATAAGGATGCACGCATAGTTGAACACACCTGGCGTTTTTATTCTTGAGTTCGTGTAATTTAGAACAGGTATTTAATGAGTATTTGAGTTCAAATATCTAGAAAAAAAAATTCTTACATGCTCACAATAATTTATGTATTGGATATTTATAAATGAATATGGAACATGAAACAGAGCAAGTTGAAGTTCTTCATATTGAGAAGTTGGGATGTGTTTACGGAGAGCAATAACTTTTTATTTTGAGGGACCCATAATAGCTTACAGGTATTTTACACAGGTTTCGAATTATATGGTAAGAATTCCTATGAAAATGGCACTGTATCTGTTTTTGCTATTTTCTTGACGTCCCACTTTCTACTAAGCGATTTGATTCATTTATTTATACTAAAAAAAATGTTTTCCACGTCAAATATGGGTTGCCAGTCAGTTAGAGATGACTGGATCCTTCTTAATAAATGAAGCCTATACTGTACACAGTCAGCATTTTCTGGTGATATTTCTGGCGTATTATAACAGGTGTGGTTTATACCTAATATAATATTTACAATTTCTTTAAATACACACAGAAAGGTATTGCTGGAGTAGCAAATACACCTGGCAAAGCTGCATTTTCCAGGAAGAATGCAGACGCGTTTTCTGCTTTTCTATATCATTTTTATATATTTATTTTTGAAATTGAGAGGCAGGAATAGAAATCCAACTGGTATATAGCCGATTTCTGTTCTGATTTTGTAACCGTTGATTTTTACAGTTCTGATTTTGGTTTTCGATTTTTTATTTTTATTTTTTTTTATATAATTCACACTTGAAACTGTGGGTTCCTAAAATCGAAAGTGAATCGACTAGATTCCTATTCCAATTCTAATTTTAAATCAACCCAATCATCGATTTCGGTTCGCAGCTGTAACCGTCCCATGTCTATGCAGACAATAGGGTACTCCAACTTTAGTTTAGGTGTGATTTGCCGGTTTAGTAGTTGGGCCCATATATTATTAAGTTTGGGCCTCAAAATGCTGAATTTAACCCATTTAAAACACTTAGCTTGCAGCCCATTTTTGCAGTTGGCCTATTTAAAGATCAAATATTAGTTCCATCCATTTTTATTTTCAGATCATCGACCCAAAACACCCACCACTAACAACGAATTTATTGGGGTCAATTTTATTCCCCAAACAAAGTTCCGCGATTTGTGGCCATTTTTCCCACATAAATAAGCAGTCAATATTTTCCGACGTAAATTTGTTCGTTTGGAGATAACTCACTATTTAATAAATCAACATCTTAAGTTGGTTTTAAAGATAGACTCAAACAAACACCATCTAGCTGTGAACATTAAAATTAAATAAAACAATAGATTCTATTTCAAGGAGAAAAAATAAATATTAGAAAAGAAAGATTAAGGTTGTAAAAATAATTTATAAACTCTGTTTTTGATTCATTGTGAATATAAATAAGGTTAATAAAATATATAATAATAAGAAGAATAAATTAAAAGTTATTTTCATTCTAAAATAATAATAAAAACATCTCGTTGAAATTAGGAGCCATCTTTCTTGATACAATGGAAGAAGAATTTTTTTAGTTGAAGATTTCGTTTAAGATGCATAAGCAATGACATAACAATCCCAACATATTAATTGCAAACTTCACTAAATATACAAACACTTAAAAAGGCAACGTATGCCTTTCCTTTTTCACTGGACAAATCTTCGATCTCTATTTTGTCCAAATTTAGGACTTGAATGACACACTACAAGACTATTTCACACTTAAAATGTAAAGAACAAAGTATTTGAAGCTAAGGCTGGATACCCAATCATGGTTAGCCCATCGCGTATTTCTGGGTCCAGCTCCTTGCAGTGGTCTCGTACTTGGACCTGTCTGTTTTGTACATATGGGCTATCTCAGGCACCAGAGGGTCATCCGGGTTTGGGTCCGTCAACAGAGAACAAATTGATAGCAGCACCTGGAAATAGATATTTATAAAAAAATTACAAAAAAAAAAAAAAAAAAAAAAAAAAAAAAAAAAGATCGACAAAGTGATAATAGGATCCAGATATTAGGCATAAAAGGAACGAACCTTGGAAATAGTTAATGCAGGGCTCCATTGTTCCTTCAATATGTCAAGACATATGCTTCCGTTGCTGTTAATATTTGGGTGAAATACTTTTGTCCTGAAAGCGACCTGCAGAATTGATGAAGATAGATGTTTACATAAGATGTGCATTTTGGATTGATTTATTTATTTTTCTTATTTTGAAGAGTACATGTAACATGGAGAAATAAAAGCAGAGAATTAATGATATACACCAATGTGAAGTTATAAAATTAGAGACATTTGCTCTCTTAAGCAAGAAGACAGTGTAGCGAGCTAGTTCCTAAGTGATGCAGACATACCTTAGGAGGCTTGAAAGGATAGTCCGGAGGAAAATGAATGGTAACAAGGAAAACACCGCCAGAGTATGGACTGTCTGGAGGACCCATGATGGTAGCTTGCCAATGAAACATGTCCTCGGCAACAGGACCTGAAGATATGCAGAGTGCATGCATGTGATTAGCATAACAAGAAGGAATTACAGATTTTCTTTTGCATAAAAAGCACTCATTGGAAGATGAAGTATCCTCGTCGGCAAGTTATGAACATGTTTCTAATAGAATTTGGGTTAAAATGTATCTCCAGAACAAATAACAAAACCATAACAGGATAGCGTGCACGTGAACAAGTTAATAAACATTAATGATATATGGTCCGGATTAGAGCTATCCTAAAAGTAAGATACTGAGAAACGTTAAAATGCAAGCCATGTTTCAAGTTCCAATATGATGGTTTGATTTCCTATCTTCAAGAATGAGACATACTAACAAAAATGAGAACATTTAGCAAAACTTTGTTTACTCTTCAGTACTCCTCCATCCAAAGAATGAGTCATGTTTCTCCATGTTGTAAACCATCAACTCTCACTTATGTCCCTCCATTTATTTGATGGTTTACTTCATTCAATCACAGTAGCACCTAACTCCCTTTTTCTTCTCAAAACAGTTGCCACTGCCAGAGAACACTGGATCCATTCACAGAAAACCATACAATTTATGAAATGCAAAGAATACTGCATCATATATACTTCACCCAAGCAGCAAAGAAAAATATCAGCAAACGGTTCTACACGTGACTTTGCGTAACCAAAATTAAGTGCGATTCCAAGAACAGCAAAATTATTGTACTAGCTTGTTCAGATATTAGCATCTCATGTGTCCATAGACAAATGTAAATACGTAACAAAATCCAACTGAGTTCAAATCAGCAGGGGCACAGTGAAGTCACAACCTAGCTTGACCCGGATGGTACTCCTAAATTATTTACCGCAACATTAACACATTCTACAATGACAAGATCTTTACAATTATATGCAGTAATTTATTAATTCTAAGCATATAGTCCATTCTGTATACAATAATCAGAATAAAAAATTCTTTTCTAAATTCAGACACCCAAGCTAACCCCCCTACCAAGCCGGCAAGTACCAATAAAGACAAAAGTCCATCCAGTTGCCACAAAAGGATATATCTAATGCACTGACCATAATACAGATCAAAATTTCAAGCTCTTGTATCTAATCAATGATCCAAGCCCAAGCCCCCTAGGGCAAAAACTGATAACTATGTAAGAAAAGCAAAGCTCAGATCAAACAATAATTATAGCACAAAATCTAAACAAATATTACAAACCCATGAAGTAACATTAGAGCAGAAAATAGGTACAACAGATAAAGCAGAATTTTCATAATAGACGCATGTGACTAAACAAATGAGAAATGATATTCCCCCTTCAATCATTAGTTTTCGCGAAATAAAGAATAATAATATACCAGCGCTGCAAGATGTAGGAGGATCCTTCTGAAGATCCTTAAGTTCCTTCAAAATCCTCTTCGAAGCCATGAGCGTTTTCTAGGATCTAAAAAAATGAAAAATAAAGATCCATTTTACTCACAAAAACAAATACCAAAACTCCAATAGAAATCATGAGGTTGGCAGCATACCTAAGAGAAACACAGGATCCCCCGCCGGAGAATAAATTTTATTACTTCGCCGAGAGAATGAGAGAGAAAACTGAAATTCTGGCAGAGGAGTTGTTTGTTTCCGGAGGAAAATCAGTTTTATATAAAGGATTGGTTGACGGGATAATTAAATTAATATTTTCTCCTTTTTTTTTTTGGTAAAATATTATTGGAGAATAATTTCCGTTCTCATTTGTTTGGGATATTCATTATGTCGACATTCACCATCTTATTGGTTAATTCCCCGGTTATCGTGTGGGCTCCACACTGTATCATTTCCACTTTCGGTGAAAGCAACGAAGTATTCTTACTCTAACTCTGGTGCCGTTTACCATTTGCGCATTCCACCTTCAAATTAAAATGAATTCTCACTTTTGCCCTTTTTGGTAATGAAATTATACTTTGGTCTATTTTGAAATTTTGACTCATCTATTTAAGTACAAAATATTATTTGCATCTAGATGAAATTAGATATTGGAGGCTACACCCCAAATCTTTATAGTTTAGTATATTATCTTGTTATTATTTGGTAAAAATTAAGATTTCGATCTCTATTCTTTAATTAAAAATTAAAAATATTGAATATACTAATTTCTCAACTAATAATAGTAATAATAATAAATAATTGAGTTTAAGATTAGGGGTGTCAAATAAGTTTGAGTTTGTCGGTTGGTTGGAACTTGATTATTATTGATTTGGTATGAATTCGAACATGAGTCGTTTATCTTTTTGTGTTAAGAATTGTAACATGAAAGTGACTAATTTATGTCTCGAATTGACCTGATTGAAATGAATAATAAAAAAATATAAGATTTTATGAAAATAAATGAATTGTTATATATGTTAATGTACAACTCTATACGTTCACAAAATACTAGTTTAAATTAACAATCTATAATAGTGTCTGATATAATTTTTTCTATATATATATATATATATATCTATATATATATAGATCGGGAAGGGTGGAACCGAAATCGAGCCGGCATATAGTTGGTTTCAGAACAGAACAGTTTCGGTTTTCATTCTCGGTTCTCTTTTTTACAAATTCACATTTAAAACTGCCAATTTGAAATCGAAATCGGGTCAACGGTTAAACCGAACCGTTGACCGCAGGTTGGAACCGTCAGTTCTGGTTCAGAGCTGGAATCATGCCATTTCTATATATATACATGGTTTTTTTTTTATTTATAAAAATGACCCTAATATCTCGTAAAATACAATAATTTAATTTTCTTACGCAAAATTATTAATAACATGGGTTGTTAGGTTGATCCAATCTGATTAGTATTTTTTTTTTTTTGAGTGTTATTTGGGTCCAATTCATTTTCAACACAAACTTGTAAACAATTAATCCTAACCCATTATATTTGTATTCAACAAATATCGAATTATCATAAATATGCCCCATAAATTTTGAGTATCCTACTTTAGGACCCTTATTTAGGGTACAAAATGGTATTGTCGTTAATAATTATTTAAAAAAAGACAGTAGTAGTGAATAATTAATATGCTGGAAGTTAGGTAAGAGGCAAGTGGGCTGAGGGGGGAGAGTGGAGGGTACCAAGGGGAGAAATGGTAAATTAAGGAGGCTGACTAAAATGGACAGCGGACTTGTGATGAGTTGGATTTTCAGACCATGAACTGGATTTTTCATGCTGCCTTCCTGGACCCCAACTGGACTTGCATATATATATAATTTTATATGTCTGTAATAGTTGCGATTATCTATAGATTGTCTGTAATAGTTGCATCAATCTGTAATTTGATATTTTTTTAATATTTTTTTTGACAAACTACCATACCATATGGAAGAAGGTTGCATTTGGTTCTCAACTAGTAATTCTATTACACACTAATTGATATGGGACAAAATAGCACTGTTCTTGTAATTATTATTGATAAAGATAAACTATACGACCTATTATATCAAATTATCATGACTACAAGCTATACAAATCATCCTTATCTTACTTTTTTGTGACAAGTGATATACGTTTTTCATTTACAATATGCTACCAGATTCTTCATCCCCAATCAATTCTTATTGACTTTGCGGTTGGAGTGGTCTCACCCAAAACCCTTATGGCAAGACTCGATAACCATCAAATTTCATATAGCTGCAACAACCAGAAGGAACTTTCATTACAGTACAAAATACTATCTTTTGTTTTCCCAAGGTATAAGGGGGAGTTAGGGAATCATATTTTATTTTTAAGAATTATATAAGGATATTTTTATTATTTTATTTGTGTCGATTCCTATCTTACAAATTAGGTAGTGTGGTGGGAGGATCTGTCGTGTTACTAGGAATACAATTTGTAAAAATTTATTGTCATAATTATTATTAGATGTTGATCCATCCAATACACAAAATAACTTATTAATAATATATAATAAACTATATTACTATTACTATAAATGTGAATAAGTTATTATTTATATTAATTATATTTATATGGATGTTATTCAATTTAAAATATAATGTATTTATGCTATATTGCAACATTCTTATAAAAGTTATAAATTTATAATGTCTCAAAACTTAATGTAAATATTTCAATTCACTAAAATCCATTAAGGTGAAACAATAAACTATAATATTATATAAATTAATAGTAAAAGTATTTTATTTTATAAAAGTAAATAATTAAATCCAACACATATATTAAAAATAAAATATATTTTATATTTTAAAAATAATATATTTACTTTAATATATACAATATTGGTATGAAATTAATTGTGAAAAGAAGATTAATTTAATAAATTATAAGTCAAAAATTAATTTTAAACAAAAGGATTATTTGAAGTTTTAATTTTAATAAAAGTAGATTACAGAGAGAAAATGGAGAATATATATAAATAACTTACATGTCAAAAAAAAAAAAGGGAAATTTCTGGCTATTTTATTATTTTTAAATTAAAAAAAAAATAATAACAATTATTATTCCTATTACTGTTATTATTATTATATTTTCTCTTTTTAGGAAAGGGGCAACGTATTTTTCGGTAACTCAGCCTATACGGAATTGTCGTACTTTTTTCATGAAACCTTAATTATCCTTTTATCATCTATCTAATCTAATCGGCGTCTTTGGCCACCCGCCAGCGGTTGCGCATTTCATCTAGTAGAATTCCTGCTTTATTAGTCTTCTAAGCATTCTGAAAATGTCGCGATACCCATCGAATCGTCGGATCCATGTCAATACGGGTGAAGCCTCTGAGCCTCGGTACGATTACGGCGACGACGAAACCCTAGATGACGGCGGCGCTGTCGGAAACGGCAGCTTAAAACTGCGTCCGTCGAATAGCAACGTGACGGAGGATCTAGAGCCGTTTATGGGAGTCAAAGTTCGACGGAAAGCCTCTCGCGTGCGGGATTATATGGGCGATTATCTCGATGTTCAATCCAGACCTCATCTAATGAAAATTCTCGAGAAACAAGGTATGTTTTCTTCCGAAAATTTTGGTTCTCAGGGTTAACTGGTAATTCATGGACGTTTGAGTTCAATCTCAGTTCGTCTTCATATGTTTTGTTTTAAAATACGAGCGTTTTGATTTCTACATAACGAGAATTTTCAAGAGAACTATATGTCGTTTCTGTCATTCTGTGAGAGTATATGCAATGATGATTGAAGTTATCTTCTTTCAACATTTATGGTTGAAATTTAAATTTAAATTTTATTTTTTTTTGGTTGAGAGTTTCTTGATGTTGTTGCCAAGGGTGCCTTTTATTAGCACGATAATAAATCTTTCTTTAGTGGGATCCTCAATTTCTTGAATGCTGGATGCCAAAGCATTACTGGTTGTCGGAAAGGGAGATGAATCTCAGAAACTTTTATGGTGGTGCTTTAATAACTAATTATGGAGGCTGGTGTTATCGCATAGATTGAAAAAGTACAAGACAAAGTATTTTAATTGATCAATGTTGTATCAAGTGATCTTCATTACAGAAATTTGACCACAAACCTAGAAGTATTGAACATTTTGTTTACACATACCTGGAACACACAATTTTAAGCATTCACTTGGTTGAAACTTGATAGGCACTAGTTTCGATATGCCTACATGTTAGAGTGCATTCAGTTTGTTTTGAATGGAAATTAAATGACGGTCTTTTGTTTGTTTACAATTTTCTTTTTACTAATCGGTAGGTGGGTCTTGACATCTATTTCATCACTTCTACTTACTGTTTTGGAATTTGGGATAAATACTTGTCCCCAGTAGATATCTTGCACAATTGTAGGTATGATGGTAAAACCACTTATGATTATATGGGAGTATGATCAATATACACTATGCAATCCTGCTGCCTTCTGTAAAATAATTTGTGCTCCTTTGGTCTTATCGCTGATTGCATATAGGGTAACCAAATAGGGGGCTGTGTTGTTATAGGGTAACCAAATGATAGTTGCATTGTTATAGTTGCTGAGGAGATATGTGAAAGGGCTTTCTATTATATAAAGATATCCTGCCAAAATTTTACAGCTCACTATGTTACATACATGTATCTAGCCTAGGTTTTGATTTCTGTGTTTTTTGTTAATTTACTTGCTAAAACTGTGTTATTTCCTTTTTTATTCATTTGACAGGTGACAAAAAGGTCCTCTTTGCGGATAAAGTTATAAAGTTCACTGGCTCCGGCAGGATGAAACGCCGGATACTTCTGATAACTGATTTTGCCATCTACATTGCGGATCCAGATAGTGATGCACTTAAACGAAGGATAGCTCTAGCTGCTGTTGAGAAACTTTGTTTAAGTGAACTAAGTGACAATTTCTTGGCTGTTATTATCCCCACAGAGTACGACCTGCTAATGGCTAGTACTAGAAAGACAGAAATTGTGACTGTCTTAGTTGATGCTACAAAAAGTGCATCTGACTATGAGCTTGAGGTTTCCCTGTCTAACAGGTAATCTGATTGTATGATCTTCTTCTATCCAAGTTTAGTGTTCAGCATGCTCTTTTCATGCCATCACCCATCAGCAAATTCAATTTCTACATAATTGGAATACAGTATATAGACTTCCTTAACGGTTTTACATGTTCCCACCTTTGGAAGGCATTGGAGGTTTCCTTCTTTGACACCAAGGAAAACTTCTTTCTTCCTTATTTGCTGGTTTTCTTACTAGTGGAGTTGAGGACAAAGCATACAATTTATGGTTGATAGCGTATGGTGGTTTATTTTGCTCCTTTTGGGGCATAAACCCTAAATGTAAGTCATTGCATTTCTATAGTGCTATAGAACATTGAGGGATATTGGTTGCTTCCAATGGTGAAATGCGCTTATCTGATCTTTTTTTGGCCAAGATTGTTGAATACGAGTATGTGCTTTAAACAGAAAATATCAAAAGTTTATTTCACTCACAAACACCCAAAAATGCAACGGAAAAAAAACAAGAGTGACTGAATGGTAGAACTTATAGTTGCTATGGATTCAGCATCTTTTCTAACTGCAGTTTATCTCAATACCTGCAGTTTTGAGTACAATGCGTCTGCAGAAGTAGTGAAAGAAGTCCAATTTGAGGAAGTAGAAGGTCTGTTAAATTTCACTTGGCCTTTTGGTTTTATAATCTAGACTTAGCCTGCTATATGCTTTTGTGTTGCTTAGTATTATGTGATTGTAATCATTTTTTCTCCTTTATATCTTAGGTGGCGTTAGAACAAGAATTGTTCAGAAATGAGTTGCCCATTGGTTTGTACTTTCCTTGTGCAAATTATGTTCGTTGCTGCAGATTTGTGTATGGAGACCACCGAAGTCAGCACCATTTATTGATATGGTAGGCATGTTTTCTGTTTCTTGGTTGTTTTTGGAGTAATGTTTTCCTCTGCTTTCTGACGGGTAAGAACCCAAAAAGTTGTGGTTGTGTGTAGATATATATTAGATCAATATAGAAAGGACGACCCATCAATTCATTATATTCTGTACCTAACTAATTTGATTGATTATTGAATTTTCCCATTTTTCTGTGACATGGTGATATCTCCACGCTCCAACCTCAATTGTTCTCTCTGTTTTTAACGCTTGCTGCGTGTGCAAAGCACATCCAAGGCTTGTCACATCTTCTGAGGTATTTGGCATTATATTCTCGAAGATAAACGAGAGGACGGAAAGTATATCCAAATATGTGTTTATAAGGAAAAATTGTTGAGCATGTTAAGTCAAAACTTAATACCATTACTGAAAGAAATACTGAAATGTTAAAAAGATGAGTATTAAAAATCACTTTTCTTTGTTACTTCAAAATTTAATAGCAATACGGAAAGAATAAAATTAAGAAAAATTCACTTTCTTTTGTTAATTTTAAATGTTTTGGTGCAGAGCTATTTCTGGGTTCATCTCTGTTTGTAAACACTTGTGCGATTGTGATTGATTTGAGGACGGGACATTGAACTCTTTGTGCACAACCAGATATATATTCGGATCTTTTGGACTTTATCTCATACAGACAGGATAGATAAATAGAAAAACTGAATTTTTATTTTTACCTTTTATTACTGATAGAAGCAAATTAATTATATAAACAATTCAACATTATCCCCCAAAAAAAAAAAAAAAAAAAAAAAAAGGACAGCCATTTGAGGCAAAGTAAATAAGTTGGGGCTTTTTTAAACACTCGAGAGGAAAATCAAGCAGGGCTGGACATGCGCAGCGCAGGTATCAATAGAATTTCCAATATGTAAACAAACCTGATTTCCAACTATGCATTGAATCAGGTTGGTTATAAACGTTCAAACAACAAAGAAAGTAAATCAAGAATACAGATCTAAAAGCCAATAACAACCATTGTTCCCCTTTAGCTTTGCAAAACAATTGGATATATTATAAGTTAAGAATGAAATATAATTACTGTGTCAATACTCAATGGAACCTTAGAAGCAAGAGTCTAACTAGGAACAGAAGGCGATCCAGTCTCAGTCCCTAGTGGGGTTCGAGTTGGAGTTGAACCTGGAGATCTTGTTCCTGCAGATTGACTGTTTCCTGTATTACCATTTCTAATCTCCTCCAACATCTTCACTATGTCCCCCATTCTCGGCCTCTGCCCTGCCATTCTCGCCACACAGCTCATACCTATTTGCAGCATCGTCACCATTTCTTCCTCTATATTAGGGTACCTCAATAGCTCCACATCAAACACTTCACCAGTCCATTCCTCACGAACCACAGAAGTAACCCATCGGACCAAGTGGGCTGCCTCATCACCACCAGAACCATGCACTGGGGATTTCCCGGTGAGAAGTTCAAGCAGAACTACTCCAAAGCTGTAGACATCAGATGCCTGGGATGCCTTCCTTGTGTCTGTGACTTCTGGGGGCCGATAACCTGCAGCCCGGGTTACGGGTGCTGCGATTGGGCTCATCAGTGTTGCTAGGCCAAGATCGGATATACAACCGTAGTGATTGGAGTTGACGAAAATGTTTGAGGCTTTTATGTTTCCATGAACAAGCTTCCCACTGCTTTGTGTGTGGATGTAAGCAATACCCCTAGCTGCACCGAGGGCAATCCTCAAGCGCATTTCCCAGTCCAAGGGAATCCGATTGTCACCTCTTTTTGCTGCAATAAAGACAAATAAAATTAAGTTATAATAATGTTTGAACTTTGAATTCGAACACAACTATATAGTCAGGCACAACATAAGATTCAAATCCTTGAACCTTGAAGTTATCACATACCATGTAACAATGAGGAGAAACTTCCTTGATTGTAATAATCATAAACCATAAGTTTTTCATCTTTGGAATAGTAGTAAGCCCTTAGAGGAGCCACATTCTCATGTCTGATATTCCCAACAACCTCCATCTGCTGTTCAAAATCCTTTCTCCCAACAACAACTTCCTTCAATCTCTTGACTGCAACTATGGTTGCATCCTCCAATGCTGCCTTATATGTAGTGCCAAACGTGCCCTTACCAAGCACCTCTGCAGAAGCCCTCAACAAATCCTCAAGATCAAATGCAAGATTACATCCCTCAAAAAATGTTAGCCTGTTTTTCCCATCCTGGTGCTCGGAGACCATCTTCTTCATTGGTTTTTCTTTCTTCTGGGAATTGACAGTAGTTGATGCTTCATCCTTGTCCTTTCGGTTAGTAACAATCAACAGCAGGGCCATGGACACAAATGCCACCACACAGCTACCGATGATAATTCCCAGAATGGTAGATTGACTATATTTGGATGAATGCTTCTTTGGCAGAGGCGTGGGTGGAGCAGCCGGAGGCAATGCATTTTCCGGTGAAACATGGTTACCGGAAAATGATGAACTAGGGAATCGAGAAAGTGATCGAGGCACAGCTCCGGTAAGATTGTTGTTAGACAAATCCAAGAATTGCAGGCTGGGTATACTGATATCAGGGATGACACCCGAAAGTGAATTATTAGCAAGATTCAGAACTGTCAAATGTGTGAAATTCGACACAGAAGATGGGATGCTCCCATTGAAATCATTATTCGACAAATTCAGAACCGAAAGATTTTTCCAAGCGGAGAAATCCAATGGCACTGGACCCTGGAAATTGTTGTACTGAAGATAGAGGCCGATCAAATTCCCGAGCTTCAACAGATCAGAAGGGAAAGAACCACCAAGACCGTTGGATCTCAGGCTCAATATCTGCAGGGCAGATAAGCGGCTGAGAGTGTTCGAAGGAATGCTGCCCTTGAATCCAACGGCAGGCAGTCGAACGGCAATAACTCTTGAATTATCATTGTTGCAGGTGATTCCAGTCCAGTTACTACAAGCAGAAGTTCTCTCATCCCAGTTCAGCCTCCTTGAGTGATAAACATTATTGATAAAATCGAGCAAAGCGTGTTTATCTTCAACTGGTTCAGTTGTTGCAGAAAAGCAGAGACTGGCAAAGACTAAAATTGCTGGAAATATAAATTTGATCGCCATTTCTTCCCTTACTCTCAGTAGTCAGAATATGGAAGGTCTCAAAGTGAAATCTTAATCTCTGCCATATCTGTGAACCTTCAGAAAAAGAAGCAAAAATTAAAGACCAACGGAATTCAGACACACATTAGTGATCATTAAATTGCCACATCAATACTGTAGCCGTTATTTGAATATACTGAACTACGTTAGGTCAACAAACTAAATCCAAAAGTTAGGTTTCATGAGAATAAAAAAAGAAAAAGTAAACGGATTTATCTGTCTTTTGATACTGATGAACAGTTTCGCCCCAACAATTTTCTGGGTTTTTCAAATTCTGAACAGTTTCAATAATGTATAAATTAAAGAATATCCCACGTGAAGATAAATGGACAGGTGAAAAGTAAAAGAGAAACCTCAAATACAGACACGAGAGAACTTTAAAGCTCTGACAAGCACACCAACCTAGAATTTAGAATGCAAGGACAGGTTTACAGATGAAGATGCAGAAAAGGTTGGTGGTGATGAAAGAACGGGATGAATTGTTGGATGAGGGAGAGGAAATGATTGGGGTGGGGGTGGGGATGGGGATGGGGGCCGAGCAATAAATGAGTGAAAATGTTTACAGAAAGCAAAAGGAGAGAGCTGGTCTAGAGGTATAATGGCGCGGGAAGAGTGGGAAGTGCACGTGCTGGCAGCGTAACGACTACAGATACAGCAGACAAGTGAAGAGAGAGAGTGAAATTAATGGAGGAGGTGGGGAGGAGTCACGTAAATGGCACTCTACTGCACGATTCTCATTTGTCTGAAAAACAGGGTGTTTTTACTTGCGTTCTTCTGCTTACGAGAAAGTCCAACTTTCTTCTCTAAAGAAACAAAAAACACAACTCTTTCAAAACTTGTAAAAGTAATATATCATCATTTCGTGTTAAAGAAAAAAAAGACAAAAATGAGTTATGTTTCGGGAATGAAACTTAATTAATTGATATATTCACACATCTCAATATTAGTCTGTATTTTGATTAATTGATTCATGATACTTGTACAACTTCTTTTGATTAGGTTTAGACAAAGTCAAATTATATTATCTAAAGGTTTTTTAAGATTTCTTGATCTCCAACTTGGTACATAACTAGCTTTGGAGTGATGGTCAACATTTCTCTAAGCTCATTTATTCGTTGTTCATTCTCAAATGCTCTTGAAATCCATGGACATGACATCATTTGATGGGTTATGCTTCTTTTACTTCCTTTATTTTCTTCTATTTCAATGCGTTTGTTAGTGGCTTTTTTGCATCAATGTATCGATCAGCTGAATTTATAAAAGGTTTTTGAGCTGTGGAGGCGAATTGAAGACCAAATTCTTGTTTTTGTATTTAAGTCTATGAAGCAATTTTAAGATCAATTTATTGAACCAATCTTTATACTTTCAAAGAACATTGATTTTTGTTGCATAAATTTGTCAATCCTATTTGGGGACAATCCATATCTTTGGTACCATAAAATTTAATTGGAAGATCTCCTAAAACTAAGTTATTTATAAATTTTAAAATTTAGTATAAAGTCTTTTTTTCTTTTTTGGTAAATAAATCAAACCTTAGGGTTAGTTAATATAAATTGGCATTTTTAAGGTAAGTAAGTTGTCCAATTTATATTAAAAAAGAGAATATATGGGTTTTGCATGTGTAATAATAACAATATGGTGGTAATATTGAATGTAGTGTCGCACGTGCATTCAATGATGGAGCCTCAGCCTCAACCTCGGAGGTGGCATGCCATGTATTTACAATTCCCTAAACTCACTATTTTTTTATTTGATCAACCAATTATTTGATGGGCCTCTCCAGTTTGTAAACTCCCAATTTTTTGCAACTTATGCCCAATTCTTGTTTTTTCTTGGTCAATTTGTAAAATCATTTCAAAATTAATGATCCCTGCCGTACTTTAGACTGGGTTCACATATTGGTTAATTAATCGAATCAATATAAATTTAAAAATTTAATTTAAATCAAAATTTACTTTAATTTCGCTCATAGGTATCAATTAATCGATCTTAAAAAGTAAAAAATAGTTAACAAATAAGCAAATTTTTTATTTATTATGAATCAACAATGTAAACACATAATACACTTTAAAAAATTGAAATATTGGACAAAAACGACGTGAACATGCAGCTAATTTGCAAAAGAATCATCACTGGTTGACTTCTAAAATGTCACAAACAGGTGGCCGCCAATTTGACTATAATACGTGCTCGATGTTGCTTCGACCCTTCTTAATAATAAATGTAACACTGTCCCAATAATTAATTAATTTTTTTTTTC
Organism: Caryopteris x clandonensis; assembly: GCA_028749325.2. NCBI lineage: Eukaryota > Viridiplantae > Streptophyta > Magnoliopsida > Lamiales > Lamiaceae > Caryopteris > Caryopteris x clandonensis. The sequence continues at coordinate 9,173,728 of JAPYKT020000004.1, forward strand.
TTCTATTTTGTTTATTCTATATGATATGTAACTTGTGTAAACTAATGGTGCTAAAAATTAAAAAAAAAAAAAAAAGAAAAAAGAAAAGAAAGAATGGTAAAATTGCTCCAATTGGGTAGTGGGTTCGGCAGGGTTAGGACTACTTTATTTATTATCAAGGGCATGATTAATACTATTTTCTTTCTTAAGAAAATAAAAAAATGTATACATATGAATTAATTTTTTAAAAATGGTATTTTCATTAAATTAATTAAATATAAAAAGTTTTATGATTTAAACACATGAATTTTATTTTTTATTTTTTAAAATGGGACGGAGAAATTATATATTAACATTAATAAATTCTTTGGTATCGAATTAAGATATTCAAGAAGAACAAGGTGTTCCAATGTGATACCGTCAGATTTTCAGACTATTATATAGGAGCTTTCTTCATTCCTTTTATTAATCATAATGAAGAAAATAGGAATTTAACGAGTTATTACATACACTATTAGATAATATTATATTCTCGATTTAAAAAATACATTGTTGGAATTAGATGGGAACGATAAGCTATTCTAAAAAGTGAATTTCTATTAAATACTAGCAAGATTTTTATAAATATAAAAATATGAGAATGAGACTCATACTTTGATGCCCATTTAGTTTGATCAAGTGTCGAAATGATCACAAAATGAAATAATTACAAACTAATTTTAATTACTTTGTTTCATAAAGTGTCCACTAATAATTTCGTAAATAAAATTACATATTCTAATGATGCTTTCTTGAATTTAATATAATAATGTATTATCATGAGATTTTGTTGTAAGTTGGAACACAATGTATATGATATTTTTTAGGTACTATCTTTAGTTTTCATGATATATTGTAATGTATTATCTATTGTATGTTTGAAAGAAGATAAAATATATATGTAATGAGTAAATTAATATTTATGAATATTCAAAGTAATTTATTGTTTTATTGATAAGTAGATATATATACAAAATATAAATTTTAATTAGAAAATATATTCTAATAAATCTTGTTTTATAATGATTGATTAATTGTAATAACAACAAATTTATTTAATAAATATTATGTTAATATTTATTTTCAACTTAGTAAACATAATATATATTAAAATATAATTTAAATAATCAATCAAGTAATAATTTTATTTTCTTAATTTAATATTTTATTTTAATAAATGTAATATATTTTTTAAATTAAAAATTGTGGAATGAGCTTAATTTGATAAGTTATATGTGAAATACGAATAAGAAAATGAACAAAAATTGTGTTTTGAATTTTTTAAAAAAATCTAGAGAAAATAAAGTTCACCCTTAAAACTTATAAACTTTAATATATGATTGAGTCTTTTATGTATCGAGTGCATTATGCACCCGACTTACAATAGTAATATTTTTAAAATAAAAAATAATATCTTTTAATTAAATAAATAATATTTAAATTAAACTGCACGGTACACACGGTGCACAAAATTTTTTAGGTTAATATATCTTTACAGAAGCCACCACCATTTCCAGCATGAAACAAAATTAGAAATAGATAAATTGATATTTTACTATAATATTATATAATATAATATATATGAAATTTTTAATTATTTTATTTTTAATAAAATATATTTAATTAGCTAATTTGTATAAAAATTATTTTGCTCTAATAATTATATATATATATATATATATAATTGCTACTCGTTTTCTTTCCTCTTAACAAATATTCCGTCACAAAGATATTTTACTCACTCCATGAAACCCATTAAAAGCCCCACCAAGCTTTCCCGGCATGCTCTAAGTTCCGAAACTTGTATTATCCAGATATTAGACAACAGCCCAGATATTAAAACCCTTCAAAAAGTCCATTCAAGGATCATTTCTGACTCGAAATTGAACTCAGACACATCCCTAGCCATCAAACTGATGCGAGCTTATGCTGCCTGTGGAAAACCTGATTTCACTCGCAAGATATTCGATAAAATTCCTGAGAGAAATAATGTCATTTGTAATGTCATGATTCGAAGTTATGTGAATAATCATTTCTATGAAGATGCTATTTTGATGTATAAGAGTACACTAGCTTCTGGTGTGGCGCCTGATCATTACACCTTTCCTTGTGTCCTGAAAGCCTGCTCGGCCTCTGACAATGTTAGTTTCGGGGTGCAAATGCATTCTCCTGCTGTGAAGAAGGGTCTTGATTTGACACTGTTTACCGGGAATGGTCTCATTGCAATGTACGGCAAATGTGGGAAATTGGTGGCGGCAAGAAGGGTTTTTGATGAAATGCCATTTAGGGATATCGTATCTTGGAATTCTTTGGTGGCGGGTTACGCACAGAATGAACGGTTTGATGAAGCACTAGAGGTGTGTAAAGAAATGGAGTTGTTAGGGGTGAAACCTGATTCCGGCACAATGGCTAGTCTCTCCCCTGCTGTCACTAATACAACCGCAGAAAATGTTATGTTTGTGAAGAAAGTCTTCTCGGATTTGGCTAAAAAGGAATTAGTGGCATGGAATGTAATGATATCAATGTATACGAATAATTCCATGTCTAGTGAGGCAGTTGGCATTTATTCACAAATGGAAGTTCATGGGATAGAACCTAATGCAATTACCATAGTTAGTGTTCTTCCAGCTTGTGGTGATCTTTCTGCTCTTTCGCTAGGAAATCAAATTCATGAGTACATCGAAGGGAAGAGGCTTAAGCCTAACCTGTCCTTAGAAAATGCCTTAATCGATATGTATGCTAAGTGTGGGTGCTTACAAGGAGCTAGGAAAGTATTCGATGAGATGAGGATCAAGGATGTCATCTCATGGACTTCAATGATGTCTGCCTATGGTAGGAGCGGGAAAGGTCACGAAGCCATTGAAGTATTCTCCAAAATGCAGGACTTAGGTGTTGTCCCAGATTCAATAGCCTTTGTTTCAATTCTCTCAGCATGCAGCCATGCTGGATTGTTATCAGAAGGACAAGGATATTACAGATTGATGACGGAAGAATATAAGATAGTTCCTAGGTTAGAACACTTCACTTGTATGGTTGATCTCCTTGGTCGTGCTGGTCGATTGGATGAGGCCTATAATCATATTAAGCATATGGCAATGGAGCCTAATGATAGAATTTGGGGAGCTCTATTGAACGCTTGCCATGTCTATAACAACATGGATATTGGGGTTATAGCAGCAGATCATCTTTTCCAATTGGCTCCACAGCAGTCTGGTTATTATGTCCTGTTATCGAATATTTATGCAAAGGCTCGGAGATGGAAAGATGTAACCTTAGTTCGATCAATCATGAAAGAAAGAGGAATCAAGAAAATTCCGGGTGTGAGCAATGTTGAGCTTCTTGATCGGGTCCACAGTTTTCGTGCTGGTGATAGATCACATATACAGTCAGAGGAGATATATGGAGAGTTGGATATGTTAATTGGGAAAATGAAAGAAGCTGGTTATATTCCAAAAACAGATACTGCCCTGCATGATGTAGAGGAGGAAGAGAAGGAGAACCATTTAGTAGTCCACAGTGAGAAGTTGGCAATTGCATTTGCAATAATCAATACCGGGCCTGGGGTCCCGATTAGGGTTACGAAAAATCTGCGTGTCTGCGAAGATTGCCACATTGCTATCAAGTTCATTTCCAAGATTACTGATCGCCAAATTGTAGTAAGGGATACAAATCGATATCACCATTTTGAAAATGGTATTTGCTCATGTGGTGATTACTGGTAAATTAGCACAAAGAAATACCAACAGATCAATTGTGGCTCCAACTACAGTTCTCCAAAAGAGATTAGTTGAGAAGTTTCGATCATGAAAGGCATAATCTGCTTCTTGATTAACTGCTTCCACAATTTTCTGGACTTGAGGTGAGAGCAAAGTTTTTCATTTCATTTTCCCTTTTCCATTTTTGTCTCATTCTTTTCATTTTTCTTGTCATGTTGATGGTAATCCTAATTTAGTCAAGTAAGTTGTTTTTTGCGCTGTATATCTCAAAACATCACTACATTTCCTTCTACTACCAATAGCAGACTAGAGCTCCTTGTGGAGAAAACTACAGCCGCGCTTATCCGTAGGACTCATTAGAGATTGTTGGTAGCTTCATCTGATGTTAGGTTGTGGATAAATTAGATGCCATGATCTTGCATAGCTTCTATTAATCTGGTAAAAAGTGAATCTAATGGTGGCGCTGCAGTCGTCTGGAGCAAAATGGTGCGGAAGGAATTTACCGGGCACTCTCCTAGGACAGCTATTGCTTTCTTCACTACCGCTGGCTCTACTCTCTTGATGAACATTGTTTGCCCAAATTGCTGCAAAGTTAAATCTGAGCTGATAGTTTAGCAGCTCATAAGATGCCTAGATGACCTGGTTTGGTATCCCTTTTTCTTTTAACTTCCTGCAAAGTTTGTAGACGATACAGCTTTAGTAAAAGTTGCAAGACTGCGTTAATGACTTGAGCCTAATCTTGTCACTCAAAGTAATCCCACAATTTATTTTAATTATTTAATTTTGTTTTAGGAAAACCCACATAATCTGTGAATCATAACAGATTGATGGTTACGATGGTACATAGACAGATTCTGATTGTGATTGATCCCTAAATTGATCTAATTAGGCAAGTACACAGAAAACATTAGCAGCCTCCTACCATGGAACCATCAATCACAGCCATTCAGCAATTATAACTTCATCAGATCATCCAACTACATTTCCTTTGTTCTAGACTTTTTGAAATATGCTTCATATATGGAAATGTCAATGGATTGAGTACTACAGGGTTCACTCATTCTCGAGACCAGGCCCCATAAAAAGTACTTTTATTCCAAATAAAAATACAAATTCTCTAATAAATTTTAAGAAATATAACTCGTTTTCTTGGAAGGAGGGAGTAGAAAATAGACCAGATCAGCCATACCCAACTTAACTTATACCGACTCTAGCAAGTTATGGTAGGACTCGGTTGACGTGTAAGACTCATTCCCGTTTGTTCTTGATACTTTATTACTTAGTTTGCAGGAGTTTCTAAACAATATAGCGAAAGATATCATGGATTAAAGGCTAGTAACTAAAATTAAAATAAAAGTAGGTCATTTACTTACCATCACATACTTCAAAAAATTTCATACTATAGAAAAATTATTAATCAATTTTACATAAGGGAAGATCTAGAAAAATCTATGATTTCAAATGGATTTTCACTATAAGATAGGTGCGGGCTAAATTAAGACGATTGTATTTCACTAGTAAAACATAATTCGGAATCTCTCTCATAAGTTAGGGTCAGAATATATAATTTTAGCCACTTGTAGAAAAAAAAAAAAAAAGAAGTTATTTTTCACCAGCAACTTACGTTTAATACTTTTTAGTCAAATTTTCAACCTTATCCTTGATTTTGTTAGTCCAAACAATGTGACAGAACTTGATTTTTGTTGGCATGACCCAGTGTATGTGTCACTGACGTAAGGACAAAACTATAAAACATAACTAAAAAAAAGAAATCTTTTACCATGACCCTTTTGTAATATATATACAAGTTGGTGAAATAATAAACTTGTAAATTTATGGGCTTATAGCCGGTCAAGGGCTAAGGAGGAAATAAAATTGAATTTATAGATTATAAACCTACAAACATACGGGCCGTTATTATTTTTATTAAGTTCTATGATATAATTTTTAAACCACAACTTAAATTTATTTTTTATAGCTTCAGAGGCTAGGAATTTGGACAAACAAATTCATTTGAATAATATTTTTGTAAATATCCAATTCGAACATCAAACTTGTAACATTTAATGTAAATCAATAATATGATCGTTTTTCAACAATTTATTGACTTGGCTAAAATTTAAAAAAGAAAAAAAGAAAAAAAAAAAAAGAAAGAGGATTGACTGACTTATGAACTCATCTGGCTAGACTAGCCGCCACGTTACTTTTCTACCGTGTCGAGCACTCCTACATTTTTCCACAAATCTTTCATCTTCCTTCCCACCTCTTGCCCCTATAAATTCACACCCAGTTCTCTTCTCAGAACCATCAAAGTCCCTAATGGCACCCCATTCTCATCTGATTCTCTCCATCCTCCTCATCTCTTTCACATTATTCCGCTCCTCTCATGCCGCCGGAATCGCGACCTACTGGGGCCAACACGGTGACGAAGGCACCCTTGTCGATGCATGCAACACTGGAAACTATCAGTTCGTCATGATGGCTTTCTTAACCACCTTTGGCAATGGCCAAACCCCTGTTCTAAACTTGGCGGGCCATTGTGATCCCGCCTCAGGCACCTGCAAGGATCAAAGCAAAGACATTCAGGCCTGTCAGGCCAAAGGCATCAAAGTCCTGCTGTCACTCGGTGGCGCCGCAGGAAGCTACTCCCTCTCCTCCTCTGATGATGCTAAGCAAGTTGCTGGCTATCTGTGGAACAACTACTTGGGTGGCACTGCAGCCTCCAGGCCGCTAGGCGACGCCGTTTTGGATGGCATCGACTTTGACATCGAAATGGGTTCGGGCCAGTTTTGGGACGAGCTAGCTCGAGCCCTGTCGGGGTTCAGCTCACAGAGGAAGGTGTACTTATCGGCAGCCCCACAGTGTCCGATCCCAGATAGTCATTTGGATTCTGCTATACAAACCGGTCTTTTCGACTACGTTTGGGTACAGTTTTACAACAACCCAAACTGTGATTATAGGGGGAGCGTCGACAATCTTCTGGCAGCATGGAAACAGTGGACTGTAAAAGTCCCACGTGGCCAGGTTTTCATGGGCCTTCCGGCGGCACCAGAGGCGGCGGGCGGCGGATTCCTTCCGGCGGAGGTGCTCAATACGCAGGTTCTGCCGGTGATCAAGACCTCCGAGAAGTATGGAGGGGTGATGCTGTGGAACAGGTTCGCTGATAAGAGCTACAGTTCGGCGATTAAGGGCAATATCTAAAAGCCTGTTTATTGAATTTTGCACCCAATTATATGAATAAGTAATGTTACATTAATGTGGAATAAGGACTTTGATGATGGCTTTTGTGGATTTACCTTAACTAATATTAATGTGGAATAAGGACTTTGATGATTTTCTTATTTTATAAATATATATATATATATATATATATATATTAGAATAGTGGTAATAAGACAAATAAATAAAATTTTAATTGGACTTTGTTGGGACTAAGAGATGGTTATGGGTTTGGGTTTGGGCCTGGGCTTGGAATGTGGGCTTCTTCTTTTAAAGGAATAAAGAAAATAAAACGGTGGGTTGCTTTCAATCATCTCTTTATTCTGTTTGGTAGCGATACTTCCGAAGCCCTAAAAAGTGAGTGGCTGTGATATGAGGCATGGATGGATGTTTAAAATGTATGTTTTTATTTGTTTGTACTTTTAACTCAAAGTTTCCGTATGTATACTTTAGAAAAATATTGTTAAGAAGAGTCATTTGGATGTATAATTACTTTAAACTAATTTTTGGGTCCATTATAAGATGTTTTTAAATATTCTTCATATTAAAATTAATTTAACTTTTGCAAAATTATATTCAAGTATTTTTTACATACTTTTCATATCTTAATTTTTTATATATATTATAGATATTCAGAAATAATATCTTAGTTTGATTTGATTTTCAAACCTATTTCTATCCACGGGCCTTCTAATTCTAAATTGCATATTATTTTTAAATTTTTTTAAAAAATGTTGCTTCATTGCATATAAAATCTATATATTTAAAACTAGAGTTTATACTTTCAACACTTGTCACATCAAATTATTTTCTCTGCATTACTGGTTGTGTCTTCCTAATAATAATAAATGATAAATATAAAAAAGAGTTAGAAATGTTTTAATTAAAAAAGGGCGAGGTAACTCCCATACTTTTTTTTTGGTCGAAAACGCGGAATTAGATAAATAAAAAAGAATATGATTTACAAAATACTAAGGCATACCTGAGGGTGTATAAACTAAGACAATCTTGTCTGGTCGGGGGGGGGGAGGGATTCAACATAGTTCTCTAGAACTATGTATAAACAGAATGTGCCTCATAATACAAATGTCAACACAAAAACCTATGTAGTGAAAACCCCGCAGAAAAAACCCCAATTGGAAACGGGGTAGGCCTTATTAAAACCCTCGCGATCATACGAGGAAAAGAGCACCCTGATAAAATACAAATATCAATACAACACACACACGCTACACGGCTGCACTACATCAGTTGGGCCAAGTAGTCCCCACGCACGCATCCATCCCATTTTATTCCATAATTCAACAAAAAACGAGACCTCATGGCGTAATCGCAAGTCCAAATAATACATACGGCCCCATACATCAAAAGGCCAATCTCTACCTGATACTCTATCAATTATTCACATGGTCCTCTAAATGTCCTAAAACCTGATCTACCGGATACAAATTAAACAAGCAAGTATATACCTCTCGTTGAATAGTCCGGACGATCTTTTCAACATCAAACAGTATGTCTTCAAACACAAGTTTATTTCGGGCATACCATATGTGGTTCATCGTCGTTGCCAAGGAGAGGCATCTCGCCTTGTGGCGAACCGCCGACCCCCTTTTGCTCCGGTCAATATATTTCAGGGCACTCCCTATAGATGCCATCACCCTATCAATGTGAAGCCATCCTTTCACTTTGTTCCAAATAGCTCGTGCTGCACAACACCTGAAGAACAATTGACTATTAGATTCATCCATCACATTATATAATGGACATACCTGATAGATATTCAAGAGTTGCAATCTGTCCGAAGTCTTCAATTTGCCCTTCATTGCCAACCAAACCGTCATAGTGAACTTCGGTGGAATGAATGGCTTCCAAATGGTCCGGTGCCAAAATGGTGTGCTGCCCGTCTCCCGTAAGAAGTCATATGCTGCAGCCACCTCTTTTGCTCAAACCACTGCATCATAGTGGTGATCGCCAATGCAAATTTTCGGCACACTTCGCTACGAGTGTATCCCGGATGTGAAGTATATTCTTGAGAAGTGGCGAGTCCCTCATATTTTGTTGCACTTCCCAGATACTTGCTCCCTTCAGATACTCGCCATGGACCCACTTTATCCAAAGAGAGTGTTGCTTACTATGGATATTCCACAATGTTTTGGTGAGGAGGGCTTTATTCTATGTACTCAAATCCCGCAACCCTAGTCCTCCTTCAAGTTTGGGCTTGCATACCTCCCTCCATGCCCCAAGGGATACTTTAGCATCCCACATAAACCTTTTGAACAGAGTATTGATCCGGTTTATAATGTTTGCCGGAAGCGAAAAAACTTGGATCCAAAACCACTCCACTCCCTGTAAGACTGACCGAACGAACTCAATTCTACATGCAAGGGAAATGTTTAAGTTAGTCCATCTATGAATAAATCCAGAAATAGCATCTACCAAATGTGAGTAGTCGTTCGTATATAATTTCTTTGCTGCCAGCGGGATCCCCAAATACTTCACCGGGAATTCCCCTAGCGAAAATTCGAACATGTTGAGGATGCATTGTTTCTCGTATGGTCCTACTCCTGCCATAAACAACTGAGACTTGCTTTTATTGATAGTGAGTCCTGATGTCCCAACAAATTCCATTAGAGCATCATGTAACACTTTTATGGACGCCACATCCCCCCTCCCATACATAATTCTTCTTATAGTGAATGCTTTGTGAATATAAATATTTGCATAACAACAAATATTTCTCCTAGATTTTCGGTCAATGTAGATTTTCTTTTTTCTTTTAAAACAAGATAGAAAATAAAATTTCTTTAAATATGAATTCTAACTTTTCCTACTCAACATCATATAAAGTTGACCTGAGAAAAACTCTACGTCTTATTATAGTGTTCTTGTTGTGTATGCATATTCATATTACCCATTTTACAATATAAACTCTTATTATTATTATTATATTATTATTATGATTATTAATTCAAGAATAGGATGTATATCGATACCTTCATTGCCTCACACATATATATAACTCTCTTCCCAGAATTTGTCGAATTATTATTGTAGTTACATCAATACTTCCTCTCTTTCAAAAAAAAAAAAAGAAGAAAGAGTTTCAAAATATCTTTTATCCCAAAAAAAAAAAAAAAATCTTGTTCAATTTCAAAAATTATCATGTCTATAAAAATTGTGATTAAATTGTTTATTTTAAGTAACAAACTAGTATGAGACCCTGGAAGTTATTTTTGTATTTTTTTATTACTAAAAATATGTTACTTATTACTAAAAATATTAGCAAAAAAATAATATGCATTCTTGATATTTGGATTTATAATTTTCATATTTTAGTATGAATTTATTTTAAAAAAATTAAATCAAATATCATTGATAGTTTTTCATGATTTTAGTACTAAGTGTACTGTATACCTTGATATTAATTTGTTTAAAAAATTTGGATATTGGATATTGATTTGTTTAAATAATTCAGATATTGATTGAAAACATATCAAATCCACTACAAATCGAATAACAATAGCTAAAATCACATATTCAATCTTTATTATCCAAATTAATTTATTTTTTTAATCATGATAAAATAAATAATTTTGCATTAGCAAAAATGTTAACTTGATTTTTTTCTTCATATTATTAATAAAATCTCCCGCATTTTTATTTCTAATCACTCTCAAATCAACTATTGCACAACAATATTGAAGACATATTTTTTATTTAAAAATTATAAATAGGCTATTCAAAAAATAAAATACATATATATATATATTGCTTCCCTCATAGAAAATCTATATATATATATATAATTTTTTTTTAAAGTATATTAATACTTTCCATATTAATTTTTTTTATTATGTATCATGTGTTCCTAATAATAATAAATAATAAATAATAAATATAAAAAAGAATTAAGAATGTTTTAATTAAAAAAGGGCGAGATAAGTCTCGTACTTGATTTTCCTTGTAGTAAATGCTTTTGTGAATATAAATATTTTTACAACAACAAATGCTCATTTTAAGTTGTCGGTCAATGTTAGTTGATTTTGTTTTTGTAAAATATACAAAATAAAAGTTAAAATTTCTTTGGATATGATTTCAACTTTGCCTACTCAATCTTAGATGAAATTGATTTAAGGAAAGACTCACGTGGTATTATAGTGTTCTTGATGTGTATGTGTATTAATATAAAAATAAATTATTTTTGAATAATTTTAAAATATATTAATATCTTTAATAAAAATTTATAACCGTACATTACACATATACAACTAATTTGTTTATAATAGTTAACAATCCCACTCCTATTCCATCACGTGTACATCATTGTTTTACTAAAGACAAACAAATTTGGCCCTTCAACCCTTTAATAGCCATCTTACGATATAAACTCTTATTATTATTAATAGTATTATCGTAATGCAAGAATAGGATGGATATGGACACCTTCATTGTCTCACACATATATCAATCCCTTACCAGAATTTGCCAGAATTATTAGTATAGTTACATCGATACTTTCTCTTTTTTTTTTTTTTAAAAATAAAAATAAAAAAAAATAAATCTTGTTAAATTTCAGAAAGATAATATCTATAAAACTTATATTTTTATTTTATAAATAATTTATTTATAATTAAATAAATAAAATCAAGATAATATAGCTCAATGACCAAAGAGAAAGATGAAGTTTTATTAATGTAAAGCTATGACGCTGGGCTAAGAAAGGGAGCTGAAGTATAATTTAGTTTAATAATTATAGTTTTTTTATATAAAAAATGAGTGTATAATATAATTTGTACACCACATCATAGAAAAAATAGGTATACTTCAACTCAATATCCATCTCAAATTGCTTTTTATTAGGGTAGGTTTTTAGTAAGACATTCTCTCAAATGTTGTAGGTGAGACCATACTCCTAAAAAAATATAAAATATTGAATAATTAAAAATAAAATAAAATAAAGAATAAAAATCATAAATATTCTAAATAAATAAAAATTGAGGCGAAATCCCTGAAAGATCTTAAAATCTTAGCATCTAGATTGAATACATGTTTCAGGCTAAACCCCCAAAAAACTTGAGTAGCCCTAAATAATTAATTTTACATGTGCTATTGCTTTTTTTTTAGGGAAGAAGCTATTACCTATATGTTGAGAATAATAAAATCTTAGCTTAGCCTAAGTAGCTTTGAACGTATGTGTTGCGAGATAAAAAAAATAAAAAATATATAGAATATAATATTGTAGATAATGTTATGCTAACAGTAAACATAATAAAAATGAGAAAAAGAGAAATCAATATGAATCATCCACAAATTATATATAATTTTTTATTAATGTTAGAGTAAAACAATTCACAATGAATAATGTTCGAATAATAAAAAGAAATCAAATTTAAAGTTTTTGCATCCACGTGCGCAAAAAGAATTACAAAAATTAATTGAAAATTGTATTTTCATATTTAAAAAAATAAAATATTTTGATATTCTAAATCTGGAGGAAAGGAGAAACCATTGAAGCATCCCATAATAGGGTTTACAAGTCACCACGTGATCTGCATGTTACACATCACAATCTGGTTTCCAATGACAATCGAATTTGCTAACAAGCCAGTCGTTGTCGGAAATGTTTTTTTTTTTTATTTTAATGAAAAAAGAAGACCACCCGACAGTTAATCTTGTAAAAATATTATTAAAAAATTAGAATGCAAGATAATATGAAAAGAGGTACAATGAATAGCGTTGAGTTTAATATTCTTTTATCTTTTCCTTTTACACGTGGCGAATAAGTACCGAAAAGAAAAGAAAATTATATTTTAGTTAGTTTATATTTACGATTACGGTGTTCTCATCTATTTTTAGCATTGACTAATTTATTTATTTATTTTCTTTCTAAAAAATGGCACACGGCTCTCATGCTAGAATATGCATATCAACATCCACAAACTCAGAATAAGCTAACAATGTCTGCTCAGTCTCTCGCTGCAACATTCCTCCTCTTCCTCCTGTCCCTTCTCCTTGTCACCAGTTCCTCGGAAGCCTGTGGAATTTCAGTCTACTGGGGCCAAAACGGCAACGAAGGAACCCTCCGAGCCGCCTGTGACAGCGGCCTCTACAAGTACATACCCCTCGCCTTCTTAATCGACTTCGGCAGCGGCCGAACCCCCGTTCTCAACTTGGCCGGCCACTGCGACCCCCCTTCAGGCACCTGCACCGGGTTGAGCTCCGAAATCCAGTACTGTCAGAGCCTAGGCATCAAAATACTGCTTTCCCTCGGCGGTAGCGCTGGACAACACAGCATCGCTTCTCCAGACGATGCGCGACAGGTGGCCGCTTATCTGTGGAACACTTACTTATCCGGCTCCGGCTCCGGCGGGCCCCTGGGCAACGTCGCTTTGGACGGCATAGACTTCGACATTGAAGCTGCACTTTCGAACCTGTACTGGGACGAGCTGGCCCGGGCCCTAGCGGCGTACAGCACGCAGGAAAGAAAGGTCTATTTATCTGCAGCTCCGCAGTGTTTCTTCCCTGATTATTACTTGGACGCGGCCATTAAAACCGGGCTCTTCGACTACGTCTGGGTGCAGTTCTACAACAATCCTCCATGTGATATCAGGGCGGGTGTCTCTGGCCTCATATCATCATGGAACAACTGGAGTTCGTTTGTTGCTAGGTATTCAGCAGAGACTCAGCTGTTCCTGGGTTTGCTGGCTTCTCCGCAAGCAGCAGGCGGCGGATACATCGATCCTGATCAGTTGGTGAGTGAGATTCTGCCGGTGATTAGGAACACCACAAACTATGGGGGGATCATGCTGTGGAATGATGTCCATAATGGCTACAGCGTAAGAGTATATGGGGCGGTGTGTCGTAGCGGCATCCTCAAACATGAAGACTTGCTCCTCTCCCAAGTTGTTTGAATGACAACGTACGTGCAGGACAACATGTTGGCTCACTTTTCTGGAACTATGAATCCTCCCGGCTCTTGCAGGAGTTAGATAATATAATTATAAATAAACCTGTGCGCCAGCATGTGCTGTCTCAGTTTCAATAAATTATGGAAATAAATAAATCGTACTTTATACTTTAAAGGTGGCAGAAAGCCTTTGTTGAAATATTATCATAATCACTCCGACTCTTTCGACAAACAAAGCCAATCTCCATCTCCACCGGTGTGGATCGCCGCCTGCAACGGTGGCAAAACACTCATTTTTGAGCCCACCATTTTCGAATCATTTTCCTCCTTTCCCGACCTTCCTTCATATCCATCCACGTATATGGTTGGACTTGAGTGATGGAATGGCATAAGCATCGATAGAGGCAGGTGAGGTTAACGTTTGAAAGTGTGTGGAAGGTATTTCATAATTTGAAGAAATTTCGAGTTATGTTGTACTTTTTCAAAATTTCATATTAATCCAACACATTTAAACAATATTTCAATATTTTAAAGCCTGATCACCAGTACATGATATGTTTAATGTCTCATTATATAAACATGCCACATTAGCCTGCTATAAATTGTGATTATGATAATAGCCTACCACTAAACATTTTTACCAATATTTTAAAATATACAAACTGAAAAAATATTTGGCATTTTTATACTCAGCCCAAGTTTACGTACACATCTTAAACCCCAAATTTAGATTCTTGTTGTCACTTACAAATTTGGGTATCAGAACTCAGGAGCACAAATTCAAAAAATTATAAATTAATGATTACAACAAACAAAATAAACGCAAAAACTGAAGAAAATATTATGAAATTCATTATAGAATTGAAAGTAAATTATGATTGCGAATTGTTGCAATCTCCCATATGTTCGTAGTTTTCTTATTTGAGTTTTATACAGAATTTTGTTTAAAAATTAATTAACACTCGATAAATTAATATCTTTTTAGATATAACAATTTTCTTTGATTCCAACTCGGGACTATAGATTAATTCAATACTCAATACATTAATAACACCTTTTAATTATATTTTGAGTGGTCCAAAGTTATTAATTTTAGAAAAAAATTATTCTATAAAGTGTTTGTTTTATAAATTTATAGGTTATTGATTTTTAAAAAAATATTGTTAAAGTGTTGTTTTACAAAATTGATAAATTTATGAATGTGTTTCAACAAAATTATCTGAAACCACAAATATCTCATTAAAAAAATATTTTTTAATGAAATTACATTAAATTTTAGCCATTTATAACAAATTTTAGAAAAGTGAAAATTTGGACAAAATTATAATTTTGAAAAATAAAAGGCTGAACTAAAAAATCCCTAAAATTTTAACACATCTCCGAAAAATTCCAAATCATAGTCCCTAATCTCATCTTCTTCTGTTGATTTATTCCATTTAGAAGTTTTATTTAGTTTTTCTTTTATTTTATTTTGTTTCGAGAAAGTTCGGGTGGGGTGTGGAATTTTGGTAGTAAAGGTTCATGAACTGATCGAAAAGATATTTTTCTAGGGGTGGATTGGTTTGGATCCTTTAGTTTATTTTATATTTCTTATTTTTTTTCTAATTTAATATATATCATATGTTAGTAATTACTGATATTACGTGAAAATAATAAATTTTATTAAATTACACTACTAATATATGATAAAATTATATTATTATTATTATTATAAAAATGTACATAAATAATTATAAATATATAAATTTTATTTATATGAATATTATTCAATTTAAAATATAATTTCATAATATTATATTGTATTATCATTTTTTTAGAGTTATTTTTATTAAGTAATAAATTGAACGGTATTTCAAAGAGGATTTTAATGTGTTCCCGAATACAATATAAATATTTCAACTTACTTAAAACTATTGAGGTTAACAATAAATTATTATATTATATAAACTAGTAGTATAATTATAATGTTTATCTCAAATTCATGTAAAAATTAGTATACAATTTATTTAAATCCAACAAATATTTCAAAATAAAAAAATTTATAAAAGCTATATTTTATACTTTAGATGTAATTATTTATTTTAACATATAAAATATTTGTGTCAAATAGATATCACTAAAAGTAATTTATTTGATGAATTATATGTCAAAGACAGATTTAAAATAAAAAATTTATTTGAATATTTAAATTTTAGTGAATTATAAGATTAAGAGAGAGAAAGTAAGAGAGATAGTGAATTTTGAATTGAGACTTATGTTAATTAAATATGAATACAAAAGTTAAGAGAATCGAATGTTTTTTAAGAGTTGTTCGTTTATATCAAAGAAGAATATGATGTATGGTCATTATTATAAAACAGAAAATAGAATATATAATAACATACATTGGCTAATCCTGAGATTTTATGAAATTACCAAATAAACTTATTGATCTGTTAAATTACAGTCAACTCCCTCGAAAAATGAAAATTTCAAAATACAAAGCTTTTTAGTCTTAGAAAATGATAGCATAGATATGACATAGAAACAAATGAGTTGGACTAAATTACTTGACCTCTTTTATGTATCTATTGAGGCACCTGATTTTAATTTTAACAAACTTTAGGGTCTAATTTGATAATTTGACCAACCTCGACCGTAGTAAATTAATTAACCATTTCTTTTAGAAAACATTGAAAAAAAAAATAGAAAAGTTTCCGTATGTATACTTTTAAAAAATATAGTTAAGAAGAGTCAATTTGTATGTATAATTACTTTTAACTAAATTTTGGGTCCATTATAAGATGTTTTTAAATATTTTTCATATTAAAATTAATTTAACTTTTGCAAAATTATATTCGAATATTTGTTACATACTTTTCATATCTTAAATTTTTATATATTATGCATATTTTGAAATAATATCTTAGTTTTTTTTTTATTTTCAGCCATATTGCAATCCACGGGGCCTTCTAATTCTAATAGCATACATATTTCAATATTAACCTTACTATTGTTTTTAAATTAAAAAAAATATATTTTTTCATTAAAACCATCTACCCTTAGCCTAAAATTTGGTTAAACACACCCCATATCTAAAATATTATAGCTTAAAAAAACCCCCCGCGTTTAAACCCAAGAAGAAGTGATACTGGCAGAAATCTCAAAAAGATTGCGCCATCTAATCAACAGCCCTTATTTCGTAAAGTCTCACTTGAAAGTCTCAAATAAATCACATTCTGTGATGATCTTTCTTGAAAGAAATATAGCGTGTTACGTCGATTTGGATTCAGTTTTTCAACTGAAAAAAAAGAAAGTGGATTGACTAACATATGAACTCATTTAGCTAAACTAGATACCCACCTTACTTTTCTACCGTGTACAGAACTCCTACATTTTTCCACAAATCTTTCTTCTTCCTTCCCACATCTTCCCCCTATAAATTCACACCCAATTCTCTTCTCAGAACCATCAAAGTCCCTAATGGCACCCCAGTCTCATCTGATTCTCTCCATCCTCCTCATCTCTTTCACATTATTCCGCTCCTCTCAAGCCGCCGGAATCGCGATCTACTGGGGCCAAAACGGTGACGAAGGCACCCTTGCCGATGCATGCAACACTGGAAACTATCAGATCGTCATCATCGCTTTCTTAACCACCTTCGGCAATGGCCAAACCCCTGTTCTAAACTTGGCGGGCCACTGTGATCCCGCCTCAGGCACCTGCACAGATCTAAGCAACGACATTCGGGCCTGTCAGGCCAAAGGCATCAAAGTCCTGCTGTCACTCGGTGGCGCCGAAGGAAGCTACTCCCTCTCCTCCGCTGATGATGCTAGGCAAGTTGCTGACTATCTGTGGAACAACTACTTGGGTGGCACTGCAGCCTCCAGGCCGCTGGGCGACGCCGTTTTGGATGGCATCGACTTTGACATCGAAATGGGTTCGGGCCAGCTTTGGGACGAGCTAGCTCGAGCCCTGTCGGGGTTCAGCCCACAGAGGAAGGTGTACTTATCGGCAGCCCCACAGTGTGATATCCCAGATGGTCATCTGGATTCTGCTATACAAACCGGGCTTTTCGACTACGTTTGGGTACAGTTTTACAACAACCAAAACTGTGACTATAGGGGGAGCGTCGACAATCTTCTGGCAGCATGGAACCGGTGGACTGTAAAAGTCCCAAGCGGCCAGGTTTTCGTGGGCCTTCCGGCTGCACCAGAGGCGACGGGCGGCGGATTCCTTCCGGCGGAGGTGCTCAATACGCAGGTTCTGCCGGTGATCAAGACCTCCGAGAAGTATGGAGGGGTGATGCTGTGGAACAGGTTCGCTGATAAGAGCTACAGTTCGGCGATTAAGGGCAATATCTAGAAGCCTGTTTATTGAATTTTGCACCCAATTATATGAATAAGTAATGTTATATTAATGTGGAATAAGGACTTTGATGATGGCTTTTGTGGATTTACCTTAACTAATATTAATGTGGAATAAGGACTTTGATGATTTTCTTATTATATATATATATATTAGAATAGTGGTAATAAGACAAATAAATAAAATTTTAATTGGACTTTGTTAGGAGTAAGAGATGGTTATGGGTTTGGTCTTGGGCTTGGGCTTGGTCTTAGAATGTGGGCTTCTTCTTTTATAGGAATAAAGAAAATAAAATGGTAGGTTGCTTATTCTGTTTGGTAGCGATACTTCGGAAGCCCTAAAAAGTGAGTGGCTATGATATGAGGCATGGCTGGATTTTTAAAATGTATGTTTTTATTTGTTTATACTTTTAACTCAAACTTTCTGTGTGTATCATATGGTTTCCGTATGTATACTTTTAAAAAATATTATTTTAAAATTTTGAAAATAAATTTCACTATTTTATATAATTTTAAATGTTTTGAAATATTTTCTTATTTTTTTATATATTATGGATATTCTGAAATAATTTTACTTTTAATTCTCAGATTTTATAAAATTATTTTAATTGCCATGTAGCCCACAACATCTCCGAGATTACAAAATTGGATCGTTTCTTTTGATATCTTCAGCAAATGTATTTATGACGTAGGAATATAAATAAAATACACAAAATAAAACAAGATACCAACTACCTTATATTCATGAAGGATTCTTCCTTCTTTATTACCTCAAGATCTCAATGCTGCCTTAACTACAAATCCTACGTACGTTTTTTAAACGTCGGACTTTGTAATAATCTCAGATTAGATACATAGTTAACCACATTACTTCGGGTGGGTGGATTTAATGGTTAAAAAGCTTTCATTTGGAAAAATGAAAAATCCAACGCTATATTGAACATGACAAAAAGTATCGAACATAAAATGAAAAAATTTCTTTAAACTTTTTTGCCATTTTATAGGGTTTACGATTTAATTTTATAATATAGTTTGATGGATTGTCTAATTTTCTGAGTTTAGCAGCAGATGAATATTTCGATTTAAGAGAGGGGCGATTAAACAAGGGAGCGGCATTCTGATCGAAGTAGTCAACGGCGTAATTCGTGCAGCCAAATTAATATAATTATTTGGTGCAAAATTAAGTAAACGTGAGAGTTCAAAATGTATTTATTAATATCAGTGAATCAAGATTTCATTGATACAGACCAACATAAATAAAAGCAATGTAACCGAGGCTTACAAATCGCGATGTCAGAGGCAATCCACGATTCACTTCTTATAGGAGAAACTCAATTTATTTATCCCAAAATAATGAACACGTGTATTTTTTAAAATTATTATTATTGGAGTAAGTCTCATGTAAAATGATTGCACGTGTGGTACGATTAAAGATATTACATGTGTAACTATAAAATACTATTTGTCTAACTATAAAGTATTAATCAACAGTAACACTTAAAAAATTATTGAAATATCTTGAAATAAATTTTGAACTATCCCTCAACTGAATATAAAAATGTTAATTTACTAAAAATTATTGAAGTTAAAAAATAAAAAAATAGTAATATATTTTTATTTTTATAAAAAAATTATTTATATTTTTAGGTTAAATCTATATAAAAATTTGATATACTATTTAGTCAAATTAATCACATATATCAAAGTTTTAAAATTAATAATTCAATGCATAAATATTTTATATTTCATCCATAAACTTATATTTCATAATTTTAAATATAATTATTTATTTCAATAAATACAATATTGGTATCAAATTAAAGATCACAATAAGAAGATTAATTTGACATATCATATATTAAAAATAGATTTAAAACGAAAAAGTTATTTGAGTTTTCAAATTTTAGTGAAAATTAAAATTGGAGAAAGAGGAAAAAATGAAAAATTAACACATGTTAATTAATTGTAAAAATACATGTAATGAGAAGAAAAAAAATCTCACAAACTCCTCCTCCTTCTCCTTCTCCTTATTATTATTATTATTATTATTATTATTATTATTATTATTATTATTATTATTATTATTATTTATGAATGCTTTTGTGAATATAAATATTTGTACAACAACAAATATTCATTTTAAGTTTCTGTCAATGTTAGTTGATTTTGTTTTCGTAAAATATACAAAAAATTTTTTTTCTTTGGATATGATTTCAACTTTTCCTACTCAATATTAGATGAAATTGATTTGAGGAAGGACTCATGTCATATTATGGTGTTCTTGATGTGTATGTGTATTAATATAAAAATAAATTAATTTTTAATAATTTGAAAATATAATTAATATCTTTAATAAATATTTATAACCGTACATTACACATATACAACTAATTTGTTTATAATAGTTAACAATCCCACTCCAATTCCATCACGTGTATATCATTGTTTTACTAAAGACAAACAAATTTGGCCCTTCAACCCTTTAATAGCCAACCTACGATATAAACTCTTATTATTATTAATATTATTATCGTAATGCAAGAATAGGATGGATATGGATACCTTCATTGTCTCGCACATATATCACTCTCTTCCCAGAATTTGCCAGAATTATTTGTATAGTTACATCAATACTTCCTCTTTTTCACAAAAAAAAAAAAAAAAAAAAAAAAAAAAAAAAAATCCTTAGTTCAAAATTATCTTTTATGCCAAAAAAAAAAGAAAGATAATATCTATAAAACTTATATTTTTATTTTATAAATAATTTATTTATAATTAAATAAAAAAATCAAGAAAATATAGCTCATTGACTAAAGAGAAAGATAATGTTTTATTAATGTAAAGCTACGATGCTGGGCTAAGAAAGGGAGCTGAGGTATAATTTAATTTAATATTTATAGTTTATTTTTGATAAAAAAAATGAGTGTATAATATAATTTGTACATCACATCATAGAAATACTGATATTTATATGAAAAATAGAGGCCACAATCTTTAAGGGTGTGTTCGGATTAGTTTTAATTGAATTTGGAAGATTTTTATTTTTAATTTTTTTATGTTGAGAATTAAATTAGAGTTGTGAAATTGCATATTTGTTTTGCGATTGTGTGGGCTAAAATTTTACTGCAGAAGTCACATTAAAATTTTGAATTTTTTTTTAATTAAAATTATATTGTAATGATAGGTTTTAGTATAATTCTTAAAGTAATTCATTATGGTTATTAGGAGAATAAAAAGTAGAGAGATAGAATACAGAAATACTGAAAACTGTATTTTCATATTTAAAAAAATAAAATATTTTGATATTCTAAATCTGGAGGAAAAAAGCAACCATTGAAGCATCCCATAATAAGGTTTCCAAGTCACCACGTGTTTCCGCATGTTGCGCGTCACAATCTGGGTTCGAATGATAATCGAATTCGCCAATCGCTGTTGTAAATGTTTTTTTTTTATTTTAATGAAAAAAGAAGACCGCGCGACTGTTAATCTTTTAAAAATATTATTAAAAAATTTAATAATATTAAATTTATATTATTATATATATATACATATTGAGAGATATTTTTTATAGAAAAAATAGTTAATTAATCTACTGCTGAAATGCATCAAATGATTGATAATATTGTATAACTTTGTTCATATAAAACTTTAAAATATCATAAATTTATATTTCCTTTTATTTATACTTTTATTTATATTCATATATTGGTGAATTACTTTTAGTTGAACTATATACAATTATTTTTTATCTCAAAATTGTAAATTAAAATAAAATAAGGGGCATCATTTTTTTTAACACGAGAATTTTAGCAACTTGAGGACATGTAGGTAAATTTATTTTATTTTAATTATATTATTATCATAAACATGCTACATATAAAAATTATTGAACATAATTATATATTATTTTAAATAATATTAATAATATATATATTTTAAATTTAATAATATTATATTATAATAATATGTGTACAAACAACTTACTAATTTTTACTTAAAAACAATAGTATGCAGTGAAAGACTACGTGTTTGATCACCGGCCATCTTGATTATTGTGATTAAGTTGTTTATTTCAAGTAACCAAAATGGGGAGAAAAGAAATTTGAAAATTTCGATGTTTGTTCAATTATATTATCATTATTATTATTATTATTATTATTATTATTATTATTATTATTATTACTTTCTTCTGCGTCAGATGATGCCTATAAAATGGCACACGGCTCTCATGCCAGAGTATGCAAATCAAAACCCACAAACTCAGAATAAGCTAACAATGGCTGCTCAGTCTCTCCCTGCAACATTCCTCCTCTTCCTCCTATCCCTTCTCCTTGTCACCAGTTCCTCGGAAGCCTGTGGAATTTCAGTCTACTGGGGCCAAAACGGCAACGAAGGAACCCTCCGAGCCGCCTGTGACAGCGGCCTCTACAAGTACATACCCATCGCCTTCTTAATCGACTTCGGCAGCGGCCGAACCCCCGTTCTCAACTTGGCCGGCCACTGCGACCCCCCTTCAGGCACCTGCACCGGGTTGAGCTCCGAAATCCAGTACTGTCAGAGCCTAGGCATCAAAATACTGCTTTCCCTCGGCGGTAGCGCTGGACGACACAGCATCGCTTCTCCAGACGATGCGCGACAGGTGGCCGCTTATCTGTGGAACACTTACTTAGCCGGCTCCGGCTCCGGCGGGCCCCTGGGCAACGTCGCTTTGGACGGCATAGACTTCGACATTGAAGCTGCACTTTCGAACCTGTACTGGGACGAGCTGGCCCGGGCCCTAGCGGCGTACAGCACGCCGGAAAGAAAGGTCTATTTATCTGCAGCTCCGCAGTGTTTCTTCCCTGATTATTACTTGGACGCCGCCATTAAAACCGGGCTCTTCGACTACGTCTGGGTGCAGTTCTACAACAATCCCCCATGTGATATCAGGGCGGGTGTCTCTGGCCTCATATCATCATGGAACAACTGGAGTTCGTTTGTTGCTAGGTATTCAGCAGAGACTCAGCTGTTCCTGGGTTTGCCGGCTTCTCCGCAAGCAGCAGGCGGCGGATACATCGAGCCTGATCAGTTGGTGACTGAGATTCTGCCGGTTATTAGGAACACCACAAACTATGGGGGGATCATGCTGTGGAGCAGGTACTATGATGTCCTAAATGCCTACAGCGTAAGAGTATATGGGGCGGTGTGTCGTAGCGGCATCCTCAAACATGAAGACTTGCTCCTCTCCCAAGTTGTTTGAATGACAACGTACGTGCAGGACAACATGTTGGCTCACTTTTCATCAACTATCAATCCTTCCGGCTCTTGCAGGAGTTAGATAATATAATTATAAATAAACCTGTGCGCCAGCATGTGCTGTCTCAGTTTCAATAAATTATGGAAATAAATAAATCGTACTTTATACTTTAAAGGTGGCAGAAAGCCTTTGTTGAAATTTTATCATAAGCACTCCGACTCTTTCGACAAACAAAGCCAATCTTCATCTCCACCGGTGTGGATCGCCGCCTGCAACGGTGGCAAAACTATGAATTCAAAAAATTATGAAATAAATGATTACAACAAACAAAATAAATGCAAAAACTGAAGAAATATTAAATTCATTATAGAATTGAAAGTAAATTATGATTGCCAATTGTTGCAATCTCCCATATGTTCGTATTTTTCTTATTTGACTTTTATTTCAGAATTTTTTTAAAATTAATTAACACTCGATAAATTAATAGCTTCTTAGATATAACAATTTTCTTAGATATAACAATTTTTTTATCCCGACTCGGGACTATAAGTTAGTTCAATACTCAATAAAATAATATCTTTTAATTAGATTTTGACTGGTCCAAAGTTATTAATTTTAGAAAAAATTTATTGTATAAAGTGTTTGTTTTATAAATTTATAGATTATTGATTTAAAAAAAATGTTGTGTAAAGTATTTGTTTTACAAAATTGATAAATTTATGAATTTCAACAAAATTATCTGAAATCACAAATATCTCATTAAAAATAATATTTTTTTATGAAATTACATTAAATTTTAGCCATTTATAACAAATTTTAGGAAAGAGAATTTGAACAAAATTATAATTTTGAAAAATAAAAGGCTGAACTAAAAAATCTCTAAAATCATAAGACATCTCCGAAAAATTCCAAATCATGGTCCCTAATCTCATCTTCTTCTGTTGATTTATTCCATTTAGAAGTTCCATTTTTCTCTTTTTTTTTTTTTTTTTTTTTTTTTTTTTTTTTTTTTTCAAGAAAGTTCGGCTGTGGTGTGGAAGTAAACTTTTGGTAGTAAAGGTTCATGAACTGCTCGAAAAGAAATTTTTCTAAGGGTGGATTGCTTTGGATCCTTTACTTTATTTTATATTTCTTATTTTTTATTTTGTAATTTTAATTTATACTTAGTGATATTATTAAAGATGCTACATATCTGTAGTCCTATATGTGAAAATAAGATATTTTATTAAATTATACTACTAATATATGACAAAATTATATTATTATTACTATAAAAATGTACATAAATAATTATATATATATTTTTTTATTTATATGAATATTATTCAATTTGAAATATAATTTCGTAATATTATATTACATTATCATTTCTTAGAGTTATTTCTATTAAATAATAAATTTACGATATTTCAAAGAGAATTTTAATATGTTCCTGAACTCAATATCAATATTTCAACTTCCTTAAAACTATTGAGGTTGACAATAAATTATTATATTATATAAACTAGAAGTATAATTATAATGTTTATCTCAAATTCATGTAAAAATTAGTATACAATTTATTTAAATCCAACAAATATTTCAAAATAAAAAAAATTATAAAAACTATATTTTATACTTTAGATGTAATTATTTATTTTAACATGTAAAATATTTGTGTCAAATAAAAATCACTAAAAGTAATGTATTTGATGTATTATATGTCAAAGACATATTTAAAATAAAAAAATTATTTGAATTTTTAAATTTTAGTGAATTATAAGATTGAGAGAGAGAAAGTAAGAGAGATAGTGAATTTTGAATTGAGACTTATGTTAATTAAATATCAATACAAAAGTTAAGAGAATTGAATGTTTTTTAAGAGTTGTTGGTTTATATTAAAGTAGAATATGATATATGGTCATTATTATAAAACACAAATTAGAATATATAATATAATACATCGACTAATCCTGAGATTTTGTGAAATTACCAAATAAATTTATCAGTCTGTTAAATTACAGTCAACTCCCCGAACAATGAAAATTTCAAAATACAACCCTTTTGAGTCTTATAAAATGATACCATAGATATGACATAGAAACAAATGAGTTGGACTAAATTACTTGACCTCTTTTATGTATCTACTTGAGGCACCTGATTTTAATTTTAACAAACTTTAGGGTCTAATTTGATAATTTGACCAACCTCGACCGTAGTAAATTAATTAACCATCTCTTTTAGAAAAATTAAAAAAATAGAAAAGTGAGTGTCACATAAGTCGTGTACGAACACTTGATCAAACCTGAGAAAGAAAACGTGCCTGACGAGGAAATTGGTACAATTCTCCGCATATTCTTACCTATATGTAACGTATGCAGATAAAATAATAATAATAATAATAATAATAATAATAATAATAATAATAATAATTTTCTTTTACATAGATAATTTTGTTTATTGAAAAATTTGGCGCCTAGCACCTTAGAATTGTTAAGCCATATGTTCCTTATCTTGAAAATTCTGGTCCTTCTAACATCGTACATTCACCCAATCAAACGTGGGATTCTTTTCTCCGCAAAAAGACAGTACCAATATTGCTCCCAGATGGCTACAAAAGAATATATGAAATACTCTATTTTATTTGATATTTTTTTTATATTTTATTAATTTAAATAAATATTATATCACAGTTATTGATATTATTAAATACACATATTATACTATACGGTAACTATTACAAAATACAAAATATAATAAAGAATCTCAAGTGAAATGTGTTAAATTTAAAAAACTTGATATGGTCTCACAAATTGAAGCGTACCCTATAGCCAAAGATAAGACTAGTCACACCTCTAATAAAATTCCATCTTAAAACCGATCATATAAGATAGTTGTTAACTACCCTGAAGCTACAATAAAATTAGAAAATCATGTTTTTTCAGTAGAGATTATGCAATTATATTTTATTTTAAAAATAAAAGAACATAGAAAAATTAGAAAACAAGTTAAATTAACCGTCAATTTATTTTAAACATTGATAGTTTTATAATAGTAATAGATATATAATCAGTGTAAAAATGCTAGAATAATCTAATATTTTAATTTGTACATTTCACACTAATACTAAAAAAAAAAATCTTTTATGAAATTAAAAAAATTTCAATGATATATTTTGAACACAAACACACACACACACACACACATATATATATATATACATCTGTTAATTTAAGTTTATATCGATTCACATTAATTTTAATATTTAACTTGGACTCAATTTTAATATTAAGATATGTTATTGAGTATTGGCCCAATACTCTTGTTTGTGGGCTTGCTCACTTAATCTGGGCCCAAACTTATTAAAGTCAAAGCCCTTGAGTCCACCTTCCTTTCTCCCTTATACGTTGACTGACCAGATTAGGGCACACGGTCGTGCCCTAATTTCTCTTCCTTGCGAGAGCGCCGCTCTCCTCCCCTCCCCTCTTCGTCTCCCCAAGTCTGTCTTGTTTCCCGCGATGAGTTCGCACCCCTTCCCAAGGCAGTCTTCACTCCCATTCATTGCGGTGTTGAAACTGCGTGACCCTTCGGGGTTTTTCGGTTGAATGCTCGCCTATAAAATGACTCCGGTCATTCGATTGTAGATACATCTTGTTCACAGTTTTCTCACTGCAACTCTTTCCACTGTCCCCATGTCTATACTTAGTGTTTATCTCATTTCGTGAGGTTTTCGGTGTATAGTCTATGTGGGTGTTGAGTAGGTGAGGTTTGGGAGTGAAGTGCTATCAGGAAATGGTTCTGTGCTCTTGGTCGACGATAGTCTTGTGTGACCGGTCCGAAACCACCGATTGACTTGAGTGTTGGAATCGGGGCGAGCCCAAACATACTCTGAACCCTACATCGTCGGTAGAAGAAAAGAACGAAGAACTTTTTTTTTTTTCCTCGACATGACTTGTTAAAAGAGAGCCAGCTCTTAAACACGGTCCAGATTTTTTTAATCATATTTAGTGTTTATCTTACGTTTTATTATTTAAAATATCTACATTTATGGATATTATCATGAAATATAACATATAAAATAATAATGTAATAAGGGTTCAATCAGGGCTACAAATTCCTTCCACAAGGGCAATTCAGGAATTAGCAGTGCCCGGCCCGGCCCATTCGGTCCTCGGCTTCTGCCTATAAGATGGCACGCAGCTCTGTTAATTGCATGCACACTCCAATTACCAGAAGAACACACACATGTTAAAAATGTCGGGCCATTCTCTTCCAGCATCATCCCTCCTCATCCTCTCCCTTCTCCTTCCATTTTCACTGTTCTTCGGCTCCTCGGAAGCCTGTGGCAACACAGTCTACTGGGGCCAAAACCGCAACGAAGGCAGCCTGAGAGCCGCCTGTTCCAACCCCTACCCCCTGTACAAGTACATCGCCATTGCCTTCTTAAAAGCCTCAGGCGAAACCCCCGTTCTAAGCTTGGACGGCCACTGCGACCCAGCCCTAGGCACCTGCAAAAAGCTTAGCAGTGAGATCGAGTACTGCCAGAGTCAAGGCATCAAGGTGCTGCTCTCAGTTGATGGCTCTTTCGGCCAGTACTCTTCTGAAGTAGCCGACCAACTGGCTAGATACGTGTACTACGACTTCTTAAGCGGTGGAACCGGGCCGCTGGGGAAGGTCGCCTTGGACGGCGTAGATTTCTTCATCCAAAGTCCCAGCTCCACTAAGTTCTAGCCTGCGTTCGCCAAGGCCCTGTCGGGTTACACCACACCAAAAGGAAAGGTCTACTTATCCGCAGCCCCACAGTGTCCTCTCCCCAACAACATCTACGAAGAGACAATTAAAACCGGGCTTATTGACTACGTCTGGGTGCAGTTTTACAAGAACCCTAAGTGTGATATTAGGTCAGGAGTCTCCGGTCTGCTAGCGTCGTGGAGCGACTGGAGCTCGTATCTTGCTGAGAATTCGCCGAACAGTGAACTGTTCATGGGTCTGCCGGCGTCTCCAGAAGTGGATAGCGGCGGATACATCTACCCTTGTGTGCTGGTCTCGGAGATTCTGCCGGTGCTCAGGAATACCTCCAACTATGGAGGACTGATGTTGTGGAACAGGCACTACGATGTTCAGAACTCCTACAGTCCACGTGTGGTTGTGCCGTCGTGTGTCGATCCCCTTCCGTCGCCCCACGTAGAGCATCTGATCGCCCAAGTTTGAGTAACGCCTTACGTACTTCATGTCGGCGCCTGGCTTTTCTGGAATTTATACTGGCCTTGTTATGCAAGGATTGTAATAGCAAATAAATAAACCTGTGAAAGCCAAGCATGTGTTGTATTGCAACGCATGCCACTTCTGAATAAATAATTGGGTGCATCTCATGCACCTCGAATCCTCTAAATACATATAATTATTTTTTGAATAAAATTAAATATTATTAAAATAACTAAAATATATTTATATTCACCTATTCAAAATTTATTCGAAATATCCAGTTAAACAAGTAAAATAGTTATCGATAAATATTATTAAACACTACTTGAGTTGTTCGGCAAGATGTTACGAACAAGCTTTAAGTCAACATGTTCGTTTTTGTTTAACAAATAAGTTTCAAACACGAGCATATGTTACACCAATCTCGTCGAATATGAACAAATGTGTTCGACAAATTAGGTTTAAATATATACAAGTAAACATGCAACAAGTTCAAATAAAGCGCTGAAAAAACGAACTAAACACGAATATTCTTCTTGTTTTTTAATTAAAACAGTATGATTGTCCAAAATATTTTTTAGTAAAAAATATAAAATTATATTTTAAATAAAATATGTTTAGAGAATTTGAGCATGCGAATAGTGCAACTTAAATAATTAATTACTTACATATAAGACTAAAATCTTTTAACATTAATAACTTAAGGATACATATACCCTTATTATAATTGCGAATTAAAATGAGGATGATACAACATTCATGGATCTCGCTTTGGGAAGGGAAGCACTCAATAACAATATTTTTTTTGTTTTTTTTGTTTTTATGTTTTTGTTTTTGTTTTTGTTTTTTTTTTTTTTTTTGTTTCAATTTGTTCAATTAACATTAGAATTTGTAGATGCAAAAAACAAAAATTAGACAAAATATTCAATTAGCTAGATTTAATTTATAAGAAAAAAACTTTACAATAGAGCCGTATTTTGATAGAATATCCTAATATTTAAATTTTACTTGTAATTTCATAAGATAATTAATTTATATAATCATTAGGATCATGTACTTATATTTTGATAGAATATCCTAATATAAATTTTACTTTTAGTTTTATAAAATTATTAATTTATATAATCATCGGGATCATGCGCTTATAAAAAGGTTTTGTACAAATTTTATTATCTTATTATTTTATTAAAATATTAATTTACCCAATAGGGCATGACTCCACATCAAAGAGAATTATTATATTAAAAGATTTATCCATTTATAAAGTATTAATGTGAAAAAATTAACGAAGTTTAATTTTATAGGTGCCACGTGTATATATTCCTGAATATTATTGCTCTTAATTGTTTTTTTTATTATATATAAATTAATTGATTAGATTGATTTAATTCAACATATAAAGTTATTAGGAAAAATCCTATAGCAAAAGATGTATATTTATGTGAAGTATGAAGAAAGTGTATTTTTGCGTCGTAGGCTCAAATCCCTACTTAAGGTTACAGCTCTTATGTCGAACCTCGGCTGATTGGCTAAACCTCCATTGTCGGACCTTGCCGGCAAACCTAGCCTCCCTGAACGGACCCTTGGCATCTGATCGGAACACCCATTAAGTAGACTCGTATGCTCAAGTCAATATCAAATTAATACAAAGTTTCAAATTTTGTATGGACAGAATGTGGAGAGAATATCAAGTACGAGAGTATAGGTGAGAATTCAATAAAATTTATGTACACGGAGTGTATCGTGTAATTCAATCTAAAATGTAACTTGTTAATTTAAAAAAAATTATTTATTTACTTAGAAAATATTATTATTGTATTATTATCTTAAAAGTAATAATAATATATTTTAGTTAAACAAATACACTATAAATTAGGTGCAATTATATATGATTGATCTAATTTATTATTTAAAAAATAAAAAATAAAACATATAATAATACGTAGAGATTTTCTAATATTTTAATACAAAAAATCTTACTTTTCAGTAAGGCTTTACATTATGAACGTTGCCAAAAATATATACAACTTTTATGTTAGTTAAACCTCACAAAAATAATTTTCATAATTTTCCAAAATATAAAATTATAAAAAATTGCAGATAATTTATGGGACCACAAGTCCCTTTCAACTCTTACACCCGTTTAAAAGCACGTGACTATTTACAACAAAATAATAATAATAATAATAATAATTAAGACAACGACAAAGACGGTCCTCGAAATATTATAATGTTCGTTAGTACGTGCCAGAAAAAATTAAATTATTACTTTAAACCTCAATATATAATATTAAATTTATCCTTACCAAAGAAAAAAAATTAATTTTCTTTTAAAAAATATGTTTATAAAAATATAACTCGTTTTCAGAGCTGAAAATTATATTTAATTTTTTAATCCCTTCAGACGTCGACCATTTTGGCTCAAGAATTTTAATGAAAAGAAAAATAGACAATTAACATAATGCCACATTTAGCCAAAAAAAATTTGATGAAAATGCTCTGTAATTTTGCACAAAATTAAAAAAAAAATTGTTAATAAATTTATAACGAAAAAATTGTATAACTTTAAAGAACTCCATAAAAAATAAGTCAATCGATCAATGGATGATGTGGTTTGCTTTTCTAATGTGTAAATAATATATTAGCTTAAACGTTGATTTGGAATACAAATAATGAATATTAAAAATAATAATTTAAATATATATAAATTATCATTATATCTAAAAATAACTAATATATATATATATATATATATATAAATATTTTGAAATCCAAAAATTAATTAAAAATTCTTAGGAATATTTTCGAAAATCTGAAAATTATCTGAAGAAGTCAACAAGCTATTTCCCCAAATCTTTCTTTTTTTTTTTTTTTAAATTCTGAACATTAATTGGAGATTTGAATTTTGATTTAATATTAAGTTGATTTCAAAAGCTTCCCAATAGTATATTACAAGAAGGTATAAAGAAATTCATACGAGATAATATTATATTGAGAGACACAAATTATTTGTATGATATTATTTAATCGATAATTGACATATTTTTATTATATATTATAGATAAAAGACATAGTTGGTTTGATCAGAAAAATAAACACTGAAGTTAAGTATAAGATTTTGAAGGGATATTTAAAAAAAAAATAGATATTAGTTTAAAAGGTATCAACAGATAAAATACTGTTGAAATATATAATAAAATTATTTTGGACTAATACAATTTCTTTCAAACAAATTCAGGGCAAAAAGGGAAACGTAATCGAACTTTAATAAGTCCACAGTCATTTTTAAATTATATATATATAGTGGATTCTTATCATTTTCATATAGACACAAACTTCTTTTGTAAAAACTCGTGTACATCATGGGATTGTGACAATTTATAGCTTTTTTATAAAATAATTTAATAAAATATAGTATTTTTTTACTGTTAATATAATAAGTAAAGTCGTCCAATATAAAATATTATTTATTTATTTAAAATATTAATATTTATTTATTAATTTTTTTAAAAAATAATAATTTTTATATAAATAAATTTAATTAAATAAATAATAGTAAATTGAAGATTCACTTCTATATAACTTCAATGAAATTTATAAAATATGATATTATATAAATCTTAAATATTTATTGAACGGGTTCAAATAAGTTCATTACAAGCTGAAAATCACATGGAAATGGTTGGCCAAAGAAATTGAAAAGGAAATACAAACAGAAAAAACAAAATTCCGGAAGAAAATGGACTAGCTGAACGGAAAATCAAACAATATAAGTTACACCCCCAAGGTTATTGGCCCAAGTCAATAACTGATTAATCCAAGAAATCCTTGATAACCATATCAATGCATTGATGGGAAACGAGCATGGGATGAGAGGATTCGACTCTTTAATGTCCTGATCCCGTCTATACTTTCCTGACCTGAATATTATGAGTGGATTGGAACCGCCATATAGGCTGTCTGCCACTTTGAACAAGAGCAACCTCTTCGCCTTCTTTCACCATTCCTTGCTTCTGTGAATTGGAAATGAAGTATGATCAATACTGAACTACAGGGTAATAGAGATAATACCAATTGATTTGAATTAGTTGTAAATATTGATTTGATTTGTGTCTATCCTGTATTTTAGGTATATCTTGATCATATCATTTCCTTAATTATAGGATATTGTTGTAACTACACATACGTGTATATATATGTGAATATACTCTCACCAGTTCTCACGGTGATTTTTTCAATCTTCTCTCAATTCTCAATTATGTGCTGTACATATTCTGTCATGGTATCAGCCTAACTCGTTCCTAAACCCTAAATTCTTCCGCCGTCCTCTTTCTCTACCTCGCCGGTGTTTACATCCGGCTCTCCTCTTCTCTTGTTTCGGTGATATTGGTCGGTATCCGCCATCGCCAAATCTCAGTTTCGTCATCATCATGTCGAACTCTGCTAATGATCCTCTCCCTGTTACCACAATGATAAATATGATGCAAATTAAACTTGAAGCCTCCACATATTTGATGTGGCGCCGCCAAACAATACACATGGCTGAGTGTTTTGATATTTTGGGCCATCTCGACGGTACGACTCCAGCGCCGTCTTCCACGATCACGCCGGAGAGCGGCGCTGCCACTGCAAACCCGGCTTACACGACGTGGCGTCTGAAGGATAAACGCCTTCTCAGTGTCATATATACCTCTCTCTCTGCCGACGCGGCCTCGGAGGTCATCGATTGTACATCCGCCAATCAAGCGTGGGAGGCGCTTGAGAGTGTCTATGCCTCTGCGTCCCGTTCTCATCAACTCCGGGAGGAGTTGTTATCACTTCGCCGAGGAGATCTGTCCGTTGAAGACTATGGCAAGAAGTTTAAACATCTCTGTGATCAGCTGCAGGCCATCGGCCGTCCCATTGACGCCGACGATAAACGGCATTGGTTCCTCCGCGGGTTGGGGGTTCAATTTGCAGGTTTTGCCGACACTAGGATGGCTATCTCTCCAGTTCCGCCTCTCCGTGATCTCCTCCACCAGGCTGTACAATTTGATATGATGCTTAAATCCATGGAGGGTTCGTCTCCCTCTCCTGCCTTCTCCGCCGTTCGCCAGAATTTTCAGACGGCTGCCCCTAAGCCATCGCCTCGACCATCGTCTCGTACCTCTCAGCAGCAGCACTCTTCTCGCTCAGGAGGTAATTTTAATTATGGTAACAATGGTTCAGGTTCAGGTGCTTCATTTAATTCTGGTCGTCGTGACAATTCTGGTGGAGGTGGGTTTCGTCATACGCCTAGATGCCAAATATGCCGTGGGGAGCACTACGCTGATAAGTGCTCTAAATACTTGAATGCTCTCAACTCCAACTCAGCTGCCCATCTTGCTCAGGCGTTCACGTCCACTTGCAATATCTCGGATCAAACTCCTGATTGGTATCTTGATTCGGGCGCCTTGGCTCATATGACGAACCAACTTTCAGCTCTTGACACTCATGAGTCCTATTCTGGTAACGGTTCTGTTATAGTCGGTAATGGCAATGTTTTAAATATCTCGCATATTGGCAATACTAAAATTTCTGAGGATGTTAAATTGTTAGATGTACTTGTCGTCCCTCATATCACAAAGAACCTTCTGTCTATAAGTAAATTAACTGCGGATTATCCTGTGGATGCTATTTTTTCTGATAAGTTCTTCGCCATTCAGAACCGGCTCACAAAGAAAATCCTGGCTCAGGGAAGGTGTAATCAGGGACTTTATTTACTTGATCGGGGTATTCCAGCTTTGGTTGCAGCTATTCGGGTCAAGAGGTTGAAAGCAAGCTTTGATTTATGGCATTTACGTCTGGGGCATGTCCCATCTTCTGTTATTTCATTGTTAAATAAGCAGGGTTGTTTATCTGTTACTTCAGTTTTACCAAACCCTAGCCTCTGCTCTTCTTGCCAGTTGGCCAAAAGCAAGCGTTTACCATTTTCATTGAATGACAAACGTGCTACTGTTGTTCTTGACTTAATCATTGTGATTTGTGGGGTCCTGCACCCGTTTCCACTTCTGATGGGTTAAAATATTATGTGGCTTTTGTGGATGATATTTTTCGATTTTCGTGGATATATCATTTGCGTGCTAAGTCCGAGTTTTATGATGTGTTTGTTCGGTTTCATGCTTTCGTCTGCAATCAATTTTCTCGAACTATTAAAATATTTCAGTCTGATGGGGGTACTGAGTTTATAAATGGAAGGGTTCGTGATTTTATGCATCTGTATGGATTTCTTGTGCTTATACACCACAGCAAAATGGCAGGGCCGAACGTAAACATCGTCATATCTCTGAATCTGGTTTATCTATGTTATTTCATGCTCAGGCGCCAGCTTCCCATTGGTTTGATTCTTTTGCCACTGCCGTTTATGTCATTAATAGGCTACCCTCTGTGATACTTGATAACATTTCTCCCTTTCAGGTGTTATTTGGTTATCCGCCTAGTTATGATACTTTTAAGCCCTTTGGTTGCCGTGTCTATCCATATCTTCGTGACTATGCAGCTAATAAATTGGAACCTCGCAGTCGGCCTTGCATCTTTCTGGGTTATAGCAGCACGCAGAAGGGTTTTCGTTGTTTTGATCCAAACTCTTCTCGAGTTTTTATCACTCGCCATGTTCAGTTTGATGAGCTCCACTTTCCTTTCTCACGGGTACTGTCTGTTACGAAAGTCACTGATCTAGATATCTCGACGTTTCTCGATATCTCATCTGACTCTTCTCTGGCTCCTGTCTCTGCTCCTGTTCGTCCTCCACATCATTTTTTGGTTGATAACGATGCTCGTTCACCGTCCTTGGTTCTCGATGAACCTCCTTTAGAGCCGCCTACTATTGATCCTGTCGTGCTTCCTGTTCCCGACATTGAGCGTCCAGCTCCAGAACCACCCCAGGACATTGAGCCTCCAGCTCCAGAACCACCCCAGGCTCCTCAGCCCACTCATCATATGATCACTCGAGCTCGTGCTGGTATTTTCAAGCCGCGCTATCCGGTTGATTTAGCATCTTCTGCCCTTCTCTCAGCTCTTGTTGTCACCTCTGAGCCCCGTGACTTCAAGTCTGCTGTTAAGCTTCCTCAGTGGCTTGCTGCCATGCAAGAAGAGATTGATGCTCTTCGCTCAAACTCGACTTGGGATTTAGTGCCTCGACCTTCTGGCACTAATATTGTTGGCTCCAAGTGGGTCTTTCGTACAAAGTTTCTTGCAGATGGGTCAATCGAACGTCACAAAGCTCGTTTAGTGGCTCAGGGTTTTACTCAGGTTCCTGGTTTGGATTTCCATCATACATTCAGCCCTGTTGTGAAGGCGGCCACAGTTAGGGTTGTTCTGGCCTTATCTGTTCAGCGTGGCTGGCCTCTTCACCAGCTTGATGTTAAGAATGTCTTCCTGAATGGGGTTCTTCACAAGCCTGTCTTCATGGCCCAGCCCCCTGGCTTTGTTGATCCTCGGTACCCTGATCATGTCTGTCGACTGAAGAAGGCACTTTATGGTCTTCGCCAGGCTCCCCTTGCCTGGTACCAGCGTTTCAGCTCGTTTCTCTTTAGTTTAGGTTTTTCACAGAGTCGTTCTGATTCGTCTCTATTTCATCTGCATCAGGGTAAGACCATTATATATCTTCTCTTGTATGTTGATGATATTATTGTCACAGGCAATGATCTTGTTGTCCTTCGCGAGTTCATAGCTGATACTGGAGATGAGTTTGCCATCAAGGATCTAGGCTCCTTGAGCTATTTTCTTGGTCTTGAGGTCTCTCACACCGATACTGGGTTGTTTGTTGGTCAGGCCAAGTATGCACTTGATATTCTTGAGCGTGCAGACTTGGTTGAGGCGAAACATGTTTCCACCCCATTGGCGACAGGTGAATCTCTTGTCAGTACAGGTCCTGCTTTCAAGGACCCCACATTATACAGATCTCTGGTTGGTGCTTTGCAGTACTTGACCATCACTAGACCAGATTTATCCTATGCTGTCAGCTCTGTTAGTCAGTTTCTTCAGTCGCCTACTGAAGATCATTTTTTGGCTGTTAAGCGTATCCTTCGCTATGTGAAGGGTACTCTCCATTTTGGTCTCTCGTTCACTAAGCGTCCTGACTCTTCCATCTTGGGATACTCTGATGCAGATTGGGCTCGTTGTGTTGAGACCCGTCGCTCAACTTATGGGTACTCTATATTTCTTGGGGGTAATCTTGTTTCTTGGAGTGCAAAGAAACAACCAACTGTTGCTCGTTCCAGCTGTGAGTCTGAGTATCGGGCCCTGGCCAATGCAGCTGCTGAACTTATTTGGGTTATTAATTCTCTTCGGGAATTGCGGGCTCTTCCTCCTACTCGGCCAGTTCTGTTGTGTGATAACAAGAGTGCCATTTTCTTGAGTCAGAATCCTGTTGCACATAAGCGAGCTAAACACATTGATTTGGATTATCACTTTGTTCGTGAATTGGTCTCATCTGGGCGCATTTCCACTGAGTTCGTTCCCTCTCATCTTCAGCTTGCGGATATTTTCACGAAGAGTCTTCCTCGTCCGGCATTTGAATTTCTACGGTCCAAGCTTTGCGTGTGTCTTCACCCCACGCAGCGCTTGACGGGGGGTAATAGAGATAATACCAATTGATTTGAATTAGTTGTAAATATTGATTTGATTTGATTTGATTTGATTTGTGTCTATCCTGTATTTTAGGTATACCTTGACCATATCCTTTCCTTAATTAAAGGATATTATTGTAACTACACATACGTGTATATATATGTGAATATACTCTCACCAGTTCTCACGGTGATTTTTTCAATCTTCTCTCAATTCTCAATTATGTGCTGTACATATTCTGTCACAGGGATGTTTGGATCTGTTTTCCTTGGGACAATGTTTTATGTTTTTTTACTGTAAAAGTAAGCATCTATTTAATTTGGATCTCTTTAAGATTGCTCTCATTAATGACTAGAATATGGGCAAACTACTTGAAGACATTCAAGCTAAAGCATGGATGAAATTTTACCTTCAACAAATTCAACGCATTTCCAAACGTCTGCTCAGCATCTGCTGAGAACTCCATGTGTATGGGGCAAACCCCCTGGTACAAAGCCAATCTCTGTTGTATTCTTTTGCTGTACAGAATTACAAAATAGTGAAAATCGTGTCATGACTTTTCAAAAGGCTCGGAAATGAGAGACTCTAAAATCATTTCCTCAATTACTTTTAACATGAGTAAGCCAAGGAGTATCTGATCATTGAATAGGTCCAATTCAGAAATCAAACACTTCTAATAGGATGAGCTTAGTTTCATTTCTCAGTTCTTAGTCATTTAACTATGATGTTGAAAATATGTTAGCATTAAGTTCATTTAACTGTGATGTTGAAAAGAAATTTGAAAATTTCGATGTTTGTTCAATTATTATTATTATTTTATTATTATTATTATTATTATTATTATTATTATTATTATTATTATTATTATTATTATTATTATTATTATTATTATTAATTTCTTCTGCGTCAGATGATGCCTATAAAATGGCACACGGCTCTCATGCCAGAGTATGCAAATCAAAACCCACAAACTCAGAATAAGCTAACAATGGCTGCTCAGTCTCTCCCTGCAACATTCCTCCTCTTCCTCCTATCCCTTCTCCTTGTCACCAGTTCCTCGGAAGCCTGTGGAATTTCAGTCTACTGGGGCCAAAACGGCAACGAAGGAACCCTCCGAGCCGCCTGTGACAGCGGCCTCTACAAGTACATACCCATCGCATTCTTAATCGACTTCGGCAGCGGCCGAACCCCCGTTCTCAACTTGGCCGGCCACTGCGACCCCCCTTCAGGCACCTGCACCGGGTTGAGCTCCGAAATCCAGTACTGTCAGAGCCTAGGCATCAAAATACTGCTTTCCCTCGGCGGTAGCGCTGGACGACACAGCATCGCTTCTCCAGACGATGCGCGACAGGTGGCCGCTTATCTGTGGAACACTTACTTAGCCGGCTCCGGCTCCGGCGGGCCCCTGGGCAACGTCGCTTTGGACGGCATAGACTTCGACATTGAAGCTGCACTTTCGAACCTGTACTGGGACGAGCTGGCCCGGGCCCTAGCGGCGTACAGCACGCCGGAAAGAAAGGTCTATTTATCTGCAGCTCCGCAGTATTTCTTCCCTGATTATTACTTGGACGCCGCCATTAAAACCGGGCTCTTCGACTACGTCTGGGTGCAATTCTACAACAATCCCCCATGTGATATCAGGGCGGGTGTCTCTGGCCTCATATCATCATGGAACAACTGGAGTTCGTTTGTTGCTAGGTATTCAGCAGAGACTCAGCTGTTCCTGGGTTTGCCGGCTTCTCCGCAAGCAGCAGGCGGCGGATACATCGAGCCTGATCAGTTGTGGTGGGATAAACACACGAATAATCAACAAACAACTTATTCGTCTACACAGCGGAATGATCAATTATCCCTCTCTTGTGTGAATCTAGTAGGAAACAATACCAAGAATATAATGCAACTCAATCACCAAACAATAACACAAGTAATTTTAACGTGGAAAACCTCCTCAACGTGAGGAGTAAAAACCACGGGACCGGAGTCCACCCAAAAACTTCACTATGAGCAGAATTCAAGTATTACAATCTACAACAATACATATTCTATCACAAATATGCCAATGCAATCAATACTTGACAACAACAAGGAGATTAGAAAGATCTCACCCAACAACACCAACTTCTGTTCACTGTTCCCGACGCTCGGAATCTGAGAACCTGATCTCCACCGTTCAGAATCAACCTCTGTTTGTCCTGAACGTGCTGTCCAATTTACAGCTCGATCCAACGGTTGGTTTGTGAGAAACGACCCTTTCACCGTGACTGTGCAGAAGTGAATCGCCCAAAAACAGACCTTCTGTTCGCGGCCGATTCCCGTCAATACAAAGCTCCAAATACGATCTCCACCGTTCAGAATATACTTTCACAAGTTCTGAACGTGCTGTCAAAAATACAGCTCGATCCAACGGTTAGAACTCTGGATATGGCTTCTGCAAAATTTCTGCTCGTGAGATGAGTTTCACTCTTTTCAACTCTCTCTCTCTCTCTCTTCTTGTTTCGGCTGATGCTTGTGAAGAAGTGGGAATATCTCTCTTCTATGACCTTCTAGGGCTGCATATATAAATATATCACCAAGTAGTGGGCTTACTTGGGCTTTTTATTTATTGGATATTGGGCTCACCCACATAATTGGGAACCCAATCCAACAAATCTCCCCCTTTCCGATTATGTGGAGGGACTAGCCATTCCGGCTATCACACGACACACCTCGAGCTTCTCTCTAGGCAATGCTTTCGTCATCATGTCAGCACCATTGTCATTTGTGTGAATTTTCTCAAGCTGAAACAACTTATCATTGATGGCATCTCTCATCCAATGATATCTCACATGAATATGCTTCGACCTTGAATGAAACGCAGCATTCTTACTGAGATGGATAGCACTTTGACTATCACAAAACACTATGTACCTGTCTTGCTGCAGTCCGATCTCCTCCATAAACCTTTTAAACCATAACACCTCTTTGCATGCTTCCGTTGCAGCTACATACTCTGATTCTGTTGTGGAGAGTGCAACACACTTTTGCAGTCTTGACTGCCACGACACAGCGCCACCTGCAAATGTTACCAAATAGGCTGAAATCGACTTTCTGGTGTCCATATCTGATGCCATATCTGAGTCGGTGTAGCCAACTAACTCGGGCTTCCCACATCCAAATGTGAGTCTCAAACTAGATGTACCTCGTAGATATCTCATTATCCACTTCACAGCATTCCAATGCTCCTTTCCCGGATTAGACAAATAACGGCTAACAACACCAACTGCATGAGCTATGTCTGGCCTCGTACACACCATTGCATACATTAAACTTCCCACGGCTGAAGCATATGGGACTCTCTTCATTGCTTCCTTCTCTTCATCGGTTGAAGGACAATGATGAGCACCAAGCTTAAAGTGAGTGGCAAGAGGAGAACTAACCACTTTAGCTTTGCTCATATTGAATCTATCAAGCACTTTCTCAATGTATTTCTCCTGTGATAAGTGCAGCTTCTTGTTTGCTCTATCTCGGGTGATGTTGATACCAAGAATTTTCTTTGCTGACCCCAAATCTTTCATGGCAAAGGATTTGCTCAACTGTTTCTTCAACCTGTCAATTCTTGAAACATTCTTGCCAATAATTAGTATATCATCAACATACAATAACAATATGATGAAATCATTATCCGAGAACCTCTGAACAAACACACAGTGATCAGAAATAGTCTTCTGGTAGCCTTGCTTCCCCATAACTGACTCAAATTTCTCATACCACAATCTGGGTGCTTGTTTCAAACCGTATAGAATTTTCTTCAGTTTGCACACATGATCTTCTTTTCCCTTCACCTTGAAGCCTTCAGGTTGCACCATGTATATCTCTTTATCTAACTCTCCATGAAGAAAAGCGGTTTTGACATCCATTTGCTCAATCTCCAAATCAAGGCTAGCTGCCAAACCAAGCACAAAACGGATTGAGGACATTTTAACAACCGGAGAGAAAATCTCTTCAAAATCAACTCCTGCT
This sequence comes from Caryopteris x clandonensis, assembly GCA_028749325.2. Lineage (NCBI taxonomy): Eukaryota > Viridiplantae > Streptophyta > Magnoliopsida > Lamiales > Lamiaceae > Caryopteris > Caryopteris x clandonensis. The sequence continues at coordinate 9,214,942 of JAPYKT020000004.1, forward strand.
TTCTGGCTGAAACCTTTGATAACCAATCTAGCTTTGAATCGTGGCTTTGAGGTATGCTCTTCTTGCTTTATCCTGTACACCCACTTGTTCTTCAATGCATGATTCCCCTTTGGTAGTTTCACCAGATCAAATGTGTCATTTTCATGCAAGGACTTCATCTCATCTTGCATTGCTTCCAACCACTCTTTCTTGTCTGCACCTTGAACTGCTTCTTCATAGCATTCAGGCTCTCCCCCATCAGTCATTAGCACATACTGATCAGGAGGATACAACCTTGAAGGTACATGAGCTCTACTGGATCTTCTAGGTGGTTCTTGAACCTCTGGTTCTGGAGCTTCAGGTGGTGGTGGTTGGTTGGTATCTGCTCCATCTTGTAAAGGACCATCATCATTACTGAAATCCGGTTGTTCCTGATTTTCCTCTTCAGCTTCAACTTGACTTTGACCATGGGGAACTAATTCCAAGTCAATCAAGTCACCATCGGATGTAGAAACTGATTTATCCACCTTTTCGATATCTCTTATGGTTTTATCCTCAACAAACACAGCATCTCGACTTCTGACAAGCTTCTTCTCCACGGGATCATAAAATCTGTAACCGAATTCATCTTGGCCATAACCAAGAAACACACACTGTCGAGTCTTCATGTCCAACTTAGACCTTTCATCTTTAGGAATATGGACAAATGCTTTACATCCAAAGACCCGCAAATGATTATAGGAAACATCTTTTCCCGACCAAACTCTATCTGGAACATCAAAGTCTAAAGGAACACATGGAGTAAGATTCAAAACATGTACAACAGTACTCAGAGCCTCACCCCAAAACGATGTAGACAATCCTGCTTGTGATAGCAGACATCTTACTCTCTCGACCAATGTTCTGTTCATCCTTTCTGCAAGCCCATTCAACTGAGGAGTCTTTGGAGGAGTCTTTTGATGTCGGATACCTTGCTCCTTGCAATACTCATCAAAAGGACCGATGTATTCCCCTCCATTATCCGATCTGATGCATTTCAGCTTCTTCCCTGTTTGCCTCTCAACTAAGGCATGAAACTGCTTGAACACATCGAGCACTTGATCTTTCGTCTTCAATGTGTAGATCCAGGTCTTTCTTGAGTGATCATCTATAAAAGTCACAAAATATAAAGCACCACCAAGAGTTCTTGTTTTCATAGGGCCACAAACATCAGAATAAATTAAATCGAGTATACCTGATGCCCTGGAAGGAGTTGAGCTCTTAAAAGCAACTCGGGTTTGCTTTCCTGCCAAACAGTGAGAGCACTTCTTCAGAGATGCATTCTTCAAGTCTGAAATGAGATTTCCCTTCTCCAAAATCTTCAATCCCTTCTCACTAATGTGGCCGAGTCTGCTATGCCACAACTCGATTATCCCCTCATTCTCAACTGCATTTATAGAGCAATCAAGTAGCTTTGCTTGCAATAAGTACAATGAAGAGTACTTTTGGCCTCTAGCAACAACCAAAGAACCTCTTGTGAGCTTCCACTGACCATTGAAGAACAAACTGCTGAAACCTTCATCATCAAGTCTCCCCACAGATATCAAGTTCAACCGAAGATCAGGCACATGCTTCACATTTTTCAAAATTAGTGTAGCACCATTTCTAGTCTGCAAACATACATCTCCAACGCCAATGGCTTTAGTTAAGCCATCATCACCCATCCTAACATTCCCATAGTCACCTGACGTGTAGGATGTGAACATATCTCTGCGAGATGTGGCATGTATGGATGCACCACTGTCAATCACCCAACTACTCTCACGGTATGCAAGATTAACAACTTCATAGTCACAAAAGATAAGAAAGTCACTTGTAGCAGCGGATACTCGATCTTCATCTTTTGCTTCTTCGTTCTTCTTCTCTTTCCCTTTATCTTTCTTGTCATCTTGTTTGGGTTTTCTGCAATGCTTCGCTATGTGTCCTGGAGTGTGACAGTTCCAACACTCAATCTTGTTATATCTGTTGGATTTGCTCCTGCCTTTTTGTTTGCCTTTTGGACCTCTACTTTTACTTCTCCCCCTCTTTTCTGTGACCAAGACCTCTGATTGCTGAAAAGAGCCCTGCGATCTTCTTCTCATTTCCTCATTCAGAACACTGCTCTTTACTAAATCCATGGTGATGGTACCATCAGGGGCTGAATTAGACAAAGATGTTCTAAACGTCTCCCACGAGTCCGGCAATGTACCAAGAAGCCATAAGCCCTGCACTTCATCTTCAAACTTAATATTCATTCCCGACAATTGATTAATGATGCCCTGAAATGAATTCAAGTGATCAGTCATAGGAGTGCCATCTTTGAATTTCAAATTCATCAATTGCTTGATTAGAAACAATTTATTGTTCCCAGTTTTTCTAGCATACAATTGGTCCAATTTTTCCCACAATGACAGTGCATTTGTTTCTCCACTAACATGGTTCAACACATTATCATCCACCCATTGCCTAATGTAGCCACACACTTGACGATGCATTATATTCCACTCAGCATCTGTTTTACCATCAGGCTTATTTGTTTCAAATACAGGTAGATATAAATCTTTCACATATAGAAGATCCTCCATATTCCCTTTCCATACATGATAATTTGAACCATTTAGATTCACCATTCTATTCGTATTCGTTTCCATATTCACCACAAGGCACACAACAGAATCCTTGCTCTGATACCACTTTGGTGGGATAAACACACAAATAATCAACAAACAACTTATTCGTCTACACAGCGGAATGATCAATTATCCCTCTCTTGTGTGAATCTAGTAGGAAACAATACCAAGAATATAATGCAACTCAATCACCAAACAATAACACAAGTAATTTTAACGTGGAAAACCTCCTCAACGTGAGGAGTAAAAACCACGGGACCGGAGTCCACCCAAAAACTTCACTATGAGCAGAATTCAAGTATTACAATCTACAACAATACATATTCTATCACAAATATGCCAATGCAATCAATACTTGACAACAACAAGGAGATTAGAAAGATCTCACCCAACAACACCAACTTCTGTTCACTGTTCCCGACGCTCGGAATCTGAGAACCTGATCTCCACCGTTCAGAATCAACCTCTGTTTGTCCTGAACGTGTTGTCCAATTTACAGCTCGATCCAACGGTTGGTTTGTGAGAAACGACCCTTTCACCGTGACTGTGCAGAAGTGAATCGCCCAAAAACAGACCTTCTGTTCGCGGCCGATTCCCGTCAATACAAAGCTCCAAATACGATCTCCACCGTTCAGAATATACTTTCACAAGTTCTGAACGTGCTGTCAAAAATACAGCTCGATCCAACGGTTAGAACTCTGGATATGGCTTCTGCAAAATTTCTGCTCGTGAGATGAGTTTCACTCTTTTCAACTCTCTCTCTCTCTCTCTTCTTGTTTCGGCTGATGCTTGTGAAGAAGTGGGAATATCTCTCTTCTATGACCTTCTAGGGCTGCATATATAGATATATCACCAAGTAGTGGGCTTACTTGGGCTTTTTATTTATTGGATATTGGGCTCACCCACATAATTGGGAACCCAATCCAACAAGTTGGTGACTGAGATTCTGCCGGTTATTAGGAACACCACAAACTATGGGGGGATCATGCTGTGGAGCAGGTACTATGATGTCCTAAATTCCTACAGCGTAAGAGTATATGGGGCGGTGTGTCGTAGCGGCATCCTCAAACATGAAGACTTGCTCCTCTCCCAAGTTGTTTGAATGACAACGTACGTGCAGGACAACATGTTGGCTCACTTTTCTTGAACTATCAATCCTTCCGGCTCTTGCAGGAGTTAGATAATATAATTATAAATAAACCTGTACGCCAGCATGTGCTGTCTCAGTTTCAATAAATTATTAAAATAAATAAAAACCATTTACAGGGATTGTTATGCCATATTTCTATTACGAGTTTCAACTTTCAACTATATGCATATTCATTGCTACTCTACAATTGACAAAAATCGTACTTTATACTTTAAAGGTGGCAGAAACCCTTTCTTGAAATATTATCATAATCACTCCGACTCTTTCGACAAACAAAGCCAATCTCCATCTCCACCGGTGTGGATCGCCGCCTGCAACGGTGGCAGAACACTCATTTTTGAGCCCACCATTTTCGAATCATTTTCCTAACTTCCCGACCTTCCTTCATATCCATCCACGTATATGGTTGGACTTGAGTGAGGTGAACGTTTGAAAGTATATGGAAGGTATTTCATAATTTGAACATAACTTTTTCAAAATTTCATATTAATCCAACACATTTTAAATAATATTTCGATGTTTTAAGCGAATCACCAGTACAGGAAATGTTTAATGTCTCATTAGATAAACATGCCACATTAGCCTACCACTAAACATTTTTACCAATATTTTAAAATATACACATCTCCGAAAAATTCCAAATCATGGTCCCTAATCTCATCTTCTTCTGTTGATTTATTCCATTTAGAAGTTCTTTTTTATTTATTCTTTTTTTTTTTTTTCAAGAAAGTTCGGCTGTGGTGAGGAAGTAAACTTTTGGTAGTAAAGGTTCATGAACGATATTTTAAAGAGAATTTTAATGTGTTCCTGAACTCAATATAAATATTTCAACTTACTTAAAACTATTGACGTTAACAATAAATTATTATATTATATAAACTAATAGTATAATATTTTGAAATGAAACATATGTCAATTAAATGTGAATACAAATTGATAAGGTAATTATTGTCAATATTATTCGAAAATTCTAATTGATTTATTATTGATTTCTGATTTAAAATATATTGTGGAGATATTCTTGGAAGAAAGTCAAAGTTGAATGAGAAGAGAAAAAGAAGGAAAGGCATGGCTAAAAATAAGGAAAATCAAGAGTAAATATGGGAACAAATCTTTCTTTCAAAGATATGATGAAGATATAAGATATGCATATCCAGGCCATATATGCAAAGATATGTATATCACCACCAAGATATGAGAAGATACCAGCAGATTTCGTGGAGAACATGAGAAACTATAAATACAACCTCAAGATGTAGAGACTGCAACTCTCCAAGATATTCATTTACCATTCATATGGGCAGAGAGACACAGAGAGGCTGATGAGTGTGCTGTTATATTCGTAAGAATACAACAGACTGGGAAGAACTCAAGGGCGAACCGAAGGCGAACCTCGCAGAGTCTGGATTACTTTGGAACTTCACCACAAGTTGATTTCGGGAGATCTCAACTCAATACAGACGGGAGTTTGTATTCAAATCCATCTAGGGGACTAGATGGTCAAGTAAGTATTTTAGAAGAATTAGTTACACGGGTAGACAAGTATTTAGGGGGAGCCAAATACGTGTAAGTTCTACTGTAACATTTGTGGGAACAAATATGTCTTCTAATAAAATTACTTGAGAGGAAGAAGGGATTTCTTCCTCGCTTAAAATCAAATCTTATTTTAAGCTTCCGCATGTTCATTTACAGTTCGAACTACTTTTGAACACATACACACGCACACATATTCTGATCTAACACAAATGTTAAGAGAATCAAATATTTTTTTAAAGGTTGTTCGTTTATATTAAAGAAGAATATGATGTATGGTCATTATTATAAAACACAAAATAAATCACATAATAAAATACATCGATTAATTCTGAGATTTTGTGAAATTATCAAATAAATTAAAGTCAACTTCCTTGAAAAATGAAATTTTCAAAATACAGCCTTTTTATGTATCTACTTGAGGCACCTGATTTTAATTTTAACAAACTTAAGGGTCTAATTTGATAATTTGACCAACCTCGACCGTAGTAAATTAATTAACCATATATTTTTAGAAAATATTAAAAAAATAGAAAAGTGAGTGTCACACAAAGTCGTGTACGAACACTGGATCAAACCTGACAGAAAGAAAACGTGCCTATTATTAAGCCATATGTATATTGAAAAATTTTGTATATTGAAAAATTTGGCGCCTAGCACCTTGAATTATTAAGCCATATGTTCCTTATGTTGAAAATTCTGGTCCTTGTAACATCGTACATTCACCCAATCAAACGTGGGATTCTTCTCTCCGCAAAAAGACAGTACCAATAATTGCTCCCAGATGGCCACAAAAGAATATTTGAAATACTCTATTTTATTTGGTATTTTATTTATATTTTATTAATTTAAATAAATATTATATCACAGTTATTAATATTATTAAATACACATATTATACTATACGGTAATTATTACAAAATACAAAATATAATAAAGAATCTCAAGTGAAATGTGTTAAATTTGAAAATTTGATATGGTCTCACAAATTGAAGTGTACCCAATAGCCAAAGATAAGACTAGTCACACCTCTAATAAAATTTCATCTTAAAATCGATCATATAAGATAGTTGTTAACTAGCCTGAAGCTACAATAAAATTAGAAAATCATGTTTTTTCAGTAGAGAATATGTAATTATATTTTATTTTAAAAATAAAAGAACATAGAAAAATTAGAAACCAAGTTAAATTAACCGTCAATTTATTTTAAACATTGATAGTTTTATAATAGTAATAGATATATAATCAGTGTAAAAATGCTAGAATAATCTAATATTTTAATTTGTACATTTCACACTAATACTAAAAAAATAATCTTTTATGAAATTAAAAAAATTTCAATGATATATTCTGAACACACACACACATATATATATAACATCTGTTAATTTAAGTTTATACCGATTCACATTAATTTTAATATTTAACTTGGACTCAATTTCAATATTAAGATATGTTATTGGGTATTGGCCCAATACTCTTGTTTGTGGGCCTGCTCCCTTAATCTGGGCCCAGGCTTATTAATGCCCAAGTCCTTGAGTCCACCCCCCTTTATCCCTTATACGTTGACTGACCAGATTAGGGTACTCGTGCCGCTCCCCTCCCCTCCCCTCTGTGTCTCCCCCAGTCTGCCCGGTTTCCTGCGATGAGTTCGCACCCCTTCCCCAGGCAGTCTTCACTCTCATTCATTGCGGTGTTGAAACCGCGTGACCCTTCGGGGTTTTTCGGTTGAATGCTCGCATATAAAATGACTCCGGTCATTCAATTGTAGATACAACTTGTTCGACAGTTTTCTCACTGCAACTCTTTCCACTGTCCCAATGTCTATACTGAGTGTTTATTTCTTTTCGTGAGGTTTTCGGTGTATAGTCTGTGTGGGTGTTGAGTGGGTGAGGTTTGAGAGTGAAGTGCTACCGGAAAGTGGTTTTGTGCTTGTGGTCGACGACGGTCTTGTGGGACCTGTTCGAAACCACCGATTGACTTATGTGTTGGAATCGGGGCGAGCCCAAACATACTCTGAGCCCTACATCTGTGACGGCGGTACCCAACAAAATAGGTTAAACTCCATCAGTTTATAAAAGAATATTAATATTGTAAAGTAGTTAAAATACATCATTTTCTCCACATAATCACTATATGAAGTCTCGCAATCTTCACTTCTATCACGTGCACATTATCTAGAACCTACCCCATGGAAGGATTTAGTGGCTATCGTTTCCTCAGTTTTTCATTTTGGAAAATGTTTTGAGGTCGGGTATGAATTTTGTATTTTATTATATATTAATTAGTGATATCATCAATATACAATATGTTATAATTATTTTAAAATATAAAATTAAATACATAATAAAATATAAAAGCTCAAACATTTCCGTGTTTAGCTTAAAATATCAATATTGTGGTAATTCAAGAGTTTGCAGGAGTTGGACATAGAAAATGAAACACAACCCCTTACACCAAATGTGTAATAAAATAGGTAAATAGTGGAATAAAATTTTAACAAAAAAGAAAACAATTTAAAATAATGAATAAATTAAGGGATACATTATAAAATTAGTCTGCTATGTAAAGGTGGCATTTTAAAATAATTTCTTCACAAAAATCATCTGTTTCACAAACAAATGTCATAGATAAATTGATATCATAATTATATAAAAAATAACATGTAATGATTAATGAAAAAGAAGATTTTAAACAGAGAAACTCAACTGCTGAAAAATTGAAAACTGTTATTTCGATGTTAATTAAAAAAAATGTACTTTTTCAGTATGCGCATAAGCTGTAAACTAGTAATTTTATTATTATTATTATTATTATTATTGTTATTATTATTATTATTATTAAATTTTGATGGAAAACTGTACACGAATAATTAATCATATATAATTTTTTTCACATTGGAAAAAGACAATAAAAAGAAAACTAAGTAATTTTTTTTAATCATATTTAGTGTTTATCTTACGTTTTATTATTTAAAATATCTATATTTATGGATATTATCATGATAAAAATAAAAATAAATAAAAACACTGAAGTTAAGTATAAGATTTTGAAGAGATATTTAAAAAAAGATAGATATTAGTTTAAAAGGTATCAACAAATATAATACTGTTGACATATATAATAAAATTAATTTGGAGTAATACAATTTCTTTCAAACAAATTCAGTGCAAAAAGGGAAACGTAATCGAACTTTAATAAGTCCACAGTCATTTTTAAATTATATATCTACACTGGATTCTTATCATTTTCATATAGACATAAACTTCTTTTGTAAAAACTCGTGTGCACCAAATACTCTAATACAATTCGAATAATATAAAATATTATTTATTTATTTAAAATATTAATATTTATTTATTAATTTTTTTACAAAATAATAATATTTTTTAAATAAAAAAATAAATTTCATTAAACACATAATATTATAAATTGAATATGATACACCGATACAATGAAGATTCACTTCTATATAACTTCAATGAAATTCATAAAATATGATATTATTTAAATCTTAAATATTTATTGAACGGGTTTATATACCCATTTAAACGGTTATGGATACATAAGTATTATTATTCTAACGATTTAGATATAAATAGTAAAAATTCCATACAGTTATGAACTTAGGATTTGGGTACCCACAAAAATGTCATTGTTACTGCCACTCCTCGATGCTTTCATTTAAATAACAAGTTCATTACAAGCTCAAAATCACATGGAAATGGTTGGCCAAAGAAATTGAAAAGGAAATACAAATAGAAAAAACAAAATTCCGGAAGAAAATGGACTAGCTGAACGGAAAATCAAACAATATAAGTTACAACCCCAAGGTTATCGGCCCAAGTCAATAACTGATTAATCCAAGAAATCCTTGATAACCATATCAATGCATTGATGGGAAACGAGCATGGGATAAGAGGATTCGACTCTTTAATGTCCTGATCCCGTCTATACTTTCCTGACCTGAATATTATGAGTGGATTGGAACCGCCAGATAGGCTGTCTGCCACTTTGAACAAGAGCAACCTCTTCGCCTTCTTTCACCATTCCTTGCTTCTGTGAATTGGAAATGAAGTATGATCAATACTGAACTACAGGGATGTTTGGATCTGTTTTCGTTGGGACAATGTTTTATGTTTTTTTACTGTAAAAGTAAGCATCTATTTTAATTTGGATCTCTTTAAGATTGCTCTCATTAATGACTAGAATATGGGCAAACTACTTGAAGACATTCAAACTAAAGCAAGGATGAAATTTTACCTTTAACAAATTCAACGCATTTCCAAACGTCTGCTCAGCATCTGCTGAGAACTCCATGTGTATGGGGCAAACCTCCTGGTACAAAGCCAATCTCTGTTGTATTCTTTTGCTGTACAGAATTACAAAATAGTGAAAATCGTGTCATGACTTTTCAAAAGGCTCGGAAATGAGAGACTCTAAAATCATTTCCTCAATTACTTTTAACATGAGTAAGCCAAGGAGTATCTGATCATTGAATAGGTCCAATTCAGAAATCAAACATTTTTAATAGGATGAGCTTAGTTTCATTTCTCAGTTCTTAGTCATTTAACTGTGATGTTGAAAATATGTTAGCATTAAGTTCAATATTCCCGTGACTCACTCATTTGTGAAAGCAAAAATCGTGCCAGATGGCCGGAAATGGCTCAGTAGAATGGCCATGAACCCCGTCCTAGTGAAGACAACAATTGAAGTTCCAAGTGTGTTGGACATCATTGTTGCATGATATGCAAACATTTCACTCATATGATTCTGCAAGGAACAATAATAATCAATAAAAAACATCAATGGGATCTAACTGTATGAGCATCAGTCAACACTATGCAGATAATCTAAGGCCTACGAAATGTCTAGAGTAGACAGCCCTGACCTTGAAGGCTTGTCCCAAATTTGAAGGTGTTTGTGCACCAACTATAGTAGCTTCTGTCCTCAAAGAGACAGTGTGCATGACCTTGACAGCTTTCAGAGGAAACCTATAATGGAAGTGAAACTATTTTTATCATGCCAGCAAAGGATAGCAATCAAGCACAAACTTAATAGCCAAGATGAAATCAATGGTGAAAGAATATAACAAACTAAAACCTTATTCCCACTATGGGGTCAACTATATGGAATACAACAACCATTGGACTGGAATACAATCTACAACCTTTTCTTTCAGCTCTGATGTGCTAGCAAGTCATCAACGATTGTGCATCCTTTCAGGAGGTGACTGGGACCAGAGCGTCACTTCTCTATTTGAGTGTTTGATTGATTTGAATGAAGAAGTTAATTTCTCTTCATGGTTGCTTCTTACAATAAATTGTTACTATTGCACTTTCTGTTGGTTCTTCCCTAAGCCTGAATTTGAAGGAATTGCCACAGAAGAGAATCCTAAACAGTGCCAATAGTGGATTGACTAACATATGAACTCATTTAGCTAAACTAGCTAGCCACCTTACTTTTCTACCGTGTAGAGAACTCCTACATTTTTTCCACATATATTTCTTCTTCCTTCCCACCTCTTGCCCCTATAAATTCTCTCAGAACCATAAAAGTCCCTAATGGCACCCCATTCTCATCTGATTCTCTCCATCCTCCTCATCTCTTTCACATTATTGCGCTCCTCTCAAGCCGCCGGAATCGCGATCTACTGGGGCCAAAACGGTGACGAAGGCACCCTTGCCGATGCATGCAACACTGGAAACTATCAGATCGTCATCATGGCTTTCTTAACCACCTTTGGCAATGGCCAAACCCCTGTTCTAAACTTGGCGGGCCATTGTGATCCCGCCTTAGGCACCTGCACAGATCTAAGCAACGACATTCGGGCCTGTCAGGCCCAAGGCATCAAAGTCCTGCTGTCACTCGGTGGCGCCGAAGGAAGCTAATAGCGTAGATGGATCGGATCAAATAAAATCAAATCTTTGATTTTGGATGGATCGGATCAAATAAAATCAAATCTTTGATTTTATTCTCTTGTATATTTGTATATATTCTTTTTCTTAGTTAGAATATTCATTGTATCCTTACCTTGTATTATTTCTTTGTAATCCTCTTTATATAGTGAAATAATACGCTTACCAAAGACATGGTGATTAATACCTATTCTCTCATGGTATCAGAGTAACACATCGAAAACCCTAATTCTTTTCTAAAGCCTCACGCTACACTAACCCTATCCTTTTCTAATTTTTTTTTCCGGCAGTTCTTCTTCACACAGCAGTTCAAGCGGCGGTTTCCCATGACCGATTCTTCCTCCCTCCCGTTGAATACTCTTGTGCACCTGCTCCACGTGAAGTTGACATCTTCGAACTACATTGTTTGGCGGCATCAGGTTATTCCACTCCTCACCAGCCATGACGTCTTCTCCTTCGTCGATGGTACGGTCCAGATTCTGTCGGAGACGGTTACCTCCGATGGTGTTACGAAGTCGAACCCAGCGTATCAAACTTGGTACGCCACTGATCAGAAAATACTTTCCCTTCTCAATTCTTCTTTGTCGGAAGAAGTTCTCTCCGAAACTCTTGCGTGCACATCCGCACGGTCACTGTGGTTACTGCTCGAAACCACATATTCCCACGCATCCTCTGCCCATATCAATCATCTTCAGAGTGAACTCTACAGCCTTCGCAAGGGAGTGATTAAGTTGCTGATTTCAGTCGCAAGTTTGGCCGGCTTTGCGATCAACTCCAATCCCTCAGTCGTCCGATCGCCAATGACGACAAGTGTCATTGGTTCTTGTGTGGGCTGGGCTCGGCTTTCTTCGGATTCTCCGACACAAGGATGGTTATTACACCGCTGCCTACTTTCCGCGATCTCGTTGCACAGGCTCAAAATTTTGAGCAGTTCACCAAGTCACTAGATTCGCCGTCTGTTGCTGTTCCGGCATTCGCCATCACGCCTGGGTCAGACGATCGTCCACCCACGTCTGATTGGTTTCTGGACACCGGTGCTTCTGCTCACATGACGTCGAACCCTTCTTCCATGGATTTCACTGCACCCTATACCGAGTCGAATGACAAATGAACCCCTGGCTCGTGGCCGTCGCAGTAATGGTCTCTATGTTTTGGAACAGTGTCACTCCGCGATGGCATCTGCATTACACTCTGCATCTACGAAGGCGTCGTTTGAATTGTGGCATCGTAGACTAGGCCATACTCTTATTTCTATTATTACATTATTGAATAAGTTGGATTTTTTGTCAGTAACCTCTGTATTGCCCAAACCTACTATGTGTTCTCCTTGTCAGTTGGCAAAGAGCAAACGTTTGTCCTTTTCTTTGAATGAAAAATGAGTTATTTCAGTTTTGGACTTGGTGCATTGTGATTTATGGGGTCCCGCCCCCGTGTCTTCTAATGATGGTTTCAAGTATTACGTTGTTTTTATAGATGATTTCTCACGTTTTACTTGGTTATACCCTCTTCGTGCTAAGTCCGAGTTTTTTGAAGTTTTGGTGCGCTTCAATACATTTGTCTGTAATCAATTTTCTTCCACGATCAAAGTCTTTTAGAGTGACAGAGGTACTGAGTTTCTGAACTCTCGAGTTCGTGATTTCTTTACCTCGGTTGGTATTCACCATCGTGTATCTTGCCCGTACACTCCTCAGCAAAATGGCCGGGCTGAATGTAAACATAGACACATCACTGAGATGGGGTTGTCTTTGATGTTTCAGGCTAGTGCACCGGCTTGCTTTTGGCTTGATGCTTTCTCCACCATGGTATACATTATCAATCGTTTACCTACCTCGCTATTGGATGATAAATCTCCCTTTGAGTGTCTTTATCATGTTTCTCCGAATTATACTAATTTCAAGTCTTTTGGCTGCCGAGTTTATCCCTATTTACGTGACTATGCACCTAACAAACTTGCTCCTCGCAGCACTCCTTGCATTTTTTGGGTTACAGCTCGTCCTACAAAGGGTTCCGGTGTTACGATCCTATCACTACACGCTTCTACACAACTCGTCATGCCCAATTTGATGAGTTATCATACCCTTTTTTCCAGTATTAAAGTCGCTTCCATCATGGATAACTTGGACATCTCGTCCTTCTTGGAGCCCGGCCCGGCCCCTGCTCCTCCAGCACCCTCTCCGGCTCCTGTTGTCTGCCCTCCTACCAGTCCCGACTCTTGTGCTCTCTGTCCGGGTGCCCCGCTTCAGGCTGCTCATCCTGCTACTCCATTACCTGCTCCTGCGGTTGATGATCCGCCCACTCAGGTTGTTGACCCGGTTCCTCGCCTTCCTTCACCGGTTCAGCCGCCTCCTGTGGTCCCTGCTCCTCCGGGACACTCTATGACCACTCGTGCTAAGTCAGATATCTTCAAACCCCGTTATCTTGTAGATATTGCCTCTACTAGCTTGCACACTGCCCTGGTTTCTTCATATGAGCCCAAGGGGTTTCGTTCTGCTCTTAAGCATCCTCACTGGATGGCCGCCATGCGTGATGAGCTGGACGCTCTTCATCGCAATAATACTTGGGTTCTGGTCCCTCTGCCCTCTGATACCAATATAGTTGGTTCTAAATGGGTCTTCCGCACCAAGTATCTCGCAGATGGTTCGGTTAAGAGGTACAAGGCTCGTCTTGTTGCTCAGGAATTCACACAGGTTCCTGGTTTCAACTTTACTCATACATTTAGTCCTGTTGTTCGGGCTGCTACTGTTCGTATCATCCTCGCTTTGGCTGTTCAGCAGGGTTGGTCCTTACATCAACTTGATGTGAACAATGCCTTCTTGCATGGTGTTCTGACTAAGCCGGTCTATATGTCTCAACTGCCGGGGTTCGTTGATCGACAGTTTTTGGATCATGTCTGTTGCCTAAAGAAGGCCTTGTATGGGCTTCTTCAGGCTCCCAGACCTTGGTTTGTTCGGTTAAGCAACTTCTTGCTCACTCTTGGGTTTCAGTGCTGTCGTTCTGACACCTCACTTTTTTATTTTGCTCGTGGTTCTACTGTCCTTTATCTTCTTCTCTACGTTGATGATATTATAGTCACAAGTAATGATTCAGTTTTCCTCAAGAGTTTCATCGCCCGTGTTGAAAAGGGGTTCTCTGTCAAAGATCTGGGTCTTCTCAACTACTTTCTCGCTCTTGAGGTCTCCCACAGTGCAGATGGTCTTTTCCTTGGTCAGGCAAAATATGCTCATGATATTTTATCTCATGCCGATCTTCTGGAGTCTAAGCCTGTTACCACTCCTCTTGCTGCTGGGGAATCTCTTGTGAGCTCCGGTTCCTTCATTAAGGACCCGACCCTTTATCGATTGCTTGTAGGTGCACTGCAGTATCTCACTATTACCAGACCCTACCTCTCTTATGCGGTTAATTATGTGAGCCAGTTTCTACAGTCTCCCACTGACGATCACTTTCTTGCGGTTAAGCGTATCCTTCGCTATATTAAAGGTACGATCAACTTTGGCCTTAACTTCACTCACGGAACCGATCTCTCCGTTGTTGGCTACTCAGATGCCGATTGGGCCCGTTGCACAGAGACGCATTGCTCCACTTATGGATATTCCATCTTCTTGGGTGGAAATTTGGTATCGTGGAGTGCGAAGAAACAGCCTACTGTGGCTCGCTCTATTTGTGAGTCTTAATATCGAGCCTTGGCTCATGCTACTCAGGAGATGATTTGGCTATCTCAGTTGCTTCGTGAATTGCGTGTCTCCATTTCTTCATGTCCTCTCCTGCTTTGTGACAACAAGAGCGCCATGTTTCTGAGTCAAAATCCTGTTGCTCATAAGCGTGTCAAGCACATTGACATTGATTGTCACTTCATTCATGAATTGGTTACTTCAGGTCGTTTGGAAACTCGCTTCGTTCCGTCTGATTTGCAGGTTGCTGATATTTTCACCAAGAGTCTTCCTCGTCCTGTTTTTTAGCTTCTCAGATCCAAGCTTTGTGTTTGGTTACACCCACATCATCGCTTGAGGGGGGTAATAACGTAGATGGATCGGATCAAATAAAATCAAATCTTTGATTTTAGATGGATCGGATCAAATAAAATCAAATCTTTGATTTTATTCTCTTGTATATTTGTATATATTATTTTCCTTAGTTAGAATATTCATTATATTCTTGCCTTGTATTATTTTTTTGTAATCCTCTTTATATAGTGAAATAATACGCTTACCAAAGACACGGTGATTAATACCTATTCTCTCAGAAGCTACTCCCTCTCCTCCGCTGATGATGCTAGGCAAGTTGCTGACTATCTGTGGAACAACTACTTGGGTGGCACTGCAGCCTCCAGGTCGCTAGGCGACGCCGTTTTGGATGGCATCGACTTTGACGTCGAACAGGGTTCGGGCGAGCTTTGGGACGAGCTAGCTCAAGCCCTGTCGGGGTTCAGCCCACAGAGTAAGGTGTACATATCGGCAGCCCCACAGTGTTATATCCCAGATGGTCATTTAGATTCTGCTATACAAACCGGGCTTTTCGACTACGTTTGGGTACAGTTTTACAACAACCAAGACTGTGACTATAGGGGGAGCGTCGACAATCTTCTGCTAGCATGGAACCGGTGGACTGTAAAAGTCCCAAATGGCCAGGTTTTCGTGGGCCTTCCGGCGGCACCAGAGGCGACGGGCGGCGGATTCCTTCCGGCGGAGGTGCTCAATACGCAGGTTCTGCCGGTGATCAAGACCTCCGAGAAGTATGGAGGGGTGATGATGTGGAACAGGTTCGCTGATAAGAGCTACAGTTCGGCGATTAAGGACAATATCTAAAAGCCTGTTTATTGAATTTTGCACCCAATTATATGATTAAGTAATGATGGCTTTTGTGGATTTACCTTAACTAATATTAATGTGGAATAAGGACTTTGATGATTTTCTTATTATATATATATATATATATATATATATATTAGAATAGTGGTAATAAGACAAATAAATAAAATTTTAATTGGACTTTGTTAGGAGTAAGAGATGGTTATGGGTTTGGTGTTGGGCTTGGGCTTAGAATGTGGGCTTCTTCTTTTAAAGGAATAAAGAAAATAAAATGGTGGGTTGCTTTCAATCATCTCTTTATTCTGTTTGGTAAAAAAGTGAGTGGCTATGATATGAGGCATGGATGGATTTTTAAAATGTATGTTTTTATTTTTAACTGAAAGTTTCGGTATGTATACTTTTAAAAAATATAGTTAAGAAGAGTCATTTGTATGTAAAATTACTTTTAACTAATTTTTGGTCCATTATAAGATGTTTTAAAATATTTCTCATATTAAAATTAATTTAACTTTTGCAAAATTATATTCAAATATTTTTTACATACTTTTCATATCTT
Organism: Caryopteris x clandonensis; assembly: GCA_028749325.2. NCBI lineage: Eukaryota > Viridiplantae > Streptophyta > Magnoliopsida > Lamiales > Lamiaceae > Caryopteris > Caryopteris x clandonensis. Next base: position 9,231,531 of record JAPYKT020000004.1, read on the forward strand.
AATTTTTTTTTATATATAATATGGATATCCTAAAATAATATTTTAGTTTTTTTTTATATAATATTCAAATGTATGTTTTTATTTGTTTATACTTTTAACTCAAACTTTCTGTGTGTATCATATTGTTTCCGTATGTATACTTTTAAAAATATTCATGAAGGATTCTTCCTTCTTTATTACCTCAAGATCTCAATGCTGCCTTAACTACAAATCCTACGTGCGGTTTTTAAACACCGGACTTTGTAAGAATCTCAGCAGATTAGATATATAATTAACCATATTACTTCGGGATGGTGCATTTAATGGTAAAAGGCTTTCATTTGGAAAATTAAAAAATCCAACGTTATACTGAACATGATAAAAAGTATCGAACATAAAATGAAAATTTTCCTTAAATTATTTTGCCATTTTATAGGGTTTGCGATTTAATTTTATGATACAGTTTGATGGATTGTTTAATTGATGATCCTTGTTAAAAAAGCTGAGTTTAGCAGAAGATGAATATTTTGATTTAAGAAAAAAAATACTATTTGTCTAATTATAAAGTATTAATCAGCAGTGACACTTAAAAAAATAGAGATATTTTATAGTTAAACAAGTAGTATTTTATAGTTAAATGAGTAATACCTTAAATCGTATGACAAGTACAACCGTATCACAAGAGTTTTTGCGTTATTATTATTATTATTATTATTACTATTATTATTATTATTATTATTAGATGTTCGCCCGTACAATGCACTCGATATAATATATTTATTATACTTAATAATTTATAATAAATTTAATTTATTACTATTAAAAAATGTACATAATCAATTATTTATATCAATGATATTTATATAAATATTATTCAATTTGAAATATAATTTGGTATATTAAATTGTATTTTAAAATTTTAAGTTAGTTTTATTAAATAATTAATTGTGCAATATTTTGAAATGAATTTTGAACTGTCCCTCAACTGAATATAAATTTGTTAATTTACTAAAAATTATTGAAGTTAAAGAATAAAAAAAAATAGTAATATATATATTTTTTTATAAAAAAATTATTTATATTTTTAGGTTAAATCCATATAAAAAATTTGCTATTTATTCAAATTAATCACATATATCAAAGTTTTAAAATTAATAATTCAATGCATAAATATTTTATATTTCATCCATAAACTTATATTTCATAATTTTAAATATAATTATTCATTTCAATATATACAATATTGATATCAAATTAAACATCACAACAACAAGATTAATTTGACATATCATATATTAAAAGTAGATTTAAAACGAAAAAGTTATTTGAGTTTTTAAATTTTAGTGAAAAATAAAATTGGAGAAAGAGAAAAAAATAAAGGAGTAACACATGTCAATTAATTGTAAAGACACATGTAATGTAATCAGAAGAGAAAAAATCTCACAAACTCCTCCTCCTCCTCCTCCTCCTCCTCATTATTATTATTATCATTATTATTATTATTATTATTATTATTATTATTATTATTATTACTTGTAATATTTTATTTCAAATTAAAAAGTTATTTTAAAAATTGGTTTAATTGTAATTAAATTACATATATTGGAGTTCGAAAGCAGAAAAATACACTCCCTTCATCATAAAAAATAGTTTTTTAATATATAAAAAATATATATTTTTAATATATATGAGATGTCCGGTTTGACAAAAGCTAAATGAGAGTATAAGGATTCATAATTTTGTTGAAGAAGGAAAATTGAACATTGCTGTCCACGGGGCTTCTAATTCTATCGCATACATAATTCATTTTTCCGCTAACTACCGTTTCTAAATTCAAAAAAAAAAAAAAAAATATATATATATATATATATATATATATAATATTTTGCTTCCCTCATGGAAAATCTATATATATATATATACATATATTTTTTTTAAAAGTAGTGTAATACTTTCCATATTAAATTTTGTTTTTTTATTATGTGTCATGTGTTCCTAATAATAATAAATAATAAATATAAAAAAGAGTTAAAAATGTTTTAATTAAAAAAGGGCGAGATAACTCTTGTACTTGATTTTCCTTGTAGTAAATGTTTTTTTGAATATAGATATGTGTACAACAAAAAATACTTATTTTAAGTTGTCGGTCAATGTTAGCTGATTTTATTTTTGTAAAATATACAAAATAAAAAATAAAATTTCTATGGATATAATTTCAACTTTTCCTACTCAATCTTTAAATGAAATTGATTTGAGGAAGGACTCACGTCATATTATAGTGTTCTTAATGTGTATGTGTATTAATATAAAAATAAATTATTATATAATAATTTTAAAATATAATTAATATCTTTAATAAAAATTTATAACCGTACATTGCACATATACAACTAATTTGTTTATAATAGTTAACAACCTCACTCCTATTCCATCACGTGTACATCATTGTTTTACTAAAGACAAACAAATTTGGCCCTTCAACCCTTTAATAGCCATCTTACGATATAAACTCTTATTATTATTAATAGTATTATTGTAATGCAAGAATAGGATGGATATGGACACCTTAATTGTCTCACACATATATCACTCTCTTACCAGAATTTGCCAGAATTATTTGTATAGTTACATCAATACTTCCTCTTTTTCAACCAAAAAAAAAAAAATCTTAGTTCAAAATTATCTTTTATGCCAAAAAAAAAAGATAATATCTATAAAACTTATAATTTTATTTATAAATAATTTATTTATAATTAAAAAATAAAGAAAATATAGCTCATTGACTAAAGAGAAAGATAATGTTTTATTAATGTAAAGCTACGATGCTGGGCTAAGAAAGGGAGCTGATGTACAATTTAATTTAATATTTATAGTTTATTTTTGATTAAAAAAATGAGTGTATAATATAATTTGTACATCACATCATAGAAATACTAATATTTATATGAAAAATTGAGGCCACAATCTTTAAGGGTGTGTTTGGATTAGTTTTAATTGAATTTGGGAGATTTTTATTTTTATTTTTTTTAAGTTGAGAATTAAATTAGAGTCGTGAAATTGTATATTTGTTTTGCGATTGTGTGAGCTAAAATTTTACTGCAGAAGTTACATTAAATTTTTTTAAAAATATATTAATTAAGATTATATTGTAGTGATAGGTTTTAGTATAATTTTTAAAGTAATTCATTATGGTTATTAGGAGAATAAAAAGTAGAGAGATAGAATACAGAAATACTGGAGGAAAGAAGAAACCGTTGAAGTATTCGATAGGGGATGTTTGGACTAAGTTGGAGACCTCCGTAGCATAATTGACTGTGATTTATGATGTTGTGTCATAATCAAATGCATAGTAAAAGATGATATTTGTTTTTAATTGTAACAAAATAAGTCGTTATTTACATATCAAATTAATAATGTTTTTAAATCACCACATGTTTCTGCATGTTACACATCACAATCTGGTTTCCAATGATAATCGAATTTGCTAGCAAGCCAGTCGCTGTCGTAAATGTTTTATTTTTTATATTTTAATGAAAAAAGAAGACCGCGCGACTGTTAATCTTTTAAAAATATTATTACAAAATTCAAATGCAAGATAACATGAAAAGAGGTGCAATGAATAGCTTTGAGTTTAATATTTTTTTTATCTTTTTCCTTTTACACGTGGCGAATAAGTACCAACAAGGTAAGAAAATTATATTTTAGTTAGTTTATATTTACTATTAATCTATTTCTAGTAGCTACTTTTTTTTTTCACTACTAATTGCTATTATATATTTTCTTGTTTTAATAGATTTTTAGTTAGTATTTTAGAATAATATGATATCTCTAATATATTTAGAACTATATGATATTAAATAAGTTTGAAAATTAAAAAATTTGATTGATATTGAATTTATATTATTATATATATACATATTGAGAGATATTTTTTATAGGAGAAATGGTTAATTAATCATCAACTGATGAAATGCACCAAATAATTGATAATATTGTATAAATTTATTTATATGAAATTTTAAAATATCATAAATTCATATTTACTTTTATTTATAATTTTATTTTTATTCATATATTGGTCAATTACTTTTAGTTGAACTATATACAATTATTATTTTGTCTCAAAATTGTAAATTAAAATAAAATAAGGGGCACCATTTTTTTTAACACGAGAATTTTAGCAACTTGAGGGCATGTAGGTAAATTTATTTTATTTTAATCATATTTGTATGATGAACATGCTACATACATAAATTATTCAACATAAATATATATTGTTTTAAATAATATTAATAATATATATATATTAATTTAATAATATTATATTATAATAATATATGTACGGAACAACTTACTAATTTTTACTTTAAAACAATAGTATGCAGTGAAAGACTACATGTTTGATCACCGACCATCTTGAATATTGTGATTTGAAAATGGGGAGAAAAGAAATTTGAAAATTTCGATGTTTGTTCAATTATTATTATTATTATTATTATTATTAATTTCTTCTGCGTCAGATGATGCCTATAAAATGGCACACGGCTCTCATGCCAGAGTATGCAAATCAAAACCCACAAACTCAGAATAAGCTAACAATGGCTGCTCAGTCTCTCCCTGCAACATTCCTCCTCTTCCTCCTATCCCTTCTCCTTGTCACCAGTTCCTCGGAAGCCTGTGGAATTTCAGTCTACTGGGGCCAAAACGGCAACGAAGGAACCCTCCGAGCCGCCTGTGACAGCGGCCTCTACAAGTACATACCCCTCGCCTTCTTAATCGACTTCGGCAGCGGCCGAACCCCCGTTCTCAACTTGGCCGGCCACTGCGACCCCCCTTCAGGCACCTGCACCGGGTTGAGCTCCGAAATCCAGTACTGTCAGAGCCTAGGCATCAAAATACTGCTTTCCCTCGGCGGTAGCGCTGGACGACACAGCATCGCTTCTCCAGACGATGCGCGACAGGTGGCCGCTTATCTGTGGAACACTTACTTAGCCGGCTCCGGCTCCGGCGGGCCCCTGGGCAACGTCGCTTTGGACGGCATAGACTTCGACATTGAAGCTGCACTTTCGAACCTGTACTGGGACGAGCTGGCCCGGGCCCTAGCGGCGTACAGCACGCCGGAAAGAAAGGTCTATTTATCTGCAGCTCCGCAGTGTTTCTTCCCTGATTATTACTTGGACGCCGCCATTAAAACCGGGCTCTTCGACTACGTCTGGGTGCAGTTCTACAACAATCCCCCATGTGATATCAGGGCGGGTGTCTCTGGCCTCATATCATCATGGAACAACTGGAGTTCGTTTGTTGCTAGGTATTCAGCAGAGACTCAGCTGTTCCTGGGTTTGCCGGCTTCTCCGCAAGCAGCAGGCGGCGGATACATCGAGCCTGATCAGTTGGTGACTGAGATTCTGCCGGTTATTAGGAACACCACAAACTATGGGGGGATCATGCTGTGGAGCAGGTACTATGATGTCCTAAATTCCTACAGCGTAAGAGTATATGGGGCGGTGTGTCGTAGCGGCATCCTCAAACATGAAGACTTGCTCCTCTCCCAAGTTGTTTGAATGACAACGTACGTGCAGGACAACATGTTGGCTCACTTTTCTTGAACTATCAATCCTTCCGGCTCTTGCAGGAGTTAGATAATATAATTATAAATAAACCTGTACGCCAGCATGTGCTGTCTCAGTTTCAATAAATTATTAAAATAAATAAAAACCATTTACAGGGATTGTTATGCTATATTTCTATTACGAGTTTCAACTTTCAACTATATGCATATTCATTGCTACTCTACAATTGACAAAAATCGTACTTTATACTTTAAAGGTGGCAGAAACCCTTTCTTGAAATATTATCATAATCACTCCGACTCTTTCGACAAACAAAGCCAATCTCCATCTCCACCGGTGTGGATCGCCGCCTGCAACGGTGGCAGAACACTCATTTTTGAGCCCACCATTTTCGAATCATTTTCCTAACTTCCCGACCTTCCTTCATATCCATCCACGTATATGGTTGGACTTGAGTGAGGTGAACGTTTGAAAGTATATGGAAGGTATTTCATAATTTGAACATAACTTTTTCAAAATTTCATATTAATACAACACATTTTAAATAATATTTCGTTGTTTTAAGCCAATCACCAGTACATGAAATGTTTAATGTCTCATTAGATAAACATGCCACATTAGCCTGCTATAAATAGTGATTATGATAGTAGCCTACCACTAAACATTTTTACCAATATTTTAAAATATACAAAATGAAATATAAATTTATTGTATAAAGTGTTTGTTTTATAAATTTATAGGTTATTGATTTAAAAAAAAAATGTTGTGTAAAGTATTTGTTTTACAAAATTGATAAATTTATGAATGTGTTTCAACAAAATTATCTAAAATCACAAATATCTCATTAAAAATAATATTTTTTTATTAAATTACATTAAATTTTAGCCATTTATAACAAATTTTAGAAAAGTGATTTTGAACAAAATTATAATTTTGAAAAATAAAAGGCTGAACTAAAAAATCTCTAAAATCATAAGACATCTCCGAAAAATTCCAAATCATGGTCCCTAATCTCATCTTCTTCTGTTGATTTATTCCATTTAGAAGTTCTTTTTTTTTTTTTTTTTTTTTTCTTTTTTTTTTTCTTCAAGAAAGTTCGGCTGTGGTGTGGAAGTAAACTTTTGGTAGTAAAGGTTCATGAACTGCTCGAAAAGAAATTTTTCTAAGGGTGGATTGCTTTGGATCCTTTAGTTTATTTTATATTTCTTATTTTTTATTTTATAATTTTAATTAATAATTAGTGATATTATTAAATATGCTACATATCTGTAGTCCTATATGTGAAAATAAGATATTTTATTAAATTATACTACTAATATATGACAAAATTATATTATTATTACTATAAAAATGTACATAAATAATTATATATATTTTATTTATATGAATATTATTCAATTTTAAATATAATTTTGTAATATTATATTGTATTATTATTTTCTTAGAGTTATTTTTATTAAATAATAAATTGAACGATATTTCAAAGAGAATTTTAATGTATTCCTGAACTCAATATAAATATTTCAACTTACTTAAAACTATTGACGTAAACAATAAATTATTATATTATATAAACTAATAGTATAATATTTTGAAATGAGACATATGTCAATTAAATGTGAATACAAATATTAAGAGAATCAAATATTTTTTTAAAGCTTGTTCGTTTATATTAAAGAAGAATACGATGTATGGTCATTATTATAAAACACAAAATAGATCACATAATAAAATACATCGATTAATTCTGAGATTTTGTGAAATTATCAAATAAATTTGACGGTCCGTGAAATTAAAGTCAACTTCCTTGAAAAATGAAAATTTCAAAATACAGCCTTTTGAGTCTTATAAAATGATAGCATAGATATGACATAGAAACAAATGAGTTGGACTAAATTACTTGACCTCTTTTATGTCTCTAATTGAGGCACCTGATTTTAATTTTAACAAACTTTAGGGTCTAATTTGACAATTTGACTGACCTCGACCGTAGTAAATTAATTAACCATTTTTTCAGAAAACATTAAAAAAATAGAAAAGTGAGTGTCACACAAAGTCGTGTACGAACACTGGATCAAACCTGACAGAAAGAAAACGTGCTGACGAGGAAATTGGTACAATTCTCCGCATATTCTTACCTTTATGTATGCAAATAAAATAATAATAATAATAATAATAATAATAACAAATTTAATATATTTTGTTTGCATGTGGTGTTGGCAAAATTACCATCACTATCAGAACGGTCCCCAAATTTCAGAATGATTGTTTTAACCATAAAATAAAAATAAATTTATTTATAAATTAAAATTTGGAAAGAGATTGAATCATACCCTTCTTTCTAGTAGATTAAGTCAGGTACCATATCAGGTCAATTATTAATTTATGGTGTTTTTAAAATTACCATTAAATTTGCTTTGCATATTACATTAATTTTACTAACAAAATTAGATATAATGTAAATAATATAAATATTTTTATTTAAAATTAAAAATATATAAAAAATTTAATTTTTAATAAAAAATTAGAATTTTTGTGTGTGGATGAAATAAATATTATATTTATTTATTAAAAATTAAAATTTATGTATACTTTTAATTTTTAAATAAAGGTATTTATGTCATTTATATTATATACAATTTTATCAGTAAAATTAATTTGGCATACAAAGTAAATTTAGTGGTCGCTTTAGAAATACACTTAATTTATTATAATATTTATATTATTTAAAATTATTATTTAATCACACTTCAAACAACAACAACAACAACAATAATAATAATAATAATAATTTTCTCTTATACATAATTTTGTTTAATGAAAAATTTGGCGCCTAGCACCTTGAATTATTAAGCCATATGTTCCTCAAAATTTGGCGCCTAGCACCTTCAATTATTAAGCCATATGTTCCTTATCTTGAAAATTCTGGTCCTTCTAACATCGTACAGTCACCCAATCAAACGTGGGATTTTTTTCTCCGCAAAAAGACAATACCAATAATTGCTCCCAGATGGGCACAAAAGAAGATTTGAAATACTCTATTTTATTTGGTATTTTATTTATATTTTATTAATTTTAATAAATATTATATTACAGTTATTAATATTATTAAATACACATATTATATGGTAACTATTACAAAATACAAAATATAATAAAGAATCTCGATTGAAATGTGTTAAATTTAAAAAATTTAATATCGTCTTATAAATTGAAGCGTACCAAATAGTCAAAAACAAGACTAGTCACACCTCTAATAAAATTCCATCTTAAAATCAATCATATAAAATAGTCGTTAACTAGCTTGAAGCTACAATGAAATTAAAAAATCATGTTTTTTTCAGTAGAGAATATACAATTATATTTTATTTAAAAAAAAAAAGAACATAGAAAAATTAGAAACCAAGTTAAATTAACCGTCAATTTATTTTAAACATTGATAGTTTTATAATAGTAAAAGATATATAATCAGTGTAAAAATGCTAGAATAATCTAATATTTTAATTTGTACATTTCACACTAATACTAAAAAAATAATTTTGTATGAAATTAAAAAATTTTCAGTTATATATTCTGAACACACATATATATATATATATAACATCTGTTAATTTTCTCCACATATCACTCTATGAAATTAAAAAATAACTCCATCTGTTTATAAAAGAATATTAATATTGTAAAGTAGTTAAAATACAACATTTTCTCCACATATCACTCTATGAAGTCACGCAATCTTCACTTCTATCACGTGCACATTATCTAGAACCTACCCATGGAAGGATTTAGTGCTATCGTTTCCTCCGTTTTTTATTTTGGAAAATGTTTTGAGGTCGGCATCAATTTTATATTTTATTATGTATTAATTAGTGATATCATTAATATATAATATGTTGTAATTATTTTTAAATATAAGGATAAATACATAATAAAATATAAAAGCTCAAACATTTCCGTGTTTAGCTTAAAATATCAATACTGTGGTGATTCAAGAATTTTCGGGAGTTGGACATAGAAAATGACACACAACCCCATACCCCATATGTGTAATAAAATAGGTGGAATAAAATTTTAACAAAAAGGAAAATAATTTAAAATAATGAATAAATTAAGGGAGACATTATAAAATTAGTCTGCTATGTAAAGGTGGCATTTTAAAATGATTTCTTCACAAAAATCATCTGTTTGACAAACAATGTCATGGATAAATTGATATCGTAATTATATAAAAATAACATGTAATGATTAATGAAAAATAAGATTTTAAGAAGAGAAACTCAACTGCTGGAAAATTGAAAACTGTTATCAATTCGATGTTAATTAAAAAAATGTACTTTTTTAGTATGCGCGTAAGCTGTAAACTAGTAATATTATTATTATTATTGTTGTTATTGTTGTTGTTGTTGTTGTTTTGATGGAAAACTGTACACGAATGATTAATCATATATAATTTTTTTCACATTGGAAAAATACAAAATAAAAAAAAAAACTAAGTGATCACAAAATAGGTTAAACCCAAAATGTGCATTAAATACCTAAAAATTTAATTGAACAGTGACTGTTTGGACCACTTATTAAAAATAAAATAAAAAATTCAAATTTGCATCAAACATATATCTGAAAATTTTATTTTATTTTAATTTGTACTAATCTAATAAAATAAAACCCAAAAAACTACGACCACAGACAAAAAAAATAATTGAAACAAAAGATATTAACTCTTGTAAAATGGAGGCAAGCGTATAGCTAAAATAAATAAAAAAGAAAAAGAAAATCACAATCGTCGGTAGAAGAAAAGAACGAAGAACTTTTTTTTTTTCCCTCGACATGACTTGTTAAAAGAGAGCCAGCTCTTAAACACGGTCCAGATTTTTTTAATCATATTTAGTGTTTATCTTACGTTTTATTATTTAAAATATCTATATTTATGGATATTATCATGAAATATAAAATATAAAATAATAATGTAATAAGGGTTCAATCAGGGCTACAAATTCCTTCCACAAGGGCAATTCAGGAATTAGCAGTGCCCGGCCCCTTCGGTCCTCGGCTTCTGCCTATAAAATGGCACGCAGCTCTGTTAATTGCATGCACACTCCAATTACCAGAAGAACACACACATGTTAAAAATGTCGGGCCATTCTCTTCCAGCATCATCCCTCCTCATCCTCTCCCTTCTCCTTCCATTTTCACTGTTCTTCAGCTCCTCGGAAGCCTGTGGCAACACAGTCTACTGGGGCCAAAACAGCAACGAAGGCAGCCTGAGAGCCGCCTGTTCCAACCCCTACCCCCTGTACAAGTACATCGCCATTGCCTTCTTAAAAGCCTCCGGCGAAACCCCCGTTCTAAGCTTGGACGGCCACTGCGACCCCGCCTTAGGCACATGCAAAAAGCTTAGCAGTGAGATCGAGTACTGCCAGAGTCAAGGCATCAAGGTGCTGCTCTCAGTTGATGGCTCTTTCGGCCGCTACTCTTCTGAAGTAGCCGACCAACTGGCTAGATACGTGTACTACGACTTCTTAAGCGGTGGAACCGGGCCGCTGGGGAAGGTCGCCTTGGACGGCGTAGATTTCTTCATCCAAAGTCCCAGTTCCACTAAGTTCTGGCCTGCGTTCGCCAAGGCCCTGTCGGGTTACACCACACCAAAAGGAAAGGTCTACTTATCCGCAGCCCCACAGTGTCCTCTCCCCAACAACATCTACGACGAGACCATTAAAACCGGGCTTATTGACTACGTCTGGGTGCAGTTTTACAAGAACCCTAAGTGTGATATTAGGTCAGGAGTCTCCGGTCTGCTAGCGTCGTGGAGCGACTGGAGCTCGTATCTTGCTGAGAATTCGCCGAACAGTGAACTGTTCATGGGTCTGCCGGCGTCTCCAGAAGTGGATAGCGGCGGATACATCTACCCTTGTGTGCTGGTCCCGGAGATTCTGCCGGTGCTCAGGAATACCTCCAACTATGGAGGACTGATGTTGTGGAACAGGCACTACGATGTTCAGAACTCCTACAGTCCACGTGTGGTTGTGCCGTCGTGTGTCGATCCCCTTCCGTCGCCCCACGAAGAGCATCTGATCGCCCAAGTTTGAGTAACACCTTACGTACTTCATGTCGGCGCCTGGCTTTTCTGGCCTTGTTATGCAAGGATTGTAATAGCAAATAAATAAACCTGTAAAAGCCAAGCATGTGTTGTATTGCAACGCATGCCACTTCTGAATAAATAATTTGGTGCGGCTATTCGAACCTCGAATTTCCTATATACATATAATTATTTTTTAAATAAAATTAAATATTATTAAAATAATTTTATATTCACCTATTCAAAATTCATTCAAAATATCCAGTTAAACAAGTGAAATAGTTATCGACAAATATTATCAAACACTACTTCAGTTGTTCGGCAGGATGTTCCGAACAAGCCTTAGGTCAATATGCTCGTTTTTGTTTGACAAATAAGTTTCGAACACGAGCATATGTATTAGACCAATCTCGTCGAACATAAACAAATATGTTCGACAAATCAGGCTCGAACATATACGAGCAAACATGCAACAAATTCAAATAAAGCACTGAAAAAACGAACTAAACACGAATATTCTTCTTGTTTTTTAATTAAAACAGTATGATTGTCCAAAATATTTTTTAGTAAAAAATATAAAATTATATTTTAAATAAAATATGTTTAGAGAATTTGAGCATGCGAATAGTGCAACTTAAATAATTAATTACTTACATATAAGACTAAAATCTTTTAACATTAATAACTTAAGGATACATATACCTTTATTAAAATCAACTAAGTTTAACTATTATAATTGCGAATTAAAATGAGGATGATCCAACATTCATGGATCTCGCTTTGGGAAGGGAAGCACTCAATAACAATTTTTTATGTTTTTTTGTTTCATTTTGATAAATTAACATTAGAATTTGTAGATGCAACAACAAAAATTAGAGAAAATATTCAATTAGCTAGATTTAATTTTTAAGAAAAAAAAAACGTTACAATAGAGCCATATTTTGATAGAATATCCTAATATAAATTTTACTTTTAGTTTTATAAAATTATTAATTTATATAATCATCGGGATCATGCGCTTATAAAAAGGTTTTGTACAAATTTTATTATCTTATTATTTTATTAAAATATTAATTTACCCAATAGGGCATGACTCCACATCAAAGAGAATTATTATATTAAAGGATTTATCAATTTATCAAGTATTAATGTAAAAAGAATTAATGAAGTTTAATTTTATGGGTGCCACGCGTACATATTCCTGACATATTATTGCTCTTAATTGTTTTCTTTATTATATATAAATTAATTGATTAGATTGATCTAATTCAACATATAAAAGGATTAGGAAAATCCTATAGCAAAAGATGTATATTTATGTGAAGTATGACGAAAGTGTATTTGTGCGTCGTAGGCTCAAATCCCTACTTAAGGTTACAGCTCTCATGTTGAACCTCGGCTCATTGGCTAAACCTCCATAGCCGGATCTCGCCGGCAAAACTAACCTCCCTGACCGGACCCTTGGCATCCGATTGGAACACCCATTAAGAAGACTCGAATGCTCAAGTTAATATCAAATTAATATCAAGTTTCAAATTTTAAATATCAAGAATGTGAAGAGAATATCAAGTATGAGAGTATAGGTGAGAATTCAATAAAATTTATATTCACATAATGTATCATGTAATTCAATCTAAAATATAACATGTTAATTTAAAAATATTATTTATTTACTTGAAAAATATTATTATTATATTATTATCTTAAAAATAATAATAATACATTTTAGTTAAGCAAATATATTATAAATTAGGTGCAATTAGATATAAATATATATATATATATATGATTTATCTAATTTATTATCTAAAAAATAAAATAAACATATAATAATACGTAGAGATTTTCAAGTATGAGAGTATAGGTGAGAATTCAATAAAATTTATATTCACATAATGTATCATGTAATTCAATCTAAAATATAACATGTTAATTTAAAAATATTATTTATTTACTTGAAAAATATTATTATTATATTATTATCTTAAAAATAATAATAATACATTTTAGTTAAGCAAATATATTATAAATTAGGTGCAATTAGATATAAATATATATATATATATATATGATTTATCTAATTTATTATCTAAAAAATAAAATAAACATATAATAATACGTAGAGATTTTCTAATATTTTAATACAAAAATCTTACTTTTCAGTAAAGCTTTACATTATGAACGTTGCCAAAAATATATACATAGTTAAACCTCACAAAAATAATTTTCATAATTTTCCAAAATATAAAAGTATAAAAAATTGCAGATAATTTATGGGACCACAAGTCCCTTTCAACTCTTACACCCGTTTAAAAGCACGTGACTATTTACAAAATAATAATAATAATAATAATAATAATTAAGACAACGACAAAGACGGTCCTCGAAATATTATAATGATCGTTAGTACGTGCGACAAAAAACATTAAATTATTACTTTAAACCTCAATATATAATATTAAATTTATCCTTACCAAAGAAAAAAAAATTAATTTTCTTTTAAAAAATCCTTATCAGTTCAACTAAAAAAATATTTATAAAAATATAACTCGTTTTCAGAGCTGAAAATTATTTTTAATTTGCCAGATCCTCATAATTAAAAATTGGAAAAAATTATATTCTCTTATATAAATATTTTTCTTTTGGAAAATATATTCAGTTCCACCATATTAAATTTCAAATAAGATTGCATTTTAAAATAGAATTATATATTCATTTGTATATAGTTACCTCAAAAATTAAAAACTCACACTTCTATAATTTCCTACAATCATAAATTCAAAAAAGAAGCTTTTTAATGGACCCCACCAATTTATACATCATTATTTATATTTTCACATATTATCATTATTTACATTTTTTACTTATACATTAAATTAAATATATATTTATAATGATCATCTTATTTAATAAAAATAAAAATAAAATATTAAAATTACATTAGTTTAGTTAAATAATAATTTAATATATTATTTTCAGAATCAAACGATTAATATCACATTTATAATGAATAATCATGGCATACATCTAATTTATTAACATATTTTCGTTACTACTACATAATTGTCATCCCAAAATTATTAACGATAAGAAATATTACTAAAAATGCATTAATTTAGTAATAAGGGATACATTATTAACTTAATAAATTACTATATAATTATAATTTTCACAAATAATAATAATAATAAATAATTAACAATTAATAAAAGAAAGTGATGCAAATGAATTCGGTCAACGTTAAACATAAAAGTGAATAAAAATAAAAATAAACTTTGAAGCAACAACTATCAAAAACGGAAAAAAGAACTGTGGGCTAACGACAATTGTGGGACTCAGCCCCATGCACGCTACATACACACGCCAATAAGACGGCACATGCTACCCACATACCAACCCGAACAACCTTTTTTTTTTTTTTCTAATTTTTTGACAACTCAAATTTTAGAAAATGAATCCAACTTGAAATGTTGGTTTAAAAGAGAATGGTATTGGCAACCACCCTAATTAATTTTGTGGGGAGGTGATATAATAATAATTCAGAAGTTGCGGTCCCTTCATTCTTCAAAACGAAACGTGGGTATTTTGTGTGGGCCACCCCTAATTTCTCAAATCTCTGTCACTTACATGACACGTGGACTACCACACTATTGCAATGCATAACGCCAAATATATATAATGTCGACATATATTGTAATCTTTGCCAAGTGGAGACCTAAGTCATCATTGCACGCGTAGGTCCATTTTACACATATGCAAGAGCGACATTTGTGCTCGAATATAGATATTAGCAGTATTTACAGTTTCTCGTATTTAAAACATAGATGATTATAGGGATAATAAAAAATAATTTTTATATTAAAATAAAATATAGTAGGGTGTTAAATAGATAAATGTGTTGGTGAATTTCTATTATTAATAGGATGTTGAATATACAAAATTATAATAAAACAAAATTACTTTATACCATAACAATCAAATTAATAAAAATAATCATATTATAAATATCTTTGGTTCTTGTAAACTTTTGATAGTAAGAGAAAAGATTTAATATCTATTTACATATTTTTTATGTATATAACTAATAAAATATATGATAATTAAATACTTTTATTACTCACATTAATTTTAATTATTATTTGTCTTAATAAATTACATGACAAATTTACTGTGTAATACGTATTAATTCTAATTGTCAATTTCCTAAGTAAAATTGAATAAATACCAAGTTTAGAATCTTATTTAACATAAATTAGAGGATCACTATTAATATTGTTTAAGTTTTATATAAAATATTATATTATTTATTTTTATAAAAATTAAGAATAATATATAATTTTATTTTTATTCAACAATATAAATAAGAAACTCTAATTTTATTTCATATAACGTATTTGGCGGCTCGATTAGCAATTGTGGGATGGTTACATATAGAAAAGATGGTATATAGCTTCCATTATATGGAATGGTTCGAATTATGTTTTTTTTTAATCCCTTCAGACGTCGACCATTTTGGCTCAAGAATTTTAATGAAAAGAAAAATAGACAATTAACATAATGCCACATTTAGCCAAAAAAAATTTGATGAAAATGCTCTGTAATTTTGCACAAAATTAAAAAAAAATTGTTAATAAATTTATAACGAAAAAATTGTATAAATTTAAAGAACTCCATAAAAAATAAGTCAATCGATCAATGGATGATGTGGTTTGCTTTTCTAATGTGTAAATAATATATTAGCTTAAACGTTGATTTGGAATACAAATAATGAATATTTAAAAAAATTATTTAAATATATATAAATTATCATTATATCTAAAAATAATTTAAAATATATATAAATATTTAGAAATCCGAAAATTAATTAAAAATTCTTAGGAATATTTTCGAAAATCTGAAAATTATCTGAAGAAGTCAACAAGCTATTTCCACAAATCTTTCTTCTTTTTTTTTTTTTAAATTCTGAACATTAATTGGAGATTTGAATTTTGATTTAATATTAAGTTGTTTTCAAAAGCTTCCCAATAGTATATTACAAGAAGGTATAAAGAAATTCATACGAGATAATATTATATTGAGAGACACAAATTATTTGTATGATATTATTTAACCGATAATTGACATATTTTTATTATATATTATCGAGAAAAGACAGTTGGTTTGATTAAAAAAAAATGGAAGTTAAGTATAAGATTTTGAAGGGATATTTAAAAAAAAAAAAGATATTAGTTTAAAAGGTATCAACAGATAAAATACTGTTGACATATATAATAAAATTATTTTAGACTAATACAATTTCTTTCAAACAAATTCAGTGCAAAAAGGGAAACGTAATCGGACTTTAATAAGTCCAGTCATTTTTAAATTATATATCTACAATGGATTCTTATCATTTTCATATAGACACAAAGTTCTTTTGTAAAAACTCCTGTGCATCAAATAAAGGGGGTTTTGACAATTTATAGTTTGTTTAAAAAGTAATTTAATAAAATATAGTATTTTTTTAACTGTTAATATAATAAGTAAAGTCGCCCACAGGGTGGGCGACTTACACTTTTTCAATGTCGCCTCTGCTAGGGGCGACTCAAGTTTTTTTTCTTTTTCTTTTTAGGTCGCCATAGTATGGGCGACATTTGATTTTTTTAATTTTTTTTAACCCACGAAAAAAAAGAGGAAAAAGCGCCACTCGAACGTCTCACTTGGTCGAGTGATCACTCGGATGGCCGAGTGGTATCTGTGACTCGGTTGAATCACTCGGCTGACCGAGTCCTGGTGTCCACTCAGCCGGTACACTCGGTTGGCATTCCACTCGGGGGGCCGAGTGTTGAAAACTTTCTGGAATTCTTTCAAATATCTCACTCGGCCGGTCCACTCGGTCAGAACTCCACTCGGTTGGCCGAGTGGAGTTTATCTTTTCTTCATCTTCTCAGTTTTTCGCTCATTCTCCCATTTTCGTCTCTTCTCTTGTTTCACCGGTTTGATCCATGAGTTTGTATATATGACAACAACTCTTTCTTCTTTTATTTTTTTTCTCTCGTGTGCTAGTCCAAGTTTTTGGTAAAAAGATTATGAGTTGACAAATTGCTTAATTTATTGAGCTCAAACAAATAACAAGAATTACGGCTTACAAGAAAAAAATTCAAATGATGGATAAATTTGGGATTTGGCCTATGATCATTTCTAAGGGTCTTGTACAATTGCAACAATCCAACAGATTTGAAACAAGTTCTAGATATCAAAAATTTGTCTAAAGTACTCAGTGAGACTCAAAACTCACAGTTAAAATAGTCATAACCAAATTTTATACTACTCAAAATCAACAATAAATAAGCAGCTAAATCAAACAATTCATTCATATTTTCCACAAACATGCACTTCTTTCAAATCAAAATAATTTATTCTTAACAAGTAGTCATTTTATCATACTCCTAGTTCATGCATTATCCTATCAAAAGGGATTGAGACGTACTCACTGAGGTGGTCGGTACGGTGTGTTGGATGGGTTGAATGGTTGATAAATTGGGTATTCACGATCCTCAAAATAGTCTTGCTGCACATGTCACTCATATTGCTGCCTTTGCATGTCAAGTGCAATTTGAGAATTGTATGTTTGACGATGCATATACTCTTCTAGGTTGGCAACACGCGCATCCAAAGCGTTTATATAGTTAATTGACAATATAAATTATATGATTAAATAAATAAATGCATAATAGAAACGTAAATAAAGAAATACAGCACATACCAAAATTTCTAAAGATGCATTTGATTGCGGTTGGTACCCCACATGCATATTTAACCCTGGAGTTATTAGACGTCGTGTTATTCTTTCATACCAGCTCATATATCCATGGTCGACGTCTAACTCATTCCAACCAATAACAGGAGCTGAGACAATATGACCATTTCTGTTGAGCCACCATTCTACAAATGAAGCATGAGTTTCAGCCCAATTTGTAGTGGTGCACCCTCTACGGCATATATTGTCCAATGTATCATGCACATCAGAAATCGCCTGTGGAATTCGTTGTCTCATAGCAAATTATCTCAATATCCGATCTGGGTAATATAACTCAACAATTGAATAAGGAATCATAGGCCATTTTAACATCCACATATTTGTAACTCTGATAATTCCAAAGTCAATATATGCGCTCACAACAATTGGGTATGGGTCATAAGGCTGCCAATGAAACTGCATAAATAATAAGTTAATTAAAATTTAAGAAAGATAGAAAAATCTTAATAACCAGTAATCATACCTCTTGTGGAGTTTGTTTGTCTAGACTCTCCCGTATAGTCCTTAGGTTGTTTGTCAAACTATTTGTAAAGTTGTGGTAGTGCAACCACTCAGCACCATATGGTGCAATAGGAAGAACTCCATCCACACCAACAATTGCCACTGTATTAAGGTGTCTACCTCCCGACATTTGTGGCGTGAGAAAAGTAATTCTCGACCAAACCCATATCTATTATGGAAAAAACAATATTAGAGATGTTTTCCTCATTTTTTAAAATAGCATATGGAAATTATGCAATAAAGAGACAAATTTACCAGCAATAGTTGCGTTGGCCCACTAATTTGCGTACGACCTCTATGCGCTGCATTGCACAACTGATGGTACAAATAACCTAATACTGCTGAACCCCAACTGAATTTACAACATTCATCAATATCTTCTAGCTGATTCAAATATAATAATGACCCCATATTCCCAGAAGTATCTGGGCACATTATGGATCCTAACAAAATTAAGGCACATCCACGTGCATATTGTACAACATGTTGTTGTGGGCTGCATTGCACAACTGATAGTACAAATAACAGGGTGCATGCTTAGATGTCTACCTAATGCTACCAGTGAAAATCTTGACCCTTTTAAGTCTTCTGCATTAGGATCCCATCAGAGAAGAACCTGACAACATGTAGTCCAATATGACCTTCCAGTTGAAGTATCTGAACTTATAACAGTCTCACCTTCAATTGGTAGGCCCCAAATAAATGCGACATCTTGTAATGTCACGGTCGCCTCTCCAACTCTAAAATAAAATGTATGAGTTTCGGGCCGCCACCTCTCAACCAGTGCAGTGATTAATGCTTTATTAAGTGTAAAATCACCACATCTGTAAACACCATAGAATCCCATACAATATAACAAGGATATGACTCGGTAATGCAACCTCTTTGTACGTCTGAGTAGTTCCCTGCCATCCTCGTCATGGTCTTCCTCATAATGTTCTAGGTCATCAAGTCTCCAAAATATACCACTTCCGTGTCTGTACTTCAATTTTTCATCAACTTGTCCTGCAACGACATCCTCAGATCGGTGTAGATGTTGTTCTGTTAAGATCTCTCTACTAATAAGTCCATACTCTCCGAAATGCTCCATACTGCAATAAGATTAAAGACATGAAATAAAATCACAAACATAATAAATTCAATATATAATGAAAAAAATAATAAGTGATAATTAATAATTGAATTCATTATAGTATCTAAATATATGTTCAGCCTCAATAAAAAATAATAAGTGATAATTCAAAATTGAATACACATTATATTATAAAAACCAAAAATTGACTACAACTAAATTTTTTCGGTAGATCATAATATCTAATTTTTTTCAGTAGATCAAATGAGTCCACAAGGATTTCATGTGACGATGCATTGAAGAACGGGATATTCGGATGCATGGAATATCTCTAATGATTTGATGGAAGTGGTGGTTGTTGATTGGATGGTGGCCTCTCTTGATCTGGGCAATACATAGTTTGAATATCACCAATATCCACCCCATCTTCATCTGATTCACTAGACAGCTCGTCTACGTCAGGTTCAGAATCTTCTAGTTCATTGACACCAAAATTGTTAATCAATAGATCATGTGGTTGATCCTCAGTGTGAGCATTTTCTCTTTCAGTTGGAATATTGTCATTTGGACCTTGATGTTCCACCAGTTTTTGTAAGGTCTTGCGTGACAGGTACTGAATTATTGATGTCATCACCTCTTAAGTAAGAAATATATTGATAATACTCATTACTTGAGAGAATATCTGGGAGAGCATTATCTTGCAATATTTCCTGATCAATATGAAATTCTACATATTGATTATCCGCATCCGGTGCAAAGAAAAACCATAGGTTATCATCGTTGTTGATTGGTATACAATGATATCTGTTGTTTGCATATCGTTAAGCGGATATATTTAATTTATTTTCATTGCTATCGATCCCTGTCAATTCAAAGAATTTTGATACCAACCCAGAATATCCGATGTCGCGAGGTACTCTTGTTGCACAAACAGGTGGACCATCGCTACTATCCCCAACATAAACAACAATACCGACATTGTTTGAAGTCTCTATATCTTAAATAATAAAGATGTATTAATGAACTGAATATATGGAGTTAACTAATTTTTTGCATGCAAGATATTATTAAACAATATAATTACAAAGTATAATAAAAATAAGTTCAACTAATAAATTAGTAAAATTCAAACCTGATATTGAAATGAAGCAATATCCCAATGCAAGGGCAACACTTTGATGGTCACGATAAATGCACGACAACAACAACAATTCTCAGAGTTCCTACTTCAAATAATGAGAAAATAAAATTATTAACGATAAATCTATAACAATTTATGTATATAATAACAGAAAATTCAACAAAACCTATTGCACATTGTATGAATTAAACCGACCGACATACACACTCCAGAATACACATAACACACACACCAGAACACACACAAAACACAGCACACACACGCACACAACACATACACAAGCACACAACACACACACACCAGCACACACAGAGATGCACACCAACACACACAGAGATGCACACCAACACACACATGCATACATCACACACACTAGCACACACATCACACAGACACAGCACACACTCACATCACACAACCACACACACAACACACACACACCAGCACACATAGCACACACACAACACACACACACAGAGCACACAAAAAACAACACACACTCCATCACACACCAGCACACACAACACACACACAGAGCACCACACACACAAAACAGCACACAAACCCACCCACGCACAACACACACACACCAGCACACACAAAACAAAACACACACACAAAACACAGCACAAAAAGAACCATAAAAAATAATTACCTTAAAAAATTTCACACCAAGAAGAAAGAACCGTGAAGATAGAAAAATTGAAGAAGAATAGTGAGAGAAATGAGAAAGAATAATAATGATAGAAATTGTAGAAGAGAGTAGCGAGAGAAATGAGAAAGAGTAATAATGATAAAAATGTAGAAAGTGTGTGTGCTATGTTTTGTAGTAATGGCAGCCTTTGACCACAGAAAAAATAAGAGATTTGTTTGAAAAAAATAAATAAATCAAATTCCAGCCGAGCAGTTAATTATGTGCAGCATTCCAGAAACTTTGGCTCACTCGACCGGCCGAGTTAAGTAGATCGAGTGAGTCAACCGAGTGAACATTTCTCACTTGGTCAGCGGAGTTTTGTCCAGGCCGAGTGATTCAGCCGAGTCACGGATTCCATTCGAGTGGTCACTCGACTGAGTCAGACGTCCGAGTGGCACATTTTTCCTCTTTTTTTCTGGGTTAAAAAAAAATTAAAACATATCCCATACTATGGGCGACTAAAAAAAAAATTTGTTAAGTCGCACCTGGAAGGGTCGATAATGAAAATAGGAAAGTCGCCCCCCTCGCGGGCGACTTTACTTATAATTTTAACACCTCCACCAAAAGCTATATTTTATTAATTTTTTTATTAAAAAACTACACTTTGTCAAAACGGCCTCAAATACACTATACAATTTGCATAATATAAAATATTATTTATTTATTTAAAATATTAATACTAATTTATTAATTTTTTTAAATAATAATATTTTTTAAATAAAGAAATAAATTTCATTAAACACATAATATTATAAATTGAATATGATACACCAATACAATGAAGATTCACTTCTATACAACTTCAATGAAATTCATAAAATATGATATTATTTAAATCTTAAATATTTATTGAACGGGTTTATATACCCATTTAAACGGTTATGGATACATAAGTATTATTATTCTAACGATTTAGATATAAATAGTAAAAATTCCATACAGTTATGAACTTAGGATTTGGGCACCCACAAAAATGTCATTGTTACTGCCACTCCTCGACGCTTTCATTTAAATAACAAGTTCATTACAAGCTCAAAATCACATGGAAATGGTTGGCCAAATAAATTGAAAAGGAAATACAAATAGAAAAAACAAAATTCCGGAAGAAAATGGACTAGCTGAACGGAAAATCAAACAATATAAGTTACAACCCCAAGGTTATTGGCCCAAGTCAATAACTGATTAATCCAAGAAATCCTTGATAACCATATATCAATGCATTGATGGGAAACGAGCATGGGATGACAGGATTCGACTCTTTAATGTCCTGATCCCGTCTATACTTTCCTGACCTGAATATTATGAGTGGATTGGAACCGCCAGATAGGCTGTCTGCCACTTTGAACAAGAGCAACCTCTTCGCCTTCTTTCACCATTCCTTGCTTCTGTGAATTGGAAATGAAGTATGATCAATACTGAACTACAGGGATGTTTGGATCTGTTTTCGTTGGGACAATGTTTTATGTTTTTTTACTGTAAAAGTAAGCATCTATTTTAATTTGGATCTCTTTAAGATTGCTCTCATTAATGACTAGAATATGGGCAAACTACTTGAAGACATTCAAGCTAAAGCATGGATGAAATTTTACCTTTAACAAATTCAACGCATTTCCAAACGTCTGCTCAGCATCTGCTGAGAACTCCATGTGTATGGGGCAAACCCCCTGGTACAAAGCCAATCTCTGTTGTATTCTTTTGCTGTACAGAATTACAAAATAGTGAAAATCGTGTCATGACTTTTCAAAAGGCTCGGAAATGAGAGACTCTAAAATCATTTCCTCAATTACTTTTAACGAGTAAGCCAAGGAGTATCTGATCATTGAATAGGTACAATTCAGAAATCAAACATTTTTAATAGGATGAGCTTAGTTTCATTTCTCAGTTCTTAGTCATTTAACTGTGATATTGAAAATATGTTAGCATTAAGTTCAATATTCCCGTGACTCACTCATTTGTGAAAGCAAAAATTGTGCCAGATGGCCGGAAATGGCTCAGTAGAATGGCCATGAACCCCGTCCTAGTGAAGACAACAATTGAAGTTCCAAGAGTGTTGGACATCATTGTTGCATGATATGCAAACATTTCACTCATATGATTCTGCAAGGAACAATAATAATCAATAAAAAACATCAATGGGATCTAACTGTATGAGCATCAGTCAACACTATGCAGATAATCTAAGGCCTACGAAATGTCTAGAGTAGACAGCCCTGACCTTGAAGGCTTGTCCCAAATTTGAAGGTGTTTGTGCACCAACTATAGTAGCTTCTGTCCTCAAAGAGACAGTGTGCATGACCTTGACAGCTTTCAGAGGAAACCTATAATGGAAGTGAAACTATTTTTATCATGCCAGCAAAGGATAGCAATCAAGCACAAACTTAATAGCCAAGATGAAATCAATGGTGAAAGAATATAACAAACTAAAACCTTATTCCCACTATGGGGTCAGCTATATGGAATACAACAACCATTGGATGAAAGAATGTTTGCCTAATTTAATAATATTAATAATAATGAAATTTTAAAATAAATAAATAAATAAAAAATCACTCACTTCCCATGGGCAGTTTCTCCAGAAAGCATAACGGCATCAGCACCCTCTTTAACAGCAATTGCAATATCTGAAACCTCTGCTCGTGTAGGAGTGGGATGTACAATCATACTTTCAAGCATATTTGTTGCCACTATAACAGCTTTTCCCATACTTCGACATATGCTGATGATTTCTTCCTACATTTGATACAATTAATTCCGTATAAAGGCTTTAAATTTCACTGATATATTAAAACTATCCCTCTCTTTTCCTTCTGCATTAAATTTGGGAAGGAGACAGCGAAAGAATCATGATATTACCTGCAATAAAGGAACCTCTTCAATTGGCAACTCTGCTCCAAGATCCCCTCTGGCAACCATTGCCTGACAAAATGGAAAGAATAAATCAAGTTGGAGATATCAGTGTAGTCCCAACATCCTGCTGTTCACCATATTCAACAGATCATGTAACAGAGTCCTTACACTACCAGAGACCATGTAACAGAATCCTTACTCAGTGTTCATCAAAATACCAATTCATCTTATCATTTGGTCAAACAAAATATATTAGCTAAACTTATACCCAAAGTCAAAGTCAAGAGACTTGACAATCAGCAATAACATGACTTACAGTCAAATTCTTCAAATTGAAGAATAATTTCCACAAAATCTAAAAAACTGAGAGGCTTAGATGTTTACTTTCAGAAGTGATTAAAAGATATATATTTACCCCATCAGATGCAGTTATGATTGAATGCAAATTTGGAATGGAATCTGCACTTTCAATTTTTACAATGACATGAATGTCTGCACCAGCATCTGCAGAAAAGAAGATTGTTGTGTCAGAAATGCAGTTATCTCTTTCAAGTTGCATTAAAGTTATGTACTCTAGGGCAGATTATATGTTCTAAGAGTTTAAGAATTACTTTTCAGATAGTTCTTTAGTTCATGGACCACAGCTGCATCTTTGACAAAGGAAACGGCATAAAAGTCAACTTTGTTGTCCACTCCAAATTTAATGTCATCCCAGTCCTTTTCTGTTGAATGTTAATGCTAGAATATCATTACGCAAGGGAGAAAAAGGAAATATGTATATGCAACATAAATGGAATTGATAAGCTTTATTGAGCACAAGAAAAAGGCTGATGATATAACAGATATGATTGTTTATCTAACCAGTAATAGATGGAAGGGTCGCGCTTTTTCCCCGGACATTAAGATGTCGCCTAGATTTAAGCTCTCCTCCATCAACAACTTCACATTTCACTGAATCATCAGTCTTTGATTTTACCATTAAAGACATCATGCCACCTGCAACATCAAGAAGTAGTCAAAAAGAGAAACCAGCCTTTATATAAACTCAACCCAAAAAAACCAAGTGTATCATAACCAACTTTCTCTGGCTCAACCCTGATACTACCCATAGATAGCTTAATTTGTCTGAGACAACAAACATAGTAATGTACCATCAACAAGAAGCATGTCCCCAGCTTCCACGTCATTAACAAAATCATCATAGTTGACGCTGACGCAGTCTGCTGTGCCAACTCCTCTTCGAATTGTAAAAGTAAATTCCTGACCCGTTTCCAACATAATTGGTTGAGGTAAATCACCACTCCTAACCTCAGGACCCTGCCAGCATAATTCACATGGTAATTAGAATACATTAGATAAACATGGATATAAAGTCAGAACATTATTGATGCCTCAGAAGGACTAAAGGAAAAAATAAATTATATATATATATATATATATTGTCTAGTGAATTTTGAATCTTATTTAAGGCGAGATACCAAACAAGGGTTCCTTGCAGTGTTTGGTAATGAAAGAATATAACTAAAGGCAGCACATTGCCATTGCAGTTTTTTCATGGTCATATCCCCGGAGGTGTCGTTGCTTTGCACGTCAAGTGCTCGAGGAAAGCTTGACTCAGATTCGTACAACTAGTTTCTTCAGCTCTCTTAAAGGTAAGAATTCCTTCTCATACTCACTACCTTGAAGTCTTAAGCCAAAGAATCTAACGCCAATCTACAACCTTTTCTTTCAGCTCTGATTTGCTAGCAAGTCATCAACGATTGTGCATCCTTGCAGAAGGTGACTGGGACCAGAGCATCACTTCTCTATTTGAGTGTTTGAGTGTTTGATTGATTTGAATGAAGAAGTTAATTTCTCTTCATGGTTGCTTCTTACAATAAATTGTTACTATTGCACTTTCTGTTGGTTCTTCCCTAAGCCTGAATTTGAAGGAATTGCCACAGAAGAGAATCCTAAACAGTGCCTATATTATAGAAAAATGATGGCAATGCAGGTTTTTCCAATGACAATCTCCCAAAAATTCTGGGTTTTGCAAGATCATTAGGTTCGAAAGGTTCCTCATGTCCAAGAGCAGTAGGTATGTTTTAACTTTCTGGAGGCTTTTATGACTTGGAGGAGATTGGGTTAAATTGAACCAAAGAATGGAGGGTTCAGAAGTTTAAGGGCATATATTTGCAATATGAAAATGACGAACAATTAATCATTACACCCTACTAAGTCAGAGATTGAACAGCTGAACCACATGAGTAGGAAGGACAAAATGAGAAACACAAAACCATGACTTGTACAATCTACTATGAAGTATTTCCATTTGATACATTGTTTAACAACAAGACAATAAGAAGAAAGAAAAACAAGGATATTAAATGCATGCCTAAAGTTCCCCATAAAATATAATATAATGACATCATTCTGACAATGATATCCCCATCATCAATAGTTGCTATTGTATATCATGAAATGTCACAAGTGATGATTAACTTCACTGAGACTGCCATTAGAAAAAACAATCAATGTTATGTCTACCATGCTGACACTGGACAAAGGTAAAGAAAAAACACTTGCCTTGGTGTCAAGCATGATGGCGATCACATTGTCGTTTGTTTGCGCATTATATTCTTTAACCAAATCAATAACTTTCTGGTGTGATGCATGGTCTCCATGAGACATATTAAGACGAGCAACATTCATGCCAGCCTCTGCCAGCTTCCATATCATTTCCCTTGTGTTGGTTGAGGGGCCAATTGTGCAAACAATCTTTGTCTTGCGCCTGACTGTAGGCCTAGACCACACAGCCACAGATGGCTCGCCGAGCTGTGGAATCCCCTGTAGATACTGATTTTTCTCTTCAGCCTGTCACAGGAAAAGCAACATGAATGATAATTCCAAGAGTTATTAACTCTACTTAAACTCCTCTCATTAAATGCATATTTATTCAGTGATTAGCGCACAAACGTGTGACTTCTAACCCAAGTAGACAATAGTCAAGGTAAGCCCTATAGCAGGCCACATGGCAATTGCAACGAAGAAGAGACAAACTTTAAGCAGAAAATGTCTAATAGCTCCTACAACGAAGAATTTCCAACCCACAAAATAGCATAAGCAGATTTTTGGAGTAAATTTCCATCTCTAAGGTCTGCAAGCACATAATTTAAGAAATAAAGCCGTAAATTCCAAACAACCATTCTTCTTTATACACAGGAACTTCTGTATCTGAATCAATACTCTAAATCTACACACAAGCTTGCTTATCCTTCACCAGCCAATTAAGCTATGATACAAGTATCGTCGCAGCAATTTCTAATTGTAACATTAAAATTGCGAAAAATTGTTACACTCCAGAAAAGAACCATGCTTTAACAAATTACTCTCATAAATGCAAGCGAACTCATACTTCGCAGAAAAATGAAATCAATGTAAGAACAACAAAGCATTTTATCGCCAAAGCACATCAGCATTCTCAAAGATACCAAAGCTGTAAAACAATAACGCACCTTCGGGATGTCTTCAGGAGTCACCGGAATCACTTCCGACTCAACACGCGTAGATCTCCTAGCGGTGATCGGTGTGCTAACATGCATAGCTCCGGCGCGGCTCCTCTTCTCTGTTTGGGCCAAAACCTTTGCCGCGAAGCCATAACTCGGCTTCAGCTTCTCGGAAAGGTTCTGCTGAGATCCAGAGGCAGGATTCGCCGCAAATGAGCCGTGAATCAACCGCGTCGCCACCACTTGCGCCATCGCCGCACAAACTTCTTCTAGAGAGAGAGAGGGGGGGAGATGCTGGAGAGAACGGAGAAAGCGAGAGAGAGTGAAAACGAATGAGAAGACCGCGGGTATAAATTGAAAGAGAGCTTGGAGAAATCGCCGATGAATTTGGAGTTTGTGTGCGGGCTCTCTCTCGTTTGTATCGAAACGCGAAGAAAAAAATGGAGGCTACTTGTCTAGCTCTATAAACTCTGTTCGAAATAGTTTGGGTGGGGTTCCAGGGATAAAATTGGAACTTCACTTCTCATTACATTTGAGTACACTGGATTTCAATTGGCAGATGACTAGACATCATACGGATAAAACGACGCCGTTAGGGAGCTTTCCTAATTTCTTTTTCTCTTTCTTTTTCAGGTTTTAGTTTTTCTATTTCCCATTTTCAGCCTTTTTAGAAAATAAAATAATATAAAACTAATTTAAAAAAACACGTGCCCCACGAAGCTGGGATCCCAATCCATGAGTACAAACTACAACGCCACAATTCAATGAACTCATAAATGACATAGGAAATATAAGTTAACAACAAAATTAATTATAATGTACGATATAAATTAATAAATAAAACAATATAAGTGATATATGATGGAATTAATAAAATTTTAATACTTCAATACATTCACCACAGTTGATCTCTTGTTCTAACGGTTAAAAAATAAATTATCAATCTCAATTCACCAAATTAACTAAAAATTGATTAATCATTATTTAGTAATATTTGTTAAATCATTAAAAAGATACTTAACTAGTCTGCTCGACGACCGTCCGAAAATTAGAGATATAAATTATTATCTGTACAGATGAATTAACATTTTATTTTTAAAAATGAGTTGTTTTTTTATTTGCAGTCAATTAAAAAGAATTGTTTTTTAATTCACACAACTCTTTTGGCAAAAATGACAAAATATAATGTTTTTCAAAAAAAATTGCAAAATTATAATAAAAAAAAAATATATTTTATATTAAGTAAAGTCGCCCCTGCGAGGGGCGACAATCAAAAATTTTTTTTTTTTTAATTTTTTTTTTTAAGTCGCCCCTGGCAGGGGCGACCAAAATTTTTTTTTTTTTTTTTTTTTTTTTAACGCTGGAGCCTTCACTCGGTCGGGCACTCGGTCGCGCGCCGTACTCGGCCGGCCGAGTGCGAACCCTTACTCGGCCGAGACACTCGGCCCCCGTATTACTCGGCCAGCCGAGTACTGCCATCCACTCGGTCACGGCACTCGGTCGACCACTTCACTCGGCTGGCCGAGTGCGAACGCGGATTCTGATTTTTAACATCCACTTCAATTTTTCTCATTTTTGTATTCTTCTCGTTTTCTCGTTCGTCGTCCTGTTTTTGTACATTTTCCTTTTTTTTTTTTTATCGTGTTATAGTTAAATTAGATAATTTATTTAGTTTGGTAAAAATTCGATGAAATTGTTAAGTGAGATTGTTATAACATCTTGAAATGTATTGATTAATTGAATTTCCAACAAATAACTATAATTTTGTTTTATAAGTAAAAATTATGTTTAATAAAGAAATAATGAATAAACAACAAAAAACCAAAAACATGAATAAACAATAGTTCTCAAAATCATGAATGAAGAACAAAAAACAACAAAGTCAAGTGTTTGAAATAAAAACAACAAAAAACAACAAAAAATTAGTCGGTGCCGGCTCACTGAGGGGGTCGGTAAGGTGTGTTCGATGGGCCGAATGGTTGATACGGTGGATATTCCCTTTCCTGGAAATGGCCTTGTTGCACATGCCACTCGTATTGTTGCCTTTGCATGTCAAGTAAAATTTGGGAGTTGTAAGCTTCACGATGGATATACTCTTTCATGTCGGCAACATCCCCTTCTATGTTGGTCAGACGTGCATCCAAGGCGGTTCTCCAATCCGACCAATCATTCCACCCCCCTTGATACTGGGGTGGATACTGTGGATGCTGTGAAGGTCCGGCCTGATCGTCCGAGGGCATTTGTGCTTCACCCATCATTTCATCGGCCTGTGCATGATCCACATCAAGTTCCATCGGCTCTGATCGGGCATCCGTAGTCCTTCTCCTCCTCTTCCTTCGTTCCTCCTCATTCCTCAATTCATTCTCGCTCTCTTCAATAGCTTCCGTATGAGCCGAGCCATTCAGTAGAAGATTATGGCCCTTCCCTCCAGCAATATTAGTCAGGCGAGAGTTCGGCAGTGCAAACCTCTTCTTGTCTGATAAAATCAGATACAATCGTCTGGTGCCGGGATGTAATTGGCACATCTTCATGTTGCACAGCATTTCCAGGTTTATAGTTGTCTCGCCTGATGTCTCTTCCATCCCTTCCAAGTTCACCCCGAAGTGGCGAGCAATGGGAGTGATCAAACCTCCAATGTGGATAGCAACTTGTTTTTTGGATCGAACGAATTGCCTTAACAGCATTGGTGCCACATTGAATTTCTTCCCTTTCACCAAGCACCACAGCACAAACAACTCATCGATACTGACCGCTCCAGGCTCAGGTTTTGCTAAAACTGTATTGGCGAGGAACCTGTGAAAATATCGAAGGACCGGGCTTCGAATACTAGATGCTTTTGACCGACTAACTTGGTACTCCGATGGGTGAGCTCGATCAGACTCTGTAATGTCCTTCCAAAAAGTGACAACATTGAACTCCGGAAAACTGACCCTCTCATTGGGCAGATTTGAGTACCTCTTCTTGGGAAATCCAAAAATCCCATTGAGGTCTTCGGCCGAAAGATAGCGAGACTCGTTCCCCAGCTGAAATATCACGGATTCGGGCACCGTGTCATTGTATCCAACATGAAGCTGGGAGAAGAATTCAAGAACGAGAGGCTCATACGTCTTCTCGTGCATGCCAAAGAACTTAGTCCACCCGATAGCCTTGCACATTTTTTTTAAATCTTCGTAGATGCCCATTTCTTGCATGCACTCAACATCGGCCCATCGAGTGGCTCGCCTTCTTTTCTGTTGTACCTCAAACCACCTATGACTGTCGGTCTCCCAATCAGGAAAGTTGATGCCGTAGGCATCCGGCATGGTCGCCAAAATTCTTTCGTACTCAGCTTGTTGTTCTTCAATGGAGTGTTCGCTCCATTGGAATGTAGAATTCACAACATCCATGCTATGCTCCATTGTGGGTACCTAGATGATAATGAATTAGTATTACATCCAATCAAGGTGAACAAAAAATGAAGATTCCTATGATACAATATTCATCTTTGCAAATTCATAATTCAACATTGAAATTCATGGGGTATTAAGATCATTTCATCATGGTCTCACTCTAAATCATGCCACATTCCCACTTTCTATAATGCATATCAATTGTTCGATAAAAAACTTCAATGAAAACTAACCAAAAATCTATATTCTTTCATGCCATAATACTCCAAATTAGTAGAGCATTAACATAATCAAACAACAACCTTAGATTAACATGAAAACATATCTATATAGAACAAAAAATCATGCACACCAAGTGTTCGATAAAAAACTTCAATGAAAAATTGCAAGAAAACATATCAAGTTTCATGTCAAAATGCTCCAAATAAGACTCTCATCAACATATGTAATGAACAA
This sequence comes from Caryopteris x clandonensis, assembly GCA_028749325.2. Taxonomy (NCBI): domain Eukaryota; kingdom Viridiplantae; phylum Streptophyta; class Magnoliopsida; order Lamiales; family Lamiaceae; genus Caryopteris; species Caryopteris x clandonensis. Next base: position 9,263,540 of record JAPYKT020000004.1, read on the forward strand.
AAGCAATGGTTAATGAAAACATACCTTTAGATTGAAAAAACGAAAGTTGGTGTTTTTTGTTGAATCCTTCAAATATCCACCACCTTATCCCAAAATTGGAGCAATTTGTTGTTTGAAATAATGGGTACAATGATTTTGATTGAGAAATTGATGGCTTTGAATGAAATTTTTTGGATTGAGGATGAGAGATTGGAAGAGGCTAGGGTTTGGGTGTGTTTGTGTGTGAGAAGAATGAGGAAAAGAGGGGTTATAAACTCCCATGTACCATACACATTTTCTCTTGCCCATTTCAAACCATGCCATGCCTTACCGTATGAGATTGTATATTGAAATTTATCAGACACTAGCTGTTGAACACACTTAATCTCATACCCGGGATCTGTCTGAACCATCCCAGTTAGCAGCGCAGCGATCATGTTTTTGCACAAGTTCCGATGGTCAACAGACACCGCGTTCATTAGACACGTATGAGGGCCTCCATACTTAGTGATTTCCCACATATCAATCCTTTTTCTGTAACCTGCACGCAACCACCAGTTGCAGCGTGTAGTATTATTTTTGCATTTGATTTTCCATATAAGAGGTGTGCTTTCATCTACTCGATATTCACGCCTCGCTATACGTATTGCAAAATCTTTAACTGCAGACTGCAAACTCTTCTTATCTTTGAAAACCATGCCTTTTGTGAGCACTCCTTCAGTAGGATCATAGTATCTAAAATTTTTGGGAAGATCAAAGGAGTCCGCAAGCATTTCATGTGATGATGCATTGAAGAACGGGATATTCGGATGCATGGAGTATCTCTGAGCACCTGATGGAAATGATGGTTGTTGATTGGATGGTGATCTCTCTTGATTTGGGGAATACATAGTTTGAATATCACCAATATCCACCCCATCTTCATCTGATTCACTAGACAACTCGTCTTCATCGGGTTCAGAGTCTTCTAGTTCATTCGCACCAAAAGTGTCAACCAATGGATCATCTGTTTGATCATCGGTCTGAGCATTTTCTCTTTCACTTGGAATACCCTCATTATTGGACCTTGAGGTTCCAACTGTATGCTCTTGCCTGACGACTGCCGGATTATTAATGCCATCCCCTCTTAAATAAGCAGCATATTGAAAATACTCATTGCTTGGCATAATATCTGGAAGAACATTATCTTGCAGTTTCTCTGGATCAATATGAAATTCTACATATTGATTATCCGCATCCGGTGCAAAGAAAAACCATAGATTATCATCGTTGTTGATTGGTATACGATGATATCTGTTGTTTGCATGTAGTGAAGCGGATATGTTCAATTTGTATTCATTGCTATCAATCCTTGTCAATTGAAATAATTTTGATACCAAGCTGGAATATCCAATGTCGCGAGGTACCCTAGTTGCACAAACAGGTGGAACATCGCTACAATCCCCAATATAAACAACAATACCGACGTTGTTTGAAGACCCCATATCTTAAATAATAAAGATGTGTTAATGATCTTAAAATAGGGAATTAATTACTTTATTGCAAAGTTTAATAAAACTAATTTAAACTAATACAATAGAAAAATTCAAACCTGAAATTGAAATAAATCTATATGTCAACGCAACGGCAACAATTTGAGGGTTACGATAAATGCACAACAACAGCAACAATTTCAACAGTACCTACATCAAATAATGTATAACAGAAAAATATCAACGACAAATTTATAACAATATATATAGCAACAACCATACACCGACCGAAATACACATATCCAAAACACGGCACACAACCATACACACGCACCTATCACACACAAAAATGCAACCCACACACAACACACAAACACACACAGCAACACACACACAAGCATACACCACAACATACATCACACACACCACAACACACATTTCATACCCACATTTCATACCCACATTCAATACATACATTTCATACATACACCACACCTACAACATACAATACAAGTAATGGAGAAAAAACCACTATCTACACACACACAACACAAAGCAACACACAACACAAAGCAACACACACACACCATACACACACCAAAATACCACAAAAAAATCATATACACACCCACACAACAGTACACATACACACCACCCAAACACATAAAATTTAAGATAAAAATTACCTTTGAGAAATGGAGAAACCCGAAACGTGAATATAGAAGAAAAATTGAAAGGAAATTGAAGGATAATTGAAAGGAGAAGTGAAGAAGAAGTGAAGAAGAAGTGAAGAAAGTGATGAGGAAGAGATAAATGTGTGGTGTGTGTGGGTGGTAATAGATATGATAGAGAGAGAAAAATTGAAGTGGATGTTAAAAATCAGAATCCGCGTTCGCACTCGGCCAGCCGAGTGAAGTGGTCGACCGAGTGCCGTGACCGAGTGGATGGCAGTACTCGGCTGGCCGAGTAATACGGGGGCCGAGTGTCTCGGCCGAGTAAGGGTTCGCACTCGGCCGGCCGAGTACGGCGCGCGACCGAGTGCCCGACCGAGTGAAGGCTCCAGCGTTAAAAAAAAAAAAAAAAAAAAAAAAAAAAATTAATTTTGGTCGCCCCTGCCAGGGGCGACTTTAAAAAAAAAATTAAAAAAAAATTAAATTTTGATTGTCGCCCCTCGCAGGGGCGACTTTACTTAAAATAAATTTTTTTTTTTTTTTTATTATAATTTTGCAATTTTTTTTAAAAAACATAATAATATGTCATTTTTGCCCAACTCTTTTTCTCCTTACACGTTAACTTATAATTTTGTACAAAAATAATAATTAAAATATTGTTTAAAAAATATTAAAAAATTGTCCCCCACATAACGTAAACAAATAATATAAAATTTTCATAATTTTGGTTCCTTGATAGAGCAGTACAGCTTTGACTATAAATCTTTTGCAGACTCATACTATATATAATATAAAAAATATTTTATTTATAATTAAATTTTATTCAAGTTGATTTAAAAAAAAATAATTAATATTTATATTATTATTATAATTATGTTACATACATAAATTATTAAAATTAAATTAAATATATTTTTTAAAAATAATAATTTTATGTATTTTTAAATTTTAATAATATCACAACAGAAAAACATACTCTCATATATATATATATGTATATATATGATTACATATATAATTACATAACCATAAAAAATTTACAGTATTTATTAAAACCTGCGGCGTCCAAATTTTTAGGAACAAATTTATCATACAACCCCAGCTATAAACAAAAATACTATATGTATTTTCAAAATAATTTGAACAGTACAATACTGTAACAAAAAAAGGCCGATGCTTCATCTTCATCTTTCTCAACCTCACAATGCCTCAAAAAATTTATGCAGTTCTTTAACCAGAGGAACAAAACCTTGATTATCGCAGGGAATCTACATGGTTCTTGAACCTGATGGCAGTGTCTTCTTCAACCTTGTTTCTAGAAGACTGAATTTGAAGCCTCGATATCTTTGCCATCTGAACTTGCATACTTGAGGTACTGCTCGATGTTGGCATCTGTGCTACCATTTCTCCGATGATACCATCTTCGTGTTGTTTTGGGCTTCCTATCACTTATAGCAATGGCGATATCGTTTGGAAACAGGTCTCGGAGTACAAAGGCACGGATTATAGTCGTCACGAGCAATCCCCCCACTGTAAGTGTGGCAACTATGCAGAGGAAGACAGTGAAGATTTTCGTTACTGTATTGTCTACGACGCTGGAGTACCTGATGGTGGCAATGGCTGCTCCGGTCATCGGAAAAGTGTAAGCCCACCATGCCAATGAAAACCTGCAGTAAGGGAAAAAGATTAAAACTTTCACTTCTGATCGTGTTGATATGTAGGATTGTGGGCCATGGATGAAGATTCATAATATACCTGAAGCCTCGGAAGAAATTAAGACGAATGGCCTGTAAGGAGGACACTGAAAAGTGAGTTAATCCTATTCGAAGGGATTAGCAGTTTGATATGCAGTTTAGGTGTTTGATAATTTACCAGTGAGAGATAAAGGAATATAGCAATGAAGTAAGCGATCCGCGATCCATAATCAAAGGACCCTTGAATCTTGGCCCATGCCATAGAAGCCACACTAGGTGCAGCTACAAACAGGAAAAAAACAGGATGTAGTTCCTTAGGAAGCGTCTCATTTGTCGGAAGTCTCTGGTAGAGAGTCACAAATAAGACAGTGTAATGAGCCAATCCAACAGCAAAGAAGAAAATCGGCCCTTCTTTTAGGCCCATTGTTGCACCAAGCAAGGCCCCAACAAAGTTTCCAACTATCGAGAGATGATTCGAGGGATTAGCCACCTTTGAAAGCCTCCTTTGTCCACCGGACATCCACTGACCGTAGATCTTGAGCTCAAGACAGAAGATTGGGGTCATAAGAACGTACCAGAGGGAAGGATGTAGAGTTCGGGTGATGGAAGGTGGGATTCCAAGTACCAAGAAGAGAAGGGCGATAAATGGAGCAAAGAAGAAGTTAACACGTATCGGGTGGTAGTACTCACGACGAACAGCTTCAACGTAGAAAATCACTTTCAGAGCATAAGTGATAGCAATAATGATCATGAGAGCAATAGATATGAACCAGATGGACTGGTTTATATATGGGCTGACGTGGAGGAACTTTGTGGATTCAGAGGAAGCCAATGTTTTCCACATGATGGCTTGGCTGCTAACACCAAGACAGATACCAAATGAAGAGATGGGGAAGCGGAGAAGAAACGGCCATTGCTTGTCGTCTGGAAGAAGTATTTCTTCTGAAGCCTGTATATCATTGTTTGGTTATAGCCAACAGCAAAATTTCTAGATGAAATAATTTTTTCAAAATGAAAATTCTTGAAAAAGAACTCATATATACCCGCAGAACATCTAATTCAGGTCCCTCCAAGGCAGCAAAGTATCGGTCCACAGGTATATTTCCCATTTCTGCGTGCGGCTGTGGCTGAGAATCTTGCTCGGTTTCCCGATTACCACCACGCAAATTTGACAGTTGTCTCTCAAGCTTTCCGGACCATGTCTTGAAAGAGTCAAATCTTTTATCTCTGAGCTTATTGATTCTTGGATTGCTGGGTGGAATGTGAGCAGGTTTTCTGACAGGAGTGGCCTCGGGCAGTGCAGAACCTTTTGGTAATGGTTGAGAATAAAACTTGGCCTGTTTTATGTGATCAACGGAAGAATTGGGATTAGCACCCAAAAATGTATCGTCGTCTCTGAAGAGAACCCTCTTTGTGTTGAGTATATGAGCTTCGATAGGAGAAGGCGGCATGCTAATGGAGACAGAATGCTTCCTTTGATGCTTAGATAGATCAGTCTGGTCATCAAGTACAGCTTCTTCAATTCCCTGCAATGATAAGATAAAAATGTGTGATCTTTTATATGCACCAAAGTATTAATCCAACGTTGATTTGAATGTGATAAATCAACTACAGATGTTCAGAAGGTTGATGTAACTTACAAAGGCTGACGTGCTCAAAGGATGAGAATCGGGTGATTTTAGCCGACCAGCCACATCACCGCGCTCTTCAATGCTGTCGAATCCGGCCAGTTCATGTGCAGTGATAGCTTGGATTAATGAGGGAAGCACTTCAGGGGAATCGGCCTTTGAGGAATTACTGTTCTCCATTACAGGTTGGTATTGCCTAATAATTTCACAAAATCTCTTGATTATCAGACAGAGAAATGTAGATTAGGATTACATATCTGTCTATTTCCATGCTATGTTGGAGAAGAAATCAAAACAGTGGGACAATTTGAAAATGTTTTCACAGCATTTGGCTCTGAAACAAGAACAGTTTCAGAAAATGATCTAATTTATGAACAGGAAGTTCCTCTTCAACTAAAATGATTTCATCTTAATAACCTTTGTAGTAGATATTTACAACGAATTAAACAAAAAACCGACTGACTTTTGTTTCTGTCTGAAACTTCGAAGCTTACCTCAGAAGAACAACTTCTTTAAGCAAATACAAGATATTTCAAGAAAACCAACTTCAGATTCCTCGTAGCTTTGGATAACTGTGTAGGTGGTGTTTTTCTGGTTCTCTCTCTCTCTCTCTCTCTCTCTCTCTCTCTCTGACTGTCTCTCTGTACGCGCGCGCACATATATATGTGTGTGTGTGCATATATATATGTATAATTATATGTATGTATGTATGTAAAAGCATGCAATAAGCTTGGAATGAGAATGTGTGTGGTGTGTGCAAACAAAACAGCTAGCCTTCCATGAAAAGGACACATTCAACGCGAAAACAACATCAAACAAGAAATGATAAAGATGTTGCTAACTGGAAAGACTAAATTAACGTTAGGTGAGCGAAGCAGCTATGGAGTTGGAATAGTTTGTCTTCAATGTTATTTTTATTTTATTTTTTAGGTTTGACATTTGTACATGACAACTAATAAGCTGGATAAAGACAACATTAAATTACTCCACCATGAAAACAACTGCTGTTTATTTTTTATTTTTTTGTTATCGTCGTCGTCCTTCATTCTCAAGAAACAGCAGTAATATCATCATCCCATATTGAAGAAGATCAAGAAAGTGGTAAAAGTAAATTAAACACGTGTTTACTTGCATTCCATGGGAGATATACCTTGAACTATTAAGAAAATTCTGGAAAAGTATTTCCCATACAAAACAAATAATTTTATAAGGACAGACCATTCCAGCCACTCATTATTTTTTGTTTTTTTTTGGATGTCAAAAGAAGGGACGGCGCAGGTTCCCGACAGCAAATAAGTCTCCAGATATGTCCAAACAATATTTCAATTACCCAGTTTTGGGGGTCTAACAAATAAATGATTAAGTACTAGGTATTAAACTAATTGTCTTAGGATATTGATTAAAATCGAGAAGACCAAATTATATTCCGTGATGTTTTTTACCTCTTTATACAAAATGTAACATCATCGTAAGGATTTGTACAGCAAAAAACATTATCATCATAGCATATGTCAAACTTTATTGAAAGCTACCTCAATGCAAGTCTTCCTGCAAGAATTCAGATTTATAATCTTAAAAATTGTTTTTGTTTTTTTAATTATTATTTTTAAATGTGATTTAGGTTATTAGTTCATAAAAATGGGACAAAGGCCACAAAAAAATAGAAATTTGTAGAATCGTGGCATATTCCCACCGTCGTTCTGGGGAGCCCCCTTTAAAATTGAATTATGTCAGCATCACCATCAACCTCCATCATTAAGTCAAATATGTTATGCACACAACACACACCCATGAATATATACATACATATACATAGACACACAAACACACATATATATATATATACTTGTATCTATAGAGAGACAATGAAGACAGTCCCCACATACTGCAAAGCTTGAAGAGATTTAAAGTGATGTAAAACATTACCTGAGGAATAAAAATGAAATATTTTTTCAGTAACTGAAATCACCCAGCGGCGGTGAGATTGTCGACTTGGCACTTGAACTTTCTTAGATGAAGCCAAGCCTCTTAAGTCTTAATGCTTAATTACGCCGCCGCCGCCGGAGCAAATACTTTATTTGCAACAATCACTATTCCCCTATTTGTGCAGCATTAATCAAGAAAATACGTGAAAATTCAAAACTAGAATCGCCTAAATTATGCATTAATCGAGGAGGGTCCTCTTTTTTTTTTTTTTTTTTTTTTTTGGCATTACAATAAGAACCTTAGGAAATGTAAATAAAAAGCAAGACTTTGAACCACACCCTAATTGGGATTGAACTGTTGAGTATGATCGAAGAAACATCATAATTAAGAAAAAGTTATCTTTGTCTGACGTGAAGTAAATAAGAAGAATAAGAGATGGAAAAACGCAGCGACTATTTAAATTTAAATTTTTTAAAAAAAAGGAGGTATTTTTGCATGAAAAATAAAGGATTTGAGTTGATGTGGATTATTCTAATCATATCTTTTCTTTATTGTGGATTAATTCTATCTTTAACCATTGCTCTCGGATGATGGAATAATGTCTAAGATCGCAACCTATATGGTTGTTCGACTATTTGATTGGATAGCACACGTTCTTATCGCTTGAATTATCCTACTTTATTTTCACTATCTTACTCCTTGAATTTGGTTAAAATTAAAATTTTAAACTTCTTGTAGTAACTTATTATTTTTAGTACAAAGGGATTTAAGAATGGGAATGGGGTTTCGAATCCTAAATTTCCTGATTACAATCCAAGTGTGATGTGATTGAGTTACATGTTCAATGTGTCAAATGACGTAAAATGAAGTTCAATTACTTTATTAACCAATTAACTTCAAGAATTAACTCATAATCTTAAACTTTATTAATTTATTTTATAACAATCTAATAATTTTTCATTTTGAAGGGAATTTGTATAATTTATTTATAAACTTTTGCGGAATATTTTCAAATCATTCGCATCACCTCATTTGTCATCAATATTCAGGGATGCTTTTGCTTGAACTACCAACACAAAAATTTATATATGTAACTTTAGATTATTGGGCTGGCTAAATCCGGGCCACTCGTTGGGCCTTAAACTAAATCGAAATCAGGCCTTGTGTCCTACCATGCATGGATCAACATGCCTTTTCCAAATTTGACAAAAGTAAATAAATAAAATTATAAAAAAAAAAAAAAAAAGAAGTTAGTACAGGTGGTAGCACGTGTACACTTATAAGAATGAGAAGTCTTTATCGAGTTCACATAATTAAACGTAGTTTGTAAAATGCAAGTGTTATCAGAAGTGAATGAATAGCAGCAGCAGTGTAAACATAAAAAGACAAAAAGAAAGACACAAAGAAGAAAATCATTTTCATAAAAATTGTAAAGTTTTGATTTGATATTTGCTTTCCAGACCACTGTTCCTTTAAGCAATGAATGATACTAGTTGTTAAGTCTCTCTCTCTCTCTCTCTCTCTCTCTCTCTCTCTGTATTAAGTTGCAGTTGTGAAGCAGTGGGTAGGCAAATGACAGATGGGCCAGAAGCATCCAAGTTGAGGCTGGTTGTTGTCCAGAAATTGGATCAGCAGCACATGGGTTGGCGAATGCACATTCAATCATCCTTTATCTTATTCTGTTTACCTTTTTATTAGAATCCCATGGAAGTTGGATTATGATTTATGAATAATTATTTTTAATTTTCAATCCTAAAACAATCCTAAACTTTTTTCAGAAAATATGATTCCGACACATCTTCAGTTCACTCCTGCATGAGACTATGATACAGCTTATGAATTTAACTGTTACATCAACATGAGCTCATCGTAGGTACGCAGTATAACATATATTCGATATATAACACATCTTTATGCATTTAATTTGTCTTAATATTTTTTTTTAAACTAGATGGTCATTCATACAATGTACGGGATATAATATATTTTTATATTAATAATATATGATAATAACTTATTATTATTATATAAATTTACCTAATAATTATTTATGTCAATTATATTTATATAAATATTATGCAATTTAATTTTTTTATTATGTTATATTACATTCTTATTCTCTTAAAATATATCTTTACAAATAATAATTGCAGCTTTTTTAATTGAATTTTAGAGTGTCCCCATTTGAATGCAAAAATTTCCAACTCACTAAAAATCTATTAAGGTGAAGGAATAATTTATAATATTATAAATATTAATAGTATAAAAAGATTTTACAAAAAATATTCTATATATATAATCAAATTCAGATATTATTTATTCAAATTGAACACATATATCAAAATAAAAATAAATAATTCAATTCATAAAAAAACTATATTCTATCTATAAAAAATAAAATATCATATTTTAAATATAATTATTTATTTTTAAAATATACAATATTTGTGTCAAATTAAAGATGACAAAGATTAATTTGATACATGATATGTCAAAATTGGATTTAAAACAAAAAAAATATATTATCGAATAACTGTACATTTTATGAAATGACATTTGTCAAGAGCTTATTATATAAAGTATATAGATATATTATCTTAAATTTATTTATTTATTTGTTTAAATCTCTACTTGTATCTTTCAAATGTTTACTCGTCGTTGCTGTAATTTTAATTACTAAAGCCATTTAATGTTGAAGAACAAGCATAATTTGGTTGAAGCACAATGGATGCCATTTTTTTCTTCTTAATTTAGGAATAACTAAAAAAATCACTCAACTCCCCTACTATTTCTCTAAATAAAATAACAAAATACAAAACAAAAATTTGTATCCCATAAATGTATGAATTTAAATTCATGCTACGGATTGGATTTCATTCCCAAAATAGCTAAAATATACGAATCATAACCAACTCAGCTGCGAAACACATACGTAGTAGGCTACTGTATATACGCATATTTCGGAATATGATATTCTTTTAACAAAAAATATTAGGTAAAAAGTATTATCTTTTTTTGTATTGTACAAAAAATATTTTTCCTATTTCTTTGTACTAAAACAATTATTATTTTAACTATGCTTTTTATAATTGGTCAAGTAAAACAAATACTTTAGATGTGAAAAATTAAAATTTTGAAACGATCTAAAAATATTACTTTTTATTTTAAAAAAATTAATTTTTGTCAATAAAATATTTTATTCAACATGCATGGAATTAATCCATTAGGGAACAATCTTTAGGCTAATTTCGTTTTTTTTTAGATTTTATAGATCATATCAACAAAAAATGAGTACAACTATTAAGTAAGAGACTTGATCAAAATAAAAATCGCCCATAGTCATCCCTTAAGCTTAATGTTTAGATCAAATTAGGGGATATCATCAACAAATGTTTATAATAGTGAGAATAAGTAATTAAAAGGTATTTAACACGATTTGTTTTAGGGACACATATAACTTTATTTCAGTTCAAAGTACATTTACCGTTAATTCTTTTTCAAAAAAAATAAAAATATATTATATAAGTAATTTTTTGTTATTTTCGATTCAATTCCGACAGCTTGAAAAGTAATATATATATATATATAGAGAGAGAGAGAGAGAGAGAGAGTAAGTTGCTTGATTACTTGATGTTTAAAAGGTTATTTATTTATTTTATTTTATGTTGAATAAAAATAATTACTTATATAATATATTTAAATTGTTGGAAATTATCCAACAACAATTGAGGTACAAAGCTTGGTAGAAAAGATGGAATTGCAAAAGTGATTTAGACTTGAGTTTGAAGTACAAATTATTTAAAAAATAAAAAATAATAAAATTACAATTCTGACTATATTATTATGTAAGTAACCAAATGTTTTACATGTTATAAAATTGGAGCTTAATAATAAGCAAATAAATAAATAAAATACACCTTTGACATGTCATTACATAATTAAAACTTAAAGTAATTAATTATTTTGGTATGTTATGAAATTCTTAACAAATTTATACATAAATTGTAGACAAGACGTTCCATTATTAATGTGGTGGGAGTAATTAATGATGACTTTTTGATGTATGTTGTGTGTGATAATGTTTGACAAAATAATATTTATTTATAATAAATAACAAAAAGATATGGGATGTATTGCAATAAACAAATAAAAGATTTAAAAAATGATAAATAAATTATTGGGAATAACTTTTTAAATAAATTAAAAGGATCTGTGTTCCCGAAATTGCCCTCTGAACGAATTGAAATTACAAAGTTGTAAAAGATGAGACAAAAAGTCTTTGATTTCTTTATTGTTTCCTTGTCATCTTCTTTTTAGTTATAATTTAATTTATGTTGGGGTGTTAGCTGTTGGTGTTTGCTTTGCCTTTATGTTAAAATTTGTTTACAAGTAAATGGATCCGACATGTCACAAGCTTAGTGGGGTTGACCCAGACATGTCATGAACCAGCAAATTAACTTGTGCACTTTTATTCGTCTCTCGCTGGAGGATCCGGTTTCCGTCACATCATCCAAGATTTGCCGCCCATATATATATATATATATATATATATATATAATAAAACAAATAATTATAATAATACTTAATTGTACTCTCGTCAAATATAATTAGGTTTTGGAACTAATGAAATATTACTAACTTTATATTTTCAAAACTACCTCAAATTTAAAAAGTGTACATTTATTTATAATCTATTGGGTTATCGATCGTAATACAAATTATCGGATCCTCTCGATAGAGAATTCGATTTCCGTTGCATCATACAAGATTTGCCGCCCATATATATATATATACCAAACAAATAATAATATCTCATTGTATTCTCGTAAATATAACTATATTTTGGGACTGATGAGATATTACAAATTTTATATTTTTAAAACTATGTCAAATTAAAAAAATGTACATTTATTTATAATTTAGCTTCGAGTCATTGTAAAATAAGAAGGATTAACTATCGATCGTAATATATCATTATTAATCTCATATGTGTATGTTAATATATAAAACTACATAAATGACAAAATTAGTAAGTAAAGTGTTTTTTGGTCCAAAAGCAGTTACTAAAATTAGCAATATGAAAAAAAATATTAATAAATACAGACTTAAATCGTAATTATAATATTATATAAATCATATTAATTTAAGTGAAATTTAAGATCTATCAATTAACTACTATTACGGTATTACAAAATTATTTTATTAGCAATAATTATTTTATTGACTCATTTATTTATTTATTTATATTTATTTATAAATAGGGGAGGAGAACAGATTCAAATGACTAGTTTTTTTTTTTTTTTTTTTAAGAATGAGATGGAGTAAAAGCTAAGTGGCATAATAGCGTGTAATCCACAAATGAGTCCAAGGCATTCAGAGAATTGGAATATATACAATGCATGTGATGCTGACGTGGAAAAGAAGCTACAACACAAGGACATCAATTTATAATTTGTGGAGTCCTTTTTCATTCTTATTATTATTATTTTTAACTAAAGGAGGATGTCTACAATTAAACCACTTTGAGTGGAGTAAGTGAATATAGTTGATTTTAATTTAATTATGATCAAATTGAATTTTTTTTTGGGAAAAATAACATTAAATAAAATTTAATAAATATACTCAAATCTCGAAATTCAGAAAGATTTGCATGTTCTTTATGAACACTAAGAGACGTCAAAGTTTTGTTAGTAGACTCTAAGTAAGAGAATTGACTCAGAAAAAATTAGGCGTCTCCTTATAGAAGGTTTTTTCAAATACCACACATAATTAGTAATACATAAGTTGAATTTTCTTTATATAAATATACATATTCGAGTAGCTATGTCTGTCTTTGCGCGCGTCTGTGTGTTTAAAAAAAAAATATTACATCGTATATGATTCATTTTGTATAATATTTTTAAAACTCAGTTTACAATATTTTATGTTATTTTAAAAAAATATTACTTTTAGCTGCTTATGGATGCCCACTTGCAAGAAAGACCAAAGACTTGAAAAGCCACAACTTTAGAAAATAAATCTCCACGTTCCAACCATAAAAGAAGCAGGACATGGGAAAACAAAGCACAGTGCTAATGCATATTGGAAGAAGAAACCTTTTCTGTCTTCTTCTTTATATTTTAATGTTGCTTTAATTATATGAAATTTCCTAGTTACATAGAGCTGTGTGTTAATTAGCATATTATAGTGCAGATTTAATGTAAGTATTGAAAGGGTTTGTGTTTGTGGGTGGGGATTGGGAAGAATATGTTTGTAGTGGGGATGAAAATAAAAGAAAAGGTTGATTTGAGTGCTCCAAAAAGAGGAGCCAAAGAAAGTATAATGAGTCAGTTCCCAGTTCCCAGTACCCAGTACCCAGTACCCAGTTCCCAGTACCCAGCTTAAAAACATCTACTTTGCATGTAAGAATGCTCCCGGCATAATTAAGGCTTGTTCTCAACTTGCCCACATCCCCATCAGCTTCCAACCATACTGCACACTCACCTTTTTTTTTTTTTTTTTTTTTTTTTATTATAATTCTAGTATTCTTTTAGCAATAATTTTAAAAATTCAATGAGCTCCTTCTGAAACTTTTGATATATATAATCAATTTTATATTTGATCTAATTGGTATTAGCATTGGAGGTGTGACAAAATGTGGAGGTTAATTTTTGAAAAAAATGAGAAATATTTTTGTCAATTTTATCATTTTCTTATTTAATAAACCTCATTTTGGGTACCTCGCTTGACGCGTTTAGGGGTGTGCATCGACCGAACCGACCAAATTCACAAAACTGAAATAATCGAAAATTTTAAAATATTTTAATTGAATCGACCAAAATTCACACAAAAACCAAACCAAACCAATCGAACCGAATTATTTCGGTGGATGAATTATAATTCATCTCTCAATTCTCAAACAAAAAATATCACTAATTTAAAGACAATCGAGCATGGAGAACTCAAATCCCTGCAACATTTTTCCTAAAATGAGAGTATGGGATGAATGATTGGAATTCTTGAGAGAGAGGGACTCAACAAATAAAAAGGAGATATGAGATTAGGGTATAGATATATATATATATATAAGCATAATTCGATTGATTCTGTTAATTAGGATTTTAATTTTCTAAATTTGAAACCGACCCAAAAAATTGAATATTCAAAAAATAAAACTGAAACCGATTCTTTTATTATGAAAACTGAACCAAAATTTCTATTTCGGTCGATTATTTCGGTTATAACCGAAAAATGCACACCCGTATGTTAAGCCCTAATTCACTGATTTTTGGTCCTTTGAGTGTGTTCGCGTGCATATATATATTTAGGCAGTATTTTCAATCTAAAACTTGATGAAATGATGTTGTTTCATCCATACTTAGCAAAATACCCCCTACTATATAAACTCACTGTTATATGGATTGTTGAACTCTGTGTGTGTGTGTGTTTCAACCACCTTGAGAGTTGCAAGTACTTTTCTCAACTTTTCTAGTTTTTCCTAGTATTGATTGGTAGATTAGGTAGATCCATTCTTGTAAGAGCTCTTTTGGCTTCATAATGATGTACTTCTTTATTTGATTTTCTTTCTACACAAGTTGAGATCCTGCCTCAATTCTCTAACTCTCAACTTTTTTCTGAAAAAAATAAAAATAAAAATAAATAAATAAATAAATAAACCATATTTAATTGGTTTAGTTGGTGAATTATGTTAGATGCAAATGAAACAATTACAACGCTTTGATGTGTAATAAATTATGACACTTTGTACCTAAACCCTGCAGAGTTAGAGAAAACTAATTATTTAACGGTCCAGGCCAATTAATTTTTAACCTAACTTTGCATATTTATATACATGCCTTATTTCTTACAAATAAAATAACTTTCCACTTTATCTCTTCTTCTTCATCTACTCTTACAAATTATA
The DNA here is from genome assembly GCA_028749325.2 of Caryopteris x clandonensis. NCBI lineage: Eukaryota > Viridiplantae > Streptophyta > Magnoliopsida > Lamiales > Lamiaceae > Caryopteris > Caryopteris x clandonensis. The sequence continues at coordinate 9,278,813 of JAPYKT020000004.1, forward strand.
GTTTTTCTTTATTGTGAATGACAAAATGAATTTAAGTGAGTCGTGTTTGATTTGAGCATTAAAGTTTTTGCATCCCGACTCCTTCAACATATTTTTTGTAGGTACTATAATCAAGCTCGGATAAAAGCAATCAGTTCGAACAAATGGACGAATTGTTGTGGAATTTTCTTCATCGGACTTCATGGATTTACTTTATTTCATCGCTATTGCCTGCATGTGGATTACTTTATTTATTAATTTATTAATGAAATTACACTTAGTATAGTATAAATGACAAAGTTTAAACTAATCGATCGCATTAAAGAAATTAATTAAAAATCAATTTAATTAATACAAAGTTGAAACGAAACCAAGGCCCGGTGGAACATTGATAGCTCAAAGTGACAGTCCCCCATGTGGGCACTTAATTTACATTCTTGCAAATAAAGGTGTGCACCAATAATTGATCCAAACTTCTAAACTAATACTTTCTAATTTCTTTTTTAATCGATTCAAAAAAATTAATTAATCATGGATTCTGAGTGGTGTGTTGTCGAGTTTGTATTGGACAATTACTTCTCTTACCAACTTTATAGAACAAATATGGGTTCTGTAAAGCTTCAATTTACAAGCATGAATTTAAAGGGCATAAAATAGATTCGCGCATGATACTTACACTATAAAACAAATTACTTAAAAGCTTTACAAAGAAAAGGACTGAGAAATTATATAATATTCAAGAAAGCATGTCACTTTATTCACACTTCAATATTTAAATTGTATTGTGTTGTGATTGATATAATGCATTATTATTTTTATCCATTATTATGTATTATTTTTTTTAAAAAGTGCGACGGTTATTTTGTACGATGAATGCATTACAATAATCAAAGTTGTAGAAGTGAGATTGAAAAATTATTACCAGATAAATTGTGTTAAGATATGTAACTCTTTTTATGTCATATATATTTTTAGGGATAGAATTGAGAGAAAGTGATAAATGATTAACCGCATTATATGTAATTTTAATTATTTTTGTGATGTAGAGTGACATAAAACAAGTTGTTATGCAATTTATTGATAGTCAAAATGTGAGAAATAGATTTTTTGTTATAAGGTACGATAATATATTGTATTGTAATATCTTTTGTTCGAAATACCATTATTTATAAGTTAAAACGACATTGTATTGGTGGGTGAATATGAAAATTGGGATCCCAAAAAATGAGACTAGAAAAGGAGGAGCACGTGCGATGGGCCCTTTTTGGACCGTCCAAATAAAGTAACTAATGACGGCCACATAATTAGGAAAGGAGTTGATTAATGAGGCGAAATAATTTTAAAATAAATAAATGCATTAGACAGTGCTGTCCACAGTCTTGCATGTTGCAATAATTGATGAGTTTTTAAGTTATTTATTGTACAAGAAAACATAACAGGACCGACCCAGGATCTTTTCTTCAGGTCGGGAGACTCTTTATAACTATTTTTAAAATATTTTTATAAAAAAAAGCTAATGAAATTAGAAGAGTGAAAATTATATTCAATTTCTTTTAAAAATAAATGAATTGACTCAGTAAAAGATAATACGAAAAATAATTTAAACTTCTAATTGTTAACTGACGCAAAATACAAATATTTATATTAAAATATAAAATTTTAAATGTTATCATTTTCCTTTTGACAAAACCTGAAATATGTATTTTCAGTATTGTCAAAAAGAGGTCAAACAGCAAAATATAATTACGACAAGGCTTAATTATATATATATATATATATATATATATTGATAAGTATAGGATTGATAAAGCGGCTATCAATACAGTCATGAGTCACTACGGTATACTGCTCTTATAATCATTAAAAAAATAAGTAGGTTTTTATTTTAATACAAAAAAATAAAATAAAAACTATAATCAAGTGGTCCATTTTATCATCCAACTAGCTTCAACTTTCTGCTCTACTCCTTGAGGGCCCGATTTTATTTATTTATCTATTTATTTATTTTTATTTTGTTTTATTTTATAATTTTCTTACAGAACTGTAGCTGTGTTCCTTGATTAGTCATGAATGAGTTGAATTATATAATATTCTTTATTTATAATCTGCTGTGAGCCTGTGAGATCGCCTCACGTATGATCAACCTTTTTTTTGTAAAGAATAGAAGAAAAAAACTTGAGAGCTGTAAAAAGAAAAAAAATTAAAATTTCAAAAACTAAATAATAAAATAAAAAAAGTTTTAAAATAGTAGAAAAAGGTAACAGTCTCAGTCTCAGTAAAACAGTCTCAAAATCTAAAAGAAAAGTTAAATAAAAAAATATATTCCACTAAAACAGTCTCAGTAATTTTTCTCCAAGTTAAAATTAAGTAAAATAAATTATTTAAGTATATAATAACTAGGGAAAATATAAAATTTCACTTAAATTAATATCCCAAGGTCCAATTAGCCATTAACTTAACTTTTATTATGTGAAGACGGGATCTCCTAAATATAATTCTGAAAAAATCTAATATATCTAATTATTAACAAGTTAAATAAATAATAAATTAATAAACTAAAGATTAAAATGTATTTATTAATTTAAAATCTAAAAATTATTTAAATTTATTTATAAAATCTCAAAAAAAAAAAAAAAAAAAAACAAGGTTGATCATGTTTTCATTATTGGTATTAGGGTAGAAACAAGTTTGATCTCATTTCCGAAAATCTTGGTGTTGGGCCTCAAACTTTAATAAAACACTTTATGGAAAAGTTTTCAATGACTCAAATTGTGAATCATATTGAAAATTATTTTATATACATTGCCCGCCAATAATGCAATTATATATATATATATATATTATGTCAACCTAACACAACATCTAACTATTTTGTTTGAGAGTCGATATTTAGATTATTGGATATAGTGTACATCTAATTTACTGTATCACTTATTGCAATTAAAAATTATTAATTATTTACTTAAAATATATTATAATTTTGAACTTCAGTTCTTGGTATCAAGTCAAGATCGACTTTTTAAAGTAATAAATGAGTAACAATAATTTTTAAGTAAATAAATAATATTTTTAAATTAAATAAATTATAATATAGATCAAATTTTAATGTTTTTTCGATCATATAAACTATAATAACTATTCATAAGTTAGAATGAAAAATACAATAAAATAGCTCAATAATGAATAAACTCCAAATTGAAGATAATGATTCAGCTTTTATTACAGTTGCAGCGCAAGCTTTTTTCTTTCAACATTAATTAACAAATGATGATTTTTTTGAAAAAAGAATAGAAATAAATAATCTCCTCCATTTTTTGGACTTTTTGGTAAAATAATGTCAAAAAGTCAACAGAGCAAATTCGTTCCTTTCTCTGTCCGCAATTTCTCTCTCATAACTGGCAACCCCCAGCCGCCTATATATTGCGCCCATATCCACAACCTGTTCTCCTACCTGTCACTGATAAACAGAACCAAATAATCGACCAACGTCTCATTCCGAGATACGCATTTTCTTCTCCTAAAGACCTCCATTTCCCACCATTATTTTGAACATCTTTGCTACAATTGATGATAAATACCTATACGTATATTTACACATATACGTATAGGTTTCTGTACTCAGGGGATTTCGTGTGTTTGTGTGTGATGATGAAGTTGTGATGGAACAGAAGCACGTATTGTTGTCGGCATTGAGCGTGGGGGTGGGAGTGGGCCTAGGTTTGGTTTCCGGTTCGACGCTCGGCCGATGGACCGGTGCCTCTGCTTTTTCCGCCACCGCCGTCGGCATCTCCGCCGATGAGATACAGCTGGAGCTTCTAAGATTGGTTGTTGATGGAAAGAATAGCGAAGTCACCTTTGAGGACTTCCCATATTATCTCAGGTGAATTTAGATTTTAATAATGGAGAGAAAGATTGAGCTAGAGGATCTTTTTATGGTTTTCTGAAATTTTACAGAATGTTTTGTTGCATATTTCTATATATAGATAAAGAATTTAAGTTTGTAATGTATCCTGCTTGACTGAAATGTTAAGGATTATGTTTCTTCTCAATAAAAGAATAGTGGGGAAGAAACTTTGGTCGTAGGTGAAGTAGCGGCCATTTTGAATAATATGACATTATGAGAAGATTTAGCACTTTTCGTGGCATTCCAAAAATTAAAATTCCATGGTTAAAATTTATTTTAGCAGTAGTTTCCTTTAGAATTTTCCTTTTAGAAGAAGTAGCCTTTTGTTTTGTTCCGTACTGAAAAAAGAGAGAGATGATCGCCCCCCCACCCCCACACACACGCAAACACTTTTTGTGTTTTCACTGTCATTTTTTTTTTAATTTTTTATGTTAGGAATAAGAATGTGTGGTGTCCTGTAATAGTTTGTTGAAAATTGTCCTCTGGTAGTGTGTTTGCTGCCTTTAAGTCTTGTTTGAGTCAGATTCTTCAGGACATTTCATACATTTTCTCTGAATACAATCAATGATACATAGATGATATTTCATTGCATGCCTTAAAAGTGTTATGTCATATTTTTCTCAGAAAAAGTTGTATGATTTTTCAAGATTATCAGCTCAACCATTTGGTATTGCCATCTAAGATATGAACTTTAGACAACTATGCATTGATTATAATTAAGTTATGATAAATGACTATTCCACCTCCTTGTTCACTCATTCCATTAACGAAAATGTTATCGCCAAATAATGGGCGAACGAATCTAATTCCTCTCTTTTTGATGACTTTGACAGTGAGCGGACACGCGTGTTATTAACAAATGCAGCATATGTTCATCTAGAAAACATAGATGTCTCCAAGCACACACGAAATCTCTCTCCTGCAAGTCGGGCTGTGTTGGTCTCAGGGCCTGCAGGTATCTACAGTTTTATGCACTGCCTATTTGGGTTTAAATGTGAACCTTCATTTCCATTTCTTGTCGCTTTAACCAATTATTACTTACCTTTTTTTCTAGAATTATACCAGCAAATGCTTGCAAAGGCTTTAGCACATCATTTTGACGCAAAGCTGTTGCTCTTGGATATGGCTAACTTCTCGTTGAAGGTTGTTCTCTTCGATGTGTCATCTCCTACTGCTAATTTTTTTTGTAAGATGGTGTTGAAATATTTATTTTCTTTGTCAATGATCCACAGATGCAGAGCAAGTATGGCTGCTCCAAGAAAGACTCGGTGAGTCCTGTTCTATTGTACCCGTAATTTTAGTGCACAAAATTAGATTTATGATATGTGTTTTGATACCATTAATGGTAGAATGGTCTCATTGACTAAAAGAGTGACCTGTGGATAAACATGCAGATTACATGATGGTTGTCTTAGTTTATCAAATCTATGATTTTGTTTTAATTTTTAATTTTATTTTTTAATACAAAATGAACCAGTGTTTTCAGAGTGAAGATTATATTTAAATTCCAGTTTTTCTATTGTAGTCTCTTCAGAGGTCTATCTCCGAAGTATCATTTGAACGGGTGTCCAGTTTTCTTGGTTCCTTCTCTACACTTGCATCAAAGGAAAATAACAGAGGTACAAATAAAATAATTATCCTATTGTCAATATTTTATTTTTATGTAATATTCTAAATACTTTTAATGCTATGATTTGCTTCTGAATGGTGTGAGTTTTTATTATAGTACTATTGTTATAGATTCATTCATTAATTAAATTTGGTGTATGAAATCAGTGGAAACATGATTTAAGCTGGTACACAAGTCTTTTTTTGGTTAATTTAAGATTAGCTACGAACACTGTGAAAGACAGTTTCATATGTTTGCTCATATCTCATCATTGCCTGCTTTTATTTATGTTTACCTTTTTTTTTTTTTTTTTTATATCTTTTTTCATGTGTAGTAGCAGTGACATCCTAGGAAGAACAAAAATTTAGTCAGTCTTGCCAATATTTTAGAATAGGCTCATTGTATATAAGTCATTTGCAATACTATAACAAGGAGACCTTTTGAGATAGAGAACCTGGTTGGATATATGTGGTTGTTCAAGGATCATAGAATTAGGAAATGAAGTTCCAGTTGGTTAAGAAACCTTACTTTGTGAAGTGTTGTATCGTGGAAACTTTCAGTAGTCTGCTCTTCTACTTACAATTCGAAGACATGAGATATGACAGTAAACTTGCCACTGATTCTGAATATGGATTTTGATTATTTATCTATGTATACTCCATATTTCCAGAGAAATATGAGTGCAGATATATCTTTATCTATTTTAGCAACTGACAGTGTCACTTGCACTTCTTTTTACTGAAGGGGCCAACAACTCTCTAAAGCCTCAAAGGATTTCATCTGTCTCTTCGGATATGAGTAGCATCAGTGTCCAATCATCCTCTTCAAATGCAGGTTTGCTTATACATTCCCAGTACTGGTGTTAATTTCTATATGTCTGTTTCTATTACAAGCTTGAAGCATATGGTCCAATGATAGCATAATAGCTGCTTGTAGCTATCTGAACCAAAGTTCTGTGCACTATAAGATGTATATAATTGCCCAAGAACTAGAGCTAAGTGTTTATTTAATTCAAGTTTCTTTTTGTTCCTATGACTTCTTTTTTATGTTCCCACAGCTTAGGATTAAGTTTTTGCTAACAACTTGTACCATGTGGTGCTTCTATTGGACACATTTTGACATGGACTGTATATTTAATAGTATCATAAGCTCCTTCCTTTTGACTTTGTTAGCTCCTTCCAAGTGCGTCAACAGCTGGTGTTTTGATGAGAATGTTTTCCTACAGTCACTTTACAAGGTAATTGCATGATGACTTGGTAACTTTGTCAATTAAATTTCTCTCACCCATTTACGGATCTTTCTTCATCATTCCTTCTGTTACTATTGATTACCATTTGTGATCTTGGGTGCTGTTTCATCTCAATCTCATTACCGTGGTTTCTTCAATATCAATGAGAAAAATGTCATTTGCAGGTGGTGGTTTCAATTTCTCAAACGAGAAGTGTAATTTTGTATATTCGGGACGTTGACAGACTTCTTCTCCAATCATCTAGAATACACAAGTTGTTTGACAGAATGTTGAAGAAACTATCAGGATCAGTCTTGGTTCTCGGTTCCCAAATCTTGGACCTTACTGAGGATTCTGGGAACGTTGATGATAGAATTAGTCTATTATTTCCTTATAACATTGAGATCAGGCCCCCAGAAGATGAAACTCATCTTGTTAGCTGGAAAGCCCAACTGGCTGAGGATATGAAGAAGATCCAGTTTCAGGATAACAAGAATCATATTGCTGAAGTACTTGCTGCAAATGATCTTGAGTGTGATGACCTAGGATCCATCTGTCATGCTGACACCATGGTCCTCAGTAACTACATAGAGGAAATTGTAGTTTCTGCTATATCATACCATCTGATGAATAACAAAGAACCAGAGTATCGTAATGGGAAGCTTGTTATATCATCTACAAGGTTCGACAGAAATTATTCGTTTATCAAATGTTTAGGATATTTCTTTCTATCTTTTTTTTTTTTTTTTTTTCATTGCTGCCCTTGTATTAGGATATTGATGCCTTAACTTCATTGCATTGGGTGCAGTTTGTCCCATGGGATAAGGATTTTTCAAGAGGGGAAGAGGGGTGGCAAATATACTTTTAAGATGGAGAACCATGTGGACTTATTTAAGGCTCGTCTTTTATCATTTCTTCTTTTCCAAATAGTTTACAAGTATTGTTACTCATTTAATTTTCATGTTTTGGTAACATTAGGATCCTGAAGCAAAGTCTGAAAACAAGAGTGAGCCTGAAAAATCAATTTCTTCAATGAAGACGGATGGTGAGAATGCATCAGTCTCTAAGCCAGCAGTAAGTCCTAGACTGCCTTTTTCATTGGTTATTAATGTATTCACGAGTTTATGTTAAAAATACGAATCAAGACACTGATTCCTGCAGAGACAAGAGTGTTTGTTAAACCTATTTTCCCTTTTTTTTTTTGGAGTTATTGACACTGTTTTGCTATACCAGGAAGTACTGCCGGATAATGAATTTGAGAAGCGAATAAGGCCAGAAGTTATCCCTGCAAATGAAATAGGAGTCACATTTGCCGATATTGGTGCACTGGATGATACTAAGGAATCACTTCAAGAGCTGGTAATGCTTCCTCTTCGAAGGCCAGACCTCTTCAATGGTGGGCTTCTTAAGCCTTGCAGAGGCATACTTCTCTTCGGTCCTCCTGGTACTGGAAAAACAATGCTGGCCAAGGCCATTGCCAATGAAGCTGGGGCAAGCTTTATCAATGTCTCAATGTCGACAATCACTTCAAAATGGTTTGGAGAAGACGAAAAGAATGTTCGAGCTCTTTTCACGCTTGCAGCTAAGGTTTCTCCCACCATAATTTTTGTAGATGAGGTAGATAGTATGCTGGGGCAGCGAACAAGAGTGGGAGAGCATGAGGCAATGCGGAAAATTAAGAACGAATTCATGTCACATTGGGATGGGCTAATGACAAAACCTGGCGAACGGATTCTTGTCCTTGCAGCTACTAATAGGCCGTTTGATCTTGATGAAGCAATTATTAGGCGATTCGAGCGCAGGTATAGTTACCATTTGGAAAAATATAAAAAAATCAGATCCTTCTAATCGGATAATTAATGAACATAAAACCATTACTGATCTTTTGTCCTACAAACAGAATTATGGTCGGCCTACCTTCTGTGGAGAACCGAGAAAAGATATTGAGAACTCTGCTGTCCAAAGAAAAAGTGGAAGACCTTGATTTCAAAGAGCTTGCAGTAATGACAGAAGGTTACAGTGGAAGTGATCTGAAGGTTTGTTTATTTCATTAAGTATCTGTCAAATTTAATATCCAATCATCTATCACTAACTTGCTAGTTTTAATTACGGGAAACAGAATTTATGTGTCACAGCAGCTTATCGGCCAGTGAGAGAACTTATACAGCAGGAGAGAGAGAAGGATAAGGTCTGCTTAACCTTTCAAACAATGTTTTAACTGAACTATTTTTTATCCAACTGTCAGTTTTAAATATTGAATTGCATCAACTGTTAATCGTGTTGCCTTATTAGGAAAAGAAGCGATTAGATGAAGGACAGAGCTCTGAAGATTCTTCTGCTTCCAAAGAAGAAACTAAACAGGAAAAAGTAATTTCTTTAAGGCCCTTAAACATGGAAGACATGAGGCAGGCTAAGAATCAGGTACTACTATGACTCCTCTTAATATGTGTTAATATTAGGGTGAATACAGATTGCATTTGGCATCAATTTTACATGACGAATATTGCAATACATGAAGTTTCCAAGTTCATGAAGAGAATGTATTTGCAATCCTGTAGGTTGCTGCGAGTTTTGCCTCTGAGGGGTCGATAATGGCTGAGCTAAAACAATGGAATGATCTATACGGAGAAGGAGGATCAAGAAAGAAAGAGCAGCTATCTTATTTCCTCTAGATCATCGCAGATTTGCATTGCAACACAGTCTGATGTCAGAGTTGCTTGAGAAAAAACTGGAACTGTTGGATGAAAGTCGTGAACCACACTGGAAGCTTGGTTTTCGATCTATCCCTCGACTTGAAAGTTTGCATTGTTTGGTGCGTGTTGGACTGCGATTTTACGTGCATGTTGTTGAAGAGTGTAGACTCGCCTATATATATATCAGAACCTGTTGAAAATGTTGAAGAACAGTTGGAAGCCGCTCGTCTATTGGAGTTTGTTGGCAGCCTACGAATTTTGTAAATTCATGTGTAAATTTTCATGCAGATTTTAGTGGATTTGTTATTCATTTTTATTGGTGATTTTGCTTGTAATGATATGAACAATAAGACTGTTATTACTATGGTTTTGGAGAATGTTTTGATTTTATGATTCCTATTTTAGTAGTGTCCTTCTGAAATAGATTAGACTTATGTTGACATGGTTCCAGATTACTGTGCTTAGTCTATAGTTGCTATTAAGGCCTAATGATTAAATTATTCTGTGTAACTGTGGTTCGGACAGTAACATCAAGAAAAAGACGATTCAATCAACAAATCACATGATCTCTGCCCATGAGTTTCTTCTACGAGAAATACCAGATTAAAAACAGACGACGTCAAAATTTCCACACATTTCCATTTAACAGAAACGGAAGATTGAAGAGCAGAACAATTCTCATAGTTCCATAAAATCAAGATTTGTTTATTTTATTTTGATAATTATACAATATAAATTTCTTTGCCTATCTTAAACTTAAATAAATCAGGATTACATTCCCGCGAAGAGCGAGAATTAACTTAATATGTTCCTTAAATTTTATGCAAATTCTGAAATCATCTATTTTTTAATCATTCGTTTTCGTGGATAAAATACCTTGGTTGAGATAGTAGCAAATTTCAGCAATTTGTTTTATTCTATTGTTGATTTTTCCTGTAATGATATAAACGATAAGATTCTTCAGAGGACTCATTCCTCTGGTTTTGGATCAGGCTTTAACATCTCTATAAATAGTTGTTTACAAATTTTTCGTTGTGATCAATTTAACAAAAATACCTCTTAAAGCCATAAACTGAACTTATTAAGTTGTTTATTTGTTAGTTAAATTTAATTCAATCATAAATAATTTATTTGTTTTTTTCAGTTTTCTAACCTTCTTATGCACCAGAACTTGTCAAAATGCATAAAGTAGGATATGCTCATAGTTTACCGCACACATGGTAAATGGAGTATATATTCTTGACAGAGGGTCCATTGCAATTGGCTTGATAATGCATATACTCATTCATCCATAATCACAAAAAACAAAACAGGTCAGACAAAAATTCCGCCACTCATCATTCCCAAATCACAAATCACAAATCACAATCAAATGTCACTGAGAAATCAATTTGAATAATTAAGAGGCAAAACAAAATAAAAAATATGCCTAACATACTCAGTTTTAGATTACGAACCCACATTCAAAAAAACAAACTGGTGATTTGGGTTGTTCTATAAGACAATTAAGTCACAACTCACAAGTCACAACTCACAACACAAATTGGAAAAAAGCATAGCTACCCAACATAAATCACTATGAGAGCCTAGTAATACCATTAAAGGGCCTACAGGAACTTTTTGTCCTTCAATGGTCCCTTTGGAATTTTACTTAGAACCTGGGAATGGAACACAGCATATTGTTTCTTAAGCTCTGCCTCAGCTTTCTCAGCGAAAGCATCAACCTGATCCTCGTATTTTTCATAAAGCACAGGCACCGTGTGCAACAAAACAAAACCTGTTTTAGGAGGGTAAAAGAGGAAACCCAGGAAGAAAAAACCCAGTTCAGAAATGAAACTAATATAATGCACACCATATTCCTAAACAAGCAAAATTCGAATATACAGAAACCATCAATATTACTTACAGACGTAGAACAAGGTGATGAAGTTGAAGCAGCTTCCCAGCACAGAAAGAACCCAAAGTCCAGCAATCACCTAAAAACCAACCACAAAAAGCAGAAGGAAAAAAATTATGCCAAATAATCTTCATCAATAATCCAGTCGCTTAATCATGAAACTAATATGCTACAGTGTCAAAATTAGTTAAAAACAGGATTCCTGAAAGATGTCAAAATCAAAAAATTACAATGAGCAAAGCGTGGAAAAGATCAACGTACTGCAAGGAACTTCTTTACATCTTTCCCTAATGCAACTTCACGGAGGATGGCGAGAGCCCTGTTGATTTCAATCCTAGAGGCAGACGCTATACCTAGGACAATATCCTCAGGAATAACAACTTCTGAGATCCTAGGGGGAGACCTGGGAAGCATAAAAGAAAGATATGTTAGGGTAACAATAAAATACAAACAGAAAAGGTGAGATAAGTCAATCAGGAAGAATACTTGTTGATAAAGCTGGATGCATTAGACCACATAAAGAGGATTGCCAGACCAAGGATCAGGATGTGGCACACAAGTGCTAGCAGGTGGTATTCAAGCAATTCAAAGAGCACCCAAATTGCTGTTGCAACACCAAGCACACCAGCAGACACTTTCTTGTCCCTCCATAAGAGAATATCAGCAGCTGCCAGAATACTCATCCTAGTGAGAAATATGATACAAAATAAAATGGTATTTCCTCACATGTTCATAAGTATTAAAAAAATAAAAAATTATGAATCGACATCTCCCTCCATGTAAGCTGAAGCTCTGTTCTATATGGTTCCTACCAACAATGTAAGGCAAATACCTAAAGTTTACTAATAGAACTTAATCACAAGCACGAAAAGATATCACCAAGAAGAATCATTTTGAACAGCCCAATCACAGTAAAAAACAGATGCTTCATCATTTACTCAATAAAAGTTTTGTTGAGGCCCAAAAAGTGTGCTAGCCATATGCAAAAACAGCAAAACACAAATAAATTAACTGTTCACCCAAAGTGAAGTAAAATTGGATATCAGCAGAAAGCTTCCAAAACATCAAACAAATAAAATAATCCCACTGGAAAGTGGGTAATAGAACTAATACGTAAATCACCCTGGACATACAGCTTTCTAGAGCGATAAGCTAAACACATGAAACTAGAGCACATCAACGTAACAAAATAAATAAATAAAAACATTCAATTTCCACTTCATTCCAAATCCAAACAATCATATTCACATTATTGGTTTATCACCATTTTTTGTTACAACGTCTGCACACCGTCCAGGGTATAGAACAATTCACATTAGCAAACACAAGTAAAACCAACAAAATGTCACGATTTCTGTTTCATAATCACTAGGAAATATATACAAATCTCATTATAATATCAATATAGCAGATATAAACACATATATCCATGTCTCTATAAATAAAATCAACAGAAAAAATTAATACTTCTTAAACATTCCCCTGCACAACAAGAGCAATTTTGTGAGTTTCCAGACAAAAATAGATAGCGAATCGAAATGCATCAAACAAAAAATAAACTGTCGTATATTGATAATAGGTAATCGAGCAATTAAAAACAATCTAATAGATCTAGAATACAATGCCGTACGTTTACCACCGCCTAGAACCTTATGCACGGGCTTCTCGCGGCCGAATAGGCGATAGATCTTAGACTTGACGGCGGAGGCCGCCGATTTGATGTCATTATCGTCATCCGAATCAGAAGAAGACGAATCAGAGCCGTCAAATTTCTCCGTGATCTTATCGACCAGAGATTCAGCCGCAGATTCGTGCTTCTCGTGCTCGCCGGAGTGATCGGCCATCGATTCCAAATTCCGATCTAAATCGCTGCCGGAATGGTTATTATTAGAGTTTTCAGCGATTTTGTCCGAGATTTTTAATTTATAGAATGCAACATACGAAAGTAAGTGCAAAGAAAACCGAGTGATTTTAAAAGAAGGATGGGGGTTCGGAATTTCGGAACCTAAGGTTCGGAGTAACAGACATAAGAGAAGAAGATTTCCGTCAGTGCCATGAAGTTTTTAACGGACGTTAGGGTTGACACTTTGGAAGGCTGGAACATTATATATTAATGCGAAAATAATAATTTGACCCTCAGAGGCTCAGACTATTAATGAATTTCAACAAAAATATATTATATATGATATATAAATTGTTATAAGTTAGCAGTACAATCATGTAAAATTTATAATTTGTTCGTTTTGATTTTTCGGCCGCTAAAATTTTCATTCAAAATGCAAGTCAAGTGTTTTAAGAGAAAAATAATAGGTAATTTCTAAAATTAAAAATAAATTGAGAAATATTGAAAATAAAATTGCGAAAAATAAATAAATTCAGAGAATATAAATGATTTCTGAAAATTCCAGGTAGTTTCTAAAATTAGAAATAAATTCTGAAAATTAATAATAATAATATTTGAAAATTACAAATACATTCTCAAAATTAAAATAAATTTAGGAAAATGACAAATAATTTCTGAAATGTAAAATTAAATTCAGGGAAATGACAAATACTTTCTGAAGATTATATTTTTTTTGAAATTATTAATAAAAATGATAATTTAAAAATAAAAATTGATAATTGTAAATAATGATTAATTGTAAATAATTTCTGGAAATGAAAAATAAGTTCGGAAAAGTACAAAGAAATTATGTAAATGATAGAAAATTTTGAATAAAAACAAGAATTAAAAAATTCAAATGAAAACAAAAACATAAATTTTGTAAAATAAATTAACAACAGAAAGTCAAAGAAAATAAGGAGAATTTAAATTATCTATTGTAATCTAATAATTAATTGTGATTATTAGAAACTATTTATACTTTTTTATTTTTGAAATGTTTGTATTTTTCATAAATTATTTGCATTTTCAGAATTTATATTTCAATTTTCAGAAATTATCTGCAATTTACTATAATTTTATGGAATTCAAGTTTTATTTCAGAATTAATTTTTTATTTTTCCAGAATTAATTTTTAATTTATGAAATTTATTTTTAATTTTAGCATTCATTTGTAATTTTCTAAATTTTATTGTACTTTTTTGAACTTATTTGTGATTTTCTTAATTTATTTGTTATTTTCATAAATTTATCTATTATTTTAGGATTTTATCATAATTTTAGACTTTATTGAAATGTCATTGTTACATATGTGATTTTAGTCAAAATAGTTTTTTGCAACTTTCATGGACTGCCAATTAATAATAATTTATACTTCATATATATGTCTTAATTTAAATTCGTTAAATTATTAACGATCAAATTGTTATTCACTTATATCACTTATCATATTGCTGAATAATTATTGCACTTAATTTATTTATCTGGAGAATATTGATAGTCCAACATTATTTTAGTTACAACGACCTTATATGCAATATTTAGCACAAATTATTTTTGAGAACTCATTTTTAATTTTCAGAAATTAATTTTCTCTAAATGTAAAAGATTCATCAACGGTTTTGTTTGATATTTAGAAATAAAGAAAAATCTATATTTGAATATAGAATAGAGAAGGTACAATTGAATATATATTCAATTATATAATCACACCCACTTTATTAGTAATTTCAATCAATTTAAATTGAATCTCAAAATTTGAACAATTTGTTCCATGAATCAAAGCAGCCGTTTTTCTTTCTTTCAAATTTTAATAATATTTTTCATTAATAGTAATTTTCCAAATTTAATTCCTATTTTAGCAAGTGTAAACGAGCAGGGAATTTTCCGAATTACAGCTTTTTGTTATTTATCTATTTTTGTATTAGTATAATTAATGACAACCCTACATTTATATTAATCTATAATTAAAATTACTATAACATGTAAGTTTTTTCCTTTCTGTTTCATATGTCATAAAAAGGTCGTTCCATTTCCTAATTATTTTTCACCGTATATAATATTTTGAATTACCGGTGAAAACAACAGTACCATCTAACAGTGTTTATATGTGTATACTGTAACAATGTCTCAAATCCAGAACTTCATTTTGAGTGTAACTAAAAAAAACCAACAGTTGTGGATTAAGAACATTGCTGTGTTCAGTGTTGTAAAGAATCAAACCCAGGCTAAGAAGAATTAGTACTGCAGATCAATGGCCTAAAATAATCCAACTCTACAAAGTAACCTCCCCCCCCCCCTCCTCTCTCTCACACACACAGCTCCACTCCCAAGAAATTTTGTCTATGTCGAGCAAAGTAGCATCTTCTAACACCATGTGCAGATAATGTAATATTTATGTAAATGATTGACTATACACAACCCAGAAATCAGATGAGTGAAGCAGGGAAGAGGATATATTTACCTTTGAATTCATCCTGGAGGAAGATTGGAAGAAAGAGAAGGGGGAAATGGAGTTGAGACGCAGCAGCCCCCTTGATCTTGAATTTGATCCCATTTTTCCAGTATATATATATATATATATATATGTGTGTGTGTGTGTTTGTGTGTGTGTGTGTGTGTGTGTGTTTGTATTCTTTAGACTTATGTTACCATGTCTGTTGAGTGGCATACTTACGAAAGAGAACATCCTAAAGAATATGCTATTTGAGGGCATTCAGTCAGTCCCAAATGGGACGGATGAGACATTGTTTGCTGTACAACACATGTTTATTATCCTCTCATTTGACATTTGCTTACTTACAGCAATGTTTTAAATCTGAACCGAACTAGTTGGTTCAACCGGCTTAATCAGAAATCGAACATGTTGTTGGTCCGTTTATTTGGAAAATTAGGTTCTATAATGATCCAGAGTGGATCGGTCAAATTTTGGTAAAATGGTGTTCATTGCTAGATATATTCTTGGTTTAATTAAAAATATTTTCAGCTTATAATTTTATAATAAATGTAAATTAGTTTTATAAATGTGTGTATGAGCATATGTATATAAATGTGTACTATTATATATCTGTACAAATATTAAAATTTGTTATATCAGAATATGTGCGCGTGTGTATGTGTTCAACAGTAGTTCGAACTGTAAATGAACATGCGGAAACTTAAAATAAAGTTTGATTTTAAGCGAGGAAGAAATCCCTTTTTCCTCTCAAGTAATTTTATTAGAAGACATATTTGTTTCCACAAATCTTACAGTAGAACTTACACGTATTTGGCTTCCCCTAAATACTTGTCTACCCGTGTAACTAAATCTTCTAAAACACTTACTTGACCATCTAGTCCCCTAGATGGATTTGAATACAAACTCTCGTTTGTATTGAGTTGAGATCTCCCGAAATCAACGTGTGGTGAATTTCCAAAGTAATCCAGACTTTGCGAGGTTCGCCTTCGGTTCGTCTTTGAGTTCTTCCCAGTCTGTTGTATTCTTACGAATATAACAGCACACTCATCAGCCTCTCTATGTCTCTCTGCCCATATGAATGGTAATTGAATATCTCGGAGAGGTGTAGTCTCTACAGCTTGAGGTTGTATTTATAGTCTCTCATGTCCTCCACGAAATCTGCCGGTATCTTCTCATATCTTGGTTGTGATATGCATATCTTTGTATATATAGCATGGATATGCATATCTTATATCTTCATCATATCTTTCAAAGATTTGTTCCCAGATTTACTCTTGATTCTCCTTATTTTTAACCATGCCTTTCCTTCTTTTTCTCTTCTCATTCAACCTTGACTTTCTTCCAAGAATATCTCCACAATATCTTTTAAATCTGCAATCAATAATAAATTAATTAGAATTTTCGAATAATATTGACAATAATTACCTTATCAATCTCCCCATTTGGCATGTTGTTCGAAAATTCCAGGACCATCTACTACCTGCAAAAAGAAACAAGCAGGAGAACTGTATGCTGAAAAAAAGGATGTTCACATATAGCAGAAGCATCATTCATCATGTTCAGATAGTCAATAAAAACAACTAAACTACGGATATTGTTGTTAGCATCCTAGCTACTGGAGATTGTAGTATCAATATTACAGACCCTTAAAAATTTGTTCAAATTGTTTAATAAAAACATCCCAAATTCAAACAGAATCACTCCCAGATTCCCATTCTTCTTTTTCTTCAGTATCATCCACTTCAGTTTCCTCAGCCACCCTTTTTCTTTTTGTTGCCTTGCCTGACACCTTCCTCTTTTTCTTTTTGGTCTCTTCTCCCCCTTTTTCGAGCTGCCTGCCAAAGGAGTGGAACCTCTGTGTGTTGCGCCCTAAGAGGGAACATCCAGAGATTTCAAGACATTAGTAAAATAAAGCTTCTGGGCAGCTACCTCAGCAGCTAGAGTATCAAAAATCTCTAGTTGCTGATGTAGAAAGAGCGGGAGATTGGCCGCGACTTCCGAGGGAGGAAGTGTGGGTGTAATGGTGCGTGGCCTATAGGCAACATTGGCCTCTCTGGAGGCCATGTTCAATGGAGGGGCGGTTTTCTGAAGGACATCAGTGGACTGAGCCTGGATGCCCTGATGCGATAAGAGGCCCCAAATGAGGGTAGGGAACGGAAGCTTCTTGCGAGAGTCGGGCTTCTCGGCAAAACTCATGATGGCCTCAAATGCTATCCTCCCAAAGTCAATCGGTATGGCCTTCATGACCTTAAAGATGACCTGACACTGGGTCGATATTAGGTGAGACTTGTTGGACGTGGGTGTCCAATTTTGCCTCCCTATTTTTGAAGCCAGTTGGCCTCCTGTATCAGTATCGAGGGAGAAATCCCAGGCTTAGTCCAACGGGTGAGCTTCCCTTCGCTGAGGAAGTCGACCACCTCTCCAAGGTCGACTTCAACCTCCTCATCCTCATTCAGGCCAGTCAGTTCCAAATAATCATTAATGGCATAAGGACTGAAATTAACAATTTTATGTCGAACAAAAACTCTTCCGAACCGAGGGGATTCGGGATCCTGAATGCCAGAGACCAAATTAGCATAAAATTCATGAACAATGGAACTATAAAACCTACCCAAATTCGTCACAGTAACTTCTAACCCAGACTTTTTGATAAAATCCATAACCGATGTTTTTGCAAAACGCTTGAGATCAAGGTTACGCTCAGGCCATAAGTCCATACCAGAAAACAGTTTGTAGCGGTCGAAAGCTGCCTTCGTGTAGAACGACTTGGAGAAGGCCTTTCCTCTGACCAGCACATCATTTTTGTTGCGAAGGCGCCCTGGAGATGACCCAGTGAAGGCAGCAAGGGAAGGCTTTTTGTGACGGTGCGAACGGCAAGGCGGAGATCGTGTCAGTTCTTCCTCGAAAGAGGACTCATCAACAAGATGTCGACGCCGTGGTGTAGAAATTGGGGTTTTGCCTGTAGGGTTTGCTTTGCGAGGAGCCTTGGACTTTGATGGTGGATTTGGGGTCGTCCGGGAAGGAAGATCTTGAGGAGGAAGCGGAGATTCTTCCATGGGCGAAGGATCCCCTTCCGGTGGAACTGCGGTAGCAGGAGGCAGAGTTGTGGCTCTAGGCGGTGGAACATCGGTTGGAGCGGTTGTAGTCGGCGGAGTATCAGTGCATGGTGGGGACGAAGGACCTGGAGAGGGCTGGTCCTTTCCCTGGTCGGCCGAGGGTTGCTCATCAAATTCAGGAGGGGGAATCGTCTCTAAAGGTTCTGGGTTCAAGAATGGAACCAGAATCCAGCTTGGCCGTCTCCCGCTGGGTGAGTTTCCTTAATCTGCCATGAAAAGTCTGTAAAGAAGTTTAGGAAAGACTACAAGAATACAAGAACACAAGCGTGAAAGTGAACTGTGAAGAGAGTGAACACCGTCAACTATAGACAGACAATGACGTGAAGTGAGGGCGGCTGACGTCTCAATTTCTATCAATTTCACAAGATTTTATGTGGGCTATTCAAACCCTTTTTCGGCGCCCACTCATTGCAGTTATATAGGCATTAAGGAACATGATCACACATCCAGACGGTTGAAATAAGGAAGACCACGTCCCCATTTTGACACGTGTTCCGAAAATAAGTCACAACTGAATAATCATCCGGGCCCATTTTGCATAAAATAATCCATATAATCCCAGGAGAAAAAATAAGAGAGGCTGATTTTTTTATTTTATTTTTATTGGAGGAATGAAGTCATAGATCACCATATTAAACACAAGTCTCAGTCAGGCAACAATGTTTGAAAATGCACTAAGAAAAATCCGCAAGTCTTCTCTTCCAGTATATGTTCACCCCATTTTGATTGCTAAATGAGTTGTATGATTTTTCCTTATTGCTCCTTCTACCGAATCCTTGTGTAGTAGCTCGCAAACCACACAATAAAGTACCACACTGGGAAAACCCTGTGTGACGAGCTCAGAACCTTGTAACCCCTATATTTGGTGCAACTTAGATGTGAACATTATTAAGGAAGCTTTCACAGACCTGTCATTTTCTGTGCTTGGTGCTCTATCACATTGGTGACAACATTCCACAACATCGTTTCAAGATCGTAGCTCTTTTCCTTATACTGGGAGAAGAAATAATGGATTCAAAGTTCAAGACAAACATAGTTTTGAACCTGTGCGAGACTTATAGTTTTCCTAGGCAATCCGAGACTTCCACCTCCCCTTTATTTTTATTTTTTTGATACAGCATTTACATAGCACAGCAAATCCCTAGAGATTTTCTTAGGGATATGAATTTTTGCGCATCTAGGGCCTTTGTGAAAATATCAGCCAGTTGACTTATGATAGGAATATGTTCAAGGGTAATGACTCCATCTTCAACTAACTCTCGGATGTAATGGTGTCTAATGTCTATATGTTTAGTTCTGGAATGTTGCACAGGGTTTTTAGACATATTAATGGCACTCAGATTATCAAAAAATAGAGTCATAGAAGTTAAGTTCATACCATAGTCGCACAACATGTGTATCATCCATACCAGTTGAGAGCATGAGCTCCCTGCAGCTATGTATTCAGCTTCTGCAGTTGATAGTGAAATGTTGTTTTGCTTAGCCAGGATACAAGATTGTTTCCAATAAAAAAAATCCTCCTGAAGTACTCTTTCTATCATCCACGTCGCCGGCCCAATCGGCGTCACAGTATCCTGCAATGAAAGGTTTAGTCTCAAAGGAATATTTCAAGCCATAGTTAGTGGTACCTGCCACATATCGTATGATCCTTTTTACAGCCTTGAGGTGAGACTCCTTAGCGTTTGATTGGTATCTAGCGCATAGTCCAACACTAAAGGTTATGTCAGGTCGACTAGCAGTGAGGTACAAGAGACTTCCTATCATGCTTTTGTAGAGTGTTGGATCAACACATATTCCACCTTCGTCCTTGGATAATTTGGTATTTGTCCCCATGGGTGTGTGTGCTACTTTGCACCCTTCAAGTCCAAATTTCTTTACCAGGTTCTTGGCATACTTTTCTTGATGTATCGTGATTCCACTTTTGCATTATTTGACCTGTAGACCAAGAAAGTAGGAAAGTTCACCAACCATGCTCATTTCAAATTCACGAGACATTACCTAGATGAAGTCATTCACTTTTTGTTTGGATGTTGATCCAAATACAATGTCATCTACATAGATTTGTGCAACAGTGATATCATTGTTCGACCACTGGATGAACAGAATCTGATCAACTCCTCCTCGTTTGTACCCTTGACCGATCAGAAACTTTGTCAGTCTTTCATACCATGCTCTTGGAACTTGCTTCAACCCATAAAGAGATTTCTTCAGTTTATAGACATGGTTCGGAAAGTGTGGATCTTCAAATCCCTTTGGTTATTCAACATACGCTTCATCTTTCAAGAAACCGTTCAAGAATGCACTTTTTACATCCATTTGATAAAGAATAAATTTCTTTAGACATGCAAAGGAGAGAAGGATTCTTACTGACTCCAGTTGTGCAAATGGAGCGAATGTTTCCTCAAAATCAATTCCTTCTACCTGTGTGTATCCATGGGCCACGAGTCTTACTTTGTTTCGAGTGATGTTACCTTGTTCATCAGTTTTGTTCTTGAAGATCCATTTTGTTCCGATGATGTTCGCACTGTTAGGTCTAGGTACAAGTGTTCAGACATCATTTCTAGCAAACTGTTCCAATTCCTCCTGCATTGCTAGTATCCAGTTATCATCCTTGAGCGCTTCTTTGATATTTTTGGGTTCAACCACAGAGGTGTAGCAGGCATGGTTAACCAGTCCCTCCATTTTCCGATAGTCAGGTTTTGGTTTGCATCGTGTCTTTATCCCTTCATTAAGTTCTCCAATGATGAGTTCCTTGGGATGTTCTTTCTGAATCTTTGTTGAGGGTTCACCTCTATCCCTGTTTTCATTTGTTGGTCCTTGGTCAGTTTCTGTGATGTTCTCACTGTCCAGATTTTCCATTGGTCGACCTGTTGATGAACCTGCTTCTTCCAAGTAGACTTCCTGTCTTATCAAAGAATCATCAAATACAATGTTAGTGCTTTCAATGAGTGTTTGAGTTCTCAGATTATAGACACGATAGGCTCTACTGTTGGTCGAATATCCTAGGAACATACCAACATCACTTTTGGCATCAAATTTACCTAACTGTTGTCTATCATTATATACATAACACTTACAACCAAACACATGGAAGTGACTTAAATTAGGAGATTTTCCTTTCCAGATTTGATAAGAAGTCATTCATATTCCTTTCCTAAGATATACCCTATTTGTAACATAGCATGTTGTATTTATGGCTTCAGCCCACCATTTTTGGGCTACCTCCTTGCCTATCATCATAGCTCTAGCCATTTCTTGCAATGTGCGATTTTTCCTTTCTACTACTCCATTTTGTTGAGGTGTTTTTGGTGCAGAGAATTCATGAGCAATACCTTGAGAGGCACAAAAGTCAGTGAATGCAATATTTTCAAATTCTCTACCATGGTCACTTCGTATTCGAACAACATAATCCTATTTTTCATTTTCTATCAGACGTATTAACTTTTTAAATTCATCAAAGGTGTCTGATTTATCACGAAGAAATCTTACCCATGTATATCTAGAGAAATCATCAACACAAACAAAAATATATCTCTTACCTCCCGCACTTTCAGTTTGAACAGGACCCATCAAGTCTATATGTAGCAAGGCCATGATTTGTTTAGTGCAAACGTCTTGTGTTACCTTGTGTGAGCTTTTTACCTGTTTACCGAGTTGGCATGGTCCACATATACCTTGATCTTTGCTTTGGAGTTTAGGCAGTCCTCGTACACATTGTGATTTAGACAAGGCAATGAGATATTTGTATCCTATGTGTCCCAACTTTTGATGCCATATTTCTGTTGCTCCCGAGCTAGCATTGTAGCATTCATGACTCCTGTCAAGAAGATAACAGTTGTTAGTGGACCGAGTTCCGGTAAGCATGCATTCATTATTCTTGTTTAACACCAAGCATTTGCCATGAGTGAAGTTTATTTCGAGTCCTTGGTCACAAATTTGGCTAATGCTCAACAGATTTACCTTAAGATTTTCAACAAGATACACATTAGACAATTTAGGCATGCCATTTATATTGAGAGTCCCTTTCCCAATGACTTGCTCACTCTTACCATCTCCAAAGGTTACTGACTCTCCTTTTATTGGGGTGATATCAGATAAGTATGTTGCATTACCTGTCATATGTCGTGAGCATCCACTGTCAAAGAACCATGTTCCAGTATTGTTCGCCCGGAGTGAGACTACTGATGAAGTAAGACACATGTTTTTCTTGACAACCCAAACCTTTCTCACATTTGTTTTCTTGTTTTTGAATTTTCTTACTTTCGAAGAGTCTAGAGGCCTATGATTTTTTACAGGAACACCATATAAATTCCAAGTTGAAATTGTAGGTCACGTTTCATTCTGTAGCATCTTGGTCGGATGTGTCCAGGTGCATCACAGTAATGGCAAATAGGAATAAATTTTCTCATACCTTTTGTGTCTTGTTTCTCAGGTTGTCTTTTAGTGTTCTGTCCTTCATGGTCGAACGTATGAACTGTAGCTGGTACAAAGACTGTTGATCCTGATGTTCTTTCTTCAATATATCCTATTCATGTTTTATTGTTTTGTGGTCTTCCATATGCCAGGATTTCGTCAATTTTAGCTTTTCTTTTGTTCAGCCCTTGTATAGTTCGCACTGCTTTGTCCAGCTCGGCTCGTAACTCTGCTAACTCACGATCCTTATCCTGCAATTTTGAGGAGTAATATGTTAGTTCATTTGTAAGGGAAGAGTTTACCTGGTGATTGCTTGTTGTAGTTGTCCAGGCTGTTCAGAGTTGGCTTTAAGTGACTCAATTTCCGTCTCGTAAAGTTGGACCTAATGTTCGAGATTCCTCACATTCTTTTGGGACATAATCAAGTCATCTCTCAATCTTTCATTTATTTCCCTAGTGATGTGCAGTTCATGTTTCACTTGACTGAGTTCCTGATTTTCCATGCTTAGTGCACCTTTACTTTTGTATTCCCTTACTTGATTTTCCAATGTGGTACATCTGGTAGATACGTCTAGAAACAATTTCTCCAGATCTTCTAGAGTTGGATCGTAAAATCAGGTTCCTCAGTGTTCTCTAGTTCCTCCTTAGTTCGAACAATAGTAGTGAGACACCCAGGTCCTTGGGGTATTATGTCTCTTGTTCGTCAGCTTCTTCTTCTCCTTCAGATTCAGATTCAGATTCACTCCTGGTGGCTTTTAGTGCTTTGTTCTTTCTTAGAAAATTTGGACATTCTGCCTGATAGTGACCGTATCCACTACACTCTCTGCATTTAGAGTCCTTTCGATTTACCTGCCTAGTGTTTAAAATTTTTTTTCCACCTTTTATGATGTTCTCTTCGGTGTTCGGACCTTTGTTGAACTGCTGCCCCTGATTGTACTTTTTCACAAGCTTGCTGTAATTTTTCGTGAGAAGTGCCATTTTGTCAGCAATTGATGTTATATCATCCTCGAATTTTTCAGTTGTTGTCTCCGTCTTTAGGGCTATCCCTTTGTTTTTAGGTGTGTCCATGTGGTTGTTCAACTCAAACGTCCTTAACTCTCCCATCAAGTCATCTAATGTCATTGGTGTGATTCTCATGAATGATTCTAGAACTGTGATTTTTTCTCTGAATCTAGGAGCTAGTGTTCTCATAATTTTCATGATTTGAACATCTTTCTTGATAGCATCACCGAGGGTGTAACATTGATTTACTATGTCACTGAACCTGGCATAGTACATCTCAATGTTTTCATCTTCGTTCATTTGTATTCCATCGAATAGTGTGGCCAATCTTTGTAACTTTGATTTTCTTTCAGACTAATTTCCTTCAAATTGTTTTTGTAGAGCATCCCAAACATCTTTGGCGGTTTGACAGTGTATAATCAACTTGTCTCTCATGACATCAACCGAAGCAAGAATAGCATACAATGCTATGTAGTTTGCTTCTTCGGCACACTTTTCATCCTCCGTCCATAGTGTTCTTGGTTTGTTTACAACCTTAGGTATATCCGTTCCATCCTGCATCTTAGGCCATGTCCACTTTGTTTGGATTACTTCTCCACATCGTTTGGATCTTAGATAGATAAACATCATTGATTTCCAGAACAGATAGTTTTGTCCATCAAGCGAAGGTGGGCGTAGCGTGGTCCCCTCTGTACCCATGTGTCTGTCCCTGGATCTACCTGTTTAAGAAAAAAACTGGAACCTGCTCTGGTGCCAATTGTTAGATCAGAGTATGTGCGCGTGTGTATGTGTTCAACAGTAGTTCGAATTGTAAATGAACATGCGGAAGCTTAAAATAAAGTTTGATTTTAAGTGAGGAAGAAATCTCTTCTTCCTCTCAAGTTATTTTATTAGAAGACATATTTGTTCCCACAAATGTTATAGTAGAACTTACACGTATTTGGCTCCCCCTAAATACTTGTCTACCCGTGTAACTAAATCTTCTAAAACACTTACTTGACCATCTAGTCCCCTAGATGGATTTAAATACAAACTCCCGTTTGTATTGAGTTGAGATCTCCCGAAATCAACGTGTGGTGAATTTCCAAAGTAATCCAGACTCTGCGAGGTTCGCCTTCGGTTCGCCCTTGAGTTCTTCCCAGTCTGTTGTATTCTTACGAATATAACAACACACTCATCAGCCTCTCTATGTCTCTCTGCCCATATGAATGGTAATTGAATATCTCGGAGAGGTGCAGTCTCTATAGCTTGAGGTTGTATTTATAGTCTCTCATGTCCTCCACGAAATCTGCCGGTATCTTCTCATATCTTGGTTGTGATATACATATCTTTGTATATATGGCCTGAATATGCATATCTTATATCTTCATCATATCTTTCAAAGATTTGTTCCCAGATTTACTCTTGATTCTTCTTATTTTTAGTCATGCCTTTCCTTCTTTTTCTTTTCTCATTCAACCTTGACTTTCTTCCAAGAATATCTCCACAATATCTTTTAAATCTGCAATCAATAATAAATTAATTAGAATTTTCGAATAATATTGACAATAATTACCTTATCAAAATTTTATTAATGTTTGTGTATGTATGTATATTAGAATTTTTCATATGCTTTTAATTATTTTTTTCTGATAAAATACGTGAAGAAAAATTAATAAAGTACTCAAATCTCTATTTTTGTATTCAACCCTACAAAATTGGATTCAATTTTAATTTTCATCTATAATAATCAAATAAGTTTAAAACAATTAATTATAGATTAAACAAGTAATATATTATAGTTACACAGGTAATACCTTAAATCGTGTCACACGTGCAACTGTTTCGCAGAAAACTCACTATTATATAAAAGATAGATAGATGTGGTACAAAATTAATTTAAAAAATTACTTCAATTATATATTGATTAAAAAAATTGAATAATAATATGTGTAATTATTTCAATAATAGTATTTGTAATAATGAGTATTGTATTCTTTTTGTATAACATGTAATCTAATCAAAATTAAATTTAAATTAATTTAAATTAAATAATAAAATGCCTAATTTCAATAATAAAAAAAAGTGTACAGTAAAATTTAAGATACTACACAAGAAAATATAATATAAAGTTAAACTATTTTCCATAGTCTTCACCAAAAATATATTGTGAATTCACCTTCTTTACATGCTTTTCTTCTTTCTCTCTTTTTTGACAACTTAAACTTTATATCTTTTGTCTTTTGTTTTCAACTTTATGTTTGCCAAAGCACTTTTTTCTTTCTCTAAATTTTATTTCTTTTTGGGGGGTAATACTTACTAAATTTACTCCAGCTTTTATTTGGTAGCCGAGGCCCGTCGAAGCTGGCAAGTCAAACCCTACACCGAGTCCGACTGTTGACTCTGACCCGCTCGCGTGCCCCGTCTGCTATGCCCACGCCACCATCTCTGACCCGGTCAGAAAGTTTGGAAAAAGCAACCCTTACAAACACCCCTTTCTTCTTTAACTCTTCTTTTTGGAAGTTTCTTGTCACCATCATTAGTCAGTTAATAATCCAGGCTTAATTTCTTTTTGGCATCATCCAATTCTCCAAAGCAATTTTTATTGTAATAAAATTGTTGCAGGAGTCTATCTATTTCAAAAAAAAATTATTACAACAAAGCAGACAATTTGTTTTGAAAAGGGTAGAAGTGAAAATAGAAGAGGGCAGAAGATAAAGTTAGGATGGACCATCCCTGAACTAGTCCTGAATTCAAAGGCATGAGGTGAGAGGCAATACAAATTCTCAGTCTGCTACAAATAGTCTCTACTCTGAAGTCTGAACCTAAAACAGTGTTTGGAATCATCCCTTTTAACCCCCCCTTATTACTTTATTCCTCTGCCTCACATGATCCTCCCTTTTCTCCCCGCGCCATACATGACTTTATCTATTGCCCTTACTCTTATATAAAATCCGCCCAACACCATTCAATCTTCAATTCTATCTACACTTTACCGTGATTATTCACCCATTCTGATTTCTACGTTTCTGATTCTGCAATGGAAGCGTTTGCTGTGCTCAAATTCTGGTGGAATGCAGCTACCGGAGCTGACGTCGTATCTGACGGAGGCGGTTCGGGGAGACCGGCGTTTGGAACGGACGACGATGAAGAAACCGACGACGAGAACTCGCTTTTTGATTTGGTTCTGAAATCGCCTGATAGTGTCGCCGGTAGACGGAGCGACACAGCTGTGAAGAACGATTTTCAATTTATTGAATCTCCGGGAGATGCTTTTGTAAGCAAAAATGAGTTCTCCAATTCGAATCGTTTGTATCCGGTCACTCTCCTTCGATCCACTCCGAAGTTCAAAATTCTCATGTTCGGACTCAGGAAACCGTCCAAATGCGAGAAAACGGAGTCCAATGGAGAGCTTAAAGGGAGTCCGCTGAACCAGTTCGCGAAATCTCCGAAGATCGAAGGGAGCAATCGATTCTCAGTGACATGCAGGGGGGAGAAAACAGCAGGCGCTTGTAGTTTTGTCAGAGACAACAGTTTGAGAGGCCAATTGCTGAAAGAAACCTCCGATTATGAAACTTCGTCGGAAAAATCATCTAGTAATTTGGTGCCGAAGTATCTGAAGCTGATTAAACCATTGTACCTGATGGTTTGGAAGCGGCAAAGCGAGAAGACAAGGTTCACGGATTCCTTGACGCCGACGGCGTCCCCGGCCACCGCATCTGTAAATTTATCACCGAGAAAGTTCTCCGAGAGCAGCAGAATGGGGAGTTTAAAGATCGTGAAGCGTTTGGGGAAAAGCCGTTCGGCGTCAGCGGCGGTTGGTGTGGCGCCACAGCCGACCGGCCGGAGGGACGATTCGCTATTGGAACGGCACGATGGAATCCAAAGCGCTGTTCTTTACTGCAAGAAATCCTATAACTCCTCATCCAAAGGTATATTCATACCTATAATCAATGAATTTATATATGCTCCTCTTTTTTTTCATGTAATCAAAAGTATTTGAATACAACACGAATTTTTCCTAAAATTTTTCAAAATGAAGCCACCAAATTATAGATTCAAGTCTGATTTAATTTTATAACAATTATTATTAACAAAATTTATTGTGTCTGTTCGTTGGCACAGTATTTTTCTTCTTTAATTTTTCTGAAGTTTATCTTAATTTCTGATTTCAGAATTTTCACAATTATTTCAATCTTCAAGTGATCCTTCGCACGGTGGGAGAAATTCATGTGAAGAGCCAAAGAGATGCAGCATTTAAATTAAAAATTCCCAATAAAAAAAAAAAGGGAATTAAAAGAAATGTGATATTTTCATGACGTCAAAATCAAGCTGTAGCTATAATATCCTAGGATTTTAAGCATCATTGGCCAAATGAGTTGCAGTATAGTAATTATTTTTTCTTTTTTTTTTTTTTCCTTTTTAGGAATTTTTTGTTTGGGGCACTGTAAAAAAGCAAGCTGTGTAGGCTGT
Organism: Caryopteris x clandonensis; assembly: GCA_028749325.2. Classification (NCBI taxonomy): domain Eukaryota; kingdom Viridiplantae; phylum Streptophyta; class Magnoliopsida; order Lamiales; family Lamiaceae; genus Caryopteris; species Caryopteris x clandonensis. The sequence continues at coordinate 9,307,445 of JAPYKT020000004.1, forward strand.
ATGATTTTAAAATTAGTTTAGTTTTACTCTCTGTAATGTACTGTTTATGCTTTTCTATTTTTTAAACAATTTATACTGTCTCTCTGTACTGTTGGTCATATTTGAAAAGGGTAATGGAGGGTAATGATTACGGATTTTTGTTGCTACTGGATTTTATAGGAATAAGTTGTTTGTTTGGAGGGATAATGATAAAATATTTGAAAAAAAACCATAAATGGAAAGACGTGTGCTCCCTCTAATCGAAAGTGAGGATCATTTCCAGCCGTCGATTTCAATCTGCATTAGTCACGAGCCACAGAGATGGTTTGGGATATCATTGACGGTGGTCGATGAGATATTGTCAAGATTTATGGTACGAAATGATACAATTATCTTTTTTCTTTTAGAAATAATATTTACCTTGCAACTTTTGCTCTAATGTGCAATTACTTTTACCTGGATTAAATTTAAAATTAATAACAAATAATTAGATACTTTATCTCTATTATAAAAAAGTTTTTAATAAATCAATAAATTATTAATTTATTTATTAGATAAATGTACGAATATATATAAAGTTATTGACAATAGTATGAAATTGAAAATGATACAGCACTTATTGATATTAATTGAAGAAATGACATTCGTAAATCAAACACAGCACTTCATTTGAGAAATTGACTCTTGTAGTTTTAGATAAAGTGAAAAAAACAAATAATTAGATATGAAATTCAATTGGATTTAAATAAATAAATAAAAAAACGCAAACGACAATAATTACTTATTCTAATAAAATGTCATAATATATGTAAATGTTCACATTGTATTGCTTAGTGTAATTATTGATGTATCTAACCAGTAAGTTCCTTAACAACTAATGTGAAAGTAAAATTTTAATAAGCACTTAGACATAGATATCACTGGAGAATGTAAATGTAAATTTTTTCTAGGCTTGAGTTAAGTATTTTAACTAAATAGAGAAATGAATCAGTCTTTTTTTTTTTAGTGGGAAAATTTGGGCAGGGGAGGGGTAGGGATTAAAGTCTAAAAATCTTTAATCATTTTGTGTTTAAACGAATTTCAATTGAGTCGAACATGAATTAGCTTGATTATTTTTACAATTATTTTAGTGAATTTCACTTATAAAGTTTGAGTTTTAGATTTTTGCAAATACAAATGCATATTTAAACTTGTTTGATTTTTTTAGCCAATTAGAGTTCATATGAGCTTTTAAAGAATTGTCTCGAATTAAGTATCAAGTAGTTTGATTTGATTCTAAATCTGTTTTTTTTTTTAAATTGTATTTGTTGTAAAGGTGTAATCATGTCGGATCAGACCGAACTGAGTTTACTGAATAAATTATAACTCGTGCACTTAATAAATACAAACTATAAATTAATGAGGAAATATGCTTCTTCAATTGTTAAAATTATAAATTATAAAATCTTTGGAAATATATTTTATTTACCATAATTTTTTATTTTCTTTTAACACATAATTTATTTGAATTATTAAAAAATCATAAAAGTTATATATAACAATACCAAACTATGATAATACATTTTATGAAATAGCTCATGAATCTACGAGCAAGTTTGCTCACGAGATACCGAACTAATACTATGAAGTTTGAATTTATTTAATTTATTTTTATTGTGAAAAAGGTGTAGTTAGTAATATTAATTATACTCAGTTAGAAAGTTAGCAAGCAGCATAATTAGTTTATGTAACTAATTACCTCACAGACTCTATATATATATATATATATATGTTCATAGTAATGAAATTGTGACTGGTTTTCATTGGAATAAATTTAAAGTTTTAGCATAATATCAGAAGAGCCGGCGGTGACCTCTGCGTCCATGGCATCACATTTCTAATTGATTCAGTTCTTTCAATCTCCTATTCTAAATATGGTTTAAAGCAACCTCCGAGGTCTTGAACAGATAAGCTGAAGAATTTTCCATTTTCTCAAGGATTTCGGCGATCTAAATATGATCATTCTTTGTTTTTTATCAACTCAAATGGTAAATTACTTCTTCTCTTGCTATATGTAGATGATATTTTAGTTACTGGAGTGAACCCTTACAAATTCAGCAATTAATCAAGAATCTCCATGATGTCTTCTCTCTCAAGCACCTCGAAAAAGTTCACTATTTTTTAGGAATTGAGGTACATTGTACCTTCTCTAGTAAGTTCACTATTTTTTAGGAATTGAGGTACATTGTACCTTCTCTAGTCTCTTATTGAATCAAACCAAGTACTTGACTGATTTGTTAAAGAAAACAAATATGCTTGACAGTAAGGCTTGTGACAGTCTCAATTGTTCTAATTTGAAGCTTTACAAAATTGACATACATCCTTTGAGTTTGTTACTCTTTACAGAAGTACTATTGGAGCCCTTCAATACTTAACTATGACAAGGCCTGACATTTTGTTTGTGGTGAATAAACTTAGCCAGTTTTTGCAAGTCCTACTCAGAATTAGTGGTCAACATACAAAAGGGTCTTACGGTACTTGAAGGGTTTTACCTCTCAGGGTCTTTTGTTTCAACCAGTGTCTACGTTGTAACTAGAGGCCTATGCAGATGCTGACTGGCCAGGCTCATTGGACGATAGGAGGTCGACTGGTGGTCATTGTGTATTCTTAGGGTCCAATCTTATCACCTGGAACTCTAAAAATCAAGATGTTGTTGCAAGGAACAGTGCAGAATCTGAATATAGGTCACTTGCTACAACATATAATGACATTGTTTGGATAAAATCTCTGTTTGTAGAATTTGGAATCCAGCTCCTTGATCCATCCATCCTATGGTGTGATAATATCAGCGCTATTTCTTTAGCGTCTAATCCAGTGTTTCATGCACGAACCAAACACACAGAAGTCGACATTCACTATATACAGCAGCTGGTGCAACATAAACAACTTGATGTGCGTTATATTGCTACTAGATCAACTTGTTGACATCCTCACAAAACCATTATCTGTAAAATGGTTTCAATTGTTATGTAACAAGTTTTCTTTTACTATTCCCTTTGGTTTTGTTTAACTGGGGTGTATTGTGATAAATGTGTAGTTAGTAATATTAATTATAATCATTTAGGAAGTTAGCAAGCAGTTAGACAGTTAGGAATTCGAATGACATCAGCATAATTAATTTCAGTAACTAATTACCTCACAGACTCTATGTATATATATTTGTTCATAATAATGAAATTGTAACTGATTTTCATTGGAATAAATTTAAAATTTTAGCAATTTTAACCTAAAAGTACGGTTCCAATGAAAAACAATAGTGGAAAATAAAAATAACATCGAGGGTAAATTTGCACAAGTCAAGAGTGACTTGTGAAGCCGTCAGGGCGAAATGTATTCATTGATTTTGGGTGAATTACAAAAAGAATCGAATAAATCTTCTACGTTCCTTAACGTACTTGAAATTCAAGATGAATTTCAAGCCAACTAAAATAACTAAGAAAGAAAACTTACAGAAAACAATATTAACTCACTAACTCTCTCTCAAATTCGAAGGCAACAAGATTAGAATAATCTGCTGCACATCAGTTCAAAATGTTGGAGTAGGAGTGAACCCAACTTTCTTAGGAACACACGTATCTGTTATACAGATAAATATAATCTCGTTCAGTCCATCTTCTTCAACATAACCGACAAAATAGCAATTTCAAATAAATTCAAAAATTCAAACTTCAACATAACCAGATTTATTAAATAATTTCAATTCAACATTTAGTGAATCATGTTCCAAATAGAAATCGATTTTAAACCCACAAATTTACTGTAGTTTACATGTTTTTATCATGAAATTATAGGTGCATTCCATTACACGCGATGAAATATAATAAAATAAATTTGTAAACCTTAAACTATTCTCACAAGAGTAGGGTGTATTTATGTGCAAAACTAATGAAATTTGCTAATTGTAAAATATAATTTTTAAATAAATTTTAATTTTGTGTTTATAAATAAATTATCAAAAATAATAATCATAATACAATTAATACTTAATGTTAAAAAATTCAAAAAAATTAAAATATCATACATTTGACAAAAATTACAAATATTGATGTTGCGATGGTTAAAAAATTAAATTAATAAAAATTGATAATAAAAATTAAAATATTAAAAAAAATCAACTATCATTTAGTTTCTTATAAGGCATATTATCGGCAAAAATGACAAATTATGGCACTGTTCAAAAAAATTAGCCAAAATATAGTAAAAAAAAAAATTTAATTCTATGCAAAGTCGCCCCTGCGAGGGGCGACATTCAATTTAATTTTTTTTATTATTTTTTTTAATGTCGCCCCTGGCAGGGGCGACTTTCTTATTTTTTTTTTTTAATTGCTGGAGCCTTCACTCGGTCGGGCACTCGGTTGCGCGCCTTACTCGGCCGGCCGAGTGGTGATTCTTACTCGGCCGAGACACTCGGCCCCCGTATTACTCGGCCGACCGAGTACTGCCATCCACTCGGTCACGGCACTCGGTCGAGCACTTCACTCGGCTGGCCGAGTGCGAACGCGGATTTTGATTTTTAACATCCACTTCAATTTTTCTCTCTCTATCATATCTATTACCACCCACCCACACCACACATTTCTCTCTTCCTCATCACTTTCTTCACTTCTTCTTCACTTATTCTTCACTTCTCCTTTCAATTATCCTTCAATTTCCTTTCAATTTTTCTTCAATATTCACGTTTCGGTTTTCTCCATTTCTCAAAGGTAATTTTTATCTTAATTTTTATGTGTTTGGGTGGTGTGTGTGTGTACTGTTGTGTGGGTGTGTTTGTGATTTTTTTGTGGTATTTTGGTGTGTATGGTGTGTGTGTGTTGCTTTGTGTTGTGTGTGTGTAGATAGTGGTTTTTTCTCCATTGCTTGTATTATATGTTGTTGGTGTGGTGTATGTATGAAATGTATGTATTGAATGTATGTATGGAATGTGGGTATGAAATGTGGGTATGAAATGTGTGTTGTGGTGTGTGTTGTGGTGTGTGTGATGTATGTTGTGGTGTATGCTTGTGTGTGTGTTGCTGTGTGTGTTTGTGTGTTGTGTGTGGCTTGCATTTTTGTGTGTGATGGGTGCGTGTGTATGGTTGTGTGCCGTGTTTTGGATATGTATATGTCGGTCGGTGTATGGTTGTTGCTATATATATTGTTATAAATTTGTCGTTAATATTTTTCTGTTATACATTATTTGATGTAGGGACTGTTGAAATTGTTGCTGTTGTTGTGCATTTATCGCAACCCTCAAATTGTTGCCGTTGCGTTGACATATTGATTCATTTCAATTTCAGGTTTGAATTTTTCTAATGTATTAGTTTAAATTAGTTTTATTAAACTTTGCAAAAAAGTAGTTAATTCCCTATTTTAAGATCATTAATACATCTTTATTATTTAAGATATGGGGTCTTCAAACAACGTTGGTATTGTTGTTTATATTGGGGATTGTAGCGATGTTCCACCTGTTTGTGCAACAAGGGTACCTCGCGACATTGGATATTCCGGCTTGGTATCAAAATTCTTTCAATTGACAAGGATTGATAGCAATGAATATAAATTGAACATATCCGCTTCACTACATGCAAACAACAGATATCATCGTATACCAATCAACAACGATGATAATCTATGGTTTTTCTTTGCACCGGATGCGGATAATCAATATGTAGAATTTCATATTGATCCAGAGAAACTGCAAGATAATGCTCTTCCAGATATTATGCCAAGCAATGAGTATTTTCAATATGCTTCTTATTTAAGAGGGGATGACATTAATAATCCGGCACTCGTCAGGCAAGAGCATACAGTTGGAACCTCAAGGTCCAATAATGAGGGTATTCCAAGTGAAAGAGAAAATGCTCAGACCGAGGATCAAACAGATGATCCATTGATTGACACTTTTGGTGTGAATGAACTAGAAGATTCTGAACCCGAGGAAGACGAGTTGTCTAGTGAATCAGATGAAGATGGGGTGGATATTGGTGATATTCAAACTATGTATTCCCCAAATCAAGAGAGATCACCATCCAATCAACAACCATCATTTCCATCAAGTGCTCAGAGATACTCCATGCATCCGAATATCCCGTTCTTCAATGCATCATCACATGAAATGCTTGCGGACTCCTTTGATCTTCCAAAAAATTTTAGATACTATGATCCTACTGAAGGAGTGATCGCAAAAGGCATGGTATTCAAAGATAAGAAGAGTTTGCAGTCTGCAGTTAAAGATTTTGCAATACGTATAGCGAGGCGTGAATATCGAGTAGATGAAAGCACACCTCTTATATGGAAAATCAAATGCAAAAATAATAGTGAGACTACACATTGCAACTGGTGGTTGCGTGCAGGTTACAAAAAAAGGATTGATATGTGGGAAATCACTAAGTATGGAGGCCCTCATACGTGTCTAATGAACGCGGTGTCTGTTGACCATCAAAACTTGTGCAAAAACATGATCGCTGCGCTGCTTACTGGGATGGTTCAGACAGATCCCGGGTATGAGATTAAGTGTGTTCAACAGCAAGTGTATGATAAATTTCAATTTACAATCTCATACGGTAAGGCATGGCATGGTTTGAAACGGGCAAGAGAAAATGTGTATGGTACATGGGAGAGCTCAGTTTCAAGACTACCCAAATTTTTGGGAGCTTTACAAAAATGGAATCCAGGCACAGTTGTCGAGTGGCGCCACATGCCCGAAGAGACAAATGGTATAAAAATGTTGAAATATGTGTTTTGGGCGTTCAGGCCAAGTATAGATGGGTTCCAGCATTGCCGTAAAATAATTAGTGTTGATGGAACTCATCTTTACACTAGATACAAGCACAAGATGTTAATTGCTGTTTCCATGGATACAAATCAACATCTTTTACCTTTGGCGTATGCACTTGTGGACGAAGAAAGTTTTGGTTCTTGGTCATGGTTTCTTCGTATGATATCGAAACACATTGTTCGCGGTAGAGAAGGAATGTGTCTGATTTCAGATAGACACGCCGGTCTTTTGAAAGCTGTGGAAAGAATTCCAGATTTTCAGCCACCTCTTGGAGTCCATCGTTTCTGTTTGAGACATGTGTGTTCGAATTTCAATAGCAAGGTCAAGAATGTGAAGTTAAAGGACATGTGTTGGCAAGCCGGCTCAGCCTTCACAACCAGAGAGTTTGAAAATATAATGGATCAAATTAAGGTGTTGAATGAGAGGGCATATGACTACCTATGGAAAATTGAAAAGGAACAATGGACTCTTGCCCATGACGGAGGATGGAGAAATGGAATTTTGACAACAAATCTGTCAGAGTGCATGAATGGCGTGTTAAAAGGTGCACGACGGCTCCCAATCTGTGCCATTGTGCAGGCTACATTTTATCGGTCGATAAAATATTTTCTTGACCGGTTGACACTGGGCCGTGAGATGCAGCAAAGGAACCAACCATGGCCTGATGAGGTGTACAAGAAGTATGATCAACGACAACGAAAGGCAATGGAACATCAAGTCTATAAGGTCGATTTCACTGATCAAACAGCTTCAGTGAAGACATTCGTGCCAGGAACAACGAGGTGCTATACCCACATTGTCAAGTTGATGCTAAGAGAGTGTAGCTGTGGAGACTGGAGGCAAAACGGCATACCATGTTCCCATGCAATGCAGACTTGTCGATATTTTGGAGTAAATCCGATGATTTACATGAACTCAGTTTTCAATACAAGTACGTATGTGGACACCTATAGTGGTAAGTTTGAGCCATTGCCTGATGAATATTATTGGGATGAGACTTCCTTCCATCTGTGTCACAATCCGGCCTTGCGTGAGAAGAGGACTAAAGGAAGAGGCAAGACGACTAGAATTGAAAATGAAATGGATTGGGCACAAACACGCGCTAGACAACAATATCGGGCACAGGATCAAGCTGCTTCCCAGGCCGGAACTTCATCTGCCCGTAGATGAGATTGTTGTGTCTAAAATATTGTAATGGTGCTTGTTTTAGATATTTGACATGTATTTTGATAATCTGTATTGAAATTTGGTTTAGCGTTGATGTTAGCTTTGCACTATTTTTTTTACTGAGATGGGTTTCAGATTTTGTGTAATTTGAGGATTTTATGTAATTTTCCGATTTTATGTAATTTGTTCCATTTTCACTAATTTATTGTTCATCTTATTGATTCAATCTTATTGCAGTATGGAGTACTACGGAGAATATGGCCCTATTAGTGGGGAAATCTTAAAGGAACAGCACATGCACCGATCTGAGGATGTATTTGCAGGAGAAATTGACCAAAAATTAAAGTGCAGAGACGGAAGTGGTATCTTTTGGAGACTCGATGACCATGATCCCTATGAGGTTGACCCAGACGATGATGGTAGGGAAATACTCAGACATACACAAAGGTTGCATTATCGAGTCATATCGATGTTGTATCGTATGGGATTTTATGGTGTCTACCGATGTGGTGATTATGTGATTAATAAATCATTAATCACTGCACTGGTTGAGAGGTAGCGGCCTGAAACGCATACATTTCATTTTAGAGTTGGAGAGGCGACCGTGACATTACAAGATGTCGCATTTATTTGGGGACTGCCAATTGAAGGTGGGCCGGTTATAAGTTCAGATAATTCAACCGGTCGGGCATATTGGACTGCACGTTGTGAAGTGTTTCTGGGATGGGAACCCAATGCAGAAGACATAAAAGGGTCAAGATTTTCACTTTTAGCCTTGGGTACACACCTAAGCATGCACCCTGTTACCGATAACAGCTCACAACAACATGTTGTGCAATATGCACGTGCATGTGCCTTGATTTTGTTAGGATCCATAATGTGCCCGGATACTTCAAGGAATATGGGGTCATTGGTATATTTGAATCAACTAGAGGATATTGATGAATGCAGAAATTTGAGTTGGGGTTCAGCAGTACTAGGTTATTTGTACCATCAGCTGTGCAACGCATCACATAGGGGTCGTACACAAATTGGTGGACCCATGCAACTACTGCAGATATGGGCTTGGTCAAGAATTACCTTTCTCACTCTGCAAATGACGGGAGGCAGACGCCTAAATACAGCGGCAATTGTTGGTGTGGATGGAATTCTACCGGTTGCACCGTACGGTGCTGAGTGGTTACAATACCACAACTTTACAACTAGCTTGACGAACAACTTAAGGGCTATTCGGGAGAGCTTGGACAGGCAAACTCAACAAGAGGTATGATTGGTACTTGATCAGATTATGTTATATTTCCATTAAATGTTAGCTAACATTTATTTTTATCCAGTTTAATTGGAAACCTTACGACCCATACCCAGCTGCTGTGAGGGCATATATTGACCTTGGCATTATTACAGTCACGGATATGTGGATGTCAAGATGCCCTATGATCCATCATTCAATTGTTGAGTTATATTACCCCGATCGGGTATTGCGACAATTTGGGATGAGACACATGCTTTTTTTGTGGAATGGTGGTTTGACAGAAATTGGAATATTGTCTCCGCTCCTGCTATTGGTTGGAATGAGTCAGACGTCGAAGATGGTTATACCAGATGGTATGAAAGAATAACACGTCGTCTAATTACTCCAGGGTTAAATATGCAAGTGGGATATCAACCGCAACCGAATGTACCCATAGAAAAAATGGTATGTGGCAGTATTTTAGTATTCAAATTTCTATGTGTGATGAATATGTAACTCATGTTTTTGCTGTGTATTGCCAATTTACTGCAGGAAAGTTTATGGGAAGATTTAAATAAACTTGTCATAAATGAGGAACCGTATCTTAGGGAGCCCTTCAGACGATCAGTAGACGAAATATACACGCAAGCTAGAGCTCACTTTCATGATCGTCGCCCATCATTCCAACGTCTACAGTCACATTATGAGCCCGAACCGCAACATACATCACAATATAGCCCAGAACCTTTTGTTTCTACTGGTATCGACATGCAAAGTGACAGTTATTACGCCGCCACCCCAGACTGGGATTTTACGGCACACGGTCAGTCGTTCACTTCTCTCTTAGAATCTGGCCGTTATACATCTCCGCCTCCAGCATCATGCACTTATGGAAATTTTCGGCCACAGTTCAATACATCCCCGATCTCATATCCCCATTCTAGCATGACAGCGAATATAGTACATAATCATGTGACTTCGAGGACTGCATCATCATCATCATCAGGTCGTCCATCTTTTAGTTTGAATATTACGACAGATGATAATGATTCGGATAGCGAACCTGTGCCAGAAGAAGATCGAGGTAGGGGCAAAAGGAAAAAAATAAGGCGTCGTTGTTTTACAGGATCACATTTTGATTATTAATTTGTTATCTATGTAATTAAACGTACAATTATTACTTAATTTTACCTACGATGTAATTAGACGTACAATCTTTACTATTGTTATTATTATAATTATAATTATAATTATAATTATTATTATTATTGTTTTTATTATTAAGAAAATCAGCACATAAAAAAAACAAGATTTTGGTTCGTACTCGGCTGACCGAGTACGAACCCCGACCGAGTACCCGATCGGGGTCGACCGAGTGCGAAGGGTTCAGGATTTTGTTCGCACTCGGTCGGCCGAGTACCGCACGATGCCCGAGCAACACAACGTGATGCCCGAGTGCGAAGCATTTTGGATTTCCTTCGCACTCGGGCGGCCGAGTATCTGCGCGGACCGAGTGCAGGAGACCGAGTATTTCTACCGCACTCGGGCGGCCGAGTAAGGTGCGCAACCGAGTGCCCGACCGAGTGCGAGAGCACGGAAACATTTTATAACCCCTCTTTTCCTCATTCTTTTCACACACAAACACACCCAAACCCTGGCCTCTTCCAATCTCTCATCTTCAATCCAAAAAATTTCCGTCAAAGCCATCAATTTCTCCATCAAAATCATTGTACCCATTATTTCAAACAACAAATTGCTCCAATCTTCCTATAAGGTGGTGGAGATTTGAAGGATTCAACCAAAAACACCAACTTTCGTTTTTTGAATCTAAAGGTATATTTTCATTAACCATTGCTTTTGTTCATTACATATGTTGATGAGGGCCTTATTAGGAGTATTTTGACATGAAACTTGATATGTTTTCTTGCAATTTTTCATTGAAGTTTTTTATCGAACACTTGAGGTGCATGATTTTTTGTTCTATATAGATATGTTTTCATGTTACATTGAGGTTGTCGTTTGATTATGTTCATGAGAGACTAATTTGGAGTATTATGGCATGAAAGAATATAGATTTTTGGTTAGTTTTCATTGAAGTTTTTTATCGAACAATTGGTATGCATCATAGAAATTGGGAATGTGGCATGATTTAGTGTGAGACCATAATGAAATGATCTTAATACCCCATGAATTTCAATGTTGAATTATGAAATTGCTTAAGATGAAAATTGTATCATATGACTCTTGATTTTTTGTTCACATGGATTGGATGTAATACTAATTCATTATCATCTAGGTACCCACAATGGAGCATAGCATGGATGTTGTGAATTCTATTTTCCAATGGAGCGAACACTCCATTGAAGAACAACAAGCTGAGTACGAAAGAATTTTAGCGACCATGCCGGATGCCTACGGCATAAACTTTGCTAATTGGGAGACAGAAAGTGATAGGTGGTTTGAGGTACAACAGAAGAGAAGGCGAGCCACTCGATGGGCCGATGTTGAGTGCATACAAGAAATGGGCATCTACGAAGATTTAAAAAAAATGTGCAAGGCTATCGGGTGGACTAAGTTCTTTGGCATGCACGAGAAGACGTATGAGCCTCTCGTTCTTGAATTCTTCTCCCAGCTTCAGGTTGGATACAATGACACGGTGCCTGAATCCGTGATATATCATATGGGGAACGAGTCTCACTATCTTTCGGCCGAAGAGCTCAATGGGATTTTTGGATTTCCCAAGAAGAGGTACTCAAATCTGCCCAATGAGAGGGTCAATTTTCCGGAGTTCAATGTAATGACTTTTTGGAAGAACATTACAGAGTCTGATCGAGCTCACCCATCGAAGTACCAAGTTAGTCGGTCGAAAGCATCTAGTATTCGAAGCCCGGTCCTTTGATATTTTCACAGGTTCATCGCCAATACAGTTTTAGCAAAACCTGAGCCTGGAGCAGTTAATATGGATGAGTTGTTTGTGCTGTGGTGCTTGGTGAAAGGGAAGAAATTCAATGTGGCACCAATGCTGTTAAGGCAATTCGTTCGAACCAAAAACCAGGTTGTTATCCACATTGGATGTTTGATCACTCCAATTGCTCGCCACTTCGGGGTGAACTTGGAAGGGATGGAAGAGACACCAGGCGAGACAAGTATAAACCTGGAAATGCTGTGCAACATGAAGATGTGCCAATTACATCCCGGCACCAGACGATTGTATCTGATTTTATCAGACAAGAAGAGGTTTGCACTGCCCAACTCTCGCCTGACTAATATTGCTGGAGGGAAGGGCCATAATCTTCTACTGAATGGCTCGGCTCATACGGAAGCTATTGAAGAGAGCGAGAATGAATTGAGGAATGAGGAGGAACGAAGGAAGAGGAGGAGAAGGAGAAGGACTATGGATGCCCGATCAGAGCCAATGGAACTTGATGTGGATCATGCACAGGCCGATGAAATGATGGGTGAAGCACAAATGCCCTCGGACGATCAGGCCGGACCTTCACAGCATCCACAGTATCCACCCCAGTATCAAGGGGGTGGAATGATTGGTCGGATTGGAGAACCGCCTTGGATGCACGTCTTGCCAACATAGAAGGGGATGTTGCCGACATGAAAGAGTATGTCCATCGTGAAGCTTACAACTCTCAAATTTTACTTGACATGCAAAGGCAACAATACGAGTGGCATGTGCAACAAGGCCATTTTCAGGAAAGGGAATATCCACCGTATCAACCATTCGGCCCATCGAACACACCTTACCGACCCCCTCAGTGAGCCGGCGCCGACTAATTTTTTAGAATGTATTGCTTTGATTTCAAACTCTTGACTTTGTTGTTTTTTGTTGTTCATTCATGATTTTGAGAACTATTGTTTATTCATGTTATTTGTTTTTTGTTGTTTATTCATTATTTCTTTATTAAACATAATTTTTCCTTATAAAACAAAATTATAGTTATTTGTTGGAAATTCAATTAATCAATACATTTCAAGATGTTATAACAATCTCACTTAACAATTTCATCGAATTTTTACCAAACTAAATAAATTATCTAATTTAACTATAACACGAGAAAATAAAAATAAGAAAATGTACAAAAACAGGAGGACGAACGAGAAAACGAGAAGAATACAAAAATGAGAAAAATTGAAGTGGATGTTAAAAATCAAAATCCGCGTTCGCACTCGGCCAGCCGAGTGAAGTGCTCGACCGAGTGCCGTGACCGAGTGGATGGCAGTACTCGGTCGGCCGAGTAATACGGGGGCCGAGTGTCTCGGCCGAGTAAGAATCACCACTCGGCCGGCCGAGTAAGGCGCGCGACCGAGTGCCCGACCGAGTGAAGGCTCTAGCAATTAAAAAAAATTAAAAAAAAAAATAATAAGAAAGTCGCCCCTGCCAGGGGCGACATTAAAAAAAATTAAAAAAAAATTAAATTGAATGTCGCCCCTCGCAGGGGCGACTTTGCATAGAATTAAAATTTTTTTTTTACTATATTTTGGCTAATTTTGTTGAACAGTGCCATAATTTGTCATTTTTGCCCATATTATCATGCATCTCACGCTCATCATACATTCCAAAATGATAATTGTTTTCTCATAATTTGACATTATATAAGAATTCTATTATTATGTAATAACTAACATACTATAATTCTATAAATATTATTTAAGTTAATTTCCTTACGAGTGTTATTGTAAATTTTAAAAGTAGTATATTTATTTTAAAATTAAAGTCGTATTTTTTAAAGATATATTCTTTATTATTTTGGTCAGTATCATTAAGGTTCAACTTTAAAAAATTTAAAAATTCTCGATATAATTTGTTGATTTAAATTATTAAATCACATTCAACTTATTCATGAACTTGTATAACTTATAAAATAAAATATTAACTTCTAAAATGTGCTTATTTTAGAATACAAATAGTTTTAAACACGATTCTTATTTTAAAATAGGATGACTTTATATATATATATATATATATTAAATTAAGAAACTCATCATATTCTAAAGTAATATTGTATTATAACAGATTTCATTATATTTTATTACTTAAATATATAATTATCATTACTAAAGTCTTTAACAATATTATACATTACGAAAGAAGAGATGGAAAGTGACTGTTAGCTATTTTTTTAGGGAAACTCGTGACTGTTCTATTTTGTCGCTACGCTGATTTTCGCTTCACTTGCCCAACCTAGATTTTGTCGTCACGTTTCGGTCTTCCTGCAATTTACTTTTTTTTTTTTTTTTTTTACCAAAATTTACTTCTTATTATATATTTGCATAGTGTAATATTTGATAGTCATAAAATTTATGTAGACCAAGTGTAATATATAATGTGATCTAAAATATTATATATTTAATTAAAATATATTATTAATTTATTTAAATAATATTAATTAATTATAATAATATTTTTTAAATAAATAATCAATATATTTTAATTTACTAAAGAATAATGTAATATTAAGCTTATATAAATGATAACATAAATATTAAAAATTATATGCTTTTTCTTCTATTAAACAATTAACTTTCTTTTAATTTTATATAATTTAATATATCGATGGTTTATAAGTAATATAAATTTATATTACACTTCCACGCAACATCTCAAAGTTTCCTACCGGAATATTATATTTTATTGGAATATGACACGCGTCAAAATCTCAAATTCAAGGATATTAGATAGATTACCTCAATAATAATAATAATAATAATAATAATAATTGACGTATTATTATTAATATTATTATTATTAACAATTATTGCAGACATAATTTAACATATTAATTCATAAGAACTACATTAATTTCTCCATTAACTTTTCTAAAGCAACCACCGACGATCCATCCTTTCTCAACGCGGCGGCGGCGGAGTACTTCAATTCCGTAACCCGGCGTCTAATCTCTTTCCCCGTCTTCGAGTCCATCAGCTCTCTCAGTCGTTTCTCCAGCTCAGTCGCCGTAACTAAACCCTTCTCCGTCTCCTCCAACGGCAGCGCCACCTTCATTTCCTCCACCATGACAACCCGGTTCATCCTCTGCTCCGCATACAGCGGCCACGCAATCATCGGCACCCCGAACGACACCGCTTCCAGCATCGAGCTCTGACCACAATGGGTCACGAACCCGCCCACTGACTCGTGACTCAGCACCTCGGTCTGCGGCGCCCAGGACTTCAACACAAGCCCTCTGTCTTTGGTTCTTTCCAGGAAGCCATCCGGCAGAAGCGGCGCCAGTTCTGGCTCTTCAGCCTCACCTGAATTCCACTTTCCAGGTGGAATTCGCACTGCCCAGAGAAACCTATAACCGCTGTTTTCTAAGCCGAGCGCCATTTCCCTCATCTGATCAACGGAGAACACACCTCGTCTTCCAAAACAGAGAAAAATTACGCTTTTACACGGCTGCAAATCGAGCCAGCGCAAGCAATCGTGCGCTGCACCCCCGTTGTTTATTTCATGCCTTTTTCCGGCAGTCAACGGCCCGAGTGGATAAACAGGTGGAGTTGGGGCATTCGGGATGCACAAACCGTTTGTTAGTGCTTCCATAGCTCTTACCTCGAGGGCGTTAAAAGTGTTCACTATAATCCCAACTGATTTCTGTAAGTTCATTGCTGCGTCTAGGAAATTTTTGTAACTAAGGGTCTCAGGTAATGACGTCGACTCAGGAAGGTCGAGTCTGTGCAACAATGGGCAACCAGGAACTTCAACAAAATCATTCAACTTTCCACGAGTTTTTTCGTGAATAGTCGGAAAATAAAGAAGATGACAGAGGCCAGACGCGCCGGTGGGCTGGAAGAAGTAAGTGGGTATGCTCATGCTCGTAGAAACTTCAAAAGCATGACTGCAGAAAAAGTCGATGATAAATGCTTTTATTTTAGATTTCTGGGAAATTTCTTGAAGGGCTTTTCTAAGGTTCGGGTTGTTGAGACGGGGGATTTCGAAGAAGAGTTGGACATGATCGTAGGTTGAGTTTGGTGGAAGAGCGGGGGAGGGTAGACGGTGGTAGGAGATGGAAGACGCGGCGGGGATGGAAACGGCTGCGGCGGTGCTGAGCACAACGACGGAGATAGAGGGGCTGTGTTTGGTGATGAAGGGAGCGAGAAATATGATGGAATTCAAGTGCTCAGGCGTAGCATAAAGAACAATTGCATCCTCCATTGATCTATTTTTCACAAAAGCAGAGAAGAATTATCAGTTTCAGAGACGATATTCGCTATTTCCTATGTTTGGGAGGTTTGGTATGCTTAGTGGTGATATATAGAAGAGGAAATTACAGTTTGTTTTGCCTGGCGTTCTTTGACAGCTACTTGTCAAACTTTTGTAGGTTGCTTTTCTAGTGCTAGATTTGTTTGGCCAAATACCATCGCCCAATTTAATTAAAACCAGAGTCCTTTTGTAACTACTAGTCGTATTTCTTAATGCAAAGCTAGGAAACTGCCACTCCGCCTGATGAAGACAGGGAAAGAGATTTCAAGCTTTTAAATAGTAATTCAAAGCTATAAAATAGACTTATTTAAGAGTTTTATACAAAATTATGGCTTTTAACTAAGGAGAGTATTATTTTCCAGATGAATAGTAAAAAAAATTTGTATTGGGATAAAGTAAGATAGAATGAGAATTGTAGATTTTATGTTGATAGAGAGTAAAGAAAAACAGAGATAAATATAAAAGGACGGAACGTTATATTAGTCACAATCAGTAAAGTTTGGATTGAAAAAAATGTTAGATCCCTCATCCATAATAAAAAAACAAATAAGTCGGCCTATTATATCCTTATATTACTATTTATATATATTCTATAAATTATATTATTTTTTTTCTTCTTTTAATTTTTTAACCTAAATCCTTAAAATATGCTATTCAGGGCCTACCATTTTTTTTTCTCCTGTTAGCATTAAAATATAAAACTAGTCATTATCTTAATCTCCCAAACGAAGAAACATCAGAATCGCTAATGGATGAGTCACCTAACATACAATGTACGTTTTTTTTTTTACCGAATATGATTGTATGCCTTTATATCATATCCTAGATAGTTAATAAAATCAGATCATTTCTTACGAATTCAATTTCATATTACACTTAAACTAAATTATAATGAAACACTTTAATTTGATTGGTTTATGATTGTGTTTGTGTTATGATGTACGTCGCTTCTGATGCTACAATAGATTCTTTGACCTTGCAACAAAATATATAGTCATTTGTTATGTTTGTGGTAAATATTTGATACTTAATATCACTAAAACAATATATATTACATATAGTTATTAAGTTCAAAATTTGACACCTTATAATCATGTAAGATATACTCTATGCTCTAAATAGACATGGCAAGGTTTCGGTTTGGAACCGGAAAGGCAGTCAATGGTTCGATTTTTTAACTGTTGACCCAATTTTAGTTTGCAATTAAAATCGAAAGAGAAATTTAGTCGATTCGGTTCCGATTTCATGATACTCGGTTCCTGAAATCGGCAGTTTCAATTTCGAAACCGTGGGTTCTGGCTCTAAAACCGTCGATTTTGGTTAAAAATCAGCGATTCCAAGTGTAAATTTAAAATCGGAATCCAGAACTAATGTGAGCGGATCATAACACAGAGAGAGAGGAGAAGCATGGCAGTAGAAATGAGAGAAAACACAGATGTTTATTGATGAGCTAACTGCACATATTTATACAAGTATTAAGCTAACAAACTTGACTGAGGGCATAACAGAATAACTGTCTATTCTAACTGAATAACCATTTAACTTAAGAAGGGTCAGCCGCTCAAGTGCTGACGTGCACAACCATTACTATAATATTCTCCCTTTAACCTGAACTTATCTATGCCACAGTGGTAGTTTAGAAGCTAGCAGATTGAACCTTCCAACTGATAACCATTTGGTGAGTAAATCAGCAACTTGCTTAGTTGAAGGGATGAACTTGATATCCAAGACTTTAGACAACACCTTTTCTCTCACAAAATGAATGTCAATTTCAATATGTCTATCTGGCATGGTAGACAGGATTTGAAGCAAGAGCAGCAGCACTAATGCTGTCACACCAAATAACATAAGGTTTTCCAAAAGTTATTCCAATTTCATTAAAAAATGGAAGTTAGCCAAGTAATATCAGTTGTTGTGTCAGCAACGGCCTTATACTCAGACTATGCACTATTTCTGGAGACGACTTGTTGTTTCTTTGAGCTCCAAGCATTTAGATTTTTGCCAAGAAAAATATAGTATCCTCATGTTGATCTTCTATCATCTGGGCAACTTACCCAATCTTCATCTGAAAATCCTTCAATGAGTAACCTCTGGATTGGCTCAAAATGTAGACCAAGCTCATGTGTACCCTTAAGGTATCTCAATAAATGCTTACAAGTTGTCCAATGATTTTCTGTAGGAGCATGAACGAATTGACTAAGTTTATTTAATGCAAAACTTATATTAGGCCTTGTTACTGTTAAATATTGTAGGGCTCCAACAATGCTCATGTAAAAAGAGTGATTAGAAAAGCATTTGTTGTCATTGAGATGCAGCTTTGTGCCTTCACAAAGAGGAGTAGAAGTAGGTTTGCAATTAAGCATATATGTCTTAGCCAATAGATCAAGACCATACTTATTTTGAGAAAGATATAATCCTGTTGAAGTCTTATGAGCCTCCATCCCCAAAAAATAATTGACTTCTCCGAGAGTTTTAAGAGCAAATTGCTTCCCTAAAGAGTCAATAACATCAGCAATTGCCTTATGATCATCACCAGTAACCAATATGTCATCCACATAGACAAGTACAAACAGAAAACCAGAGCCTTTCTTGAAGAAAAGTGAGTTATCAGATTTTGACAATTGAAAACCCACAGAGATCAAATATTGTTTTAGAGTGTTGAACCAAGCTCTAGGTGCCTGTTTTAATCCGTAGAGAGACTTATTTAACCTGCACACATGATTTGGCAAAGAAGAATCCAAAAAACCCTCAGGTTGCTGCATGTAAACCTGTACTGCCAAGGTGTCATTAAGAAAGGCATTATTAATATCAATATGCTCTATCTTCCAATTAAATGTTACAGCAAGACAGAAAATCAGCTTGATTGTACAGACCTTTACTACAGGACTGAATGTCTCAAAATACTCAATGCCTGGATGTTGTTGAAAGCCTTTGGCAACAAACCTAGCTTTGAACCTTTCAACAGTGCCATCAGGTTAATGTTTAACCCTGAACACCCATTTATTGGCAATAGCATTCATATGAGGTGAAGCAGGCACAAGTGTCCAAGTTTTATTTTCCATGAGAGCATTGAATTCTGCTTGCATGGCTTCTAACCATATATGATCCAATAAAGCTTGTTGTATAGTAACATGTTTAGAACTAGAAGGAGAAAGAGCAGCAGCAGTATAAGTTTTAGGTTTAAATATCCCAGCTTTTGACCTTGTGACCATATGATGGACATTTAATGGTGTTGCAGTCGAAGAGGAAGAGGGTATGGAATAAGGGCTATTGGAAGGATAAGGAAGAGTAGATGAATTTGGAGTAGAGCACTGAGGGGATTCATTAGGAGAAGGTAATAACGGTTCAACAAACAGAACAAAGTGTGGTCTTTGTGAGGAATTTGCATGAGGAGGTGAAACTGACTTTGAATGTTAAGAGAGAAACAAGGAAGAATAAGGGAAGTCTTCTTCATTAAATTCCACTGTGGCTGCTATATATAATTTTCCAGATGGAGATAAACACTTATAGCCCTTGTGAGATGAACTATATACAAGGAAGAGGCATTTGGTGGATCTAAATTGAAAATTTGTGGCTATTATATGGTCGAAGATAAGGAAACAAGAAGATCCAAAAACCTTAAGAGAGGTATAATCTAGTGGAATATGGAAGAGAGCTTGAGAAGGAGAGATATGTTGCAAGACTGATGTGGGTAATATATTGATAATATAGACAGCTGTATGGAATGCATCCCACCAAAACTTGAGTGGAAGGTTGGCCTGGGCAAGGAGATAAAACTCCATTTCAACTATATATAAGTGTTTTCTTTCAGCTCTTCCATTTTGCTGATGAACATGAGGACAGGGATGTATAAATTGTATGCCAAGTTTGGTGAGAATTGGTAAAAACAATCTATACTCCCCTCTCAAATAAGTTTGAAAAGCTTTTATAGAACACTGGAATTATCTTTCAATGAAGGCATTAAACTGGACAAAGACGGAGTAAGCTTCAGATTTTGATTTTAAGGGAAAAATCCATATCTTGTATAGTCATCAATGAAATGAATGTAATACTTGTAGCCACTGATGGAAGTAACACGAGATGGCCCCCAAATATCTGAGTTAACAAGTTGAAATGGAGAAATGGCTTTAGTAGGCAGGGATGCAAAATAATGCTGATGTAATTTTCCTAGCTTACAAGATTCATAGAAATCAATGTGAGAAGAAGAGATATTCATAGACTTCAAAGCAGATTGTAATACAGATAAACAAGGATGTCCAAGTCTCCTGTGCCATATGCTATTATTGAGATTACAAGTAGAATTACTAAAAACAAGAGGGTTTACAATCGAAGGCAGATTTGAATGATGAAGTAGGAACAGACTTGGATGTTGTTGTTCACATGAAGTGAGGAAGATGACTGAGATCCAGTTGGTAAAGACCATTTTTAAGAGATCCTTCGAGGAGAATCTTCTGTGTGAGTTTGTCCTTGACAAAGCAATGGCCATGGAAGAATTCAATTAATACATTGTTGTCTTTGGTGAACTGTGAAATACTGAGTAGATTTTTTGTGATTTTTGGAACATAGAGAATGTGATTGAGTAATAAGGTTTGTGATTATCGTGAGAGTGTAAAAATGATGAACAAATATTAGATATAGGAAGAAGAGATCCATTACCTACAACAAGTTTTTCTGGACCTTGATTTAATAGACAAATTCTCCAAATCAATAGTGATGTGGTTTGTGGCTCCACTGTCAAAATACCAACCATTATCCGAAGGTGGAGAAGACATGCCTTGTGGTGAGATGACAATGTTGGCAGAAGGTCCAGAAGAAAATTGATTTGCGTCAGGTACAGTGAAACTAACATCAAACCGCTTATAACATTTTAAAGCAGTATGACCAGTCCTTCCACAAAGCTGGCAGGACGGTTTCCCAGTGTTGTTATATCTGTTATGAAGTCGACCTCCTCTGCCTCTGAAAACCGACCACTAGATCCTCTGAAATTGTTGTTAAATGATTTATTATAAGCAATATTTGCATAAGGATTTGATGTAGAGTTTGATATTGAACCAGAAGTATTGACTTGCAGAGCAATATTTGAAGACTGAATATGACTTTGTAGTCGTTGCTCATGAGTTTGGAGTAACAGATGCGCTTCAGCTAAGGAGGTATAACCAGCACAAGAAGTGAGATTTAGAACTACTTATTCAAAGTCAGCTCCCAATCCATTTAAAACATATAATAGCATTTCATCATCACTTATAATGTGTCCAACAGAATGAAGAGCATCAGCAATATTCGTCATTTTCAGTATGTAATCCTCAATGCTTAACTCACCTTTTTTAAGAGATCCAAGCATAAATTTCAATTGGAGAACACGAGCCTTGGACTGTGAGTGAAAAAGAGTTTTAAATGTGTGCCAAACTTCATATGCAGAAACACACCGACTAACATATCCAAGCATTGTTTCAGTAACAGACGACAGCATCCAACTGATTACAAGTTGATCCTTGCGCACCCAGCAATCATACACAGGATCAGAAGAGGAATTAGTATCAACACTCGTAGAAACAAAACATGTAGATGGTGCTTTTTCGAATCCGAGCTGAATTCCATCTAAACCATGAGCTTTCACCGTAGATAAAATTTGCGCACGCCAAAAATGGTAATGTGTGCGATCAAGCCGAAGGGAGAGAGAAGTGAGATGCGGAAGAACAAAACTGACGGAGCTGATTCGAGAAACCGTCGCCATAAAAAAAATTCGATGATCAGGAAATCAAAGGAATATGGCACTGATTACCATGATGTGAGCGGATCATAACAGAGAGAGAGAGAGAGAAGAAGCATGGCAGTAGAAATGAGAGAAAACAAATATGTTTATTGATGAACTATCTGCACATATTTATACATGTATTAAGCTAACAAACTTGATTGAGGATATAACAGAACAACTGTCTATTCTAACTGAATAATTATTTAACTTAAAGGAGGATCCGCTGCTCAAGTATTGATGTGCACAACCATTACTATAATAAGAACCAAAACTTTGAACCGACTATATGTCAGTTTGATTTTAGTTCCACCCCTCACAATTTCAGGAATCAACAGTTTTATAACCAAAACAAAAATCGATAAACCATACTCTTGTCTAGCTCTGAATGCTCATACAAACGCTAATTACAGGGACAAGCTTTAATGCCCATTTAGTGTTGAATGGGCCTATGTCCTTCAACAAACTGAACACTAGTGTCATCTTCATAGCTCAATTCCTTCGTGCGGGCGCAAATACACACACAACATATATATATATATATATATGACAATATTACTAATTATTATATATTTTATATTAAATATTTTAAGATATAATATAGATATATAACAATATGACTAATTAGTATATATTTTATATTAAATATTTTAAGATAGAAGATAAATTAAAAAAATAAGTGATTGTTAGTCAAACATCGAAGAAGCGGTACACACTCATTTACGTGCATTCAATCTGTTTACACATTAAAACTTTTCCATTTTGATTTTATCTTTTTGCATAACCAGAAAATGGCAAGACAATTTGGACGTTATATTTCCAATTTATAATATTTAAAATGATATATAATTATGAATGTAGTTTTGCATTCTAAATTTTTTAAATATATTTTATTTAAAATATTTTTTTATTTTTTTATTAAATATTTTAGTTTGAACAATTATATCCTTTTAAGTTAACAAAACAAAAACCAAGAAGAATAAGAAGAACAAAAAAATAAAAGAACCAGTTTTTGTTTAAATATGCATGATTTATAATATAATAATATAATAAAAAATAATAATATAAATTTTAAAATAAAATACATAATTATATAATATATATTTTTAATAAAAATTATTTAAAATAAAAATATCTCACAATACAAAAATATAGTAAATATTATTATTAACAATTATTACATACATAATTTAACATATTAATTCATAAGAACTACATTAATTTCTCCATTAACTTTTCTAAAGCAACCACCGACGATCCATTATTTCTCAACGCGGCGGCGGCGGCGTACTTCAATTCCGTAACCCGGCGTCTAATCTCTTTCCCCGTCTTCGAGTCCATCAGCTCTCTCAGTCGTTTCTCCAGCTCAGTCGCCGTAACTAAACCCCTATCCGTCTCCTCCAACGGCAGCGCCACCTTCATTTCCTCCACCATGACAACCCGGTTCATCCTCTGCTCCGCATACAGCGGCCACCCAATCATCGGCACCCCGAACGACACCGCTTCCAGCATCGAGCTCTGACCACAATGGGTCACGAACCCGCCCACTGACTCGTGACTCAGCACCTCGGTCTGCGGCGCCCAGGACTTCAACACAAGCCCTCTGTCTTTGGTTCTTTCCAGGAAGCCATTCGGCAGAAGCGGCGCCAGTTCTGGCTCTTCAGCCTCAGCTGGATTCCACTTTCCAGGTGGACTTCGCACTGCCCAGAGAAACCTATAACCGCTGTTTTCTAAGCCGAGCGCCATTTCCCTCATCTGATCCACGGAGAACACACCTCGTCTTCCAAAACAGAGAAAAATTAAGCTTTTACACGGCTGCAAATCGAGCCAGCGCAAGCAATCGTGCGCTGCACCCCCGTTGTTTATTTCATGCCTTTTTCCGGCAGTCAACGGCCCGAGTGGGTAAACAGGTGGAGTTGGGGCATTCGGGATGCACAAACCGTTTGTTAGTGCTTCCATAGCTCTTACCTCGAGGGCGTTGAAAGTGTTCACTATAATCCCTGCTGATTTCTGTAAGTTCATTGCTGCGTCTAGTAAATTTTTGTAACTAAGGGTCTCAGGTAATGACGTCGACTCTGGAAGGTCGAGTCTGTGCAACAATGGGCAACCAGGAACTTCAACAAAATCATTCAACTTTTCACGAGTTTTTTCGTGAATATTCGGAAAATAAAGAAGATGACAGAGGCCAGACGCGCCGGAGGGGTGGAAGAAGTAAGTGGGTATGCTCATGCTCGTAGAAACTTCAAAAGCATGACTGCAGAAAAAGTCGATGATAAATGCTTTTATTTTGGATTTCTGGGAAATTTCTTGAAGGGCTTTTCTAAGGTTCGGGTTGTTGAGACGGGGGATTTCGAAGAAGAGTTGGACATGATCGTAGGTTGAGTTTGGTGGAAGAGCGGGGGTGGGTAGACGGTGGTAGGAGATGAAAGACGCGGCGGGGATGGAAACGGCTGCGGCGGTGCTGAGCACAACGACGGAGATAGAGGGGCTGTGTTTGGTGACGAAGGGAGCGAGAAATATGATGGAATTCAAGTGCTCAGGCGTAGCATAAAGAACAATTGCGTCCTCCATTGATCTATTTTTCACAGAAGCGGAGAAGAATTATCAGTTTCAGAGACGATATTCGCTATTTACTATGTTTGTGAGGTTAGGTATGCTTAGTGGTGATATATAGAAGAGGAAATTACAGTTATTAATGCAAAGCTAGGAAGCTGCCACACCGCCTGATGAAGACAGGGAAAGAGATTTCAAGCTTTTAAGTAAGCTATAAAATAGACTTATTTAAGAGTTTTATACAAAATTATGGCTTTTAACTAAGCAGAGTATTATTTTTTCAATAAATAGTAAAAAATTATGTTTGCATTAAGATAAAGTAAAATAGAATGAAAATATGTCACTGGTGGAGAATAGAGAGAAATATAGATAAATATAAAATGACGGAACATTACATTAGTTACATTAGTAGAATTTGAATTGAAAAAAATATTACATCCCTCATCCATAATCAAAAACAAATAAGTCGGCCTATTATATCCTTATATTACTATTTATATCTATTTTGTAAATTATATTATTATTTTTCTTCTATTTTTTTTAAACCTAAACCCTTAAAATATGCTATTCAGGCCTAACATTTTATTTTCTCCTGTTAGCATTACTGTATAAAACTAGTCATTAACTTAATCTCCCAAACGAAGAAACATCATAATCGCTAATG
Source organism: Caryopteris x clandonensis (assembly GCA_028749325.2). Lineage (NCBI taxonomy): Eukaryota > Viridiplantae > Streptophyta > Magnoliopsida > Lamiales > Lamiaceae > Caryopteris > Caryopteris x clandonensis. Next base: position 9,332,797 of record JAPYKT020000004.1, read on the forward strand.
GATGAGTCACCTAACATACAATGTACGTTATTTTTTTTACCGAATATGATTGTATGCCTTTATATCATATCCTAGATAGTTAATAAAATCAGATCATTTCTTACGAATTCAATTTCATATTATACTTAAACTAAATTATAATGAAACACTTTAATTTTATTGGTTTATGATTGTGTTTGTGTTATGATGTACGTCGCTTCTAATGCTACAATAGATTCTTTGACCTTGCAACAAAATATATAGTCATTTGTTATGTTTGTGGTAAATATTTGATACTTAATATCACTAAAAGAATATATATTACATATATTTATTAAGTTCAAAATTTGAAACCTTATAATCATGTAAGATATACTCTATGCTCTAAATAGACATGGCAAGGTTTCAGTTTGGAACCGGAAAGGCAGTCAACGGTTCGATTTTTTAACTGTTGACCCAATTTTAGTTTGCAATTAAAATCAAAAGAGGAATTTAGTCAATTCGGTTCCGATTTCATGATACTCGGTTCCTGAAATCGGCAGTTTCGATTTCAAAATTGTGGGTTATGGTTCTAAAACCGTCAATTTTGGTTAAAAATTAGCGATTCCAAGTGTAAATTTAAAATCTGAAACCAGAACTAATGTGAGCGGATCATAAGAGAGAGATAGGAGAAGCATGGCAGTAGAAATGAGAGAAAACAAAGATGTTTATTGATGAGCTAACTGCACATATTTATACAAGTATTAAGCTAACAAACTTGACTGAGAGCATAACAGAATAATTGTCAATTCTAACTGAATAACCATTTAACTTAAGGAGGGTCAGCCGCTCAAGTGCTGACGTGCACAACCATTACTATAATATTCTCCCTTTAACCTGAACTTGTCTATGCCGCAGTGGTAGTTTAGAAGCTAGCAGATTGAACCTTCCAATTGATAACCATTTGGTGAGTAAATCAGCAACTTGCTCAGTTGAAGAGATGAACCTGATATCCAGGACTTTAGACAACACCTTTTCTCTCACAAAATGAAGGTCAATTTCAATATGTTTATCTGGCATGGTAGACAGGATTTGAAGCAAGAGCAGCAGCACTAATGTTGTCACACCAAATAACATAAGGGTTTCCAAAAGTTATTCCAATTTCATTAAAAAAATGGAAGTTAGCCAAGTAATATCAGTTGTTGTGTCAGCAAGGGCCCTATACTCAGACTATGCACTACTTCTGGAGACGACTTGCTGTTTCTTTGAGCTCCAAGCAATTAGATTTTTGCCAAGAAAAATATAGTATCCTCATGTTGATCTTCTTTCATCTGGGCAACTTACCTAATCTGCATCTGAAAATCCTTTAATGAGTAACCACTGGATTGGCTCAAAATGTAGACCAAGCTCATGTGTACCCTTAAGATATCTCAGTAAATGCTTACAAGCTGTTCAATGATTTTCTGTAGGAGCATGAAGGAATTGACTAAGTTTATTTACTGCAAAACTTATATTAGGCCTTGTTACTGTTAAATATTGTAGGGATCTAATAATGCTCATGTAAAAAGAGTGATTAGAAAAGCATTTGTTGTCATTGAGATGCAGCTTTGTGCCTGCACAAAGAGGAGTAGATGTAGGTTTGCAATTAAGCATATCAGTTTTAGCCAATAGATCAAGAACATACTTATTTTGAGAAAGATATAATCCTATTGAAGTCTTATGGGCCTCTATCCCCAAAAAATAATTGACTTCTCCGAGAGTTTTAAGAGCAAATTGCTTCCCTAAAGAGTCAATAACATCAGCAATTGTCTTATGGTCATCACCAGTAACCAATATGTCATCCACATAGACAAGTACAAACAGAAAACCAGAGCCCTTCTTGAAGAAAAGTGAGTTATCAGATTTTGACAATTGAAAACCCACAGAGATCAAATATTGTTTTAGAGTGTTGAACCAAGCTCTAGGCGCCTGTTTTAATCCGTAGAGAGACTTATTTAACCTGCACACATGATTTGGCAAAGAAGAATCCACAAAACCCTCAGGTTCCTGCATGTAAACCTGTTCTGCCAAGCTGTCATTAAGAAAGGCATTATTAATATCAATATGCTCTATCTTCCAATTAAATGTTACAGCAAGACTGAAAATCAGCTTGATTGTACATGCCTTTACTACAGGACTGAATGTCTCAAAATACTCAATGTCTGGATGTTGTTGAAAGCCTTTGGCAACAAACCTAGCTTTGAACCTTTCAACAGTGCCATCAGGTTAATGTTTAACCCTGAACACCCATTTATTGGCAATAGCATTCATATGAGGTGAAGCAGGTACAAGTGTCCAAGTTTTATTTTCCATGAGAGCATTGAATTCTGCTTGCATGGCTTCTAACCATATATGATCCAATAAAGCTTGTTATACAGTAACTGGTTTAGAACTAGAAGGAGAAAGAGCAGCAGCAGTATAAGTTTTGGGTTTAAATATCCCAGTTTTTGACCTTGTGACCATATGATGGACATTTAATGGTGTTGCAGTCGAAGAGGAAGAGGGTATGGAAGAAGGGCTATTGGAAGGATAAGGAAGAGTAGATGAATTTGGAGTAGAGGATTGAGGGGATTCATTAGGAGAAGGTAATAATGGTTCAGCAAACGGAACAAAGTGTGGTATTTGTGAGGAATTTGCATGAGGAGGTGAAACTAACTTTGAATGTTGAGAGAGAAACAAGGAAGAATAAGGGAAGTCTTCTTCATTAAATTCCACTGTGGCTGCTATATATAATTTTCCAGATGGAGATAAACACTTATAGCCCTTGTGAGATGAACTATATCCAAGGAAGAGGCATTTGGTAGATATAAATTGAAAATTTGTGGCTATTATATGGTCAAAGATAAGGAAAACAAGAAGATCCAAAAACCTTAAGAGAGGTATAATCTAGTGGAATATGGAAGAGAGCTTGAGAAGAAGAGATATGTTGCAAGACTGATGTGGTTAATATATTGATAATATAGACAGCTGTATGGAATGCATCCCACCAAAACTTGAGTGGAAGGTTGGCCTGGGCAAGGAGAGAAAACCCCATTTCAACTATATGTAAGTGTTTTCTTTCAGCTGAGGACAGGGATGTATAAATTGTATGCCAAGTTTGGTGAGAATTGGTAAAAACAATCTATACTCCCCTCCCCAATCAGTTTGTAAAGCTTTTATAGAACACTGAATTGTCTTTCAATGAAGGCATTAAACTGGACAAAGACGGAGTAAGCTTCAGATTTTGATTTTAAGGAAAAATCCATATCTTGTATAGTCATCAATGAAATGAATGTAATACTCGAAGCCACTGATGGAAGTAACACGAGATGGCCCCCAAATATCTGAGTGAACAAGTTGAAATGGAGAAGTGGTTTTAGTAGGCAGGGATGCAAAATAATGTTGATGTAATTTTCCTAGCTTACAAGCTTCATAGAAATCAATGTGAGAAGAAGAGATATGCATAGACTTCAAAGCATATTGTAATACAGATAAACAAGGATGTCCAAGTCTCCTATGCCATATGCTATTATTGAGATTACAAGCAGAATTACTAAAAACAGCAGGGTTTACAATCGAAGGCATATTTGAATGATGAAGCAGAAACATACTTGGATGTTGTTGTTGACATGAAGTGTGGAAGATGACTGAGATCCAGTTGGTAAAGACCATTTTTAAGAGATCCTTCGAGGAGAATCTTCTGTGTGAGTTTGTCCTTGACAAAGCAACGGTCATGGAAGAATTCAATTAATACATTGTTGTCTTTGGTGAACTGTGAAATGCTGAGTAGATTTTTTGTGATTTGTGGAACATAGAGAATGTGATTGAGTAATAAGGTTTGTGATTTATCGTGTGAGTGTAAAAAGGATGAACCAGTATGAGAAATAGGAAGAAGAGATCCATTACCTACAACAAGTTTTTCTGGACCTTGATAGTTATATTTAATAGACAAATTATCCATATCAATAGTGATGTGGTTTGTGGCTCCACTGTCAGAATACCAACCATTATCCGAAGGTGGAGAAGACATGCCTTGTGGTGAGATGACAATGTTGGCAGAAGGTCCAGAAGAAAATTGATTTGCGTCAGGACCAGTGAAACTAACATCAAACCGCTTATAACATTTTTAAGCAGTATGACCAGTCCTTCCACAAAGCTGGCAGAACGGTTTCCCAGTGTTGTTATATCTGTTATGAAGTCGACCTCCTCTGCCTCTGAAAACCGACCACTAGATCCTCCAAAATTATTGTTAAAGGATTTATTATAAGCAATATTTGCATAAGGATTTGATGTAGAGTTTGATATTGAACTAGAAGTTTTGACTTGCAGAGCAATATTTGAAGATTGAATATGACTTTGTAGCCGTTGCTCATGAGTTTGGAGTAACAGATGCGCTTCAGCTAAGGAGGTGTGACCAGCACGAGAAGTGAGATTTAGAACTACTGATTCAAAGTCAGCTCCCAATCCATTTAAAACATATAATAGCATCTCATCATCACTTATAATGTGTCCAACAGAATGAAGAGTATTTGCAATATTCATCATTTTCAGTATGTAATCCTCAATGCTTAACTCACCTTTTTTAAGAGATCCAAGCATAAACTTCAATTGAAGAACACGAGCCTTGGACTGTGAGTGAAAAAGAGTTTCAAATGTGTGCCAAACTTCATATGCAGAAACACACCGACTAACATATCCAAGCATTATTTCAGTAACAAACGACAGCATCCAACTGGATCCTTGCGCACCCAGCAATCATACACAGGATCAGAAGAGGAATTAGTATCAACACTCGTAGAAACAAAACATGTAGATGGTGCTTTTTCGAATCCGAGCTGAATTCCATCTAAACCATGAGCTTTCATCGTAGATAAAATTTGCGCACGCCAAAAATGGTAATGTGTGCGATCAAGCCGAAGGGAGAGAGAAGTGAGATGCGGAAGAACAAAACTGACGGAGTTGATTCTAGAAACCGTCGCCATAAAAAAAATTCGATGATCAGGAAATCAAAGGAATATGGCACTGATTACCATGATGTGAGCGGATCATAACAAAGAGAGAGAGAGAGAGAAGAAGCATGGCAGTAGAAATGAGAGAAAACAAATATGTTTATTGATGAGCTAACTGCACATATTTATACATGTATTAAGCTAACAAACTTGACTGAGGGCATAACAGAATAACTGTCTATTCTAACTGAATAATCATTTAACTTAAGGAGGGTCCGCTGCTCAAGTATTGACTTGTACAACCATTACTATAATAAGAACCGAAACTGTGAACCGACTATATGTCAGTTTGATTTTAGTTCCACCTGATGAGAATATTTCCAAGATTTTTATTCAGAAATATACAAGGTATATAAATACAAGGGGAGAGTGTAGGCGACTCTCAAACGTAAACAATGTGGGACAAGAATAAATACAAATACACATATATGTTCCCAATACTCCTAATACACCCCCTCAAGATGGTGGGCGATTAACGACACCAATCTTGTCCAATAAGAGACAAAGGCGAGTCCTAGATAGCGGATTGGTGAGTGAATCGGCAAGCTGATCAGCAGAGGAGACATGCGAGACACGAAGCTGAGCAGATTGAACCCATTGCTCATGAAGTGGATTCGACTCAGACTTTGTGCCAACAAGAATAGTAGATGATGGACAAGGGTACGTACCATCAACATAACGGTAGAGATCGTAGCCGAAGAGGAGAGTCCGGAACAGGAAACTCCATGCGACGTAATTGGTAGAGGTAAGTTTTAGCGGCGCCTGGGCCGCGGTGTTGAAGAAGACGAGGGGCAGCGGCGTGCCGTCAGCAGTAACAACGGAGAGAGAAGACGACTGCATGGGGTCGGAAGATGCAGCAGCGTGAGGCGGCTACACGAGGGATTGCGTGAGGCGGGTGGGAGGTATGAACCAGAGGAGCAGCGGCGTTGCAGTAGGTTCGTGGGAACCAAGACTGGAACCGAAAAAAAAATAAAAAAAATAAAAAAATAAAAAAAAGGATCAAGGAATTATGGCGGATGCCAAATTAGGCTCTGGTTACCATGATGAGAATATTTCCAAGATGTTTATTCAGAAATATACAAGGTGTATAAATACAAGGGGAGAGTGTAGGAGACTCTCAAACGTAAACAATGTGGAACAAGAATAAATATAAATATACATATATGCTCCCAATACTCCTAATACCACCCCTCATAATTTCAGGAATCAACAGTTTTATAACCAAAACTAAAATCGATGAAACCATACTCATGTCTAGCTTGAATGCTCATACAATCGCTAATTACAGGGACAAGCTTTAATGCCCATTTGGTGTTGAATGGGCCTATGTCCTTCAACAAACTGAACACTAGTGTCATCTTCATAGCTCAATTCCTTCGTGCGGGCGCAAATACACACACAACATATATATATATATATATATATAACAATATTACTAATTATTATATATTTTATATTAAATATTTTAAGATATAATATAGATATATAACAATATGACTAATTAGTATATATTTTATATTAAATATTTTAAGATAGAAGATAAGTTTAAAAAAATAAGTGATTGTTAGTCAAACATCGAAGAAGTGGTGCACAGGATTTTTTTTCAAAATAATGCGAAAAAAAAAATTACAAAATAGATTTGTTTTGAAACAGTTTTTTAAAATAGGTAAAACGTCAGCGGGCTGACGTTTTTTTAAAAAAACGTCAGTGCGGCTGACGATTTTAAAATTGAAAGAAAAGAACGTCAACTTAGTTGACGTTCTTATTATTGTTATATATATATATATACACACACACACACACACTACACCTACATGCATCCTGCATCCATGCATCCTGCATCCATGCATATATATATACACACACACACATAGCACAACAAAATATATATATATATATATATATATATATTTATAAATATAGATATATATATATGTATTTATGTATTTATATTTTTATTTATTAAGTAAATCTATTAAAATATATATTAAAATATAATTTTTAATTCATATTCTAAAAATAAAATAATATATATATATATATTAATTATATATAAATATACATATATAAGAATAAAAAATATATAATAATAAAATAACGTCACCTTAATTGATGTTTTAAAAAAACGTCAATAAAGGTGACGTTGCTTTAATTTTTTTTCTTTTATACAATAAATATATTATATATAGATATTTATATACATATATATATTTATATATTTATAAATATAGATATATATATTTATATATTTATAATCTAAATATATATTTTGAATATATATATATTTTATTTATTAAGTAAATATATAAAAATATATATTAAATTATAATTTTAATTATTAATTCATATTCTAAAAATAAAAAAATATATATATTAATAATATATAAATATATATATATTAGAATAAAAAACATATTATGAAATAACGTCACCTTAATTATTAATTCATATTCTGAAAATAAAATAATATATATATATATATATCCGAAAGAAAAAAAAGAATAAACGTCACCATAATTGACGTTTTTTTAAAACGTCAATTAAGGTGACGTTTTTAATTTTTTATAATATATATTATATATAGATATATATATATATATTTACAAAATATATATATATTCTAAATATATATTTTGAATATGTATATATATATATTTATTTATTAAGTAAATATATACAAATATATATTAAATTATAATTTTAAAAAGTAAAATATTATAATTTTATTTAAGATAATTAAAAGAATTTCTTAAATTAAAGAATAATTTTTAATTATTAAATCATATTATAAAAATAAATAATATATATATATATATTAATAATATATAAATATATATATAAGAATAAAAATAAAAATAAAAGAATAAACGTCACCTTAATTGTTTTATATAATATATATATATTCAAAAGGTAATATATATATTTAAATATATATATATATATATATATATTCATGTATTATTATTACAAAAAATATATATAAATTAATATTTCTTTAAGAAAATTAAATTATAAATAATAATAATATATATTTTTTCAACAAATTAAATTACAAATAATAATAATTAAATATTAATCTTTATTTTAAATAATGTTTATAAAATATATATACATAAATTTATATATATTTACTTAACTAATATAATATAATAATAATAAAATATATATATATATATATATATATATATTTTTATATATTTACTTAATAAATAAAAATAAAATAATATAAATACATATATATATATATTTCTAACTATATATATATATATATATATGCATGGATGCAGGATGTATGTGTAGTATATATATAGATATAATATATATATTATAAAAATTAAATAAAAACGTCACCTTAGGTGACGTTTTTTTAATTTATATATATATAAATATATATATATATATATATATATATATATTATAATATATATATTTTATTTATTTTCAAAATATGAATTAATAATTAAAAATTATTCTTTAATTTAAATAAATTTTTTTTATCTTAAATAAAATTATAACATTTTACTTTTTAAAATTATAATTTAATATATATTTTTATATATTTACTTAATAAATAAAAATATATATACATATTCAAAATAAATTTTATATATATAATAATAATACATAAATATATATATGAAATTAAAAAAAATACAATAAACGTCACCTAAGGTGACGTTTTTAGTTATATATATATTACATATTATATATACATATATATATATTTATTTATTTATTTATAAAATATATATTTATAAATAATAATATATATAATATCTGAATATATATATATAAATTTATATATTATTATTATATATATATTATTAATTTAAAAAATATGAATTAATAATAAAAAATTATTATTTAATTTAACAAATTTTTTTATTATCTTAAATAAAATTATAACATTTTACTTTTAAAAATTATAATTTAATATATATTTTTATATATTTACTTAATAAATAAATATATATATATACATATTCAAAATATATATTATTATTTATAAATATATATTTTATAAATACATATATATAATATATATTATAAAAATAAATTTAAATATTTTTTATTATCTTAAATAAAATTATAATTTTTTAATTTTATTAAGCTTTGATCTTTTCATTGATTTTATCAAATGTTTCTTCCGAGTGTAATTTCCCGGTTTCTGGGTCAATTCTCATCATTTTATCCCAGAATTTGCATTGGCTGATACGCCAAAGACAAGGAGCACCATAGCTAGTATAACCAACTGATGGAGTCCATTTCCATATCCATGGAATTCCAAATTCAATAAAGAAAAGACAAGTAGTCTTTCCTTCAATGAAATTTTCAGAAGAATTTCCCTGTATAACAGGGGAGACTGATATCCAGTCTTTCATAAGACCATAAAACAGGTCTGGCAAAATTTTTGCCGAAGGTCCAAAAGTTCTCCACCAAGTAAAGAACCAATTTGGAATTGGTTTATGAAATATAATTTCACAAACTTTAATAAACCAAGAGTGTTTATGCCTCTTGTTCTCATATAAGAGAGTTTTTTCAAATGCTTCAATATAATCGAAGTAATTGAATTTAAAAGTTTGCTTATTAAGCTCATAAAATAATTCTTTTTCTGCTAATGGAGATATACCCCATTCTTCAAAAGATATAATCTTTTTGATAATTATTTTGGAAAAGTTATAATCTTTTCCTCTTTCGCCAGAAGCAAAATGATTGATCTCAACACTATTAGTGGAGAGAAGGAGATTTTCATAAAAACCTCTCTGTTTATAAGATCCATACACGTATGACGTGTTAGAAAGATATCTTTCCATAATGGTCCAAGGACTATTAGCTCATTGAATATCTCTTTCTTCTATTAGAAGAATAAGTTGTCGATCAGAATTTTCGACAAACATTTTTTCAAAATCATCTTCTTTTGCTATATTAGCATAAGAAGTTTGAGTTTCCTCAGGAGAGATATCACTCTCTTTTTGTTTTTGTTTCAAGAATTCTTGAAACTCATTTTCAAGATCAGAAGTATTACTTCCGATATTTGCAATATTTTGAGCAACAAGCTTTTGCTTGCCATATTGCACAATTGTTCTGGATTGACGGTTATAACCCCTTCCTCCTCTTCCTCTATAAGAGGAAAGATCACCCCTTCCAGGTGTTTGATATCCTCTTCCTCTATGAGAGGAAGATGCTCCCCGATCAGGATAACTCATTCCTGCAAATATTCACGTGTTAAAAAATCAGGCAAATAATTATCAATGCCTTTTTTATAAACAATATCAAAATCAAATGGAGCAAGATGAGATTGCCATCTGGCAAACATCTGCTTTGAAACATCATGTTTAAAATCTTTTTGAAACATGAATTTTGCAGAATTACAATCAGTTTTGATCATAAATTTTTGATTATATAAATCATCCTGAAATTTTAAAACACATTTAACAATGGCAAGAATTTCTTTAGCCACTGTTGAATAATTTTTCTGAGAATTATTCCACTTCCCAGAATAAAATCTAACAAGATATTCTTGTTTTTTATGGGGATCAACCTGTTTAAGGATTCCTCCATAACCAATATCAGAAGCATCGGTTTCAACAATTTTATCCCATAAGGGATTTGCTAACATAAGACATGGAAGGTTTTTAACCTTTTCCTTAATCCTTTTTACAGCCTTGGTATGATTTTCATTCCAAGGTTTAGGATTCTTTTTTAATCTATCATATAAGATAGCAGTATCATTTTTAATCACAATATCTTTAAACATATTTAAATGTTTAAAGTGGGTTTCAATGTCTTTAGAAAAGACAAGAATATCATCAATATAAACGATGATAAAATTGCTAAATGGATTAAAAATGTCATTCATAATTTGTTGAAATTCTGAAGGAGCATTTTTTAATCCAAATGGCATAACTGTCCATTCATAATGTCCGAATGGAACATTAAATGCAGTTTTATATCTATCAGATTCATTAATTTGAATCTGCCAAAATCCAGATTTTAAATCAAATTTAGAAAAGACTAATGCATTAACTAGTCTATCAAGAAGATCCTTCTTATTAGGAATAGGATGTCTAATCCATTTTAACACTTTATTTAATGGCTTATAATTAATAACAAGCCTAGGAACTCCTCGTTCCTGCTCAGAATGTTTATTAACATAAAATGCAGTGCATGACCAAGGAGATTTTGAAGTAGTTATTAACTTCTTTTGTAAAAGAGATTCAATCTCTTTTTTACATAACTCTAAATATTCAGAGTTCATTTGACAAGGCCTTGCCTTGGTGGAAATATCCTTTTCTTTAAAATCTTCTTCATAAGGAAGATAAATTATATGCTTTTTTCTATCCCAAAAAGTATTTGGTAAATCATTACAAATATCAATCGAAAACTTATTATTAATAAGTTTTATTTTTTCCTGTAATTTAGGATTTTTGAGTTTTTCTTCAATAGTTAGAAAACTCACTTCTTTTAAAGAATTGATTTGAAAGGTTTTTCTTTCAATCTGTTCTTGTAGTTCATTAAGAACTTTATGAACAGGTTTTGTAATAAAATCAAAAGTTATGGGTTTCCCTTCAAAGGTTCCAGTTAACCCTTTTTCATTAACAATGGTTAATGGATAAATTTTATAAATAAAAGGTAAGCCTAATATAAGTTGGCTTGAAATATCTTTAGCAAGAAGAAAACTTGTTGAAATACAACAATTATCTTTGCAAATATATGCTTTTGGAATCTTGAAACTAATATCAAGACGTTCACCTCCAGCATGTGAAAGTGAATGAGTGGTTTTATGAAAATATCTAGTAGGAATTAATTCTTCCTGTATGACATTTAAATCAGCACCACTATCAATCATAGCAATAAAATTCATTTTATGATTTTTAATAATAAGAGTGATTTTAGTATACCACTTCTGAGATATCATCATAGAAATAGTAGAAAGATAATTTTTTTCTAATGGCATAAAATGCTCAATAGAATCATCAAGAATATTATCATTCTCTTTTTCTTTATTTCTTTCTAATAAAGAAAGTCTTTCATGAAAATTATCATTAATCTTATAAAGATTTTTTATTTCATTCTTAAGATTATTAATCTCATGAACTAAATCCTGAGTAGAAATAGGATTTTGTTTTTCATACTTCTGTCTAAGAAGCTTATTAACTTCGGACATAGAATATGAATTCTCAGTATTCTGAGAAACAGTTTGACTAGTATTACTATTAGATGGAATATCTTCCAATTGATCAATAATATTAGTTATTAAAGTAGGATCTTTAATCCTTTTAAGAAATTCTAATATATTATCATTAGTCAAGACACTCAAATTAAGATCTTGAAATTGAGACATAAGTTTATAAAACTCATCATTTTTATTATCAGTATTACTGACTTCTTTGAGAGGACGAATACAAGGTTGTCCTTGTATACATGCGTCACAATCTTCACTTTCTGATAATAAAGATTCATTATCAAGAATTTGAAGATCTTCAGAAACATCAGATTCTGAGTATTCAGTATCTGAACCTTCTGATTTATTATTATCAGAATCTAAAATAATTTTACAAATTTTTTCTTTTAAATCATCATCCATTTCAAGAGCTTTAATCTTATCTTTAGCCCAACACTGGTTAGCATAATGACCAGGTTTTTTGCATTTTCTACATATAATAGAAAATTCTTTTTTATTTCTTTTATCTTTTTTATAAAAAGATGATCTAGATTTTTTCAATTCTCTTTTCCTATCAGAATAATATCTTTTCTTTCTTTTAGAAAGTTTTCCTTCTCTAATATCTTTAGAAGGACGTTTCTTCCCCTTATGAGGAATTTCCATACCAAATTGACCACAAAATTGGCCAAGTTGTTTTTTCTCAAGCAAATTTTGCTTTCTAATCTGGTTATTTAATTTCAACTCATTACATAAAGATAAACCTTCTTGTACACAAGTTGATATTAAATTACCATAAGTATAGTTTTCATAAGGTATAGAAACCTTATCACGCCTAAGAATTCTACGAACTCTTTCAGCAAAAAGACTAGGAAGGCCATCAATAAATTTGGCTTTCCAGTGACTATTATTACAGTCAGCAAGTTCAAAGATACGAGTTAAGAAAGTATCTTTGTACCATCTAAAATCAGATAATGTTTTACATTTAAGATTACTGAGGAGAGTTCTAATATTATCTCCATTATCAGTAAACTTACCTGTAAAATGATCTATTATTGTGAGAACCAATGAATAAATTGCATTCTCAACAAGAATATTATTCTCATTTTTAACAGAATTAAAAATAGAATCTTTTTGTTCTTGGGACAAATAATTATCCCACCAACCTTTAAGTTGGCCAGTAAAACCTGCAACTATCATAATAGCAATATTTTTATCTGTATTACCAGATACTTTACACACAGTACTATACATCATCATACGGTGTGCTAAATTATAGATGTGCCTATCAGTGCATCCATCTAAATTCCATTCATAAATACTTTTTCCATTATAATTATTAGAAAAAAAATATTCTTGTTCTTCAAGTAGAACATCAGCAGGAGAAGGTCTATTATAATAATACCTATTTTGTGTGGGTCTATCTGCCCATTTCATTTTATTTATCTCTTCTGTATTATTAACAAAAGAGGTAGAAGGAGAAAATTCTTCTTCATCATTTAAGGCTGAAATATTCAGATTTTTAAATTTTTCTTGTAATAATTTTTCCAAATCAGAAACTGAAGATTTAAGTTTAAAATCCTTTATTAAAGGAGGAGATTGAATAGAAGAAGAAGCAATAGAAGAAATATCTACTTCTTTCTTCTTTTCAATATGCACATCAGGTTTTATCTGATTAATAACTGAAATAATTTTTTCAACTCTATCATGAAGAGATATCATTTCTTCACCAAGAATAGTTAAATACAGATTTGTAAAATTCTGATTTTCAATTAATTGATTTATATGCTTTGTAGTAATAGGAAGCATATCTGTTTCAAATATTTTTGAAAAAGCCGTAAAATTTAAAGACTTATCATTCTTTTCAATTTGAAAAGTTTGTTGTGGAGGAAAAACAGATTTTTGAATCTGTCCATTTGAAAGTTTATAACTTCTTTCCATTACTGAAATATAGTCAGTAATAAAGGTTTTAAAAAACCAAGGAATGAAATAGATTATTTCATTTTTTTCTTTACAGAACTCATAAAATTTTTCTAAAAAGAAATCATATTCTTTTTTAGTAAAACTTTTAAAATACCATTTTCTAAATGGCTCCCATTTAGATAAATAAAATTCATCATTTATCTGCTTTCTAACAGCAGATCCTTTAGAAAAATCTAATTTTGATGTATTAATCATAATTAAATTGTAAAATTCATTTGAGATACAGTATCAGTATCTTTAATGTTATAAACATTACTATGTAAAATTTTATTTTTATCTATAATAATTTCTTCATTATGATCTTCTTGAGATTTATCATCCTATTGAAAATAAGAAGATGTTGATGCTCTAGAAGTCTGTGGAATATCCACATCATATTGAAGAGGAGAAATAAAAGTATGATTAGATTGAGATCTAGTTAATGATCTCGAGGAAGCTATCATCTTCCTTTGATCAGAAGCAAATTTAATTTGCACTGATCCTTCACTATTCTGAATTATCTGTTGTAATCTATTATTAACAACAGGAATTTTAGGCATAGCCTGTGTAAGAGTCCAATGCTCTGGGAATTTAATTTCTTCCCATTTAATGGCTCTTCGAGTAGTAATGTTGGATTTTCCAAAATTTGTTTCAATTAAAATAGTCTCATTAGACTTTTTATCTACTCTTTTACACATAGGATTAAGAGTATATAATGGTTTAAAATAAATTCGATAACAGATGCATATAACTTCTGTTCCTATAACATAGTTATAGTTTTCTGTGCAGACATTTAATGTCAAAGTATCCAATATATTCTTATCAGTTAATGAAACTGAAAGATTTGGATAAACATCAAAATAGACTGGACCATGTGCCAGACTAGATTGAATCATTCCCATTATAGAATGGGTAAAATCCAGATTTCTAGCATCTCTAAGAGTTGTCATAAACATTTCTGGAAGACCTTCTAAAGTTAAAGGTCTAAATGCAATTTGAATGCATCCTATATGAATAAAATTATGTGTATCCATAAAAGGTAACATATCTCTTTCATTTAAGAGACGAATAGTCATCTCTTTATCATTAAGAGATATAGCAGACTCAGTAGTTTTGACTACCTGTTTGAGACCTAATTTCTCAAAGGTTCCTAATTCATAAACCAGATTTGGTTTTATCTTTGGAATAGTCCATTTATTTAATAAATCTAAATTTTCAGGAATTTCATATTCCTCAATTCTAGTGTTTTTAACACTAGTTTTCTTATGAAATATATTCATAAAGATGAAAAGTGTTAGATCATAGATGAACTAAAACATATTTCTACTTCCATGGCTCTGATACCATCTTAGACCCAGGACGGGTATGACCCAAATCAAACAGACTAAGATCAACAATAGACAGGTAAGGAACACAAAGATCAAAGATCCTTTTTTACTGAATTCAGGACTTATTACTGAGGACCCCCTTAGTAATATAAGCTGACAAGAAAAACCCCACAAACGCCTGCGCCTTCACTCGGCATTACGGCAACAAGGGCACGAAGTCGGCTTATACACCTTAGGTTAACTCAAACCTGATTCAAACCTCACAAATCCTACCATTGATTTTAGTTATTTGATTTTAATCATGTTTCCAGAATCATTAATAGATCTGGATCCATGTTAGTAGGAATATGAATAGCCATACTATGATCTAACACTATGATCTAGCCAGCCATATTAGGCGGCTACCTAATACAAAATTAAAATTAAAAACAGTAAATAAAAATTTAAATTACTTACACTTAAGTTGTAATCAGAATAATTTTATTGATCTTGAGGCTTGATAATTACAAAGGGAGAGAGTGGTTGGAGAGAGAAGAGAGAGAGGCGGTAAATACCAGCGTGCCTCCTCAAAAATAAAAACAACCTATTTATAGAGGGAAGAGCCGGACATGAAACCCCGGATTCCAAAATGAAAAAATGAATAGTAAAAATTTTTACAAAAGTCAAAAAATAAAGCTGCTTTATAAAAGCAATAATGACAAATATGTCATTATTCTTGTCTGGTGACTAATATGTCACTGTAATGTGTCGGGAAGAGAAGAATTCTTCAATCTTCTTTCTTGAAGCCAATATTTTCAAATCTTGCTTTCCAGAATCCTGTTTTAATAATTTGATAACTGCATCCAGTCTGTGGAGGATATTTCTCCATGCATCTTTGGAACTTGTTGTCTTGAAAATCCATTGATTCCCAAGCATGATTATGAATCCTAACAACTTTTGCACAATTTTTTCCCAGTTGAATGCTTTGGTTTGCTGGGTCAAAAACTTCATCTGAAAGGAGAGAAAGGGATTCTTGTCTGCAATTTTTCCAAATATCATCAATATTTTGTTTCCATTTATTATAACAGAAACATCTTGGACAAATTAAAAAATGATCTGAATTCATTTTTTCTCTGTGGTGAAGGAGTCTTTAAGCTCTTCTAAGGCCTCGAATAAAGCCGAATCTGGGATATCATCCTTTGGATCCTGTGAGTCTTGAAAAATACTAGTGAATTGATTTTCACTAGATTCTGACCTCATTGAGGTATCAGATTTTGAATCTGAACAAAGATTTCTAGAAATATCTTTTTTCATTTCAGAAACAAATATTTTTACTATCTTAATAAAAATAAATTTAAATATTTTTTATTATCTTAAATAAAATTATAATTTTTTAATTTTATTAATTATATTTTAATATTTATTTTGATATATTTACTGAATAAATAAAATATAAAATATATATATATATATTCAAAATGTTAATTTAGAGTATAAATATATATTTTATAAATTTATACATATATATATATATATTAATAAGAATATATATTTAAAATATATATATAATACAGGTTATATATATATATATATGTCAGTGTGTATATATATAATATATATATATATGCATGTATGATGTATGTGTGTATATATATATATGATAAAAGAAAGAACGTCACCTAAGGTGACATTGTTTCATTTAAATTTTAAATCGTCATCGGTTTTTTTGAAATAACGTCATCCGCGGTGACGTTTTACCTATTTTTAAAAACTGTTCCAAAACATGCCTATTTCGTAATTTTTTTTTTTTACATTATTTTGAAAAAAAACCCGCGGTGCACACTCATTTACGTGCATTCAATCTGTGTACACATTATAACTTTTCCATTTTGATTTTATCTTTTTGCATAACCAGAAAATGGCAAGACAATTTGGACGTTATATTTCCAATTTATAATATTTAAAATAATATATAATTATGAATGTAGTTATTTGCATTCTAAATTTTTTAAATACATTTTATTTAAAATATTTTTTTATTTTTTTATTAAATATTTTAGTTTGAACAATTATACCCTTTTAAGTTAACAAAACAAAAACCAAGAAGAATATGAAGAACAAAAAATAAAAGAACCAGTTTTTGTTTAAATATGCATGATTTATAATATAATAATATAATAAAAAATTAATAATATAAATTTTAAAATAAAATACATAATTATATAATATATATTTTTAATAAAAATTATTTAAAATAAAAATATCTCACAATATAAAAATATAGTAAATATTATTATTAACAATTATTACATACATAATTTAACATATTAATTCATAAGAACTACATTAATTTCTCCATTAACTTTTCTAAAGCAACCACCGACGATCCATCCTTTCTCAACGCGACGGCGGCGGCGTACTTCAATTCCGTAACCCGGCGTCTAATCTCTTTCCCCGTCTTCGAGTCCATCAGCTCTCTCAGTTGCTTCTCCAGCTCAGCCGCCGTAACTAAACCCTTCTCCGTCTCCTCCAACGGCAGTGCCATCTTCATTTCTTCCACCATGACAACCCGGTTCATCCTCTGCTCCGCATACAGCGGCCACCCAATCATCGGCACCCCGAACGACACCGTTTCCAGCATCGAGCCCTGACCACAATGGGTCACGAACCCGCCCACTGACTCGTGACTCAGCACCTCCGTCTGCGGCGCCCAGGACTTCAACACAAGCCCTCTGTCTTTGGTTCTTTCCAGGAAGCCATCCGGCAGAAGCGGCGCCAATTCTGGCTCTTCAGCCTCAGCTGAATTCCACTTTCCAGGTGGACTTCGCACTGCCCAGAGAAACTTATAACCGCTGTTTTCTAAGCCGAGCGCCATTTCCCTCATCTGATCAACGGAGAACACACCTCGTCTTCCAAAACAGAGAAAAATTACGCTTTTACACGGCTGCAAATCGAGCCAGCGCAAGCAATCGTGCGCAGCACCCCCGTTGTTTATTTCATGCCTTTTTCCGGCAGTCAACGGCCCGAGTGGGTAAACAGGTGGAGTTGGGGCATTCGGGATGCACAAACCGTTTGTTAGTGCTTCCATAGCTCTTACCTCGAGGGCGTTGAACGTGTTCACTATAATCCCTGCTGATTTCTGCATGTTCATAGATGTGTCTAGCAAATGTTTGTAACTAAGTCTCTCAGGAAAAAGCAACGACTCTGGAAGGTCGGATGAGTGCAATAATGGGTAACCAGGAACTTCAACAAAATCATTCAACTTTTCACGAGTGTTTTCGTGAATAGTCGGCAAATAAAGAAGATGACAAAGGGCAGACGCGGTGGTGGAGTTAAAGAAGTAAGTGGGTAAGTTCATGCTCGTAGAAACTTCAAAAGCATAATTGCAGAAAAAGTCGATGATAAATGCTTTTATTTTAGATTTCTGGGAAATTTCTTGAAGGGCTGTTCTAAGGATCGGGTTGTTGAGACGGGGGATTTCGAAGAAGAGTTGGATATGATCGTAGGCTGAGTTTAGCGGAAGATCGGGGGTGGGTAGACGGCGGTAGGAGATGGAAGACGCGGCGGGGATGGAAGCGGCCGCGGCGGTGCTGAGCACAACGACGGAGATAGAGGGGCTGTGCTTGGTGATGAAGATAGCGAGAAATATGGTGGAATCCAAGTGCTCAGGCGTAGCATAAAGAACAATTGCGTCTTCCATTGATCTATTTTTCACAAAAGCAGAGAAGAATTATCAGTTTCAGAAACGATTTTTGCTATTTTCTATGTTTGTGAGGAGTCTTGTTTGCTTGCTGGTGATTTATAGAAGAGGAAATTGCAGTGCTTGTGAAAGTTGTATAGATTGCCTTCGTAAGGTTTCCATGTACAGCGCCCAATCATAAAAGACAAAACAAAAACAGATTTCAAGTACCTACACGTGTCAGTTATAAGCACCCCAAGTATTGGGAATCTTGTGTTTGTTAGTTTTAAGCACACTTTTTTTTTTTTTTTTTTTTCTGAAAAATGTCCAAACCCTCAGCAGTTGTTTATTTTTTCTCGGTGATTTGGCTTTTTTGTCATGCTTTAATTTATATTAATTAATTACAATATTCAATTACTTTAAAATTTTAAGCAATATACTGTGGTTAATTGATGGAGTTCTCTCACAAGAGCTACCTTTGGAGGAGAACCGAGAGTTTAATTTTATTTATTTTTTATTTCATTGAAGAGTAAAATATTGATTTGTTTGTGATTGAAGTAGGAGTTTTGAGATGTTTTTTTATGCAGTGATGGACCCAAAAATATAAATCAGGGGGTTCCCATTAATAGTAATTGATACAACAATTTTTTAAAGAGACATTAGTAAATATAATGTGTACATCATTTGTAGAAAATATAATTACATATTAGAATCAATTGTGATAAAGTCAATATATTATGCTAGTTACGTGTTAATATTCAAATTAAATAATTATATCGTACAATTACTATAATAAATTTACAATAAATAAATTACAAAAACTATAGCTTAATTCTAAAAGATTCACATCATAATAATCAAACATTTAATAGTATAACAAAAAAATTAATATTTATATTTGGTACTTGTAACCGAAAATAAACTATGAACTTTTGATATGGAGAATGTATCCTAAAAATTTTAAGACTAATACGTATAATGAAAAGATGAACACTAATTTACAATAACATACTAAGCTAATGTAAGAATGAATACTACGTAGCACGAGTTTACGATGGATAAAAAAAATTAAGATAAAAGAAAATTGAACTTCAATTTTTCAATAGTTGAAACTTGCCAAAAACGAGCAAAAATATTTCAAATTCTAAATGTCAATGATATATTTATGTATGTTAATAATGTATCTTTATAATTTTTTACCGATATAATATATTTTTTCATACATAATTTAAAATTACTAAAATATACTCTCTTTTATTTATTTATTTTGTGTGTGGGGGGCCAACGGGAAATCTGTCCCTACTTTTATGTAGAACTTTAAAAAACTTGCATCGATTATGGGCATTGAGCATATTTTTTCAGAAATACTAAGCATGTGATGTTGTTCGAGGTCTTTCTTGTCATGCTTACATTAAAGGATTGCTGATTTTTCTAAACAAGCAAAATCGTGATAAGAATAGTATTTTTTTGAGATCCCATATAACATGAACGAAAGTCTGAATAAAGATATTAAACTTAGTGCTTGTTGAAAGACAATCTAACAATTTAATGTATTTTATTTTATTTAGTTAAAGTTTTTATTTGATTTTGCATGCACTGCATTGAGAACTCACAAACAAATCTTGATTTTAAGGTTTAAATAATGAAAATGCTTGAAAAGTACATTGTGCTCGAGCTAGAAGTTCAAAATTTAAGATTTGAGATGGGCTCAGATGGGCCGTACTGCAACATGTTTATGCTCATGCCTAGTTAAGCTCATTCTTTCCTAGTTTATTCTCACTCTTGAATTCCATCTTCTCTATGATATCCATGTGAGTTGTTTCAAGATATTGTTTTTCTATGAAATTTATTTTTTTCGTCTCATTTTATATTGAATGTAAGTTGCATACTAATTTGTATTTATTAAGATACACTTATTTTTTACATGTTTATTCTCTTTTTTTGGATGTAGACCTTTAAAATGAATAATTCATTGAATTTGAGTTGATGTTTGAAGAATACATGTCTTGTTAAATTTATAGGTTGCCATAAGCTCTATGCTATATATTCTAAGTTCTTTAGTTGAATTCTGTGGATATGACATAAGATATACAGTATTTGTAACGACCCGAAAAAAGGAAATGCACATAATGACATAAATCCAGATTTTTAAATAAAATTAAAATAGAAAATGGGAATCTATTATATATATATATATATATATCTTATTTTAGGAAATAAAAGAAGTGAATTTCAATGTCTACAACTATAATAGAAAAGGAATGGAAAGTAAGGTGACACAACAGGAAACTTAATGATAGCAGGGTCCAGGAGTACTGGGGCTCTAACTTCAACATCATCATGCTGGGACTGCTCGTACACCCTAATTAATGGACTTCAAGGGATCAAATCCTCAACCACTGGCTGCTCGAAAGCCAGGCCAAAATCCTCGTCTTAACACGCTTTCGGAGTGCCCCACGACAGGCACCACTAGAGGGCCCAAAGTAGCCATTCTTTATAAGGAATTCTACGAGCCTTGGTCTCTTCATGGAATGGGGTATGTTTTCTTTCTTTTTAAGTGCAAATAGACGAGCCTCTAAGGTCCCTCCCTACACCTACATGGATGGGCGCACAAAATCCGTATCCTTAGTTGTTTCACTTTGGACCCCGTTTTGGGTCAAATCATCTAAAATATCTTTCAGAAAAGGGATCTCGTTGCTATCGTCTCTACCAGATTTTGGCATCAATAGTGGTCTCTGTGAACATTGACTTATCTTCTACACTTGTCACAATACTTGGACCGAAATGGTCACTTGAACTATCTGAATCGAATTCCTCGTCTGCTCTCCAGTCAACTTCCTCGTGTGACTCGACTTTCCATTTTTTTATACTATTCTAATTTATTTTTCGGCAAAAGATATAAATTTTAGATTACAAATCCACTACGAACACATATATATATATATGTAACGACTCGAATTTCATAATATATAATTAAATAGTAAATTATAGTTATAAACAAATAGACATATAACCTAACTTTGATAAAAATTAATATTTTTAAAAATCAGGTCATTAAAAGAGAACCATATGGCATAAAATTTATTCAAGCACTAAACATAATTACTTGATTTCATAAATACTACTTATTCGTATATCGTATCCTCAAATAATTAAAACCAATAAAATATTTTCAAAAATAAAATAAAATAATGAGTAGTAGCACGAAGACCTAAACAATAAGAAATTTATTTCTCATGCCCCCTAATTCAATAAAGAATTTAACTCATATGAGTAAATAAAATATTATTCACTCTAAAATAAGTTTGTAACTAAAAATCAACCTAGTCATGCCACTAATTAAAAGAAATAATTTTCAGTATTATTAAAATCTACTAAACAGCAGAATAAATAAGCATAATTTCAAAAATGATTCATAAATAATTAAATCAGTAATATAATGGTCCAAGAGGCAATATTGAATTACGAGCACTTATTAATCTCTTACTAGACTACTAATCTTTATCATAAAACAAATAATTAATTCAACTAGTGTGTTAATAATAAATAACTTAACGAAAATCATATTTATTATATGCTCGTCGGCTTGCCTCTACTGCACCGCTAACTCCATCTTAACCAGAAAGGTTCAAAAGGTTGGGGTGAGCTTCCTTTAACTCGTGGGAGTGCAGTTGACAAAATCAATTATACAATTGACTAAAAAACATATAGTACAGTTAAACGTATGCCATAATATAATAAGTAAGCATCAAATACTTACATAACTTAGGTAGCTGTGTAGCATGCGTAGCTTAGGGAATTGATCAATCAACTTAGGGGTGCAACTTAATTTTTGCACAATTAATAAATCATAATATATAATAACAGTAAACATGTAAACGAATTAAATAATATAATTAATAATGACAAACCGTAAAAACCCCACCTTAACTTTGAAATATGAATAAGTTTCGAGAATTTCATGCAATGAGCAAACTCCGTGTTCTTGATTCGGAATTCCTATATTAAAAAAAATAGTATATCCATTAATAATTAACCAAACCTAATAGGGTTGCAGAATTGAAATAAAAAAATGCTAAAGATGATTTAGAATAAAAATAAGGGTTAATAAAAGTAATTAAAGAGAAGCATTGGGCTAAAAAATATTGGATCTAATTTCATTCGGGCTAAAAGATGCAATTTAATAATAAACCACGGACTTAATGCAATATTGGGCATATTCAATACAACGAGATATATTAAAATATCAATATCTCAGTAGACTTTACTTAATAAAATAAATTGGGCCATTATAACCCAAGACTTAAAAATAATTAATAAATTATGCGTACTATTTGACTTATCTTAGCCAATAATAATTAAACAGCATATACTTAAAATTTAAATAATAAGATAAGGGTGAAAAATACCGGGCATTACAGTATTGCACTTTGATTTGTGAAATTAAGTCGGTGAGTTTTTTTGCCTATTTGTTACTATTTTTGCAAACTTATTTGATTCATTGTGTCTGGCTTAATTTGTTTAAATTCTAAAACTTGCTGTAATATCTTCTTTGATATTGCATGTTTTGCGTTAACTCTAGACCAAATTAATATTTTTAACCAAAAAAATATAATAAATTTAAAAAATTAATCATATACTTATATGATCCCAATAATAATATAAACTAATTGTATAATAAAATTGTAAATAAAACTACATACTAGAACAATTTATGAAAATATGACTCAATCATAATTTTTTTTCTTGAAATTTAAATTATTTATTATTATTATTATTATTATTATTATTATTATTATTATTATTATTATTATTATTATTATTATTATTATTATTATTAGTATTAGTATTAGTATTAGTATTTTTTTTTTTTGTTGATGTAGTGAGGTTTTCAGACTTCATATATTGAGACAATGTAAATATGCTACCAAGGCATGAACTGTATATTCTTATTGCATCTCTTTTTTTTTTTTTTTTTTTCTTTTTATTGTGTGTATGAATTTTGAAGCTGATTTCTTAATTTAACAAAAAAAATATGAAGTGTTATTGTTTATAAGTATTTTATTTCGTAGATCAAGTTATTTTTTAAGTATTTTATTTCATAGATCAAGATCTCCGGGTGTTATAATATCGATTATAATTATTAATTTTAGTTGATTTAATAAGATGTATGTCTTCATTCTATAAATTACAAATATATATATATGTATATATCGATAAATTAATATCTTATTTAATTTATAATTTTTTTGTGATCCTAAATTTAATTTAACAAAATTTCCCAGTATACACAATTATATATTTGAATATATAAAGAAAACAATATTGAAATAATCTCTTTTAGAAAGTACTGACGGGCCATGAACTCAAAGCTGACCTAATACAATTAGCGAACGTAATTGGGCCAACTTTATGTCGAATTAAAGTGTAAGATTTGGAGATCGAGGATGCTAATTTACTGTACGACCTGATAATTGATGTTAACTGAATACATCTATAGGAAGTTTGGATTGGTTCATCACAAATTCAAATTGAAATGGGTCAAGCATAAATGATACAAAATAATTTATGTTATAATTTTACAGTCTGCAAAGATATTTTGGTATAAACATCACAATATATATGAAAAACTCTATGATGTATTGTAAATTGTTATTTTAGCAATTATTTTATAGAGTTGTACATTGATATCATAATTTATTTATTTTATATGTTTTCATAAAGTGTTAACATTTTCATTATTCATGTTCAATTAGATTTGTTGGGTCAACTTGCAAATTGGTGAATTGTAATTGGATTACAATTCTTAACATAAGAAACTAAAAAGATCGTATTCAAGTTCATGCAAAATATGTAAGAATCATATTTGTTTTTGATATCCTTCGGAATAGCAAGTGCCCAGACTCTGGACGGGCAATCTGTCCCACCCAAATTCGGTAGCGATCATGCAAACGGGGCGGCGATGGGTTTGAGTACGCTGCCCTGCGGCACATTTAAGAACTCTAAATAAAAGACTTAAGATAATACAGTGTCATCCAAATCGAACATATAACTCGAAAATATTAGTAATAAATTTAGAATACCTTAAGGAATAAAAGTACGCTAAAATATCATATGATAAATCCAACATATATATCAGTTTAAGAGCACTACAAGAAACTGATAGGATGAAGAAGAGCGTCAAATGAAAACAATCCAGGAGTTTCCAGCTCGTACTGCGAATAAACCTACCCTCATTTCATATCCATAGGAGGATTTAATCAGAAAATAAAATCTGATATACTCTAGAACAATAGTCTTCAGATCCAAAAACTTTTAAGTTCAATCAAATTTGAGTAAGCTTGAGCAGAGGTTTTTCAGTCAAGTCTAATTCGAGCCTGACAATGTATCGACCAGCTCGATAACTCTACTACACACGCAACCAACCAGACTAGATAAAGGAAAACAGACGATCATAATGCAGTAAATTTAGCCAGACAACGAAAAATCGTGAAGATACGGTTCAAATTTGAATGGGACAAGTGATGGAAAATATTCCAAGTTATATGACCAGATTTGATTCTACGACACGTTTAATCTGCAAACACAAAAATAAAATTGCGATTTCTTATGCAGCAGCGGCAGCTGCATGTTCTGCAGTTTCTCAAAGCAAACGTGATTGTTGAAACTGTATACGACATCAAGACTTGAGACAGTAACTGATTAGCCAAGACCTCTAACATACTGATCAACAGTTTTGTTAAATAGTTCGCATCTGCACAAACAAGGCAACAAATATCTAATTAGCATCTATTTATCACAATAGTTTTGAAACATTAACACAATCAAGAAACATTGGAATTAACATAAATAATTCTTCGGCTCAATGCCTAATTAGCCTTCTCCTAGGAAAAGATATGAAATTACCAATTATTATATTTGCTGGTAATAAATTTTAGTGACATGATGCTTATAAGATTGTGAGCTAATAATCTTTTAAGCCAATGACAGATACATGAAAGGATATTAGTTTAACATGATAGTCGCACGAAAACAATGATGATGACGATGACGTCGTCCTAGTTTGATTTCTTATGCAGTAAGCTCAACTTTCATTAGACTCAACAATGATGAAAATGAAAGAATAGAGGTCAATCCTGATTCTACAAACTCAATAAGCTCAAGCTATTTCTTAAAGTTCAAGTTTGATGCGGAAAGTTCACCTTATGCTTGACTACAAATCTCTAAAACTATAAAGCTGTGATTGGCTGATTAGACCTTCAGATCATATACACGTTTATATCTGCTCATGTTGACAGGTTTTAGGGTTTAGCATCTTAAGTTGCCTATAAACAAAATATTGTAAATATGACTTTTTTTTTTGAGTAATTCAAATTAAAGAAATCATATTAAAATTCCTAACGATAACTGTAATCTATAAAATAGAGAGCTTTTTAGATCTTTCACAGACAGTAAAAAAAGCACATCCACTCAAGTCAAAAGCCAGAAATGTTAATTGTAGGACCCCAATGCAATGTCCCACTATATGCATGCAAAACTTTTAAATGAAAAAAAACCTTATCATTCATACAGAAGTCCACTTGTGCACAAAAAATAGAGCAAGATCACTAGGTCTTTCCAGAATATAGAGCTGCCTATTTTAAGCAAGAGTGAAGATGTCTCATTCATACCCCCACCAGCTCACACCACAATAATCTACCAAAAAAGATCTGTTGATACTAAAACAGTACTCATCACATAGATTTGATCGATTTTGCAGCAGATATTGTGTGTCAACTCTCTCCCATTAATCAATTTAGACAAATGCCTTCTTTTTGGTGCATACAAGATGTAATCATGTTATTCAGTTAACTTTTCATTTTATACATTATTACATTACTTGCACACAGATTTTTTTTTGACATTTTCTTTCGCTGGGTCAGAAGGCTGCTTAGTTAAAAACAGTGAAAATTTTCTATTTTTAAGATGTATGAGTATATTTCGCACATAAAACTACCAGGGCATAACAGGCTTTATTTTGAGATATATAAATATATTCATATGTATATAAATATATGTATGTATACACATACATACATAAATATTGAGCTTCTATTTACTTATTTTTAAAGTATATTAAAATATACTTTGTATACATCTTTATACTGTCTAAGTTCATTGTGATATACACAGTAATAACTATTTAATAATAAATATTTTTACAAATTATTGATATTTACTTTCTTTATACACACACACATATATATATATCAATTACTTTCAATAAACATTTCCTAATACGATGTTAAAATTATTACTATTAGAAAATTATATTATATGTTAAGGAAATGGAGTATTCTTCCTTTAGAATTAAATGAAATAACTATATCATGCCCAATTCATTTATTTCAAAACTACAACTCTACAAGTATTATTCGACATGTCCAAATGCATACGGAAAATACAAGTTTTAACTAACAGAAATTAGAAAAGAGCCTTTAGGATCAGAAGTTTAGCCATGTGCAAGCAGCTCTGCAGCCACAGGGCCAGTAAAGGGACTTGAAGGGGAGGGGCGAAGCCAAAGAGAGTGGCTAAGAATTAGGGGGAAAACTACTTTGAGAGGGTCTATAATCCATTCTAAAGGCAATCTATTGTAATAGAGATCATTCCATGCGTCTTTTTTGCTAGTGTAGAAATAAATAAAGAGGAAATGATAGTAAAATGTATATTCCTAATTGAGTTCTACATTAATGACGCATACTGAGAATATATAAATGATAGTCTTTCCATCATAATTATGACATCATTAATGTGAAGGGACCATAAAACCTATAGAAACATAATGCGAATGGGATTATTGTATTGTAACTTAGAATTCGTATTGAAGGTATCAACAGATCTTTAAAGCTATTCAGTGTCTTAATAATATAAGAAAATGCTTTGCCTTCTAAGATGAATACTTGGTTCATACTTCACCTAATCCCGTATTTTCATCATGGATTCTTGACAAAATCCCAGGCAATATAAAATCAGATGAAAGTACAATAAACACAAAAAACATACTTGAACTACTTTTATAAGAGTAGCTCGTCGACTCTTCCATAACAAATGGATTTCTTCTAAATATAATTGTACGTTACAATTATCAACATAGAGGGATAAAAAAAATAGCACTCTTTAACTCTGCTTATTTAGTGAATATATTAAAAGAACTTTAGCTTGCAGAAACAAACAAAAAATACAGCTTCAATTATAGCTAGAACTCAATTCTTCAACCATGCCTGAAAAATCTTGCATTTGATGATAACTAGATTGCAATTAGATGTAAATTTAGTTCAGTATTCTATGCTGAAGAACATAATCACTCACCTAATGGGAGAACCTGGAGAATATAGCGGATTCTTGACAACATACTCAACATACAAGTTATATATGTACTTCAAGGACTCTCTCAGATCACCGGTTCTTGGGTTGGTGACTAGAATTAACTGCAGAAAACCAGATCATTTCACTTAAAACACACAGATAATACATTTAAAGTATCGGACAGCTTGGCAAGAAAGTTAAGAACAAATTAAACGAGCATGTAACCAGTTGTAAACATTGGCATTCATTACCTTTACCGCATCATAAGAAATTTGGGGGGGGGGGGGGGCAGAGAGCATAACAAAGTGGATAAAAAACTTTATTGCTTCAATATGATGTAACTTAAGAATTATTCTGGACAAACATCGCACCACACGGTTTCTTCTGCCAGTAGCAGCTACTCTTTTGGGTAGATCAGACTCAGAGCCTTTGATTTATAAAAAGAAACCTATCAATTGGGATGATTAAATAAATGAGACTGACAAGTATCCTCGCATAATCTTGTTTTAGGTTGCTCTATTTGGACCCAGATCATATTGCAAGCCTCATGATCGAAGACATCAGCAGATAGCTAACCACCACACGCATCCACCCACCCATGCCATCATCAGTCAAAAATGAACATCCAAACACCATGTACCTTTGGGGTATTTATTAACAACCCTAGTTAGTGGGAAACCATAGATTGTTTATCGCTCAAATTAGAGCTCCCATACCAGCCAAACCCCCTAAAAGAGCTTAAAATGGATTACTCTAAAGAAAACATATAATTCAAAAGGCAACATGGTCTCTGAAGATTCCCAAGTAAAAAACACTTTATGTTAAAATGACCTAAACAAGAACAATAAAAAAGGAACAGAAAGGGTAAGTAATCATCAACTTTGTACTGAAAATAAATCTTCTCCATCATAAAGAAATTGTGAGTGAAGTAATTTTTGTTTCTTTTTACTCATCTAAAGCAATATTATGATGCCTCATGTATGCATAAAATCACAGAAATTAAAAAATGCTGCTTCTTCAATAGAGTATTTGCTTTCATAGATATCTCTATTTCTAGTTTTACCAAATATCAGAAATACCATACTTCTGTAATCTTTGATGACATTGTAGTCCATCTGCATAGTTTTTTTTGTCCATCATATCTTACCTACAAGGCCCTAACCACATCCTTCTTGAAATACATCGAACTAGGAGAAGAAAAGTCACCTACTCGTCTCCCATTACTTCAAAGACATAATTCTGTAGCACGGATTCTATAATCAAGTGATTAGGACACTTTTAACACTTCTAATATCACTGAGAAATCACATTTTAGACATGAGCACAGTCATTGCAGGTCATGAGAAGGGTATTGTAACATAAACCGAAGTCTAGATAACCACAAGTCTGACCAGAGGTCCCCTAGAATAAGAAATTGTTAGCATGCACTACACCGGCTTTTAACTCACTGAGCTACAGATAAAGTAAGATCTGATACAGTTTGACTTAACTGTTCACATATAATTATGCCAAACATGAACTTAGCTAAATTTGAAATCACATACTTCGCAAGAAATAATACAACCTTGAAACCCTTTCCTGTATTGCAATTACAAAAGCCTCAATGTCATAAAATCAGAAGTGTTTAGAGAAAATTACACATCATACACTTGCATCAGTTCATTATCATAGCAATAAAAGTCGCATTTTCACAATTTTCCACATGAAGTAGTCCCCGATTCAAGAACCAACTACTGTGCTATTAGCTAAACGTTCCAGTGTAACTGACCAAAATAAAACAACATTTCAATTACCTTCATCCCTGATGGACTCTCCATGAAACTCAATTTATACGTATTGGTGCGGAAACTGTGAAAAGAACAACCTTGCCCTGGTAGCTGTGGTACCCCGAGATTCCCTTTATCAACACTGGCCAACAAACAAAGAGTCTCAAAACAGACTTAAAAAGAAAAACAAAAACAAAAAATTTACTTGCTAAATAATTAAGACCAGTAACACGCATCAGGAAGCAATTGAAATAACTGATTTTTCGTTAAAAATCGGAAGGGTAATAATATCGAACACCTGGTCGGATCCATCTTTGCAGTTAAGGATTTAAGAGAAAAGAGAAGACCAAACATGAGCTTGTGATCTTGCTGTGGGCTGAGAGTCTTGAGTGGTCGATTCCATTCCCTGTAAAGCAAACAAATTCCATTCCTGTTGAATATGTAGAGCATGTGGGCATTGTTCCCAGATGCAGTGGGCGCTGGTGGGGATGGACTGATTTCTGCACCACTGAAGAATTGCATTTTCCTTGGAGGTCGATCGAAATACCCAGATTAATCGCGCCGATTATTTTGAGCAGAAATTGGAAGATCGGTGAGTGCTTTTGATGGGTTTTACTTGCCAAATAATAACTTTTTTGGTGGCACTGTGTCGACTCGACATTCAAACCTTGATCAAAATTAAAACGTATGTACGCAATTTTTTTTTTTTTTTTAATACTAGTATTGCTATCGGATATATATTTAAAAATTAAATAAAATATATATTTCTCAATTTTAAAATAAGAGTTTGTTTCTATAATAAATTTATAATTGTAAAACTTAAATTATTTAATAAATTTTAGATAAAAATATTAGTTAATATTTCAAATTCAATACAATATACAATAAATATAAAAAAAATCCAAATAATTAATGAAAATTTTTATATTTTTCGCATTTAATATCCATTTTAATATATGCGATATGAACATAAAATGAAAGAACAGAGCTTTAGATCGACAGTACGACAATTGACAGTAAGAGAAAGAGAGTATTAATTTAATATATTATATGTAAAAAATAATAGAAACAAAAATAAATTTGTATTTTAACAAATTGAAAAAATATTCCAAAAAATAAAATAAAACAGTTAAATAATCAAATGCTGATGCTTCATTTTCTCAAAAAATAATTCTATTTTTTTGAAAATTGTAAATGAGCAAAAAGAAATATTTAAACTATTTTATTATTAGATTAGCATACATTTTTAAAATTTAAACTATTATTTAAGTTTATGTTATTTTTGGACCTGTTCAGATATTTGTTTAGAATAAATCTCAACGATTTGTCACTTGTTATTAAATACTTCTTTGATGAAAAAAAATGTACACAAAAAAATATTTTATTTATATTTTCAGAATTTGATCTAATTATTGAACTTATGGAGATGTCCCTTAGGACAAATCTCAATGGCTGCACTTGTGATTCAATATTTATATATTAGTTTTATAATGGGCCTCATTGGCACACATTCATACATTTAGATTGTATCTAACTATGAATATGTTCTTTGAGAGAAACGAATGGCAAAAGATAGAAAGCAAAAAATAATTTTTGTAGAAAATAATATGAGACTAAAAATTGATGTCTTGGAACTTATTCATCAATCATATTCAAAACGTGTATCATAAAAGAATCAATATTAGTAAAAATAGTCAAGTGGGCTTCAAATGTTTACTTTTGATGCAAATATAAATCAATGTATTCGTGCACAAAATATTAATCTTTATTGTTGAAGATTTAATCAGAGAATTATATTAAACGGCCATGCCTATGCAAACGTAGTCTTGAGGATGCCCATATACCCGCATAAAAAGCCCATATACCCGCATAAAAAATCCTATATATTACAGTAACTTTCTATATTATGTCATATCACTATAAAAAACACGCCACATTTAACTTGATGATGCATTAGTATTGGAACGAGAAATGCACCGAAGACATCAACAGCAATCACATATGCAGTCTAGCAATTATCCAACTTCAAATTCTATGCAAAAGCGTGCCACAAAAAATCCACGATTAGATTATCAAGTACAAGAAAATCACTGAACTAGAGAAACAATCCGTGTTGCTCCGAGCAACCAATAACTATGGACAATTGCAACGCGACAGCGACGGGGTTGGTCAAAAATATTACCAGGAGGAGGAGTAAACATCAATACTCCCATTTCTTCAACTCCATGCCGTCAGGTGCACTTCCCTCCACCTTCTTTGAACCCACTTCTTTCCAATTTGTTGATAGCACTGTCCCGTTCGACTCAACCTGTGATTAGCACCAGAGGAGAAAATGTCAACAGCAGCCTGCATACTACACAGCAGAGAGGGACAGAGAGAAAAAGTGTGTTACAAAAGATTTGCTCATGGCTCTTCTTGTGTCCTCATCAGCATCCTTATATATGTCCCTGAAAAACTTGTTCAAAGCTGCATCACCATCGAGTTTTTCTTCTTTTTCCTGAAATTCATAGGACCATTACGTAATGTGAATAAGGCCTAAGCTTATGTTGATGACAAAGACAAGGAACAAAGATGTTACCGACCTCCTTTTTTACTTCAGCTTCCAGTTTATCCCAATCTACCCTCTTGGGTTTGGAGGAAGGATATGTGGGTTTCTGATTGCCTGTTGAGCCAAAATAAGACATTATTAAGCTGAATTAGAACCACAAATGAGCTCAAATTGGAACTTGGACATTCCCGAAAAAGAACAACTACCTGATGCAACATTCACTTTCGGTACAACAGCAGTGTCCCTCTGAAATTCAAGGGATGTCCAGTGAGCACCATCTGCTTTGGCAAGCCGTACTTCAATTTTTGTAGACATCACATCATATCTACATTTTGAAGGAACTATCTGTTCAAGAATATAGTAATTTTAATATCATTACGATGAACCGAAATAGAAATATAAAGGCCTGGGCAGATCTGCAACACTCTCCTGCTTTTGTATAAAATAATAGTAAAATGGGCTAACTCGCAAATGAATGGAAAGAATAAAATAAAAAATACTAGGCATTGACCATCAGGAAGTAGAGGGAATTGAGAGGCTAAGAGTTGCACCACCTTCTCCTTCAGAATGGGTAACACTGATCTTCAGATAGGAAAAGGGAATAAAATTGTACACTGCTCTAATGGGAAGTAATTCTGTAATAAAATTATTTCATTTACAGGAGATTTTCTTTATAAGATTCAACTCTCACAAGCACCATAAGATCGGAACAACAACATATGTACTTCTATTAATGGTTGGAAGGAAGTGTGCAAGTAGGATTTTACAACCAACAAATATGAGTTCAAAATAATGAGCATAGATTTTATACATCACCTTGCCAAATAACCGAGGTTGAAAATGATATGCTTCCTCACCAGGCACCTCAATGGTAACACTAAGCTGAATATCAACCAAGGACAAAGAGGTATTGAAATGTTAAGAGAACATAGTCTTGAACTATTTGATGGAAAACAAGAATAGCAAAAATAATAAAGCAAGCACTACTTACTATCTGTTCACCAAAGTCAACAACAACATTGTTTGCTGGTATGCCCTTTGCAAAGATTGTAACCACCACTTCATCTGGTTTTTGATAAAATTCATGCCTGCAAAGTAGGAAAAGGCTCAACTAAAAAGAGTGCAAAGGATTATACAGGTTCAGCCATAAGTTTTGTGACCCCACTAAAGGAAAAGGAACAGTCCCATTATTACACATGATGCTTTCAATGAATTTCAGTGATGTAAAAAGCAAAAGGCGCACGGAGGCACCAAGCCCATATCACTGCCTAGACGTGAGGTGAGTCGCCAAACTAAATTTCAACAGAAAAAAAAAAAACAGATATATGCATATAAAACATTTCACCATACGAAAACATAGATACATTAAAACATGATCAAATATAGAAGCTCAAAACATAATAGACCAAATTCCATAACATAATAGTTATAACTAAGCATTAGGCACATATGTATACTGATGCGACTGATCATATCATTATAGCTTATGTCAAATTGTGGATTATCATCGGATTTGATCCATCCACATCGTGTTCTTCTGCCTCATCCGACTCCCCTGCCACATCATCCTGTTCTTCTGCCTCAACCTGTTATCCCATTCATACTCCTCATCCACAGGTCCTAAAGCATTGGATGATCTAGATGATGATGCTTGAAAGGTCATTGAAGTTGCTATCCTTCTAGTAAATGTCCTAGTGGTCCTAGTAGGTTCATCAACTCCTGCAGCTGCTGCAACATCATCCCATTTCAAATTATCCTCCTCAAACACAAGTTCCTCCTCCAGGAGTAGGGACTCCAATAACCATGCATTACTTTCATCAATCTCCTTCAAAACAATTGGATCGATTTTTCCTCACATCAAGATCAGTGTTCCAATGTTCTATTGCACTTGATAAATACCACTACAATCAAAGGGACTCCCGTGTCATAAATGAACCTTGCAAAAGGGCAGCGGCTGCTGCTAGCTGCTGAAGTTTACAGAGGAGCAGCAGGTGTGTGGGAGTAAAAGAGGCTGCTGCTGGACTAGGGTTTCAAACCCTCTTTATTATAAACATATAATAAAAAAATAAAAAATAAAAAAAGCCTTGGGTGAGGCACGCCTTTTCAGCGCCTGAGCCTCCCCAAAAGCGCACAAGGCATGCACCTCGGTGGTATGAGTCTGTGAAGGGTAAAAATGTTGTGCCTCACACCTAGGCTGCGCCTTTTTAGTCATTGATGAATTAAAAAGAAGAGACAAACTGTCCCAGTTACAAGTCCTTTCCCATCAATGTAAATTCAATATAAAGGTCTATATTGGTAAGAGAAAACTAATCCCTAAAACAGATGGTTTAATTCTTCCTATTTTCATCATATCCGTGACCAATGAAAGCTACAAAGTCGTCATGACTTCTGAATTACTGTGATTTTTTGTCAGGCTCTTAATGACTTTAATGATGGAGGCCAGACAAATTAAGTGTTACAAAGTTCCACAACATACGGATGAGTGATGGAGTAGAATGAACAACCATTTCAGACAGATATGAACAATTCGGCAAATCAGGACCAAATTGATGACAGTGAGGGCCAGCCTATTAGATGAAACTTTGTTTGCCCTCAGTTACATGATGTAAAAATCATACTTGTTGGAGGCGCGAGGTGCACAGAAGCGCAAGGGACTTCTCGCGCCCAAGCTGCGCCTCTTGGACACACACACACACACACACACAAACATAATAACAACAACAACAACAACAACCTAAATATAAAGAGAAATCTTCCTTTTTTATGCTAAAATAAGCACCAAACAAGTCATTATATTTAAAAAACCAGAGAGAAAGCATTCATAATACTTGAAAAATCAAGCATCAAACACAAAATAACTTAAAACTATCATCACTATTATAATCCTCTTCCTTCTCCGCATCATCCTCATCAAATGTTAAATCTTTGTCCTTCAGTTCTTCCTCTTCTTCATTTCCTCTTCTTCATATTCAGTTTCTTCTTCACTCTCTTTCCTTCGCCTTTTTCTAACTTTTTTCTAAGTTTCTAGCTCAAAACCCTAGCAAAGATTATGTAAATCTGTGATTATTAGGCTGCCCTAAATTATGTCAATCTATGATTTAGGAAACAAAAACTAAGGAAAACAAAGATTAAGGAAAGTTGTCCAGTCAATCTATAATTTTTTCTTTTGTCTTAAGTTAAGGAAAGCTGCCCCAAATTATGTCAATCTATAATTGACAGAAAACCATATCCTTCCTAAAAAAGGTCAAATTTTGCAGAAAAATCAAGGTTTAATTTCCTGCAATTAAGGTCCAAAAATCAAGCTGCAAGTTTGATTGAGCCTGTCATATATGTTGCCCAGAAATGCATCCATAACATTGCAGATAAGTTTGAGACCAGGAAGTGCACCCTGGGCACAATTGCAGAGGATCCGGAGGCACTTAAAGGCGTGCATCTTTTGGACCGCGCCCGTCTCCACCGTGCAGACTCAGAGGCGCAGTCCTCCTAAACCTATATGCCTCGTGCCCCGGGCGTGCCTCCAACAAGTATGGTATAAATATGCATAGAATAAATGGCAGCAAATTAGCCAGTAAGCAAACATTTAGTATCAAATTTACACTCAGATAGACCTGTATTTTGGCTTTGTAGATGACACTGTTGTTCCTTTGCTGGATAAGCCTGTTGCTGTTGGCAAATTATTTGGAGTAACCACAGCTTTATCAACCAATTGCTTAGGCAGCTCTTCGGCTTCCTCTGAATAAACAGGGAAACTAAAATCACACTGGGAATAAAAAATATTCACTTTCATTGCTCACTCTACAAGTAGATTACTATCTACTAAAACTTATTTTTATCAAATCTCACAGGCTTACTCTAGAGAGCCAATTAAAGGCTCATTCAACCACAAGTCACACCCAACATGTTTTTTAACTATATTTCAGATACTGCAAGAATGTCACAGAAGATACATGGAACACGTAAGCAAAAGATATCCTATCAGAAAAGAGAAGAAACCGTAAAAATAAGCCTGAATTTCACCCCTGAGCCATGACTCAATGTTCCATCCCATAAATATGACATGCAACAAAGGGAACACATATAGAACGCAACAATGTGGCGTCTTAAAGAAAAAGTTAAATCACCATAAACAATTAAAATTCAATAAAGAAATTAGACAATCTAATTACATGGCTTCCAATGGAAGAATAGTTTCATTTAACAATAAAGGGCTAGATAAAAACCAAATTCAGTTCAAGAGTATCACAAGCAATAACTGAGGACAACCATAAAAGACACAAAACATTTCCATGAGGAGATGCATCTGAAGCACAAGTAGGCAATCAAAATTACCTGCTATGAGTTGATCACATTCTTTGATCAAGTTAGGAAACCGAGAATCTCCAGGTGCCAAAGAAGCACCAGTTTCCAAGGCTGCCTTCGCAGTCTCGTACTCTTCAAGCTTCATACATGCCGTGCTGTATGCAGAAGATAAACAGAGTCAAGTGGCGGGAAAGTAAAAAGGGAAATTGTACATTTACACATATTAAGTTTATTTTCCACTTCTGTCATTTATTGCCAAAGTAATATGGTGTTCCAACAGTGCAGAAAATCAAAAAAGGATGTCAGGAATCAGAATAATTCTAATCTTGAGTATTATTTTATTGATGTGGGTAAGACCTCATGATTCAAAACAAATTAAACTAGCAACATATGGAGCCACTGGCCTAAATATGCCCATCATCCCGAGCAGATTAGCTAAAAGGCACAAACTCTTTTTTTTTTTTTAAAAAGAAACAATTCTAAGATCATTGTTGCATAGTCCAATCAAGTCCAGATATTTAGTTATGAATAGAAGTAAATAATTATGACGTTGAATGCGTCAAATAAACAATAAGAATTTAAAGGCAACAATAAGATCCTTTGCCATTAAAGAACTCACCCTTTACGCAGATATGCTTTCACATTTGATGGGTCCAATGCAATTGCTTTATTTGCATCAGCAACCGCCTCTGCACATAAATGTTTTACAGAAGATCATAAGAGCTATTGAAACAAGCTGCTTTAAACACACAAGAAATTTACAAGTATATGAAAATTTGTTAGACCACAGAAAAGCATAGATATATTTATTTAT
This sequence comes from Caryopteris x clandonensis, assembly GCA_028749325.2. Classification (NCBI taxonomy): domain Eukaryota; kingdom Viridiplantae; phylum Streptophyta; class Magnoliopsida; order Lamiales; family Lamiaceae; genus Caryopteris; species Caryopteris x clandonensis. The sequence continues at coordinate 9,370,664 of JAPYKT020000004.1, forward strand.
TTTAACACACTGACAATTATTTCCTAGATGAAATCAGTCTCCAGGGGACCACCAAAAAACATCATACCATTTGAATCAAGCTTTACAGTCTTGGGCATAGAACTGGAAAAAAGTTCCTCAAAACTTGAACTCACTTTTTATCAATTCCGATTCCAAGAACACAAATTTATGAACTTCACAACATAAAATACTCTATTGACTTACAACATAATATATTCTATTAACTTAAAGTTATTAGGCGAATCTGCTTCTTAAGTATAGTGTCATCTGCAACAATTATATGGAGCAGGAAGAGTGCCACTGACACATAAAACACCGAGGTTTTTGCCAATAGAGGAGACCCTAACTGCTGATCCCATTTCATAAGTAACTAATCAGATTAAAAAAATTAGAACTGATGAAGAGCTATACAAAATTTAACGGAAGCATTTGTATCCGAATTTGAGGCTAAGAGACAGATCACAGCCCCCAAAAATCACAACTGTCAACCAGGCTATGCATGTAATACTAGCTATTTTGCCCACTATAGACAGTAATGCAAGAAAACACGACAGCCATAATCAAAGTAGTATTTTCCCTTACCAGTGAAGTTTTGGAGTTTTATATTGGCCTGAGCGCGGTCGACGAAGAGGCCGGCGTTATTAGGGCTCAAGGATATGGCCTGAGAATAGAGGTCAACGGCAAGTTCGAAGTGGTCATCAATGAAGGCTTCTTTCGCCTTTGCTTCCAGATCCGAAGACGCCATTGATGATTCGCCCGATTCAACTCAATCACCACTGCGAGCTGCGCGTGAAACTGTGTTCCTGTGTGCTAGATAAGCACTCAGCAGATGTTGAATTGAAAACCAGAGAAGGAGAAGGGCTCGATGGAACAAGACTAAGATGACTTATAATGATTGATTATTATATAAGCAGTACACCGAAATTAAGAAAGACCCAGTTGCATCTCAGAAAAGCACTAGGTAGCAAATAAGAAGATTCTAGATATAACTACAATTTCAGATCTCAAATTATTTCTACAAAAATTAAAAAATACTTATCCTTTTCTTTTATTATTTGAAAACTTGATCTTACTTGAGATATTAATCTCATCTAAAAATAATAAATAATAATCCTTTTATTTATTTTTATTTTTTTTGTAAATTATAAAATTGTATTCTCTGGAGCTCAAAAAGAAAATGTATGTGGGTGTGAGAAATTTTGGATTTAAAAATATTATATTGGTGGATATATATATATATATAGTGCCTTTATTAATGGAATCAGACCTTGCCGAAATACAAAGGAACAATTAGGCTTTTGTTCTGTCATTCTAAAATTCTTTTCTTGTGTTTTTCACACTTTGCATCTGGTGTTATATTTTTAGGACTTCTGCATTATTTCAGAGATATTGCCGCATAAACTACTTTTTAATTATGATATCTACTTTTCTATACAAATCAATATCATATTTATCTATACATATTATGGTATATATTTTTATATACAAATTTATATAAAAATTTATTTATATAGTTAATTGATAAAGCTACCACACTCATTAATTTTTAAGTTATTATCTATCAAAATATGTTTATTTAATTATCTTTTTTATTATATTTTTATTTTTCACTGAATAATTCATAAGCTTATTTTTTTTTCAACTCCAATTTTAAAAAAAAATATATCTAATTAATTATTTTTTCATCATCTTTAATTTAACATCCATATTGCACATATATGTACGCACATACATACATTAAAATTTAATTATTAAATATAAAATATTTTTTAAAAGTTAATTGTGATATATATAGAGAGAACTATCGTCTTAAACAGAAAAGAATTATTTTTTTGCCTAAATTACTTTTAATTATGATATCAAATTTTTTTATATAAATCGTAATAATTTGATTTATAGAGCTATAATTTGATCATTACTAAAAATCGTAATAAAAAATTATTATATTATCATATTATTATTTAATTTTATTATTTTATTATGAAATATATCAAAACAAACTTCTAAATATTCTGTAAATATAAATATTAAATCAATTTAGATCCTATAAATTTGCAAATTTTAGTATATAGATAACCGATATATATGTATATATAAGTTAGATTACAACAAATTGATTTGATCTAACAATAAAAATAATTAATATTAGTAAGATTAATATATATAATTTTATTTTCATCGAATTTGATGTTAAAAAGGAACAAAAATTTAATATTTTGCTTTTGAAATTTTAAACAACTCAAATATTAAAATTCTTTTTTTAATAGAAAAATTATCCCAAAAGGAAGAAAATTTTATATGTTGCAGATCTTTTGGCATAAATTTTTTATGCTAGTATGTTCTACATACTAACATGTTCTCCCGTGCGATGCACAGATATATTAATTTTTTATATATTTAATAAATTAAAAATTGTATAACATTGATATTTTTAAAAAATATATAATTATATTCAATAATTGGTATGTGTAGCAGATTATGATAAAAGATACAAATATTATACATAAATTATATAACTATATAATGGGTAAAATGTAATTAATCCACTACATTTTTCCAAGCTACAGAAATTCCAATGTAAGAAAAATTACCCTTTTGTTTTTTTTACTAATAATAATAATATTGTTCAATAATTACAAAAATATTATATATGATTTAAAAAAAAACATATCCAAATTTAGAAATCTATTTTAATTGATACTTCTCTTTATATATATAAATTGGTACATGTCTTTTATATATTATATATTACTAGTACATGACATGTCCGATGCACGGAAGATAGTATGTATAATATTTTATATATTTAGTATTTTGTTTTGTTTAGTGTTATATGTTTATTTTGTTATATTATATTATTTTGGATAATCTGAATATATGAATTAGTATAACATTTTTATAATGAATAATTTATATAAGTGAAGTAAATTTTTCTATATTTCTTAATATTTAGTGAAGCTTAGTACACAATACATATAAAATTTAATAAACCAAATGAAGAACTATTATTATAATTAAAAAAAATATGAACATATATAACAACAAAGCAATCAACATAAAATAAATTTAAAATGTTACAAAATGTGAAATGTAAAAAAAACAAAAAAATTGTTACTTCAAAAAATAATTGTTCACAAATTTTGAAACATTTCTTTATAAACTACATTTGTAGTAGTTCTCCTATCAAGATCCTTATCATAAAAAATCAAAATCAAAATTCTTTACGATTTGTAACTTTGGAAACAGCAACATATAATTGATCGTGACTGAAGACAGGTTTCTTCAATAATAGTCCAACATGATTTAATGATTGTTCTTGACTCTTCTTTACCGTCATTGCATAAGAAACAATAAAAGAAAATTGTTTTCGTTGAAACTTAAATGGCATCCTACGATCAGATGGAGTAACAGAAAGTCGAGGAATCAAAGCCTTTTGACCTAATCTTCGCTTCAACAACATGTTCACAAAGCTTGATAATTACCATCCGAGTTACATTACATAAATCAGAAGAATAATCTAAATTTCGCAGTAGCATAACTGGTGTACCAACTTTCAAAATAAGATCTGATTCCTTCAATAAAGAAAAAAAAACTTGTTTGAATTCTAATTTAAGCAGACATTTTATAATATATACAAATATTATAGTAAAAAAACAAATATCTGACTGTGAACAAATGAACATACGAATTGAGCAATCACATCAGGGTCGTCGCATATTTTCACCAGGGAAAATGCATTACGAAAGTTGAGAAACTGACCATTTCTCTTAGCAACCTTGAACAACACATTGCGGTCCACAAGTTTTCCAATCTTAGAAAAGTTAACACCACTGTCCTCCTCCTATTATGTTTGAATGTATTGTGAATACACACGAAATAATAGTCACTCACATATAATTGTATGAATATATTCGTAAACTTCAAACAAAATATAAATACTTACTTTTTGTTTTTTTAAATCATGAGTTGTCTTACCAAACAACTCAAACCCTTCTTTATCCTAAACTAAGAAAAGAGCATTATGAGTATCATCAATTACTCTCATCTCAATCTTGTACCTATAACATAGTTATATAAAATTTCAGTACGTAATATTAAATATAATATAAATACTCAACAATAATGAATACCTATGCTTTTCATTGACATCCCCACACGATGAGCACATGAATTTTGTGCCACTGCTACTCAACTTACGATGGCATGTAAGACATGCCATATGCCACATATATTCAGAGTTTTCAACTTCAACAATTGTACAATATACCCAAAAGAACACGTCCTATAAATTAACAAAACAATGTAACATACAAGGTTAAATTTAAAATATAATTAACCTCTTTGTTCTCACATAACTCATCCAGAGTCCTGACAATCGCCTTTACATTCGAAAACTCATTAGCTTCAGAACCACAAGAGATATCAGATATGGTCGAAATAGAACTTGGCCGGAGTTGGTCTATGGGTATCCTACAAAATTTAATAATAAATTCAGCAATCGAACATAGTAGAAAAAATTATATAACTACATTATTTTCTATAATTGCCTTGACCTAAAGTCAGTTATCTCCAACATATTTTCATTCACAAACATTTGTGTAACATTGTAGGTGTTTGAGACCTTAACAATGTCTGCATTTATTCAAAAAACAAATATATAATAATGAAACAACATTTATAAAAATCTTATGTAAATATATTAAGTTATATAATTTATACCATTGAACAGTTTTTTGTCGACAAAATTGTAAAACAACAATAATTGGCTCGGTACCGCCAACACTCAAATAAGGCATCAGTTTCTCAATGAACTCATCCCATAAGGTCATTGTTAGTTTATTATTCTTTCAACACAATAGAACATATACGAATGTTAACAATAATTTTGAATCTTATATTTAAATTTAAGTTGAAAAAATTAATGTATTATAGATTATATTATATAATTTAGAAAATTTAAAATACATGTGATCTTCAAGAGTTATCTCCATGAGCCTCTTCGGACCATCCTTCGTCGGCATGGATCTAGGTGGCTGCATCCCCTAAACTCGACCAATCACATCTTAATCAACACAAAAAAATAATAAATCTGATTAGAATAGCACATAGAAAAATTATAAATAATTAAAACTATAATAAATAAAAAAATAGAGTACCAAACAAAAAGGTTTCATCTTTCTTCTCTAAACCAGATATCCAATCGAATGATTTGAAATTGAATATGTTCATAGGAACCAATGAGTCCTTAATCTCGTTAACCTTTATTTTGCCATAAAAATTGAACTTATATCCATGACTTGCTGTTTTGAACTTAAATTCGTGATATCAGAGACAATATATAGTTTTCCCTCAAATAATAGTTTTTTAAAACTATGGATGTGTGAATTTCTTGCTTGACTACTAATAGTATCACCCTGCAAAAATAATGAAATTAAATATGTTAAATACTGCATATTTCATACTACCCATTTTATCATGTTTATTACGAAAATTATTTTTTGACCATACCTGTTCATCCTTAAAAACACACTCAAAACTGAAGTTATGATTTTTTTCCGCAAATGTAGGTACATCGTAAGTGCGAATCAGATGAAGTTTAAGAGTCCAAATTCTTATTTTCGGATGAACATCTTTCACAAAATTGAAAACAATCGACATTACAAATAAATAAAGCAAGATAAAAAAAATGAATAGTGAAAGTGCACAATGTAGACCACACAAAATGATACACTATTTATAATAAAAATTAAGTTCAATATATAGTTAGGTATTGCTGAAAAATCTAAGAATTTATCCGTATTTATCATCATTCTATGGTGCAGATTATTTAGATATGAGATATATTTTTTCAAATCTTGTAATATTACTAAATCAAATATTATTATTACAAACATTCAGTTTAATAAATAGGTATTCCTAAAACATCTAGGAATTTGTTCAACAGCTTAGTATATATCAGTATTCTAAATATATTATAAATATATCAAAATAAATGCTTAATAGTTAGCAAATTATTAAATTAAATATAAAATCTTATTTACAGTTCTAAATTTTTTTGATATATATAAAGTTCTTATATTTCTTAAAAGAGAAATTATATGTTATTAAAATATAATGCAAAGAAAATATAGTAACAAATTTAATAATGTGTCAAATTGTTATCAGATAGATCTATGTAGTAATTGATCAATTGTAATGACGTGTATTTTATAGTATTATAGTAAATTAATTTAAATTTGTTTGTTGTATTATATTAAATTAGTTTTTTATACTCTAAAATATAATACAGTTCCTTTATTTAAGGAAATTTAAAAGGTTAGATATATCATTAAAAAAAATTAATGAGTTGTAATATGATGTAGAGATAAACTATAACATATATACATTCAGTTTAACCGATAGGTATGAGATATATTTTTTCAAATCTTGTAATATTACTAAATCAAATATTGCAGTTACGAACATTCAGTTTAATTGATAGGTATTGTTGAAAAATCTAGTAATCAGTTCAACAGGTTGCTACATATCCGTATTCTAAATATCTTATAAATATATTAAAATGAATGTTTATTGGTTAATAATATAACAATATTTTCTAAAAATCCATCTTTCCATTTGTGGAAAGAAACATAAGCGGGAAAAATGATAATAACAAATATAGAATTGAATTTCCTGAAAAATATATATTGTATGCCAGATTTAATATAAAACAAATCATGGAATTGAATTCCCTAAAAAATCTTAACAACTATTATTCTAGCAAATCACGATATTCTCTAAACAAATCTTAACAACAATAGTCATTCTCTAAAAAATCTCGATATTTTATGAGCGATGAAAATTCAAAATTTGTACAAATTTAATATTATAAGTATGATGTGATATATATATTTATGTAATAAAAAAATCCAATTAATGGTACTTTTTTTTATAAGTTATAATATTGTAGATATGAGATGTGTTTAACCAAATCTTAAGCTAACTGTAGATAATTCTAATAGAAATTAATTTTTCTTAATATTTGCATATCCTGTTTATAATTTTTAAATAAAAAATATGTTTCCAATATTGTTGTGCAATAGTTGATTTGAGAGTGATTGCAAATAAAAATGTGGGAGATTTATTAATAATATGAAAAATATTTCAAATTTGTATTTTTGCTAATGCAAAAATCATCCATTTTATCATGATTAAAAAATAGATTAATTTAGATAATGAAGATTAATTACATGATTTTAGCTATTATTATTGGATTTGCAGTAGATTTGATATGTTTCCCATCAATATCTAAATTATTTAAATAAATTATATCCAAATTCTTTAAACAAATCAATATCAAGATATGCAATACATTGAGTACTAAAATCATGAAAAATCATCAATGATATTTAATTTAATTTATTTTTAATAAATTCATACTAAAATACAAAAATTATAAATTCAAATATTAAGTATACATATTATTTTTTTGCTAATATTTTTAGTAATAAAAACATACAAAAATAACTTCCGTCGTTGCACGGGGTCTCACACATGTTTTATATATAAAGAAATACATTTCTAAAAAAACATAAATAAACACTCATTAAAAGTAGTATTTTGAACATTGATCTTCTGCTTTTATTTTATGCAAATTGTAAAAATTGTTTGCAAATCACAAAGAATTCTTCTATGTCAAAATTTTAAATCTTATTATACTAAATTTTCATATAATTCATTTAATCATTTTGTACATAAAATTAAAATAAACAATATACTAAAACAACATATATTAATGTGAAGAAAATTATTCAATATACATTTATTTGCATAAAATTTATTAAAAAGGATAAAACAGTAGCTTATAAAATTATGTAACAACAATTACATATAAATTGTATAGACACAACAAAACAAACAACAATCAAAATACATTACTATTCTACAGGGAAAAATAATACTAAACTAACATACCTTAATTGTTGCTTCAACAATCAGGCTTCATAAAAATGTTGTGTGCCAGAGAAAAAAAAATTAAAAATAAATAAATATATATACACACACACACACAAAAAGAGGTAAATATATGTATACATGTGTGTAGATTTATATGTTTGTTAGACTTGAGCATTGAATAAAAAATTAACTTTGGGAGAACATCTTAAATTGAAGAAAAAAGAGGTTAGTTGTGAGAAATTTTAAAATTTAGATCTAATATTGAATGTTTTATGATAATTTGAGCTATCTACTAAAGATCTCGTACTATAAAAGGGTAATTTTCCGTATAGAAAAAATATGGTTTATGAACATATTATAGCATGTTATTCTAAGTTAATAATATCATCACTGTTAGAAATATTGTTACTTTGAATTTATGAAAATATTGGTGGATCCATAGCATAATTATATTGATATTGATAAAAAAATTGAAAATGATTAGAATTATATTAAAGATTAAAAAAATGAACACGAAAATTTAGGGATTATTATAACAAAGCTTTAATGCATAAAATTTATCATTAAAGTTTAAACAAAATGATATATTTATATAAAATATTGATCGTAAATGATATAAGTGTTCTCGATGATACAATAAACAATTATAATTACTTGATGTAATACTACAATAATAGGGTATGATGGATGAATATAATATATTCATTTTCTATTTTTTTTTTGTTATTGTAGATTATATTTTTGTTTATATATATTTTTTATTTTTAGCTTTCTTAACTTCTTACTAATATCCGTCGTAACAGTATCTTTGTTGTAAATTATAATATGTATGGTTGGAAGTTGATCTTCAAGTGCAATAACAAAAACAAATGGAAATGGCAATAATTTTTTTAGTTTTAATCTATATTTTAAAGTGAATAACCGGGTAACATGTAAAGAAATCTCAGGGTTCTTATTAAATGTTGAGAATCTAATGATTAAAATTAATTGGTGCATTACATCATTTCTCTATATTTTTATTACATACTCATAGAATGTGTAAAATTTGTGATAAAAATATATTACACCTAATGTAATATTGACAAAATTCATAAAAAAAAAAAAATTAATTCATGGAACTAAAGTGATCCATTAAGCTCACTCAAATGCATTTTGTAAGCCCAATTTGTAGACAAAAACTATTATAGTAAAGCTTAAAGAATTATTTATTTCAATTAAAAAGTAAAATGATATAATTGGAAATATATATTTGGGACTAATTTGCGCCTAAAGTATACTATGAAAAGCTAATCTGTACATTTTCGCAGCGCACATCTTGCCGAAAATATTTGCTAAAGGTTACTCATTTTGTGTTGCTCTTATAGTAAGGTTTATAACATCATCGGAAATTTTGCTAAGAAATGTGTCCTGGCTTGTATGATTTAAACTTGTATTTGTGTGTGGGAATGAATACTATTTTTCATTTAATTCCGTAGATCTGTGGTACTAAAAGTCTGAGCTCTTTTAGCTGATGATAGTAAATGTTAAGAAGAAACATACTAGAAGAAACTTGTTCAAGAATCATATATTTTTGCAACAAGCAGTTCTTGAAAGATGGAATTTGCGTTCACAGCCCGATACTCAAATTGGGGGTTCAGGATAATTTGCTGCTCAACAATAACTTGCTATCTTTGTATGCAAAATGTTACGGCGTCGAGCATGCGCGCCGCTTGTTCGATGAAATTCCACACAGAGATGTTGTATCATGGACCGGTGTTTTGTCCGCTTACGTAAAATATGGGAACCATGAGGAAGCCCTTAGATTCTTTGACTTGATGGAGATTTCTGGTGAGAAATCAAATGAGTTTACGTTTTCAAATGTGCTAAGATCGTGCTCTTCATTGGGGGATCTTGTTCGTGGTACTAAAGTTCAGGCGTCTTTAATAAAGCATGGTTTCGAGTCAAATCCAATCTTGTGCAGTGGTTTGATTGAATTGTATTCAAAATGGGGTTTGTTGGAAGATGCAGTTGAAGTTTTCAATGGTATGAGAAATGGAGATACTCTTGCTTGGACTGCAATGATTTCTTCGCTTGTGCAGGCCAGGAATTGGGGTCAGGCAGTACATTTTTTCATTCGTATGATAGAAGAAAGGGTTTCTCCAAATGAGTATACGTTTGTAAAACTTTTAGTTGCTTGTAGTTTCCTGGGAATTAATCAGGCTAAGTTGATTCATGCTCAATTGATAGTTCGGGGTGTTTGGCTGAATCTGGTTTTGAAAACGGCTCTTGCTGACACATATGCAAAGTGCCAAAAGATGGAGGATGCTTGGAAGGTCCTAAACCAAACATCTGAACAGGATGTACAGCTATGGACTACCCTGATTACTGGCTTTACTCAAAACATGAACTTCCAGGATGCTATTATAGCATTCAGACAGATGGTGGGCAATAATATTGTTCCCAACAATTATTGCTATGCTGGAATCTTGAATGCATGCTCCTCAATTCAAGCTCTGCAATTGGGGAAACAGATACACACACAGATAATCTTGGCTGGGTTAGAGAATGATACTTCTGTGGGGAATGCTCTTTTAGATTTTTATGCGAAGTGTTTCAATGCTGTTGAAGATGTTGGGCACGTGTTTAAGGGGATGGCTCTACCTAATGTCGTTTCTTGGACTACCTTGATTGCTGGTTTAGCTGCACATGGCCTTACTGATGAGTGTTTTCGAGCATTTCTTGATATGCGATTCATGGGTCAGCAGCCTAATTCTTTCACCCTCTCTAACATTCTCCAAGCTTGTGGTACAACACAATCTCCGAATCAGACAAGGAAGTTTCATGGATTCATTATCAAAACTAATGCAGGTAGCGATATAATTGTTGTAAGTGCTCTTGTTGATGCTTATACAGGGTCGTACATGGTGGATTGTGCGCTGAGTTTAGCAAAAGAAACGAATAATCGAAATGTCATCCCATACACTGTACTCGCCTCAAAACTGAATCAGCTAGGACGTCATAAACTGACCTTAGAACTCATCAATCATATGCGTGAAGATGGATTGCACATAGATGGCTTCATCATTTCCACTTGCTTATCAGCATCAGCCAGTTTAGTTGCTAAGCAAACTGGAGAACAGCTCCATTGCTACTCCATCAAATCTGGCTTTGGTAAATGGATATCAGTTTTGAATGGTTTGACCGACCTTTATGGAAAATGTCGGTCTATCACAGAATCCCAGAAAGCTTTTAGTGAAATATGTGAGCCAGATGTCATTTCATGGAACTCTTTGATGCATGCGTTTGCTCTTGACGGCCATACAACGTTGGCACTTTCAACACTGGAAGACATGAGACTGGCAGGAGTTCGCCCGGATTCTTTCACACTGTTGACGGTGCTATTTGCTTGCAATCAAGGTGGTTTAGTGGATATGGGAAAAGATTATTTTCATTCTCTGAGAGAGTTATACGATATAAAGCCACAGCTACATCATTACAACATGTTGGTCGATCTTCTTGGTAAGGCCGGTCGGCTAGAGGAGGCTGTGAGTGTGGTGAAATCGTTACCGTTCAGCCCCAATGCATTGACTTACAAAAGATTGTTGCATGCCTGCAAATTGCATGGAAACGTGCTTCTTGCAGAGGACACGGTGAGGCAAGGACTTGAGCTCGACCCTTCTGATTTGGAATTCTATGCTCAACTTGCAACAATATATGATGAAGCCGGGCAGTCCGATTTAAGGGATAATATGCGCATTCTTGTAAGAGATGGAGGTTTGGTGGAGACTTCAGCCTGTAGTCTGGTTGCGAATTGCTAAGGAGCAGCAGCCTTTGTGTTGAAAGGATTTGTCCAACGCCGAGGTTTGTAAAAGGTCATAAAGCCACTGCTGTATTAAGTTTGTATTTGAATTGAATCGAGTGTTACTTAAAAGATAGTTTATTCATTTATTAGGGAGCTGGGTTGAAACTTAACTCATCAAGTTTATACATGGCTTCCATTCTTGCTTAAGCCTGAACGAGCTTAATAAATATCAAAACAATATATCCGTAATTTCATTAAAGAATAAATTTTATATTTTGAAAATGGCACCTGCGATCCTTGCTATCTCCCACCAACTTGTCATTCCTATAAGACAACCAAAGGCGGCCATTGTATTCATAGATTTCTATGAACGATAGCATCAGATTCCAAGCACTGAGATTGATATGCACACATTTTTCAGAACTTGGTATTTACTTTGACAAAATTGAAATAATTATAATTATTTTTTTTTTAATTTACTTTCATGTTGAACATGCTCAATATATGGCCGATAACTATAAATTTTTATAATGACTTCTAACCTTTAACTTATTCAATTTATTCTCGATTTCACAGGAATTTCAAAAAATTTAAGCATGACACTCCTAATTTTACTTGCCACGTAGTCAAACCGACCACCACGCCAAAAATTCCAACTATTGAAATAAACTGAAATTTTCCCTAATAATTGTATCCACAATTCATAAGACATGTAGCTTTTAACGCATCAAAGTTCCCATATGCCAATATTAGGTCCATGGTGAAATATTATCAGAATTTCTACATTAAGCAGCCTTTTTTCGAACAATTCATCTCAAGGATACTGATTCTCACCTAATACGAATGCAAAACCTTGCCGTGAACACACAAGCTGCATAAATTAGCCAGCAGTAGCATTTCCAATATCAATAGCTTATTTGCAAGATATTTCGAACCATTCTCAAAAGTAAAGCTCAACAAGATTATTAACTAATCTTCTGTCCACATGATCACAACATGGTCAAGGGGAGAAAACAGAATGTTTTAGAGAACATAAAACAAGAAACAAGAAATCCAATGTTGTAAGAGGAGCCAGCAAACTGAACTCCCAACAAAAAACCAACCGAGTAGTGAAGCAAGCTTATTTTGCAGGTTCTGTGCCCGATGTAACTGCAGCAGGATTTTCTTCCTTATCAGAGCTTGATAATGAAATAGCATCCTTCAAAGAGCCAGTGGAAACAGCCTCCAGCGTCTTATAGAACTCTTCCGGAAGGGGTCCAGGTCGATGTAATGGGACATGCTTTGGTACCGGAGCGTCGTTCTCAATAACTTCACATTCATAGTCATCAGGAATATCCCAAGGGTTCCACTCTGCACCCAATACAAAGAATTGGCTTGGCAACATTACCACTTGAAAATAAAAGACTAACCAATACATGCCAAAGCCAAATATTCAATAAGTTGTTGAGGAAGGTTCATTTAAATGGGCAAGGATTCTAACTAATAAGAAATAGATAACAGAGAATTAGGCAACCAATTCTAACAAAGGCATAATCAGCTTAAAGCATTCTTGTCAAAGAAAATTGGTTTCACGTCTATTAATCATTCACCAAACAGGAGGTGAAGCATTTGTATGTTCCATGCCGACAATACAAAGTAAGCACGAATCTCTTCTACTGCATTAAATTATTTTGGAAAACAAGAAGCAAGTTTACAAGCAACAAAAAGTGGTTGTACAGTCGGAGAACTTGTCCAATCAACTGTACGCTTGCCAGTGCATCAGCAGATTACCTATCAGTCAGAGCTATATTTTGCATTAAGCAACAGAAGCTTCACTCGTGCAAGACCAAAAACATAGGCAAAGTTCAAACTAAATTTTACTAATACAGAGTACAATTTTTGAAAATGTATTTTGTCATAGAAGCAATTTCTGAAAAATAAGGCTTGTAAGAAGTTCATATTAACTATGCTTTCATTTCTAGTTCATATTTACCTCAATATATGGACAAATGATTCAGATCACAGGGGAAACTGGAAAATTGAAAACCCAATGAAAATATTCCTTATGCTTAGTTGCAATAAAAACATTCACACAGATAAAAGCCTTATCATCTACATGTGTGCACAAAGTTTGCATTTCAAGCGAAACCAAAATCTAAACTAAGTAGATTCATACTAAAATATAATTTCTCCAAGGTACCATCCTGGAGCCTTGAACTTACACCAAGCAAGCTCGCACATGCTTATAGCTGTATCATCTGTGATTTACATCACATATGGCTCCTTCCTCATTAACCCTATATCGGGACATGAACACATTACCTAAAAAGTTTTGAGCCCCATTTATGGACAAATCAATTGCGGTGCTTTTCTTCCAGATGTCAAATTGAAAAGGCTTATAGATTTTAATTTGTAGTAGGTTTAAACTAATTATGTCCAAACACAAAATTTGACCTTTCCACTTCCCGTGATACATCCTAAAACAAGAAGAGTTCAGCAAATAGCTATTTCCAGGACCCCAGGTTCAACGATTTGATAATAATTACCAAAAGAACAAAATCTAAACACTGTCAACGCCACAAGAAATGAAAATGCAGAAAGGATTCCCTCAAAATGAAATGATTCCAAAAACGAAAAATATCTTTGCTTACCAATCATGTGACCAATGAGCTTGAGCTCATCTTGAGCTTCCTCAATCAGCTCCTCGACCTGTCCACATCCGAGTTTTTTCTCGATAGTTTCCCAATCCTCCTCCTCTTGGCACACCTTCAATCGGTGGCGCGTGAAGCTCTCGACGGCTTTCCGGTATCCTTCGCCCTCCGGCACCGCCTTGATCTCATCTAGGGTTTTGGTGTAGAGCCCGATCAGCACTTCTCGCGCGTTGGGTACGACGTCGAGGCCTACGATCCCCGTCGTCTCCTTCACTTTCGCCATCATCATTAGCGGCCGAGCCATTCGCCGTAGAAACATTTTTCCGGTGTTCAAGAATTTTCTTTTTCCTTCTCTCTTTGCTTCTACTAATCAGTTGATACCTCACTTGGTCGCTCGGATAAAAATCATGGCAGTTCTGAAAATATATCAAAAAAAGGTGTTTATGAGATGAGTAAATTGGGTTCGAAATGGGCTTAACGTTTCAGCTTATGAGTCCGATTTGGGTAATTTGATCTGGAAAGCCCAACACTTCTTTTGGCAAGCCCAACGCTTATATTGGGAGATTTTGGTAGACGTAGAACCCATATTCGACAAATATATCTTTATTTAACCAGCAGGGATATAACATATTTTATTAATATTAATAATATTTTACATAAAATTTATTTATATTACAATTTAACATTTTTTAAAAAGGGAAAAATTAAAAAATTTATTATTATGAATAAATGTGACGATGACATTTGGCTATACACTATTTTTCTTTTATACTAAGAAAGATAAAATATAATAACATAACCTTCTACAAGAAGTAAAATCACATTAATATCAGTTTTTAATTTTAGAAACTTTTAAAAAATTCGTGTAAAAAAATACAAAACAAGAAAAAATTATAGATATTGAGAGTGATTCCTTTTTTTTTCTTCAAATATTTATCACACAAATAACATTTTCATTTCTTAAATTTGTTAATTTTTTTTTTGTATAATACATCAAATTAATTATCATTTCACAATCATTAAATTGACACTCATATTGCATATTCTAAAATAAAATATTAGGTTCAAAAAATGTAAATATTTTTTGATTAGTTATTTGGGTTAGATTTTTGTTACGGGCGAATTATTTATATTAGATATGGAATATATACAAAAATAAATTAAATATTTTTATTAGATAATCCGTAATTTCATATTTAAAAAAATTTCAAAAAATAAAGAGATAAAAGAAAAAAATCAATTTATTTTTAAAAAATCACTAAAATTTTGAAAATGAACTTCTAAACTGAAATTTCAGCAACACTGGACGGGCAGACGCAAAAATAGGAGGAGCGAACACCAACTCCTTTTTTCAATTGTTTCATAAATGAATTTTATGATTAGACTCGAAAGTGAGCAATGAGTTGTAATTTTTTTTGTGACATATATTATATTTAATCTTATTATTATATATAAATAATAAATAATAAATAATTGATAATTTGGCATATGACTGTTAGGCCCCCTTCGAATACTTGTCCTGGTCTGTCCCTACAACAATGTACTGTCATTTGTTTAGTTACAGAGTATAGGACATGTTCAGTATGAGTACATTAACCTAAAAGTCCAGTTACATAAAGAGATCGCGCACAAAACCCGATCACATGCACAGAGTACACACGAAAGCATCACCTGAAGAAGAGCTTGGTTCCGCCTACACTGGGTGTGTGTATTTTTTACCGCACAGTGTGTGTGATCGTGTATGAATGTGGTAAAATAGTACATTAGTTTCATTTTCATTCTTCTGATTTCTTCGTCTAGATATGAATAAGAATTCCATTTTTTCTAGAAGTGGTTATTTCAGTAATGCAAATCAATCATAACAATCACCACTGTAAGGTATTTTTTTGGGTGAATCTCTGAGTGCACCCAGAAAAAGCATTGAGAGTAGCCAATAAGATCCTCATGAAAGAACAACTATAACTTATGTCAAATAGAATAGTGCAGATTATACTTCAAACTGTACTCCGTAGAAAATACAAATACTTCACGATATTCACCTCTTAATACGGTCTGTGGTTTCTCCGGCAGCATCCATGTTTTGAGCACTAAAAACAGGCACACCATTTACTTTCTTTCTCCCATCACTAATTTTCAGAACTTCGTTGGCCTCCTTAACCTAAAAGAAGCAAATATTGCAAGATGCAATGAAATAACATACATTTTTAAGGTTTTAATGCTTCCGATTTCATGGGCATGGCTGTTGACTGTTTCTTACCAGATATCATCAGGTTTTCCCTGCATAACTCAGAAACATACAAGCAACAGCTAGCACCAAATGTTATAAATATGCATCACAGTAACTAGATGGATGAATATAGATTATTCATTATAGACATCTAATTGAAAAATGAGGAATGAAAAAATTTAGCCTCAAATTCCAACAAAGACCAACTTGCGGGTAATATCATCGCCACCCAAAATCTTTCATATCATGCCAGATTTTATAGCTTAATCCTGTATACTCCTTTCAATATTTCCCTAGTCGTGTTGCCCTATCATCTTGCCGTTTTCCCCACATAATGCATCAACTACTGGCATCACATGCTTTTATATCAGGTGCATACATTCATGATTACCCCAACCCGATTTCTGATGTTAACTTGACGGTATACTTTAGGGAAGTATATTTTGTGGCCAGGATTTGGCTATTTCCTTAGAGGGAAGCAACTTTTGGATAGAAATTAGTCAAAGAAACTAGGTAAGGTGGTACCTTAAATCGTTCATATGTGATATCAAGGCTGCGTGCACCGATCAAACCATTGAGTATATTGAGCATCTCTACGTAAGAAACGGGAAATGCCGTAGAAAGGATGATGGTAATCATAAAATAAATCATAAGTGCGTATGATTCATCTAAAAAGGTGAAAGAATGAAACTAATAAAAAATGACCCAAAAGAACACCAAGTGCAGCATAAGTCATGTAATTCCCAAAAGACAAGAAACAAAACGAGTCATTTAAACTAATTGTCGTTTTTTCCAAGAACCAATCATCTATCAAGCCAAATGTTTCAGAGTTTACTTCAACAAATGATGGATAAGGAAAAAGCACACTATTACATCATACCAATATCTTCCATGTTCATGAAGAAACGGAAAACAGGGCACAGCCTTCCACTTTCATTGACAGCTGCAAACATCTCTTTTAGCCTCTCTGGTGTTCTAACAGTGAAATCAGATAAAACAAAATAAAGAAAATGCATGGATGGAGGTGAAGGAAAAATACAATAATGCTCACAAAACAAATTAAGCCATGTGTGAAGTATAACCAGTTGGCCAATCATAAAACCAACAAGAAGCAAGAGGCAATCCATAAATATAAAAAAAAAAGGCCATTCTGATCAAAGGAAGTCTTCTATTCCAGCTTCTTTTTATTGGAATCACTCATATATGACTACATACATGTGAGTGTGGATGTGTGTGTGTGTGTGTGTGTCTGAAACTCGACAGTCCTCTTATCAGAAGAGACAACAATATGACATGTTTTCACTGCAAGTGCATTCCATCATCACTTTTCTTTTTTATATCCAATTCCAGATAAAGCACTCCATTTTGCTCTCACATCATTCAAGGATTCTTGAAATTCAATCCAGAGGCCAGCCTGGTGTAAACAAAACTTACAAACATAAAAGAGAACATTTCACAGTGATCTTATTACTGTTCAGTCCTCACCTCCACCCCCTAAGAAGACTACATACACCTGAAAATGCCACTCGTGAATGTGAAACAAATGCCTGATCTGTGCTGCACAGCCACAAGCTGCAGATGTGGTGTTCCTTCAGTTAATGGCAAATTATCTTTATAAGTTTTTAGTTGAGATTGGTAAGTTCAGGCACCTCAGCACTTTTATTTTATTTTATTGTTTTTTGAAGGAAGGTGCATTCAGTTCTTGATACTTTACATAATAGCATTCCGAAATATGTAAGGGAAATCATATCTTCATTCAACACATACTGTATTCTTGACTTTCAGAATGTGGGATAAACTCCACGATCCAAACTGAATCTACGTATACCATAGAAAGTATATGAACAATAATCTCAAGCAGGAATTATACAGACCGACAGGTACGTAAATATATTTAAAAAAAACACACACACACACACACAAAACACCACATTTTATTTATTTATTTCATCTATTCCATGATAGGAACAGGGGTTGAACTGAGATACTGATGCAAGTTTTTCCCGAGTACACAATGAAACCTCTTCTTTGAAATTCTACTATCAAGACGTAGATGTTTCCTCATCATTATATATGTTATTAACTTGAAACATAGAATCATATACTAACCATAGCAAGATCAATGCCTGCTCTGGTTATCCATGTAATTTTGATAAACCATCTGCGAAGTCAACAAATCCACAACAGCAGACCCAACTGATTTAAACACTGTGATCTCTTCCGAACTCTTCCTCCCATCTTTCTCCCCTTTGATCAGCTCCACCAAATCCCCCACAATCTCATCCTTCTTCATCACACCTCTACCAAACGCACCCACCAATTCTCCAGCCTCCTCTGCCGCCGCCTCATTATCGATGAACACTCTACCCAACCTCACCGCCTCGTCATCGCACTCTCTCATGGACGGCTTAAACGACCCCACCAAATCCAGATGTGCCCCCGCTTTCAAATCCGCCCCTTTAACCAGAGGTTTTTCTGAATTGGTAGCGCAGCTGACAATATCACCCACCCTTACAGTATCCTCTAAAGACTCATTGCTCTCAAATGATACCCCTTTTAGCCCAGCCTCCTCCTTCAATTGATCGACCAGAATTCTTGCTTTTTCAGTAGTTCTGTTCCAAATTATAACCCTTTTGATAGATGGTCTAACCGACAAATGGGCCTTGATCAGATGCGGAGCTAATGAACCAGCCCCAATCATCACAAGCGTTTTTGAGTCTTCTCTCGATAAATATGACGAACCCAAAGCGGAAACGCAGGCGGTGCGGTAGAGGGTGAGCGCGGTGGCGTCCATGGAGGCCACGGGCTGGCCGGTTAAGGAGTTGAAGAGCACGAAAATTGCTTGCACCCCGGGTAAGTTTAGAGAGGAGTTGTTGGAGTTATGAGTGACTAGCTTGGTGCCGATGTAAGGGAGGCTTGGAGAGGTGGACCAAGAAGGCATGAGGAGGAAAGATGAAGTGGTGCTAATCTGGTGAGCATGGCGTAGGGGTGATTGGACGGTGGCGGAGAGAGGCGGGAGGGTAGATTGGAGGTGGAGGATGAGGGATTTATGGGTGATAAGGGAGTGGAGAGCAGTGGTAGAGATGAAGACTGGTGGTGCAGCGGTGTCGGAGGAGACGACTTGGTCTGGTTTGGTCGCCGCCATGATTACTTCAGGAGAAGCAGAAGGTGGAAATGATGGATACTATATCACAATAAAAATAGATGATAATATAAAATGATTGGAAAAAAATACGAAGCTCTTCTAAATATACTTTATTTATTAAATATATTTTAGGTATGACAATTTTTAATTTTTTTTGTATGTATAAATTTTTTTGTTTTTTTTTTAATATTTTACTTTTAATTGGTTGTGTGTCTGTTTTTATGTGTTAGAATTTAATTTATCAAACATAAGTTTTTGTGTTTAACAGAATTGATTGAACATGTTTGTTAGAGTTCGACAATATATTATAAAGTTATTTCACTTGTTTAATTAAATATTTTAAATAAATTTTAAATTGATTGTATTCTTCGACCACTTTAAGACAGATCGATCTTAAGAAGATCATAGCTTACTCCTCAGTAGGTAAGGTGTTCCCGGGTATCTTCTCATTGGCCTTGAATCTTTCTTTTGCTTGACAAAAACTGTTTTTTCCGGCTAAATGAATTTCTTTACTTTCTTCTTTCATTTGTTGTGTAATGAAAGTCCTCTTTGCTTGCAGGGGCAGGAGTGGAAACATCTGAGAAAGCGCTTCGTGAAAGAATCGTGTGGCGCGGTCAAAAGCTGATAGCTTCAAGTATTTATAGGATCCCCAATCAGAAGTTCGCGTCTTCTCTTCACTCTTCTTTTCTACTTCCTGGGGAACTAACTCAACCTAAGGGCTCACGTAGTGAATAGATGAGGTCTAGACTTCAGATTCAGCCCTATATTTACATTTAGGCTCGAACAAAATCTCTTTTCTCTTCATTGCAAGCAAGAATTCTTTGTATCCATATTCTATTCCTTCCCGACATGATGAGACCAAACTAGTATAGTATCTCGACCCTCGATCCTTCAATGTCCGTGCTTCATTCGCTCCTTGGCCCACCGGCTTACGCTCTACTAAAGCCCGAGAGGAAACCATGCCTGCTTTCTTGAACTTGCATGGAAAGCGGTTATAGAACTCTTCCTCTTCTCAAGATCGAGTTTGAGATTGGGCAACCTCCCCTCTGCCGCCTGCCTTGCTTTGAGCCTTTTCTTCCGCGGAGCATGCTGCTGAGAAGCTGGGAGCGGGGGTCTAGTCTCGGTGATCCTTCGGAATACACCATAAGGGAATTTTCTCTACTCCCCCAATCTTTACTTTACGCCACGCTGACTCCACTTTTGTCATAAGGAGTGGTACATTGATAAATCGAATCAAAGAATCCACAAAAAAGGGAATTAAATATAAAAATATTTTAATTATTTTAATAATATTTAAATTTTTATATGTATTTAAATAATTTGTGGTGTGAACACCCAAACACAAATTAGCTAATAAATTAATAATAATTAAAAATGTTGATAGAACTTCTGAAGGTGAGGTATTAGATTAGAAAGATGGCTTATAGTTATCCATCATTTATATTATATGGGTAAGTCGAGGTACAGTAAAGTTATTTAATTAAAATTTATTATTATATTTTTAAAGATAATAAATTAATAATTATATTTTTTAAGTAAATAAATAATATTTTTTAATTAAATAAATACTACTGTAAATTAAATTATACCATAAACAAAATACAATATTTAAAAAAAATGTAAATATATATTGTGTCGGAGGAGTGATACCCAATTCATATACCCCACACTCCATTGAAAGAGAGTGCAATAGTTCTTCCATGCAAATTCCTAATCAAAATTTGAATAAATAGTAATTTTAAATTATTCTAAGATTAAATTAGGGGTGGTTCCTCTATAAAAAAATGAGTTCATACCATTTTAAATTATTCTAAGATTAAATTAGGGGTGGTTCCTCTATAAAAAAATGAGTTCATACCGTATATTGTAATAATGGTTTTCTATATAAAAATCCATGGAAATTTGGTATAGCAAATCTCAATACAATATCAATATTTATCTATATTATACCAAAATTTACGTTAATATCAATAAATATTATATCAAATAAAATTTTTGGTATATATCAAAATATTATTGTTATACTAAAATAACATATATATATATATATTTGAGTTGCATTTACTATGATGGATAAGTCTGCATTTGAAACCATATCCAGGCTTATCACTCGTAAAATTTGATAGATTGAAAATTGCATCAATCTCGGGACTCAGGATAGGCACTGTTTCTCATGGAAAAATGGGGGATAAGCCATCCGTCCAGCATAGGTGGGATAAGTTATCCTTTCATGTTCGGGTATGCGAATTTTTCAATTTGCCCTTGGGCAATTGAAGTCAATTTTTATATTTCATTTCTAGGGTTTCTTGGTCGATGTCATTACGCGAGAGAACCAGAAACCAGTCTCCCCCGCCGTTGCCGTTTCATTTTCAGACACATTCCTCCGTTTGTCCTCACATTTCCTCTTCTTTTCGTCTTGTACTTGTGTTTTTTGACATCTATCTATGTATATATTTCACATGTGTCCTGATATCCATCGTCCAGACTAGCCGTCGATGGAAGAGTTATATGGAAGACATTGCCGGTGGAAACACCAAACACCGCCTTCAAAAGGTGATTCTTCTCCATTTGTGTATCAATTTTTTGGTATTTGTTATTTTTCTGTTTTTATTTAATAATTTTGATTTGGGGAAACATACGATATAACCTTTTCTCGTTTGTTTGTTTTAGGAATAAGTATTTTCATCATAGAAGGGGCGACGAGGTCTTCCTGTTCAGTATTATCACTAGGTCTAAAAGTTGGTTATTTAAATCCTAGTTTTCAAGTCTATTGATTTTTGTTGATATTGTTCTGTGTGAACGTTGTTATTTGTTATATATGTCGATGCTAGATTATTTCATATATACGGCCTGTTTTGTGTATTTTTCATATTAAAATGAATGCATGTGATGCATATATGTCCATGAATCCGGTGAATACTCGTGGTCTAACATAAGGTTGAATCATAGTGCTTGTTTCCCGAAAACTTTTCTTTTTGTTTTTTTTAGTCCGATTGATGTATGGAGTAGAATGATTATTGCTCAGTTGGTTTTTGATTTTTAGATTCTAGAGTTGTATCTGTTTTTTCATGTCTACTGAATTCTGATGATGTTATTGTGTGTGAATGTTGTTATTTTATGATATGTATGTCGATGCTGGATTATTTGATATATACGAACTGTTTTGCTGAATCTGTATTCATTTATGCCTGTGCTTCATCCATATATATTCTTTCTAAATGCCTGTAATACATATATGTCGATGAATCCGGTGAATACTAGTAGTCTGACGTAAGATTAAATTATAATGCTTCTTATGTGAATCTGTTTTTTGGTTTCTCTAAATGATGTCTGCATTAAAATGTTTTGTGCTGATTTGGTTTTTGTTCTTTAGATTCTAGAGTTGAATTCAATTGCTTTATGTCCCATGGCTTATTTAACTTACTGCGCTGGTTTGAATGTTTCTGAGGTTGATAATACAGATGGGATGGAATGTATTGGTTTATTAAAGTTCATTAATTTTTGCCATAAGAATTTTATTTTTTCCTCTAATGGACTGGTAAATATCTTCTTTTGTTGCTAATAATACATATACTAATATATTATGCACAATTCATTGCAATTTGGGAACTAATATCTCATGTTCATGCAGCGAATTTCACCCAAATTATGTAGGAAATGTTGGGGTAGTTTACCCTATGCAGTGCAACTTCACAATGACTTTGGCATGCATTGAAGTGTAACAACCATTAAACGCGATAATGGCTTCATCTACCTGACGGAAGGGTGGCCCAAGTTCCAGGATGCGAACAACATCGAACATCAGGACATGTGCTTGTTTTATTTTGATGGAGGTTGTATTTTCCACGTGATTGTCTTCATGAAAAATGCATGCCAGAAACCACACCCGGCACAGCAAGGTAAAAAATTCCTTATTACATCATACATTACTAACCTCTCCCCTCATTTTGTTCGGTTCTCATCTAATCCGCGTTGTTTACGATGTAGGTCATCCTGAGATGGTACCGAGGTTCAACCGATTCTTCAAAGGTTTCTTTCCTAGTCCCAGAATGCCGATGGATGTTTTTTAGTACGTGTTCACTCAAACTTAAAGTTAAAATCCTGTTTGTAATTCCTGGCCATGTCTTATTATATGCATATAGTGTCATAATTTTATAATTCTGATATGTTTAAGTGTGAAGGGTGTTTAATTATATGTTCATACATTGATGCAAATATATATGTATTATACCTAAATTTTGTTTACAATGGTGCTGCTGAATTTTAATCTATGTCTCAGGATCTTCCGCCTAAGTTCACCCTTAATTTTATCAAAAATCCACCAAACAGACTCACTGTGGTTAACAAGTACGGTGTTAGGTGGAATATGAAGTCAGAGATTCTCTCTACAGGTTGAATTAGACTGGCTTATGGGTGGCAGGACTTCGTGCAGGAGAATAACTTAAGACTTGGGGAGTTTATATTTTTCAATCTGCTCATTGATGGCTACGTCTGAGTTGAGATATTTGAAGTTAGTTTTTTTGAGAAATCTGACATTATGCGGTGTGTTCTACCAAGAGAACAAATTAAGGCAAGTGATAGTGAACTGAGAGAGAGGATGTATTAGTTGACATTGATATGACGGATGTTCAACGGAATGACGTAATACACCTTTCAAGTGGTAGGAGTGGTGACGACGGGATTGATGTCATGATGCGTGGTTTCCCTCACGTAAAGACGGAGGTAGTGAGCCCTACGGAGGTCAAACAAGATGAGTGCCCCGATCTGAACTTTTTATCCGCAAGTCGTATTTTGATACACCTGGATTGGTACATATACTGGTTTTATATAAATGAAGTATGTTGTTTAAAATGATAATTGACATGCATATTGTATTAACCAGATATTTGTTTGTACATGAAGCCTATTCCTATTGAATTTTGAAATTCATACATTGTTGGAAAAAAGTTTGTGGGCAAGCGCGTGGACATGATGATGAATGGACAAACTTGGTCTGTTGGGCTGAACAAGCAAGCATCTCGTATTGCGATGAGATACAAATTATCTATTTTCTTAAGTGACAATGGCCTGGTGGTAGGCAAAAAATAAGTAATTGAGTTGGCCCGTACATATAAATTGAGTTTTAATGTGCGTGTAAATGAATGAGTCGTTGTAACAAAACTCTTTTTATCTAAATTGTTATTAGATTACACGATTTTACTTCATTTTATATTATTTGGCTTTGTAATCTAATGCTCTCATGTTAGTACCGCCGGATGGATGGAAGTAAACAAAATAAAACAAGAGGGTGTGATTCGCCAATTAATTAAAAGATTAGGGTTGAATGAGGTGTCACATATTCTTTGTAGACGTGGCAAAACTCTATTTGCCAGTTATAGAAAATTTGATAAGCCTTTTAAAAAATAATTAAATATTAAATATGTACTCAAAAAAGGAAGAAGAAGAATATATATATATGAAAGGAACCCGCATTTCTTCATCACAATCCGACCAGCTTTACTTCGGAAACCCGAAAAGCCACACTGACTGTGAAACTGCGCGCGCATATCACATATGCCCACATTCAGTCGTAGCGCATGGTGTTATTGAACAAACACCTCCTACCACAACGCTTCTACATCAATCCAAAGGTCATGGCGTTGCCGAACCTCGGGTCTTTACCTTCTTCTCCTACAGCCAATATGGCGTCATCTTCGGAAGACCCGAATAAGAAGGTTCGAAAGCCCTACACCATCACTAAGTCGCGTGAGAGCTGGACTGAACCTGAGCACGACAAGTTTCTCGAAGCACTCCAGCTGTAAGTTTGGACATGTTCATTTGACCATAATTTAGATTCCAATTTCGGGATTTTTTGTTGTTTGAAGCTAGGATTTTGGCCTGATGTTGGGTTGGTAGTCGGGTTTATTTGGGGAATTCAGGGTTTTAGGGTTTACTTGCATGGATTTTGAGTTGGAATTATTGCCTGGAAATGGGAATTGTCTAAATTTCTAATTGAGAATTGCACGTTTGTACAGCCGTCTTGCGTTTTTAAACATGTGAATTTTTTTCCATTTTCTCAAAGCTCATAATCCGTTGTATATGTAGTTAGTTATTTACACCAGTGTAGAATGTGTGGCATAAGGAGAGTAACAAGGACCGCCTGAAAACTTGCTGCTTGTGTGAAGATTGAGCAAATTATTAATATGATGATTGTGGACTCATATTTATCATTTGTTGTATGGTTGTATTCAATTGAGCTTGTAGACGAGATGAATTTTTTTTTTTTTTTTTGTTTCTTGTATCTTTATGAATCATTAATCCTTTTTTCATATAGATATAGAACACTGAGGCATCATGGAAAACTAAGTTATAATTGGTGTATGTGAGAAGAGTTCCATCTCACTGAGGGAATGTTTACTATTTTCTTTATCATGTATGTTTTTTGGTGCTAGCTAAGTTCAAGGTTTAGTACCATGTCATTGAGACAGTGACAGGGTTGTTTGCTTTTTTCAAGGGTAAGAATTGTTTTAGGGTTATTGCATTGTCAACTTTAAAAAATATGTTTGTATACTCCTATCATTTGCCGGGATTGTATTTTCTTTATTTTGTCTTCCTTTTTTCTACTTTTATTACATTTGTCAGATCAGTGTTGTCATTTTCTCTGTTGTCATTGCAATTTACAAAAAGATTTTCTGGTTTACTGATACAGATTTGATCGTGATTGGAAGAAGATTGAAGCATTTGTAGGATCAAAGACTGTCATTCAGGTAATTCTCTACACTTTGCTTGCTCTTTTACTGGTAAAGTCATGCAATTATATCATTAAGCGATTAAACTTTGCATCTGTGCCTGAGAAGATCTGCATATTGGAAGTGACTTATGCTTTTGTTTGCTTCTAGTGATTAATTTATTGAACTTTTGACTTTGAAAAATACATTCTAGTAGGTGACAATTTCATTTTGAAGAATGGATTTTATGGTCAAGAAATGTTTCTAATGCCCGAGACTGGAAATGTATTTTGTCTGATAATTTGACCTGGATGGCTGGATGTTTTCTTTACATTTGATAAAGGAGTATATATATGGAGTCCATTAATATTTATCTAGGTACCCTACACTTCAAGTCTTCTGTATGAAGATGCTCATGATCTATCTGTATCAATTGACTGCTCTTTTTAATAATTCCCTTTGCCATATCTCTCAGTGTATATTGCTGAATTTTGTCCGTAGTCTATCTGACCAGTTGCTGAGCCAGTCACATATAGTTTTGTTTGTAATTGAAATACCTGTCTGAAATTACTCTGGGTTAATAAGATGTGAGAGTCAGACCTGTGGATTTTTTTGTGTTTACAGTATTTCTTACTTAGCAATCTATATATGTGGCTTATATAGTGATTTGTTGAAAATGAGGTGAGTTAAATTATATTTTTTGTAGATACGCAGTCATGCCCAGAAGTATTTTCTGAAAGTGCAAAAGAGTGGTACCATTGAGCACCTACCTCCTCCTCGGCCAAAAAGGAAAGCTGCACATCCCTATCCACAGAAAGCTCCTAAAATTGGTAATGGTAAGATTGTCATTGTCATTGAGGATGTTTCACATCAGCCATACTAAATATAGCATATTGTTTCTAATGCACTTTGAAATTGCAGTGGTTTCACAAGCAATGTTGTCTTTCCAAGCACCCCCTGCAGTTTCTGATCCTGGGTTTGCAAGGAGGTCAGATTCTTCATCACCATATGGGCATCCTGATACTCCTGCATCCTTACCTGGCTGGCCGGACAATTCTGTTCACGCTACCAGGTTATCACAACTGACAAGAGGTTCGCTTATTTTCTGTCTTGGTAAAAAGCATTGTTTAATCACATCGGGACCTGTTTGTTAGGCGTTCAAGTTTCTGCAATGTTGCAGGCGATGTCAGATCTTCTGGACAGCCACTGCCCAATATTTCCCCTCGCATTAGTAATGAGTGCACTCCAAAGACAAGATCAACAGGTGAGATAACTAAAAGAAGTGAGTCTGGAATTCTTAGGAGTTAGGGCAGGTGATTGATAGTCCTGTTGCCCTTAGCTTTTTCCCATGAATTGTTTAACTAATGTGAAAAAATAGAAAATGAGCCTTTGCCATCTCTGTACATATGGATGAATTGGGGGAAGCAATCTATAATTAGGCTTTTTCTCTTCATATTGTGTAAATCAGACTGACATATCGCAATTTGGTATCACTTTAATCAAGTGGAAGCAAAAGATTCAAATGTAAGTAAGATGAAATTAGGTTTGCTAAACTTGAACCTAGTGTTTATCAATGAATATTCCTGCAAATCAAATCTTAGTATGTAAAAAACCTGATATGAAACTGTGGAGGAGAATAGCATGTTGAAATATAAAGCATGGACCGACATAATGCTGAACCTGGTGTGGATCCCTTACTTCTGTAGTTCTTTTTCATTCATTCCGGTTTTTTTTTTTTTTTTTTAAATTTATTTATTAACACTAAGCTTATTTTGATTTGGCTCCATATCTTTTACCTAATGAGCTTTGTGTCATATCATCATTTTTACTGATAGTAAAATCTCCATTTGCTGGAAAGTTTCAAATTTGAGTAACTCAGCCTTTCACTTTCTTGCCTGTTTATCTCATCTAAAATTGTGGTGTTGCCCGGTGGCCTGTGACCCTCCCATGTCAACTAATTGTGCATGAAATGCGTGTATCTTGTGACAATTTCTGAATAGATGGGTCGTTCTAATATGTGTTTTCTACCACAGTCTGATGGTATAATTTGTTATTTCTCTATGTAATTGGAGTCTGGCCGCTCTTTGATGTGTATACCAATTTCATTATACTTTTCACAGAAGCAAATCGTCCTGCTCTTTATGTCTTGTGATTACTTTGTAAATGCACTACTTGCTGGCTATATGCCATGCATGATGCTTATTTTGTGTTTGTTATTGCTCTTTCCTGCTGAATTTTGTTTTGTCCATGAGTTGCTCCTTTTGGCTTGTGTGATGGCACTAACCTAGAGACCCAAAAACCAAAGTATGGACTGTCGACAATTAGTTTCATAAAGTCATATGGGAATTGAATGTTGTGTCATCATATAAGAATTCAAGGGCCTACAAGCCACTTGGGTAGAACTTGAGTGGGTGGAACTTTGAATCCTTTTACTTGCCTTGTAATTGGTCAATCTTTAATAACCTGCTTGTAGTGTTCGATTATTTAGCGATGTTATTTATCTATTCATGTACTTTTTGGATGCAGTTCTTCCTGATTTTGCTCAAGTGTATAGCTTCATAGGCAGTGTCTTTGACCCAACTGTGACAGGTCATTTGCAGAACCTGAAGAAGATGGACCGAATTGATATTGAAACTGTAAGCTTTCTTAGCTTTTCTTTTATCGAGCATATGTTTCTTTCACATTCTTTTTCCCATTTTTTTGATATGTTGTTTTAGCACTCTCATTCTTTTTCCATTATCTTCATCAATAGAAAGGATCATTAAGTTGTGTTGAAGCAAGTGTTTTGATGTTGAGTTTCCGAAAAGAGTTAAATCTTTAAATTCATTCTGCCTAATCAATCCTTTCAGTTTATCTCCTAGTATATGAGACAGTCAGATCAAGGAAGGTCAACCACAACTTCTAGTATTCCTAATAAATATATCTTCTATTAGTGCTTATATATATAAATATATATATATATATATATATTTTTTTTTTTTCTTCCTCCCTCCTATCACTTCTGTTACGAGTGGAGATAAACTCCATAAGTTCACTGATATGCAAGGTTTCTATCCGTGTTTTTTTTATTTTTTGAGCCATTCTAATAATGGCCATTATCTATGGAAAAACAGCTCGCGGTCTCTCTCTCACTCATATGTGTGTGTGTGTGTGTATATTTATGAATATAGATATATATATATTTGTCTTTTCTTCCTTCCTCCTATCGCTTCCGTTACGAGTGGGGATAAACTCCATAAGTTCACTGGTATGCAAGTTTTCCATCCTTTATTTTTTCCTTGAGCAATTCTAATGATGGCCTTTATCTATGGATAAATAGCTTGCTGGCTCTCTCTCACTCACTCACACATACACCTACACAAAAGGGTGTATGTGTGTGAGCACATGCTTTTCAATCACAAATTGTTGCAGTAGTGCTTTTTTTTTGCAGTAGTGCTTAAGTGCGTACTTTGACCATATTATAATATGTTTTGGTTACACATGTGGTCTTTTGGACAGATCTTGTTGTTGATAAGAAACCTCTCCATCAACTTGGCCAGTCCTGAATTTGAGGATCATGTAAGTGCATGCTAATTTATTACGAGCTCTGTGGTGTTCTTCTTGCTATTTCTGAATCTTTTGAACTGAAATGTTTGTGAATTTCCTCATATGCATCTACCCTCCGTGATCTACATTCCTGGTGTTATTCCTTTGTTTCCATTTGATACATTGAAGTTTGGAACTGTATTTGGACCTTTTTTCAGTCATATTGGTTTAATCCTGTCGTCAAGGTGCAATCAAGTTACGATTAGGTTATTGCTGTTTGCATTTAATGATCTTTATGATACAATGTTGCAGAGAAAGCTGCTTTCGTCCTCTGAGATAGACCCTGAAAACGATAATGTTAATATTGATACTGATGATGTCATCCATGGAAGTCAATCTGAGGATGCAGTATAATTTGGTATGATATTGATTTGTATTGTCACACGCACACCACCACACACACAAAAATACATATATGTTATTATAGGTTGCAGTCATTATTTCAGGAACGATTCCTCATTCTTGGCAGCCTGAATTGATGAGTATGCTTTACATGGTTTGATGGTACACTGTGACAACCTTCTGTGATATCCGTCAACTTAGTGAAGTTATCAGGATCCTGTACGTATTGTCCTCTATACAATGTTCTGTTCGCTGTGCAGTTCATATGCATTGTATAGATTTGTTCCAGGCAGAACAAATATTTGAGAAAATTGTATTGCCGGGAATGTATATTAGAAGCATTTCTCTGTAAGTGCAAATTTTGATCCTGTTGTCCAGCTTTTCTGCAAATTGTTTCTCTCTGAGTTTTTCATTCACAGTAGGCTTCTCTCCCTCTCCCTCTCCCCCTTCTCATTCTCTGAGAGGGAAAGAAGAATGATAATACTTTTTATACAGCATTATACCTACTTTTGGTTTTGAATTTCAATTACAGTGAAATCAGCAGCAACTTTATACCCACTTAGTAGCTTCTTTTACAGGTATGTTTGGTTTAGGTCTAAGTGAGTCGTGGAACATTCCGACTTTGAAATTTGAAATTATGAAATAAAGTTGAATAGTAATAATCTTATTTGGTTTAAGTTTGTATATGCTAAGATTGCACTGTAGATGTTAAATCAATGTAGAAAAGATGATGTGTAACAATATCAGTGTTGGTAATGATTGAATGATTGTAAAATTATTAGTGAATTTTATTGGGAAATGAAGATTAGACATGGGCACGGTTTTCTGGTTTCGGTTTCGGTACCGGCGGTTCTTGGAACTGCGGAGGGGGAACCGAACCAAAACGCCATAGATACGGTTTTTTTTTTTTTTTTAGTTAACAACTTTCAAAAATAATTCTTGATTTTTTAAATTTAATTATTACAAGAGATGGAATTGAATGTAGTTAACTTAATTAAAATAATTATATTTTACAAAAAAAAAAAATTACAACAATCAAAATTGAACTTTACAACTTATAAAAAAATTACAAAAAAATAAAAATAAAACAAAAAATTAACTTACCTAAAAACATTTACTTCTTTTAACAAGAGATTACAAATTTTCAATTATAACTTATTAAAAAAATAAATGGAAGAGTAAAAAAAAGACTTAAGTTTAACTATAAGTTAAAAATTAAAATTTAATTTTTAATTTAGAATTAAGTTGTCTATATATCCTCATAGTTGAGGAATCAAAGTGACGTACCTCTCTTACCTTGTAACGTACCTTGATGCTTAAGAAGTGGCGTAACTCAATTACTTTCGGAGTGGTCGAATACTCGTTTCCATCTTCATCCTTATTCTCGGCATTTGATCAATCATTAAGTAATGCTTGATTTTCTAGATTTTCCACCTTTAAATTGGATCCTCGAAGATCCAAAATGTAACCGCCAGTGCCAAATGCTTGTTCAACCGAGACGGTGGAAGCCGAACACGTAAATATTTTCTTTGCAATTAGTTATAAAAATTTAATCTTCAACAGTATATTTTTTAAAAAACAAGTATAACTAGTAGTTCTAAACGGTTTTGAACTGGCGGTTCAGAACGGTCGGTTCTTGAAACCAGCATGGCAGAAACCGAAATCGAACCGTGTATATTTTGATTTTGAACCGAAATCGGATCAATAATTGAACCGAATCGTTGACCGACGGTTCCAGTTCGAAACCGGAATCGTGCCCCCTCTAAATGAAGATTTATTAGATAGAAAGAAAGATAATTAAAAATAAAATAAAAGGAATATAAGTATTTAATAAAATGCGTATAGATAGTGAATTGTAAAATTTAATTTTACAATTTTAATAAACAAAAATGAAATATTCAAGCTTAAGAGTTCATTTATAGTTTTATTAAATATTAGGACTACGAAAGATTATGAAATCTTCCATGGGTTATACAAAGATGAATTATGATGACTGGGAAGTACTCCAGAATACATTCACTAGTTGTCTACAATCAGGCCATTTTTTTCATTACCCACATGTACAATACCTGGGACGCTCAAGAAGTCAGCCAAACCGCTTGGTCGACCATTGGGTGGCCGCCCATGGTGATTATAAGAATTTCTGAGTTGATTTTGTGTTTGTTAGTTTCAGAACTATATATGTAATGCTTAAAAGATATTTGCAGTTTTAATAGCTAGGAACCTACCTATTTCTTGTTATGGGTGGCATTTATTATTTATAGAGTGATAGCAAATTGTTGGTGTTAGTTACTATGATGTTCATATACTACCATGGTCCTGGAATTTGTTGCTATAGCTCGACAAATACCTCTTTTGGTTTTCTTGATGTTTGTATGGCTGATTTAAGAAGTTTGTTTGTGAATCTTGAATAAGACCAACCTGCATTCAGGGTAATAATTTCATTTCTGACATGTATACTTTGCCTGTATTTGCTGCTTGCCTTATTTATATTGGGTTGTTGTAGTGAGTTGCTTAGGACATGGATAATGTGGGTTTCCTCTCTATCCTTCATATAAGGGTTTTCTAACATGCAGGGAGGTGGTGCTGGACGCCCTCGTTTTGGCCGAGGTGCCGGTGGAGGAGCACCTTCATCAACTTAATTTCCCCATGTGTTCTTTTTTGATGTGTAGCTTTTTGGAATTGGAGAGCCTTTTTTAAGTTTTATGGAAAATCAATCTATTTTATTAATTATATTACAATTTTCTCATGAACAATATCTAATAATTATGACACGAAACCATTAAATTTTGTATTTAATATAATAAGATCTCAAGAAATATTAAATATTTTAAGGTATGTTAAATTTAGTATATGTAATTAGTTTAACATCTTCAACTAATTATATTTATTCATATTGTGCAGAGCAATGTTTATTTATTTGAAACAATATCGTAATACAAATATTAATAAATTTGGTACAATTAAGAAATCTATCAATACGTACGTGCAATAATAATATTTTATCAAACATCATGAAAAATTATTAATTTTGTATGTTATGATTAAGAAATGAATTAGAAAAAAAATAATGCAAACAACATTCAATTATATTTGTTCCTTGAAGCTTCATTGTGTTACAAGAACTCTTATGAATATAGGATATATGTTCTTCGTTTGTGTGACCAAATCTCGACACATACAATAAGAAGATTTTAATCAGTAACACATCTTGAACCCAATTCTTCTTAAGATCTTAACAGCTTTCATAAGATCTTGACAGGATCGTGAACTTGGCAGATACCCATACTTCAATTAATAGCAAATCTTGTATTAACTCAATTTGTAATTATGAAAATTCTGAATATTTCAATATTCGTGAATTTAACCTTTTGTCACCCAGTTAACCCAAATTTCTTTTCTCAGTACATATTTTATCCAAATCATTGCCTATTAGGGAAACTCGAGACTGAATTCAATTTTTATGATAATTCTTTAGAACTATGGCATAGGAGATTCCGCCATTGTTCTCTACATATTCTTCAACATGTAGATGGTATAATGCATCATTCCTCTTTCTATTCACAATAATCTATTCAAAGAATACGTGCGGCCATCTTCCATTTGTTGACGCTAAAATGTTCGCTTACAAACAAAAAAAAAAAAAAAAAAAACACTGTATAAACTTAATTAATGTATACGACTTTCTATACCATACACTCTTTGTATTTTACGAATCCATCTTATTGCCCACATAGTATATAATTTTGCACCAAGAAACAATAAGGGAAAAGAAGATGATTTTTCAAGTGTATAACTAATTTTTCAGTAATACTTACAAAAAAAAAAAAAAAAAATGCCATGTCTATTTATTTTCCAGCATATCTAAAGTTGAACATTAAGCTTCTATTTATTTGATGAACTTAAATTTGTTTAGTGGACAATACTACAGTTGGATCACATGATATAACATTTTGAAATTTCTAATTGATTGTACATAAATGTTAATGACACTTTGAAATTTCTAATTGAGTGTACATAAATTTTAATTCTTGAGTCGCATTGGCCTGACCAAATAATGATATAAACTTATGAGTTTGGTTATTAAATTATTCCAAAATAATTGCAATTTGGTTGTAAAATTAAGTATCATAAAAAATGATTATAAACAAAAAAAAAATATTTATATTTTAAAATTATAATTAAAAAGAAAGAAAAATAAGGTGCAACAGCAATCCACTTGAAAGTCCAACATCTTCCCTGATTTCATCAATGCGAAGTAGTTATTTTATTTGATATTATTTTATCTTTATTATAAATCTTTACACAAAAAAAAATACATGAATCTCATCACATATAACGAATCGAATCATAACTCAACAATAGCAAGAACATTTGGATTCTAATCAACCCAAATTCATGCAAAATGTGTGAATTAGGCGGTTATCTGCGACGAATCTCCCATATTTAAATAAAAACTAATATTTTTTTAGATTACTCAAAAAAATAATTTAGGCTCGGTTCGTAATTTTTTTAGTTATATGGCTTGGATAGGCTTATTTACAAGTTAAAAAATGAGGCAAACAAAATTTTTTTTTTTCTTCTCTTTTACAGTGTCCTTTTGTTTTTTAGAATTAAAGAAAATTTGTGCAGAGGACTTTCGAACGTTTCCTAACTTTTTTGTTTTTAAAATTAAGTTTACGATATATAGTGATATGCTATCTTGGGCCTAGTATGCGGCCCATTTAGTTAATTCTTGAACAAAGCCTATCAATTAAGCCCATCAACTACCACTTTATAAAATCCTCAACCCATTACTTGTTAGGGTTTCATTCCGCCTGCTGCGATTTCCTCATCTCTCAGTCTGTCGTCTCTCGCTTGGAGCCATGGTGCGTCTGCTAGTATTTTCTTGCAGCAATTTCTGCTGTGATTTTAAAAAAAATTGCTTATTTTATGTTACTCTCTCAGTATTGCGCCGGAATTTATGCTGCGAATTTCATAGATTAAGTTTTATTTGGATTTTGTTTCAGATATGATCTTTTCTCTTTATAATTTCATATAGTTTGCTAATTTAATTTGGATTTTGTTTCAGATCATTTCAGAGAAGAACAGGAGAGAGATCTCCAAATACCTCTTTCAAGGTCTGTTTTATGTCGTTGAACTACTTACAGATTTTTCATATTTAACTAAGAATCTCTAATGTGCATTACTTTTTAGGTAATTCACCTGATTACTCATTTAAATATTATATTTATTTTGTATGTTTAGAGGGTGTGTGCTATGCGAAGAAAGATTTCAACTTGGCAAAGCACCCTGACATAGATGTTCCCAACCTCCAAGTAATTAAGCTCATGCAGAGCTTTAAATCCAAGGAGTACGTGCGGGAGACGTTTGCCTGGATGCACTATTATTGGTATCTTACCAATGATGGCATTGAATTCCTCCGCACGTATCTCAATCTTCCTTCGGAGATTGTTCCAGCAACACTCAAGAAGTCTGCCAAGCCTCTTGGCCGACCATTGGGTGGCCCACCTGGCGACCGCCCACGGTAATATATGTTTCTGAGATGGTTTTGTGTTTTGTTGTCATTCTAATCATATATTTTTTGTTTAAATTATAATTTCTCTAATTTGTGTATAGGTTGTAATTTCTTTATTGATTGATAGAATATGGTTTGTATTAGTTTTCTAGTGTGCAATTGTTGTTGGTAGGTATCTAATGATGTTTACGATGTTCATATGCGATGTGTCTCTTGATTTGTTGTTATAGCTCCACAAATGATTCTTTGACCAACACTGATTTTTTTGTCTTGTTCCTATATTGTTTGTATGGCTTATTGAAGCACTTTGTGCATTTTTAATGATCAATACTTTTTTTTCATATACTTAACGACCTGGGTTTTTCATTTCCTTGCACATGTCTTACTATTTTTCCTCTTTTCATGATTATGTTTATTTGTTATGATCTATTTGTAGTGGACCTCCAAGATTTGATGGTGACAGACCACGCTTTGGTGACCGTGAGGGATATCGTGGTGGGCCAAGAGGGCCACCAGGTGAATTTGGTGGAGAAAAGAGCGGGGCACCGGCTGATTACCAACCCTCCTTCAGGGTAATAGATTTATTTCTGGCATGTATATTTTGCCTATATAATTGCTATCATTGTGCTTCAATTTTTATATTTCCCCCTGAGCTTGATGTGATTGAACTGAAGTGAATTTCATTTTGACCAATTGAAATAACAATCTAATTTTGTTGTTTTCCATCTTGATAACTGTCAGATTTACTTATGTTTTAAAACTTCTAGATGTATTGTTATTAAATAATTTTTCTATTCTATCCACTATCATATATTTACAAATATAGCTAGAGTGTCCTTTTATGTATGTTAGTGTATGGTTTTACTAAGGACATAGGCTATTTGTGTTCTATTTTGCGGGAAAACTTGGTAGTTTGGACCTTAAAGATTAGAGACAAAAATGAAGCTTGGTTTTATTTGGAGTGTGCCTTGTGTTACATTTTGTTTATTTGGTAGGTTAATGATTTTATTTGAAGACATTCAATGTAAAGAAGTAATGTACTTATTTTCTATTGATAGCTTCTAATGTTTATTTTCTAAAGAAGTAATGTCACTTTATGTTTAGAAGTATTTATTTTTTGACACTATGCATGCATCTATTTTTAGCATTATCAAATATAAATTGCATTCTTGGGTGTCGCTCCTTTGTTTAAGTATGTAGCCAGGGATTCCTCTTAATCCTTTTTCCATGTAATAATCTTCATATAAACCTGGCTTGGCTAACATGCAGGGAGGTGGTTCTGGACGCCCTGGTTTTGGCCGAGGTGCTGGTGGATTTGGCGGTGCACCATCAAGTTAACCTCCGCGGCTGTTCTTTATTTTGTAGTTTATGGTAGTTATTTGAATTGGAAACAATGTCGAATTCAAAGTTTATACTCTAAATGAGAGAATTTTGTCATGTTTTTCAATTATTTATTCATGTTGTGTTTGCCTTGTTTGTGACTTCTTGCTCATCATTACTTAATCAAAGTATTACGATAGATGTGTTGTTGTCGTCTTCATGCTTAGATTGCAGAGCTTACTAATAGTGATTGTCAGATATAGTTCTTGTTGTTTGGCGGCGGATTCAATTTAGTTGAAATCATAGAATGATATAGACGTTCTCAGAATGTTCGTCATATTGCCCATTCTGTGAAATGTTTTCAACCCCCTTGATTTCTCCAGTAATATGACTGTTCAACTTTGCCTTGAATCACACATTTGAATTAATGGTAGCGCTGTACTCGAAATAAGAACATATTCCAAGGAAGAACGATAAACTCATGATAACATTTGCTCGACTTTAGAGATTTGTTGGCTCGCCACTAGGTTCTGCTAGATGCAAGTTCAGAAATCTCCTAGGACCGGCATATCACTCTACTAGCTACAAAATGTATATATTTTTTTGGTTAAATTTTAATTTCAAACTGTTTATTAAAAATATTAATTAAAGAGAATTGATAATTTAATAATTATACAAGTATGATCATTATTCTTAGGTTCACATTTGTAAATAATATTTGAAATAAAACCCATTAATTAAATAAAATTTGAAACTAATTTTAATCTTCAGATTTATTTAAAAAGGAAATATTACAATTATAAATTATATAAAATAATAATTTAAAATTAAAAAAATATATATATACATCTAAAAATTATTTATTAAAAATAAAAATAAAATAAAATAAAATAAAATAAGAGTGAGGCTATTCGCACCCCCAAAATTTTATTAATACACCTCAATTTTTATATATAAAATTAGATATTATGAAAATAACTAAAACATCTATATATCTAATTTGTTTAATATTCGAAACATTAAGCCAGACAAGTAAATTAATGTTCGACTGATGTTGCTGAACAATACTTAAGCTTTTCGATAAAATGTTCCGAATAACAATCCTATCAAACACAAAATAATGTGATCAACAAATCAAGTTTGAACGCATAGGAATAAGATAAATTCAAAACAAAATATAAAAAAACAAACAAAATAAAAATATTTTAAATCAAATCATTTTCCAATATTATATTTTTTATTTAAAACACAAATTTAAGACTGAACTAAAATTTCACATTAGAGGATTGATTTTGACAACAAATATATAGTCTTTTTTTTTTTTTTAATTTGTGTTTTTAATTAAAAAAGTATAATAATCACACTATTAATTGAAACACACAAATTCAAGACTAAACTAAAATTTCAAAATAGAGGATTGATTTTGGCAACAAATTTATCCTCTTCTTCTTCTTCTTTCTTTTTTTTTTTTTTTTTTGTGTTTTCAATTAAAAAGGTATAATAATCACACTATTAATTAAAATTTTATATTTATTTTAATTTTAAGTTCTCAGCTTGTTCTCAGACAATAGTTAAAATTTATTCATTCCTTATAATCAATGGTTTTTATTTATAAAATTATTAAAATAACCTTAAATCAAGTTAACTTCACATTTTGCAAATAATTCAGTATTTTTTAAATCACAATTTCCTTAATCAAATAATTTTTATATTATTTTCACTCTTTTAACATGCCAGCAAATGCTGCGTTGCTAAATTAGAATGCCAGCACACAAACAATGCCACCACGTCAGCAGCAATCAAAGAACGTAGAAAAAGACGAAAGTTCACAAGAAAACTATTTACCCTTAAAAAAAAGAAGACCAAGTTGTATTCAACACTTAGAAGACTAAGGTAGATGTTGCATTAACAGACTTTAGTAGACGAACCCACAAAAACTTTAAAAGTCCAAAGAAAGTGGACAAGACGCCACATCAAAGTAGCACACAC
Organism: Caryopteris x clandonensis; assembly: GCA_028749325.2. Lineage (NCBI taxonomy): Eukaryota > Viridiplantae > Streptophyta > Magnoliopsida > Lamiales > Lamiaceae > Caryopteris > Caryopteris x clandonensis. The sequence continues at coordinate 9,409,843 of JAPYKT020000004.1, forward strand.
TCGGCATCAACTTCCTTCAACCTTACACAAAATTAAGCCATCAAAAAGCCCCCAGAGTCAAATCATTTAATCAACCTCCTCCATTTTGCTTTCTTCATTACCTTCCTCTTCCAGATCAGGCATATCACCAGCAGCGTCCTCCCCACCTTCATCCTCATCAATGCTCAGACCCAGCTTCAGCATCCTATGTATCCTTGCGGCAAACGTATTTGGATCATCCAAACTGAAACCAGATGTCAGCAATGCCGTCTCAAATAGCAGCAGCACCAGATCCTTAACCGACTTATCGTTCTTGTCAGCCTCGGCTCTCTTCCTCAGTTCTTCCATTATTCCATTATCTGGATTAATCTCCATCGTCTTCTTACTCGACATGTATGAACTCATACTACTGTCCCTCAAGGCCTGGGCCTTCATTATCCTCTCCATGTTGGCAGTCCACCCGTATTCTCCCGTCACTAAACAGCAAGGCGAGTCAACAATTCTATCCGAAATAACAACCTTCTCAACTCTGTCACCAAGAATATCCTTCATCACCTTGCATAGGCTCTCGAATGACTTCTTCTTCTCCTCCTTTTTCTTCTTCTCTTCCTCCGTTTCATCATCAAGTTTAAGCCCTTCTTTCGTAGCAGAAACCAACTTCTTCCCATCATACTCTTTCAACTGCCCCACTGCATATTCGTCTATTGCATCAACCATGAAGAGCACTTCATACCCCTTCTTCTTGAGCCTCTCAAGGAAAGGCGAATTCTCTACGGCCTTCTTGCTTTCACCCGTGATGTAGTATATGTCCTTCTGTCCCTCTTTCATTCTTGTAACATAATCCTTCAGGCTTGTCATTTCGTCTCCGCTTTTTGTTGAGTGGTATCTGAGCAAGTCAGCTAACTTGGCCCTGTTTTGGCTGTCCTCATGGATACCCAACTTGAGATTCTTTGAGAAAGCATCGTAGAACTTGTTGTAGTCCTCCTTGTTCTCTGCAATCTCATTGAACATCTCGATGCATTTCTTCACAAGATTCTTCCTAATAACCTTCAAAATCTTGTTCTGTTGCAGCGTCTCACGTGAAATGTTGAGCGGCAGGTCATCTGAGTCGACTACACCTTTGACGAATCCGAGGTACTCTGGCATCAGCTCCTCACAGTTGTCCATGATGAACACCCTCCTCACATAGAGCTTGATATTGTTCATTTTCTTGCGGGTGTCGAATAAGTCGAACGGGGCTCTCTTCGGAACAAAGAGTATAGCCTTGAACTCGAGCTGACCCTCGACAGAGAAGTGCTTTACAGCAAGATGGTCCTCCCAGTCATTGGTCAAGCTCTTGTAGAAAGAAGCATATTCCTCCTTGGTGATTTCCTCTGGCTTGCGAAGCCAGATGGGTTTTTGCTTGTTGATGAGCTCCCATTCATGAGAAACTTCTTTGATCTTCTTTTTCTTGCCCTTGTCTTTCTCTTTATCCTCATCGACTTCTTCCACGTCACCCTCCTCTTCCTTTTTCGGTTCATCGTCTTCATCATCACTGATTTCTTTCTCTGTGGTCTTCTCAGTCCACAGGTAAATTGGATAGCTGATGAATTCAGAGTGTTTCTTCACGAGGTCTTTGATTCTCCTCTCCTCAAGGTATTCCAACTGCACATTGCACAGAATACACAATCAGCACTGTATCTTAGACTGCTTGCATGCTTTAGACCATTTGCAGGAAATATTGTACCAAAGAAAGCACCAATGGGTATTACATGAACAAAAATACAAAATAACGTTGCCACATTACCATGCTCTTTGTTCGTCTGATTAGTTAGACCAAACACTAACAGAACATAATAATTAAGCATGCGCTAATCTAAATTCAGGTTTTCTCATACAAGAAATATAAAAGTGAGGCAGCAAGAAAAAAATCTACCTGATCTTCTTTCAGGAAGAGGGTGATCTTGGTTCCTCGGCCAAGTTGCTCACCACTAACATCCCTTGTGACCGTGAATGAACCACCAGCCTGTGATTCCCAGATGTACTGCTCATCGTCATTGTGCTTGGTGGTAACAATCACCTTCTCTGCAACGAGGTAAGCAGAGTAGAAACCCACACCGAACTGTCCAATCATGCTAACATCAGCACCTGCTTGCAGCGCCTCCATGAACTCCTTTGTTCCAGATCTTGCAATTGTTCCCAGGTTGTTCACCAAATCTGCCAATTTTCGTATGAAAACATACAATCAATCAGTATCTCAATCCACCGTTCTACAACGCATAAGCATAAATTGAGTCCTTGAAAAATATTTATACATATCATTCCTTCCTTGAAGTTAATGCCATGTGATTATACAACTTTAAGTATGGCATACATAGAAATCAGAGGACAAAAATGTAGGCAGACATCAGCGAATACGCACGGTAATTAACTTTGTCCAATAAGTTCATTGTTTATCAGAACTTTCCTGTTAACCATATAATGCAGACATTACTCATTGGATCAACCGCGTAACTACAATAAATATGATACATCACACGAAGAACAACAATAAACGAAGTACATTATAGACAACACCAAGAAACATTCGAGTATAAGAGCAGCCTTAATGCCTCGTCTATTTCTACTATTAACACATGCCGCAACGAAACGAAAGCTAACAACATCCAAGGCCACAATTCAATGACAGAACTAAATAAAAACAATCACATTACCTGCTTTAGTCATGCCAATACCGCTATCAATAATGGAGAGCGTTTTGTTAACTTTATCCGGAACAAGGCGAATGAACAGCTCTGGCTGAGCATCTAGCTTGCTCTTATCGGTCAAACTCTCGAACCGTATCTTATCCAACGCATCGGAGGCATTGCTGATCAATTCCCGGAGGAAGATCTCCTTGTTGCTGTAGAAAGTGTTGATGATCAAGCTCAGAAGCTGGTTGATCTCCGCCTGGAATGCAAATGTCTCCGCGTCGGCCATTTTCACATCCGCCATTGAGTTCACGAACAACGATATTCCTCTTCAAGATAACTTTTCTAGAGTGAGAATTTCGAAGAGAGGGAGAGAGAAGATGCGCGTGTGTTTCGAGTATTTCTGGATGCAGAAGAAATTGATGTGAGAGAAGAAGGGGAACGGAAGAGATTATATATATGGGGAAAAAGTTCTAGGAGGTTCTAATATTATGCATGAGAAATGAGAGAGACGTTAGGACTCGGCAGGTTCTGGAGACTCTGGAGCCTTCTTCTCCTTTCTCGACTCTGCTATTCGTAATTGCATTTGAACTGAATTTTTAGTATGGGATGTCACTTGGGCCTATTGGGCTTTAATAGCCCATTATCACATATTTCTTTTTCTCTAAGCTGCTGGAATATCCAATTAAATTACCAAAGGAAGTTTAAAGCCCATTATCACATATTTCCTTTTCTCTAAACTCCGGAATATCCAATTAAATTTCCAAAGGAAGTTACGCTTAATCTATTTCATTCTAATATTACCTGGGATATAATATTTATATTTTGTATTTTATATTTGTATATATAATGTTAGAATATAATATAGAAAACTTTTTAATCCATAATATTATTTTGTTTATCTTATAATAGACATTATAAGTGGACATAGTTTGTTTTAGGATTAAGTACAAATAAAGTTTAAATATTTCAAAATAGTTGATATCGTACTAAATTTTGGGGTTTTTTTTCAAAATAATGCAAAAAAAAAAAAAATTTACAAAATAGGTATATTTTCGAACAGTTTTTAAAAATAGGTGAAACGTCACCGCCGGTGACGTTATTTCAAAAAAACGTCACCGGAGGTGACGATTTTAAATTAAAAGAAAGAACGTCACCTAAGGTGACGTTCTTTCTTTTATGATATAATTATATATGTACATACATCATATATACATATCATATACATGCATATATATATATTATATATAGATACTGACATATATATATACACATATATACACATATATATATGTATACATATATATATATAACCTGTAATATATATATATATATATTTCAAATATGTATATATATATATTTTTTAAATTTATTAAGTGAATATATAAGAAAATATATATAATAATAATAATATTTGTAATAATAATATACAGAAATATTTATTAAATTAAATAATTAATTTTTTTATTAATTCATATCTTTTAAATTAATAATATATATAATAATAATATATATAAATTTATATATATTATTATTTATAAATATATATTTTATAAATATATATATATATATATATATGTGTATATATAATATATAATATATATATAACTAAAAACCTTAGATGACGTTTTTTAAAGGTGAGGTTTATTGTATTTTTTTTTAAATTTCATATATATATATATATATATATTTATGTATTATTATTAATTGGCACAAAACTTTGGGTTGGAATGTTAATTATGCAAATTTATATAATTTTTTAAAAAATTTGGTTAGTAGATGTAAATGATACAAAATAATAAATAGTTTGGATTTTAAATTAATTGTGGTGTGCTGTTTTATTAATGGACGACTTGTATAGAATGTGTAACAATTATGCAGTTAATTAATTTGAAGCGAAAATGAAATGCTAAAATAAAATATTGAAATTAAAAAAAGTACATCTTCGCGAAAAATTTCTTTTTGTTATGTATATACTATAAATTATAAGTAAACATAGAAAATAATACATAAATAAAGAAAATTCAAATTCACTTGAAAACTAATATGAAAAAGAATATCAAAATTAGATGCAAAATTATGAAAATTGCAACTAAAATTTCATTGTAATGAATGTGTCAAGGGTATAAAGTAACTTTTTTTTTTTTTTTTTCAGATCAGTAAATAAAAATAATTGTTTGTTTGTTATGATCTATATTCACACCTATTACAAATGACCTCCAGTACCACAACCTCGATTTCTTCTAGTTCGGCGACCTCTTCCTTCACCTTGCCCGACATTTCCTGATATTTCTTGTTGTCTCCTTCGAGTTCCACCTCCTCTACCTCTTGTGTTGACAACGGGTGGTTGTGGCTGTATGTCTTCTTCGACGTCATCTTCCTCCGAGGTTGGTGTCAAATGAATTGTCATTCTGCTGGAGGATGACGTAGAGTGGTCTGGTACATCCCGGAAAGTAGCCACATCTGAATACTGGAATTGAATCGGAGTAGGACGGACATAGTCGTAGTTTGGCATATTGCTCGTGTCTCCTGCTCCGAGGTCAACGTTCATACCAGGAAATGGCGAGTGAGTGGGCATTAATGGATGGTAGGGTGTCGGAGTATACGGTGGTGTACTAATTGAAGACCTATATACATCCGACATATGTCCTTCAGTTTGGTATTCGGGTTGCGAAGATGTTGATGCAAAGTTCGCAGGTGGTGGCATCCGAACTTCAGGGGAACGACGCCTTCTAATTCTCATATGATTTTCTGCTTGACTTTGCGTCTGTTGTTGATGTACAGGCTGGGTATACGTCATTTGCGGAGGCTCGGGGGACAGTCTCTCAATTGTTCGCTCTATATTTTCATACAATGAGAGCTGTTCATCTAACAAACTATTAAGTTGGTCAATGTCTAACCTATTTCTATTTTGTATATTTCTCTTCATGGGTTCCAACTGTTCGATCTACAAATAAGATAAAAGATGTATATTAAAACACCAATCATGTTGAATAGATATAAAATTAATTGTAGAACTGCATATATGTTGCGTACCATGTAGTGCATCAGTGAAGCATCTCCAGTTTTTATTCCCATTATGTCATGCGTATCTACAGGGGATATAAAACGACGTGTAATCGAGTTATACCAATCATAGTAATCGGGTGTCGTCGTTGGGTTCATTGCATATTGGGTTCCCGTGAGATACTCATGTCTTTGATTCCACTGATGAACATACTTCGCGTGTATGTCCATCCAGTTGGCATTTTTTCGCCCTTTACGATCAATCTGATGCACGTTCGTCTTCCAGTCATCAAGAGGGTCGATCCGATTAGGTATGTCTTGCAACATTCGGAACTGACGTAAGACTCTTTCTGGATGATGGAACTCCACAAATGAGAAGAAAATCAATGGACATATAGCTCGTACATTGTCCGAGAAGCACCGCGAAGGTAAATGGAGTACTTCCGGTTGCGACCAATCATATGGATCCCATGTAAACTGATGACACACAGCAACCAAAAACCAAAAAACATACATGTGTTTTTAATTAATACATATAAGAATAATTAAAATGAAGTAATAAATCGAACCTGGTCATGTGTCAATTTATCCAATATTTCTCGAAAAACCTTGACTTGGCGCCTACCAGTGTGCACGAAACTGCTATCAATATTCCACCTGTTACATATATTTTACTAGTTAATCAGTAGATGCATTACATTTGGGTGTGCACTGTAAATATTACCAATAACGATAAAATAACCAAAACAACATGGCTTGCATTGTAAATATTACCGGGCACCGAAAGGGGGGACAGGGAGTGTACCACCACCCAAATGATCAGGTCTTTCAATTTCTTGCATATTTAATCTACTCCTCTTATATACAGGTACAATAGAAGATATGCGCGACCATGCCCAAATCTATCAAATATTATGAAAACACAAAAAAAGAGTAATTACAAAGGTTACGTATGGTAGATTCATTAATATATCATAAAAAATTTATAAGTACCTGTAACAGTTGAACTGGGCCACCGAGGTTTTCTTTATACTCCAAGGCGCCATCGCACAAGTGACGGTATAGAGAAGATAGTACGGCACTGCCCCAGCTGAATTCAATAACTTTCTTTATGTCTTGCAGACATTGTAAATATACTAGTGGTAACAAATTTCCACTGGCATCAGGGCACATCACACCGCATATCAAGAATAAAGCACATGCCCGAGCATATTGCTCGACATGTTCAATTGTGCTATCATCCGTCACTGGATGCGATCGCATATGAGCGGCTAAAGAGGTAGCTCTAATCTTTCCACTTTTTATGTGGGATATGTCTGGCGTGTAACCTAACATCGCCTGACAGTAATTAGTCCACTCATTTGGAGACATTGTAGGATCAAGTCCGCACACCGGATCCCCTTCAATCGGCAAACCCCATATTAAGGCGACATCCATTAAAGTCACCGTTGCTTCACCAACAGGCAGGTGAAATGTATGGGTTTCAGGCCGCCACCTCTCCACCAAAGCGGTTATTAAGTGGTTGTCCGGGTAAAACCTCCCGCACCTATACACACCATAGAGACCCATTTGAAATAACAAATCCAGTACGCGTGTGTGGATCTCAGATCCTTCCTGGTCAAATAATTCCCAAAAATCATTATCGCACCGCCTAAAGCGAAAGAAAAAGTTCAAATCACCGTCGGGCTTCAGTAGGCCCTCGGAAATGTGCTGAGATTGAAGGGTGAGAACTGTCGGTTCCTTCGGGCCATAGTGGTTGTGTGAATTGATATCCATTATCACTGCAAATGAAAGAACAACATTAAAAAAATTTATAACATATATCTATTGATAATAAAAAAAAAAATTAAATTACAAGTAGAACAAAAATATATTCAAGTATGTGATACTTGGCTCCATAAAACATACCTTTTTATACAAAGAAAATAAAGACGCGATTGCAGCAGTAATAAATTCTTCCAAAAAACGAGGTGAACACAATCAATGTTGAACGAGAATTAAGAAGGAGGAAAATGGACGAAGAATGTTGAAGAAGGAAAATGAAATGAAACGTGAATAGAAGGGAGATGTAGTTGTCATTATATAGGTGTAAAATACAGACTGTTGATGTGATATATGCATGCTTCAATTATTTCTTCACGGCAAACTTTTATAAATGCATTCCTGAGTTTTCAAACTTTCATTAAATGCTTTAATGACTTTCGTAATTTCTTAAACTTTTTATAAATGCATTCCTGCAATAATAAAGTATTCACGACAAATTTCTGAGGAGAAAAAGTCACGCCACCTCCTGCAATACAGTAAATATGGTCTCCTCTGTAAAGGCTGCAATGATAAAGTTTGCACGACAAATTTCTGCAAAAGTTGATGTGATTCTTCAAATAATGCATGCAAATAATGCATGCTCAATTAATTGATGTTTATAGATTTTTTTATATATATTATATATAGATATATATATATATATATTTCTTTATAAATGCATTCCTGAGTTTTAAAACTTTCATTAAATGCTTTAATGACTTTCGTAATTTCTTAAACTTTTTATAAATGCATTCCTGCAATAATAAAGTATTCACGACAAATTTCTGAGGAGAAAAAGTCACGCCACCTCCTGCAATACAGTAAATATGGTCTCCTCTGTAAAGGCTGCAATGATAAAGTTTGCACGACAAATTTCTGCAAAAGTTGATGTGATTCTTCAAATAATGCATGCAAATAATGCATGCTCAATTAATTGATGTTTATAGATTTTTTTATATATATTATATATAGATATATATATATATATATTTCTTTATAAATGCATTCCTGAGTTTTAAAACTTTCATTAAATGCTTTAATGACTTTCGTAATTTCTTAAACTTTTTATAAATGCATTCCTGCAATAATAAAGTATTCACGACAAATTTCTGAGGAGAAAAAGTCACGCCACCTCCTGCAATACAGTAAATATGGTCTCCTCTGTAAAGGCTGCAATGATAAAGTTTGCACGACAAATTTCTGCAAAAGTTGATGTGATTCTTCAAATAATGCATGCAAATAATGCATGCTCAATTAATTGATGTTTATAGATTTTTTTATATATATTATATATAGATATATATATATATATATATTTCTAATAAATATTTATAAATAATAATATATGTTTAGAATATGTATACATATTTTTATTTAATAAGTAAATATATAAAATGATATATTAAATTATAATTATAAAAATGGATATAATTTAATTTTATTTAAGATAAATTTAAAAAACTTTGTTAAATTTAATAATAATTTTTGATTATTAATTCATAGTTTTTAAATTAATAATATATATAAATATAATAAAAAGATATGAATTTATAAATTTATAAATATATATATGATATAATATACATAATATTAAAAACGTCACCTTAGGTGACGATGTTTCCATTTTTTTTAATAATATATTTATGTATTATTATTACATATATGTATATATATATATCTTATTTATTTAGAATATATATACATATTTTAAATTAATAAGTAAATATATAAAATGATATATTAAATTATAATTTTAAAAGTGGATAGGATATAATTTTATTTAAGGAAAATTTAAAAAAATATGTTAAATTTAATAATAATTTTTGATTATTAATTCATAATTTTTAAATTAATAATATATATAAATATAATAAAAAGATATGAATTTATATATTTATATATATATATTCGAATATATATATATATTATTATTCAAAAAAAATATATATATATATATGTATCTTATAAATATATATATGATATAATATACATAATATTAAAAACGTCACCTTAGGTGACATTTTTTTAAAAACGTCACCTTAGGTGACGATGTTTCCTTTTTTTTTTTTTTTTAATAATATATTTATATATTATTATTACATATATATATATATCTTATTTATTTAGAATATATATACATATTTTAAATTAATAAGTAAATATATAAAATGATATATTAAATTATAATTTTAAAAATGGATAGGATATAATTTTATTTAAGGAAAATTTAAAAAAATATGTTAAATTTAATAATAATTTTTTATTATTAATTCATAATTTTTAAATTAATAATATATATAAATATAATAAAAAGATATGAATTTATATATTTATATATATATATTCGAATATATATATATATATTATTCAAAAAAAAATATATATATATATGTATCTTATAAATATATATATGATATAATATACATAATATTAAAAACGTCACCTTAGGTGACGATGTTTCCTTTTTTTTTTTAATAATATATTTATATATTATTATTACATATATATATATCTTATTTATTTAGAATATATATACATATTTTAAATTAATAAGTAAATATATAAAATGATATATTAAATTATAATTTTAAAAATGGATAGGATATAATTTTATTTAAGGAAAATTTAAAAAAATATGTTAAATTTAATAATAATTTTTTATTATTAATTCATAATTTTTAAATTAATAATATATATAAATATAATAAAAAGATATGAATTTATATATTTATATATATATATATTCGAATATATATATATATGTATATTATAAATATATATGATATAATATACATAATTTTAATATAAAATGATATATTAAATTATAATTTTAAAAATGGATAGGATATAATTTTATTTAAGGAAAATTTAAAAAAATATGTTAAATTTAATAATAATTTTTTATTATTAATTCATAATTTTTAAATTAATAATATATATAAATATAATAAAAAGATATGAATTTATATATTTATATATATATATATTCGAATATATATATTATTATTCACAAATATATATATATATGTATATTATAAATATATATGATATAATATACATAATTTTAAAAACGTCACCTTAGGTGACGATGTTTCCTTTTTTTTTTTAATAATATATTTATATATTATTATTACATATATATATATATCTTATTTATTTAGAATATATATACATATTTTAAATTAATAAGTAAATATATAAAATGATATATTAAATTATAATTTTAAAAATGGATAGGATATAATTTTATTTAAGGAAAATTTAAAAAAATATGTTAAATTTAATAATAATTTTTTATTATTAATTCATAATTTTTGAATTAATAATATATATAAATATAATAAAAAGATATGAATTTATATATTTATATATATATATATATTCGAATATATATATATATATTATTATTCAAAAAAATATATATATGTATATGTATATTATAAATATATATATGATATAATATACATAATATTAAAAACGTCACCTTAGGTGACGATGTTTCCTTTTTTTTTTTAATAATATATTTATGTATTATTATTACATATATATATATCTTATTTATTTAGAATATATATACATACTTTAAATTAATAAGTAAATATATAAAATGATATATTAAATTATAATTTTAAAAATGGATAGGATATAATTTTATTTAAGGAAAATTTAAAAAAATATGTTAAATTTAATAATAATTTTTTATTATTATTTCATAATTTTTAAATTAATAATATATATAAATATAATAAAAAGATATGAATTTATATATTTATATATATATATATTCGAATAGATATATATTATGAATAAATATATATATATATATTAGATATAATATATATATGTAAAAACGTGTCCTCTGCAAAGGCTGCAATAATAATGTATTCAAGACAAATTTGTGCGGGGCAAAAGTCACGCCAAATTTAATGCAAGTTTGAAAAAGGAGAAAGCTGTTTTTCAAACATTGTCTTCTTCAATCACGTGAAAGCAAATAATGCATACCAAATTAATGCGACGGTGACGTGTTCAGATTTTTTTAATATATTATATATAGATATATATATATATATTATATATTTATAAATATATAATATATATTCTGAATAAGTATATATATACGTGAAGACTCTCTGTTTTCTTTCACTCTCAACTTTAACTTCTCTGTTTTCTTTCACTCTCAATTTTAACTTCCTTCTCATCACGTCTCCTTATATACTCATCCATCAAGTTTCTTGTTCAACTAAGGTTAGTATATATATTTACTTTCATAACTGAATGTTTATTTGTTTTCGTATATACATTCATATGTGCATAATTTTCCATGTACTGTATGTTTTAACTTGTTATGATTTACGGACGGTTATGTTGACTAAGTACAAGTTCTTTAAATATTTAAAATATTATTATAGGATATTAACAAAAAATTAAATTTAAACACTATAATAACCCTTACAAATTATGTTTGATAGGTATGGCTTCAACATCAAGATCATCAGCATCAACTTCCACACGAGCCAATAGGAAAATCACATACAAGGTTTATAGGTCTATCGTTAAAAAATCTACAAGTTTCGTTCAATTAAGAATATGTAACCAACAAGTAAATGAAGAAGTAGAGAAATTGAGGATAAAAGATGTTGCTGCAAACGTGATTTCCAATAGACATGGGCACGGTTCCGGTTCCAAATCGGAACCGCCGGTTCGAACCGGCGGTCAACGGTTCGGTTCGAACCGTTGACCGGTTCCGGTTCCGATTTGGAACCGAAACCGTATTACATACGGTTCGGTTCCGGTTCTCCTTTTTTTGGAACCGGAACCGGCGGTTCCGAACCGGCGGTTCCGAACCGGCGGTTCTAGTTCCCGGTTCCCGGTTTCGGTTCCCGGTTCCGGTTCCCGGTTCTGAGCTTTCAAAAGTATAGATCAACGGCCCAGATCATGTGGCCGTTGGGAACCGGCGGTTCCGAACCGGAACCGGGAACCGGCGGTTCCCAACAAATCTTAAAAAAAAAAAAAAGAACCGACGGAACCGGAACCGTGTATATGGCGGTTCGGTTCCGGTTCCACCCTCCCCGGTTCCGAAAACCGGCGGTTCCGGAACCGAAACCGAAACCGCCGAACCGTGCCCATGTCTAATTTCCAACATACAAGACCAAGAAATACAGAAATTACGGCGACGTGTAAAGATGTGCCGAGATGATTTGGAATGGTCATCTAACCGTATTTCTGATTTACAAGGTCGTGCTAGGCAGCAAGAAGAAGTCTTAGGGAATGAAATAAACTTACTACGTGGTACTATAAGTAGTATGACAACGGAAAAAAATAATATAATAGAGCAGCTTGGGGCTAGAGACGGGCATATAAACGCCCTACAAAACGAGGTGAATGAGTTGCGTGCTCAATTGGATAATGAAAGACACCAAAATGATATTATCCAACAAGAGAGTACGGCTAACTTTAATCACGTGAATATGATGCGATCACGAATAGTAGATCTTATAGATGTCACCCCTGGCTTGAATATGTGGCAAGGTCCAGTAGATAATGAAAATGTTGATATAGAAGAATTCGTGGATGATAATAATGTTGTAGAAAATGTACCCGAAAATGATCATTCGCAGAGTGATGTATATTCCTTGTAAATGTATATTGGTTGTGAAATTTAATGCATTATTTAACATGCTTTTCATACATATGTTGTTTGTTTCTTTAAATAATGTAATATTTATTTTATTTGTTCTTCATTTTTCTTTTGAATTCATTTATTCCACAGTGAAAAAGTACATATATATAAATCACTTTCGATCAATGGCGAGTCAACGTAGAGTTGCAATTAGAGTTTTTTCCGGAGGTGAAATTATACAGCAAAGCGGAAAAGTATTGTATAGTTCTGCGCCCATTGGCTACACACGAATTGGTCGAAATACAGAATTATCTGCATTGAAAGATCTAATTTATCAATATGTTGGTGTGGCTAAAGACCAGTTTCATCTGAAACTTTTCACTAAATGGGGGGAAATATACGGTCACAATAATATTATAGAGTCTGTAGTTCAGATTGAGACTGACGATAATCTTAGGTTCTTCCTACATCCTAATGATGGAATAAACTCTATGGACATATTCGTTGAGAAAGAACCATGTGAAAATTTTAGCGAACATGAAGGTATGCTTATGAGCCAAGAGTGGGGATATTATATGTCGTTACTGTCCGAACCGGATGTGCCCACGACATCATTCCAAGATTTAACTAAGCCTTGTGATTACGTCCCCGAAATCACACAGGGATTGGAGAACCTTGCTTTCACAAACACTTTTTTAAGGGAAGAATGTAGTGTCCAAAATATAAGTATTGGTCCTAGTAATACTAGGAATGAACCTGAAGATATAATTGGTCCTAGTAATACGGCCAATACAGAAAACACGGACCCTTGTGCGGACTCCTTAGGTCCAATTTTCTCATCTGAAACGGAAGTTGAAAATTCAGATGAAAATTTGGATGACAATGAAACAGTAGTAGACGAAGAAGATGTTTCTGCAGCTAATGTAAATTCCGACGGTGTCGAAGCAACAATCAATATCGACTGCGACGCCAACATTCCATTTTACACAATGAGTGGACCTGAAGTTGCAGCTGACTCCATGCATAATCCTACGTCTTCGTGGGGAAATTTTTACGATCCTAGCCGGGGGATAATTGAGAAGGACATGTTATTCAGGGATAAGAACGCTTTCGTTGCAGCGATTAAGGATTTCTCGATACGACATGCCAGACGTAAGTTTCGAGTTGTCGAAAGTAAACCCCTCCTTTTAGTTCTAAAATGTGAACACAGTACTCTTTCTCAAGAGTGTCCTTGGTATGTTAGGGCATCATTTAAGAAAAAACTGGGGATGTTCAAAATTACCAAATATGGTGGAGATCATAGATGTTATATGAATGATATATCTTCTGATCATCGCAACCTGGACAAAAATTTCGTAGCTTTCTTGATTAAGGAAAATGTTCGGGTCAATCCGGCAATCAGCGTGTCAGAGGCCCAAGCAGACGTTAAAAACGCAACCGAATACTCGATTTCATATCAGAAGGCATGGCATGGTATTAGACGAGTGATTGAGAACACTTACGGGACATGGGAGAGCTCCGTAAGAAAGCTGCCTAAGTTTTTGGGTGCATTGCAAAAGTGGAACTCGGGCACCATTGTAAAGTGGAAACACCATGACACCAACATCCCACATAAAAAGATTATCAAATATGTTTTCTGGGCGTTCGAGCCTTGTTATACTGGGTTCAAGTACTGTCCACCGATTATCAGTGTTGATGGGACACATCTATACACAAAATACAAACATAAAATGCTGATAGCCGTTGCGGTGGACGGAAACAAACAGATATTTCCCCTAGCATTTGCTATTGTGGACGAGGAGAATTTTGAAGCTTGGAAGTGGTTTTTGGATTTGATTTGCAAGTACGTCATACGTGGGAGGGCTCAGATGTGCATTATTTCAGATAGAAATGCAGGTCTTTTAAGTGCAATCGAGTCAATACCAACATTTAATGCCCCACATGGAGTGAGTCGTTTTTGTTTGAGACATGTTTGTTCAAATTTCAATTCGCATTTTAAAGATGTGCAATTGAAAGATCTGTGTTGGCGTGCTGGATCTGAACACCAAATCATTAAGCATAACAGTGTTATGAATGAAATCAGAAATCTGAACCCAGCTGCGTTCTTGTATCTCAATGAAATCAATAAAGAACAATGGGCTTTCGCGCATGATGGTGGCTGGCGATATGGTATTTTGACCACTAATGTGTCTGAATCGTTTAACGGTGTCTTAAAGGGTGCTCAACGTCTTCCTCTAACAGCTATAGTGGAGATCACGTTCAAGCGATGCGTTGCATATTTTAGAGAACGAAAAAAAACTGTGCAGAGAATGCAGAGTAATGCACAATCATATACTGATTTTGCTCATTCAAAATATCAGTATTGGTCGCATATGTCTGTGGGCCATGTGGTTACCCAGATCGATTACCATGAGCAATCTGCTATGGTGGTCACGAAACCAAGACCAGGCAAAGGGGGCCACATGCATGCTGTCAGGCTTTCTACTAGAGACTGCTCTTGCGGCAAGTGGATCTTATATGGTATTCCATGTTCTCATGTGATGAGTGTATGCGCTGATTTACGGATTAATGCTACTTCATTTGTACAACCGTATTATTGCTTGGTAAACTACAAGCGAACATATGCTGCTGCATTCCAACCCTATTTAGGGGAGGAATATTGGGATGAGCCTGATTTTCAGTTATTTCATGACACCACTTTAAGAAATATTTATCGCCGAGGAAGAAATCGAAGGTCGCGAATTCCGAATGAGATGGTTTGGCCTCAAGCACGAGCTAGACAACATGCTAGGAGAAGACATGCTCGTCGACAAGGAGAAGGAACTAGTCAACAACCTCTTCGACATTCTCAAACATTGCAAGCACAAGAAACTCAACAAGCAAGCTCACAATCTGAAGATTTCTAATATCATGTACAAACCTTATGAAGATTTGTGTAATGTAAGTGATTATGTTAAAGAGAAAAAACCATGTTATATGTGGAGTTTCATGGTTTCATATATGTGTAATTTATTTTCGAATTTTTTTTACGTCACCTCAAAAAGAAACAAATATATATATAAGAATTATATATATATATATATATATTATTGAAGTATCAAATATATATACATATATATGTCAATATCATTTACCTGCTTTCATTTACGTATGCTTTCTACATTTTTTTATACGTTAATATTAAATGAATACAAACGTCCCATCAACAATTTTACTAACTTTATGCCCAAAAACCAAAAAAAAAAGAAAAAAAAACATAAGGGACCCAGGAAGAAACCATTATAAATATGTGTGTGCTGAATGATTTTACTTACCTACAATTATGGATCATCCCCTAGAATTTTCTCCTCTTCCTCCACAATCAAAATGTTATAACATGTTTGAAGCTCAGTTCTACTCAAACACCGACTGGACAAAGGAAATGGAGACCGTGCTTGTGGATACTCTTGTGAAGGACGTCGAAGCAGGTGATTGGGAAATTGGTAACCATAATAGCAACTGCTTGTTGAACGTAAGAAATGTGTTGAAGAACCAATTCAAGGAGCGTAACTTCTCTTACGTTGATGTGAAAAGGCGGGTTGATTTGCTACAATCGCGTCACTACACGTTCAAAAAAATGATAATGACGGCCGAAGTTCGTATGGTTGGTGAAAGACGATATATAAACCATAAAGACTATTGTTGGCATTTATGGGTAATTTTCTCTATACTTTAAGCAATCATTTATTTTATTCATTGTAAATATATATTTCACGCTTCTATTACTTATTCTTACATTTATAGGATCGTGATCCCAAAATGACAAATACAATTGCATACCTAATGGATGATGAGCCATTCTTCGACCAACTTGAGAAGCTTTTCAATTTTGAAGATAATGATGTCGTCAGTGGACCATCTTCCTCAACTAGGCAATAAAATGAATTGGTTTAGCTATGATTGCTATTTCAAATGTTGGACTTTCATGAATATTGTAATAATAATATTGTATAATTATTGTATAGAGTGATATATAGGTATCTTAAGTTTGTAAAAATTATGAAATAATTTAATAAATAAAGTTCATTATTATTATATAACATATATATAACATAACAACAAACTATTATACCGAATAAATATATAATTTTTTCATCTTAAATCAAAATTTTCAAAAGTAAATTATTATGATGTTACTTCATATATATTTTATATATTTAGTTAATAAATAAAATTATATATATCTATATATAATATATAAAACAAATAAAAAAATGTCATCTTGCCGTTTTCTTAAAATCTAACGGTTATTCAATTATTTTTATTTACTTAATAAATAATATATATATATAAATATTCAATAAATATATTTAGAATATATATATATTTTATAAATACATATCTATATATAATAAAAAAATTAAAAATTGTTAACTTAATTGAAATTATGATTTAATATATATTTTTTCTTAATAAATAATTTACTTTTAAAATTTATAATTTAATATATATTCTTACTTAATAAATAAAAATATATATATATTCAAAATAAATTATATACATATTATAATAATACGAAATAAAAAAAACAATAAACGTCACCTAAGGTGACGTTTTTAGTTATATAGATTATAGGTTGTATATACACATATATATATATTTATTTATAAAATATATATTTATAAATAATAATATATAATATCCGAATATATATATATAAATTTATATATTTGTATTATTATATATTTTTTTAATTAATTTAAACGATATTAATTAAAAATAAAAAATTATTATTTAATTTAATAAATATTTTTATATATTATTATTATTACATATATTATTATTACTATATATATAATTTTTTTATATATTCACTTAATAAATAAAAATATATATATACATATTCAAAATATATATTCTTATTTATAAATAATAATTTTATAAATACATATATATATCATACATATTATAAAAATATATTTAAATATTTCTTTTATCTTAAATAAAAAAAAATTTCTTTTATCTTAAATAAATATATATATATATTTATTTATAAAATATATATTTATAAATAATAATATATATAAATTTATATATATTATTAATTTAAAAGATATGAATTAATAAAAAAATTTATTATTTAATTTAATAAATATTTCTGTATATTATTATTACATATATTATTATTATTATTATATATATTTTTTTTTATATATTCACTTATTAAATTTAAAAAATATATATATATATATATACATATTTGAAATATATATATATTACAGGTTATATATATATATATATGTATACATATATATATATATGTATATATATATATATATGTCGGTATCTATATATATATATGCATGTATATCACATATATATATGATGTAATACATAATAAATGAAAGAACGTCACCTTAGGTGACGTTCTTTCATTTTAATTTAGAATCGTCACCGGCGGTGACGTTTTTTTGAAATAACGTCACCGTCGGTGACGTTTTACCTATTTTTAAAAACTGTTCGGAAACATGTCTATTTCGTAAATTTTTTTTTTTTTTGCATTATTTTGAAAAAAAACCCCTAAATTTTGATCATTTTTAAAATTAAGTATACATATCGTACGTACACATCATATCCATTATCATATTATAATATTATAGAAAATTTAAGTTAATTCATACTTGTATTTAAATTAATCATATAGTTCAGTATTTTATCCTATAGTGAAGTGACTATAACTTAGGAGCAATTTAATTTAAATTAAACTAAATATAGAGATAATTTAATTTTAATTTTTTATTTATATAAAATCAATTATCAGTCTAGAACTATTGGATTTGATTTTGTATAGTTTAATACGATTCTCAATTTGAATAATTAAAAAATATCTAGATCCATACAAAAATAAAAATCGATTCAGTTCAATTCAAAAAAACTTAAGTAATTAACAAGGATTTTCAAGTCAAATTTTGAACCAAGTTTAAAATAACAATATAAACTAATACTCCCTTCTATCTACTATAAATGTTGTTTTAGTAGTTTTAATTCTACAGAATAAGTAATATTTTACAACTTTTAAGATAGGAATTAATGTTATTTTTCTAATTTATTATTATTTTTTCTTGTGAATGTATACATGATGTATCTTTTTACCATAATCATTAATATTTCTTCTCCATTAATTAAAGGTATAATAGACACTTAATTTATTTCTTAATATGTATTAAAATTTTTAAAACGACACTTATTATAAATATAAAGAAGTATTGTTTTTATACGATTAATATAATTAATATTCTACTAAATTCACATAATCAAATAGGCATGGTATAATGGAGAAATTAAAATGAATAATTGTGCCCTATATCTTTTAGCCACAAATACGAAGTTTTACTCCATAATATTAGATAGGGTGTTTCTATTTACACCACAATAATTTCTTTTCACACCACAAATATCTTTTAAACAAAAATAATTTTATATTATATGTCTAATTTATCCTTCTTCTCAAATCAGGAGAATTCTCCATTTTTTCATTAACCTTCTTCTTTACCCAGCGACTTTTTTTCATTAACCTTCTTCTTTACCTAGCCATTGTTCTACATTTGTTTCAATCTTCTTCCGCACAAATTTGCCGTTAACATCACCTTCACCAATCCATGAAATTACGAAATCTCACCCTTGAACAAACACAAAAAGTCGAAATAATTTCTTCTATTAAAAACCCATTTGCTCCCAAATCATAACTTGTGAATCTGAATTTCTTTTCTTTTATTATTTGTTGCTAAGAATTTTCAAATTCATATATTTAGCCTGAGATAAAAGAAGGAAGAAGAAGAACCGCAGGAAATATATTTTAAATATGATTTTGAGTAATTTTGAATTTGCAGAAAAAGAAGGAAGAAGAAGAACAGCGGAAAATTTATGATATCACCTTCACCAATCCATGAAATTACGAAATCTCGCCCTTAAACAAACACAAAAAGTCGAAATAATTTCTTCTATTAAAAACCCATTTGCTCCCAAATCCTAACTCGTGAATTTGAATTTCTTTTCTTTTATTATTTGTTGCTAAGAATTTTCAAATTCATATATTTAGCCTGAGATAAAAGAAGGAAGAAGAAGAACCGCAGGAAATATATTTTAAATATGATTTTGAGTAATTTTGAATTTGCAGAAAAAGAAGGAAGAAGAAGAACCGCATAAAATTTATGATAACTTTTTGTTAAGAGTTGTTCGTAATTTCATGGATTGGTGAAGGTGATGTTGGCAGCAAATTTGTGTAGAAGAAGATTGAGAAAACAAATGTAGAACAGTCGCGGGGTAAAGAAGTGATTTGAGAAGAAGGATAAATTAGACATTTAATATAAGATTATTTTTTTTTAAAAATATTTGTGGTGTGAAAAGAGATTATTGTGGTGTAAATAGAAACACCCTATTAGATATAGCAATTAGTAAGCAAAGAATTTATAAAAATTCAATATAAAAAATAATTAAAAAATTTATAGTCAAAGAATCTATAAATATAAATATAAAAATTAATTTATGAAATTTTACGTATGTATATTTTCCTTTTAAGGATATTCCCTAAGTTTAATATTACGCTGAGTGTTTTATGTAGAAATGACATAAACTTGTTACTTATGAATAAAAATTTAAAAGTTGAGGGATGGCCTCCACTAGCTATCCCTCTGCCTATCTTCTACGATCGAATTTTCAGTGTTATATTATTAAAATTCTATCAAAATATTTTAATTATACATAATTTTAAATTTATATCAAATTGCAATATTTATAAAAATACGAGTAAATTGTGAAAATAGTAAAAATCATGCTTTTTTTTATTAATGCTATAAATTTATTCCCATTAAATATTTAAGAACATGTGTTTGACCAAAATATATTAATCCCTTAATGCTATTTTTTACCATATAACTTTTTTTAAAAATAATAACGACAGTAATGTCTGTTTCAATTAAGATGACTTGGTACGATTTTACAAATTAAAATAAATTTAATAATAAAAAATAAAATTAGTTATATTTCTAGTAAGATTTTATTCTAAAATTAATTTATTATAAGAGAAGTGACTCACTATATATATCCATTAATTAATTTTTTACCTATTTGAAATAACTCGTATATCAAATACAATATTTGATGATGTATAATTGTAGTGGCATGTTATATATTGGATTCATTGCTATTGTTATTTTGACGCATTCATTCATTATTATTTGTTGGTTGCGAAGAGCGAAATGATTGTGGAAAGATGTCTGAGGCGGATTGATGCTCCCCCTAAAAGTGCTGAATAAATTAAACTAATTATAAAGGCAGAGTTTCACACAGAACACCCAAACGACGACGTGGCCGCTTGCCAACGGCGGAGGGGCAATCGGTGTCCACTGGCCATACGAGGTCAGCTGATGACAGCGACGTCACCATTGGGGGAATCATCCGACGGTGGGACGCGCGCCTCACATCCTTCTGTTCATCTCTCGCCTCCTGCCACGTGTCATCGTACCAATGTCCACGTTATCTATCACCTCCACTACCTTTTGGAATCGACCCCGCGCTTTCCTGGCCTTGCCACCCAAAAAAAACATAAAACAAAACGCAATATTTTATGTTTATTTTAATTTTATTAATATAAAATATTGTATTATAGATAAATATATTAATAAAAGTAAAATATATAATAAAATAGAAAATTGAAAACTATTTGTACTATCTATTTCTATTTCATCAAGATTACATAAATGCATGTTCAATTGAAAAAAGTTAAAAGTTAAATATTAAATTTAAATTTTTGATCAAATATGATGAAATATTGAGATAAGTAAATTTTTTGTTGATAAAAAACTTGATGCATTCATTCCCGATAAAATTGACCGAGAAATGTGTGTGAAATTGCCTCGTAAAATATATTTTTATTAGGTAGAGTATAAATTTATTTATTTATTTTTATAATTATTACTTTTATTTTTTAATTTTCTTATTTTGTTGTTCTTAATTAGTACAACTAAGAAGATACAACTGTACACATATCACATCCAAATATATGCATCTCTACAAATGCTATGAATACAAGCTTTCCTTTGACATCGTTATTAAGTATATTAATTTAACTGGTAAACTTCTTCAACAATTTACCAACTGTTACTGATCGTTTATTAAAATATTTATAATAAATATTGTTCTTTAATCACGAATCTATTACAACCTATATCAAAGTTTAAATGTCCAAACTTCCACCTATCTAACTTTGCAAAAATAATACTTAACCATCAACACAAAACATAGAATCATAGGAGCTTCCATTAGAGATTATAATCTCTTACCTCATCAACTTCCAAATTAGGTTAATAGGAACTCGGGACCAAACATCAAAATGGGGAAAATGACCAAAGCACGATTCCTCTATGTATTAACTAAGGCTTTCCTATTAATAGTAAATTTCCTCCTCCCCTAAGAACGTTGAGATAAAAATACATAATAACTTATACATTCAGAAAAATTAATAGTTCATGTACAAAATAATTGTAACTTACTATGTATCAATAACTAATATTAGTTTTATTCATTACATTAAAATTCAAAGATGTATAGTTTAACTCTAAAAATAAATATATAGGTCACCAATTGGAATTATTTGGCTAGGAACATAAAGTAATTTTAAAACTTTCAATATATATATTTTTTTTCTTAAAAAACAGAGCTTCAATGATGTGCCCGAAGTGTAAAACTATTTTTCACCCTAGATTTAAGTATATAATATTTATTATTATTATAATTTTCAATTTTTATTCTTTATAATTTTCATTTTTTTACAAAATAAGACATTATAGGTTATTGGGTTTACGAAATATATGTCTCCACATTGAGTAAGTATAACTTATTTAACTAAAATTCATTACTTGTTTACTTAAAAAAATATTATTAGTTTTTTTAAGAAAATAAATTAGTAATATATTTTTCAATTAAAGAAATAATAATTTTCACTTAAATAAGTAACATTGTAAATTGAATTGCATAATAAATCTGATGCACACAAATTTTTGCTCTCCACATCAAAAAAATATTTTCAAGAAACTATTTTCACGACATGCAAAAAAACAAACAATGAATTTTTGTTTTTTCTTTGTATAACTAAAGTCGAAACACAAATTTGAAACAATAAGTACTTGAAAACATTAGGTGTAGATATGAATAAATCAAATTGAGAACTACTGAAACAAAAATTGTTTCAAAATTATATGATTCGAAAGATGATAACATATTAAAAGACGGTGTGTCTCAAAATTAATATAATTTTTTGAGGCGTATATTTTAATTTACAAGAATGATTTTGTAATAAAGGATTTGTGTCGAATTTTTGAATAATACGAAATCAAAATGTTTATATCCGTCTGTGTTTAACAACAATGATGTAAATGGTGGGTCTTGTGTGCAAGAATGAGAAACAATAAGAGCCTAAATAAATTAGGCCGGAAAAATTATACCCTTTTCTGTGTGAGAATCAGAAAGAATCTAAATAAATTAGGGTGGAAAATATTGTACCGCTTTCTATATAAGAATAAGAAACGTTGAAGCAAAACTAACATGTGGTCTGCGTCCCTTCACCTCCAGGTACCCCACGCCCCACCTCGCTGTCCATCTCCAGGCTCTCAATTGAACATCGCCCATCCAGAATCCCTATAAACGCAGCACTTAACCCCTCCCACCTCCTCCTCTTTCAACCCAGAACCATCTCCCATGGCCGCTGGGTTCTCCATTGCCGCCGCCACCAGAACAATCGTCCATTTTAAGCACATCCCCTTTCTTGGCCCGAAGCCCTCATTTCTCGCCGCACCCGCTTCACGGCTTTCTCACTCTCCGCAGAAGTTTCACGGGATTTCCAGGCGCGGAAGGAAGAAGCCCAATCTGACTGTTTGTTTTGTGCTGGAGGATGAGAAATTGACTCAGTTTGGAAGTCGGAATTCGGAAGAGGAAAGTGGAGCTGAGAGTAATGGGAAGGAAATCTCGGCGGCGGCCGTGAGCGTGGCGGAGAAGATGGCGAGGAAGAAATCGGAGAGGTTTACTTATTTGGTCGCGGCTGTGATGTCCAGTTTTGGGATTACTTCTTTGGCTGTCATGGCTGTTTATTATAGATTTGCTTGGCAAATGGAGGTATAATTTTCTACTCAATTCTAGAATCCTCCTTTCATCCTTTTACCCAGAACACACACACACACACACACTCTTTCCTTTTTTCCATTTCGGAGAAAGTCGAATTGTGTGTCTTTAAGTTCTTATAACTGCAAAATCAACCTCTTCAAGCTTCTTAATTCAGTCGAGATTCGTATAAAGAGCTACAAAACCTTTTTTTGTCCCTTCAAATTGAAACTACAATGAACTCTTCCAAATCCCCCCCCCCCTCCCGTAAAGACGTGCCATGTGTTAGGATTGTTTTATGCTGCAACGTAACATGTGAAGAGATAAAGCCAAGAGTAACTGCTCCTAAAAAAATTCCCAGTGATTCTTACGGTTTATTTAAACTTTTTTTTTCTTAAAAAAATCTTAATTTCTTCAGTAACTACGACAATTATCCTAAATTGATCAAACTATTTGTGGCGCAGGGTGGAGAGGTGCCTTATACCGAAATGTTTGGTACCTTTGCTCTCTCTTTTGGTGCTGCTGTAAGTTTCTTAATCCAAAATTTCAGCTAAAGATATATTAATTTCCATTTCCCCATTAATGAAATCTCTCGTCTGATATTTAATGAAACTGTTATGTGCACTTAAAAAAAAAAAAAATTCAGGTGGGGATGGAATTCTGGGCTCGATGGGCACATAAAGCTCTGTGGCACGCATCACTATGGCATATGCACGAGGTTTGTGTGATTTAATCAACAATAAAATTCCTTAAACATGCTATATATCCATCCTTCATTAATTAATTCGCATATAATCTCTGTTTTAGATTATTAATTGTTTTTTTGACTGCAGTCGCATCATAAACCAAGAGAAGGACCTTTCGAACTTAATGACGTTTTCGCAATAATTAATGCTGTTCCAGCCATAGCCCTTCTCTCCTATGGTTTCTTCCACAAAGGCATTGTTCCTGGCCTCTGTTTTGGCGCTGTGAGTTTCTTTTTCCATTAAAAAAAAAAAAAAAAAAAAAAACTATTTACACTTCATATTTTCTAGTTATGGGGAATCTCACGGTCTTCAATTTATGCAGGGCCTTGGAATCACAGTGTTCGGCATCGCCTATATGTTCGTACACGACGGTCTAGTCCACCGGAGATTCCCGGTGGGGCCGATCGCAGACGTGCCCTATTTTAGAAGAGTAGCTTCAGCCCATCAGGTATAAATATTAGTATAATCTTGACTCTATGATACGTTATCTTATGTAAATCACACAGTAGTATTTAATTAGTGTGTCCCCATCACTGATTTGAAACGTAGCGATTAACCAAATGGAAGCTGGACCTGCATATTACCCTTTTTGTTTTTAATCTTTGTTTTCTGTAACGAACTCTTTTGCTGTGATCTTATTTGATTTTGTTGTCGGGGTTTCAGCTTCATCACACGGACAAGTTCAACGGAGTCCCATACGGGCTGTTCCTCGGGCCGAAGGTCTATCTCGTCTTATTAAATTATCGAGCCCGCCCCCCTTTTTTGGGAAAATATATAAAAGAATGGGGTGTATTTAGCATAAAATTGAGGCGCGGCGCCTTTGAATAATCATCGTCTCTTAAATTTTAATAGGTTTTGATTGTTTGATTGTGTGCGATATTTTTGGGTGCAGGAGCTTGAAGAGGTAGGAGGGCTTGAAGAGTTGGAGAAAGAAATTAGCAGAAGAATTAAATTGTCCAAGAGATTGTGATTGATTTTGGTTAGTAGTTCATTGTAGAAAAGTTTTGTGCCAATATGGAATGAATAATCTTGTAGAATATCGTGATAGCAACTCTCACCTTAATTCGATAACTCAATGCGAACCTAATTGATTATAATTTAATTTGTGTTGAATATCGAAAGTTGGGTGAACTCGTTGAAGGAGCTAAAACACGATTCTTCAACTAAAACATGATTAAAACGATAATCTATAATTCTAAAGTTAAAATTATTAAATCTAATTTTTGTTTACAAGACGAAGGTCAAAGTATCAGTTGTATAAGATTTGATTCATTCAACTTAAAAATATTGAACAAAGTGTTTGATATTATAACGTTGGAATCGTGACATTCGTTCAACGTTAGAAACTAGGTTTTAATATAAACGCAAAACAAGTAAGTTGGAAATCTTTATGGACCAATTTAGAAATAAATAAATTGTTTCAAAGAAAAGGAGGCATTGTTGGCAGAAGAGTCGTGGACTTATTTGTTGTCAATCAAAGTATGTGAGGGTGAAGTTCCGTTTCTCTCAAGATTCAACTTGTTTTGTAGGCCAACCCAAGTGGGCTTGGAGTTTTTCCGACAATGATTCCAAAAAGCTTGTCCCTGCATGTGCCACTTCATCTTTCATTAACTCAACTCCCAATTCTCACTGCCCTCTATTTGTTTTCTTCTGAAATTTGCGACTGTATCATCACAAACTCAAAAGGGAATTTATATTTTATTTCGAAATGTAATAATGATTCTTGTCTATATCCAATTTCAATGAAAAAAATATGTTTTTATGCTTAATTTTTATAAAATATAAAAATATTGAAATATTTAATCATATTTCATGAGCCTCAAAATTCATATCCTTGAATAACATTACAACAAAGATTTTATAATGAAAGATTGATATCCATTAAAATAGTCAAGAAACCAAGATTTATATTATTAATGGGGAAGGTACTTTGTAACTCCTTGTAATTATCTTGATATGAATTGTTTAGGGATAACTACAAATACTTTTTACTATTTGGTTGTATTCTTGCACTATTGTGCCAAAATTTCAGGTCAATTTTGATTTTGTTATAGAGGCCGGTGTTAGTAAGGGCACTGCAATTTTTCTAGAAATTCATTATTCTTAGCCCAGCTTGTTACAATAATAATTTAAATGTTCATTTAATATATGATTGATATGAGAAGAACATTATACTCGATTTTATATTGAACAAACTCATTAACATCTTTCAAAATTTTTTCTATGTTCTTTAATAGATAGCTTGCTGGACGAGGAACAAACATGGTTTAGTTTATAAAAAAGCTTTTCGGTAGTCTGTTATTATTTTGCTAATTTTAACTTGCAGAGTATGATATATTTTTTGGTGAGACATATCTTAAAATGTAAAATTACACATGCGGCATCAATCCCATCTTTACAACGATATTGTTGGAAGAAAGACGTGTACAATGTTCAATGAATATCAACACAGTCATCAAAAGAACGTCATCTGCCTAGAAAAAAATATATTATCACTCAACGTGGTATAGTTCCGCAAAATCCGAACATATCTACCTAATTGTTAGAGAATTCAGCCAAAAAACTTGTTATGTATCTTGAAAAAAGAAATCTCTGGACTATAAATATATACATTAATTGCTATTTCATAAAATTACACCGACAATTATTTTGAACTTATCAAATAAGTCGTCATTATTATTAGACTTGGTAAAATCTTAAATCTAAGACAAAGGGTCAATTTTAATGTGAGGTGACTGCAGCGTCATCAACGAATCAGATTTAATTAAAAGAGGAGATTGTGATTAGCATCAATTCGCACCAATAGATGAAAAGTTCACCATATACTCCGCTCTTCATTGGTCGCCTCAGACAAGTCTGGCCCCACCAATTTTATTAATTAGTTAATGGGACACATATTTAAATAGTAAACAAAATAATATGCATTTGTTTAATTTTAAGAATAGAATAAAAAATATAGAATTTAAAATAATTTTATGTTTTTACTCTATATTCATAAAATCAATAATTACATAAAATTACGCAAAAATTTGTATTCACGTATCTTCTTACATGCACCACGTTCAATTTTAGATAAAAGAAAATAAAAAAAAATATAGATTGATCCTGATCGCACCTGTGCGCGAGTGCTCTTGTATTGTCAGATCTGATATTTTTTGAGAAAAAATAATATTTCTTCTCAAAAATATTAATATTTTTGTAAAAAAAGTTATATTGTGCTACCTAATAATTCTTGTTGTTCTCTTTGAAAAATAGTGTTCAAGTTAAGAATTAATTCTTCGGTGTGTCCACATTTTTGGCACCACGTGTAAACCTTCTTTAGCTTATTCGTCCCACAGCCCAAGCAATTTAGCAAATTAATCAATCCAACAAAGTGGATTATCCACACACACATATTAATTTTTTATTTAATTTTTAATTTTTTGAAGCCTAAATTAAGGACACGTTTCGAGTTGGCCACGAATTACGAACAGATTGGGTCAACTAATTGGCCCATTATGCCTCCCACATTGCAAATGTCACCACACTTACATTTACAAAATTGCTTCAAGAAACGACACTATATATATATATATATATATTAGGCCTATAGGTAGTCTATACGTGTACGTTATAAGTTATGATGGTGATAGTATTACTTAAATTACACATTATCTTATATGTTTCACTTACTATTTCTTTTTATAAAGTTGATAAATTTTATTTTAGAACGAATGAAATATATAATTATGTATATATAATAGGGAATATTTATACATTATTTAATTTTCTTATTAATTTTTTAAAAATACAAAATGAAATGCATATTTCACGTACCACCACAAGACTCATCACTACACCAATCACAATGTTTTTAAGGCTTTTTATTATTTCTTTTAACCACATACGACACAAATATACTTCTCATTATTTATCTGTATTATTTTTTGATCGATTAGTTTCACATCTACGGTATATATAGTATTCTAAAACACTTTAATATAAATATTATTTTTATTATTTATTTGATTCTACACATTTTAAATCTACAAAATTGGATATATTTGAGACACATAGATTCCGCACAGAGATGCCTTAATGAACAAAAGTAATATAAATGAGTGGAACAAATGAAGAAATAAAAAGGTTGCTAGTCAAGAAATTGCTTTATTGGTGCTTTCCAACGTTGACAACTTTTTGCCTTGAAAAGTTCGTTGACTTTTGTATGATAGTTAAAGGGGTTTGTAGGTGCATTGCATCCAATTTAAAGCATAATTAAACATCGGACAAATGTCCAAAAAATTAGGATATGATTTGTTTATGAATCGACCCGCATGTATGAAAGATTGATCGATTGATTTCGTTTATTATTCATATTAAAATTTATTTATTTAAGATTGATCGATTGAATCTGTTTAATATTTGTGTTAGAATTTATTTATATTTTGAGTTGGATAAATTAAAACTTATCATTTTTTTTTCTTTTTTTCTTTTAAATAAAGTTGGTTGTCTATTACTTTATCTCTTTTATTTTTTATTTATTTATTTTTCCCTCGTTCAAATATTTTAGGACTTCTAATAACTGCATTCATCGTTAACCAATTATCCAATATTATAAAACAAATTTTTAATAATAAATTTAACGCATCCCACTACCATAGCAAACATACCATAAGAGTTTGGAAAGATGCTTGGTCACAATTTTGAAGGGTAGAAGTGTCACGCAATGGTCACGTATGATTTTGTCCTAGTAATATTTTCATCATAAATTTTACACACATCAACATAGGTGTGTATATTTAATTACGTTGTGGAAATGTCAACTCATTAACTCGTTTGGTATAGCACAGAAAACACCGTTGTTCACATAATCGCACATTTGTACTTAGTTGCACAATTATTGTATTATTTTTGCTGATTTCGCTTTTTTGTTTTCCTTAGTTGCACAATTATTGTATTATTTTTGCTGATTTCGCTTTTTTGTTTTCCTTTTTTCTTTACCGTTGTTTCTAGTTTTGGGTGGTTGAGTTTGTGGTAAGCAGTCGGGCATGACCCAATTTACAATCACTAGTCTAAACTCAAGTAGGGTGGTCTAAGTCCATGAGGCACCTGATATTATGACTTCTATGAGTGAGGGCTGTCAAGAACCGAGATAATTATGCTTCTCGCTTCTGCCTTTGTATTTAAAACTAGAATTCTATGAAAATATACAAATTCCTGAAAATGATGATTACTTCTTATTTTTCATAAACTGCTGTGGAAATCACCTAAATGTCTTGTTGTGGACGCAAACATCTGAACCATTCTGTCATTGTGAATGCCTTCATGGACTGATTCTTGCCCAGAAAGATACTCTGACTTGCTTATAAATTTGGTTAAATGAAACAGCAAGTTGATTCAATTGGATTCAAGAATCTCACCCAAATCCCAAGTTCATTGATTACAGTTTTCTACCCGTACCATTCCAGGACACAGGTAGATCTTGAGATTTTTCGACGTTCCTAGATAGAACAAACTAGAGATGTTCCGACATTCCTAAATAGAAGAAGCTCTCAGTCTGTATCCAGAACAAAAGATCCTGCTCTCTCTGGAAATATGTTCTCCCTGGGAACTTCCCCACCATTAGTGAAGATGCTCCTGCCATACAGCCGTGTTCAGGCCCGAGCACTGTTTACTGAAAACACAATGTCTCAACGACTTCATTAGATCATGTGTCCAGTCAACTACTGCGCCTCAACGCATTTCGGGGAGAACCAGCTAGCTTTGGGTTAGAGTGGCATTTCACCCCTAACCACAACTCATCAGCTGATTCTTCAACATCAGTCGCTTTCGCTACGGCTCCAGTGGGTTCCCTTAACCAAGCCACTGCCTATGAGTCGCCGGCTCATTCTTCAAGGAAGTTGGTGACCTGGAAAGCCATCGACCGAAAGCCTGCTGCGGCTCTACCCATGCCCTTAGGGTGGCCAGTGAAGGTGATACCACCTCAGACAGAAGCCGTTCGACCCCCCCCCCCCCCACCTCCGCCACCACCACCACCACCACCACCTCACAAAGATGCAATTCTTGCTTCAGCGATTGCTGCACTCTATGCGAAACACACTGAAGGTGCTGAGGATTAATGTATAATAAATTTTGAAATTGAATAAATTCACTATTAAATGGAATCAAACTATTTTACAACATCCACAAGGAATACAACAATCTAATTGCCAGAAGTTTTGGGTGCTACGACCCTGTTGCAAAAGTGGACAGAGAAAACACGTATGATCGGGTATTATGAATGAGAGTTCAACATTAGAGGTGCTTCTGCATTTGTTGCTGGCGTATCACTTCTTCATCCCGATTTTCCAGTTCTGAACTCGTAGACGGCTTAGCACCACTCGACATAAGGTTCTTGAACCAGGTAGATTGGAGTCTAGGGCTTCCTCCTCTAGTAGAGTTTCCAGGAGATGATTCTGGAGAGACGATTGAATTGTTGGATGCAACTCCTGCTAAAAACCGGTATGCTACTTTGCTAGCAGTTACAACTTCATTTTTTGCTTGCCTCAACTGCATACATATGAGTGAGATCAGAACCCTTCTCTACGCAAAAAACATAAACACACACACACACGAGGAACATAAATGCAGGGGGTGAAAATAAGTTCCTTTAAATATGATAAGACACACAAAAGCCCCCAGATGTTGAAATGTCAGAACATTGCTTCCCTGCTTAATTTGAAGTTTGGAACTATTGGACAAGAAGACAATTCATAAGAATATCACAACAACAAGGTCCAAATGGTAATGCCCATCCATTTTACTTCATTCAGGTCCACATAATGCAATCTTTTACTTAGATAGATGTAAATATTGTCTGGACAGAAATTCCAATTATTGGTCAATGAAGGTTGTGCATTGAACAAAAGACAGAACCTTACTCGATAGGCTGTGTTTCCCGCTATTTCAACAGCGGCATCTCCGGCATGTGCAAACCTGTTAACCCACCCTGTCACAAAACTTGAGCGTTAACATTGTAAAAAGTACAGGACAAAAAGGCAGGGGTTGCCACATGATGGTTGAATAGGGTAAAAAGGGAAATGCAGAATACTCTTTGCAATTTCTTCTCATTTCTAATATGCAATTTCTTCTCATTTCTGCAGCAAATTATTATCATAAATTGACCGACATAACAGTGTGACAGTGGCAGCCTCTTTGCAGAGGTACAAGGAGGTGGGCCAGACGGTTTAATTCAGCCAGGACAAGTCATAACTAACATTCAAAAACATGCATACAGGAAATACGTTTCACCAGGCAGTGTGTAAAGGAATCAAAACTAAGAAAATAAAGCTAAATTTGACTATGATTTTCAGAACACCACAGCCAAGCATCATCCAGCTTCAACAAAGCTCAAAAACCAGCCATGTAATTTCTATTGGAGTTGGATATACAAAAATCAAATTAATCAATATATACCATCCAAACATGATAAACTTTTGATAAGAACCACTCCATAGATTTCTAAGGCCTTGCATTCTTCACTTGCTTTGGAGACACATATTTGTTTCAACAAAAGAAAAGGGCTCAACTAAAATCCAATTTCTGACTGTTTGCTAGTAATCATACATGAATAGAAGAGCAATAATTATGAACATTTGCTGAAGTATCTTATCAGTGAACAAAAAGTTCTGCAGAATTGACAGTGCAATCCGTACTAAAACAAATACTATCCATGTGAAAAAGCATGAGAAAGAGAAAGAAATAGGAACTCCAATTACCAGGAAGCTTCGGAACACCAAGTCGTTCACAAAACATGTCACAGAAATGATTGCAGTTTTTGGACAGCAAATCATACGAGTGTCCAGGCCACTCTCTGCTAAGTTCCCTAAGGATCTGATTAACCTCGGAGTTTAAAAAGGATGTGTTCCCAAGTTTAATGCTTTCACGGAATGTATACATTGGATTCTTTGTTGATGGACAGCTAAACACTCCAGTACCTTGTTCACAAAACCCAAAGGACCATTCCTCGTCTCCATAAACCTGTTAAGAAAGTAAGAAAAAAAATAAATTTGAAGGTGCAATGAGCTGTACATGTGCAAATGCATTCGACACTATTCAGGAGAAAACCACAAACATACATGAAAACACATAATAAGATGCTCAACAAGAGAGGAATGGAAAAATCAACAAGAAAAGCGGCTGGAATACAGGATCAAACGATGCAAAACTCAAAGCATACTACAACAAGGATGGTAGAGGAATTTGGCGGGTACAAACTTTCATAGTGTGTAATGTTATACAGTGAATAACTGGTTCCAGCAAAATGTGCTACATCATGACAGATCTCCCAATTATGCGACATGTATACATCATGACAGATCCCCCAATTATGAGACATGGTGGTGATGAAATTTGAATCCAGTACTTGAAAATTCTAGTCTTAAAAGATGAGAGAATATTAGCATGCCACAAAAAAAATTGATTTTAATTATCATTTATAATATTTTCTCCTTTTAAAATTATTGGTGGCTATGCCAGGGGGCATAACACCCCAAAATTGAGCAATTCTCATCACTGATACCAAACCTCAAGAGGATAATGTTTGGTCACAGGAGTAGTAACATTCACCAAATTCAGGAAATGAATCTCAGATGAACTGACAAACATCAAACTTGATACTTTATCAGTGCCTTTGAATCAAATCCTTCTAAGCTGTCATTTTCCTCCAAAGTCACAAAACATGAAGTCATAGTAAAAAGAAACTCAGACAAAAGAGGTGAAGTAGGTTGCATGCAATATATAAAAACCTGATTTTTAATCATTCAGCTAAATATCAAGTCAAAACCCCAAACTTTTCTAAGTTGGGTAGACAAAATTGGGTAGGCACACCCAGATCTCGAAACCAAATATTCACCACTATTCAGAATTAAGTTTCTCCAATCTCTATCCAAATAACTCTTACCACCCACCAGCACCTCTTACCAACACCACAAAGAAAAGGATAGGCACACCACTAATTGACCCGATAAAAAATCTCACGTGGGGTTCGTACATTCTAAGACTTGTAATTGCAAACATTCATAGCACACAACCACTACAACAAAGTTCTCACATCAAATCAATTACACAGAGTAAAACCCTAGATCTACACCAAAACGTAAAAAACAAATTTGAAACCAAGATAGAAGGGAAGAAACTCAAATTCACAGAGAAGCAAGCAGCGTAAACACAAACTAATAAAAGGAGGAGGGAATTGAGGAACCTGAACGGCGCTGTGGAAGATGCCACCGATACCAATTCCATCTTTAAAGATCTTATTGATCTGCATAATAGTGCTGTTAGTTTTCTCGTTACCACTATTTGTCACATCGTATACATGGAGGATCACCTCCCTCATCCTCAATTGGATTTCCCAAACAGTTTCTACTCTATTAATCCCGCTCAAAAATCACAAACCCCAATCTCTCTCTCTCTCTCACACACACACACACACAATATATGTATATGGATATTCGAAATGCACTTTAATTTGAATGGAAGAAATGATGAATAGTGCATAAGGAGGCGGAATCAACACAATGATTATGAGCAATGTGGCTTATATTCATACGCTTTTTGCTTCGAGGTGCGAGAAATGACGTAAAGATGGAAGAAGCGGTGAATTTTGTACTACCGAGGGCACTGAGCCTGCTTTTTTTTTCCTTCTATATCAGTTGTGAGAGTATTCTCGCTTTTGTTTCTTCGTTCCGTACCAACTGCAGGATTATTTCGTGAAGTGCTTAAATTTATTCCACATATGTATCGATTCAAATTTAAATAAAATTGACACATAATTTTTTAATTTAATTTAATTTAATGGTTAAACCAAAATTAAAGTATGAGGATTATTTAATTAAAAACTATTGAAAAATATTTGATTTACAATATAAAAAATAAATTAGGAGAACTTTCTAGCAATCCTTTATAATAAATTAGGTGTGGATATTCCTATTAATTACCGATTCTATTTTCTCTAGTAAAAATTAAAGAAAAATAAAAATCAAGAAGGTGGCCCACAAGCAATGTTGCCATAAATTCAGAAGTTGAAGTAAAGTAATCTATACTAATATAATAATACAATAGTTTAAAGTAGTAATTTATTTTTAATTTTCAGTTTTTAAAAGTGATTTTTTATAAAATTAATTTTTTTATTAGTTGAAGTTCTAATTTTTTATTTTTTTCTAAAAATACATATTAATTTTTTAAAATACAAAAAAATTGTTTATATTTTATTTTCGATAATTTATCAAATTAATTATTTAATCACATAATTTTTGTTTTGGTACCCATTTTTCATATATTATAATAAATGTTATATTCAACAAATGCAATAATTTTTTTATTGATTATTTGAGTTAGATTTAATTTTTTATTTTGTATTGTATTTGAGCTGCAAATAAGTATCTCTACTAATAATTTCATAAGAATAAATAGTTTAATATTTAATATAATCATTCAATGTATTACACAAACAATTTCTTATTTATTTTATACAAAATTATATTATTTATATTTATTTACTAATAAAAATTCATATATCTTAAGTATTTATTCCTAAATATTTAATATACTTAAAATTATTATAAATATATATTTAAAAACATATTACAAAACGTATATATCTTCAAACAAACTAATAAAAGGTGTAATAAATCTAATTTAATTCACATAATACATATATTTACAGAGGTGCAAGTAAATAATATCAGTGAATACAGAATGTGCATGATCGAGAAATACAGTATCCGTTGTTTGGTTCCCAGAATTACAATATTACGACTTTAAAAGGGCCTGTTTGGTGTACAAAACAAAATTGCGGATATTTATTATTATTATTATTATTATTATTATTTTTAAAAGGGTGGTGATGAGCAGGCTACAGGTTGGCAAAAGAGTGGGGCCGCCTCTCTTTTTGTGAGAGGGAAGCACGCCATACCCATTATTATTAACTTGCTTCTACATAGTGCCAAACAACACCGACTGTTTTCCCTTATCCACACCCTGTCCTGTCACAGGCATCTTCTTTTTCGTCATTTTTATTTATCCTAATTTCTAACTAGGATTTTTTATTATATATATATATGTTTTTTTGTATTATATTATATTTAATGCACTATATAATTTAATTAACGAGTATATATAATAAAATATTTTAGAATTTGTAGTATGCATTTCTTCGTATTAACTGTTGTCGTCAATATAATAGCATATTTAGTATATTTTTTAATTTGAAATATTTATAAGGCTTAATAAAAACCATTTTTTTAAGAAAAAGGATCATTTGAACATTATATGATACCAGAAACATAAAAAGAAAAATACAAATAAAAGAATCTCCCATACTCGCACGGATGTTAAACTAATATTCAATCCTTCGACTTATTATTAAGCTTATTAATTTCATAATAATAAATAGTTAAGTAAATATCCTATGTATCTTCATCTACATTATTATTTATTTATTTAAAAATTATTATCATATCAATTCAATATTATTATATTTTTATAATAATAAATTAATAGTAATATTTTTAAAATAAATAAATAATATTATATAACAAATTCCACTAATGCACGATATTTTTTACATAATACTTCAACAAATTATATTTTATATATTATAGTTACAGATACTGTAGATTCATGTTCTACAGTCCTAGATAAGCCGAATTAGAAGAAGTCGCGTGTTGGTCAAAAAATCTAGATGGCCAATATTATTCTCAAATTTGTAGTTTGCTAATATTTTACTGCCTATTGTACCTTTTTTTTTTTTTTAAATCTTAAAAAAATAAAATAATGGCTTGTTTGTACCTCAAAGTAATATGGAAGGGTGTACTCGACCATCAAAATATACGCATGTAACTAACATTATTTTATTCCAATGTAATTTTATTTAATTTATTATTTATTTGAGAAAAAAAAAAACTTACGTTACTTAGAGAGGCAAACAAACATGCCAAATGCATTTTCATATATGCTAATACTTCACGTCATTCAGGTCTAGTATTTTTCTCTTTTTGTTATTACGTAATAAAAATATGTTAATTATTGCAGAATCATACGAACCTCTATTTTTATACCTACGTTATTTATACCACATCCTATCTTATAGTTGCTTATCTATTCATCGTATTTATATGTTAATGTGTCATAAATTAATATAATAATTAATTACATTTTCTATATTTATAGAATTTTAATAAATTGATGATGGGACATTTTAATTAAGATGTGAACATTTTTCTTTTCCATATATCCTCGTTGATATTATTTTTTGTTGTGTTTGATGTTATACTTATGTGTTCTAATATAATACAGTGCTAATTCATTCACACAAACAAAGTTATATTTTGATTTATATTATATAAACAAGTTCTTCGAGAAAATTTTATTTCTAACATGAACTTTCACACCATTTTTTTTTTCCGGAGAGGGCTTCTCCAACAGAAATTTTACACAATCATACGCAAGAATCAGCAACATTGATTACACTCGTACAATTGATTTTTTTATTTATTATAAATAAGGAAAAATCAAAGATGATTTATAAAGAAACCCATATTATTTAGTCACATAGTGTGGTTTAGCCCAAATTCAATTACTAAAAACGAGAAATATCACAATACTCTTAATATAAATTAAAAAATGTAACATATATATCTCAAAATTAAGCACCATATTAAAATGATGTTTAGTTTTAAGATATATATATCTATATATCTCGATATTGATAACCATCAAGATATAATACGTTTAGCTTCAAAATATATATTATATATATATATATTGATGTATAACAATCTAAATATAATTAATATCTCGACAATCTACATTCATTAAAAGTATTTAGGTAGTCTATTCTCAAAGCAGTTAAAAACCTTGTGCACTTATAAAATTACTAAAAAATATTTGAACTAATGTGATTTGGCTAAAAACTTCTATTATTTTATATAAAACAGTAAAACACATCAAATTATTGAGGGGTCCGACAACTGCATGTTGCCTACGCCCCGCCACGATGAATTTAAACTTTTATTTAAGTATAGGCATATTCTAAACACACCATCAAAATTTCTAAACACACCACATTTACTAAATACACCACACAAAATTACATTTAAAAATTCAAAATTACTAAACACACCACAAAAATACCTATAATACCCTTTAACCCTTAAAAAAAATTTAAAAAAAATATAAAAAAAGGCAAAGGCAAGGCAGCGCCGAACGCGAAACCCTACCTCTTCCACTCTCACCTGCGCCGAACGCGAAACCATTCCCCTCCACCATCCCGAAGTGCTCAAGAACCTTCCACCGTCGAACATAATGGACGCCGAACGCGAAACTTCAGGTAATCTGTCGCAAATCCGAACTTCAAATTTATGTATTTTCTGTCGCGAGTCTGTATCCGTTCGGCGCTGGTTGGCCGAACAGCCTGCGAGGCGTTCGGCCAGTGTTGGCCGAACAGCCTGTGAGGCGTTCGGCCAGTGTGGGCCGAACAACCTGCTTTTTTTTTTTTTTGTAACGTATGTATGTTAACATTTTAATTTTCTTATGTTATAGTTTACGAAAGAAGAAGAAGACGGCCTACAGCATCACATAGACGATTACGGGCTGCACAGCAAGAGGCGGGTCCTTCTGAGGTGCCGGAAGAACAGGAGGAGGAATATGCCGAAATGCCTCAAGAACAAGAGAGGCAAGCCGAGCAGAACGAGATACTGATGGGCCCATTTCCTGGCGGCCCTTACGATCCATCATTATTGCGAAGCTTCAAAACACACGTAGCCGCCGACGTGTGGAATGGCAATGAGAGAGGCGTTTTAAAATGCCTCTGCCACACTTCGAAGCTTCTACGATGGGTGTATCCGGAGGATGAGACGACCCGAGTCTGGAGGTCGTATGTGAAGCGGTCCGGGCTTCACAAATTTAGCAAAATATTATACAGAGCTCCCAACCGAAACCTGATTTCTGCATTCGTCGAACGTTGGCAGCCGGAGACCAACACTTTTCACTTACCATTTGGTGAGATGACGATCACATTAGATGATGTGTCGTCTTTACTCGGTCTTCCAGTGGTTGGGCAGCCAGTGCAAGTGGAAGACGATCCTTCAGAATTCTCGCCTGCACTGATACATCGATTGTTGGGTGTGTCAGTTGAGGATGCCATATTGGCCCTCAATGACAAGAGAGGGCAGTCAGTGAAGCTAGAGTGGCTTCGTAGCACATTCTCGGACAACGTTCAGATTTCGCAGAGACGAGCTGCAGAAAAGGCAGCTCGAGCATATATACTATATATTCTTGGATGTACCATATTTTCCGACAAAAGTGGTACTCGGATCTCAGCTGGCTATCTGAAGCTACTGGAAGACACAAGTGTCGTCCGGGAATTTGCATGGGGTGCTGCTGCCCTTGCCTATCTTTATAGGCAGTTAGGATCCGCATCAAGGGCGGGAGTAAAACAAATTGCTGGATATCTTACATTACTGGAGGTACGTCATTCTTTGAAAATTATTTACTTTTACGTTATGTTACAATTTTTAATATGTTGTACCCTTACATTTGTATATATGTAGGCATGGATTTACGAACACTTCCCGACGAGCCCACGACCTCAATTCAATGTGGCGTACGATCCCAGATTTCCACTAGCTATGAGATGGGCACAGCACGGGTAAGGTGGACCCAACACTTTGGGCTTGCAGGCGTGCAGGGAGTGGTTGGATTCACTTTAACCACACGAAGTAAGGGTCTTTTTAATTCTTTTTTCATAAATATATGTATTTTTCAAATATATAACTTGAACAATTCAATACGTAGGTCAACTGGGATCCTTATCAGCAAGTACGTGATCGATTTGAACGTCCTGAAGTGACGTTTTATCATGGCTGCATAAGGGCTCTGGACATTGTCGAACCATACCACCCCGATCGTGTGTTGAGGCAGTTCGGCCATGTCCAACATATACCGTTGCCTCCATTGGATCCAGACTATGCAAGAAGAGGAAAAAATCCCGGTCAGTATGTACTTGCATGGGGGGTGCTTGGATCCATGTTCCTGTCCTGGGATAGCCACGTTTTGTCCATCCAACGACGAGGGAGACTTGCACAGCCAGTATGGGAGACTGTACCAGAGTATATGGATTGGTACCGTACATTCTCCCATCCACAAGTCCAAAACCCCGATCGTATATCTGCAGCACGACATTTTCCGACTGATGCGAACCCTAGTCAATTGTGGGCTCGAAACGTTGACGCCCGGAACATTCTCGACCCACTGGTTCGCATGTGGACAACCAAGGATCCGCAGTTATCGCTTGATTACGTGATGCCTAGAGTTGAGCAAACTACAAGAGTACTCCACGGTCTCACGTTGGATGAGGGGAATGATTCCGATGAGTAGAGTAGTGATTATATATGTATGACATTAAAATTTTCTAGATTTGAATGTTAAACATTACCTTTTGTAATGATCGACTTTATTCGGTGTCCAATATATTTTTAAATTATTATTTTAATGTTTGCTCGATATTCTGTTGTCCAACACTAAACATGATTTTTGCATTCGTTGAAAAAAAAACAGAACGTACAAAATACATAACCCAAAAAAACAGAAACCCGAAAAAATAGAATGTACAAAATAAAGTTTCAGGGCGTTCGGCCAGTGCTGGCCGAACATAACACAACACGTTCGGCCATCACTGGCCGAACACATAGCACTGTGTTCGGCTAGGACAGGCCGAACATATAGTGCCATGTTCGGCCAACACTGGCCGAACGCCCTGACACTTCAATTTTTATGGATTTTGTACATTCTGTCCGAAAAAAACAGAATGTACAAAATCCATAAAAAATGAAGTATCAGGGCGTTCGGCCGGTATTGGCCGAACATGGCACAACACGTTCGGCCACCACAGACCGAACACATAATACCCTGTTCGGCCAGGGAAGGCCGAACGTGTTGTGTTATGTTCGGCCTGCACTGGCCGAACGCCCTGAAACTTCATTTTTTATGGATTTTGTACATTCTGTTTTTTTGGGACATAATAACAATATTTAAGTTTGCGATTTCAATAATTTCATGTGTGTATGAATTGCGAATAACTTTGCAAATAATATTCAACACTTTAAACAAAAAGTACATATCAGTCATTTCGTAAACAAATGACATTATACATTTGAAATCGGCTTTTGTAGAATATCTCCCATCCAGCAGCACATGCACTACGATGTTCATGCCATGCTTGCAGAACAGGAGGCAACGGGCATCCAGTGGTTAATGAGACCTGCCACAATGCACGTATAAGAAAAATTCCTTTGAAAAATTGTAAATCATAAGAAAATGTAATAATTAGAAAATAATTTTACCGCGCAAAAATGTGTGCTTCGATCTACCAAAGCTATGCAAATAAGTTTCGGATCTTCTGGGTTTGCAGTCCTCAGGGGAAGGAAAATATAGTTTGCAATGGGTGTTAGCACGACAAGTGCTATGTTGCAGACAGTTGCAATCATGTGTCCCATGTCAGGGATATCTAGCCAGTGTCGTCTATGAGCTCTCTCCTCAAAACAGTGTAATGCATCTTCAACTTCCCCAACACGTCCATGTTCTTTGAATATGGGTGCATACATTTCTCCAAAATGTTGTAATTCATGGATCAAGTCACAACGAACTCTAGACCACGAATCTTCCCCATAGTTCATTAACTTAGCAATTGCACGAAATCCACAATGTCCGTCTCCTCTAACATTCTTAGTCCCACAAACATATGGCCGAAAGATAGGTGGAATATCTTCAAAAAATTCAATATCCTTGTCTGTGGTAAGAACATTACATGCACGTCGAACCACCTGAATATCATACAGTTATCATTGATTAGGAGGGCAAAGAAAAGGAAAAAAACACAAATTTTTTAATACTTCAAAATTACCTTTTGTTTTTCTCGTCGAGTGAAACTAAACATAGCACTGGATGCATTTTCTTCGCTTATGAAAATCGGATCTTCCCCTGGTGAACAACTGTAGTTGATGGATTGAACATACTCAAAAGCACTTGGATCTCTTTTTGTGGAGTTGTTCTTTTTTGCTTTTGTTTTGGCAGGACGTCCACATGTACGTAGTTGGACTTGTGGTTCAATGAGGGATGATGTAGTTGGGTGTGTAAACTCTTTTAACCTCTTCAACATTAACAACTTCTGTGATTCATCATGTGCACCTTCAAATTGATTGACAATTTCATCAAGTGTCTTCTTGAAAGAATTTTTTATGTCATCCGAAATGTTTTTATTGACTTCATCCACAGGTTCCATATCAAGTTTTCTCCAAAATCTGTCAACTCTATCTAGTGGGATAGGCATATTCCCCCGAACATATTCAGATAGCTCATGCGCACATAGAAGACCACAAGTTTTTCGCAAAATACACCCACATAATAAAGGATCGATGCCATTTTCTCCAATACCAACCATTTCATCCAAAATCATATCCAAAGCAGAGATAGAAACCATACCCCTTAACATTTTGAATACAGGAGATGAGTACCTATGTTGGACTATGTTGATGCTCTTCTCGAACGAACTTTTGATTGCATTATGCGATGTTTCGAGAAGGATGAAATTATGTTTCAAAATTGCCTGTACTCGATTGAAGTTGTTTTTTCAACTTTGCATGATGGCCCTCCGCCCTATATGGAGAAAAAAAAATATTAATGATCATATAACATATATAACAACATACAGAAATAAAAAAAAACAATATAGCATATAAATGATGAATGATTATTTAATACCTATTTGTTGTGGTATTTTCAAAATGCATCAACTTGTTTACCCAACAAGAAACAAATCGCTCCTTATATCCACTTATCCAATTGTCCAAAACATATTTCACAGCCTCTTTTTTATAGGAAAAATCATTCTGAAACCGCTGCAGCAACTCTTCGAACATGAGCTCTGACTCGGCAAAAATCAACGAATTCCAGTTGCAATAAAACGAATTCCATTGTTCCTTTGTACTAAAGTATTTCTTGCATTTATGCCTTACATTTCTGTTGATGTGCCACCGACATAGCAAATGATGAGAACTAGAAAAATTTATCTCGATTGCATTAATCAGTGCAAGTTCTCGGTCGGTTACAAATATTTTGGGTAGGCTGGATTGGTCCATCAAATCTTTAAGGACATTGCATGCCCATAAGTAATTATCCTTCTTCTCGCATTCTAGATAGGCACATGCAACTGAAAATGTCATGTTTGTGGAAGTCACCCCGACAATTTCTAAAAACGGTAGTTTGTACCGGTTTGTTTTGTATGTACAATCCATTAACAAGACATTTGGAAAGGCTCGCAACAACTTCACACTTGTCGGATGGGCCCAAAACATATCTCTCACAGCATCTGTTTGCTCACACCGCCTAGTATGGAAGAAAAAATCTTTCTCCTTAAGTTTACCCATGAGATATTGCAGTTGTGACCTGCCACAGTGTTCGACTAGTTTGTTCTTCTGTCGAATATTGTAGATAGTCTTTATCGTGGATTTATTTTCTGTATACCTCTTCTGCAACGTAAACAATATGTCCCTAGGACGGCTATTACCCGTAGATAGATCAGACACCAATTTCACCTCATCCGTAGTTAAACGACCAGCATAAGAGTGACCCTCTAAATATCTTGCCATCTCATGATTATGCGAACCACAAATAACCTCCAAGGCCCATGCATCAGTCTCTTTATAATATGTTCCTTTTAGACGAAATGGACAATCGCATTTCTTGGTTCTGCGACGACGATTCTCAATTATTTTATTCTCTACCTCTTCCAATTCTTTTCCACATTCATTTGTTTCTTGATTTTCATTTTTCTCTTTGCTCTGTTTTTTTTTCGGTGGACGATATTTACCCCCTCGTTCGCAACCTAACCACAAAGGAGGTCATCTGCATTCATCTCCAATTTCTGACCTCATCACAACCACTACCATGCCTAATGGGATAGCCTTTTCACGGACCCAAGAAATCAAATTTTCTCGTGATTCGAACAAATCCATTGTATTAAACACATCTTCATAATCAACAACCACCTCGTTGTTATCTGAAATAAAAGCACTTATTCTTGATGTCTCCTGAAAATAAAATTAAATGAATCAGAAAACAACCAAAAAAAGTACAAGACAATCCGTGTTCGGCCTAGAACAGCCGAACATGCGTTCGGCCTGTATCAGCCGAACACAACACGAAGTGTTCGGCCTTCAGACGCCGAACGTTACATTAAGCGTTCGGCCAGTATTGGCCGAACGTTTCTGCTTACGTTCGGCTGATACAGGCCGAACACACCCGAAATTTCTACTACGCGATACAGATTTCGGTTGACAGAAAATTAA
The DNA here is from genome assembly GCA_028749325.2 of Caryopteris x clandonensis. Lineage (NCBI taxonomy): Eukaryota > Viridiplantae > Streptophyta > Magnoliopsida > Lamiales > Lamiaceae > Caryopteris > Caryopteris x clandonensis. The sequence continues at coordinate 9,454,163 of JAPYKT020000004.1, forward strand.
TGTATAATGCACAATGTAGTACAATAAAACATTTGAAAAACTTACCGATTTTACATATAATTGTTGATTGTCCATGAATATAAGAAAAAAATATGGTGAATAAATCAATTTTTTGATTTGAAATTTTTAGGGTTTGAGAGAGGAGAAGGGTTTGAAGGGGGAAGAGAGGGGGAAGCGGAGGGTAGCCAAAATTTGTTTTTTAATTTTGAGGGTTATTTTGGTAATTTTGTTAATGTCCTTTTTTGTAAAATTAAATGGTGTGATTTGAAAAGAAATAAGGGTGGTGTGGATAGGACCACCCTTAAGTATATTTGAGTCGTGTATTCTTGTACCTAATAGTATTGTTGTACCCACCCTTTATTATATATATATATATAAGTTGGTTTTGTAAGTATCTTCCTATATATAAATAGATTGATTGGATTTGTAAAATTTTAAAAATTGAAAATTTAATTTCAAAAGATTTTTTTTTTCACACGCATAATATAATAATTATATGTAAAAGAATAATATTTTTGAAAAATTTTAAAAGTGTTACATTTTTTTTGATAAAAATATTATTTTTTCTCTGAAAAATATTAAATTTAAATATGTGCGAACGCTTACAAAGTAGTTACAAAATTCATATTTTCAAGTTTTGCGAATCCAAATTGAATCAGCTAAAATTTGTATTATTTTTGTTATTTTCAAATAGAATCTAATCAACTACATATGTGTGTGTATATAACGTGCTCGCGTGTGTGAGAGTTTTGGTTTAACTACCTTTGGTATATCTTGGTGTTCTCATTATTAACAGCAGCAAGTCATATAATAGCGATAATCATACACTACAAATTTACGATAATGATTATCAAAAAGTTTATGGTGACATGTAGGTGACCTTTTTCCAATACATATAAGCATATTATAATTTTTTTGAAAAGACTTATACAAAATTCGTGATGAAATAAAAATATTAAGCATTGGTTGAACCAACCTACCACATATCATGAACATAGTAGGTATTTTGATTAAAAAAATGAAAAAATATTTGAGTGATAGAATTGAGAAAGAAAAGGATTCGAACCCTACAAAAATTTAATTATTTTTAAATGTATTTTATATATGACTCGAAATTAAATGTAAGTAGTAGAATATAATATGGAATATGAAAAATAAATATGAGACTTGGTCAAAGAGGTTATAAATGTTGGGTTCAAATTCCCTATTTCCAAAAAAAATAAAAAAATGTTTATGTACTTTGAGTTTATATACATAATATTTGTGGATATATTGTATTAATATTGATAGCATTAAAAATGAAAGTTGAAAATGATAAAATATTTATAAAATATATAAAAATTTACTATAAATTTTAGGAAATACTAAAAATCTTTTGATGGACAAATTTAAAATAAAAAATTTAATAAAATAATATATATTTATGAAAAATATATAAATCATTAAATATTAAAAAGTTGTATGTTCCATAAAAATTCACTTTTTTAACTAAATTAAAATATCTACTTGTTTATTTGAATTTTTTTTCAAGATAATAAATCAGTAATAACATTTTTTAAGTAAATAAATAATAATTTTTAGTTAAACAAATAATATTCTACATCAAATTGACTTTTTGCATATATATATACATTGATATCAAAGATGTTCCGTCCATGTTCATCCAAAATTTTGCAATTTTTCCATCCTTTCTTGTAGTAGAATTTTCTTCCACTTAAATCATTTTCGAGTTTTTACCTTTCTAAGTTAATTATATCATATGCCTATTTTAGATTTTCTTATAAAAAACTAATCAACTAATTTTTGAATTTTAGTATTTTCCAAAAATGAGATCAACAAATGTGATGAAAATAGGACTTTTATTTTGGAACGGAGATAATATATTATAGGTATATAGATGGATTTATTAGGGGTTTTTTTTCAAAATAATGCAAAAAAAAAAAAAAATTTACGAAATAGGCATGTTTCCGAACAGTTTTTAAAAATAGGTAAAACGTCACCGCCGGTGACGTTATTTCAAAAAAACGTCACCGCCGGTGACGATTCTAAATTAAAATGAAAGAACGTCACCTAAGGTGACGTTCTTTCATTTACTATGTATTACATCATACATATATATATGTGATATACATGCATATATATATATATATATAGATACCAACATATATATATATATACATATATATATATATATATGTATACATATATATATATATATAACCTGTAATATATATATATATATATTTCAAATATGTATATATATATATATTTTTTAAATTTAATAAGTGAATATATAAAAAAATATATATAATAATAATAATAATAATAATAATAATATATGTAATAATAATATACAGAAATATTTATTAAATTAAATAATAAATTTTTTTATTAATTCATATCTTTTAAATTAATAATATATATAAATTTATATATATTATTATTTATAAATATATATTTTATAAATAAATATATATATATATATATTTATTTAAGATAAAATTCATATCTTTTTATTATATTTATATATATTATTAATTTAAAAATTATGAATTAATAATCAAAAATTATTATTAAATTTAACATATTTTTTTAAATTTTCCTTAAATAAAATTATATCCTATCCATTTTTAAAATTATAATTTAATATATCATTTTATATATTTACTTATTAATTTAAAATATGTATATATATTCTAAATAAATAAGATATATATATATATGTAATAATAATATATAAATATATTATTAAAAAAAAAAAAAAGGAAACATCGTCACCTAAGGTGACGTTTTTAAAATTATGTATATTATATCATATATATTTATAATATACATATATATATATATATTTGTGAATAATAATATATATATATTCGAATATATATATATATATAAATATATAAATTCATATCTTTTTATTATATTTATATATATTATTAATTTAAAAATTATGAATTAATAATCAAAAAATTATTATTAAATTTAACATATTTTTTTAAATTTTCCTTAAATAAAATTATATCCTAAATAAATAAGATATATATATATATATGTAATAATAATATATAAATATATTATTAAAAAAAATTAATTAAAAGAAAATGAAATAAAAATAAAATTAATAATTAAAAATTATTATTTAATTTAATTATTATTTTATAATCTTAAATAAAATTATATTATCTTATATATATAATATCTATTATATATATATATATATTTATAAAATATATATTTATAAATAATAATATATATAATATCCAAAATTATATATATTTATATATTATTATTATATATATATTATTTATTTTCAAAATATGAATTAATAATTAAAATTTTTTATTTAATTTAATAATTTTTATTATCTTAAATAAAATTATAATATTTTACTTTTTAAAATTATAATTTAATATATATTTTTATATATTTACTTAATGAATAAATAAATATATATATATACATATTCAAAATAAATTTGTAAATATATAATAATAATATATAAATATATATATGAAATTAAATAAATACAATAAATATATAAAAATATATATTAAATTATAATTTTAAAAAGTAAAATATTATAATTTTATTTAAGATAATAAAAAGAATTTTTTAAATTAAAGAAATTTTTTTAATTATTAATTCATATTATAAAAATAAGATAATATATATATTAATAATATATAAATATATATATATAAGAATAAAAATAAAAATAAAAGAATAAACGTCACCTTAATTGTTTTATATAATATATATTATAATAAAAAATAAAAAAAATATAAATATATTGTTTTATATTTTAAATTTATATTATATATAAAATTATATCATAAATTTTCAAACATTGCGTGTGCCTTGATGGTTAAAAACTGGGCGCTACGTTTTCTTATGTATGTGTGTATGTATATTATATATATATATATTGGCCATGTATGTATATTATATATTATATTATATATATATATATATTATATATATATTTTTCAAATATTTCTGTAATTAATAGAAAATTATTTTTTTATTTTTTATTTTTTTTAAATAACATTTTTTAAATTTATAATTTAATATATATATATATATATATATATTCATGTATTATTATTACAAAATATATATAAATTTATATTTCTTTAAGAAAATTAAATTATAAATAATAATAATATATATTTCTTTCAACAAATTAAATTACAAATAATAATAATTAAATATTAATCTTTATTTTAAATAATGTTTATAAAATATATATACATAAACTAATATAATATAATAATAAAAAATATATATATATATATATTTACTTAACATACATATATATGTTAATATGAATATATATTTAAAAATATATATATATTTACAGGTTTTATATATATATATATGTGTGTGTGTGTCAGTGTGTGTGTGTATATATATAATATATATATATATATATATGAATTAACGTCACCTAAGGTGACGTTTTTAAAAAAACGTCACCTAAGGTGACGTTTTTAGTTATATATATTATATGTATTATATATATATATATATTTATTTATAAAATATATATTTATAAATAATAATATATATAATATCCGAATATATATATAAATTTATATATTATTATTATATATATATATTATTAATTTAAAAAATATGAATTAATGATAAAAATTATTAATTTAATAAATATTTTTATATATTATTATTATTATTATATATATATTTATATATTTACTTAATAAATAAATATATATATATACACATATTCAAAATATATATTCTTATTTATAAATAATAATTTTATAAATACATATATATATAATATATAATATAAAAATAAATTTAAATATTTTTATTATCTTAAATAAAATTATAATTTTTTTATTTTATTAATTATATGTTAATATTTATTTTGATATATTTACTGAATAAATAAAATATAAAAATATATATATATTCACAATGTTATTTTAGAGTATAAATATATATTTTATAAATTTATACATATATATATATATATATATATTAATAAGAATATATATTAAAAAAAAATATAATACAGGTTATATATATATGTCAGTGTGTATATATATTAATAAGAATATATATTAAAATTATATATATATAATACAAGTTATATATATATATATGTCAGTGTGTATATATATAATATATATATGCATGTATGATGCATGTGTATATATATATATATGATAAAAAGAAAGAACGTCACCTAAGGTGACGTTCTTTCATTTAAATTTAAAAACGTCACCGCCGGTGACGTTTTTTTGAAATAACGTCACCGGCGGTGACGTTTTACCTATTTTTAAAAACTGTTCCAAAACATGCCTATTTCGTAAATTTTTTATTTTTTTTACATTATTTTGAAAAAAAACCCGATTTATTAGGAGAGAGAGAGAAAGAGGAGAGTAGTTAGAGGTGAAGGCCGAAGGGTTCAGACTTGAATTGATCGATTCGGTGTTCCATTTCAGGCGTCAAATAGTTCTTCCAATCACCAACTTCACCTTTCCTAAAAAACGCACGGTTGGGCATCTCTGGCTTAAAACTTCCATTCTTATTCACCTCCAGATTCTTCAGCCTCTCCAAGCCTTACAATCTCATCAACTTCAACCTCTGCTTTCCCCAAGAACTCAGCAATCCTTGCAATCTGTCCCCTGGGATCCCTCTTCAGCTCCTCATATTTCAGAAACAGTATCTTCTCCGGCCTCTTCTTGCTCTCCAGCCAGTACTCGACCACGTGATCGAAGAACGACCCGTAGAGATAGACTCCGGAGCAGAAGCACTCCACCGCCTCTTCCAGCGGGAAGGAGCCCTTCAGGGAGTTGAAAAAGTGCCACATTGAGACGATCGTGTCCTTAGGGTTCCGGGTAATGTACTCTATTTTCCCGGCGGAGTTCTTGACGGAGTCGGGGAGAAGGGAGTAGGGCACGTGGATAAGGCGAGGAGCTGCGGCGTCGTCGTAGGGGTCGAACGGCGGGGGTTTGCTTGCCGAGAAGCTGTTTACTACTGAGGGGACGAGGAAATAAGGGGTTTCGGTGGCTAGGATGTCTTCATTAGGGTTACGGTTTTTGAGGATGGAGAAGGAGATGGATTTGAGCCAGCCGGTGCCGGTTTTCATGGCGGATGTGAGGAGAACGTCGTCGTCTCGGGCACGGAAGGTTGATCGGAAAGTGATGGCGCTCTCCAGGGCGCGGCGCTCGAACCAGAAGCCTTGCCAGTGGCGCAGCTCCATGGCCCCCCAGAAACAAGCTTTAGGCAGCTTGTCGATTATCTCCGCATTGTTGGGAGAAGGGGATGAGCTTGACATGAGGACGATGAATATTGTTAACTACTGCAAACTACTTAACTAGAGAGATGGGGCCAGGCTGTACATGATGATGATGATGATGATATATATATATGTGTGTGTGTGTGTGTGTGTGTGTCTTTCTCTTCCACTCCAGTTATTGTAATCTTGATTACCTCCATATTCATGTTGTTAACTTGTTGAGCGTAGTAATTTGTTTTCTTGTACAAATTGCAGATTTGCTGCGTCATTTGATTGCATGAGATCTATATATATAATTAATGGCCCCATCTTCACCCTACAGAAAATTAATACTCTCTCTCTCTCTCTCTCTCTCATGGAAAGTTACATAAATATATAATAAGAACTGATAAATTATTTATATAATTAAGAATATAATAAACGATAGAACCTCTATACTAATAAGAAAACAGTTAAGTTGTCAAAATTGAAATGTTTGAATTTCCTCTCAAATGCACCTAATAAGTTAGAAAAAAATATTATTCCAAGAAAAAAAAAGGAGAGAAAATAATGAAGAGCATTTAAAGCATGCTTGTAATATAGCCGAGACAAGTTGCCATACAGCTTTTTCATTTTTTTATCAACTATTTACAAACAAAACTTAAATTAAGTGATTTATACTTAAAATAAAGTGTACTGAGATCCAAAATATATAATATATTTTTTGTGGGTTCATTGTGTAACTACTTTAAATTTAATATATTTTTATGAAAAAAAATATTACATTGTCTGAAAATAGTTGGTATCTAAAAATTAAGATGATCCAATTTATGTTAAGTATTTTTATATATTAATATTCTTGCAGTTTGAAATATTTGTGTTGAATTTAAGTATAAGGTTATTTAATGATTTTATATCTGAATATTTTTGGTAGAATTTGGGTATTGGACTATTTTTGTTAGGTTTGATATACAAATATAAAAATAATCAATAAGTTTTAAAAAAAAGAATTAAAAAAGAGGTATTTAAATATTTAATGTTATGTAGAATAGTGTTATTAGGATTTGAACTTTTTCTATATTTTGATTTATCTAAATGTAAATTCGGTGGTTTATAATTTATTTGATTTAAAATATTTTAAAATTAATTTTTCGAATAAACGTTTACAAATTTTCCAAAACAACATATTCAGTAATATACTTTAAACTCAATTCTGAAGTTACAATTGTAGCCGTCACAACTTGGTGGAAATGGAATCCAGTGATCTCCTGTACGTGTTAGTGCACCCTTCTTACTCTCCGCGGCCTTTCATTGGGCTTGAATCTGATACGCCTGCTCCAGATTCCACAGCACTTCACCCATGGTCGGCCTATCTACACCATACTTAGCCAAACATTTCTCAGCTGTTTCCCCGAATTTCTTCAAAGACCCCGGCTTTATCTGTCCTTTAATCCGAGGATCCACGATTTGCTGGATCATCCCTTTTTCCTGCCACTCCATGGCCCATTCCGCCAAGTTCAAGCCCCCCGTGAGCAACGGATCGATAGCAGGCCGAGCACACACAACCTCGAACAGCACAACCCCAAACGAGTAAACATCTGATTTATCACTAAGTTGCTGTCTTCGAAAATACTCAGGATCCACGTACCCGAAGCTGCCCTTGATGCCCGTGCTTACATGTGTTTCGTTCAGACATGGCCCCGGCTTTGAGAGGCCGAAATCAGCAACCTTAGGTACATAGTGTTCGTCGAGCAAAATGTTGGTTGATTTGATGTCCCGGTGGATTATCCCCTGTGCAGAACCGGTGTGAAGGTAGTGAAGGCCTCTAGCAGCACCAATGCAGATTTCAAGCCTTTGATTCCAAGATAATGGCGGTAAGTTTGAACCGTATAAGTGGTGTCTTAACGGCCCCTTGTCTATGTATTCATAAACAAGAATCATTTCGGATTGCTCGTCACAGTATCCAACAAGAGACACGAGATGGCAGTGGCGAATCCTGGACAGGATGGAAATTTCAGTTTGGAATTGCGGGAGTCCCTGCTTGGAGCCGGGTACACCTCGTTTAACTGCCACCTTTGTGTTGTCTCTGAGAACTCCTTTGTAGACCATGCCAAAACCACCTGAGCCAACAATCAGATTCTTTTCGAAATTATTCGTAGCCAAAAGAATATCAGCTAATGGGATCTTCAGATCATAAAATCCAAATGGACCCAGAGAAGCAAGGGCGATTCTGTCAAATGGCACACGGGAGCTGAGCAACGAAAACCAGCCTACCCTTTCAGTGCATCTTGATTTTGGTTTTCTCTTCCTGTATTTGGATACAGCTACAATCGCGAAAAATCCCAAACTTAATGCGAAAAGGCCACCAACAAGTACAACCACCAAAGTCGAAAAGCTTTTCTTCTCAGACCGATTTGGCCAAACCACAAAATTCACCATTCTCATAATCTCCACCCCATTCAGAATAGCATTTTTCTTAAAACTACTCAGATCTGAAGGACCAATACTAATCCTTACAAGGCCTGAATCTTTCATGTTCTTCACAACAAAATCAATGTAACATGGGGATGCAAGATGATGGAAAGCGAGCACAGATAAATCGACATCTTCGTATGCAATGAGTCCATTTATGTATACATTGAAGTGCATTGTGTTAAGTGCAACACTAACAATGTCACAAAAATGCAATCGAACGAAGAAGAAAGAATCTTCAGAAGGAACTGGAAAATCCCATGTTATATTGAACAGCGCCCAGCTCCCATTTGCTATATTCATCTGTCGAGCAGTCATATAAACACTGTTGGGTGCATCCTCCCTAGTTGCACCTCCTGGTTGATAATTTGGAGGATGTGTAGTGTTTGCAATTCTAGTAGCAGATTCCAAGAAAATAAAATCTTCATCAGGATTCCAACTTCTCCAAAGGGTGTCGTTCAAAGGGTTTATTTTTGACCCCCCAATATTAATCCTATGAACTGTTTCTAAAGTTTGGGATGAAATATTCTGCTTAAATTCATGCATTCCATCAGGATTAATCAATGTTACACCACCATCCAAAAACAAAGATTTGGGTGCAGAAAACACTTCAATTGCATTCACGAATGCGAAATTGGAATCATTAGCAGGAATAAACAAAATCTCGAGTTTCAATCTATCAACCATCAAGAAGAACTCTTTTACAGCAGTAAATTTAGCACCAAAATAGCTCAAAAGAGAAACCCCATTTGCCTCGACACTAAAATTACCATTTTTGAGATCATAACTCCCACAACTGAATGGATGGAAATGCAGACGCACCAAATGGGTCCCCATATTCTTGATGTTCAATGCGTAGCTTGAAGCAGAAGTGAAAACTCTAGCTGAATTGTAAACTACAGAGGAATTGGAAGATGGGTTTGGATTTTTCAGGGCAAGTGATTCAGTTTCTGAGAAACGAGCTGAAGAATTCGTCGATGAATCCGCGACAAAGTGTCGTCCATCAACAATCACATCACTTCTGCTTGATCCACAGCTGATAAGATAGATATCTTGGGGTGTGATAGCCATTGAAGGAAGGCCAATATGGAAAATTAAGAACAGAAAGAGAAGAAATTTAGCATCCATTGCCTCCCCCCCCCCCCCCCCCCCCAAAACTCGTGGGTTCTTGAGAGCAACTCTCAGAATGAACAGATGAATTTTCCTGAAAAAAACCTGATAATTCGTGAAATGTGAAAAGAAAGTGGCTCGAAACTAGAAAAGAAACGATTTCTTGCATAATCAAGCAAAAAGACAGACTTTTGGGGAGGATCTACATATAGCACTGGTGAGAGAAGTGGATGACAGAAAATATTTGCATTTTGCAGCTTCTTGAAAAGGTGGAAGGGGACGGATTGTGAAAGATTTTAGCTTTTACATCAAACAATTCTTTTGTGGGGTCTGCCTTACTAATTCAAGATCATAAGTACTCGAAACCATTTTTACAGGGGATAACAAGAAAGATTTGTTGCTTTTGAAAACAGGAAAGTTTCTTTCTCTGTAGCGTTGCATGTGAAGATCGGAAATTAAACGAATTTCCGCCTAAATTCTTTAAATTGTCTATTTTGTATTTTAACTTATATTTTAGAATAATATTACATAACATATATATTTAATGACATTACCAATTTATATATTAAAATTAATAAAATATAAAATAAAATATCAAGTAACATAAAAAATTTAAATCATTAAATTTTGAGGGGATCTTTCCATTCGAAATTAGAGTAGAGGCGGTGGTTTGGTACAAATATCTTTTATTTTTTGTTACATAAAGGGATGCAATGATGCACTTTTCAAAAGTTTTAAAATAAGAGTCGTGTTTGTTTAAAAATAACTTTTATCAATTAAATAAATTTATAATTTTTAAATAATTACAAATTCTCACGACTTATTTATTTAATCACATGTATTGTATCTCAATCGTGAAATTCTCACCTGTATTTTTCAAATTATAATTTTATTTTGGATTTTGTTCAATTAAAATTAAGATGAGGGCAGCCCATATTGTGAATGAACAAACGAAGGCCCATCTTTTTCCAATGGGTTTAGGCCCAATTAAGAGATGGACATCCTATGCCAATTCACAATTCGAATTCCGGTGCCCTAACATTGGTAATGACTTCACGATCTCAAAAACTCGGATGAATCTAGTTTAGTGCTCTCTCCAGCGATCCCGCTTGAATTTAATCAGAATTACGGATTCGCCAGAGCATACTCATTAGTAAGTTTGTTACTTTTTTTTTTTGGCTTTCTTGTATTTCCCCTCAACTTTAGCTGGTTATTGAATTTTAGGGTTTATATGATCAACGTTTTAACTTGAGAGATCACTTGATCTTTTTTCATGCGTCTAATAAATTGAAACTCTTCTTTCAAAAGTTATTTTCTTTGTAAATAGTGAAGTATGGTTGTATTTTGGTTCTTAGAAAAAAAGGTGGAAGTATAACCTTTGCGAATATAATACCAACGCAAAATCATCTGTAGGTTATTGTTCTTGATATTTTAATGAACAAACTGTATTGCCTTGGGAGATAGTTGGGTATTAGGCAAACAATATTGAGTTGTTCTTTGTTTAAATTATTTTCTAGTCAAGCTAATTTAAAATGTGGCATATTTGTGGTGGGTTGTGTTATGATTTCATTGCTATGGAGGATTTTTGAAGGGTGTACCACACGTGAGATCATATACTTCCTCTGAAGCTAGACCTGAAAATGAGGGGTGACCTCTGGCGAGCATCTGAAATAACATATGGACTACAATCTAGGAATGAATAAATAAAGAGCCAAACTAAATGTTTTTTTCTCCGACTTTTTTGTTTCATTATGTAGTATTACTTGAAAGAAGGCTTTAAAGTTTTCAATACAGATCACGTGCCTTTCAGAAAGCAGCTTACGTTGCTGTGTCAATGTGTATTATACTGTACTGATTACTAAGTCGATCTCACGGTATTGAATTTGTTTAATGTTCACAGATCAATAATTAGGCCGTCGTCAACCTTTGTGGCAATATCATGGTACTTGTCTACACCTCTTCCTTCTACTGAATTGTTACATGCTATATCACTCAATTTAATTTTTTTTCCCTTGGATCACTAGCATGTTGGAATCTGGTCTATCCGGACCAATGTCAATCAAATAATGTTATGCTTTTATGTTTAAAATCAAGTGGATTTAATATTCAGGAAGACCTATCATGTGAATGATATCTTTGCTTATCTACACATTTACCAGAATCTAATATCTATCTAGATGCCATGGGGATGGATCTTTTGTCTGTTTTTTGTGTGAAAATGTTTACTTGCCATCCTGTATGTGTTTGTCTGTGTCCCTTTCTCTCTGTAGTCTTTCAAGGCATGTTTCGTCAGGTTTATACCCAAATTAGTACAAAAGTGAATTTTGTAGTGGTGGTTAGCTGCCTGTTTCTGTTGGGGTTATCCTGAGTCCTAACTTAGCTTTTCATCACCAATGCAGGACTCGAATAATTTCAGTGATGAGAAATTAGAGAGCAGACTGTATATTGGTAACCTTGATCTGAGAATAACAGAGTATGTAAATGCAATGTAGCCAAGTTCCTTTTGTTTAGGTCTAATTTCTTTGAAGCTAGAGTATGATGGATTCAAATCTTTGCAGGGCAGCGCTGATTAAAATGTTTACTCCATTTGGGAAGATTATGTCCGAAGACTTCTTATGGCACACTCATGGTCCAAAACGTGGAGAGCCACGTGGCTACGCTTTCATCCAGTTCAGTTCTAAAGAGGTAAGTTACTCTTTGGTCTTAGTGGTTTCTTCATTTTAATTATAGCAATAGCTAATTCCTGCGTTTAAAGTGAGCATGCAGGAAGCTATACGGGCCAAGGAGAAGATGCATGGAAGAATGGCATGTGGACGCCCATTGGTTGTTCGTCTTGCCAGTGAGAAATACCCCATTGAAGGATCAACTAGTTCCTCGAAAAGCGTTGAAGGAAGCAGGTCGAGTGTTGCTGGTGGGCAAACTAGTCGGAGTGCTAAAATAGCCGCGATAAAGAACAAGTTGAAGGCCTTAGATGAAGAAAGTCATAAAACCTTGAAAAAGCAGAAGCATACTGATATGTCTTCTTGCACAGGTAGTCACGAGAATCCTCCTGATGATCGATAGTAGGTTAAGACAAACAAAGCATCAACTCTTTGTATTTTATCGTGTGCATGACTCCATCTGATTCTTGTTGTTAATGTGGTTAGATCTATTTGGTTTATAATATATTACATTCGCACATATTGTCATTGTCCAGAAGTAATGAACACATCGATTGTGTTGTTTGATGCTTAAAAGCAACGAATGCAACACCCATTTGCTGTCTTTAATTAAGCTACTTATTTCTTCAGTTGCTTCTAAGTTTTAACCTCGGTGATCCTGAAACCGTGAAAGAAGTTGTCCGTTTTGCAAATTATGCGCGAAATTCCTGTATTAAAAAAATTACAAGATTAAAGTTGCTGCCAAAGTTGGTTTTTTAAATTAAAAAAAAAAAATCGAGTTTCTTGGTGAAGTGGAATATATTGGTTTTAATATATGCACCAGTTATTTTGCTGCCAAAGTTGGTGGGGGCCTGGCAGCTAATGGCTCATATTTTTTGGCTTCCCAATGGAGATAATATTTGAAACTACTCATCATGTATAACATTAATTTTACATCAATACGAAGCTATAAAATTAACAAGTACGGAACTAAATGATTAATGTAAATAAAGAAAATATTAAGGGCTTTCTTGGTTTATGATTTTTGTATAAAGTTAGCATATGAACTTAATTATATCATAATATTAAAAATTAATGATTTTTGTAATTAATTACATCTTCAAGATTATCTTTTATGTCCATTCAAATTCTAGCTTTATTGGCTAATTAATAATTGAGCTTTTATCATATTGTCAACTCTAAAGGTCTTTGAACATATGCACACTCAATTGTTGATGATTGTTGTAAGTAAAATATCAATATTGTATTTTTTATGGAGATATTTGTTGAGGTTCAATAGAGATATTGCTTTAATAAAGTTTACTTGTTATCTAGTTGAGAAGAAGAAGATAATCAAATATTGTGATAAAAGAATTTAGTGTAATTTCTCTGATATTATAAGTTGAAGTCAAATGAAGCAACTGTAGATCCATATTTTGTTGAATCCCAATATTTTGACTAATATCTTTTAAAAAAAATTGGTTGTTTAGTTCAATTCTTTTTATTTTTGCATGATTTAATAATTCACTTTCAAATTTTAGTTGTTTACATAAAATTGCAATACTTATTGATTGGCATCAATCTTTATGGAATACAATATTTTTTACTATTATTTGTAAATCATACAGTAGACTTGTAATTGGTCTATCAGATTTTAGCAAACTTGTATCATTGTTGGACATCAAAGAATTATCCCAGCTCTAGTAAAGCATGAAATGAGTTTTTTGTACAAATAAATTAATTGAAAAAAAAGAAAATAAAAAACTGACAATAAAACAACAAAAAAACAGAAAATTTCATTTCTTTCTCGAACATTCCAGTAACAGAGAGTCTTATATTCATGACTTTTTGTTTTCTAAGGGGATAACGGCAGAAATGGACCCAGAATTGTCTTGGGATTGTGAAATAATTCTTGAATTACAATATAAAGTAAGGGCTTAAAACTTTACCAAGGAACGAAGCCTAAAAAAGAAGCAAGAGGGAGGGGCGAACTCTTATATATTAAGGTTCGAAATGAAAAATATACAATAAAATTACATATAAAAATAAAATTTCAGAAAAATAAAGGGGGCGATCCCCCCTCCATTCCTGGAAAAGGGACGGGCGACACAACTCCGTCTCCATTTCCAGCACTGCTTCTGTATAAAGAGGCAACAATCTCTCAACAAACAACACATATCTAAACAATCCAATCCAGGTTCAATATACATTTCAGTTCAAAATCATGACAGCCTACTCACAAGCAAGGAAAAAAAAGAACAAAGATAAAAAGGCCTTATGTATGAAAAAAAGCATAACTGAGAACTACCTTGGCCAGACTCCTACACGATAGCCTCCAGTCGTTTAAATCAAACTATGAACACTATGATTGCATAACATTATTTTGTTTAACACAAACTGGTGCTTTGAAGGATTGACACTTCCACATCGAGGTCTTCTCAATAGGCATCATACTATTTCCAGAAGGCCCTGACGAAAACATGGGCTGATTGTTCTCTTTGGGGCTAGTTTGATCCCTGAAGCTACAAATGCTCAACGGCAACTTTTTCTGCTTAATTCTTCCTCTCTTTTTACCAAAACTATCCAAAACTTCACTGTTATCCGACTTTAGCCGTTCACTTTTACTGGGTTGACATCCTTCCCCACCATCCAACTTCTGTTGGTCACCATTGTCGGGCTTGGATGCGTTCAAATCTACCATAATCATGTTTATCTTCTTTAAAGGACCTTCAATGTCTCTTTCTCCGACCACACCATTACCATTGCTTGTAGCTGCAGAAGGTTGATTCCCTTCCCTAACTGGAACCCCACTACTTATAGAGCTCTTCAGCCTTTTATGCTTTTGATTCTTCACATCAGAACCTGATGAGTTTTTCAAGATTCTTGGAGAGCTGTTGATTGACTGGTGCAACTTACGAGCCACTTCTTCGTCCGTTCTACAGTTGGTTTTGCCTTTGTTTTTTTTGTACAATGCTTCAACAGTTACATGCTTCTTCATCTTGTTCTTTTTCAGAAGTTTCTCTTTGGTAGCTGCTTCATCTGAAAGAATGGCAACAAGATCCAAGGCACTCTTGGCAGCAGAGACTGCCCTGGCGGCTTTTGCAGCTTTCTCTTCAGCATTGGCTCTTGCAGCCTCTGCAACCTTTGCAGCTTTTATAGCAGCAATTCTTGAGGCTTCTGCTATCTCTTCATTTGAAAGACTAGGATTGCTCAACTGGGATTTAAGTGGATTGTTGAGAAGGGCATCATTGTCATTTGCAGCATTACCGGGAGTTGATGGCACAGGTGAATTAACATCGGAGTTCTGTCTCTTCAATCCAGCCAGAAGGCGCTTCCGAGGTGGCAAATGGGCATCTGCACTCAAGTGATTAACATTGCAAGTACTTGTCTCCATATTCTTATGTATCTACATGCAACCCAATTGCTTGAGAACCTTCACACTACAAACAAAGAGAGGATTATTTAAACCTTTTACCATACCATCCTGAACTACACACAGCCCTATTTTAACATCAATCAAATTTCATTAAAACTTAAACGAGACTTTGCACACTTTGAGCCAAACCAGACATAGCACACACCATCTAGAAGAAGAGAAATCAAATCGATGTCCCCCACCCCCAACCAAGAAAAATGATTACATGAACAAATCCATCTGATGTCACTGCAGGAACTTCCGAATTTGTTTCGTACTCGAAAATAGAATTCTATCAAATTGCATCGATCGACGGATATTGCTGACTCAATAGAGTCATGCAGAATATGATTGAGCTAAATTCTGCAATCAGACATTCATTATATAAAGGTCTTAAGCACGGGACTGTAGTCAAAAGTATTAGTTTCAGCAATTCCATAATTCTACCATCTTAGCAAAACTAAAACTAGGGTTTTTTTAGAGAATACACAGGTCTTGGAAGAAAATAGCGACGAAAGAAGGGAAACTAAGAAACCCTAGGATTTATTCTGAAACCATAGATCTTAAGGTAAATTTAGCGCCAAATCATAAATTACGAGTGCATGTTTCCTCCTGTGGCGACGATGATGGTGATGATGACAACAACAAAGACAATCAGTAAACTAGCGATAGTTTATTACCGAGAAAAACAAAGAACATGATTGCAATTCATTTACCTATACAGGGTGACAAATCCAAATTCTTCTCACAAAGAGCACGACTCCAGATTTTTCATCCACTTTTGATTCTTAAACTTTCTCAAAAATCCTTCCATTAAACTACTCGCAAGAGACCACTTCGAATCCTTAGATTCATTCAACCTCATCTCTTCCGGTTTCCATTTCTATCAGCCAATAACATGAGGCATATAGAAACCGGAAAATGCCCCGCCGTGCCGTGATTGGATCAACGAACAGTGAATTACGGCTGTGGGATCACCAAACTGATTAATTGACCTGATGGTTACAAAGATAAGAATTCTGGATTGAAGGATTGTACTTTCTCTTCTTCTTTGTGAAGAATTTGTTAAGAATTTCTCAGGGTTGTTTGGGAGGAGAGATGGGCTTTGGAGAAGTGATTTCACCACGTATTTCAGATGGCCTACGTGACGAATTTGCCCTCGTGGATTTGGTTGATAAGGCGAAACTGCCCATTGTTGCCCTAAACATCTACATCTTCGTATTTATCCCTACCACTTCACTAGCTCACAAGAAATAGGAATACAGCTTTCATATAAATATAAATAGAAATAGAAATATATATATATATATATATATAATTACATAATATGAAAATAAAGAGATAATTATTATTGAAAATAACATGGACCATGTTAGATGTGACCTATCTTAATACATGAATGAATCGTAATTGATCTAATTTTACCATTTGACTTTGAAAACACAATTGTTACCTCTCCAACTTTTTATACAAGCATAACTCTTGTTATGAAACAAATTGGATATTTGACATTAATTTCAACGTTTACTATTTTTCAAAGATAAGTTATTGTTAATTAATAAATTTGAAAAATTGATCAATTTGTGCAATGTTTAAAAAGTAATGAAAAGAACATTACTATGATAATGGAATGAATTTGAAAGACAAGATGGTGCAATTTTTTCTTAGATTCTCATAAGTGAAAAATCACTTATTTTTCCTTGCCCTACTTCTGAAATTCCTTTTTCCATCGTCAATAATTATTCTTTTAAAGTTCACCAAACATCAAGGTATTAAATCAATTTCTTGAATTCAACTAAAAAACATCTTACCAAATATAAGGCAATTGCTTGTTATTTGCTCCTCTCCCATGTGTTGAGATACCTGTTACCATCTCATTATGTTTCTAAATCTTCTGCTGTCATTGAATAGATCTACTGCAAATAATTTTCCCATTTCACATTCCAACATTATCGGCAAATACCGTACGTATAAAATGACATCATCAATATACAATTGAACATGTATTGATTGCGTTGATACGATCATATACAATAGAGAAGCAGCAGCCCTAGATCCCGAATGGGGCATTTACCAGGTCTATAAAACCAAAAACATTGCTCAATTGCAATTTACAATATCTCTAGTTTCTCATGGGGTACAACAAGCAGATAGTCATGGTCTAGCTGTATCTAAACTGTATCAAGATTGAAGATTCTAAATAGTACCTCAGAGAAAGAAGGATCTGAAGCCACAGGAACCATGATTTTAAATTTTGTATGAAGAGGTCAATGTGACAAAAATGGAAAAGCAATTTTTACAATTGACGAGTAAAGTTCCATGAAAATAACATGTTCAACTTCATCTGCAGGGTAGTTTTTGACTTTAAGATTAGTAAGATTTTGCGAATATTGCAACTTCATCTGCTGGATTGCCAGTCATCAAGCATTTCTTTGCCCCTTTGGGCTGTTGGAAAGGAAAACATCTGATGGTTGCCCCTGTTTCTTCTTTCACCTTCAGCTCCTCTGAGTCACTGTATAAATATATTGATTAGAGCTCACATAGAGCACCCCCAAGTAGATATATCTTGTTATAAAGACGAGTAATTTAAAAGGCATTGATAGCAACCTGGCTGACCAAGGCCCTCTTGCCCATTTCCCTTGAGCTATTGCCTCTTTTAGCTCATTATACGAGCTCACATCAACAATGTTGCTAGAAAATGACATTTTCAGTGTCAGAATTTGTTAAGAATCAGAAATAAGAAGAAGCAAGCAACCACTGGCATATAGTATCCTCAGGCACATTGCACAAGATTATGTGAAAAAAAATTGTTCCCCATAACAAGCTACTAAATATCACAAAACAAAGGTGGAGTACATCCAAACGATCTTCAATTTGTAATTGTTACACAACTAAAGATGAGATAAGAAAAAGGCCAATCCTCACTCCAGAATTTGAACAAAGCATAAAAAGCAAGCTGTGGCAGCCTATTTAAAGAAACCATGCAAGTTCATTTTCAGCAGGAGCTTGCCAAAGTATTGTGGTAGATATGCTATGTCTCAGTATAGCCCGAATATTACTTAAAGCTACTATTTATAGGACATTACTGCATAAAGGGGAGGACTCAAATCCCTTGTTCCTCATCAGTTAAAACTGGCGGTGTCAAATTAATGCAAGGCCATGTCTAAAAAACACAAACAGTCCTCAGCAATACCTGTATGAAGTTCAACTGCATAATTTTTTTACCATTTCCTTAATGCACCATTGAATTATTGCTGATTAAGGCTATCTATTTTGCAGCAAAATGAACAATTTTGTCTCAACCAGATCTGTGGCAGAACTTACCTATCCCGAAATGATTTCGCCCTTTCAAGCAGAGAGGACTGGACCTCATTCAACTTGTCTTTCACATAAGCCACCAAAGTTGATGGTTCCATTGATATACCAAAAACTTTCCCTTGTTTCCCAGGAATATCTCTTCTAGAAACAACCACAGTCCCGTTAGCAACGTCCCGAGGCCCAATTTCGATTCTCAGCGGAACACCCTAAATGAAAGCAAAGAAGTATCAACACAGTCTATTTCTCGTCATTTAAAAAAAATTAGTAAGAGACACCAGTCCCATGCTTAAGTGTACCCAGTAGTATGCTACAAATTTCACAATAGAACCAGATAATGCTCTTAGTTTTATTAGAACATAAGAAAACAGTAACATTGTATTAGGAGTTAGGACAACGCATCTATAGGATTTTCTAAGGGTAATTGCTAAATTATTCTTTATGCCTTTATGTGCACGAGCAGCCATGATATTGATGGGTGGCAAGAACAAACCTTCATTTCCCAAAAATTGAACTTCCATCCAGGTGTTCTCTGCTCCGAGTCATCGACTTTAATCTTGATTCCAGCAGCTTGAAGAGTTTGTTTCACAGATGAGACAGCATTCAAAACTCCCTCCCTCTCGTCTGCCTTCTTCCAAATTGGAACTACTATGACCTGAAAGCTCTCATTAGTTGGAGACTAGAAGTAGCTATAAAAATGAATAGAAATCAACCTTTAACGGGCACCTATATCATATAAGCAAGATGGGAGGAAATCCAACTTTTTACAGGAATCTAGTTGATAGGAAGTTAGGAAGTGTCTTTCAACAGAGTAGAGTACTTCCCCAAGAGATACAGAGATGGGAATCGGGCAAATAAACACATCCAGGGAAAAAATCGGGCAAATAAACACATCCAGGGAAAAAGTTAAATATTATCACCTTACGCCCCCCCCCCCCCCACAGCCCCATCTCTTTCTCTTTTTTTTTTTTTTTTTGGGGCATATAAAAATCGAAGGCACTGTACTAATAAAGTTAGGAACCAAAATTAGGATGATAGTAGAATAAGATAGCAGACAATGTCTTTACAAATACCTGCACTGGGGCTAGATTTGGAGGAAGCATCAAGCCAGTGTCATCACCATGTGTCATAATGATACCGCCAACAAACCTGGTGCTAATTGCCCATGATGTTTGCCATACATGTTGCCTTTCTCCATTTTCATCAGTGAACTGTACAAGGCCCTCAGTTTATTAGATGGTAAAAATTTCAACACATCTCATGCACAGAAGAAAAGGTGACGGTGCACAGTAACAAGCAAAATGGATTTACAAAGTGTTGTGAACATGATTTAGCAGAATTACTCTTTCATCCAGAGATGAAGGACCAAAAATTTCTGAATATCTTTCCCTTTACAATGAATGTCGCCACATTATTAGCTGCAGCCTTCATGCACATAGTGATTTGCCCAAAATTTCTAAGGTTTGGGACAGATGAATATTCAAGGACAAAAACATTCTGAATTCTAGACAAGTGAGAGCTTACTACCATACACAGTACAGAAATTCCAAGCTGCTTGAATCTGTCATGTGAGTGTAGAAAATATCTATCATTTGATTATAAAAAAAATTCCACGATGAAGATCTAAGCAAAATACTATGAAAAAGACCTAATAACCAGGGATATATGTGCCTCCAAACAATATGCGAAAAGAAGTGTTCTAGAAAGCCTTTAGGCTCATCAACCTGTGTTCCAAATGCACGGGAAAAATTCTGCCCAAGATTGTGGCTTGTTCCAGCCTGCAAAGCCTTTCGGTCACCCATCATTGCTTCAATTGTATAGGTCTTTGAAGCACCAGCAAAGGTCTCCACCTTTGATTTACGACCTGCAATAACAGGTATTGCAGCTTGCTCAAAGGCAAATTTTGTGTACATATCAATCATCTGCAATGCCTGCAGTTCCATGGCATGAAATTCATTAACCAAAAATAAAACACCCATTCATCTAGTTCTATGTAACAAAGAGAAAACAAACCTCCACTTCTGCCTCTTCTGGACTGGCATGAGCTGTGTGACCTTCCTGCCAGAGAAATTCAAGAGTTCTCACAAATGGTTTAGTGCGCATCTCCCATCTTGTAACATTTGCCCACTGAAAAAAATTAAAAAGTTGAAAAGTTATCAAAAAATTCAAACAGGATGTCAAGGAACCAGAAAAGGCATGTAAAGAGATACCTGGTTGATCATTAGTGGAAGATCACGGTAACTATGAATCCATTGAGTGAACATGTGGTTCACAATTGTTTCACTTGTAGGTCGGACCTGCCAGAACCTCAAGAAGTGCAATAATCAAATGGTAAACTCAGATTATATCCTTAAAATTCATAAGTATTGACTGGGATTTAAAAGGATAACAGCACAGCAAAAGGAAACATGAAACAAGCATGATGAAGTAGTAGCGTGTAAATTACCACAAGCTTTTCTTCAAGCTCCTTTCCTCCTCCAACAGTCACGAGAGCTAATTCGGGACTAAAACCTTCAACATGGCTAGCTTCTTTCTCAATGAATGAGTATGGTATAAACTGCAGTGATAATCAATTCACAGTCATGAGTTTAGTTCAACTATTACACCACCAGAAAACATCTTATGCTAACAGTTAACAACAAAATACCCACTTCAAAGATTTTTTAAAACGCCTACCACATGAAGGCACAAATCACTGCAGAGTGAGTGCCTTCCAAACATATTTTAAGAGTTTACATGATATACAGCCTCCAATTTTACATTTGACGCTACTTCTTTCATAACAAGGTCTTTTTACATCACCCCCAGTGATTCTAAACGAATTTATACGGGTAATCAGTCAGAAGGACTGATAAGTTAACCAATATATCAGATTGGTTGATACAGTTTCACCACCACCATCACCTTAACCGAAAACCTACAATAAAATAATCATATATTCATATCCCATACTCCGATACAAGTGACGCATAAACCTTACCTGAGGGAAATACATATTGCTATGACCGGTCTCCTTAAACTTCACATTCAAATACTCCTGCACCCATCAAATAGTCTAATCAGCATACAAGTTCGAAATTCAACTTTAAAAGGAACATACGCAGCAATAACTAACTTGAATGGCTTCCCAAATGGCGTAACCATAGGGACGGATAACCATGGTACCGCGAACGGGTCCATAATCAGCCAGCTCAGCATTCGCAATGATGTCCAAATACCAAGCATTGAAGTCCTGCGAGCGAGGAGTAATAACTCGATCCTTATCTGGTTGGGATTTGGGCTTCTGCGAGCTCGGCTCGAGTTCGGGAGGAGTCGCGATTTCTTTCTCAACGGTGCTGCTACGCACGGAAAAATTGGCGGCGGAGAGGGAGCGGAGTGGGAGGCGGAGCTGGCGGCAGAATTGGTGGCGTGGAACAGCCGCGGCGGCGGAGGAGAGATAAGTGAGGGAGGGGAGTCTGAGAGCCCCCATTCGATGGTGGTGCCGGAAGAGTAGAAATTTGTGTTGGGTACTTCATTACAGATGAGGTCTATAATTGCGAAACGTTTTTGTCAAATTTCTTTTCAAATCTATTTCTTTTTTTCTTAAAAAAATAAAATAAAAATCATTCAAATAATAAGAATAAATAAAATAAAGTACTTAAATCATTTTAAAAATTGGAACGGATAATACAGATGACCCTCGTATGAACAAATGGCAAAATACATCATACAATCTTTAAATTATACACAAATATTTTAAAATAAAAATTGGTTCCTATATTACAAAAGCATTTTAAAATATTCCCAACTATACATAAATCTTAAAAAAAATTAAATTATTGGCAAATATGTGAAAAGCTTCATAATTTAAAAAAATTCATGAATAATTTAAATTTTTAAACATGCATTTTGCTGCGTGTTTTTCTTTCAAATATTTCTGAAAGTAGAATCAAATTTAAATTTGATACATTAGAATTTGTCTAATATAGTATAATGCAATTAGCAAGATAAACATGGTATGCAAATTTTGGAAAAATAAATCTTTTGAATTGTGATGCACCAAGATTTAAGAGACATTATAAGAACAACTATAATTCGTTATAAATAAGTAAATAATAATTAAAAAAAACCAAAATATCATATTCTTGTAGAATCTTATGACTCTTTTAGAATCACAAGTAATTATTATTCTCTTTGTGTCTAACACAATATCTGGATAAGTTGATTCTTTTATTATATCCAACAGAAAATTAAAGGGGTATGAAAGAGTAAGAATTGATGGCTTACACTAAATTGACCCCTAAAAAAAACATAAATACTTCCACAAAATAAGATTGTTTTTGTTTTTTTTTTTTCTTGGGGGTTGGGGGGGGGGGGGTGATCGAAATGAATCATAATCCAACAATATTGCTGCTGCTCCAACATTTTTATCAAGAAGACAATTTTATCAACAAAATAACACAGAGTGATAGTCACTGCTGGTTTGCAGGAAGCAATTAAACTGAAGTTCATCAGAAATCGCGAAAGGCCCCGATTTCTTGTCACTACCAAACACAAGACCATAGAGACCTAAATCATTCATTCCAGCTAGTAGTAAATCCAGTTGCCTAAATGACAACTAACCACCAATCTACAAGGTAATATCATCACATAACCCCGCACGTCCGCTGATTTATAGAAGCTCTAGCACAGCACTACACTAACTTTGGTGACTCAATCACCACTAGATCAAAAAGATCATCCTCCTCCCAGCTCATGTATGGGGCCTTAGGTGACTGAGGAGACCGACAGGCAGGTGAACAGAAGCCAGGAAGCTCGGGTTTCTTGCACTGAAGAACTCGATCTTCAAACAGATTCTCCTCTGGCATATCTTCCATATTACTTCCGTGCTGAAATATGAAATATTAGTTCTAATCATCTCAGAAATTTACTTTATCAATTGCCGATTAATTAAAAAAGAAAAGAGAACAGTTAAGGCCGATTAATAGAAAAAAGAAAAGAGAACAGTTAATAAGGCTTAACACCACACCTTCTTGGAGGATAGTGAAAGTGTCCTCCTAGCAGATGGCTGCATAGAAATATCTGATACCAAGCAGCGAAAACAAATTATAAAACTGAACATAATAATACATGAAATTGTGTCGATTATCAAGAAAGTGTGAAGTTTGTGTTATTACCATTACTCAGTCCTACTGACTTCAAAAAGTAGTCCATGTCCACAGATTTCATCTGAGCTTTGATGCAGTCCTGATGATTGTGTAGAAATCTCTCCTCCACTATACAACTCGAGACATTTTGTTCCCCAACAACATTCAACTTTCGGCCCACGTTTGGGGCCTGCTTTGTGGGTGGCTTGGTGGAGTTTGTGAGGTCACTGAGTGCTTTTCTACCACCAACTTTCCCTTTCTCAGGTGCCTTTGATATTTTTGATTTGACAGCAAGAGGCTCTTTCCCAATAGGAATGACATTCATGGAACTGTCTTTTCTCACGGAGTGGAGTGCAGAAGGCTTTCTTGAGTTTGATATGTCATTCAGAGCTTTCCTTCCAACTAGGCCTCCTCTCTTATATGCTTTGGCTACTGCATCAGTCTTTCCCCCAGGAGTAGTGCCTGTGCAAAAGTCTAATGCGTGAGCAATACGTATACCACAGTGGATGATGGAAACAACATTTTTTTCCAGATTCAGTCGATTATATATATAGGTAATAGTTACCACTGTAGAGAATATTTAAGTTCTGATCTTGGATCATGTGGTGAGCTGGGGTTGCCATGGGTACTCGTTTCCAGTAAAAAGAGCTGCTCTGAAAAGAAGATCAACATGGTATTCGTAGTTAAACTTAGAACAACCAAGAACACAAAAGTTTCAACAAGGAAGATCAGCAAATAAGTTATGACCATCAGGGTGCTTAATAAAACCATCAAAACAGTATTACATGATTTATATGTCATACGCTAATTCCTCTCTAAGGATGTAAAAAGTTGAGATATGTTGACCTATTGGGAGACTTGCTGAAATTCTCTAACCTTCCTTTCTTCTTCTAAACTTCAAAAAAAACCTCCATAGTTGGAGATGAGAGCTGATATGTGATTTACATAATAAGGGTCCATATATTGTAAAAGTTTTAGTCTATATGATAATTAAAAAGTACTGAACCAGGCCTTCCTAGCACATCACAACACACAAAATGCATACCTAACAAGGTCTTAACTGAGACGTCAGTTACTGCTGATCATCCAATTTCTACAACAATCCATCTCATAATCATTGAATACAAATAATGTTTCTACACATCAAACTAAATTAGTACTGTCACATTACTCTCTAATGGAACATTGACGAACTAGAAGTGAGCCACAAAATTTCAGCACAACTTCTCATACTCCCATCCCTAGTTACTCTGGGTTGATATGTATCTTATCTCCTTTCATATGCATAATTCATCAGATATTCAGTAGCATAGTGCACTACGAGAATCAGGCAAATCAAAGATTTTTAGTTAATATTGTGCCACCTTCATCAGAGGACACATTCATTTAAGCATACTACATAATATGATAACTACCAACAGAATAACAAAACTATTTCATTAGGCATAACAAGATAATAAAGTATTTCATTAGGCATAACATTTCTAACAAAATGAAGAGATCAATCCCCCTTAATAAGCCGGTTCCCTACACAAGATTGGAAGGGGCAAAATTCATTGAAGCGTATATACATACAAATTTCAGTAGCCTGCTTGTTCTTTGCATGGTAATTTGTCAGTGGGCTTAACATGCAAAAAGTACCAATTGATTCGAATATCACCTAATAGTTCCCTTCCATTAAATAATAGGCTCCATTAATTTACTCTAATCATCTTAAATTTCATTACTGTCATACATCCGCAAAACCATAGAAGAACACAAAAAATTGATGAATTTCATTAGGTTAAGAATAGATAACTCAAGTAATTTGGACCGTGATTCTGAACTACATAGGCAATGAGGCCTTAGACCCCAGACGAAACACGGCAACTACACAAGGAGAAACAAAAAGACACAGAGACTGTCATGAACTCTATTTTAAAAAAGAACAATCGGAGGTTTTGGGAATTTCCAAGATTTTATAAACAGCAAAAATAATCAAATACGTTCAGTATACGCAATCAATCATCAAATTTATCAGATATGTACGCACTTCTTGTTAAACCAAACGTGCTATAAAAATTCAAATGTTATAATCCCTTACAATCAGTTCCGACGAACAATGAACCATCAAACATGAAAACAAACATATGTTCATAAATGCTCACACAGATTTACTTACGTATGATTACATCACCGACACCATTTCGCGAAAATTACAAAGACACACTACAGGGCTTAAGAGATGTTACTCACAGAAGAATCTCTTCTGAAATTTCTTGCGCTTTCTTGAGGAATTCCTCGCTCTTTCTGTGAAATTTCCTTGTGATTATCTCGTATAATACTAGAAAAATAGCTTTCTGTGTTCTTCTCTTTTTTGTGTTTCTTCGATTCGATAACGGCTACGAAAATAAAGGGCTCTGCAATTGGAGCATTCTCCTTGTTCTGTATAAAAAAAGGCGGTCCAGCCGCAACGGTCATATTTGTGCCTTCTTATGGAAACACACCCATTAGTTGCTGCTATTTACAAACATGCCACCAACAGTCCATTATTTGTGCTTGTTCGGAATTTTGGTAGCCAAGGCCCAATGGGCCTTTAGGCCTTAACACGGCTCTTCACTGTCAAATGGTTAGAAATGGAAAATCCTAAAATGAAAATAGTAACTTGGTAATTGTGATTTTATAAGAATTTTATTTTTTGAACAAATTTTGGAGGAAAGTAATTTTGCCTTGAAACAGTTAGCATAGTAGAGTGAATTTATAATTAAGATGTTCCCTATTAGTATGAATTATTGTTTTCATAAATAATGTTTATTTTTAAATAAATAAAGACATACGAACAAGGATAACTTGTTAATAAATTAAAGAACAAAATACAAGACAAGGCGAGTGATGATTAATTGTAGAGTGATTCTTTTGCACATTAAATGCACATACAACATAATTTAAAGTATTATTTATTTAATTAAAAAATATAAGTAATATTTAAATTATATTGCACGACCGTTAATTGTAAAATTATTCAAATTCTTAATCTTAATTGGTAAGGTTGACTTCAAAACTGCACTCTCACAATTTCCTTTTCGGAAATATCACAACTAATATATCTCTTCATTTTATTATTTTATTTATGTAATTTATTAATGCAAAATTAAGCACGCGGTGGTTATTAAAAATTAGCCACTTCATAGACACATTTATAAAACTTCGTAATTTAGTGACACGTGGTTTGGGAGGTTTGATTATTCAACACACTTGGCCGCTACTTCTCTTTTACTTTCTCTGTTAAAAAAAAAAAAGAGTTATATTTTTAAAAAGATTTTATGTTTTAAAGAATGTGTTATAGTTTGGAAGTTAAAATTTTGCTTTATTAGATTTTTTTTTTATATATAAACAAGTTATATTTTTAAAAAAAATAAAAATTAAATTAAATTGTACTTTTAAAATGAGTTTCTATTTCCGTTGAAGGAGTAGTACATAGTAGAGGTGTTCATAAGATCTAATTCAATTATTTTAAATTTAAGCTATCCAATTCAATTATAGATTGGATGCTAAAATTATTATTCTAATTCAATTCAATTTAACCTTAAAATTTAATCCAGCTCAATTGTAATTGAATTTATAATTGGTGGATCAATTATTTTAAATTTTAACCCATATCTTAATATTGAAGTAATTAACATATATAAAAACAAAAAAAAATACTTAAAAAAGTCATTCAAAAAGCTAAACACAATTAGTAATATTACTAAATTAAATCATTAAAATTACTAGTTTAAATTAAAAATATGTTTAATAGAGTAAAATGTTAAGTTTACTATCATTAAAATTCAAAATCAGTGTTTGAAAAACAACACTAAATAACAGCCAATGGAAATTTTTTAATATATATATATTAAAAAGACATAATTTAATTATAATTAAATTGAATGAGTTCATAATTGGATTTTCACACTTCCATCCTCCAACCGATCAAATTCAAATAACATCATTCTTCACAACCAATTAAATCCAATGTAATTCGATATCCAATCTTTTGTATTTGAAATGATTTGGATTAATAGAAGGGTACGGGTATTCATACCTCGAAATCTCTAAACATATTCTGAAGTCTAAATACATTCTATGTAAAATTAATAATTATCTTTTTTTACTAAATATACCTCATTTATACCTCTTATATCTTCTCGATAAAAAAATTAATAAATTTTTAGAAAAAAAATTCCAAAAAAATTTATCTCTGCAATTTCTCTATTTACTATAAATTTAAGTTCAACACCAGAATATGGTGGCGCCTGCGCCAATGGAATGACAACGCCTAGCGAAGCAACGACTGTTTATTCACAGACAACTTCGTTGTATGTGGCTGACTTAGATTTCAATGTGAAAGTACTAATACGGATGGAAATAAATAAAGAACCACGGAATAAAAATATTCACAAGTCAAGAATGACTTGTGAAGCCAACAGGGCGAAAATTATCCACTAATAATTGTGAATTACAAAAAGAATGAACAGTGCAGTATGTTGGACTCAGAATGACGACAGCTTTCTTAACACAACAGTCTGCTACCTTCAGAATATTTGG
The DNA here is from genome assembly GCA_028749325.2 of Caryopteris x clandonensis. Lineage (NCBI taxonomy): Eukaryota > Viridiplantae > Streptophyta > Magnoliopsida > Lamiales > Lamiaceae > Caryopteris > Caryopteris x clandonensis. The sequence goes on from JAPYKT020000004.1 coordinate 9,483,056, forward strand.
CTCGTATTTTTTCTGTCCGTTCTCTCTTCCTTCTTCCGTCTATTTAAGGAGAACTCCAGCCTTCTTTCCTTCCTCTTCCACTTTATCACGTTCAAGGAGTGATGATATCCACTTCTCCCTCTTTTCCTCAACCGTCTCTTCTTCAAGATAGAATATTGACTTGGTCTACACCAGCTTTCCTATTCTGAGGGAATTTTCTTGATGACCAAGTTTTGAGAATCTTATCTGAACTTTTATTGAGGAAGAAATCGGCAAAATATATTTATTTAAAAGATTTGAGAAATTCAAATCTTAACACAATGTAATGGACTTCAGAGAGTGCTGATAAAGACCACCGACTTGCCCATACACACATACATATATATGAACCATCGTACACAAAATTCTTAACAAAATCAAGTTTGGAGAAATAACATTTAAAAAATAGTGTTGAGAGTATGTTTTGCTCCTTTGCGATAAAATGTTTCATATTTAGAGATTTTTGAAGTATGAATAGCCGCACCTTAAATAGAATTGGTTTAGATCATAAGTACCCGTAGTATATATAGTATATTATACTCTATAATTTCATAAATTCACTCAATGTAAATTTTACTTGTAAATTTAAGATTTTTTAAAAAATCATGAATAATTATATATTATATTTTGTGTTTTCAAATTGATTTATTTCTGTGATTCGTTGATTTTAATAAATCCAAGCACACCAACAGGTAATTAAATATGAAATCTTCAAATAAAATCATAGTTGAAACAATGTAATGTGTATGTTACAAGTTGTAAGGCCGTACTAAATTCCCTTATTTGAATTTTGAACATCTAATCTTTTGGGTTTGTTGGCCAAACTCCATACTTCTACATATTCTCATCTGACTAATACATCCACCAAATTTCAGTTACTCTCTACTTCTTTTCTCATCCATTTCAAGAACTGTATTATATAAATAAATAGTGTATACATATATATATATTTTATATATACATATGTACGTATAGAATTTCAATAAATGTGTATGCGTATGTATTTGGTGGATTGTTTAATTCAACTTTGTGATGAATTTTTAATTTAGCTTATATTTTGGTGGGCTGTTAATTTATTTTTGTATGAATTGTTAATTCATCTTATTTTGGCGATTGTTATTTCAAATTTATAAAATTATTATAGATATTTTATAAACTTCATGAGATTATTACTATTTAGGCCATGCACAGGTCAAATGGGTCATCCTGTGTTTCGAGCGGGTCGTGTTTGAATTGAAAATCTTAATCGTATAATTAAATAGATCAGATTCAAGTTCATACAAAACTTATAATAATTATATTTCAACTCGACCCACAACTCAACTTATTTGACATTTGTTAGCATATGTCTTGTTACATGTTAAGCCAGCTAAGTGAGACAAAATAATTGATTTTCTTTTTTAAAGTTTTGATCCATCCCCTTAAAATTTTGATTTTCTTTAAGAAATGACAATTACATAAAGATATCAACTAATGAAGATTAATTATGTATCATCATCATAACTTATTAGAATGACAGGTAATGTACAAGGTTCAAAAATTCACAAATATTCCAATAGAATTTTAACCCAAAATCACACATATGTTTAGTTGTACTATGAATTATGAGAGTCCGTCATGATTATCATAATTAAGAGGATAAATAAATTAAGCAGATTAAAATGGATTGTTGAAGTGAGTCTCACTTGTGAAACCAACAAATAATATTTTTTAGATAAATCAATAATATAATATAGATAAACACATAATATTGTTAAAAATTAACAGTATATTTTTTTAGAGTAATAAGTAATACTCAAACAAAGGTAACAAATAATCGTTTCAATTATAATATTGTTCAATTAATATAATTAAATTGGATTGTACGGTCCACCAATGCATAACAAATTTTGATTTTACATTGAATTGCTGATGGTAAATTCATAATCCAAAAAATGCTTAAGATTCCTTCAAGAGAAATTGCAACCACTAAACCTGATAAAATGAAATAGTCGAATAATTGAAAAAAGAAAAAAGAAAAAAGAAAAAATTATAAACATCGAACACAGAAAAGAGCAATGAGTTTGTATTTGCATTGAATTTGTCTGATCGTCAACCATATACTGCACTGCTTTGAGTCAAGCTCGATTAATATTGATATTTTCAAATTTCATTAATCTTTTTTCACTTGTTGAATTTGAATTCAAGTCATATGTGTGTGTGTGTGTGTGTGTTGTAGTGGGATAAGGCAATGGGAGATGAGGATATTGGGTTAAGTGAAATAAATATGGGAAGGTGTTGATGACCATCATTCACTTTTGCATTAAAATCAGCATTCTCCGACTTTAATATTTCAGCTGGCAATGTAGTATCATATTCCCACTTCCAAACTTATTCAATTCTTCTCTCCTACTTTCCCTTACCAGATTTTCTCACCATCATTCTTTATTTATGTGCATTTATTCACTTCCCTTAGGTTTGGCACCCCCTAATACATACATATATATATATATATGTGTGTGTGTGTGTGTGTGATGATGCAAGGGCCTCATTGAATTTCATTGGAGTCAAATTAACGAAGTTAGGTTAATTATATTAAATCTTTTGTTATTATATAAATTATAATTATTTCAATATAATATTCTCACCATTCCAAAAAAAAATGTTATGTTTTTTAAGAATACCACTCTTTATTTTTTGTTAATTTTTTTTGTTAATTTGATGAAGGTGAAAACTTATAAAAATAAAATATTTGCACTTATATTATTTTTTTATTTTTAAAGTGTATATATATATACACACACACATACACACTTGTTAAAGCTGTGTATGAACATGCAAGATTTAGGGACTGTATATCCAGCTCAATGCTACCTAATTCCCTCTTCACAATTATAAGTACGACTTTGTGTTAATTGTTCTATTGCTAATCAAAATTAATCAACTTTGTTATTGAATTAAATAATAATAATAATAATAATATTATTATTATTATTATCATAATTTTTTCCATATGTATATAATATGAATCTTCTATTTTAACTTTTTTTAATTTGTTTAACAGTTAATTTTATCAAAATATGATATAAAAATAATATCATCAAGATTCCTATGAAATAAAAAACAAAAAAAACCACATGATTAAAAAATATAAAATAAAAGCATTAAAAATCGAGGAAAAGCCATTATTATGGGCAGTGGAGATTATTGGCAGATAGTTGCAAGAATGATTGCAAAAATCATCGTAGGGAGGAGGCATGCAACATTTTATGATCTTCGAATTTGAGAAGGATTTTTTTAATTTTTTTTATTGTTTTTGTAATTATAACAAAAACTGCAATAAAACATCTAGTCTAGTATTAATAACATTGAAATTAGTTTAAATATATTAATTAACCAAGATTATTAATTTATCAAAATATTAAAGTAGTATATAAACCCCGAATTGGGATCGCATGGAAAAAAGTATGATGGAGAGAAAATATTAATTTAAAGAGTATTCATTCAAAAATTATTATTAAAATATTTTTAAAAAATGATTGTAAACAAATAATTCCTGTTAATTTATTTATTTTAATTGTTCTAAAAATAATTTTTGTGTCGGTGTTGGACAACTATGATTCCCTTTATCAGTTTCCTTTTCTTTCCCCCTTTTCCGGGGCATAGTTTTGGACTTACCTTAATCCAATTTCATACCATATTCATTGTATCTCAAAGCAAACATAAGAAAATTGGCATAACTAGAAAACCGACAATTATTTAATAAAAAGGAAATCCAAATTTAAATTATTAAATTTAATTAAAATTCCTGACATTTCAATTGAAGTTGGTAAAAGTTAGAAACTTGTTAGGAATAAATTTGACCATTCACAATAAATGACACTTATGCCTAATGCATATATAGTTGTTATCGCAATCTAAAATAAATTTGTTGAACTAAATACATTATCGATTAACTATATTTTATTTTATTTGAAATTCTAAATTATTATCAATAAAATCAAATTTAATATATTATCAAAATCAAATATAATTATCAAAAGACATAAGCTCTAAATATATCATATGTAAAAATATCTTAACTTTGATTCATATTATTTGTCAAATTTAGCCTAAAAGAGCTTCTTTCCATTGATTGACTTACTATTGTAAGATCCTGTACAACGTATTTTTATGTTTTTGTATGTTTTACTTATTAAAAATATATTATTTATTATAAAAAATAATTATACGTAATATTTGAAATTATAATTTTTATATTAGAGTATAAATCTATTTTAAAAAAAACCCAAATCAAATATATTGATATTTTTTTATGATTTTAGACATACTAAAATCTACTGTACTAATTTGTTGAATTTTTTTTAATATTATTTGAAAACTTAACAAATGTGCTCAATCCAATATGAATAGTTAAAATGGAGTCAATCTTATTACCTATTTTTTTTAATAATCATAAAATGGAATAATTTTGCATCAACAAAAATGTCAATTTGGAATATTTTTTCGTATTATAAGCCAAAATCAAATCAAATTTTTTTATTGGTAATCACTCTCAAATCTGTTACGTATTGTTGGAAATATATTTTAAAAAATTAATTTAACAATTATAAACTGATTATGCAAAAATTAAGAAAAAATCATTCTTTATTAGATATATCTACTACTAAACTAAGATTTGGTTAAACACATTTTATATCTATAATATTATAGCTTACAAAAAAAAATGGAAAGTGCCGTTGGAAAAATGAAAAATAAAAACAATAACATTTTATTATATATGTATATATATATATATATATTACATCATACTTACAATATTAAATTTGTACAAAATTTGGATTTCCAATGCTTCTGGAATATCATCAAATTTGAATAATTAATATACTTTGTTATACACATTTTTATGGCACTCGTATTAATAGATTTTGATGAAAATAATAATATATTTTTATTTATAAACCAATAAATTGTTGAAAACATGAATATTATTTTATAATTTGAAAACATTTAGATCTTTCTAAATATATGTAGTGCAAACCCATATTTTATTGAATAAAATTAATATATTTATTTTATATATAGAATATTATTTCAGAGGAATATTGGTGGGGTGGGGTGGGGGTGGGGGCATTCTCTGAGTCTGAGAGGCAGTTTAGAAGCCTAAAATATGTTGAGATACTATGCATGCAATTCCAACAAATATCCTTATATAAGAATTCCAAATTCCAAATTCCAAATTATATAGTCCACAAAAATAAAAACCCTAAGTAGAATATAATCTATAAGATAAAAATGTTCAAATTGGTTGAAATTAGGCAAATCAGTAAATATTCTATATTTTATTTTAAAAATATTTAATGACTAATAATTTCTATTAATTTTAAAAATTACATTCTCATATAACAAAAGAATATTCATATATATATATATGTGTGTGTGTGTGTGTGTGTGTGTGTGTACTCTGTGGATTAGAATGTTTGTGTTGAATTTTAGATTTGCTTTGGGTTTGGGTACAATTATAACATTTAATGAATAATTTGTATTTAGATTATTTAGTTTATTGTCATAATTATCATATAATGAAATTTATCATATACTAACAATAATGAATTATTTTCGCCGGAGTTATTCTTGATCGGGATTATCGCTCATTTTATTATTAATTATCTAATAACTCTCCAATTTTTTTAATTATTTATTATTTACTTAGTAATGTATAATAATTGCATTTTGGTTGTTGCACTTAAAAGTCTTTTAGTTGGGCGAAAACAGGAGATGGATGCGTTTGCAAGTTAAGGAAATAAGTTTGAACACGTCCACATGCTTTTAGAAGCTCTCGTTTGGTGGCAATGTCATCACCAAAACAGAACCCTAAATCCCACCCACGCGCCCGCGTGTCGGACGCCCTACACCGCCCGCCCCCTTTTTCTTTAGTAAATTATCGTCAGTAAATTACCAGACGCACAAGAAAAATAAGAAAGAGGGGGTTATGGAATATGGTGCAGGGTAGTCCAATGAGGAGACGACACGTGTGCCACCAACTAGAACTACCTGAAGGAAGGCTGAAACCACAACCGAAAAATATAATCCAGAAAAGTGGAGCCCCCCATTTCACACACCCTGCCAGCCCATCCATACAAATCAGCACTTACCCAATTTTTGCGAGAGATTGAATACATACACACGTTAGCCCCATTTTGCTTTTTGTGGGTCCATGTATAGATGTTCCTTCATCTACAATATATTTAAATATATTAATATTTAAATATTGTTTTTAAAAAAATTATATCTAATAAATAATAAATGCATAATATTATAAAATTGTATTTTAGAGCTCAAACCATTACAAATTCTCTAGCCACAATAATTTTTCAATTTCAATATTTATTAAGGTGAAAAAATAAAATGTATATTAAAAGCATAAAATTTTTACTTTAAATAAATATATAACATTTTTATATCTAAAACACAAATCTATGTAATATTAATTTATAATTTCTCTAAATAAAAATAATTTAATTCATAAAAAATACATTTTATAAATAAATATAAAATTGAATATATCATATATAAAAATAAATATAAAACCAAAAACTAAATTTGAAAAATATAAAAAAAAATCTCATTTTATAATATCTTATTTAAGAAAATGCACATTTTTTACAAGAATAAAAGTTTTACGCATTAATACATAAGTAAATTAATAAATAAAAAATAAGGGAAAAGAGAAGTAGTTTCGAAAAAGTTAACAATGAAGAGGCGTTTATTAAAATTCCTTTGCTTTGGCGGCGTGTCGCCATTCAGTTTCCCTCACTCCGCTAACACAAACACTAATACATCAATTACGTAAACAAAATTAACGTTTTAATCAAACTAATTAACACTTTTCCCAAAAGTAGAGAAAATGAAATTTAACGCCAGGCAGATGCGACGGCGAGCGTCCGTCCCATCCACCCAAAGCATATGCCGCCGGACTGCTCGTTGACGGTGAAGCCTGGGTTGCCACGTGTCCCCGAGTTCAGCTTGACTCGTAGCGACTCGGCAACGCTTTGACTCATCGGTACCGGCTGAAACCCAGCCATACTCATCCTGGCCCGCCACTTGCCGAACACCTCACACCTTTCCACACGGTCCCTCCCCTCACACCCTACCGAGTTGCCGATTTTCCGACCCAGCGCCTCCTCGATCCTGACTCGGTCCTGGTTTGCTCTGGATACCGTCGCCTCAAGCGAGTCTAGCAATGCGCCGTAGTGCTCGCACGCTTCACGTACGCGGACCGTTAATGGAGCCGTGTTCGCGTTCATATCTTGCTCCACCACCGTCATCACATTTGGAGAGAGAAGCTTCACGCGGCGGAGCAGCTCGTCCCTCACATTCTCTGTCGTCACGCTCTCGTCCGGCAACTTGTGCAATTTGAACGCGAAGTTCACGGCGAGGGCTTCGTCTGGCTCAACTCCCAATGTCTCCCTGTTCAAATCGCAGATATTTAAGTCATTCACTGAAAAATTCAAACAAACGCCGAGTTCGTTTGCCAATGCTTTGAGCCGTTCTCCCACAAATTTCAGCTTCGCTTCACTGCCGGGAATGAAATCTGCGAAAGCCGTGATCTTTAATGCGGCCGCGCGTTTGATGTCCAACTTCTTCGCCACGAGCGCGTGGAGAAAATGCATGTATTGCCTGCCTTCACCAATATCAAAATCCACGACATGAATCTTTTCGAAGCCTTGCTCCGAGGTCGCCTCAAGGATTGCCAGGTTGGCGGCCATGAAACCTAGCTTAAAACACGGCGAAACATCGTACAACAGCTGGATTGACGAGGTGTGTTCCTTACCATAAAGCTTGGAAACCGGCAAAGAATGCTCTTTGGGGTTCACGCGCGACTTGAGAGCGGAAACCATGTAAGCCGTGAGCCTCTGTTCTGGAGTGCCCCTAGGGTTCGCAACCTGCTGGAGGCGCGTGATGATTTCGGCTGCGACTTCAGATTTTCCTTCGGAAATAGCAACGGCGGCATCTATCAAGGAGTTTTTAGTACAGGGGATTGGAGGGGAAGCCGAAGTAGAATTACACGAGGAAGAAGATGAAGTTGGAGATAGAGAGATAGGTTTTTGGGCCGGGCCAATTAGATTCTGGATCGTCTCGGACCAATCGCTACTGGTGATAACAGAAACTGCTTCTCCGTCTTCGTCATCTCCTAACAACTCCTTTTCCAATTCTTGTAACCGATGATTCATTATCTTCTTTTCACAGTCCTGCCCGGAACCCAGATTCATACCCGTAATTCCATTACCCTTATTCCCAGACAAATTCGTTGTACCATTTCTGTTTGAAACATTCAAAGGCTGTAGCCGTTGTTGGTGCAGAATTGGAAGGCCATACCTCAAGTTTAAAGGATTGGAAACTTGCGGCGAAATGGAGGGAAAAGGAGAGAAATCTGCTTGAGAGAGGTGGGATACATGAGATGCATGCTGGTAATTTGGCCTTAACTTCACGTTCCGCTGATAAAATCCCAGACCTTGCTGATTCTGCTGCTGAAACTCTTCCAGTGATCTCTTCCCCATCAAATCGGGTCTCCGGATCTGGGCGTCCGGGTCGGGAAGGACTCCGGAAAGCGGCGACCGAAAATGAAAAGGCTGTTGTGGGTTGAGATTGGTACCGTAACCACTGTTTATATTTGAGGATCTTCCGCCGGCGGCGAAAAAGTCGGCACCACCGCCGGAGAATCCGGAAGACATTTTCTTGACGGGAACAGATTTTTCTTTTTTTTTTCTCTAAGATGGAAGAGGACTTTTGATCAAGCTATTAGATTGATTCTTGTCGTTGTTGTCATTATAAGGCACAGATAAGAGAGCAGTAAACGAGTTAGAGAGAGAGAGAGAGAGGAAAATGTTTTTAGAGAGAGAATGGGGGAAAATATGAGAGGTATCCAACTGGCCGTGAATGATCTTTATGTTCGTTTATTTCTAAGTTTGAAAATTGTTGCTTTTACGACAGAGCTCTACGTGTGTTTCTTTCAGCCGTTAGATGTGGTGACTCTTTTCTTCTTTTGAGGATGAACCGACGGTAGGATTCCCTTGGCTGAAAGAGCCGCAGCTCTCAAGGAGGCTACATGCAGTTATCACGCGCCCGGTCTTCACGTGAATAACGCACGCAGTTGCGGATATAATTATAAGCCCTTTGAGAATATTTTTGTATTTAATTCCCACGATTCCGTTTGTATATTTGATGTCATTTTTTAAATATTCATTTTATTTTATAATTGATACAATTTTAATTTTTATAGTTTTTTGATTTAATAATTTGTGAGGATAAAGTGTTGTTCTTGTCTTTTATTATTTTAGTGAAAAAAGCAATTTGAGCGAACCCTCTCTCCGCTCATTTTAATTTTCGTTTATTAAAATACATTGTTTGTCGTTATTAGATTATAAAACATAGAATTAGTCTTTTGGAGCGTTACCCCTCCCTTAAATTTTATACTCCCTCCATTTGGTTTAACTGTTGCTTTGGAATTTTGTAAGGAAAATATAAAATTTTAAATAAAATTGTTAAAATTAATTTTGAATTAGATTTAGCCATTGTAAATTTCTCTATATTAGAGCAGGTCAAATATCAACTTTGTTAATAAAAAATAGTTTAATTACAAATATTTATAATTTTCAATTAATTCCTATCTATTCTTTTATAATTATCATACGATTATATTCGTTATCTCCTGTGAAATATATTTTATTGAATGATATAATTTTGTTAAGGAAAAAAAGAAAGTAAAAGTGTTATTTGGTTGGATGGAACACAATAAATACTAGAATCTCTGGAATGGAGTATTTACTAAACCAAAATCAGAATTAAATAACGAAATCTGTGAAGAGTAGCTTGCCTTCAAAATCACCTAAAAATAAATAAATTATAATAAATAATATTCTTTTTATTCTGAAAGAAAATAAATTGATTTTAGAAAAGGTTTCGATTAAATCTCATACACAATAACCGAAAAAAGGTGTTTGCTCAGATACTTTAATAAATTAGTTGAAATTTTCGTTCAAAGAAAAATAAATAAATAAAAGTAGAGAGAATTTACAGGTGGATGCATGAAGCCGAGCTTTCAAGCTTCCAAATGTCACCGCATGTCACTGTACCCCCCACAGACATGTTGACTTCAATAGTTCAATGTACTCGTCACTATAGTAAAGGTAAATTATTTAGAAAGGGGTACAACCATATTTAATAATTAATATGTTTTCATAATTACAAATATGAGATTTAAAATAAAATCCTCATTTGAAGTCTTCAATTACTTTCTCACGAATTATTTATTTTCAAGTCTTGCATCTTGAATTGTATAGTAATTATTTCGGTGTAGACAAAGATATTAATGCAGTGGAAGATGAAAAGTAGAAAATTCAGATTCGTTCCATCCTGATTCATATTTTGGTACGGGCCAATAAATGTCGATTTATGCTGCTCTGCCTTATTCCATCTGTTTTTTTATTGTTTATTACATTAATATAGTATAAAACCTAAACCCAACCTGATCCATGTATGGATCGGGACTGGTCCATCCATCTTAAAACATGAGATATCGGGCATGCTCCAAGAACCTTTAGATGAAATGGGTACTATGAGGCAAGTCAAAATTGATATCCTGGATAAATGGTATAAACGATAAATTATAGCATATTTTAGTTTGTGTGTTGATGGTTATTCTATAAAACTTATTTTATGGGAATCTGGTTAGTTACGTTAGTAGATATGCTTAATGGGTCACTCATGACGGTTTTACTTTCCTTGGTCCAACATTTTTTATTTTGCTATTTTTATTAATTTAAGAAGAAAAAAAATTTAAAATATAAAAATTTACTATTGATGGTTCGAGGTGGCTGGTGTTATATTCAACAAAGTTATTACGAATGTATCCTCCATTTGTTATGTGAATCGTCTCAATTTTCTATTTCTACAAATATCTCATTTATGATTTCATACTAAAATTTGGAAAAATAAAAGATAACACATATTTTGATTCTCATAAATAAAACACGAACATTCTTTAATTATAGTTTATGGTATCTTTTTATTTGTGATTAACATCTCGATTAAAAAAGTAATAAAAACGTTAAGAAGAAAAAGTGATTCATCTCGTCCATACGATCAAGTAAATTTCAATTACTTGCTTTAAAAAGTTACTTTATTCATCTCCTATAAATTTAAAAATTGAATAAAGTAGAATTAATAGAAATACCGTATATGTTGAGGTCGACTATTATATTAAAAGATACAATAAGTAAATGGGAAAAATCAATTTAGGCAGAGTGGAACGGGGCAGTCTCAATCTCTTTCATCCATGCAGTTACCCTTCAAATTTAATCAGAGCGAAGTCATTATTTATTAGCGGCGATTAGGTTTAGGTCATTTGTTTGAAAAATAATATCTTTGTCCTCAGGAATTTTAGCATTCTGGATTTGGACCCACTTTTTATTTGAATATAAGTCTAGATTCTTGGATCTTTATGACAAAAAATGATGGACCACAACTTCCAGGAATCAATCCTCTTGTTTTATTTTTTTATTTCTTCCAAAAAATTAATTAATTAGCAACACAACACTATGGGTTGCTTGAAAATGTAGTTGCTTCTTCATCAAATTTTATTAAATCATAGATTAAAGAACGCTTAACAACTAAGCATTTACCTTTTATATATATATATATATATATATATCAGATTTAATGTGTTAGATTAACTAAATTAGATCTTGGCTAATGAACCAGGTTATGCGTCGTTCATGTAGCCTGACTTTATTCAATAATTATTGTGGTAGATTTTCATAAAAAATTCTAATTCTAAAAAGGAGCAACGAAAATGGTTCAACTTTTTTGTGTCCAACAAATGCAATTAATGAGGTAATCCTTTAATTTCTTCAATATGAAACCCAATATTGAATTATATATAAAACCAACTTCAATATAAAGTACTGGTAATTCATGTTTATAAAAAAAATCAAACTTTTGGAAAAAAATAAAAAAAAGAACATACAAAATAATAATATTTTATATTAAAATTGACTTTTTTGAAAAATAGTCATGATTCTCATTAGTATTTCATATATATATATATATATGTATATATATGTATATATACATATATACTGCATTCAAGGAGAGCCGAAATGTTAGCGCGCATAGTTCACTATCTCCGTCCCATCTACAATTTAATTTAAGTGGTAATGCGATTTTGAGTAATGAATGAAAAGTGGGGTCTGATGAATAAAATTATAAAGGTGTACATACATGAATCTAATATTTTCATTTGTTATTACGTGTTTTTGTTTCTTAGAATAATTCATTTAAAATTAAATATTTTTACAAGATTATTCTTCGATCTGAATGGATTGTCTGCCTTTGATCTGAATAAATAGTGTAAGGATCATGGTTTCTTCCACCCAGGATTCTTCGAATATAATAAGAATATATATATATATATATATATATATATATATAAAATCACGTGATATAAATTAGATAATATTTATAGTCATTTTATTGAGCCTCTGTTTGTTAAATATCCTATTATGCATAAATGAGAACCATAAAATATAATATTGGTATAATAATAATAATAATAATAATAATAATAATAATAATAATAATAATAATAATAATCACAACAAATATATATATATATATGTTGGGATAAACACACGAATAATCAACAAAGAACTTATTCATCTACACAACGGAATGATCAATTATCCCTCTCTTGTGTGAATCTAGTAGGAAACAATACCAAGAATATAATGCAATAAAATTAAGCAATCACCAAACAGTAACACAAGCAATTTTAACGTTAAGCAATTTTAACGTGGAAAACCTCCTCAACGTAAGGAGTAAAAACCACGGGACCGGAGTCCACACAAAAACTTCACTATGAGCAAAAATCCAAGTATTACAATCTGCAACAACAGATATTCTACCACAAATATGCCAAGACAATCAATACTTGACAACAACAATGAGATTAGAAAGATCTCACCCAACAACACCAACTTCTGTTCACTGTTCCCAATGCTCGGAATCTCAGAATCCGATCTCCACCGTCCAGAATCAACCTCTGTCTGTCCTGAATGTGCTGTCCAAATTACAACTCGATCCAACGGTTGGTATGTGAGAAACGACCCTTTCACCTTGACTGTGCAGAAGTGAATCGCCAAAAAACAGACCTTCTGTTCGCGGCCTATTCCCGTCAATACAGAGCTCCAAATACGATCTCCACCGTTCAGAATATAGTTTCACAAGTTCCGAACGTGCTGTCAAAATTACAGCTCGATCCAACGGTTGGAACTTCGGATATTGCTTCTGCAAGATTTCTGCTCTTTTAGTTCACTCAAAAAACGTGAATGAAGATTTTTTAAGCTCTCTCTCTCTCTTTCTTCTCATTCTTTTTCCTCAATGACCTTCTAGGCCAATATAACACCAAGTAGTGGGCTTACTCGGCTTTTTACTTATTGGCTATTGGGCTCACGCACATATTTGGAAACCCAATCCAACAATATATATATATATATATATAATATCTACAGCATATGTACTGGTATAAGAATAATTAAATTTCCAATTAAAAAAACAGATTTACCCATATTTATGAAGTATAGTAATTAACACCCATAGCACGTGCAAAAGATGCCTAACTTCTAATATTCAGCCCACACACATTTTGTGACCGCATATTCCGGTTCCCATTTTTTTAAAAAAATTTATATTATATTTTTTAAATTTTATTGTTGATGTATACTATATCAATAACATTAAAATATAAAATAAAATAGGTGATGATCTATAAAATTTCAGATATTAATTTATACAAATCATTACACATCTCGGCATTGATTTTTCTTTTTCTTCTTTTCCTTTGAAATCTTTCCTGGTACTTTGCCATAAGCACTTATTTCCCATTTGAAAACTAAAGACCTCTTTTCGTTATGACAAAATCCTTATGCCAAGTACACCCGTTATAATATTATTATTTTTTAATTAAAAATATTATTTATTTATTTAAAAAATATTACTTAATAAATTAATTATTAATTATCGTATTATTTGTTAATTTAAAAAATAATTGTTAATATTTTAACAGTATTAAATTTATCTAAAAAATATTAATCGCTAGATTGTACGTTATGCATTCAATACACATGAGACTCTCTGTCTTTATTTGCTTTAATTTCATTTTGATTTACAAACTTAATCATAACTATGTATAGTAACAAAAACATGAGACTCTCTGTCTTTATTTACTTTAATTATATGAAAATTATTATAAAAACAAATTATCAGAATCAAAATAAAATTAAATGCAAATTACCAATAATCAAATATCAAAATGAATAAACCGAAAGTATAGTAACAAAAACATATTTTTTCCAAAAAATAAAAGTGAAACTGAGAGTATAAAATCGGATATAGAAATAAAAATTAGCGATCAGAATTAAAATAAGAAAAAATAAGTAATATTTGTGTAGTTAATCAAGTAATAACATAAATCGTGTCACACGTGCAACCGTTTCACATAATTTTTTTCGTTTGTATAATTATGTATAAGATTCCAATATCACCAACTACTTCTACTTATTTGTCTTTTGACTTTATAAATGCCCTTTCCATCGCAACCATACTATTTTTCAATATGCAAATAATTCCAGAAATGGGTGAATATTCGCGCAATAATATACATTGCAGTTGTTTTAGGTGAAGCATATTATTGGAAAACTTAAATGCAACTCAATTATATATAACTTTATTTATTAAAAAAGTGTCTTCATTGAACCAAAATAAATTAAAGTTTATTTTTTAAAATAAATAAATAAATAAAAAAGACTGGTGTCAACTGTTTTTTCCATAAGGCAAAAAGAGTTGGCCGACTCAGGCTCCAAAAAAATACGAATAAAAAATATCCATAAATCTGTTTAACTAACATTACATAAAAATTTAAGTATAATTTATGATGTTCAGAATTCGATAGATTTGTAATAATATCTAACGATACAAGTATTATTTTCAAAACTCGCTACTAACATATCATAACACACTTACTCGAACTTGCAATTATCTATTAAGATCGCAGGGGCTTGTGTTACTTTTCTGTTCACGTTGTTCAAGTGTTGTGCGGCAGAGTTGTAATCCAACTGTTGAGGTCAGTCGTCAGGGTTTGACATATTTGTTTGCTTAACAATTGCACGTATGAGACAATGTAAGGTATTATTTATTTAACTATAAAGTATTACTTGTTTAACTATAAAGTATTACTATTTTTTAATTGTATTATTGTTGATTAGTTACCTTAAAAAATAGTGATATTTTATAGTTAAAAAAGTAATATTTTATAGTTACATAAGTAATGCCTTAAATTGTGTCACACGTGCAACTATTTTATAGAAAACCCACTCTTTCTGTTCATGTTTTTACATGCTTTAATTTTTTTTCTTTTTTGCATTTTTATCTGTTTTGTTTTGTGAAATTTTTTCTTAAAATATATAAATTATAAATAAAAAAAAAATCCAACATGAAGGAGTATAACACTTCCAATGAAGAAAATCAAATAAAAAATATAAAAATAATTAAAGTTCACACTCAAGTTCGAATCAGGTTAATGAAATTATTTGAATCGAGTTTAGATGTCACAATCCCCAATACTAATTATTTACATAACTCTTATTTTTTTCCGAAATCAAGTTTTACATGCTCTTACCCAGTAAATTATATTAGAATTTCGTTACTCTCAAGCACAAACACAAATTTAGGTGGGTTCTTATTATATTAAAGTTATAAACTTAACATCAAAGAATGATGTTTTTATTTTTATTATTTTATTTTCAAAGTATGCATTTAATTAATTATATGATTCTTATAATATTAATTTTACTGTTTCTTTTATTTATTTAAATAAATAAGGTCTAATTTTATTTTTGCACTGAATGTTCCGAATCGTTAGACGGGCTCTGCCGACCCGCTTCAAAGAATTTGTGAGGTTCAACGCTACAAACTTTGCCCATGTCAAAGTTTTTTGGCGCAAATCATTAATTATCAAGACTTCTAAAACCCATCAAGAGCTGCCAAACTAAGAAAGTCCTATAATAGAAAAATAAATAAATAAATCACAAAAAATAAATAAATTAATAAATAATAATCCAATTAAGTCGTAGCTTCTTTCACGTCAACTTATATGCAAAAGTAGTCTCATGTTCATAAAATACTATGAATTTTACAAATTATACACAACTAGCTTATACGATATATGAAAGACTCACTCCGTTAATATTAATATTACATGTTAATGTAAATAATATTGGTAACAAATAGGGAAAAGGTGTATCCAGCTAAAAGATGCATTTTGTAATTAGTCCACAAAATAAAATTTACAATTAAGTTGTCTTAGACCTTTAAGTTTTAGCAAGTTTAGGCTCGTGTATCTCTTGTCTACATACTTACTAGACATAGGCAACGTTCTCGATCCGTCAGTTAACTAATTGACTTAACTATTGAAGTGGTTCTAAATTGAAATAAGAACAAAAAATTAATTGGTTTGATTTTGTTTGCAGGGTAGCCGGTTCTTAGAACTGGCGATTCCAAAACCACCAGTTTCGGTTTCAAATTGTAGGTTCCAAGCACTGATCGAGTTCAAAATTGTCGGTTCCAATTTCGAACTGGACATTATAACTGTGAAATAAAAAAAAAAAAAAAAACTGAAACCATAGAATCGGCAAAATGAGAAAAGGAAAGTGGTACCATGAAACTGAAATTGAAACCAATGGAACCATGCTCATGTCTACAAAAGCGGAACACATGTATGATTGATTAACCGTAGATAAAAAAAATAAAAATTAATCGTTTAGCAACATTTCGAACTTTAGTCAACTAGAGGTCTAAATTCTTTAAAATTGAATCAAATTAACTAAACATATTTTTAAAATATTAAATATATCTAAAAATCAGCAAATTAAATCATAAATATACATAAATAAATCAATAAATTAATAAAGTAAAATGTAATAATAATTTAAATATAAAAAATGATTTGAAATGTGAAGATTTATTATGATCTTTAAATATTCTATTTTTATTATATTTAAATCATTTAAGATCTTTTGATTTTTTTACTTTTGTATTAAATAACTTAGATTTTATTATTTTATTTTTGAATATTTATTTGATTTTTTTAAGATTTTTTTTTATTTTAATATAATTAAATGGCCTATTTATTTGAAAATAAAAAGTTCAAGGACTTATTTAATTTATTTTTAAAGTTAAAAATCATATTTGTACAAAAACAATTTAAGGTCCAACTTGTACACGAGGCATTAACTAAAGGGTTAATTTGTCCGTTTGCCCATTTATTTTTTATTTTTTAAAATTTAATGTAGCAGTCAATAGTCAAATTATCCACACAGACCATAATATTGACGATTAAATTTGAGGGCACTACACATGAAAGCAACCACTTAATAAATAACACGTTAATCGATATTTAGGTCATTGAAGTTAACTCTGTAATTTTCATTTAATAGATTAATTCAAATTATTTTCAAAGCAATAACTTATAATTAACAGACCCGTCAAGATTTTGTCTGCTTTTAATTTTACAATAATTTCATAAATATATGAATTGATTTAATGCATAAATAATTAATATAAAGTAGCCAAATTAAATTTGGTTGTAATTTTCATTTGATACCGACTCATCTCCAGCTGTTTTTGTTGATAGTGATTAATTTTAAGGGAAAAGTACTTTGTAATTGCTTTATAATTATTCGGTCCCCTACCTTATCATTTCTTTTATTATATAATTAATTAAAACTTTTTTTAAATAATAAATCTCATTATCCATTTTGTTATAACACCACTCCTCACTCTTCAATTTGTATACTTTAATTTTAGTGAAAGGTGACTGAAAATGAATCTTCTGGTTACTAAATCTACTTATATAGAATATAAAATAACATCGTTTTATGACATTTAGTAGTGAATTTATAAATTTTGAAATTAAATTTAATATATATATATATCGATTGTTATAGAGTGAAATTAATCAAAGAATATTGAAGAATAATCATATATGATAGGATTTAATTATATAATTTCAGATGTTCATATTTATCATTACTGAATTAATCATATATTTTTATAATAACTCTATCTCGCAAAGAGATTTCATGAGACAGTTGAGAGATTTTATGTTGTTCTATGGGGTAATGTATTAACTTTAATGAATGTGTAACACATAACACAGTGTATATTGTACGTATTTAATGTGTTAAGTCACCAGCCACATGGACAACATAAGAAATTCCGGAGACAGACTTAGATAAATTTGTCCTAAAAAGTCCTTCATGGAGATTGGAGTTTGTGTTGATTTAGGTAGAAAATGAGTTTGCTGAATGATACTATAAAGAAAATTGCAAAGGTAAATAACCTAAAATTAATAAAACTAAAGATAAAATACCAATAATAAAATTAGTTACAAAAAATTAAATAAAAGGGATAGTTTAAATTTTACCAAAAAAAAAAAATCAAATAGTTATTTTGTATCATTTAGCATCTCCCTAATTTTTATAATCACTTGTCTAACCGTGCTTAGACAGACCAATTAGTTGTTGTCTCACATAATTATTACCTAATCGCTGTCATTACCTAATGTAATGGTCTCCTTGGGTTACTATTAATTCCCCACTGATTTCTACGCCACACCTTTTCTCTCTACCTAAATTAGGTTAAGTATGGATCAGTTAGGTTAATCTAACCTTTGAGTTTAATTTATAATCAATTACGTAATTTGGTCAAGTTTAGGATGTTTTCAGAAAATGACAAAATTATTATGAATAAGATTTAATTTATTACGTATTTCAATTAGTGACGCTTATTATATCTCGTGTGGGTGTAAAGATACACACATAATGTACACGTAATATATGTTGCTCCAATTTAATTGGAAATAACCGATATCTAAGTTATTTTATAGTTCTTAAGATGGAGAACAATGTTAAACATTCACACTACGGAAGAGAGAGGAAAAAAAAACAAAACAATTAAATTAGAGAACAAATTACCTATAGAAATAAAAATAACTTATCTTATTTTTAACAGTCAGTTTTTAATTCGTCATCAATCAAACACCGATGATATAAGAAAATTATGACATCTTCTATCACTATTATTTTTTTATTTTTTTATTATTTATTGATAGATATCCCCTCATATTAATCTCTAATATAAAAATTTCTTGTAGCAGCACATTTATTACCATTAATTAAAGGTTTATTAGGTTTGAATTAGTCTGTGTGTTTAAAATCATATTTATGTTAAACTGGAGGAGGTAATATAGTAAAAATTAATTATTGCTAAAAAGTATATAAATAAAGTCAATTAAGATTTAAAAAATATTAAAAAATAAGAAAATGAATTAAAAATCCATCAAATTAACACAATAATTTTCAATGTTCAGTATTGTTACAAGGGTTTATTATATAGCCTATCTTCTTTCAAAGTCCCAACTACCAACTCTTAAACTTCGAATCCTTTATAATATATAGTTAGTAATTTAATATTGCAATGTTGGTTATAACATTTTTAATTAGGACAAATTATGGGCTGATGGAGGAAAGGGTTGGTGGAACTACGTTGGCAATGTTACTAATAACCTCATAAGGTTTTTTTAATGAGGTTGAAAAATATATTATAAACATGATATAATATTTAAATTAAATTATTGTATACATTTAAAATTATCACATTCATATTAAAAGCTATTAAATTTATGTTAGCCAACTATTTTAACAACTGGATCTTCTTAAAATATAACGTGGAAAAAAAAAAAAAAAAATTAGCAAAGAATAAATAAATGTAGAAGGTCAATATAAATTAAAAAATCCAAGGTGTGATAAAAAATAATAAATATGAAAGGATTTTTAGTGAATAAAAATTATGAAGTCAAGGAGAAAAATAAATTGATTTTGCAATTAATTTATGGATACAACAATAAATTGGTCAAACTATATAATATAGAATAACTAACAAGCGCCCCAAATATTTACATATATATAGTTTTTATTTTCGGAAGCAAGGAGTACCTGTCTTAGTCTTCCGTTGATAGCCGACAGCAACAAGCTACAACAAGCCAACCGGCTAATTGTGTTCTCTTTATATTTTCTTTTTAATCCATGCCAAAAACTTTTTATTTGATGCACCAAAAAACGAAATAATCCGTACAATCACCGGCTACAGCCGGTTGAGCTTTGACTTGTTGGATCATGAAGATGCTGTGACGGCTCACATCACGCGCCGAGAAGACGCGATGCCGTTTCTTCATCAGATTATGGCTGTCACACAACGTGTCGATGAGTGATTGGGCACCTCAACTTTGGATTTTATCAACTGGCCGCATGTGATTAGACCCGTGCCGAAATTCTTTCTATGTATATTTAAGAAAAAACAGAAATCTAAGTTTATATTAAGGGATGTTTTTTTCTGGATTACAAGTATAATTTATTATATGGGATCACATAAAAGAATTGATTGATGAAAAATAAGTTGAATGCTATCGATAAAATAAAAATGTAGTTGGAACATAAAAATTAGGATATAAGTTACCTTATACATTTGTATTAAAGTGGGCGTGAGCTTATGTACCAATTTTATCATTTATTAGATTTTATTTTAAGTGAGGAAAGGCTTTAAAACCGTATTCCAAATTTAATGTTAAAACCGTTAAGAGCAGATTCATTTTCCTTAATCCTTCCGTCCCAATAAATAAATTTGTGTGGTAACACTTCTTTAAAATGTCATAGATATAATAAATATTTTATCATCTTTATGAAATCGAAAAAGTAAAAAAAAAATACTTATATGGTAGATTAGAAATAGCTACATAAGACTTTTGTTTCGAATATTTTTCAAAATGATCAACTTCATTCATATGAAGTACTTCCCCCTTCCACAAGAACAAATAGCAACATACAAAAAGGATGCACATATTGGCAATAATAAAAACAAATAAGGATATGATGCAATAATAATCTGCTTCTTGCTTTTAGATTCAATTGAAATAGAAACTGGTATAGATAAGTCTTTTTCCTGCTTTTTAAAGCCCAATCTGATTGGTAATCTTCTTAACCTAACCAAAATGAAAAACAGAACCGATCAAGATTACAAAATACCAGAATCGAGCACAAACCGAGCACTTGGGTTTAATTGAACTGAAAATCCTACATGTAAAATACATAATGAAAACTCCTCTAAGCAGCAGCCTTTTGTTTCTTTGCCATGCGATATCCACCAACAACACAGGCATGATCTCGCTCAAAGGGTTCCAGAGTAACTTGTTCTGCAGGTTTGAACTGATCGGCCTGCAACTTCTTCACTTCTTGCGCAAACACAGCCTCAGCAGGTACAGTCGAGTCAATGCAGTTTGCCTATGTAAATGAAAGAAAAGAGAGAATGAAAAAGCAGTAGCTTAATGAATATAAAGAGGCAACAATTTAAATTTACATAAACTGAAAATATGGAAGTCAGTTGGGGAGAATAGGAGAAATCAGAATTTACCTTGATAGATATAACAAAGTGGCCTCCAGCTTTCAGGAAGTATGATGCATTCAGAGCCAAAATTCTAGCCTGCATACAGAAAAGTAGATATAATAAAATCAAATGAAATTAAGTGACATATATATATATATACTCAAGTTAAATTGAGGGTTAAATCTCCTTTATAAATACAATAATGAATAAATTCTGGTTTAAGAAGATATAATTTTTCATAGGTTAAAAGGAATAGGAACAATTACAACAGCTAGAACAAGTAGACTGAAAACAAAAAATATATTGCAACAAAAACTAATAATTAAATTAAAATAGAGATAAAAGCTCAATTTCAAAAAACTCAAGAACGCATCAGAAACCCGGTTTTTGCATCATCCAGAAGTCCTGAAGGGGAATCCGAGTAGCTCATCATATGCTTGCTCTTATTAAAGCAACATAAGAAAAATAAACGATTGAACCCAATTCAAAAGTAGATTGGGGACTCTCAGAATAGTTTGACATGTGAGAGGGAAAAATAAAGCAAAACAAGAATACCGAAAAAACAAAATTTAAAATTTAAAAACAAAATAAAAAATAAAATTACGAAAGTAAGAAAACAAAAAATGCAATTAAGCTTAAAAAAAATTATATATACATAAAGAATGGTGCAAACACATAGCGTAGAAAAGAATTACAGTAACAATGAACAGACAAAAGAATCAAACTTCAATTTCTGAAAAGAATCATTAGAATTAAGAATATGGGAAATAAGGTTTGAAAAATCAGATTAACAATATGCATAAAAGGCAAACCTGGTCGGGTTGAGCAACATCAGAGAATATAACATCCACCATACCAACAAGCATTCTATACTTAGCAGGATGTCTGGCATCCTCAATAATGGGGATAACATTAGTCCGTTTCTTGGCCATGTTCACCAAGTCTCTACCACTTCTGTGGGAAAATTCCACAGCGTAAACAACACCTTCCTGCAAAACGAATGACTCTAATAAGCATAAAAATTGACTAAGAAACTCCAAAAACAAAATGTAAATCTATAAGAGATGGGATTTTAGAACTACTTACAGGTCCAACCAAGTCAGAGACATGAGACACGGTAGTTCCAGAGGCAGCACCAAGGTAAAGCACACGGGCACCCGGTTTCTTCACAATATAAAAATCATATAAGTATATACAATTTTCTCACCTTTATTATAAGCTCATTTAAGTTAATTTGCACATTCCCAATCAATAATCCATACAAATGCATTTGAAATGAGTTCACATGTAACTAAAAATCGGATCTGGTTCTAGAATATGTTTTTCAAAAAATAAAAACGGACATTCTTCATAGACTTACAATCCAAATGTTGTCAACTCCACCAAGAATTGCAGCAGCCAACTTAGAACGGAAGGGGTTCCACACTCTGTACTCAACCTTCGTCCCATCTTCATTCTGAGAAAGCATAACATAAATAAAAATAAAATCTGATTGAAAATATAAAAATGAATTTGGATATTAGAATACTTCCGCCACATTTTCATTCTGAGAAAGAATAATACGAATACAAACAACATTGATTGAATAATTAAAGAACAATATGTTTATTAGTATCGAAGAACAAACCTGAACGGAAACCCTCTTCTCATTGTAGACAGCTTCCCCAGGGACCATATTTTTTGTGCACAGAGCATCCTCTTTGCCCTTAGCGATGAAAACCCCTTCGTGCCTGTGTGGCTCCACCACAACCTTACTTCCTCCCTTCATTCCTCCACCTCTACCACCTCTGCCGCCCCGGCCTCCTCTTGAAGCGCCTCTGCCTCCGGGACCTCCTCGGCCTCCGGGTCCGCCTCTTCCCCTAACACCGAACCCTCCTCTTCCGCCACTTCTTCCGCCACCATCTCCTCTTCCTCCCCTAAACCCGCCGCCGCCTCCACGCCCTGCAAAAGGGAGAGAAATCTAGTATTAATAGATTACTCTTAATTCCTTCTTTGAAAAAACAAAATGGGGAAAAAGTAGAATACCTCTGGTCGGAGTTCTTGCAACCATGGCTGCTATTTCAGAGTGAAGAGCGACTGCAGCTGCGTGAGGGTTTTTCTCTGAGGGGCGTAAGTGAAATGAGTGTGATTTATAGAACGAGTAACTAGGGTTTAGGGTTTTCAGGAGCTCAATATTTGCACATCGAGCCCCCTTTGTTTCAGTTATTTCTGATTCAGCCACCAACAATTTTCAATTCTGAGTCCCGCCCCCTAATTACTACTCACCATGTTAACTTACCGGATTGTCGGGTTTTTTTCTTTTTCCTTTATTTTATTATTATTATTATTATTATTATTATTATTATTATTATTATTATAACTATTTGGGATCGGGAGATAAAAAATACTTAAGAATTTTGATCACTTTTATACATGTGTTTCGAAAATCATTCTAAAATCAATTGAAATAAAAAAAATAGCAACTCTCTCATCTAAAATAATCTTATTATTTTCTTATTGTTATCTCATTGTCTTGCATGTTAATTTTTATTATTATCTATTACATGATAAAAGAATTAATTTTTAAAATTTTAATTTGATAAAATTAGGATTAGATATACTATATTTCTTGCCGGGGTTTCAGTAATTCTTGTATCATACAATCTTACAATTCAATGGAATTGTTTTATCTTAGAGGAGATCTTTTATAATTTGGCGCGTTAAGGGTGATCTCTTGATTTCGCTCGATCATTAATAATTTGATTATCTTTAGATAATAGCAGATAGAAATAATGTTTGTAAAAAGTTTCACTAAAACTAAGAAATATAGGTGTTCTTGTCATCCACACCAAAATAAATAAAGTTTTCTAAAAACACTAGGAATTGACAACATTGACAGGGTACGAAGTATTTTCCGGAATGTGCGGTAGCAATTGGCAAGCAATTCGACTCAAGACACATAACTCTTGTAAACATCCCTTAGCCATTTACAAAAACTACTACTTTGTGTGTCATACGATCTTACTTATTACTAGTATTTCTACCGTGTGATGCACGACTTGTAATATAATAATATATAAATTAATGTAAAAATAGTAATATAATTTTTTAAATAATATATAAATATATAAAATATATTTTGATAAAAATTGTTTAAAATAAAAATATCCAACAATATAAAAATATATGCAATATTAAAATACACCACAATTAATGTATGAAAATAGTATTTAAAATTTTAATTTAATATTTTATAATTATATATGCAATATGAACATCAAATTGTAGATCATGAAAAAAAATATTAATTTGATATATTTTCACAAAAAAACGAAATTGAGATGAAAAAAATATAAGCATTTAAAAATTAAAATAAAAAACAAATAAAAAATATAATTGACTATCACAGTTTCTAAAAATGAAAAACTAATTTTAAACAAAAAAATATTATAAGTTAGTTTAACTATCCCACTTTTATATAATTATTATAGATTTCTATAAACTACACTATATGCTTTTTGAAGTCACACATTTACTTATTAAATAGGGTTGTCCTCCACTTATTCCAAATAGTTGGTCGACTATGGTCTTCACACCTTAAAAAGTTTAGAAACTTTTGTATGATCTTATATAGGATATGGTTTGGGTTTCAATGAAAGATAGAAATATTTTCATTTATTTTATTGGACATGGCTGGTAACTTGTATAATACATCCAATTTCTCAACATCCTAACAATTAGCACACATCATTACAAAGTATTGGAGGAAACCATAACCACTTTGTAGAAACTCAATTTAAGGTTAAAAACCTATTTTTAAAGTTATGTGCCCAATGGAAATACATTTTTATTCTACAAATTCATTTTAAATTTTATTTCATTAGACTTGAGATTTTGAAAAAAAAATATATTTAAAATATAAAAGTTATTGTACAAAATTTTAAGTCTTCTTTAAAACGACTAAGGGGTTGCTTGTTAAATTTAAAAGAATATATATCTGAGTGGGAATCATGATAGTGATGAATGAGTATGTAATTACTTTGATTCCTCACATTTTTCATGAATTCAATTAATTTCCCAATAAAATAGAGAACTAAAATTAGTGTAGCATAATGATTCCTATGTTCCAAACTAATAAAGTAAGTATGTTGGCATATATATCGAAAATCTAATGATCTTTAATTACATGCAGGATATGACAAAGATACGATAATCATGAAGGAAATATTGGTTGGTTGAAGAAATTGAAGGAAATAAGATCTAGAAGATATGAATAATCTTAAGAATATAGAACAAGATATGGAAAGGAAGGAAAGCAAACAAAACATAAGATACTCAAAGATACATGCATGGAATAGAAAATTCAATCACCAACTGCCTACAGATATTCAAGGAAAAAATCTGATCTTTGAAGGGGAGATTTGATAACATATCAAGGTTGATATGGTAAGAATATCTTTGTGTTTACAAGTATAAATAGATTATGGGAATGAGAGGAAAAGTAACTCCGTTACATTACATTCATTATTATATGCAGAGAAAGAGACGTCATATTTGAAAGAGACGATTTTATTTGAGAGCTTATATCGTAGTACAATTCCACCAAGAAGGCAAACTGTCAGTGAACCACTCGCTGGTTTTCACTGTGCTCGGGAGAGTACAGCCTACTGGGCTCGGGAGAGTTCAGATTTCTGCCCTACGTGAGTCGGCAACCAAATCCATCTAGGGGACTCGATGGTCAAGTAAGTTGTTAGAAGATAGTGGTATAGGGTTGGCTAGTATTAGAGGGAGTCTAATGATGTGTAAGTCCAAATTATATAATTGTGGGAACAAACACTCTATCTAATAAAAATACTTAAGAGGAAGAAGGGATTCTTCCTCGAAATTGTTGTAACTACTATTTCGCTTTTGCATGGTTTAATTATAGTTCGAATTAGTACTGACGCGCACGAATTTTGATCTAACAATTGGTATCAGAGCAGGTTCCAGTTTTTTTTTTTAAACAGGTTGATCCAGGGACAGAGACATGGGAACTCACAAAGGAACATCAATGCAACCTCCTTGTCTCGATGGAAAAAACTACACATTCTGAAAATCCATGATGATCATCTATTTGAGATCCAAACGGTGTGGAGAGGCAATTCAAATTAAGTGGACGTGGCAAAAAATGCAGGATGGGAAAGACGTAACAAAGATTGTTGACAAACCAAGAACCCTATGGACGGAGGATGAAAAGTGTGCTGAAGATGCAAACTACATAGCACTATATGCAATACTGGCCTCTGTTGACCCGATGAGACACAAATTGATCATACACTGTCAAACGGCTAAGGATGCATGGGATGCACTACAAAAAACAATTTGAAGGAAATGAATCGGTGAGAAAATCAAAGCTGCAGAGATTGGCCACACAATTTGACGGGATTTAAATGACTGAAGAAGAAAATATCAAAATATATTTTGCAAGGTTTAGTGACATAGTGAATCAATGTTACACCCTTGTGGATGCAATTCAAGAGAATGTTCAAATCATGAAAATTATGAGAACCTTGGCTCCTAGATTCAGGGAGAAGATTACAGTTCTAGAATATTTCATGAGGGTCACCCCAATGTCGTTGGATGACCTGATGGAGAACTAAGGACCTTTGAGATAAACAATGGAATTGATGTTCCCAAAAACAAATGGATGACACTCAAGTCCGAATCAACTACACAGTTGATTGAAAATGATGTAACTGAGATTGCTGACAAAATGGCACTATTGACAAAGAATTACAGCAAGTTCGTCAAAAAGTACAACCAGAGGCAACAATTCACCAAAAGTTCGAACTATGGTGATAATGCCAGAAAAGAATGATCCAAAACTCCGAACTTCAAACAAGGTAATAAAAAAGATTCTGACCAATGCAGGGAATGCAGAGGATATGGACACTATCAAGCTGAATGTCCAAATTTTCTGAGAAAGAACAAAGCACTAAAAGCCACCTGAAGTGAATTTGAGTCAGAAGGAGATAAGAACCTGACGGAAAAGAAACAACCTATCCTAGTAACTTTGCTGCATACACATCGAAAGATCTGTTGTGCCTCACATCCTCTGTACAAACTGAAGAAGAACTGGAGCTTCCTAAAGAACTAAATTTCGATGATCCAACTCTGGAGGATCTGGAGAGAATGTATTTGGACGTAAAAGCCAGATGTACAGCAGCTACTGAAGTTATTCAAAGACTGGAGAATCAAGTGAAAGAGTATAAAGGTAAAGGTACCATTTCCATGGAACATCAAGAACTAAGCCGAGTGAAACATGAACTACAAATCACAAGGGAGATCAATGAACGACTGGCCGATGAACTGACTGCATCCCAAAAGAATGTGAGAAATATGGAATATGAGGTTCAACTTCAAGAGATGGAAATTGAGTCGCTCAAAATCAATCTAGAAACAGCAGAGGAATCTGTTCACAACAACCTCCATGTAAGCACATCATTATCTAATAAACTGACAGAAAATGTGTCAATATTGCAGGATAAAGACTATGAGATGACGGAACTACGGACTGAACTGGACAAAGCAGTGCGAACTATACAAGAACTGAATAAAGGAAAGGCTAAATTTGATGAGATTTTGGCGTACGGAAGATCACAAAGTAACAAAATTGGAATTGGATACACTGAAGAAAGATCATCTAGAACAACAACCTTTGTACCAACCATTTTCTCGACAATCCAACAAGAAGGTCCAAATACTAATAGTGAGTTAGAAAAACAGGACACCAAAGGTACAAAAAAATTCATTCATATATGTCACTACTGTGAAGCACCTGGACACATTCGACCAAGGTGCTACAGAATGAAACATGACATCCGATCAGGTAACATCTCTAATTGGAATATCTTCGGTGTTCCTGTGAAAAATCCTACATCATCAAAAATTGTGAAAGTAAGAAATGTCAGAAACAGAATGTCACATGTAAAAAAAAATATGGGTTGCTAAGAACAGCATGTGTCTTATATCATCAATAGTCTCACTTAGTGCGAACAACACCGGAACATGGTTTTTTGACAGCGGATGCTCCCGTCACATGACTGGTAATGTTATATATCTAACTGATATCACTTTAATAAATGGGGAATCTGTGGCTTTCGGTGATGGTAAGAGTGAACGTGTCATTAGAAAATGAACTCTTAATATACGTGGTTTACCTTAATTGTCTAATGTGTTTCTTGTTGAAAATTTTAAAGCAAATCTGTTAAGCATTAGTCAAATATGTGACCAAGGACTACGAGTGAATTTTACTCATGACAAATGCATGGTTATTGACATTGGTAATCAATATATACTCACTGGAACTCGATCCACGAACAACTGCTATCTTTTTGACAGAAATCATGTTTATCATAATGCAAACATCGGGGCAACTGAACTATGGCATCAAAAATTAAGACACACTGGATACAACCACCTCATTGCCTTATCAAAATCCCATTGTGTTCGGGGGTTACCTAAACTCCCAAACTGGGATCAGGGAATCTGCGGACCATGCCAATTTGGCAAATAGGTGAAAAGCTCACACAAAGGAACTCAAGATGTCTGCACAAAATAGATTATGGCCCTATTACACATGGACCTGATGGGACCGGTTCAGACCGAAAGTACTGGAGTTAAAAGGTATATCTTTGTGTGTGTTGATGACTTTTCAAGATATACCTGAGTAAGATTTCTTTGAGAAAAATCAGAAACATTCGGAGAAATTGAGAAACTGATAAAATTATTTGAAAATGAAAAACAGGATTTTGTTGTTCGACTACGAAGTGACCATGGGAGAGAATTTGAAAATAATATTTTTATTGATTTTTGCACCTCACGAGGTATTACTCATGAGTTTTCAGCTCCTAAAACACCGCAACAAAATGGAGTTGTCAAGAGAAAGAGTCGTACTCTACAGAAAATGGCCAGGGCTATGATGCTAGGCAAGAATGTCGCTCAAAAATGGTGGGCTGAAGCAATAAACACTGCATCTTATGTTTCAAACCGTGTCTACTTAAGAAAAGAAGTGGGAATGACCTCGTATCAAATTTGGAAAGGCAAAACTCTGAATCTCAGTCATCTTCATGTGTTCGGCTGCAGATGTTATGTATACAATGATCGAGAACAATTATGGAAGTTCGATGCCAAAAGCGATACAGGTATGTTTCTTGGTTATTCTACAAACAGTAGAACATTTCGTGTATACAATCTAAGAACTCAAACACGTATTGAAAGTACTAATGTTGTCTTTGATGAGTCATTGGAAAGATTGGATATTTATCTGGATGAAGAAGATTCATCTGCTGTGCAACCTACAGGAGAACTAAATTGTGAAAACACAGGAGAAACTGATCAGACTCCAAAGAGAGAAGAGCCTGAAAACCATGAACATTCCACTATAGTTCAAAAGGAACAACCGAAAGAACTTGTCAATAGAGATCTCGATGAAGGTGTAAAGACACGTGGAAAACCAAAACTTGATTACCGAAAATGGAGGGGTTAGTACATCATGCATGTTATACCTCTATGATTGAACCTAAAAACATTAAAGAGGCTCTCAAAGATGGCAACTGGATATTGTCCATGCAAGAGGAGTTGGAACAATTTGCTAAAAATGATGTATGGACACTTGTATCACGATCGGATAATGCAAACATCATTAGAACTAAATGAATTTTCAAAAACAAGACTGATGAGCATGGAAACATTACAAGGAACAAAGCCAGATTGGAAGCTCAAGGATACACGCAAGTTGAAGGAATTGACTTCAAAGAAACTTTTACCCCAGTCACACGACTGAAGTCTGTGAGAATCCTTCTATCCTTTGCTTGTATTAAAAGATTCATACTTTATCAAATAGATGTGAAAAGTGTATTTTTAAATAATTTTTTAAAAGATGAAGCGTATGTAGAGCAACCCAAAGGCTTTGAAGATCTACATTACCCAAATCATGTGTACAAACTAAAGAAGACGTTTTATGGACTGAAGCAAGCCCCGAGAGCTTGGTATGAGAGACATACGAAGTACAAGAATACAAGCGAGGAGGGGTAGACCAGCCCTTATTCACCCAGTGGTCGAACAATGACATTATCATTGTACAGATTTATGTGGATGACTTTGTGTTCGGCTCTACATCCAAAAACAAAGTGAATGACTTTGTCAAGGTACTGTCACAAGAATTTGAAATGAGTATGGTTGGTGAGCTATCCTACTTTCTTGGACTGTAAACAAAGCAAAAATGGAATCATGATACATCAAGGGAAATATGCCAGAAACTTGGTAAAGAAATTTGGTCTTGAAAGCTGCAAGATTGCTCAACACCTATGGGAACCAATACCAAATTGTCTAAAGATGAAAGTGGAACTAACGTGAACCCAACACTGTATAAAAGTATGATAGGGTGTCTCTTGTACCTTACTATAAGTATACCTGACATAAGCTTTTAGTGTGGGATTGTGTGCTAGATATCAATCCAATGCAAAGAAATCACACCTCAAGGAAGTAAAAAGAATTATACGCTATGTGGCAGGTACTGCTGACTATGGACTAAAATATTCTTTCAATACTAAGCCTATTCTTATGGGATACTGTGATAGTGATTGGGCCGATGATATAGACAATCCGAAAAGCACTTTGGGAGGATGCTTCTTTATTAGAAACAATATGATGTCATGGCTCAGCAAGAAACAAAATAGCATATCCTCATCCACAGCAGAAGCTGAATATATTGCGGCATAGAGTTCATGTTCACAGTTGGTATGGATGATGCACATGTTGTGCGACTACAATATGAACTTGGACTCAATGACTCTTTTTTGTGATAATATGAGTGCTTTAAATATGTCTAAAAATCATGTGCAACACTCTCGAACCTAGCATATTGACATCAGGTATCACTATATTAGAGAATTGGTTGAGGAAGGTGTTATTGTACTTGAACATGTTCCTACTCTAACCCAACTTATTGATATATTTACCAAGGCCCTGGATTCACAATGGTTCATCTCTCTTAGGAAATCATTGGAAATTTGTTGTGCTCAATAATACAAAAAAAAAAAAAAATTAAGAACCTTGAATTATCTCAAATAGATAAATGAGAAAAAAGGGGGTTGGAGGGAATATGACATAAATTCTCTCTACGTAGGTTTGAAATTCAGTTTGTCTTGAACTTTGAATCCAATATGTCTCAATTTATTGTTTTCTTGGAAAGAGCTATGACCTTGAAGTGATGCATTGACAAGCTATCAGCCGTATGATTAAGCATCATGCACTGAAAATGATAGATCTGTGAAAGCTACCAAAGTATTCTCCTCTGGTTCGCCCAAAAGGGGTTATAAGGGACAGTTGAGCTCATCATACAGGGTTTTCCCAGTGTGTTCTTACTTGTGTGGTTTGCGAGCTACTACACAAGGTTTCTGCAGAAGGAGTGATAAGGAATCTACTCTTAAAATTGTGTTCTTAAAAAGAAAAAAAAAGAATCAAAGAGGCACCTATGAATTGAAAACCTGGATTTGTCCTAGTGTATCCTCAAACTGAATTGTCTGCTGATAGGAGAATAAAAGTCTGAACTGAATCCTCATTTTTATTCATTATATCCTCTTTGTGTAGCAATTTCTCATTATTTTATTTCAGTATCTCTATCTAGATCTCTCTCTACAAACCGACGGGTAAACCATGGAAAATTAGGATATATGAGTAAGTGAGCCTGGTGGCTAGGAATATGAAACTAGTGGCAATTAACCTCTCTCGCATGATCTCTTATGATCTCTTATGATGTGAACGCGTGGTAAAATTTGCATGGAAATGGAAGTGTTTGAGCAGTGTATATGAACCATATATAGCAGCACTTATTTTGTCACAGATTACAGAGAGACTTGAATCTTTTGTCTGCCCTGACCATTAATTCATATATGTTGTTCAGTTCCTGTTCGTTGTGATTAAAGATATCTCTCACATTCACCTTGAGTTAAAGATGTAGTCTTTCTGCGATTTCTCTCTTCCATTCTCTTTCGCAGGAACATATAAAATGAAAAGGGCGATTGGTCTCAATTCGATCTCCAGGCAAATCAGTCCTTCAGATATTCTTGAGCAGTCCGCACCAACACTGAAAATGGCTTTTATGGTCTTTCTATGTTCACCAATTCTTTGTCAAATGGCTCGAAAAATGGGGGATACGAAGACAATGAATAGTCATTAAGTGAAAAAGCTCAAATTAAGGGGGAGTTAGTTGTTAGGGGGAGATAATGCATATTTTGAAACTCTACGTGTGATTTTCTTGTGGTTACTGACTAACTGTGCTATATGCATGATCTGGCTGATTCAATATTATGTAATATTCATTAATTTATCTCTATCTGATAAAACTGCATACTGGGAGTCTTGAGTTCACTGTCTGTTCAAACTGTGATCAGATTGCGGTGTTTAAAAATATTTGTAGGACATAAGATTTTCGATCCAAATGCCAAAGGGGGAGATTGATAAAGTAAGTGTGTTGGCATATATATCGAAAATCTAATGATCTTTAATTACATGCAGGATATGACAAAGATACGATAATCAGGAAGGAAAGATTGGTTGGTTGGAGACATTGAAGGAAAGAAGATCAAGAAGATATGCAT
Source organism: Caryopteris x clandonensis (assembly GCA_028749325.2). Taxonomy (NCBI): domain Eukaryota; kingdom Viridiplantae; phylum Streptophyta; class Magnoliopsida; order Lamiales; family Lamiaceae; genus Caryopteris; species Caryopteris x clandonensis. Next base: position 9,516,229 of record JAPYKT020000004.1, read on the forward strand.
AATCTTAAGAATATAGAGCAAGATATGGAAAGGAAGGAAAGCAAACAAAACATAAGATACTCAAAGATACATGCATGGAATAGAAGATTCAATCACCAACTGCCTAGAGATATTCAAGGAAAAAATCTGATCTTTGAAGGGGAGATTTGATAGCAAATCAAGGTTGATATGGTGAGGATATCTTTGTGTTTACAAGTATAAATAGACTATGGGCATGAGAGGAAGAGTATCTATGTTACATTACATTTATTATCATATGCAGAGAAAGAGACGTCCTATTTGAGAGGGGCGATTTTATTTGAGAGCTTATATCGTAGTACAGTTCTACCAAGAAAATGAACTGTCAGTGAACCACTCGTTGGTTTCCACTATGCTCGGGAGAGTTCAGATTTCTGCCATACGGGAGTTGGCAGCCAAATCCATATAGAGGACTCGATGGTCAAGTAAGTTGTTAGAAGAGAGTGGTATAGAGTTAGCTAGTATTAGAGAAAGTCTAATGGCGTGTAAGTCCAAACTATGTAATTGTGGGAACAAACACTCTATCTAATAAAAATATTTGAAAGGAAGAAGGGATTCTTCCTCGAAATTGTTGTAACTACTATTTCTCTTATGCATAGTTCAATTATAGTTCGAATTAGTACTAAACACAACACACGCGCACGAATTCTGATCTAACACAAACAATCTGTTTAATTCTATACCCATTTTTCATCTCCAAACCCTTCCACCAAGCACCCGTAAAATATTTCTCACGAAGTTTAAAATTAAGAACACAATATAAAAGATTAAGAAAAAGACTTTGCAAAGAAAAGAAAAAAAAATATTCATCTCATTGAAGTACTTAGAATTGAGCTCCAACATAAGTATTTAGAATTATTTATAGAATAGTTTTAAGGTGTTGTTGTCAACCGTGACCCGTTACAATTTTATATAAATACTTAGTTTTAATGTAAAAGACATAATTCAGTAATTGAATTATTTTTATTCATTTATATATATGTGAATTGTGACTTGAAACGGGTTAAAGTGAAAAACATAGAACTGCAATAGACTAAACTAAACATTGATCATACCAGATTATTCTTTACATAACATGGACAATGAAAGAGGTAAAATTAATCACGTGATAATAGTTAATACTAAACAAGGTAGTTGTAGATAGAGTTGGCATTTTGTATTGCTCGACCAAGTCCATAGGCTAATAGAAAAATGAGTTGAGTCGAATTATTTTATTAAATCATTATGTATTGAGTCAAATCCAATCCAATAAATCTAACATGTACTAAAGTTATGTGGGTTCATGATGAGGCCAACTACACCGGATCTTATTTTGGGTCTCAAAATTTACAATCAACCTACCTTAAATGTTAGGTTGATCGGTCCCAAAAAATCTTGTGAACTCTACTTGTACAATTATCCTTTTATATCAAAATTTGTACGTATTAAAATCGAGAGACTCATGCGCAAGACTTGATTAGTTACTTAGACAATATTTGGTTCCTCTTCATGGAGGTTAAAATATTTACTTCTTATTTATTTTATAATGTAAACCCTAAATATTAAATAAAATAAAATTATACCCTATTATAACTAGCTAAAACTACTATTTCCATGCATTTATTTAAATTTTGGAGAGCATGCAAGTGGGTACATCCAAAATTGTGATCATAATTTGGTCAAAACTCATTACTGAAATATAAACACACTTTATTTATTTATATTATTTTTATCACTAATATTTCAAGGTTTGCCAAAGCTTCTAAACCATTTGGGCCTGATCCGTATTGAGAAAGCCCAATATTAAGCCCTATGTAGAAAAGGGTAAATGATGAACCCGGCCCATCTCCGTCTTGCGGATTATTATGCATTTATGCCTTTAAATAACGAGATAAGATCATTCCGTCTTCACTAAGAAAGAAATGCTTTTATTCTCATTTTCCATTTTTGTCTTCGGAAAATCTATCTCCATTTATCCCGATCATTTCCACGCGGTACATTAAATTTACCTTTTGTTGACTGATTTGCCCTTTTCATTTTTCCCACTTTATAGTGATTTAAATTGTATTTTTCCATTTATTTTTTTACTTAAATCTACAACAATTATTTATTTATTTAATGATGTTTAATGTGAAAAAGAAACTAATTTTATGGTATTTTTCTCTACAAAGCACTAGGGACTTCATGTGGTGGTCCACTAGATTTTATTGGATATTCATTTAATTTATAAAAAAAAAAGGTAATAAACTATAGCGGCATTCACCAACATAATATAAGAAAAATAGAATTTCAAAAGGATACTTGAAATAATGCTGCTGTTTCTAATAAGAATTATATTTTTATAATAAAAAATAATTTATTTTTTATAATAAAAATATATTTTTGTAGGACGAATGTGTACATGTTTATAAGGATGAAAATGTCCTTTTCATTTAAAATTGTTAGATTTCAAAATTTAATACGAGTGGCCGACTACACTAATTTTTACACGCTATAAATACCCGCACCAAAAGTCCACATTTTGCAGACAACTCATTCTCCGCTCATTCCTTAAACTCTTCGAAAAATGGGTTCCCGCTATGAGGTCGACGTCACCATCACCTCCGCCAGAGACTTGAAAAACGTCAACTGGCGCCACGGCAAGCTCAGCCCCTACGCCGTCCTCCGGCTCGATCCACAAAGGAAGTGCTCCACACGCGCCGACACTGAGGGCGACACCTCACCCCGCTGGGATGACAAGCTGCTCATCCCCTTAAACGCTCCAATCGAAGATTCCATCCTGTACATCGACATTGTCCATGCCGGCAACCCCTCCGACAACACTAAGCCACTCATTGGCTCCTCCAAGCTCTCCCTCCGCGACGTCGTAGACGGCGTCGGATTGGGAAGCACTGCCGAGCGAAACCTCGAGCTCAAGCGCCCCTCCGGCAGGCCTCAGGGCAAGCTTGACGTCAAAGTCACCGTCCGCGAGCCACGGTACCGTGCGCCCGACCCATACTACCCTCCGCCGTACGGTGTGCCTCCGCCTGTGTCCAGGGATTATGCGCCGTACGGAAATCCTTACGGGGCTCCGCCGTCGGGCTACCCCGCCTACGTCGCGCCACCATCGTACGGTCAAGCTAGTTACGAGCAGGGTGGCTTCTACGGTCAGCAGTCGGGATATGCATCGGAGGAGAAGAAGAAGAGCAGTAGGTTTGGAGGGATGGGGACAGGTTTGGCTGTGGGTGCGGTTGCAGGGGCATTGGGTGGACTAGCACTGGCGGAGGGATTCAGTGCGATGGAGAATAAGATTGGTGATGACGTAGCGGATCGAGTGGAGGACGATTTGGAGTACGATTCATAAGACGTTGGAGCATTAAAATTTGTAAAATAAGAAATTTCTTGTCATCTTTGAATCACAGTGTTGAAGAAATAAGTTCGGGAAAAAAATAAGTTTTTTAGTTTTCTGACTTTTCCTATCATCTTATTTATCCTTAACCTTTTTCATTTTAGACTTTTATTTGCTGTAATAAGTAAATCTTAGATTTAATATTTTTCTAAGTGTTAAGTGCAACTATATTTATTTATAAAAATAATAATAAGCTTTCTAAAATTCTAAATTCTAAAAAATTGTAGATCCTTGAATGTACGTCTTGCAATGATGAACATGGTTTTTCTGATCGTATTTTCAATTATTCTATTTAAATAGATAGTAAAAAAAATGATGTTCCACTAATATATACTTTTGATCATAAGATAATAAGTTGGAAGAAATTTTTTTATAGCTTTCCAACCAAAGTAGAAGTTCCCTCCAAGTTTAGTGGGTAAGTAACATGACATTTTTTTTAATTAAAAACTAGCATTTTCTGGCACAAATTATAATATATAAAAAATTTCAATATTTTTTTAAAAGTAAGTTATTATATAATAAAAAAATAAGATAATATATTAAATTAATTAAATTAAATAATTCATTTAAAAAAGATTAAAATTTTAAAATAATGGAACATTTTTATTTTTATAAAAGATATGATCAATTAATGTTTGGATGTTGAACACAGCACAAATAGTTGAATCAATTACAAGTACACAACTCATTGATATTATAAGATATAATTATGAATAAAAGAAATTAAATTATTCTATTAAAAATAGTTCTTTTTTCCTTGAAATAATTAAATACTTTTAATTTTCATTAAAATTTGATTAAACATAAGCCCACCACAGCGTAGACGGCCCTCTCCTATGCAGCCGCATGCCCTTTTTTTTTGTTATCTTTGTTTTTTGGTTTTGTAAAGCCAAAATACCCACTTTAACAATGATTTTTTTACGTAAAATTATTGCTTGTTACTTTTGAATGTCTCTTATTATATATAGATATAGAGATTCAAGATTTTAATATATATATATATATAATCAAAATAGATATAGAGTGTCAATCAACTTCAACTTATAATTTACCTTATGTGCAAAAGGATACAAAAGATGTTCGAAGAGATCCTCGATCTATTTGACTCGAAAAAGAAAAAAAATTTCGATGAAGATTTATTAGCTTTTACATATCATAATGCCCATCCAATTAATCTCATTATAAATTACTTCTCTTTGAGTATTTTTATAAATAAATGATATCAGAAAAAATATAATTTGTAACGTTGAACGACACTTGCACGGAATCATGGAAGAACAAGCACTACTTGCACGCACAAATTCCAAATTGAACTCTTTCTCCCCAAAAAAATTCTTGTTTTCATTTCTCATTTTGATCGGGCCTCGGCGCAGGGACTGCTGAAGAAGCTTCTTCTTGAAGAGCATTACCTGCAGGATTCTCCGAGGGTGACAGCACTGTAGAAGGGTCTTGATGTGAGAGAGAGAGAGAGAGAGAGAGAGAGAGAGTGTTCACTGACCCAGAGAGGGCGATTCTTGCTGCTCTTTCTGCATACGGGCGAGTTGGGCTTCCGTGACTTTTAAGTACTCATCAGCAGAGTATTCTCTACTTGCAGATGGAGAAACTTCATCTGCAATTTTCACAGTTATTAATGCTACACACCCACATTTCATGCAAGAAGCTAGCATCAATATGAGCACGTTTTCGCCATTTCAGTAATGATTGTTAACCCATCTTCAACACGCTGATGTTGGCGTAAAATTAGCATTTCACTAAGTAAATCCGCAGGCAGTATACTAATCAATAAGACCAAGCACTCAAATTTCCAAAAACTGCTGTGCTTCGAATGACATTTCACTATTTTTGAGATATCAAGATTTGATCTTTTCCACAAGAATGAATGGTCTTGCGTTTACATTTTCCCTTTTCTTGTTGAAATACTATCTAGATGCAAATTCTGCAACTCACCAGATTGAAAGATAAATTCTACCAAAAATAAGATGAGCAGAGAAGAATCAACAAAGAAGGTAGAAAGCAAGAAGATCCTACTGTTTTCTGAAGATGTATTGGGTTCGACATTTCTCCCCGGCCTAAGGGCGTCGGAGCTGAAACTAGTAGGCACAGAGTTGTTGATTTCATCAAGGCCAATTTCTCGCTCAAGGCTGCTCTTGAATTCCCTTGAAACATCCTGTACTAGAAAAGAATTGGCATATTAATTCATTCAAACTCACAATTCGCATTCAAAGGCTGAAGAGGAAAGCATAAAGACCTGCCTGAAGCTCTCTTATTGTTGGTTGGAATGCACGTAGAGTTTTACCCAAGTTACGAGCAACCTGTCACCACAAATACATGAACCACACTGCAGCACAGGAAATGTTCCTCTATTATTATTGCTAATAACTACTCCAATATTTCTTCTGTTTAAAAGAGCATCATATGGGGGGTTGATTGGCCAATGGCAGTGATATTAGTCTAGTTTATAACAAAGGTGCTACACCTTAGAGCAGTATGCATTGTGAGTTTGCACGTACACATAATAAATACAGGGACTACAGTTTTTTCTATCATTTTCTTTATAAGGGCTTAATATTGTAGTCCACTATCATATTTTTTTGGCCTTTTTTATTATTTATTAGGTTATAAAAGTATAAACTTTTCTTAATGAATTGACGTATGAGTCTCGCAACATAGATCTCGATTGTGCTGTTATCAGAGCTCGAAATGAACCGTATCATCAATCTTGTGGACAATACCATAGGGTTGGAAATTATCTGGAGCTCAGACTTCAAACAATAACAACCAAAACAGGAAAATAGTTTGTGTGTGTATTGGGTAGGATATGGAAAAAGAAAACTAACCTCTGCAAGACCTTTAGGTCCAAAAACTAACAAAGCCACCACCCCTATAACTAAAGCCTCTGGAGCCCCAACTCCAAATAAAGAAGCATGCACTCCTTTGCCTTTACATTTTCCCTTCCTTTCTGCAACAACAGAGAAACGTCTCACACATTCAGAAAACACACGTACACACTAATTTTCACATTCCAAGAAACTGTCTTAATAAGCTCATTCACATGGTGCGCCCCTGTACCTATTTTTACTGCATACTGCGACACTGAGGTGCCCAATTGCTTGAGTCCAAGAAATTGGGAAAAGGGAACAAAGCCCAGTTGAGGAATGCCTTTCACATGCTGAAAGATTGCGATTTTAGGGCTTGAAGTTGCAGAATTTGATGGCACAAAGCGCGAGGGTTTCTCTCCGGTGGGTGATGAAGAAGAATGCAGTAGAGATGTTGTGGGTGTGGAAATAGCAGAAGCCATTGTATTTGTCATTTTGGAGCGCCACAAAACTGAGCTCGATTTTTAAGAAATGGAAAACGTGTGGCCATTGTTAAGTGTTCTGGAGCAGGTGAAATTGGGCTGAAGCCCAAAATATAGGTGACTCGGAACGATCAAGTTGTTGGGCCGTTAGTCCAATCACAAATTTTGGGCCCAAGTGTTCTACTTCTAAATTCATTTTGCTCAGCAACAAATAGTAGGTTTTTATTTGTTTTCCACCATACCGAAGTGTGTGGAATATTTGCTATAAAATTAAGTTATTTAAATATATTAATATTTATTCTATGAGAGGCAAGATTTGGGATAAATTTAAAATAAAACAATAATAATTTATAATATAATTTCAAGTAAAGCAACATTTAAGAATATCTAAATTATTTCAGTTTTTAATTGGTAAGGGCATGTAAAAAAATTAATTTGTGTAAAAAATAAATATTTCATCCGCTTCAAAGTATTAATTTAATATATCGTATGTATAAAATAATTTAAAAACAAAAATGTGATTTGTAATCTAGAATATTTAAAAAATCTTGTTTAAAACAAAAAAAAAAAGAATCATTACATGTATTTACAAATAACAGTTATAACTTGATATTTAAAATAATTCAGTACAATATTTTAGATGTGGGAAATAATTCACAAAATAGATGACATAAGATTTAAAAACCGTAATTAGTTGTATAATAATTTTATAAGATTCGGATTTTGTTGTCGTTGTAAAATCAAATCCAAAAAGCCCAAATAAAATCAAATCCATATAAAAAATATGTAGGTGCTTCATGGGTTGGCTCCAACAATTTTTTCCGCGTTTCCAAATCCTTCACCCATTATAATTTTATTTTATTTATTTTTATTTGGTACCTTGCTCCTTATTTATCATAAATTCACTTCTAACCCATCGTTCATTTCTACAATACACGAAATTAAATATATTTTACTTATCTAAAATAATAGTGAGTCGCTTGTACATCGAGTACACCGTCTACCTAATTTATAATATTACTTGTTTAACAAATTAATAATTTTTAGTTAAATAAGTAATACTACATATTGGGTTGCAAGGTACACCTGATGCATATAAATTTTTGTGCTAAAAGATTCATGTTTCAAATGTTAAAGTATAGTTTTAGCGGTCAAAGTAAAAAGTTGATTTTTTTTTTAATTTTAGAAATAAATTTTATATTATTAAATAAATCAAATCAATAAATTAAGAAAATCGTATATATACGAATTTATAACTTTTAGGAGGTTATAATTTTATCAATTTGAACGTCAATAAAAAGTTTTTGAATATATATATATATATATATATTTTTTTTTAGAATGCTTTAAGGTATTTATATGAGGTACTGATGTGTAGTGATATAGATATGAAAACTATTTTATATTATTTATGTATAAGTATATGTATATGTATGTATGTATGTATGTATGTATGTATAAATATGTATATGTATGTATGTATAAATAGAAAGAATAATTAGAGATCAACCACCACCTACTTGAACATGTGGTATGCTGGTTAAGCTTTTGTTTTGTGGGGCCACAAGCCACCCCATAAGATGGTCAGTTTGTGAAATGTCCCAGTGGAAGCACGTCTTCGTGGGCCCCCCTTCAAGAATTTATTTATTCCCCCTTTTTAAAAAAATGATTTTATTTAGTAATATCAAGGTTATAACTTCCTCTCTCTCTCTCTCTCTCTCTCTCTCTCTAAAAATTCTTGAGATGGGCCTAAAAGAGATGATGATTGTTGAGAATTTGGAAGTAAGTTGGGCGTCAACAATGATGCTACAACAGTGGGAGTAAAAAAGGTAAATGGCAGTTATTAGCAAAAAGGCTCATGAAAGCCATGCAGAAAGTTTTTAAAAGCTAGAACATGAAAAGGAGAGATTCACACAAACCATTATCATAAAAATCCCTTCACTTTTCAATTACATTCTCAATTTTAATTATATAATTTATAATGTAGTTCACAAAATTTCAAGATAAAGGATATAAAATTTAGAACGTCTCATCTTGTATACGAGTCATCTCGCTCAATATTGTCCTAAATTGAAGCAGACTCCTTTTATTTGATGTATTGGCTTTTAAGAAGAAAAAAAATCTTAAATTCTTTATTGATAGAGTTTATTATTAGTATCGTTATAGAAAGAATACGATAAATTAGATACAGTTAAAATTAATTAAATAATAATTATTAGAAAGTAATGCATACAAGTATATATATGCATGAGTGCGAGTAAGCATGTGTAAACTCTTATGACATACCTACTTATTGAGTTAGGTAAAAGTTCTTTTAAAATAACATTGTGTCAATAAATAAGGCGTTACAAAATACTTTAAAGAACATTTTATTTGGTTTGAAAGAATATGTATTATTTAAACTTTGAAATTTAAAATTCAATATCCTTATATAATATAAATAAAGGAAGGTGAGAAATTGTCTCTATTATTTTGATATATGACTCCATATTTTATTGACATGTGTATCTTCTTCCCTTTTTTATTTTTTTTATTTTTACTAAAATTAAAAAATAATTTATTTTAAATTTATTTTTAACGTTTGATATATCAAATTAACTATATTTTTGCGATCTTTAATTTGACACCGCTATTATATATATAAAAAAATTAATTACATTTAAAGTATTTTTTTATGGATGGAATATATTTTTTATGGATTGATTTTTTATTTTGATATATGTGCTTGATTTTAATAAATAAATATATTGATTTTTATATGGATTTTAGCTAAAAAATATTCACAATTGTTTTTAAAAAATAAAAATATTATATTATCAATTTATATAATATTATATTTATTATTTCTCAATATCTTTTAGTAAGTTAAAATACTTATATTGAATTCAAGAACACTATAAAATTTAGTTGAAAATATAGTGTAATTTATTATTTAATAAAGATAACTTTTAAAAAATATAATATAATATAAAAATTTATATTTCAAATTAAATTATTTGATATAAATAATAACTTATGTTTATGAGTTTATTTTATAAATTAATTTATCATAACGTGATTTTGCAACTAGCCATTTATATTTTTTACAGTAAGAGGATTTGCACTTTTCTGATGTAAATGGTAGGATGGCCTTCCCTCTTGTAAACTCCTATCTGTATTCTATCTTAATATTCAAATTTTGTTTTGTACAAAGATGGTACGAATAATACGTGTCAAACATAAAAGTTATCCTGGATAATTTGTTGTATAGTTTAATAATTAAATAAGTATATTTTACCCGATCAAAGCCAAATTCTATACGATTCAACCCTACCCACCCGATCTTTTATATTCAAATTTTAGAAGCTCCACAAAACAAGTACAAATTAGTAATTAAACATGTGACACAATAAATAATGACAAGATAATATTGTAACGACAACCATAACATTTATAATGTATCGTTTGTTCTTTAACATCAATCTAATCCTTCTTTATATATATATATATATATATATATATATGTTAAGTATCCCACATCGGTTAAGGTAAGTGTCTTGGGTAGGCTTATAAGCATGGGCAATCCTCTCACTTATAACCTGGGTTTTAAGTGTTGAGTTATGCCTTGATGTTCAATATGGTATCAGGGCCTTCTTTAACTCGATGCCTCGCTCTTCCCGAGCCAACACTGCCACGCACGATTCGAGCCAACACTGCCACGCCCAAGCCATCACTCACGAGTAAGACGTGAGGGCTCACAGTGAGGGAGGATGTTAAGTATTCCACATCAGTTAAGGTTATAAGCATGGTTTTAAGTGTTGAGTTGATGTTCAATAATATACATATATGTTATTAAATATAATATATATTGCATCATTAAATATAAATATACATATATATATATATATTATATAATTAGTAATTGAGTTGGGTAAATGAGTAATTATTTCGTATACTACACACTCGATTATATTTTAGTTGGGCACCGTTTGTATCCAACCTTATATCTGAACAGTAACATTAGGTCGACATCATTATTTAATTATCATTGGGTAACGTGACCCGATGGCTAAATTTGATAATCCCTACTTCATGCTATTTCTTAGTTATGATATATTGTGTTCATAGACTAATGTAAAAGATAATTTAATATGAGGTGGTTTTAAATAATAATTTAAATAGCTAAAAAAAAATAAGAAGGTGAGGAGAATGAGGCAAATAATCCATAGAGTGGGGGAAGTTGTTATATCCTTATCAAAGAGGGAAAGGGATAACGTGAAGAGGGAACCATCCGTGCGAAAGTAGTTAAACTATGGGAAAGTATTCAGAAAAGAGTGTGTCATTTTCTATCACACGAGGGATAAAGCAACCCCCACCCAACACCCCCTCTCTCTCCTTCTCTCTCTCTCTCTCTCTCTATATATATATATATATATATATATTTTTTTTTTTTTTTAGGGCATTAGCAGGAAAAATTATCCATCGAAACAAACTGCGTCTCCGCACGTGAATCCCTTGACTAAAAGCCCCTCCCCTCAATCTAAATCATATAAAGCAGAAGCAACTCACATCAAATGAAAATTAAAATTATATGCTCCTCATAAAGCAAACTATTTTTATTTTCTCAAATATGCCCCCCTCATTATCCAAATTTACATTCCTCTTCTTTTACCTTTTTCATATTCTTTATTTCCCCCCATAATATATAAAGATTTATGCTGCCGTCTAGAACATTCATCATTTGGTTGAGTAGCATCATTTTTATAGGAAACTCAGATAATACCTAAATATTTTGTCTTTTTACAGATTCAAGACTCACCAATTTTATCACTGTTAATCAATTACTTTAATGTGATTTTCCAATGACTTTGAAGCCCTTTTTTTTGTGATAATGTCTCGCGTGGCATCAAGTCTCCCCATAGAACAAAATTAGTTGAGAATTAAAAAATAATAATAATAATAAATAAAACCAAAGAAGTTCTAAAGAATAAAAATAATCTATGTATAATATAAAAGAAGAACAATTTTTTACAGTTTTTTTATAAATAATTGACGCGTTGTACTATCTCTTTTTCTCTTTTTTTATTTATATTTTTTACTAAATTTAAAATTTTGAATTTTTTTGTTTAAATCAATTTTTCACAATATATCAAATTAATCTTCCTTTTGATCTTTAATTTGACATCATTATTGTGTATATTGAAATACATAATTATATTTAAAACATGAAATATAGTTTTTTTATGAATTTAATTATTATTTCTTAAATTTTGATATATATGATGAATTTGATTAAATAGTATATCATAATTTTAAATGGATTTAAGCTAAAAAATATATATTATTTTTTATAAAAATAAAAATATTATAATATTAAATTTATATAATATTATAAATTACTGTTAAACCTCAATTTTTTTTGTAAATTAAAATATTTATTTTCAATTCAGAGACAATTTAAAATTTACTTCAAATATGAACAATTTATCTTTTAATAAAACTAATTTAAAAAAATAAAAAATACAGATATCCCAAAGTAAATAATATTTATATAATTGATATAAATAATAAGTTATGTATGTTTTTTTTAAATAATAAATATAATTTTTGCTATAAATTTTTTATTTAATAAAATATATTATATCCTACATTATACGAACGGACATGTAATTTTTATAAAAAAGAAAAAATGATAATGTTGAAAAATAGATTGAGTTAGGTCTCACAAACAAAACGCCGTAGTCTTCCAAATTGTGGAGGCGCAATTTTAATTCTTTCTTGTCTCTTAATTTGTTTGGCTGTTGAGCCGTTGGCCAATTTTTTTTTTTTGTTTTAATCATAAATATATATACTAGTTGATATTTAATTTTTATTAACAATAATGTGACATTTAAACTTGTACATCAAATAAAGGTGCCCTAACTGCCACATAAATTGGACGTGTCCAAGTCATGTTCAATTAATCATCAAATTAGAAATTCCCAATTTTGGGAACAATCTTAATTTTCCACAATCCAAGAATAAATTAAAATAAAAAAGGATTTAATTGTAAATTTTACTTTTATTGTGACTAAAATACAAAACATCGAGCAATTTTGGATTTCCCCTTATTTGTTTATGTGAGCTTTTCCCCCAAATGTCACAACAAAGCCTTGATGAATGCATGTTACTTTTAGTCGATTTTTTTTAATATACATGTTTCACATATTTTAGTATATTAAGTTTTTAAAATGTTGGTAATTGAAAATTTTAAGATTTGTTAGCAGCATTTAATTGGTTCAAGAAGAAGATGAATATACATATTTCACATATTTTTAAAAGAAATCAGGGTATTGGATTATCTTGCAAATAAAGCTATTGAGACATAATCAAATTTATAATTCGTTATCTTTGAATGCTTGAGGATTAACTAACTTTAGGTTCCCCTAAGGTCTAAGTAGTTTTTGTATTTTTTTTGTCGAGTAATAAAATTAGTGGGTTGAAAAAAAATACTCATTCTACTTTATATTTTTAGTGAAATTATTTAGAAATACTATGGAATTTTCTTCAATAAATTTGGTTTTGTTCATGCGGAGAAAAAAAAAAACTTATTTACACAAAAAAAAGAAGAAGTTGTTAATAGGAAACGAAACTGAGTTTACTCTTTTGGCCCCCAACAGAAAAGGAATTAAGGCAATGAGCAATCTTTAACGAATCAGTGAAATTAGTAAAATTAAAAATAAATAAATAAATAACGACGAGTTGAGGATTAGTTATTTAGGTCCGAATGAGTTGGCCGCAAACCCACCCAACCAATTTCACGAAGGTCACGTGACAAGGAATTAAAATTCTTCCGCGGTGGGCGCACACAACCAAACATACGCCACATTAAATGCGCACCCTCCTCCACCTGGCGTCAGTTTTGCCATTAATAGCAGATCCCAATTCCCACCGTTCTGTTATCCTGCGCCGCGCCGTAATCCGTAAAGGGAGTGGCCTGACACGAAATTACTTGCCATGATGAGGGCCTTTCTGTCATTTCACCTTCCTTTTCCCTTTTCTTTTCGCCCCTCACATTATCCCTTAAACACCAAAAAGCCCCTCCTTTCTTCACCTTCTAATTAATTGTTTAATCCTTGGGTGACCCCACCATTCTACATAATTACAAAATAACAGCTACATAAAGAGTGCCCATCTTTAGTTGGAAGATATAATAATAAATTAATAATATTATAGTATTCAACCCTTTTGGCCCATCATTTAAATATTCACTCACGTCACATGCACAAACAATTTTTAAATTAAAATATTTGGGGGCTATTTTATTGTATATTAATATTGCAATATTAATAAAATATATTAAAATAATTTAACCAAAATACTCCAGATATAGATAGGAAAGTATTTGGGAGTTTATGTAAATATTAAATAAGAAAAAACGGGGCACCAAATGAAAGAAAATAATTGTTTGTGGGTTCATTTATAAAGTCGCCGTTTCTTGGTTTGTTTGTGTTTGTGTCTAAGCCTCTTCAAATATGCCATGTGATCTTGCTTTGCTTGCCGCATCTCTCTTTGATTGACTTCCGACGAAAGCCACCGGCAAACAACATCGCCGATTCCACATCGGCGAAATCTGACGTCTCCTTATCGGTGAGACGTGTCTGAATTACCATGAGCAGCGTACATAACAGCGTGGAAACTGTAAATGCTGCCGCAACTGCAATTGTTACGGCTGAAAGCAGAGTGCAACCAACCACAGTTCAGGTGTGTGCCTATGTGTGTGTTTGTGTTTATATGCTTGAAATGCTTGATGAAATATCTTGGTGTTTGAATTTTTATATCAATTTTCTTGGTTTATGTGGATTTATTTTTCCTTTTGTTGATTGCGGAATCTGGATGTTGGTGTTTTGTTGTGATGTTCGTGTTGATTCAGATTTGTTGATATTCGTCTCTTTTAGATCGAATGGAGATGATATAAGATCGAATGTTTTCGTTTGGTATGCAAGAGGTTATTTTTCTAGGTACTGCTGAAGAGGTTTGTGGTGACTGTGGGTTGTGACGTTGAGATGATAAATATCTTAATTTTGCAATAATTAGAAGAAATTGAACTGGAAAAAGGAGGTCATGAAAAAAGGTTTTCTCCCTCAAGTTGAAAAGTATAGCGGCAGCAAAACTTGACCTTAAAGTGAAAATTACAATAATGGTATTTGGACTTGGAGAATTTTTCATATTTTTATCCCTTAGAGCTTTGAATTATATGAATGTCCTCATATAGAGTTTCTTTAGAGGAAGTGCTATCACTATAAGTGAGATAATTTCAGCAAAGAAGATCAGATTGCAGATCTTTCATCATACTTGTATTTTGGTGTTCTTTAGCATCATTTCCCTCATCAAGATTGGCATATCTTTCAACTTCTCCAACTCGATAGCAATTGAAGGGTAAAGGGCTAATTTTTTTTTTTCTGAGCTCTTGGAGCCCGAGGATTGCCCAACTTATGGGATCTCTACACGGAATGCTCTTGACTATGGATTAGCAGTTAGGAATGGGGAAGCAAAAAAAAAGAAAAAGAAAAAAAAGTTATGAAGTCTGTTTTGACTGTGTTTTGGCTGGATTTCTTACATCTAGTAGTGAGTTTCTCTCACACAATGGATATAACAAGGCATTTTATGTAATACTGCAAGTTCAAGGTATCTTTTGCTGCAACCGCTGATAAAGAAAATGGAGATACGAGAAATAGAAAGAAAATTGCATTTGAATAAGATTTCTGTGAATTATGAGGCAAGACAGCACCCAGATACTATATATCACAGTTGCAGTATTCTTTCCCGTGTTTATATCCTGGAGAATAATCCCCAGGAGTTCAAGCATGGCATCAAAGGGAGATTTTGATGAAAGAATTTTAGCTGTCTGACCAGCTATTGATGGAGTCTCATGCTAGCACTCTACAATGAGCTGGTAAGATCTGTCAAGTCACAAGTCCTCAAAAAGTGATAGATGGATAAATAAGAGCACCTTTGGGGAAGGAGGGAAAACCAAGCTTCAACAGCATGCTGAATTTTCTTGACAAATTTACAATGACCAGTAAAATATTTTTATAATATAAGCTTACATTGGAGCTTTTCTGGTGTTTCTGGCTGTAGAGCAATTAGGTTAGAGTTCAGTGTGTTTATTTTTGTTTACTCTAATGTGGCTGCAATTTGTTTTACTCAAGAATCTATTTGATCTGTGAACTGCTAGTGAATCTTTTTACAGTTTGAAGTTATTTATTTGAGGCATCATGGTGAAGTAATGCATGCGCAGCACTGTGCCAAATGGGCGTCAATTAGCATGATTTCAAGTAGCTTATTATTTTTAGCAACTAAAATGAATCATGAAAACAGATGTAAAATTAATTATGATTTTTGTATTTTCTTCAATCCAGAAGAGAAGATGGGGAAGTTGTTGGAGCATCTATTGGTGCTTTGGTTCTTACAAACAAAGCAAACGAATTGGCCATGCCGTCCTAGTTTCTGAACCATCAGCACCTGGAGCTGCACCTCCTATTTCAGAAAACCGGAGCCACCCTTCCACCATTGTATTGCCCTTCATAGCTCCTCCCTCTTCTCCTGCTTCTTTTCTCCAATCCGATCCTCCTTCTGCCACTCAATCACCTGCAGGTTTATTATCACTTGCCTCCCTCTCTGTTCATGCTCAGTCACCAGGTGGGACCGCACCCATGTTCACAATCGGCCCTTATGCCCACGAGACTCAACTAGTTTCACCACCTGTTTTCTCTACCTTCACCACTGAACCATCAACAGCTTCTTTCACTCCACCTCCAGAACCAGTGCAAATGACAACACCTTCTTCACCAGAAGTCCCATTCGCGCAGCTTTTGTCATCATCACTAGCAAGAAATCGGAGAAACAGTGGGCCAAATTTTAAATACTCTTTGTCCCAGTATGAATATCAACCGTATCAATATCCAGGAAGCCCTGGTGGTCATATTAAATCACCAGGCTCGGCAATATCTACATCTGGAACCTCATCACCCTTCCCTGATAAACGTCCAATAATGGAACTTCGCGTGGGGGAAGCCCCCAAATTTCTGGGCTACGAACATTTTCCGAATTATAGGTGGGATTCGAGAGTGGGGTCTGGATCATTAACCCCAAATGGTTGGGGGTCGAGGCTAGGCTCTGGAGCTCTGACGCCTAACGGTGGAGAACCTCCATCGCGTGAAAATAACATTCTTGAGAACCAAATCTATGAAGTGGCATCAGTTGCCAACTCAGATTACAAATCTCAAAATGAAGATCTTGTAGTTGATCATAGAGTCTCATTTGAGCTCTTCGGGGAAGACATTCCAACTTGTATCGTGAGGGAGCCAGTCCCTTCACATAAAAGTGCAGTAGGAGATCCAAAAGAAACAATAGTGGCAGAAGGGACGAATAAGAAGGATTTGACAACAAAGAACGAGAACAGTTGCATAGAGCAGTTCAATGAGGAAACTCCAAATGAAGTTCTTGGAATGCCTCCAGAAGGGGAGGGAGAGGAAGTCCATCAGAAGCACCGTACAATCTCACTGGGCTCAAGCAAAGATTTCAACTTCAATAATACAAAGGGAGAAGTCCCAGAGAAATCCAGCATCGACTGTGAGTGGTGGACCAATGAGGAAGTTGTTAGAAAGGAATTAGGCCCGCGAAATAGCTGGAGTTTCTTTCCCATGCTACAATCAGGGGCCAGCTGATGCCAAATATGTCTATATCTTTGTTTCAAGGTAAAAACTGGAAACTTGTGAACTTAGTTTTGTACAACTGCAAACCAAGGATGCAGTTTTCGGGTGTAGATTTTGCACTCGACAGTTTGAAGGTATCTCTAGAAACCTTAAATCAGGCCTGATTAGAGTACTGTCAAGACTTTTCATGCAGAATCTTAGGTGTATACCGTGAAAAATACATTCATGTATAGTTATTAACTTGTATTATTACGGAAACAAGCTCTTGCTCTCTCTCGACTTTCAACAGAAGAAACTTTGATGTAACTCAAACTGCTCCAGAAAGCTGTCCCTTCAATGCCCTTGCTGATGTTACAAGCTATCCTTGTTTGTTCCTTTTATTGTTGGTACACTGCTCAAAATTTGCCATGGTTAAGCCTTTGGAATAAACTAGGATCGATTTTGTTCACATGTTTGAATTTAGGCCTCAAATTCATTCCTTTGTGAGAATGTAGATACAGATTCTGAAAATATACTTCTGTCAGATTCTATATGCAAGAAACTTTTCTATATGCAAGAAACTTGTTGAAATCCGTTTGAGTGCGGTGTATACAAGGCCCAATCAGTTTCTTTTCCAGTTTCTAATTGGTCTTTATTTCCTGGCTTTTATTCTGAGCTCGCCTTAGTTAAGGTTTGTGTAGGTTCCTTTACTGCGGCTCCTTAAAATAAATAAATCAAATTCAAGCTTGATAATATTCGGTTAGTGGTAATGAACATGTTCGTTAGCTAGCTCATAGTAAGAAAATGTACTTTTTTGGATAAATTTATGGGTTTCAGTAAATATACTATGCTGCTTTCAGAACGTATATTTTATTCTGCTCTCTTCGTCTAAAAAAAAAATATTGTATGAAAAAATATCTTTTCTTAAATAAAGTCTTGTGGCAAAAATGTAGTTCTTGTTTATTAAATTGATTAAAAATATAAAATTATACTTTTCATGACCCTTCTTTTGTTCTTTTTTTGAGTGTGGGAATATTTATTAAGGTGGTAGCCTCCCAAGGAACATTGGACTCTTTCAATATGTTGACCTACAAGATGATAAGTCTTTGATGAATCATAATGTAATATTGGGCTTTCGCATTAATGGGCCTAGAAGAAGTGATCCAAGCCCATACTGTTTAATCCGCCACTCACCTATCAAAAAGACATAATTGGCGATATAATTAATTTCAGGATTCTCCACTCTAGTTTGATGAGCTTTGCGAACAGATAATATTGCAGAAGACTACGTAGAGTTTAATTATTTTCTGGGGTGAATATTTGATTCCATTTCATTATTTTATTTAAATAATAAAAGGCCTAACTATTGGCTGCTGAAAAATTATTACACATAATTTCTTGTGTGAGAGGGGAGTAAAAACAATATATTAATCTTTGGTTTGGAGTAAATTATATATAATTTGAGTCAATAAAGAAATGGAAATTAAGAGGATTTGAAAGTCAGAACGTGACTCTCACGAAAGGGTTGGTTTTAGACTTTTTAGTAAATGGTAAAAGTCAATGAGAAACAATCAATCAAAAGATCTAACAAGCAGAAGAAAACAACAAAAACTTAAGGGATAAACATATAATAAATTTATCAAACATGTGACAAATTATTGAATGTGGCTTCCCAGAAATTTCATGTTGTGAATTTTGAATATATGGACATCCAAGGCCACATGTTGGTTAAAAATATGGATGATCGTAAGTGAGTTTATAAGTGTGAACATATCTTCATTAATATAATCTATTTTTGGCGAGTCTAATAGTAATATTGTACCAATTAACAAAGTTAAAAGCAAATAATATGACATTACTAAACTAGACTATCCACACGAACTTAAGAAATTCAACAATATTTACTAATTGTTGATCGTCTAACTCAAATCAAGTAAACCTTTTTCCTTTGCACAAAGCTCCAAATTCTTATAACTCTATTAAAGAAATAACAAAAGAATATCTTTAAAGTGAACAATTGTTCCTATTTACATGATTGAGATTGCTCTCCTTCCATTGAATTTCTCTCTCTCTCTCTCTCTCTCTCTCTCTCTTTTTTTCCAACAACCATGTTTACAAGATTGAGATTAATAAAAGTACAAAATTTGGTCGGGAAGAAACATTAATCTTACACTATTGGAAAAAAAACTTATGATCATACGATTTTGTGGCTTACACGAGCTCACACAATTGGTTGTTGGGTGAATTGGAGGAGGCTTAGTGTGTTTTGAAAATTGTGGAAACAATAGAATTTTAAAACGTTCTGGTAAAAAAAAAAAAAGAAGAAAAGAAAGAAGAGAATGTCCTGCATTTGCTCACAATCAAATTCCTCAAATAAAATAATATAATGCAGCCATAAAAATACTTATTTTTGAATTATTTTGTGGATATCAAAATGAAAGTAGTAATTTTTTATCCTAATGATATAAGAATTAATAAATATATTTCTTGTTGGTTCGATTGCAAGAATCAAGCTAAATCAGCCAATTAAGAACAAGAATAAACACAAAACCAAAACTGCAGAAATGAAGAACACCAATCGATTTTACGTGGTTCGATTCGAATTGAATCTACATCCACGGGAAAAAGAGCACCTTCTTTATTAGATCACAATTGAATCTATAACAGATTACAACGAATCTCTCAAAACTAGAATTGATCTAATCTCACTCAAAACTGTAAATCAAATGAAGAGATAAACATTTGATCTCACAGAACCTTTTCTTCTCTTCTTTCTCTCTTTTTCACTGAACTTTTTTTTCTTGTTGTCTTTCACTAATGCTTTTTGCTTCACACCTTATACTTCCCTTCATTTGATAACTGCTGCAATCACCCATCCACGTGGCAACACCAGCTGTAACAGATTGTATCTCCACAACAGAAAATCAACTAACTTCACTTACCTTCTCCTAACAAACTCCAACTGCATTGAGCTGAATCATCTGCTGTAATGCAGCCTCCATGCACCACATGATCAAGTTGTATCACATAGCAACTTATTACTTGAAGATTAGATGATCATCGAGCTAACTTCAGCTCACAATCATCAATTCTCCACCTTAGCTCACTGATTATCTTCTTCAAGAGCTAAAGCACTTTATTCTGACTTAACTTATGAAGAACTCCCTTCCTTCACATCAGCGTAACTCCACCTTGAGCTACACCCCTTCATATCTTCACTAATTCAGACCAATCAGTCCTAAGCTCAGATTGTACTTAGGTGCTGGTAATGCTTTTGTGAAGCAATCTGCAGGATTAACTGCAGTGTCGATCTTGCTCACAATTATGCTGCCTTTCTCTACCAAATCCCTGACAAAGTATAGCTTAACATCTATATGCTTTGTTCTTTCGTGGTAGCCCTGATGCTTAGCTAAATGGATCGCACTTTGATTATCACAGTTGATGACCACATTCTCTTGATCAAAACCAAACTCAGATAACAAGCCTTGAATCCACAAGCTCTCCTTAACTGCTTCTGTAAGAGCAACATACTCAGCCTCCGTTGTTGATAATGCTACAACAGTTTGATGTGTAGACCTCCAACTCACAGCAGTTCCAAATAGTGTAAACACATAACCTGTTAAGGACTTCCTTGTGTCTATGTTTGCTGCAAAATCAGCATCGCAGAAACCTTCCAAAGGATTATCAACTTTATCACTTCTCTTAAACTCCAACCCCTTGCTAGTAGTTCCTCTTACATATCTCATCACCCATTTAACAGCTTCCCAATGTACCTTTCCAGGGTTCCCCATAAACCTACTGATAAATACATAATATAAGATATAATATTGTGTAGTAATTAAAAATTCAAATTGATATCAACATCTTTAAAAGATGAATATAAATTTGTAAACATGCTTTTAATATAATTTATTTTATTTAAAATTTTGATTTTATAGTAAATTTTTATTAATATTTTTATTTATTATAATAACAATAATAATAATTCAAGTTAAAATGGGTCGCCACGCCTCGCAACCCACAGTGGGTCGTCCGCGCCCGCCCCGTTTAAAAATGGGGCCAACCTGAGCCTTCAAGTATCTGTCCTGATCCATTGTCATTCCTAATTTTTAGTTAAAGTTATTTTTTTATCTCACAAATAAATTATATATTATTAAGTAACTCAAATTAATAAATAAAAAATTGAATAAATACAATTTAAAATTAAAAAAAAATATTATCATCAAATTGATGAAAAATATAAAATTGCAAAACATATATATATATAATTTTAATTGGGAGACGGCAGAGTATAGGAATAGGAGACCTTTTCCAAGTGATGTTAGCTTCCTGCGAACTTGTTGCGATTTAGGTGCTTTGCAGTTTGTTTGAGGGGCTTTAGGATTGAATTAATTGACTTTTTGAAATCTATTCTTCCTTCCAAAAAAGTAAAAGTCTCTCTGGCAAGGGCCTATACTGCCCAGGAAATTAAATCTACACTTTGAGCGTCCAAGTATCGGCCGTAAACTATGCACAAACCCCATTTATCAATGGTTCAACAAGATATTCATCTTTACCTTTTGTTCTTAACATGTCGGATGTAAAGATCCTATTTATCCTCATTTGTCGAGCTCCATTCAACATGTTTAGACAGATTTAAAGCTTTTTGTACCGGTTTAGTGGGCACAGCTAGATGTTTCATGTAAGACGTCCGGCTCGCATAGAGAAATAAGCGGGCAGTAACCCGGAAGATATATTTAAGGTGTAGCTATTCATTTACCATAATTTAACAATATTGGATAAAAAAAATTCACAATTTAAACATAATTGAATAATTTTAGAAAACTTATCCCATTATACTTATGGTGTTAGTGGTTAAATTTATTTGCTTATATAGTTTTGTAGTAAATTTTGATAAGTAAATACATGGTTTCAAGAATATATAATGAAGGTATAATTCGGGATGTTGAGATTTAGCAGTAGACAATTAAACAAATAAGAGCGTTAAAATAATATATTTAGGTGAAATCAATTCACAAAGAATCCAACCAAATGATACATTTCAGAAATGGTTCATAAAGGTGCAATATAAGTTCTTTTATTCAACAATAAATTGGTTATGGTTACTGACATGCTCTAATAATTTATCTATTTTTACTTATTTGATAACAAATATACAATTTTTGATCATTAATTTTAATAAATAATTTTAGATATGATCATATAATTTAGTTTACAAATATTAAAATTGAGAGAGATCATCAATTATTGTTAACAAAAACACAAGCATGTTCATATAAACTAGATCGTAGCACTTTATAAAATAATATTAAAAACCATTCATGAAATCAACTATGCTATTTACCACAATTAATTGGAACAATTAAACAATTAGGGACTTAAAGTTCTAATTGGTAACATATCGTCTTGATAACTGAACAATGGGTCCTATTGTGCAAGCTACCAACATAATTAAAAAAAAAAAAACACTGAGAAGATAATAAAAATAAAAAAAGGATTAAAAAAAAAGATAAATCAATTCGATTTTAAAATTCTTGAAGAACTAACTATGAGTATCCCTTGGTTGGAGAAGAGGTTTAGCACTCCGTTAAATTGAAGGAATTCTTGTAAAAAAGAGAGATAATGAAGCTTAATCGTGCATAATAAATGAAATATGATGTCGGTCTGTATATACGTACATATATCCGTAGTCATTACTCCTATTAAGATTCCTATAATAAAGTATTTGGAAAAGAAAAATAGGGGCACCATTTTAAAAAATTTATCGGGTTAAAGCGTGTTCATATAAGTTTTCAATGATACCTCGTCAGTAAGATAAGAAGTGCATCTTACGGAAAAAATACTTTATGAGTTATCCACTTCATTGAATGTGCATGCACTCTTCCAAATCTACTACCAAATTGCCCTTATTCATCCATTCCTCATACAAAACACAATTCTTAGCTCAAATTTCAGATTCGAGTATAATTAGGCATGAAAGCATGGAAATATCTAACAATTATCACTTAGAATATGCACCTAACCTAGTAATGGAACATTCTATAATTATATTTTAAAATGTCGAACAACATCAATAAAATACGCGCGGGAGAAGGGATATTTAGTAGTTAATAGTTTTATCCTAAAACTGTCTCATAATTAGTTGAATATAATTGACATATGCAATAAAATTTATTATTTTTACACTAGAAACACTACTTTAGAAAAATACAAAAGCTCAAAGCCGTACGATGAATTGTATTTTTGTGAGATAGAGCTTATATTTATCGAATTTATAAAAGTATAAAAATCAAATTTGAAAAATGGAAGAAAAAAAAAAAAAGAAAAAGGAAAGGAAAAGGTGAGAAGTTAAGCGGAGCAATTGCTGTTATAATTAGTAGTAACGGATCTATAGGGACGTAGCTTTCAAATCTAAAATCTGGCACAAATTCAATACTAATTATATTGCCAGCCCTAATTAATTTATTGATTACAAGTCGTCATCCAATCACAATAAACAACATTTATTTCAATTTCCAAATAAATTAAATATAAAAAAAATGTTAATTTTATATTCATTGAATAGCCGAAAATCATCTCACTTATAAGACATGCTGTCACTCTCAAGTACTATGTTGCCCCTATTAAATCAAATGAATTTTGGATGCTGAATTATAATTATTATAAATAAATAAATAAATAAATAAAAGAAAAACAAAGTACATAAAAGGAATACCTCAAAAGCAACCAAAGTGTACCCAAAAAAAAAAAGTTTATCCTTCAGAAAAGAAAAATATGATAATAAAGTGGTAAGTATTAAATTCCATTTATCATTATTCCACCAAAATTACATTAAATCACTGTCCTTTTTCTTTAATGGCAAATAATAATTGCAATAATTGCTACTATTATTAAATTCTTCACTCAGACAACTCCATTTCTGTGCACTCACTCCATTCTCTCTCTGTCTCTCTCTACGCGATCTCTGATGATAATCTGAATTCACACACAGAGACAAAGGCGCACTTGAATTATTAAGGCGTAGGTTTTAAGCATTTGGTCGTTAGGGATTTCTTTAAACCAGACGCCCAAATTTTTTATAGATTCTGCGGAATAACTGAGCTGTTGTTTTGCTCGTGGGATGTGAGAAGCTGAGAAGTTGAGGTAAGGTTTTGATTAAGTTTTTTTAGTCTACAGTGGTTGTTTCCAGTCGATAAAGTTTAGGTTTTTTTTTTTTTTTTTTTTATGCTTTTGCGGCGAAAATATTGTCAAGTGTGATTAGATCTGTAGTGAGAAGCTCTGATTTTGTATAGTAGAGGATAGAGATTGCATTATATTGCTGTACTTGGTCGTTCAGAGATCAGAGGTATCAGTGGATTGATTTTTTCACGGTAAATAAGAAAAGATTGGAAATTTAGGTTTGGGTCTGTCAAGTGGATGAAAAGATTCTTCATTTTCGTGTTTAAATTAAAATAAAAATAAAAATTGGTAGTTCTGGTGAGTTGAAGATTCTGAAGTTAAATATAATGACGGGATAATTGCTTTAATTGTCATTGTAGTGAATGGGGATCGATTATGGATGGTAATATTGCATCCTTTTGCCACTTATCTTAATCAAGGGGGGAAATCAGCAAAAGAAAAGCAGAATTAGGGTTAATATATGTCCTTGTGTGGATCTCAACATCTTTATGCATAACAACTTGTAAGATAATGCTATTCAGGATATACTTTGAACTTTGATAATGTTTTATGGCCACTGTGTAAATGGAATTGATGTCGCTAATTATTATTGGCCAAACTTATTGATGCAAATGGTATAGTTCATGCTGTGTCCGTACTTGTTTCCACAATCACATGTCATTGTTTTGAAGAACTTCTGTTTGCAGAAAATATGCCTACATGGTGGGGGAAATCATCATCGAAAGAAGCAAAAAAGAAAACAAACAAAGAAAGTTTATTTGACACATTGCAAAAGAAGTTCAAGAGTCCTCCTGAAAGTAAATCTTCCACTAGATCAGGAGGGTCTAGAAGACGTTCAAGTGATACAGTTTCAGAGAGAGGGTCTCAATCACGAGCTCAGTCGAGGTCTCCATCACCTTCCAAACATGTAGCACGATGTCAGAGTTTTGCAGAAAGACCCCCAGCGCAACCACTTCCTGTGCCAGGCCTCCGCTCAACTCAAGTTAGTCGGACAGATTCAGGAATAAGTGAATCAGCTAAGCCAAAATTAGAAAGGGTCTCCAAACCATCATCATTTCTGCCTCTTCCCAGACCTGCATGCATGCGCCAAAGACTGGAACCTGCTGACTTGGATGGTGAGTTGGCTGTTGCTTCAGTATGTAGTGAATGTTCCATTGAGAGTGATGATCCGGCTGACTCACGTCAGCGTAGTCCTCGGGCTAACGACTATGATATTGGGTGTAGGACTGCTGCAGGCAGCCCCTCAAGGTGGGTGGAGTTCTGAAATCACATTAACGCATACATTCTTCTGTTTTAGATTTATTTAATTTTTTATGTTTGATATCTATGTTACTAACAAGAGGCTTGCGTTTTCCTTCTTTTTCTTTTATTTTTCTCCCACTGTGAAGCATTTCAATTAAGGACCAGTCTCCTGTTGCACCATCAATCTCAAAAGTGTTGCCAGTTCCAGTAAAGCTCTCCAATAAAAATGTCTCCTCTTCACCTCCAAGAAGACGACTACTGAATGGTCACATGCCAAGTTTACAAGTTCCTCATCATGGTGCTTTTTGCAGTGCTCCAGATAGCTCCAAGTCTAGTCCTTCTCGAAGTCCAATGCGAATCACTGGGTATGAGCAAGTTACAAGTACTGGTTTGCCTGGTGGCAAGCTTCATCCTGATTTTCCGTTTCTTGGATCTGGTCAATGCTCCAGTCCTGGTTCAGGTCAGACTTCTGGCCATAATTCAATGGGTGGGGATATGTCTCAAATATTTTGGCAGCCCAGTAGAGGAAGCCCAGAATATTCCCCAAATCCTAGTCCTAGAATGACGAGCCCTGGCCCTGGTTCCAGAATTCAAAGTGGTGCTGTAACACCACTACATCCTAGAGCCGGAGGGGGACATTCTGAATCTCAAAACAACTGGCCCGATGATGTAAAACAACAAAGTCATCCTCTGCCGCTGCCTCCCATATCAATTTCCAATTCCTTAGCCTTTTCCCATCAGAATTCAGCTGTGACGTCACCTTCAGTGCCACGTAGTCCTGGAAGAGCAGAGAATCTTACTAGCCCTGGCTCACGTTGGAAAAAAGGGAAGTTGCTTGGTCGAGGCACATTCGGACATGTCTATGTTGGGTTTAATAGGTGGGGAACCTGATCAGCACATCTTTATTTCCTCTGTTCATAGATCAAATCATCAATGACTTTTCTCCATTCTTTTTGAAGGAGTTCTTATTCCCTGAATGTGGAGCTTATAGTTTAGAAGAATCCCAAATAAATTTATCTTACTGATGTATTATTATTAGACTTTGTTCATGTTTGAAGTTTTCCTGATGAATGTCTGACTTTTTGTTGCCATTAGTGATACCGGAGAAATGTGTGCCATGAAAGAGGTTACGCTCTTTTCAGATGATGCAAAGTCGAAGGAAAGTGCAAAGCAGTTGGGACAAGTGAGTCTTTTGAGCATTTAGTTTTATGGAGATGCATGTTTCACAGAAGATGCTCAGTATTGTTTAGATTGTTATGAGTGCAATTCTTCTGTTATTACTTATTATTTAAGAATATTCTTATACGATGTTTTATGTTGCTACAGGAGATTGTTCTGTTGAGTCGCCTGAGGCATCCTAATATTGTGCAATACTATGGATCTGAAACGGTCAGTTATACTTGCAGCGTTTTTCTTATTAATATTATTATTGTTTCTTCTGTAATGGCGAGCATTGAGTGTAAAGTTTCTTAAGCCCCATGTTAAAGCTCTGGTGTACCAAATGTTTACTCTTAGTTTGACTTAGAGACCTGATAGCGAGACATATAATTTATTGTCTGACTAGAAAACAGGTGGAAACACAGTTGGCAAGTGACACTGTCATGTGAGATGTAGTTGATCTTTAGATGCACACGGTCATTTCCCCAAGCCTCTGATTCTGAGTTTATTTTCCTTCATCAGGTTGGTGATAAATTGTACATTTATCTGGAATATGTATCTGGTGGCTCCATCCATAAAATTCTACAAGAATATGGAAAACTAGGAGAATCAGCTATCCGCAGTTACACCCAGCAAATTTTGTCTGGGCTTGCTTATTTACATGCTAAAAATACTGTGCACAGGTATATTGGTGCCCTTTTTTTGTTTGATTTTCAGTTACCATTTTTGTGTGAATATCCATTAGTAGACATCATCTTGCACTGAATGCTTCACATACAATGCAGGGATATTAAAGGGGCTAATATACTTGTGGACCCAAATGGCCGTGTAAAGTTGGCAGACTTTGGGATGGCAAAGCATGTGAGTATCCTTTTCTGTTGAATGTAGCCAAAATTATTACCGATATTGAAGAAACTCTGTGAAAAAAGCATTAAAAAATGGCTGGTTAAGATTTAATGAAGTGATTTGACTACTGAACAGAATAATCTGTTTTTCTATAACGTGGTTTGTTTATTTCATAATTGCTACCTTGCGTGGTGACCCCAAATGTTGTTTTCATGTTCTAGTAATTGTCTTACAGTTCTCTTAGTGTCAGTATATTTCTGCCTTTTTAAATTTGATTGCCAATTTGATTGCCCATGTGTTTTCATGCCTTCTGCTTTAATGTTGTATCTAACATGATTTTTTCTTACAGATTACAGGGCAATCTTGTCCATTATCGTTTAAGGGTAGTCCATATTGGATGGCACCTGAGGTTAGTTTCTCTTTTTGTTGTTTCCTGGATCCCAATGTCTGCAGCTTGCTTTATACCTGCATAACCATGTTTGTCTTCTGCTGTTTTTTAGGTAATAAGAAACTCTAATGGATGTAGCCTAGCTGTTGATATATGGAGTCTTGGATGCACTGTCTTAGAAATGGCTACTTCAAAACCACCTTGGTCGCAGTATGAAGGGGTTAGTGGTTTTGTCTCTGATTCAAGATTTGGTATTCTTTTTCCTTGTGTGTGTGGTGTGTGGCGTGTGGGGTGGGTGGGTGGGTGAGATATAGAGAGAGGGAGATCATATTTATGGGTATCTGATGTCTTATGTGTTTGAACTTAAAGGTTGCAGCTATGTTCAAGATTGGAAATAGCAAAGAACTTCCAACAATTCCGGATTACCTCTCTGATGAAGGGAAAGAGTTTGTGAGACTATGCTTGCAACGAAATCCACTACATCGTCCTACAGCTGCCCAGCTTTTGGAACACTCTTTTGTGAAAGGCGTTGCACCTTTGGAGAAACAAATACCGAGTCCCTCATCTTCTGATCATCCTGCAGTGACAAATGCTGTGAAATCTGTGGTATCATCTTTAGTCGTCTTACATTTATGACCCTTCCGATATATTTTTAGTGCAATTTATCTTTCATTTCTTGGAAAAGTAGATTGAGCTCCCTTATGTGTTATTTTTTTGTTTTGGCCTTGATTGAATTCGTCTTCAGCTCTGCTGTTAAATGTCATTAAATTTCAATGTTGATGTGTAGAGTACTAGAGGTTGTTGTAGCCTGCATTGATTAATGCAAATATGACGCATTAGTTCCCATGACTTATCCTACCAACTTGTTCACATGTAAATTGTCTCATCTCACAGAAGGATAAAAAAGATTTGAATTCTATTTGGCTTAGTTTAATCTGCTTAGCATGTAAATAACACGATGAAGGTATTCTCCTGTTGCCTGAGCCAGATATTTCTGGCACACTTGTTTGACTTAGTTGAATCACCCCATGGGACCATGTTGATCTCTTCTCTCGTGACTTGAATAATGATCTATACATATAATTGAATTTAACACCCAGCAACCTCATGGGGACTTTGATGTAATAAAAAACTCCCAT
This sequence comes from Caryopteris x clandonensis, assembly GCA_028749325.2. Lineage (NCBI taxonomy): Eukaryota > Viridiplantae > Streptophyta > Magnoliopsida > Lamiales > Lamiaceae > Caryopteris > Caryopteris x clandonensis. The sequence goes on from JAPYKT020000004.1 coordinate 9,545,519, forward strand.
TTTGTTGGTTCAAGGATTCCAATCCAAGCCCCCACCTAGTCTAAGGAAGCAAGTTTCATCCCCTATTGTTGATGAGGAGAGAGATTCTAGAATTTTTGCATAACATAGAATGCTGTAATCCATACTGTTCCTATATTTGAATCTTATTGAATGTTCTACATGATTCTGATTGGTGCATGCATGAATTTTTAGTTAAAACTATTTTGTTTGTTAGTTCAACTGCTCAAGTAAAAATTTCTGTGTAGCCTTGTAGATTTTCTTTTGTTGATGCCCCAGAAATGTTACAAATTATCTTTAGCTATAATTTGTGCACTTTAATTTATGGGTTGAGTTGCATTTCATTGTTCTATTTTTTATTTTATTTTAAGAATGAGCTTGCAAAGCAACAACTAATCTATGCTCTTCATTTGTTACTCTCTGGTTATGTTTTTTATTGGAAATCTGATCAAAGTATATCCTTTATAGGGCACTGGTAATGCAAGAATTCTTCAGCAGCCGGATACAGAGAGGCTTGCTATCCACTCATCTAGAGTATCAAAATCTAATTTTCATTCAAGGTCCCCCTCTTAGTCTCTCTCTGTGAAAATTAACATGTTTATTTGTGTGCATTTCTGTCCTGATTAAAAAATTTATATATATATATATATATATTAAAAAAATCACTATGTGGAAGTAAGAATGAGACTATCTTCTCACTTGAATAGACAGTGAAATCATTAGATTTTTAGTAGTTGTGATGTTGGGCTTATTTGTCTTATCTGTTCTTTCACATTGTAGTGACCTTTATATTCCAAGGAATATATCCTGCCCGGTCTCTCCCATTGGTAGCCCTCTTCTTCATCCAAGGTCGCCACAACATCTAAATGGGAGAATGTCTCCTTCACCTATATCCAGTCCCCGTACAACATCTGGCTCATCCACCCCCCTAACCGGTGGTATTGGTGCCATTCCATTTCACCATCAACCTATGTTATCACAAGAGGGTTTTGGCAACATGCAAATGCGCCCCCCCAGCCCTTCATACTGGGACCCGGATATTCTCCGTGGGACTCAGTCTGGAGGATCCCATGCTTTCCGAGAACTGACATCGTATGATAATGATGCTCTTGGAAAGCAATTCATATGGGCTGCTAACGGAGAGCTTTACGATAGGCAGTCTGTCTTGGCTGATCGCGTGTCTCAGCAACTCCTTAGGGATCCTGTGAAGTTGAATCAGTCTATTGATCCGGCTCCTTCTCCATTGATATCCCACCGTACAGCTGGCGTATAGCTTAGTTCATTCCAATGAGTTTTATCAGGAGAAGCTGGTAAACTTATTGCTGTTTTTCCACACATCACCATTGTTTTATTTTTTGGGGATGCTATTTTGAACAGCAGGGATGAAGATGGAAAAGAGCCATCAAACACGAGCATGTAGGTCTAAGCCAGTGGCCTCGCCTCTTACGTAACAAGGCAAAAAGACCGATGCACCCCTTGTATGCTGTGCTTCTTGAATCAAGAGTCGCTTTGCGAACTGATTGACTAGGTGCATCGGGCTCTATAAAGTTGGAGTCGTAATGCAAAGTTGCCGTAACTGACTTGAGTCCTAATCAAAGGTTTATTGGCCAGGGGATGATCGCTTCGGTTGTATAGTCATTTCAAATCTTTGGTCTGAAGAGGAAAAAGAAAATTGTATATTTTTACATTATTATTATTGCATAGAAAGGGAAGAAAGAGCAATCCTGGACAATAATAGATGTAGAAGAACTATTTGTATTACAGTATGCAACTTCTTTAGAGAAAATTGAGCAAACAAAATTGAGATTTGCGCAACTTAACCGACCAATCACAAATCTTGTATTCATATCCTGCTGTACTTTTGCTCTTCTTTCTATAGTATAGACAAAGGTACAAAAGCATAATCATAGTTTTAGAAGATAGTAAAATTAAGTGAAAAACATGATATACAAACATAAAGCTAAGTCACGCTATGATGAAACCAACAAGCTGGCACATGTGTAAACTAATTCAGAATCGAAAATTTAAAACTGGCCTGTTCTGTATCAATTTCAGGGTAGCCCTGACGGTTTTGGATCTGTTCTGGTTCTAAATTGTCGATTTTGGTTTCGATTCCAGATTTAAAATTTGGAAGTCGATAATTCTGAAAACAAAATTGGAATTGATAGAACTAAGCCTAGTCTAGGTACCATGACATACAAAATCTCAATAATAAAAAATAATACAAATTACAAATCATTATAAGGATAAATAAAAAATAATAATAGCTCAATCTAGAAACTAATTGATAAAAAATTATTGAGCCTAAACTAAATTTAAATATTAAATTTATTTAGAAATGAAAAATCAGCGAAGCGCATAATCTAAGGTAAAGCTCATAGAATAAACAATCCACTTGACAAAAACAAAATAAAAGCATATTACTTAAAACTAATGCCCAGGCCCAAATTCACAATTCATTTGATAAAACAAAAAATAAGGCCCATTATTATAATTAATTACCAGTCCACTTAATATTTATTAACTATAAAAGATCAGCCCATCAGAAAAGCAAATAAAAAGTAGGAATGGGGCAATGCGCGGCCGCCCATTCTAAATTAAATTTTTATTATTACAATATTAACACATAATATTATTCTTAAAATTTTAACACAAAATTAAAATTTAAACAAAAAATTAAATAAATGATATCACTTTAGTTTTTAGGTTTTTAGTTTTATCCCCGGGAATATATATTCAACATACATAGCAAAAATTTTGGGTTTCAACCAAAATTATGAAATGATAATTTACGTTTTTTTATCTTATATTTATTATTGTCGACTAATCGGAGCAACTCAAACTTTTGCTTGTACTGCCTTTCCCCTGGAATTAAAATTATAAGCCACATCCAAAAATAAATAAATAAATAAATAATTATTAAAAATCATGGGATTGCAAATTTTCAAATTGTGAGAAATTAAATATGATTTTTTGGAATATGTAATGTATAAGGAAATGTAACAATTTGCATTATAAGAAAGCAAAAGATAATTGCTTGTTTCTTTTATGTTTTTATTTTTAGTATTAAGAGATTCAAATTTATTTCAAAAAAATTATTATTTTTGAGGTTTTTGCAATTTTGTTTCAAATTTATCCCTACCTCTACTTTTAGGTGAATACAATTCTTTTCTTTTCACATAATTGTCTCCTTTCATTTTAGCTAATTAGAGATATTATTAATTATATAAGAATATATTAGTTATTTTCAAGAGTTTCTTAATTCTTGACATAAACTAAAAGACAATATTTAAAAAGAAACAAAGGGAGTAATATTTTAAAAAAAAATTATTTTTAAGAATCCACGAAATTCACGGCTTTGCACCAAATAGTAACTATATACAACTGCACACTTAGAATTTATAAAAACAAGTTGTACATTGTAAAATCAGAGCAACATATCCAAATTAATTTGGATATGGATGATCTCCAGAAAAAGAAACTACTTATTTATTTATCAAGTTGAGGCTAAAATCCCAAACTTTCCCAGCCAGTTCTGCGTCTGTAGCGTTGGCATTTGGTTTGGCCAAATTGTTGTCCGCAAAGTATTTTCCACTGACCCCCTCCACTTGTGGATGCAATGCCACATAACAGGTGGTCGAAGCCCCCTTCATATTACGTCACACCACAGAGAGAGAGAGAGAGAGAGAAGCATGAATTCAGTTAGTACAATTAATCTTTAATTGTAAGGAAAATTATTGCAGAGGTTGGTTTGGTTACCTTTTGAACATTTTTAAGCAAAAGTCGACCTATTGTGCTGACCAAACCTGCATCAAGAGGAAGCCTTCACTAAGATACTCCTGTTACATATAAGCCTTCCAAGTATTGCCTAGAGAAGATTAAAAACCAGCCAAAACGAAATAATTGTTGGGATTTTCACAGTCCTTTACGAGATCAAAATTGAATTTTCCCCCACGCTCGAGTCCTCATTCCAACGTATCAAACATCCACATATCTTCATTTACCTTCAAAAATGCCGAGATTACCTTCAAATATTCCAGCATGACGGAAAAGGTTGGTCGTCACTACTCCAGGATGAAGTGAATTTGCAGTTATATTTGCACCTTCTTCCTGTTCAAAAGCCATAGAATTATGCAGCACTTCAATGTATAATGGAGACTTTGGAACTGTGATCGCGTTTAGGATTGCTGAATTATTTTATTTTATTTTAATTTCCTAAAACATCGATATGGTGTAGTTTATGTGCTGATAACGTAGGAGGGGTGAAAGTTAACAGATGGCATACAACAAAGGAAAAAAAAATATATATTTTCCCATCATTTATTCAACAGATATTCTTTGTACACCAGCAAACCAATCTAAATTGTGTATATAAATGAATCTGACGCAATATAACTCATGTTCTGAATGAGTTTCGTGAATTACCTCTCACAATATTAGGTAATATACACAGTAGGAATAACTACCTTTAAGCGCCTCGCAAGCTCGTTAGCATGCAGTATGTTACCAAGTTTTGATTGGCCGTATGCGCCCCATCTACTGTACCTGCACGTAGAGGAACAGTATTACATTTCAACACATACATTGATCAACTTCTATAAAGATGAAAGATGTAATTGCTACTGTAGACTCTAAACCAAATTTATGGCTATGAAGGAGAAGTATTGCCAACCCTTCTTCATCGTTGATTTTATCAAAACGAATTCCTTCTTTATATGCACTAGTGTGAGCTCTTGACGAAACATTCACAATCCTTCCTTCCCTTTTCATCTCACGAGCTGTTTTCTTCATTGTGTCCAACAACAAATGTGTAAGAAGAAAATGACCTGCAAACCATGTACAGGAACAAATCAAAATGAAAATATGTACTGAGCAAATTCAATATCAAGCTTTTGTTTTCATCTATCTGTTACATATGCAGTTTTTTCTTAAATTTATCGTATTTTTTGTATAGCAAAAGCATGGCAGTACAACCATGTGTCGGAAAAAGACAATATACCCAAGTAGTTTGTGGCAAACTGTAACTCTATCTTGTCTGAAGTCAGCGTGAAGGGGGGTATCATTAGGCCAGCATTATTACTGACATTGGAGAAGAAAAAGGTGATTAAAACTTGTGAAAAAACACGCACACACACAAAGGTGACAATGAGTTACATTTGACTGCTGCACTTACATCAAAATATTCAAAGGAAGACCTGAAGACTTAAACTCAGATGCAAATCTTCTAACAGATTGCAACGAACTGACATCTAACTCCATGGCATCAATTTTAGCAACAGGATTCTCCTTAACTAATCTTTCTTTAATTTCCTTCCCTGATCGCATATTCCTGATAGCCATTACAACGTGGACACCACGCTGAGCGAGCACACGCGTGGCTTCTAATCCAATACCACTTGAGGCCCCTGCAATTGCACAAAAAATACGATATTTTGACGCTAAATGATCTTTCGGGGCAGAAGATATGAATTAGGATGGCATTTACAAAGCATTGATATCGAAATAAGGGGAAAAATAATCTACCAAAAAAATAAAAATAAAAAGTTTACACAGAAGATTTTCTTATTTATCTTGATAAAGGATAGCACAAACTATCTGTGTTCTAAAGAGATTCTGAAATACAGAATAGGATTATGATAGTGCTAGAACCTTAGATGGATGAGCTGCATATTTTAGGCAATATAAAACTACAGAAAATAACAATCCAAATCAAAACACATAAGAGAAGCATTACCAATACGAGAACAGAAAGAACAAAAAAAAAATGTTAACGTAAGTGGCAAGATTGCAAAAGACAGAAAGTACAATGTGGACCTGTAACAATGGCAGTGAGACCAGAGCCATCAATTCCTCTGGTAACTTCCTCAGCTGTGGAAGACGAAGAAAATCCAGAAGGCCCACTTCTACTGAACGGCCACATCTCTCTCACAATCTTTCTTGAATTTTCCAGGAAAAAAAAAAAAAAAAAAAAGAAACGTAATTCAAAGCAAAATTGAGATAGGGATATGCGATTTGTGGTGTCTGTCCACTGCATATGTAGGCTCTGCTTATCAGATATCACTAATTAATTAATAAAATCCGTCATCTTATCACTATGGTGTTTTTATTTACATCACAATAACCTTTTTTTACATCACAAATAATTTTTAAATAAAAATAAATTTATATTAAATGTCTAATTTATCCTTCTTCTCAAATTAAGAGAATTATCCATTTTTTTATTAACCTTCTTCTTTACCCAATAATTGTTCTACATTTGTTTTCTCAATCTTCTTCCGCACAAATTTGCTGCCAACATCACCTTCACCAATCCATGAAATTACGAACAACTCTCAACAAAAAGTTATCATAAATTTTCTGCGGTTCTTCTTCTTCCTTCTTTTTCTGCAAATTCAAAATTATTTAAAATCATATTTAAAATTGTTGAATTGATTTGATGAAGAAGAAGAACCCTAGAAAATGTGAATTTGCCATCTCTTTCGGCGTCTCAAATCTTCCACCCCACTCGTTAGCCGTGAAGTTGTAGATGTCAACATGGGAATGCACCTACAGCAAGCATAAGCATTGAAACAATTCATTTTTTTGGGATTCTGATGAACAAAATTGCATTGGATGAGACAACACTGATCGAGAGCTTTACATAGTCAAGGGTTCCGTATCCAGTAAACACGTACAGAAGATCTTTGATCTGAATTGCAAAACCATCCAAACGCGGCACAAGCGCTAAGGCATCTGTTCCCATTCTAATTCCGGCGCCGGTAACTCAGCAAATGAACCTGATAATTCCCGTTCAGGAGGAGCACGATCATTGTGGGAGATTAATCTCTGCAATCATCAAATACTCAGTGTGCTTTTAACTACAGATCAAACAACAATTTCTTCATCATTTCTATTGCTAAATCAAGCTAGTCAAATGCAAATTCGCCATCTCTTTCGGCGTCTCAAATCTTCCACCGCACTCGTTAGCCGTGAAGTTGTAAATGTCAACAGAAAATTTATGATAACTTTTTGTTGAGAGTTGTTCGTAATTTCATGGATTGGTGAAGGTGATTTTGGCAGCAAATTTGTACGGAAGAAAATTGAGAAAATAAATGTGGAACAGGTTCTGGGTAAAAAAGAAGGATAATAAAAAATGGAGAAGAAGGATAAATTACACATTTAATATAAAATTAATTTTATTTAAAAAATATTTGTGGTGTAAAAAAAAAGTTATTGTGGTGTAAATAGAAACACCCTTGTCCTATTTTATGGTAGCTTAATTTTTTTGAATTTGTAAAGTTAATGCTTGTCAGTCTAATTAAACATTGCGTTTTAATTACGCATAATATCAACGAATTAGGGTATTAGCATTAATCTGGTGCCAACTTCGCTTCTTGGCCTTCCAGTTTCAATTTCAGAATCAAATTAATCGCGTTCACTGTTGTTAGACTTCAGATTAATTCAAACTCAAAATTCAACAACACACTCTTGTATTTTAATTAAAAATATTCATTTACAGAACAATATTATCAATAGAAAAAGTATATTGCTATAATGATATAATTGAATTAAGTATGATTAGATTTGTACTTGAAATCTAGAAAATTGAGGTTGGGTTGGATTGGATTCAAAGTTAACTGAACTTCATTTTTCAATTGAATAGGCTTGACTCGATTACAAATATATTGTATTTTAATTAAAAATCAATTCACAATTTTTTTCTCTCTCTAAACGCGTACGCGCGTGTCCCTCTTGCTTAGGGTTCCTGTTCCTCTTTGGTTTGGGCTGTTGGTGCCTTTGACATTTCAGGCTTCTTGGCTCTTTCCCCTGATCTCCCGTTTGATCGACACGTATTGGGTTCCTTTTCTGTTTTTTGCTGTTTGTTTGTCCGAGTTTCTTCCCCTGTTTCTCTCTGTGTTTTTTCTTTTTAGTTTTTTCCTCGTGCTCGTTCTATCCCTGTTGGTCTCAAGAACCTTTGCCCCCTCTCTTTGCTCCCCCTCTTCCGACCCCCTCTTTTTTTCTGTTTGCTTTTCTTTTCCCCCTTTTTTTGTTTTCTTTCTCTTTCTCTTTTTTTCCTCTGTTTGTGAACACCTTCTGACCTCTCTGTGTGGCTTTTGGTTGTTGCAGGTGTGTGAGAAACTCAGGTCTTCGATCTCCTTTCTGGGGGCTTTGCCGCATCAGGTTTCGTGGGGCTTGGCAACATGAGATCTGAAGAGAAAGGGAAGGGGGTTGTTGATATTGATGAAACGGTGGTCACTCTTGATGATGGGGATGGAGACGAACCTCAGAAAAGTTCTCTGAGTTTGATCGGAAAAGTTCTCACTGATAAGCCCTTTAATGCTTTTGGTCTCGTTGAAGCAATGAAAAAAGCCATAAGGCCCTCTAAGGGATTCACAATATGCGAAGTAGGTCCCAACCTCTTCTCCTTCCATTTCCACTCTCGGTCGGACTTGGAGGAGATTCTCGATCGAGAACCTTGGCTCTTTGACCGAAATCTGGTGCTCCTCAAAGAATTGGGAATGGGAGAACCGTCGTCAGCGGCCATCCCCCACCTGACTAGTTTCTCGGTCAGATTGTATGACCTCCCTGCCTCGGTTAGAAACCCAAAACATATCAATGCCATTGCAGGTCCATGTGGGGAAGTGCTCGAGATTGATGCTTCCTCCCTCATGGGGGTTAACCGGTGTGTGAGAGTTAAGATAAAAATAGACACCTGGAAGCCTTTGAAACAAGGAATTCGGGTACAACAGAAAAATGGTACCCCGCTGTGGATCCCGGTCAAATATGAGCGAATACCTTCCTTCTGTTTTTTCTGTGGGACGTTGGGCCACATGCGAAAGGAATGTGACCTAGCTGAAGAGGAGAATGGTCTCAAGAACTTATCTGACAACAGCTTACCGTTCGGAGATTGGATGCGAGCCTCACCACTTAAGAGAGTCTCGATATCAACCACGGGTAAATCGAAAGAAACAAGAGCTGGACAATCGTCTCAACTTTTCCGACAACTGTTCGAATCCTTTAAGCGAACCATCAGCCGAGATTCTCGAGAGCAGAGTTCTAATGAGAGAGCACATGACAACGAAGGTGTGGGGAAGGAAGTCATGAAGTTGAGTGAAGGTCTGAAAAATGTAGCAGTCTCTATGAAACATGAGAAGGCAGGGGAACAACAGCCTTTAATGTGGGAGATGGACCAAGAGAGTGAAAGCCAGAGAAAGGATGCTGTGATTTATAAAGAATTGAAAAAAGAGGATAGTCGGGATTATGAAGTCATGGACAAAGGTAGTGGGATTATTAAATCCAACCACCATGTGCATTCATTGCCAACCATAAAAAATCCTTCAAATACCCTCACCCTTACCCCCCCTGTCAAGATTGGTTAACATTTGCGACAAAAACTCTCATCTTATGTCCCCCACAGACAACACTTTAAACAATCCAAGACCCACCTCCACCACTACTATCCACCTCACCATCCCACCAAAAAAACCGACCCAACCACCTTCCATAAATCCCCCTGCCACTATAACCAACCATAATATCCACAAAAACCCATGCACCTCTACTGTAACAAAAGCCCTCCCACAGACGGAAAAAACACAAAACTACACACACGCCCCCCCATCCCAACCCAAATCCACCCCAAACCCACAGACTACACCCGAAGAGAAAAACCAGTTCCATGAGCCTCCCCCAATCAATTCGACACAGGTTCGAAAAGTGAAGATTAACAAAGAGAGAATTACCACGCATGGTGGGGGAAACAATCTTCGACTCCCACAGCAAGCGAGAAAACGTAAGAAAGTTGATGAAATGGATACCTCAAACCTGGGTCAAAAGTTGAGAAAAGACAGTGATGGAGAGAGTGAAAACATCTCGGCGGCGGCTGACCATCAGCCCCGCCACGTATTATGAATCTCTTATCCTGGAACTGTCGCGGGCTTGGGAACCAAGCGACAGTCAGGGCCTTGAAGAAGCTCCTACGTGAGGAAAATCCGAGTATAGTTTTTCTCATGGAAACAAAACAGCTATATACTCAAATGGTGGAACTGAATGCTCGGTCTCTTCATTTTTCGGGATGTCTGCCCGTTGCTTGTAAAGGATTACTAAGAGACCGAAGCAGTGGGTTATGTCTGTTGTGGAATGAGGATATGGATGTCACCCTCATCTCATTCTCGGACAATCACATCTTGGTTAGAGTCAGTGCGGAAAATGGAGAAGGCGATTGGTACCTCACTGGTGTCTACGGGTGGCCGAAAACTGCAAATCGTAAGAAAATGTGGGATCTCCTCAGGCAAATTGAACCTCCAACAGAATGCCCGTGGTTTTGTTTTGGAGATTTCAACGAGATTGTATGGTCATCCGAGAAAAAATGGGGACATATGCGCTTCACTCAAAGCATGGACAGCTATAGGTTGACAATGACTGAACTGGGCCTTCAAGATTTGGGTTACAGAGGGTACAAGTACACCTGGAGCAATGGCTGTGAGGACGCTGATAATATCCAATGTCGTCTGGATCGGTCTTGGGCAAATGCTCCATGGAGACTTCTCTTTCCTAAACACATCGTTTTTCACCGCCCGAGGTGTAAATCTGACCACTCTCCAATCGTGGTGGTCTGTGGTCGGAAGAGTCCTTCACAAAAGAAGAAAAAGCGACGCTCGAGAGTCCTTCGGTTTGAGAAACTGTGGATCGAACATAAGGACTGTTCGGAGATGATCAGACGGAGCTGGGAGATGCCTAGACCTAACATCTCTTTCGGGACTCAAACAGTTGCATGCATGATGGATATGGATATTTGGGGAGATAGAGTCTTTGGAAACTTGAAAAAAGAAACATGCAAGATCAAAGAACAAATTGAAAAAATCCAACAAGTTCCGCAAACCCGGGAGACAATCACCGAAGGAAAGAAGCTCGAAGATGCTCTAGATGAAATTCTTAAAAATGAAGAGATTTATTAGTATCAACGATCGAGAGCTCTATGGTTGAAGGAGGGCGACCGGAACACTAATTTTTTCCACAAGAGAGCCTCTAGTCGAAGAAGACGAAATGATATTGAAAAAATTAGGAGGGAGGATGGTACTTGGGTGGAGGAGGAGGAAGTGGCTGATTTTTTGAAGAACTATTTTAAGGAGCTCTTCTCTACGGATGGTCGTCGCGACATGCACCTCGTTCTTGATGCGGTGACACCTCGAGTTACGAGTGACATGAATGAGTTTCTCACACGCCCGTACACCCCCGAAGAGATTAAGAAGGCACTCAAACAGATGCACCCTACGAAATCTCCGAAACCGGATGGTATGCCTTCTTTCTTTTTTCAGAAATTCTGGAACATTACTGCTGTTTCTTTCCTATCTACTTGTTTGAGCATCTTAAATTGTGAAGCCGACCCCTCCCCCCTTAATCACACACATATAGTCCTTATCCCTAAAAAGAAACACCCTGAGAGCGCTAAAGATTTTAGACCAATCAGTTTGTGCAATGTGATTTTTCGAGTTATCACTAAAGCTATCGCTAACCGTTTGAAATATGTTCTTGATAATGTTATTTCGTCTACACAAAGTGCTTTCATTTCTAACAGGTTGATCACGGACAATGCTATGGTTGCCTTTGAGGCCTTCCATTTCATGAAGAAGAGGAAAAAAGAAAGAAAAGGTTTTCTGGCTCTCAAGCTCGACATGTCAAAAGCGTACGATAGAGTGGAATGGAATTTTCTTCGAGCAATGTGCTCGAAATTGGGCTTCAGTGAGAATTGGATCCACTTGATGATGAGATGCGTTACTATAGTTTCATACTCAATTCTCTTGAATGGACAACCGACATCTAGGTTCACCCCTCAAAGGGGGCTTCGCCAGGGAGACCCATTGTCACCATATTTGTTCCTGATTTGTACGGAAGGATTCTCAGCCTTCCTTAGGACAGCTGAAGAACGGGGACAGCTGACAGGTATCCGGGTGGCCCGAGATGCACCTTCGGTTTCCCACCTCTTCTTTGCGGATGATAGTCTACTCTTCTTCAGATCCACCCAAGAAGAGGTGGACACGGTCAAGGGAATTATCGCGTTATACGAGGGGGCTTCGGGGCAAAAGGTTAACTTAGAGAAGTCTGAACTCTTTGCCAGCAGAAATATCCCGTTTGAGACCAAGATTATCCGGAGCCAACAGCTCTGGGCCCGGTCCGTAGATTAGTATACGAAGTACTTAGGCTTGCCAACTCTCATAGGGCGGTCTAAATCACGAGTTTTCCAAGTTGTGGTGGAGAGGGTCCTTGGGAAACTGAAAAGGTGGAGGGAACAAAGCTTGACGAAGTCGGGTAGAGAAATCCTTATCAAGTCGGTAATCCAAGCCATCCCGACATATGCTATGAGTTGCTTTCTATTTCCTCAATCTCTTTGCGAGGAAATTGAGAGGGCTTTTATGAATTTTTTCTAGGGAGCTAGAAAAGGAGAACGAAAAGTGCATTGGTCAAGCTGGCCAAAGTTAGCTCGGTCGAAGGAGTTCGGGGGCATGGGTTTCAAGGAAATGCGCTTTTTCAACATGGCTATGGTAGCCAAGCAGTACTGGAGGCTGCTACATAATCCAAACACCCTGCTAGCTCAAATTCTTAAAGCTCGGTACTTCCCTAGGTGCGATATCTCCCTCGCAACGCTGGGGTATCAACCAAGTTACTTGTGGCGTAGTATCTGGTCTACACGTACTTTGGTTGAGAAAGGAATTGCTTGGAGAGTCGGTTCGGGCTTGAATATCCAGTGCTACAAAGACGCATGGGTGGGTGTTGAAAAATAACTTGTTGCGACTTTCAAACCGGACAGAAATGAGGACTTTTCTACTGTTGCAGATTTCATAAACCAAGCGGAGGGGTCATGGAGGCTTGATAGGCTGAGAGAATGTTTCGTCCAGAATGACATTGATGAGATCCTAAAAATCCCTCTATGCTCTACGTCTTCTCCTGATAAGAGCTTCTGGTCCGAGACGAAATCCGGTAAGTTCACAGTTAAAAGCGCGTACCATCTTGCTATTAGTCACTTCTCTTCACTTGGAACGCACTACCATCAACTAGTAATAGAGACAGAACATGGAAGCTGATTTGGAGAGTTAAGGGGCCACCGAAACTTAACAATTTTCTATGGAGAATCTGCATGAAGAACCTCCCCACAAAAGACAACTTGCTTCGTCGTAATCTGCCGGTAAACCCGATTTGTTCAGTTTGTGGTGAAGATAATGAATCCATCGACCATATCCTCTTTAACTGTCGTGTGGCGATTCATGCATGGGGGCATCTGTCCGGGTCGTTTCCACAATAGATTGGGGTTGCCGGCGAAGCTTTTCATCGGGGAAATGCTCGAAACCTTGCCGACGGAAGGTGGAACGATCTTTGCTTGTATGTTGTGGCAACTCTGGAAAAACCGAAACTCTTGCTTGTTCGAAAACAAGCCCCTGGATTCAGCCACCATAGTGCACAGAGCTTGGCGAATGTTGGAGGAGGTTCACGACTCCGAGTTGAAGAATCGAAACATGATTGATCATCACACCCACATCAACTTCTGGGAACCACCCCCGGTGGGGACCTTCAAGCTTAATTCCGATGCGGCGGCGTATAAGGATGGTACAGCAGCCTATGGCTTCATGGTGTGGAACGACAAGGGCGAGGTACTTGCGGCGGGAGCAAAACGAGAAATTGCAGGTGGTTCCTCGACCCTCATTGAGGCTCGTGCACTTCTTCACGGGCTGAGCATCTCTGCAGCATGCGGCTTACGGGTCCTTCAAGCGGAATCATACTCGAAAATGCTTATCCGTTCCATTAATGGAGAATTCGAGGGAGAACCGTATGTTTTGGCTGTTGTGCAGATTATTATAACTCTTGCTAATAGTATGGGTCTCACCCGTTTCAAGGCTATATAAGCCGGACTGCTAATAAGTTTGCGCACAACTTGGCCCACTTTTGTTCAAACAAATCTGATGAGCAGGTTTGGATTGAGGATATTCCTCTCTGTTGTAACCACTTCCTTCGAGAAGATGTAAGGCTTTTGCCTCTGTCTTTTGTTCAATGAAAACTGGGAGCTTCTCCCCGGTCAAAAAAAAAAAAAAGTATAGCTGACATAAGTACAGTAGATCCCGTCGTGGGGGCCGCAAAGCCGCAAATCATGATAAGAAAATTAACAAAATCTAGTAAGGCACAAAGTTCAACCCATTTGTATGCCAACTTTATAAAAAAAAATTATTTTTTATAATGTGTGTGGCTATTCAATAAAATTAATAATTTTTTTTTACTAAATTTCATTTATATTTATTATAGTTTTTTATTAAAAAAATAATAATAAACAATAAAAATAAATCAGGACGGTGCAACCCACAATTTTCAACACAAATTCATAAATTAAAATAGAAAATTTTCATTCCCCAGAAAAATCTCAAAAAACAAATTTCTCTCGGCAATTTTTCTATCCTTTAATCTACCATACATATATCTTCCTTTTAACATCTATATTCTTTCTTTTTTACTCAAAAAATATTAGTATAACACATTAATAGAAAAAAATATGTTTCTTATGAAATAATTTTATTACATTCTAACACTATATATATATATGATTCTGAGATTTTGGCTACTTTGTTGCAGAACAACAAATGAGAAGTGGTTTGGAAATTGTGGAAATTTTGTTTAACCTGCTTTTCAAATCTAAATATCATTCCTCTTATATGAACCCTTGTACAAACAATTATTAACCAAATTAAATTTGAAGAAATAATATTTAGAGAATAGTGTTAAGTGTGTGTTGCTTATCATATTTGGCCTTCGCGGTGAAAGACTTTAGATTTGGAGCTAGAGCCACAAGAAAGCATGAATTAATGTGCAATTTCAGTTTTGTATTTCTATATTCAAGAAATATGAAGAAGTTTTGTATTTATATATTAAAAAAACATGGAGAAGAAGAAGACAATAAAATTAAAACTAATAATATGAATCTGCAATTTCAGAATAATTTTGTATTTCTATATTCAAGAAAGATGAAGAAGAAGAAGAAACATGATTGCGGATTTAGGGTTCTGCAGTTGAGAAGAAAATAAAAAAAAGTTAAATTACTTTTAAATATATAAGGATATTTTAATCAACTTATTTATATCTAATTTTATCATAATTAGTATAAGATATATTTAGAAATTTTGGAATATGAATAGCCGAACCCTTTTATAATTATGCTAAAAGGAAACTATTTATTGTATTTCTAGAAAGAAAATTAAAAAAAAAACATGCCAATTTACATCAAGTCTAACAATGGTTGAAATCATATTATAATTTAAAAATAGATTAGATTTAAGTATGTTATACATATATATGTATAAAATTTAAATGTAGGAGTAGGTCTATAAAGGACACGGACCATCCTGAACTCATTTATTCGTAACTGGGCTTGGGCTTGTCTCGCAACTGTTGGGCTGAGTTTAAAATATTAAGCCCATCTGTAATAGAGTTGAGAATTTGGATTTGTACCCGAGTCTCCCCTGTACCGAACCATTGGAAATGTCATCACTTGTTTACTTATTATCAAATTTATTACAAAATATGCTTAATTTGTTAAATTTACCACTGGAAAAATTAGAATAATAATTATATAATTGACTAATTAATCCTCTTCATAGAAAACATATATTTTCTCTTTCAAAAAAAATAAATTATATTTGTATATTTACTTATGAAATATTATTTTTTTTTGGGAAAAGAGAGCATCACGCTCATCTATATGTCTTGATTTTGTCACTGACTTAATGTTTATATATACACAAAACAATGCGTAGTCACAAATTAAATCTTCAAGTTTATTTCGAGCAAATAAAGAAATATCAACACAACATATTTACATTTTCTACATCAAAATGATAGCATGCACATAGAAAGATCACAAAAAACTAAACTAAAACAAAACTCAGTCCTTAGTTTTGTTGTTAGAGTAATACATGTTGAAGGCCTTAGGAAGATAAAAAGGCAGCAAAAATCCGAACAAATTGAAGCTCCAAAACGCCATATTCGCCACAGCCAGAGCTTTCCCCACGTACAACCTCCTTCCACTCCCTCTATACCCCATCTCCACCTTCGCAAGCTCACTCCTCACCCACCCCACGATGCTCAGAATCCTCATTGAGTTGTAGAAAATGGGCACCAGCACGCGCACGGGCAGTGAAAACCTGCCCGACATCGCCACCCCCTCCATGAAAACCTGGCTGGCCAGGAGGAAGACGTGTGGCGCCGCCGCCTTGATTCCCTCTTTATCCTCTTCGAATATTCCTTCGAAAATGTATGCTATGGGAAGGTACAGCCCGATCAGTGCGCCCACGAGCACGTAGAGGCTCAGAATTCTGTTTGTTTCGCCGAAGACAGGCGGGTCCGAGCCGGGGGAAATGGGCGGGAAGGCGACTTTTGAGATGAAGTAGATGTAGAATATGGAGAAGAAGACGAATGCGAGGTCGTCGGCGCTGACCATGCCGCTGGCCGAGAGGACGATGGCCACCGCCAGGGCGTTCATCTGCCGGAAAGTGAAGAAGTTCCGGCGAGTGGGCGCGGCGGCCGGTTGTTCCGGTTCGGGTTTAGGGAGAGCTATGTCGCATGGAGGACCAACCCCACCTGACATTTTTTCTGGATTGATTTTTTCGGGTAAAGATTCAGCGATGGGTGAGTGACTTTGAATTGTTATCTGAACAAATTAGAGTTCAAAGTGAAGCCTGTCAAAGGAGAGATGGAAAGGTGGTGGAAGGGGGATTTCAGGGGCGGAGCTACACGACAGAGTTTTCCATGCGTTTTTGAGGTAAAGGTGGATTGAAGTACACGTGGCACGTGCCGAGGACTTGTTGGGTGGAGACGTGTCTGCTGTTACAATCAAAACCTGAATATTAATCAGTTTTTATTTAATTTTTTTAATTGGAACCCCAGCTATCAAAAAGTTCAGCAACTTCTTTACACGCTCTCCCTAGTTCACTTTTTTTTCTTTTTACCAGTACATGATTTTTTCCTTACTCATTCGTCAAGTAAATATACATATACAAAATGAATAATCATTTGACTTATGTTGGCTGATTCGATAGCACCAATTTGTTTACAATCTTGTAAAAAATTTATATGCGCACTCAATTATTCGTGAGAGAAACAGTGATGACAAGTAAAGCAATAACAAAAGGAGTTGCAGCTAAAAGTTGGTAGTCATTCATAATGTAGCAGTTGTGAGTATACCCTACATAAAACCGGGACGGAGTCCTCAAAGATATAATGTAAAAGGGAGAATAAAATCCCCACTTTCCGAATTCCAAATGCTGCAATAGCATCGACATAAATATGCAAGGATGGGGTATTGGCTGAAATTCGGAGAATTTCCTCTACACCGAGCTTTGGTCAAGGGTGGTCAAATTTTGCCATTTCAAGAAAGGGCTAATTGCACATGGTCTTCTAAGATAGCTTCCTTCCATCCTGCACAACATTTATTTAAATTAAATTCTTATTTCAATCAGGCAACAAACCACTTCAAGTTGTCTGAACGTAATTCAGAACGAAGAGAGTAAATATTAGAAAACGTAAAGTCTACTTACTCTGTGCAAGAAATGTTTTGGCATCAATACTGGAAAACGGCGCTTGCAGGTCATTTCCGTTTAAGTCACTATATGTGGATTGCGGCGTAAATCCTTCACAACCCTTAGAACCAATGGCATTGGTGCCACAACAATTCACTGGGATGGAAATAGAACCAATTATAACCTCACAGTTATTTTCTTTCATCTGGAGGCGCAGAGAGGGTTTCGGGCATTCCACATGGCTACTGGATTCATCTTTCTTGGGCCAGACTTGGGACCCATTTACTACAGCCTGGTCATTGGTTGGGCCCATCTTTTGTGAATTCGGGACCGGCTTGCTATTGGTGGCCCAATGTTGATAGATATTTTCACCCACCATCTGGGATTCAGTGGTCTGAGAATCTTCTTGGCTAATACATTCACTGCTAAAATCAATTGATACTTCTGTATCTTTCACCAGATTTGGGCTTTGGACCCACAGGGATTCAGAGAAAGAATCCAGATTTGGATGCCCATCTATTGAATTTGAACTGGAATCAGATGGGGATGAAGGCCCAAATGCCTCAGCTAAAACTCGCCTATCTGTTGTATCATCAGCAACATTAAGGTCTCCTTTGCACCGATGGAATTGTTCCTTCAGTTTATGTTCCTTTTGGCGAAGCTTTTTCTGTTTTTTCCTCTCCAAAAGCTCTGCTAGCCTATCAAAATTTCAAAACAGAGTGATCAGCATCATTAGGGAGAATGCTTGATTCTGACTCCTGTAAGACCCACATATTTCTTATGGACTGAGGAGCGAATCACCAAATATTTGGACCCCCTATATTTTTGACAGTTTACGGAAGGATTTTGGGAGAAGAAACTGAAAATGAATTAATTGGTAAAGGAATTGTATTTAGTGGAAAATGAATAGAAAACGTAAATGTAGTTGTGTGTCTTCTGGGAGGAGGAATAGGATCCGAATTTCTTCAAAAGAAGTAAAACCAAAACATAGACTAAAGAAAAATTACAAACAAAATCTGTTGTAAACTTGCTAGATGCTCCCACTCTTTAGTTCCTACAGAATGCTATTACTAACACAAGATACTCTCATTTCACACTAAATTTATTTTATCTAATAGATAACTAACTAGAACATTTCAAGCCGCCTTATTTTTGACATAAATGCATGGATATACTGATACCTGCGAAAGCTATATATGCAGGGTTATACTGATACCACAAGAGCAAAGTTGCTCAGACAATTTCTCTTCCATGCTTTACCACGAGTGTAATTTATCATGTTAAGAAGAATACCATCTTCTCACACAAATTTCAGTTATATCATGTAGAAAGAAAGAATATATCAGTTAATAAATGACTACCTACAAGATAGGGTTTACCACCATAGAAGATAAAGCATGCAAGGAAGCAACTGTAACAGAGACCACACTCCCCTTGCCAATTGGACATCTTGTCCCCATGGCATTGTTTTAACAAATGAAACCTACCTTTTCTTTGCAGCTTCTTCCTCCTCCACAAGCAACTTCTGGCATCTTAAAGCCTCTGCATCTTTGTCAGCGACCCATGCTTTCACCTGGTCATAAAGCATAAAAACTTGAGCATGGAGTGCGCATGCTTTCGCCCCCTAACCTTTGCTCTAAGGTGAAATTACCCCCACCACCCCCCAACACTTTTTATTTGGCTGATCTTTTATTTTGTGATCACACACTTTAACTATTTATGTTGGGGTGAATTGCACCTTTGTTAAATTTGTTTTCATTAACATAAAGTCTTCTACTCACCTTAGAGCGTGCAAAGGTTAGGAAGCAAGGTGCTACGTTTGCCAAATAAAGGCCCCAAAAAAGAAAAGAAATGGATTAACAGAGAACCCAGACACAAATAGGCTTGAGAAGCATGCATGCTCTGGAGCTAAATACTAACTCTTTTTTTTTTTTTAATTTCCATGCATGCATTGATTGCTCGAGCAGGTGCATTAGTAGTAATTAAACAAAAAAGCAAGTAAAGGGAGAAAAAATACAAGAAGCGAATACCAGTTGCTGTTCGAAAAGGAAGCTAATGCTGGCAATTAAGTTCTTCAACTCAAGGCTAGCTTTAAAAGCTTCTCCGTCAAAAAGGTATTTTTGCACAGACTCGGGTGAACCAGCACATAAGAATGTTCTCTCACTAGCAGCATCAAGGATACCAAATAATTCTTGCGATGATATTGGTAGGCTGGATGGCTTAGCTTGGATTATATCCTGTAAACATGAGTTCATATAAAAAATCATTTGGAAGGAAGATGGTAGTATTGGAAATGTGGGATCAATTGAACATAAGGTACCAGGGCCGAAAGGAATCATGATGCCTCCTTACCAATAGTGAAGAAGCAGCCCCCACAAAAACCTGAGGAAGAGTCCAGACCCCAGGTTTGCAAAGAGAGGATGCTAGAGCCCTAATTAATGATGATCCAGCAAATTCCTGCCCAAACACATTTAAATACATAAACTTTAAAGAAAAATAAAAGAAGACAGTATCAGATATTACTACTGGCTCAAATCACATGAGTTCAACTATGAAAAACTCCAAAACTAAGGAAACCCTGATTAACTTCAAAATCAAGACTTATTGCTGCAGAATGGAAAATGAGACAAGCTTCAAAGAGCTCATGCAAGGGCGTACTGCCGTAGTTTTATCTGTAAACAAAGCAAACGTGATGTTCTAGAATTTACAAGCACAGAACCACTGTCTGTTTATCATGCTAATACTTATCAAGAAAATAAAGTTCTTTAGATAATATATCATGCAAAGCAAAGCCAAACAGAACTCCACCACATACCAGTGGTTTCCGAAGTCACTATTGGTCCTGAAGGCTGGAGTATTACTTAGTTTACTATGTTTTGAGAACATCACAACATAACAAATAGCTTAGACAGAGAAGCTGTATTTAACACATTATTGAATTCATTTCTAATATCCCATAGACCAGTAGTTTGCAAGGTCAATACTGATCCTGGAGCACCACATATTTTACTAGGTAACTGGACATGTTATGTGATAACACAAACATTAGCTTAGACAGTTTAATCACCACCTAATCAGACATATATAAGTAAAATGGCATGTTATGAACAAATAAAAATAGTTAGTATGGACAGATAAAATGGAGGAACCAGGTAACAACCTTTAGCATCACTCCATTGAATGACACCACTTCCTTGGATTCCTCAAGTGGCAGCTGCACATAGCACCAGTAATCATTAAGAGAGATATGATAGCGGAAATAGAAAGCAATGAACAGACCAGGATAATTAATTACCTTGTCCCAAAATGCAGCCAATAAATCCCGATTTTTGTGAAATTCCTACACAATGAACACACAAAATAAGAAATATAAGAGAAAACTCTCAGGAAATGCATGCAAGATTATCTTGCAAATACTAGTAACTGCTCTCAGAAAATGAATTCAAGCTTATCTTGCAAAATACTTGAATGGACAGAAATAACATATGCAATTCCTACACAAGGTATATAAGAAAAGTTGGAGAGAGATCACAGGAAAGCATCCAAGATTATCTTGCAAATACTAGTAAATGATAAAATAACATATGAGTGAAAGGATAAAGTGTTCGTGATTCAGGAAAAGAGCACATAATTTTGCTTATATCTTATGAAGCAGTGGACAACTAAGACAACCTTATTGAGATTCAATGAACGGCGGTGCACACGAATGTGTCTCCTGTAGTTAATTGGGGAATAGAATTCCTGGGAACATTTCTCGCACTTCTGCATCGGAACTTTTATAGGAGTCGTTAAAGGCCAACCAAGGAGATCTACAGGGAAAACAAGAGGTAAGTATTAACCAGAAACTTAACAAATTAAGATCCACTATAATCTAGCCCCTTAACAACAAAGAACTTCCAGAAGGATTGCTTCTTTCAAGGAAATAATCAGTGAATTTTAGATAACACCAAACTATTTAGACATCAAATAGACATAGCTAAAACCATATGTGATAACTATTTCATTGTTCTTTTAAATCTAGACAAATTTAAATACTTACAAACCTGGCTGATCTAAGGCGTGAAGCAATTGAATCAATTGCACTGGATTATCCCCTGTTCTTGACAAGGGGAGAAGAGGCTCTTTACCAACAGATTGTCTGATGGAAGTGTCAAGGGAATCATTCCCTTCTTCTGTTTTCATTCCATTGAAACTTCCACCGGTTGAGAACTTTGCAACAGGCATCTAGTACAATTGGTCTGCATAAAAGCTTTAAATATGAAAACAATGATCATAGAGGATAAAGTAAGAAAGACAAATAACAACCAAGAATGAAAGTAGAAATATGACATCCTCCCAAACGAATCAACGAACTTGTATAGAGTAACTACGCTTCGAATTCGTATTTTGTGGAAATTTTGCTTTTACTAGGGAAAGTCATCTCTAATTTATAAGCAATCACTGAAATTGGAGGTGATTACTAGGAATAAATGAACAAAATAAAATAATAAAAAAGAGAAATTAAATGAACATGCAAAATAATTGATAGGGTTGCTTGATTGTACAGAATTCACCTCATAAACTAGGTATTAAAAATGCATCATCCATATTCTGAGACATAACTGCGTAACTTGTGCAACTATTATCATATTTTTTATCATCAAACATATTATTTAAGTTTCTCCCAGAAGACAATTAAGTTGTTTATAGCTGCATATGTGTGGAAATATATATATGACTTGGCATACAGCAGGCCTCTCTGAAGTGCTATAGAAGCGGACAAAAATGCATCTCAAGCGACCAAGCTCGTGTTTCATAATTATGGTATTAGTTTGTCAATCGTGGATGCATGAGAATACTTTCAGTGTGTTCAGTGCAGCTTGCAGCTCCTATGCAGCATAGATAGAATGTTACAAACCCACCCTCTGGACAGACTTTAATGGAAAACAATTGGTTTATGTATTCCCGACCACCACTTCCCACACACCAACAACAACAGCACGCCTTCATCCCATGGGGATGGCTGTATGGATCATATTTGCCACCGTGCTAGATCGAAACACATGTTCTCAATGATATTTAAGCATAATATGTTTTTAATAGAATTTTGTCATTTGTTTTAGGCCTTCTCCTTCTCCTTTTTAAATTTGAGTCAATGATTCTCAATCTTCTACACGCTGTACTGGACATCATAAAAGGCCTCCTACATAAATGTCAAAACCATTAAACAAGCTTCTCTCATTTGCACATCTATTGGGGCAGCCTCCAGTTTCTTCCTAACACTTTAATTAATTATCCCCAAAGACCAACCAAAAGGAAATGACTGCTGATACTCACCCCAGTTTTTTATATGACTAATCTATGAACTGACTGGAGAGTGTAACATTTATGTCAACTTGTCTAAAATTCAGAAATACACACAAATACCAAAAATGCACAATAAAATGTTCAGCACGCTTTCAAACATATATTGGACAAAATTGTTGGACCTACAGCACAGGCGTGGAAACAAAAACACCCAATATTTTCACATACTAAAACATCAGACTTGAGAATAATCACATGATTAGTCCTCACTTAACACCAAATTCTAGTTAAAAAGCATTTAACAGCTTCCTGTCACGCCATTTCGTAATAGTTTTCGTCCACTCTCTCACAGCTACTAACCACATTGTCTCCTCAAATATCAAATCCATGTAACAACATGTGTCAAAACCATCAATTACAGAAGCTCATATCCATACCAAAGAAATTTACAACATAAAAAATCTTAACAAAGCAGATAAATAATAAGGAATAAATTTAAGAAACAATATCTGCAGAAGAAAAAAAGTAGATCCTACAGACATCCAGCAAGGCAAAACATAAGCCACAACATGAAACCAGATATTCCGCTATTACAAAACAAATACATATTGCTTCAAGCATACAGTAAATTACTTGGGGTCAAAATCCTTCACTAAGAATCAACCATATATCACATTTCATGCATGCACTGAGTTCTAATCAATAAAGCAGCATACCGCCTACTTCATGCTCTAATTACACCAATTCCAAATTGAAGGGGAAAAAATAAACAAGAATCAAAGACATATAAATTCCATACGTCCAATGAGAAGTTGATAATTAAACAACAAAGTGAAAGCAAGCTAGTGTTAGATCGATTAAATTCCCAGACCTAACAAAATGTTCAGGAATTGACACATGAGGGAGAGTACATAAAAGCTACTGCTAGGGTTAGAGGTCACGTGATCTGCGATCACCACGTGACCTAGAGTTCATAAGACTGAAACTGTTCACGTACCAGTGGCCGGAGAGATCGGCGGCGATTCCAGGCCCTATAGAGGCGATGGTCTAAAAAGTTGAGAAATATATGCAAATGAACATATTAGTGTATCTCGTGCAATATGCTCACCAAAAATGCATGTTTAAATAGAGAAAATCGGCGAAATATTTTAGAAAGAGAAAAGCAGTGATTAAAAACTGGTGAAGGAAGTTGGAGAGTGATGAATTCAGCAATGTGAACACACACACACATATATATATATATGCTTGCAAGAATCAATATAATTAAAATTGGTCGAATTATCTACATGATTTTTTATTTATTTTTAGGAAAAAATCTATATAATTATAACTATACTACTAGCACGAGATATCGTGGCATGCTTGAAAATTATTTTTGTATATTTTTTATTAAAAAATATGTTATGTATTATTAAAAATATTTAGAAAATAATAATAATTATATTGAATTCATAATTTTTATATTTGAGCATGAGTTTATTTTAAAAATTCAAATAAGATATTATTTATGTTTTTAGTGGTTTTAAACGTACTAAATCTGCTGCAAATCTTGAAACATACTAATATATGATGCAAATCTACTATTAATAGCTAAAATCATGGAGTCAGTTTTTATTATTCAAGTTAATTTATTTTTTAATAATGGTAAAATGAATAATTATAACGAGAACGTTAATTTGAAATATTTTTCATATTATTAAAAAAAATCAAATTTCACATTTTTATTTGTAATGACTCTCAAATTAATACACAACAATATTGAAGACATGTTTTTTTAATTGTTTTTTATTTAAATTATAAACAAACTATGCAAATATTAAAATCTATGTCCCGCCCAAATGTTTTTTCCATTTTAGTATATATAAAAAATAAGTTTATTATTTAATAAAATTTAAATTTGAACTAGATATGTTTGGAAGATTTAATTTTTTCTAAATTATAAAATAATATTTATTTTTACGGCAGATGTATTGATATATAAATAAAAATATATTAATATTTTATCAAAGTCTGTTAACATTAGTAACATAAAAAAAGTGTATAACAAAATATATTAATTATTTAAATTCAGTAATATTTCATGAGCAATGAAAATGAAAAGTCAAATATTAATTATATTTATTATTTATTTTGTTAATATTTGTAGTAATAAATACTGTATTTGTTGGTAATAAAATAATACAAAAATAATTTCATTACATTACATGGGATCTCACACTAGTTATAGCTTACAAAATATATAAAAAAACAAAATTTAGGAAGTGTCATGGAACGAAAAAATAAAAATAGAAACATAACACTTATTATACATATTATATCATACTTACAATATTAAATTTGCACAAAATTTGAATTTTTTTCGCTCGTGAAATATCACCAAATTTAAATAATTAATATACTTTGTTATACACGTTTTTATGTCACTATGGTTAATAAATTTTGATGAAAATAATTTTTAACTTAAGCATTAGTTTCATTAAGTTGTTGAAATTTAAAATCTATTTTATTAAGTCTATAAAATTTTAAGTTTTGTCTTGAGAAACCCCTTTATTATATTTTATTAAACTACTAGTGTGAGACATTTGTGTTGCAAAAAAATTATTTTTTAATTATATTTTATAATATGAGTGTATACTTAAGTTATATGATATATTATAGAATTTGGTGTGAGCGAGCCGTAACAATAAACATCGCGTTGGAGAGTGATGGAGGCGTATGGTGGTGGTCTTGTGCGAGAAACTAAGAAAGAAGATTGGAGATTAAAAAAATGAATGAGAGAGATACGAGTTCATTCGAAAATGACAAATAGTGATACTTTATATTCTAATATATGCAGAATTTGAAGATAGGAGAAAATAAAATGGAATTATTTCAAAACTTACCAAATCTTATTCAAAGTTCAATTTTATTGGCTAAAATAAAGCAAATTCTTATTTTATTGGATAAAATTAAGTATTCAACATTTGTAGGTCTGTTCGGTTATTTTTAATTTCAAATTTTAATTAAAATATTATATTTAATTATTTACTATATAATTATATTTTTAGAAAGTATATTTGAGGAGGAAAAAATTATAGAAAATTATAATTTCACTTTAATATATATAGAGATTATATTTTATTTTACTAAAATTTTCTAATTCTTTTTAATATGTTGTGTACTTCTGTCTGTATTTGTAAAATCTTCTTTGTTAAGTTATTAGAAGGATTGAGCAAAAATAATAAACAAAAGGAGTGACCTTCATATTCAAATAAATTGAAAATGAATGATTCAGTAATATGTATAGAAGTATGTAAAAATTGAAAAAAAAATCATAAAATAAAATATTAATAACATAAAATAAATTAATAAATGTACACGGCTTATTAAAATAAATTTGAAAAAATTGAAGGGTTTCACAAAACAAAACTCAAACTTTATAAACTAAGCGAAACTAATGCTTAAGTTAAAAAGTATATTAAATTAAATGAAGGAGAGGCACACATGCCTATAGATTTTCATACAAAAATTAATAACTTGATTTAAAGAAAAAAAAATCAGGAAATCTATAAATTGTATACAGATAATAAATTAATATTGCAATTTTTACAAAATAAAATATAATAATTCTATTAAATTACTAGAATCAATGAACCTTAGACGACAAGAAAAAATATTTAAAATAATATCAAAAATTTAGCAACAATCTACTAGATCTAAATATATAAAACACATGTTTTCCGGCATGCTGTTGCGCACAAATTTCATATTTTTCGGAGGATAGCTCGTTTTAGCAAATTCAAGTTGGGACCCTCCACTGCACGCGAATATTACTCTAACAAATATAATGTAGTTGTGTTAGACAAATCACAGGTTAGTTACCTAAATAATTTTTAAAAAATAAAGATTTTATAAAATTGTGCGATTTTCAAAAGTATTCTAAAAATAAGGTAAAATGTCCGCGGGTCTGATATTGTTTAGAAAAATGTTATCGGACGTAACATTTTAATTTAAAAATTAAAAACGTCTGATGTTTTTATTTTTAAATTTTATATATATATATATATATATATATATATATATATATATATATATATATTACATGTAATCACCTTATGTATGTAAACTAATGTATGCATGTCTTCTATATATATAGATATATATATATACATACACGTATATATATACATATATATGCACTTATATATATATCATTTAATATTATATATTTGTGTATGTATAACTGTACTTACTTTCATAATATATATATTTATATTATATTTTTTTACTTATTATTTATTTTTATTATTCAATAAATTCTATTTAGATTAATAAAAATCAATAAAAATAATTTTTTTATTTAAATTAATTAAAGTATAATATTAAATATATTCTTATATTTTTCTTACATAAATATATATTTATTTATGTTATATATATTCAACCTATTTTATTATATTATAAATAAACTTTGAAAAAAAATAATTAATATTTATTACTAATTATAAATTTTATATTAACTATTGTTTGAATAATTTAAATAAATATGTATATATATAAATTATATTTAAAAAAAAAAAGCAAAAATAGAAATAACATTAGGCCCACTAACGTTTTAAAGAAACGTTCCTGATGTCTTTTTAATTGATTCATATATATATATTTTTTTTTATATTTACATATCTTAATATATATATATAAATATATGTAATATTTTAATTTCAAGATGCACTTCTCTTTTTACTTATTTTATTTGTTTAAAAAAGATATATTTACGTATATATTTATATTATTTCTTATATAAATATATAATTAGAAATATTTTTTTCTTATATAAATTTATATTATATAATTTTATTTAAATTCATTAAATTATATCATAAATAAATTTCAAAAAATTAATGAATATTTATTAATATTATATATTTTAGTATAGGTATTTATTGAATGTAATTTAATATAAATTATTTGTAAATTTTATAAATGAATTAATACATAATATAATTAAAAATAAAAATATTATAAATATATTTTTTTATTTTGAAATTATATTTTATATGAATACAATTATATTATAAAAAAATCAAATATAAAATCTGCTACAGTGGCACGTAGGCCAACACATTTGTTGGGCCGAAAAGAATTGATATATATATATATATATATATATTCCAAAAATTTCTGTAATTTTTTAATTATTTTAATTTATTGAAATTATTTATTTAAAATTTAAAAGAAAATAGAATTATTCCTATATATAAATAGTAATCATATATAAAAATGTATTAAGGTATATAGATATTTAGAGAATTTAATAAATTTAAAATTAAGATATATTGATTATTCAGTATTTATTATATATATATTTAAACACTCTATATAATTTTTTTTAAATTATATTATTTATTTATTCATTTATAATATCTCAATAAATTTAATTTTAAAATAACATATGGTAAAAATATTATAAATAAATAAATATAGCTTTTCACTTTTTTTTAATTTTATTTATAGCATATAATATAATAGAATCATATATATAAATATTACTTATATTATATATATATATAAATTGAATTAGAAAAAAATTTAAAATTAAAATAAAATTGTTTATGTATATATATTTATATATAGTATATATGATGGTGTATATATGTATTACCATGTGCTAATATATGTATATATAGTGTGTGTGTGTGTGTATATTGTATATATAATATATATAACTGATGCACACCATCATCTATCTCTATTACATGTAACATATATATATATATACACGTATATATACAAAAAATAAAGGCGAATTTAATTAAATATAGTGAATAAAAAAATTAATAAAATATAGCATAGTTAAAATTTTTTAAAAATATAGGTAGAGTCGCCCGGGCAAGAGGCGACTTTAATCAAAGCAGGGGCGACAAGTAAATTTTTTTTTTAAAGACTATGCATAAATATATATATATATATTTGTTTTATTCAGAAAATAGAGAAAGAAGTAGTCACTCGGTGAGTCACCACTCAGACAGCCAAGTGGTACTTGTAATTCGGCCCAGCCACTCGGCCTGGAAAGAACTCGGCCAACCGAGTTTGAGGAATTAACTCGGCCATATCACTCGGTCGACCACTTAACTCGGCCGACCGAGTGCGAAGGGAAAGTTTCTAGAATGTGCAAATCTCTCCACTCGGCCGAATCACTTGGTCCGAAATCCACTCGGCTGGCCGAGTGGAGTTTCTCATTTCTTCATCTTTTTGGTTTTTCGTTCGTTCTCCCGTTTTCGTACATTCTCTTGTTTCACCATTTTGATCCATGAGTTTGTATATATCACAAAACTTGTTTGTTCTTTTTTTTTTTCTCGTGTGGTAGTCGAATTTATTAATTTATTGAGTTTGGTAAAAAGTCCATGAGATTGTTAAAAAGATCAAATGTGTTGATGAATTGCTTAATTTATTGAGCTCCAACAAATAACAATAATTATGTTTTATAAGGAAAAATTTTAAATCAAATTTTATACTACTTAAAATCATCAATAAACAACAAAGTCAAGAGGTTCAAATCAAAATAATACATTCTTAACAAGTAGTCGGTACGGTGTGTTGGATGGGTTGAATAATTGATAAGTTGAGTATTCACTCTCTTCAAAATGGTCTTGTTGCACATGCCACTCATATTGTTGCATTTGCATGTCAAGTGCAATTTGAGAATTGTATGCTTGACGATACACATACTCTTCTAGGTTGGCAATGCTTGTATCTAGTGTAAATATGAGTTCCATCAACACTAATAATTTACGGCAATGCTGGAACCCATCTATACATGGCTTGAACGCCCAAAACACATATTTCAACATTTTTACACCATTTGTCTCTTCGGGCATGTGGCGCCACTCGACAACTGTGCCTGGATTCCATTTTTGTAGAGCTCCCAAAAATTTGGGTAGTTTTGAAACTGAGCTCTCTCATGTACCATACACATTTTTTCTTGCTCGTTTCAAACCATGCCATGCCTTATGATATGAGATTGTATATTGAAATTTATCATACACATGTTGTTGAACACACTTAATCTCATACCCGGGATCTGTCTGAACCATTCCAGTTAGCAACGCATGACCCGGGATCTGTCTGAACCATTCCAGTTAGCAACGCAACAATCATGTTTTTGCACAAGTTTTGATGGTCAACAGACATCGCGTTCATTAGGCACGTATGAGGGCCTCCATAGTTAGTGATTTCCCACATATCAATCTTCTGTTTGTAACCTGTGCAGAACCACCAGTTGCAATGTGCAGTCTCACAATTATTTTTGCATTTGATTTTTCATATACGAGGTGTGCTTTCCTCTACTCGATATTCACACCTCGCTATACGAATTGAAAAATCTTTCACTACAGACTGCAAATTCTTTTTATCATTGAATACCATGCCTTTTGTGAGCACTCCTTCAGTAACATCATAATATCTAATTTTTTTCGGAAGATCAAATGAGTCCACAAGCATTTCATGTGACGATGCATTGAAGAACGGGATATTCGGATGCATGGAATATCTCTAAGCACTTGATGGAAATGGTGGTTGTTGATTGGATGGTGGTCTCTCTTGATTTAGGCAATACATAGTTTGAATATCACCTATATCCACCCCATCTTCATCTGATTCACTAGAAAACTCGTCTTCGTCAGGTTCATAGTCTTCTAGTTCATTCACACCAAAATTGTCAATCAATGGATCATGTGGTCGATCCTATATGTAAGCATTTTCTCTTTCAGTTGGAATACTGTCATTATTGAACCTTGAGGTTCCACCATTATGCTCTTGCCTGACGAGTGTTGAATTATTAATGTCATCACCTCTTAAGTAAGAAGCATATTGATAATATTCATTGCTTGGGATAATATCTGGAAGAGCATTATCTTGCAATTTTTTTGGATCAATATGAAATTCTACATATTGATTATCCACATCCGGTGCAAAGAAAAACCATAGATTATCATCGTTGTTGATTGGTATACGATGATATATGTTGTTTGCATATAGTGAAGCGGATATGTTGAATTTATATTCATTGCTAACAATACCGACATTGTTTGAAGACTCCATATCTTAAATAATAAAGATGTATTAATGAACTTAAAATATGGAGTTAACTATTTTTTTGCATGCAAGAGATATTATTAAGCTATATAATTACAAAGTATAATGAAATTAAATTCAACTAATAAATTAGTAAAATTCAAACCTGATATTGAAATGAAGCAATATCTCAATGCAACGGCAATAATTTGAGGGTTACGAGAAATGCACAACAAAAGCAACAATTCCCAGAGTTCCTACACCAAATAATGTATAAAAAAAATATTAACGATAAATCTATAACAATTTATATATAATAGCAAAAAAATCAACAAAATCTATTACAAATTATACGAATTAAACCAACCGACATACACATACCCAAAACACAGCACACACGCACACATCACACAAGCACACACACGCACATACAAGCACACACACAACACACACAAGCACACACACCACACACACTAACACACACACCACAACACACATCACATACATACATTTCATACACCACACACACAACATACAATACAAGCACACAACACACACTCCAGCACACACAAAACACCACACACACTATACACACACACAAAACACTACACACACCACACACACACACAAAAAGAACTATGAAAAAAATTACCTAAACAAATTTTGGAGAAACAGAGAAGAAAGAACCGTGAATATTGAAGAAAATTTGAAAGAGAATTGAAGGAGAATTGAAGAAGAAGTGAAGAAAGAAATGAGGAAGAGAGAAGTGTGTGGTGTGAGTGGGCGATAGATATGATAGAGAGAGGAATGTGTGGTGTGGATATATTTGAAAAATAAAAAAATTAAAAAATTAAAAAACCGCCAGACTTAGTAATCCAGAAACTTTATGTGAGTCGGCCGGCCGAGTTAAGTGGCCAACCGAGTGCCCTGGCCGAGTTCATTCCTCAAACTCGGTCGGCCAAGTATTGTTCAGGCCAAGTGGCTGGGCTGAGTTACAGATACCACTCGGCTGTCCAAGTGGTGACTCGACCGAGTGACTGCTTCTTCTTCTATTTTCTGAATAAAACAAAAAAAAATATAAATGCATAGTCGCCCATTGCATGGACAACTTTAAAAAAAAAATTCAGTTGTCGCCCCTGGCAGGGGCGACTTTAGGCGACTTTACCTATATTTTTTTAAAAAATTAACTATACTATATTTTATTAATTTTTTTTTATTCACTATATTTAGTTAAATTGGCCAAAAATAAAAATGTCATTGGGCCTGAAGTTATTTATTTTCAGTTTAAAACGTCAGGTCCAATGACATTTTTTCCAAACAACGTCACGCCCGTGATGTTTTATCCTATGTTATGAATACTTTTTAAAATAATGCTATTTTATAAATTGTTTATTTTTTTACATTATTTAAGTAATTAACCGGACAAATCACATACCAAACTTATATCCACCCAGAATTGCAATTGTGTTGGAGAAATGGCATACCAAATTATCTGGTAAAGGTCAGTCACTTCTGAGAAATATCAACACAAATTGCAATTATGTTAGGACAAAATGTGTACCAAAATATATTGTATGGGATCAGTAAATGACATTAAAATATAAGGACATCATCCTCTGTTCATTTTAATAATATGAATGGACGGTGGATTTTGTAACTTAGACTTTGTTAAATTGATTTATTTTATCCAAATTTTACAATTGTCTCCTAATATTACAATATCATCACCTATCTTTATCAATATTAAGTAACAGTTACAATAAAATTATAAGTTATACAACTTTTAAATTTATATATATTCATATAATTTCAGAATTTTTACATCCAAAAAATTATAATCCAAATATCCTACCCATTAAAATACAAAACAAACACCCTCAAGTTTTGACATTAACTTTATTAAAAGAAACATATGTATGTACAATCTAATTTACAATATTATTTATTTAATTAAAAAATATTACTAGTATTACTATTGACTTGCTATGTCTAAAAAAGTCACAATATTTTTTCAAGTATATCAGTAATATTTTTTAGTTAAATAAATAATACTGTAAATTAAGTGCAGGATACATTTGATGTACAAGAGTCTCACTATAACTTTATAAGATAAGGACTCAAACTTTTTATTTTATTTTTTCATTTTCCTTTCTTGTTTATGGACGAGTAGGGCTTTTCAAACTCTTTTTCTAATTTTATGACCGTAGTTGAAAAATCTAACTGAATTAATTTTTTGTTGATAAAGAGCTTTAATACATTTGTTAATTTACAATGTATTGATTTATGAAAGTTCAGTTACTATTTACATTTTCTTATAAAAATATAATTTTATAAAAAACTAAATTTAATTAAAAAAATTTAGGTGCAATTAGAGACGAATTATCTAAAATCAACAAAATTATCCCAACTCCAAGTCTGGCATGAATAGTCCAATACTTGGAATGAGTTGGGATGCAAGGTGAATTATGAAATGATGGTGACTAGAGTTATATATATATATATATATGTATATATATATATTATGAATTTATACATATGTATAATATAGGGAAATTAAAAAAAAAAAAAAAAAAAGGCGTTCGACCGAGACATAACTGAACCTCTGAAATGGGTACAAGGTATAAACAGACTTTCACATTCAGGGAAAATTCAAAGCCAGTTGCTGATTTGCGTAGAAATATTGAATTCTCATATTCGATTCTGCATATATTTTGGAAATAATGAAAGCAAATACGGGAAGCAACGAAAGGGAAATCAGTACAGTGAGAAAGATAATGTCACCATGTGATGTCGAAGCCCTAAAGAAGTGTTTGGAGGAAAACAAAGGGGATCAGAGAAAATGTCAATCACAGATTGAAGCTTTCAAGACATCATGCTCCATTAAGAAGCCTAGCCCATCCTCAGATTCATCTCCAGAAATTCATTCTTGAAGTTTAATTGAGTTTTAGCTACCGCTTTTACCTTTATTTCACCTTGTTTGAGTAATCGTAAGCACCAGTTTTGTTGGTCGTTGTAATTTTTGCTTGGACTGTAACGGAAGATGTGCTCAACGGGAAGGAATTCTACTTTTTGTTATAATAAGATTATCTGCTATAGATTGCAAATTATACGGCAGCCATTCAATTCTGATGCTAATTGTTCATAATTGGGGTGTGATTTGAAATCACTGGCTCTGTATAGTTGTATTCTTGTGAGAGTTTCTGGGATTAGATTGTTATTTGAATTCATCACAGTACAATATAATTATAGTTAGGGTTGTTGTTTGTTTTGGAGAAAAATCGCAAGACTTTCCTACTGTTTATTACAGGTTACTGGAGGTAAAA
Organism: Caryopteris x clandonensis; assembly: GCA_028749325.2. Lineage (NCBI taxonomy): Eukaryota > Viridiplantae > Streptophyta > Magnoliopsida > Lamiales > Lamiaceae > Caryopteris > Caryopteris x clandonensis. The sequence goes on from JAPYKT020000004.1 coordinate 9,579,711, forward strand.
ACAGATGAAGCTTAGCTAATTCCTTTTTTTTTTTTTTTTTCAGTTTTAATTCCTCTCTTAAGCTGAGATTGACTCCTATGATTTTCTTTGTATCCTGATTGAAGCAGGAAAATATTAAGCCCAATTGGGAGGTTCTTGGAGGAGTATCATCTGGCTTAAGCATATCTTCCACAGCTCTTATTGTATGTTTGGTCGAGCCATCAGGCAAGCCTGTATGAACTCTCCATTATTTAATAAATGCTGTGTTGGGATGAGATTTACACTCTTATCATGCTTGTGTTTGGATATTGTATCTTCAGAATCTAATGGTTCTTTTTGTCAATGAACCTATGATGCTGACCAGAAGTGTTGAAATAAGGTTAAAGTATATGGAATGGGGATGTGATCCACCAGAAAACATATAATAGGAGATGTTATATCAAGACTTTTGTGGAAAAGGACAAAATATGAAGAAGTAAAATAATCACACACACAGAGGACACTAACAGATGCCAATGATTATCAAACATTGATCAGATGCTCTGTATCCAAATGACAGTTTAAGTCATTAATATATAAGTAGATTGGCATTAATATAAATGGAGTAGATCCCTTGCTCAAGCATAGAAAGTTTTTTCCTTACACACTCACACATAACTCTCTCTCTCTCTGTCTCAACTCAAAGCTCTGAGGGGGCTCTATAACAATGCACCATGTTGTCTAACTAGAAACACCCAAACATGCAATCCTCCATTGACTTCCAAAGTGATGGCACAATGAAGTTCTAAAAGCATAATTAACATCAAATACTTCACATGTTAGGCATTAAAAAATCAGTTCCAAGTCAAAGCTTCCAAATAAAGAATCTAAGATCAAGGGCCTAGGCATAACATGTTTGACATAGCATAAATTACCAGCACAGCTCCATCATTCTTGCCTGCTGTCCCCCCACCTTCTCGTTATTGCCAACTTCCTCTTCATTGACCTTAGCCTTTTGAAAGAAGTATTCAAAGCCTATTGTAAGGTCAAGCATTGGAATATTGAGTTTTTGTCCCTTAACATTGACTGATGGGCATGTAAATCATGCCTTGTGCAATATTGCTAAAATATTGCTTGACAAGCAGGTCTTGTCTTGGAATATTGCTTGACAAGCAATATTGGTAATTTGTCTAAAGGTTTAACCTTTCTCTGCATAAACTTGTACTCCTATTTGTGAATTTTCAAATGTCATGTCTGTACTGTTAATATTTAATACTAATGATTGATCTAACTTTCTATTTAAGGCTACAACCCCAACCTAATGAACGGAACAAACTCAATCTCACATTTCCTCATTATGTCTGTACAACTTCCTATTTTTGACATTTCAAAGCCCTTCAACTCATCCTCTTTTTCTTCCCTGTCTCTAGCCTGCAGAGAATTGGGTTTTTTTCACATAACCAATCATGGAATCTCCAAAGAGTTATGCATGAAACTGCGTTCTTTCTCTAGCCAGATTTTTGACCTTCCTTCAGAGGTGAAGCTTAAAGCGGGTCCCTTATCAGCTGTAAGAACATATACTCCCCATTTCATCGCCTCACCTTTCTTTGAGAGTCTGCGGGTATCTGGACCTGACTTCTCTGCTTCTGCAGATATTTCCTCCCAAACCCTCCTAAATCAATCAAACCAAGAATTCAGGTAAAGAAGCAGAGGACTATTGGCATAGAACATTGTCTGTATAAAAACTGAGAACCTTCATTTTCTCAATGTATGCTTATTCTCAAAGGCATTCATCGGAAAATAAAAACGTGTCGCTGCCATCAATGTTGTAATGCATTTGTGTACAGCTAAAGTTTGGTTCTGACTACTTGAACTTGAAACAGAATCTTTGTTCCGAATTGAAAATTGCTTTGAAACACTTGTTAAACTTCTGTTTATTACATGTTCCGAGTCTATCTATTTTCATATGCTCTCTGTCTTGTGATTGTGTTTATGCATATTTTGACCCTTCACGTTTTATTAATTAGTGATGTTTTAGAAGATTATGGAAGCAGAATGACGCACTTGTCAAAAACTATCCTTGAAAGTGTAATCAAATGCCTGGGGAATGATTATGAAATGAAATTCCTATCAGAATTCAAGAATTGCCATGGCTATTTGAGAGTAAACAACTACTCTCCACGTGAGTGCCCTGATAATCAAGAAGTTGAAGGGTTAGGCATGCACACAGATATGAGCTGCATAACCATAGTATATCAAGATGACATTGGTGGGCTTCAAGTGAGGTCCAAGGAAGGGCAGTGGATGGACATCGATCCGCATAAAAATGCACTTGTTGTCAACATTGGTGACTTGATGCAGGCATGGAGCAATGGAAAATTCAGGTCATCTGAGCACAGAGTGGTCCTTAGGAAAAAAGTGAACCGTTTCTCCATTGCTTTCTTCTGGTGCTTTGAAGATGACAAGGTGATATTTGCTCCTGAGGAAGTCGTGGGAGAAGCAAAATCTAGGCTTTACAAGCCCTTCGTTTGTGCGGATTACATCAGGTTCAGAGAGAACAATGAGAAAGGGAGGTTTGAGAAAGTTGGTTTTACCGTTAAACATTTCGCAGGGAATGAAACCTGAATTTTTTTTTTTTAAATTCAATGTTACAGCTATGGAATGTGGTGTTTCCGTGTTCATTCTTTGTCCCCCATTTGACATTGTGCTGCAAAATTGTTTTGTTGATAGATTCTTGTGTGATTAAAATTGAATATGGTAGCTTACAAGTTATATCACTCTTGCAAGTTGCAGCAATGAGGTTGACTTTCTCTAGTTTCATGGAGGTGATGTATGTTGACTGGATGCTCCGCGAACTGGCAATTCAATCACAAATAAATAGATGGCATTAGATTATTACGTTACCAGACCATTTTGATGTTCTTTATATTCTACTTGTACTCATTCATTTTATTAGTATATATGTTGAATATCTTCTCAGTCTAAGATGAATCTCAATGCTAACAAATCAAATAAATGTTCTAAACATTTTCGCTTAGAAGTGCAGCACAACGAATTTAAAGCCGAACTTATAATAGTATAATAAATATAGTTCCATCTAAATTTTGAATTTTTTTTCTCATAAACTGCATTATTGTTGTTTTGCCATACCTTGCAACTCATATGTTGTTCCAAAGAAAATGGATTATTTATAGTTCAACACCAAAACATGTTGTGTTGTGTGTTTGTGTTGTGTCTCTAAAACAATGCCGTTTCATTCAAATGACATCATTTTTGGATGAAACAAAGTTGTTTGGGATCTGGGTTCCAAACTATAAGTTACAATTTCCGCTCATAGCCTCTCGCCAACGTCTCATGAAGAATTAATTAGGAATGACCTATAATTTATTACAAATACCATGAGACTTTTGTACATCAAAATGGACCGGGAAAAATAAATAAATAAACATAAACCGCGTATAGCAATAACCAAAACTGAAACTCTAAGATTATATATAAATATGAACTTCTTTACATATTTAAGATCGCCGGATATAGTCCCATAAGCTGATATAATATGGATATTGTTTCTAGCCCAATCGCAGATTTTTTTATTAGTTATAAAATTACAGTCTTATTAACTAGTTTGGTAATTATTCCAACAATTTATTACAGATATAATATAACAAATTAGGAGATTTCACCAGAATTGGAGGAGTGAGTTTGTTTCTAAGGCAGAAATTTTGGCACGTATCCAAATATACTGAAATAACGCCCGGTGTCCTTAAATTTTTTGGAGATATAGAGGAAACATCGTCCTCGGAACTTCACATTCTCCTTTATTTTAAAATTCACAAGCATAAGCAACAACATATTTCTGGAGAAATAATAAGAGAATTGCAATGGATATAGGACAGTTTCTATAACTTTGTAACAAAGATTCAAACACGACACTTTTCATTCGACCTAACTCCGATCTAAAATTTGAACACAGCACTTTTCATTTGGCCTAACAGTGCCATATTGAATGTCCATATCATCATTTCCTCGTCTAAAGTTTGAACCCTACACCCTTCACATGACCCACTCTCAATGCTATATTAAGCAGCCACTTAAATTGTTTGGGGGTGGAGTATAATTTGAAGTTTTAATATTTAGTATAACATCTTCAATGATTTCTAATACAAAAATCATTCCACCCATTACAAAAAAAAAAAACTTATTCACCAAGACAATATAATTTCGGCAGAGTAATTATAATCCTAATACTCTACAACATCAGCCTTGATCTTAGCTTTGCAGCTTAGCCAATTTTGCACGTTTAATTTGTAACGGCACAGACAAATTCTAGTTAAATTTAGCAGTTACACCAGATGAACTGGAAAAACTTATGCTAAAGCAAAACGCATAATCGACAATATTATTTTTGTCATGCAGTTCACAAAGATGGGTGGTAATTGACAAATTTGGTGCCCCTTCATAGTAATTTTAAAAAAAATATGCAAATGAGATCCAATACACTTGAACCTAGCTATCAATATTAGCAAGCACTGCAACTCTTCCTACATGACCCATAATAATCGGGAGAACCAATCATGAAAACAGAATTCCTTTCACATTCACCTATGGCAGCCCAGCCAGCACAATTTGGATCTTCATCTGTGCAAACAGCATCATCAGATTGTGGCCCATCCTTTTGGGTGTTGATGTTTTTCAGATAAACAAATTTGGTGGCGCACCACATCTCTCCCTCGAGGACAGGGCATCGAGCATGGGAACTAGTTCTATCTTGAGTTGCATTTAAGTGTAGATTGAAGAAGACAATAGCATCTCCTCTAATAGGACTAAAGAGATTGTTATTCCCTGGGCAATCGGACCATAGACGATTCTGCACTAAGTTTGACGATGATGATGTTACAGTGAGACAACAAATATGTATTTGATCATGAATAGCATATCTATTAGAAATCACAATAACAGGATTAGTTTCTCTCGTACCTTTGACTGGGGGAAAAGTAGTTGCCCACCCTGACTGACATTTGAGAGATACAAAATAACTGTTGCCAATAAAGGTTGACCAACTTGCTCTGTAGAATTTTTATCAAAATAATTATACTTCTTTTTGGGGTCTTCAGCCCCAAAGTGCAGGACGGACAAGGACTTGCTGTTCTCTGCAAAGCAACAAATTATATAATTGTACAACGGTTATAAGGTGGATACATAAACTCGGGAAGTTTTGCACGGCGTAATAGGTTCTATACCTTTGGGAAGAAAAGTCCATACAGAAATTCTTTCCTCAATCCTTCTGGCAATCTCATCCTGCATATCATAAATATTATCACTGAACTAATTCAGAATAAAAGGAGGAAAGTTGAATATTTAATGAAATAAGGAATTTAAAGAATTGAAATGAAACTTCCAGCAAACAAACGAGGGTAATTGCACAGGTACAATTTGCAGGATAGAGTATTTACACAATTCAGGTAATCATGTAATGTTTATCTTGGGGTTCTCTGGGTCAGCACATTGGTTTCTTTTAATGCCTCAAAAGCAATGGCTTCGCTTCCCAATGATCCATCATCAGTATTGATAGAATAAATAGAAGTTATCAAATATCTTAACCAATCAAAACACCAGGCCTATCCACACAGAAGATGAGACGCTTACATCAGCATTCACGGGAACACCATAATTATCTGGTACGTTGTTCACGTCAATCTTTGGCGAATCATCAGTTCCCACAGAATATATTTTCTTCCCACGAACCTAATCAGAAAACAGAGTTTGAAAACAATAGTCAAAGGAAAAATCGTGAACGCAATACAAATAAAAAGAGAAGAAAGTACCCAAGAAATCAGGTAGTCGCACTCCTCCTCTGATAGAAAGCCTCTGTACAAAAAGACCCTGTGCCCCAAGGATAATGTTATTAGGTCCATTGTAATCCAATACTATAAAACAGCAAAAAGTTATAATCTCTTGCTTCAAAGTTCAGATGAAACATGTATATGCATCTAAGAAGGATAAAATTAACATCTTTGCATAATAAAATGCAGATTTCCCTACTACTAGTGTTCATCTTAACAGTTTCAACAGCCACACAGTGTCCAGTAGATGCAACAAACTTATTAGTTATTTGGATTACCTGACCTTGGTTGCCAGGAGAGTTGAATGACTTGTGATGGATCAATACTGTGAGGCGGCACTGGATGACTCAGTTGGATAATTCCATCCTGATTCTTCTCTTTGGTTCTCAATTCCTTTCGGCTACTGACAATTACGATTGAAATTTATTACCACGAAATATATATGCTACTGACAATATCATAATTCACATAGGGTATTCGTATTTTATTTTCCAACTGAAAGCAGAAACAAAGATCTGTCTAAAGAAATTCACAAAGAAACACATAAGGGCCGACAATGGGGCAAGTATTCTGATCCCAGTAAAATTGTAACCATCCTCCACCTTTCACTGTCAGATAAATTTCTAAGTAACAAACTGTATTAATCAATTATCATTACAAATAAACAACCAACTCAACAATATGCATTTATCCCCCAAACTCTCCAAAAAGGAAACTGTAGATCTAGAACGATAAAAAATCAACCAACTGAATAAATAGTATATCGACAATTTAAAAGCTTAAACAAAGTGAAAATAACTGAAGGCGTTTCTTACTTTCGAGCAAAAGAGCTACCGACTAATGTAATCGTCAGAAAAACGATGCGGAAAAGTTTGAGACGGGTCGCCATTGATCAATGCTTATGGCGCTATGAAGTGCGATGCAGAGTGGTAATTGTGATTTCCTGGGAATAAGCGTCCCCAGCATTTCTCCTGTTCCACTCACTTGAGTCGCGTTCGAATAAAAAGCGATTTAGGTTGAATAGTGTGTCCAAATCGTTGTAGTTTGTTTATTTTTTTAATAAATATTTCTTGTTACCTTCTTCACTAGTTGTTATTTATTCTTTACTATAAGTTTTAATCTGTTTCGAGAAATGGAATAATTTGACAGCAGAACACCCTAATATGCATTTTCATATCCTCATCTGATTTTCGATTTTTTATTTTACTTTCTTCTTTTTTCGGGAATTATGTTTTCCTGAAATACTACATAAATAATTTTTTTAAATGTTCGTGTAATTAAATACTACATAAACATGGAATAATAACGAGCTACACTAAAACAATGAGGCCTAAAACCCAAAAAAAATCTCCATCCATGGATTTTAGTAAACGTTAATTCTATTACAAATCACTTTTCTTTTTTAACACAAAAATTCATCTCATCTGGAATGAATTATCTCAAACTTAAAAGGTATACTCTTTTTTTTTGTTTTTTGTTTTTTTTTTTTTGAGAGATTTGATAACTATATTTCATGTATAAAGTCATCCACAATAAATAAAAGAACACATGTAGCTACAAGAAAAAAGAGTGCCCAATGTATCAACTTGGATCAGCAACAAGAGGCTTCTTTAGCACCATGTGACCAGAGTCATCCTTATCAAAAAGGCGTTCGATCAGTTCATCCCAGCTTTCTTTGGTCTTGCTTTTTGTCGATGATCCCGTGGAAAATTCGCCACTAGAGTGGTGGGAGTCATCTTCATTTTTTCCATCGAAGGTGCCATAATGAGGAGGTGGAAAGGCATGGGGAACGGCTAAAGTTACAGCCCTGCGTAGAGCAGCCTGGTGCTCTTCTCTGTGCTCTTTCACTAATGTCTCCTGCCTCTCCATCCTCTGCTGTGCTGGAATCTCCAAGGCATCATCTTTCCCTTGCATCAACTGTAATTCAGACAAGAGAGAGAGAGAGAGAGAACTGAGAACTATTTCAAATGAGAATATCTGACATCTTGATGATTTGAGTGGTACAATGATACTATTTCAAATGAGAATATCATTGTTTCAAAAAGTTCCAAATGGCAATGACTTGGAAAGTAACGATCCGTCAGAAAATGATACTAAATCAGAACAAATCACATCATCTCCAAACATCTCAAGAGCTTCGTAACATGCTTAATTTGGAAGAAATTAAGAACTCCGTATCAATTTGCTTTTCGATTGGCCAAACAGATGAATTGACGAATTTTGTTGGCATGGTTTGCAAGAATTCCTTAAGCCACAAGAAAGAGAAGGGAGAACTTACTTCCAAAGCCGTTTCGGCTTCTCTCTCTATCCAAATAATGGCATGGTCAGAAGTGGCATTACAGGAAAGAACTATATGCTCGAATCTTCCGTCCACAGGCACTGCAGTCTTCACAACAGGAGGTAATCTTCCACATCTACATCCAGAAAGGGGACTTGGGTGTTCAGAGACTATCAATAATTAAAATGAGTAATAAAAGCATAAACACCCTAATTGGTTTGAAGATTCAAAGAATCTGCTTCTAAATTTATCTTTAGCAAATTAATAATTATCAGCAAGTTGCATGCTAGCAGTAGGAAAGGCAGGTAGCAAAGTCATGGGACTCGTTCTGTACCTAGTGAGACAATTTGCAACAAGATTGCTGTCATATCATTATGTTGAGCTTAATGCTTATTATTACACAATATGCCAGTCATTTATTGCAAGATGATTTAGGTATCTTGATCCACCTGAAAGGTTTTCTCTCAACAATGTGATAAAGCCGACCGGGTGCATACAGCCTTCTTGGATCTTTGAGCATCCTCTCCTCTGATATACATGTATCCCTCATACACCTTAGGCATAACAGGCACGGCAAACTGTTCAAGAAGTAACGAGGAGAGTGAAAAATAGCTCTTTGATTAGAGACGAAGAGGTAAATATTGAAAACAGTGGCGATTTCTTCACCAGAATAATGACTTGAAGATGTCTTCCAAAGGGGTGGCTGTTCGAGGCAGGAAATCATCCTGTTTCAGTAAGAAACAACCCTTTTTATATCTGAAAAAGATGTGCCTTAAAACCACATATCACATATGTTCTCACATGTACGCACAAAGGAAGCAACGATGTCCAGCATACATCGATGATGACTGAGGAATAATAAAACTATCTAATTTGACTTCCCATCATCTATTTCCTAGAAGAGTTTGTTAAATTACACAAAATGGTTTGTTCATTTTCTATATAACAAAGACCACATGAGAAATGAAACCACTTGTCCGAAGTTTACTCTTAAAAAGTCAGTTGAAGTCCTCATGATAGGTTAAAGCAATGCAAAGGGTTATATTGTTTACATGCATGGAAATGAGAAAAGCTTGACATCTCTTTGCAAGTTGATATTTCTGAGTCCAACTGACAATCTCATATTTGGATTTATAGATATAAATGACTAATCAGAGTCCAAATTTTCTAGATCTTGCGAGCTATTAAGGTCCGTGCTTTACTAATGCTCCTGATAAAAGATAAAGGTGCTTGAAGCTTCAAACAGTAAAAGCCCTGCTGAGAATGACATTCAAGAGATGAAATTTGCAACTAGATAGAATGACAAAGTATTCTTTCATCTTTGAATACTTCACTTTTGCCATGCAAACGAATGCTGGATCAAATGGAAAAAGCTTCATATAACCAACAAGAAGTTCAATTATATACTCAGCAACAAGATTCCATTGTTAGGTACTCGAACTAAACTTGTATTTACTACTGTCCTTTGGACTCCATGGCAAATTATATTATGGGACTTGAACTAAACTTGTATTTATTGCCATATACTCTAAGACCTAGATTCTTACAGATAACATGGTACCTCATGTGCCACTACACCTTTGGAGGTTCCTAACATAGTGATGTTGGTCAAACCCTTTTGCTTGAACTAGCATATTGTTTTAAAAAAACCACACAATTTCATTATCAATATCAAGCAAATAACTCATTAGCAACTTGCCTGCAGAACAATTGAGTTGATGACATCTGCATATCTCACAGCCAAATTCAGTGACATGCATCTTGCAGGTGCAATAGCATAGCACCTTACTCTCTTCCTGTCAATATTCCCCAGCCTATCTCGATTTTGAACGACAATCAATGTTAATAATGCAGCCACACCAGACCCCAGGGAATGCCCAGCAAAAGTCAACGTATAATTTGGATATTTTTCGACCATTTCCTTCAGAATGTCGCATTCTGCATCCAATATACACCCAGCCGCTTTCAATAGCCCATTGTGAACATATCCCCCGTCAAATTTCCTCTTCCCAAGCTTATTATCCAGCAAAATTCCATACTCACTTTCCTTTGCCAAATTAAGGCCTCTTATGGCAAGAACTATATCTGCATGTTCATGATCAAGGTACAACAAGTATGGGGGCACTTTCCCACGTGCATCTTTATAGTTTCGTTTTATAACTAAACAATTTGGATCAATGCCGTAACCTCTAGGAGGCTGCCAAAGTGGTTGTCTAAGGTCATCCTCATAGACAGCCATTATGTACCGGCAGAGCCTAGGGACAGGTTCAAACTCTTCAGCTGATGCAAGGCTCCATGTCTCGCTGTCATGCCCTGCATTGTGTAAGCACCTTTTCCAGGCCCATCGGGCGCATGCTAGGCAGTATACACACTCGAGAAGGGGCACACCACAAAGAATCGACATTGCCTCTTATTATCTAAGTTGGATAACATAAAGTCAGGAAAATAGTTTTAAATTGATTGGAAGCATTTCAAAATGGATAGCATCCAACAACAAAAAAGGAAAAAGATTCAGATCGTATTCATTTGATTAGATAAAATCACCATAACAGTAATTAAACTGGCGACTCAAAACTTTTTAATGAAGCTAGAAGTAAAATTACAACTGCAAATCGTAAATGGGAAATATTGTAACGTGGATTATTACAATTGAAAGAACCCAAGATTTTTCACTCGTCAGCTAAAGCTAATTTCAAGAAAAATGTCAAAAACACAACTAGGATACACCAAACTTATGTACATATCAAGAATAAACCAAAAGGCAATTATGCCAAAGACAATAGGCAAATGGGAAATGCTTTTAATCTGCACGCCTCCAATTTACCACTTCAAGAACAGATATACCAAAGGGAGGAAGGGAAAGAAATAGAAGAAACTAACGAGTACAACAACGATAACAATAAAAAGAACTTTCAAACAACAAAATCTTCACTTGTCATGGTCAACTTAATACAATAGCAAGAGAATGTCAAAACTCACGATAAACACCAAGATTAAGATATCATGAAGGATGAATCAAACAGCAAGTCAAAAACAAAGGAAAAATAGCAGTGAACTATCACTGGCATTACCTGATCGGATCTCTCAACTATTCCAAAACAAAGATCGAAGAGCACCCAAATTCATAACTGATCGAAGAACGTGAGATTATTAAGCATCACGGAGAGAAATCCCAGCCTTTAAGAGTTCCTTAAGTTTGAAATCAGACAACTTAGGCCGCTTGTTTCCTGGCACGAAATGCGCAATAATGAGTTCAATCCCTCACTAAGAATGCCAATGTTCTTCAATCCTTCTCAGGGTAGAGCACTTTCTGAAGAAGAAAATTAATCGAAGACCAATGTTAGAGAAATGATGAGCTTAGGTGACCCAGTCCATCCAATATTTCACGGCTGGCCACAACCTGCAAGTCAACTAACAAAAAGCAATTCGTATTATTATAGACTTAATAAAATACTAGTATTCTCGAACAACATGGTGGAAAAGAAAGAAGGAAAATGACTGGATAGTGTTTATGGACCGGATCAGACGTCAAACCGGCTAGCCTACTGGTTCATGGTCCATTCGATCGAACCGCTTTACCAATTCTGACAGTAACCGGTACAACCTGTTTTTTTAGGAAGCATTGCATTGCATGTTATATATTTATACATACTACTAAATGTACGAACATATTACATATTTATATATTAATTTATATACTATATTTATTTTTTTATAAATATTGTATAATATAAAATAATAAATAAATCATTTACATTATACTATATTACTTGTAAAAATTCATTGATATGCATTATAATTTATTTTAGTTTCATTAAGTGCGATAGCACAGGCCATCAAAGCATTACTTCTATGTTCACCCCTAAAATATTTTACACATTCTATGTAATTTAATTACTCACACTAAAATTACCCTTTTGCCCTAAAATTAAAATTAAATCGATCAATTTCTATTCTAATTTCAAATTAAAAATATTTTAAATACATCAATAACCATCAATTTTGATTCAAAATCTAAATTGTAGCCATGCTTAACCCAATGTACTTGCTCAATAACTTTTAAACTAATTAGTATTGCACTCATGCATTCCGCAATTTGTAATGTACAAATATTTAAAAATTATATTTTAATTTAAGAGTATATAATAATTAATTTTTAATCTAACATATAAACAATATATTTATTTATTTATAATTGAATAAGCTTATTAATTTGTATTTTTTTTATATTTTAAAAATATAAAATTATTAAAACAATTTATAATTATTTATGAAAATAAGAAAAATATGAAATCATTAACCCTTATCATTTATAACATATATAACAATATATTTTTTATTTTAAATTCACACTTGAAGATATGTAAAATCTTAGAAAATACATAAATTTGATAGATTGAAGTTGCATAAATTAGTAAAATATGTAAAATTATATTCACAAAATTAAATATGCAAATTATATAAGAGATCAAATATTTTAAATATTCTATTTATTTACATACTCGTACTAAAACTAGTCTACTGCCCTAAAATTGAAATTGAATATATCAATTTTTATTCCGATTTTAGTTTAAAAATATACCACCAATTTTGATTCGAAATCAAAATTGTTGCCATATATATCCCAATGTGCTTACTCAATATCTTTTAAACTAATTCAAATTGAAAAATAAATTTCTTCTAATCTTCAAGTTTTCAATGTATCACAAAATTGACTTTATTGTATATGAGGAAAAGAACCAACTTTTAGAGGTGTTGATTAAATGAGTCGGTATACAAATCCAAACCATATTAAACATACTTAAAAGAAAGGTTATTTGTCTTGCTATAATCCGAAGACTATTTTATGATATTCATATCTATATTTATATAAAATCGAGATACTTGAAAGAGATTCTAAATATGCAATTTTCCCATCTAAATGTTTGTTACATACAAAAATGGAAAAATAACGAAGAAAGAAGATGTACGTGATGCATACCACTTATGGCTTTGGCATTGACAACTATTGTAAAACGTTTTTAAAAATAAATTTAAAACGTTATGAAAATTATACAAAATTAATTTTTATTTTATAATTTTTACTTTGACATTTATAATGCACATATAAAAATAAAACATAAAATTTGGGTATTTTAATTAAAATATTTGGACTACATACTTTGATTGGATTTAATAAAAGAAGAATTGAGTTATGATTAAAAAAAAAAGCATTTGATTATTTGAAGAAAAAAATTAATTTTCTAATGAAATTATTCAATTTCTTTTAATCTCAAATTTTGACGAGTGGTGTGCTTGTTTAAGTATTTATATGGATTTAATTATTTATGGTGCGTATGAGTTTTAAATAAAAAATAATATTATTTTTGTTTAAAAGATAAAGATATTACTTTGCTTTTAAAATATGATCTTTTAAAAATAATAATTAAATAATTTAATATATTCATTATGTTATTTAAATTTTATAATAAAATATCCAACTTTAAAATATATATATATATATTATATTTGTGCATCGTACCAGAAAATACACATTATGTATTGCAAGAAATGAAAAATTATATTAGGTTGACTCCATATCTGATGGAAATTTTAAATTTTGTAACTAAAAGTGGACTTATTCTACTTGGGAAGGGCCTAACATCGCTCCATCCTCATATTCTATTTTAGGGAAAAAAAATGTAGGAATTAGTTTTGAATTAGTATCTAAAAAATAAACCCATGAACTTATTATTATCAAATAAATAAGTTATTTTAAAAAATTAATAACATAATAAATTTAAAAAATATTTAATAAATTAGAAATATATTTAATGTAGAACAAATTAAAACAAAAAAAGTTCAAAAATAAAATAATAGAATCTAAAAATTATTTAATAAATAAAAAAACCTCAAAAGATTTAAATTATTTAAGTACAATAAAAATTAGAATATATGAAAAAGATAATAAATCATCAAATCTCAACCACTTTTTATATTTAAATTATTAATTAATTTATTGATCTATTTAGATATATATGATTTAATTTGTATGTTTTTAGATTTATTAAATATTATAAAATTTTATTTTGTTAAGGTAAAATTTAGAAGGGTCCTATTTATAATATATTTAAAATGTTAAGGACTTGTTTAACTTGTTTTTTGAAGCTGAAATGTCTAATTGAACAAAAATAACAATTTAAGATTTAATTTAAGACCATAATATTAATTCAACAAGTAATTTGTATATTCTAGTATGTACGAGTATGCCCGTGCCATGCACGCGATACAATATATTTTATTATTTTAATAATTTTTAATAAAATTATATTATTATTATAAATATAAATAACCTATTATTTATATCAATTATATTTATATAAATACTATACAATTTGAAATATAGTTTATTATACTAAATTGAATTTTTATTTCTTAAGTAGTTTATTAAATAATAAAATGTACAACATTTTGAAATGAATTTTAAATTATCCCTTAATATAAATATTTAAATATATTAAAACTATTGAAGTTGAACAATAAATTAATAGTATAATATTTTTTTAATAACAAATTATTTATATCTTTTAGCTTAAATTTATATAAAATTTTATTGTACTATTTATTCAAATTTACCACATGTATCAAAATTTTTAAGTTAATATTTCAATGCATAAAAAAATATATTTCATAATTTTAAATATAATTATTTATTTCAAAATATAAAATAATGGTGTCAAATTAAAGATTACAAAAAAAATATTAATTTCATATATTTTATATTATAAATAAACTTAAAATGTAAAAATTATTTGAATTTTTAAATTTATATAAAAAAAACAGGAGAAGGAGAGAGAAAATGAAGAAGTGGATGATGTGTTAATTAATAATAAAGATATATGTAAAAAGAAAAAAAAATTCACAATCCTTAAAGAAAGAAGGATAGAAGGATAACCGGGAGACAAGAGAGAAGTGATTTTAATAAGGAATGTGCGGTTAAAAACATGCATCATGCTAGGTGTGCGCTAGATTATTTTCTCTTCTGAAATAAGAAATAAAATAAAAAATTTAGTTGAAAATAATTTATTATAAAGTTTATCTTTCGGCCCATAAAAAATGGAGCAAGCCCAATAGCCTTATAATAACTAATCATTAAAATCTGGACCAGGCTCAGTCCAAGACGGCCCATTAGAAGGGCCTGAATCCAACCGTAATCACACAAGTCAATTCGAAACCCTAATTTACCCTCCATTTATTTTCAATATATCAATCATACCCTCAATCTTCAGTTCAAATAAAATACAACAACCCAGTAAACCCTAGTTTCTCTATTCCACCCTCCGCCTACTCAGACTGCAGCCGCGTACTTTTGACAGATCGGAGAAAGGTTAGCTCTCCATCTCCACGTAATTGCGTATCTCATATTTATGCATATTGTTGCTTTACTCTTGATTTTTTTTTTCAATGGCAAGTAGCAATGTACGCAAACTTCTGTGATGGTCTGTGCGTTTGTGTAACTGTGTGTGTGTATTTTTGTTTGTTCGTGAGAAAGATGTTATTGTTATTCTATTTTTGTTCCTAAACATCGCTTTAGAAATTATGGTCCATATTTGTAGGTAATATACTTTTGTAGGTAATATGGGAATAATATGCATTTTTTTTTTTGAGGATATGAGTTGAAAACCTCAAATGCATTTGTTTGATCTGGGTGTAGATAATGGCTCCAAAGCAGCCAAACAGCGGGCTCTTCGTCGGTTTAAAGAAGGGTCATGTTGTGACTCCAAAGGAATTAGCGCCACGCCCATCGGATAGGAAAGGGGTAAGATTGCTTATGCTAAATAAGTAATGAGTAAAGTTAATTTGAAGTTTCATTCTACTTGATTGCACTAATTATTTTATGTTTGCTGTTTTGATCTTAGTATTTGTTAATATGTACATCTACTTGATTAAACCAACAGGACAAATATATTATGTTTTTGTGAATCAATAGTGTTCTTATTATGGGTGCTCACCAAAATTGAATTAAATGTTCTTTTCATATATCTATCAAACTTGTTATAGTCCCCTTCCCCTTCTTTTCCCTATCCCTTTCCCTCTTTTTGTAATACCCAATTATTTGGTTCCGAACTATCTATTGAGCTTAAGTCAATTTTGAGATTTTCAGTAGGTATTTTCTTGAAGTTCTATTAGCTAACAGGCATCTTTTTAGTTTACTCTTAAAGTGTTTGTTGAACATTTTTCCATTGTACTTTAAATTTGTCATTAATTTGTCAATATTGTGTTCAATCCTCATTTGTTGTATGAATTGTGCCTATTCTGTTTGAATTATCCAGAAAACAAGCAAGAGAGTGCATTTTGCAAGGAGTCTCATCCGAGAAGTTGCTGGATTTGCACCTTATGAAAAGAGGATCACTGAGCTTCTTAAAGTTGGGAAGGATAAGAGGGCTTTGAAGGTAGCCAAGCGAAAGTTGGGTACTCACAAGAGAGCTAAGAAGAAGAGAGAGGAGATGGCTGGTGCTCTCAGGAAGATGAGGTGATTCTTTTTAATTTTTTGTAATGCTTTCCTAAACATGACTTCATTTGATATTGCACTTCATTGTGATATAGAACCTCCTTAATCACACTCCTAAAAACATTTTTGGGTAATATGCAGGGCTGCTGGTGGTGGTGAGAAGAAGAAGTGAAGCTTGTCTTAATTTGCTTTCTGTTTTTGAGTGAATTGTCTGAAACACATTTTCATCTAAGGCTTCAATGTATTACTTTCACCTTTTTGAAGAAATTACATTCAGAGATATTTTTGCTTTACTCTTCTTTGCTTATATCCTGTGATCATATGTTGAGGATAATATCATTTTTGTTTATTAACTGATTTGAAATGCTAGTTTCCAGATACAGAGACTTTTAATTCGTGCTATATAATCTATGGTTTTCTGTTAACATCATTGAAGTCTCATTTCTGTTTCAATTTTTGGAAATATCAGTTGTCTTGTGGGTATCCTGTTTGTCTGAGCAAGTAATTGGTTCATTTGACAAATTGAGTTGAGGAAGCTTTGGTTACCTTAAATATTATGTGTGTTGGAAAGTGGCTCATGTTGTGAAATATTCTGTGTGTTGGAAAGTTGACTTGTCGAGAAGTGCTGGAACTTTTTGTAATATAGTAATCACTTCTTGGAAAGTCACGCTGCTCATGAAATAGTTGATATGTCATTGTTTGATATTTTGGTTGCATTTGGTGATCTGTGAGGTTTTTTAATTTTTTAAATCCCTACATCACTTCCAAGGATTAAATAAAGTGTTAGTGATTTCAAATTTAACTCCTCGGAGTCCTCTATTCAAACAATTGTTATGTTATTAGTAATCTTTGATTCATCCTCAAGACTGTTGGGCAAACTAAAAGTTTTTGGATTTAGACTACAAAGGGTTCTGGCAACTTTTTTACTTCTGTTGGGTGTATTATTTCTATTTGAGTCTTTGTGGCATACTATCACGCTTTTGTATCCAGCTGTAAGAAATGGATTTTGTCACGTATCCAGCTGTAAATACCGTGTAATAGTGTTTTTACTGAAATCGTAGAATTATATTATTCTCTCTTTGTTGTTTAATTTTAACCAAGAAACAGATGTCATCGTTTTTCGAGTACAATTTCCACTTCGCTTGAATGGCCCGAACAAGTTTCAAATTTCTTGACGGAAATCATCCAAACCATGTATAAATTGATAGTACAATTGCTGCCTCATTATTTTTGAATTCAATAGTCTAAGGTATTTAGTGATAAAATTTAAAAAGAGTGATACAATTGAAAAATGAATAACAAATAAAAGTATGGTACCTACATATATATATATATATATATTTATTTTACAAAAATTTATGGAACGTAATGTAAAAGAATCATTTACATTTTTCCTAAGTACCGGAGAATACACCAAAATGGGCTTTTGGAAGTATGAGACTCTTCTATTGGGTTAACAGTAATAAAATGTTAGTTAAGATATGGTGTTAAAATGTCAAAGTCATTCAGTCATGTTAGGATTGTAATTTCTCTGTTAATCATGAATTTCTCATAAAATGTCTAAATATTTAGATAAAATTGTCAATTTATTGAAATTCAACCATGGGTGTTTTTTAGAAAAAAAAAAAATGAACTATTTACTTAAAAGTAATTTATTATCAAGTTACCTTCGTCCATCTTTCTAGTACTATATTAGTAATAGAGCAAGCCCAATAGCCTTAAAATAACCAATCGAAAATCTGGACCAGGTTTGGTCCAAGACGGCCCATTAGAAGGGCCCATTAGGAGGGCCCGAATCCAGCCCTAAACACACAAGTCAATTCGAAACCCTAATTTACCCTCCATCAATTCTCAATATACCACAACCCGTTAAACCCTAGTTTCTCTGTTCCACCCTCCAGCCTACTCAGACTGCAGCGGCGTACTTTCGACAGATCGGAGAAAAGGTTAGCTCTCCATCTCCACGCAATTTCGTATACTCATGTTTATGCATATTGTTGCCTTTCTCTTGATTTTGTTTTTTAATTTTCAATGGTAAGTAGCTATGTACACATACTTCTGCGACGGTCTGTGCGTTTGTATAACTGTCTCTTTAGTTTGTTCGTGTGAAAGATGTTATTGTTATTCGACTTTTGTTCCTAAATCATCGCTTTAGAAATTATGGTCCATATTTCTAGGTAAAATGGGAATAATATACATTTTTGTTTGGTTTCGAGGACTTGAGTTGAAAAGCTCAAATGCATTTGTTTGATCTGGGTGTAGGTAATGGCTCCAAAGCAGCCAAACAGCGGTCTCTTTGTCGGTTTAAAGAAGGGGCATGTTGTGACTCCAAAGGAATTAGCGCCCCGCCCATCGGATAGGAAAGGGGTAAGATTGCTTATCCTAAATGAGTAATGTGGAAATTAATTTGAAGATTCTTCTTCTTTATTATGGTCATTATTTTATGTTTGCTGTTTTGATCTTAGTATTAGTTAATATGTACATCTGAAATTGTTATTTTCAGTTAAGAAGGTAATAACAGGACAAATAAATTATGTTTTTCGCATTCAATATGGATTCTGAAAATACATTTTTTTTAATGGGTTCTCACCAAAATTAAACTAAATTTCCTTCTAATATATCTATCAAAATTGTTATAGTCCCCTTTCCCTCCTTTTCCCTGCCCTTTTCCCTCTAACTTTCTATTGAGCTTAAGTCAATGTTGAGATTTGCAGTAGGTATTTCCGAAGTTATATTAGTTAGCATGCTTTTTTTTTTTAGTTTACTCTTAAAGAGTTTGTTGAACATTTTTTCCATTGGAAGTTAAATTTTATTATTGCAATCTGTGTAATATTCTGTTCAATCCTTATTATTTGTATGAGCTGTGCTTATTCTGTTTGAATTATCCAGAAAACAAGCAAAAGAGTGCATTTTGCAAGGAGTCTCATCAGAGAAGTTGCTGGATTTGCACCTTATGAGAAGAGGATCACTGAGCTTCTTAAAGTTGGGAAGGATAAGAGGGCTTTGAAGGTAGCCAAGCGAAAGTTGGGTACTCACAAGAGAGCTAAGAAGAAGAGAGAGGAGATGGCTGGTGCTCTCAGGAAGATGAGGTGATTCTTTTTAATTTTTTGTAATGCTTTCCTGAACATGACTTCGTTTGATATTCCACTTCATTGTGATTTAGAGCTCCTTAATCACACTTCTAACAACATTTTTGGATTTATGCAGGGCTGCTGGTGGTGGTGAGAAGAAGAAGTGAAGCTGGCCTTGATTTGCTTTCTGTTTTTTTTAGAGAATTGTGTGAAATACATTTTCATCTAGCTTTGATGTATTGCGTTCACCTTTTAGAAAAAATTACATTCGGAGATACTTTTGCTTTATTCTTCTATGCTTATATCAGTTAAGTTAATATCCTGTGATCATATGTTGAGGATAGTATCAATTTTGTTTATTAACGGAGTTGAAATGCTAGTTTCCAGATACAGAGACTTTTAATTGATGCTATTTAAGCTATGGTTTTCTCTGTTAACATAATTTGAAGTCTCATTTCTGTGTCAATTTTTTGAAATATCAGTTGGCTTGTGGGGTATCCTGTTTGTCAGAGCGAGTAATTGGTTCATTTGAGCAAATTGATTTGTGGAAGCCTGGCTTACCTAAAGTGCTAAAACTTTTTGTAATATAGTAATCACTTCTTGGAAAGCTAGGGTGCTTGAGAAACAGTGGATATGACATTGTTTTCTTGATATTTTGGTTGCATTTTGTGATTTGTTAGGTTTTCGAATTTTTTTAAATCCCTACCTCACTTCCAATGTTTAAATAAAGTGTTACTGATTTTGACACTCTTCAAAGTCCTCTATTCAAACAATGGTTTTGAATTTAGGATTCTTTGATTCCTCTTTAAATTTTTTGGCAAAGTAAAAATTTATGGGTTCTTTCCTCCGTTGGGTGTATAATTTATATGTAGTTTCTATTTGAGACGCTTTGTGGCATGCTATCACTCTTTTGTATCCAGCTGTAAGAACTGCTGCTAAATAGAAATCGGTATACTGTGAGTGTTTTACAAAAATCGTAGAATCAAATATCTCTATCTATTGTATAATTTAACCAAGAAAGAGATGTTTATAGTTTGTGGAGTCCTTCAATTTCCACCTCACTTGAATTGCCCGAACAAGTCTAAACCATGTACAAATTGATAGGGCTATTGCTTTCTAATTTTTCGGAATTGGATCGTCCAGAGTACTTAATTATAAAATTCAAAGAAAAAGTGATACAATACAACATGGATTCTGGCAATGCATTTGGAGAGAAATGAAATTAAAAAAAAAAATAAACTACATAAATATTAATGTGTTACTCTCTCTTTGAATTTTACGGGAAATTTATGAAAAAAATTTAGAGGATCTAGTTTCCCTTTTTTCTTAGTATCGGGAAATACACCAAAAATCGGCCATTGAAAGTATGAGTCTCAACTATCGGGTTAACAATATTAATATATTAGATAAAATAAATGTACTAATGCTAGTTAAAATATGGTGTTAAAATGTGAAGTCATTCGATCATTTTATGATTTAATTCTTCTGTTAATATGTTTTCACTCATGGATTGCTCGTAACATGTCTAAATATTTAGATAAAATTGTCACTTTATTCAAATTCAATCATTGGAGTTTTCTAGAAAAACAATATTAAGTCTAGAAAACACCAATTGTTACATTTAAAACAAATTGATAGTTTTACGAAGATATTTGTAATCCAATATTATATATCGTAGACCTCTGAAATATTTTTTGTCCTTTGTAAGTTTTTTCTAATATTAATTGTTATAAGTTGAATATCGGTGAAACTTCTAACGGAAATTGAGGATTTGGTAGTGCTTGGTCTTATTATAAATCATGAGAGTATGTTATGTTTTTTGTTTTTATAATTTCATAGTGGATTTTGACTATATTTTTGTTGAGTTTGCTTGCTATTGTTGACAATTTGAAGTTATGTATTTCTCATAATATTAGCAACCTTTGGTTACAATGTCGTACTTTACATTTTGAAACAAAGGCATCTAGATAACTGGAGGATTAAAAAATTAATTAGTGAATTTATTGCCTGTAGGAATTAATTGTCTTTGCATATATCACATATTCATAGGGAAGTCAACTGGCATGTAGACTTTTAAGCCAACCAATCTATCCTCTTTTGAAGAAATAGAAATTTGAAGTTACAAGTCTTGACAGCTTCAATGTTCTTGAAGAATAATACATTATTGATGATTCATAGGTGCCGCCCAACTTCAGATTTCATCAGTTTGTTGATTTGTATCTATTTTAGTCTTTTAAAGTTCTTTCACTTGATGTTGTAAACCCTTCTTTACACATGTTGGATATATAGGTTGTGAATTTGTTTTATTCATCGAATTTATGGTTTAAAAAGTAAAAATGGAAGGTAATAAATAGAAAACATCAACTATAACCACGAATCCACAACATAAAGGAAGTAGGACGGGTAGTTGGTAATATGTTGGTAAGACGGAGCTTCAAATATCGGTGTCGCTCCTAGGGGCGCTAAACCAGAATTCTCTCTAGTACTCCCATTGGCCTTTTCCACCCTCCCTTAGGTTGATAGGATGCACAAGTAGATCAACATAAAACGGGAAGCAATCCACGGATTCCTCAATCTTTAGAGTCAAGAGCTTTTGGCTCATTTCAGCCTCATAAACGAAAGTTGAGAATAAGGGACGAAAGAGAGAAGGAAAATGGCTTCAATGTCTGTTAAGACTGGGTTGGAAGTCGAATTAAATGAATATTAATAGTAGAGGCATGCAAATTATAAAGCAGAAAGGAATACTGTTTGATTTGAAATAATCATATTTAAACTTCCTGCCAACTCCGTAACCTTGTTAAAGGGGCACTGTTGAATTTCATCATCTGCCTTGAGCTTATGCAGTAGGATTTCAGCTCTCTTTGGGCTAAACATCTACAGATAAATTTTGTGCCACCTGTGTACAGGTAGAGCCATCTACGAGTAGTGCATGCATTGGTTGGATACGCAGCATGTGAGATGGAAGAAAAAAAGAAAAAATTAGAAGCTAGATTTCACCATCTTTTTCACGCTACATGTCCCACATTCAATGGGTGTAGACACTACCTGTACCGATAGCATCCACTTCCTGTGTTAATTGCGCGATGTTATTAACCATAAGCTTGAACCCCGCAATTCATATTCCAATGACAACCCTTTTTCTATCCTGGTGGTAATCTACTCATGCTTGAATCAAAACTCGCAGGACTCAGAAACCTGCAATTATGATCACATTATACAACCCTTATACAATAACGGTTTGCATTTTATACAATTTCCATCACATGAATTCCAGGTGATCAATTTTTATTCCTGTCAACTTTCATTCCCTAAATAACCCTCTTTGTTATCGGAAAGACTCAGCAAGGCTATGGCCGATGAAGTTCATACATGGAGAATGCATTACCGACAAAATCAAGTCTTGAACTTCTGTGACAATCGATCGACTCCTTCCTTCCAATCTCCAGCAACTCGCTTCACGCCTTCCTTAACAGCAGAAGTTAATCCAGCAGAGCTACGCTGCACCTCTTGTAAAGAACCGTCAAACCTTGATTTGGCACCATCTTTTAGCTCTCCTGCCTTTTTCTTCAAATTAGAAACCAATAGGACTATCTTCTCAATGATTTGTGTGATCGTCTCTTTGCATTTCCCTCGTACTTGATCTGCCATTTTCTTAAGTTTGTCCACTAAGTTCTCAGACCTTTCAATGGTTTCTTCAACTGAGAACTGCTTTCCAGCAGCAAGCCATGTGCCTTCAGCTTCAGCTTCCTCACGTAGGTCGTCATCAACCACCACCTTTATGCCTTGCCTCCCCCAACGGTCTCTGGCCTCATCTAGGGCCTTTGCTTGCTCCCTTGCCCTCTTTGCCTCATCTTCAGCCCATGCCCTGGGTAAAAAGTACATAAGACAACAAGTCACTAGAAAGTTCATACAATTTATCCTTTCTTTAGGGATACATAAATACCAATTTTTAGGAAGAAAATTGAAGGAAAAAAATGCTCAAAGAACAACATAAGAAAGTGATCCATCAAATGTAAGGAGGTTCGTCTATGAAACTACCTATGCACAAAGACAAATTCTATTTATCATACCTATTAAATGTGCCTCTTATAATACTAATAAATTTGGCACAAACTAAATTCCTTTTACAAAATTCCTTGCCAACTGTCAACCCAAAAGGAAAAGAATTGCGGAGCACATCCATACCAGAAAAAAAAATATTTAGGAAAAAATGCATATTTTGCCCCTTGCATTTTGCCCCTGTACTCTCACTTCTTCCCTTTTTGGACCTGTGTAATTTATTTTCTAGTGTTTTGCCCTATAATTTTATGTTTCTTGACTGTTGCCCCTTTCACTTTCATTTTTTGACTTTAGCCCCTTGAACACTTCAATATCAAATGCAAGTACAAGGGGAAAAAGCGAAAGTGTAGAACATACAGCACAAGGGGCAATAGTTAAAAGGAAATAGAAGTGCAGCGGGTCAATCAAATATATGTATTTCCAAATAATGGATTACTCAATATCTAATTCCTAAATGAATTCTTCAAAGTCTTTCACATTATTTTCTACAAACCCAATTTTATGTCAAAAGGTAATGATGAATCAACCATCTCACCTAGCCATGGACAAGGCTTTCCTCTCCACTTCCAGCTCATACTGTAACCTTGTTATTTCTTGATTCTCAGTTTCTGCATCTCTCCGAAGTTTGTTCAGCCTTTCTTTCTCATATGAGATCTCCAGCTTATCACTCATAAGAGTCTGCAACTGTTCCTCAACCTCTTGCCTCAACCTAGAGAGAACTTCCATTTCCGAATCAACAGCAGCGCGTGCCTTCATTAGTGATAGGTTTTCCTCCTCTCTTTCAACTCTCAGTTTTTCCACCTCTCTTCTTGCTTCCTCAGCCATTTTCTCAACAGCGTTAATCTTTTCCCTTTCCAGGAAAAGCTCCTTCTCATAACTTGCATTAACATCCTTCTCAACTTGAGCAACTAAAGCACTATGAGCAGCAACAGCATTTTCTGCCATGGATTCAGCTTCTATTCGTGCAAGTTCCTCACTCACAATGGCAGAAGCATCACCAGTTGAAAGTGCAATGGCGGCCTGTGCTTTCGTCACTGGTTTTTCTGGCTGGAAAAGTCTTGTATATCCTGTCAAGCAGAAAGACAGAATAACCCGTTATGTATGAGAGGCAGTACATGCCTGAAGAACATAACAAACTCACATTAAATCTCACCAAATGCTAGGGTTGTAATACCCTGCTCTCCAGCTGCTAAGTCTGCTACAATTGCAGGCCATGCATCTGGATTTATCTTGTCAATATCGATGAATCCAGATACCTGTTGCATGATCTAAATTACAGAAAGAGAACAGGTGCACATATAAATTCATTAATGATTTCAGGGCTATCTGCTGTAAGTTAAATATTATCTTTATCACACTCTTGTAACCTTTTTGTCAACTACTGGTAACTGCCTTTTCTCGAGGGCCATCTTCCAACTCACAAGATCCTGACGAGATAAAGGGCTGTAGTGAAAAATAGAAACAGAAGTTGAATTAAGTTTGAAAAAACACCCTTAATCAACAAATTAGGAAGCAAAAAATTTCCTGTGCACAATTAATAGCTGGGAAAAGAATAACAGATAAGACTACAAACCGATTGAAGGGCGAGAAGCAAACATGAATTTGAAAACCATTAAAATATTAACTAAGCTAACAAACAGATGAATCCAGAGAAAAAAGAATCAGCACAACATCCAATTTACAAGTTTTAAACTTGGTAATAAGCACAAGGAAACAAGGCCGAAATGTCATAACCACAAACCTACTGAGGTCGCACATTACTAATAATAACAGTTGTCTTTAGGCACTACATATACTTTAGTCAATCTTACAAATGATTTTTTGGGTCATCAAATAACAGGATAATAGTGGGTTCATGCAAAATTATAAACACCTTTCAGGAGAGAAATATATAGGAGTTGAGTCTTCATCGCCGTGTAACTGCATGTCACTTCTTGAAAGTTTGCTGGCAATAAGTCCAGCTTCTGCCAGACCTGGCAATATCAAAACTAGCTCAGATACAAAGTTCAATAATGAAGAATTGCATGGAAATCTCTGAATAGCCTCCCAAAAGTTGAAATTTAACCTTGAATGGATGGGAAGTCAGGGTCTTCAGGTGAAATGTCATCAAATGCAACTTCAGAAACCTTTTCAATGTACATAGCAGGATAGACCTTTGAAGTTGTGTTCCTATAATAAATAGAAAGTTACTCAGAAATACAGCCATTGATTTCATTTGTAATTTTTTTTTTTAATAACAGAGAACTCACTGTGGCAGGGTCCTTCGGGCCCACCCACAGCTGCCAAACTTGGGGGTAACCATGCGCACCCAAATGCCCAGGCCCGGGAGACATCAGGAGTAGTTGCAGCTGTGGGGATTAGAACCCAGGACCTTGAGGTCCCTTTGTCACCTCCCAACCAACTGGACTAGCCCCTGAAGGCATTTTAATTTGTAATTATTTTGACTCTGAAATAACGATCCATCATTGCCACTCACTATAACAACAAACTTTTACCTGGAAAGAGTGCTGCTGGCTACAACTAGCCAACGGGCATACTCCCGCCGAGTGCATATATCTCCAGGTTGAACATCATCCTCAATCACCTAATAGAGAAAAGATTAAGATGCAAATCTTCATAAAGTAATTCAGGTTACAGCCGAAGCTGTAGACTGTTAGAAATAGCATTTCAAAGTTTGACATACGAGTGAGGGCATGGCAACATTTTTTTATTTGGGCCTAATAGAAAGAATATTGTCAGTGTTGGTATTGTCAGTAATGAAAAATATTAAAGCTACTATTGGATCTTAATAAATGAGCGATCTTGCATTATGCATCCACTCATATTGTCAGTGTTGGGATTCAACCTATTTATTTCTTTGGAATATGGAGTATTACATGATGATTATTGGGACTTCTAGTTTTTCCTAAACCTTATTGACTTGCATCAGTGAATTGCCATGAAAGACATAGTCATAAATAAGTTCTTCAAAGTAATATGCAGGTGCGTCCTATGGCACCCACTCTCTCTAGTCTCTCTATATCCATCACAAGCACCAAAAACTGTGTGAAAAAACTAATGTGCAGTATTTTTCTATTTCACTCCTTTTTCCTCATTTTTTCCAAAGTAACTGAAAATCCAGTCATATCAGTCCCTGTGCCATTTACTTTTTAAAAAAAAAAAAAAAAAAAACCGAGAACTCACTGTGGCAGGGTCCTTTGGGCCCACCCACAGCTGTCAAACTCAGGGGAAACCATGCGCGCCCCAATGCCTGGGCTCGGGAGACATCAGGGGTAGCCGCAGCTGCAGGGATTAGAACCCAGGACCTGGAGGTCCCTTTGTCACGCCCCAACCAACTGGACTAGCCCCTGGGGGATGTCATACACAGTTGTGAAGAAAAAATCCTGCAACTTATCCTATAAAGAGTACTGTTTGTAGAATAATTTTGTACTTTATGCTAAGCAAAATAAGTTGAAAGTTTTAAAGTGAAAAGGTGACAATACAAAACTGGGGAATGTGAGACCAAATCTGATCCTGACAAAGCAGAACCCAGTGGCCAAAGCAATATTTAACATACCTTTAGAACTTGCAAAGCAGATAATGCTTGGCTTTGAAGTTGATCAATAACAGCAGGTACCAAAACCTTTCCCGGAGGAGCCTGCAGAGCTGCAGAGACAACAGATGGAGCAGGAATGCCAGCAGAAGTGAAAAAGTTTCCAGGATTCGTAGAGTCAAAAAAGGATCGGCTAACATTGTCATAATAATCATTTTGAAGGTCTTCATTTCCATGTTGATAGACCGGTTCTGTTGACAAAGGTGCTCCAGTTAGTAAACTTTGCCCCACTAGAGATTCATCATCTCCATCAACAGAAGCCTCAACGGTTTCTCTTGGACCACTGCCTGTTGTAAATACACCTTTGTTTTGCTCAATATCCCTTGTTGAAAGCACAGTATTGGACTCCAACGAATTTTCTTGGACAATGCTTGATTCAATATCGGCATTCGATTCTGTTTTAGTTGGCTCAACAGAAGAAGAATTAGCATCAAATTCAGATGGTTCTAATAGGTTGGTATCAATAAGTTTGTCCTCTGCTAATTCACTGGGCCTTACAGAAGTTACAGTGTCATCGGTAATCTGACTGCTTGGCAGAGCTACGGAACCACCAGTTATATCAGTTATTGGTGGTCTATCATTGGCTTCAGGAGAAACCAGACTATGACTAACAGCTGATTCATTTTGGACAGATTTAGGAATAGAACCATCACCATCATCAGATAACTGCCTCAAGCCAGTATCATCCCTAATTTTACTTTCTATAGATTCGTTATAATCTTTATGAAAAGAAGAATCTCCATCTGTACCTGTATTTATTTCTTTACTCCTGTTCTCTAGCATCTCAACTTCCTCACCATTTTCCTCCTCTTCAACTTGATTCTGGATGGCATCAGAGGACAGTGACTTTTCTTGTTCTGTTGTCAAGGGCTTCATTTGTTCTTTAACTTCTGTAGATGAGAGTTAATGCATTCATATTTCATAAGTCTTAAGTTGCCAACTACATTATGAATAGAAAAGGGCATCTTTCCATAGACAAATATGTGACATATAACACGCATATGGGTGAAAATATGTATGAAAGAAATATTGCAATATACTCAGTAAAGCAATGGTTGATACTAATCGAATGGGAAAAAAATCTTCAGCAAGATAATCTTTTCAAGACAGTAAAGCTTCCCTATTTGTTAAAGAAATGTCACTAGTTTCAACGGATTCCATTTGCTCCATGCATGCCCTTGCTGATACCAAGATATTAAGAATTGGAAATAACAAAGAAAAATTTACTCACTTGAAGTACTTCTACTAACAGACAGTGCGGCAAAAGTGAGACCAGCAACCAGAACAATCCCCGCAGCTCCTGCTGCCAGTATCCCTGAAAGTCAACTACTTCAGAAGTGTTATTAGGCTCAAAGAGATGTCATTCGGGCAAGCACAGACAAACATATTTAGATAAAAACTTGTTCATTGGATTGACTGAAAAAGAAATGGAAAACATAATCACTGTCCATCAGTTGTAGAATTACTTGAAGCAATCACAAAAGCTTTAAAAAGATAGAGCTTAGTTATTGCATATGTTAGACAAAATAATTTAGCACTTCTAACAATTTAATGCATCAGAAATCACATCATTGAGTAACAGTTAGGAACGATTAAAGAAAATAGAGGTACACAACAATGATCTCACCTACAAGCGGTTGCTTCGGCTCCGAATCACCAGAGTGTCTTTCAGCATCGGCATTAGCCCAACCAGAGAAATCATCAGCAGTAGAATTCAAATTCGTCCATGACGAATTTCCCGAACTACGTCGTTGCAATCCATTACCGTTTACCGCGCTACTCCGTACAACCAACGACGAGAAATTCACATTGCGTCGATCGAACTTCGGCAAGCGAGTGCGCACAAACGTCAATGGAGTTTTCCGGCCAACAAGCGCGAATTTGAGCTGAGAAGAGGTTGGACAAAACGTCGTCGTGGAAGTCAGAGCGTTCATCTCTGGTTTTTGTAGAGAATTACCCTCCAGGAAATGCGATTATGAGTCACGGCAACAAATCAGCTGATTGAGTGTATTATTCCTATAGCCCTAAATCGTTTAAGTTTTACAGTAGATTTAGAAGTTCTGACGGATTATTTCTAGGGCTTTACGGTTGAATATGATTGGGGTTTTGCCTACTGTACGTATCTTCGTGCGTACTTGTTATTCATCTTATCCGTCGAACCGGCAATTCGATTTTGAGATCAACAGAATTACCGAACCGGGTAGCTAACGTAGTATGGTTATAGACAACATTTACCCTAGCAAAATCTTCCCCTTTCTTTTAAGAACCGAAAATCTTTCAATTTAAAAATAAAACACACAAATTATATTTTAAATAAAATTATCTCACAATTTTAAATATTAAAATATAACAGAATTAATTTTTAAAAATAATTTATATTTATAATTTTAAATTTTATTTGTATACGTCACAATATAAATATCAAAGTAAAACTGATGAAAATATAATTAATTTAATATATTTTTAGTAAAAATAAAATTAAAATGAAAATAATTATATATTTTAAAAAATTGAAATAAAAAATAAGAACAAAAAATGTGATTACCTATCCCACTTCATAAAAATAATAAATATTATAAAATAAATCAAGCAGATAATGATATAAAAGTCAACTTCATTTCTTTAAATTTCACTAACGTTCCCTTTACACCAAAAATAAGGGAACATCTCTATATAGTATCCAAATAATTGTCATTTTTTAAGTTTGAGATATTAACTTTTACTTCTTATTTATTTATTTATTTATTTGTGTTATTGTCATCTAAATTGTCGGTCCGAACTATTCATAGCCCAGAAATTTCAGAACACAACCCAAATATTTTATTTTGAAATAGATTTTATATAAATGGTGGAAACCACCACTCTCCTCTCTTCCCCACATTCTTCTTCCCCGTCTGTTCTTCTCCTTCGTCGACATTCTCACGGCGACAGCTCGCAACACCACCTTTGCCGCCCTTCTGGTAATTTTTGTTTGACCGAAAAGATGCCACAGTTTCCTCGCTAGAGAACCTAACATCGTCCTACAAGGCTGTAACGCATCATTTCCTTTTCACTTCATAAAGCTCCACCATTACTACTTCTTTTTCCTTCTTTCTTGCGAAAATCGTTTTCTCTCTACCTTGCGTCACCGACAGCCGACAGCCGACAGCGGCAGAAATTCATGTATTTTCTTTTCTCACTTGAATAACTGATTGTTTGTTTTACCTATTGAGAGCCAACATTAAGATTTATGTTCGATATATAAGTGCTGAACGTAATATACATGATGTTTGCTCTTTTTGTTGACTGAAAAACAAAAGTTCGACCACCTTCGTTGAACAGTTGAAGAACGTACACTTTATCATCGTGAGAAAAGGGAAGGAAATGAAAAAAGGCTAGAGAGAGGAAGAAGTGGAGGTTGGAAATGATGGCGGCGCACATGTGAAAAAGGGAGACAGTGGGTTATGATGGGTGGCATAAAACGAGGACGGTGATGGCCATGTAAGTAGATAGGGGAGGGGTGAAGCTGCTGGTTATGGGAACAAACGGGAGATGGGTGAAGGTGGGGAAGGAGGAGATAGTTTTGATCATTCACAAAAACTTTATACCAAAATAACAATAAAATAGTTTAAATATAATATTTTTAAAATTTAAAAAGTACTATTTTTAAAACATGATATGTCATATATTGATTAGTTGAATTATTTTTTAGGATTTTTTTTTGTAAAAATACAAATAATTTTTTCGTTTCTACTTCATTTTTAACATATAATATATTAAATTAATTACTTTTTTATAATTTTTAATTTTACACATATACTCTCATATATTCAAATGAATATTAAATACAAAAATATGCAAATTTTTGTTGATTATTTGAGTTTAAATTTTAATATTTACTATGCATATGATTATTTGTATTGTATTTAGACTGCAAATAAATATTAATTAATATTTTTATAAAAAAATATTAAAAATTTTATTTATATAATTAATCATGTTATTGTAAAAATAATATTTTTATTTTGAGATGAAGTGCATATATATTTTTATACAAAATTATAATTTTTTACACATTTTTATCAGTAAAATAATAAATTAGTTTGGATATTTTAAAATAATAATTAATTAAAATAATATTAGAAATATATATTTTTTAAATATATATTACAAACTGTGAATCGCACGAAAGTAAAACTAGTTTATTATATGAAAATAAAATTAAGGTGTATTTAAAAATTATTGGGTATGAATAGTGGTCTACTTTTATATTTTTATTTTATTTATGTTAAGAAGAAAGAAAGAAAGAAAAAACTACTAGAAAAATACAACATATCTCTATATTTTTTTCATCTTTAGACATGCGTGTGCAACAAGTGTTTATTCCATAGTCACATGATGTTCCCCGATTATTTTATATTTTACAGAAAATTGTTAACGTTACCTCAAAAATAAAATTAAAAATTGGTAGATTTCTACTATTATAAAATATCGTCTTACTATATTAACAATTGCAAGGATATCTATTTATTTATAGAATAAAATTTAAAAAATGATTATTTGTATAAAAGGAAATTCTGAAACTACTTTTATAAATTTTCTATAAAAAATATGAATTTAAATTTTTTTTAGCCCCGATAAAATACAAACAATTCTCATAATAAATACACAAATTTAACCCAAATAATAAATTATATAATAATTTTCTTGTTATAATCTATATCTTATACAAAATATGTAATATATTTTTAAACTTAAAGATCGTAAAAAATAATTAATTTGATATATTATATAGCAAAAACTGAAAATAAACAACAAAAACATTCGAATTTTTAAAAAATTGGATTGTTTGTTTTTCAAAATTTCAAAATAAAAAGATAACATTTGAAATAAATCACAAATAGTCACCTATAATATTTTCATTTTACTGAAAATTCCCAAAAAATCTAAATTTGAAAACAAAATTTTACATGATTTGGTTATTTATAATGATTTTGTTATTAATATGAATATATATTGTTACTGGATGTCTTTCTATTAATGTACGTCTTCCAACTCTGTCTTATTAATTCTTATCGATTTGCATTCTTTTTATTTTAGTATATCCCATAATTAGAGTTAAAAGTCATCTGTCAATCAATACTACTATACTGAGACAACCACTTATAAATAATATAATTTTTATCAAAAATCAACTTTTAATTATACTTTTTTTATTAACAAATTTAAGTAAAATATATAACATTATAAGTGTGAGCTTGTGATTGATTCAATTTTTTTTTTTCAAAAACTTTCTTTAAATATTTAAAAAATAAATAATATTTTTGTTTCTTATAAAATTTTGGCATATACTATATCAAATTAATATTTTTTACGATATTTATTTCAAATATCTTGCATATTTCAAAACAAAAATACTAAATTTGAAAATTACAATTACGGTTTGAATAAAGAATAAGTTATTTCAATTATGCGAATTTATTTATACTCGCTTTTTATGTTCAATAAATCTCCAAAAAAAAAAATGTAATATCTATATTCTAATTATTTTACAAATTCTATAACTATATTCTATTACCCATCATCAAGTCACATATTTTACAAATTATATTATATTATACCATAAAATAAATACAAGACTATACTATTAATTTAAATTTACATAACCCAAGATTTTCATAAATAAATTTATTACACACTTTTTTAAACAAAAAAATCGATAATAGACCTATTTCACAAAATATACAAATTTATATAATTTTTCTCAAAATTATAAATTCAAATTTATATAATTTTTTAAATTTTTTGATTTGATTTATATAATTATATCTAACTAATTTATAAAATTAATATTTTTAATTGATATAATATGACATATAAACTTTTTTAAAAAAAACTCGTTTTTTAATTTTTTTTTTTTTTAAACTAGTGGAGGTGTAAAGGAAAGAAAGGGAACGATGTCGTTTCCACGCATACGAGACGGAGGGGAGAAACAAAGAGAAAAAAGATAACGCCGTCGTTTTCACGCATACAACCATTTGCTGTGTCTGTACAACAGTAGAGGATCCTCTCCCTCCTCCATCTGAGAAGCCCTTTATTTGCCTTCCAAAAGTTTTCGTGTCAATGGTATCTGTTCTTTGACCAAGTAATATTCTCTATCTGTTCTTCTATAGAATTTGTATTTTCTTAATTTATTCAGATTCATGCCTTACTTCCTTTTTGCACGGTTGAGTATTTAGTCAACTCCTCGGATAGGTTTTCCGTGTTTTCAGGAAAATGATGTAATCTGTATTGTGCTAAGTTCGGCCTATAATTTTCCCCATTTCGCTTCCTTCCCTCCTCTGATTTGAGTTTCAGATGTGTGGGGGACGAATGAGGATGGTGGTGGGGTTTGTTCTCCACTAATTGTTGCATTGTAAAGTTTTTCGGGTGAATTTACTGCATTATAGTTTAGGCGCCCCCCCCTCACACCCGAAAAAATAAAAAAGATAAAAAAACAAAATGAAAAAAAAGAAACAAAACACAGTGGTTCTTGATGAGGAATAGGAGAATGATTGCATTCTTTATTGTTCATTCTTGTTACTTCAAAGCAGTATTTTAAATGTTCAAATTAATTTGTGTCTTCCTTAAGATTTGTTTCAATATTGCTGTTAGTAGCAGCCTATTGGACTGTAAACCTTAGTGTTTGTTCTTGTTAATATGAAATATTTTTCCAGTTCCTTCCCCACTCGAGCATGATTACTTATTTATGCCTTTTTGCCTTTTCAGTTTTGTGGGTGTATCTCTGATAAAATGCGGAACAGATGACAATGGATTCTTCATTACCTTGATCTTTGAGAAAACTTTGTAAGTTTGTCAGGTGAAATTTGCATTCCATCCTGGCAACCTGGTGTTTTTTTGGTGTTCGTAAGATTTTCTTAGTCAGAGAAAGCTTGTGATTATTTCAATCATGGAGCCCCTGTGGAAGCTTGTTTATTTACTCGAACCATCTTCAGTCACCCTCTTTTTCACAGCCATAGCAGTGTCCTATGTATCTGCCTCTAGAGCTCTAAATTATGGAAAGGAAATGGAGCGGAATCGTGACCTGCTAGAAGCTTCCATTACCTTAGATACCTCTCAGGCATTGATGATCCCAATAATGAGCTCTTGCAGCTTGCTTTTCATGTTCTATTTGTTTTCATCCGTCTCTCAACTTCTCACTGCCTTTACAGCAGTTGCATCAGCATCAGCCTTATACTTTTGCCTTTCACCATATATTGCTCAAATCAAGTCACAGTTTGGTCTATCTGACCCTTATGTCTCTCGATGTTGTTCCAAGTCATTCACAAGAATACAAAGTATCCTCTTATTTCTATGCATTTTCTTAGTTGTGGCATGGCTTATATCTGGGCACTGGATTTTGAACAACTTACTGGGAATCTCTCTTTGTATCGCTTTTGTCAGCCATGTTCGACTTCCTAATATCAAGATATGTGCGATGCTGCTTGTCTGTCTGTTTGTCTATGATGTATTTTGGGTTTTCTATTCGGAGAGATTTTTTGGGGCGAATGTTATGGTGTCAGTTGCAACACAGGAGGCCTCTAATCCTGTACACACGGTTGCAAATAGTTTGAGTCTTCCTGGACTGCAGCTAATAACAAGAAAACTTGAGTTGCCTGTCAAGATTGTGTTTCCTAGGAATATGTTGGGTGGTGCTGTACCTGGAAATAGTACTTCTGATTATATGATGCTTGGTCTTGGTGACATGGTAAGATGAATTACAACCCTTATTGATTTGGTGTTGCACACGTTGAACTGTTTGACTTAATTGCTTGTTTGTGACTGCACATTCATTTTGTAGTTCATATTAAAATTTAAACGGGATCAACTTTATTATTATTATCATCATCATCATCATCATCATCATCATCATCATCATCAAATGGATATGAACTGTTTTAACTACCCAACATGGGGTCCCATCCAGTGGACTCTTTGGTTAATTTATAAAAAATATCAGCAAATCCACCTTGACCTATTCTTCCCGCTATCAATCAAGTCTGCCGATTCATGTTCTCCTCCTGGTTTGCTTAGTTTCTGTTTCTCTTTGGAATCATGAAGCAATGTTGATATGCCACCACATGTGTTGGTTGATTTTCCTAGATTTTATTCTTTCAGTTATAATTGTAGGAAAATTGTGTGTTGTAACCTGTTAGTATTATCTAATGATACACATTATGTCCTGCTGACGAACTTCCTTTTGACTCAATGATTGCTTTCCCACCGTTGTTGGTTGCTTTGGCTGGTTTCTTGATGATTAGAGCATCCACGTGACATCAGTGTGTATAGGAGGGTTCTGTACTCTGTAGGGTCAATCTTCAGTAATTTATGATGTTATTTTCTGTCTTTCTCTTCTGCTGTAATTCAAGTGCTTCTTCATTAGATATACGGTTGACAACATCTGAGCATTTGTTCTACTGGATGTTGATCTTGTAGGCTATTCCTTCAATGCTTTTGGCATTGGTTCTCTGTTTTGACAATCGGAAGGGTCGGGATTCTCCCACTGCTTTGGACTTACAATCTTCCAAGGGGTTCAAATACTTTTGGCATGCCCTTTTTGGGTATGCTGTGGGACTGTTTTCTGCCTTGGCAGCTGGCATTTTGACGCGTTCACCTCAGCCTGCACTTTTGTATCTGGTAAGTCTGCAGTACTGCACAAGATTTGCTCATTTCTCATCCATATTTTGTTGCACAACATTATCAACGGAAGTTGGATATTACTTTCCCACCTTACAATATCTTAATGCAAAATCCACTTTTAAGCCTCTGAACCTTTACATTTTGTTTATTGTGTCCTTGTACATCTATTCCATTCTATCTATTGAGCCCTTAATTTCAAGCTGTCTTTCCAGGGGCTTAAAGTAGCGCTCAATCGAGCTATATAACCATTCCATGGATCGCCATAAAGGGCTCATTGTGAACATAAATAGAAGTATAGGGGCTCATTGCATTTTTTCATAATACCATTCCCCTATAGCATTTCATATTATCTGATTGTAAATTGTGCAAAAGTAAAACAAGAAAGTAGAACTGTTCTCATTTCCATTGTTGTCGTCCACTCTCTCTCTCTCTCTCTCTCTCACACACACACACACACACACACACACCCGTATCTCTGAAGACATTTTTAAACTTCGCTGCTTATGTTATAGTCTTTATTTGATAAAATGCAGGTGCCTTGTACATTGGGGCCAATAATAGTCCTGTCTTGGATGAAGAAGGATCTAGCAGAGTTGTGGGGAGGAACCACAGCAAATCTAAATGAGAAGGCCCGTCTCACAGAAGTTTGAGCTATGGTGTCCCTTCAGCACACCAGCTCTCCATCTTGACACACATTCGGCTCTATCTGAACAAAATCCGTACATTGGGCCTTCAACTGGACTGGCCCATCAAAGGAAGTTTATTTTATTTACCTGTGTTAATATTAGTAAACCATAAAAAAAACACTATATTTTACCGAAATTAGTATTCGAATTAATGCATGGAAGAGATTTTGACGATCTTTATTGATCATATGGGATGTTGGGACGCGGCTTTATGTCACCAGATGCTGCTGTATGATAGAGATTTCATTGCTAGCCTTCTCGTCTTATTTGCTCTCTCCATTGCTGGATATAAAATAGTCATTTAAAAAAAAAGAAAAAAATAGTTATTAGGTGAAGTTTAAATAATCGACTAAGATAAAGTAAAATTTAACAGATAAGGAATATAGTCTTATAATAAATTGTACTTTATATGTTTGATAATAAAAAGCTTCAATAATATTTCTATGATAAGAATATGTTTGAGTCATCTACAGTAGAACTAACAAATAAATGGACATAATTGAAAAGTGATAATTTATGATAAATTTTGTATTTTTATTTGATTAACTACAAAAAGAATTGTACACTCTTCAAATACGATTTTTTAAAAAAACTAAATTGACTAATAATAATATATCGAGAGTTTTCAGAATTTTCTAAGTCATTAAGTATCTTTAGAAAAAATATTACCTAAATTAATTTTGAATTAAAAATATGAAAATTTAAATCATTTTGCATTTTTGAATAATTTATTAAGTTCAATGATAATTTAATATAAGTTTCATCCAAAGTAAACGACCCCTAAGAAAAATGTTGTTTGATAACCACAAGTGAAATTGAGGCATGTAACTATATTTTGCGATTAAAAAAATAGTTTTCCTTGAGGGATCATATAATGTTTGTAAAAATGAATTTCAGTCATCAAAATAAAAATTTCAGTCTCATAACAAAAAAAAGAAGAATTTCAGTCTCAAAATAAAAAATATTATTTCTAGTGAGTAATTTTTTTAATCAAATTAAACAAAAATACAACTTTTTAAACATTGTAAAGTATCAAAAATAAAATTTAATTTACACGAACTTTTTACTATTTTGATTTTTTTTGTTCAATCAAGTGTGCTATTATGAACGGAAATATTTTAAATTTAACTTTAACTACATTTAGGAATAAAAAATACTTTCAAATGTTTTTAAAAACAGTCTTGCCTGCTACTGTGCTACACACTCGCTCAATTTCTGAGGCTTAGGCGAATAGCAGAACTCTTAACTTTCAAATTTCTCCTTGAATAATTAATCGGTTTTTGAGACCCTGTATTTCCCCTAAAAAATCTCCCACCAACGGAGCTCCACCGTAAAGCGCCACAAGAAGAAGTTAAATCAATCCGAGAATGGGGACATCAGTACAGGTGAAGCCGCTCTGTGGAGTGTACAACGAGAATCCGCTGTCGTACTTGGTCTCAATCGACGGCTTCAATTTCCTCGTCGACTGCGGTTGGAACGACCATTTTGATACCTCTCTTCTTGAACCCCTATCCAGGTCTTTTCTTTTGTTATAGGTTAAATTTATCTCTATTTCTTGCCATTGCTCTAGTAGAAATTATTCATGAATTCATGCTATATATGTCAGTGGCATTGGTAACATGATTTTGTTCTCAGGTTTTTGAACTTTTTTTTTTTTTTGGAAATGATATCTTCATGTTTGAATCAACTATGTGGATAAAGGCCATGTATGAGTGCAGCCACAGATGCATTATACATGCTAATAAAATTGCTGTTAAAGAGGTATTTCTAAGGAAAAGAAAAGGCTGTAGAAGCTATGCCTTGATATTGTTGACAAATTTTAGGGGATCAATATGTTATTCATCATGAAAGGTATTCTGTTGTAAATTATTTGCTGACTACAAAGAGTGAGTTTGAGTTTCACAGCGAGTTTTTATATTTAAACGAGATAGGAGCCTATTTTTAATGCTATCTTAGCCATTTAGGCTTTATAAAATGACATAGCTCATAGCTCGCAATTGTTATCAGGGTAGCATCAACTGTGGATGCTGTCTTGCTATCACACCCTGACACACTCCACCTTGGTGCTTTACCCTACGCCATGAAGCAATTTGGAATTAGTGCTCCGGTTTTTGCAACTGAACCTGTCTACAGATTGGGCCTCCTGACCATGTATGATCACTATCTGTCTCGGAAGGTAAACTTCATCCCGTGTCCTTGATTTTAATTTGCTTTGTCTTGGCTGCTGTGCATGTCGATGTTTAAGAGCTGTGAGTGTTTTAGTATTTCTGTTTTGTGTTCAAGTTGATTAAACTGCAAGGAATGGCGTTTTGGGACAGTCTTCCTTTGTCAATTGTCTTAGTGGTTAAAAGCAACTCTGCTCCTTTCACTTAAATACATAATACCTAAATTTCATTGTGTTATTTTCGTCTTCCGCCACATGAGTCGTGTGTCCTTTTTGTAGTTGGATTTCTGTGTTGTTAGTGTTGAACGTTATGAAGACTACTTTATAAACTTTTAATGTACAATAGGCACAGGTTATGCTTGATTTCTGGTTTCCTGGACTTATTGCTTCAAAAAGTCTCAGAATGGCTAATTTTCCTGGCCTCAAACCTATCCATTATGCCTGTTTTATTTATGATGCCAGTATTGGCAGACAACAATCTGACTCTGTGATGAGTACAAGGAAGTTTGGAAACAAGATTTCTGTTGACTTCTTATATGAAATTCTTGGTCAGGCAAGCCTGCCAATTAACGGATGGTTAATCATGTACTGTAGACTAATTACTGAACTTGCAAGCTGCAACTATGAACTTATCTATATAATTGTTGTAGATGTTGAGATTGTATCCCTCCCATGTAATGAATGATTTTGCTTCTTAAGTACTCAAGGTTGTAGGACTTTGGAAACAAATGATAGAGCTTGTTTCTAACACGTCACTGTTCCATGCTCATGGCCTGAACGGAGTTTTATGGAATACTGAATATAGTTTATCTTGTAACCTATTGTGTTGGAATTTCATTACTGAAGTTAAAATTTGGAAATTTGTTTTCACTTGTTTAAGAGCTTCATCTACTTATGGGTAACGTTTTAGAATTTTAGTTATCTAATTGTATCTGCATATTTGCAGCAAGTATCTGATTTTGATTTGTTTACACTGGATGATATCGATTCTGCATTCCAAAACATTACCAGATTGACGTACTCCCAGAATTATTATATGTCTGGTAAGTTTGCTTCTCTTTTCTTTTGGTTGTTGTTAGGAGGTAAAAAACGTGAAATCTTTGCCTCGGTCATGTCTTTTCTCCCTCCCTCCGTATACTATCTTTGCCTCTCTCTCCCAAACTTTACCAGTTTCTGGGAAAAAAAAGCATGTCTTTATTTCTTATTTATGTATGTTCGTTATGTAGTGGTAACTGACACCTAAAGCTGGATATATCTGCTCGATATTGCATCCTAGAGAATGTTTAGGTTGAGGACTTAATTGGTCCATGTACTTCCAATATCTGATTTCCTTCAAACTTCATTGTCTTAATATTGGGCTACACCTTTCGGCATGGGATTCTCCCAATATGAAAGTGGTACCAGTTTTCTTTGCAGGTGAATTGTATGGATATGACAGACCGTTACTTTATTGTGACTAATATACTTAAATTACTCTTTGTCATGAAACTCACAAGTTTCCTGTCTTAACTAACTCTAGGAAAAGGAGAAGGAATAGTTATTGCTCCCCATGCAGCTGGTCACCTTTTAGGGGGTACAGTATGGAAGGTTACAAAAGATGGGGAGGACGTTATATATGCTGTTGACTTCAATCATCGAAAAGAAAGGTTGTCTGGAGACTGCATATAAGTTGTTTCTGCCATATATGACATTCATTTATGTAGGGGAAAGAAACTGATTTCTACTCTTGTTCCTATCAGGCATTTAAATGGAACTGTTCTAGAGTCTTTTGTGCGCCCTGCTGTTTTAATAACAGATGCATACAATGCTTTATTGAGTAATCAGCCTCCGAGACGACAAAAGGACCAGCAGTTTTTAGGTAATAGTTACAATTCTGAAGTTGATTTTATTGCTTTAGTTCTAAATTGTCTTGTCTAACTTACCTATTGTAAAATCATTTAGAAACATAAATTATGTATGTGTATGCATAGTATCAGAAATGCTCAATATATTTCCACTATGTGGACACATAGTGTAGTAGGAAAACCTTTATACAGCTTCTTCTCTCATCTGAAGACATTATCTATATACATTTAGTATCTGATGTGCTCAATATATTTCATTCTAATTATTATTTTTTTCTAATATTTTGTCATTTTAGAGTTTAGTCCTTAATTGTTAGACTAAAAGGAACGTTCCACAAAAAAAAAAAAAGTTCATTCTTTTTCATGGATTCCAATCCACTTGTAGCCCTAACATCTGTGAATTTGTAGATTTTTCTGCTGGAAAACATATCTCTTTTCCTAATTCTTGTGCATTTTAGATGCCATTTTAAGGACACTGAGGGCAGATGGAAAGATATTAATACCTGTAGAGACTGCTGGTAGAGTGCTCGAACTAATTTTGATACTGGAACAGGTAAGTCAACCTTTTTAACAACATTCTTCCATTCATGAAATTGTCTACCCATTACTGACATTTGCATCCTAATGAAACTTGCAGTACTGGGAACAAAATCACTTGAATTACCCTATATTCTTCCTGACATACGTTTCATCAAGTACGATTGATTATGCCAAAAGTTTCCTTGAATGGATGAGTGACTCAATAGCGAAATCCTTTGAGCACACACGAGATAATGCTTTTCTTTTGAAGTAAGTTTTTTTTTTTTTGCTTGCAGTTTTCAGTTTATCATTAGACAAGTTTGCAACTATGTAGAAACATTGCATAGTCGAGTAATAAATGTCAAAGTGGGAGAAATGAATATTGCCTCTGACAGTATTTTCTGGTGAAATACATCATTGGCTGGTCTGCACAGTTTCCATATTGCCAATATCCTGATATCATCTGCCTTGGATGTGTTGCCTGCGATTTTGTTATTTTTGCTTGTGGTCTGACTTTTTCCAGACAATTTTTTAGTTCAGAAATGCTTCAATACTACTGATGCTACTCCTCATGTCATATTCTGTTTTGTGATCTTGCTAATTACTGGCTTGTTGTATATCTTATAACTTCTACATTTAAATCCAAAATAATTTGAAATATGTGATAGGTTTTCATTAAGAATGTTTTTGCAGACATGTAAACCTTTTGATCAGCAAGAGTGAGCTTGAAAACGTTCCTGATGGCCCAAAGGTGGATTCTGGGTGACCTTTATGAGATCATATTAATATCTGCTGGTTTTCTCATTCATGACTTCTGTAGCATGTTTGATCAGATTGTCTTAGCATCCATGGCAAGCTTAGAGGTTGGATTTTCTCATGATATTTTTGTTGAATGGGCTGCTGAGCCGAAGAACCTTGTACTTTTTACTGAGAGAGGCCAGGTTTGTTCCGATTCTTATCAATGAATATACTTAGCAATTTAATGGGATTTTTGTACTATGATTTTTCTAATGAAAAAATAACATCAAATTAGGAATATTATTGTGCCACTTGGATGTCAATCTGTCACGTTTGAAATTGATGAGTAGTGCCTCAGCTATTGTTGCGTGGGAAGTGAAATAATTTTGTTGACCTCATTTTGTATGATTTTTTATCTCCTTTCTATGCTATTTAATTCTCTGTGAACTTTCCTTGAGGCTTATTCTATACATATCTTAGGATTAAATTACCAAGACTATTTGAAGTTTTGCCTCTTTACAGAAAAAACTTAGTTATCTTTCAATTTTACAAAAAAAATGCTCGTGATGCTTTTACCTGTCCCATAAATTGCATCTGCCATTGTGTGCCACAATGAAAAAATGCTGATCTCATCGAAAAAGATGGCATCGATTCACTTTTTCCCTTGCACTGCTTTTCACAAAATGTATTGAGACAATTGTTCATCTAGTATTTTGAATTTTTCGTCCCTCTACTGGAGAGGAGGACGGGGGTTGAATCCCTCCCCACCCACACTATCCCAATTTGTTAGACGGGTTGATTATTTTTTATTTTTTATTTTTTTGTAGAGCAAAAAAGTTTTGAAAGTTAAATAAAAGACTAAGGTTAGTAATAAATATTTGTCATTTCTGTTTGTTTTTCCTCAGGTCCATTAGCTAGAGCAGCATTTTTGTAAGTTTAAAAATGGGTTAAATCGCGAGAGTATTTATATATAATTAAAAAAAATCTGATCATTCATAGTTTCTTTTACCTTTTACTTGAAGCTATGTTGCTGTCGTCTTGATGGATGGTCTGGTACTATGTAATAGTTATTTCTGATGCATGCTTTCTCATTTTATAATTGACCAACTATACTTTAGCACTTTTAAAGCATATAGTATTAGTTATTGAATTCATCACATATAACTTTAGCTCTTATCCCCTACTTTTGAAAAGCTTTGTTTCTTTTCTATTGGTTTTCTAGTATCTATTCGTTCTAAATGAGTATTTTCATTTCAAACTTAAGAAGATAGAATGTTATTGAATTGTTGCTTATCAACTAAGAGAGAAAATGGAAAGTATTCAAAATGTGAAGACAAGAATGGTGCCATTTCCCTGCTGTAAATGTTTACCAATTCAGACTAGGTGAGTTGGTTTCTAGCCTCCTCTAGGATAGTGGAGGTTGGGGGTTTGGACCCTCCCCCACCCCTAATTGCCTAAAAGGGTATAAACATT
Organism: Caryopteris x clandonensis; assembly: GCA_028749325.2. NCBI lineage: Eukaryota > Viridiplantae > Streptophyta > Magnoliopsida > Lamiales > Lamiaceae > Caryopteris > Caryopteris x clandonensis. The sequence continues at coordinate 9,623,085 of JAPYKT020000004.1, forward strand.
TAACATGAAAAAAGGGTAACATTTGTAATTATGCTGATATCTTCATGTTGTAGTTCGGCACGCTGGCGCGCATGCTTCAGTCAGATCCTCCTCCGAAAGCTGTTAAAGTTACAATGTCGAAGAGAATCCCCTTGGTTGGAGAGGAGTTGGCCGCTTATGAAGAAGAGCAAAACCGAAAAAGACAGGAAGAGGCGCTTAAAGCTACTCTCATCAAGGAGGAGGAGTCAAAAGCAACTCTTGGTGCAGAGCTTTCTGCGGGTGATCCTATGATTATTGATGCTAACATCAAACAGGCTTCTTCAAGTGGTATTCTCATCTCTTTATTCTACTTGCTAATTCAAATGTCCTTTTCCTTTGTTGAGACATGTATAGTTCAAAATGTCTTTCCATCTCTTATTTTTTATTAATCCTGTTAGAGAAAAGGACATCATTTCAGTAATCTAGAACACCTGGCCCAGGTAAGATGAATAAGTAAATAGCAAATAAATTTGCATATTCTTTCGATGCTCAGACTGGTGGCCTGTGTTCTATTTAAAATGATGTATATGGTTATTGCATTTAATTTAGAATATGCTACTAAATCTAACAAATGATAATTTGTTGCTTTTAGACACTCTGCCTCAGAACAATATAGGGCATATTTTTGGTCTAAGGATCTGCTTTATTTGTAGAACTAAATTTGAATATCTGAATTAGCAGTCTCCCCTTAAGTAAAGTAGAGTAATTGAGGGCCAAGTATATGTAGAGTGGCAGGCTGGCAGCTAAATCCTCGCGCAACATTTTATGTCATGACTCATTGCATCCGTCATGGATCAAGATAGATGGTATTAGCTATTTTTATGCTTCATCGAACAGGGACAAAGTCATCTATGATCTTATCTAGTTTGGGCTTGGCCAATATTTGAACATAGCCCTTTGACAGCCCAGGCCGTTACATTCAAACCTTGATCCTCATGCTCTGGTAATTACTAAGCTCAGCCTTAAAAAAATGCTTACAATTGGTTTGTAACTAATCTCGAAGAATACTATTCCTAACTCAACTGTGTAAATGCCGAGCTCCCGTCCTCTGTTCTGCCTGCATATTTCAAAGTCAATTGGTTTAACTGGTTGTAAGTGTTAGTTGTCAACTTGATTATGCACATGGGGGCATCCATATCTTTTCTTTTTCAAATTTTTGCATTGCAGTAAAATGCTTTGACTACCACAATTTTCAATTGAAGTTGATTTGTTTCAGTAGCTGGAGAAGTTTGAACAAAATGCACAAGTTTGCTATCCCAATTTTGTCTTCGAAAACTTAAAAGTTGGAGGAGTTTGATTTTTGTGCTTGCACCTGAGATTTGTGGCCCCATAAAAGGACATATATTTCCACTCAGACTTGATTATATTTTAAAATCTATTCCTCACATTGTTGCAGCTTCTGGTTGGCAACATGGAGCATTCAGAGATGTATTTATTGATGGATTTGTTTCACCCCCATCTAGTGCTGGCCCCATGTTCCCCTTCTATGATAATTCCTCAGAATGGGATGATTTTGGTGAGGTCATCAATCCTGATGATTATATAGTCAAGGATGAAGACATGGACCATGCATCCATGCAAGTGAGTTTCTGTGAACTCATTCCTTGCATCGTGCATTTTAAATACCAATCTTTAATTTTTTCTTTTGAGACTGCTAATGTGCGGGCTGAAGTTCTTTTCCCGCTCATGATTTGTATATGCACAATATGAAGGGGAAAAGAAGGAAAAATCTTGGAAATATATAGACTCTCATGTATGGTGAATCTGGGAATATCAATAATAGTAGCTGTAGAATGTGATACAGCAAGGATTGCTGATGATATTTATTCATTCAAGGATATCTTATAGCCTGTGGCTTTATGCCAGAATTTGTCCAGAAAACTAGTGTTGCATTTGAATTATGATTGTTCAATGTTCCTTGGGAGGATTCATTTTATGTGTCTTTGATGATAAGGAATGAGAAAATTCTATGTTGTTGGAGTTGTGTACTATATCACTGATTAACTTTGTTGAGGATGAATAAAATTTAATGTAAGATATAATGATTATAGCCTATGGCTTTATGCCAGCATTTGTCCAGAAAACTAGTGTTGCATTTGAATTATGATTATTCAATGTTCCTTGGGAGGATTCATTTTATGTGTCTTTGATGATAAGGAACGAGAAAATTCTATGTTGTTGGAGTTGTGTACTGTATCACTGATAAACTTTGTTGAGGATGAATAAACTTTAATGTAAGATATAATGGATATGAGTCAGATGAAAGAATTCTTTACTTGTTTTTTTGAAGAAAATGTTTTGTTTCACTTCATGGATAATGCTTGATTGATTTACTTGAAATAAATGCACGAGTAGTATAGCAGAAAAACTAAAACAATGTTAAGAGAAAGTGAGGCAATAATAAAGCGGTCCACAAACTGGATGGAAATTAGAGCTCAAAGGTGTTATGATTTGAGTAAATATTAGGGAGTTGGTCTGTGACATGTTGCCTTTGAGGTTTACTTCTTAAAATTGTATTCCATTTAACTTTTGATTAGAAAAATAGTCATTTGGTATTTGATCCCATGTTTCTCAAAACATCATTTATCTAGGTTGATGGTGACCTCAACGGGAAGCTTGATGAAGGATCTGCGAGCCTGATACTTGATACAACACCATCAAAAGTAGTATCTTCCGAGCAGACAGTATGTGCAACCTTCCATTATTTCTTGCATTTTTCTCCAAAGCTAGCTTGAACTGATGCTGAAGTTACTTTTATCACTCTTTAACGTTTGTTCTCGTTTCTTTATTATTATTATTATTACATTGTCACAAGTTGTTTGCATTGGGTCACCCATCCCCTGACTGCATAAAGAATAAAGTCATATAAACTGCAATCAAGGGATAAAATAACTCACTGTATTTAGCGTAACTTCAATACAGAAAAACTCCTTTTGCTTCCCATGCTTTTCCCAGAACGGGTGCAACTTTGAACTCAGTTTTAGGTATTCATGCGAGAAATTTGAAATGCAGCGACCTTGATAATTTGGATGGTGACTCCAACGTGGAATTTTCATAAAAATATTTTTTTTCAGATTTGTAGGTATGTGGAATCTTAGATTGCATGTTTTTGTGCATGCTAAATGATCTTTTAGAAGTATGACTTTGGGAAGTTAACCTTCTGAGTATAGGTTTGCTGCATGTTTGAATTTTTCTCCTTTTGGTGTAAATTGATAACTAATTTTCATGCAATGTTTGAGATTATCATCTAGCATTACGATGATATACAGCTGCTTCTTTTATCATCATGTCCAAACTTATCCTGTCTTCTTTCTTGGTTCTTTTGATGGTTTATATGTAAATATGGATATCTGCATGTGTATACTTCTTACCCCATAAAACACTTTTCTGCCTTCTGCTGTTGCAACTAAATGTACGTTTTACAATTCACACTCTCCTTGTACACCCAAACTGAAATTTTATTCAGCAGTAAGCACCATTTGAAAACAACCTAAGGTTGCCTTTGGATTCTTTGGAATCAATGGATTTCAAATCCACCCAAGATAGAGTAAATTTCAAATCCACCCAAATCCCTCAAAAACTAGTTACAACTGAAAGTGATGAATATTAAATTCATGGCAATCCAAACAACCATCAATGAATTGCTACCATGGGTTTTAAATTCATCCTCAAATTCCATCCAAATGCAACCCAAGAGATTCATACCATGAAAAAAGTAGGGTCTTCTGGTAATTGTCAGTGGCAATGTGAATTTAAATTGGGGCTGAACTTGCTGGAACATTTACCAGTTCTGGACACACACAAAATATTGTGCTTGTAGAGTGAGGTCTGAACTCTCGCAGATTATGGTTGGCCCCTTTCAGAACAACTATTCAGTGAACTGTCCTGTTTTACTGTCTTACTGATTTGTCTTAATACAGGCATTTGCCTTCTGATTTCAGGGCCAGTGCTCTTTTTTGTTTCTCCTTTAATTCTGTTGCTTGATTTCATTGGATGCTTCTCTGCAACACAGGTTTATGTCAAGTGCTCCTTGGTCTATATGGACTTTGAGGGCCGTTCCGATGGCGGTTCAATCAAAAAGATTCTTAGCCACGTATCTCCATTGAAGCTTGTGGGTACTTCTTTAGTTCTTTTTGCATCACTAAATTCTTTTTCACGTCTCCATAAAATCTGGAAGAAATTATTATTATTTCGTCATCACTACATAGCAATCCAACAGTTTAATTTCCCCATCACATTCACAAAAATATCAAGCTACCATATGTGAGATTCGCCTCTGCCTGTGTAGTAGAAAATAACCTTTATTTATTATTATTATATATATATATATATTTTTTGAGAGGACCCTAGAGATATCCGTTTTAATGCTTCAAAGCTTCTAGTTGGCTAGAGTGTTAGTAATTCAAATAATTTGGGGATGGGGGTAGGGAGGGGGAGCCTGCCATCAATCTATCTGTCAGATTATTTATATCAAATTCTATTTCTTTGTTAACTGTTGAATCAGTGTTATGGCCCGGCTGAGTCTAATGAATTAGGGATTAATTTGTTGTTACATTGTTTTCTGCCTTGGAGGTTTTGGTGCATGGGTCTGCAGAAGCCACGGAGCATTTGAAGCAACATTGTTTGAAAAATGTGTGCCCACATGTATATGCTCCTCAAATTGAAGAATCAATTGACGTCACTTCAGATTTGTGTGCTTATAAAGTAAGTTCATGAAGCAAAACACACAAATTCTTACCATGTCACCTTTTTACTACTTGTCTTCATAACCTGGGACTAATTGTTCATTATCTTGTGATATAGGTTCAACTCTCTGAGAAATTGATGAGCAACATTCTGTTTAAAAAGGTAATATATTTGTATCTTTAACAGCACTGCCTGTTGATGTTAATTTGATATGAATCAACAGTGATGGATTTGGGGGGTGGGGGGTGGGGGGTGGGGGGTGTTACTCCCATTGGACTTAAAACATAAATAAAGTTTATATGTATATATAAGAGTTTGCCCCCCTTACTTCCTTGGACTTTGCCCCTCTTGTCCATAAAATTTTTCGTCACACTTAATATTATAATTAAAAGAATTCTGCCCTCTTTGAGATAAAATCCTAGATTCGTCACTGTGAATGCATGTCACCGTGCCCCTAGCATACACAGGCTGTGTAGAATGGAAGAAACTATTCGGGGTTAAGCAGGGCATTTGGTTAAGCTAATCATTGATTTACGAAATAACAACTTCAGAGTTGCTGTAAATGACCCCCACCCCACAATATTTGGCTAAATAATTACACTGTTGCGGTCAGCTGTTTTTAAGGTTTGAGTTGGTAGCCTAGTTTTATTCTTCCTAATTGCATGCCAAAATCATGTTAGGCATCCTCGAGCAAATACTATTCGTAAGATGTATTCTCTCTCTACCATTCTCATTTATGTCTTAAGTTTGTTATTGTAGCTTGGAGATTATGAAATAGCATGGATAGATGCTGAAGTGGGGAAGACAGAAAGTGGCACATTGAATTTGCTTCCTCTTTCAACTCCCCCACCACCGCATAAGACAGTCTTGGTAGGAGATATTAAAATGGCAGATTTCAAGCAATTTCTTGCAAGCCAGGGGATACAGGTACTGTAATTTTTGTATGTAACAAAGTAAGTCCTTGGTGGCCTATATAAAGTTCGTCTAAGAGCTTTTATATCCTTATAATAATTTTTGTGAATTGGTAGATCGGAGTTGAATAATAAACCTTCTGAAATTGTTCGATGATATAGGATTACGAGTGCAATTCATATTTTAAAAATAAGTTTCTAAAGTATTTGAATAAAAAAAAAACCCTAAGGAACTATAAGTCTCTAATAATGATATATATAATATATATATATATATATATAACTTTGGTATTTATAATGCTAAAAACTAATGAAGGTTATAACATCTTAAGAAACACAGTCGGGCGTTTTATAAAGAAGTTTAGGAATTTTTTTTGGTGCGTGTTAATTCCAAATGAAAATTTACTATTTGCATTCTTATTATTCCCAAAATCCTATTCGCAAACATCTCCCAATTTACAGGTGGAATTTGCTGGGGGGGCCTTGCGTTGTGGTGAGTACGTGACCCTGCGGAAAGTTGGCGATTCAAGCCAAAAGGTTGGTATCTTGTGTTACTAATGGAAAGCTAATTTCCTAGATCTTTCTTCGGTTCTCATGAATATAATACTTCCTGCCTCACTCTAGATTCATGCCCGGGACTCTTTTTTGGTAGGGTGGTGGTAATATTCAGCATATCATTCTTGAAGGCCCCTTATCGGAGGAGTACTACAAAATTCGTGACCATCTATATTCACAATTTCATGCTTTTTAGATAACAAATCGGTATATTCTCTCTATCCCTTTCTTCTGGTGAAAGCATTTTGTTAGGTATGCCTCTGTTGTAACTAATTATTAGCTAACTCTTCTCTCAAATTATTGTCTGAGCAGATCTTGCTAATTCCATCAAACCTGGAAATTCAAACAGATCTATTTCGTGAAAGAAAATGCAGCAGTAGTTAGGCCGCATGTGTTGATCACGTGACGTAACGTGATTCGGGAGGTCCAAGGATGTAATGCAAGTTTGAAAATTAGATATTGGTTCGATTTGACTGATGAGGATGGAAGTTGATAGCTACGGTCCATAAGATTTTGGAAATGAACGGTTATTGTAGGCTTTTGTTGTAATGAGGAATCTTGTTATCGTTATCACATTTTAAAATTCTTGCACCCTATTTTCCCTAGGCCTATTAGCCGAACATTTTCAAGGTTTTATTGTTTTATTCGTTTTTTTTGTCAATCTATCCACAATCTTACAAATAATTGTGATTTTAATCAATTTCTTAATTCAGTCAAAATTGTGTGATTTTCTTTTTCATAGTAGATTATATATATATATATTTTTTTTTTTTTATTTTTTATTTTTTATTTTATTAAAACTTTACCTTTGGACTAAGTTTTATATTTTTAACTTACCTTTGGTAATAAAATTGGACCGGCAGAACAATTTATTTAATTATAACTTTCTCAACTCGAAAAAAATTAATTAAAATTAACTTTCTCTTCAATTTAAAATTTAACTTTTGATGTGGAAGCCAAGTTAGAAATCACATAATTTTGATTGTATACAAAAAATTGTAAAAAATTGCAACTATTTTGGAGGACGACAAAATGAAAATAAATGGCTAAAATGACAAAATTTGAAAATATTTGATTTTGTTGTTTTTTTTTATTTTTTAATTGGCTATTAAGCCTTTCCAATATTAAAAGTTAGGAGTTCTTTAACGTTTGAATTAAGATTCTGATTGTCTTATCAAGGCCTTTAATTTTAAGGATGTTTGCTTGTTTGTCTTTTTTGTTTGTTTTTATTTTTTTTCCGATATTGAGAAAAATAATCAATTAGATTATGTTATTACATTTTCTTGGAAAGGGGATTATCCTAATGCACCTTAAAATTATATTATTCAACTAAAAGAAATTATATTATGCACTCATTAATTTTACCGCATGTTTCAATATATTCTTCTTTGAACATAAGATAATACATACAAAGAAATATAAATTTGATAAACAACATAGAACAATGGATCTTGTATCATTCTAACGTTTATTGATAAAAAAAATATAAAACCAAGATTGAGAAAGTAAGAGTATAAAAAAAAAGGTTCCTGCCAATTTTAAGTTTTTTAAAATTTAATCTCGATATATGGTTTGTTATTTTAAAATTTAATTTTTAGATTAAATATTTTTTACTTCTAAATGACGAATATAATAGTAGCGATAGGTAATATCACAAAGATTCCAAAAAAAAAAAGAGAATTTAGATGTGATTGTTAACAACCGGGACCGAAAAAAGCAAGTGCAAACCCAATCACTTGCGCTTCACTTAACTATCATCAAGAAACCAAACTCCACTTTCCCATCTCAATTTTCTCATCACCATCATTTTCAGATTATGGACCCCACATTGCTGCTGTTCCACTTGCTAATATTGCAATCCCGCCCCTCAATAGCAGGCAAATTACAAATTTGCCTCAATGCTTTCATTTCCATACAAAATAATTCCACCCATAACTCCGGCGTTTCCCTTCCGCTCTCTCTTTCCTTCTCCAGTCTTTTTCTCTTATTTATTTACTTCTTATCTCTCCCATTTATGTAATCTCGCCGAATTCAAACGTTTTCCTTTCCTTCTCTCTTATTGTACAAATACAATTCATTCCATTCTTCATCTAGTGGGTCAAGAATTCATTGAATTTCCTTACCTTCCAAACATACTGTCTCACTATAATACAATTCATTGCAGAATCTCGGAACGGATTTACGTTACATTTTCATCGATTCTTTCATTGTTGATTTGTTTCGTGTGAGTTCTCGCAAAATCGCTCGGTAAATTGAACGAAATACAATTCTCTGCATTTCCTCTCTCTTTCTCTCTCTCTCTCTCTATATACTCACACACCACATATACGTAGATACATAGATACATAGATACATAGATACATAGATTTCATCTTCGTCTACATGAAACGCTGTCTGAGCTCCTTCAGAGACCCAGAAAACTGAGTAGAAATGAACACCAATGCAATAATAGCTGCGCTGAACTTACTGATACTGCTAACATGCGCGCCGCGGCGCATTCACTCGCAGCAGGAGCAGCGGCGTCTGGTGAACATGACTCTCGTCCGAAACGCTTCGTTGATCGGCGCATGTAATTAATCCGCCATTAATGTGGATTTAATGTTCTTATCTTTTAAATAGCAATCGTACTTTGGAGCTATTAATTTGATATACTTAAATTCTAATTATAATGTAGCAAACTCATATACTATTATTGTTGTATTTATTTTCCTCTTAGATATTTTCCCTTTCTTCTTTAGATTGCTTGGACGGGAGTTTGCCGGCATATCATTTGGACAGAGGATTCGGGGCGGGAGCACGCAACTGGCTTTTGCAATTTGAGGTAATTTTGTGCCTTTTGGGGTAGACAAAAATAGGAGAATAAAGGATTTCTCCTCTAGAAAGTACGCTGCGTTTGTGTATTACCTTCGTTCATTTTTACTATAAATATAAGAAAATGAAAAAGTTAAGAAGACAGAAAAATGTTAAAAGTAATATGATAATTAAATTAAAGAAGAGCACAATAGCCATATTATGAGGCTTTTCTATTTTTTTGAAATGTCGAAATCCAAAATAATTTTGGAACTTGCAGATAAAATATACATAATATATTAATAGTTTACATATTCATGCATTATATATGTATTATGTATATGCCTGTCCGCCTGTGTATAATGTGTAATGTATATATCTAAATCCAGAATAAATGCTAAATATACTGTGTTTCCTAAATAAAACGTCCACAAAATCCAAAAACAATGTTTGACGGATCTTGGGGAACAGATCGGATCCGTTCGTCCTTCAAATAAACGGACGAGATCTGCCGGGTCTCAATCGGAGGAGTCTCCGAGTACGATCCCAACACGCGAAGCGAGAGCTTTATTAGCTGCTAGTGGGCTGAATGTTTAACCTTTTTGTGGGGGCAAAAAGGTAAAAGCGTTCCTGCTTGAGAATGAATGTGCATTCCTTGATTCGCCCATCAATGGTCTGCCAAGTCAGACCTCGGCCACCTGACCTCTCTTTTATAGTATTTAGTTTACTCTGTCGTTGTCATTAATTATTATATATTTGCTACAGCCATGCATGTTTTATATAATAAATACTTCATCCTTTTTGTTGAGAACATGCTCTTTTGAAACTCTCTGTTTTTCAATTTTTTTTTTTTTTGAAATCCAAATTGACCCATTTTATTAGTATTTCAATGCGATTTATGGGATTTGTCATAGGACGGGAACCTATAATTTTGTAGATGTTATATTATGTGGAATATATATATTGTTTAATTTATATATTTAGATTTGTGTTAGATGAAAGATAGTTCACCATATTTAATAGAGTTAGTATAATTTTACAATAACTATGAGTGTTTTTCATCTAAATATTTAAAGTGTTACTTTTTTATTTTTTTAAATTTTAATCCATAATCTAAAATTTTCGTTTGCAACCTTACAAGAATTTCAAGTACTTTTTTTTATTGGAATTTATTTTTAATGAATTTATTAATTCATTTTTTTTCTTTTTTGTGTTTATGCATAAATTAGGTGTGAAAATTTTTCTAAAATAAAATTGGGTTCTTCAAAATGAAAGATATCAATAATTCGATGGATTTCATCGAATTCATCCAATATTTTTTGAATCCAGATAATTTTATTTTTATTGATACAAATTATGTAAATTTGAAAAACTCCAACTAAGCTATTTTTATTTTTCTAAATGTATAAGAGAAACATAAGAAATAAAAACACCCCGAAGACCGAATTTCAATAGATGTAATTACATGTAACAAAAAAGATAGATTATTGTACTATAGATTTCAATAGGAAAAAAATTTTACTTTAATTACCTCAAGGATAAAAATAGTATAAATTGTAAAATGATGTTGACCTAATATTTAACCACTCAATTGGGATCACCTCTTCTTTACGTTTCTAAACGTTTCAAACTTATCTTGCAATTGGGATTATCTTTTGGGAATGTGGGTGTTTCCTCAAAGTTGGTCGTCATTTAGTGGTCGACAGGTCGCCATCCTATGTCACACACTGCGTCCAAGAATCGAACTCTTTTTATGGCTCACATATTGGGTCCACTCTCAGCTACACATACTTCTCCAATTTGACCAATGAAATTTAATGTTACAGTTGCTTGTCAAATTAGGGTCACACACATATTTCTACTTTAAGAAATAATAATTTTACTTCATCTATCATAAAAATAGTCGTATTTTAAAAATATTTTTTGTCCCTGAAAAAAAAGGTGTATTTCATAAGTTAAAGTTTCATTTTATTATTAAAAATTTAAAACTGAAAACTATTTTCTCTCAAAACTCATTTTATTTAATTTTATTTTAGGGAAAATTCTATTATATCATAATTTAAATAAAAAGTCTCATTTTGAGTAATCATAATTTTTGCAAACTTATAGGAATTAAGCAGAGTAAATGAATTCACAGATGGAATGATTAATCATAATTTTCGAAGATTTGTAGAAATTAAGCAGAGCGAATGGATTATGGAAAATTGTATATTGATGTTGCAATCTGAAGACATATTTGCTTGTGGACTGATGACTAAATTGTACATCACATGTCTCGATAATCAAGAAAAAGATAATTCATTAGCTGGTTAAATGATTGGCCGACATAACACCACGTACTCCAAGACAACAAGGATGTCTGATCAAGGTTCGAATGATTAGTGGGTGAGATTGCTTCGATACATGTTACTAGGTGGAGTGCATTGTCGGTAATATTCGCCATGTACTTATTAACCTCAAATTTATATTAGCTTGTTGATATATGTGTGTGTTTATAGTTATGTGAATATGAGGTAATACTACCACATAGGTAATAGGTGCATTCTGGGCGAAGGATGTAATATACCAGCATAGTGCATTTAGCATTTTAAATCCTTCATTATAAAAGAATAATTCAATTGTAGTTTTTCTCTACAAATAATACAATATTATTATTTTGTTAAAAAATTGCATTAGAAAATAAAAAATACAAAGAAAATCTATGATCCATTATTGTTGGTAACATAGCCATGTTACCGTGCTACTAAAGAATTAGTTGTCCACATGATTGATTGATGGGAATATATAACAAGGTGATTGATGCATACAGGGTGGTGGGTGGTGCAATGACATCAAATCGTGCATGGACAGAGCCGCTACTCGCCGGGGATCCACTCGTCACATGAGTAAGGTTGAGGTCTTCTCTGGCATATTGAGCAACAATGCCTCGTTGAACCCTGGTATGTACCCCTCAAATAAGTAAAAGATAAAACACTCTCTAGAGGATGCTTACAACTTCTTTTTCTTTTTTCCAAAAGAACAAAAACAGATTGAGGTTTCTTGGATTTTTTACTAAGCTTATTTAAAAAATATTTATAAGCTCATAAGTCTTGTAAGATATTTTAGAACTTATTAAATCTAGTATTTTATTTTATAATTAAGTTGGTGATATGTTTGAACAAACAAGATGATGGAGCTTATAAAATGTGACAATTACTTTTGGGTTATGTGAGATCTTATTTTTAAAGTTTCAAAAAACACTTTCAAGAAATTTATAAACTTTAACTCTATCACTTAGAGTATGTTTGGAAATTACTACAGTTGGTTCGTAAAAATTCTAAATTTAAATCTAGAAATTGAGAAATATTGATGGATAATAAAAATGTATGTTTGTATTTAAATTTTATAAGGTAGGATATTACTATGTCATATCAATGCTGGAAAACTTAATCGTTATAATATTACATGTGAAATATGTGGTTGGAGTTATTAAAAATGAAAAAAAATAAAAAGGAAAGAAAGTGAGTGAATTATTGAAAAATGAAAAAATTGCAGAATAACGTATGATAGGTAAGAGCTAGTCAAACACCCAATTGGTGGCCAATAAATTGTAGAATACTACGGTGTAACATATGTATTCCAATCAATTTGTAGTTTAGGGACATAACCCCAAGTTCACATGATTGACTAAACATCAATTTTGAAAACTTGGCTTAACTGCCATCAATTTCTTTCTCTAATTGTCTGTTAACCGCATAAAATGAATATACTAGAGTTTATTTATTGTATGATTAATTTGGATTGGACGAAACCCTAGAATTTCCGGTTCCTCACATGTGGTCCTCTCTCACGTGAAATAAGCCACATAAATATTAGGCTGCCAGATACAGACAGCTGCCTGCCTGCGTAGTACCTACCGCTTTATTTTCCTTTTCCAGCTCTCCCACAACTTACTTCTCAGATATGTCTCCAAACCTCAGCAGTCGTAATACCCATTTATGGCGTTTCAAATTTTCTTTTTCTATATCTCTTCATTTTATTATTACTGGGTACTACACAATATAATAACATTAATTGTAATATATATAGATAAAATATAATATAAATTTGAAATATGTTGAAGGATAGAGTAGATGCATGATTTGGATTGCGCAGAGCCATTTCCTGGTTGAGTCAATTATTAAAGTTGCTTTGCTTTTTTTGTCCCGAGGGAAAAGAATACTCAGATGATGCCCCATTTATTGACTTCTTCATATAATGCCAATCATGCTGACATGCAATTTAATGGTATCCGAAAAAGACCAAAAACAGAAGAGGGGGTGGAAAAATAATCTCTATTACTTCAAGAGGGTGCACCGACAAAGATAGTGTGAAATGAATTCTTTTTGGTTAAAACAATAGTTCTTATTTAGGCATATCTTATAAATTGAGTTTAAAGACAAAAACAAGCTATTTCATTTGATCTGAAACTAATTGGTAGCTGTTTTTAAGGTATAATTTAACAAAACAGAAATAAAACAAGTTTGAATATTGGTCGACAATCAAACAGCAAAACTGACACATTAATTCTTCTTTTGTTCTTGAATGCCAACTAACTTGTATTCAAAATGTGCATTTTCACTACTTTTGAAGATTAAAAGAAATTAAAATTCCTGAAAAAATTGACTTCTTTTTCACTGAATTTGACAGATTTTTACAATTGGAACCGTGTAAAACTAAGATACTGTGATGGAGCCTCCTTTGCTGGGGATGCTGTATTTAATAATGGAGTAAGTCAATCACAAAGCATGTTTTCTTTAATGTTTTATATGCACATCCCAGTTATTCTTAATGTTTTTCTGCTAAAGTGATATGTACATTGTCTTGTTTTAACTCACAACTTTTAATTGTTTGTTTTGAAAAGTACAGACAGCATTGCTTTATTTCAAAGGGCAAAAAATTTGGGAGGCAATCATTCTTGATCTTCTCCCAAAAGGCATGGGCCAAGCAAAGAAGGTAATTGTTTGTGTCCAGAATTTTAATGTTCTCGTGCTGAAGTGCCGAATAGTTTGGAGTTCCCTTTAACATCCATGCATTGAAAGTGCTTGTACACACTTGTTTTAACACCAGGTGCAAACTGGTGATCTAGTAATTTAACTTGATTATGTATGGACATAGGAAGAAATTTCTCATATGATTTACTCGAATTTGTACATATAAAGAGAACTTGAAAGCTCTTATAAGTCTTCCCATAATGCAAAAACAGAAAGAGAGCAATTTGTAGAGAATTTCCAGGTTCTGAATACATTTGTTCTTAAGCATAAATGCATGTTTCTTGTGGCAGGCTTTGCTTTCTGGTTGCTCTGCTGGCGGTTTGGCTACATTTGTTCATTGCGACGATTTCACCAGTTATTTACCGAAGAATGCTAGTGTCAAATGTTTGAGCGATGCTGGTTTCTTTCTAGATGCGTAAGTTCATAACATGGAAATAATAATTACAGATTGGATTTCTGCATTGTGACTTATTGCTTTGACATTTGACAACCTTTGCAGAAGAGATATAGCTCTGAATCACAGCATGAGATATTTCTACAAAAGCTTAGTTTCTCTGCAGGTACATGCCTATACAATATATGAACTTTTGTGATGTATAACTGACTGTCATAGGATTATGACTTTGTTTGATGTTCACTAACCACTTTTGAAAACTTTGACAGGGTGTGGTGAAAAACCTGGATAAAAATTGCACGAGTTCTGGTTATCCCGAACAAGTATGATACCCTCTGCGTGTTTCATTTGCCACAAGTGAAATAAATGAACTATTGTAGGATTAATTATCTGTATATCGTTTTCCCCTGCAGTGCTTCTTCCCGCAATATGCGTTACCGTACATTAGAACACCCTATTTCATCTTAAACTCTGCATATGATGTGTTTCAAGTAAGATATTTTTTTCTCTGCGATCTTTAATTGAGAAGCTGATTGACATATATGATCTTTGTTCTTCTTATGCCATAGTAGTTAATTTAAGATTCTGTATTCACAGTTTCATCACATACTGGTTCCTCCTGCTGCTGATCCTCATGGGCATTGGTTTCATTGCAAGCTTGATCCTAAGGCTTGTAACGCAGTCCAGATTGCTACTTTACAAGGTTGCTTTCCCTTTCAGATAGATAAAATACTTTAATATATTAATAATGTTCTTGCTCTTACACTTTAGATTTAAAACATTATTGTTCATGTGTTCTTTATTAGGATTCAGGAAATATATTCTTCAAACATTGCGGCCGTTCTTTTTGAAAGCCACAAGAGGAGGGATGTTCATAAATTCTTGTTTTGCTCATTGCCAGAGTGAATCACAGGACACTTGGTTAGCACCTGATTCTCCAAGAGTGCACAACAAGGTTTGTTAACTCTCTACTGAACCGTTCGGGTTCTTGAACATTTGATTTGAAAAGAATCTCTTCGCAAATTGATATGTTCAACTGATGGTAATGCTCACCTATTCACTGTGGGCACATTAATGTATCAAGATCACTGATCCAGATTTCAGATAAAGAAATGAAAATTCTTCTACAAGATCTCGGCAGGTCTGCAGAGGGCACATAAACATATATCTATAGTGGGCAGTGAGCATCACCATCAACTAATTCACTTTGATTTTAAACACATCCATGTTTGTTAGATCCAAGGATTCCTTATCTAGTAATGAATCTCTTACATTAACATTTATTGTCTGTTTTTGCAGACTATATCAGAAGCTGTTGGTGATTGGTACTTTGGGAGATGCATAAGCAAGGTGATTGACTGTGCATATCCTTGTGATAATACTTGCCATAACCAGATAGGTTAACATCTAGATCCAGGTATGTTAATGTGTATCTTATAGAATATATTTTAATTAAAACAATTTTATTTTAATTCAGTAATTGAATGATGTGAAACAAATTTTGCAGGTACTTAATTATTTTATACAGTTATAAGCAGCAAAGAAGATATTCTTTTCAGAGGTTTCCATTCTCCAAAGATGCAGCTTGGAAACAAATTCAAAATTTAGGTATTTTAGCATATAGTACAGATCATTTGGAAACTTTATATTTATCAATATTGACATTATACATCAAATTTGGCAATACATAATGTTTGAAGATTTATGCTTTTAGGGATTACTTTCACCATTTCAAAATAAATGTTGTTTTAATAAATTTCACACAGATTATGTAGTCTAATAAAATCACTCATATGTCTGTATAGCTAGATAAATTTTGTTGGGTGAAAATTTACAGGGATGTATAAAATCAAATTAAATCGAATGATCTTGCGTTTACCTTGTTTGAATTTTTTATTGGGTTTGAGTTCGAGCTATCTAACTTTAATCATTATGGTTGAGTTGTTTCGTCTTACACATATTAAGTTAGCGAATAAATTGATCTCAGGTCGCCCACAACTCGACAATATGTTAAACAAGAACAATTTGTGTTCGAGTTCAATGCATACAACTGAGCTCAAGCTTGTGACTTGTGAGCTTGTTATGCACATTTTATTTCTGCATATATCTATGATGATGAAACCACCAATCTACGTAGAATTCAAGACTTGTGAGCTCCAACTTACGAATCAAATATTAGTAAGCTTGAATTTGGCTCCATTAAATTATCGAGTTCGAAATTGGAGACAAATTCTATTTATTTAAATTCATGAACAATCACAAATGAATATTGTTTCGAACTGAGTTTCAAATTGCTTGAAATGATTACATTCCTACTTCTATTTCATAGATTTACTGAATGCCAAACTAAGCATGAATTATGGTTCTGAATTCTGAACCCTAGTCCAAACACCCTATAAGGTATTCATGGTGGTATTGCTTAGTATGCATAACTCGCCCAATAAAAATTACAAGGGCCTTAAGAGTTAACTCTACAATTTTTCATATACACTACTACACGTACAAATGTCATGTATGGGCCCTAGGTTAATTGGGGAATTCACGACACTAATAACTGGCCCAAAAATAAATGAGGCCCATATTCAATTTTGGGCTCATATACTTCAATAATAAAACATAAAAACCCAGCTATATTGCAAAAACAGACGACCCTTGCAGAAACCCAACACCCAAAAGCTCTGTAAAAGGGAAGTTTCAAATTTAGATTGTATATCTATAACTAAAGTTTTGATCTTTTTTTTTTTTTTTTTTCTGATCTCCTATTAGGAATATACTTTTCTAATAGTTGTTCCTATGTAAATGAAGAATGCTTTAATAAGTTCAAATTCATATAAAACTAAAAACTTCGATGCTACAACTAGTCATAAGCAAGTTGCATCAAGAATTTTGGCAAAGTTTGGACTCAATTGAAGAGTATTTAGAACCGCATAAAACAAAAATGAAAAAAGTAACTTCAAGCCAGATGAAAAAAAAATGGCCTTAATTGCAAAAAAAAGGGCTAAATTTTAGATTGAAAGAAAGAGAATTTATGACAGTACTTACATTTGTTTTTTTCCTCAAATTTGTGCATTGCAACAATTTGATTTGAAATTAAATTCAATAATATGTGGTTGATAATATCATGAATCTCAATATGCGGGACAATACAATATTAGAATAAATGTTATAAATAGGAAAAAGAATATTCAAACTTATCAATCTATCTATTAATATATAAAAGTAGAATTGTAATAAAAAGAGAAAGTAAGAGAGCTTCCAGTTCAAACCCTGTGGCCAAATGCCCCAAATCTGACCACCTATTGCATTTAATTCCTACAATTCATTATTTCAAATATTTATTATATAGTTTTGTCATCTATTATTATATTAAATTGCATTTTTATTATATTTCAACCATATACATGTAAATAGTTTATTAATTCTTATTATATGTCAATACAATATTTACAAACCGTACTTCACTCAGAAACATATACTAGTACTTACTAGTGATAAAATGATTACATATACGACAAAGCTAATTTTTATTAATATGAACAAATGAAAAAGGTTAGCTAACACTATCATCTTCATCATTTCTAATTTCTCAATTATGTTGTATTTGTATAATAAGAATCTATTATTATTATTATTATTATTATTATTATTATTATAAAAATGTGAAGGAAGCCACGCACATTTTCAATAAACATGTTATTATGTAATAGTTAAGTTAATAAGTTAAGTTATGACCATATTGATCATTTCTCTTAAATAAAAAAAATATTGTACTATGAGTGTTTGAATAAAATTACTTGTATAATCTGCCTAGAGATATTTATGATTTTGTTTTATAAATTTGATGCATATAGTTATTCACCTACTTTCTATGAAAATTGTAAATCACTATGCATATATAATATACCTTGGCATGATAAAATACAAAATTAAATATTATATAATAAAATCTTATGGATTAGATAGAAATAAAAAGTAATGATGATAACGAACAAAGCACTTACAAAACGTCTATTCATAGTTTAAATATAATTAATTCAAAAGTTCTAATAAAGGGGTCCATAGCTCAGTGGTAGAGCATTTGACTGCAGATCAAGAGGTCACCGGTTCGAACCCGGTTGGGCCCTAACATACCATCTGTTTTTATTTTTGTAATATGAATAGGGTAAACTGCAGGATGTACATCAGCTACTCAGAAATTCGTAAGAAAAACAATTTTTTTTTTCTCTTACAAGGCTTAAAGCAGAATGGACTATTTATAAAATTAAGGAGGCAATTACCTACATGCATTAGAACTAATTTGGGACGTTGGTGAATGGATAATATCGTTCATAGATATTCACAAGCTATACTTAGTCCATCTCCAATTGAATACTCTTATCTCTATATTTAAGCTTGAAGATGGAGTGTGGATTAAAATTTTAATTTTATCTTTGTTCCATTATTATATAATTACATTATTTATTTGTTTAATTAATTAATTATATACATTAATTAGTTGTTTTTATTAATTTATAATCATCTCACTACTTAATTTTGTATTTTTTTGTCAATTCTTAATAGCTAAAATAATTAATAAATACTTATTAAAATGCTAGAATTAAATTACTTATATCAATAGAAGTATCAAAGACAAAAATGTCTTTAAAAAAAAAGACAATAAGTCTACATTAAACATGCAATAATTATTGAGTTGTACATTAACTATACAAAAAAAATAAAATTTAAAAGTAAATGATTAAAGGATAAGTTGAAATAGTAAATAATACAAAAAAAAAGAAAAAAATTTAAAAATAAATCGATTTGGTAAGTAAGAAATAAATTGAATAGAACATTAGAATTGGAGCTGCGGGTTGGAGACCAATTGTGTTAATTTTGTGAATAAATTGGGTTGGAGATTACTAACTTCAAACCTACCAATTTAAATAAAAAAATTTCCCGTAATATTTAGAACATTCAATTGCAGATGATCTTAGTTTTGAGTTGTAAGGAGGTTATTCCGCCGGAATTTCTTTTTTCAAGTAGTGAAAGGAAAGTAAGATATTTAACTTTAAAAAGTGCTTAATATATTAAGTTTTGTTTGGATAAGTTCTTCAAAAATCTTTTTGTTTGAATAAATGTCGAACGTATAAAAAAATGTAATGTTGAGATCCCTCAATACTAAGATTATCCATTCCCTGGTTTGTTCTGTAACAAAAATATGGCTTCCTTCGGGGTTTTCAGTCGATCATTGTTTTCCCAAAACTGCTCCTGCCAAATCCCAGATATCTGCTGCAAAAGCCCCCAAATTTGGAGCTCTAGTTGCGTCAAATCAGGTGGGTAATAAATGGAAAACAGCAGGCGGTGTTTTAGGTAGTATTTCAAAATAAATTTATCAAAAACTTTAATTAAGTTTAAAGAACCAAACAACAACTTCTGGGACTCAACTTTTAAGTCCTCACAATAATATAAAACGGACTAGGTTTTAAATAGATCTTAAAAAGTTGGGGCATCAGTTTTATGTTACTCTATTTTTAATAATTTAATTATTTTTGCCAACATTTTCTTATTTTAGCCCATTTTACTACTTTATTAGTTAGAAAATTAATTTATTTATTCTATAATTATCCCACATGATTCGATTCATTTTAAGCTTTATAAAACTCAAAATACTTTGAGATCTATTGAAAATAATAATAATAATAATAATAATAATAACAAAAAAATAAATTTCAGAAAAAATTAAGTTTCGATTGAACTATTTATAAGACTCAAGATGAAGTTAGATTCGAACCCTCTTAGTGTTTATTAAACTAGAAACGTTTCTATTTTTTATAAAAAATAAAATAAATAGTACTCAATGGTAATGTAGATAGAAGTAAAAAAAGAACAATGCTATCCATTTGTACTAACACTACGATCATAATCTCTTAAGACTTTTAAAACTTTGATTTCTTTTTAGATGGCCAAAAAAAAAAAACCTGTGCGTATATACAAAGATACAATTACAACACTTATAACCAACTTAACTTGTTTTATGGGTTAAAGAGGACACAAAGATTCTAGTTTCAGTTCCCATGTTGCTTTGAACACATATAACGTGCTACAATTCGTTGGGTTTAAGATAAGAGCACACAAGAACATCATCGGACGAATCAAAACATAAAATTTCAACAGCAGATATGTAGCCTAATAGAGTTCAACAATACCCAGGAGGACAGTACTAACTATTAAAAGACTGCAGATATTAGACATCATGCCAAGCAGGCATTAGTAACCCAAGCATCACAAAACAATAGTCTCTAAAAGACAAAAATTATCCACCAAAAGTAACAATATAAAAATCAAATTTAAGCTTCCTCCTGATACTCCTCTTCATCTTCATACTCGTAACCTTCCTCCTCATCAGCAGTTGCATCTTGATACTGCTGGTACTCGGAAACCAAATCGTTCATGTTGCTCTCCGCCTCCGTAAACTCCATCTCGTCCATGCCCTCTCCTGTATACCAATGCAAGAAAGCTTTTCTCCTGAACATAGCTGTGAACTGCTCACTAACCCTTCTGAACATCTCCTGGATCGAGGTTGAATTACCAATGAAGGTCGAAGCCATTTTAAGGCCTGTAGGGGGAATATCACATACAGTAGACTTCACGTTGTTTGGGATCCATTCAACAAAGTAGGAAGAGTTCTTGTTTTGAACATTTATCATCTGCTCGTCCACTTCCTTTGTGCTCATCTTCCCGCGGAACATGGCCGAGGCTGTGAGGTAGCGACCATGGCGTGGATCAGCGGCGCACATCATGTTCTTTGAGTCCCACATTTGCTGGGTGAGTTCAGGAACAGTTAGGGCCCGGTACTGCTGGGACCCACGAGAAGTGAGTGGAGCAAACCCGACCATGAAGAAGTGGAGTCGTGGGAAAGGGATTAGGTTGACAGCAAGCTTGCGGAGATCGGAATTGAGTTGACCGGGGAATCGGAGGCAGCAAGTCACACCGCTCATGGTAGCAGATATCAGATGGTTGAGATCTCCAACTGGTCAACAAGAGTTCATGGGATTTTAGTTAGATCAATCATTCTGCTAAATTAATATTATAATGGAAATTTTCAGGGGCCACGTGATCCTAGGATCCTAAGATAGTGGAGAAAGTAAAAAGAATGTCCTATAGGAGAACACTTAGGCAGCTCCTGCAAGTTACCTGGAGGCCATGTGAGGGCTTGTGACAAGCAGAATATATATTGATAGAGAATTAAATATTTAGAGGAATATAGCAGAAAATTAGCATGTGAAATTAACAAATCTGGTACTTGTGTTGGGACAAAAATAAAACAAGAACCATATTTTAGAGTTCCATATCAAGCAAAGGAGTAAAAAACACCTTCTGGAAAATGGGATTGCAGAGTTATATGCAAAATGGAACATATAAACTTACAGCTTGGGGTGGTGAGTTTAAGGGTTCGGAAACAAATGTCGTACAGAGCTTCATTATCCAACACCATACATTCATCAGCATTCTCAACAAGCTGGTGAACAGACAAAGTAGCGTTGTAGGGCTCAACCACAGTGTCTGATACTTTGGGGGATGGGAAGACAGAGAAGGTAAGCATCATGCGGTCTGGATATTCTTCTCTGATCTTTGAAATTAAAAGAGTTCCCATTCCAGATCCAGTTCCACCTCCCAGTGAGTGGCAGACCTGAAATCCTGAAAAGAAGGAAAAGCAAATGGAACATAGGGTTCAGCCAATCAAGATAGTACAAGGAAATTAATTAAAAACGTTCACTTGAACAAGAAAAACAATTCACGGAAACATAAGTTCATTTTTGTAAAAACAGGGCAATTACATTTTAACAAATAAGAAAAGAGAAATAGAAAGAACATCCAAATAAATAAGGTCCTTATAAAGTCTCAATCCAATACAAACCACTAGAATATGAGAGGAATTGTTTGAATGCAGCCATCTAATGGTAATTTTTCGTATCTTCAAACTTACACTGTCAAACTATCATAGAAGTAAAATGTTGCAATTTTTATTTTAAAAGGCTTGCCACAAGCCATAAATCAACAATTAACAAAAATAAAGAATCAAACCTAATACATAGTAGATCATGCTAACTTTTTGAAAATCGATGAAACAACAGAAAAAAAAACATATAACACACTCAAATGAAGCATAAAAGGTAAACCATGCTAAAATACAGGCGATCTACTAGAAAATGCGAAGACAAGCTGTATATACAGATCTTATCATGCAGCCAACAGTTTAATGTAGTCCAAACCAGAGAGACCATGTAAGTCGCACTCAAAACAAAAGATCTATCAAAAGCACATTCCACAAAAGAACATCGAGAAATTTCAGATAACAACATATGTTCGAAAATTCTGAAAATGCAGAAAACCAACTTACCTTGCAAGCAGTCACAGTTTTCCGCCTCTTTCCTTACAACATCGAGCACCGAATCAATCAGTTCCGCCCCCTCAGTGTAGTGACCCTTCGCCCAGTTATTCCCAGCACCAGACTGGCCAAAAACGAAGTTATCTGGCCGGAAAATCTGTCCGTACGGCCCAGATCTAACACTATCCATCGTACCAGGCTCCAAATCCATGAGCACAGCACGAGGAACAAATCTCCCGCAGCTTGCTTCATTGTAATAGACGTTTACACGCTCTAATTGGAGATCATTATCACCTTGGTATCGTCCGGTGGAATCTATGCCATGCTCCGCGCAAACTACCTCCCAAAATTTTGCGCCTATCTGGTTGCCGCACTGGCCACCCTGAATGTGCAAGATCTCACGCATGGTGTTGAGTTTGTGCCTTTGGAAGCAGAAACAGAATGTATGCTTTAGAGAGAGAAAGTGCAGAGGCAAGTTAGGGTTGGTGGCGAGTTAATACTGAACAACACTGGTAACGGTTTAAATAATAGGCCAGGGTTTTTTTAAAAGTGAGAGTTTGAATTTTAAAATATTTTGAAACAAGAGGTAGAGATGGAAAGAGCTGTGTACGCGATGCTAACGTAGTGAGACGTACGCGCTGTGTCACGTGGTGATAGATGCGAAGCACGTGGGACGTCTTGGAAAGCTGGCAGCGGAGTTGAGAGATTGCAATTAGGAAATTGGGTCTTCCTATTAGCAATACACTTTTCTCTTTTCTCACCACTTACTTAATATATATATATATATATTAATTTGATTTTATCACAATTCTTTTTAAACCATAACATAAAATTCTATGTCACCCTTCTACAAAAACTAAGATAAATAAATAAATGAGTAGATAAACACACTTTTCCAAGTAGAATATAAAAATAATTAATAAATTAATAGATAAACTTATACCGACAAACATCGAATCATTACGTGTAGGGCGTATTGGAATGAAATGATTTAATAACAAATTTAAATTCCTAGTTGAATTTTCTTTATTTAAAATTAATCAATTTTATTTAGAACTAATTTTGGATGAATTTGAAATTCACTATGTATCTTACATGGATCACGACGTGTTTATCTAATTTATAGGCTATTGCACAAAAATAAGACTTATCCAATTTACGAATCACTTAATAGTAGCTAAATATTCCGGTGAAAAAATTGTTAGGTAATGAAAATATATAATCAGGTGTTTTTCTTCAATTTAAGATTCTACTAATGGATGGTGATCATATTAAGTAATTAATCCAAAGTGATCGACTAATTAAATTAATTAACAACAGGCTTGTAGTGCAATGACATTAGTGATCGACTAATTAAATTAATTAACAACAGGCTTGTAGTGCAATGACATCGTCTATACATCATAAATTTAATTTTGATTTCACCCGAAAATCTAAATTAATTAATCAGAATAAAAAGTTCATTACCTTTATTGGAGATGAATTAGAACTAAACTCAAATTACGAAATATAATAAAGCTGCAAAGAAATGAATAAAGAAGCGTTTATGATGTTGTGGCTGTGGATAAAGGTTTAGGAAAGAGGACTTGCTTCACACTCCAAGCAGAAAAAGGAAGGGCAGTGTGAGATTGGTTCAGTTTTTGCCAGAAGAAGCAATGGACTCATCCATGGCCCTGCTCATCATCATACCTTCAACGCAAAGCAAGGAATATCGTAACAACAAATTCCACTTTCTACAACTATTAATAATTAATTAGTATTTTTCGGTAATTATATAATTCATAATATAATAATATAATAAATTATTATAAAAATAGTTGTATAATTTTTAAAAATAAAATATATAATTATATAAAGTATATTTTTAATAAATTGTTTAAAATAAAAATAACTCACAATATAAAAATATATTAAGTATTTAAATATATCACAATTAATGTGTGAAAAAATATTTTATATTTAAAAATTAATATTTTATTTATACATATAATGTAGATATAAAATTAAATATCATGAAAAGATTATTAATTTGATACATTTTTTATTCAAAAATGAAGTGAAAATGAAAAGGTTATAAGCTTTTGAAAATTTGAGTATAAAAAATCTGATTGAATATTTTATTTTTTAAAAATAGAAAGGTGATTTGAGCGAAAATATGATATAACTGTATATTTTCCAACATTTTATATAGTTATAACAACAAAATATTACCGTTTCTCCACGCTGTTTAGGTGTCTAATGTTGATGTGTTGCAAATTGACATTGTCATTATTTTATAATCTTATAAATTTTAATATTTTTTAATTTTGTATTGATGTACATTAGTGTGAGACTCCATGACGGAAGTTATTTTTATATTACTTTATTATTAAAAATATTAGCAAAAAAATAATTACTATACTTAATATTTGAATTTAGAATTTATATCGCCAATGAAATATCATCGAATTTAAATAATTAATATATTTTGTTATACACCTTCTTTATGTCGCTAATGTTAATATATTTCGATAGATATATTTATATATATTTTTTTATATATCAACAAATTTGCTGCAAATGTTAATATAATTTTATAATTTAAAAAAAATTAATATTTCAATTATATCTAGTGCAAATTTATATTTTATTTAATAAAGTTAATACATTTAGTTTTTATTAATATACAAAAATAGAAAAGACATTCAGACTGAAAAACAAAAATGAAAATATTTATGTTATTATATATATATATATATATATTATGATATATGCACGGTGTCTAGGTGCAATAATTAGTACTCAGTACACTTAATTTGCTTTTTCTTTTTTTAAGAGATTATTTTTCTAGACATGTCATCCACATGCTAAAACATAAGAAAATATGGGGAAAAAACTCCAAGTAACACTAAAGCCAACATGATATTCTAGAAGACTAAATTGCATAAGCAACACTTCATCTAAAATAATTATCACCAGACCCCAATTGTGTCTTCAAAAAAACTGATAATAGTACTCCAATGAAGTAGCCAATACCAGCAAGCATCCAGATCAAACCAGTGGAGAAGCCGGCAATTGCTGGAAAAAACGAGCAGTGAAACAGTCCCCAAAAGTAGGGAGCAGATCAGCAAGGGAACTCCTCCCAAACGGACTCCAAAAGCAGCATCAAACACAACAAATTCCAGCAGCTAGCTCAGCAACAGGAATGGTAGTATCCAGCAAACACCAAATTGCAGCAGCATTACTTAATTCAGGAGCAGTATAGCATTAGGACCAGCAGTAGGAACTAGCAAACTCCAGGCCAAATCATCAACAAACGCTGTAGCAGCAACTAATTATCAACAAATTTTTCTGCAATTTCGACCAAAAAAAAAAAAGAAAATAAATAAAGTTTTATTTAGATTAAAGGATTAAAAATCCTTGCATAACGAAATAATCATTAAGATTGGTTATATTTGTTGGGCTTTGATTTAAGCATCCGTATGTGTGGATATACAATTTGGCCCAATTAAGAGATTTATGCTGAAGGGAAATTTGGCCCATTACTTCGTCTGGGTGTAAGTTTAAGATAAGATCCCTTCTTTCTAAAAATAACAATTATTATTATTATTATTATTATTATTATTATTATTATTATTATTATTATCAGTTGATAAAATAGGTGAAAATACATTTAAAAAAAGTTAGTTATATTATTATGGGAAATTATGGAGCGACGACAATTCTTCACCCCTTAATTTTACGTTGTTCCTCCGTATTTCTCTCTCGTTTTAAAACAGCTAACTTCCAATTCCCAATTCAAGGATCGATGCGATTACTTTCTCTTTCACTCTTTCTTTTTCCTTTTACATCATTTTTTGCAGGTGTTACTTCCCCTGATTTCAACCCAAAATGGTACTCCCTCTGACATTATATTGTCCTTTGATTCTGTTTCTTGAGAAGAAAATGTGTAAAAAGCATAAACAATTTAAAATCTTTTCTTTTAATTGTGTTTTTGTTTTGGTCTTCTTTTTATTGATTTCTATTATTGATGATATCATCGTTCGCCTGAAACTGATTTGCATGAAAATGGTGGCCCATGGTCACGTTATTCATAGATTGATCATATTGTTCATTTCACCCTGGTTAGAGAGGGCTTATTGTGGAAAGAGATTGAGATTTCAGTTTGATGTTCGATTCAATATCCTCGCGTACTTCTATCAGCGATTCCGAATAATTATGCAGAAAATTATCAATTACATTCGTCAAATGTTTAGCAAAACCAACAACTGCTATTTTGGGAGGAATCGAGTCAATTACCATGAGCCAAATTTCTGGGTTAAAGACCATTGGTGATGCTTGGCTCGACTCACTGGGTCAAGTATCAGCGCGAGTAAATAGTTGATGGGCCCTATCCCTTGTTAGCCCTTGCAAATGTATTTAAACTACATTGGACCTACTGTAGTCATAAATCACTCAGGCCATTGCTAAACTTGAGAAGGGAATCTATGATTGTTAATATTTCATTAAGTGGAATCAGCCAATGGAAGTTTATATAACCTCTATGATTGCTAACATTATTCCTTTTCACACCATTTATTCTCTGCGCTTACGATTTGTGGTTTAGGCGAATTCCGTATCTGGAATAGCAGTGCATGATGACTGTAAGCTGAAGTTCTTGGAACTAAAGGCGAAAAGAAACCACCGTTACATCATCTACAAGATTGAGGATCATGTGGTGGTACTGGACAAGCTTGGCAACCCTGAGGACAGTTATGAAGACTTCACAGCGTCTCTGCCGTCCGATGAGTGTCGCTACTCTGTCTATGATTTCAACTTCACCACTAATGAAAATTGCCAGAAGAGCAAAATCTTCTTCATTGCATGGTATTGTATCTATTACTCCACTTTGCTTTAAACTTAAAGGATAAGTCCATTTTATCTAACTTCTATTTGATCTTTGATTCTGTTGATTGTATAATATTGCAATTTAACTTTCTTGGTTGTAGGTCACCAGACACATCTACAGTGAGAATGAAGATGGTGTATGCTAGCACAAAGGACAGATTTAAGAGGGAATTGGATGGAATTCAAGTTGAGCTGCAAGCAACAGATCCAAGCGAAATGAGTCTGGACATAATAAAAGCACGCGCTCTCTAAATACCGCACTCTGCCCCGTTGAGGTTCATGTTTCCAAAACTTGGATTGCTTTCATGCTTAATCACAGCGTAGATTTATACTCTACTTATTTTAGTTTAATGCAGTACTGTGTTGTACTAATTCCCTGAAATACTCAAACTATGGTCCTGTATTTACCTTTTGGAACATTTCCATATCTTGTTATAAGCCACTTATTGTTGTTTCTTTGATTGCCTTAGCTTCGTTTCGAAGCCATGAATGCCAAAGTATCCAGACAAAAACTGTCAATTTCAAAACATGAAAGACTGTAAAATCTGTACAGCGAAGTCATGAAAGTAAAATACACTAGATGGATCATCTACTTTAATGTGATTGCCAGTATTCTTTTTCCCAACTATCTACTTGCTTTATGGCATTTTCTTTTCGTTGGGTAACAGAAAGAAGAGACGCAGGGTTGTGAGGTGGAGGTATGGTGCATGGTTCTGACAAGGCTGCACCTTTAACCATGGAATCAGTCATGTATTTCTTCGCCAATCCCTGTGCATGGGAAGCCATTGATTCTGTACGGAGTTCGATGGCTCTCCTCGGCACAGTAGGCTTGTATTTTAAGAGCTTAGCATACTCACTCAGCAGATAAAACATGTAGTCATATACATAATCCATCTTCACTTCTTCATGAATAAATTTGCTCCCACCCTTTCCAATGGCTTGAGCCTGTTCGTCGACAAAAAAGGTCAAATTTGAGATGAGAGAGAGAGAGAAAGAGAGAGAGAGAGTACCTCTTCTTGATGGCTGTTTCCCCATTCAACTGCATGTTTAATGGATCTGCACTTGTCATCACGATTTATTGGCCAGTAATGTTTCAAAGGAACCAAACTCCTCGAAAAAAAATCATAGTATTTGGGCTTCACGATTAATGTCAAAGAATCACAAGCCAGAATGTACTTCTCGCTAACA
Source organism: Caryopteris x clandonensis (assembly GCA_028749325.2). Lineage (NCBI taxonomy): Eukaryota > Viridiplantae > Streptophyta > Magnoliopsida > Lamiales > Lamiaceae > Caryopteris > Caryopteris x clandonensis. The sequence goes on from JAPYKT020000004.1 coordinate 9,651,873, forward strand.
GACCACGAACGTCCTTCAATGTAAATCTTGTATCTGTGAATGCATTGGCGTGCTAAGTCTGAGTTCTTGAACCCTACTTTCATTTCTTTCCACCAATTCTGTAATTTCCCAGTAATGATTAAAAATACCCTTTACAAACGTAGGATCACAATAGGTAAGACTTTTTCTAAGATCCACCTCACAAGAAAAAAATTAAACCCAAAATCCAAATTTGCCCAATTGTTGATTTTATGTTTTTCTTCTTGAATATTTTTTTTATTTTTGTCAATCTTCACTAATAAAATCTTGGACTGAAATATATCCAAAGCCACGTAATTATAAAATAAGAGAATTAAGATTAAGAGGGAAACAAATTGAAATTGAGTGAGTTTTTTCGGAGAGCGGCAGACAAAATGAGAGAGTGAAGCAAAAGTAACTAAATTATAATAATTGAATATTATTAACATAATAAATTTAAAAAATAATTTTTTTTATTATATGTGATTACAATGGGCAAGGTTATGATCTCGTTTAGCAAAAATTACTACCCCTTTGAACCGTCTCAAATAAAGTGGGTGCGGGTTCAAATATAATGCGGGACTGAATTTAAAATGAATTCGAATATAAAACGAGTTTGAATTTAAAGCGGGTTCAAATATATAGCAACTTTGAATTTAAAGCGGGTTCATTATATAATATATATATTCTTAAAAAGACGTGATTTTATGAACAAAACTTACCTGAGAATAAACACGAGCACCCCAATCCTGTTTTTCCGAAACATTACACTTGAGTAACTCCCATCTAGACCTGTAAGAGACTGCTGGATTGCCTTTCCAATAAGCATACGGCTCCCTCTCTCTCCATCGCCTCCTCCGATTCCCTTCTTGAAGCTCCTTCGAGAATGACTCCCATGGCTTCGCTTTGATTTCGGGCCTAATCAAATAATCACGGCCCGTTAAAAATCTGCCATTTTTGGCTTAAAATGCTTGTTAGAATTGAAACATACCAGCCCCAAAACGACCAGTCGGGAAACACAATTACGGACATGGAATCATTGCTGCAGTATCGGAAAAGCGGCGGCGGCGCCGGAAGTTCGAGCCCGCCGGAAGTTTCATTGCTGACGACCGGCAAGTCACCACACTCAAACATTAAGTCCAAATCGGGCACTCTGCCTGGGTACCTTCTGAGAAGCTGTAAAATCCCCCATTGAGTAAAGTTGTCTCTGGTCTGAAACGATTTGTTATATGTTTCCACATAAGCTTTCCCGTCCAGTATTACCAACCGGAAATCTGCTTTCCGACGAGCACTCATCACCATGTCTCTGGTAATACCAGTCTCCTTCCATGGCGATAAATCTTCACGAATCCAACGAAAGTAATCGGGACAGGTTGGTGAATGCTCCTCATCCTCGAGCATTCTATCCATCAACTACAAGATTATGATGATAATATTAATAATTTCAATATATACTAATATAAGAATAAAATAGTTTAAATATAAATTATTATTTTTTTGTTTATTATTAGTTTTAAAAAGTTGGAAATGATAGCTCAGCTTGAAGTTACTTGAATTTATTTCTCTTTTTTTAGTAAGATTATTTTATTCGTAAAAATACAAATAATCTTTTTATTTTTACTCTATTTTTTACATATAATACATTAAATAAATTAATTATTTATTCATAATATTTAATTTTACAATCATATCACATATATTAAAATAAATAAAATATATAATTATTTTGGTTGATTATTTAAATTAAATATTAGTATTTATTGAATATTAAATTATTTGTAACGAATTTGAACTTTTATCAACTGACTTTAACAAAAAATAATTGAGTGGTCAATAGGAGAACAAATAAATACATAATTACATAAATGTCATTAACCTTCCTTCCCAAAAAAAAAAAAAAAACATATTTTAAAATCATTTACGCCATGTAAAAATTTTGTACAAGCAAGAACAATGAGAAGAATTTCCAGAGTTGAACCACGACGGCGCGTACATGCAGCAGGAAAAATAAAAGGGAAAACTCACAGCAGCCGAGGAGTCGAGGTAGCGCGTGCAGATGAACGTGCCAAGAGTAAGGACGATGAAGAAGAATGCCACCGGCCGCAGGGTCGCCTTCATTTTTGCAGGCGAAATAAATCTCTGGTTCATGTTTCAGATACAATTTTACTTTGACTCACTGTTATATATATATATGTATGTATAATTTATATATATATATATATATATATATATATTCAATGGATTGATTATACATGAATCGTGCGAAGGATTTTGATTATGGAAAGGATTCATTAAATTCTGTGAATTTTGGTTGGATAAAATTTGACTGCATTAAATCGAATTTTAATTTATAACCCTTAAATATGTGAGTTGAATTAGTGAATATTGACTGTGTTTATTTCTGTAATTTATTTTTGTAATTTTTAGGTATTTTTAATAATCTTCAGAAATTTATGTTTATTTTCTTATTTTTGGTGGCAATCTAACATTTTATTCAAATTATTTTAGTAATTTATTTGGTTAGTTTTATAATTTTCAGATTTTAGGTAACCTTTAGAATTATGTACACAACATTTCTTACTTTATTCAGTAGCTTTTGTGTTTATTTTAATAAATTACAAATTTTTAATGATTATTTTTTTATTTTAGTAAATATTTATAAGATTATTCAGAAAACTTTTTAATCAACTAATTATAAGATTTTTTGTGGTCATTTTTGGACTGACTTTTCAGGTTTTATTTATTTGTTTTTATATTTTATTTGGTTGGTTTACAAATTTCCCCAAATGCCATCTAACCTTTTAAATTTATTTTATATTTTTAGTTGGACAAACCAGGTTTAGCGGACATTGTCCTTTCCTTGTCTTATTATAATTTTCTTCTCTTTTAAAAAATAAAATAAAAAAGCAAAGTAATGTGAAATTTTTATTAAACTCATTGTTCTTCAAATTTTTATTTGGTTAGGATATATTTAAATTAATATGAATATTTTCTTAAAAGAATATCCTTGTGATTTTTTTGTATTTTTACCTTTTAAAATATTCACTATTTCATATATTATGAATAAAAATAAAATATGATATATATGATTATTTATTTACGCAAGAAAATACTTCTTATAATATTATTTAGTTAAACGACTTATTAAATTTAATATTCAAAATTACTTAATTAATCATATGGATTATAAAGCTTCAACACTACATAAAAATATTATAATTGATTAATAAAAAATGAAAATATTTTCTTAAATATTATTTAAGAAATTTACTAAAAAGGCAATAAAACACAGGAATTATATATATGTGTATTGATTCAGTTGTATAAAGAATGTTAAAAGCCCTAGAGCTGCTTATTACGACTCTGCCAGTAGTGTTTTTCCCAAGTATCTACCTGCTTCAATCCTTCGTGTTTTCGTTCCACGAGAGAATGAAAAGAAGCAGGATCGTAGGGTGGAGGCATGGTGCATGGGTCTGACGTGGCAGGCCCTTTCACCATTGAATCAGTCATGTATTCCTTCGCCCTTCCTTGTTCATGGCAGGCCAGCGATTCCGAACAAAGTTCAACGGCTCCCTTTGGCACACTGGGCTTGTACTTTAACAGCTTCGCATACTCACTCAGCAAATGAAACATGTACTCATACACATAATCCATCTTCATTTCTTCGTTAATGAAATTGCTTCCAGCCTTACCAATGGCCGCAGCCTGTTTAATTCACAGATAAATTACTTACAATCGAAAGAGATCTACAGAGAGAGAGAGAGAGAGAGAGAGATTACCTGATGTTGATGTGTATTTCCCCAGTCCACTGCATGTTTAATTGATCTGCACTTGTCATCATCCTTGATTGGCCAGTAATGTTTCAAAGGCATCAAACCTCTCGTGAAAAAGCCATAGTAAAAGGGCTTCACCAGTAATGTCAAAGAGTCACAAGCCAGAATGTATTTTTGGCTCACAGACCAAGAAATTCCTTCAATGTAGATTTTGTATCTGTAAAGATTAATACACATTAATATATATATATGTGTGTGTGTGTGTGTGTGTATGTGTGTGTGTGCGTGCGTGCGTGTATATATATCTGTAATCAAAATGCAATGAATTCAACCTGTGAATGCATTGGTCTGCTAAGTTAGACTGCTTGAAACCCTTTCTCATTTCTTTCCACCAATCCTACAATTTTATATATGTAGGTCAAATTTCATTTCAGTACCCTAATTTCATGCAACATATATATACATGTGTGTGTATATACATATATTGATGAAATTCTCTCATAATCATATTAATTAACCAGAACACTAGTTTGACACACACACACCTGAATATAGACACGAGCATTCCAGTCCAGTTTATCGGAAACATTACACTTGAGTAAATCCTGTCTAGTTTCAGCAACTATTGGACTGCCCTTCCAGTAAGCATAAGGCTCCCTCTCCCTCCATCCAATCCTCTTATTCCCTTCTTGAAGCTCCTTCCACAATGTCACCCATGGCTTCGTATTAATTTCCGGCCTAATTAAACAATCTGGTTACATCGCCAGGATAAAATATATAAATAGTATAGATAAAATACGTTTTATACCCACAATTTAAAAGCACGTATTTTTGTTTTGTATTTATTTGGCACTTAAAGAAGCCAGCCCAGTATGGAGACCTCTCAATGAATTTTGAGATGTTTGATGAGTTTAGAGATATATGAAACACTTGTCGAAACTCACTAACTTCAAGATATCTTAATGAGCTTCGAGCATTATGTCAATAGGAAATGGTATGAAATGTTTACATATATAACTAAGTATATGCAATGATAAATCATGCAAATTAATTAGAAGACATACCAGCCCCAGAAAGACCAATCTGGAAACACAATACTGTACGTAGAATCATTGCCGCAGTATCGGAAAAGCGGGGGTGGCGCCGGGGATTGGGGCCCGCTGAAAGCTTGTTTCTGAATGTAGGGCAAGTCACCACAATCAAACATTAAGTCCAGATCAGGTAGTTTGCCGGGGTACCTTCTGAGCAGTTGTAAAATCCCCCATTGAGAAAAAATGTCTCTGGTCTGATACGTCTGTCTGTATTTGTGCACATAAGCTTTCCCGTCGACTATTACCAACCGGAAATTCGCATTGGGCAGACCCCTCATCACCATTTCTCTGCTAATACCTGTCTCCGCCCACGGCCGTAGATCCTCATAAATCCAACGGAAGTAATCCGGGCAAGATGGTGGTGGTGGTGTTGATGGACGGTCTTGATCTGCAGTCAAGATCTTGGATGGGTAGTAATTGGCGGGGCAGGTTCGGGAGTGGTGCACAAGGGAACAGTTTAATGGGATATCTATGGTCGTGGGAGTAGTCTGGAGCTTTTGAGCAGATGCAGAAAGGTAATTAAGAACCGTCTCAGCTGCTGAAATTGATTTTTGTCCGGAATTTCTATACATCAGCTGCTACAGATTGCATGGAACATCGAAATTAGATCAGTAAAAACAGGCTTTGGCTTCTGTACCCTACTTTTGGGGGTGGGGTTTGGGGTTACAAGGATTTTAAAGTGATCCCTTAATTAAAAAAAGTTTACCATTTTTTTCATATTTAATTAGAAATATTGGATTTATTTAAGTAATTTTTTAAATTTAAGTATGGTTTTATTTAGCCGGAGTTTAATACTTTAATTTCCAGCTTTTGGGTTGCATTTAATAATTTCTGGATTTCATTAACAGCTTTAGTATTCTATTTAGAATTTTCTTATATATTTAATAAATTTCAAGGTTTTAATTTCAAATTCTATTTAAAGAAAGTTACTTTTTTATTTTACAAATTCAGGTGTTATTTACTTTTGAGATTTTAATTCAATTTTTGGATTTATTTGTTAATGTTGGAATTATTTTAGAAAAAAAAATGGAATTATTTTAGAAATATTATATATAAATATAAAAATAGTTTGTAATTTTATTAAACTTTTAGATTGATTTAAACAAAAGTCTTACATTTTAATTAGAAATTATTTCGATTGTGTTATTTTTATCTATTAATAAACAGATTTTGGTTTTAATACTTTAATATACATATATATATACAAAAATATATTATTTTAATTTGTGAAATTCAAACTATATTTGTGATGTCTATTTTATTATTTTAAAAAATCAAATGCCTATACTAGATTTATTCAAAATTTCCTTAATTGATGTGGCATTTCCCACAGATTAAATCATCTTTTTTTTCCTCTAAAAAGAGGAAATTAGGGAGTAGTTCCAATTCTATTCCTTGTATTGAAAATGAATCATGTTTGCATTCCTGTTATTAAACATTTGAACATCTTTGTAGATTGCAAATGGTACTATAGTGTGAGTGTATATTTGTGTGTGTTCTCCAAAATCCCCAGGCAGGGATTAGAGTTGTCAAATGGGTTGGGTCAAATTTATCTGATCAGAATCGTTGAACCCACGCACTAAGTAAGTTGAATTGGTCCAGGCCCGCCTTATGGTTGGACTGCATTTTTGAAAGAATATATAAACCTAACTCGATACGTGAACTATATATATTGGGTTGGTTCTGAGCTGGGTTCGGGTTAGACGAGTTGGGATTATGGATTTTTCTTGCGGGTTGTGAGTCTCGAGCTAGGTTCGGGCTAAATGGGCATACTAACTGAATCATGGGCTCTTACACTATTATTTTTAGTAGGTTAAGTTTTAAGTATATGGCATAATCAATTTTAGTTTAGAAATATATAAAACTTCATAAATTCTTTGTAACCTATTAAAAATAACATAATTCATAAATAAAATTTTAAAAATTCAACCTTTGATACATAAAATTATGAATAAAAACAATAGTTTAAATTAGTCTTATGGCGATACTTATATCTATAATTTTTAATATATTAATTGATATATATATATATATATATATATATAAGATGGGCTTGGGCTGGGTTGGGTTGGAATTTTTTCTTCAAACCCATCATGATTTATTTAGCCCATAAATTTGAATCACTAAGTTCGTTATTAATTATGGGACGATCCTGAGCTAGTCCATAACGAGTTGGTCTCAAACTGGACTCAGTTGATTCGGCTCATTTGAGAACTCTAGTCAAGACATGCATTACCCTTATCAGCAAGGATCATAACATACACGCATCTCCAATACATATTTCCAGTCAAACGAATGACACATGAATAACAAATAACATACACTACAAAAAAAATAAAATATATATATATATATATATATATTCATTGTAAAAAAAAACAATGAAAATCAGAGTTTGAGCTACGTTTTGGTAGAGCAGAAAAAACGATGGAGAAAACTCACAGCAAAAGCAGAGTCGAGGTAGCGCGTGCAAATGAAGACACCAAGAGTGAGGACGATGAAGAAGAGCCCAACCAGTGAAGATCTCGCCGGTGGCCGTACGATTGCCTCCATTTTACTTCTGTTTACGGTTTAACCAACAAACTCTGGTTATTAAAATTAGTGAGCGTGGGTGTATCTAGAAAATGAAATAGAGTGGGAGGAGGTCTCAAATTTCTCCTGGAAATAAAAGTACAAGTACAAGTATTGCGGCCAAAATGTAAGTAGCACGTGTAATTTGGAAATGGAAAATAATAAGAACATAATGTTTAAGGAGAACTTAAATCATTTGTATCATGTGTTTACTCTTTTAGGGTTAGTAAAACGGCTAAGCTAATTAAAGAATTTTAAGTGCCGTACCACATTAAGAGATCTCCGTAATATATTCATTGCATTGGGCGTAGGATATAGAAATTCTTTTGGAGTTTTTTATATTTTAAACTAGTATGACTTTTTGGGACAATATGTTGAGAGATAATGAAAAGAAAAGAAATTAATGAATTGAAAAACAAGATTTTAATACTTTGGTTCATGCGACTCAAGATTTTAGTACTTAACGATTAGGACACATGATTCATAATTTAGATTTTCTATTAAACGTAAATGAAATAAACATGTAAAATAAGGAACAAAGAATTTGATCCGGACTTTTCACAAGAAGTCTCAATTGCCACTATGGCGTCTTTGATTTCTAACTCTACCACCTATGAAATTTTCTTAGTTGCGTGTACTCACTCTGTTGGAATTTTGTATTATGTTTTGTATTTTATTTACTTTTACAACTTTATCGATATATATATATATAATGTATTTATTGATTATATAATTTATATGAATTAATCAAATTAAAATATGAGATGAAAAAAAAAAGATTTTAGATGTGTTTAATAATCTTTCTTTTCGTTTAAATTTCAAAGTCATTCACCTATAAACTCAACGTCCCTATATTTAGCTTCAAAAGAATAATAATAAATATGGACCTATATTTAGCTTGTGGTACATTTCCCAATTTTTCTACCCTATGTTAATATGCTTAATGATTTTTTGTCCAGTTTTTAAAATTTAATGTTTTACTTTTCATTAGCTTAGAAAAATGACTCATTTACTTACCCTTAATGATTATACAATGTTCAATGGTACTATTGTTATAGGGCCGAGACCTACAAAATAGTGCTCAAATTGAATTTTATTTTAAGTTATATTTTATTTTTAATAAAAATTATTTTTTTAAAAATATAACTTAATGATATTGTTTATAGAATTCAAAATAAATTTCATTTAGCACTATCTCAAAAAAACTAAATAAATAAATTGATGGGCATAAAATCCAAAACTTGAAGGGCATTTTGTATAAAACAGATACGAACATATACATATCTCTATATCGCGCTTGTGTTCACTTCTCTTACCAAGAATGAAACAGACTGCTAAATATAGTAACAACAGATGGTTGTTCCTTCATCTTTGTGTATGAAACAAAAACGAAAAGCCCCTAACTTTGCTTAATTACTATGAGTCTGCCAGTATTCTTTTTCCCAAGAATCAACTTGCTTGATTCCGTTGTCTCTTCTTTCAATAGCAGAATGAAGTGAAACAGGGCCATAAGGTGTTGGCATGGTGCATGGTTCTGACAAGGCAGGACCTTTAACGAGTGAATCCGTCATGAATTTATTCTCCAACCCTTGTGCAGGGCAAGCCATCGATTCTGAGCAAAGCTCAATGGCTCTCTTGGGCACAGTGGGCTTGTATTTTAAGAGCTTAGCGTACTCACTCAGCAAATGAAACATGTAGTCATAAACATAATCCATCTTCAGATCCTCCAGAATGAAACTGCTTCCCGCCTTACCAATGGCCTGAGCCTGTTGTTTAAATAACAAAACAAGAGTCAGATTTTGAGAGAGAGAGAGGTGGGGACGAACAGAGAGAGAGAGAGAGATTACCTCTTTATAATGACTATTTCCCCAGTCCACTGCATATTTTATGGATCTGCACTTGTCATCATCCTTAATTGGCCAGTAATGTTTCAAAGGCATCAAGCTTCGCGTGAAAAAGTCGTAGTAAATAGGCTTAACGAGTAATGTAACAGAATCGCAAGCCAAAATGTATTTCTCGCTCACAGACCATGCAGATCCTTCAATGTAGATTTTGTATCTGTGGAGATTGCACAAGAATAAGATTCCTAACGGGTGGAATGTAATAGACATAAAATAAACTCAGACCCTATTATGGTGTTTAACTTGTTGCGTGCACATGAAAAAAGAAAGGGAACATTTATAGTCAAGAGGCTATGCCACCTGTGAACGCATTGGCTTGCTAAGTCGGATTGCTTGTAACCCTGTTTCTGTTCTTGAAGCCAGTCCTGCAATATTTCAATGTTTGTCAAAGTCAATGAACGCAAGAAAGCTAAAAAGATTATTAAAGCCAAATAAAAACAAAAAAACTTGGAATCTTTTGTAAGTTCTTGAAAACTTATGACTGGAATGCCAGTAGCTACCTGAGCGTAGACACGAGCATTCCAGTCCTGTTTATCCGAAGCATTACACTTGAGTAAATCCATCCTAGTGGCAGCAACTATTGGATTGCCTTTCCAGTAGGCATATGGTTCCCTTTCTGTCCATCGACTCCTCTTATTTCCTTCTTTTAGGTCCTCTGACAAAGCCTCCCACGGCTTTATATTAATCTCCGGCCTAAAAAAAAAGCATAGTTAAGGTCTACATCAAATGCTTTTTCCATTGTAAAAAATACTCCATCACTCCCAAAGAAGAGTCATGTTTATATGAACTTGACTCATTTTTTGGGACGGAGGGAGTACCTTTTACCATGATCATACTTATAAGAACACATACCAGCCCCAGAACGACCAGTCTGGAAACACGATATCAAATGTGGAATCATTGCCGCAGTATCGGAAGAGCGGTGGTGGGGCCGGGTATTTGGGGCCGCTAAAACGTTCCTTCTTGATGACTGGCCAGTCAACACAGTCAAACATCAAGTCTAAATCAGGCAGTTTGCCCGGGTACCTCCTCAGAAGCTGCAAGATCCCCCATAGTGTAAAAGTGTCTCTACTCTGAAACGACTTTCTATAGGTCTCCACATAAGCTTTCCCGTCGACTATTACCAATCTGAAATTTGCTGTCCGACGGGCACTCATCACCATTTCTCTAGTAATACCAGTCTCACTCCAAGGCCTTAGATCTTCATAAATCCAATGGAAGTAATCCGGACAGGATGATGCTGGTGTTGAAGCATGACCTTTATACTCATCCAAGATCTTAGATGGGTAGTAATTTGCAGGGCAGGTTCGAGACTGGGCTACAAGGGAACAGTTTAATGGGATGTCTATGGTCTTGGGAGTAGCCTCGAGTTTTTTAGCAGTTTCTGGAGAGTAATTCTGAACTGTTTCAGTCGTTAACATTGGTTTCTCTGGGGAATTTCTATCCATCAACTGCAGCAGAAGAAACATCAAAATAAACATCATGACAGTTTTTTTTTTTTTTTTTTCTGATAAAACATCATCTTGTGCACATTTATAGGGCATTCTGCATCTGCTATCAAATTCATTTCATTTCTTAACATCATTTCTTTACTATCAGAGGAGTGATTCAAAAGATTTTCAAGTGGTATACAGCATATTAATCGTTACAAGTCTAGCAATAATTAATTAGTGGCGAAAATTAGTTTTAATCAAGAATTAGCATTATTAAGAAGTAAAAAAAAAAAAAAAAAGAGAAGGAAAAACAAAAAAGGAGACTAACTTATATGTCCATCAAACTCCTCCTTCCATAGCCAATTGATTTGGGAATCTAACACCACTATTCCCACATGGGATGCACCTCAATGTGTCGAACCCTACCAAGTCCCACCATGCATCTTCCGAAAATTTCAATACTTTATTTGTAATTAAAACAAAACTAAAAAAATCATATAATGCCTATTTCTATTTTTAAAATTATATTAAAACTAACCCCTGAAAATACCCTGTTTTGTATTACAAATGATCGTTTCTAGGTTGTCTTTCCTTAAATTAAATCATCTTCTAGAAAATATTTTATTTAATCGTTGGACTGACGTCACTATAATCCATGCGTAGAATCTCATTGCTTCTTCTCTCGGTGGAATTATCTAATATATATTTTTCAAAATTCAAATTCTTTTCTCGTGCATTGTGGTTTATAATAATAAATATTTAAATTTTAAACATTGTTATATGGTATTATATAATTTTGCTCACACAGAATCAGTTTCCAAGCACATGCCCCAGCATTATTTTGGGACCACAAATTGACACGTATCTAAAGTACAATTTCTTAGTCAAACAAAGTGATCCTACTGTCAATCAATTAACATCAATATAATGTAATGACAAAATGAAATTCAATTAATAATTAATTAAAAGAAATGTTAAAATAATTAGCGAGGAATTCTTAGCACCTTCGGCAAAGTATTAAAAATCATGGAAAAAAGAAAAGGAAGAAATCATTTCAAGGAATTAACATATTTAAATAATGAATAAAATAATAGTGAGAAGAATTCAGAGAGTTGAGATGTGTCGGCGAGAATAGCAGAGAGATGAGCTAAACTTACAGCAGCAGAGGAGTCGAGGTAGCGCGTGCAGATGAACGCGCCGAGTGTGAGGACGACGAAGAAGAGCGCCAACAGCGAAGATCTCGCCAGCGGCCGCAGGATAGCCTCCATTTCTGTAAAGCTTCTCTATTCCTTGATCCTCACAGAGCAAATAAACCCCAGCTCGAACATAAAATTCTCTTCAAATGAATAACAACTGATCAGAAGTTAAAAATTAAATAATCAGCAGTAAATGAAGCGTTACGCCCCTTTTTTCTTTTCCACTTCGGAATTTAAGAAGTTGAAGCCCTTCGTTTTTTATTGGATGGAGAGAGAGAAAAAGAGGACATGGTAGGGTTTCTGCATAAAGCCATAAAATAAATGTGGTTTAATGAAAGATGCAAATTAAACTGATGACGAAGAAACTGGATTTCTCTTCACTGATTAGATGAGAGGCACAAACCGCTGGAACAGGAAGAAGAAGAAGAAGAAGGTGCCAGTGGAAAAGTTGGACAAAATGTTAATATAGCCCGTGAGAGAGAGACAGAGAGATGAAGGTAGGCTCCTGAGGTCACGAGAGGGGAAGTCTTGAAATGAGCCAAAAAGTAGGCGACCTGCCACTGTATCGTGTTTCAGATACAATTTTACTTTCACTTCCTACTTTTTTTATTTTTTATATATGGAAAATAGGGTTTCTCTTTATCACAAATTATTTATTTGCTTTTACAGAATTCGGAAAGAATGAATGAAATTTGGCAATATATGATTGGTTATATCTATTGCATTAAATAATTGTAAAACTTTGGTGACTGTCTGATATGGAAGGCAACGGACAAAATGTTGGAATCCATGTATTCACTACACAAACGAAATTTTGGTGAAGAATTTAATGATTTTCCATGAATCTTGTATTCTCGTATCTTACAGTCTGTAATAACAAACATGTCCTTCTCTGTTGGGCCTTACAGTTTACAATTTATCAACTTTTGTTTGCGGGCTTCTTATGCCTTTAAGGTATATTTGAACACGTCTTTGCACAATTGATTGATGGTTATCTCACAATTCAGTTTGTGTATCTTTATAAGGTTGTGGGTTGTGGTTGTTCCATCCACAACCCTACCCACTTTACACCTCTTTTTTCTTCCTTTTCTCTCATCATTCCCAAGAAAACTATTCAATATATATTTTTTCACCTAAAATTTTTATAATTTTTTTATTTCAAATCCATTTTTTATAAAAATTGTATCATATTAATTCTCTTCTTAAGATCTTTATTTTGACATCCATTTAGTATATATATATAATAATCCATCACCAATTATTAAATCCACAAATATTTATCTCTCATAATATAGTAATACAAAGAAAACTCTACTAAACCTATTGATTTGACATATCAATAACAATTTACCTTATCACAACCCAAAACAAACACTTCCTTTTACTATGCATTTGATTGTGACACAACCTTACAACCCACAACCGGTTGTACTACGGAGGCCTCCAGCCTAGTCCAAACATCCCCTTAATCTCAAACTCCTTTCGACATGTGTAATACTATACTTCCTCCAATCTAAAATATCTAACATTTTAGAAATTTTATATTTTTTTACCATATTTTATCATTTTCAAAGTAAATATTAATATTAATTTTCAATTTATTTATAATTTTTCTTGTAAATAAACATATAATGTATTTTTTACTATTAATCATTAATGTTTCTTTCGCTTTATTAAGAGTATACTGGGCATTTGATTTATTTTTTAATATGTGTGAAAATATTTTATACGATACTTAATGTAAATAGAGGAGGACTGTATTTTATGTTATATTTCATAAAGAGACCATTGTGAATATTATTTTTTAATTTATTTTATTATTGTATACAAAATTATATAAATAAATAAATCGATGTAGTTATTTGAATAAAATTTATTAGTTTTTAGCAATTGTTGAGTGGCATAAAGCAGAGGTGGATGGAGTAGAATAAACAGCTTGTGAGTTGACTAGGAATTACTTTCTTTAGCATTAAGCAAGCAGAGTTATAAGACTTAGGGAAATTAATACATAATAATTTCTTAGGATTTAACTTAAAGCAAAGGTGCAAAAATTGTCACATGGCAGGCCGTACATCATGCTTCGGGTTGCCCCAATGAGCACGCAATGTCGATCCAGCATAGTTTGTACTAATTCTGATAATATAAATTTTTTTAATATAATACATAAATATGTAAAATATTTTTTTAATAACATGTTATTTTATATAAATATATTTAAACATCCAAATATACTATAATTAGTTTAAGAATAAATTATTTATATTTAAAAATAAAAATTTATATTTGTATATATACAATATAGATATCAAACTAAAAATCATGAAAATGAGATTAATTTAATATATTTTTCATAAAAAAATAAAGTATTTACAAAAAAATTATATAACTATGAGATTGGGGTGAAAAAACAGAACAAAACGATAAAACTAATTGGCTGACGGACTTTTTAAAAATAACAAGTAATTTTGGCCGAAAAACATGAACTCAATATTTTTTTATGGTTCTCTTATTTTATATATATATATATATATATCTTAAAATGAGAAAATGTAAAAATTACAAGAATAAAAAAGCTATGTTTGGAGAGAAAAAAAAAACAATTTGGTAATAGATTGTTTATAAATATGCCTAAAAAGAGGCCCAGGAGACCCACAAATCGTACGATTATGATAAGTATAAAATTAAGGTGTTTTAATGTTCTAAAGACTATTAATAAAAAAGACATGTGTATTGACATATTGTACCTATTTTACCCCTTATGGTTATTACTATTTCTCTACATAATAAATTAATAACCACAAATTTAATCAATTCTCTTGAATAATTGTGAATGTAAATGTGTAAACACTTCTTTGGAAAAGAGAGATATTTAAACCTATATCATATTTAGTTTTAGATTTCCTCATATTTCACATCTTTTTATGTTGAAGATGAAAAATAAATAAATATAATTTACTCATAATTTTATTAAGATTTTTTAACCCTAAATATAATATAAGTAATTTAAAAAAATCTAAAAGTGGAAAGTATATATTTAAGTTTAAAGGTAAAATCGAATGACATTTTACACATTATTTCATATTATTGAGAAATCAGATACGAAAAGCTCTCGAAATGCAGTTTTTTTTTTTTTTTGGAGGGTAATGAGGTTCAAAATTCTGAACGTTACTAGATTATTAAGAATTGGACGTGGGACAATATAGTTTTAAAATTAGGATAAATAAAAAATATGAATGAGAGTAATTGGTGGGGAAAGAGATTCACAAAGAGATAGTGTAGCTATTGAAATGGGCTAGTGATGCAGGCTGGCCCACATCTTATGACCTGCCATAGGCCCATCAGTTTAAGCTTATGTAGGCTAACACGTTATCTTTTTATGGGCTGAAAAATATTAACAAAAGTCAATCCCAATCCATCCTTCAGTATCAGGCCACATATTTTTTTTTTTTTGAGATTACATGACAATATTTTTTCCTTTAATTTCAATCTGACACGTAAGAGATTTGAGGGAATGTCCATCTATCTAGTTTGTTTCAATAATTTTGAAAATAAAAAATATATTTTTATTCATTATTGGATGTCCAAATAGATTTAGGATCATTTTTTTTTCAATTTAAAATATCAACTAATTGTTCGTTGACTCAACTGCTGTCTTTGTGGTTTATTAAGGTCATAAACAATAACTACATTCGCACTGTTTTACCTTTTCTTATTTTTTGGTTTTTGTGGAGGCAACGAATTATAACAAATTAATAATGTTAGAAGTACTCCTTGCAAAATCTTGTCCCTAGTAATGATAATATTTCATGAAATATCGAATGCCTCTTTGTTATCGGTTGAATTTTGAATAAGGTATATGCATGTGGCTCAAATGTGGGGATTTCTTGTTCTTTTATTATAAGCCACCTGACCCTATTTTGGTTGGGTGTCAGCCCCAAATGAGGATTTTATTAAATTGAATATTGATGGGGCTGTTAAAAGAAATCCCAAATCATCCGGTGCGAGTGGTGTTTTTAAGGATAAAAATTGTAAATTTGTACATGAATGTTATACATTTTTTAGTAATCAGAATAATGTGTATGTTGAGTTAAGTGCAGTTATGGAAGGGTTAGATTTGTGCTCATGTATGTATATTTTAAATGTATGGTTAAAAATTGATACTTTGTATATAATTAGTATGTTAGGTTCTCAGAATATTGGTAATTGAAGGTTTCAAGGATTGCTAGCAACATTTTAATCAGTTCAAAAAAAATGAATATACATGTTTCACAAGATCAAGTTTATAATTTGATGACATAAATGTTTGTAATAAATTTAGGGATTTATTATCTTTGGATATTTGGGAATTACCTAACTTTAGGTTTGCCTAAATATCGTTTGTACAATTTTTTTGTCGAGTAATAAAAAATATGTGCATGCAAAAAAAAAAAAGGTTAATGGCGAAAATAAAAGTAATTACGAAAATAAAAGAACAAGAAGCAAATGTAAATGACAAAAGTTAATTAAAAAATTGATAAATAAATATTAAAATATAGTGTTGTATTTATTCTTTACTAATTATTAAGTGGGGGTTATTAAAATTTGTAAGCTGATTAAGTGAAATAATAAAACAAAAAGGAAAAAATAATAGATATAAATATAACATTTTGTTATTAAATTGATTGATTATATATTTGTTATTATCATTTTCTAGCTCATTCTATTTTCCACAAATGAAAAGATGAATTTTTAAAAAATATTATTATATTTCTAACCAATAAGCATTCATTTTAATTTGTTAATATTGTAATGTTACTAATTTTATCAAAACAAATAAAAAATTCATGTACTTTCATAATTACTTGATTTTAACAAATCAATTATGAATTTGTGGCAGATTTGATTCTATATATAATAATAAAAAATATTCAAATTGATATACCAGATTTTATTCAATTTTCTTGATTTAAAAAATACTATATATTTAGTAATTTAATAATTGTATGTTATAAATAAAATTAATTAATATTTATATATAATTTTATATATAATATTTATATTCTTATTATAATCCTGTTATATATATAATATTAGATATAATTATATATATTTTAAAATAATAATTTTATATAATTTTAAAATTTAATAATATTATACTATAATTGCACGACCAACATGCTAGTTAAATATAACAATTTGCAAGACGTTTTATACTTGATCTTAATTTTCAGATTTAATGGGTCAAAACTCATGAGTGCCTGAATATAACATGCTATTATTTATTTATTTATTTATTTTCACAAAGAAAGTGTAGGGCCAACTTGACTTATCACATAATCTAAGTGGCCCAGCTTGATCGATCCACTTCCAAATGAGTTATCAAAATCTCCACTCAACCATAGTGCTAATGCCGATGTTGGAACGATTTTATTGATTCAAATTTTGATTGTAAAATCGTTGATTTTTCAGATTATTATGAGTGAAATCAGAATCAAATTAATATATAGTCAATTTTAATTTTAAAACTTTTCATTTTACTATTTTTTTTATTTTTTTAAATTTTACATATTAAATCACGATTCAAAATCAAAACTGATGATTTTAAACCAAAACTGTTAATCCATGATTGGAAGTGTTAATTTCAGTTAGAAATCAAAAGGGTAGACCATGTGGTCCCTAATGGATGTTATAGGAAATGGTTTATACAGCTGATTGGTTTTATGTAAAATTAATATTTTATACAAAATATGTCGCGTGTGTGTATATATATATTGAAAAAAGAAAAAAAAAATGAAAGAGAAAGGACAGTTCCGTTATGTGAAGATTCTGGGCCTTTCTGCCTCTGCTGAAGAAAGCATGTACATATACGCCTTTCACTTTCCTTAACATCTGCTTTTTTGTCCCCTTTTACAATTTTATAAGATCCTACTCTTTCCTTTATAAACAACGCCCACCAAATAAATATAGTATGAATAAAATATAACTTTCATATTACTATATTGCCACGCTTACCAAATAAAAACCATATTTCCCAATCCAAAAATAAAATTGTTCTAAGAAGAGTCATATTTAAAAATTAAAAATAGTTATTAGTTGAAAGTTTTAATAATATCTTTAAAATATTGATGTTTTTGAGTAAAATATAAATTAATCAATATATTAAGGATCATAGGTGAAAATTAATTGTATTATATTTATTTGAACAATAATTATAGTTTAGGGGCTTGAAAATGAAGATGTCGGAATATAATTTGTCAAAATTCAAAGGGAAACAAGATAGAGTATTGAATTTAGCATTTGTTTAGGGGCTTTGTAGGCTTTTGGGGTTTGGGCAGAGCAATTGTTGTCAGTGTTTGACCCAGAAACAACCAACTAGGGCCCCCACCTCTTTTTGGGCTTTGTCCACCTTTGTTTCTTTTTTAAATTAATATTACTAGTTTTTTTTCCCAGAAAGATAACATAGATTCGGGAAAAAAATAATAAAATTATGGGATGCATATCCTTGTTGTTCCGAGGAGTTTATAGTTTTGGCAAAGTAAATTTGTGGCTCCTGAATTTGTTAATTAATTGTGATTAATTTGTTCTATGTACCAAATGTCATGATTTATCCACATTACACATCAGTTTGTGGCAGGAACTAATTATTTTATCCTAGTTTAAAATTTTATGCAAAGCAGAAAGCAGAGGAGAATAGGGTTTTTGCAAGAAAAGTGAAATCACGCTCTCCCAGCGCACGCCTGACCCCTCTCTTGTTTTCTTGTCTCAAAACCCAATGCATTGATTATGAGCAGCTCCCATTCTTGAAAACCTTCATAATTCCCCAAAGGAACCCTCCTTTTCTTTTTTCTCTTTCAACGAAAAAGTGCTGCCCCTATTACCAACGCCTACCTGGCCCTAGATTTGAACCCCGTTTTGTAATATAAGCAACCATTTACCATCAAATTTCTGCACTTTCATACCTCAACATGTCTGTAAGTTTCTCTACCTTTCTCAGTCTCTATTTTAAGTCTTTTTGCAATTGTTCTTGTACTGTAATGTGTGTGTAATCTGAGCCATAAGTGTGTGTTTTTGGAGATGGTGGAGGTGAGAGTTCCTAACTTGGACTGCGAGGGATGTGCTGCTAAGCTTAGGAAAGCTCTGTCCAAGCTCAAGGGTAAGTTTATATGCACAGTGGTGTTAAAATTAAAATCGGGTTTTCATTTACTTATTAAAAAATGGCAGGAGTTGAAGAAGTAGAAGTGGACATGGAGTTGCAGAAAATTACGGTGAGGGGATACTCGGTGGAGGAGAAGAAGGTGCTGAAAGCCATAAAGCGCGCCGGAAAAGCAGCGGAGCCGTGGCCGTATCCAGGAGGATACTCGTATTTCTCGTCATTTTACAAGTACCCATCTCACATTGTCAGCCATTACTACGACACATCGAGAAATGTTGCAGCACCGAGCGTGCACACCTTCTTCCACACGCCGGCGGTGTACTCCGTCGCCGTCGCCTCCGACGAGGCCGTTGCATCCATCTTCAGCGATGACAACCCCCATGCTTGTGCTATCATGTGAATTGTGATGCATGCCGGATAAAACCTTGCTTCTTTCCTCCGAATTTGATTTATTGCGGTTTCCATTTTTATTTTTATTTTCTTCTTGAAGCAATTTTGTGGGAGTCGCAGTTTATATATTCTTTAATCGGTTTTCTTACTCGGTGGAATATTTATTATGAAATTTGTATAAAATAACTCGTGTATCTATATATGTATAATCTAATTATATATATAAACATTTATATATACATATGTGTGGATTATTTATCATAGATTGCTTTTCATGTACTATATTATATTTTAAAATAATTATTGTACATTATACATATAGATAATAATATAATTAATTAATATTTTATTTAAAATAATAAAATAATAGATGAAACACAAAATAAATAAAAAAGTCGAATTTAAAAATAGTGGGCCAAGTTGCAATGGAAACTTAAAGTCTGGGTTATGCTACTAATTTATGTTTATTATTATTAGCAATATTTTTTGGTCATTAATACATCTTACATATAATTGTATATTAACAAACATGGTATATAGAATCACTAAATTTGTAGCGTAATGCTTCAATAACTCTAATTTAACTCTTCTTGCAGCTGATTCGTCTTAAGGTGCTCTGACTTGTGATATGGAACGGGATGGAATGGATCTGTGGACCTCTTATGTTCTGACTTGTCCAAATTTATCGTATTTTAACTCGTTCTATATTATTATGTTCTTAATATATATATATATTATATTTAGCATATATGTATAAATAAATATAATATATAATGTATTTTTCAAATTTACTATATATACATAAATAATATTAATTCAACTTTACAAATATGTTTTAAGCTAAATTATATTGTTAGAATATAATATAAAATATAATATTCTATTGTAACTAGTATTTCTTCCGTGCGGTACATGATTTCCAATATAATAAATTATTATATAAATAATAATATAATTTTTAAAATAAAATTAAAAAATATTTTGATAAAAATTATTTAAAGTAAAAATATTCAATAATATAAAATATATTAATTTCATATATTTAAAAAAAACGAAGTTGAGATGGAAAAGTTATAAGCCATAAAAATTTCGAGTAAAAAAAATTAAAAAAAGAAATAAATATGATTGGTAGAAAACTGATTTTGGACGAAAACATGACATTTCTAAACTGCCCTTTCTTTGTATAGCTATGGATTAATAATCATAATTAATGTGAACAGTTATTGGTAAACCATAATGCAAGGTGAATATAAGTTTCTAACATGATTCTATCATTTATTTGTGTTTGTTTAAAGTGAAAAAGTAAAATAAAATAAAAAAAATTGGTTGGATATTATAATTTTAAAAATAAGAAATTAATTTAGGCAACATTTGTATAAATTTTTCTAATTATCCTGTCTTTATATCATTACAGATTATAGATATATACTTTCTCTCAAATAAATAAATAAATATATACTTCTCTCAAATAAATAAATAAATTGTACATTGTATATCAAATTACCTATATCATTTTGACTGGTTTTCAAGATTCAATTCTTGAGATTCCTTCTTAGAAGAACAAAATAATTATTGAAAGGAAGTTTTGATAAAAAATTTTGGGGGATGTTGTTTGCTTATGTATGGAGGAATAATTTGGTTTTGGGCCAACTATGCATAATGCAAAAGCCCAAATGCTTTTTCGCATTTGAATTAATATGTTAAATATAAATATTATAAATTTATTGAATTGTGTTATGGCTTGTTTGTATTCCAAACCAAATATTTATTTATTTTGGATTGCAAAAACATCTTCTCTCATTCAAATTCTACATTTATGTGGCTGATTTGATATTTACAGTTCTCATCATATTCTACCACATCTCAATACAACCATATTTTTTACTATTTATTTAAATGTAAACTTTTGAATATATCTATTCAATGTGACACAAACACCTATATTCCAAAATAAATAACTTTTCAGATATTTAATATAACTTATATCATACGGTATACACAATATTATTATAACTGTCTATCCAATTTGAAATATATAATGGACATGTAACAAAAATTGATAAAATATTTTTTGAAATTATAATAAAAAGGTAATTTATTAAAATAAGAGATGAAAAGCTATATAGTATTTGTTTTAAAAAATAGACAAAGACAATTATAAATATAAGCTATGGATTATAGCAAATTATGGTAATAATTCCAATTTGATTTGATAATTCGTTGTGACCCAAATCGAATGTGACCTTTCGCATATTGCGTATTTCATTCTTTTTTTTTGTTTTTTTCTAATACGTCATACTTTAATCACGTATAATAATTAATTATTTTTTATTGGATGATAGCTGGCATAGTTGCTATCTAGCGTCGCAATAAATCCACGTGGAATTGAACTTGTTTTTGTTAATATTTTTGGAATAAAAAATAAAATAAATATAAATATTTGTGAAGTGGGATCCAATAAATTGCGTATTTCTAAAAAATAAAATATAAATATTGGAGTGAGGGGGTGAACCAGGCCTCTTATAAGGGCATCACCCTACAATTATAAATTCCTTATCTTACTAATATAAATATGTAATCTTTCCACACTGTTTTTTTGCTTAATGACAAATAATAATACTTGGGCCGCCCTATAAATTAAATAATCCAATTATATAAATCTGTTTGCACAATTAAACCCCCCCCCCCCCCCACTACGTCTGCTTTCATTCTATATATATAATAATAAAATATTTTAAATATAGTTTTTCGTTTATTTTTAAAAAAATATAGCTATATTTTTTAATGTTGAACTTTATTAATTTTTTTGAGAATATATTTTTTAATTTATTAAAATACAAATATTTTTTTGTTTTCAATTTTCTTACGTATAATATATTAAATTGAAGAAATATACAATTAACCGACTTATTATATAAAACAAGAGTTTTATTTGGAAAGGAGGGATATATAATTTTATACAAAATTATATTTTTACATATTTTATCAGTAAAGTATTAAAGTATTTTAAATATTCTTAAATATTTATTTTAAAAATATTGATTACCCAAAATTACATTATAAATATATTTTATTTAATATTTTAAATATATGACAAAATTGGGGAGAGCAGTACTAATATAAACAAGAATATCTATTTACACAAAATCATTCTTTATTTTTTGGGAAAATAATAATAATAATTTGTTAAATTAAAATAAAAGAGTATGTGTAGAAAAATTAGCAGCAGGATTCCCAAAAGAATTTTCCAATTAAAAGAAAATAGAAATAAACACCCGTCTACAAAAGTCCAGCTGATTTGCTTTTTTCTCCTTAGCTTCATTCTCTG
The DNA here is from genome assembly GCA_028749325.2 of Caryopteris x clandonensis. Taxonomy (NCBI): domain Eukaryota; kingdom Viridiplantae; phylum Streptophyta; class Magnoliopsida; order Lamiales; family Lamiaceae; genus Caryopteris; species Caryopteris x clandonensis. The sequence continues at coordinate 9,674,685 of JAPYKT020000004.1, forward strand.
CCTGGTTGCCAGAATCTCCATCCTCCATAGCTTCTCTCCTCTAATGGCTCAGGTAATTTCTCTGTATTACCACAATTTCCAACACACAAACACAGGAAATTTAACCAAAAAATATTCTTCATAAAAAATTTCCCCCCAAAAAGAAAAAAAATAGCAATGATGATTATTTATTATCTCTCTTTTCTTTCTTTTTACCCTGTCTTGAAATTGGCATATGACTATAGCAGAAGGTGGTGTTGAGGGTGTTGACCATGACTGATGAGAAGACGAAGCAGAAAGCCATAGAAGCAGCTGCTGATATTCTGGGTACATTCAACTCACACCCAAATTGAAGTATCCAAAAACATTATCATATAAGTCGAGATTCCTGATAAAAATTCTATAATCATTGATGTTTTCTGGGTACATACCAACTCACCACACATTGTGTTGAAACAGGGGTGGATTCCATTGCTGCGGATTTGAAAGATCAGAAGGTGACAGTGGTAGGAGAAATGGATGCAGTTGCTGTAGCGAAGAAATTGACGAAAGTAGGGAAGGTTGACATATTGTCAGTTGGGCCGGCAAAGGAAGAGAAACCAGCAGAAGAGAAGAAAGAAGAGAAAAAAGAAGACAAGAAAGAGGATAAGAAGGCTGAAGAAGAGAAGAAATAATCACAAATTATTTTCATATATATTGCCTGCCAGTCCTTTTTTTTTTTTTTTTGTAGAAATTTATTACTTTTGGGCCTGAGATATTGTGCGTGTGATGCTTTCATAAAGTTATGAACGAGTATTTTCAAATCGTGACCAAATGTCCAGCGGCATTTTAAAAAAAGTTCTCTTTTGGAGTCCTCTTTTTTCATCCCCTTATTGTGGACTTGGTTTTTACTTTGCCCATTTCTTTTTGTTGGGCCTAATGAGCGTGGCCCAAATGGCCCAAGTCCACTCAATACGCGCGCACACAAACACACTATAGGTTGATGTACCGGGTGGTTGGGCTTTTGTTATCGTGGGAAAACTATACCATAGATACATTTTAAAAGTACACACACCCACTCATATTAAATACACACACACATATATATATATATATATATATATATCCTTAATAAATCTAGAATTATAATAATTGAAATTTAAAATCTAAAATAGCTAAAATGTCTAGAATCAGCTAACAGAAAATTCTAAAAAAAACTAATTTTAATTAATTCTCAAAATCAAAGATTAAAATTCAACCACTTAAAAAAAATAAAGCTCATTCATTTAATTTGCAAACACCTCTAATTCTAATTATTTTGAATGTATACTTCAGTATCGAACAGCTGAATGTTCCATTTCAAGTTCTTGGGGCAAAAGGTGAAATCCCTCGCCCCCAGGGCCTCCACCCCCGGTCCGACAGAGATTGATGGAGGAGTTAAATCATGGTAACTCAGCGGCCCATTAGGTGGGAGGACCAGTGTCTGGTGCCCACAAGGAGCTATCCCCCACATTGGAGGGATAAAGCCCCACACTGCGGCTGCCAGGACTCGATCCTGCGTCCTTGGGATAAAAATTCTATATATGAATAATGTATATCTACCAACACATTTATTATATTGTATGGTAGGAAATATATAAATATACATTAAAATAAAAATTCAACTAAAGTTATTGTTCTCTAATTTAAAAATATCTGAAAATACTCTAAACTTGAGCTATGGCTTATTCAATTGGGCTTAGCTATATTGCTATACACTCATAAGTTCCCACCATCTCTTGCACCATGACCAAAATTTTAAGTCTCACTCACTTTTCACATAGTTCTAGAGAACTATGTTGATTCCTATCTCGACCGGACATGATTGCCATGGTTTGTATGTTGAGTACTTTGTATATCATATTCTTTTTTATTTATCTAATTCCGCGTTTCGACAAAAAAAATTAAATTTAATTAAATAACAGCACAAATAAAATTATCTCAAGATTGATAAATTTCTTATTAAATCTCATAATCATAGTATAAGTACCTTTGATTGTACTTACAAATTGATTAAAGAAACAGAAAACATCCGTCTATGTCAATAATACGGCATCCGCGTACCTAAATCCTTCCACCGTTGTCAATTTGCAGATGAACATGGTATGATGTGTCTGTCCCCTTCACTTGATCTCCATTTTATGTATATATTTCATTTTTTATTTTACCAGAGCTATACACACGAATTACATAACAACTGAAACCATCAATTACAGTAGACACACACACACACACACACATATATATATATATATATATATATATATATATCTTTTTTAAAAAAAAAAGAGTAGATGCAACCTTTTTATCTTCAAATCACAACTCCTGGATTGTTCTCAACACTAACCTCCTCACTTAGTCCCGCCTCCACCGGAACCAGCTGGGTCGCTCACTATGGAAAGGAACAAAAATGAATCAAGAATTCCACTAGTTTTCTTGTCTTGATCTATTATTTTACAGAGCAATTTCTGAATAGAAAAAGTTGTAATAACATAAACTCACCGTACGATCTCCTAACAGAATCCTGAGCGGTCTGTATTCCAGTACCCTTCCCAAGCCACAACCCCACCGCGTCTGTCACCCTATCCATCACCCCTTGCCCTGAACTCTCTTTGCCGGCCGCCACCGCATCCTTCCCTTCCCTCTTACTTTCTTCGACGGGGCCTAAACGCGCCGCCACCTCGTCCGACACTGTCACCTTCCCCACTTTCTTCTCCTCCTCCCCCTTCTTCTTGTGAAGTGCATTCGTAATCACCTCCGACAACGCCTTATCCTCATCCCCGGGCCTAAATTTCTCGGACAAGTATCCCTTCATAGAAACGCCGCCACTGGTCCCTCCTGCACTGCCTTGAACTTTCGACAATACAGCAGTTCCGGCACCTGCAACTTTCTCATAAACCGGAGCTAATGTTTCTGTAACTTTGTGTGCGTATTCTGAAGCTGATACTGATACGGGGATGCTAGAAGAACGAGAAGAATCATGGCCTTCTTGGCGGTCGCCGCCGTATCCTAGCTTTGACACCATCATGTCCTTGGCGGAAATAGCCTTATTGGCAACAGATGAACTTTCCCCAGCAATGGACATGTCCTCAGTGTTGGCAGAATCTTGATCTTTGTGGATAAATTCCGGATCATTCGATTTGGGATTGAACAACAGGCCTTCACTATCTGGCCTCTGTTCCGATTCAGGTTTCGACACCGGTGTGTCACGGTTAAGGTTGCCAAACTCACGAATAAGTGGAGCAACATGAGCTTCTTTACTACCTACATAAAACATCAGCATTTGATTAGGGTAGTTGTAAACAATACATATGAATTATACAATCACAGGTACGGATGAAGTTTGAATATGTCACCAGCGGCAGCGGCTGTTGGATCTGTAAATTTAGACTGGTCATTGGAAGGAGGTATATCTGCTGGACTATTATTTGGGGAACGAGGACTCTCCACTAACTTAACATTAGCCTTTTCCCGGCCAATTGGGGCTGGGCCAGTTGGCAGAGTAGGTGCATGGGCCTTTATGGCTGATCGCCCTACAGATGCGGGCGTTCTATGGCCTGGAGCTGTCGGTCGACTTATGTCGTGCTCCCTACTATGGGTCTGCTTTTCTGGATTGGTGTTGGCTTCCTGGGGTAGAGTTACGCTCTTTATAACACTGGAGTCATACACTGCAAGATACAAAAACAAAGCTAGTTAAACATTACGTAAAATACTACTTCTATAACATGTGAAATTTAAAAACTGACATGAGATTACCTGTTATTTTTCCTTCAGACATGCAAATTTTTATTCATTGATTAAATTTATTCAATAACAATTTATAATCAATATTGAAACACTTTAAGATCTATGTGGCAGTATTCACCCATAAACAACGGTAACAGTATAATAGATTTTCAGTAGACAGATATAAAAGCACTGTAAGGACAAAAAAGATTGAAATAAGAGCAGAAGCGAACGTACTCGGCGCGCCATGAACTTCAGGATCATTGGCAATTTCATCATCCTCGTCGGATTCCTCCTCGTACCCTTCTTGATAAATGTCTTTACGGCGAGGCTCGTGGTCGTGGTCGTGAACGTGGCTATGCTTCTTGATTGTATCCTTGATCTTCTTCGCCTTATCCTTAACCTTCTTCAGCACTGATTTTTTCTCCCCATGATGATGATGCTCCCCTTCACCTTCACCTTCAATCACTTCGAACATGAAAAAAAATGATTTACTAGTTGAACAGAAGTAATTAAATCATAATAATTAACGGGAAATTAACAACAGTGGAAATGGAGAATGTTTGTAACCTGAATGCAGCCCAGCATTGTGGGGGTCTTCTTCATTGTGATTATGGCCATGCGAAGGGCGCTGTAACTGTGCTTCCATTGTCTTGCGAATTGCAGAGAGGAGAAATTGTGTGTGTGCGTGTGTGAGAGAGAGAGAGAGAGAGAGAGAGAAAGAGAGAGGAATGAGGGGTTTATTTATCAGAAGCAGATTGGAGTGTGAAATGAATGAATGCAGAGGATAAGAAGGAGAAGAAAAGGGGGTTGGGTTTTGTATAGGAAAGAGGGAAAATGGAAGCCATGCAAAGACACGTGGCTGCTCCTGAGAGTTTTTGATTACACGTCTCTGCTGCACACCTGCATATCTTCTTATAATTTAACAAATTCTTCTTCTTTCCCTTTATATTTTCGTTTCGATATGTCTTGCCATGTGCATTATTTATGAAGTGATCCTGGAGAATTCTCGTTTATATAATTTAATGTGGAACATTCTAGACTTCCAAAAGTCATCCTAAATAAACCAAAAATAATATATAAATTTCGATATTTAAATTTGAGATCCAAAAATGAAGTATTATTTACGTGTTGTGCAAATGAATATTTTCGGTACTATTTTTAATTATGTTTTTATAAAATAATATTGTTATCTGATACATTATATTTAGTAACATTGAATCAACCAAATTTGGTAAATCATTTTAAAATAAATAGAATTTAATATGTTAAAATAATTTTAAATTTTTTTTATTAATTGATAAATTTTCTTAAAATATTTAAAACATTTATTTAACTATTTAAAAAAAAAAAAAAAAAAGAGCTTCAGCGCGCGCGAGAGAGAGAGCGAGAGAGAAATCGGTTACAAATTATTGGTCACGTTTCGTTATATAATATTTTCCCGTATTTTTGGAAACCATCCAATTGAGGAGAGTCAAAATTTGTGAAGGACAAATACGCGAATGGGAAGAAACTGGGGCCGCCTTTCATGTTTTCTAAATTATGCTGCCTCTGCTTCTCACTTTGAAAACACAAAATAAAAGTCGTACAATATGAAAACAGAACCTTCGTGCAGCCATCTCGCCGATTCGCCGTACCTTAACACTCTATATTTTCCCCAAATTCGAATAATATAAACCCCTGCATCAAAAATTGGGTCCAAATCTTCGTTTTCTTTTGTCAAATTTTCCATAGGTTCATTATTTTCCCCATTAATCTGCTAAGTGAAATCTCGCGTCAGCTCATCGGCCTGCGATCGTATGTTATCCGATCTCTCTAATTGGTTTGATTTTTTTGATTTGGTGTGCGTGAGTAAATTTTGGTTTTCAACTTTCTGTGAAATTTTCAGACAGAATTTATCATTTCTGTGGTGTGCATGATTTTCAATATGTAATATGTTTACGTGATAAAACGGAGAAAAGCAAGATTTGCGATCTTATCATTTAATGATGCACAATGTAGGTTATTTGTATCATCTGTGTTACCTCTGATAAATCTATGCATTGGTTGATTCGTGTTCGATAATTTTGTTCTCTATTGTTCCTGGACCATACATTCTGGGAGCAATAATATTCTCCTCTAAAATTTCTCCTTTATTGGATGATCTGTTGAATTTTGTTTTCGCTTCCCATTTCAACTATGTAATGCTTGAATGTGTTCTATGCACTGCTCCTCTTGCTTGCATCATGTTGCTTGAAGTGAATTAAAGATTGCAATTTATTATTAGATTTTTTTTCTTCAAAGAAAAAGGGTTGTTTAGTTGTGAATAGATGATAGATTCATCATTCATGCTTATTTTCCCGCCAGTCTCATTGTTAGAAAATTACTTCAGTTCTGTTTCATTACTCCGTTAATCAGTCTGTTAAGAGTTTCTCCAGAAAGACCTGGAACTTTAGCATAATGTGGCATAGTATACCACCTATTTTCAATCAGGCTTGTGGCTGCTTCATGTTTCATGGACTGTAAGTCTGATTTATCTGATATGAAGCAGCACTGATAAGTTGCCTCTGTGGTACTATATTTTCTTTAGTTCTTTTGGTCCTTCGAAAACAAGGTGATTTGCTATATTGCTGTTGGTGAAATAGAGAGTTTTCATGTATTTTGGTGCCTATATGTCTTCTTTAAGGTTGCTTTTGGATCTAAGGATCTGAAATCGAATAAGAAATGAGTAAATTTCAATCCACCCAAATAACTCAAATAATCATTCAAGATGTGAGCGATGAATTTTAAAAAAAATAGAAATGAATCAATCCAAAGGGAATTCATTATTGGTAAATAAATGGTTTTTTGCCTATATTTTTACAAATAATCACTCATCATAATGCTTATTTATGTAAGTGTTGTCGGTCTAGGAACAATGGCCTTGGTAACCACAGCCGAAATCTGTGATGCAAATCCACAGCTCATCATGAATGGTGAGCTCCGTGTGCTCCAGCCAGTTTTCCAGATATATGGGCAGCGTCAAGTGTTCTCAGGACCAGTCGTTACCCTTAAAGTGTTTGAAGACAATGTTTTGGTACGCGAGTTTCTTGAGGAAAACGGTGATGACAGAGTTCTTGTTGTTGACGGGGGTGGTAGTCTAAGATGTGCAATATTGGGTGGCAATCCTGTGGTTCAAGCTCAGAACAATGGATGGGCCGGTATTGTTGTCAACGGCTGTATAAGGGACGTTGATGAAATAAACGGTTGTGATATTGGCGTGAGAGCTTTGGCTGCGCATCCGATGAAAGCTAACAAGAAAGGAATCGGAGAAAAACACGTTCCTGTACAAGTTGCTGGGACCAGAATATGTGATGGAGAATGGCTTTATGCAGATACAGATGGTATTCTTGTTTCCAAAACAGAGTTGTCCGTCTGATGGATTTGCAGAGTCGCATTATTCACTAATGTCAGTTATATACTATGGTTAGGACTTAGGTTTCTATCGGTAGATAATTGTGTTTGGTAAGCTCTCTGTGTTCTAGTCTCTGTGTTCTAGTATTTGCACTTCACATAGAACTCAGGACATAAGTCTGTTCTATGTTCATTGTGGACTTAATCATATGGTTATATTTGTCAGTGTAAGAGTTGTTCTTTCTTGTGACCTTACTGGGTTATTCTTTCAGATATGCAATGCATTATTATGGTATCTGCCAAAGGTTTTGTATGAAATGTGCTATCTTGTCTTTTTCTAGCTGTTAGTTGGACAAAAAAAAAATTGATTTGGAACTTTTATTTCATGTAGTGTTTCATTTAGTATTTCACTGTCATGGGATATAATATATAATGTGGAAGGCAATAAAATATCCGAAATGAGTTTTCGTTGAAAATCTCGTGTCCATAATTCATTCCATTTCATCTTACAATTCACCTTAATTTTGGAAATTATTCAATTTGTAATATTATATATTACACACATTTTTTATTGCACAAACTTGATATTTGAAACCATTACATTTCTAGCTTACCTGCATTATTGTTTTTAAGATAAGATCTCTCCTAAACAATATTAACATTGGTGAGAAGGAAAAAGAGAGGGCGAGACAGACACGTCCATGGATCTCTGAGGCTAAAAATCAAATAAATCTATTCGATATGTGATTAGAAATCATTCGCTAAATGTTCATTGATAAATATATTAATCAAGTTTGAATATATTTTTATATTTGATAAAAAAAAAAAAAACCCACCTTAGCTATTAAAACTTTAAAATGTTCGTTCGATTCGATTAAAGATCAACTCAATTAAAATGATTACCGGAATTCCATTGTAGAGTGTTAGAAAAGAGCCGATCAAAAGGTTCTAAAATTTTTCTAAAGACATTGCTAGATCATCACTCCATACCATAAAAAAAAAAAAAAAATAATAATAAAAAAATCTTTTAAGTAAAACATTGTACTACTAAGATAATAATTACAACAACAATTGCTTTATACTATTATTTGAAATGTATTAATCATTCTGTTTCAAATAAAGACTCTTGTTTTTATTTTTTTCTCAAATAAAGATTCGTGTTTTAAATGAGGTTTATTTTATTAATTAATTTTTTAAAATTTTATAAACAAATTATATATAATTGAAGAAGTCAAAATAAATAAACAAAACTTATAAAGTGTGAATTTATAATTTTTATAAAATTGTAACTTCATTAAATTGATAAAAAAAAATTATACTCTTACAAAATATAACTCTTTTATAAAATAAAAAATGTATATTTTCTTATAAAACTATCACTATTTATTTGAAAAGCACAACAATCTCACATAATCCTACTCTGAAACAACCAAAAGAAAGAAGAGATAAAATTGAGGGATAATTACTTCATACATAGCTGGATTTGAGATTCACAGGTCTCGAAGGTAAACATGACCACATAAATACATGATGAAGTTGTTCGACAATATTATCTACTGCTTTTGCTTACCTTTACCAAGACTTGCTCTCCCACAAGTGGACAACTTTGGCAGAGGCCCCAATGTATTTTAAAATTTGTAATAATAAATCTTTATTTTAAAGTTTTTTATTTGGAATTTAATTTCTTTTTAAATTTTAAATATGGGCCTCCAAATTTAATTTACTCAAGTTTAATAAAAGATTAAAAAAATTTATTATGCTATTTTATTCTCTTTTTTATCCCATTTTTCCTTTCTACCCATTTACAACATGAAAAACTAAAGTAAGAAGACAGAACACAATAAAATTTCTTTGTTTACGAAAAAACAAAAGCAAAAATAACACAAATATGAAGAAAATTGTCACACCTACCACTATAACGGTGTAGCCTGCCATGTTGGAGTCGATTACGATTAAAAAAACCAACAAATAAAGAAGAAGTAGAAAATATATGTAAATGTTGTTGGGCTTCGATCCTCAATTAAAACTAAATTTTGGGGATAGGTGTTAAATTATATTTTTATCGATTTAGAATTAAGAAATTTTAAATTTAGAGGTAATATTAAGAACATTAGAATAAATTAATTAAAATAATTAGTTTATTGCTTAGGAAAGGTGATTACTGATGAGATTGGTTTAAGCAATAAGTAATGTACTTAAATTTAAGTAAGATGGATTGTCTTTGAAGTAAAAGCCTATTGGGTTTGTTTGAAGCCATTGCCAGCTCAGTACAGCACATTGTCACTGTCATCTCTAAGGACCATTTGCTTTTCTTTTTTCTTCTATTATTATTATTATTATTTGTATTGTTTTGGACAAGAAGGGACCATTTGTTTTAACACATATATAAAAGTATCTATTTTCAAGAATCCTTAAAATGGTATCAACAATTTTATGATTACAGAATCTTTATTTATAAAATAAATGTACGGAAAATTATTTTATGTTTGGATGTAAGTACAAGAAAAGAAACGCTCACTGCGCTAACAAACAAGAAGATTCACCATAAAATTAGATACCGTCTATATAAAAAAAATAATTATGGAGCAATAAATAGTTAAAATAATTAAATAAGTCAATATTACATAGTGACATGGTCTCGACTCATTTCTTTTGCAATTTTTGTAAAAAAGAGTAGCTTGTCCAAAATTGCATAAAAAAGTGTTATAATAAAAGCTTTATATTTACATATTTATAAACAATAATGTTTTTTCAACAAAAAATAATAATTTTTATTTTAATAATGAATAAATTTTTTAATCTCATTAGTAATACTGTAATACAAAAGTAATAAGTTTTAAATAAAGAGTATTCATTTATTTATTTTGGTAATGAATACTTTTTAAAATCTAATTAGTAATACTTTTAAAATAATACTATTTCAACAAGTATTACTCATCTCCCAAATGTATAACTTTTTGTGGAAAAATAATCATTTTTTATTACATATTCGTTCCTTCACCAAAAAAGAGTTAAAAAATTGGCATACAAAAATTTTGATCGAGTTGATTCTATATTGATCGAACAAATTTAATTATATCTATCTTCATTTAACTATCCATATTATCGTAAAATCATCTAATCAATACTATATTCACCTTCATCTAATTATCCATATTATTGTAAAATCATCTAAACCAATTTTTGTAAATAAATATTTATCAAACATATATTCAACTCTTTTACTGAATGTTTCAATAATAATAATAATAATAAGTGAAAACGATGTGGCGAATAATTAGGAGAAAGCAGTTATGAATTATGAATATTCGAATAAAGGGGCCCACGATCAGCTTCCATAAGCTGGACGGCTCTACAGCCGCACAGAATCTTTGAGCCATCGCAATCCAACTCTATATTTAGTACAATTGGTCCTACTCCTACACGACAATTAATACATACATATACGTTCTACTTTTATGCCATTATTATTCTTAAATTAATTAATAAATTAAACACCCCTTCAAAAAAATATCTAATAAATTAACACAGCAGGCTGTATGCTTTTGCTTTGGACCTTCTTTTCCTTTTCATAATTGAATTTCAAGTTTTCTTTTACATTTATTTTATTTTATTTACTAATAAAACCTAAAGTAAAAGAAAATATAAAAAAAATTGATTCTTTATTATATTTTGAGGCTGGCTGGGTAGCCGCTGTCAAACCCCAACTCATATTCGGTGGCGACCATCCCATTCTTGGGTCTTTTGGGAATTTGCTATTTTCTTTTTAATTACTTGAATATAAAACTTTAAACCGAAATAAATTGCGTACGAACGATCATATGCTCAGCGTAGACATCTTCGTATGCTCGTGTGTTGTCAATCGATAAAATAATTAATTTAAAATTGTAATAATTACAATGAAAATGCATGTGAAGGTTCTTAAATTATTCATGAATGTTTAAAAAAGATTTTTTAATTATAAAAATAATTTTATGAGTTCCTGAATTATGAAAAAATATTATGAGCAAGTTCTTCAATGTTTATTTACACTAAAGATGGTATATTATGATAGAACCCGCGTATAATAGTTTTTTTTCTAATTTAAGGATATTTTCAAACACAAATTTATTTATGAATAATTTAAGAATATTTTCAAACATTCGTAAATAATGGATGAATCTTTAAATATTTTATAATTCAAAAAAATTGTGAAACAATGGTGAATAATTTGAGTTTTTAAAATATATTTTAACTAAATACTATAAATAAGATCTTTACACATTAATAATTATTTTTTTTTTAAAAGAAAAAAAAATGGAAAGATACGTTCAACAACTTTTCATTGTAACAGCTCAGGAAATCGCAAAACTGACAAACGAAGAAATTACTGAAAATGTGTGTAACAGTTAATTTATGCTTTAAATAAAATAAAAAAAGGCAAAAAGAGGAAACAACTTAGAGCGCTGGAAGAGTGAGGACCATTTTCGGTATTTTAACCGGATCTGTACATAATTATTTAACGCTCCGCAACGGCTATTTCTACAAAATATTGGGCTCTAATCCTCTACAACAGCAACTTCCACATACGCTTCACAAATTTGTACATCTCGAGCAACTCGTTGTCCCACATGACTTTTGGAATGTTGCGAGAGACCGAATGTATGTATAGATTACCAACATCAGTCAATTGTAAAAGCAGCACAAAAATAATAGATACAAATAAATTAATAGAATTAAGTGACAATAATAGTATGATATTATTTTCACCAATGATAAAATACTTATCCAATAATATGAATGAATTAGAGTCTCAATGGTTCGACTCATTCTATTATTAACTGTATTTTTTTGGATATTGTATATTGAGAACAAATAATATTTTAAAATTCTAAGATGCTACAGTCAAATGTGCAGATAGCACAAACACATAATATCAATTTATTTCTAGTTTCTTTTGTATTTGATAATTTTCATCTTATTTAAGTAAAATATGCAATATTTAAGATGTAATTATAAATATGATTTTATTTCATTTTTTCGCTTGGAATATAAATGATTTATTATTTTATTTTTTGAGCTTTAAAACTTGAATATTCCATTACGTTATTAATGATTATATGATAAGATATTTATTTATAATTTATTAAATTCATGTCTTTTATATAATTAATAGTTATTTATAGGACTATACAGTACTTTTCTATTGTAACTTTTCAAAAATAAAATAAAAATGAGTTAAATTTTTTAATTGTAGAGATAGGAAAATATAGTATTATATTTATATTGTTAAGTTGTTTATAGTTAGAAAATAATTATAAAAAGGGGGGGTGGGGGTGGGGGTGGGGGTGGGGAGGACAGTGATACATGATGGGAGGATGCTAAAACAGCAAAAATGAGCTGCTAGAGAGGAGGATGCAATTGCAAGCTGTCCTATAAATAGATAGATACATAAATAAATAACATATAACTGAATATATAATAATAATAATAATAATAATATTATTATTATTATTATTATTATTATTATTATTTGTTCCGAATAAATAAATGAATATAATAATGAGTGGAATAAGATGGTGTGCCAACGCAGAATAGGCCACACTCATTTCTGTATCAATCATCCAGCTCCCCTTTTCTGTTCAATTCCAAGCGACACTTACCTTCCTCCAACCAACTCCCTCCCTCCCTCTCTCCCTCTCTCTCTCTCTCTATAATTATATTATACGGAGTATCTCCCTATCCCTCTATATAGTTTTCGGCTTTCATTTCGTTCTTTAAATTCTCTCTGTGTTTGTGCCAAACCCAGCAAAGATAGCTAAGTTTTCTGAAGTAATGGCAGAGGAGGAAGCCAAGAAGGTGGAGGCCGAAGTTCCCTGTGAGGCCCCGCCGCAGGATCCTCCGGCTCCGAAGCCCGTTGAAGACGTGGCTGAGGAGAAAGCTGTCGTCCCACCTCCCTCTGAAGAGAAACCTGAGGACTGCAAAGCTCTTGTCATAGTTGAAAGTAAATTACTCACCTTATAACGGCATATGGTCTCTGAATGTTTAATCAGAATTAGAGCTTCTCTTCCCCCCCCCCCCCCCCCCCCTTCTTTTAAAGATTTTCTTGAGTGGAACGGTGTCTGTCAGTTTATGCATGTTAAATTGGGTGTCATATGCTTTCTTTGTTATTTTCATATAGTTCTCTGTGTGTGTGTTCTGGTTGGAATTTTCACTTGTCAAAAACTTGAAAATCTTTTAGTGAATCCCAAGTTTCAGTAACAATATATTCAGCAACGGTAAAGGTTTTCCTGACTTGTAAATTTGTTTTGTCTACTGCTAAAGAACCAGAAGCAATTGAGGAAAAGAAAACGGACGGATCCATCGACAGAGGTACTAACATATTTCATTCTGTTTTTGGTGAAATCCTTTTACAAGAGACTGAAATATATATATATATATATCTATATATACATATATACGTACATATATAATTGATTAATTCAATATTTTGTCAGATATTGTGCTTGCCCGGGTAGTAACAGAAAAGAAGATGTCTTTAATTAAAGCTTGGGAAGAAAGTGAGAAGTCAAAAGCAGAAAACAAGTAAGTGCTTCCTTCAGCGTGCTCTTTTCATTTTCTTTCAACTTCTTTTTATGGCTTTCTGGGATTTTAAATTAGCTAATTTATTTCAAACGAATATTGTGGCATGCGAAGAGTTAAAAGACAATTATTCGAATTATCACTAGACAAGGATAACCATCTCTTTAGGAAAAGTGAGTTCTTGACCCTGGGTCGAATCGAATGAGATCCTCCGTTCCAAATGAAGTTCCGTCTGTTATTCTAATTATATCACTATGCTACACCCATTTGTTTGTGATGTCACTATAATGTCATTATGTACACGTGACATATATTGATGTCAATTTGTGTAAAATATCGCCCGTTTCAATGATTTATGTTAATGAAATTACTGGATTAGGTTCCACTCCACTGGCTCAGGGGCACACTTATCTGTTTACTCACTTCATCCTGCATTCTCTTTATCTCTTGCACTTTTTCCTTTCTTTATCTGTGGATTCTCTTTCTATTTTCTTGTTTTTGTAAAATATTTTGATTGATTTGAATATGTTACTTTTTAAAGTTACTTTAAAATAGTGCAATATTCTTAAGTTTCTTCTTCACCACTTTACATTTTTCTTCTTCTTCTTGTTCTCATTTTAGCTCTGTTTATTATATGTTTATAGGGCCCAGAAAAACATATCAGCCATTGCAGCTTGGGAGAACAGCAAGAAGGCGTGTTTAGAGGCTGAGCTTAAGAAGATTGAGGTAACAATTTCATATGCGTTCATCTGTGTGTACAGTTATTGTTCCAAATCATCTTCTCATGCATAAGAAATCCAAGAACAGCATGTCTTGATTCGACGTGGATTGAGTTTGTCTGGGTGATCCATGAGTTTTTGTAACCAATGAAAAAAAATTCGGAAGGGCAAGCTGTAAATTGTTTATGTTCATGTTCTGTAGGAAAAATTGGAGAAAAAGAAAGCAGAATATAGAGAGAAGATGAAGAACAAGGTTGCGCTCGTCCATAAGTCTGCAGAAGAAAAACGAGCAATGGTTGAAGCCAAGCGCGGGGAAGATCTTCTCAAGGCAGAGGAGATAGCTGCAAAATATCGCGCGACGGGAACTTCTCCAAAGAAACTACTTGGCATCTTTTGAAGATGAAAGTGTCCAGTCTGATCTTGAAACTGAAGTTGGATTTTGTAATCTTATTCCATTTTGGATGTCTGTTTATTTTTTCAGGTGTATTGTGTGGTAATTTGGTGCAGAACTGATATTTGTTTGTTTTTTTTATTAGAATGTGTGCATAAAGGTGTTCCATTTGTTTATAGATACCTTCTGGAGAAAGGCCATCATTGTATTATTTGTGATAACAAAAAAATGTTCAAGTTTGGAATTTGCAGAATTGTTGATGAAGTTTTATGTTATAGATGTTTCCATTTAAAAAATAAAAAATAAAATTAATAATAATAATGTTTTTTAAAAAAAAAATTATTATTGCTAAAAGGTCCAGAACCCCTTCTGATGTGTACAACAATATATTGTGTCCCAAAGTATCAAAATCATGTAAATAGGTTTCACAAAATTATTAGAAGCTTTTCTTTCTGGAAGATGCATATAATCGAACACCTTTCATGCATGCATATCATCAAAGTTGATGCAGAACTCTCCTGTAAAACAATCAACCAGACCACTTTCAGAGATCTGATACTCCAACCTGAATGGAGATTGAAGCATGTCGTTGACATAAACCTCGTCAGATTTTGCGTTCGTTTCCACCCCAAATGTTCCATCATTGTGGAGCAAACCATCAAGCAAAGTATGATCAGGATTTGAGCTATGGCTTTCGACTCTGTTCTTGATTCCATGTGCACTTGCAGGATAATTCCTTAAGTCATGGTCGTTATACTGATCAAAGGAAAGCCACTCTGCAAAAATAACCTTCGGCATACTGAGGTTTTGAACTCCTCTTGAGTGGTGTATTTGTTGCATAGACCGATCCGTATCCATTACTGATGTTTCTATGTGTTGAAAGGATTCATATGACGAATTCTGGGGACTCGACTTTTTGGAAGAAGTCGATAGCTCTAGTCCATCCTTGGTGACCTGAACTTCAGTTTCAGCCATTTTTGCCAATCTTTTCTTCAGATACGAATGCCAGTAATTTTTCACCTCATTGTCTGTTCTTCCAGGTAAATGCTGTGCTATCTGAGACCACCTGCCAGAAAATAAAAAATAAATTCACTTAAAAATGATCGATAATTGCATAGTTATTGAGCTATAGTTTGGTACTTGTTGCCCAATTTGCGATGAAGGTTCAAAATTGTCTCCTCCTCCGGTATGCTAAACTCGCCGCGCTTTAGTCCCGGTCGTAAATAATTAATCCACCTTAATCGGCAGCTCTTTCCGCTCCTCTGTAAACCTGCAAATCAATCAATCCAATGACAGGATGATGATCAGAAGTCAATTGAGACGGCGATCGATCTCTAGTCTGAGATCATTATCTTTAATTAGTATATTCGTATCAGACTTTACAATAAAATTATGTTGTTGACTTCTGTTATCAGCCATCCCATTGTTAAAAATACACAAAAGAACATGCATAAACAAATCATCTACACTTGTATTACGTAGTCCCATATTAGACCAATGACCATTGACAGTCAAAAAACCAACCTTCACACCATTTTGATCCTGCATGCACACAATGTGAGAGAGAGAGAGAGAAGAAAGAATGAAGATTCAAGTTGCATTAATCCCACTTCCATCATGCTTGACCATCCTAATACGCACACAAAATACATAGTGTAGGTGCAATAAACTAACCGGCACAGACAGGAACAGAGCTCCAGCGACCATGACCGTGCTTCATAACATAGTCTCTCAGGCTTTTGTCTTCGTCGGGAGACCATAGGCCTTTCTTGTGCTTCTTCTTGGCCTTGTCCGACGCTGTACAACGCATTGTTTTAAGCGAAAGATGGATGTTATTGAGAAGAAAAGGAGAGATGTATATAAAGGTGGGAGGGTGGGGGAATGATGAATTGTAAGTGAGGGTTAGTTAGAGATGGTTAGTATTTAAATGTAATGAGAATAACTACCTCTTTCAGGCGTAAAGAGTAGTTTTATGGGATAATTGGGAGAGTAAAGGAAGCGAGAGGAGGTGTCCCATTTCGGGAATTTCTGGGAGACTGAAAAATAGAGAGTCTACTCTTGAAAAATCATTGGGTTGTGTCATTAAGCAGGCGTAAACCTACTTGACAGCCACTATTAACTTTGTGTTTTTTCTTCACTTTTTTCGTGGGCCTTCTGCTGACAATGCTCCCAAACCACTTAATATATATACCCTTTTTTTGTTCTAAAAATAAGGGTGAGGGGTGGGTAAATATGCCATTCTCAAAATTTCATCTTTTGGTATACAATTAATTTCGGTATGATTTATTATTTGTACAATATTGTACCAAAATTTTTGTATATTTTTTTTATACTGAAATATTTGTATACCAAATTTGTCAAAATTCGGGTTCCATATTGTAATACCATTTTATACCTATATTCTATCACTTTTATTTGAGAATTATCATTTCAAGCGGGATAAAAAAAAAAGAAAAAAAAAACTACAAGTGTTTCAATACTTTAATATACCTAATTATTGGTATACTAAAAGTGTGGCAATATTTTGACATATCAGTATTCGATGGGTGCCATAATACCAATATAATGTTCGATATATCAATATATCAAAAAGTTTATTTTTTTATACAATTATCATATCAAAAATATTCGATATGATATCATAAGTATAAAAAAATTATTAGGGTAAATAGGGATACCAGTACTTTCAGTATTTTTCCCATTTTTATTAAACAAAAGTCTTCCTTCAATAATTTTGTCTTTTAATAATTGTGGTAGATTGCCACTACTTTTGTTCTTTAATAACTTTCTCAGACATTTTTTTTTCCTTTTTGTTCTGAAATAAGTTTTTTTTTTCCTGTGACTTCCTGTGAAAAAAAAAAAAAAGAACACCTCCCGCTTCTGATTGTTACCCATCCTCTAATTGATATTAGCATTCAAATTTGATTTTGAATGTAAAGATTTGTGCAAATAATTAAGGGTGGATCAATTAATTTGATTGTTTTCTTAATTAGTTAGTATGCATGGCTGAGTCATTGGGATTAACTCATTTGTGGGCTTATATTTCTTGTGAATGGTGGATTAAGGTTATACCCCCCATTTACATAAGCTGTTACGGGTTGACCCGTTGAAGTTGCTTTTAATTTGCTTACAATTTCTTTCTGGAACCGACAGTTTCGATTTTTAAATTAGTGGTTTTGATTTCAAAATCGCCAATTTCAATTTCTAACCAACAGTTTCAGAACCGAAATTGATTCGGTTTCAGTTCCACCCCTCAATTCCAGGAACCGACGATTCTGAAACCAGCGAAACCGTGTCCATGTCTATTTACAATAACACTTTAAAAACAATTGCCTAATACAAACCAAGTTATTCTATTACTTTTCTAGTGACTTGTGCCTCAGATACAAAATACATTCAATTTACAGTATTACTTTTAACTAAAAAAATTTTTTTACTTAAAAATTATTACTTTTTTTAATATAACAAATTAGTAGTAATATTTTTCAAGTAATTAATATTTTTAATTAAACAAGTATTATTTAAAATAAAGTTACAAGGTGCATCCAATGCATATAAGGTTCTACATTATTTTTTCGTTATTGGTTGAGTGAAACTTTAAATGTTATTAAACAAAAAAATGTGAACAAATTTATTTTATGATATATTAGTAATGGATGAATTTGAGTTGAATACGTTGACCAAGCTTAATTTTTCAATCCTAGTTGCCACACTATGGTCTTTATTTTTGGACAACCTTGTCTTAAATAATGGCAAGTTATGGTAAGAAATTGAAAGTTATAATCACGATCAACGTAATAATGGTTGTCTAGATTTAGGGGTGTAAATGAGTTGAGTAGAATTGAAAGTACCATTATTTAAAATTGTTTGAAATGTTATCGAGGTTCTATTATTTTGTTTGAAATTGGTTTAATTATTAATCGAGTCAAGCGTTAATTGAACAAAACACGAGTCGAGCTCGAGTAATTTGATATTTTACACTTGTTTTAACAAATTTTACTTAACGAGCTCGACCGAATCGAGCTTTAGATCTGGTCAAACGTAAAGTATGTTCAAATTTATTTGATATTATTATCAAAAAGAATTCAAACGAACTTTAATGAATAAGTTTGAATTGAACATCAAACAGTTTAATTTGATTTTCAATACTATTTATAGCAAGGATGTGAATTGTAATTGGGTTTCCTCATAGTTTAGAACAAAGTAAATTAGGTTAGAGAGTCGTATAAAAGTATATATATCCAACGACCACAGCACTCCTGCAGTTTTGATGCCTTATAATTTGAGACCAATGAAAATATGGTTATTTGTTTGACAAATTGAGATGGATAGTTCCCGTTATTTAGTACTCAAATTAAATTAAAATATAAAAAAAGTATATTTTAACGAAGGATGATATAAATATAATTATATATCGTGTCCTGTTAAACTATTATACACCATGTCACACAAATTTAATAGAAATAATATGCAGTTATGTGGTCCAAACTGAAATCTACTAAACGTTTTCTGATTGTCAATATTTATATTCTTAACCTATCAAATGCAGGTCTTGCACAACTTGGAAAGACATGCGCAATGAGTTGAACTCAACCTTGATTGGATTTGAATTAAATATATATACATACATATATATAAATAGCAAGCATGTGCTGTTGACGAGTCATAAAAATATGTACATTTCCTAGCTTTTTCATTGTTTTGGTCAAAGAAATTCAACAATTTGGAAAGTAACAGACAAGGGAAAATGACTTCAAATGTGTAATAAGAACTGCCATAATGGTTTTGTAAACATTAACCTTGCCCTGTCAAGGAAATTAGGTCGGCCAAACAGAGCCTTATGCTTATCTACCAGCTACGACCATATGTTGGGTTAGATACATGAACACCAGGACATCAAATTATTCAGCTAAAAACTCTATACATGTACAAGTTGCTAATAATCTGTTCGTAAGATTACAATATCCGACAGGCGAAACAAAAAAATAATAAAACTAATATTTTTACATAGCATCTGCTACAACTTTCACAAAGAATCATGACAACAGAAAATAACAATACATAAGAACAGAAAAAGGAGTTTGTAATAACAGAGATCACAACTCATTGAACTGGGAGTTAAGGCTAAGTTAACGGCCTAAGAAAAAATCGAAAACCAGTGGAATGTTCTGGCTAACATTAAATAACAATACATAAAAACAGAAAATGGACTTTGTAATAACAGAGATTACAACTAATTGAAGTAGACTTAAGGCTAAGTTAAGGGCCTAAGGTAAAATCGAAAACCAGTTGAATGTTCCGACTATTCTTGAGACGTATCTAGATATTGAGACAGTTTGTATTTTGCTCATCCAAACCGAGAACCTGGACCCTGGCACACTAACCATATCAAGATCTCATCAAGCAGAGTCCCTATCTTCTGTCTGAGTAGTAGAGAAGCTCTAACTTATCTATGGATGAATCATGTTGAAGTGAAACCTGGACAGCTGCTGTGGAATGGTCGATATAACAGGCCCGTATCTCTGAGCATTCACAAGAAATAACTTCATAAGAATCATACGAAAATTGCTAACTAAAAGACTGGAGCAAAAGGAGATTGAACAGTTCACAAACTCAAGTGGGTGCTA
Organism: Caryopteris x clandonensis; assembly: GCA_028749325.2. NCBI lineage: Eukaryota > Viridiplantae > Streptophyta > Magnoliopsida > Lamiales > Lamiaceae > Caryopteris > Caryopteris x clandonensis. The sequence continues at coordinate 9,695,078 of JAPYKT020000004.1, forward strand.
CAGAATGTAAACACAATCAGGGAAATAGAGCTTGTGCAAGACTACGGTTCAAGCATAGTCTGGCATGCTCTGTTAACTATTTCACTTCAAAAATAGAAATAATTAAAAATATGCAAGCCACAGAAGACTGTTTGTAAAAATACGTCAACGGGGTTCTTGTAATTGCAAAACTTGATAGGGATTTTTTTTTTTTTTTTTGTAACTTGGTCGAAACGGACAGGCTAGTTTTTGTAACTTACTAGATAAATCTATGTATGAGCGCATGCACGCACACACACACATTAAAAAACGATTCTTTTTGTTTTTTGGGAGATACACACATTAAGATCTACAACTACTGAATCATTGATTTTTTTCGCACCTGAACATTGTCATATAGTTCAAACAATGGAACAGCAAGAAGTTTCAAGTTCTTCGGCACAGCAAAATATTCTCGTTCAGACAGGTGAACAAGGAAGAGCTTCTTGCACTCCTGCATTAACAATATACAGTGGTGAGCAATATTTCGGGCCAGATGAATGGGTGATGCTCTATGATGTGTCACATGTGGTTTTTACCTTAGGCTTTGTTATGTGTGGAGGGCAGTAAGGGTACATGATTGTTTCAAAGTTCGGTCTCCACCAGATTGCCACACACTCACCAATCTGCGAAGAAAATTGTATCTTGCTAATCAGCATCTCTGAAGAACAAACTTAACTGGAAGCTAATCGATTTCTCGATGAAGACTATGAAACAGGGCATGTCTCAATGGATCATGGCGTCTCTTAGATTTATAGAATCATGCTAATAAATATAAACTTTGCCCTTTTCTTCAGACAGATATACCAACCAACTACTACATATGGCATTCCATCTGAGATGCCGTTAAGTTGCACAGGTCTCAAGCCTCTGGGGCCTACACATATCAAAATACTTTTAAGTATCATGAATCATCTCTCGCAACAGGCTCCAGATATGTCTGCTATAACCTAATTTTCATAATGGGCTCCGGATGATTTGTCTACCATACAATGACTATTGTTTCTCAAAGGTTACCTGCCAATCTGGCTGTAGAGAAGGTGAATTAGCAGCAAGTTTGCTAGAGAGTTTCCTTTTCAAGCCTTCAACTTCTGTGCATTTGTATCGAGGGGAAAAGAAAAGTTAGATATATGCACTTGTGAAATTGAGATTTTTGAAATAGAAGTTTGCTTTTGGTGCCTCATGACTTTCTTCTTTCGAAAAATAAAAAATAAAAATTTACAAAAATTAATCAATGAGCAAGAATAATTTACCATTCTCTCCTGGCTTCAATCTACCACCTGGAAGTTTACAGAAAGTATTTCCAATTTGCAAGAGGAGAATGTGGGGGTGATTATGCTCTTGTACCTGTAAGTTTAGCAATTTTCCCACAATCAGACAAATGTAAAGATGGACAATTATAAGCAACATTATTTGGTAAATTATGCTAAAAAAGTACAATGAATAGGCAGGCAAGAATCAAGCAGGATCATATTCTGATGAAGTTATTGAATCCTGCAAGGATAGGATTTAGAATGTAATTTAAATAACAAATGTGGCCACAGTAAGCTGACAAACTCCAAAATGACATTTATCCAACAATTTAGTCTGTCGCTAGAAAGCCCAATAAATACATAGGTCAAATTCTCCACATCTTCTCACATAAGAGTCCATTTAACTAAACCACCTTAATGAAAATCTAAAGCAGAGTAGCTCATAACTTAATGTAATAGTAGCCATAGGGACTACAATTATAGTAACCATACAGACTAAAATCAGGTCCATCACACAGTCCTGTCAGGATCTTTTTCACTATTGCTGTTTTAGACGAGTCAAGACAAATCCAGTCAACTTAGTCATTTTCAGGAGATAGTTGGAGAAGTACATGATAAAGATAGGGGCAAAGTTTTGGATTTATCTCCTCATGAAGGTACAAGATAAACAGCACCGGTAATGTGTTCCATGAGATGAACACAATTCCTAAACACCAGGGATTCGCCATCATCCTCGTTTGAGATTAAACTAAGTCAATCAAGCTTTTCAACATGAACATAAATGCATATAAGCCGATTTATTAAGCAAGGATGTTATACCTAAGGTCTAAACAGATAATTGTGCAGTCTCATCAAACAAAAAATTCTCTTCAACAGAGCATCTCAATGGAACAGCAAAGTAAAAATGAACGGGAACACAAAAGCAAGATGACCATTGCCTTGTGCCCACTTTCGACACTAGCACTTAACCAAATCAACTCAACATTGATGCAATCAAATAAGAATCAGTATTCATGCCAATTTCATTTTAAGTAGAACAAGCCTTGATGATCAAATTAACAACAATTTAACATTAACACCTTGTTTGGATGTGCTTGCTCGTGGCAGCACCAGAAAAAACAGAACTGTGGCTTTGTTGAGAAAAAATGAAAGCTATTCTTTCACAAACACAATGCATCATTGCATTTTTCATTCAACTGCATTCAAGAATTTACATTGTTTCAGTTGGAACCCAAAATTGCGATAGTATCCAGTTTCCACTGATCTCATTTTCTTTTCCCGATTTCTTCTGTTGTCTGATTGAATCTTAGGTCCACCAGTACTGAGCACAATAATTACAGAGCCAATTAAGTAGCTAATAATAACGCGTCACTAGAAAGTTTGTGTCATACATTTGCTTCTTCGAATGAGCTTATTTTAAAAGTAACACCGCTGCTTTAAAAATTGAATCTTTTCTGATTTCTTTAAGTGAGGAGAGAGACCACTCAGAATTCTTGAGCAGAAAATACATATGAGCGATTGCCAAATTGAGGAGAAAAATACGTACCAATAAAATACCCTCAACGCTAGTCCTCATCCCTTCCTTCATGTAGCTGCAACTCAGAAAGAACAAAACAAAAATTCATCAACTTTTACAGAAGGCCGCATATCTAGTGGTCAGGCAGTAAAAAACCCTATGTGGAACTACTTAGTCCGATCTAGGGTTTTACTCACAAATACAAAAAAAGGAGAGGCATAAAAAATACGAACTTGACTTTCATGCGAGCAAGTCGATCGGCGACTGAGGTGTCCTTCTCCATCTTCGGCTCTTTGGTGCCGAAAGTGTAGCTCGACAGAGGATACGTATTCACGACAGGTGAGGTAACCATTTTCTTCCTCTTTTTGTCGACTTTCTTCTCTCAATTTATAGCAGGTTGACGTGTATAGATTTCTCTAGTATGTGCAGAATTTGCAGGCGGAAAATGAGAATTTGAAGGAATAGTTATGTCCATGTCAAATAGTTAAAATAGGCGAGGTGTTATGTTCATGATGAATCGCGAGTTTTGTTCTAATTGGATAGATCGAGAGACATGTAAAAGGAGGGAACTCGAAGCTCTTTTATTGTTTTTTATAAAAATAAAAATAAAATATTTAAAATCAAAATAAATAATTACTATTTGAAAATAATAAATTATATGAATTAAAAAATCCAATGGTATACTATTCTTAAATAAATCATTCGAACATTGTAGAAATTAAATTGAGATGGTGAGCAAATTACTTCAATCAATGGTGAAGGGCATTTTAATAATTTAAAATATATTATATGTAAAAGTAATTTTTAGTTGGGCAAATCAATTAGTCAATAAAAGAATCTTGTGGCCTAAGGATTCACTACAATTTAGTAAGAAAAAGGTAAAATGAAATAAAGAATAGTAAGCAAATAAAGATATGAGTCGTGGGTCAATTGTGTTAATCAGCCCTATTGGAATGCTGCCAACTATTTTTCAATATATTTGCTCTTCAATACACTTTATTAACACAGGTTGTGTTGGTTGAAAGAAAAATTAGAACTTATAAATGAGCTGTGAATGTTTAAAAGAACATGAATCATGTCATTGATGTTGTTGCAATGATCACATCGATGTTTTTTTATTGTTCATGATCGAGACAATCTCGGCGATGCAAGATGAGCATCATATGATATGTTCTTGGTATTTGGGAATTTTGGACAACCAACTTTGATCAAGTCATGTATTATGAGTAGATGTGGGCATGGTTCTGGTTTTAGACCGGAACCGTCGGTTCGAACCGCTGGTCAATCTTCGGTTCAATCGTTGACCCGGTTTCGATTTTCCTGTTTTTGGAACCCGAATCGTCCGTTCCGGTTCCCAGTTCTGCCCATTTGAAAATATAGCTGTTGGAGATCAAGGGCTGAGATTAAATAGCCGTTGATCTTCAAAGGCCCAGATCGTGTAACCGTTGGTAACCGGCAGTTCCAAAGGATCTTTTGATTTTTTTTCCTATAAATAGCCCTTCCTACTAATTTTATTTCACAACATATAATCTCTCTCAATCTCTCTCAATTATCTCTCAATCTCTCTCACATCTTTCTCAATCTCTCTCAATTATATTGTGATCTCCCTCAATCTCTCTCAATTATCTTGTTATCTTTCTCAATCTCCCTCAATTTATCCCGATTATCTTGTCATTTTTCTCAATCTCTCTCAATTATCTGTATATTCTTTATTTAGTTATCTTTATCAATCTCTCTCAAAATGTCGCGCTCAAGCCAAAGAGGACATGCAGGTAGAGGATCATCTTCTTTATCTCGACAAGCAAAAGAAAAATCGGTTATGCCAACGAGTACAAGTGCCGGAACCGGAATGCCATCACCATCTCCTTTGGTTCCAAGATATCTCACTCTTGATGGTGAAGATATTGAAATTCCGGTCGAGTGGCAAGAAGATTTTGAAGCTCAATTAGGTTTGTGTTTATTTTATAAAATATCTCTCTTAAATATTATTTTATACTTTTTTTTTTAAATATCTCTCTCAACTATCTATGTTTAATAATTTATTATGATTATCAATTTAGGTGCACAAAACGAATCTTACGAAGAAGAACGTCTTCCAACTCAAAAGAGTCAAAGTCAAAGTACGCAACAAACTCAATGTGGACGAGATGAGGCACTAAGATCAGATATCTTTGTCGTTCACTTCAAAAGAGATATCCAAAATAATAAAGCAATTTGCAACTATTGCGGGGTAGAATATGTTTTTCAATAAAGAGGAGGTTATGGCACGCTCAAAAAACATTTGCAACGTTTCCATCTCGACAAAGTCGGAAACGATCGGCGTCAAACACAAATACCTCGTGGAGGATTCACCGGATCCACCGATGAATCACAAGGTACGGCTTCTTTATTTATATATTTTGAACCTTTAATGAGAAAATATTTATCAAAAATGGTTTGTGGCATGTCTTTAGCTTTTAATTTTGCTTAAAATTATTTGTATAAAAACCTTGTGTCACTATCAATGAACCCTAAAATGTCCGGTGTTTCACATAGAACATTAGTTCGTGATGTTGAAAAAATTGTAGGTGAATATAAGTTGGCTTTAAATGATATGTTTAGTTCTTTACAACAAAAAATTTCAATTTGTGCGGATATATGGGCGGATCATTGGAGAGAACATAGCTCTTTAGGACTTACTTGTCATTGGATAGATAATTCATGGACAATGCAAAAAAGATTACTTGCATATAGAAAATTTGATCAAACACACACAACCACAAATATTTTTCATAAAATTCATACTATTTTGCAAGAATATAATTTAGTTACAAAAATTTTTTCAATTTCAGTGCTAATACTGCTAGTTTGCCATTATTAATTCAAATTTGTCAACCATCATTTAAGGGTAGATTTTTTCACATTAGATGCATGTGTCATGTTTTAAATTTGTGTGTACAAGATGGCATGGAACATTTTAAAGCACATATAGGTTCTATTAGATTAGCAATTGGACATTTAAAAAAACATGCAACTTTATGCAAAAAATAGAGAAGATTTTGTAAAGCATATGTTATGAATGAACCCAAAAAAATCACTAAAGATTTGATTAATCGTTGGAATTCGACATATAAAATGTTGAATTCTTCTTATGAGATTAAAAATGAATTATATACATTTTTTTCACAAGAACAATTAGGCATTCCTTTATTTTCAAGTTCATGGGATACATGTGTTGAATTAATGTCTCTTTTGAAAGTTTTTAAAGATGCAACGGAAGAATTATCTGGATGTTACTATCCCACTTCTCCTTTAGTTGTAGATCATTGTGTTAAAATTCCACTTATTTTACAATCATATTATTCGCATGACTCTTTACAAAATTACATTGCAAGCATGAGAAGTAAATAGTTAAAGTATTATCAAGAAATTTTCGATTTATTTTTAATTGCAAAACTTTTAGATCCTAGAATTAGAGAAGATGGTTTAGAATAATTACTAAGAATGTATTATGATGCATTATTTTTTGTTAAGGATGATGACACTCTTAATCCGCATATAATTGTAGGTAACACAAAACAATTACTTTATGATTGTTTTAAAGAATATAAAATTAATTATGGTGATAGTTTAAATAGTGAAAGCGGTCACGGAAATGATAATATTGGTGGAGGTAGTTCGGTTTTGGATCAACCCGAACATCATCAAGATCCAAACTTTGAACACCTTAATCAATATTATAGGTTTTATGATATTAGAAAATTAAAAAAATCTAGGAGTAATAGTCTTTATCAAGAAGTAGATAATTATATATCTACTACTTTTGAAGAACTTGGATTTGATACACATAACGAGCTTTTGAGATGGTGGTCTCGAAGAGCAAAAAACTTTCCTATTTTATCACTAATGGCAAAGGAAGTATTTGCGTGCCCGGCATCCACCTTCTCGGTTGAACAAGCATTTAGCACCGGCGGTTACATTTTGGATCTTTGAAGATCCAATTTAAAGGTGGAAAATCTAGAATTTCAAGCTTTACTTCATGATTGGTCGAACGCCGAGGTAAGAAAACAAGAAGTAAATTTTGATGAAGATGATGAGGATGAAAATGGAAACGAGTATTCGACCACATCCGTGAGTGATTGAGTCACGCCACTAAGCCACTTCTCAAGCATCAAGGTAAGAGAACTATGTCAACTTTGATTCCTCAACTATGAGGATACGTAGGCAACTTAATTCTAAATTAGAAATTAAATTTTAATTTCTAATTTATAGTTAAGCTCAAGTCTTTTCTTTTTTTCTCTCTCTTTTCTATTTTTTTTTAATATGTTGTAATTGAAAACTTGTAAAGTTGTAATCTCTTGTTAAAAGAAGTAAATGTTTTTAGGTAAGTTAATTTTTTGTTGTAACTTTTCTATTTTTTAGTTTATTTTATTATAAGTTGTAAAGTTAAATTTTGATTGTTGTAATTTTTTTTTTAAAATATAATTGTTTTAGTTAAGTTAACTATATATTCAATTCAATCTCTTGTGATAATCAAATTCAAAAGACCAAAAATTAATTTTGAAAGTTGTTAATTATTAAAAAAAAAAAACACAAAACCGGCAGAACCGAAACCGAGGGAACCGGCGGTTCCAAAACCAGAACCGAAACCGTATATATGGCTGTTCAGTTCCGGTTCCACCCTCCACGGTTCCAAAAACCGGCGGTTCCGAAACCAAAACCGGAACCGTGCCCGCCTCTAATTATGAGGTTACGAACATTTTAACTTTTGTGTGGCGCCAAACACATCACAACATGTACAACCTTGTGAGGGGGTGTGTTGGTCATGAAATTGAGTAGGTTGTTATTTGGTTTGGTTCTAAATATTGTTAAATCCTCTATTATAGTTTTTTATATTTCATGAAATCTAAATAATTTTGTTTATAATGTCTAAAACAACATTTAAACCATTTCATTCTTTCACTAGTGGTTATTTTTGTTGTCTTAAATCATTCTGGTGTGATATTTGAGCACTATTATTTGGAGTTGTTTGTTTTTGTTTTAAAAAAAAAAAACATGCATCGCATATTTTTCAATTTTGATAGTTTTTAAATATTAATAAAACAATACAATTACGAGAAACAACTTTAGATAATAATAATTGAGGCGGATGCAACAACTCATGCAGAAGAGAACTTTTTTATTAAAATATGAGCACACTCGTTCGTGAATCAATTTTGATTTTTCGGACTTGTTATTTTTATATATTTTTCTAATAATCTATAGATGACCTAAAAGTAATTATATATATATATATATATATATATATAGAGAGAGAGAGAGAGAGAGAGTTAGGAAGCCAATTCCTGCAGGGAACCGTTTCCCTAATGGAGGTTTCCCATGGTTGGAGCAGGAAATTGGGTAGAGGTGATATTTGGAAGAGAATTTGGGAACGAAGATGATGTATCCAATACCAATCTCATCCTACCTCATTGTCAATCCAACTCAAAACTTCAACAAAGTATGGCTAGCATGCAAGCATGTCATCAAAGTTGATGCAGAACTCTCCTGTAAAACAATCAACCAGACCACTTTCAGAGATCTGATACTCCAACCTGAATGATGAATGAAGCATGTCGCCCAAATAAACCTCGTGAGACATCGCATTTCTTTCCACCCCAAATATTCGATCATTGTGGAGCAAACCATCAAACAAAGTAAGATCAAAAATTTGAGCTATGGATTTCAACACTGTTCTTGATTACATGTGCACTTGCAGGATAATTCCCCAAGTCATGATCATTATACTGATCAAAGGAAAGCCACTGCAAAAATAACCTTAGGCAAGCTGAGCCTTATGCCATCTACTGGCTACCATCATAAGTTTGCTTAGATGTACATGAACACAAGGACATCAAATTATTCAGCTTATCACTCTATACATGTACAAGTGACTAATAATCTGGTTGTCGGATTACAAAATCTGATGGCGAAAAAAAAAAAAATAACAAACTTACTTTCTACATTGCATCCGCCACAACTTTCACATAAAATCACAACATAGAATAACAATTCATAAAAACAGAAAAATGAATTTGTAATAACAGTGTCAGAACTCATTGAAGTAGACTTGAGGCTAAGTGAAGGATCTAAGTTAAAATTGAAAACCAGTTGAATGTTTCGACTATTCTTGAGACGTTATCAAAATATTGAGACACAGTTTGTATTTTGCTCATCCAAACCTGGAACCTGGCACACTAACCAGTTCAAGATCTCATCAATCAGAGTCTCCATCTTCTGAGTAGTAGAGAAGCCCTAACTAATCTATGGATGAATCATGTTGAAGTGAGACCTGGACAGCTGCTGTGGAATGGTTGATATAACAGGCCCATATCTCTGAGAATGCACAAGAAAGAGCTTCATAAGAATCATAAGACAATTGCTAACTGAAAGACTGGAGCAGAAGGAGATCAAACAGTTAACAAACTCAAGTGGGTGCTAGGGAATGTAAACACAATCAGGGAAATAATGCTTGTGCAACTCCAGTTCAAATATATTCTAGCATGCTCTGTCAACTATTTCATTTCAAAATTTACAAATATTACCGTTGAGGTTTAATCAATATACAGAAAAACAGAGGGAAAAAAGTTTATAAGTTACAAATACCACCCTCAACATTTTTTCATATTTATGAATTTCACCTGTTGATGGAGGTATTTGTAAGAAAAATGCAAGCCACAAAGGACTGCTTGTAAAAATACCTCAAGGGGGTACTTGTAATTTCAAAACATGATGGGGATTTTTTTTTGTAACTTGGTCGAAACCCCCACGCTAGTCTTTGTAATTTACTAAACATATGAATCTACATGCGCACTCATACACACATATTAAAAAAATAATTGATTTTTGTTTTTAGGGAGATACACACATTAAGATCTACAACTACTGGATCAATGATTTTTTTCGGACCTGAACGTTGTCATATAGTTCAAACAATGGAACAGCAAGAAGCTTCAAGTTCTTCGGCACAGCAAAATATTCTCGTTCAGACAAGTGAACAAGGAAGAGCTTCTTGCACTCCTGCATTAACATAAATCACTAATGAGCAATATTTCAGGCCAGATGAATGGGTGATATTCTGTCATGTGTCACATGTGGTTCTTACCTTAGGCTTTGTTATGTGTGGCGGGCAGTAAGGGTACATGATTGTTTCAAAGTTCGGTCTCCACCAGATTGCCACACACTCACCAATCTGCGAAGAAAATTGTATCTTGCTAATCAGCATCTCTGAAGAACAAACTTAACTGGAAGCTAATCGATTTCTCGATGAAGACTATGAAACAGGGCATGTCTCAATGGATCATGGCATCTCTTAGATTTATAGAATCATGCTAATAAATATAAAATTTGCCCTTTTCTTCAGACAGATATGCCAACCAACTACTACATATGGCATTCCATCTGAGATGCATTAAGCACAGGTTTCAAGCCTCTGGAGCTGACGCATATCAAAATACTTTAAGTATCATCTCTCACAACAGGCTCTAGATATGTCTACTATATCCTAATTTTCATAATGGGATCCTGATGATTTGTCTACCATGAAATGACTACTGTTTCTCAAAGATTACCTGCCAATCTGGCTGTAGAGAAGGTGAATTAGCAGCAAGTTTGCTAGAGAGTTTCCTTTTCAAGCCTTCAATTTCTGTGGATTTGTATTGAGGGGAAAAAGAAAAGTTAGATATATGCACTTGTTAAATTGAGATTTTTGAAATAGAAGTTTGCTTTTGGCGCCTCATCACTTTATTCTTTAGAAAAAAAAATTTAAAAACTTAATCAATGAGCAAGAAAAATTCATAGCGTGCAATAATGACCAATAATACTGGATAAGTATAATACCATTCTCTCCGGGCTTCAATCTACCACCTGGAAGTTTACAGAAAGTATTTCCAATTTGCAAGAGGAGAATGTGGGGGTGATTATGCTCTTGTACCTGTAAGTTAAGCAATTTTCCCACAATCAGACAAATGTAAAGATGGACAATTAAAAGCAACATTATTTGGTAAATTATGCTAAAAAGTACAAGGAATAGGCAGACATGAATCAAGCAGGATCAATTCTGATAAAGTTATTGAATCCTGTAAGGATATGATTTAGAATGTAATTCAAGTAACAAACTACAAAACTCCACACATGTCATTTACCCAACCATTTAGTCTGTCACTAGAAGACCCAATAAATAGGTGGGTCAAATTCTCCTCTTGCACATCTTCTTACATAAGAGTCCATATAACTAAACCACCTCATTGAAAATCTAAAACAGAGTAGCTCATAAGTCATAACTTAATGTAATAGTCGACAGAAGGAGCAGAATTATAGATAAGACATCGGCCCATCACACAGTCCTGCTGGGATCTTTTTCACATTTGCTGTTTTGGACAAGTCAAGACAAACCCAGTCAACTTAGTCATTTTCAGGAGATGGTTGGAGAAGTGGATGATAAAATAAGGGGCAAAGTTTTGGATTTATCTCCTCATGAAGTAACAAGATACACAGCACCAGTCGCTTCATGAGATGAACACAGTAAACACCAGGGATTCTCCATCATCTTTGTTTGAGCATTAAATTATGTCAATCAAGCTTTTCAGCATGAATATAAATGCATAGAAGTCGATTTATAAGTTTTATAACATTTATTGATAGGAGATTTATTGTTTTTATTATAAAGATCATGTGACTTTGAACAACTGCACTCACAGCTAAAAGCAATAATGTTAGACCTAAGGTCTAAACAGATGACCATGTGGTCACATCAAACAAAAATTTCTCTTTCATAGAGCATCTCAATGGAACAGCAGAGTAAAAAGTAAAGAGAACATAAAAGCAAGATGACTACCACCTTGTGCCCACTTTCAATATCAGCACTTAACCAAATTAGCTCAACATTGGAAACATTCCTCAAGAAGAATTTGAAGATGATAACGGGAATAGCCAAGTTTAGAATCTTTCGCATTTGCTTCCATATTAGTGACAAAATTACATAGTTAGCAAACAAATTGTTCAGTTAAAGAGTGAAATTAACTCCAAGTGAAAAGGGGATAACATATTAATGCAATCTGCCAATTTCAGTTTGAGTAGAACAAGTTAAAACAATTTAACATTAACACCTTGTTTGGATGTGCTTGCTACGGCAGCACCAGAAAAACAGAATTGTACCTTTGTTGAGAAAACATGAAAGCTATTCTTTCACAAACACAATGCTTCATTTCATTTTCTATTCAACTGCATTCAAGAATAACGAACATATTGTTTCAGTTATCCAGTTTCCACTGATCTCATTTTCTTTCCTGATTTCTTCTGTTGTCTAATTGAATCATAGGTCCACGAGTACTGAACAGAATAATTACAGAGGCACTTAAGTAACTAATTTTAACTTGTCACTAGAAAGTCTGCATTTGCTTCTTGAAATAGCTTATTCTAAAGTAACACCGTTTCTTTAAACTTTTCTAAATTTTTTTAGTTAGGAGAGAGATCTCTCAGAATTCTTGGGCAGAAAATACATATGAGCGATTGCCAAATTGAGGAGAAAAATGCGTACCAATAAAATACCCTCAACGCTAGTCCTCATGCCTTCCTTCATGTAGCTGCAACTCAGAAAGAACAAAACAAAATCCATCAACTTGTTACAGAAGGCCGCATTCTAGTTGTCAGGGAGTAAAACCCTATGTGGAACTACTTAGTCCGATCTAGGGTTTTGCTCACAAATACCAAAAAGGAGAAGCTTAAAAGAAATACGAACTTGACTTTCATGCGAGCAAGTCGATCGGCGACTGAGGTGTCCTTCTCCATCTTCGGCTCTTTGGTGCCGAAAGTGTAGCTCGACAGAGGATACGTATTCACGACTGGGGAGGTAACCATTTTCTTCCTCTTTCGTCGAATCAATTATTGCCTTTCTTCTCTCAATTTATAGCAGGTCGACGCATATGGATTTCTAGAGATATCGATCGCGGGCTATTACTAATCAATTTCAGGTTAATTAGATCATTTTAAATAAGTTTATAATATGATAAATTTAACCTTAAATTACTTATTTAAATTTAAAAATCCAATTAAATATATATAATATTTTTCAAAAAATAACTTTATACTATTCATATATTAAATAAGTTTTATATTATAAAACAAATTAAAATAATTAAATAATTAAGTAATATATGGTATTTGGTATTTGGTACTTTCAATTTTAGTTTAGTTGCATTCAAATTATAATATTTAAAATCATATTTTTTTTATCTTATGTAAGATATAAATTTAAATGATATTATTTAAAATATAAATTAAAGTACAGAAAAATTAATTCAAATATTGTATATTTTTATTTTGTTTTATTAGAAAAATTAATAAAAATGATGGCTACTGATCAATACTAACTTTAAGCAAGGTAATCCTACAAAATTCCTGGTTAACGAAACATTACATTAGAATTTAGATATGTCCTAATTCCGCGTTTCGACCAAAAAAAAAATAAAGAATTTAGATATGTCATTCTAAAGAGACTAATAAAATTAAATTTTAAGTAAATATTTTTTTAAACTAAACAAACTAGCCTTATTACATCAGAGGCATTTTGATGTTTTTTATATGAGTTTGTCTAGTATGTGTAGAACTTGAAGGAATAATTATGCCCATGTCAAATAGTTAAAATTGCCAAGGTATTGTCTTCATGATGAATCGCGAGTTTTGTTCTAATTGCATAAATCGAGAGCATGTCAACGGTTGGCACTCGAAACCCTTTTATTAGTTTTATTAAAAAAAATCAAAATCAAAATAAATAATTACTATTTGAAATTAATAAATTATATGAATGAAAAATTTCAATGGTTTTATCACAATCTTAGCATTTTTAATACGCATTTTAATAATTTGAAAGATATTTTGTGTTGAAGGTTTTTAGTTGAGCAAATCAATTGATCCATACAAAAATTTGGTTGGTTAATGATTTATTGTTAAAATGTAAAATAAAATAAACAAATGGAAGAAAAATCGAAATTTTTAAAATGATTCACGTTTATATTCACAAATATAAAGGTTAATAACCCTCTTCAAGTAAAATTGGAGTTGCATCTCATCATGTTGTGCAATTCCTCACTCATTTTGTGCGTGCCAATGAATTTATCATCAACCCTTGCTTTGTATTGAATTTTATTCTTCTTGAACAGAGGCGTTATTAGGGCTGCGGTCCGCCGGGCTAGCCTGTTTAATCGAAAAAAATAGGTTTAGGGCCTATTTCTTTTATCGCGTTTAACATCCGAATTTTTTAGCTTGGACTGTCAGACTCGTGGGCTACTTGGGTTGGGCCGCGGGCTGCCTCTTTTCTTTTTAGGTTTTACAAACTCAAACAACAAACCCTAACTTTTTCGCCGCTGCTTCTCACCTGCTCACTGCTATTCACAACAAACCATTGGTCTCCGCTGCTGCTACTCACTGACGTTGAGGAATACTAAGTTGCTAGGATTTTGTCCTAAGCTGAAATTCTTATGATTCATATGTTCTCTCTTTTTTGGGTTCTTCTGTTTCTCTAATTTTTTGTTCTTTTATTGTGGGGTGAGTTAATTATATTCTTTATATGATGGTCAATAAATATATTTAATGATGTATAGCATGGTGCTTTGGTCAAATATGTTGTTCAAGTTGAAGGCGATGATGCCTAATCTTGATTAGTATTTTTGAGTTTATAGTTAAGTATATAACTTATATTAATCAAGTATTTTTCAAGTTGGACAATGATGTTTAGTATTTTGGTATTTATTATCAAGTGATATCATGTATGAATTTATATGAATTATGATTTTATTTTATATGTTTGAGACTTAAGTATTGAAATTGTTAATTTAATTTTTTTTACTCATAGGCCGATTAGCCCGAGGATTGATTAGTCCGAAATCCAATCGAACTAACCCGAAACCGCTAGGACTACCCGGATTAACATCCATATTGTTGAACAATGTCTAAAGTAATTTGTTATAGTTTAAAGGGACATGTTCTTTGGTGATCGATGAGTTGGCTAGGTATTTTTTTGTAGTTCGTTAATAAAGAAAATCACAATTATACAAGATAAATGTTATTTGTTCTTTTTAAAGTCCATGAACCTTGAACAATTTTGATGAGGGTCATCTATTCTAAGATTAAGAACAAGTCAACTCTAATACGACCCCTAACATGACACAACACATACGGCGTTGTGAGGGAACTAACATGTTATAATTTAACGGCGTATTTATATACTAAAAATTATAAACTAAATTTTATTCAATTATGTAATATATATTATTTTTATGTATTTTTTCAACAAGGGGGGGGTGTGGATTTCCTGCACAGTGAACCATTTCGAAAAATAACTTTGAAAGTCTAATTTCATTTAAATCTAAATTTAGTTAGATAACAGATACTCCATCCCCATCTAGAGTTGGGCTTTGGGCCGTAGATGAGTTGGATACGTCATGCGCGCTTTCTTTTACTGGATTGATTATTCTTTGCAGTTCTATATTATGGGTTGATTATTTTTATTATTGGGCTTAAACTGCTGGGTCAAACTTGGGCTCAACAGTATCTATAAAAAGAGTAATACTGGACCCAAATAAAAATAATGGAATTACAATTATTCTTTGGACTAATATTATTATATTGATTTTTTATTTTTTTTTCTTAATTTACAACCTAAAGTTATACGATTAGTAGAATCGCAATTCAAAGTACAAAAACATTAGTAAGAATTTTCTGTTATATTTATTGTTTGTATTTAATTAATATTTGTGTTTAATAAGGTGTGTAACAGTTATTATAAAACGAATTTTAGAAGAAGTGTCCGCACCATGCCAAAGAGATGACACACCAGATCTAATATTGGAGTTTGCAATGTAACAACATATATTAAGGCACTGTACACAGCTAGTTGGGGGATTTTCAGTATTTTAAAGAACAAATTAATAAGGGCAAAATTATCCAAAAAAATCAATTAAATTGATTTACTTTCCATTTGTTTAAACTAATTTGCTGATAAATATTATATATATGATAATTATAATTAATATTATAAATCAAAAATATAATTTGAAGATAAATTGAAGTTATGATTTTTTTGAATAATTTCTGAAAATTACAAATAAATTATGATAGTAACTAATGAATTCAAAAGAATAAAAAAACTAAATTCCTAAAATTACTTATATACTTTGTTTTGTTTAATTTTATATGAATTTAATTTTTCAAATTCCACTTTACTTAGTTTCTGCAATTTTTTTTATTTTTATGAATTTTTAGGAAATTTTTTTTCCTTTTTATTTTTATTTTTTATTAAAAAAAGTACAAATTAGCCTCTTAATTAATATCTCATATTCAAATTGGACCATCAATTATTTTTTTGTATAAATAGGACTTCTAAATTTTAAAATAGATATAAATATATGACAAATAGGACCCTTAATTATTAAATTAACTAAAAATATTTTAAAAATATTAAATAAATCTAGAAATCAGCAAATTAAATCATAAATATACTTAAATAAATTAATAAAGTAAAATTTAATAATAATTTAAATATAAAAAAGGGTTTGAAATGTGAAGATTTGTTATGATTTTTCGATATTCTATTTTTATTATATTTAAATTATTTAAGGTCTTTTGATATTTTTTATGTATTAAATAACTTAGATTTTATCATTTTATTTTTAAATATTTATTTTATTTTATTTTAATAATTTTTTATTTAAATATTTTTTAAGATTTATTTTGCTATTTTAATTTATTAAAATAGCCTATTTATTTAAAAATATGAAGTTCAGGGCTTATTTGACCCATTTTTTATTTTTGTTTTTTAATATTTTGTTGTGGATTCTATTGATTCTATTTTACATTTCTCTAATTATATATATATATATATATTTTATCTTATTTTTCTAAGATTATGTTTGTTTATTATAATCTTTTGTAAACTGATAATTTAAGCTACATTATTATAATTTCATTTTAAAAGTTTAATTGTTATTTTCCATATTCACTTTTTAAATTTTATTTAATGTTTGGTATTAATTGCAATTTTTAAATTAAATTTTATTTTTCTGAAAATTTATTCTAATTTTATAAAATCATTTTTAATTTGTAAAAAATCGAATTTGATAATTTATTTAATTATTTTAATGATTTTTTTATCAGTTTTTCTATTTTCTTCATCGAAAAGTAGCCGAAAAATATTTTAGTTTGCAATCGGTAAATTTAATATACACCGGGATGTAATCTAAAAAGTTTTTTTCTCTAATTAATTTTAGAAAATATGTTCTTACCCCAAAATATTAATTTTTATCCAAATTGTATTATGTTCTGTGTGCACATGGTAGGAATGGGAGTAAGTTAGGCTATACTACGACGAAAGAAAATTAAGTAAAATATAACACAGCTCTTCATTCTTTATCAAGAATGCAGAGAAGTAAATGAGAAATGCAGATGGACTAGGGTTAAGTTTAGTGTACTTTTACTTAAAATAATATATATTATTAATTAAATAAATAAATAATACACACACTCACAAGTTTTGATTTGGGATGATTCAAACTTTATATTACATTTCCACAGGGATTTTCTTTGAACTTTTTTCAATGTGGGAGCAAACTTTTAATACCATACCTTGTGAATTTGTTTTTGTTTTTGAGAGAACAAATGTATTGGTAATTTAGTATTATCGTAGGGCCGCTTGGTAATAAACTTTTCAATGGGGATAACATCCAAAATTATTGATTAAGCACAGTGGGAATTATTAATGAATTGATAATGCTTGGTTTAATTTAACTTTAGTAATAACAATCAATCAAAATGTCTATTGTACCCTTATCAATTAATATAATATTTATCAATTAAAGTATTATATATGATAAATATATATCATATGTAATATATTTACATATAAAAAAGATATATGAAATTATTACATATAACTATAATATATAATAAATTTATAAATATACGAAAATGTTACATATTTATTCTAATATATAATAAATTTATTTTTTAATTTTTTTATAAAATCCCATATATGTAATAGTAAACAAATTAATTCTATTATAATATAATAATATATCACAAATAAAATTTCATTAATATAAATAATATAATTAATGTATATTTTATATGAATTTTTAATATATATTAAAAATATAAACTTGTTAATATATACGTTTATATTGATGTATATAATATATATCATATGTATATATATATATATTAATATATATTAAACTATAGAAATTCATATAAATTTATACATTATATTATTATTTAATTATATATATTAATATATTAAGATTAAATAGGAAAAAGGATAAAGTTGATATAAATAATATGAGTGGGTCTCCTGTAAAATGGTTGTACGTGTGACACGATTTAATGTATTAGTTATGTAACTGTAAAGTATTACTTATTTAACTATAAAGTATCACTATTTTTTAAGATAACTAATCATAACAACACACTTAAAAAATAGTAATATTTTATAGTTAAACAAGTAATACCTTATAGTTAAATAAGTAATATCTTACATCATATCATACGTGCAACTGTTTCATAAGAGTTTTTGCAAAATAATATTAATGATTGAGGAGTTGGATTGATGAGGGGACTAGAGAATCAATATTGGGAAGCATTACCCTATTTTTCTTTCCATTAACTTATACCAAGCAATATTAATAAAAATAATTTTCTCTTTATTTCCATTACCCATCTCCAATACACCCAACTAAGCACCCTTAATTGGTTATATAAGACTATGTAGGAAGTTTATGTTCTGAGTTTTGAATTTACTTGTTATATAAACTTAGAATTTGGACAATTAGAAGTATTTATAGATTTACTATTATTTGCTATCCTAATATAGCAATACATATTGCATAAAAATATATTTTCAAACAATTAACAAATCAATTAAATTGGTATGACAACTATATTCTGATTTCACAATTATGGCTTGGTACCAAATATTCTTTTAGCAAAAAGGGTGTGGTTTTGATTTTAAATCAGGATTAAAATTTAAAATTAAAAAATTAGTGATTTCAGAAATTGTTGGTTCTGAAATATTAGTTTTAATTTTAATTTCGAACTGTCAATTTTTTATTTAAATTTTATTTTTGGATAGTCTAGACAGAAAATTATAAAAAATTATAAAAAATGAAAATCGAGAACCAAAATCAAAATAAAAAATGGATGGTTACAAAATTGAAACTAAAACTGTTTTATATGTGGCGTTGGATTCCAATTCTACTCTCCATATTCTTGAGAACCAACTACTCTTGAGGCCACTCTTACTATCCGGAAACTGGTGATTTTGAGATCAAAAGGGAAAGAACACGTCTACTTCCAGTCTTTTTTCGGTAACTATGGTCCAGACCCCATGCTTCACACTATTCATAGGATGCTTTATATTATTATGTATGTATGTATATATATATATATATATATATGTGTGGAGGGGGAGAGAGAGAGAGAGAGAGTAGAAGGATAAGATATGAATGAGTAGTTGGATAAGGTTGGTGAAAACTATAGCGAGGTATGCCACAACTCATATATATACATCCAGATTCTTGGGTGTCCTATTCGACGTGGAGGTGGCTACGACAACATAACCAGATTTCTTCTCTAACTCATTCACAAGAACCCTCTGAGCTCATGCATATGCTAAGTGGTAATTGGTGGATACGATTTAAACAAAAATATGTCAAGTATTTATGCTCTTGAATAAAAAACATTAATTATGTCAAACTATACTGTCTGATTTTTGCTCTTTGTCTACTTATTAATCATATTCATCTAAATTAAAGTTAAACCAACATGTAGAGAAGTTACTATATATATACCTTTCAAGATTAATTGTTCGAAAATACTTATTGAATTAATTAAGAATTCGGATATTATAACCTTAATTTTATGTTCTCTGGCTTATGAAATTCATGCGAGAAATATTTTATTATGAGCGATTTAAAAAATTAATTAATTTTTAAAAATTTTGTAATTAATTAAGAAGCTCACTCAATGCCAATTTAGGCGATTCCCGATAAATTGGACATGTAAAATCGAGGACAATTGGCAACCTGTAATTCTTCTGAATATGATCAAAGAATATGTCAGAAATCTTATTCCATTAAAATTTCCTAAAAAATCGCAATTACTGAACTCCAGTTTTAAACCCCTCCGACTGCGAACAGGACTTTCTTTCGCCCTCAAACACCTGCAACACCCCATCAGAACCACCCGCCACCAGCGTGCACCGCTGATCATCTCCGGTCTGCCGCCAGCAAACGCTGCTAATGAAGTTCCGGTCACACCGAGTCCGAACCGCCGGCGGTTCAAACCCACAAACCCAAATCGGTTCCCCCCATCTTTTATCATACACGAAGACTCGATTGTTTTCCGAGCCACAGCTCAGCAACCCACCATTTCTCCAGACCGACAAGCCCACAAATCTTCTACTGTTGACGTGGCCTTCGTACCTCCTTACCAGGCGCTGATCCTCTACTCCCCACATCATCAAACACCCATCAATCGAAGACGAAACGACTGTTTGCAAATCAAGAAATTTTGTGTACGTCACGGCCTTCTGGTGCCCGCCGAGGATGAAGACCGGGTCCGTCATTCTACGCACGTCGTAGCCGTAGATTTTCCGATCGGCGCATCCAACGGCTACAAGCAGTCCACCAAAGGGGTTGAACTCCAGGCAGCAAACCGGGCTGCAGGCTAACCGGTCCGGCAGAATCGACGCTACACACTTACCTACTTCACAACGTGTATCCCACATTTGCATGGTGCCGTCATCGGAGCCGGATGCCCCCAGGGTGGGGTCCCCATGGGAGTAGTCTATGCTCCAGACCCGCCTACCTCCATGTTCGTCGCGCTCGAAAATGGGCACCCGTTTCTCGAGATCATACTCCATAACCACCCCGTCATAGTCTCCGGATCCGATGACCCGAGAACCAAACCCGGGCTTCCACTTTAGGCTGCTGAGCTTCGCCGGAGTGCACATGTAGTATTCGCATGCATCGGTGTGGTGAAGAAGTGTGGAAACCCTATCCTCATTCTCCCCAGATACAAGAAACTTTTGTGCGTCGTAAATTCTGATTTTCCTGGCGATACCGCCGGTGGCGAGAAAGGAGTTGGTATGGTCGAACTCGACAACCCCAATGGCGTCAGAAGCGGCTGCTGCGGCGTCAGTGGCGGAGGAAATTACAGTGGACAGGTTAAAATTCCAGTCGCACCTGGGTTTCTCCGGGTGATTATCCGCGTCGGCGGGTGGTTGGGAACTTTCTTGGCACCATCTTGTATCTGGTAATACTAAGGTGGTGTCTGGGATTTGGAGGGGGGAATGGGAGGAAGAGTTTTTCATTTCCCAATCATAAGGCACTGACGCGACCTTTAAATTTATGTGAGGTAGTGGAGGAGAATTGAGCAGGTCGCCGCATGTTTTTGTTTATTAATTTATTCAAGTGGCGGGGGAGTAGGGTAGGAGGGTTCCCGTTTCACCCAATGAGAGGCTCCAATGGGTTGCTTTATGTTATCCATCTCTCAAATTAACTAACTTTTTGTTCACATCACAATATTTTATGAATTTTCACCTCAATTAAACACAAACCTTCTTACCTATATTACCATCTTTTTTCCTCCAAAAAGAGAAACAAAAATTAAGGTGTTCAAGGATAAGAGTGACATGCAGCCTAATCACTAATATTAATTAAATCAATAATATTATTAGATTAAATTCTATAATTGAATGAATCCATAATTTTATTTATCTATTTTATGATTTTGCCAAGAATCAAACTTTCCAATTATTAAAAAGAAAATTGTCCTTTCCAAAGGAAAAAGAAGTTGCATAAGAGAGTAAGAATAAAGAAAGAACCTTTAAAACTATTATATATATATGTAAGTATGCAACGAGTGATGGACCATGTAAATGATGAAGAAAACATGGATGCACGTTTCATTCCCAAGTATGGAAAGTTAATTAAAAAACTTTCATTCCACAACTTTGATGTCACTGCCAACATAAATCAAGGGGACAGTGACAATAATGAAATAACTACTTCAAGATATCCAAGCAACACTAATTAAGCATAAACCAACAATCGTGTAATCTAATTTATATGTCAATACATGGATAATCACATATCACTTTATTTTTCATGTGGATTTTATTCTACTTATTTTTCATGTGGATTTTATTCTACATATTTAGAAGAAAGGCTTAATTACATTTAAAAAACTTTGCATATGAGAGGATTTTTAGTAAGTTTTGAACTGATTTACTAAATCTTAATCTTTAAAATTAGGTGCGATTATAATCAAATTTAAATCATGATCAAAATTAATGATGTGTATTTTGATCGAGATGAAATATTTAAGTCATATTTGATCAATTTTCAGTTATTTTAGTCAATAAATTTGAAAAACACCAATTCTACATGCATGTGTTCGTAAATTAAGAATAATATCGAGACATCACCTACAAATTTCTCTTAAATTTCTTGTATTTTAATTATTACGGGACACATTTATTTATTTATTTATTATTACTTTTAACAAGTGGAATTGCCAACCTTCACATGGCAATACTGGTAATATGCTGACAATTTTTATTTAATTCTAGTAATTTATTATATGATGTATTAGTGTAGTATAAAATATTGAAAATATATTATCAATAGAAAATATGATTCAATATATATCACCTAGTTTTCATTAATATCAATTCTTTATTGTATCATATTTAATTTTATATTTTATTTTATTAATATACATTTTATATTTATCACGATATTGCCACTGCACATATGATATGTCTAGCAAAATAAAGTGAAATAACAAAATATTTAAAGTGTGTCAATAATATGAAATAATTGGAAAGCAATGAAGGGTAGGGGCAATTTAGGCATTAACCGGTATTTTGAATTAAAGTTTATACAAGTGGAGGAGGGACAACGAAATGGTGGTTGCATTTGTACCTCAATTTAGTAGTGTGGATACCCTCTCTTTTACGTGGTCTGTGCCATACCTTATAATTTCCCATTGAACTGGACTAATAAATAAATAAATATATATATGTATGTATATATATTGCATTTTTTAATTTTGAAGGAAATAAAGAAAATTAATGCCATTTATAACGGCCCATCTCACCTACAGTTATAGGTACTTGGAATACGGTTTGTACATTTAATTATTTATTTAGTACTACTCCATAATTGGTTTCTGCACGTTATAGTTTGTACATAGAATTGAGTGGTATGTTTGAACCCACCTCTGCAATTTTTAATTGTTAAAAAAAAGGTTCGTTATAGGAGTTTGACTTTAATCCTTCGTGTGTGTGTGTGTGATTGCACATCCATTCTTCACCTTCTTTCGTCTTTGTCCAAACTCCCAATGTCTGTAGCTTTCGATACTTGAGTCTGACTCGATTTTATTTTGTAATCAAATTATCAAATATTTAAAAACTATATGACGTTAAGAAAATATCACAATTTATAAAAATATGCAGAATATGGGTTAGAAGATCATGAAATGAGTCGATCTTTAAAAGTGATATAATGAATGTATTGATGTGATTAAATTTATTTTAGTGTTGAGCATATCAATAGGTCTGTTCGTTTGTGGTCGGGCCACCAACAATTTAATGCCAACTATGAGTTACACTCCATATGAAAACAACACATTCATCAAAATTATATTGAATATTAATGTAAATATTTATCAAAACTAAAAACAAGCTAACTACTTTCATCTCAAAAAAGGAGTTATATTTAAAAAAATATTTATTTTCATCAAAAACATCTCGCCAAAGAAAAAATGAACATACTATAATAATTGAATAAGTTAAATTAACAAATAAAGTTATACAATTTCATTTATCTAGTTGATTAAAAATAAACATAATATGTTCTTAAAAAAATAATTTCTAAATAATGTATTCTTGAAAATTATAGTTTGTTTTTTGCTTAGACCAAATTGAAATTTTTATTAAAGCAAACACAAGCAGCAAAACTAAAGAGCTTCTCCAACAAGAAGCTACTTTAGCATTTGACGTCAGTTTTCACATTGCTCTACTTGTTTTTCCTTTTCTTTTTTATATAATTATTTATATTTTTTAATATTTCATATTGTGATTTTTTTATCTCGATTATTCAAACTGAAATTAAATCAAGTTATTTAAGATTATATGATGTGTAATTTAAATAATAATAAAAATATAATTTAAATAAGTATATGATATTTTAAATATTATACACAAATTTAAATATAATTACATAATATTACTCGCCATTCAATTTAACATATATATATTTTTTAATATGATAGTTTAAGAATATAAGTAAAATAAATATTGTCTCAAAAAATTTAATGTTAAATACAATTATATATATACTATTTTTAACAAATATTTAGTAATAAAAATAAATATTAAAAATAAAAATATATAAAAATTATTGGGTAATATTATTTTTTAGTAGAGAAATAATGTAAACAGTTGGAAAGAATATTTAAATTTTACAAGAAAACATTTCGAAGTAGTTCATCCTCCAATCCCACGCCGCCAATAAGCTGACATTAGATGACAAGTTTAAACAACAGGAAAAAAAAAAACATATTTAATTTAAAATTATAAAGAATAATTTATCCTAAAAATCTACACTTTAGGACAAATTTCGCATTTACGAGCAAAGGGGATATCATCCTATATTTCTCCTGACCTGAATTTCAGTTAGGGAACCAAACTATTCGGTATATATCCACTCAATTCATTTTGGGATAATTCCACCTCATGTGGGCAGAAACATAAGGATCATCCCAAGGCAACAAATAACCATATATTGTTATAGATATTTGTTTGGTAGAATGTTTAAGTGTATTTCAAATGATTTTAAAAATAAAATAAAATAAATAAAGGAATAGTTAGACTTTTTTTTTTTTTTTAAGAACAAAATTGCTCCATATTTAATATTTTACGGTCTATGAAAATCGATCTTAAAATATGACAATATTCGAACTTTGCTAGTATAACAGTATAAAAAATTATCGTAAAACTACTTAATATTTTAAAACGTTTTTAGGCACAAAAGAAGAAGAATTATAAATATTGAAATGCTTAAATTCAAGTTGTCTTGTAGTGAATAAAACAAATAATTTTAAGATGTGTATTTTTATTAAAAAGTTGTGACGTCTTTAAAAGAATTAAGACATTGTTTGGATTCGAGTGAATTGGACCGCAGGACTGCACACCATTGCACACTCCTTTGATAGGTCCGCACTCTAAAACCGATCCATGATCGAAGTGACCAATCGTCGGACTAAGTCCACATGTCCACCCACCCCACGATCTGACCCATTTCCTGTTCCACACCACTAAGTCAATGCACGGACTTGAGCCGCTTGATTCGCACGTGAGCCCTGTTTCCCGTCAAAACTTCAAGATTCCTCACGACGAAGCGAACAAAGTAAGAAAGGATCCGATTATTACAAATCTGAACGGTTCCAAGCCATATCTATCCATGACTACATCTCTGATAAATATGATGTCTTTCCAAGTTCTGAGGTTCAATAATTTTCAAATGTTCATAAAACAGCTGCCGCAAGCAAGCAGATTAGGTAGAGAGCAGTGCACTTATCTAAAACCACAAAATCATGAAAACTCACCATAATCAAAGAAATTAATTTCTTCAACAATCCAGCAAAAAGAGATCTTGAATACAGCCCATTTCTTCAAGCAGAAACGAAACAGAAAATTCTGTGTGTGGAAAGAAATGCTCCATCATTCATTAAAACAATATCGTTTCATCTAAAATGAAAGTCGTTTTAACTTGTGATCTAAACAGGCTGTTTTTGTTATTGATTAAAACGAGCACACCCTATTCTCCGACCTTGATTTTTACATCCTTGAAAACTCAACTATTAAAACTCATTTCAATCACTAAACCTAAGATGTTGATATTCAAATAGATCAAAGCAAAAAATTCATTGCGAATCAACTACAATACATATTTATATTCAACACTCCTGATCTTTTACTTGGGCCAACTGCCTCCTTAACCTTTATTTTTTAATCAACTATCTTATAATTATTTATTTTGAAATTAATTGGATTTGTATTATACGTTAAAGATGTTAATAAGAGGATGTCAGGGGTCCTAAAATAAATTTAATTAATTTAAATAGTCATTATTTTGTGATACAAAGTCTTTGTATTATAACTAGAATTATTTCTTCATGTAATACACTATTTGTAATATAATTATTTTTGTAAGAAATTAAAATTAAATAGATTTTTATAAGAAAATAAAGAATTGTAACTTATTTAATAAGTTATTATTCCATACAAACTATTTAATTTATTTTTTATGCCGCCCAAATCTAATATAATGAATATTTAAATTTAAAACATAATAATTAAGCAACAAAGAATCGATTAGTTTGAATTTCATATTTCATCAACATATTCAACACGAATATTGTGAAGCAATTATTAATTTTATATATTATAAACAAAAAATGAATTAAAAACATAAAAATTATTTGTGTTTTGAGATCTTGAAAAAAGGTGATAAATATAGGACTTCGTGTAATTCGGGATTATTATGTATAGTTTTTAAGTAATTGCACAAACCTAAGTAATGAATTTATTATGATTTTGTTAGATTTTGTTACGTGTTTGTTGAAGTTTTGACAGAAAATAAACAATTAAGGGCGTATAGACCACGTCTCAAGTCACACGAACCGTCCTTCATCTCGAGATATGATATTTTTCGTCGCGATTTTGTGTGATTCGTATATATCTTCTCATTTCAAAACATATATGCGGCGGCTATCAAAACCCTAATAATTGTTTATAATAGGAGGAGCTACATCAGATTATAAAGGGGAAGAAAGATATAATATATAATAAATTTTAAGGTTTGAAACAAGGATACAAAATGAGAATCAATCAACCAAATCATCATAAAGAGAGAAACGAAGATGTTGGGCTTCAAATAGTTTTCTTATGTTTCATATGTATTATGCATTGAATATGAGTGGCTAAATATCTAGTGATTATAAGGCTTGTATTCCTTTCCTATGTTTGTTTATGCTTCCTTGATTTGAATTTCGTACGGAATTATGTAACAACTAATTGCACACGTCTAGTTAATCCATTATTGTCTATGAGTAAGTAATTGTCTATTGTGATGAGAATAAATCTTAGGTACGATTGAGAGTTATATAATATATTGAGAATAATTATTATTATTTAATCTACATTTAGATCTAAATTGGATGAGATATATAGATATATTAGTGATTCTCTTGTAAATACATGAATATAAATGCATGTCCCTGGAATCTGATTTAACATCTATTTCTATTTCTTTATTTATTTTACCAAATTAATTCCAAATATTTAACTTTTTAGATAAATAATTATTTAAATTTTGTTATAATTTATGTTGTGCACTTAGCGAGTTACGAAATGCTACAAAAATGTAAAACTCTAAATTTGCCACCCCTCATGTGTCCGTGTAGCAAATGCTTATTTTACATGGATGAGATGTTCACCACTAAGTTTTTATTTTTTATTTATCATTATTATTTTTAAACATAAAATTGTAAATGTTATCTTTAAATTTGAAATCTGAAAAAATGATCAAATTTTACTATTTATAAAATGTTGTGTTATTTATTAGTAAAATAAAGATATAGATGTATTTATATGATAGAATAAGATAAAAAACATAAATTAATTAATGTATAATAATATTTTCTAAAAATAAACTAATAAAATTTCTACAAAAAATATTCATTTATTCTTTGCAACCAAAATATACAAATAATCTCCAAAATAAATAAACACACAATTCAAAAGTAATCAACCAAAAATGAAATATAATATTTTATTTCAAAATACAAATGGTTGCCAAATTCTGAATTGACAAAAAAATATTATAGAGTAAACAAAAAAAATTCTGAATTTTGAAATTGATTTTTTTGCGGGGTCATTATATATATATGTTAGTATAAACTTTTAGTATATGATAAATGTATAATTCACCTCAAAATAAAAACTGAAAATATTTTCAAATTCAAAATAAAATCATAAAATAATTTATTAAAATAAAATATTAGTGAAAAACAATGATTGTTAGTCAAAAGAGGTGTAGACTATAATAATGACGTTTGGACAGCCCGTTAATGTGTATCAAATTGGGGATATATGGATAATCTAAGGCTGCGTTTAGTTTTCTAGTCAGGATTGCACATGATATAACAGAAATTGGAATTAAACTCGAGATAGGGATAAGTTCGAAATTTTTATCTTATTTATTTCGTAGAATAACATTATGATAAAGAAATATAATTTTATATTATCCAACGTTTACTTCGTGGGATTGGACAGAATAATATGAAAATTATAAAATTGCCCTCAATACATAATTGAGCAGAAAACATGATTTATATATGAGAATATTTTTGTAATTAAGTTTGTGCATAAGAGTAAAACAGTAAATTTCTATTTCTTATCCCATCGGATAATTTTTATCCCAGGGTTTAGGTCGTATTAGTATCCACTGAATTATCCTGAATTTTGTCTTTTATCCCGGGTCGGTTGGATTGACCCGAGAAAATATTCAATAAAGTAAAAGCTGCATAACTGTGGACTATTTTTTTTAATCTAGGTTTATCATCTGAAGTAAACGGGGCTAATTGGAAATGAAAGATTTAACTGCCTAGTTTGTCCTAGCTACTTAATGCAGGGCCTGTGACGTCTTTTTACCTCTTGGAATCAGATTCTCTTTCCTAATCTCACTTGCACCATGGCTTCCTAAATTTCGACAAATGAACCCATCGAAGACAAGCCCATAAAAAAAACTCAAGACACCCTGATAACAACAGATGCCAACAGAATAAACCCGTACAAAAAGATCCTAAATTGTAAGGTATTCCTCTAACTTCCCAGCATCTTGGGTTAATTCCTCATTTTTGGGCATGTGGGTTTTATGTTTATGGGAATGTTATTGGTCCGATCTTAATTTTTGAATGTCCATTGAGAATTTCTCAGAGAATTAGAAGAGCTGTTTTGAGTCTGATTTAATTGACCATGATTGTGGTCTTTGATTTCATTCCTTAATGATTTTGGTGTATGCATTCGTCTTTCCCTTTTTTTTTTCCTCCTTTGAATTTTTAAAAATGTTTGGAATGGGATTTTCCTTTCTGATGTGAAATTCTGCTGATCCTTTCGGGCTAAGAATCTGATATGAATCATGATTTTCTGCCATTCCTCTGGTCATGTGGGGCTGTTCATGTTTATACTCATTGGCAAGAAAAAGATTCCTTTTCTGGGAATTATCAAGGAAATGAAATGCTTGTGATTTGAATTTGGATGAATATGTTTTTGCCGTGGGTTTGTTGAGATAATTTTAGAGCTTTCTTCTTAAAAAAGTTTTCACCTGGAATAGAATAATCAGGGAATGTGATGTGAAGGAGCTTTGATTTCAAGTGATTCATTGCCCTGCTCCATCTAGAATGTCAAGTATCTGCCCATCTATGAGAACACAATCGTCTTTGATAGAATTAATTAGTACAACATTCGTATTTAAGCTTCATCTACTCTTAGTTACTCAATATCTGACAAGTATCTAGGGATAGAACCACAAAATTTGGGTTGTGTCCAGACATATTTTATTACAGTTTTATTACACTTAATAAATTCATATAGAAAATTTACAATCAATTTAAGAATTTATGGAATTGAGGGTCGGATGCTCTGTGGCTGCTCTTGCTTTTCCTCTCCAGTGAAGCAGACGTGCATGTATTAGTGTCAAGACTTCTGTTTTTTTCTCACTAGCTGTTTAGCACTGCCCAACTTCTTTGATGGTTGAACTTGTTTCCACATTATATGTATATCATTTGCTATGGAACTGTTTGATTCTTTTTCTCTACACTTGGTATCTACACTTTATAAATTCACACACACACACACACACATATAAAAGTATGTTGAAGTTTCGATAATACCCTTATTTGAAATTATCTAGCACTGGTGTGTTTTGAATTTATGGATTTAAGGGATGGATGGCTCTGTTACTGCTCTTATCCTTCCTCTATCCAGCGGAGCAGATGTACATAGTGTCTGTTGCGTATGTTAGCAAAACCGTTTAGAAATTTGTTATGTTAGCTGTGAGTTAGTTAGACGGTTAGCATTAATGAGACTAGAGTCTGTTAATTATTTCTGTTTACTAATTCTGTATAAATACCTGAAGTCAGGCATCAATAATTCAAGTCATTTTCATGCTTTTCATTCTCTCTTTTAGTTCTCTCTTCTAGCTTCTCTCCGAACATGGTATCCAGAGCTTGGTAATTTTTTTTTTTCCAGCCACACTTCTCTTCTGTTTGTTCCCATGGCTCCTCCTGAGTTTTCTGTTCTTCCTACCTTCAACTCACCGACTGTTAAACTTGATCGCAACAACTACTCTTACTGGAGGATTCAAGTGTTGTCTTCTGTTCGTGCTCATGGATATGAAGGATTTCTGTTAGGAACAAATGCTAAACCATCCGAATTTCTTTCTGATGCTTCAACATCTGCAGATGTCTACCTTCGAGACTCGAATCTAGAGTACTCGTTATGGATTTGCCACGATCAACTTCTCTTCAGCTGCCTTCTTTCGTCAATTTCCGAGTCTCTGGTTGGATATATCAATCAATGTTCTTCCTCCTCTGAAATTTGGTCTGTTTTTGAAATTACATAATACTAAGAAAGGAGATCTTCCTATTGTAGAATATGTGCTGAAAATGCGGTGCATTGCTGATAATATTGTTGCAGCTGGACAAGTGCTTTCTGATGAAGACCTAATTCTATATATTTTTGGTGGACTTTGATCATCAAGATTGCTGGCCCAATCAGCATACAGTATTAGAAGTGCCCTTGAGATACCATATAACCCGTTTACATGCAGCCCAATGATTAATAGTAGGCACCTACAAGAACTAACTAAGTTTACTCACGATGAAGGAAAGTTCTGGTCGAGTCATAGTAGGGTACTGAAGAGCACCAATTGCACTGCGATAAAGAGAAGGACAATCAAATAGAGAGCTATCCTGTAATGCCAGCTTTTGAGTAGTAGAATACGGAGTAGAACATGGCTTGCAATTGAGCATATTAGTTTTCTGAAAGTCCTGAATATATTTATGCTGACTTAGAAGAAAACGATCTGTCAATTTGTGAATCTCAATCCCAAGAAAATAACTCACCTATCCAAGATGTTTCAAGAAGAATGTCGAGCAAGAAGCTGAATAAGTTGATGTATATGGGATGGATTGTCACCTGTGACCAATAAGTTGATAGCGGTGCAACCAGCCATGTTACTTCTGTTATTGGTAATTTGACTATCCATGCACTCTATAATGGTCAAGAACAGCTCACCGTAGGTAATGGTTCTCAATTGCTTATATCTCATACTGGTTCTTCTTCTTTTCCTTCTCTCACTACCAGTAGAACTCTTAAACTAAATCATATGCTCAGTGTTCCTCATATTACAAAGAATCTTCTTAGTATTTCTCAAATCACCAAGGATAATGATGTTGTGGTTGAATTTCATAAATCTTCCAGTTTTGTGAAGGATCTTCACACTCGAAGAATCCTGTTGAAAGGAACCCTTAAAGATGGTCTATACCAGCTGGATCTCTCTCATCTTCCCCTTCTCCTTGTAAAACATCCACACAAACTGCTGTAAATGCTGATATCTCGCATAGTAGACTTGGTCATTGTACTTCTGCCATTACTAATCATGTACTCAAACTTCTGCGATTACCTAATAAAATGCTTAATCTTTCCTTTTGTGATGCTTGTCAATTAGGCAAACTTCGTTCCTTTTCTTTTCCCAGTGTTCAAAGTTCTGTCACTGCTCCTTTCCAACTAATTTTCTCTGATGTCTGGGGCCCAAGACCTGTACCTTCTTATGTCTACAATTATTTCACTTCATAGATTGCTACACCAAATACACTAGGATTTATCCCTTACACAACAAAGGTCAAGTTTTATCTGCTCTTAAACATTTTCTTCTTTCAGTTGAAAGATGATTTATGACCAAGGTTCAATCTTTTCAATGTGATTGGGGTCGTGAGTATAGACCCATCAGCACTTATCTTCAATCTTTGGGGGTTCAAAATTGGCATCCATGCGTCGCACACATCAACAAAATGGCACTCTTGAAAGAAAACATCAACATATCTGTGATATGGGGTTAAACTCTTTTAGCCAAAGCTGGTATGCCACTAAAATTCTGGTTGGATTCTTTTATCACTGCTATTTACCTTAGAAATCGCCTTCCTGCTCCTATCCTTGGTCTCTTGTCCCCTTTTCAGAAGCTATTTCATAGACTTCTAGATTTCACCCGTCTTAAAGTTTTTGGATGTAGTTGTTTTCCTTACCTAAGACCTTATTCTAAAAAAAATTTCAGTTCAGGTCTAGCAAGTTGTTTGTTTCTTGGCTATAGTCCCTCTCACAAGGGATACAGGTTTACATCCTTCTGGCAGAATATATATTTCTCGCACAGTCATTTTCAATGAGCAAGAGTTTCCTTTTGCTGGTCTCTTTTTTTGCATTCTTCTCCTATAGCTCCACCTATCTCTACTGTTCCCTTACTACCTTTACCCATTCCTTCCCCTGTTCCTACCTCTCCACAAAACGCTACCAACTCTACTTTTCCTTGTCCTGCCTCTCCACAAAATACTACTAGCTCCTCTTTTCATCCTGCTCCTCCAGCTCCTGTTCCGTTACCTATTTTTCCTCAAAATACGTCTCACCATCACATGGTTACCAGGTCCAAATCTGGTATCTACTAGCCCAAAGTTTTCTTAACCAAAATCATTCCCTTAGAGCCTACTAATGTTGCGGCAGCGTTGCTTGATCCAAACTGGAAGGGTGCTATGGATAGTGAGTATTCTGCCTTAATTAAGAACGGCACATGGGAGTTGGTTCCCTATTCTCCGAACATGGCTGTTGTCCAAAATAGATGGGTTTTCAAAGTCAAAACAGAAAGCTGATGGTTCAATTGAGCGGTATAAAGCACGACTAGTTGCTAAGGGCTTTCAACAAACACCAGGTATTGACTATTTTGAGACCTTCAGTCCCGTCGTAAAGCCCATTACTATCAGACTTATGTTATCCCTAGCAGCTATAAGAGGATGGCGGATTCAGTAAGTTGATATAAACACAACGCCTTTCTTAATGGGGATTTGAAGGAGGTAGTTTATATGCTACAACCTGAAGGATATGGTGACTCTCTTCGCCCTCACCACGCCTGTAGATTGAAGAAAGCCTCATATGGTTTAAAGCAGGCTCCGAAAGCTTGGAATCATAAGCTTAAACAGTTGTTTTCTTTGGGTTTCAAGTTGTCTGAGTCAGATCACTCATTGTTTTACCAAAAGGATAAAGGTCAGATTCTACTTCTTCTTGTTTACGTGGATGACATATTGGTCACAGTCTAACAGGTGACAATCCAGCTCATATACATCAACTTATTCAGCTTCTTGACTCGACATTCTCCTTGAAACATCCTGGACAGGTGAGTTATTTTCTTGGGATTGAGATTCACAAATTGACAGATGGTTTTCTTCTAAGTCAGCATAAATATATTCAGAACCTTCAGAAAACTAATATGCTCAATTGCAAGCCATGTTCTACTCCGTATTCTATTCTACTACTCAGAAGCTGGCACGGTCTCTATTTGATTGTCCTTCTCTTTATCGCAGTACAATTAGTGCTCTTCAGTACCTTACTATGACTCGACCAGAACTTTCCTTCATCGTGAATAAACTTAGTTAGTTTTTGCAGGCGCCTATAATCATTGGGCTGCATGTAAATGGGTTTTACGGTATCTCAAGGGCACTTCTAATTCTGGTATTATGTTCAAGTCTTCTCCTCACATGACTTTACATTGTTTCACAGATGCTGATGGGGCCAACAATCTTGATGATCGAAGAAACAAAGTGTGGTTGCTCGTTGTGGTACGGAGTCTGAATATAGATCGACTGCCAATGCAGTCACAGGCTTGGTTTGGATTCATTCCTTGTTTGCAGAACTTGGTTTCAAACTCACTACACCTTCTACTTTGGTGTGACAACATCAATCTATTTCTCTTGCCTCTAATCCCGTGTTCCATGCACGCACAAAACACATTGAGGTTGACATTCACTATATTAGAGAGAAAGTTCGAAGTCAAGAGATTGAAGTTCGTTTTATACCATCTGAGGATCACCTCGCTGATATTTTTATTAAACCTTTGTCTTCCAAACGTTTTGAGTTTTTGTGTAGTAAATTCTCATTCAGTTCGCCCCCTGGTTTCGTTTAAGGGGAGCATGTTGCGTATGTTAGTAAAACCGTTTAGAAATTTGTTATGTTAGCTGTGAGTTATTTAGACGGTTAGATTGGCGGTCAGCATTAATGAGACTAGAGTCTGTTAGTTATTTCTGTTTACTAATTCTGTATAAATACCTGAAGTCAGGCATCAATAATAGTAGTCATTTTCATGCTTTTCATTCTCTCTTTTATTTCTCTCTTCTATGTATACATTGTTTACATATTGCCAAGACGTCTGACATTTTCACTAGCAGTTTAGTGTGGCCAAATGCTTGGACTGTTGGAACTTTCTTCCACATTATATATATATATATATATCATTCTCCCCATTATATGTATAATTTGCTATTGACCTCCGCTTCCGCTCTCTCTCTTGCATCTTTCTTGCAGAAACTAGCTTGTTTGAGTTGTATTAGCTTTGTCATGCTGCCTTAATTTTGCCTCAGGATTCTTGTGCTTCTATGAATTAGTTGTCATACGGAATTGTGTGATCAATCTCCCATTTAATTTGTGTTCATTCTCTTTTTTCATTTTTAAGGCATGGCAATGTGACAAGACTGACTTGAAGATTTCAGACGCCTGTATAATAATGGAGGATACACATTTTACTATGAGAAGGTGGGAAGACATGGATATTGATATCTTGGTCAGGATTTTCCAGCGTCTGGATATCTTTGAACTGACGTCTGGAGTTGGTCATGTTTGTCGAACATGGAGAATGGCAGCTTGTGACCCTTTGCTCTGGAAGACACTTGATCTATCATTGCTAAATTCAAATTTTATCAAGATCCCATTAGAGCCATATGTGTATGTGGATGGTCGATCTGATAAAACATTTATGCGAGTTCTCAAGATTGCCTTGAATCTCAGCTGTGGAAGCATATCAACCCTGATTTTTCATTATAATATGTATGTCAGTGACGACCAGTTGACATATACAGCTGAAAGGTAGGTACACAGAAACTATTTCTCTCCGCCTCTCTCTCTCTCTCTCTCTCTCTCTCTCTCTCTGTATATATATATTTTATGCTGCTGATGTTTCTATTAATGCTGTTACTACTATTCTGTTCCAACATGATTAGGTTTCTTGAAATTGCAGTGGCAAAAAGTTGGGGGTTAGTTACCAAAGAATCACAAATTTGGTCTGATTTTCAATTGCAACACGAACTTTATGAGTAACAATGAGGAGAATCTCTGATTCGAAATTGTTGACGTGGATGGTAATTCTGAGTGTAAAGATGACATTTTTTAAGTTAAAGAGCTGAAATGAGATGGAGGAATTTAAGGCAATTGATTGTTATGTTTTGATTTAGTTATTGCATGATTTAACCCTATTTAACATGAGAAGTTTAGGGCAACTGATTTGGGACTTTCTTTTTTATTTTGATAATTCCATGCTGCAATCGAACAGAAAGACACACACTCTGGCCTCCACGTCAGCTATTTGTACTGGAATTTCACATTGGTGAATGACATTGTTTCTTTTAATAGTTCACTTTGTAATTGAAAATCAGATTTAATTTTGTGAAGATTTGGTAATTAATTCAAAATTTTATTAGGACCAAAATGGTGATCCCACTTGCATTTGATGATTACTGACTTAGGAAGCACAGTTCTCGAAGTATTTTGAGCTGCCAAATCAGAAAGAGTGATAAAGGATTTCAGATAAAGTTACACAAATGAGTGAAGTAGTTTCTGATTAACTTATTTGCTTCTTTTAAATGTAACATCATTCCATTTTTTGATGACTTCAGGCCAACTGTTTCTGTTAGTACTCCTGTGTTCATTACAGTTGCTTTTGCTTGTACTCACTTTCTCTTAACTGTGATCTTAGACGATTAATAGAAAATTGTGATTTAAATTACTTATATTTCTGGACAACTGTCTGCATTTCAGGTGCCCCCGTCTCAAGCGCCTGGTCATGCCTGTCTGGAACAGAATAAAGAAGACAGGCATATGCCAAGCAATTCACACATGGCAAGATCTCGAGTCCCTAACAATGCCCAGCATCTCAGACCCCCCATATCTAATCGAGGAAATTGCAAAGAGCTGCAAAAACTTCACCGAATTAAAAATCATGGGACCATGCGACATATACTTTGCGTCATCCCTTGCTGCATTTCTACCAAACCTGAAAGTCCTAAGCCTTCGGTGCTCTGTCCTTGTTAAGGAAGCCCTCGTCATAATCTTGGAGGGCCTCCCTGGGCTGGAAGTGCTCAACATATCTCATTGCCTACTGGTCGAAATTCCTCCACGCCCTGCCCCTAGACGGGTCCTAAGAGGGCTTGATAAATCGATTCTTGAAAAAGCAAGTAGGCTGAAGAGATTCGTGACATGCATGAGCGATTCGTGTACTATGTGTGAGAGAACGAAGAATGATGAAGGGCTGATAAGGTGGTACAAGTACGAGGAGGATCTGTGGAGAGTAGATGAGGTGAGTTCTCTTGCAATATGATTATGTAGGAATTTGTATAAACCTGTTGTAGAGAGAGAATAAGTTAATATGAGAAGATGAGAGAGATGGTAAATAGAGGTCGTCTTTTATAATGTTGCAAAACTAGCATTCTTTGGATGGCTGTATGAGAGGGGATTGAAGACTTCTTGATGTAGATATGCTGTGCTTTGCTAATATTTATTTTAGTACAAATGTAGAATTAGAATTCACTGTGTTTCATCTTTCATGTTCCTCTCCCTCTCTCCCGCCCTCTCTCTCTCTCTCTCTCTATATATATATATATATATATAATGTACATATATAAATGTATTTATATCAAAAGGATTTTCTGTGGCTGCAGAGTGTGACTGAAGGTGTTTTATTCGTTTTTTTTTCTTCTGATTCCAACATTCATGTAGCTTAGACTTGACTTTGTATCATGTTATTTGTTTATTCCCTTTTTAAATTTTGTTTTTTCAGTTTAATTTACGCGTGCTGATGTCACATAATGATAAAATATGCATTAATTAATATTATCCGTCCTAAAATAAGCGTTATATTGGTCGCAATATATATATATATATATATTTGTCAATTAGATGAACATATAATTTTATAGAAATAAATTTTTGGTTATATAACTTTTTATTTGTTGATGTTCAATTACATATAATTTATTTTTTAAATTATATATTTTTATTTTGAGAAGTAAAATGAAAATGAAAATTTTGAATTAAAACCGTAGTATAAAATAAAAAAAATATTTATAAAATTAGATTGTTATTATGAATCTTAGTTGTGCACAATATTGTGGTCGAAGTCTCAGAAGAACGAACGGTTAAAAATGCGCACATAATATTCGCCTCGCCTACACTAACAAAACTTGGTATTCTTGTGTTACAAAAAATAAAAAAAGTTAATAAAATCTGCGCCAAAAGAAAATCATTTTCAATAGCCTCTCACCACTAAATACCTAACACACAGAAAAAATAATTGTGGCCCACCGAATATGATTTTTATATACCAAAATTATTATTTTGTGAATTGGGTGATTCTATCTTGTCTTACAATATTATTTATTTAATTAAAAAATATTATTATATTTTTAATAATATTGTAATGTGTTAAATGAACATAAGTTTTAAAGATTAAATAATATAATAATAAAAACTAATTTATATTTTTTCTAGATTGTTCTTAACCATTTTGGAATAAAACAATATGAGAGAAGTAGGAAAGTTGGGACTTGGGAGGCGCCCCTGCCGACTCCTATGCTTCGGTCCTGTAATAAAAGATGGCTCTTAATATATATTATTTAAAACTGCTTCTAGAACCCAATATAAGTACTATATTAAAAAAATATTATATTACTTTATTCTTCAAATATTAAAAATTTAAAACATATTATTCTATATTTCAATTTTAGTATTAGATTTATTATAATTATATAAATATTTAATAATCTCAAAAATAATTTTCGTTCATAAAAATTACATACTGATTAATTTTATAAATAAATGAATGAATTATTAAAGTGTTTAGAGAAATAAAAAATTATATGATTTTTTGGGGAGAAGAAATTAGAATAAAAAAATAGTATTGGTCATATAGTCCAAAAGGCCGACTCAATTTCTGCGACTCCGGAGTCGATAAAACTCGCAACCCTTTTTAGAATTCAAGTCTCAAGAAAACTCTTTCTATCTCTCCCCTGTTCTTTTCACTCCTTCTCCCTCCCTCCCTCCCTCCCTCCCTCTAGCAATGGCACTTGAGCTGTGGGAGACGTTGAAAGAATCAATCACAGCATACACTGGGCTCACGCCGGCAACTTTCTTCACAGTTCTTGTCTTAGGTCTCACCCTTTACTATTTCGTCTCAACTTTGTTCGGTTCATCCGATGGCGGTCACACCCAACACAGTTCCAGAAGTTTTGAGGAACAGGTGGAGCCTCTGCCTCCTCCAGTTCAGGTCGGTGAGATCACTGCTGAGGAGCTGAAACAGTATGACGGCTCCGATTCAAAGAAGCCTTTGCTCATGGCTATCAAGGGTCAGATCTATGATGTCTCGCAGAGCAGGTTTAACATCTCTGTCTTTTCTATGTTTTAGTTTTCGGCAACATTTGTTTCCGTTTTATTGAATTTTACCCTTGTTTCAGAGGGTTGTGATTTTGGCGACCGGGAAGGGTAATTTTTTGGATCTCTTTGTTTAAGTTTGATAATCTATCCGATGTTATTGTTGGCAAAGAACTGAAATTCTCAAAGGGTTTCGGGGATTATTGGTGTTTTGTTTAGGTTTTGGCTTCTGATTACTGTCTACATGGTATTTGTGATGAAGAGAGGGTTTGGGAAATCGCCTTTCCTCTTCCGCCTTTTCTTTTGATTCTGTTGGTCTGTTTTTTTGTTTTTTCCATGTTTGATTTTAAGACTGTTCACTTTTTGATGCTTTCTTCCTCCCGGATAAAGGGACTGCATGGACTTTTCCCCCTAAAAGCTTTCTTGTTTGTCGTATCTATTCTCTCTTGTGAACATGAACTTACAGGATATTCTACATGATGTCTTTTCAGTTTGGTGTAATTAAGTGATTCGGTTTGTGATATTTCGATGACTGTATCTTTCATTTTCCTTCAACCTCAGCAAAGATAAAATGCATTTATAATCAAAATTTTTATGCATCTCTGCTTTTTATTTTTTATTATTAGGGAAGAGCATGACAATGCTTTCTTATGCCTGACCTCAGTCTGTAGCTCACTTGAAATCTTTGGTGATTTTGAGGAGAGTCTTCAATCTTTGTTTGCTCTATCAAAATGAGAGTGAAATCTCTTTGAATTTGTTATGGAGAGGTATTTGAAGTTGTTATGTCCGGAACCAAAACGTTGCCATTAAATACAATTTCTTTACAATCATTCCATCTAATTGAAGAATAGTTGTTGCAACGGATGCCTTCCAATGTTTATTTCTTCTAGTCATCCTTGCACAACTGTTCTGTTATTGTCTGCAGAGTAATAAGGGGTCTACTTCTCTACATCTCCGACTAGTGTTCTTTTGGAGAACAACAAATTTGAATCTCTGAAATCAAGAAAAGCAAATGCTAATCTTCATTTGCAGGATGTTTTATGGACCTGGTGGACCTTATGCATTGTTTGCTGGAAAGGATGCTAGTAGAGCTCTTGCAAAGATGTCTTTCGAGGATAAAGATCTGAACGGTAATCTTACTGGGCTGGGAGTGTTTGAGCTAGAAGCTCTGCAAGATTGGGAGTACAAGTTCATGAGCAAATACGTGAAGGTCGGAACTGTCAAGGCAACTGTGCCTGTAACCGACGGTGCTACTGAAGCCCCAGCAGCCGGTACCTCTGAAAGTGATGCTGCCAAGCCCGCAGAATCTGCTGAGGCTGATGGTCCAAAGCCCGCAGAAGATGGCCCATCAGAAACAGCTCCTAAGGAAACCGAGGAAACTGCACCTGCTGTTGATGTAGAGAAAAAGGAGTGAGCTTTCCTCGATGAGTTTGATGTAAATCAGCTCGACTGGTTGTCGCCCGCCTTATGTTATTTGCATAGGTTTTGTGTTCATTTTAAGAGGGTCCTTGTATACCAAACTTGATTGAACGTTAGTTGTTGAATAATATGACTTTGAAGCTTGCGAGGGCGTCTCAGTTTCTTTTCTAAATGCTACATCTAGTAAAATACATTGCCGGGTAATCACCCCATATTTGTATGCATCATATATAAAGGTGTGTATACTTACAGCCAGTGTTTGTTACCAGGAATACCCTCCATGCATTCATCAACACCACCATGTCCATTGGCAGCCCAACCAGCAGAAAGAAAGAAAGAAAGAAAAAGCCGAGAAAAGGGATAAATGTGCACGAGTTGCATGCGATGCAAGATTCCCCCGCCCCCCTCCTTTCTTAACGCTAAAGTATACGACAATTTTTAGAGATCCAAAGTTAAGCCTCTCACCATTTGCAATTTATTATTATTTTCATTTTTTTTGGAGATAAAGTAAGGCATACTGTCATCATCTTTTTTTTTTTTTTCCTTTCTAGAAATAATACATAAAAATACAGATCTTTAAAGTTTACTATCTTGTGAAAGACGTTGTGGGGCTGCATTAAAATTTGAACATTACTTGTCCAAAAATTAAATGAAAATGATACAAGATATGCAGCCCCTGTCCCTGCCCACTCTTAGGCTGAGGCAGGGCCACCTCCTCCGACCTAAAATTGCAAGGTGTAAGTCGCTATTACTATCTAGGTGATCAATGTCATACTCTACCTACTAACATTTATTTGTTTATTTTTAATATCGTGCATCATTATTACTGATGTTAATGTTTTCCATATGCGTGAAGAAAAATCACTTCTGTGTGAGGCGTAACAGGATATGGATGTATTTTTATATGCGACTCCAATTATTCCACTCCGATTCCATTTCATATTTTATCTTTTGATTTATTATTTTTAATATACATTATACATGAATTAACGCATAAGTTATGTGCATCGGATGCACGTGCAACACGATTTAAAGTATTACTTGTTTAATTATAAAGTATACTTGTTACTTAAAATATATTATTTCTGATTAGTTATCTTAAAAAATAGTGATATTTTATAAAGTAATAATTTATAATTAAACAAATAATATTTTAAATTGTTTTGCACGTGCACCTTATGTACAAGAGATTCACTCATGAATTAATAGTATTATTGATACATATAAGATTTTATACTTATTTTAAAATAGATGAAACAAACAAAATAGATTAGAGGATTTTATGTGCAATTATTCAGGCATAAACAATGAACGTGAACTCTCTTTAGTTGTTATTTATAAATAAGTAATCAAACATTAGTTCCAGATATAGTTCTCTCTGTTCTATCATCTATAAACCATAAAACTTCAACCAACAAAATCTTTCTTGATTTTGTTTAACTGGATTCAGAATCTGAATTCATAGACACTGTTTGATTTGATACAACCGTAGAATCTACTAATTTCGTCTCCTCCCCCACCACGCTGTGATGTTCCTTAATCTCATTAGAAAGAAAGATTAAATGGGTTTACCTTGCATAAGGAAGTACACACACACACAATATATATGTATGTATATATGTATGTGTGTGTGTGTATATATATATATGAGCAGTGCAGTACATGGTAACATAATCTCCTCCAATCATCTGCAAAAAGTCTGCATGCATTAGTGTACTTCAATGGGCAATTCCCCCTGTTCACACTGGTGGCACGCCCCCTTCTACATAGCCATGTCCTTAACCCTCGCATTGACCGCCTTCACTACACTAAAACACTCCCGGCCCGACAACCCGGTCCCACCGGGACACGGGCTGGCCTTCAACGCCTCCAAGGCCCTGCGCCTCCGCGGCGGCTTCCACATAATCGCCACCCTCCTCCAGCTCTCGCCGGACATCTTCTTCTCCGGCCCCCGATCCACCCTTTTCGCCATCCAAGATTCTGCTATTTTAAATCTCTCCGTCCCGCCGTGGGAAATGCGGCAGCTCCTTCGCTACCACACCACCCCCTCCACCCTACCCATGGCGGCGCTCCTCAAGAAACCACCGGGGTTCTGCTTCAAAACCCTCGTTGACAGCGCGAACCTGGCCATCACCAGGAACGATGCCAAAACGGGCTCGATCATGATCAACAATATCGTCATCTCCGAACCGGATATCTTTCTTGAAGGTCCGCTTGCAGTGCACGGAGTTCATGGATCTTTTGACACGATCCCACATCCTTTGTGTCGCTTTGACAATCATAGTACCCTTCTTGGCGGAACTGCTGCTGATCAATCGATTGAATGGAGGATGTTAATCAGATTGTTAAGCTCCAATGGATTTGTTTCTTTTGCTATTGGATTGAATGCAATTCTTGAAGGGCTTCTTCAAGATTATGGAAACTTGGGCTCTGTTACCATCTTTGCTCCTCCAAATTCTGGGTTTATCTCTTCGCCTTCCCCGTTTTTGGACAGCATCGTGAGGCTTCATATTCTGCCTCAGAGGTTTAGTTTTATGGAGTTGGGTGCAATACATAATTCATCTGTAAGGACACTGGTTCCTGGCTCTCATTTAAAGATCCATAAATTTTCGCAAAATCTGGCTATTAATGGAGTGGAAATTACTAGGCCGGATATGTTTTCATACAAAGACTTTGTGATTCATGGAATTTCCAGGGATTTTGATATGGAGGAATTCTTCAGTTCGTTCAGATAGATCCTACTCTTCTTTCTTAGAACAGACCTTGTTCTATACTTCAATTAGTCACCATTTTTTGTTATTTTGTATGCTGTACAAAACAGAAATTTAGATGGAGACATCAGTTTTCTGAGATGTGGTTCATGAAATTCTTTAAAGGATGAATAATATCCAGATTCAGACACACAGAATCTCAGTCGATAACATCGGATTCGCTCCATGTTTTGCAGTTGATACATCATATTCAACAATGAACTATGAGCCATGCCAATTTCTCAGCCGGAGCTCAAGTTGGAAACGGTTGAGCATATTCTTGGCTGAAATTTAAACACAAAAACAGAAAATATTATTCAAAAATCTGCAAATATTCGTGTCGTCATCATGATACAGAGAACCCTGCAAGATGCCATCCACCATTCCTTCAGCGTTGACAAATGAAAGAAGCTTATTTTTTTAAGAATGTTGAATTTTTATTTTTTTAGTTCGTTGTTCAATCACTATAGAGGAACTGCTTTGCAAACAAGTATTTTTCAAACCATTATTTCTCCAGCGAAGACAGTTGCTTCAAAGTTATCTCTTTCGCGTCTAAAAGATCCATACCGGTCAATTTTGTTAGTGTAGTGTGGACTAAACCTCGTATTTCCATCTTGGTTTGTTCTATCAGAAACCATGACTACATTATCAGGTAATATCCCGATATCTTCATCAGCTAAAAGAAAAGGTTTTGCTGAAAATGAGACAGAAATGTTCAAAGATTTGTTGGTTTATGGAAGCAAATGGTCAACTATTTGTTTATTCAAATTTCTCATAAATTGCTTAAAGATTTGTTGCAAAGACAAGCATAAGAGACCTAAAATTCCAACAGTATTTGAAAAAATAGAAAATAACTTTCATAGTCGCTGGAATTACAGAAATTTGACAGATGTATCAACTCAAGATTAAAGGTATAAATATTTGCAGCCTGCAGAAGAGTTGACCAACAAAAAGATGAAAACTTAGGAATTATTAATTCAGACAACATACTTGTAAGAGCTTAGTTTTAAATTGCAAAAGACCATGTAACAAACAGGAAGTCAACTGCTAGTTTTAAGCAAAATAATCACATTACGACGTGGAAGCATTTTTCTTAGTTAACTGTATCACGCGTGGACAATGTTGCTTCTCATGTTTGTCCATTGTCTGAAAACAGGCTTTCTTTCACTATAAATACAGATCAAACGCAAACAGAATTTGCAGTTTATCTTTTGGTTAAAGATTTTCCTTTTCAGTTCATTTAGATATGAGGATTCAGACTACTCCATTCTTATTTATCATATTCATGATAATTTCGTCACATGTTCACCTATTCAGTTGCAGGCAGATCAACCACGCTGCAAATGAAAATCGAATAAGAGCTAAGTTTTATTCCAGTTTCCTCCGGTACTTCTCCACAACTCCTCGTTATACAGGTTGGGACGAAAACAAGGGCAACAAGTTGCACATAGTGTCGCGAAGGCTCGTTCCTTGTGGTCCAAATCCACTCCATAACTGAGCTTGCAAGTCCGATCATACTTTTTTTTTTTTTTTTTTGGTACAAATATACTTATATGTGTAATCAGCAGATTTCTTGAAAGATATGTCCAATTAAAGCATGTTTTCTTTTTATCATATGTTGTAGCCAAAATTTCCATTCCTAGAGGATAAATTGTACTATATTTTTTGCCTTTGGACTATACTAGCCAACTTTGTGGAACAGTTCGATTATTAAAATGATATTTCTTTATCGACTCCATCTTGACCGAGCAGGTTTAGACCATCTCAACGGTAACATCAGCATTTTTATGGCATCTTAGCAAATTACTACTCTACGAATTGTAACAGAGGCCTGACAAGATGATATTTTGTAACGTGCGCTATGCGTCTTGATACTGTGTTTTAAAAAGTGTATATATAGTCATTAGTTCCCTGCAATAGGAGCTGAACACTGGAAATGCCCTTTTTCCATGTTCTCAAAACACACATTGATATTGGTTATTGAAAGGCTTTGATTCAAGAAAAGCCTTCACCAGGCAGATCAAGAATCTGTGGAGTCCCATTTGGGCACACTTTTCAATATCAAAAGATATGTTCTGAATCAATATAGAATTAAGATTATCAGCATTTAT
The DNA here is from genome assembly GCA_028749325.2 of Caryopteris x clandonensis. Lineage (NCBI taxonomy): Eukaryota > Viridiplantae > Streptophyta > Magnoliopsida > Lamiales > Lamiaceae > Caryopteris > Caryopteris x clandonensis. The sequence continues at coordinate 9,740,020 of JAPYKT020000004.1, forward strand.
TCCTGTTTCTTTTCAGATTCACACACACATCGAAAAAAAGTAAATGAAGTAACATCAACGGTAAAGCATGCATGAATAATATAGAGGATCGGGTTGGAACATTCATTGGACGAAAGATTAAATGTTCAATGCTAAATGTGAATACACTACGACCGCATCACAAGTGTCGTGGAGGGGTGAACAAAAGAGTCCAACTTGTGTCTTGTTTTTTAAAATGTGTCATTATGTTTGGGATGTACAGAACTGAAGCAGGGCGTGTCACGTGTGTGTTCTGGTCAAAGTGGGATTCAAATTAAAACCCAGAAAAAGGGAAGAAAATAGAAAACAATCCGACTATAATGAATTCTTGAAAAGTACCATTCAGTATATCTTAGATTTTATTCAACCCCACTTGCCCACAGATCCATTTTTTGGGTTTCTCTTGGAATGCAAACACAGGAAGTGATTGTGAATGCATTTTGTCCGATTCTCACCGTTTTACACCACCCATAACACCCTGTACTCTACAGTCTTCCCAACTTTCTCTCTCTCTCCCCCCAACTTTACCTTTCTTTAGTCTTCGTTTTCCTTGAAAGAAGGGTCGGGAAAGTTACAGTAATACTTCAGTAATCAAGCGTGAGATGAGATTACTGGAGTGTTGAGAAGCTGGTAAAATGATGTGATAGAAGGGTGTATGCTTTTTCGCGTCTACTGATTTTTTTCCTTTCTGTAAAATTTTGACTGGGATTTAGTTATTTCTGGAGATTATTGCAAATTGGAGTGATTTCTGAAATGGAGGATGAACACCCGGAGTGGCTGCCGGCGGATTGGAAAGTCTGTGTGAGAGTTCGGACTTCTGGGAAAAAAGATAAGGTAAATTAGTTAAACTGCTTTATTTTGTAGTTCCTTCTTCTTGCCTGTTCACTTCAGATTAGAACACTGTATGACTACTTTCTATCGAAGAATTTGTGATTTGATTCTGTTGATGGAGTAGGAAGAGGAATTAATCTGTAAGGATGCTTGTTTGGATTTTTTGTCAGTTTGTTGAAAACTGCAAATATAAAATGCTGTTATAAATCAAGATATAGCCTTACTGGGGAAGGAAAAGACAAGGATTTCTCCGATATATAGATGAAATATGTTCTTGTTTTGCTTCGGTTTACTTGAAAATTCAGGGGAACAAAATTCTGATAAACAGGGGAGGTAATATAACAATGGAGTACATATTTGAGCTTATGGTTATTAATAACTGTCTAAAGGTTGCATTATTCAACCTGTGTTATCTATTTCGAGTGCTGGCAGAGTAAAAAAATGTACAGAAACAGCTTGCTAACAGATAACAACATGAAAGTCGTATCATGGTGACATACATTGTGAAACATTAACTCATTGAATCATGTTGTTTCACAAAATCTTGTGGTCATATTCCCAACATGAATTCTGAACACACAAATTGGTATTTCAGAGTTTGGAGCCAATGTTGGAATCTATCCATTTCATCCTAGCGTCAGCATAGGTTTTGCACTGGCTTACTTGGGCTATAATTTTTGAAAAACACTCGATTTCATATCAGTGTTTTAGGTGAAATTTCCTTCTAACGATCTTCTCCTTCAGCGTATGTCCGCTCCAAATTTTTGGTGGGTTGGGGTAGTTGGTCTCTATAGAGTTTTAAGGCCCTCCAGAAGTGTTACAGTAAAGGAATGGTCTTTCTTCTTCTTCCTTTTTTGTGTGTGTGTGTGCGTGTTTTTTTTTTTTTAATTAATATCAAAGTTTTGTTCTGATATTCTTTTGGATTTGATCTAGTATTATATCAATCCATCAAATGGCCTCAAATACAACTCCAAGCCCGAGGTGCTTCGGTATCTAAAGACTGCTGAGAAAGATCTGAAACCCAAGGTGCCAAATAAGGTAGAAACCAGATGAACTCTTCTATATATGTGTGTGTATTTGTGTGTGGATTTGTAGGAATCACATTAGTTTTGCAACTCAATCCTGCTTTCTTGCAAAGCCCATCTGAAAAGAGATTATAACCCTGTCACCCTACACTAAGTGGAGCTTTCTATTGTGTACCATTGTAGACCAGCTCGAAACAGACAGTTGCAGAAACATTACCTTCAGGATGGATTAAGGAAATCAAGATTACAAGGAAGGGTGGCAAGACCAGGAGAGACCCGGTACTAAATCATTAAGCGCCTTAGTTCTTATTTCATTGTCATTTGTTTTTTTTTTTCTTCGTGCATCCAATTATATCCTGCTTTGTTGCAGATAAAACCAATCTGCTGAAACTGCTTGTTCTGCTGTCTGGTTTTCTTGAATAGTGACTTATATTTTATTCTTGCCTCAAAGTTCATATTTTTTCTCCTTCGCTTTCCATCACTTTGCCCGTATTTCCTGCAGTACTACATTGATCCTGTTAGTGGACGTCATTTCCGCTCCATGCAAGAAGTTAACCGCTACCTTGAGACTAAGGATTCGGAAAAAGCAGAGTCTAAGGGAGATGACCATGGCAGCTCCAATGAGGAGATAGATCATCCCAAATCTGTTAGTTGGCCTTCGTCGAGTTTTTTCTTTTTCCTTTATGGATTCTCTATTTTTATCCTTACTTTCACGTTTGCTTTATCACCAGTCAACAGCTGTCGCTAAAGAACAGAGGCGGATAGACAAGAAAGAAGATAAAACACTCACTGGGAATGAAAGCTTCAAATCAGGTGCAAGATGCTGGCATACATTGTATTTCATTTCCTGAACATGCTTCTTCTTGCTAGTCACGCTGGATTATGATTCACATTTACTTGGATCCTCAAAATAAAATTTGATTATAAATATTTTTTTATGTTGCTCAGAAGGTGCTGCAGTTGAAAACATTAATCCTCCGGAACCAAATGCAATCGGACAAAGAGAAAAAGAAACAGCTTCTTTGGGAGAAGATGGGCAGCAGCAGGAAAAGGTTGTGTCAGCCCCACAAAATAAACGAAAGAAATCTAAAGGCAAATGGATGAATGATCTACCTCGTAGAACTTCAAAAAGACTTGCTCAGGTGGAAGCTGATCCACCGTTAGGTTTAAAACCCAGCAATGAAGTCCGTAAAGGACCTGGACCGTCGGATGAGGCACAAGTTGACACCATCAAAAATATCATTATATCAGAAATTAATACCTCTGAAGATGGTGGCAAGCAGAAAGAAGAAGCTACGAATGTACCACTTAGTGATGTTTCCTCCGTTGATGAGCATGAAGCTGTTGGTAATGGTATTAAATTAAAGGAAGATGAAAAGAACGAAAAGCAACTAGACTCGTCGTTGAATGATCTATTGATGGATCCATGCATAGAATTTGCCATCAAAACTCTAACCGGTGCAATTCCTATTGAAGATATAAACAGAGTTGATGACGGTTCTGTGGCTTCTCGGGCTTCACTTAATAAAAATTCGGGCTCCTCTTCTGCTCTGCCTTTTGGCGATATCTGGGCTGATCCTTGCTTTGAATTTGCAGTGAAGACACTTACCAGTGAAGTCCCAGTGGAGGCAGGTTCACAACGTTGTCAGATTTCATTCGAACAGCCTCTTGGATCATCAGGAGCCAGTGGAGGTAACAGCATTGCGAAATGACAACTTTGATCCTCCTTCAACTAAGGGCTAAAGAATAAATGTGTGTAGTAAGTTTTAATGATTTAAGGTGTAGAATCAGTTGTTAGGTTGTAAGTGTACACTTGAATTTTCAGTCAGCTTGTGATTTTCTGCAGCAGATGTTTATACTTCCCAAATGTTGTAAAAGTCTCACGTCAAAACTGGTTGTACTAAACTTTGCTGTATAATTGAATTATTAACTATCATCTCTATTCATAGTGTCCAAAATAAGGGGTTATTAATGCACCTGGTGTAATTTCTACCACATATTTTGCACACATACATATGTGTGTGTGTAATTGTGTGGTAGAGATTACACCGCTGGGGTATGAATCTGTCAAAATTAAATAAATTCAGTGAACAGCAAAATGCAGCTAAAAGCACCAATTTTTTAACCTTTCAGTTTGCTTGCTAGAAAATATTTGGTCGTGTTATTCGTAGGCTTTTGGCCATGCTGTCAATTTGTCAGAGATTTGAACTGCAATTCTTACGAATATCCAGAGATTTGTTGGCTAATTTGACTAAACATATGTGTAATCACCTAATAAATATTTGAAAAAATGTCAAATCCGAACAATAACCTTCTGTCCATCATGATAATGTATCTGAAGGCGAAATACTGGACAGTAAAGAACCAGACAGCACTGATTTTGCCACAAGAAAACTATTGAATTGATGTCAGTCCAATGTAAAATCATACAGATCCAAAAATGAACCCAGATTTGCATACAAAGTATAATTTGTATTATAACTTCTAGGCGGTGCCGATTTCTTCTATCAAATACTAGACAACACTGGATCCAGCACGAACTCTCAACATATCGGTCCTCTTGCTTCTCTCCATAGCATCTACGAGCCAGTTTACACTTTCTTTAATCCCAAGCCTGCATTACAGCCCAAAACTCATAATGTCTATTTGAAACAGACCTAGCCACTTTGGAGTTTGGAGAGTTGGGGCAGCAAAACAATTTTAACTAGACGGCTCATCTAATTGTCTACAAAATACAAACACATTATATAAAGGAATCTACTTACCCATCAAATGCTGAAACAGCTTGAAATGTATAAACTCTTTCACCCAATTTTTTGAGGTCCAGATATTGAGCAACTTCATCAGCAGATACAGCATCTTGAAGATCCTGCAGGGTACAGTATAGAAAAGTTAGCAAATAGCATTTGTTTGTAACATCTTTATTTTTACTAGATACAGAACATGCTAATAATTATTATGGGGGGATAAAAACAAAAAAAAAAGAAAAAGAAAAGTAGACTGAATGGAGAGAGTTTGCCCATAGCATTCAGGAATAAAGAATTTGTCTTATAAGCTAATCAACAGCCATATTAAAAATACACAGAAGAGCACTTATATTTAGCTAGAGAAAGACTACTCTTAATCTTGTATGGGACAAGAAAAAACTGTTGGTTATGAGTTCAATTACATCCTCTTGAGATAGATATTCAACTCAATCAACATGTCTCACACTTTCTTCTCCTCCAAATTGTTCTTAATATTGTATCGGACAAGAAAAAAAAATTGCACCTGCTTGTTTGCTAATATCAGAAGTGGAGCTCCTTGCAAATCCTCATGCCGAAGAACCTTCTCTGTAAACAAGAATTAGTATAGATTTTAGGACATAAAGTTGGACAACATATTGGAAAAGACCAATCACCAACAAGAACTATTGTAGTGAAGTTTCCAATCTTCTTCCTTATAAATATTACCAAGAGCTGATTTTGAATCTTCAAATCGGGATGGACAAGCAGCATCGATTACAAAAATCACAGCATGTGCCTCTTCATAATATTTTTCCCAAATGGAGCGAAGACCAGGCTGATTCAACATAAATCTCTAGTCACTGAAAATTTTCTCAAGAAGAATATAAAGAAAGGAATAAGAGACTTAGGTAAAGTCACTACAAAGGTCATATAGGGGCTTAAATACAGAAACAACATGGATTTGCGAGCCTAAATTCAGATACCAAAAAGAAATGACCAAAAGTCCTCCCAACATCTATGGTGAAAATTATTTGAAAGCCATGAATCTTGATGATACAACAAAAGGGAAAATGACTCCGCTAAAGGCCAATGGGCACTAACAAGCATGTAACATCAATTAGAGCAGAACGCTAGATTGCATTTCAAACCTGCCCTCCCAGGTCCCAGAATACAAGTTTTGTGTTTGACACTTCAACACGCCCAATATTGAGTCCCACAGTTGGAACAATACGGTCAGGAGGCAAGCCTTCCAAGTTTGAGTACTGTGACTTCACTTTCTCCAGCAAACTCTACAAATCACAAATCTGAATCAGCTCAAACAAAGATTTGGGTGTGACTAACTTGTTGCATATGGATACATGAAAATTTTATGAATGCCAAAAAAACAAAAAGTATAAAAAGAATTGACTTAGAAGTCAACAAAAACATTTACAATGAATGCAACAATTCAATAGCCATCAAGACAAAGTAGAAAAACGATATCTCGTTCTGGTGGACAGAAAAGCTTAGTCCAAGGGGGCTTACAAAAATGCCTGAGTTACCAATTTGATATATCTAACGGTGAAGCAGATATAATATTTTGTCTGACGGAAGCATATTCTGCTTTGCTTCAATACCAAAAAAAAGAAAAAAAAATAAAAAATCATAATCCGATATCACTTTCAATTTCATGTAGCTGTGACATACTTTGAGTGAATAAGTTGTAGCAGGTGACACTTTGAGCAGTTATCATAAAAGATGATTGCTGCTGCCATATATAATAATATGTTTCAGTATCTGTCTGTTTATTTTAAGTCAAAAAGTGATTTTCCATGCTCATCAATTGCAATTAGCATATTAAAATTTCAATATCTGAAACAAGTTCATCGCTAAAAGGAATATCACAACTCCAACATATTCTTAAAATCAAGTTTCCATATAAATGCATTGAATATGAGCTGAGTATTAGAGGCTAAAAGGAACAAATAAAATTGCAAACTCAGAACACATTAAGCAGGTCAGCAAATTACTGTTTTGCCAGCTTTGTCAATCCCAAGAATAAGAACATGAAACTCCATCTTGCTGAACATGTATTTATAGAGTCCATAAAACAATGAAAACATCCCTTGTATGTTCTGGTTTTCCTATTATTCCTTCTATTAATCCTTTGGCGATTGAGTATCTTGCAATTGTAAATACTGCCACAAAAAGAGTACATTAGTCCCTGTAAAAAACAAATTATAGAGAAAAAGCAAACTAATGTTTAAATGCATTCCGATCAAGAGATATCATTTGTAAAATATATCTAGTCTTCAAATACTGATATATTCAGCCAACATGGCAAACCATATTTCTGGCTTTCGCAAACCATGTACACAAACTAATTTTGCAGTAACCAACAACCCATCAACTAATAGAGTGGAAACTGTGTATCTTCCTTTGGCACCTAATCATGATATATCTAGCAACTATGAAGAACAAATAAAATAGTCTAAGTGTAACACACAATGTACCCCATGTGTCCCAAACCTTACTATGGACCTATGGTCAAGTCATATAATCGATAAATTAACATAGTAACATTCAAACAAAGATTAAATCTGTGAGTGTACCAACAATTTATACATATCCAAAAGAACCTTCTTATGAATGACTTTTAATTTTAGTTCTCAATCACCTGCATATTAGATAGCTAGGATAGTTTGACAGTTATATAGGTGCAGCTACATTAGAAGTTGCTAGGTTAAGTAGCTGAAAAGAGTACAGCACAACCCTATATGATCCATTGCGCCTCTATTCTCCATCTGCTACCAGTCATTGATCACCAATTTTTTCCATCATAAATATACATCACATAAAGAGTAAAGACTGAGTTACAAACATTTTGAATATGAATCACCACCTAAAGAGCTTAATGCACAATCTTAATACCGTCCCATTTATTTGATCTTTATTTCAAACCCATTATTCCTACAATTCTGTAAATTCTAACTCAAAAAAAGAAGAAAAATGAAAATTAATGAATCCAAATCGCATCTGAAAACTTGAACGAAGAAAAACAGAAACAGAAATGACTGCACAACACTACATGATCATTAAGATCTTAACTCAAAATAGTCCGAAACAAATCAATCCCCATTTAAAGGAAAAAAATCACAACTTTAAGTCATTTTCAGTTCTAAAAACCACAAAGCAGCAAGGAAAACACCCAGATCAAGGCAACAAGCAACGGAGGCAGATTCCAGCATAAACCAAATCACGTAATTCCGCAAAATTTAGAAAATAACAAGAAAAAGGTAAAATAAAGGAATTCTTACCTCTGTTTGTTCGTGGGGCAGTGAAAATAATGGATTGAAGAGCTTCCCGAAGCTGTATCTGATTTTCGCCTTCGAAATTGGCTTCGACAATTCCAAATTGTTAGCCCCAATATTCTCAATTACGGGCTGGATATCGATGGTACGCTAAACTAGCACCCAGTCTGAGTTGACGACGTTACGGCCCAAAATTCGAGCTTACGATCTAATAACCTTATTATTTTTTATTTTTTAATGATCTACACCGTTCTTTCCGTAACTCCGTTACCAGGAATACAGGAGGAAAATATAGAAGTAATAACAGCAGGATTAAAAATAAAAATGTAATAATACCACTATAAGACTATATTTAGATTGACTTGTTGGCTTTGGTAGCACAATTAATTATGGGTTATTTGTAAGTAATTTTATTTAATTTTTTATATAATGTAAAAAGAATATAATGTAAAAAAAATCTACAGTACAATCGATTGTAGGTAGTAAATTATAGGTGATTTGCATGTAACTTGATTTTTTTTTCTATATTATACAGACATAAGCATGCGTAAAAATAATTATAGACGTAAAATTTGTGAATTTTAACCATATTTAAAAAGAGATATAATTTGAGAAATAATTTTTTATTTAATATAAAAAATATAAATCTTAAAATAAATAATAATAAGATCTATTTATATTATTACTGTAAATTTAAAATCCTAATATCTATAATAATATCTAATAAATTAAAAGATAATGTATCAAAAATATCATGAATAAAATATAATAAATAAAAAAATAGTTTAATACATAATTGATATATTTAATTAGATTTGCTGGACAAATTTTATCTCCATCATTTATAAATAAAAATAAAAGGAGTTGTGCTTGTGTCTAAAATTGACTTTATTAAAGCGACCAAATCTTATTTCGATTGAAATAAAATTTATTAAATTTGATTACTGTTTGAGATATTGGTATAATAATTAAAATAAATAAAAAATAAAAAAAACACTATTTTATATGTGTCGGTCCGGTATAAATTAAAAGAAAATAAAATTTGAGCTTAATTTCTTGAACGTGACGTTTTTAATCCAGCCAGTCGCCGGATGTCAATAAGCAAATTCAAATTTAAATAAATACAGCAGATTTTGTAATTCAACATGGGAATCTGGATAGTCCGATTCAACCCGACCGAAACCAGGTCAACCGTGGCATATTCGTCATTTCATTCTCACCGTCGGGCATTACTGGAGAGCAAATTAAATCCTTTGAAGGATGATAGATAGAAGAAACCGAGTGAACGACTCATAAATCATAATTAATTTCCAATTCACCAGAAAAGCTCACGAAAAGCAGCAAAAGAATTGGATTAGAAATCTGCCGTTTCTTCTTAAAATGTAAGAGGATCTTCTTCTCTATCCTGATTTTGTTTTTCTTCACACGATCCACAGGTTTAGCCTCGTGAAATTGGGTGGATTTGACTTCGTCATTCCGTCGCCGTCGTGTTCTTGGGCTGCAAATAATTCAGTGGTTGTCGGTGTTTTTATGTAACAGTTCATTTCGCGTTGCTAGTAGAAGTGCGAAGTAGGCATCGATTTTACGGTTTTTCAATTCCATATGGGAAATATTTGGTACTTGAACTCTCTGTTTAGTTTAATTAGCTGAAATTTGATAGGTTTTATTGCTTCAACTTCAACTTTACTTTTATATTCGTCTTCTTTTTTCACGCAAAAATTTTTAATATTCGTCTTAAGGTGTGCATAATCAGGAGCTTTACTATGTGGTTTTTTTCCCCTCTCCTTTTTGCATTTTTTTAAAATTTCTTTCTTTTTTTTTTTTTTTTTTTTTTGTGCATATCAGCATAAGCGTGAGAATTTAATTGTTTTCAGTTTGGATGAATGTGATTTGGTAATGCCAATGAATTTTCCAATTGCTGAAATCATGAAATGAGTTCTTTTAACATGCTTTCTGTGGTCATTTCGTGGATTAGATTCATTGCTTAGTCTGTTTTGTGTCTCTTGCACATTGTTTGGTAATATGTTAGATCATAGCGATTCTTCATTAACATATTAAATTCAGCTATGGTGCCTGGCATTATGAGATTCTGATGTAGTTCTCATCCAAGTTCTGCTGATGCTGTTGTTTCTGGTGCCAGGTCAAAAGTGAGCTGGAATGAAGCTAATTTAGAAGAAATTGAGGCGAATAAACCTGTGAGGCAGAAAATAACTGAACCAAAGACCCCATACCATCCAATGATTGATGACGACGATGATGATGGTATCCAATCTCCTTTGTCATAATCATTGAAGTATGTAGTTTGTCCTAGACTAAATTATAAAGGGTTTGAGAAAATAAAATGGTGACATTGCTAGAGTAGTTTGGAACTCTATGTTGGTAGTATGTAACTGGTTTCTTAGTTAATGTAGATTCATCATCTTCTGCCAGAAGAACAAGTTTTGGACATCATTTTGAAGATGCACTGAATGCTGAAGCATTACCTTCTTCGGAGAATGATGTAGATTCATCTAGCAAAACCAACTTGCAACACTCAGGCTGGACATCATCTGAAGATGACGCAGACACAGGGGATCAAGGTGAAGAGGGTTTGTCTTGTCTTTTATATATTGTTCAGCTATGTCATGTCTTGGCTTGATAGGATATTGTTATCACAAACGTCTCCATATCCTGATAATCAAAGTTGCATTAGATTTCAATAGTTTTTTTTTAGACCAATTGAATTGTTCCAACATTTTCAATGTTTAGCTGGAATAGGTTTGATTGCTTTACAATATGAGCATCTTGTGATAGAAAGTTCTTTTTTTTAGCCACAAATACTTTCTTTTTAGTCAGTTTGGACATTTTTACCCTTTGTGTGCAGTTTCCCGTACCACTTACGCCAAAGGAACCATTAAAAGCTAGGTTGTACCACCATATCCACCCTACCCTGTACTACCAAACATAAAAGGGCACAATTCGCATAAATGTCTAAAAAAAAGCCTTTTTCTTTTCTCACAAGTGTATGGAAGTTTTTAGTTACGATATTTGCAAGCTGAAATGGGATTCAGTTGTCAATCTTTTGGCATGTCTGTTTTTGCATACCTCCTCTGCCATTGTTCCATCTGCTCTAAATGATGTTTGCTGTATTTTTGTTTCATTTATTTTAAGTGGAAAGATGATACTGATACTCACTAATCATTCAACCTCAGATTGTGATTCTGAGAATCGCAAGCGCTTTAGGGAGCATAGAAAGTTTCACTACGATGAGTTTCACAAGGTTAGAGAATTGCGCCGAAACGGATCCTTTCTTGAAGAAGAGTCTGACGAGGAATCTTCAATAGCTGCTGGTGTCAAAGAAATTGACATTAAGAAATCCTCACAAGCTGCAAATGGATCCTACTAGCTGTTGGGTACGATTATACTTGCTCCTCTCAAATCATCTTCATTGCACTAATGTTGCTGGCTGATAATTCCGAAACTGATGCATTCTGCTTTGCAAATTGTAATATGGGCATTTCACTTTGCTTTATTTTTCACAGCTAAACTTCTGTCATTTTGATCTGTAATATGTTAACTAATTGTTTCCTAACATCCATTTTGGCTGCATCTTTGTGTTCTGTTATGTTGCACTTAATGCTACATTCGGTTAAGTAGGGGGTGCTTGGTTTGTTTTATGGGAATTACTATAGGTATACTTTGATTCCCTCAAAATAGAGGATAAAAATTAAATATACCTGAGCTAGAGGACTGAAAACAGTTTTCTTTAAATGGTAGGATTTTTGTTTTTTATTTTCTGATCTGAGAAAATGGAGTAATAGGTCTCTTGGTACTGTAAGTCAATCGACTTGATAATCCTTGTCAATGAATACATAAATAAAGTTAATCATAAGAATCAGCTTAAAAACATTAGGTAACACAATAAATTTTAATAACGAAAGAAATTTACTCTGCTTCCGACATCCAGTAAACTTGGGAATGCTAAGAATTTTATTTTTATTTTAGTGAGTTGATTAAATGCTTGTAATATTGAAAAGTAAATACCACAAATTAATCCAAACAATTTGACTTTTGTGTGTTTAAAAAAGTTTGAAGTAAACCTTCTCGTGGTTTATTTAGTTGAGCTCAAAATCATGGTTTCCATCAAATAGTTATACACAAATTGGGGTGTTTTTATAAGTTTTTTTCAAGTACTGAACAAGCTTCTAGCTTTAAAAATATGCCATTCGGTTCAAATAACTGATGTTAGAAGTTTTATTTCTTGAGCGACTTTTTTACAATTTTAAAGCTAAAGGGTAATGTTTTTTTCTTAATTTACATTTTTATACATAAATAAATATGTGTGTGTGTGTGTGTCATGTTTTTATTAACCATTAACCATTAAGAGTATATAAAATATGTAATTTTTTAAAATAATACTTATTTTGAATTGAAGGGAGTATTGTTTTTATGAGTGTTTGGAAATGTAATTTTTACTTAAAACAAAGTGATTCTATGTAGAAGTTTCAAGCTGGATTTTAAAGTATTTTTGCTGCTTTTGAAATTTTTGTAAATAAAATGAGGTCCTGAAACTTACATTTTATGTTAGAAATCAATTTTTTTTTCTCAAATGCTACCCGTATTTTGAAGATTTATTATTATTATTATTATTATTAATTTTTGAAATCTTTTTTAATACATATATATATATATATATCTCAAATTTCTATCACCTTTTAGAAAACAATAGCAATTATAAACACCACAAAACCTCCAATTCCATCAATTCGAATGGATTTGTGACTTACACCTTAATGCAAAAATTTATAGCTTGTTTTATTTCGTCAATTCGGACGGATTTGTGGCTTACGTGTTCATGCTGCGATACTTTGATTTTTTTTTTAATTTTTTTTAAAAATGATAAATCAACATTTAGGGCCTTATATGAATACATAAATACATAAAAAATCATGACACAAGTAAATAAAATCTAAAATATCTGTAAATTATTCAAAATTTCTATGAATTAACAAATACAATCTGAAATTTTTTGTTCCTATTAACAGAACTTTGAACTTGTAAATTATTCAAGAATCTACAGATTTTAAAAACAAATTAAACTATGGCCAAGCAATAAAATACCTACCGAGTGAAACCTTAATTGAAACATAATCTGATAATTTAGACATTATTTAATAAATTTGAAAATTTATTTACGTGTTACCTATTAAAAAAATATAAATAATTATAGAAAATCACAGTAAATCTTTTTCTGATGTAAGTTTGGAGCATTTAGTCCATTAACTTTTCATGCCAATTGCCACATGTTTGGCTTATGCTTCCCTCTCTTGTTTTCCGTGATTCATGCTTCAGATCACATTTTCACCTTTTCATTTTACTTGCTCGTATTTATTATCGTTTTAATAATTTTAATTTTTTACATAATAATTAATATTTTACAACTTTTAAAATGAGACTAATATTATTTTTTTAATTTATTATCAATTTTTTTTTATAAATATACACATAATATGTTATTTTACTTCTAATCATTAATATTTTTTCAGATAAAATATATATTTATTTTATTTTTTAATATGTGTGAAAATTTTAAAACAACACTTATTTTAAATAAAACATAATATATTATTTGAATTCATGAGATATATCTCAACATATTAAAAATTGTAATTTAATATTTTTTACAATAAATTATTTTTTAGAGTTAATTAACATGGAAAAAAACACTATAGTTCAGTTTTCAATTCAATATTATTTAAAAAGAATTAATTAAAAAAGGATATCGATATAGCATATACATACCATCTATATATTTTACAAATATAATATTATAAATTCAAGCATTATATTTGTTTTTACTTGAAAATACAACTTTAGGATAAGGCACCAGCATCGGACGAGAGTCGCTCTTTGACTTCAATGGCTAAACCCGAAGAGCCCAACAGTTCCGAGTCAGCGGCCTTCGCCGCCCAAATCTGCAACCACCTGACCTCCGTCTTCTCCTCCCCCACCTCCACGCCACCTTCCCTCACCACACTCGTCGAAGAAATCTCGGCTGCCTCTAGCCGCGGCGCTAAAATCTTCGTCTACGGCGTGGGCCGCGAAGGCCTTATGCTTAAGGCCCTGTGCATGAGGCTATTTCACTTGGGCCTCTCGGCCCACTGTGTATTCGACATGACCACTCCTCCGATCGCCTCTCCAGACCTCCTCATCGTGTCCGCCGGCCCGGGTGGTTTCTCCACCGTCGACGCCATTTGTGGAGTGGCCAGAAGCTGCGGCGCTCGGGTTGTGGTGCTGACGGCTCAGCCTGAAACGGGATCGTCCGTGAAGTATGCGAGTGTGGTGGCGCATATTCCGGCGCAGACCATGGCGGATGACCGGGTGGGTGGGAATGAATCGGGTCGGACCCTGTTGCCCATGGGTAGTGTGTATGAAGGGGCGATGTTTGTGCTGTTTGAGATGGTGGTTTACAAACTGGGTCAAGTGTTGGGTCGGAGCCCTGGAGAAATTCGGTCTCGCCATACCAATTTGGAGTAAAACAAGGCTTCTATGGCCACTCTGCTTGTCTTTTTGTTTTTAATTATTTATTTACCGTTGATGTATATTTTTCGAATAATCATCATATTGTGTCTATGAATATTGAATAGGGAGTTTCAACGAGCAAATTGTACTCTTATCCCAAACTAGAAGACTAAGTCAATTCCAACTACTTGTATTCCACTCCTAAAATTAGTCCTATAGCTATATGATGTTTTTAATTTTAGTTCTATTTCAATATAAATTTGTAATTATATTTCATAATAATTTTAAATTTGTAAATTTAGTCCTAATTTTGATGAAAATTGAATATTTTTTGAAATTTGATATATACATCTTATGTAACTTTTTTCGACAAAACTTTTCTGATCTGCCTTTAATTTCAACACAACCTCCAAAAAAAACACAATAAAAGAATATGTCACATAAACAAAAGAAATTTAAAATATTTAAAAAAAATAGTTGTCTTACATTTGATTACTTACAGGTTGTTCATTTAATAATATAATTATATAATTTTTTTTATGTTCTTTGTGTATGTGTGTGAGTGTTTTTTTTTTTTTTTGCAGATTGTGTGAAAATTTAAAAGTCACATAAAAACAGTTTTTCGAAAAAAAACATGTAAGACGGACATGTCAAATTTCGACAAAATTTCTAATTTTTGCCAAAATTTATAAAATTCTTCCAAAATTAGAACTAAATTCGCAAAATTAAAAGTTTTATGGAACATAATTGCAAATTTACATTTGAACAGAACTAAAATTGCAAACGTCCTATAATTATGGGACTAATTTTGCAATTTACTTGAGTTTCAATTGCCACAATAAGTATTACTTTGCACACCACTTTTACTATGCACACCACGTAAATTATATTTAAAAATTCAATTTTACTAAATCCACCATGAAAATTACCTATTCTACCCATTAACCCCCCCCCCCCCCCCCCAATTTGTGAACTCTACCCCACGACACCCCCTGTCAATCTCTCTCAACCCAAAAATCATTGGCCCTCAAACATCCTTCTCCTTCTCTTCTTCAACAACGAGTAATGGATGTAGAAGCTGACAAATTTTGAGTTTTTTAGGTAATAATTTCATTTTGTTATGCGTCGAAAAAAAATCGAAAAGCGAGAACATTTGGCACTGGCATCAAGCGTTCAGCTAGGGCTGGCCGAACACCCTACGAAGCGTTCGGTGAACCAGTGCCGAACGCCCTGCAAAGCAATCGACTAAGGCTGGTCGAATGTCCTGCGATGCGTTTGGCCAAGCCATGGCCGAACGCCTTGCAATGCATTCTGTTCGACATATGCAAACAGGACATTGCTCTTTGTGTTCGGTTTATCTAGGCCGAACGCTTTTGAAAACACAGTTTGCATTATACAATATCTTCTATTTTTTTCGAATGCATAATAGTTATGAAACTTCTAATAAAATATATGAAAAACGTACTGAATTTAAAGATAAATATCCATTTTCCATTGTTATAGTCTTTCATCTATTTCAATTATTCAAACCAGAGTTTTTTAATTTTTCAAAGGAGGATTCAGAAAAAGATAGTTTTTATTTCTTCAAAGAGTATGTTTCTTTCATGTTATATGTTGAATTTTTTGTATTTTTTAAATTTAAAATAAGGATATGTATGTCTTTATATCATGTATAATTTTGTTCAAAATATTAATATAGTGTACAAAGTAATATCTGTGGTGTTAATAGAAACACCCTATTGAATATAGATGCAACATAAACTGGAGGGAATGCAGAAACTATTTTCGGGTTGAATTTAGTATTATAATTATAGATGATATTTTATTCATTAATATACATATATTCCATGCACACACACATATATATAAAAGATATAAAAGTTACAAAATTAATGTTATCTAAATTTTTTTATTTCGATAATAGACTACTTTATATATTGTAAATCTATGTTTATTTTATATTAAAATACATTGTAATTTTTTTCTAATATATATATATATATATATATATATATATATATATATATGCCATCAGAATAGAAATGTTGGAATCCAATGTTCCATGTCGGGCTTAGTTTGTGAAAGCCTGGTTACGTTTAATGTTTGGGCTCCAAATTTAATTTAAGCTCGAGCTGAAAAGCCCATTAGAATTGACCCTTACCACCACAAAATTAATTATTTACATTGTTAATATAAATATATAAATGAAATTATTAAATTTACATTAGTATTTATCATATATTATGATAATAATAAGTTTTTTTTTTATATTTTTTATAAAAAGATGATAAGATATTGCTAAAAGGTACTTATTTATTTACCAATATGAATATTAATTCATTTTTTAACAACTCATGAAATATTAGATTGAGATAAAAAAAATTCTCTTTTTCGTCTTTTTTTGTGTGTGTAAATATATGAATGATTATGAAATAAATTTATAAATCAATAAAATAATACTTGAATTTAAGAATACGTTGTTTCTAGTGCGCATGAGCCATGACGCAGAAACAAGAAAAAAAATAAAGAGAAGTAGAATATTAATTATTAATTCAAGAAAAGTGAGTTCCGGAGATCCACAATCCAAAACTAACAACGAAAGATGGCAGTTGCAACTAGCAAGATCTTCAAATTATTCTGATTAATCTGTTTTTCTCCTATCAAACGTTCAAACAAACAAACTAAGAGCAACAAATTTTATGATAATGCCCTCGCTACTATCAGCGATTCTCTCCACGAACAATCTCATCTTCCACACACTGTTTGCAGTCTCTCTCACGCTCCTCCTTTCCTTCTTCAAGATCCCAACTTTATTTCTCCACGGCCTCCACACTTACATTCATCCAGATGACGTCACTCCTAATGGCAGTACCTCTTCCAGTGGAATCCGAGCTGCTATTAGAAGGCCAGGAGACATGGATTACGAACAACCTAAGCCCAGAAAGAAATCCAAAGAAAAATTTGAGTTTGATGAGAGTAAAGCTCAGATCTTTAGATTGAAACTCAACGAAGGTCACCTCCAATCAAGAATTTATTTCAACGAATTTTATAGTGCTTTCAATTTCACTATTATTGGATTTTTGTCTTTGTTGCTTCATAGATTCTTGAGGGTTGATAAAGAATCCGGGGTAGTGAAAAATGGGGCTGTAATTCCTTTTTTGTTAGGGCTGGTGGGCGTTTGTAGATTGTTATTTTTAATTGTTAGGGTTGGATTTGAAAAGTCTGCGTCGAAGAGGTTGGAGCGGCAATTGAGTTTTGTGTGTGGGGTTTTGGGGTTTCTTGTAGGCATCACTGCTGTTTTTGAGGTTCTTCCTAAATGGGTCCTTGATTTTGAGTTAGAATCATTGGATGGTTTAGGTAAGTTTTTTCTTGCTGCTTTTATGGGCTGCTCTGTGGGCTATCTTTACATTCCAGCATCACGGAATGCTCGGGTTTTTTGGCTGGGAACTGATCAGATTCGTTGTAATTTGTCCATAATTTCGTGTGGATGGTTTTCAAGAATGCTTCTATATGCTAGTTACATTATGGCTGTTTTCACTTCGATGCTTTGGATTAGCCCCTTTGCAGAACTCCTCATTAATAGTAACATTGGTGGTTCAAAAGGATCACAAATGGTTTATAAGAAGAGAGAAGTTATGGAATTGGCTGGCTATGTGGGTATGTCAAGATTGAGTTTTGACACTTTGAGGAATTGGTGTTTGTTTATTACGGGACTCTTGCAATTTTTGACCGTGCGCCCTAATGTACAAATCTTCCTAAATGAAGCCGTGCTGGGTTGGTACCAGAGATTGCATGCCAGCAAAGTTCCTGACTTGGATTATAGCAGGGCCAAAGTTTTTCTTCACAATCACTATCTATGTCTAGTAGCTGCGCAATTTTTTGTGCCTGCAATGATGGTACTTCTTCTTCTTGGTTTGTCTCAACTTGATGATAATTTTCTAAAGGGATTCCCTTTGGTCAATAATTTTTCGCTTTGTTCGACTTTGGTGAAAGAAGTTACATTGTTTATGGCTTGGTGGATTGTCTTAGTTTGGACTGTCCTTAGTTCAGCCATCCTTGCCTTGTATCGCCATGGTGCTTTATATGTTTCTTAACTATATCATTTATCATTTTATGGAGATAACGTGATGCCACAGACTTAAGCCATGTTACAGCTTGGATTGATTAGTCTGGGTGATTCTGTAAAAGTATCCTCTTTATATTTCAATGAGGAAACACAAATTTTACTGCAATTTTGACATTCTTCCAGAGATTCTCTATTTATCTTTATATTTATCTTTTGTCTTAGTTTAAGCCCACATCCATATTTTCCTCGAACATGAAGTCTGAATTTATTTTCCACTCAAACTCTCATTTGGTATTATAATTCTGCATTTATCCATTTTTAAAAGTTCAACTGTACATGCATGCACATGTCATGCTGGAGACTGAATCTAACGAGTTAACTATTGGAGTTTCAGTAAACTAAGCTTTGCTCAATTTTACCAGCCAAAGAAGTCGAATTATTTTACCACTTTAGTTCATGAAATTCCGAAGCTTTTTTTGTTGATCTTTGGTAATTATGAGCTATAATAGTTGCTATTACTCCACATGATTTGATTTCTGAAAACACGCTCTTGGCCATGCATTTTTGTTCGTCTCTCTAGATATACAAAATGTTGAATTCTCTTGGACTTGGATAACCAAGGATCTGAATTTATGTCTCTAGTCCCTTAATGTGTTCCAATGTAAGGTCCATATGATGGGGGGTCAGCATCTTGACTTTGCTTATAAATGATGTAGGTGTATCTGGATTTTAATCTCTTTTGCAATATGACTTGCATAAACCCCACTTTGGGAACTGCAGCCGAATTTTAATTTAGCTGATACGCGAAAAAAGTTGCATGCATGAGGTTTTGAACTTACTTGGCATCTGTTTATAAATTGTGTGTTAATGGAATGGAGGTCAACTATTGAGATGATTTTTCTCCTCCTTTTAAGATCCTCAAATGAACTTTCTCCAAGTTTATTATGCTGGGACGGATATTGGTTGGATGTATTAATCCTTGATATTTATTTGGCAATGCGTTTTTCATTAGTTGCTTCAAGATGATTCAGACACCGACAGTGATACTGAAGTCCCAATTTGTGGGTCTTCATATACGTCCTTCCACATTTATGGGTATGCATGAGTTTTGATCATTTGCATTTACTGTTAGGTAACAAACTGGTTGGCTGCATTTGACATGAATAAAATGTTCGTCTTCCTTGGTGCATTGTTATGTCGATCTAAGAGTAGTCTCTACATTAAAAAAGGCCCATTCATCGTTTTCTTTTGGAAATTATTGTTGTGGGTTGCCTGCGTTGATTCTTACATTCATGTATTCTTGCAAGAACACGAGATGCTTTCCTTACAGGTATCTTTGTCCCCTTGGCCTTGGATAATTAGTTGAAACTTGAAAGTATAGACAAAATCTCTATTGCTCTGTGCTTCAAGATTTAGAGGTTCCAGTTGTTGGGGGACATAACTTGATGGTCCTGCCCTTTCAGATGCCAAGATTTCGTCTACAAAACTATTTTAGGGACAGAGGGAGTACTATTTACGACATGCTTACCAATGTTGAAAAAATCGCGATATATCGGCGATATATCGTCGATATATCGCCAAACCCGTGCAACCGATATGAAATTTAGAGGGAATGAATTTTTTTACAAAATATCGGTAAAATATCGGTCCGTATCGGTATCGTCTCGGTAAAATATCGGTATCGATTACGCTACGTTGTGATTTTTCAATATATCGGGATATATCGCCGATAGTATCGGCGATATATCGTGTGTCGGTTGAAAATATCGTGTGTCGGTTGAATTAATTATTTTAAAAGATTTATTATATATATATTATACACAAACCTAACATATGTATCACATTTATTAAAATTTTACAGCTGAATTGTGGCTTATGTATGGCACTTCTACGCCCACATTAAGAAAGTTGGCCATACGAGTCTTGTCACAAACAGCATCATCTTCCGCATGTGAGAGAAATTGGAGCACTTTTGCGCTGATACACACTAAACAACGAAATCGGCTTGCATATCCAAAACTTCAACAACTTGTATTTTGCTATTACAACATGAAGTTAAAGATACGAGATATGGAAGCTGAAGATGATAAGGTTGCTGAGACAGAATATTTAGATCTAATGGATATAACTGCTGAAACAAGTGAGGAGGAGGGAAACCCACTTTTCCAATGGATTCGTCCAGCACACTTAGATGATGATGAAGGACATCCTGATCCAAGAGTGGCTAACGTGGCTCGTGAGTATGGGATTGCCGTAAATGAAGTACTGCGACAAGAAGTCGGTACTTCTAGTGGTTCAGACTCTGTTGATACTATGGATACTTCGGCAGATGATGGAGGAAATAATGGAAATAGCGATGGTGGAAATGGTGGTTACAATGAAAATTATCACTCAAGTCAAATGCATTTGAGTCCATTTACAGGTGAGGCGGAATTCACCCATGCAACACAGGATGAAGACCATGGATCTAGAGCAGGAGGTCTAGGGATAGGTGCAATTGGTAAGGATTATGTGAGAAGGCGTGCTTGGAACCAGGATGGGAGCTCAAGTACTGACATAGAATCACTTGGTATGAGTCTCGACTCAATAAGCATGGACACTGATCGCAGTGATCAAGAATTGTATGGACATTGGAGCACTCATAACAATTTTGATCACTCTTACTCTCATATGTCATATGGAGGTCCAATCATGCCTCAACAACATGTTGATTGGATAAATCCACACTATTCAATTCATGGCCAAACAGTTGGACAAGATAGAGCAATATACTACTGGCATGTCCAGAACTATGTTCAGAATTGCTCTACTACGATGAGTTGGTATCAGTAATGTTTAGATCAAGATGACATGTCTTCTTTTACATTTGAGCCTCATAGGACATCATTTTGGTATTAGTTGCCTTGTATTAAATAAGTATGAATAATTATTGTATCACTTCAGACTGCTTATGTTTTTTGTTATTGATATGTTTGTCATAAATAATTCATTTTGTTGAGATTTTATGATTAATTTATGTATAAAAGTTAGTAGGAACATTCTCTAAAATTTCATGTTAAATTTCCATCATTTTAATAAAATTTCCATCAATTTTCTAATTTTTACCGATACCGATACTCGATACCGATATATCCACCGATATATCCGTAAATTTAAGGTACCGATATTTCCACCGATACCGATATTTTCATCCTTGATGCTTACTGAATTGTTTGGCACAGAAATTATTATGGCGCTTTTGTCATTTTGTTTCATTTCCAATCCCGTTTTCAGCAATACACTTGGTTGCAAATTGCTGCAAAAAGAAACGCAGAAAACAACTTTTCCATCCTATTTTCAGCTTGTTAGTATACCGAATAATGGTGCTTTTCTTGATTCTTTTTGCACTAGCGAACTGGGTATAGACAGAAATGTGGTGAGAACAATAATATATACGACATGGTATTACATCGGGTAGCAAAATTGTGGTAGAAAAAAACAAGTGTATCCCATCGGGTGTGGATTTAAGGTAACCTTTCGGCTGCCCAATTTCTATGATTTAGGAACTAATTTTAAACATTATACTTGACCTAAATGACTATTAGGGTTGACCTGCCATCCAGAATGAATTATTCAGCACACTATAATATAGTTACGGATTTTGTTTACGTCTATAATATTAGCAATTTCAAATATAAAAATATATAAAACATTATAATTTTCTAATTCATGCAAATTAGAGTCGGTTTTAATTTTTTGTGCGACTATTCATATCCCAAAACTTCTAAATATATCTCATAGTAATTATGACAAAATTAAACATAAATAAGTTGACTAAAATATTTTTATACATTTATATTTTTTATTTTGTTTTTATTCTTATATGCAGAAATCTAGCATTGTCTTCATTCTTCTCCATGTTCTTCGTTACAAAGAAATTAGAATTGCAGATTAATGACTTTCTTGATATTCGGCCCCAAATCTGAAACATTTCATCGCGAAGGCCAAACTTGATAAGCAACACACACTTAACACTATTCTTTAAATGTTATTTCCCCGAATTTAATTTTGGTTAGAATTTTATGTACAAGGTGTGTGTGTATATATATATATATGATGTATGTGGGCTAAGCAACGCACACTAAAAAAAAATGTTATTAACAAAACATTTTGTGTATTATGAATAATCGCACCATGTTAATTTGAAGTTGAATCGATGAATGTCAAATTCGTAGCAGTTCAAACAACAATTAAAAAAAATTGCTATTATGAATTTCAAATCCTTCTTCCAAACGGAACTTAAATTTATGATTTTTGTGAATATCTTTCCTCAACAAAATATGAATGCAATAAGTGCAAATCTCATACAATTTGTACAATTTCTTTTATATAAATGTCAATATACATAATATTATACAACTGATAATAATTTATTAATATTTAGATATTTTTGGAACATTTTGATGATAAAAATATTAATAAAATTTATTTGTAACTTTATAAGCGATATTATTAATGTTCGTATCGTTTGAAGTAAGAAAAAACTATATACAATTTCAAATGCTGAGAGATATGATAAAGTTATTGTTTTTCTTTTTACCAATTAGTGTTACACACACAAATATATATATATATATATATATATATATATATTTTAGTTTTAAATACGCACCCGACTCTAATAAATTATTCTTATATTCAATCATTATTATTATAATACTAAAAATTAAAACTCACATAAAAATGCAACCAAATTTTGTAAATAATTGTCATATTTAGTATACACACAAAAGTACTAATATTCATGCAATATCTCTATATTATTTATTTAATATATAAAAACTCTATGTAGAATTGATATATCAAATAGTAAAAATTACCAATAAATGATTAGCAAAATAAAAAATCAGAACTTAATTACTATAATTTTTGGTACGCATTATGGCAATTAATTGATCCAATAAATACTAACATGTTTGTTCCAAACTAACTATTATTTTTCTACCAATCAGTGTTTATCACGCAAATAAAATAAAATAAAATAAATATATATATATATATATGGTAACATATAAACATAATAATTTTTTTAATGACAGTCATGTTTCAATTCATGCAAATTCTAATTGTGCATTAATCTCATAAATCATGCAACATTAATATTAAAAACTAATTCAGTCATTAATGAAGAATAAATCATAATATATTACATGATTTGCAAATAATTATAGTCATAGTTTCAAAAATATTTTAATAAATTCTAGTAATGAAAATTATAACTTACTACAATAACATAATGGAAGTATAACCTTAATACATAAAAAATAATTAATTACAACAAAATTAATATAAATATGTAATATTATATTAAATAATAGAATTAATTAATGCTTTTTTTTTAAAAAAAAAAAGCTATAAAAATGAATTAAATAAATACATTAAGTAAAACAAAAATACTTTCCATTTAACAAATTATTGACAAAATAAAAAAATAGAAAATATGAAGCTTTATATTGTTCAATCAACAAGTTACGCACCAAATTTAATGGATGTTTTTAAATAAACAAAATTGTTCCTATTAAAATGAATTAATATTTTCACATACAATATTTAATTAATTAATTTTAATATATATAATGAAATGAAATATGACGACATGCAATTTTTTAATTTTATGATTAAACAATTGAATTAAAAAGTTTCAATATTATAGTGTATGTCACATTTAATTTTGTCGAAGTCATAATTGTGGGAATTAGAAAGTTGAAAGAACGTAATACAGTTACAGTATTAGATTATCCTATGAGAAGACCAAACTGATTTTGACCAACTCTCTTTTTCTAACATGGTAACTTCATCTCTCCATATTTTGAGTTTCTTAAATCTGATTTACTTCCTAAGTTTACCTACAAACTAAAATTTATGCGATTTTCTTGTTGTTGACTTAGACAAATAATGAACATATTAATCGAAAATCAAAGCAATCGTATTGTAGTTAATTTATCTTTCATATTCAACATTGTAATCTTTGATATATATGAAACTCACAAGTTTTGGAAGAAAATATATTATCGCAAAAACTCCTGTAAAACGGTTGCACGTGTGACACGATGTAAGGTATTACTTGATTAACTATAAAGTATTACCTGTAACTATAAAATATCACTATTTTTTTAAGTGTATTAATTACCTTGTGACACTTTATAGTTAAACAAGTCATACTTTATAGTTACATAAGTAATATCTTAAATCGTGTCACACATGCAACAGTTTTACAGAAGACCCACTCATATATTATATATTATCTATATAAAGAAAATTATATATATACTATAATAAAATCAACCGTACGTGTCCATCAAATCTCACAATTTATGAAAAAATATATAAATATATTATCTTTTGTAAATAAATTTGGTTAGATTATAACACGTTTGAAAATAAATAATCACACATTTTATAAACTTTCATCAATAATTTTAAATAAATACACGGCTACCATTTGGACGGAAAACAAAAGTGAAAATGTTCATTTTATATATTTATTTATATATATAATAGATTATTATTATTATTACTATTACTTTACTGAATATAATATTTATAAAATTGAATTTTGTGTGACAATTTGTACGGTGACTTTAAGGTTGACAATCTTAATGAATATTTTGAAAATCCAATTCACGTGGAATTACAAAATAATTCCACACTCATTTAAATTATTTTCCATCTTTGAATGTTAAAAATTAAAATCTGGGGATTTTGAAATCTAATAAACCACAAATTAGTTTTCTATAGATTTTGACAATACAGCCACGCCTTTAAAAACCTCACACCACAATTGTTCCTCCACGGAATCTTCTTCACATCCTTCCTTCCTTCCTAAAATATTTATCTATCTTCTTCTTTTGCTCTGAAGATGCATTCGCATATCATCAGAACCTTCTAGAATTTCTGTACGTCTTCTCATCGCTCTCATCTTCGGAAGAATAATACTTGTAAATCTGATCAATTATTTACTTCTCTGAAATTTCTGATTAACTTCCAGTAAGATTTGTGTAATTTTTGTTCCTGATTTAGGTGTATGGCTTTGCCATCGGTTGATCGGAAAAGTGGAGAATCGTCGGCCGGAGATATGCCGAGGTTGCTTCCGACGCCGTTTTTGACCAAAACTTACCAGCTAGTGGATGACCGCGCCACCGATGACGTCGTCTCCTGGAACGTTGACGGATCTACCTTCATCGTATGGAAACAGGCGGAGTTCGCGAGAGATTTGCTGCCCAAGCATTTCAAGCACAACAATTTCTCGAGTTTTATTCGCCAGCTGAATACTTACGTAAGCTTCAATCATGAATTCTTCAGTTCTGCAGAAACTTACTGTCGTTTGGGTGTTTATTGAGTCGTTCTCATCGAATTTAGGGATTTAAGAAAGTTGTGCCGGATCGGTGGGAGTTCTCCAATGAGTGTTTCCGGAGAGGCGAGAAAAAGCTTCTTGGCGACATTCAGCGCCGGAAGTTGGCATCGGCGTCATCAAGCACGACGGCGACTGTTTATCAGTCTCATGATACGCAGCCTCCGACTGTGTCCCCATCAGATTCCGGCGAAGGGCAGGTAATCTCATCTTCCAATTATCATACCCCGGCTGCCATCGGCAGCACGGCTGAGCTGATTGGTGAGAACGAGAGGCTGAAGAAAGAGAACCTGCTGCTCAACAAAGAGTTGAACCAGATGAGGAATTTATGCAACAGCATTTACGTTTTGATGTCAAACTATACCGGCACCGATAGTTACAATGCCAGAAGCAACGATCACTGGGAACAGACACATGCAGTGAAGCCTTTGGATCTTCTACCGGTGACGGGATCCTGCGAAGAAATAGCGGCGGCGAACGGCGGGGCAGAAGACAGTATCAGAAGGGCGGCGGAGGAAACCAAGGCGAGGCTGTTTGGTGTACCGATCGGCTCAAAACGGTGGAGGGAAAGCGGAGGTGCTTGGGCGGAGGATGAGATGGATTTACAGCTTCAGCTCGCGGGAAGAGAGATTAAAGATGAGCCGTTGGATAAGGGTGATAATCAGGAGTAATGTGACGGACTAATTTATCTGTGATATTAAGTTAACCGGAGGTAGCACAGAACCGAATACAATAAGATCGGGTAAAGGAATCAGAATGTATGACGTAGGCGGAACCGTAGGGAGATAACGTGGATGATTAGGATCGTAAGAGATTAAAGAATGGGGAACGTGCGAGAAGAGTCACGTGTTCTAAATGAATGACATTTACAGACATTTTCAGGAAATTTCCTAGACTTGCTTTTTTCTTTTTTTCTTTTTTCTCTTTTAGGTGGGGGGAGAGTTCTAAAGTAGTATGGCTGTTCCCACCTTCAATCTTTTAAATATAATTTTTAAATTTTTAAATAAATTAAATATTATTAAATTATTAAAATTTTCATATATTCAATTTAGATTCATACAAAACATCCAACTAAACAAGTGAAGTAGTATTGGACAAATACAGCCGAATATTATTTTAATTGTTTGGCAAGATGTTCTAAATAAGTTTTAGGCCAACATGCTTAGCTTTGTTCGATAACTAAATTTCGAACACGAGCATATATGTTCGATCAATTTCGTTGGACACAAACAAATGTGATCAATATATCAGATTTGAACATTTATGAGTAGGCATTCGTTAAGTTCAAAACAAAAATTAATTTTAAATAAAGCGTATTTAAAAAATTTGAGGTGCAAATAACTACACACAAACCTAAATTGAGAAGGATGATACTTTTGTAAATATGTGAATTTCTTAAAAATACTTCCAACATCAAAAAATGTTTTTTTTAAACTAAAAAACTCTTATTTTTTGCAAGAAATAACGCTTTATTCCAAACACTGCCCCATTTTTACAATAAGTAATCTTACTCGCGATTTCTAATTTAATTACTTTTTTGAAAGAAAAATATGCAAACCCTCTCTAATTGTGTATTAATTTTGTTAGATATAAGTAGCACAAGTCATATTAATGCAATAGGAGTACATCAATTATCTGTTATTTCAATTCAATATTTGTATTACTAGTGTTAATTATATCGCAAAATATGTAGGTGGGATATGTAGTGTTATCATCTTTAATTGGATCGATTAATTAATAAATGGTTGCTAAATATATTGATGTAAAAATTAGTCTAGATGGCGGTTTAGTCGGTGCCGAAATACTAGATGGTACATGACTAATTTGATTATATGAAAACAATATTATTAAGCGTTTTCTGTGTCTAGGCGGATGATTAGTCAGGCACCTTGACTATCCAAACATATAATTTTTTTATTTTTGGTTTAAAATTAAATAATTTAATGTTAAAATTATGTATTAATAGTATCATGTTTTAAAAATATTAGGAGATATGATATAAGAAAAAAAGTTAGAAAATTAAAACTAAAACTAAGAGCAAGTAATCATTTATCCTTGTACTTAAAGTCTCGGACTAGTGCAAGTACATTGGTTCAAATCTTTTTGCCTTGGGGGAGAGTTTATACAAAACCTTTTGCCAATGTTCAAGTTCTTGTTTCGATTAGGGTTTAATTGAGTAATTTATTATAATAATAATTATACTTATATTAATATTTAATAATATATATATATATATAATATTTACACTTTCTTCAAATAAAAGAGTGGAAACGAGAAAGAAAACCATGCATATTTCCTCTTGCAAAAGATAAACCAGTACAACAAAACTGAGACCAATCTGGTATTCAATCCTTCTCCCACAACACATTTTTTTTTTACAAGCTTTCCTCTCAAGTCATCTAAACCAAACCTTGAAAACGTCACCGTATTGTGAACAAGACCTGCTCATCAACTGTCCCTGGAGGAAAAACTAAATGTAACAGACGAATCCAGCTCAAAAATAATCATAAGCCTCTAAATTTCAAGCCCTAAAATTTCAAACTGGCTCCAGTCAATACAGCCTGCTATGAGTTTTCCAATTTCATGCATTGATCTCAGCATTGCACTGATGCTCCCTGCTGCAGCTTCTTCTCCCCCAGAACATATTCGAACATGTCGTTTTCTCCAATCTCACCCCTTCCAGTTTTTCCCGATCACTTGATACTGAATGTGAATGACCATGAGACTCCTCCTGATGTTCATTCTCTCGCGAATCAAAATTTGGACAAGGGCCTTCATTGCATGTGCACAATGGGATAGCAACCAAAGGAAACGGGCTACAATTGACGGGGCAAAACATATCCGATGAAACAGAAGCCACGCGATTCTTTCTCATCTCTGGTGAACCAATGGTCTCTGATGTGTCCTGTTCTCGTTCTCTGGGGTGGAGCATGCAGGGTGTGCATAGGCTAATTGATAAAGGTAACTTGGTGTCCTTCGATGAAGAGCGAGGCAGTTTGATGAAAGACAGAATACCGTGCCTACAAAGAGGACATGGAATGGAACCGGGTGGTATAGATGACTCGGAAGGGATGTTACTTGTAGAGCAGAGGTAGAGCGCACATCTCACACACAGTTCATGCGCACACCCTGAAAGTAAGATTCAAGATTGTTATCTTTTTATTTACTAGTTCTTGAACGTTAACACTATACAGTTGCCTCAAATAGATTATTTTATGAAGGAGACATAGATAGAGAGAAGTATGTTATACGGGTAGAGAGAGAAAGCACCTTCAGCAGCCACACTACATGCTCTCTCAAGGCAAACAGCACAAATATCAGCATCATCTGAAGCAGTAGCTGAGAACTGCAACCCACAATCTCTGCAGAAAGAAGCCATAATTTTCAGTCTTCAAAAAAATTGGGACAAAAAAAAATCTTAACTGTTAAAGAGGTAAGGATTTACCTAGCTATATTTAGCACACTCATGAGCGGCAATGATAAATAATTAGAATGTGGAAACATTGGGACCGGCATGTCTGAATTAGGTGCTAGAAGTGGCTCGAGCCAATTACGCCCCCACATCCTCGCAACATCAATAGGAAGCCATCTAAACATTGCATAAGTCCATCAATCATAGCAACAAAGCAGTTAAAATCATCCGTCTTAAAGAAAAAGGAGCATTACCCGTTGCAGTTCAGTGACAAACGACTGGCACCTCTTGCAAGAAGGATCTGCAGAACCAGAAAGGTGTCAATAGTTTTGTAATCACTCTGTCCGAAAAAACAAACCATGTTTCTCAAAAAGAACTTTTATTTTCTTTATTTCTTTTATATGCCCTTGCATTTAGTCGTTGGTTAAACTTAATCAATCACATTTAACTTGTTGATACACATAAGTAAAATTGTCAAAAATTATTTTTGACTTTTGAAAAATGACTCTTTGGAACAAAAGATTACTTTAGAAACAAGACTTTTTTCTCTTTTTTTTTTTTTCGCGGCGGAGGAGGATAATAACTGAATTACGAATGGCAAGAAACTATAAGGCAGGGAAATTAACTTGTATAAATTGAAAGTAATCCATATAATCACCTGGCAGCACTTCAAATTTCCTCCACATGCAGCATAATGCAAAGGAGTGCTCCCAGCACCTATATAATTGAGAGCGCAAAATTGCTTAAACATACAAACTAAAAATAGCTTAAGTGGCATCATTTAATAATTAAGAAATATCATATATAATCAAGGAAATACCTATCAAATCCATAGATGTTCCATAATGGAATGTCACAGCTGATACATTTGCACGAAGGTCAAGCAGGAGCTGAGCACAGTCAAAATATCCATTCAAAGCAGCCATATGAAGAGCAGTAATACCACCATCTGCAGCCTTGTTTACGAACTTGGAGAGAGCACTGCCATGTTAGAAGGAAGATATATATTAAGGAACAGGTACAACTTTAGGCTTTTAGCTCGTTTTAGTTTCAGCTATTTTTTTTATCTTTAATGCCAAGCTTAAGCTAAGCTAATTTCAGAATCTAATTGAATAGAATTCATATTATGATTCCAAGGGTGTAAAACTGTAAAGGCAATTTCTTTAAACATGGTATTTTATCATGATGAGTAAATTCCTTTCCAGAAAGATGAAATGCCATGGATAGATATTTAGCAAACAGAGTTGTGAGAGTCTCACTACCACATCGATCATTTCCATTTTATTCTTCACTGAAATGAAGTTCATCTTTCTTCCTTTCAACTTGATTGAATAACTCTTAACAAAGACAAAGCTTGTCTAGTTTACATGTTGACATGACTTACAGTAAAGAGAAAACATTTAGGTTAATGCTGATAGACAATCAAGAGAACATTTAGGTTGATGCTGAAAATAAAAAAACAGAAACATCTGTCGTACTTGGTGTTATTGTTAGAGCCGTCACTTCCATCGTTAACTGTCTGAGCAATCAGAGATTCAAAGGGAGCACTTGGAACAAAATCAGCAACCACTAATCTTATGCATCGAACGTGTCCATTGACAGCCGCAAAATGAAGAGCAGTTCTCCCGCTAAGATAATCTGCTCTAGTTACCTGGAATGGAAGTTACCCCGAACAGGATTGATCAATATACAGGCATTCAATTTAACACGATGAAAGATTTGGATAATATAGGAGTCAGTAAATCATAAAGTTTTTCTCTAAATTTGAAGATCGATTGTATTGAATTACACAATTTTCACAATGGAGATGCATAGTGAGAGGGAGAAAAAAGAACATGATGGTTTAAGCGAAAACTCACATTGCATTTGAAGAGAAGAAGGCTTTGAACAACTTCCCAATGCCCATATCGACACGCTTGCATCAATGCTGTCTGCAGAAACAAAAATTAACATCTAAAGACCATGATTTAACAAACATCCACCATCATCTCTTCATAAAAGGAAAAGTTTCCAACTAATCTTTCTCAAAATCATGTAATCTAAATCGATTCAAGATTATCCACCATATAAACATAGAACTAAACTAAGACCATAATTTCCTAAAAAGGATAGGAAAAAACAATTAATGTTCCAAAACAACTATCTCCTCCAAAAATATATAAACTCGAAAAAATATATATACTTTTACCTGTCCGCAATAATTTCTTGAATTCGCATCAGCCCCATTCTCCAGCAACAATGCAACAATCTGAAAACCCCCAATATTCACAAATCAAGACCATAACCAAAACCCCCAATATTGGCAAGAATATATATATAAATAATAAAGGGCTTCTATGAAAGAGTCAGAGTTTGAAATTTTTTTTTTCTTTATAAACCTCATTGTGGCCTTTAGCGGCAGCAAAGTGAAGAGGAGAGTTCAAGCCACCAAAAGTAGAATACTTTGCAAGGCAAGGATTGCAATCTAAAAGCATCTTTGCCTCTACAAAATCCCCATCTCTAGCTGCTGATACCAATCTCTCCCCTGAAGCTGAGCACCCAAACGAATTCCCCATTTCTTGTTTGTTCCTCCAGAAAAAAAAAAAAAAAATTAATAACAAAAAAAGATAGGGAGAGCCTTTGCTCGCTTTCTCTCTCTAAACCTTCCTACAGAGTACAGATCATATATGTGTTTGCTGATTTCGTTTGATGTTGGTGAGTGAAGAAGAGGGAGTTCATATCAGAAGAAATTCTTGAAAACAGTTAAAAAGGAAAGCCATGGAGAGTAAAAAGTGGAAGAAATGGGCGATCTTGCATTGATGTTATTGTTAACAAAGGACACAGACACAAAAAGCACTTTATAAATTATTGAATTTCATTTCATGAATTCTTTTTTCTCTGAAAATTTAGTTTTGGAGGTGAGGTGGGCATACTGTAGTCAAAAACTCAAAGATGTCTTCCTTTGAGAAAGCAAAGTGGGGAAGAAAAGAAAACAAAATGGGCTTATTTGGATGCTGCTTTCAAGGCTCCTTTTTTTGTTCTCCTTTCTATATTCAATCTCTATAACCAATTTTTTTAAAGATGATTTATTGTTGTTCGAACATCTGACCTACACCCATCTGACGATACTAGATTATTAAGGTCCGAATTTTAAAACTTTTTCAATGTGTCTGAAAGTCTTTGTTGTATCATATTGAATATCTTGAAATTTGAAGTTGTTGATTGATTAGTTTGAAATGTGTAGCTGATGATCCGTTCTTGTGTTTGTCTTACTTGGGGTTATCTTTTATTCCATTCCTTTTCTTAAATCTGGAAAAAAAACAAAAGTAGAGTTCTACATATATAATAAATTGTAGGGTAAAGGTCCTACATGCGCTAAACAATTAATTTTATTCTAATCATCTTTATGAAACTTAAATTTATTTAACTTTTCAAATATTATATTATCATATAAAATTCATATGATTTAATCTTTCCCTTGATAGTTTTTTTTTGGCGAAATTGTGTAGTTTTAATATTCCAATTATTTTCAAATAAAATGGTGTATTCTTCTCCAAAAATAAAAATTGTGTTTATTTGTTAACAAACTGTGCATTTGATCAAACCTTTCAACAAAAGTATTCATATTTAATTTGGACCCATTGATTAGCAAATTGAGCGCGTAATTATTGGTTGTTTCATCTTCTGATACATGGAATTTTTTCTTTGTAACGCAGCACATTAAAGTGGTAAATCATAAATTAATTTTGTTTAAAAGTATTAGTAAGTTTAGATATTTCTTTATCGTAAAAATTTCTGTAAACCAGGGTTAATCGGCCACCAATATAAATTATTATTTATTTAATTAAAAATATTACTGTAAAATGATTAATACTAATTTATTATTTTAAAAAATAGTAATAATTTTTAACTAAATATATATATTACTTTTTAAATAAATATATATAATATTATTGATTGATCAGAACCATGTACAAGAGACCACTTTACTTTTTCTATAAAATATTTATATATAATACTAAATTCCAGACACGATGAAATGCAGCATTAATTAATAATGAATTCTTTATAAAATATGGTTTTCCACGACATATGTTTATTTAAAATGAAGGTATTTTAATAAATATTCTAAAAAGTTTGTGAGTTTGGAATAGTGTTCAGTCACATAAAATAATAATAATAATAATAATAATAATAATAAATTTGAATTAAAAAAAACTACAAAAATAATGTACATAGTTGCATCTTAATTGGACGACTTTCGTGACCGCTGACATTGATATTTTTTAAGGGTTAATTGAAAAAAAATGTATGTTTTCCTAATTTAATTATATATTCTGTAAATTAGTTATTTAATGTGTGAATATTTAATTTTTGCAATTCAGTGTTAAAGGAGATTTCCTAATAAGATTTTGATGTCATAGTTTTCAAAGTGGACACTTGTAGAGTCAAGTTTTTTCTGGCTCTCCACAGACAACGATGTTGAGTTTTGGGTGTTACGTCATTAAAGTTTCATCACAAAAATTTTTGTGAAACGATTGTTCGTGTGACACGATTTAATGTATTATTTGTTTAACTATAAAGTATCACTATTTTTTAAGTGTATTAGTGTTGATTAATTATCTTAAAAAATAGTGATATTTTATAGTTAAACAAGTAGTACCTTAAATCGTATCACACGTGCACCCGTTTCACAGGTGACTCACTCAAGTTTGATCTAGAAAAACCATAATCCTGCATGAAACTGCAAAAAATTAAGAAGTTCATACATTAATTATAATATTAAAGAAATGATTAAATTGCCAAAATGGGAAAATTGTTGCATTCTTTTTTGTAATAAAATTTTTTTAAAAAAAAAAATTTAGACTTCGACATTAATTAGATTACATAAATAAGTTTGATCAAAACCAGGAAGATGTGAATGTGTGTGTGTGTGTGTGTGTGTGTGTGTGAGAGAGAGAGAGAGAGAGAAATGTGTGAGGTGGTCTTAGGTTTGGTATTTTTAGACCTAAAGAGAAGAAGAAGCATGGAGTTGTTAGCTTGGGAGGGGTGCCTTAAAATCAGGAAAATAAAATATGCAGGCACCTACGTTATCCCTTTCCATACACTTCAAAGTACATCAAACTATGCGACATGTACCCCTGTCTTCTGCGGATTTCATACTCCACTTCACATGATTCTGCTCTTAATATTACTGCATGTCTGCGGTTAAATTTTCCCAAAATATGATTAAATTGCAAAAAATAATCTTAAAATAATTTTTGGTACAAAAATTTAAAGAAAATTAAGTTTTTTTGTAATTTTAAATCTTTTTTTTCACTAACACTAATTGTGAACTTTTTAAAAATATTTATTAATTATGACGAGTTTGTTATATTTCTCCTACGTTTTGCATTTAAAGAACAAAATTACAAATTGAATGCTCGTGAACTAGATCTTTGCCTTGATCGTGATATTATAATAAAAATAAAAATAATAATAATAATTTACAATATAGTTTATAGTAATAAATGGATCCAAAACATTTGAGGGTGAGTAATGCAGTCTGTGCTTGGGAGGGAAGAAACACTGAAAGCGATCAGCAATGATTAAATTATATTTATTTGTCTGGAAAAAAAAAAGTAAATAAAAATAAAAAGAGGGAAAGAGTTGGTGTTTCAGATTTGGGCATGTTCGGTGTCCTGTCCTTGTTCCTACCCAACATATGTGGGTCACTGATTACCCTTTTCTTTAAATAATATTTGTTTCCATTTTCTAGTCTATAATATAATATATATATATATATTATTTGTGGTTTCCTCGTATTTTAAATAGAGAAATATCGAAAGTAATATTCAATAATCGTGCGACGCACGGATTAAAAAGTAAGGAATATAATTTTAATAATTTAATTTTATTTAATGTTGGCCGCAGCCGGACTGCAGCAAATACATCCAAATTTGCATATTCTAGTATCTAATCAATTTTTAGGAGAATCAGATTAAAATGTAATAAATTAAGGATGAACGGTTAGTTCAATAACAAGGTTTGGTGTGATGAAAAAGACTTATCTTGTGTCCGTTGTAACCAATTCTGGAATATTAAGATGTCACCAAGGTGAGTTTGGAATTTTACCACCATTAACCTTTTTATTTATGTATTTATTGTACTGGGCGAAAGATATTTTAACTTTATACTTGAGACTGCGCACATCATAAATCTATTTAAATTAACTAAATTAATTTTAAAAATTAATTAAGGCATATTTTAATTTATCCATTTATTGCCAGGCACTCTTCCCCTCTCAAACCCAAAATTTGAAAATACAAGAATCGGTCCACTTGGTTGGTTAGCCAAGTGGGCTTGTGGCTTCTAATTACTTTACATTGTTTGATGCATGACTGGTGAGCCCAAGTCAGTGTGCTCAGGCGGCCCAGTGGCTTAAACCTTCCACTTTTTGGACACTTTAACTCCCACTCATCCTAAAGAGTGGTTTGATTTGAGTGTTTTTCTCACTTCTTCTGCTCTTGGCCATTTCAATTTGATATTTGGGACTCATTTTCTTATTTTTATTCCGGAAACATAAAAAATTACACACAAACGTGTACCTTTTCAAGATCAAATTATCAAACAATAAATAAGGTTCATAATTAAAATATTAAAATGTCCCAAATTAATATTTCAAAAAGATATATAACTCCATTCAATAATGTGTTTTCTTGTTCACACGCTAATATATATGTTTTGTAAAAATTATTTTTGCTCGACAAATATTATATTCAAACAAATTTAAAGTTGTAAATGACAACATATATATCATTTTGCTCGTTTTATTTTTTCTACCCCAATATCATTTATTTCAAGTAGTATTTCTACTTAGCTATTTGTAGAACAAAACTTACTTGAGACATAAAAAAATTAAAATTAAAATTACTAAATTATTTGAAAATTTTATTAGTGCAAAATATCATGACTTAATCTAGTCCAACAAAAAAAAATGAAATTGTTTATGATTTCTAAAAATATCCAATTGTTTTAACCAAAACCAAATTAATATTACATATCGTAAAAATTTATACTCTATATAAAAGAAGAAAATTAGAGATTTTTCTCTTCTTTTGATATTTGTCTCGTTGACACATGTTATGCACTTTCTTTTCTCTCTCCTACATGTCATTCACTTTGTCCTAATTTTAACTATCTTTCTTTATATAAAACTAGTAAGTTCTCCCGTGATATATTAATTTCTTTATAAATTATTTTCATAATTTTATAGTACAAAATTATTAAATTTAAAATACATAAACTTGATATTTTTTAAAAATATATAATTATATTCAATAATTTGTATATGTAGCATGCTTATAATAAGAGATATAAATATTATATATAAATCATATAACTATATAATGGGTAAAATAGAATAAATTCAATTTGAAGATTAAGGAAGTAATTATATATAGTTATGTTAATGCATGAATAAGAATAAAAATATGAATATAAGCAAAATTATATGAAATTTATAATATTTTAAGGTTGCATATGAATATAATTATACAATATTTTCCTGTTATAGTAACCAAGTTTCAGTCAGAAACTATAACAACTACAATGAATAGCTGATACTTCTATTTATATATATATATATATATATATTTATATATGTGTGTGTGTATGTATAGATAGAATAATTGAGAAATCACTTTTTGATATATTTTAGAATTAATGTTAATCCATAATCCCAAAATTTATATTAATTAAATTCATAATCGCAAAACTTATGTTATCCATGCATATAACTAGTATTTCTTCCTGCATTGCACAATTTTTAATATAATAATGTAATAAGTTATATTCTTAAAATATAATTCATAATTATATAGATATATTTTATAAAAAATATTTAAAATAAATATATCTCACAATATAAAAATATATTAAACATTAAAATATACCACAATTAATTGATAAAAAATATCTTATATTTAAAAATTAATATTTTATTTTATATATGTAATATGAATATCGAATTAAATGTTATGAAAATATAATTGATTTGATATATTTTTCATAAAAAACTGGAGTTGAGATTAAAAAGTTAAATATTGGAAAATTAGAATGAAAAGACAAAGAAAAAAAATTGTTTGGATATCATACTTTCTAAAAATACAAAAATAATTTGGTCGATAAAATAAGAATAATGGAAGAATATGTGTCTCAATTATATTCCCATCTTTCTTATATTTTATATTTTCGACTAAAATTGAAAAATTCAAATAGATTTTTTGCTTTAAATCCATTTTTTATGTATCACATATCAAATTAATCCCCTTTTCGTGATTTTTAATTTGACGTCAATATTGCATATTTTAAAATAAATAATTATATTTAAAATGTGATATTTAATTTCTTATGGATAGAATATAATTTTTTTTGTAGATTGAATTATTATTTTTTATTTTGATATATGTGTTGGATTTGAATAAATAATATATCTACAAATATAAATATTTTTTGTAAAAAAAATTAAACTATTTATTTTATATAATTCGAGTTGTCCGCCAATACAATGCACGAGATGTAATACATTTTATTATAAAAATATACATAACCTATTATATTTTATCAATTATATTTATATATATAACTACAATTCAATTTGAAATATAGTTTGTTATATTAAATTGAATTTTCTAAACTTAGCTTTATTAAATAATAAATTGTATGATATTTTGAAGTAAATATTTTACTTTCCCCAAACTAAATATAGATATTTTAACTTACTAAAAACTATTGAGGTTAAACAAAAACTTATAATATTATAATAATTAACGGTATACCTTTTTTTATTTTTATAAAAAAATTATGTATATATTTGTAGATTAAATTATATAAAAATTAATATATTATTTATTCAAATCCAACACATATATCAAAATTTAAAAAATTATAATTCAATTAATTCAAAACTAAATTTCATCAATAAAAACTATATTCCATGTTTCAAAAGTAATTATTTATTTCAATATATATATATATATATATATATAATATTAATGTCAAATTAATGATCACACAAAAATATTAATTGATATATCATATGTTAAAAACAAATTTAAAATGAATTTTTTTTTTTTTTAAATTTGAGTGGTAAAAAATTGGAAAGAGAAAAAAGTGGAAGACATGTGTCAATCATATTGTGAGATACATGTCACAAGAAGAAAAAAAGTCTCAGTATTCTCCTCTTATATAGAGTATAGATTATAATTTATTCATCTACCTTAATAGATTTTAGTGAGTTTGAAACTTTTATATACAGTTGGGAACACTCTAAAATTTTATTTGGAAAGTCGTGCAATTTATTATTTAATAAAAATACATTTTTAGAGAATAACAATGCAACATAACATAATAAGAAAATCAAATTGCATAATATTTATATAAATATAATTGACATAAATTGTTATTATGTAAATTTTTATAAATAATAATAATATATATTTATCATATATTATTAACATAAAAACATATATTATTTCTCGTGCATTACACGAGCAACCATCTAGTTAATATTAAAGCAAATAAAAACTCTAACCACCCAAAAATAAGTAGATAAAAAGTAAATAAAATAAA
The DNA here is from genome assembly GCA_028749325.2 of Caryopteris x clandonensis. Lineage (NCBI taxonomy): Eukaryota > Viridiplantae > Streptophyta > Magnoliopsida > Lamiales > Lamiaceae > Caryopteris > Caryopteris x clandonensis. The sequence continues at coordinate 9,778,870 of JAPYKT020000004.1, forward strand.
TTGAATAACCATATTTATTTCAAAATAACTTTTTATACTCTAATATCTAAAAACATTATAATATAACTAATGAATTTTACATTTGCAAATCAAGTCCACCACATTGCTCGAAATCATACACATAGATACTCCAACCCACCAATATACATTAATATAACCATATGTATATATGTTGATACTTATAAAAACAATAGTTCATTTAATTTTACGGTTTGTAGTTTAAATCCACTATAAACAGTCAAATCCAATGCAAATATCAAATTCAAAACAAATATTTCAAACTATCAAAAGTACTGAGGTAGAAAATAATTAAAATAAACCAAGTAATTATAATTTTTTTAAATATTAATCATATTTACAAATTATCTATTAATTTTTTTCATAAAAAGATTTCAAATATTCAAATATAAAACAATCAACACACCAAAAATTTTATAGCTTGGATATAATTTTATATTTTTATACATGCATTATATGTGTCAAATTAAAAATAATGAAAAAATTTTAAATTAGATATTTTTTCATAAAAATAAATCTAAAATAAAAGTATTAAACTTTTAAATTGTCTTTTAATTTTTTCAAAAACTAGATATCGGCTCGTGCGATACATGGGATATGATATCTTTAGTATACTTATAATATGTGATGAAATTATAATATTATTATAAAAGATTATAAATATGTAACAACATAATATTAAAAAAGAACTTGATAATATAAAGAAAAAAAAAAACCTTGAGCGAACAAAGTACGAAATTCAAAATAATTTTCAGAGCTTTCTACCTTGGCTGCTTAAATATTAGTATGGTGCTAAAAAAACTTATTGCATTGAAAACAAAATCAAGTTAAACATGGCGTCGCCCGGACTCGAACCGGAGACCTTCAGTGTGTTAGACTGACGTGATAACCAACTACACCACGACACCAATACACACACCTTTTGTTTTTGCTTTTATTTTGTAAAAGGATGCTTGTTGTTTCTGATCGATTCTATATCCAAGATGTTTGCAATTATTGGGTTGACTGGAATTACATGCTTTATTGTTGTGTTTCTACATATAAAATTAATTTATACGTTTCTTTTTTTCTATATAAAAATGAATTATTATATTAAACACAATGATAGATAAAATATAAAAACAAAAATTTCCAACATTTACGATTGTATTTGGAACGAGGAATTTGAATTATGAATTTATAAATTCATAGTTAAATCCTCTTTATTTAGATATTAGTTAAAATGAATACATTTTAAAATCTGTTTTTATAAATTTACAGTTTTAAAACTTACTATTTTATTTATTTATTTTAATTGTATTTGAGTGAACTTTAAATTTTGAGAGAAAGTCATTAAAAAAATGAGCGAAAGATGGAGTGAAAAGATTCTTAAATGGAGCTTCCCGTCAAAATGTATAATTTAAAATTTCATTTTTCTTTCTTTCCTTCTCACATAGCAAAAAAAACACAAACGCACACACAGAATTCAAACACACACACATTTGTCACACATACACTCACCCTCACACACACAAACACTTGTCCACACGCACGTACAAACTCACTCACACACACAACACACACAAATCAAATTCCTCCATCCACAAAAAACCTTTAAGAAATTCACAATTTTTATTCATATTGAAACAAAAAAAAAAAAAAAATGCAGGTATTGCATTTCTTATTGTTCTACTTATAGACACAGACATTGGAAAAGCCTCCTCGGTCTTCACTTCAATGCCATTATATTAGTATGCTGAGACATAAGGCTTAGGCTCAAACTCTATCGTGTACGATTTTTCATCATTACTCTTGAGTTTATTTTCAACATAAGATGTTGTACTTGGATTAGGTTTGAAGTCCCCCTCGATCGATGTCTTGGATTGATGATTGATGGAAACATCAACAAAAGCGGTAGTAATTGGCTTTGGCTCAAAATCTTTCACTATAGATGACATGTATTTATGATCAGATGAATCAACAAAAGGTGTAGCAATTGACTTTGGCTCATAGTCTCTCACAAAAGATGTCTTATGTTCATGATCAGGAGAATCGACAAAAGCTGTGGCAATTGGTTTTGGTTCAAAATCTCTCACAAAATATTTCTTGTCACTTAGCATAGGTTCGAAATCTCTCACAATAGATGCCCTGTGTTCATGATTTGGAGAATCAACAAAAGCTGTGGCAATTGGCTTTGGTTCAAAATCTCTAACAAAATATTTCTCCTCACTTAGCTTAGGCTCGAAGTCTCTCACAATAGATGTCTTCTGTTCACGATCAGAAGAATCGACAAAAGCTGTGGCAATTGGTTTTGACTCAAAATCTCTCACAAAATATTTCTCATCACTTAGCTTAGGCTCGAAGTCTCCTACAATAGATGTCTTCTGTTCATGATCGAGAGAATCGACAAAAGCTGTGGCAATTGGTTTTGGCTCAAAATCTCTCATAAAATATTTCTCATCACTTAGCCTAGGTTCGAAGTCTCCTACAATAGATGTCTTGTGTTCATGATCGAGAGAATCGACAAAAGCTGTGGCAATTGGCTTTGCCTCAAAATCTCTCACAAAATATTTCTCTTCACTTAGCCTAGGCTCGAAGTCTCTCACAATATGTTCATGATCAGATGAATCGACAAAAGCTGTGGCAATTGGCTTTGGCTCAAAATCTCTCATAAAATATTTATCGTCACTTAGTCTAGGCTTGAAGTCTATTGCACTAGATGTCTTTTGTTTATGATATGGAGAATCAACAAAAGCCGTTGCAATTGGTTTTGGCTCAAAATCTCTCACAAAATATTTCTCATCACGTAGCCTAGCCTCTAAGTCACTCACAACATATGTCTTTTGTTTATGATCGGAAGAATCAACAAAAGCTGTAGCAATTGGCTTTGGCTCAAAATCTCTCATAAAATATTTCTCATCACTTAGCCTAGATTCTAAGCCACTCACAATAGATGACTTTTGTTTTTTATCGGAAGAATCAACAAAAGCAATGGCAATTGGCTTTGGCTCAAAATATCTCACAAAATATTTCTCATCACTTAACCTAGACCCCAAGTCACTCACAATAGATGGTTCGTATTTATAATAGGGAGAATCAACAAAAGCTGTGGCAATTGGTTTTCGCCCAAAATCTCTCACAAATTTTTTATCCTCACTTGACCTAGGCTCGAAGCTTCTCACGAGGGTTGGTTTATTATTATGATTGAGAGAATCAACAAATGCTGTGGCAATTGGCTTCGATTCAAAATCTCTCATGAAAGATTTATCATCATTTGGTTTAGGGCCGAAATTACTCACAACAAATGCCTTAGTCTCATGATTTGGAGCGTCAACAAAAACTGTAGCAATTGGTTTTGGCTCAAAGTCTCTTACAAAAGATTTCTCATCTTTAAAGTTGACACCAGAGCTTGATGATCCAATCAAAGTATGGCAACTAGTTCCTCGGATATTAGCTTGCATAACACCTTGGGAGTACTTCCCCGGATGTTTTCTTGCATTCGTACAGATTGCAAACTACATTTAACAGGAAATACAATTAGAATATAAGTCCAAATCAAACCTAAAACAAATCAATATCAAGACATTAGAATAAGAAAAAAAAACTTATTAACAACAGCTAATCAGATAAATTTATTTTTACCACCATGTACCTATATAGGGTCAGACATATCAAAGACAATATATTTATAGACCCAAACTTATGGTACTAATTATAAAATAAAAATGCATTCCCAACATATAGCATACTTCCCCACATCCATGCTAGCAATTTAAATAATAATTCGTGCATCAAGGACTTATGGATTCAACTTAAAAAATAAATAAATAAAATAAAACAAAAATTTATAACCTAAAACTATAAGTATTACAGGCCAAACAAAATATTTTTCTTCTATTTGTCATCATATTGCTAGATAAGCTTTTCAAGAATTTATAAGTTCAGAAATGCAAAGGTGTAACAATAACATTACTATTATTATTTAAAAAAAGTTGGTATTTGGAGGAGGGAACGATGCATACCACGGCAAGAGCGAGGAGTGCGACTACAGTGAATAGGGATCTCATCGTTTTAATTTTGAATATATTTTAAGAAGAATGTGTTTGTGAGTTGTAGTTTTCTTACACTTCGATATGTTCTATTTATAGATATGCAGCCAACATATACATATCTACTTTTTTTTCTTTTTTTTTGGACAAGTGACATACTTCACATGATTCATGTCTATAAGTTTATAATTCAACATAGAATACTATTAAGGATACATCTGATTATGGCACTGAGCACACTCATATTTGCACGTGATTCTTGAAATGAAATAATTGTAGAACTTAATTATTGAGCATAGTAGAGAGGATAGGATTAATCTGAGTATGACTCATCTATGCCATTAAGCACGCTCTTATCTGCAGTCTTACTCGTGATTCTTGAAATGAAATAATTATAGATGAATTAGGTGATCAGTCGTGTGCTTTACTTGATTCTGCTCTCATAAACTAATTCCTTCATTCATAATTGATATCTGATGTACACACAAAACACGAATTACATGCCCCCACAAACTATATCACTCAATTTTATCAATAATTCATTATTATTTATTATCTAAGTACTTCATCGCTACAACAAGTTTCTATTTTTTAAAACGGTTAATTTTCAGGTAAACAACTTAGTTTACAGCACAGCGTGTTCGCTACCACACTGGCTGGCTTGTGCATTGGCGATCGGCTAATGCTCCCTGGTTGATTCCCAGGCCCAGGCTAAGTCCTCAGCTAAATGCTGCTGACTATGAATTCAATAGGGAATAATGAATTAGTATTTTCATTAATAGCATTTAACCAACTGGTTCCTTCTTCCATAACCTGAGCTCGGAGAAGGAAGAGATAAGAGAGCGACTCTGGTTATCAAATGATTGAACAACCGGGAGCGTTCTCACTCGGCCAAAAACGGACTACGAAGGTCAAGTCAGAAAGATTGAGAAATAGAACCATCTGACTCCCCTGAAAAATATTGGCGCTCATAAAAAAATTAGAATCTATAATGAATTTGCATTTTAATCACTACCTTTTCAAATTTTACAATTCAAAACATATAACAGTTTTATGTTCAAATTTCTTTTTATATATTTAGCTTAAATTATTATTATTATTATTATTATTATTATTATTATTGTTGTTGTTGTTGTTGTTATTATTATTATTATTATTGTATGAAATAATGTAATGATGGAGAAAATTTGTTATTATTAATAAAATCTGCTTATTTATATAAGTAAAAGGTACAACTTACCTACTCAAATACAAATTGAATTTTAAATTATTTTTTTATAAAAATAGGGCTTTAACTTTTAAAATTGATCAAATACGCCCCTGAACTTCTTATTATTAAATAAATAGATCATTCCAATAAATTAAAATAACAAAAGAAAATATAAAATATATTTAATAAATTAGAAAAATCTTATGTACCTTTTTCCTATTTATATACAACCTTTTGCCTACAAAGTTTACACAGTCACGTAAATTCCCTCCTTCAATATTTTGAGAAAAACTCTTGAAAACTGAATCTCCATACCAAAACTGAAGTAAAAAGTTTGCAAAAGTTGGAAGAATGAGCCCTCTAATCTTTCTTCTCTGCTCAACCTTTCTTCTCCATCAGTCTTACTCTTTCCGAATTCCTGATAACCACTGGAACCACCATAACCATCTTCGAACAAGAGTGGATCATACATCCTCATCCCACATAGAACCCGATTTCACTGTCTTCTTCCATTACAAAGACTTCAAAGTTGGTCATAAAATGGCAGTCTACTTCCCCCCACAAGACCCTTCAACCACCCCCCGTCTGCTATCCAGACAGGAATCCGATCCCCTTCCTTTCTCCCCGTCTCAACTCCCACAAATCCTCACCCTCTTCACCTTCTCCCCTGGATCCAAACAGGCCGAGGCCATCCAATCCACACTCGACTCCTGCCAACTCCCACCCCTCAAAGACGGAGCCAAGTTCTGCGCCACGTCCCGGGAATCCATGCTCGATTCCGTCGGCGAGATTTTCGGCCCCAACTCCGGAATCGAAGCCGTGAGGACTAGGTACCTGTCGGAATCGTTAACCCCTGTGCAGAACTACACGATATCCGAGCATCCGACGGCGATCATGGCTCCGAGCTCGGTTGCCTGCCACATGTTGCCTTATCCTTACGCGGTTTATTTCTGCCACGGCCAATACAGCGACCTCAACAAGATTTACAAGGTTATGTTGGTCGGAGAAGACGGAGGAAGAGTCGAAGCTGCTGCTGTTTGCCACATGGATACTTCGACGTGGGATCCTCGTAATCCTGCATTTGCTGTCCTGGAAACTGTCCCTGGGCATTCACCTGTTTGCCATTTCTTTCCCCCGGATAATCTTGTCTGGATTCCCACATACTAATTCACCATAAATTTGCACACACCTTTACGCGCGGTTGAGATTGTGTTTAAATATATCGTGATCGTACGTTTAGTGCATTGCACAGAGTGAATATCTGAGTTTGTATCTTGGTTACAAAATAATTTTATATCAGGTCGTCCTAGAAAATAAAATTATTGGAGTTTCTCGTTTGTCAATTTAAATATGTTTTATCGGAATTCAACAAATCAAACTTAGGTATTATTATCTTCATAACGTATTTTTGGAGATTTAAAAAAAAAATGTTTTTACCTATTTCACTTTGTATATCAATCTACTGATGCGATTTAAATTAGTTTTTGATGTAGTACTATTATAAAATCTAACTAGTGAATTCTCTCGTACGATACACGAATATATTATTATAGTTTAATATCATTAAATTTTAGAAATGCATGACATTAATATTATATATATAATTATATTCAATAATCTGTATGTGTAGCTAATTATTATAAGAATATAAATATTATATATAAAATCATATGCATATATAATGAGTAAAATGGAATAAAGTTACCTATGTTTTACCAAGTTGCAAAAATTTCTATGTTATGAAAAAAAAATGGCGTCATTTATTTTATTTGAATTTATAATTTTGGAACGAAAGAAAGCGAATATATATAGTTCAACTAAAAGTAATATATCAATATATGTAAAAGTTAAATCTATGAAAATATGTAAAATCATATAACTTAGGATTAATATTATGATTCACAATGATCAAATCTCTTAATTTTCAAACTTATTTAATATCATATAGTCTCAAATATATTATAAATATCATATATTCTAAAATATCTAAAGAAAATGAGTAGAAAAAATAATTAGATTCGAAAAATAGTTGGCAGTTCTGTTATTATTATTATTATTATTATTATCTATAATTAATTAACTATATTATGAAAACGGTAATAGGCTAGATAAGTTTATGATCCTATTGGGCTACAACTAATGGGCCTTAATGCAACTACGGGATTTATCACATGACAATGAAAAAAAAAAACAGATTGTCTGCGGTTTGTTTGCAATTGTTTTTGGTTTTATATAAATTAGATGTCAGACGCGCAATTCAAGTGAACTTGATAAATTATTTATTCAAATTCACCATTATATCAAAATAAAAATATATTATTGTATTTTATTTTAAGTAAAATATGTTGAATGATTGAAGTCGCAGGTGACAAACACACATCTACGATTGTTTAAAAGGAGGATGATTGATTAGAAATTATGATAAAATTATTTACAATAAAAAAGTGGGAGCAGTTGAGGCTAAAGCTGAGTTCTTCATTCTCCTATCTTATTGAAATTATTGATTTCAGAATCATGAGGATGTTTAGTCGCCACTTCCAAAATAGTTTGGATTCTTTGTCTAATTTTTATCATACTTTATTTATGATTCACTAAAAATTAAAGCTTACTTACTGCTTACAAAGTAAAGTATAAATGATGTAATATTGAATCTTAAAATTTATAGAGTGTTTCTAAAGCCACCACTAAATTTACTTTACACACCATATTAATTTTACATACAAAATTAAATATACTGTAAATGACATAAATATTCTTATTTAAAAATTAAAAACATACACAAAATTTAATTTTTAATAAATAAATATTTATTAATTTTGTGTGTGGATGAAATAAATATTTATTTATTAAAAAATAAAATTTGTGTATGTTTTTTATTTTTAAATAAGAATATTTATGTCATTTACAATATATTTAATTTGGTGAGTAAAATTAATGTGGTGTGCAAAATAAATTTAGTGGTGGCTTTAGAAACACCTAAATCTGAAATCATTAAGAAATTGTTTGTTTTTGTATATAAATGCTCGTAGTATATTTAGATGTATATATTAAAAAAGTTTACATTCAGTAAATAATAAAAAGTTATGTTTGTATTTAAATGAAGTATGATATGATGAGAAATATAGATATCACATAAGTACTAAGAGAAAGGTGACAAACATCAATTAATGAAATGTCATATCAGTCACAATTGTTTAAATGACAAGCGATGTCTAACTCCCATCCGCAATTAAAAACAAATAAATATTTGAGTTCTATTTTCTATTAGAATGGAACCAATCCAATGCAAACAAGCTGAAGAATGCTGGGCTAAATTTCAAAAATGTTTACACAGAAAACAGCCAACAAATTAAGGGCTTAATATATATTTTCCATTTCTAATCCTCATGCAATATAGATGAAACTGGCACACGGCTGATACTGTGCACCTACAGATATCCCACACCCTCCATACTCTGCACCAAACAAATCCCTTAACTCTAACCAATTTCTCCACTATTTTATCCAATCAGATTCTAAGATGCAAATGCACAAAATGAGTGTGGAATTTCACAACACGATGGCATTCAACTCACTCACCACAGCTTTTGCAATCGGAGTGGCCCTAGTTTTGTTTTCGCGATTTCCGGCTGCTTCCTCCGCCGACTGCAACACCGTCAACGCCCTGGTCTCCTCCTGCTCCAGCTTCGTGGCTAACGGGTCGCCCGATCCCCTTCCCGGATCCCCCTGCTGCGTAGCCATGATGACATTAAACAACCTCGCTGATTCCGGCGAAAACCGCCGCACCGTCTGCCGCTGCTTGATGGATTTAATTATTACATCCACCAACCCTAATGCCACCGCCATCGCCACCTTGCCTGGCTTCTGCGGAGTTTCTCTTGGATTCACCATCGATCCCAACACTGACTGCGATTAGTAATCATTAATTAGCCCCTCTCTCTCTCTCTCACACACACACACACACATCTCTCCATGACTGATTATTATTAACATGAGGTCATAATTTGCTGCAGCATTGACCAATTCTCTAAGCTGGAAGGAAGGTGAGTCAGTGACGCTAAGCTGAGCAGAGACGCTGCTAATTCGCTAGAGTTTCTAACGGGACACTTCCAAGTTTAATTCTTCTTAGTTCTAGAAATGTCGAGACTTTTTGAACAAAAAAATTAAAAAAATGTTTATTTGAAATATCAAATATGTAATAATGTTTAAGCCTAAATTAGATTGTGATTTTCAATTTTCAGTCAAAAGAAGAGAATAAATACAATTAGAATTGTTAATTAATCTTCTATAATCATATGACCAAACATAGATATAATGACATCTATTGTCATAAATTATAACGACCAGATCATTATGATATCTTTCAACACACAAAAATCTATAAACGGCAAATGTAGAGATTTTCTTACTTCTAAAATTACAAAAATTATAGGGATTCTAAATCGATCTAATTCAGCTCTACAAAAAATCGTAGATTTGAGTCCTGTTATGCTTGCAAATTTTGAATATGAAAATGTATTAACTTTTGTTGAACAAGTATAATGATTTTAACTAATTTTGTTTATAAATATTCAAATAAAGTAACAATTTCATCGTGAAAAAGTAAGATATTTTTAACAATATAAAAATAAAAACTATTAATAAAGTATTACCTATTTTTGAAAAATATAATGTTCTATGTGTGGGGGACAAATTCACTGTAAGATGACGACGTAGATATCATTATATTAAAAAGAAAAATGAAAGATTATGGACTGAAAAAATAGTGTAAGGTTTCAAAAGTAATAGTAAAACCCTTTGGAAACACAAAAGGGCAGGTAAAAGGAAAATAAAATTAAATAAAAGACGATGATGGTGTTACACAAATTGCCAACTGTAACGTGTTTCAACTAGGGCAACTCCCCTCCCCTCTACAATTATTGCATTAAATAATTTACAATAAAATAAAATTATACGTTTATATATATGTGTGTGTGTGTGTATATATATTAATTGATAATATGAGGATTCTTAATAGATTATGCTTTCAACATTTTTGCAGCACTTTTAACATTAAAATTACGCAAAAAATTATATAAACTCAATCTACAGTATTATTGATTAAATAAAAAATATTATTTATTTATTTAAATAATATTATTACATAATATTTTTTAAGTAAACAAATAATATTTTTTAATTAATTAATAATATTATATATTAGGTACGCGATCAACTAATACACAAAATGATAGAATATTGGATGAAAACAACAAACACGTTTTTTATTTACCAAAATATTGTGTTGGATGCACCCATTCATCATTTCATTGACCTTATCTCAATATAAACATCCTAAAATTTATCGAACATGAAAATCACTTTAAATTAAGTTTAATTCAAATATGATGTATACCCCCTTTATTCGAAACATAGAATTCTGATCCCAGCCCAAGATTTACGATGAGCAGTGTCAAACAGGTTGAATTGCAAAATTGCAACTTCGCTTGCAACGTAGTTATTACAAATTTTACATAAATTTAAGTACAAGCCGTTTAATTTTTCATGTCATGGTTGACCCAAATATATAGAGAAGAAGCACAAAAATTCTATAAAAATAAATAAATTATGATATATGTTACTGTACAATCCAGTAATAATTAGATAGTTGAATAACAATTTACATCTCACGTGGTATAATTTTTCTAGACATACACAATTTTGTACAAAATATTGTAGTTTTAATAAAAAAAAATATAATAATGCAAATTAACCAGATGACCTACGTATCGTGTCATTTGAATCCAACTCGATTTTAACTCAAACCTGCAAAGAAATAACTTTAAACCTATTATATTTGAGTGATATTTATATAAAATTGTATTTGTAATTTGTCATCCTCCGTGCATGCAAGTGTGTCACATCATATCAGATATGCAGTCCTAAATAAAATTGTAACTGATAAGCATCCGAGGGGAAGGAGTTTTGTTGGTTGTGCAAATACTTGCCAGAAAGTGCAATTTTCACAGACATAATAGAGGATGGCTACTTTGACGTTTTAAACTATAAACCATCCATCATCATCCATTTGAAGTTCAAAAGGATTGAGTTAGATCCGTGACAGACAGACAGACACCTCATAATAATAATTCTAATCCCTTCAAATTCACATTCAACGGATGTATCCTTGTCGGGTTGAAATTCCCGTCCATATTACATACAAATATTTGATGAATTTTATCGATACTAATATTTATTTCGTATGTTGCATTTGTAATAAGTATGATGCTATAATAAGTTATTCTAAAAATGATAATATACTCTTTTTTTTATAAATGAAATGCATAAATATATTTAAGAAGTGATCATATGGTATTCCACTTTTCATTATGTTAGGGCTAGTGTAGATTGTTAATTATTTAATTTGTTTTTTAAAGGGACCAAACAACACCAAAGATATTAAGATGCGGGAGTGAGGATTTTTGTTCATTGAATGCACCATATATTCGATCTACAGTATTATTTTTTTCAATATAACAAATCAGTAACAATATTTTGCAAGTAAACAAATAATAATTTTTAGTTAAATAAGTAATGTTCTATATCGAATTGTATGGTACACCCGATGCATATAAGGTTTTGTGATAATTCAGCTATGTTTTAGTTTGTTTACTGGATATGAGATCTTAATAACTGACCGAGGTTATCCAAAACAACGATTTATTATTTCAAAATTATTTGAATAGGAAAGAAAATTTCATATTTTCTCGATGAGTTGTGAAATTTGGAACAGAATTATGTAGTATTAGTGTTATCATTGTTATTGATCTCATCATTATATGATATGAAGATTTTGTGCAGTCAAAAGTGAAATAATGATTAATTGCAATAGCAATCAAAATGGCTACAACTCCACTATGTGTTTTCCCTTATAAAAATATGTATTTCAAATTCCCTTTTCCCTCCTTTCTATAGATGTCACGGACTTTTTTAGGTAGTTATATCTTTTATCAAATCACAAAAATTAAAAATAATTTTTTTTAAAGGGATTGAATAGTAAATATAAATGATTAATTTCAAATAAATATTTCAAAAATACATGTAATGCGTAACCACAACCCCAAAAAAAAAAAATTCAATATATACAAAATTGATTATTAAGGTTGAAACTCTTCTGAATCGAGAGGACAGGAAATTCAACTAAGGCAGCTGCTCAACTATCCTCAAACATCTTCGGACACAGTTGAGTGACCACAAACACAACATACTACGCAAGAAAGCCAACAAGAAAATCTTGGACTTTTCCCCAAAACTTCTTAGTTCCAACTACTGCTTTAACAACATCTTCGAGGGGGGATGGATGAGGTACCGCGTGTGATTCTTCTTCAACTCACAGACCGATTATTATCATCACAACTCGGATAACTACCACAGTAAGAAATCCATTCCTAGAGCCTATGCCCACTGATGGAGCTAAAGCCTATACCTGCATAGCGTGTAGTATTCACTTGTCTCTTTACTTGACCAGAGCAGACATAACTGTTGCTCTTCCGGTTAGCTTGAAAAGCAAAACCCTTTTCTGAGATAGTGTCTGAATCCCATGTGTCACGAACAAACTTCGCGCTCAAGCCCAGCTCCTCGAACTGTGTTCTCTGCTTGGGTGCACTGTGGGACCGCACTTTAGCCCGAGATGATTCTGTATTAGCCATGTAACCAGGATGACCAAGGTAATCACCGAATATGCTTCTAGAACATTCACTTCTAGCAGGAGTAAACGGGCCTCTTAGATTGCCAGTCAGTCTAGATGAAGCAGAATGCAATCTTGGGCTGTTGTCAGCAGTCCATGCTGCAACTTGATCTCCTTCTGGAGGAAACTTTGATGATATTACAGATGAGACTTCCTCAGACGATATACTAGGATTCGGTTTCTGAAGCTTTGAGGAAAGTCTTGAGGGGCCGATTTTCGAATAGTCATGTCCCATGTCATTCCACGCCGAGAAAAAGTGGGAAGTAGGGATCGTTCTGTCATTTCGCCTGGTGTTCTTGTGAGGCTTCCATGTATCTATTTCTAATATCTTGTCAGTTCTCTCATCATCAGCGCGAATGTTTTCCAGGGATGTATCGTGAAGGTTGTTCCACGTGCATGGTTCCATCCAATTACTTAACCATCTGGAAGCTATATGCGAGGTTTCCTTGCTGACACTGTAGCCAATATTTGATCTTGAATGATTTTGCTGCATTTTAAGGAATGCCCAAAAGAAATTTAAAAACGACTTCATTTTTTTTTCCATGTAATATTTTTTAAAAAAGTTATTTAAAAAATTGGTCATTGAGTAATATTCCTTCTTCATTACCTTAAGAAGAGATCCACCATGTCTTACACTATTTGATCTGTCTTCCTGTTTTCTGAGATTTGTGCTTCCCTGCAACTAAATGCCCAGAAGATCAGTAATGTCATTTTTTATTGGCTCTCAAGAAAATTCATCCTTAATTCCAGGAAAGAAAAATGGACTGACCTGATGATGGGAATTAAAGAACTTGACTTTGGCATAGGGAGAATCGGAAGAGTGATATCGATGTGCAGAGGCTCGAGCCTGGATTCGAGCCATTGCTTGCATGCGATAAAGCATATCTTTACTTTGCTTTCTCACAATGTGGCCTCTCACAAGGGCTTGAAGCCTAACCAGTCCCTTGAGGGCCCTCAGTGCCCTCCTAGCCTACAAACACGCATTATTTATAACAACTTCGTTGCACTGTCACACGTATAAATACATTTTCTGTTGCTAACAGAAAAAAGATTGAGCTTTCCAATTCCAATCCTCCAAGATATAATCAAATTCTTAATCAACTCACTAAGTGGAATTAACTGTTTAAATCTAGCGGTCATAGAAAGCAAAATAGGCCATTAGCCAATTACCAAGCCTGTCCTTATCCCTAATCTCAGTCACCAAACACAGGCAGAATCACACCACTAAATGTTTCCATAGGTGGGAAAATTTGTCTTTCCAAAAAGTGCTATCATTGTACCAGTGCAGGAAAATTTGTCATTCAAAAAAGGCGGCCGCTGATTGCTAGCATATGAGGCAAAAGCAAGAGATGAAGAAAGAGGCCGAACCAAATTGCTGTAAGCCTTCGCATATGGGCTCAAAAGAGTTCAATCTCACATGTGACATATGCACATGGTCTTTATGATAAAGACCATGCTTCCATGTTTCACTCCACTGTCAAAAAGTTCTACATGGCCATGTAATAATACTATGTATCCTTGAAAGAAATTAGGATCTTCAGGGTATTTCAACATCGATCAAAATTTTCCAGTTAAACTAATTCAAGAAGACCCTATTTTAATCTGAGATAAACAGACATTTATAAACTTTACCAACACAAAAGGACAGTAGAAGTTCTTTACATTATATTGATAAACTACTGGTAAAGGATGTATCCTTCCCAACCAGAGAATAGAACAAAGTGCTTTAGGAGTGATTGTGAGGTGTCACAGCCACTAGTGGTGGATTTGATTCCCACTTCCCTTCTACCACTCCCTTTCCCATGACCTTTGGACATCAACTATTACTTTACCATGACCTCAAACTATTCTTTTTTTAATTATTTTTATTACAGATAAAATTTGTAGAGCAACTGGTAATAAGGACACATTGTCTGCATATGTGATAAAAACTAGTGATATGTGACTTACTGTTAATCCCCACACACTTGAAGAAATAGATATGCATGATAAAGACTTCACCACATGGTCCAGGAAAGAACAGAGGAGATCTCATCTTCAAGGATAAATGTCTTGGTTTGGCTTCCAAACTTACTGGTGATGGAATTACGTCCAAATGTGAGGCACACAAGAAGTTTGAAAAAAGAGACAGTTTCCTATGGTTGATATTTCACAGTGAATTACTTAAGTGTGCATTCACAGTGTTTGATGTTTTACCCACGACAGTGAGTGTATCGATTCAAGTGAAAGAAAGGCAGTTAACTTTCCAAACTTGAATTAAATCACTAACCAAATACGCTCGGAAAGCGGACTGAATCTTGACGGCAGCCCAAACAGACCTCCGATCAGCATTAATGTACGGCGCACCCCTCGCACTTCCACTCCCACCGCCACTGGTTAATCTAACCACCTGGACAGCAGCTTGGGCCGCCGCAAGAGCCGCCTCCGCGACCGCCGCCGTGGCGGCCGCCACCGCTATTGCATGCTTGTTCGCATCCAGCCCATCAACGTACGGACTCGCCAGAGGGTCTTCCACATGATTATTAAACTTAACGGAGCTACTTGAGGAACTGGGGAGACCCCAATTGCTCTTCTTCTTCTTCTTCTCCTTCGCCGGCGAAGGCTCCGGCGACTTCTTGGAGCTGAGAAGTGAACGGAACCACTTAATGGCCTTACCCATGTCTCATTATAGCAAGTAGAGTTGAAGAAATGATTATTTGTTGAGATTGTTTTAGCATTTTGTTGATGCGAGGACTTACCGGAGTATTTAATGGAGTGTTGGGGAAGGTTCAAAGAATAAAGAAGACAGAGGGAGAGTGGGGAGGACGCGCGGTAGTGGGGTAGTGTTGGTTTGGAGTTGGGGCCCCGGGGTTTAAAGGCCAGAGACAATTGACAGGTAAGACTTAAGTCCAAATTTATAATGGAAAAATATTTGAATTTTAATTATCAATTTATTTCTCTTACAAATCATTACCTTTATATATATATATATATATATAAAGTTTCTATATTAAAATGTCGACTGTTAATTTTATAAAGTTGGTATCAGTCTTGTCATTTTTTCCTATTAAATTTTATTTTTTATATTACGTTCCAACCAAAAGTTAATATATTATACAGTTACACTGGAATTCTGGTTAAGTCAAGTCTGCTGTATATAAATTTTGTGTTTTGCGTAAAAATTATATTTAATTAAGTAAACACAAAACAAAACTTGTGCACGTAATTAGTGATTACCATGGACCACGGTCCACTTACTTCCTATAATGTTAACCAAAAATATTTTCTATTTGCCAATTTTAAATTAAATATCATTTTAGTACAAAATTTTAATTTTAATTTTAATTCAAGAGATAGTTGTCCTTTTTTTATTTATTCAAAATGAGTCCTGAGAATAGAAAAAAAAATAGTTAATTAGAAAAAATAGAGGAAGATAATTTATTGTAAAAAGATTACATAATAATTAAACTTAAATAAGACACATGAATGATATTATAGTGAAGAGTCATAATCTATTTCTATTTAATTGGAGACATAAACAAGCGAATTAATCTACAAAGGGATTGCATAACAGTTAACACAAGACAAATGCAACAATAACTTACATCAAGTAGAATGATAGTTGAGTAACTAAGCAAAGAACCTTTCTCTTTAAGTATCATCAATCACTCATGATTAAGATAATATGCTATTTTTTCATAATTGCAAGATTTAACAGACTATAATCTGGGATCAAGAATGCAATTTACACATTGGTACATACTTAATACAGTAGGTGAGCTTAGATCAGTACTTTTATGTTCTAATTTTCACTCGAGAGTTGAGATGATGTCGACATGATCAAGTACATGAATATGGATGATTTATAGAAGAATGAATATTATGCCTAGTACATGACATTATCACAAAGAAAATATTACAATTTACACCCATGGTGCAACAAGATGCTGGTGGTCTACAGAAATCTGCCTCTGCCTAACTAGGGTGCTATCTTTTGCTAAATTGATTTTGTTTTTATTTTTCTTTCCTTTGGTTGGCTCCACCTTGGTGCGAAACTCCAACCAACAGCCTAGTTCACATCTAGGAGCTGACATCATGTGGGGGTCTTTCTCTTTCAACTATTTAAGCTGTACTCTTACCATCAATTTCGATTTTACTTACGTTTGTACATGTAGAAATCAAGAATGGATACTACAAATGCAATGCACACATACACAATATGAAAATCTCTAAGCAAGGCCATGCTTGGTTACTCTTTCACCCGAATTTTTTGAATTTGTTTGCGATCGAGTGCATTTTTGTTTTCGATTTCCATCATCTAGATATCATCCTTCTCTTCTAACACTACACCTAAAACATACCACTCACTATTTGTCAAATTTCTTCATTTTCGAATTTCTCTCTCTCAATATCAACACCAAGTGATCAATTTTACTAACATTGATTTGATATTTATAGTAAGATCGTATTTCACACAATCTAAAAACAAAAACACTCAAAGAAATTTCAGAATTTTCACATGCAAAAAATTAAAAACTGAATTTTCCCGAACCCCAAAGCCCAAAACACGCACCCAACGGGCCCATATTTCAGATGATCAGTGTTTATAAGTAAAACATACAAGATCCACAAGATTCATCCCAACATTTACCTCGTTCCAGGAATTTGTTTTCAAGTCCACAAGTCCATAGGACCCCTCCACGACGTATGAAAGTGAAACAACAGTGTGACAATAACAAGACAGTTATTAAGTAACAATTTCGATCCCCACCATGACTGCATAACAAAGCAAATCTTACTGTTTCGATACCGATGACCCTCCATCTGCTGGTACAGGATCAATCCTTCAAACACAATAAAAGATCCTCATCTGTACCATTCACAGTTTAGCATACAAAGTTAAGGTAGAAGAAATAGGGGGCTGGCGCCATACTTGTTTTTGTCACCGCTGTACAAAAGTTTCAACACAAAGCTGAAAATAGCAGAACAGCATATTTTACAACTCTGAATCACCAAAACGACTTGCAAGAATTTCAGTGGATCTTTCTAAATTTACCCCATCATTTACAATAGATACAATAATTTATCCCGTCCTGTAATAGAAGCAGTGATGGTGGAGTTTCAACAAGATACAACATTTCTCTGAGGTGCTACATAGAACTGTTGCTGTCAACAGTTAAAGAACTATTTCATGTGTGTCCATATTATCGAGAAATATTTGGCAGAATGTAAGAGCCGTAGCCTGAGGAACATACTGCATTATCACAAACAGAGAAAAATCAGACTTCCGACAACATTGAAGCAATTTTGTGTTCAATTGAAAGAGGAAGTAGGACAGATGTCTGTAATGATACATTGGAATAATCGGTTGGGAACACTAGGAGGGAGCCTAGCAGAGCTTATAAGCTCTTTAAAACATATTATAAAATGTTCCAGAGCTTATAAGTTTCAAGTCTTTGGTGACTATTCAAAAAAAGATCTTTTTTTTTTTTTTTTTAAAAAAAGATGTCAGAAGCTTATAAGTTGTTCTTTTAAAAAGTAATCCCCACTTTTTTCTGAAATAAGATCTTATTTTCACAGACTTTAAATTTAAGCATTTTAATACAAAAATGCAATTATTAACATCTTACAAGTTTCTCTTCAAAAAAAAAAAAAAAACATCTTACAAGTTCTTCTATCTTATTTTATCCCAACACTTCACCAACTTATTTTTAAAATAAGATCAAGCATTTTATCAACCCTCAAAGCAACTAAGATGTTAGAGCTCAAGATAACTTTTGAAATAAGCTTAACCTTTTGTTACACTCAGGAGGAGTAGATGCAACCTCTTTCATACTGAATCCCTTTCAAAGACTGCTGTTTACAGCACACCAGCTCCATACACCTGCCTCACTAGGGGATATCTGGTTTAATCTTATCATACGGCTTTGAACTATATATCCAATAAGATGGGCAGCACCAATGCAGTATCTGCCAATTTATATTCTAAACACCAGTAGCTCTGTATCTGTGACTATAATGCATGAATGAAGATGACTGTGGGTGCTGGCCATCATTCATCACCTATAACATGCACAATGAGGGAGCAATTTTCGTCAAAAAGACATCATTGCCATCAGAAACAAAATTACCACCTTATTTATCCTAAAAACTATGTATTACCTGCTTCAATTGGCTACCATTTGACATGGGGCCATTTGACATTGGGTCTGGGAACTGGTTATGAATCAAAGACTCCTGTGTGGATGCACAAGAGCAGGTCAGTCAACTTATAGCATTTTACAAGAGTATACAAAACATCTGATGATAGTTGTATATGAACTTACTTGAAGGAATTGAGAGTGGCTGGGAGAATGATGTTGGCTAGAGTAAAAGTTTGGAGACCCGTATATGTTAGGATTGGGTTGCTGGTTAATTGCTAAATTAGATGATTGGTACATGTTGTGAACCATGTGATTGGCTTCAATGGTGTATAAACCCTTCAATAGAAATAAAAACGGTCAATAATTTTGGTCAAAAAGAGGTTACACAGAAAACAGCTAAAGGAAATATTTCAATATGCAAGCAATCTAACCTGTGGAAGTGGACTCAATGAAGGCGCTGAACCTGGAGACGAAATATAAGTGGGAGGAGCACATGCTACTGACAAACCTGTCTCAATTGGAGAAGGACGGACATTTAGACTGACATTCGCACTGCAGTTTTGTTCATCACAGTGATTCAGTTGATCTTTGTCAGTTACCATACTTTCTGTTTCATCAGTTCCCCGCAAGACATCATCTGGCCCATCAAAATCATTTCTATCAAGACCAGCATGAGCTTGTTCATTGTCAGAAGCACAAGCTCCTTTCGCTTCCTGAAAAGATTTAAAATTCAAGATTCTTTCAATCCCTTGCATCACTTCATCAAGTTGTTTTGCAGCAAATTCAAATGCGTGGTCTGATTCAGCAGCCTTGGCAGATATCTTAATTATGTTGCGAGATAGATCCTTGTAACGAGAGGCAATTAACTTTCTGTTGTCATCAGCTGTATAACAATGATTTTCTGAAACAGTTACAATCCTTGCTTCTTTTGTCCATCTCTTCAAAATGTAATAGGGCGGAACAATCTTTATATTTTGATGATCAAGCACTTTAAGAGCATGGCTGCAGAGAAACCCCACATGCTCAAACTTCATACAGTTACAAGAAATGGTGCCATCAAGAGAATTATATACGACCAAAAATTCTCTAGACTTTCCATATGTTTTAGCTTTGTAATCACATTTCGAATCACGCTTGCCACATTTGTTAAGGATGACATTTAAACACTTCTCATATTCTGTCTGAAATACATCAAATGCCTTAGGTGTATATGTCTCACTGGGATTCTTTAACAGAATTGCATTAGCCATTAAGACTGGAGCATGTCTTCCCATATCAAGATTTGATTCTAGTTCAATGTACCTTTGTTCATTCACCACACTCTCAAAATGTTTGAAAAACTGAAGCACGTCAATGTCAGGGCCTAAGTAGCTTCTGAGTTTATCAGACAAAAGCTCCACTAAATGTGTTCCATTTCTTTCAATGAAGAAAGTATTTCTACCATAAGCTGCAGCCCACTTTTCTTTCTCTCTAAACATCCATTTCAACCATGCATTGTGACACAGGCCATGTCTCTCTAACATAGAGTCCCATGCTTGGATAAAATCTTCCTCCTGCTCATGACCAAAGATGCAACTCCTCAACGCAATTGCGAAAGAATCAAAATCCTGTACCACATGAAGAAGGTGTTTAAGTGCAATTAGATACATCTGCCAGGCACATATACAGTGGCTTGTTTCTGGTAATACCGCATGAACAGCTTGGACGACAGCTGCATCCTGATCTGACAGAATGAACTTGGGTTTCTTACCAGACATTGCTTCAATAAAAGTTCGGACTAGCCATTTGAAAGAACTAGCACTGTCATCATATAAAAAGGCAGCACCAAAGATGACAGCCTGCCTATGATTATTCAGCCCGATGAACTGAACAAGAGGACGAAAACTTTTATTTCTTGTGCATGATGTATCCAGACAAACAACATCACCAAAATGGCCATATTCCATAATCATATTGTCATCTGCCCAAAATATGTTGCTTACCTTATCATCAATATCAAGCTGTACAGAGTAAAAGAATGAAGGGTTTACAAAATGCTGTCTATGGAAGTAACACAAAATGCGTGCTGCATCTCCTTCTTTCCAATCTCTTGTCCGTCTAGAGCTCAAGAAAATTTCATCATCTATTAGCAGGTCATCAAAATTTTCTGGAGTGCAAAATCGTATACCTAACATCTGAAAAGACAATTTCGACTGAATCTCTGGGTTCTTCATTGAGTCAGTTTCAGAAACTTCAGTAGAGTCCCCTTTCTCCGATAATGGCGACTCCAGCAACTCCTCAGCTTTAGATAGATTGACATCCTCATGATTGTGCTCTGCTTCAAATTGTGTAACAAGATATTTTCCATTTGGTTGACGAGTTACTACCATATGTGCCAGACAGCCCGTTCTTGTTTCCTTGCGATGCTTCTTCACATTAACATCTCTCTTGTCTTTCTTTCGGTGACCTTGTCTAGAACAGGTAAACTTTCTGGACATCACCCGACCATGAACCTTACTCCTATTGACCCAATCCTTTCTTACACTAAACCCAGCCAACTCAGCATACTTATTGTAAAATCTATAAGCTTGCTCATCTGATTCGAACTCTGTACCAAGTTTCAGTACTTCATGTTTTGAAGAAACGCTAGATTGAACCCCATTAATATTGGATGACTTTGGGCTACGATTGTTATGCTCAACATTCAAGTCCAAATTATTTGACATTCTGACATCTACATGCTTCTCACAGGTCATAACAGCCTCACCCTCATCTACATCCATGACCTTACTACACAAAACTGCAAAGGTGAGCATGAGCAATCAAATTTCCCACTCTTTCTCAAAACATGGTACACATTAGGAGGGTATAATTTCCAGGAAAAGAATTACATAAAAAATAACAAAAATAACAGATTTGTATTTAAGAAAGCAGGTGATATAATTGGATTCTCATGGCAGTAAATATTGAATAACCATGCATTACTTTAATAGCATTTCCTCAAAAGATCAGAGATTCAGAACTTTATCGTATAGGCAAGACAATGCATACTTCCACCAACTGCTTCCATTGTCATTCAAATATATCAATTGACACATAGCAATTGAAATACGAATACGCATATTGTATCCAAACAGATATTTCTTAAAATACTCGAACAAATACATAAATAAACAAAGTTGAGGAGACTGTAATACTTGGTTTCAAGCTGTGATTAAAGGGCATATATTTTTGTTATTCTCTTGTGTGCTTGTAATAGCGCTAATCCTGAACGAGCTTCCACACTAACAGATTTACTATATAACCAGAGATTATGAGAAAGTAACTCTTTCACATCCAAAGAAATGCATAAAGACTCCTATCTCAATAGTTCTAACTAAAAGAAATTTTCTAGATGCATCTCATGGTATTAGGGAAAGATGGGGAAGCTACCTTCATGGATAACAGAAAACTCAAAGAGCTTAAAAAGGGGGGAAAAGTTACATTCTACTAGTACTCATTAATATTCTAATTAGCCAAGTTGCACGTGTAACAACTTCAGTGTTACCAGTGTGTTTCTGAAGAGTATCTGATTTGCATTGTTTTTGAAAGACATTCAGAAAGTATACAAGGTGCTTAAACTAGCATCATCTGCTTTACCTTTTTTGTTTTTCATTATTTAAATAGTTGAATATCACAATGAAAATCTGAGAAATACAGATTAGACAAAGCTACTTGTCTCCCCTAGGCAATAAAACTGACACTGCAAGGACGCATTATAAGCAATAACTGACATGCCATCCTACATATTCATCGTTTATACATATGTAGGACCTTCATAGAAGAGCTAAAAACATACCTTCTTTGACTATATAATTATAGTCCACAATATGTCAGATTACTGCACCTCTCTACCAAAAAAAATTATCACCATTACCAATACAGATGTCTATTGATTTTTTTCATGAATAAGATAGCATTTCGATTTTCAAAGAGCTAGGAATACTGAGTGGCATAGATTCAAGAATGAACAAATCAGAATCATTCTAATTCAAGGAAAAAAACTATTATGAATTATCAAAACCAGCGCAACATATTTCCAAATAACTGCTCTTAAAGACGAAAATAGTATATCCTCTCAACACGCACACACATGCAGATTAATTCAAATTTTGCCCTCTTCCACAAGAAAATTAAGTATCTTAATATAAAATGAAGTTAATCTTTGGGACAAAAAATAATTATATATTTACCTGTGAGAAGTAGTTAAAAGAAATGACACTTGAAACTATACATAGTGGCGGGAGACTTGCGAATGGATTCTAGCTTGCGTGTTGCGGGTAATGCGTAAGGAAGCTAAATATCGCAGCGGAAAAGCATCGATGGATTCACAATTCACTCGCCGTAAGAGAAGCCGCAAGTATTGTGCCCTCCGTCGATAAGGCACTTCCACCAGCAACGTCCGGTGGTTTAATTTAAGGTCTCAGTACAGGAGAGAAGGTCGGGATCGAGCTTCCGGCGGTGATGATACGGAGAGCGGGGCAGGAGAAGGTCGCCGGAGGAGTGGGAAATAAATCTCTTTTGGGGGAAAGGTGGATGGGAATTGATTTCAGACAATTGAAGTCCGTTCGATCAAATAAGATTCAGCCGTTTAAATTCTTTTTGGATAAATTAAATTAGTTGTGTGGCCTCCTTACATAAAAGCCCAACCAGCATAAAAAATTGTCTTTCATATGACCAATGCAACATAGGATTGGGCCGTTTGGTCTCTTTTTATAAGAGTTGGACGTGGGTCCAGTCCGATGTGATTTTTACCAGAAATTATAAAAATTAATTTTAGTTATACAGTTCTATGGGATTCTTCTTTACTACACTATGGATTCCACCCATGCTCTTCCTAATCCTTCCATTTTTACCATTTTTTCCCCCTTCCATGTTACGATTTTTAGGTTTTTTGTTCTATTTTAGTTAATTTTTATGTAATTTGAATTTGGTTCAAACTTTCTAATTGTTTACACATTTAATTGTCTTTCGCGAATATATTGTGAACTTGTACACATCAAGTATGTGAATATTTTATATTAGTAAACGTGAACATTAAATAAATGATCAATTTTTAAAAGTTTATAAAAACAAATAAGTTATAATAAGAGAAATTAAATCAACAAAATTATTAAAACATATATTCATAAAATTCAAATCTAGCGTAAGTCTAAAACCAACGAAAGCAGCCCAAGTACAAGCCATTATGCATTTTTTTTTATTCAAACCACGTTACAATCACCTTTTAAATAACAAAAAAAAAACATATAAAAAGTATAAACATTATATCATCTACACTATTGTTTTGAAGGTCCTCAATATTTGAAGATTTCATAACCTAAAGCATAGCAACAAGACAAGACGATAGAATTAAAGGTAAAAATAGTAAAATAATATATATATATATATATATATATATTATGACTTAAACTTTTGATTTTACCCTAATTTTGTAACAATTGATCTTATTATTTCAAGAAAAAAGTTTATGTGCCCTTTATATTAATGAGTTGTAGCTCATGTTTCTTCGATATTTTATATTACATATTATTATTATTATTATTATTATTATTATTATTACTAGTGTGAGACATGTACGATGCACAAAAGATATTTTTCTTTATATTTTTTAATATAAGCATATATTCAAATCATATAATATATTGTAAAAGGTGTGGATTTGTAATTCAGTTCTCATTCACAAATTGTTAAGCATGATATTCACGATTTATAGAAGGTTGAATGAAATTATTTTTTTTTAAATAGAGATGTGATCAGATTAAAGAAAATAAAGACTTGTACATATCTCGTAAAAATTGTCAATTACACAGTCCAATTAGGGATAGAAGTATTAAGCAAATTGCCAATTAAATATAATAATATCACAAAATTTGAAATTAGATATAAACAAATACTTAGAAAGCTAATGAATAATCGCACAATGGTTATACGTTGAAATAATTAGCAGATCTCAACAGAAAATTATAAGAACAATCAAACGAAAAATGAAAGAGATGGACGAACTTTATGTTTAAAAATAAGAAAGAAAAATAGTTAAGAAAATAAAATATATTTATAATAAATTGAAAGCAACATATGAATAAAAAAACCTAAAAATAAAATAAACCTGAAAATAATATTTTTTAGAGTGTAGGCTTTGGGGACAAGTGAAATTGGGGACATATTGTTATATTTGTCTTACAATTTACAATTTTGATAAAAATATATAGAAAGAAGAGAGAGACAAAAATGAGAAATAATGTTTGAATTACATAAAATTAGTGAAAGTTTAATTTCATATTTAACAAAATCAAATTCTATTCACGTGATTGGGTGATTTTTAATAGCTTAAATTTTAGGAAAATTGCTAATGACTTTCTACAATATAATAAAACTACAATGATTTACGGTTCTTAACAAATATTCCAATGTTTATTTCTCATTTTGAATATATTATGTGTTAACAAAATTTTCTTAAAATTCGAATTTGTTTATGTTGAACAACATATCTCGAAGATTTTTTATATTAATATATCTAATTAAATTATAATAATTTATCTTAAAAGAGTTCCACAAATAAATATAGTTTTACATTTATAGAGTGGAAATTTAGGTCGGAAAACAAAATTTTAATTTTTTTAATTATATATATAAACATATATATATGATTATTGTTTCGTAGGTTTTATAAGATTTGCGATTTAATTGGTTTGATAAAATGATTCAAGAAGATCGAATCATATATTTATTAGATTTCATATATTTCTTGAATTTCAGAATTTAGTGATTTGATTAATATTCGATAAAATCTAAATTTCAAATCATCTATTAAATGCAGTAGTATATTCATCTTGATATCATCTTATTTTGAAACACCTAAATCTGTGGAAAATTTTAGATTTTGAAATCGAATCAAAATTTTTAGAATAAAAACGTTCAAATTTAATTTAATAAGAATATATTTATTCTAAATTAAGTAATAAAGTTTAAGCGGAAAAACAAAATTGAAAAAAAATTATTTTGTTTTTATAGTAGTATTATTATTATTATTATAACTTTAACGAGCTTGCTCACGAGTTATAATCAAATGACTCATTCAGTCTTAAATATTATTTGTACATTAAATGAATTAAAAACTTATTCAAAATTTGTTTGTTTATTAATTAAACAAATAAATGAATGCTAACTAAATTCGTACATACTATTTTCTCCGAACAGTTTATTTAGATCCCATTATACAGTAGTTGTAGTGAAATTGATACAAGAAGTATTACTTTACATTTAAGATTGATCCAATAAAAAATGTTAATTATTGTGCTATTGAGAATGTATAGTAAATTTCAAGAATTCAACAATAATACTATTTAGGCACCATAAAAGTATTATTGCTCAAAGGATAATCATTTTTTCTCCATTATTACACGACACCTTGCTTCTTCCTCCCCCGAAAGGTTGCAGGAGAGCAAAGCCAAACCAACCACCCCCCCCCCCCCCCAAAAAAAAGAAAAAAAAAAGAGAGCTTTTCAATGTCTAGAGTTATTGGCAACCAACGACACAAACGATCCAACCTCAGTCTCCTGCAATACAAGAAAATCCAACTATTAGAAATATAACTTATCAAAAATGTGAATATATATATATATATAAGTTGTCAGAACTGGACCAACAGATCCTGGTTCTATTACACGGGTTTTGACCCGGTCGGGACTAGACCGCGGGTCGAATACACCAACACCAGTATTGGTGCTTCATTTTATTAAAGATAAGAGTATTAAGGAGAGTGACTAATGAATACCTCCACAACTGAGGGGAGGGAGGTTGCACTGTGCAGGGATGCGGGCGGCGATCCTAAGCGTGCTGCACAGGCAGTCGTGGTCGACCGCCCGGAGGGCCCCGCAGCAGCCGGAGCTAGGGGTGGAGGCGGGGCCAGGCACCACGAATGGCGCACACACGTTGAGGGTTGCGAGTGAGGAAGAGCAAGTTTGTGCAGAGGGCTGAGCGATGACTCGGTTCTGAGCCACCACCAGAACCAGCATCACTAGAGGAAGCACAGACTTCACTGCTGCCATTGCTGTTGATACTTGCCTTTGCTTCTCTGGTTTATAATTCTTGCTGTGTGGTTGATGATGCTGGATTTGCAGCTCTATTTATAGTTAACAAATGGAGGGGGTGGGGTAAGCATTTTGCATGAGAGACCTAATTGGAATTTGTTGTCACCACATCTGTGCTTTCTTGGAAGTGAAGTTCTTGAATGAATTTGATGCAAATATATTGTAGAATCATTCAGGAAAAACAAAAAAAAATAAAGGAGCAGAAACTACTATTGGAATTAATAAAATCATTCATTTCTCTTTAGGAAAGATTTTAAAGAAAAAAGAAAAAGGAGCAGCAGAAACTACAATTGAAATTAATAAAATGTAACTATTAAAACGAACACTTATGTTCGAAGAAATAAGGACAAAAGGATGTAAGAAGCTTAAGATTGTTGATCAGCAGAAGCTGGAGATGTCCAATACAACTTCACTGCAAACAGAAGCTTTTGCCTCTCTAATGGCCCATCCTCATGATCTACAATCTGGCTGTCCCAGTTCAGCCCATCTGCAATCTTCTTCACCTTCACTAGTGTATCTACGTCATCCCGGATTATCAAACTTCCTTCTGGTCTCAAAATTCTGTCCATTTCTAACATGATATCTTCCATTTCACACCTATATATGCCATCAAATTAAAGAATAAAATAAAATTTTCATCTTTGGCTTAACCAGCTTACCTAAAGTATAATTTCTGCATAAAAGAGAGATTCATTTACCTGTCTTTGTAGAGTGTAAAAATTGAATCAGCATGGATGAGATCATATGTTCTAGGGTAAGTTGACATAGCTTCACACCTGCACCAAATTTATTACAAGAACACATTATTAAGTAAAAACCTCTGAGGCATGTGATCGGTATTAAATCATTAAAACTAAACTGAAATTGGAGATTAATCAAGAATCATCAAGGCATGTGCGTACCAGCTCTGGTAGGTACCGATAAATCCTCGTTCATATATAACACCAAGTGTGTTGACCGCAGCCTCGACAGGGACTATGTTCATTACCCAAAGTGGATCATGGATCAAATTAGCAGCAAATCCACCCAAGAAAGCATTCATGTCAAGTATGTTCCGGTACCTTCCCTTTTGGCCTAGTTGGTTATTAACTGTTTTATAATATGACACTCTCCTGCTCCAAAGTTTCAAATCTTGCTGAAAATTTTCGGGTGTTACTCCATTTATAGTTCCCCTACTTATCCTCGGAGGTATAGCATTCAATCTTTTTGGCCATTTTTCTAGTTTACCACCGGCAATCTCATCACTGTCAGAAACTTCAGGCAAGGGAGTCAAACAAGTCTCCAAATTTGTGTACCTACCAAAAAAAATCCTCCAATTAGATATGATCAGCTAAAAATACAATTGATATATATTATATGGCACATATCATGGAATTTTATGTTGGTTGTCAACTTAACGTTATTTATATTAAATAAAATTACAAGCCCAAGGTGAGGATCACAAACCAAGCTTTATCAGGATTCGGGGCGCTACAGAATGGGGGGTTCTTGACAATTTTCCGGAACTTTTTGCAGTTCAAGTGATTGGCTGGTTTTTGCCATATAGCAATGTCATCCTTCTCGACTAACTTTTTCCAACATAAACTCTTGGTTACATTCTCAATTTGCATTTGCTCTGCATTCAAGTCGTCCCTTGACCTGTCCCACCCTTTCCAGTACTTCCTCCATCGGATTGGTGGGCCTGAGAGGATCCAGTATCCACCAGGCCTCAAAATCCGATCAACTTCAGTCAAGTATACTCCATCTACATAAACCAATTAAGTTAGTGCATCATGATGGATGAACATAGAGAAAATTAAAGCCGAGTTAAGAATCTTTTGTCGTAGTGAATTT
The DNA here is from genome assembly GCA_028749325.2 of Caryopteris x clandonensis. NCBI lineage: Eukaryota > Viridiplantae > Streptophyta > Magnoliopsida > Lamiales > Lamiaceae > Caryopteris > Caryopteris x clandonensis. Next base: position 9,807,918 of record JAPYKT020000004.1, read on the forward strand.
ACCATATTGACCCCACGGGATGAGGCAACGGGAACAATGAGCCATGTCAAAAGACCGAGATGGGTATGGGAGCCTCTTGGAAGCGATAACACCGATCAATGCAGGAACACCTCGCTCCAAAGCAAATTGTACTTGTGCTTCATGTGTATCCCTTGGTGCAAATGAGATTGGAAGGATATTTCGGGATAAAAGATAAGCTCCCCAGCTTGCAACCTACAAATTTTATAATAACAAAAATTAATTCACATCCTTTAACTACAACAGCAAATGCAAGTCATAAGATCCTATATAGAACACAGATTAAATTTGATCACATCTACCACCTTTACTATCAGATAATCTTGTAATTAACAGACAAATGAATATCTGCAGTGTTAAGTAGGAAATTCAGAATTATGTCAGAAGGGGAAATGAAATTTTTTTGGAACGGATAAACTCAAGATTATTGTGCAAAAAGACAACAATGTGAGACCATGAATACGATATGTGAAGGAAGCTTTATGCATGGAGTCCTGGTCCCAACAAAGAAAAAGCTCTGTAAAGTTGTACGTCCATATGACCAAGTATGGCGGATAAATATTATTTGCACCTCAAAATTTCAACCAGGATTCATAGTTCATGTCATTACAACAATCTTGTCTGTAATCAACAAATCTTGACCCTAATTACCCAAATAAATAAATAAATAATCTGAAAAAATAACACAAAATCGAAGAGAAAAAAGCCAGTGCTAAAAGAAAAGGTAACCCTGATTGAAAAGCAAGCTATGATAAAAGCACACCTAAAAAGAACAATCAATTACAATCTGAAAAGGGCCCTCAGAAAAACAAAAAGTTTGAAAAGGATGATCATTTCAAAATTATTGATAAAGGTCGAGAATACAAACATTTTAGATAGTTCCAAAAAAAAACCGTCAGAGCTTATCTCAGCCATTATACAAGATATCTTTATTTAATTGAACTGGAAATGCTAACAAACCAAAATGGTGGAAACAAAAGAAGTATGAGAATTCAAATAATTGTAATAAAGAGCAAATGGTTTGATAAAGAGAAAAGGCTAATTACCCCACAGCCTGTATCAATGGCGGTTCTAATGGACCCATCTTTCAAATTAATCAACTTTCCGATATCATCGATATAAGCACCAGCGCCGCGAGGAAACATGGTGCCGCCACCGGGGAACCTGAACCGGTCTCCCTCGAACCGAATCCAATTCTGGACCGCTTTCTCCACCGTCAACTCCTTGTGCGGGACATTAGCGTACCACGCCAGATCTCTGCTCTGTGGCCACTTAAACGGGTTCTTGTACCCGTAAGGCGCCGGAATCCGACACTTCAACAGCTCCGTTTTCGTGGGGCAGTGTCTTTCTCTGTAGATTAACCTGTTTCTTGGAAATTTCAGCGATCTTTTTGGGTCCTCACACGGGGTGTACTCAGAGTACTTACTGCTGCATGGGGGGTACATTTTGATGGCGGATGGGAGGGTGGTGGCACCGCCGTCGTCGGCGGAATGGTGGGTGGCGAAGTCCAGCTGTGTGGTAGTACTAGTGGAGGGGCTGGGTGGGGTGTTGAAGGTTGTGGTGTTTTGGACGATGGGAAAGCAAGGAATAGCGGCGCCGAGGTTGGAGTTGGCGGAGGGGGCTTGGCCGCCGGTGCCGCCATGTTGCCAGACGCCGAAGAAGTAGGAGAGGGAGCACAGAACGGCTACGATGGCCAACGAGAAGAGCTTGGGTTTTTTGTAGGCGGTGTTGGACGTTGGTTTGTCGAGTGGAGTGTAGTGTGGCGGGCTTGGCCCCCCCATATTTGCCTATGCAACAACAAACAAATAAGTTTGCCCCCCTCTCTCTCTCCTCTCCTCCTCCGTTGAAATACACCAGATTTTGTCTCAGTTTATAGAAGCAGAACTGTGTAGATTTGATTAGCGATGAAAGAGAGTCTCTCTAAGAATCAAGTGGGGCATAGAAGATGGTGAGAGAGAAAATGTGTGTGTGAGAGAGAAAGAAAGAAAAGGGGGTGTGTGTGTGTGTATGTGTGTGGTATAAAAAAAGGAGGCGGGATGCCGGTGGGTGCAGGTTGCTGTAGCGTCGGAGATTTGACCTCAATAATGCGAATGCGTAATATATACAATAAGAGGAAAGAAAATGACAGAGAGGCAGGGGAAGAAAAAGTTAATTTTTTTTCCCATTCTTAGATAAGTATTTATTCTACTAACGGACATGGGTATTATTGATTTTATTACCGCGTCAATACATATTAATACAGGAAAATTAATACATTTTCTTGTGTGTGGACTTTGGACCAAAAAATAAATAATTTACCAGAGAATAGTTGGGTCCACATCCAGACAGGACCTAGGTTCAAATAGATACTGTCCCAGATTAGTTCTCCTTGTACCCTGTCCGCGTCACCATTGCCCGTCCTCAGGTTCAGTGGGTTCTCCCTGTCAGGCCTCTCAATTTTATTTTTTAATATTTGTAATCCATTTTATTTATTACCTGCATCCTTTTTTTTTTTGAAACCTTTATTACCTGCATTTTATTTTTTGAAATAATAATAACAAGATTGATGGATCGCTATCTATCTATATTATATTAATAGTAAATTGAATTGTTCTATATTTGTTATTATTATTTTTTTATTTTTTAAATAAAAAAATAAATTTTTCAAAAATATTGTTATATTACTAGTCAATAAGCATTTTTTATTTTTTTATTTGTTAATATTGATAATGTTACTAATTTTATCAAAATTAATAAAAAATTCATATATCTTCATAATTACTTGAGTTTAACAAATCAATAATAAATTTGTGTCATATTCGATGTTATATATAATAATATAAAAATGTTCACATTGGTATACCAAATTTTATTCAATTTTTTTATTTCAAAGAAAATACTATATATTTTATAATTATATTTTATAAATAAAACTAATTAATGTTCACATATGATTTTTTATATAATATTTATATCCTTGTATAATCATAGTACATATATAAATTATTGAGTATAATTATATATATATATATATTTAAAAATAAATGTGTCACTGAAATTTAATCATATTATATTATAATAATATGTTTGTAGATCGCATGGGAGCACATACTATTAAAATTTTAGGTGAGTTCATTTGATGTTGAAACTAAAATTGAAATTTTATTTTATATTATTAAGAGTAGTGATTTTAACATTTCCTCAAACGAAACACCGTTCAAATTAATATGATATAATTACAATAAATGATTTTTTACTAATAAATAAAAAATTATATCCAACTCTCATATTTATTTAAAAATAATTTATTTCTCGACGAGAAAAATTTAAATTTTGATTATGCTGGGGTGCTCCCTTATTTTCGTTTCGTGGATTTTGTTATAACTATTTACCTTAGTAAGAATAATCACGATAGGAATTACATCTCTGGTGGATTACATGCCATAATTAGGAAGATTTGATAATTTTGTGTATTTATTTTAGACTTAGTCTAAATCTTTCATCTTATGGACGATTTGTGTATATTTTGTGAACTTAGTCTAGGTGTATCGTATAGATGATGTGTGTATATATACTTAATTTTAGTTTTTTCTATTAATAATATAGTTTTAAGTTTTCGCAAAAATTTATGTGAAACAGTTGCATGTGTGACACGATGTAAGATATTACTTGTTTAACTATAAAATATTATTTGTTTAACTATAAAGTATCACTATTTTTTAAGATATTACATAAGTAATATTTTAAATCGTGTCACACGTGCAACCTTTTTACAAAAGACCCATTCTTAAAAAAAAATTAATAACTACGCACAATTGCACATAGACACCAAATAATATTTTACAAAATTACAATAATTTTTAAAATGTGAGAGATAGTATAAATGTCACATATTTATTATTGAAAAAAAAAAAGTTTAACACGTCAAATGTTATTGCATACTAGCAATCGGGTACGGAACGATGAACAAATTTCCTAAATTAAAAAAAAAATAAAAATAAATAAATAAATAAAGAGAAAGGGAAAGACGCGTAATAGAATTTATGGTATCACATTGTTTAGAAATACAACATATTATAATATTTTATTAGTTGTTAATTTCTTTCCGTAAAAAATTAAATTCGAACAAAGGACAAGTAACAGTTGGAACGTGAAAACCATTTATTATAAGCAACCAAATGAATATCAAGATCCTAATTTTGAACAATATATGTGTACTGTGTCTATTGTTTAATTTTTATTTTGGAGACGGATGTATTTTCTTCGATAAATTTTGTTCTGCCAATATCAATTGTCATATCTAGCTCGAATAAAAATTGGGTTTAAATGTGGTCTTGTTAATTCAAATAAAAAATAAGGTGATAAGTGTATCAATATATAATCCATTCAAAATCGTCCATATTATTCAGATATAGCTGGAATTTTTTGCGATCTACGATTTATAATATATTTATTTATAGAAAAAATAATTTAAATCAATTAATCTTATTTTTTAGAAATAAAAATTATAAATTATCTCATAAATTTGTATTTTACTTAATTTATCTTTGTATACAACCCAAATTTAATACAATAACTCATTTCATAAATTCAACCCAAATGCTCAAATAAATTAATTGTATTTTTTTATTCTAACATTTTATTTTAAAATATACAATATAAATATTAAATTAAAATTTGTGAAAAATATAATTAATTTAATATATTATACGTTAAAATTTTTAAGAAACAAAAGTATTATCTATTTTTTAAAAAGTTCTTCAAATAAAAATCTGAACTATAATAGCCTCCACCTATAATATTTTCATTATCTTTCATTTCTTTTACATAAAGTTATCAAATTTTTTTCTAAAATTTGCAGTTTTGGGGGATCTAGTACACAAATATTGTTATGATTACATGCACAACAACAATACAATGGCTAAATGAACAAGATTAAATGTGTTGATTAGGATACAAATTAAATACTAATATGAACTGCAGTGCAGCGACCTTGCAAATTGCAAATAGATATAGCCGGGTTTTTTTTCAAAATAATGCCAAAAAAAAAAAAAATTTACGAAATAGGCATGTTTCCGAACAGTTTTTAAAAATAGGTAAAACGTCACCGCCGGTGACGTTATTTCAAAAAAACGTCACCGGAGGTGACGATTCTATATTAAAATGAAAGAACGTCACCTAAGGTGACGTTCTTTCATTTTATATGTATCACATGATATATATATATGTGATATACATGCATATATATATATATAGATACCGACATATATATATATATATACATATATATATATATGTATACATATATATATATATGTAACCTGTATATATATATATATAACCTGTAATATATATATCTATATATATATATATATATTTCAAATATGTATATATATATATATTTTGTAAATTTATTAAGTGAATATATAAAAAAAAATATATAATAATAATAATATATGTAATAATAATATACAGAAATATTTATTAAACTAAATAATAATTTTTTTATTAATTCATATCTTTTAAATTAATAATATATATAAATTTATATATATTATTATTTATAAATATATATTTTATAAATAAATATATATATATATATATATTTATTTAAGATAAAAGAAATATTTTTTTATTTAAGATAAAAGAAATATTTAAATATATTTTTATAATATATATGATATATATATATGTATTTATAAAATTATTATTTATAAATAAGAATATATATTTTGAATATGTATATATATATTTTTATTTATTAAGTGAATATATAAAAAAATTATATATATAGTAATAATAATATATGTAATAATAATAATATATAAAAATATTTATTAAATTAAATAATAATTTTTTATTTTTAATTAATATCTTTTAAATTAATTAAAAAAATATATAATAATACTAATATATAAATTTATATATATATATTCGGATATTATATATATTATTATTTATAAATATATATTTTATAAATAAATATATATATATATGTGTATATACAACCTATAATCTATATAACTAAAAACGTCACCTTAGGTGACGTTTTTTAAAAACGTCACCTTAGGTGATGTTTATTGTTTTTTTTTATTTCGTATTATTATAATATGTATATAATTTATTTTGAATATATATATATATATTTTTATTTATTAAGTAAGAATATATATTAAATTATAAATTTTAAAAGTAAATTATTTATTAAGAAAAAATATATATTAAATCATAATTTAAATTAAGTTAACATTTTTTAATTTTTTAATTATATATAGATATGTATTTATAAAATATATATATATTCTAAATATATTTATTGAATATATATATATATATATTTTATTTATTAAGTAAATAAAAATAATTGAATAACCGTTAGATTTTAAGAAAACGGCAAGATGACATTTTTTTATTTGTTTTATATATTATATATAGATATATATAATTTTATTTATTAACTAAATATATAAAATATATATGAAGTAACATCATAATAATTTACTTTTGAAAATTTTGATTTAAGATGAAAAAATTATATATTTATTCGGTATAATAGTTTGTTGTTGTGTTATATATATGTTATATAATAATAATGAACTTTATTTATTAAATTATTTCATAATTTTTACAAACTTAAGATACCTATATATCACTCTATACAATAATTAATACAATATTATTATTACAATATTCATGGAAGTCCAACATTTGAAATAGCAATTATAGCTAAACCAATTCATTTTATTGCCTAGTTGAGGAAGATGGTCCACTGACGACATCATTATCTTCAAAATTGAAAAGCTGCTCAAGTTGGTCGAAGAATGGCTCATCATCCATTAGGTATGCAATTGTATTTGTCATTTTGGGATCACGATCCTATAAATGTAAGAATAAGTAATAGAAGCGTGAAATAAATATTTACAATGAATAAAATAAATGATTGCTTAAAGTATAGAGAAAATTACCCATAAACGCCAACAATAGTCTTTATGGTTTATATACCGTCTTTCACCAACCATACGAACTCCGGCCGTCATTATCATTTTTTTGAACGTGTAGTGACGCGATTGTAGCAAATCAACCCGCCTTTTCACATCAACGTAAGAGAAGTTACGCTCCTTGAATTGGTTCTTCAACACATTTCTTACGTTCAACAAGCAGTTGCTATTATGGTTACCAATTTCCCAATCACCTGCTTCGACGTCCTTCACAAGAGTATCCACAAGCACGGTCTCCATTTCCTTTGTCCAGTCGGTGTTTGAGTAGAACTGAGCTTCAAACATGTTATAACATTTTGATTGTGGAGGAAGAGGAGAGAATTCTAGGGGATGATCCATATTTGTAGGTAAGTAAAATCATTCAGCACACACATATTTATAATGGTTTCTTCCTGGGTCCCTTATGTTTTTTTCTTTTTGTTTTTGTTTTTGGGCATAAAGTTAGTAAAACTGTTGATGGGACGTTTGTATTCATTTAATATTAACGTATAAAAAAATGTAGAAAACATACGTAAATGAAAGCAGCTAAATGATATTGACATATATATGTATATATATTTGATACTTCAATAATATATATATATATATATATATATATTTGTTTTTTTTTGAGGTGACGTAAAAAAATTCGAAAATAAATTACACATATATGAAACCATGAAACTCCACATATAACATGATTTTTTCTCTTTAACATAATCACTTACATTACACAAATCTTCATAAGGTTTGTACATGATATTAGAAATCTTCAGATTGTGAGCTTGCTTGTTGAGTTTCTTGTGTTTGCAATGTTTGAGAATGTCGAAGAGGTTGTTGACTGGTTCCTTCTCCTTGTCGACGAGCATGTCTTCTCCTAGCATGTTGTCTAGCTCGTGCTTGAGGCCAATCCATCTCATTCGGAATTCGCGACCTTCGATTTCTTCCTCGGCGATAAATATTTCTTAAAGTGGTGTCATGAAATAACTGAAAATCAGGCTCATCCCAATATTCCTCCCCTAAATAGGGTTGGAATGCAGCAGCATATGTTCGCTTGTAGTTTACCAAGCAATAATACGGTTGTACAAATGAAGTAGCATTAATCCGTAAATCAGCGCATACACTCATCACATGAGAACATGGAATACCATATAAGGTCCACTTGCCGCAAGAGCAGTCTCTAGTAGAAAGCCTAACAGCATGCATGTGGCCCCCTTTGCCTGGTCTTGGTTTCGTGACCACCATAGCAGATTGCTCATGGTAATCGATCTGGGTAACCACATGGCCCACAGACATATGCGACCAATACTGATATTTTGAATGAGCAAAATCAGTATATGATTGTGCATTACTCTGCATTCTCCTCACAGCTTTTTTTCGTTCTCTAAAATATGCAACGCATCGCTTGAACGTGATCTCCACTATAGCTGTTAGAGGAAGACGTCGAGCACCCTTTAAGACACCGTTAAACGATTCAGACACATTAGTGGTCAAAATACCATGTCGCCAGCCACCATCATGCGCGAAAGCCCATTGTTCTTTATTGATTTCATTGAGATACAAGAATGCAGCTGGGTTTAGATTTCTGATTTCGTTCATAACACTGTTATGCTTAATGATTTGGTGTTCAGATCCAGCACGCCAACACAGATCTTTCAATTGCACATCTTTAAAATGCGAATTGAAATTTGAACAAACATGTCTCAAACAAAAACGACTCACTCCATGTGGGGCATTAAATGTTGGTATTGACTCGATTGCACTTAAAAGACCTGCATTTCTATCTGAAATAATGCACATCTGAGCCCTCCCACGTATGACGTACTTGCAAATCAAATCCAAAAACCACTTCCAAGCTTCAAAATTCTCCTCGTCCACAATAGCAAATGCTAGGGGAAATATCTGTTTGTTTCCATCCACCGCAACGGCTATCAGCATTTTATGTTTGTATTTTGTGTATAGATGTGTCCCATCAACACTGATAATCGGTGGACAGTACTTGAACCCAGTATAACAAGGCTCGAACGCCCAAAAAACATATTTGATAATCTTTTTATGTGGGACGTTGGTGTCATGGTGTTTCCACTCTACAATGGTGCCCGAGTTCCACTTTTGCAATGCACCCAAAAACTTAGGCAACTTTCTTACGGAGCTCTCCCATGTCCCGTAAGTGTTCTCAATCGCCCGTCTAATACCATGCCATGCCTTCTGATATGAAATCGAGTATCCGGTTGCGTTTTTAACGTCTGCTTGGGCCTCTGACACGCTGATTGCTGGATTGACCCGAACATTTTCCTTAATCAAGAAAGCTACGAAATTTTTGTCCAGGTTGCGATGATCAGAAGATATATCATTCATATAACATCTATGATCTCCACCATATTTGGTTATTTTGAACATCCCCAGTTTTTGCTTAAATGATGCCCTAACATACCAAGGACACTCTTGAGAAGGAGTACTGTGTTCACATTTGAGAACTAAAAGGAGGGGTTTACTTTCGACAACTCGAAACTGACGTCTGGCATGTCGTATCGAGAAATCCTTAATCGCTGCAACGAACGCGTTCTTATCCCTGAATAACATGTCCTTTTCAATTATCCCTCGGCTAGGATCGTAAAACTTTCCCCACGAAGACGTAGGATTATGCATGGAGTCAGCTGCAACTTCGGGTCCACTCATTGTGTAAAATGGAATGTTGGCGTCGCAGTCGATATTGATTGTTGCTTCGACACCGTCGGAATTTACATTAGCTGCAGTAACATCTTCTTCGTCTACTACTGCTTCATTGTCATCCAAATTTTCATCTGAATTTTCAACTTCCGTTTCAGATGAGGAAATTGGACCTAAGGAGTCCGCACAAGGGTCCGTGTTTTCTGTATTGGCCGTATTACTAGGACCAATTATATCTTCAGGTTCATTCCTAGTATTACTAGGACCAATACTGATATTTTGGACACTACATTCTTCCCTTAATAAAGTGTTTGCGAAAGCAAGGTTCTCCAATCCCTGTGTGATTTCGGGGACGTAATCACAAGGGTTAGTTAAATCTTGGAATGATGTCGTGGGCACATCCGGTTCGGACAGCAACGACATATAATATCCCCACTCTTGGCTCATAAGCATATCTTCATGTTCGCTAAAATTTTCACATGCTTCTTTCTCAACGAATATGTCCATAGAGTTTACTCCATCATTAGGATCTAGGAAGAACCTAAGATTATCGTCAGTGTCAATCTGAACTACAGACTCTATAATATTATTGTGACCGTATATTTCCCCCCATTTAGTGAAAAGTTTCAGATGAAACTGGTCTTTAGCCACACCAACATATTGATAAATTAGATCTTTCAATGCAGATAATTCTGTATTTCGATCAATTCGTGTGTAGCCAATGGGCGCAGAACTATACAATACTTTTCCGCTTTGCTGTATAATTTCGCCTCCGAAAAAAACTCTAATTGCAACTCTACGTTGACTCGCCATTGATCGAAAGTGATATATATATATATATGTACTTTTTCACTGTGGAATAAATGAATTCAAAAGAAAAATGAAGAACAAATAAAATAAATATTACATTATTTAAAGAAACAAGCAACATATGTATGAAAAGCATGTTAAATAATGCATTAAATTTCACAACCAATATACATTTACAAGGAATATACATCACTCTGTGAATGATCATTTTCGGGTACATTTTCTACAACATTATTATCATCCACGAATTCTTCTATATCAACATCTTCATTATCTACTGGACCTTGCCACATATTCAAGCCAGGGGTGACATCTATAAGATCTACTATTCGTGATCGCATCATATTCACGTGATTAAAGTTAGCCGTACTCTCTTGTTGGATAATATCATTTTGGTGTCTTTCATTATCCAATTGAGCACGCAACTCATTCACCTCGTTTTGTAGGGCGTTTATATGTCCGTCTCTAGCCCCAAGCTGCTCTATTATATTATTTTTTTCCGTTATCATACTACTTATAGTACCACGTAGTAAGTTTATTTCATTCCCTAAGACTTCTTCTTGCTGCCTAGCACGACCTTGTAAATCAGAAATACGGTTAGATGACCATTCCAATTCATCTCGGCACATCTTTACACGTCGCCGTAATTTCTGTATTTCTTGGTCTTGCATGTTGGAAATTATGTTTGCAGCAACATCTTTTATCCTCAATTCCTCTACCTCTTCATTTACTTGTTGGTTACATATTCTTAATTGAACAAAACTTGTTGATTTTTTAACGATAGACCTATAAACCTTGTATGTGATTTTCCTATTGGCTCGTGTGGAAGTTGATGCTGATGACCTTGATGTTGAAGCCATACCTATCAAACATAATTTGTAAGGGTTATTATAGTGTTTAATTTAAATTTTTTGTTAATATCCTATAATAATATTTAAAATATTTTAATAACTTGTACTTAGTCAACATAACCGTCCGTAAATCATAACAAGTTAAAACATACAGTATATGGAAAATTATGCACATATGAATGTATATACAAAAACAAATAAACATTCAGTTATGAGGTATATGTATACTAACCTTTGTTGAACGAGAAACTTGATGGATGAGTATAAAAGGAGACGTGATGAGAAGGAAGTTCAAGTTGAGAGTGAAAGAAAACAGAGAAGTTAAAGTTGAGAGTGAAAGAAAACAGAGCGTCTGCACGTATATATATACTTATGCAGAATATATATTATTATTTATAAATATATTATTATTTATATATATATCTATATATGATATATTTAAAAAAATCTGAAAACGTCACCGTCGCATTAATTTGGCCTGCATTATTTGCATGCATTATTTGAAGAAGACAATGTTTGAAAGACAGCCTTCCCCTTTTTTCAAACTTGCATTAAATTTGGCGTGACTTTTGCTCCGCACAAATTTGTCGTGTTATTATGGCAGCCTTTGCAGATGAGACGTTTTTACATATGTATATTATATCTAATATATATATATATATATTTATTCATAATATATATATATATGTATATATATATTTATAAATAATGATATATATATGTAATATTCGAATATATATATTTACTATATATAAATATATAAATTCATGTCTTTTTATTATATTTATATATATTATTAATTTAAAAATTATGATTTAGTAATAAAAATTATTATTAAATTTAACAAAGTTTCTTAAATTTATCTTAAAATATATATACATATTGCAAACAAATAAGATATATATATATATATAATAATAATACATAAATATATAATTAAAAAAAAATTAAAACATCGTCACCTAAGGTGACGTTTTTAAAATATGTATCATATATATAATATACATATATATATATATATATATTTGTAAATAATAATTTATGTAATACTCGTATATTAATATATATTATTATTTTAAAAATTATGAATTAATAATAAAAAATTATTATTAAATATAACAAATTTTTTTAAATTTATCTTTAATAAAATTAAATTATATCCAATTTTATAATTATAATTTAATATATCATTTTATATATATACTTATTAAATTAAAATATATATACATATTGCAAACAAATAAGATATATATATATATATATAATAATAATAATACATAAATATATAATTAAAAAAAAAATTAAAACATCGTCACCTAAGGTGACGTTTTTAAAAAAACGTCACCTAAGGTGACGTTTTTAAAATATGTATCATATATATATAATATACATATATATATATATATATATTTGTAAATAATAATTTATGTAATATTCGTATATTAATATATATTATTATTTTAAAAATTATGAATTAATAATAATAAATTATTATTAAATATAACAAATTTTTTTAAATTTATCTTTAATAAAATTAAATTATATCCAATTTTATAATTATAATTTAATATATCATTTTATATATATACTTATTAAATTAAAATATATATACATATTGCAAACAAATAAGATATATATATATATATGTAATAATAATAATACATAAATATATAATTAAAAAAAAAATTAAAACATCGTCACCTAAGGTGACGTTTTTAAAAAAACGTCACCTAAGGTGACGTTTTTAAAATATGTATCATATATATAATATACATATATATATATATATTTGTAAATAATAATTTATGTAATATTCGTATATTAATATATATTATTATTTTAAAAATTATGAATTAATAATAATAAATTATTATTAAATATAACAAATTTTTTTAAATTTATCTTTAATAAAATTAAATTATATCCAATTTTATAATTATAATTTAATATATCATTTTATATATATACTTATTAAATTAAAATATATATACATATTGCAAACAAATAAGATATATATATATATATATAATAATAATAATACATAAATATATAATTAAAAAAAAAATTAAAACATCGTCACCTAAGGTGACATTTTTAAAAAAACGTCACCTAAGGTGACGTTTTTAAAATATGTATCATATATATATAATATACATATATATATATATATATTTGTAAATAATAATTTATGTAATATTCGTATATTAATATATATTATTATTTTAAAAATTATGAATTAATAATACAAAATTATTATTAAATATAACAAATTTTTTTAAATTTATCTTTAATAAAATTAAATTATATCCAATTTTATAATTATAATTTAATATATCATTTTATATATATACTTATTAAATTAAAATATATATACATATTGCAAACAAATAAGATATATATATATATATATATATATAATAATAATAATACATAAATATATAATTAAAAAAAAAATTAAAACATCGTCACCTAAGGTGACGTTTTTAAAAAAACGTCACCTAAGGTGACGTTTTTAAATTTGTATCATATATATAATATACATATATATATATATATTAGTAAATAATAATTTATGTAATATTCGTATAGTAATATATATTATTATTTTAAAAATTATGAATTAATAATACAAAATTATTATTAAATATAACAAATTTTTTTAAATTTATCTTTAATAAAATTAAATTATATCCAATTTTATAATTATAATTTAATATATCATTTTATATATATACATATTAAATTAAAATATATATACATATTGCAAACAAATAAGATATATATATATATAATAATAATAATACATAAATATATAATTAAAAAAAAAAAAATTAAAACATCGTCACCTAAGGTGACGTTTTTAAAATATGTATCATATATATATAATATACATATATATATATATATTTGTAAATAATAATATATGTAATATTCGTATATTAATATATATTATTATTTTAAAAATTATGAATTAATAATACAAAATTATTATTAAATATAACAAATTTTTTTAAATTTATCTTTAATAAAATTAAATTATATCCAATGTTATAATTATAATTTAATATATCATTTTATATATATACTTATTAAATTAAAATATATATACATATTGCAAACAAATAAGATATATATATATATAATAATAATAATACATAAATATATAATTAAAAAAAAAATTAAAACATCGTCACCTAAGGTGACGTTTTTAAAATATGTATCATATATATATAATATACATATATATATATATTTTTGTAAATAATAATATATGTAATATTCGTATATTAATATATATTATTATTTTAAAAATTATGAATTAATAATAAAAAGTTATTATTAAATATAAGAAATTTTTTTAAATTTATCTTTAATAAAATTAAATTATATCCAATTTTATAATTATAATTTAATATATCATTTTATATATATACTTATTAAATTAAAATATATATACATATTGCAAACAAATAAGATATATATATATATAATAATACATAGATATATAATTAAAAAAAAATTTTAACACATCGTCACCTAAGGTGACGTTTTTAAATTATGTATCATATATATATAATATACATTTATATATATATATATATAAATATTTGTAAAAATTTAATTTATGTAATATTCGTATATTAATATATATTATTATTTTAAAAATTATGAATTTATAATAAAAAATTATTATTAAATATAACAAATTTTTTTAAATTTATCTTAAATAAAATTAAATTATATCCAATTTTATAATTATAATTTAATATATCATTTTATATATTTACTTATTAAATTAAAATATGTATACATATTCTAAACAAATAACATATATATATATAGATATTTAGTAGATATATATATATATCTATATATAACATATATAAAAAAAAATGAAGCATTATTTGTCGCATTAATTGAGCATGCATTATTTGCATGCATTATTTGAAGAGGTAGAAGACAAAGTTACATCAACTTCTGCAGAAATTTGTCGTGAAAACTTTATCATTGCAGCTGCAGAGGAGACCTTTTGATGAAAGTTTGAAAAGTCATTAAAGCATTTAATGAAAGTTTGAAAAGTCAGGAATGCATTTATAAAAAGTTTGCCCGTGAAGAAATAAATGAAGCATGCATATCTCACATCAACAGTCTATATTTTACACCTATATAATGACCACTTCATCTCCCTTCTATTCACGTTTCATTTCATTTTCCTTCTTCAACATTCTTCGTCCATTTTCCTCCTTCTTAATTCTCGTTAAACATTGATTGTGCTCACCTCGTTTTTTGGAAGAATTTATTACTGCTGCAATCGCGTCTTGATTTTCTTTGTATAAAAAGGTATGTTATATGGAGTCAAGTATCACATACTTGAATATATTTTTGTTCTACTTATAACTTAATTTTTTTTATTTATTATCAATACATATATGTTATAAATTTTTTTAATGTTGTTCTTTCATTTGCAGTGATAATGGATATCAATTCACACAACCACTATGGCCCGAAGGAACCGACAGTTCTCACCCTTCAATCTCAGCACATTTCCGAGGGCCTACTGAAGCCCGACGGTGATTTGAACTTTTTCTTTCGCTTTAGGCGGTGCGATAATGATTTTTGGGAATTATTTGAACAGGAAGGGTCTGAGATCCACACACGCGTATTGGATTTATTATTTCAAATGGGTCTCTATGGTGTGTATAGGTGCGGGAGGTTTTACCCGGACAACCACTTAATAACCGCTTTGGTGGAGAGGTGGCGGCCTGAAACCCATACATTTCACCTGCCTGTTGGTGAAGCAACGGTGACTTTAATGGATGTCGCCTTAATATGGGGTTTGCCGATTGAAGGGGATCCGGTGTGTGGACCTGATCCTACAATGTCTCCAAATGAGTGGGCTAATTACTGTCAGGCGATGTTAGGTTACACGCCAGACATATCCCACATAAAAAGTGGAAAGATTAGAGCTACCTCTTTAGCCGCTCATATGCGATCGCATCCAGTGACGGATGATAGCACAATTGAACATGTCGAACAATATGCTCGGGCATGTGCTTTATTCTTGATATGCGGTGTGATGTGCCCCGATGCCAGTGGGAATTTGTTACCACTAGTATATTTACAATGTCTGCAAGACATAAAGAAAGTTATTGAATTCAGCTGGGGCAGTGCCGTACTATCTTCTTTATACCGTCACTTGTGCGATGGCGCCTTGGAGTATAAAGAAAACCTCGGTGGCCCAGTTCAACTGTTACAGGTACTTATAATTTTTTTATGATATATTAATGAATCTACCATACGTAACCTTTGTAATAACTCTTTTTTTGTGTTTTCATAATATTTGATAGATTTGGGCGTGGTCGCGCATATCTTCTATTGTACCTGTATATAAGAGGAGTAGATTAAATATGCAAGAAATTGAAAGACCTGATCATTTGGGTGGTGGTACACTCCCTGTCCCCCCTTTCGGTGCCCGGTAATATTTACAATGCAAGCCATGTTGTTTTGGTTATTTTATCGTTATTGGTAATATTTACAGTGCACACCCAAATGTAATGCATCTACTGATTAACTACTAAAATATATGTAACAGGTGGAATATTGATAGCAGTTTCGTGCACACTGGTAGGCGCCAGGTCAAGGTTTTTCGAGAAATATTAGATAAATTGACACATGACCAGGTTCGATTTATTACTTCATTTTAATTATTCTTATATGTATTAATTAAAAACACATGTATGTTTTTTGGTTTTTGGTTGTTGTGTGTCATCAGTTTACATGGGATCCATATGATTGACGCATGACATAATGGGCATAAAAACTGGAGATGCTTCACTGATGCACTACATGGTACGCAACATATATATAATTCTACAATTAATTTTATATCTATTCAACATGATTGGTGTTTTAATATGCATCTTTTATCTTATTTGTAGATCGAACAGTTGGAACCCATGAAGAGAAATATACAGAATAGAAATAGGTTAGACATTGACCAACTTAATAGTTTGTTAGATGAACAGCTCTCATTGTATGAAAATTTAGAGCGAACAATTGAGAGACTGTCCCCCGAGCCTCCGCAAATGACGTATACCCAGCCTGTACATCAACAACAGACGCAAAGTCAAGCAGAAAATCAGATGAGAACTAGAAGGCGTCGTTCCCCTGAAGTTCGGATGCCACCACCTGCGAACTTTGCATCAACATCTTCGCGGCCCGAATACCAAACTGAAGGACATATGTCGGATGTATATAGGCCTTCAATGAGTACACCACCGTATACTCCGACACCCTACCATCCATTAATGTCCACTCACTCGCCATTTCCTGGTATGAACGTTGACCTCGGAGCAGGAGACACGAGCAATATGCCAAACTACGACTATGTCCGTCCTACTCCGATTCAATTCCAGTATTCAGATGTGGCTACTTTCCGGGATGTACCAGACCACTCTACGTCATCCTCCAGCAGAATGACAATTCATTTGACACCAACCTCGGAGGAAGATGACGTCGAAGAAGACATACAGCCACAACCACCCGTTGTCAACACAAGAGGTAGACGAGGTGGAACTCGAAGGAGACAACAAGAAATATCAGGAAATGTCGGGCAAGGTGAAGGAAGAGGTCGCCGAACTAGAAGAAATCGAGGTTGCGGTACAGGAGGTCATTTGTAATAGGTGTGAATATAGATCATAACAAACAAACAATTATTTTTAATTACTAATCTGAAAAAAAAAAAAAAAGTGACTTTATACCCATGACACATTCATTACAATGAAATTTTAGTTGCAATTTTCATAATTTTGCATCTAAGTTTGAAATTCTTTTTTATATTTGTTTTCAAGTGAATTTGAATTCTCTTTATTTATGTATTATTTTCTATGTTTACTTATAATTTATAGTATATACATAACAAAAAGAAATTTTTCGCGAAGATGTAGTTTTTTTAATTTCAATATTTTATTTTTGCATTTCATTTTCGCTCCAAATTAATTAACTGCATAATTGTTACACATTCTATACAAGTCGTCTATTAATAAAACAGCACACCATAATTAATTTAAAATCCAAACTATTTATTATTTTGTATCATTTACATCTATTAACCAAATTTTTTAAAAAATTAAATAAATTTGCATAATGAACATTCCAACCCAAAGTCTTGTGCCAATTATTAATAATACATAAATATATATATATGAAATTTAAAAAAAATTACAATAAACCTCACCTTTAAAAAACGTCATCTAATGTTTTTAGTTATATATATATATATTATATATTATATATACACATATATATATATTTATTTATAAAATATATATTTATAAATAATAATATATATAAATTTATATATATTATTAATTTAAAAGATATGAATTAATAAAAAAAATTATTATTTAGTTTAATAAATATTTCTGTATATTATTATTACATATATTATTATTATTATTATATATTTTTTTTATATATTCACTTAATAAATTTACAAAATATATATATATATATACATATTTGAAATATATATATATATATAGATATATATATTACAGGTTATATATATATATACAGGTTACATATATATATATGTATACATATATATATATATATATGTATATATATATATATGTCGGTATCTATATATATATATATATATGCATGTATATCACATATATATATCATGTGATACATATAAAATGAAAGAATGTCACCTTAGGTGACGTTCTTTCATTTTAATATAGAATCGTCACCTCCGGTGACGTTTTTTTGAAATAACGTCACCGGCAGTGACGTTTTACCTATTTTTAAAAACTGTTCGGAAACATGCCTATTTCGTAAATTTTTTTTTTTTTTGCATTATTTTGAAAAAAAACCCGGACATCGATCTCGGGAAAGAGGATGTACCTAAATTCGTCATTATATAATTCTTTTTTTAATTTAGTAAAATTAAAAAACAAAAAATAAGCCGTTACGATAACTTCATTTTAAAAATCTTTGTAATAATTTTAAGTAATAATAATTTATTTTAATAGTGTTACAAATAAATAAATTATAATTTTTAAAATAAGTCCTTTTTAAATATCCATGGAGTAAACATCATTCCCTCCATTCTTCGCACTTTATGCATATATATGCCAAGAATTTGGCTGATGAAATTTCTTATGAATTAAAACGTAATTCTTTTGTTATCTTCGCCAAAAATACTTTTTAAATACTCTTAAAATTTATAATATATTCCACAAATAAAAAAATAAAAAAAGTTACCAGAGGTTGGACTCAAAATACCTAACCAAATTATAAACGTGGATGCAATTTTCGATTTTTAATTTCAAATTCTTCCATTTATGAATTGTGAAAGGTAAAATTGAAACTATTAATTCCCCGCAGATTATGTTCTACTGCAATACAATTCAATATAAATGTAACTTTAAAATTTTAGAATTTAAAGTTTATAACTTCAACAATCATTTGCCTCTAAAAGTAATGTCATACTTTTCGTCAAATATCAGTTTTTTATTTTTAGAAACTGTAACAACCCATCATATTTTTTACTTTTTATTTATTTTTTTACTCTAAATTTTTAACGCTTATAATTTTTTATCTTAACTCAATTTTTTATGAAAAAAATATATCAAAGTAATTATTTTTTCATAATCTACAATTTGAAATCTATACTGCATATATAATAATAAAATATTAATTTTTAAATATAAAATACTATTTTCATACAATTAATTGTGGTATATTTTAATATTTAATATATTTTTATTTTAAACAACTTTTATTAAAATATATTTTATAAATTATGTATTTTATTTTGAAATTTATATTACTGTTTTGATAATAATTTATTATATTATTATATTATAAATCGTGCTTGCTAGGAAGAAATACTAGTTATTGTAAATCATCAATTTTTACTTATTTATTAGTCCAACCATATTGAATATAAAAATATCATTATTATAAAGCTATTATTGTAAACTCAACTAATAACTTTAATTTTTCTGATATGATTCTTTTTCATGACACAATTTAAAAGAAAAACTTATATTTTAAAATTTATTATTATTAATTTTTAGAGGAAGAAGTAACCTTTAAAGTTTGTCAGGAGATTTTCTCATTACATATACTTATATATCCAAAGCCCATTCAATACTACATCTACAACTACTGGGCCTATTTTTAGTAGGCTGAGATTATACCATAAAACATCTCATTAAGAACTTATGAGCAGGGGAGAATCAAACTCATTGTGACAATGACGTGGGCAAGAGAAACATATCATTAAAATTCAAAGAAAAATATGTACTTTATTAATTAGTGTGTCCAATAACCACAACACTTTGGTGGTCATTATAAGGGATATCTACTCAGAGTTTATGGGCCTTTACTATTTCATGGGCCCCGAAGAATAATGGAATGGGCCCTGAATCTATCTTTCACTGGACTTGATCCACTGATATGATCTAACTTACTGGCCCAATCCTATCCAACCAAACACCGGTCCAAAACAAACAGCCCAATAGCGGTCCAATAAGAATTCCAAGACCCATTATTTCAGCCTTTTAAGTTCTGGTAGGACTTTAAAGCATGGCGCTGCCAATATTTTTTATTTTTTTTAATCTATAAACACACCATTAATTCCTCTTTGCACATTAATCTATTATTTATTGGGTGTTGCTAAACACAATACAAAAATTACTTTTCACACTATTTTAATTTATTTAATAAAATTAAATAGAATGTAAATGACATATATACTCTTATATAATATTCTTTAAAAAATAAACATTAATATTTTGATTATTGATATTCTTTATTCTTTGCTCAAATACACTCACACATTAATCTTATATTCACACGAATTAAAATAAAAGTTAAAATATTTGTAAGTAATTGATAATGAAAAGAAGAAATACAAATGATATAGAAAATATAATTATTATAAGAATGACATAATTAAATATTGTATTTTTCGTTGAAAAACTAAATCGCGCGCACGTTCGGCTGACCAGGGCTGAACATAAAATATGGCATTCGGCCAACAATGGCTGAACACACACCATAGTGTTCGGCAAATCGGGGCTGAACATACAACAAGACATTCGGCCATCATTGGCAGAACACTATGCTGTGTGTTCGGCCACAGTTGGCCGAACACCATATTGTATGTTCGACCCTAGTTGGTCGAACGTGTGCGCGGTTTTAATCATTGGACAGAAAATACATGATTTATTTGTTTAGTATTTATAATAATTATATTTTATATATTATTTATATTGTATGATCTATTATTAATTACTTATAAAATATGTTATATTTTATTTTTATTCCTTTGAATATAGGGTTAGTGTGTGTGTTTAGAGTCAAGAATAAAGAACAACAATAATAACAATATTATAATTTTGTTTAAAAAAAAAAATATATGTATATATAAGGGTATATTTGTCATTTATATTATATTTAAATTTATTCAAAAAATTTAAATGGTGTGAACAGTAATTTTGTGGTGTGTTAAACACCCTTATTTATTTTTGGACAGTCTCTTAATTTACTAAATTACCCTTTCTTTAAAAATAAAAAAAATAAAGAAAAACTGATTTTCCATCCTATCCTCTCTCATTATTGATCAGTTCTACTCCATCTCTCTTTTCCACTTGTATCTTTCACTTTCACTGAATTTTACTTGAAAACACTATAATTTAGTTGAAAATAGACAATAGAGAATATTCAACAGAAATATAAGATATAAATACTTTTTAAGAATTTTTCTTTGAGTTATAATAATTTATATTGAAAGTACTTTCGCGTAAAATATATCAAATTAGATCATTCAAAATAAAAATTTGTCAAATACTAAACTCCTCTAGTAATAATAAAAAATATTAGTCAAAATACTATTAGATGTGTTCGAAAACTATTTCTCAAATGTTATTAGATGTGTTCAAACACTATTTTTGAACAAAACTTGGGGATTTTTCCATTAGAAGTTGAACACTAAAAATTTTGTTCCAAAAATCGGGCTCGGACATATACCATGTGTTCAAAAAACTCAAGGTTGAACAACGATTTACTTGTTTAATTTTTGAATTTTAAATTACACTTTTAAGTTGCAAATTTGCTGATTGTTCAAATCCTTATAAATTGATTGTGGAGCCCTGGTGAAAATTCTTGAAAATTTATTTGTTCGATAACTATGGTCAAATGCATCAAGCTTCAATTTTGAACCTTTTACAACAACTTAGTTTGTATTAATCTCAAGATAAATGGTCAGAAGGGATCGAGAGATAGAGGGTTTTGAGTTTTTATTTTAAGAGATTTATTTATCTTTTATAAATGGCAAAAAATAAAAAAATATTGTGGTTTGTAATGTGAATAGATTAGGGTATATTAAAAATTTTGTGTACAATATACTTAATAATTTTGTTGTATAGAGAGGATTTGATTTAGCCAGCGCCAAACAGAGCTGGCAATTGCAATTTTTTTATTTTTCTTAAAAAATTATTAAACAAATGGACAGAGAAAAGATAAGCAAACAATTTACAGACAATGGATGGCCCATTTAAGGGGGAGCTACAGCTACCACAAGATGAAAGGAGAGAAAATGATACATCCAAATTTATAATAGTTGCACTAAAATAATGAGATGATGTTTTTCTTCATCAGAGAGAATAAAGATTGCCTTTTTCCTAAAATAAAAAATGTGCAAAAGCAAGATGGAAGTAAGATATGCCCTCAATTCTTTATTATTACTAATTCAGTAATTCCCAACCAGAAGATTAGATGGAGATGCCTCATTACTAGCAGATTGGCTTCGTTCAGTCGCCCGCAATTCTTTTTTTCAAGAAAATGTCAAGTGGGCCCCATATTCCCCTGCTTTCCCACCAGCTCCCGTGTATAAAAATGTCCTTTTTGTTTGTCAGTTACCCATTTTTCTTATTTTACTTCGCTGTTTTACTTCAGTGGGAGATTGCGAGTGAACAAGTGAGACTTTGCAGTTTGAGAGAAAGAGAAAGGAGGTCGTAATCAAGAACCCATTTTCATCAGTTTCGGTCAATTGTCAAAAGGTTGCTTCTTCTCTGCTGGATTATCTTTGCAATTGCTTGTTTTAATTCAAGAATTGCTTAACTTCCTGCATATATTTTGCTTTTTAATGTTAATTTCTTGTTCATGCTTGAGGTTAATCTTTGTGGGTTTTGATCTACATACCATGCGAGCAAGATCTTGTTTTGCATTTGTTTTACTTTTTTAATGGTGGCTTCATTGTGTGTATTTGTTTGTGAGCCGTGAAGTTAATCATAAATGGGAAGCCCTTTTTCTTTGTTAATACACTGAATGTAATGTTCTTACAGATTCGTGCGTTCAGTGAAGAAACCACATTAAATTTGTGTATGCTGACTGATTAGGAAGTATTATATCTGCCAAGGAATCCAATTTAATTGATTTTTTATTGGACGAAAGTTGCTGGAATTTATACCTGCTTTTTGATAAATATATTTCTTGTTTATTTAATTATATTCCCTGTTCAACTTGTCGTTTCTATAGAACTCTTTAGTTTAATGGAAATGTTTTTGAGTGCAAAACATCAGTCAATGTGAGTCCATATCTTTATTTCTTTAATTTGTTTTGAGAATAAGGCTTTTGAGGTTAGGTAAATGGCTTTAAATAAGAAATTGAACATACTGACCCCTTATATGTTTGTTTATTTCAAGGTTGCTTGCTCATACTAGCAATAGACAACAAGCTCATTTTTGTTTGTTTCGTGAAGGCTGCAGAAGCATTGTGATCTATCTGCTCCTACCTATGGTTATTCTCTGACATCTAATTCAGAAGGTTGGTGTATTATTTTTCCCCTGATATTAGCCTTTATTGTCAAAGACTCAAATATGTGTTTCTAGCTTGATTATCCTGAATTGTTGGAACACATCTTATCAGTTTTCTTACTGTAATGAGGGAGTGTGAAGCCCAAAAGTTTGAAAAGCAGAGAACACAAATTTGTTTGTTCCAGTCATATCAACCTCTGCATAGCTAGGTCAAAGTTCTTCAATTGCATAAGACAAGAAAGTTGAACAGCTTCATGAATATTGCTTGCATCTTCTTTTTCTTAAACTGCTTTTCTATGAGTTTCTGGAATAATCTTTAGCTGATTTTTGTTATGAATATCTATCTCCTTTTGCAGAGATGCTATATTATTCTTCTCCACTTATTTTGGACGAAGGCCTAATTTTAGGAGGCATAAAGAATTCATTACAGCAGATATAATCTGATGACGCCGGAAGCACCTGTCATGAGTAACGAGGTCTATAATCATTTTTCGACTGGTATGACACCAGCTGAGATTGCTGAACATCTCAAGGATATTTGCCCTGAATTTGGTGATCTAAATATTGAAGAACTTCTTTTAATGCAGGTACATCAAATTTATTGAGGCTACTTTCTTGCAAATTCTCTTTTTCTTTAAGAACTTCATTTACATTATTTTTGTCAAATCACAGGAAAGTGCCTTTCAATATCTTCAGACCAATAATCAGAACAAGGATACCACCTCCAGCTACGGAGAAACTAGCAGTAGGAGCTCGGTTTTGGAACATGAAAACGAACCACCACATGTAGCAAGAGTAGAAGACCAATTGGCTCTTGATGAAGCCTTAGCAAGGGCTCTAGAACTAGGGGATGACTTTAACAATTTATATGTTCACGAGGAGGGTGCTAGCGCAGTTGGTAAGGCATTTCGTCTCCAAGTGTTCTATTTTCATTTCTAGCAGTTTCTCTTCAAATTTCAAAAAGCAAGCTACAATTTTTTTTTTCACATTTTTTTTTTTCCGAGAATGTGGTTTTTGTTGTTTTAAGTTATCGTCTTGATTTGGAATCCTTTTGGTGGTTGCTCTTGGCTAATGAATGTTTTGGTACCATGCTGATCAATGTTTAAATTGGCTTGATATTGTCTTCTACTACAACTTATGCCCTTATGCGGTCATCCTTGAGACCATTGCCATGTTCTCTTTCATCATTTATCTTAATTTGTGTCACTGCTTAGTCCTGAAAGCTAGTCATCGTTAGAAACTCTGTAATGAGTCTGCTGTGTGTGTGTGTGTGTGTGTGTGAGAGAGAGAGAGAGAGAGAGAGAGAGATCATGTTCATCAGTGGAAAGGTATCAAACTAATACTCAAAGCTCTTTCTAAAGAGCTAAACTCATAACTGCTAAAGGACTTTATGAGCTCCTGGATCCTGGCAGCTTCCCTGCTGCCTTCCCTGTAATGACCTTTTCTCTATCCACGCATTAGTACCCAATTCAACGGCAAGCCTTACGAGAGGTCAAAGCCTGATGTCCCCCACCTAATTCAATGAAATAGGAGCAACTACCAAAGTTTAGACAGTTATAGTTCAACTTGATGGGAAATGACCTGTGTAGCACGCATCCCCTATACTACCATATGAATAGGGAGGGACACTGCTATGGCATCTATGAGATGGTCGGCATTGAGCTATGCCTGAGAGGAGAACCTTGATCTTCTTGCACCCTCCCCGTTTTGACAAAGCAGGGCTGGAACCAGTGGAAGTCGGGGCAGCTTTTGACTTTCTGCGCCAACTCTAGAACCGAGTCCCAGGACCTACTTTGTCCTATTCGACATTCGCTTGGTTCATAAAGTGATTATCCACCCTCTTCTCAAGTCAAGTCAGAGAGCGAAGGAGAGGGAGGGAGGGAGGAGGGGGGGGGGTGGTGTGAAAGAGAGAGAGAGAGAGAGAGAGCCTGCTGCATTTACTATCTAAATATTTCGTTATTCTCCTGTGCTTATTTGCCTTGACTGAAATTTTCTGCATTCTAATACTGTGAGCTGAGCTGTACTGAATTTACAGATAACACAAGATCAACTGTTAGAGAAACTCCTATCAGGGTACTCCCTTCTACCTCTTTTATATAATGGAATTAAGGGTTGTACTATATATTTGCTATGTGATTATGCAGGTTGAAAGTCAAAACGTAAGGCAAGATGAAATTGATCCTGATACAATGACTTACGAGGTTGGTCCTTCAACTTGTATGGATTGTACATTGATTGTTTCTTCAACTTTGAAAGTCTTTGCATCACTCTTCCAAAGAATCAGAATCACAAATGGATCTCTTTCTTTGATATGTAGGAATTGCAATCACTAGGTGAGTCTGTTGGAAGTGAGAGCAGAGGACTTTCAGCAGATCTCATCTCACGGTTACCAACCTTCAGATACAAAGCTGGGCTGTTCTCAAAGAAAAAGAAAAAAGAAAAAGAGGAGTATGATTTCTGTAACCTAAAATCTGAATGAATAACATGTTACTAAATAATATGCGCAATTATACTTTCCTGTAATTCGTGCTAGCAACATATGTTTGACTATATATTGTTTTTGTGTCACACACACATTTTGTGGTTCTGGTTGCTGGGTACAACTCTGTATTACTGAAATGTATACAAACGATTCATATCATCTGAATCCCTAGAAATATGACTTTAGATATATCAGGACTGGTCATGAATAATGGTAGGGGTCCCCTGGTTGTATTCGTTTCTGGCTTCAGGATTTGCTTCCCAATTCATCCCAGAGCTCTCATCAACCAGTTGCCATGTTCATTTCAAGTAAACCCCTGTTTTTCAAAAGAATGAACCTATGCATCCTGTATTCTACCTGGTGATCTTTAATTCTTTTAATACTTCTCTTATCACAAGAAAAGCCAAATCTTCCTCTGGTAAAAAAGATTAGCTTATTGATTGGATCATATAGAGCTCAGACCTTTTGCTTGTCCACAATTAGACAATAATCCATAAGATTGTTTCATGTCCAGTGACATACCATAAATTACAGTTATCGTATGAAGAGAAACAACTTTTCCTGCTTCTCAACAAGAGGTAGCTGTAGATCTAAGATTCTACATACTCTGGACACGTGGAACTTTTAGCGGCTCTTATCGTTGTAACTATCACATTATTTATACACAACGTTTTCCTGGAAAATCCTCTATATTAACGATCAAGTTAGTTACTCACTGATCAAATTGTAAGACAAAGCATTTAAATTGACCCGGAAAAGGTCTAAAAGTAACTCTCTCAGATTCAGGGAACTTTTTCATGTTTGGGCAGTGCATGTATTCTACTTTATGAGTTTTGAACATGAAATAAGCAGCTTTTATTAAGATGAAGACTGATCTCTAGCATACAAATTGAGTCTCTAGCCTGCACAACCTTAAATTGGTTGTTCCAAAGCACAAACAACAAACAAATTATCCTTTGTTTGCCACCTGCAGTACTTATCCATCGATTGCCGACTTGAAAAATTGTTGATACCTTTTCTGATTGGAGTAATTTTCTTCATCTTTTTTCTGGCTTTTGCAGTAAGATAAAAGCCAATCTCTAGCTTGGGGCTAGGGTACAAATATTTCAAGTTTTGGGCTTGCATCTTAAATCATGAATTACCTGATCTTCCATCATAAAGATAGAGGATATCTGAAGAGTTTATTTTTTGTTGTTTATTTGTATATCTTTTAGGTGTGTGATATGCTGTGATGGATACAAGAATGGAGCTAAGCTGACCACTTTGCCTTGTGCTCACCAGTATCATTCGAACTGTATCACCCCTTGGTTGCAACACAATAAGGTAAAATAACTAAAAAAAATTAAATGTTTCCACGATTCTTGACTTCATTTTTTATCTTAATGTTTCATTACTGTAATGTTAATATTTACATCTTCATCATGAATGTCTTTAGTGGCTACTAAGGAAGTTTGATTAACCTTGTAAGAAATCAAGGGCCAACAAACTCTACTTAAGAATGAAGCGACAAAACTGAAGCCTGTAAAAACTGTTTTGCTTTTGAAAGATGGATAGATTTCAGGTTTTGGGTTTTGGGTTTTGAGTTTTGAGTGACTAGCATTCTTAGTATAGAAGAGTACCATCCTTGAGATCATCCAGATAGATACACATACACATTCACTGTCGGGACTCATGAGGCGCTCGTTGATATCCAAGCACCATGAATGAAAATGCATTCTCTTCATTTTAGTGGAATGACTGCATTCTGATGTGTGTTCAATCTTGTTTGCAGCAATGCCCCATTTGTCAAAAGGAGGTGAAAGATGAGTAGTTTAGCAGTGCTGCTTGCCTGTCTGTACCATCTCTACAGTGCTGTAATTTATGTATTGAAAAATTCGCCTTGTTTTCAAGTTCAAGACTTGCATTGTAAAGGAATGTGGCTTTGATTTTCTGCTCCTCTTATGTTCACAAACTTTCTGGGCTTTACCAACATGTCAGAAACAGTGTGCTATATTAAAAATTTACCAAAAAAAAAAAAAAATGTTGCCGTTGTATAAAAATCTTGTTTTTTGTTCTATTTCAACACCGTATGTTTTTATTTATCAAATTTTTTGGATGAGTGTATAAACTTTTGAATGTCTGATTAGGAGAAATTATGAAGTGTCTTCTGAGTACTGGTATCCTGATAGATTTTAACTAATTACATTCTCAATATTTAATATAAATATTTAGAATTATTTACTTGATTTTTGAATTACAAGTTTTACATTTTTAAATAGATTAAGATTAAAATTAATATTGTCATTTGCAAATTAATCTTTTTTTTTTTTTTTTTTTGTTTCTTGTACTTGGAGACAAACTTCTAGTCGTATATATTATAATTTAAAGTGAGTACAAAATCGAGTGTACCATACACTCGATTCACAATTTTACTTGTTATATTAAAAAATATTTTTTTTACTTTAGAACTTAGAAGTATTACTACATTTTTCAAGATAGCAAATCATTAGTAATACTTTTTAAGTAATGAATAATATTTTTTAATTAGATAAGTAATACTCAATATCATGTTGCACGGTGTACTCGATGTATATAAGTTTTTGCGTATAATTTTTTGTAAATTTATCTTATTTTATTGTTAATTTTTTTTCTTTTCTTTTTCTTCTATTTTCATCACTATCCGTTTTTAAATTTTTTTACTTTATCTTATTTTATTGCTAAATTAATTTTTCTTTAATTTTCTTTTCTTTTACTTCTATTTTCATGCACCATCTGTTTTTATTTTTTTACTTTGTCTTATTTTATTGTATAGTTTATATTTCTTCTTTTTTTTTTCTTTTCTTTTAGCTCTATTTTCAATTATCTTTTTTGGATGTTAGATTTTGTTGAGAACATAATTAGGATATACTTTAATAAAATCAAATATAGTTCAAATATGTAAGTTATCTATAATAAATTAATATATGATATTATACGTTTAAGTTATTTTGATAAGTTATTACATGAAATGATTAAATGAGTTACATAAAAATTTTGGTATATTAAAATAAAATATTAAAAAATTCTTTGGGTTTTTCAAACAATTTAACAATTTGCATCAAATACAAACAAAAACGTAATAAAAGGTCAATATTCAAATTACTACTTATAATGAAAGTTTATTATGAATTTTGTGGAATTGTATTTCTTGTATAAAATTAAACCCCAACAATTCTTCTTTTGCAAAATAATTAATATTTATAAACTACTACTCTATTTCAACATGTACAAGATATTTAATTATAACTTATTTATTTTTGAGTCTAAGTGATATAATATATTTCAAATTCAAAATATTAAAAATTTATTTTAAAAATATTAAAATTCTATGCCCAAAAAATGTTGACCAGCCCAAAAAATATTTAAATCTTATAAACTACTATAGCAAGTAAGGTCTTGTGGTGTACCTTAAGGGCCCTTTTACTTTGGTTGTTAGGATTAGATGGGAATAGGATAGGAATTGGGACAAAACGTGGGATAGGGATAATTTATTAATTTTTATCCCGTGTTTACTTTGCAGGATAACTGTAGGATTTCGGAAGTAATTTATATCCTATCACCCGTTTACATTGTGGGATAAAGGTGGATAACTGTGAAATTATTGGATTGCCCTTAATATAGGGCATATATATGAGGACAGTTTGTAAATATCGAATTTTAACAGGGGTAAAATAGTCATTTACTATTTCTATCCCACGGGATAATTTTTATCCCGGGGTAACTGGGCGGATTACAATCCGCCATTTTATTCCGAGATTAGTCTTTTATCGCGGGTCGACTGGATTGAACCGGGATATAATCCTACGAAGTAAACGCCGGATAAACCAGGACTAATTCTAGTAATCCAGGTTTATCCGGCCAAGTAAACGGGCCCTAAGAAAACCACCTGAGCCCTCTCTTGTTAGATGTTTTGTGGAGTTTATCTTTTGATATTAAAAAAAAAAATCTTAAGATGTTTTGGGAGTTTATAAACCCTTATTTATTAAGATGGTTAAAAAAGAAAAAAACACCAAAGTCACTCAGAGATTATTAATTACGAAAAAAGATTATTGATTTCAAATGCCAACTAGAGTTTCTCCAAAAAAATTATTATAAATTTAGAAAAATGCTGAAATATATATAAAAATCTTATAATTTTTAATTTTAATATTTAAAATTATTCACCTAATAATTTACGACAAAGAGCAATTGCAGCAAACCTCACAAAATGGAGCGCCTTATTTTAAGCCCACAAAAGATTGGGTTTTTTTCAAAATAATGCAAAAAAAAAAAAAAAAATTTACGAAATAGGTATGTTTCCGAACAGTTTTTAAAAATAGGTAAAACGTCACCGCCGGTGACGTTATTTCAAAAAAACGTCACCGGAGGTGACGATTTTAAATTAAAATGTCATTTATTTACACCTACATGACATATATATATATATATATCATATACATGCATATATATATATATATTATATATATATATAGACACTGACATATATATACATATATATATAACCTGTAATATATATATTTCAAATATGTATATATATATATTTTATTAAATTTATTAAGTGAATATATAAAAATATATATAATAATAATATACAGAAATATTTATTAAATTAAATAATAATTTTTTATATTAATTCATATCTTTTAAATTAATAATATATATATAATAATAATAATATATATAAATTTATATATATATATTCGGATATTATATTTATTATTATATATAAATATATATTTTATAAATAAATAAATATATATATATATATATAAAACTAAAAACCTTAGGTGACGTTTTTTAAAGGTGATATTGTATTTTTTTTTAATTTCATATATATATATTTATGTATTATTATTAATTGGCACAAAACTTTGTGTTGGAATGTTCATTATGCAAATTTATTTAATTTTTTTTAAAAAATTGGTTAATAGATGTAAATGATACAAAATAATAAATAGTTTGGATTTTAAATTAATTGTGGTGTGCTGTTTTATTAATGGACGACTTGTATAGAATGTGTCACAATTATGCACTTAATTAATTTGGAGCGAATATAAAATATTGAAATTCAAAAAAATACATCTTCACGGAAAATTTCTTTTTGTTATGTATATACTATAAATTATAAGTAAATATAGAAAATAATACATAAATAAAGAAAATTCAAATTCACTTGAAAACAAATATGAAAAAGAATATCAAAATTAGATGCAAAATTATGAAAATTGCAACTATAATTTCATTGTAATGAATGTGTCATGGGTATAAAATCACTTTTTTTTTTTTTTTTTTTCAGATTAGTAAATAAAAATAATTGTTTGTTTGTTATAATCTATATTCACACCTATTGCAAATGATCTCCTGTACCACAACCTCGATTTCTTCTGGTTCGGCGACCTCTTCCTTCAGCTTGCCCGACATTTCCTGATGTTTCTTGTTGTCTCCTTCGAGTTCCACCTCGTCTACCTCTTGTGTGAACAACGGGTGGTTGTGGCTGTATGTCTTCTTCGACGTCATCTTCCTCCGAGGTTGGTGTCAAATGAATTGTCATTCTGCTGGAGGATGACGTAGAGTGGTCTGCTACATCCCTGAAAGTAGCCACATCTGAATACTGGAATTGAATCGGAGTAGGACGGACATAGTCGTAGTTTGGCATATTGCTTGTGTCTCCTGCTCCGAGGTCAACGTTTATACCATGAAATGGTGAGTGAGTGGACATTAATGGATGGTAGGGTGTCGGAGTATACGGTGGTGTACTCATTGAAGGCCTATATACATCCGACATATGTCCTTCAGTTTGGTATTCGGGTCGCGAAGATGTTGATGTAAAGTTCGCAGGTGGTGGCATCCGATCTTCAGGGGAACGACGCCTTCTAATTCTCATCTGATTTTCTAATTGACTTTGCGTCTGTTGTTGATGTACAGGCTGGGTATACATCATTTGCGGAGGCTCGGGGGACAGTCTCTCAATTGTTCGCTCTATATTTTCATACAATGAGAGCTGTTCATCTAACAAACTATTAAGTTGGTCAATGTCTAACCTATTTCTATTCTTTATATTTCTCTTCATGGGTTCCAACTGTTCAATCTACAAATAAGATAAAAGATGCATATTAAAACACCAATCATGTTGAATAGATATAAAATTAATTGTAGAATTACATATATGTTGCGTACCATGTAGTGCATCAGTGAAGCATCTCCAGTTTTTATTCCCATTATTTCATGCGTATCTACAGGGGATATAAAACGACGTGTAATCAAGTTATACCAATCATAGTAATCGGGTGTCGTCGTTGGGTTCATTGCATATTGGGTTCCCGTGAGATACTCATGTCTTTGATTCCACTGATGAACATACTTCGCGTGTATGTCCATATAGTTGGCATTTTTTCGCCCTTTACGATCAATCTGATGCACATTCGTCTTCCAGTTATCAAGAAGATCGATCCGATTAGGTATGTCTTGCAACATTCGGAACTGACGTAAGACTCTTTCTGGATGATGGAACTCCACAAACGAGAAGAAAATAAGTGGACATATAGCTCGTACATTGTTCGAGAAGCACCGCGAAGGTAAATGGAGTACTTCCGGTTGCGACCAATCATATGGATTCCATGTAAACTGATGACACACAACAATCAAAAATCAAAAAACATACATGTGTTTTTAATTAATATATATAAGAATAATTAAAATGAAGTAATAAATCGAACCTGGTCATGTGTCAATTTATCTAATATTTCTCGGAAAACCTTGACCTGGCGCCTACCAGTGTGCACGAAACTGCTATCAATATTCCACCTATTACATATATTTTACTAGTTAATCAGTAGATGCATTACATTTGAGTGTGCACTGTAAATATTACCAATAACGATAAAATAACCAAAACAACATGGCTTGCATTGTAAATATTACCGGGCACCGAAAGGGGGGACAGGGAGTGTACCACCACCCAAATGATCAGGTCTTTCAATTTCTTGCATATTTAATCTACTTTTCTTATATACAGGCACAATAGACGATATGCGCAACCATGCCCAAATCTATCAAATATTATGAAAACATAAAAAAAGAGTAATTACAAAGGTTACATATGGTATATTCATTAATATATCATAAAAAATTTATAAGTACCTGTAACAGTTGAACTGGGCCACCGAGGTTTTCTTTATACTCCATGGCGCCATCGCACAAGTGACGGTATAGAGAAGATAGTACGGCACTGCCCCAGCTGAATTCAATAACTTTCTTTATGTCTTGCAGACATTGTAAATATACTAGTGGTAACAAATTCCCACTGGCATCAGGGCACATCACACCGCATATCAAGAATAAAGCACATGCCCGTGCATATTGCTCGACATGTTCAATTGTGCTATCATCCGTCACTGGATGCGATCGCATATGAGCTGCTAAAGAGCTAGCTCTAATCTTTCCACTTTTTATGTGGGATAGGTATGGCGTGTAACCTAACATCGCCTGACAGTAATTAACCCACTCATTTGGAGACATTGTAGGATCAAGTCCACACACCGGATCCCCTTCAATCGGCAAACCCCATATTAAGGCGACATCCATTAAAGTCACCGTTGCTTCACCAACAGGCAGGTGAAATGTATGGGTTTCAGGCCGCCACCTCTCCACCAAAGCGGTTATTAAGTGGTTGTCCGGGTAAAACCTCCCGCACCTATACACACCATAGAGACCCATTTGAAATAACAAATCCAGTACGTGTGTGTGGATCTCAGACCCTTCCTGTTCAAATAATTCCCAAAAATCATTATCGCATCGCCTAAAGCGAAAGAAAAAGTTCAAATCACCGTCGGGCTTTAGTAGGCCCTCGGAAATGTGCTGAGATTGAAGGGTGAGAACTTTCGGTTCCTTCGGGCCATAGTGGTTGTGTGAATTGATATCCATTATCACTGCAAATGAAAGAACAACATTAAAAAAATTAATAACATATATCTATTGATAATAAATAAAAAAAGATTAAGTTACAAGTAGAACAAAAATATATTCAAGTATGTGATACTTAGCTCCATAAAACATACCTTTTTATACAAAGAAAATAAAGACGCGATTGCAGCAGTAATAAATTCTTCCAAAAAACGAGGTGAGCACAATCAATGTTGAAAGAGAATTAAGAAGGAGGAAAATGGACGAAGAAAGTTGAAGAAGGAAAATGAAATGAAACGTGAAGAGAAGGAAGAGGAAGTTGTCATTATATAGGTGTAAAATACAGACTGTTGATGTGATATATGCATCCTTCATTTATTTCTTCACGGCAAACTTTTTATAACTAACTCATTGACTTTTCAAACTTTCATTAAATGCAGTAATGACTTTAGTAATTACTTAAACTTTTTTATAAAATCATCATTGACTTTTCAAACTTTTCTTAAATGCTTTAACGAGACTTTAGTTGATGTATGTGATGTGTCTGTAGATATTTATATCTGTAAATGCATGTGTTAGTATATATTTATTTAATTTTTTTAGTGTATATATATTTTTATATTATATATATATATTATTTATTTTAACAATATCAATTAATAATTAAAAATTAGTATTAAATATAATAATTTTTTATTATCTTTTTAAAATTATAATTTAATTTATATTTTTATTTAAAATATGTATAAATATTTTTATTTAATAAGTAAATATATGAAAATATATTTTAAATTATAATTTTAAAAAGTGAATAATTTAATTTTATTTAAGAGAAATTAAAAAAATTTGTTAAATTTAATAATAATTTTTGATAATTAATTCATATTTTTTAAATTAATAATATTATATATAAATATAATAAAAATATATGAATTTATATATTTATATATATATATTCGGATATTACATATATTATTATTTATAAATATATATATATGTATTATAAATAAATATATATATATATATAATATACATATATGTAAAAACGTCACCTTAGGTGACGTTATTTCAATTTTTTTTTGATATTTATATATATTTATGTATTATTATTACATATATATGTTATTTATTTAGAATATCTATACATATTTTTATTTAATAAGTAAATATATAAAAATATATTTTAAATTATAATTTTAAAATGTGAATAATTTAATTTTATTTAAGGTTAATTAAAAAATTATTTTTATTATTAATTCATATTTTTAAAATAAAGTATTAATATATATATAATAATATTAATATATAAATATATACATATATATATGTGAAAATAAATAAAATATTAAGAAATTAATCAACGTCGAAATAGTAAGCGTGGTCATCTCCAATCATTCAATTATGCACGCCACCTCCTGCAATTGAGTCAAAAGGTTTTCTCTGCAAAGGCTGCAATAATAATATATTCACGACAAATTTCTGCGGAGAAAAAGTCACGCCACCTCCTGTAATGGAGTCAAAAGGTCTCCTCTGCAAAGGCTGCAATAATAATGTATTCACGACAAATTTCTGCAGAAGTTGATGTAACTTTGTCTTCTTCAAATAATGCATGCAAACGTGATTTCCAACATGCATTATTTTTAAATTATAAATTTAAAAATGGATATAATTTAATTTTATTTAAGATAAATTTAAAAAACTTTGTTAAATTTAATAATAATTTTTGATTATTAATTCATAATTTTTAAATTAATAATATATATAAATATAATAAAAATATATGAATTTATATATTTATATATATATATATATTTGAATATTACATATATTATTATTTATAAATATATATATATATATGTATTATAAATAAATATATATATATTACATACATATGTAAAAACGTCACCTTAGGTGACGATGTTTCATTTTTTATTTTTTTTGATATATATATATATATATATATATATATTTTTTATGTATTATTATTACATTTATATATTATTTATTTAGAATATGTATATATATTTTTATTTAATAAGTAAATATATAAAAAGATATATTAAATTATAAATTTAAAAATGGATATAATTTAATTTTATTTAAGATAAATTTAAAAAACTTTGTTAAATTTAATAATAATTTTTTATTATTAATTCATAATTTTTAAATTAATAATATATATAAATATAATAAAAATATATGAATTTATATATTTATATATATATATATTCGAATATTACATATATTATTATTTATAAATATATATATATATGTATTATAAATAAATATATATATTACATACATATGTAAAAACGTCACCTTAGGTGACGATGTTTCATTTTTTATTTTTTTTGATATATATATATATATATTTTATGTATTATTATTACATTTATATATTATTTATTTAGAATATGTATATATATTTTTATTTAATAAGTAAATATATAAAAAGATATATTAAATTATAAATTTAAAAATGGATATAATTTAATTTTATTTAAGATAAATTTAAAAAACTTTGTTAAATTTAATAATAATTTTTTATTATTAATTCATAATTTTTAAATTAATAATATATATAAATATAATAAAAATATATGAATTTATATATTTATATATATATATTCGAATATTACATATATTATTATTTATAAATATATATATATATGTATTATAAATAAATATATATATTACATACATATGTAAAAACGTCACCTTAGGTGACGATGTTTCATTTTTTATTTTTTTGATATATATATATATATATTTTATGTATTATTATTACATTTATATATTATTTATTTAGAATATGTATATATATTTTTATTTAATAAGTAAATATTTAAAAAGATATATTAAATTATAAATTTAAAAATGGATATAATTTAATTTTATTTAAGATAAATTTAAAAAACTTTGTTAAATTTAATAATAATTTTTTATTATTAATTCATAATTTTTAAATTAATAATATATATAAATATAATAAAAATATATGAATTTATATATTTATATATATATATATATTCGAATATTACATATATTATTATTTATAAATATATATATATATGTATTATAAATAAATATATATATATATATTACATACATATGTAAAAACGTCACCTTAGGTGACGATGTTTCATTTTTTATTTTTTTTGATATATATATATATATTTTTATGTATTATTATTACATTTATATATTATTTATTTAGAATATGTATATATATTTTTATTTAATAAGTAAATATATAAAAAGATATATTAAATTATAAATTTAAAAATGGATATAATTTAATTTTATTTAAGATAAATTTAAAAAACTTTGTTAAATTTAATAATAATTTTTGATTATTAATTCATAATTTTTAAATTAATAATATATATAAATATAATAAAAATATATGAATTTATATATTTATATATATATATATATATTCGAATATTACATATATTATTATTTATAAATATATATATATGTATTATAAATAAATATATATATATATATATATATTACATACATATGTAAAAACGTCACCTTAGGTGACGATGTTTCATTTTTTATTTTTTTATATATATATATATTTATGTATTATTATTACATTTATATATTATTTATTTAGAATATGTATATATATTTTTATTTAATAAGTAAATATTTAAAAAGATATATTAAATTATAAATTTAAAAATGGATATAATTTAATTTTATTTAAGATAAATTTAAAAAACTTTGTTAAATTTAATAATAATTTTTTATTATTAATTCATAATTTTTAAATTAATAATATATATAAATATAATATAAATATATGAATTTATATATTTATATATATATATATATATTCGAATATTACATATATTATTATTTATAAATATATATATATATTTATTATAAATAAATATATATATATTACATACATATGTAAAAACGTCACCTTAAATATTTTGTTGTCTTTATAAAGGTTGTTTTATTTAAAAATGAATATGTTTTTATTGTTCCATGTACTGTATGTTTTAACTTGTTATGATTTACGGACGGTTATGTTGACTAAGTACACGTTATTAAAATATTTAATATATTATTATAGGATATTAACAAAAAATTAAATTTAAATACTATAATAACCCTTACAAATTATGTTTGATAGGTATGGCTTCAACATCAAGGTCATCATCATCAACTTCCACACGAGCCAATAGAAAAATCACATACAAGGTTTATAGGTCTATCGTTAAAAAATCAACAAGTTTGGTGCAATTAAGAATATGTAATCAACAAGTAAATGAAGACATAGAGGAATTAAGGATAAAAGATGTTGCTGCAAACGTGATTTCCAACATGCAAGATCAAGAAATACAGAAATTACGGCGACGTGTAAAGATGTGCCGAGATGAATTGGAGTGGTCATCTAACCGTATTTCTGTTTTACAAGGTCGTGCTAGGCAACAAGAAGAAGTCTTAGGGAATGAAATAAACTTACTACGTGGTACTATAAGTAGTGTGACAACAGAAAAAAATAATATAATAGAGCAGCTTGGGGCTAGAGACGAGTATATAAACGCCCTACAAAACGAGGTGAATGAGTTGCGTGCTCAATTGGATAACGAAAGACAACAAAATGATATTATCCAACAAGAGAGTACGACTAACTTTAATCACGTGAATATGATGCGATCACGCATAGTAGATCTTATAGATGTCACCCCTGGCTTGAATATGTGGCAGGGTCCAGTAGATAATGAAAATGTTGATATAGAAGAATTCGTGGATGATAATAATGTTGTAGAAAATGTACCC
This sequence comes from Caryopteris x clandonensis, assembly GCA_028749325.2. Lineage (NCBI taxonomy): Eukaryota > Viridiplantae > Streptophyta > Magnoliopsida > Lamiales > Lamiaceae > Caryopteris > Caryopteris x clandonensis. Next base: position 9,847,261 of record JAPYKT020000004.1, read on the forward strand.
GAAAATGATCATTCACAGAGTGATGTATATTCCTTGTAAATGTATATTGGTTGTGAAATTTAATGCATTATTTAACATGCTTTTCATACATATGTTGTTTGTTTGTTTAAATAATGTAATATTTATTTTATTTGTTCTTCATTTTTCTTTTGAATTAATATATTCCACAGTGAAAAAGTACATATATATATCACTTTCGATCAATGGCGAGTCAACGAAGAGTTGCAATTAGAGTTTATTGCGGAGGTGAAATTAGGATGTGCCCACGACATCATTCCAAGATTTAACTAACCCTTGTGATTACGTGCCCGAAATCACACAGGGATTGGAGAACCTTGCTTTCACAAACACTTTATTAAGGGAAGAATGTAGTGTCCAAAATATCAGTATTGGTCCTAGTAATACTAGGAATGAACCTGAAGATATAATTGGTCCTAGTAATACGGCCAATACAGAAGACACGGACCCTTGTGCGGACTCCTTAGGTCCAATTTCCTCATCTGAAACGGAAGTTGAAAATTCAGATGAAAATTTGGATGACAATGAAGCAGTAGTAGACGAAGAAGATGTTACTGCAGCTAATGTAAATTCCGACGGTGTCGAAGCAACAATCAATATCGACTGCGACTCCAACATTCCATTTTACACAATGAGTGGACCCGAAGTTGCAGCTGACTCCATGCATAATCCTACGTCTTCGTGGGGAAAGTTTTACGATCCTAGCCGGGGGATAATTGAGAAGGACATGTTATTCAGGGATAAGAACGCTTTCGTTGCAGCGATTAAGGATTTCTCTATACGACATGCCAGACGTCAGTTTCGAGTTGTCGAAAGTAAACCCCTCCTTTTAGTTCTCAAATGTCAACACAGTACTCCTTCTCAAGAGTGTCCTTGGTATGTTAGGGCATCATTTAAGCAAAAACTGGGGATGTTCAAAATAACCAAATATGGTGGAGATCATAGATGTTATATGAATGATATATCTTCTGATCATCGCAACCTGGACAAAAATTTCGTAGCTTTCTTGATTAAGGAAAATGTTCGGGTCAATCCTGCAATCAGCGTGTCTGAGGCACAAGCAGACGTTAAAAACGCAACCGGATACTCGATTTCATATCAGAAGGCATGGCATGGTATTAGACGGGCGATTGAGAACACTTACGGGACATGGGAGAGCTCCGTAAGAAAGCTGCCTAAGTTTTTGGGTGCATTGCAAAAGTGGAACTCGGGCACCATTGTAGAGTGGAAACACCATGACACCAACGTCCCACATAAAAAGATTATCAAATATGTTTTTTGGGCGTTCGAGCCTTGTTATACTGGGTTCAAGTACTGTCCACCGATTATCAGTGTTGATGGGACACATCTATACACAAAATACAAACATAAAATGCTGATAGCCGTTGCGGTGGACGGAAACAAACAGATATTTCCCCTAGCATTTGCTATTGTAGACGAGGAGAATTTTGAATCTTGGAAGTGGTTTTTGGATTTGATTTGCAAGTACGTCATACGTGGGAGGGCTCAGATGTGCATTATTTCAGATAGAAATGCAGGTCTTTTAAGTGCAATCGAGTCAATACCAACATTTAATGCCCCACATGGAGTGAGTCGTTTTTGTTTGAGACATGTTTGTTCAAATTTCAATTCGCATTTTAAAGATGTGCAATTGAAAGATCTGTGTTGGCGTGCTGGATCTGAACACCAAATCATTAAGCATAACAGTGTTATGAATGAAATCAGAAATCTGAATCCAGCTGCGTTCTTGTATCTCAATGAAATCAATAAAGAACAATGGGCTTTCGCGCATGATGGTGGCTGGCGACATGGTATTTTGACCACTAATGTGTCTGAATCGTTTAACGGTGTCTTAAAGGGTGCTCGACGTCTTCCTCTAACAGCTATAGTGGAGATCACGTTCAAGCGATGCGTTGCATATTTTAGAGAACGAAAAAAAGCTGTGAGGAGAATGCAGAGTAATGCACAATCATATACTGATTTTGCTCATTCAAAATATCAGTATTGGTCGCATATGTCTGTGGGTCATGTGGTTACCCAGATCGATTACCATGAGCAATCTGCTATGGTGGTCACGAAACCAAGACCAGGCAAAGGGGGCCACATGCATGCTGTTAGGCTTTCTACTAGAGACTGCTCTTGCGGCAAGTGGACCTTATATGGTATTCCATGTTCTCATGTGATGAGTGTATGCGCTGATTTACGGATTAATGCTACTTCATTTGTGCAACCGTATTATTGCTTGGTAAACTACAAGCGAACATATGCTGCTGCATTCCAACCCTATTTAGGGGAGGAATATTGGGATGAGCCTGATTTTCAGTTATTTCATGACACCACTTTAAGAAATATTTATCGCCGAGGAAGAAATCGAAGGTCGCGAATTCCGAATGAGATGGATTGGCCTCAAGCACGAGCTAGACAACATGCTAGGAGAAGACATGCTCGTCGACAAGGAGAAGGAACCAGTCAACAACCTCTTCGACATTCTCAAACATTGCAAACACAAGAAACTCAACAAGCAAGCTCACCATCTGAAGATTTCTAATATCATCTACAAACCTTATGAAGATTTGTGTAATGTAAGTGATTATGTTAAAGGGAAAAAACCATGTTATATGTGGAGTTTCATGGTTTGATATATGTGTAATTTAATTTTGAATTTTTTTTACGTCACCTAAAAAAGAAACAAATATATATATATATATATTATTGAAGTATCAAATATATATATATATATGTCAATATCATTTACCTGCTTTCATTTACGTATGCTTTCTACATTTTTTTATATGTTAATATGAAATGAATACAAACGTCCCATCAATAGTTTTAGTAACTTTATGCCCAAAAGCAAAAAAAAAAGAAAAAAAAAACATAAGGGACCCAGGAAGAAATCATTATAAATATGTGTGTGCTGAGTGATTTTATTTACCTACAAATATGCAACCTCCCCTAGAATTCTCTCCTCTTCCTCCACAATCAAAATGCTATAACATGTTTGAAGCTCAGTTCTACTCGAACACCGACTGGACAAAGGAAATGGAGACCGTGCTTGTGGATACTCTTGTGAAGGACGTCGAAGTAGGTGATTGGAAAATCGGTAACCATAATAGCAACTGCTTGTTGAACGTAAGAAATGTGTTGAAGAACCAATTCAACGAGCGTAACTTCTCTTACGTTGATGTGAAAAGGCGGGTTGATTTGCTACAATCACGTCACTACACGTTCAAAAAAATGATAATAACGGCCGGAGTTCGTATGGTTGGTGAAAGACGGTATATAAACCATAAAGACTATTGTTGGAGTTTAGGGGTAATTTTCTCTATACTTTAAGCAATCATTTATTTTCTTCATTGTAAATATATATTTCACGCTTCTATTACTTATTCTTACATTTATAGGATCGTGATCCCAAAATGACAAATACAATTGCATACCTAATGGATGATGAGCCATTCTTCGACCAACTTGAGAAACTTTTCAATTTTGAAGATAATGATGTCGTCAGTGGACCATCTTCCTCAACTAGGCAATAAAATGAATTGGTTTAGCTATGATTGCTATTTCAAATGTTGGACTTTCATGAATATTGTAATGGTATTATTGTATTAATTATTGTATAGAGTGATATATATGTATCTTAAGTTTGTAAAAATTATGAAATAATTTAATAAATAAAGTTCATTATTATTATATAACATATATATATAACACAACAACAAACTATTCTACCGAATATATATATCCTAAAAAAACACAACAAACAAAACAATAAATCTTTATTGGAAATTTGTCATCGACACAATTACGAGACTCTACAATACATATTTTAATATAATTTCAGAAGACGTGCACGCTAAAAGACTGAATTCAATTCACGAGACTCTGTAAAAACTGACAATTGACGAGAGTCTGAAAACTGAAAAAAAAAAAAAAGTGATTGATTGAAATAAATAAATAACGACAATTCAATTATATTTTATTTTAAATTATAATTTTTTCATCTTAAATCATAAATTTCAAAAGTAAATTATTATGATGTTACTTAATATATATTTTATATATTTAGTTAATAAATAAAATTATATATATCTATATATAATATATAAAACAAATAAAAAAAAGTCATCTTGCCGTTTTCTTAAAATCTAACGTTTATTCAATTATTTTTATTTACTTAATAAATAAAATATATATATATAAATATTCAATAAATATATTTACAATATATATATATATTTTATAAATATATATCTATATATAATAAAAAAATTAAAAAAATGTTAACTTAATTGAAATTATGATTTAATATATATTTTTACTTAATAAATAATTTACTTTTAAAATTTATAATTTAATATATATTCTTACTTAATAAATAAAAATATATATATATATTCAAAATAAATTATATACATATAATAATAATACGAAATTAAAAAAAAACAATAAACGTCACCTTAGGTGACGTTTTTAGTTATATATATTATAGGTTATATATACACATATATATATATATTTATTTATAAAATATATATTTATAAATCATAATATATATAATATCCGAATATATATAAATTTATATATTATTATTATTATTATTACATATTTTTTATTAATTTAAAAGATATTAATTAATAATAAAAAAATATTATTTAATTTAATAAATATTTTTATATATTATTATTATTACATATATTATTATTACTATATATATAATTTTTTTATATATTAACTTAATAAATAAAAATATATATATATACATATTCAAAATATATATTCTTATTTATAAATAATAATTTTATAAATACATATATATATAATATATATTATAAAAATAAATTTAAATATTTCTTTTATCTTAAATAAATTTATAATTTTTTATTTTATTAATTATATTTTAATATTTATTTTTATATATTTACTGAATAAATTAAATATATTATATATATATATATTAATAAGAATATACATTTAAAATATATATATAATACAGGATATATATATGTATAGATATGTATATATATGTATATATATATGGGGCAGTCTCTATATATATATAATATATATATATGCATGTATACGATATATATATGATGTATGTGTATATGTAATTATATGATAAATGAAAGAACGTCACCTAAGGTGACGTTCTTTCATTTTAATTTAAAATCGTCACCTCCGGTGACGTTTTACCTATTTTTAAAAACTGTTCGGAAACATACCTATTTTGTAATTTTTTTTTTTTTTTTGCATTATTTTGAAAAAAAACCCCAAAAGATTCACTAGATCAAAGCCCATTATCCAAATTAAGACTTAAACAGATAACTTAAACAGATGTACTAACGCACAAAATATATAGTTCAAAAATACAATATTTCACCCAAAATAAAAATTTAAACAGACGTACTAACGCACAAAGTGGACTAACTCGGGTTAGTTGCATGAGTCATTACCCAAAGATTTTTGTAAAGACAGTTGCAAGAGAGTCAATTTGAAGATAATGATGATGCTGGGTAGATGGAGATGGTTTTGAAAGGCCCACTGAAAGAACAGTGAAGTACATCGCGAGTCTGAGAAAAAGAAGGGATGGGGGTGGCACGTGCGAGATCTTTTTGCATAGGGGAAGGTGGGGCACGCGTGAGCCTTCCCAGTCAAAATTTAGTCAAAAAATTCCAGAGCCTTTCTCTTGTATTTCGGTTCGGATCCCTTTTTATATTCCATAATAATATATGAATTTATGAAAAAATATATATATATATATATAATATGAATATCAGTAAATATTTTAGGAGTAAAAATACAACATATATTAGTAAATATGCTGTGCACATTCAATTTATTTTTGCTAGTTTATCTAAAAATTATATTACCAGCGTTTTTAATATTATTTTGTTTTGAGCTATAAAATTAACAATAAGATATTATTTTTGAAATATTACAATATTTATTTTCTATTAAAAAGTTTACATAGTAATAATTTTATAATATAACAATATAATTTAAGGCTATGATGTATATAGTTGGCCATTTAACAATATAAAGTGATTGTAAGTTATAATAACACATGCTTTCTATTTATATATATATATATATAAAGATAATTAAATTTAATTAAATATATGAGGAATAATTTATAATTGCAGCATTACACATTTTCAAGTTATGGCAGTTTTTTAAAAATTAAAATATGGAGTATTGTTAATAAAGTACTAAAGAGGATAAGTACAATATTTGTAATAAAAAATCATGATAACATATTCAAAATGTGTATGAATCATAATGAATGTATACACGTTTTTACCAATAGAGTTGATGTGCTTTGATGGACGTATAAATTACCTATATATTATTTTAAGCTTGTAAATACAAGCTAAATATTGTTGAAAATAAATAAATAAATAAATAATAATGAACAGACAATATATATCTATACAATACATATATGTGGTTTTTTAGGTTAATTTGCAATTCAATATTTTTGCAGCAAATATTTCAATATCTTTCATTGCAATTGCATTAATAAAGCTAAATAAAAGTTAATTTGTTAAAACTAGTGACGAGTGTGTTTATGAATAGAAAACAAAAAATGTTTAACGATGAAAAATAGAAAAAGTATAGTATTTTATAATATAACCTTCTTTTTATTTATTTATAAATTAATATATCTCATTGTTGTTATTGTTAGGGTTAATTTGGTATATTTTACATGCAAGATGGTTTAGAAATTTAAATTATTAGATAGAAGAAACTTAAATAAATTATTTAGAAAAGAAAAGCAAAAGCCTGCAAAAGTACCTAATCTCTTATTTAAGTAACGTCCATTCCCTTTTTTTAAGGGTCCAACATTTTATATGTGATCAGGCCTATATACACGAGGCTCAATCAGTTTATTTTTATTAAAGCCATTTGGATTTTTTAAGGCCCGAATTATTAAATATGACCAAGCCCAACTTATGTAAACCCTACTCCATTTCCTACGCTTTTTATTTACGATCATTTCCTCTTAATCGAGCCGATCCGTCATTTCATGAAATTCATTCTCTTTCCCTCCCCTCTCTACGTGATTTTCAGTCTGGAACTCTAAAAGATCTGTTTGCTTTGTCCAGATCGACGATTCTTATTTATTTAATTTATTTTTCTGATTGTTTGTTCCTCTGTGATGAATCAAATCGCTACAATAGAAAATTCGATCTTTTCTAAAAGGGCAACTTTTTTTTTAATGTTTTCTTCGTTCGATCATTTTTTAGTGTTCCGATCTATCATTTTCTTATCCGATTTCACACGCACATATGCTGGTTCAAAAGCTTTTTTATTTTATCGCTCTCATCTTGTTTGTGTACTGATTTGAAGCCTTTCAATAATTTATGAGAGTAGAAATGGACAATTTCAGTCTGATCTGAGAATGAGAAATGAGTAAACTTATATTGTATTTTTGTATGTTTTTATACATTTTTTATCTTCAATCTGATTCGATTTAAAACCTAGGGTTTCAGCTTTATGGGTCTGGTATGTGTTTTTCAATTATTTCATTTTTCTGTTTATGGATCTTCTTTGATGATCAAAGACATTGATCGACCCAACCCAGCCTTGATCTTCTAATTTTAGGAGGAGGAAAAAAATGATTTTCCAAAACCTTTTTTATTTAATTTCAACCTTGTTATTGTTATTGTTTAATTTTGATAAAATTGGAAGCTTGAACGCTCTTGGTTTTTTATTATATTTTCCATTTACTTCGACCCAAGGCCGAAGTCCCTGGCCTCCCATCGGCCGACGTTCTATAGCGGTTCGACCTCCCTTTACCGATTCGGCGGGTATTTTCGGTTCAATCGATCGGTTCGGCACGACCAACATATATCGGTTCGATCTAATCGGTCCGGTCCAACCGGTATATCCCGGTTCGCTCGAATCGGTTCGATCCGACCGCCGCTCACCGGTCCAACCAGCTATCCCGGTTCGATCGAATATATCCGGTCCAATCGGTATATCCCGGTTCATTTGAATCGGTTCGGCCCGACCGCCAAACGCCGGTTCGACCGGTGGTGACCTGCTGGACTGGTAGTGTTGACCGGCTTGACCGGTAGTCACTGTTTCGACCGGTCGTGTTGACCGGTTATGACCGGTCCGACAGATAATGTTGATCGGCTTAACCGGTCGTGGTGACCGGCTTCACCGGTGGAGGCCGGTTTAAACCGGCTGGACCGGTGTTGTGGACCGGCTGACCGGTAGTCACTGTTCCGAACGGTCGTGTTGACCGGGATGAGAGGTAGTTTTGACAGGCTGGACCTCTGGTTTTGACCTACTTGACCGGTTGTGATCCGTCCGACTGGTGGAGTTGACCGGCTTGACCGGTCATGGTGACAGATTGACCGGCTATACCGGAGGTGTTGACCCGCAATGACCGGTCCGACCGGTGATGTTGACCGATATGACCGACTGGACCGGTGTTGACCTGTCCGACCGGTGATGTTGACCGGCTCGACCGGTTTTACCGACTGGACCGGTGGTGTTGACAGGCTTGACCGCTCGAGTTGACCGGTCCAACCGGCGGTGACCGATCGCGGTGACCGGTTTGACCAACTAACCGGAGGTGTCGACCGGTCGTGACCGGATTTTACCGGCTTATCCGATTGTGTTGACCTGCGGTGACCGGTCCAACCTGTAGTGTTGACTGGCTTGACCGGCTGGACCGGTGGTGACCGGTCTAACCGGTGATATGGACCGGCTTGACTGGTGGTGACCGATTTTGACCGGCTTGACCGGTCGTGATGACTGTTTTGACCGGTGGTGTTGACCGGTGTTGAAATGCCGATTTTGAGTCAAATTTTTACTCCTTATACACTTCTAAACGAAGGCTACCTTCATTTTCAAGATCGCCTTTGAGATTAAAGAAGAAGATATTAGGGGGTGACGGTGGTAAGACATCAATAGAATTCTTCGAATTTTATTATTGTTTCGTACCTTTTTTTTGAGGCGGACTCAATTTTAATTTTACCTGTTTAAATTTCTTTCATCAGTTTCCTTGATTGTGGATACGAGAGAGAGTTTATGTTACTGGGCTAAAAAGGGCAACAACACTGTAGTTTCATCTCTTGAAGAAGGAAATTTGGGCACTGGCCTGCACATAAAGAGGTTGTTTGTTCTTCCCTTCCGGCTACAGGATTATTTTGGTTTTCATGTATCTAATTGTCTAATTTACGGTGGTAGTACTGTTTTTTTTTTTTTTTTTTGGGGGTGGGTTGGGAACTATTCCCGTGGATGTTCCTGAGATGCGTATTTTTTTTCTATCTATCGAAGATAATTGATAAATAAAGTAGTGAAGATGGTCTTAGAATTCAAAGTTCAAACCGTTCAAAATTTTGGACCATCACTTCATTTTTAACTATGTATTTCAGAAAAGAAGTAATGCCTGATTGGCACATCGAATTGACTATATGCTCTATATTGCTTTAGAGAGTCTGAGAATTTAAATTTGATTCTCTCTTTATGAAAACTATGCATTTAAGAAATTAGGTCCTTAATATTTTGAGAAATAGGCGATTTTACTTGTACTGAAGGTCGATCTATGTTCCTTTACTTTAAATTAGAGTGTTTGAAAACTAATGATAGAGAGATCTTTCTCATAATTTCAAACCTTAAGCAGGTGGACACGAAAAATTAAAATCTCATTGGCGTTCGATGGAAGTTTCCCTCAATGGGATGTGTCTATATGGATAACTTCATTATGTTAACATATGCTGGTCGTAAAAGAAATGATAAGTGTCATTTGCATAGTATGCATATTAATTATGAACTGACTATTCTTCCATCAGTTCATTTTATTTCGTTATCAAACTCCCCCCTCTATATGTTCTATGTGTATTTTGTGAAATTAGTACTTATTTAATTTATAAGAGCAGAACTTTATTTTTCCAATTTGTAGGAAGATGCTGTATTATAAACGTATAGACTCTGAGATTTTTTTATAAATAAAACATGGTAGAGAAATTCCAAGCCTTAGTTGTGAAAGATGTGAAGGAAATGTTCCTTTTTGAGTTAGCAATAGATCTGTTTTGTGCACGGGCAATTATGTCATGTTAGAAACATGATACATATCTTTAATTGAAGGTTCATCTCTAAGTCTCTGGTTGTTTTTAATTGCCTTGCAACATGGTTTTGCAATTTGAGGCTGAGTTGGCTTCACCCATTCAACTTATTGAGATTGTGTTGCTTTAGTTTCATGTTGCCTTGCTTGCCATAGTCTTTATATTATATGGATCGGCTTTGTCCGCTGCTTCATCTGCAACAGAGATTTGGGAATCTTAGATGATCTCCATTCCGTGGCAGCACAGCATGTTTGCTCGCGCACATGTATGCGTGGCTGGTTTTGCCTCTCCTTCTTCTACGAAAGTTAAGTATCCTCTATCTGAAGTCCATAACAATAGATCTGTTGAGGTGGTTAAGTATCCTCTATCTGAAGTCCATAACAATAGATCTGTTGAGGTGCTAACTTGTGTATTTGTTATTGTTCTGTCCTTTAGGAATTATGAGATCAACCATTAAGATTGATTTTGTGTAAGATAATGAGATTGAAATTATCATTAATGTTGAAGCACAATTTTTCTTGTGAAGATAAGAGGGTGGAGCTTTGTATTTTTTTAACTGAATGCTGGAGCTGGCCATTGCTTGTTGCAGGCTTATGGTAGTTCCCTCCTTTCTATAGCTGAACATTGCCTGTTGGATGGCCTTCAAATAACAATGAACAATCTTTTTCTTTGCCCAATTTTGTGTCATAATCATTTCCAGATTATGCATTTATCAGCATATGTGAATTATTGGATGTCTTAAAAGTTCTTCTGATTCGATCCTTTGGTGATATATATGTGTTCTTAATAACTTTTTCTAGTCTGCAGATATTAACAACCAGGTGTGTTTTTTTGTAATCAAAACAGCAGAAATGTTTGATGATGTATGCTTTTACCTTTTACCTTTTCCTGCAGGTGGAGCATCAGCAAAAATTATTGGAACTAAAACTGGGTTGCATAATCGAATAAGCTCAAAGTGCAATTGCAGGCCAAAGGAGCTGTAGATAGACTGTAACTAACTTCATATGAAAGGGCATCAAGTTTCTTGAGTTTAGTTGTATTGTATCTAACTTAATCAAAACCAATTCAAGATCAACTCCTTTCTTTGCTTCAAGGGTCACTTCATATAATTTCGTTTACGGATTTATTTGACAAAATTTCATCAACTTTCCAACTCTTGGATAAAATTTCATTGTAGACCGTCTATTCTTAAATTGGCCGCCATTAACTATGAAGCCCAATTATGAATAAGACAGACAAGCCCAATAAAGTGAACTATTTTAAATAAATTGGAACATCACCCTCTTGGATTCACTAGATCAAAGCCCATTATCCAAATAATTTCTATAATATCAGTTAGGCCCAAATCCAACTCACCAGATCAATTCCAATACCCAAATAATTAGGCCCAGATCCAAACACACTACTGGGTCAGTGTCTCGAAGAGTGGGCCTCTTATAAATCTGGGCCTAGAGCGTGTTTGATTTTATATTTTTCATAATAAGAATAAAGTTGTTTATAAAACCAACATTAAATTTACTTTGCACACCACATTAATTTTACTCACAAAATTAGATATATTATAAATGACATAAATACTCTTATTTAAAACTTAAAAACATACACAAATTTTAATTTGTAATAAATAAATATTTATTTCATCCACACACAAAATTAATAAATATTTATTTATTAAAAATTAAATTTTGTGTATTTTTTAATTTTTAAATAAAGATATTTATGTCATTTATATTATATCTAATTTTATGAATAAAATTAATATGGTGCGCAAAGTAAATTTAATAATGACTTTAAAAATATCCTAAAAATCGCTTTTCTGAACATATAAATAGACCTTGTTATTAAAGTATCCCTTTTGCATGAAATAAAATAATTTCATTCTAATCACTCTCTTTGACTGTCAAGTGAGAAATATGAAAACTTTTAAGTAAACAAATCATGGGGAATAAAAAATCTAGCAATTAAATCATTACAAATATTGATTCAAAGGAGTCATGTCACATAATTTTATCCTAGGACGTGACAGTTTTTTCTTTTACGCGTATTATTACCGTATCACTTTCTAGATAAAATTCAAATCACCCTGCTGAACTCGGATACAATGTTCACACTTCATGTTTGCAGTGACACGCAATAGCAAATGCAATACATGTAATTTTCTTTGGTAATCAATCATCAATAATAATAATAATAATAATAATAATAATAATAATAATAATAATAATAATAATAATAATAATAATTTATTATTATTATTATGTATTCTTCAAATTAATGGACCATATGTTATTTAATTAAAAATGCCGTATTAGTTGGTTTCTGCGAAAAATAAAGGGTAGAATGATATGAGACAGAAAAGTGACCCTTTAGAGGGGTTTTTCTGTGATAAGCTGAGTGGTAAATAGTGATTGGAGTGTCGGCAGGAAAATACGGGGCGCCCAGTGTCGGTGGATGGAATGCTGTTGGACTTCTACTTTTCAACTTTAATTACCAATCATCTTAACACCCCGATTCAATCCTACACCCGACCCGATATATGACACTCCCAAATATTTTTCATTACATTTTTATTATATAATATATAATAAATATGTATAAATATATAGTGAAAAATAATCAATACATTATATAAAATATGTAGGTTAGAATTAGCTCATCATAACATATATTAGAGATGGTCTTCAATTTTTGTAGGTGTCATACTTAGAGTTATACTTAATATTTTTTTTATATAAATTTACACATCTATATACGAATAAATACTTACGTTGTTTATGTGAATTGAATGAAATTTAGTTGATTGAGCTTCTTGTAATCCAGTTAGTGTCATAAGATCGAATGTGATGAGTCTTTTTTTTCATTATTATTACTAGTATTTCTTTTGTGCGTTGCACAGTTTATAATATGATAATATAATACATTATTATAAAATAATAATATATTTTTTAAAGTAAAATATAGAATTATATAAGATATATTCTGATAAAAATTATTTAAAAAAAATTTAACAAAATAAAAATATATTAAAATTAAAATATACAGCAATTAATATATGAAAAAAATATTTTATATTTTATTATTATATATGCACTATGAATATCAAATTGAAATCATGAAAAAATAATTAATTTGATATGTTTTTCATAAAAATAAAATTGAGATGAAAAAGTTATAAACTTTTGAAAATTAAAATTTTTGGTGAAAGAATGATATTTTTGTAAATTAGTTGAACTATTCTGCTTTTATATAGCTATAGTTTTGTACTCCAAAAGTAGAAAAGAAAAACTATACTAAGGTAATAATAAATAACATTGTTGGTGTAATTTATTAATTAGGAGGTAAGAATAACTGTAAAATTCCTAAATAATCAGTTTATATATATATATATATATATATATATTTATGGAAGATGAGTTGCATTATTTTCATTTATTATTTAAAATGTTCTAAATGGGGTACTTGAACTTTGAGTTCATAATTTCAGTAGAATATTTAATTTTATTTTTATTTGTATTTAGGTTGTAATAATAATATGATAAGGAAGTGCAATAATTTACTAGGCATAAATGATCCGGCAAAAGTATGAAATTGTGATGGGCCTTGAAAGAGCTGGTACAACCGAACAACCCTAGCACCGATTCTGAATTGACACCATTATAGATTATAGATAATGTAATTGTACAAAAGGGGATCATTATTTTATTTTTACCCAAGCCTTTTCGGACAACTATTTTTAGGACCCACAATTTAGGACAACTTTTTCCATTTATTCAGACTACATAAGTTACAGGTTTCTTAGGGGTGCTCTCTAGTTTTAAAAAAGAATGAAAAATGGTAAAGCTCTCGTACTAGTATTGAAAAATGAAAATCATTCCTTTCATTTACTAGGAAAATGGTTCATTCTCTCAAAACAATCATCAATTGTGTATTGGTACCTACTTCTTAGTTTCTACACCATCTAATCAAACATCTCCTTAGTTGGCGTGCCTTTTGTGTTAATGAAATAAATGCGGAGCAGTTCTATATTAAAAAGGGCGAAGCAAACAACAAAAGTTTGCCGTATTATATACCCCCTTTAGAATAAGAAGTTTTTCGTAGCAAAATTCAAATTGTTAGATTTGATTTCAAGGGCAATTCAATTTGCAAGAAAAAAATCGGAATTACCTATCAGGTGACAAAAAATTGTGTCACTAGTTGACAAAAAAGGAAGAATCGAGGTATGTTGTGGTATGAAGTTTAGTGGATTGGATCTAACAAGTGTGATGGGATGCGGCTCATCGTAGTAGGTCTGGACGCATTTTTTTATTAATACAAAGAGGTTTCGAAGGTTGAAATTTCACAAGCCAATTCAAAGATCAATGGCCTAAGCTTTTTGTTGTTCTTTGCAATGCCAAAATCAATGTATTTTTTTAGCATCGACTCGATAGCTTCTTCAACAAAGATTAAATTTTTATATCTTCTTGATCGAAAACTAAAACCTACAAAATCATACCCACACCCATTTGCAGTGAGTCAAGGAACTTTGGTGGTGCGCATGGGCCGAACCAACAAAAGATGAAAATGAGGGCCCCTGTCAGTGTGGGGTTGGGGCCCCAGCTTTGACCGTCTGTGGGCATACCCTGAATCAATCTATGAATCCCCTTTTCTGGAAACTAACAAAATGCAAACTTGGAACTTATAACAACAACTCATACCATATATCAATAAAATTAGGGTATATTGAAATACACCCAACGCAAGATTACCTACAAAATCCTTTAATTAATAAAACACTTATGAAATACCACATAAATTTAGACGTAAGATGGATACAATTATAAGAACAAACCACATTTGAAAGCATTACAGTGTAAAAATTATTTAATTGTATATATAACAACGAATTAGTACAAAAACATTATATTTAAAATTGAGTTTGCCCAATTTGACCAAATTTTAAGTAGATGAAAACAAACAATTTGTTAACTGCTGGTCTGCTTATGAACTAAGCAGTGTAACATATTTAGTTTTCTGAAAACTAATTTCAAGTAATGTATCTATCTGACAAAAAGTGGAAGCCAGTTGTAATAGAGTAATCAACATATGAAGTGAGTAATGTAATATATTCATTTTTCAAAAACTAATCTTAGGTAATAAGAAATTAAGACACACAATTATCTGCTTAAATTAAATATTGTAAGTAGATGTGAAAAGTCTTCGTCTCACCAATCTCAAATTTCTACTATAAATTGTGTAATATTTTTAGTTTTGATAATTCTAATGTATTACATATCATGTGATGATATATTATTAATATCATGTCATATATGTATTGTGTATTGGTGTAACTGCACGAAGATATCGCACCACTTAAAAAAAACTTCGGCAAGTAAATTATCTAATTTTTTTGGTTAAATTCAAAATATATTGATGTTGTCGACCACCTGGTATGCGAAGGCATGTCGTCAATAATTGCGTATGAATGTTGTCAATAATGTAGCACCTTACCCTCAATATGAAAGAATGATGTAGAAATAAAATGATTTTTATAATTAATATAAGTTTGTGTTGAAAATTATTATTTTCATATGAATCAGTACTCCCACGTACATGACATTAGTCATTATATAATTTACATATTTACATTCATTCCCTATGGTTATAGTTATTCCTCAGAATTAAGAATCAGCATATTATTATTATTATTATTATTATTATTATTATTATTATTATTATTATTATTATTATTAATTTTAAACCCAACATTACCAATTGAAAAAAAAAAAAAAAAAAGGTTCCAGACCAAGTCCTATAGGCTATAGGTAATATCCATGCCCTAAGCCCCTTTTGGAAATTATGTATTTATACTAATATAACAATAAATTAGTAAATATAGTTTTTTCATCGATTTTAAGTTTTTAAAAACAATTTTTTTGAAAGATTATATATTGATTAGTTAAATTTCACTTTTATTTTGTATCCAATTTTTTAATTGGTAAAATACAAATCATTTTTTATTTCTACTCTGATTTTTATGTAATTTTTGGTTAATTATTTGGGATTAGATTTTAAAATTTATTGTGTATTCGACTATTTATATTGGTTGGACTACAAATCAATATTAACTAATATTTTCTATAAAAATATTAAATATTTAAATTATGTATAATTAATCAGTTTATTATAGAAACAAGACTTTTATATTGAAATGGAAGGAACATATAATTTTATACAAAATTAGAATTTTTTCCATATCTTTACAAATAAAATAATAGAAGATTTTCAATATTATGAAATATTTATTCTTAAATACTAATTAACTATATTAGAAATAATACTTAGTCTATATAATTATATATAAGTGTTTTTGTGAAAGAGAAAGAGTCGTGTATGTAGAGGCAGGCGAGAGGGAGACATCATTGGAAGCCTAATCTTATTTAATTTACTAAAATCCTAACAAGCGACATCAAACTCGTCTCCTAATCATGCATATTTTTCATCATTATTCATGACAACATGATATTAATTATTTTTAATTTTTAATTTTTTTAAAAAAAGGTCTTCTTCTTTTCTGGGTCATGCAATAAGAGAAGTGCCATGTGGCTAGTTGTTAAGTTTTATTATTATTATAATTATTATTTGAGAATTGAATAATTAATTGGTGTCGCAATTAAGCTTAGCTAACAAAAAAATAATTCTTGAATTAGGTCACATTTAAGACATCATTATCTTTGAGTTTTTTAATCAGGCGGTTGGATTCTCATATTTCTCTTGGCTGTTGGCTTCTCATTTTCATAATTAAAATTTCTTAATTTTGTAAAAGGACTTTTCACTGGCTTTGGTTGCGGCTTTGAAATCACTTCTTAATTCTCCCCACAAGTCCACCTCACAGAATATTGATTGGGACAAGAAAATCTAAACCCAATTTAATTAAATCTTAACTATTGCCAGACAGGACATTAATCAAATTATTAAATGAGACTTACTCCCTGTAAAGAAGAAGAAAATTTCATTTTCAATATATCCCACATTTATTTTTTTGGTGTTCTTTTAGCCCATAAAAAAGAATTTAATAAATATATAAATTGATTAAATCACCTTTTAAAATTAATACTCAAGAGAAGAAGATGTGCTGCTACACAAAAATAAATAATATTTATTTAATTAATTAAATAATATTATAAATCAAGCAGACGATATATCCTAGATACAAAAAAACTCACTTATCTACAACTGAAACATTAAGAAAAGTCTTCATTTTCAGAGTTAGGTGGCATTATAAACTCAATCCTTCTCTGTTTGCCTTTACACTTGGGCAAAGTAGCTATTTTAAGAATTGGAGAAGTTGGAACAAAAACATTAAGATACAATATTTCTTCATGTTTTTTTAATTATTTTTTCTTTAGAAAAAAATTAAGTGAAACTTAATTGATTAGACGCTTTTACAAAAAAATAATAACATTCACATTCTATAATTATTTATCCGAAGTTATCTTTCCAAATGAAATAATTGAGTTTTTTCTATTTTTTTCCCACCAAACAAATGAGTTATTTTGTTAATTGTCAAGTATTTTTATTTGACATTGACAAATGGGACTCACAATTGTTTCTTTTAGTTGAGTTTTATTTGTTTAATTAAGATCATTAATAAATAAATAAATTTATTAGAAATCAATAGACTTTATAGTTTGAATGGTATTATTCACTTTAAAATAAAAATAAAATTATAAATTATTTTACTACGCAAAGATCTTCATCACTCAGCCCCACCAGATGTGGTGCACCACATGCCTTGAAACAAAGTCTTTTATGCATTCCATTATGCAATTTATAGTTATAATCACAGAGGATTAAGTAAAACCAGAGATTCAAATTAAAATAATTATTCTTTGCAATTGGGTTTATTTCTCTTACAAATTTTAAAACAACAAACACAATTATAAACTCATATTTAATATTATCTCTCTCATTTTATTATTTTATATTTCTTTAGGAAAGCTTTTATTTTATAAATAGTTATTTTTTTTTTTTATCTTTCGATCTTGAAATTAAGAACTTTTTATTTAAAAGAAGGACGCTATCTACTGTGCATGTCGATATTTCTTTTGTTCGAACTGGGTGAACTTTTAGCTTCTTATTTTTACACATTTGCACGTGTATATTATACTAAAAAGTTATGAATTTAATGAATATTAATTTAATGGGGTTCTACTATATCAAAATTTAAAGTTTGTCCATATATATATTTTTAATGAAATAATTAATTAAAAGTGTAGTTCAAACTCCAATAATTAATATAGAATAAAGACACCCCAAAAAAGGTTTATAATATTAGTAATTGGTCAAAGATGGACAAATAAATAATCAAGAAAGTAGCAAAGCAATGTCCAAATTAGAGAAATCATGGTGTTTGATATTATTTCTAACTTTATGTATTATTGTACTATATTACTACAGAAGGCGGGGTTAATGAGTTGCGTGCATTTTTAGAGGAAATAACTGTATTGTGTGTGTGAATTGGTTAAGTTGATTTTTTATTCTTTCTTAGTTAATAAAATGGACAACATTAAATAACAGCGATCAGAACAACAATAACAACAACAACAACAATAATAATAATAACTTTGAAATATTTATTTTCTTGGAAAAATGTTACTCTGTTTTCACTTGCCCCGTCTGTTTTCAAAGTATAACTTTCTTTTGAAATAAATTTCGTTCTCTGAATTGAGAAAAACAGGAAAAAAAAAAGGGGTGGAGAAAGTAATATTTATTTGCTCAATCAACAAATATTGACAGCCAAATGGTTATTGAATATTAAATAGAAGGTTGGAAAACATCCAAATATAAAATGCAAAGTTTTAAATTATAATTATATGGCTTTATTAGTTATGTCTACCAAATCTTATGAATTTTTTTTTTTAAATTGCCGTAACAATAATAGTGGAGACGGCAAATCTTCTGGAAAATTGTCATATTAGGGGCGGCAAATCTTGTTGATTAGGACATCAGAGCCTCCTTTTACCCCATAATTTATAATTAACTAGTATTTATCCGTGTAACATAATTTATAATAATTATAATAATATGTAAATTATTATAAAAATACTAATAAATATATTTTAAAATAAAATATATAAATATAAAAGATTATATTTTTAATAATATTATATTTTAAAATTCACTATTTTTTTTTTTGAAATTCTCATATATAATATACGATAGTATATAGATATATATATATTAAATTTTAATAGATTCATCTTCTATTCGAACTATTGGCAGACCAAAACGACTACCGCCAGTACGTAAGAATGCTCCATCCCGAAGAATATTCACAAAACCACTCCACATTGTATGAATATGAACATCGGCGGTCCACAGAAATTCCATCCTCCCATTCAAAATGTCGGTTCACTGTCTTCTAAACTCCAAAGAAAAAGCAAAATAAAAAAATATTTTGTCGGAAATTAAAAAGTAATAAAACCATATAATTAATCCATAAAAGAGTCAACCAAACGACCGCCCTTGTTTTGTTGTACCGTCTCCGTCGGAGCACGTCCGCACAGGATACCCTCTTCAAGCGTCCGAGTCTGATTGGCGGGTAGAAATCCACCACGTGTCTAAGTAGATAATCCTGCGGTCCGAAAGTGTCGGTGGGTGTTGTGAGAGAGAGAGGTGGTACTGGTAGGTTCCTCCTTTTAGAAGGGTTGTGGTGAATGACGAATTTGACCCTGATAACAGAGACTTTTTCTGGCGAACAACTTTGGGGAAAAGACAAAGGCAGCTACAAGTTGGCAGAACGACCCTTTCTCTCTCTGGAGTTCAATATATAAGGGGAATGTGACTTTAATGGGGTATTATAAAAAATGGAAAGTCTTGATTAATTAAAGAACACTTCCATGCACACTTGCACGCAAAGTTTGGGTTGGGTACACCTGACCCAAGGTTGAGTTTCCTTTGGAACTAACTGTATTGCCATTGGTCTCTTGACCATGATTTGAGCCTGTAATCGACCGTGGTAGTAAATCCTAGTTCTTATTTTTTATTTTTTTTAGCAAAGTAAATTCTAGTTAAGGACCATCTATTCTAATGTTCAGTGTCATGCACGTTTATAATTTTAAAAATTAAAATAAATACATATAGAATATAATTTTGAATAAATTAATATTTAAGAATATTTATATTAAAATATATCAAAATATATATTTTTATAAAAAATATATAATTGTATTGATAACTAACATAAAAATCTAACTTTTTCATTTTTTCACTCTTACTTTAACTAAATTATATTTATTATAAATTGTGATTATCAAAATTGAGAATTTTCAAAATATGTGCAAATTTATCAAACAAATTAAAAAAAAGAAACTTTAATGGTTTTAATGAAAATTAACTTTTCTCATATCTTCTGACTCCCACTTCACTCACATTATTATTTAGAAAACACAAGTCACATCAAATATTGTATTAATATATTTTTACATAATCAATCATATTTTTTTAAACATTTCAAAATATCTGGACACAGAATAGCCTAATCCCATTTAATTTGATGGCTAAATTATTATTATTATTATTATTAATGATTATATTAAATTACTTAGTAACCAATAACTTAATTCAACAATTAAAATCATTTTAAAGAAAGCCTTTTTTTAAAAAAAGAAAGCCTTTTTTTTTTAAAAGAAAAAGTTCGTCACCAGATTAACCAAAGCTTAAATAAATGAATAACAATTAAAACACACACACACAAAAAAAAGGGCGGGGAACAAGTGTTGGACGACCGACAGAAGCCCGCGATCGGTCGATTAAGATTCGCCACCTTCTGTTTTTCTCAGTCTTCTCAAACTACTTTCTTACTCACTCCACTAATAACAAATTTATGGTGTCTTAATTTTATTTAATCTGTAATATACATTATATTATTAAAAATAAAAAAATATTAATTATTTAAGTCTTTAGTATCTATCTAATAAAACAGGGCACTATTCTAAAAATAAAAGAAGGCTCTATTCTAACATATTATATTTTTTTAGTAATTTATAATGTGTTACCTATCTAATCAATTAAGACACCGTCTTAAAAAATTAATTCTTTAATTTTTAGTAATTTATAATATATTATACATCTAATAAATTACAACACTATCCTAAAAATAAAATATTAATATTTAATTTTTAAAAATAATTTATAATATTTATAAATTAAAACACTGTCTATAAGATGACATGTAATTTTCCGTGAACTAGAGTGTTTGTATATGTCATAAGGGGCCCACCAACAATCTTACAACTTAGACAATTAAAATTACAATCATTAGCGGCATTATCATATCAAATTCCAAGTACCTATGTATCCGCGACGTATGACCTAGCAGATCCTACCTCCCTTCTTCCGCCACTTAACTTTCTTTAGGACACCACTTTAATTACATCAATATATAATAATAATCTTTAATAAAGGATTATAATTAATAGTATCTAATAAGGAATCAAATATTGTATATGATTTCTTGACAAATATATAAAAAGTAATAAATATAAGTACATTATAAAATATATAAGTACATTATAAAATATATTATTAAATTTTATTTATTAATATGCCAACAGTTTTTTTCCCTCTTTTTCAAATTTAACTTTTAAAATACTTTTTTTTTGTATTGTCTATAGTACAATAGCTCCATATATATACATATTAATAAAGAAATATTAATCGTCTATGATGTGTCTAAATTTATTTTTGAAAAATTAATTAAATTCAAATTATTGGTGCAAGTAAAATAAATTATC
This sequence comes from Caryopteris x clandonensis, assembly GCA_028749325.2. Taxonomy (NCBI): domain Eukaryota; kingdom Viridiplantae; phylum Streptophyta; class Magnoliopsida; order Lamiales; family Lamiaceae; genus Caryopteris; species Caryopteris x clandonensis. The sequence continues at coordinate 9,869,141 of JAPYKT020000004.1, forward strand.
GTATAAATGTTGTGACGTGATCTATAAATTCATCTATCTCTAATTGACATTGTTTTATTTTGAAAAACACATCGGGAAAATAGACTATAAACAAATCCAATTTTATTTTTTTGGATATTTTCTGTGTTCATTGGGTTTTGGATTATGAATCATAATTACCGGATTTATATAATTTCTAATTGAACTTCATTCTCTCTTACTTGTTTTAAGAGTACGAAATTTAATTTCAGTCTCCCATGTTTCAGTTTTAATGTACAATTATCTTTAATTCATACGATTCGTTATAGTTTTAGAGTTTTAATCATATTTATTTGTCTGTAAATAATTCATATTTTTTAATTTTTTTATAATAAAAATTGTCAAATAAAATAAATTATAATATTTGAATTATATGAATGCATGTTCAAAATTACTACATTCATGTGGTTGTATTTCAAGATCTTTTTTAATTAAGCCTTAATTAACTATGTGGTAACTTTCTTTAGCCGAAGTAACTATTTTTAATATTTTAGTTATTATTCCTTTATTAAGCTATTTAAGCTGTCAAGAAAATTAAATTACTAAATTCAGAATCTCATTAAATGTAAGTTCAGTTACAGAAATCTGAATAATTAAATAATTAAGTGATTAAGTGAGGTTCAAATGAAATTAAAATGTTGAAGAGTAGCCCACCAAAATAGGGAGCTATAGTGGCTGCCCCATTTTCTGCAGTCTAATTACTGATTTTTTTTTATAAATTAACTTATTATAATATATATATATATATATATAAGTATGAAATGAAACATCAAATTGCTTCGATACTGATATAAAATATAGAGTGCAAAATTCATACCACAAAGCGTAAGAATCTGTTACTTTTTAAGCAAATTTGGATCGAATTGAGTTATTTTATTTTGAATGGTATTAATATTGGATCCATACACACTTGCATATATAAACATTGAATTCTTGTACTTTTGTTTGCGGTTCTGTACCAAAATCTGGTCTTTAGAATTTAGTGATCCATGTAATAACTAAATTTTAATACAAATAGGAATAAATAAAATAGTTGTGACCCAATTTTAATGTAGATATAGTTAAGTGTTTATATATATAAATAAAAATAAAAGGAACAAATCTACCCAAATCAGCATTCTTCATTTACTTTTTCTCAAAATTTAAAGCTGCGGACTATTAATTTATGACTTGCATTTGATATTTGGAGGCATAATAATTGTAAAAGAGAAACGTGAGGGACTTTTATTTTGGTTTTATTAAAATTATTAATATTACATGTAAGCCATAAATGCTACACAGATAATAAAGAAGGATAAACGAGTTATGAATGGGAAGAAAACATACAAAATAAAAAAGGTTCGATAAATATTATTCGTTATATTTTAAATAAAAATTATATTTGTACAAATTTTGTTATAAAGCATATTTTTTTTTGTTGAATCGAATGAAATTGAGAGATGGGTATATATATATACACATATAATTTTTATTTTCAATTTGTATGTAAATAACATGAAAATGAGAGAAAAGATTGAAGAGAAAATTTGGGTACAAGTAGAACTACTTTGCGTACAACGTTTTATAATGGTAAAAATAAAAGTAAATTGTGGAGATTATATTTGGTGTCCCGTAATAATGTGGAAGTTACAGCTCGTGTCTTTAAAATGTATCTTTTACCAATTAGTTTCAACCCTTTAACCAGAAGCGTTGGCGGCTTTTCTTGGTGATGTAATAATTCATAATTTATTTTTTTCTTAAAATAAAATAAGAAACAAAGTCTTCACTGAATATTATTACATATATTTATATAATCTGACCTCAATGCTCTGTTTTGTTCGCTGTCCATACAATTTTTATATCCAATATTTTCCCCTCTCTCTCTCTCTCTGTTCCCTTGTTCGCGTCTTCTTCCTCCAGCCTAGCAGAGAGAGATAGCATACAGTAATCATCCTTAATATTCAGTTCAATTTTTGCTGCTATTTTTTATCTTCTTCCTATTAGACATTGGTTTCCTGGGTTAATTTCCATCGTCCTAAAGGGAGTCTGAAGATTCGCATCCCCGATATTCTTGGCAGATTTCACGCAACAAGCTGATTCCTTCTACATTCTGGGTTATTTTTGTGAGAGATCTGATTTTTTCATTCGCTTTTGGCAATTGAGCACCGAATCACGCAACTTAGAAGCCTTTTTTCCGACAGCAAGGCCGGCCGAAGTCTCATTTCCTCCGATCTTTTCCTATTGTCGAGATTCCCGGGTTTGACTTTGTGTTTTCTCCTCAGGTTTTTTCCAAACTAAGATTTTGTCCCATTTACCTTCTCGGTATGGTTATTTCCGGTTGTTAGTTACAGTTACTGGAGCACTAATTAGGACCTCGTTATACAGCCTTTCTACGGACGCGTGGATACCGTGTTGTATTCGTGTAATGTTGCGATTCAGAAATTTGTAGACTCTGGCCTTCTTTTTTCCTTTTCTCTAGAGGGAGGGTTCTAATTTTCTTTTTGATCCGTTTCCTGGTATGGGATATTGCGTGAATCAAACTGTAGATCAATTCGTAGTCAATTCTTTGATCTGTTGAGTTGAAGACCTTTTTTGGGATTTAACAGTCTTTCAGCGGCGATTTAAAGGACAGTTTTTATTTTTTGTGGCAATCCAAAATGATGCGAATGAGAACTAGAAATGATGTGCTGCCGCCGGAGGTTCACGGTGGTTCCGGAGGCGGGGGTCAGAAAGAGTGGGAGCTCAGGCCAGGCGGAATGCTTGTCCAGAAACGTACGGACGGCGAAGAAACCCGCGCGCCACCACCCACTATTCGGGTTCGGGTCAAATACGGGTCGATTTATCATGAAATCCGTATCAATTCTCAAGCCTCCTTCGGTAATTCTCAGTCCTTCATCTTCTTGACTTGGATTTCCTGCCTAATTTGATTTTATTTTGTGAAATTAAATTTGATGTGGGGAAACTCAGGGGAGTTGAAGAAAATGTTATCCGGGCCAACGGGGTTGCACCACCAGGATCAGAAGCTGTTTTACAAGGACAAAGAACGGGATTCGAAAGCGTTTCTGGACTCTGTGGGAGTAAAGGACAAATCTAAAATCGTGTTAGAGGAGGATCCAATTAGCAAGGAAAAACGCTACTTAGAGATGAGGAAGAATGCGAAGATGGAGAAGTCTGCAAAAACGCTATCAGATATTAGCTTGGAGGTCGATAGGCTAGGTGGACAGGTATTTCCTTCATACTCCATTTTATCAGTGATTCATTGATGATTTCAGGAGAGAGAGGGAGTGAGAGAGAGAGAGAGAGAGAGAGAGAGAGAGGGAGAGAGAGAGAGGGAGTGAGAGAGAGAAAGAGATCCATCGATTGAAATTTAGCTCACACAATGAATGTCTTCATAATTCTGTATAATTTGATTTACGTAGGTGTCGGCACTTGAAACTGTGACTTCTAAAGGCGGGAAAGTGGTCGAAAAGGATGTCGTGAATTTGATCGAGTTGTTGATGAATCAGTTGCTTAAACTGGATGGAATCACTGCTGATGGTGATGTCAAATTACAGAGGAAAATGCAGGTACAAATTGGACCTAAAAATGCATTCTTGAATGTCTTCTGAGATGATATAACCTGTAATCTGATTCAAACATCTTTTTCATGGTTCAATTTGTAAGGTAAGAAGAATACAGAAGTATGTAGAAACTCTTGATGTGATAAAGCTCAAAAACTCCACTCCAACAAGCAATGGAAACTCCGTTCAGCACTCAAATGGCAGCGTTTCTTCGCCCATTCACCAGCACAGGAATTCAAACGGGAGCGCGTCATCCCCCGGCCAACATCAGCAAGCAGGAAGGCATTCATTTGGGAATTCTTTGATTGACTCACCAAAGCATCACGAGCAACCATCGAGGCACTCAGCCTCAGGGGCCTCTGTGGTCATAACCACGCAATGGGAGACCTTCGATTCAGCTCCATCGCCGTTGCTGAGTGCCCCTTCGACATCCACTACGGGTACCAGCAAAGCTCATCATGCTCAACCTAGTTTTACATGGGATTTACTTTGAGTATACTCTCTCTCTCTCTCTCTCTCTCTATCTGGTGTGGATTTGTTTTGCAAGTTTGTTTGGTATGGATTTATCCATTCTTTGCTGTATTTAGAGTTTTTGTTAGCTGCTCACATGTCTTTCATTCCAGAAATAAATGGGGTTATTTGTAATGTTTCTGCTATACTTTGATACCTATTACAGATTGTACGTAAAGTTTACTTTGGAAAACTTTGTCCGAATGAAATAGAAATTCATTTTGGGAAGAGGAGGTTCTAAAGCTTGTTATAATATTATTATTATTATTATTATTATTATTATTATTATTATTATTATTATTATTATTCATGGGGTCAACTCTGTGTTGTGAGTTATGAGTAATAGCAATTATTGAGAAGAATGTTTAATCTTTAGACCATGCTTCCTAAGGAGGGTACATTAAGACAAAAGAGAACATGAAGTAACATATGTAATGGAATAGGTACTAAACCCTCCCACCCTCATCATACCTTCTGGTAGAAGTGGTTACGCAAGAATTATGATCACCTAAATTAACTTTTCCTTTCTCACGTAATATTTGTTTCTTTTATTATTGGAATGATAATACCCCATTTCATATTCTAAAAATATCATTCAACTTTTCTTATGCTTCACAATCCAAGAAAATATAGTTTGCGTTTACAGTGACAGATTTGAAAATGAATTTTAAATTTACATGGTATGTCTAACGAAAGTTGTTCGGATTGATACAAATTTGAAATCTATTACTGTTCTTTTGAATTAAATTTTTCGAAATTGAAGTGGATTCGGATCGTATCTAATTTAGATCTTCTAATACCTCAAGATGAACGAACATAAATGTTGTCTTTTACTTGAAAACTGGGCCACTCTATGTAAGAATATTGTTTTTAAAATGCAGGCCTAGATTTCCAATCTTGGGCTTACTGAATCTGTCCTATTTTGCACAGCCCAACAAAAATGCTGCAATGAACTGGGCTACTCTCTGTAAGAATTAATGCAGGCTGATATTTCCAATATTGGGCTCAAATACTGAATCAGTCGTTTTATAGTTCCTTAAAAAAAACAAACAAACTATTCATTAGGTAGTGAGAAAGAATCTTGTACCATTAATTACGCGTTGCAACAAATTGACTACCTTACTACTATAAGACTTGCTCATTGGCCGTGAGCCTAATACATGAACATTGAGCTAGACATGGACACAGTTCGATTTCAAATCAAAATCAGCGGTTTGAATCTTTGGTTAAATGTTTGATTTAATTGTTGATTCGAGTTTGTTTTTGATCCAGAATCGAAACCAGAACTTGGTTGTTCGATTTTGGTTTTAGTGTACCCGGTTTTAGGAACCGACAGTTTCAAACCGGCGGTTTCAAGTATTAAATTTGAAAAAAAAAATTGGGAACTGAAATCGGCTATATGACGTTTTGATTTCAGTTCCACCCCTCATGGTTACGAGAAAACCAACGATTTTAAGAACTCACAGTTCCGGAACCGGCAGAACCATGTTCATGTCTACGTGGAGCCTTGTAAGGCCTTAAAACTTACAAGCACCCATCCTTATGAAGCTCGCAATTCATTTGCACCGAGTCTAGCGGGCCTTATAAGGCTCGACTCTCGAGAGTTTCGAGGATGATCATTGGCTAATATATTGAATCTGAAAGGATGGGTACAAAACATTTGTTGTTATAAAAAAGGATAATTCACATCATATGCCTCTTCACTACAGTTGTTATGGGAAAACACATTAAACGATCCTACTAGAGTCGGCGTCAATATTGTCTCAACAATCCAACACAAATAACGGAAACCAATTATTTGGTAAATTGTACAACAAGGTGTTTCATATTGCTGATCATCAATTTATATTCCTTCAAGGGTTTGAATCTGACCATCCTCTCCAAATGAGCCAAATGCAAGTAAAGATTCCAGATAATCATCATCGTCATGCTGTAAGACAAAGCCAAATGTGTAACGATTAGTGAATGTTTATACAACTCCAGTCATAATACTTTATTCGATAATTTAATTGATGAAACAACTGTGTTGATCGCAAGTTAAGAAGAATTGCAGCCAAATTCCACTGAATGTTCATCGCAGCAAATGAGGTGAAAAAAAGAGCAAGAAAGGGGAAATCTAAGAATTGTGCAGTTGTTGGAATAATGTCTTCAGACATTCAGCAATTAAAAGGTCATTTTCCGACATTCTTGAAGAAAGTATAATAAGAATTATAATTGGATAACGGTTAAGTTGTCGTAGTTCTTGCCTGGTTGGGAGCTTGATCATATGATGGAAAATGGCTGTCCCAATTATTCGTAGCGTCGTAGAAGCAGGAGCTTACAGTAGTTTCGCCTCCATTTTGCTGCAAAATTTGTATATGTTAAGGTTGCACTTAGCAATGTTAAAGATAATTATAGAAACTATATACCTGTGCCTGATTTTGGATGCTGCCTAGATCTGGAAAATAAGGTGCAAGATCACCTTCCCCCAAGGCCTCTTGGGTGGTCATAATATCAAACTCGGACAGATCATTCATCCGAGTAAATGGAGACACCTGAACCAGCCCCTGATTCTCCATGTTTCCGAGCAAAGATAGATTTGAAGGGGGCAGCAGATTCTGATTCTGGTAATCTGAAATAACTTCTGGAAGCTGTCCTAAATCGGAGCTATCAGTAACGTTGCAAGGAGAAGGTTCCAAAAACCGGGCCGGTACATCAAGATTCAGAATGTGGTCACTTGACAGAAGTGCAGCAGTAACACTGTTGTTGTGATTCAGATTTGCAGTGCTACTGCAAGAACTCAAGCCCTCATATTGTGTAGAACTTCCTGATTCAGTAAGGTGTTTGATATTCGAGATTTTGTATCCCACATAGTTCATCGGGTCTGCCAAATTCGCAGACGCCGATTGAGAAATGAAATCGGAAGCCTTTATGCTGGTTGAGCCAAGAATTGAAGCATCAAAACTACCAGTATGGCCAGTATGACCCTGGAATAAGGAGTTTGCTTGGTAATTTGTTTGCACGGGTTGAACAGACGCCGAGCGATCATTCTGATGAAGGAGGTTAGGAAACTTAGGATGTCTGAAGTTTGGTTTAAGCAAAGTTCCTGTGATGGAACTTAACTGGTGCAGCCCGACAGCACCAATAGGGCTTCTTTCCTGATTCGGAAAGAGAATGGTATTTGCAGTTGGAAAGTTTCCAAGGTTGTGAAAATGGGGTTTGCTTGATGATGCAAACCTCCTGCTTAAGCCCTTATCATCACCATGAATTTTGTAGCTTGCATCAGAAACTCTTCTCAGGAAGATCCTGTATTTCTGTATGTTTCACCACAAGAAAATCAATATTAAAAAACATTATAATTAGGATTTTGTGGAAGCAAGAAAGGGCCACAACATTGGCTCGTCCTTAAATGGTGTAGGTTAGGAGTTCGCGCCTCAAAAAATAAAATAAGAATCGGGTTAAGATCAGAAATATGAACCTGCAAATGACTTGCTACATTTTCTCTAGTTAATCCCGGGACATTCATGACTTCAAGAATTTTCTTCGGAACAGATCCTACACAAAAAAGATCACAAGATAAGACAAGTATAAGTAGTTCAATTTAAATTAATTCGTACGTCATTTTATCACACGTGTGTAATATGATTACACATGCATCAATAAAGACGTGGCATTCATGAAATGAAATACGAAAATACAAAATAAAACATCATTTCGCGGCAGAAGATTCGTTAAGTACGAATAAGTGGGGGAAATGCGTGCCCTTACTGTCGAGACCAATGCTCCTAATAGCTTCCAAGAAACGGTTATGCAGCGCATTAGTCCAAATAACTTTCTGCTTCTTCTTCGATGCAGATTGAGCACTAGCATCGCCTCCTCTGTCGTCGGAGCCCTCTTTACTCGGCGATTTTCTCTTTGAATCCTTCTTATCATCCCCCCCTTCATTCGCAGATGATGCAGAGAAGTCTATTTCATCGGAACTGTTTTGGCGATCGGAAGTTATCACTTCTTTCCCAGCTTCCTCAATAACAACTCGACTTCTCTTTTTCATGGCTGCAAATTGCCATAAATTCCTCAAATCCTCTGGAGACACTGGCTTTGATATGAAAAATGCAGCCCCACTCTCCAATCCTTTTGAGGCAACACCCTCTTTGTTGTCACCCGACATCACTGAATGAAACAAAAAAACATTTAAGATCATACATAAAATTGAAGTTTTTTCGAAAAACAACCATATGAGGAACAACTTACAAACTACAGGCAAATTGAATTCATGCGTGATGACTTCTTGTAATTCAAATCCATCCATATCTGGCATGTGAATGTCCGAGATGACCAAATCGAACGCGCCGCCCTTGATCCGAAGCGTGCACAAAGCATCTTTCGGGTGTTTCACTGTCACAACTGGAATTGATTGTGCAGAAGAAACAGGCATAAGAAACCTTTCTTTTTTTTTTCTTCTTCTTAAAATTCAAATGTAAGAGAATGTAGCACCAGTTATGTTGTAAAATCTAGTCTAGATCATTTAGATTTAATGCTTAAATTGTTGGACTTATTGCATTCTTGCCGAGTGGCAAGCGAGTTATTTCCAGAAATAATTTTGAAACAAAATTCTAATATTTCATGCAAAATAAAGAACATTAAAATAACAAACAGGCATGGAGGAGCATGATTTTAACAATTAAAAAAAATTAAAAAAAAATCTACCTTCATACTTGAACTTCTTAAGTAATGCAGCAACAATGGAGAGGCAAGTTATATCATCATCTACAACCAAAATACTAATTGAATCGCGGGATCGTCTGGTTTCAGAGGCGTAGGTTAAAGAAATTGTTTGACCTTTCATGGTTTTCTTAATTTTGTCAACAAGGGTTGACAAAATGGTGGTGAGGATGACAAGTATAAAGAGGAATGTCTGCAGTTTGGTCAACTGTGTTGGTACGAGAAAAGGGGACACCAGGAGAAAGCAAGCCTGTGGGATTTAATTGAATTTTGCAGCCATCTTTTTGTATTTATTTTGCCTCCTTTTCATTTTTCTTTTCCCACTCTATTTCTCTTCCATTTGTTAAATCTTTGGTGTTTTTTAAAAAAAAATTTCATATGTGATTAATGGTGCAGATCTGGGGATAAAATTAGCATTTAAAGTAACATACCATATCGTGAGATGTTCACATCTAGCCTTCTTTTTCCGGAAGGTTTTGGAATATTTTATTTTATACCCGTTATTTGAATATATTCAATATACAATTTCTAATTTTATAAATTTTTTATTTATTCAATTTAAATCTGATTTGTAAAATTTTCAAAAATTTGCTTGAAATATTAACATGATGCTATTAGTTTCACTAGTTACGTAAGTAGTTCAACTGACGTATCATCAATTTATAATAAAATCAAACATAAATTAGATAAAATTAAAAATTAGAATTATTATAAATACTCATAAATTAAAAATTATATATTAAATAGAATCAAAATTAACAGATATAAATTAAAATATACGAGATCGAATACCATATTCTTCTTTTCTCTGGATTTTAATCCAAAATGAATGCATCTGGTTTAATTTTGGCCGCAGAAGGTATAATAATTAGTTAGGTTTTTAAATTAATTAAAATTTTCTTTTTAGAAAGGACAAATTTACATTTATTAGAACTCCTTATTTGATTGATTTTAATCATTGCCATTCTTTATAACGTATACATAATTGTTAATATATGGGCATATAATATTAATTTTAATTGCTAAAATATATTTGTTAATATTAACTGTAATTACTAAATTTATTACGTTAAAGGGTTTTCAGAAGTTATTTATTATTATTATTTTCCATGATTTTTTTTTGTGGAAATTAACTTTGAAAATTAAATGCCCATTCGCCATGTTCCAGCAAATTGTATGTACATCACCAAAACTTATGAGAAATACTGAAATATTTCAAATCCTTAATATTAATTTATTCTAAATAAATACACAAATAATTATTTTAAATTTCAACCATTAATTCGACTGTCAGGAAAACATTTATGAATTTTTCATTTTATAATCCAAGTATCAGATTTTGTGCCAATAATTAGGTCACAGAGGAGTCACTAAAACTAGAGGAATTTAACATGTATTCTTTATTAGTCCCAAATATCTAATTGCTGCAAACAACACCAAATTAGATGTTATTTTATGAGATAGTATTTTAATTTTATTAATTGTGTATAAAAATGAAAGAACAAATTAGGTTTTAATTTTAAATAATGCATATCGGAAAATGTTTCGATTGCCCTTTTAGTTAATATCATGCACTCAAATTAAATTACAAACTATATTTTTATTCAATTATGTTTTTTTGAACTTTTAAAATAGGTCAAATAAACCTCTAAAATTTTAAATATATGACAAATAGAATTTTTCTAATTATTAAATTAACTAAATAAATTTTAAAAATATTTAATAAATTTAAAAGCCAATAATTAAATCATAAAGATAATTAAATAAATCAATAATTAACAAATTAAAATTTAAAAATATTTATTAATTTAAATATAACAAAAGGTTGAGATTTGATGATTTTTTTAATTATTTTTTAGATATTCTAATTTTTGTTATATTTAAAATTTTTACATCTTTTGAGATTTGTTTTAACAAAATAAGTTTAGATTTGATCATTTTATTTTTAAAATTTTACATATTTATATTATTTTATCTAAAAAAGTTATTTATCTAAATATATTTCTAATTTTTAAAATATTTTTTTAAATTTATTTTGTTATTTTAAATCATAAAATGACATATTTATTTAATATAAGTTTAAGAGTTTATTTGACCTATTTTAAAATTAAAGCTCATATGTGAACCATAGGATAATTTATGATTCAATTTAAATTCTAAATATTAATTTTGAAACTAATTTGTAACTTTTTTCCGAACATATTTAATGAATTAAAATACTACTCTACAAGATGGTTACAATTGATGGCCTAAAATGGTAAAATATGTCAAACTCCTCTTTAGTTTCATAATTCTACACGATATTCCTTATGATTTTAAAATTGTATGAAGCGTTCTTGTGGTTTTAATAATCTTATCTACACTTACTTTTAAAAAAAAAAAAAAACTTACGACGTTATTTTTTAGACATTTTCCTATTATACTCTCACTCTTTCTCTCCAATCTTAAAGAGGGCCACCACTTTCTTTTCTCTTCAAACTATTATGTTTCAGGTACTCTCTTTCATTCCCTAAAACTCTACATGTTCTCAAATTCTCTCTCTTTGGATTTTTATGTTTTTAGATCCTTTCTTTTTTTTTTTTTTTACCGGGTTTTTAGATCCTTTCTTATTTGTACGCATCCTACCATCCAATTTATGACTTTTTAGCTTGTAAGGGCCCTTAGCTCTCTCATTTTCATGCCAAAAGGATTCATATATTTATTGTTTATTCAAGGTGGGTCTACCGGATAAGGGTGTCAAACAAGTCGGGTTGCAGGTTTACTGGTCGGGTTGAAACATGGTTATTACACATTTTGCAAGAACCCAAACTTGACCCGTTTAGCTAATCGTATCATGAATTGTAGCCCGAACTCAGCCCATTTATTTTGTAGGTTGATCCGACCTACCCGATTGGACCTGAATAATAAACAAATATTATAAAAATCTATGAAAACTTATAAAAATAAATGAATTATGATATTTTTTAATTTCTTAAAAAAATAATTAAAATTAATAATATATAATAGCTCATGATAACGTAGTAAGTTTTATTTATAATTTTGATAAATTATTATCAATATAATATAAATGATATAAAGAAAAATAGTATTCTAAATAAATGTGGCAGAAAATCATAAAAGTTTAGGATAGATGATTTGACATATTTTACCGTGAGCTGAAATGTAGTTGACACTCCTCTTTGTCACTTCACTCAAAAGTAAACGGAAAGTGACGTACAGCCTTGTTCAATTTTCGTCAGCAAATATGACTCATACAAATAAATAATTTTGGGCATTAACATCTTTCTCTTTTTCTATGATTACTTATCGTTACTCATACACAATTTGTTTTAACAATGAAATACAATAAAATATAATTTTAATTTAATTAAATATTTAAAAATATATTATTAGAAATTTATTTTGTATTAAAATATATAATTTTCTACCTTAAAATAAAAGTCTTGGTTTTATTATTAAGTTATTAATTATATGAAAATTAAATTATTTAAGGAGTTTTATAAAAAAATATTAGTTAATGTTTAGTTGCAATTCAAAAATTAAATACACAATAAATATTAAAATCTAAGCCTAATCATCAACAAAAATTGTGATATTTTTTGCATCTAATATTTATTTTAATGTATGCGATATGGGAGTAAAATTAAGGATCGTGAAAATAAGATTAATTTAATATATGATATGTACAAAAACATAGTAAAAATAAAAATATATTTGTATTTTAAGAAATTGAAAAAAATATTCCCAAGAAAAGAAGAAGAAACATTAAATCCAACTAATTAAAAACTCACACATAATATTTCAAAATATTTTTATTTTTAAAATTAAAATGAACAAAAAATTATATTTAAATCATTTTATTATTATATTTGTATAGATAGCATTTTGTATGTTATCACGCATAAATATCATAGTTATTTAACTTTAGTGTGGGCCAACAAATTGTGCATTTGCCCAACAATTGGATAAGGTCACGTTGTTCTATATTTTTTGAAATACAATGTGGTCCATTTGATTCAATCCAACAGGTGAGAAGCCCAACTAAGTCATTGACTAGTTCGATTGAACTTTAGTTAAAAATATATTTTAAGATAGACCAGACCCGATATAAAAATATGCATTTCTCCATTGAGCTTTAATCGAATTGAACGATTTGAATTAGCACCTTTTTCTCGATGATCATGATAACACTTTAATATATTAGGATTCGCTAGCCTTCAAGGTATATGTTGTAAAATTAAAAAAATCAAAGTTAGAAATAGTTCAATTAAAAAAAAAAAATTTAAATTTCTCTTGAATGATTTATTATCCTCGTAAATAAAATGTAATATCCTCTAAGTGATACCCATCATGTCGCTCATCTTTTAAACTCATTATAACACCAAAGTATATTGCATCAATTGGGCTAATAATGGTGGCATGCTAATACCAATCAATAATTTTGATGTAATTCATTTAATATTGATTTATATCTTGCGCAATTTCACAACTAAGAAATATATATATATATATATATATTATAATAAAAAATTCATAATTTTACCAAATGCAACATTATTAACTTGACTTCAGAATGAAATTAATTTAAGAAATAAAAGCTAAACCTCAAGAATCTGACATCCAAGGAACGTGAAATTAATTTTATTTCTCTTATTTGTTAATTGCTAGTTCTTGAATTTCTACTTTAATATTTTATTTATTAGTTGATTAATTGTTAACTAGTTCATTTTTTTTAAAATACGATCTTGCTCGTTAATATTTTATACGTTGCAAGACACATAAATACTACCACTCTATAAAAAAATCAATATTGAATTTTTTTTATTATTACTCTATAAGTAATATATATTATTTTGTGCAGATTTTAACCGCACCTATGAATAAATCCCATTAAACTTGATGCTTTTATTGAGGAAATTAGTGATAAAAAAAAAAATTAATAATACAATAATATTTGGGAAGGGAAAAAAAGAAGAAGAATTGGGACGGTCTCAAATGAATTAATAATGTTTATGTCTCGTAGCAAGTAGCAACTGGCTCTGTTAATGCTCTCTCATCACAATAAATAAATAAACAAACGACTGATGATTCATTTTTTAAATCATCGAAAAAGACAAAAAGAATAAAATAAACTAAATAAAGTAATAAAAATGATAGACGAGTGCACCCATCACAATATACATGGCTCACAACAAAGGCTTCAGCCTTTGGATGAGGAAAAGGAAATACCACGTGTCGGCGTGTCACGCGTTTCCTTTGATGGAACACACAAACACAATGGTAGTTTATCAACTGTCTCCCCGCGTCTTCTAAATCGGATCAGACCGCTCCCACAAGTCTACTCTTCTATTGGACTAAATGTTGTCTCGGCCCATCCCCTACATCGGACTTTCCGTTTTTAGTCAAACCAATTTTAAATTCGGATATTTTACATAAATCCAATTATTAGATATGGAGTTTTTTAATAGCAATTTACATTGAAATATAAAATTAAAATTAATTTTTAATAAATAAATTAGGTATTGTCCATATCGACTGTCCATAAATATCGATTTCTATTTTAATATTGTTCATACCGATTGTCCAAATATATCGATTCTTATATAGTTATGATAGTTGGGTTTCGTATCAATCCTTTGCTCTCAAGATTAGTACTTAAAAAAAAAAAAAGAGTAAAATCCAATTATAATTAAAATATGGCCCTTCACTGTTGACCCTTGGGCAGGTTAGAAGTTGGCTCCAATGGGGAAGTTGCTGACTTGCTAGTGAAGAGTGAGAGTGATACTGTGATACATTGTAACTGAATGACAAGTTATTGGCAGTCAATAGTCACACACGTGTACTACACAACACTTGACTATTTCTGCTTTAGTCACTTGTACCCTGGGCCCCATAAAAACAGCTGCACTTTTAAATTCTCACTCCCTAATCCTTTCTTCTTCGAGAAAAGGAAGTACAACCCGTGGGCAGCTATTCTTCCGCCAGCCTGGCGTCTCCACCCACCCCACCCCACCCCCCACCCCGATTCGTGTCATCACTTTTCCAATAATTTCCTAAAACACACACACCCATAAATATTCCAATGATTCCTCAGAAACTAAAACATCTGAAACTTCACCACTATCGCTTTTAACTACCAACAGCTAAAAAAAAAGCATTTTTTGGATTCTTTAGATTGCAGCTTATCTTTTCAAGAATGCAAATGTTCGGGAACTACAAACCAGAGGCATTTCAGAGTTTCGGTTCACCATCATCTTCCGCCGATATAGTGCCTGAATCTCCATCGGAGAAAGGAAGCTTCAACGGCAGAGTTCATTTCTCTGATGAAGAAGTGACGCTGGCGGCAAACAACCCAAAGAAACGCGCCGGCAGGAAGAAGTTCCGGGAGACGCGGCATCCGGTGTACCGCGGCGTGCGGCAGAGGGGCTCCGGGAAGTGGGTCTGCGAGGTGAGGGAGCCCAACAAGAAATCACGAATCTGGCTGGGGACGTTCCCGACGGCCGAAATGGCGGCGCGCGCGCACGACGTTGCGGCGATTGCGTTGAGAGGACGGTCGGCTTGCCTGAACTTCGCTGACTCTGCTTGGCGACTGCCTGTTCCGGCATCGGCGGATCCTAAGGACATTCAGAAAACAGCGGCGGAGGCGGCGGAGGCTTTCCGTCCTCAGTCGGGCGGCTGCTCGGAGGAGGCAGCTGCTGATGTGGCGCCGCCCGAAAACGCGTTCTTCATGGATGATGAAGATATGTTTGGGATGCATGGGTTGCTGTCCAACATGGCTGAGGGGATGATGCTGCCTCCGCCTCATTACAATGACGACGTGGAAATAGATGCTGACGTGTCGCTCTGGAGTTACTCTGTCTGAAATTAATATTTGAACCATGGTTAGTTAGTAGGGTCTCGGAAATATCTCCATTTTTGGTTAGTAGGGTCCCTGGAATATCTACAGTTTTAGTATGTAGGGTCTAGGAAATATCTAAATTTAATTTCGTCCTAAGGTTTTTGCCAGAACGAAAGTAATGTAATACAAGTAAGTAGATACTCGAAAGTTTTGACAAAGTAAATACAATTCATTTGATTTTACCTAGAATATGCTAAATCAAGAGTAATTGCATTTTGCTCTATGAATTATTCAATTTATTTTTTGCATATTTTATCACCTGAATTATAAAAATCAACACTTCATCCCTCTAAACTTGATGATCCATTTGTAATTTGTTAATCTTGAAGTTGAAAAAAGGAAAAAAAAAAAAAGGTTGGCCAAATGCAATTTCCCCAATAAATAATGGGCCAACCATTCCTCAGTAGTTGGAATCATATGTTTCTGCAATCCTTCAGAATTACAATAGAAAGGGAAGATATCATATACCACTCTTAAAATTGAAAATTAATAAAGTGGAAATGGATTAACAAGGGACAAAGGAGCAAAAATTCGAGCTACTTTGTTTTCTTGACGAGAATGGAGGTTCTGAACTCGCTGTCATCCCTAACGAAACTCCACCATAAGTAGCTAAGGGGAATCATGGCTGCGTGCCAAAGAGCGTGAGCATCTACGAGCCCCTGATATGGAGGAAAGTCGTATATATTTAAGAGCGTAGAGAGAGCAACGCCCAACATGACTGTCCACAGCTTCCAACGGGACGGGTGCTGAGAAGTGCCAGCCCACACTGCCCACAGTACAATCTGTAATGCACTGATTAGCACACTAACTTTCGTGTTCCATCCTGCAAAGGTGTATATATATCATATCATTGTCCAGTGAACTTGGATTAAAGATTACAGCCAACATAAATATGTGAAAAAAAGAGGCCATTTTTACCAATCTCTGTCTCTATGGTAAAAAATGATCAAAGCTGTTTGCACAAAAAATATCTCCTCACAAAAGGATAAGCGCTTAACGAAATTATTGGATCGGCTGCATATTGGGTTAGAGCAGCTCTCTGATCCAACTACACACACATAATATTATGCCTGCAGTTTAAATCATGTTACTCGAGTTCCTATACATCTTGAAGCGTATGTCTTTTTTACCACAAAATCGAAGCATATTTTTAAATAGTTTTTGTTTTGAATCGAATTTTTAGCTGTCCGCCTAATTAAAACCTAAGTGGCATAGGAAGGAAAAAGTAAGGAAACACTTTCCTCATTATCTTAAGTACATACAAGATAAAAAGCTTAAAAATGGATCCACGACACTTGCTACAGCAAGTTCTTCATCTAGATCTTGCTCATGCTTCTGATATCTAGTGTAATTAACAAATAAAATGGTAATTATAATATTAATAATATGAACTCCATATATTAAGGATATGATTGAGCAAGAAGAGTTTAGTAGTGTGCTTACCACAATCAAACTCATAGAAGTTCAAGTACAGGATATGGGTTGTCACGAAAGCAAAAACAGGAGCTGCAACCATGACCCTGGCAGCCTCAAGTCTGATACTGAAAGCTCGTATTATCGCTAGCAATAGGGAATATCCCTGTAATGCCACAGCAGACGAGTAATACAGCTTCTGAGTCAACTCAACATCTCTGCATGTAATTCCATTATATCTCAACACAACAAAATGAAACTAACCAAGTATCAATCGTACAATATAGAAACATGAATGCTGAAACATATCAATATTAACAAACAAAAAAAAGTGGAGATTAATGCTCACCGACTGAGGTAAACTGCAAACCAGAACATGGAATTCAATGAAAAGATGGCATATACGTGCCACAGGCCTGTATACTCATAGTATGTGCTCTTGCTTGGCCTTAAAGGAAGTTTGTAGTTTACAAGGATGAAAAATGATACCCATCCATGAAACTGTACAGCTAGATTAAGAGCAGCGAGGCCCACAGCAACTGGTTCCTGATTGCATTAACTAGATTTTAGTGTGCCACCAAGCAATACGTCAAAAATGCCCGATGAAAATGTCAAATTACCTGGATCCCGTAGAAGCGCTTGAAAGGCCACTTGCCGTGATACTTGTCGGGCCTGTGGCCGAGTTTCTGTCTTTCTTCTTCTCTAGAGAGCATACAGAGATAACGACAGTCACTTTGGCAGTCCCATTGCTTCCACTGTACATAAAGCGGCTCCTGTAGATACCATGGGCCATCAATGGGATTTCCATCAGATGAAAATTTACAGAGTTGAAAGCATTTGTTCCCCACACATCCAGTCTTCTCACATTGCTCAACACAAGCCCTATCAATTTATTATGTTACAGTAAGATATATTAGCAGGAAGAAGCCATGTGCAAAAGCTGTGTGCATGAATTTTTGCTAATGGAGCCAGCTACTGATGCGTTTCCTAATGATGCAGAGTGAGTTGACCATCAAATCTTAAAAGGAGGAGAAAAATGAACTCTTATATTGCTAAAGAAAACCCAAGAAAATCTACCAACCATAACAAGGAGAAATTTCTTCTTTATTTAGCTGAGGACGCTAGGAGAAGAACATCCTCCTCCCATATTCTGGGGGTGCCAACAACATTGTAGAAGTAAGAAAGACACAAAAAATTGACCGATAGTTAAGGGAAATTTTCATAATAAATCTCAGATTGGTGAAAAGATGCTACTTTTAAATTTTCATACAAATGCCATCAACAAAGTCGCCATCCATCATCACTACAGCTACTCTGAATTGATAATATAGCAAGCCACACCAACTTCCCTTAGATGAGTTCTCAGCCATATAGCGAATAAGAGCCAATGAATGCAATTAATCCAGAAGCAAGTTTCTAGCTAAACACAGGATGATACGGAGAAATTTAGCAATCAGACATCCTTTGAAGCAAACGCAGCCTTTAGGGGAAAAGCAAACTAAACAATGGTAGCTTACTTTCCTTGTCGTCGACATCCATGTCATAGTAGAGGGACACTGGTAAGGTCAGACACAAGACTTAAGGCAACCTTTCTAATATGGTTGCGTCAATCTAATTGGAAGATGTGCTCCGTCAAAATTAAATTTAAACTTCATCTGTGGAAACTGAATCCAAACTAATTGATCCCATTACCAATATTAACAAAATTCGTTAAAAAAAATAAAAAATCTTAAAAAGGTGCTGAATAGACATAAAAACGGTGCATCTCATTTCCTGTTAACTTATAACATAAGGGTCGGAAGCACTCTTAATGCAACTTATGAAATGCCTGTTTCAAATATGAATTCTTTCTAGAAGTACTATCTATAATCCTTCTTCCTTTTTTTTTTTTTGATAAAATCTGCACAAGACTCCGTCACAGACACACACGAACACACAAATTTTACTTAAAAAACTTATCAACTGAATAGGATAAATCTGACATAGTCAAAAGCCACCATTTTATCTCTACCATCTGAAAATTTAACTAAATTAAATTTTTATTAAGAACTTCAACTAAGCTCCAGAAAATCAGTATTACAAAACAAACAAACAAACAATAATAGCTAACAAATAAATGAATGAACGAACAAAAACAAATAACAGCTTTGCCTTTTGCAATTCTTTTTAACGCTAATTTATACTCTAAGCTCGATTGTTCAATCAGAGATTCAGCACAGCTGCTGCAAATTAATTCCGCAACTCTCAGCAATTCAAAAAGACAAAAACATAAATAACTTTCATTTTTTCAAGCGTCTTAAAATGAGTAGAAAAGAATCCAACTTCTTCAGCTTCATAACAGATTCAAGAAGCTTACTGGTAAACTGGATCAGCATCACCAGGGCTGCCTCGGAGCAATCCAAAAAAGCAAGAGAGCGCGACCACAAAAAGAAGGGAACAAATTCGAGCCATCGGATTTGTGGATATGTTCTTCAGCAGCTTCAAATACGAAGAAAATGAAGTAAAAAGTCAAAGGGGCTGTGGGTTCTAGAAAGCTTCTGTACCTTATCAGCTTCAATTAATTTCCCCGCAGCGCAAACCAAGATTTGATTTTGATTGATTAACTTCCCATTAAATTGGAAAATTTCCACTCATGGACTATACATCTGAACTTTAAGGGTAATAATTACTTTCACTTGGAGGGATTTTCCTTTCCTTTTTCTTTTCGTTTTTTTTGGGGGGTGGGGGTTTGGGTCCTATTATTTCTTGGGTTATTATAAGGGTGTGTTTGGGGAGACGTGTCAATGGGGTACGTGAAGGCAACCAATAGAGGTAGCATTGTACCATTATTGTGCAAGAGTCTGAGGTACAACTATTATTTTACGGATTCTTCTACAGTTGGCTTTTGTACGGTTATTGCTTTACCTTAAAAAAGATGGGGACCACGGGTCCTTTGTTTGGGCTTTCTTTCGGGCTTGTGATATGATTTAACAAAAAATATTTGGGCTATCATCGTGATATGAGCCCAGCAAGACACATCCTAATCCCTCATTCTCTCGCCGCTCATACGGCGTCGTATTCATCAGAGTCACAAACTCTCTCTCCCTCTCAAGGAACTACAGTTAAACGAGCTATGGAGTTACATACAATCCGCTAGCACCTCCAAACACCATGTTAAGATAAGGTACTCTTTTCCCCATCAATATTCTGAGAATTAGTGATTGTCATAAACCCTCAATCTCTTTAATTTAATTTAATTTTGTTGTAAGAAAATATTATAGTTTGCAATTTATGAGACGATATCAAGCGTAAGCTCATTATTACAGCGGTAGCTGGAAGTTGATGCTTCAATTTTTTTCATATAATTTAAATCTTGTTAAAAAGTAATGCAGTACAACTAAGAAGCAAAAGGGCAAGAACATTCAGTGTCAAATGGCGATGAATCTCTTTCTGATGATAAATTGGTTCCTGAGCGATGTCCTCTTCTTGTGGCACTTGGTCTTGATGCATGGTTATCTTTTCTGTTGACAAAAAAAAAAAAAAAGCCGAATCTGGATGATTGAACTGATTTCAGTTTTTTTTTTTTTTTTTTAAATGATTGGGCCTTTGTTTCTGATGCAGAGATCACCAGTAAATGGTCTTTTATGTGATTTTAGAAGCCTCTTTGTTTGGTTGTGACCAAAAAAGGAATATTGCATAGAAATAATGTTGAGATATATTCATTAATATAAATTTGTATCTTTTACTTAGTCAGAATGTTCATCATTTTTGAGTTTTAGAATGGCTGTTCATTTTACCCAAATGGAAGAAAAACAACAATACTCTATGGCTTCCTGTTTTCCTTTTCATTTTAATTTGGTATATTCTGGAATCAAAAGGTTGTGCGCGCGTGAGCGCGCATGTGTGTGGTTCCTTTTTGTATGGCTAGGTATTTTATTGCTTCTGTTGGAGTTTTTTG
Source organism: Caryopteris x clandonensis (assembly GCA_028749325.2). Lineage (NCBI taxonomy): Eukaryota > Viridiplantae > Streptophyta > Magnoliopsida > Lamiales > Lamiaceae > Caryopteris > Caryopteris x clandonensis. Next base: position 9,890,157 of record JAPYKT020000004.1, read on the forward strand.
TGCAATGTTTTGGATGGAAGACTACTGGTGGGTGAATTACTTACCATTGGTTTCTTTCTTTTCCAGGAAATTTACATCTATTGACATCCTTAGTAATTGTTGCCAATGGCAAACTCTGTGGTTTTGACTTCTGTTGGCCTTCTAAGCTGCGGCGTGATAACTAAAACAAGCAATTACCATGGGAGGTTCGGGACTTTTACTTCAAGATCCTCATCGAGTTCTTTCAGAGTTCGAGCAGTGCAGGAAAATGAAGGGCCCCGGCGATTAGTTGACATTATTCGAATTATACCAGAAGTCTCACGGAATTATTTCAGAAGCCCTTCAAGAAGGGCACTGTTTGGTGGCATCTCCCTATTGGGTGGCTTCTACGTCGCCCAAACAATCTCTCTGTCTTTTGGAGCGTTAGGTGTCAATGATGTGATTGCTGCAGTGCTGTGTGTTCTGATCACAGAGTACGTGACGAGGTTCTACTATAGCAGACCAAAGGTTACATTTTCTCTTGCCCTTCTAAACAATTTCAAGATGGGTTTCACTTATGGCCTCTTCATTGATGCTTTCAAACTTGCCAGCTGAATTTTTTTCGGTAACTTCTTTTCTAGTAATTGTTTTGGATGAAAATGGTGTATGTTGGAGGTCCTTTGGGCTAGATTTAACGTCAACATGTATAGTCCTGGAATTTGTCCGTATAGCAATATAAGGGAAAGCATTGTGATAAATTATCATTACTACTACCAGATGTTTGTTATGTATCTCAACATCTTCATGTTACTCTCTCTCTCATTAAATGGATTAAGTTATTCTCTCATATGTCCAGAGAGAGTTTTCGTACATTATTTCACTTTCAGAGTGTGTGTGTGTGTGTTTGTGTGTTTCAGCTTAACATGGAGTGCAATTGAAATTCTGTAACTTGCTGTGTATGATCATGCTCTAGTCTTATACTTATTCGACATCAGCATCAGTCACTCATATATACTGATCTTAAGAGGAATCTACGTAACAATAATCTTAAAGATGATGAAACATAAATAATGTAACTCCAATTATCATTAGTTTGTGTTTTAAAATTGTTTTCTCAAGAAGATAGATACATAAAACTTTACCAACAAAAGCAAACACCTTATAATCTAATACATCTAATATTTACCCGCCTATAAGTAACTGTTTTGAGTTAACCCTTATTGCAATAAACTCAACAATTTTCGAGTATCTCAGACAATCTAAGTTTATAATCTTCTTAAGGAATATAGGCCTGGTAAACTCAAGTACAAACCTATAAATTGTACATAAGGCAAGAGTGATAGTTGCATTCTATCACCTTTTGACTGAACCGTGCAACTCTAGCTTATGCAAGTATCTGGCAATCAAATAAACCAAACATCAAGATGCGGATCATGGAACATCGATACTTTTGATACTTTTGGAAAGTCTTGATATTTCATGATCCGTTTCTATAGAACTCCAACCCAAGGGCTTCAAGACATCACTTTTACCCATCAATTCCCTCATTTTTATTGCGTCGTCCCACCTCTCTGCCCTAGCGTACGAGTTGCAGGAGAGCACATAGTTTCCCCCATTAGTCGGATCCAATTCAATTAGCTTATCAGAAGCAATTTTGGCTAAAACATGATTGCCATGAACTTGACAAGCACTTAGAAAAATCCTCCACACGACATCCTCTGGAAATCTGGGCATATTCTTTATGAACTCATAAGCCCTACTCAGATCACCTGATCGACATAAAAGATCCACCACACAACCATAGTGCCTCATTTCCGGTACCAACCCGTAATCATTTTGCATACTACGAAAAAATTCCAATCCTTTTTCGACCATACCAGAATGTACACAAGCCAGCAGCACCCCAACAAAAGTTCCATGGATAGGTCCTGCACCTTCTCTTAACATTCCTGAAAAGAGATCAAGAGCCTGATCAGAATCACCATTCAGTGCAAGACCAGAGATAATTGAAGACCATGACACAGAGTCCTTTTCTTTCATTTCATTGAAAACCTTCAATGCCTCTTCAACAGATCCACATTTGCAGTACATATCTATCAGAGCATTCTCAACATATATATCCGATTCTACACTCTTGTTGGTTACATAAGCATGAACGGCCTTACCCAGTTCGAGCCTTCCTAAATGTGCGCACGCAGAGAGCACTGTAGATGCAATGATTTTATCGGGCATAACATTTGCTGCTATCATATCCAGGAAAAGCCTGATAGCATCATCGTGCTGGTTGGCCTGAGCATACCCCGTGATCATAGAAGTCCATGAAATGAGATCTCTCTTGGGCATTTCATTGAAAAGTTTCCTTGCTGTAGCCAAATCCCCTGATTTTGCAGTTGCAATAATAATTACATTCCAAGAAACAACATTTCTCTCAGTCATTCTGTCAAAAACATTTTGAGCGATTGCAATCAGGCCACACCTCCCATATGCATCTATTAGTGTATTGCCTAAGTACACATCGATCTCCACACGCTTGTTATCGATATACTCCAGCATAGAATCTAAGAGTTTCCACTTACCTAAATGGTTACAAGCTAAAACAGCCTTCACCATAGTCACAGCATCAGCCTTCACATTTTCCACCATCATCGCATCAAAAAGACCCAAGACCTCCGCATACTCTGCACATTGACTGTATGCACAGATCAAAGAGTTCCAAGAAACCAAATCCTTCTCATCCATTTCATCAAAGACTCTTCTCGAAAAACACAGCTCCCCGCAAAAGCCATACATATGAATCAAAGCATTACATACATACAGATATGACCCGAATCCAAGCTTCAAAATATGAGCATGAACTCTTTTTGCGTACAACAGGTCCAACATTTTAGCGCAAGCTTTGCATACAAATATAAAAGTGAGATTATCACCAAAAAGTCCTCTCTGACGCATATTACCAAACAGCTCGATGGCATGAACAGGAGTGGCACTAATCGACAACCCACGTATCATGTGATTCCAAATGGGCAATGTGGGATGCAAGATTTCGACGAAAGCGAAATGGGCTTTGTGCAAGGATGATTGAGACATAGCATAAGATTTGATAACCTGCGACATGGCATTCGGGTTATTATGCTGGTGGGTTCTTATGAGATGTGCGTGCAGCTCTTTGATCGGGTCATGCGGGATCCGAGAGCCAGAAAACGGGTCTGGATTTGCGATCTTCGAGGTGGCAAAGCGTCGGGAACTGGCTGTGACGAGTTTCATGAGAAGTCGACTGGAAAATTGAACTAAAAAGTTACACCACTTACTTGTTCGTTGAGTGTTGTACATGTATGCATACTGGTTGTACCCTTGAAGTATAGACACGCACCTTTGCAGAGAGGCTGTGTATGACTGGGTGAAGTTACATTTGCTACAAATTAAACATTTTTTCTTTCTTTTTGATGAAATACTGCATTATAATTCATATTTAATCAAATCATTTAACAAAAAAAAAATTTCTTATAATAAACATCACTATATAAAAAAAACTCACAAAAAACTTAAAAAAAAATTAAAATTTGATGTGTATCATATTAAAATGTTTTTGATAGGCCTAAACAAATAAAATAAATAAACACCGTAATTTTAATAAATTCAAAATTGAATATCACAAGGTTCTTCCTCAGTTCTGGGACTTTTTCAATAAAAAAAGTGATTTTGATTTTGATTTAATAATTATTGAATGAACAATTAATTGCAAAAAAGAGTTGACTTAATAAGACATAATTATCCACTTTAATTTACTGAAATATGGAGAAGACGAATTCTGAATTAGTGGTGACACCCATTTTTGGACCATATTGGATAAAAGGAATAAAATGAGGCATAGAATGTGGAAGAAACTAAACAAAATTGACTTGGAAAAGATGATTACAATTTCACTTGTAGTTTTCTGAGCACGCCCAGATGGACTACTTCTCCTACCATATGCTCCAATCGCATGCGCTACCTATACATATATACCCATAAACTTCCTGCTCCTTAAAATAATAATAATAATAATAATAATAATAATAAGAATAATAATAATAGTAATAATAATAATAATAATAATAATAATAATTTCTAGGTGATGTCTATCGATTCAATTTTATGAAAAATAATACTGTTATATATTTTTTGTGTTTAGATGAGCGATTAGTCAGGCTAAAGGTACTTAGGCAGCCTAACATATATAATTTGTTTTTTTTTAAATTATCTTAATTTTTTCTAAGTTTAAAATTTATAAATAATTTAATGTTAAATTATAAATTAATAATAGAATATTTCAAAAATATTAAAAATATAATATAAGAAAAAATGCAAAATATAGAAAAAAATTAAATTCAAGCAACCCCAAGTTGGCACCTAGGCAACTCTATAACGCCAAACAATCGATTTTCAATTTCTATAATCTTGACCATAATGCCTATTTGCTCTATATTTATATTGGTATATTACACGTAGAAAATAAATTAAAAATAAAAAACTTATTTATATTTGAAGTTTTTGAGCACATTCACATGTCGATCATTTTTTCTAACAAAAAGTTTTGCGAATTAAGATTTAAGTCCATAATATATGGTACAGTTTCAAAATTTAGGATATAATATTCAAATTTTAGAAATTAAGAGATGTATTTTATTAATGATTTTATGTTCATAGTGTTTTTTTTCAAAAGAAAAGATTAATAGATGTACTTTATTTTTCCATCACATAACTCAAAAACACAATTTATAAAGTGTAAATGAAGCGTCTTGCCATCCAACAACACTCCATCATTAAAATTTATGTTCAGTATTCACAATTTTATAGTGTACATATTCTATATGGTGTAAGTGAAGCGTCTTGTTATCCAACAATGCTCCATCGTTAAAATTAATGTTCAGTATTAACAATATTATAGTTTACACAATCTATATGGTATAAGTGAAACGTCTTACCATCCAACAATTCCCCATGGTTAAAATTTATGTTCAGTATTCACAATTTTATAGTTTATAGTTTGTAATTTAGAATTTATGATTCATATTTTATAATATAAAGTTTGATATTTTATTTTTGACGGGGGACATGTAAGAAATAGGATGTAGCATCAGGACTGCCATTTTAGTGGTATCATAGGATAATAATTCCAAATTTCAATTTTGATTTTGACCTCTTTATTCCAGTGGGCTGGACATCCCCATCGCATCAAATTATGACTTCATCAACACCCAATTTTATGGAATTTAATGAAAATCGTGGCTTCTCTCGAGAGGGAGCTCATAACTGAAAATTTAATTAAATAAAAGAAGGAATAAAATGTCTGGATGGTGTGGGGTTATTTAAATCTTTTGAACTAATTACAAAAATATTTAATTCGCATATATCCCTTAAAAACCATTGGGGCTATAAATTCCGTAAGTGAAAAATTTTCAAATTAAATATAAGGTGATAAAAATAATTGAAAATAAAGAAAAAATTATATTTTATTTCTATTAACTTTGACCATTTTCAATATAATTTTTTTAGTTTTAAGAGTATTTTATAGTGACCTCTATTTTTTTTATTATATTCAATTTACAATTGACTTTTTGAAATTTAGATAAACTCGCCGAAATATTCTAACATAACATTCATAATTTCACTTGCTACGTAGGTAATCAGACTGCACGTTAGCCATTTTCAATTATATTTTTAGAATTTTTATAAAATTCTGTATAAAATAAATAAATTAATAGTTAAAACTTATTATAGAAAATCATAAAAATTAAAGTCATATACTATATAAAGGAAAAATTAAGAAGCATAAAATTGAAAATTTTCAACAATTCATTTTAAAAAGAACAAAGTTCACAACCTAAACTACATAAGTAAGATACATACATACATATATATACATATATATGTATATAAAATATAGTTAGATGTGCAAGTGTGTGCATGATTAGTTATGTAAGATTAACGTCTCAACGACCTCTTTCTTTTTTTAAGGCTTGACAATGGGACACCTAATCAACATAGTTACGATAAGAGAGAGAGAGAGAGGGATGACATCGGCATAATTATTACTTAATCTACATTCATAATTAAGTTTGTTGCTGCTAACAATTTCTAAAGTCAACTATACATTCTTGGACCATCAACAATATATGATCCAAAAAGGATATTGCTATTTTATTATTTAATCTAATTATTTCGTATTTTTTCCAACTTTTCCTCCACATTTATTTAAGATTGGTTCGTATACTGTAAAATTATAAATCACATATTTTTCTATTCCAATTCTAATAAAAGTAATCTGTGTTTGTTTATATATAGTAAAAATGTATTTAAATGATATAATTTAATCATAGTTTTTTTTAACAAATTAAGCTTATAATATATCATATTAATCATAAACCAATTTACATAACCAATATATATATATATATATCGACAAGTATGATATATTATGTCAGATCAACATTTCAACGATTTTATATGATATATTATGTCAGATCAACATTTCAACAATTTTTGACGTAGTATGTATATATATATACACACACTTATTCTAGAATAATAATGAAGTTTGTTTCTGTTTCGAATTTTATAATCTGTGGTCAACTATATATATAATTCATGGAATTAATGAAGAGCATGACATCACAAATATTTGATATATTTACTTATTTAGGTTGATGCCTCCACAATCTATTTCTTATGCTTATTACCCTACTTTTCTTTTTCTTTGGTAACATATTTATAGTAACTAGTAATCAATTAGTTAGCCATTCATATTTGAGAGACTCTCTTGTATGATAATTGTATGTATTTTGACTCGATTCGAATTTGTTTTAAAATATGGGAATCCCCCTTAAAAATATTTTTCTGGTTTTTGGTAGTTTTTTCCACGCACGCAAAATATAATATTTTTTTGATGAAAGATAATATTTTTATTGATAAATTTAATAATTGTTTAATAATTTCAACAATATTTTATTGTCTCATAAAAGTATTATATTTTATTTAATAAATATTTCTATGAGACTAATTTTAAAAAAAAATGTATTAAAATTAAAACATTCACATCAAAATAAATATAGTTAAAATATATTAATTTTTTGGGTGGAAATTTAAAGTTTTTAGAAATAGTAAAGTATAAGGTGAATTTATATAAGAAGATTTGGAAGCAACTTGAATGATTTTTAGTAATGTAGAGGAAGTAAGGGAAAATTGCAAAACTAGGACAACAACATGTTGATAAAAATAGAATACTATATTTTTTGGCTTGTGGATTAGGGTTATAAGTTTTTATTTTTTGTAATTTTATGATAAAACTAGTATTTTTTTTCGTGAGTTGCACGATTGATAATAAGATAATATAATAAGTTATTATAAATATAATAATATGTATTTTTTAAAATAAAATACATAATTATATAAAATATATTTTTAATAAAACTTGTTTAAAATAAAAATATCTCACAATATAAAAATATATCAAATATTAAAGTATATTACAATTAACCTATGAAAATTATTTTATATTTAAAAATTAATATTATATTTTTATATATGCAATATGGATATCAAATTAAAGATCATGAAAAGATAATTAATTTAATATATTTTTCATAAAAAATTGAGTTGAGATGAAAAAGTTATGAGCCTTTAAAAATTGAAGCGTAAAGAAAAAGAAAGAGAAAAATCATAATTGATTGCCAGACTTTCTAAATATAGAAGGTATTTTGGGCGAAAAAATCCTAATTTCTAATTTTAATGCGGTTCTATTATTATTGTTGTTGTTCTTATTATTATTATTATTATTGTTGTTATTATTATTATTATTATTATTATTATTATTATTATTATTATATAGATAGCTTAAATCTATCAAATTCAAACTTTTTTGTTGATTTGATTGCCAGGTAAGAACTTTTTCGTTAAAGTATAATTGATATATTCAAGAAAAATTACACACGTTGCTTTTATATAATGTTTTCAATTAGTTATCAATTTATAATATTTTCTATCATAATTTTTTTAGGTTAAAATAAATTTTATTAAATAAACTATATTGGCAGGGTCCCTGAAAAATATACATAACAAAAATAATTTTCTTTTAAAGATGTAATTAGTTTGAAACACCCAAAAAAAACTAATTTTATATTAATCATTATCAATTAATGCTAGTTTATATTAAATTTAATTTAAATTATGTGGCAAAATAACTATTTAGTTTCCTAATTTTAGCTAGTAATATATATTCATGAAAATTACGTAGTCACAAAATCCAATCTTAAATTATTAAAAGTAATAACATCATTATGTAGGTTTGCAACTTTACTTACTAATTTAAGATAAATATGCATATGTCGAAAAATATTTTATTTTATTTTTCAATTAAAGATATTCTCATCGGCTCTTTTATTTTACTTTGTCCTATTTTTGGCAAACCCGAGTTAATGTCTTAATCTTGCAATTTTTTCAAGAACTAATTAGGATTAATTACTGGAATTTAGAAGGCTACTGTATTGTGATTTACGTAGAGGACATTCCCTTCTCTTCCATAATTTGGATAAAGTTGGACACCTTAGTAATATTATCATATATATATATATATATATATGAATGTTACAAAAAATAAAAATAAAAATCCTAGAATTGCTTGACAAATAAATAACCTAACAAATTGGAAACTTTAAAGAACTGCAAAGCAAGTTGTCAAAAAAAAAAAAAAAAAAAAAAGTAAACTACTTTTTTTTTTTGGCATTATTATTGTTATTATTAGTTGACCGAATAGAACCAAACTTCCTTCAGTTGCACTATTTTAGTCTTTGTACCATGCGAACTGAGTCTTGTAGATGGTTCACACACCATACACTTCTAACTAGTTTTACCAACAATTCACCAGAAAATACACCTTCGTCGGGGACACGGACATAAAAGGGAAAACTTTTCCTTTCAAATTTATTATTCTTAATTTTTCCTAAAATACTACTGCTATAGTAACATTTTAACAACTTTATATTACCTTGTTATATATATATATATATACAATCCATTAATGATTGGTCAACTCCGGTAATACTTCTTTATTCTCTAAATTCATTAATGAAACCCTTAATGGGTTATTTACATTGAATATATTAAGCATTTTGTCTATCGTAAATCAATAAAAATGTTATTTTAAATTTTAATAATCGATTAAGATATGTATCCGTCGTTAATAACGCAATAGATAAGATGAAGACTAAATAATTTTTATCTAAATACGGTTCTTTTTTTCTTTTCTTTTTCCTTCTTAAAAAAAAATAATAAAACCTTTTAAACCCCAAGACACGTTGGCCAAGTAATCAAACTGCACCACCCCCACCCCCAACCTACCAAAATGCTTAGGTGGACCATCTATATGTAAGACCCATTCTCCACGCACTACTCCATTTCATTGCACTCAATCACAACACGGCCCCTTCTCCTCCCCCCTCCGCCCTCCGCCGCCCGGCGAAGATGAAACATTCTTCTAAACAAAGATGTTTGTTGAAAGCATCAATAGTTGTGGCAGACGCAGCCTCAGTTTTCTGTGCAGTTGGTTTGATAGCCCTTATCCTGATGAGCTCCACCAACGAAACGGTGATGAGAGGACGACCGTCGTCTCTGGTGGCGCGGCCGTGCGATGAAATATACGTCGTCGGAGAAGGTGAAACCCTCCACACCATCAGCGACAAGTGCGGCGATCCTTTCATAGTTGAGAGGAATCCTCACATTCATGACCCTGACGACGTTTTTCCGGGCCTTGTCATTAAGATTGTGACCATGGAACCAAGGCGGTAGTTACATACAGTCACCACCCCACCACCGCCCCTCACATATACATACACTGATACACATATGTATTCATTTCATGTTCTGTTGGTGGGTACCAATAAAAGTGATTGTAAGTATTTAATTATGTAAATGGATTAATGATATAAAGTTTAGCAGGAAATCAATAAATTTTGGTTGCTCTCTGGGATGTCTGCGCATGAACAGCTCAAGAATATTTTGTACTGACCCAATCAATGAATTTGTTGCTGAATTGTATATGTTTGTTTCAAGAAAATCGGGCACCAATTAATGATTTCTGGTAGTTTATTCATCGGAAAGATGAAATGAAATAAACATATATGCAGTTGAAGGTAGAATTTGGAACTTTGTTTCTATCATCGCAAACCTTCATCCCATAATACTTGGTCATTTGGAACTCTGTCCTAAACCTCAATCTGTGATTTTTTATTTTCTTTTATTTTTTGTGCAGATTTTTTACCAGCTATTCTATAAATAAATAAATAAATTTATGTTTTATTTTTATTTTTTCAGTTATGCCTTTTTTTTCCATTTTCCGTTGTTTGTTAACGAATAAAACGACATGCGTGGAAAAAATATAGGGATGTGGGAGCAGACATAAACTTTTATTCCAAAAATTAGGTTTCTTCTTCTATTTAATTATCTAATTGTCGCCACGTGGTATTTACGTATCCCACTATATTTATATATATAATATTATAATAGCAGTACGACTTCTAACATATATAACTCTTGTGTGTTGAATTGAAGAAGCTTTAGTTGACACGTTTGGATGATTAAGATTGAAATTAAATGATAATCTTAATTGGGGTCCACTCAATCAAGCGCAGGATGTTTGATTATCAAAATTGATGGCGATCAAAGTTAATTCTACGATTCAAGAATAGATTTGAATCTTTTTGGGAAAAAATGATGTTGATATAAGTTTTTTATATTGATAAATATCTCATTGTGGTTTTCTTATGGTCGTCAAATTTTTTTATTTTGATGCTCGTTGGATTGAGACTTTCTTTTTTTTTTTTTTTTTTTGTCAAAAAATCCATTATCATATATATGAAAACTTGTACAATTAAAACTTTACAAAAGCATCAAATCTAACTTAGGAAACCTGAAATTCGGTAACCCCAATCATCTAACATTATGAATCATCTCAACCCTCTACACAAATTTACATTATCAAAATTTAAACTCTCTCTTTCTTCAATTGCTTTGATGGCTAGAAAATCGAAAGATCTATTCCTTTCTCGATAGATATGAGATATATGCAACGCCATCCTTTTCTTAAGAGCAAAAAAAAAAAATTTAACAGATTCTGTATACTTCAGTGACCAACATGTTTCTGTTTTAAAATCTATAAAACCGATTATGAGTTCCATTTTGAGATGTCTTCAATCTATACATATATATATATATATGTGTGTGTGTGTGTGTGTGTTTATAAACCATTTTCAAACAGAAAAAAAGGAGAAGAAGAGGAAGAAGTGGTATTTGATATTTTTTAAACAAAGCATTTTTGTTTGGGTGTGGCTATTCATGCTCCCCAAATCTCTAAATATACCCCATAATAATTATCACAAAATTAGACATTAATAAATTGATTAAAATACCCTAATATATTTATATATTTTTTATTTTAACCATATTCTCAACTGCAGAAATCCTGTCTTATGTTCTTATTCCCAATGTTTCTTCAATGTAGAGAAGTTGGAATTGTAGATTTATGGCTTTCTTGAGATTAGACTCCTAATTTGAAACATTTTCTTCTCTATGTTTTATCAATAGAGAGAAGTTGAAATTGCAGATTTATGACTTTCTTGAATTCGGCTTAACTTGATAAGGAACATACACTTAACACTATTGTTTAAATGGTTTTTTCCCCATCTTTAAATGATTTTTTCCTAAACTTGATTTTGTTTATGGGCACATATACTTGATGTATATGGGCACGTCTGATGGTCTTAATCAGCAACTCAATGGAATCCCTCAAATTAAAATTTATGTCACCCACATATAGCGAAGTTGTCTTTTAATTGAGGTATATTTAAACTTCGGGGTATGTTTAAAGATTTCGGGCTACCCTTTTTGTTTACATGCACTCTACCCCTTTTTTTAATTCCCTTGTGCAACTTTCGCTGTTTACAAAAATTAGAATATCATAGGTACGTTTTTTGTTTTTTTTTTCTTTTTTCAATAAACCAATATATGTAGGAATTTAATTTTACTCGCACATCATGAATAATTCAGTATGGTATATTCGAACCCAAAGTTTTTATTGGATAAGAGTACTTTACAAGTATAGAATTACGCGTGTCTGTGCAGCAAATGTCTAATTATCTAATTGGTATTATCCAAATTCTATCGGAGACAAATAAGGTAGAATATGAAAGAGGCAATGCCCCGGCCCATTTAAAATTTTGAATCAGATACTCCTTCGATAATATTTATATATGTAGGCACAGCAACCACTGTAAACTATATGTATGGTGATAATAGCTTCAAATTAATTTTATTTTACATTTAGAATGTTGGTGGCCCAGAGGAGCGACTTCAGGCCCATAAGAAGAGAACGCATTATACATCATGGGCCGGCCCGTTGATATAAATCAAGCATATAGCGGACTCTTTGGACTATTTGGGCCTCAACGATCCTTAAAGCCTTGGGAAAAAAAATAAGAGAACTGCAAAACTGGAGAAAAACAAAAGTTAGAAATAAATTTTAGTTTCGCCACATATCGATTAGATACAATTATTTTATTTATCAAGTAAATGAAAATAGTATATTTTATAAGTTGCACTTATATTTCTCTATTTACTTGTTGGTTAAGGTACGGTTGCACTTGTTACTTTTGACTAATTTTTTCAGAAGATTAATATAGAAATTTTAATTAAAATTAGCTTCAAATTTTATAGCACTTTTTTCCATCAACATTCTATTTGGGGTCGTTTTCTTGTAGGAAATTATATCAATCAGAAAACAACAACAACAATAATAATAATAATATTGTTAAATTCAAGAACGTTTTATTATATTTTGATATACATTGCTATAATATAAAGTTATAACCATTCTGATCAAGTGCCCACTTACATTAATTCTTGATATTGATAACTGTGTAGCAACGTATAATAGGCCATTACAAATAAAAACACCCGACCAAAATAGAGAGCAGCAGTACACAATTTGTACGCCAATGGAGGTTGTGTACTCCTTCGATCCCTCACCTACTATTTGCCACAGACCAACTTCCTAGAATTAAACTGTCAGCAATCAACAAAGGTCGACATAAGGCTTCTCCGGTGAAAATGAAGTGCTACCAAAAGCTTCAAGAAGTTATGTAGAAATCGTTATTATTAATAAATTCAAAGCATGGGAAATTGTCATAATTTAATGAGATTTAGGACATATATAGAATTATTTGTGTTTTTATTTTTTCTTTTCAAATTTCTTACTTTTTTTTCTAAGTCTAAAATAATAAATATTAAGGAATTAATTGGTAGGGTACGATGTAAGAGAATTAGAGAAAGGTGGCCATGCTTGGTCGTAAAGCACAACAATTTATTTGACCCTATTTTATTTCTTCAAATCAATGAGTGACTTAAAAGTATTACAAATAAAAGCCCCATGGCATCAATAAACCTGAAATTTCTATTATTAATTAATACAATATTGGTTTAACTGAAAACCATAAATACCACAATCATGTTCTGTAGCTAGCATTCATCAGTTGGATTTAATCCATATATACAAAAAAATATTAAGTACGGCTGCAAAAATGATTTATTATTTGAGCATTTTACTGGTTTTAGTGGGCATTTCTCAGTCAAGAGCAGCTCTTGATGCCCATTATTATGACAAAACATGCCCTCAAGCTGAAAATATCATCCATGAAGCTGTTCGTAATGCTGCTACTTCTGATCCTAAAGTGCCTGCTCGTATACTCAGAATGTTCTTTCATGATTGTTTCATCAGGGTACTAGTACTTTCTATCTCTCTTTATATCTATCTACGTATCTATCCATCTACCTATACTGATGAGCGTGGAATTAGGGTTGTGATGCGTCGGTGTTGGTGGACTCGACTCCGAAGAACAAGGCGGAGAAAGATGGTCCTCCGAATCTGTCTCTGGCAGCATTTTATGTTTTAGATGCTGCAAAAGCTAAGCTTGAAGAGTCTTGCCCAAAAACCGTCTCTTGTGCTGATATATTGGCCGTTGCCGCTAGAGATGTTGTTCTTCTGGTAATATTTCTTTCTTTTTTTTTTTTCAATTAAGTGTTGTAATCCATCAATTTTTACATATGTCTCTTTGTTTATTTGTCCCAGTCGGGAGGACCAAATTGGAGCGTCCTGAAAGGAAGAAAAGACGGGAAAATATCAAAAGCAAACGAAACCGTAAACCTGCCAGCTCCATCCTCCAACACATCTCAGCTCATCCAGAGCTTCTCCCAAAGAGGCCTCTCCGCCAAAGACCTGGTCGCACTTACCGGCGGCCACACCCTCGGCTTCTCCCACTGCTCCTCCTTCGAAGCCCGCCTCCACAACTTCAGCGCCGCCCACGACACCGACCCCACCCTCAACCCCCACCTCGCCACCGACTTGAAGAGGAAGTGCCCCAAGCCCAACACCGATCGCAATGCGGGTCAGTTCCTCGACTCGACGTCGTCGGTTTTCGATAACGACTATTACAGAAGGGTTGTTGCAGGGAAGGGCGTGTTTGTGTCGGATCAGTCCCTGTTGGGAGATTACAGGACGCGTTGGATGGTTGAAGCTTTTGCCAGGGATCAAGGTTTGTTTTTCGCGGAATTTGCGGCTTCGATGATCAGGCTTGGGAATGTTGGAGTTGTTGAGAATGGAGAAGTGAGAGAAAATTGCAGAGTTGTGAACTAAGAGAGGGAGAGAGAAATGGAGAGTTCATTTGAATTTGTGTGCGTGTCATGTTGAGTGAATCTTGTTGGGGTTGAAACTTTTCTTTCTCCTTTGTTGTTTTGTATCATTTCACAGACAAACTGATGTTATTATACATACGAACTTTTGAAAGTATGAAATAAAACCATTTTTAAATAGCATTCATTTGGATTTATCATGTTTTATAGTGGTTTATTGCAGCCACTTTATAGTTTGGTTATGTTTTCTAACTTGGATTTAAGTTTTATACTTTTTTAATCAATTTTCACAGATGTATTTTTTATTTGTGCCTGCTTCCATAGACAACAAAAAATAATTTATGGGAATATCCTCCAAGGGAGACTCTTCCTTTGATGTTACATCCACATGACCCACTGTTGGCTAAAATTTCACAGAAATTCGTGAAGATTTATGGAGCATAAATCTATGAATTACTACACAAGAAGCATAGACTTCCATGCCAACACTTTCTTTGATCATTCGATTCAGCGGCCTGGGCATTTTTCCAAAATAATAAAATTCTCAGTTAAGATCTCAAAATATCTCCTATGAGAAAAATAGATGCAATCAGACAGAATACTAGACCAGATATTGCAATGAAAATGGAGATAGACGCATCAGGTGATGATATCAAGATTCCCATGCCCTATGCGAACACCACATCAGATCGTAAGATATATTTCACGCCCTTCTCGACATTTCGAGCTTCATGCAACATGCACTTATTGCCATGAATGTGAACTAGAGCCATCCCTTCTGTTGGAGGTACCTAACACCATTTTCATGAATCAGCCTAGTAAGCAGCATCGTACAAGTAAATAAGTTCCGTTGCTGATGTTTGTATAGTTGAACAAAACCTCATCTAAGAGCTTTAGCATTAAACAGAAAATTCATTTTACACTGAAAAATTGCAGCATGTCCCCCTCACATGGGAGCACATTAGTTTTTAATCCTTGCAGGTGGAACAAATTTCTATAAATGGGTGGCAAGAGAGATGTGAAGCCATGAATTTTCTTAGGTCTTACTCTATCATCATATTAGATGATCACCAAAGGTTAAATTAATAGAGAACAAAATCACTTCAATTTTTATAAATCCACCATTAGACAGGTAATGAAGGAGGAGAAGCCATATAAGAAACCATAACTACTGGTCATAAAACGTTGTTATCAGGGTATTGACACTTTAAATAAAAAGACGAAAGTTCTTCAGGTAAGACTGAGCGTCAATATATATATATTTGTACTTATGAGTAATCTCAGATCAGGTGAGACTAAGGTAAAAAGAGATACCATAAATAGTACTAACAGCAGCATAGCCCAATCCTTTAAACAAGCTATTGTCTAAAGTTTCAGCCCAGTGTAAATTGAACCAAAAAAACAAGTGGGACAAGAAAGTCACTTGAATTCTAAACTCCATCAGCAGCCCCTTTGCTATCTTTTCTACCTTGGGGAAATACAAAAAAATGTACCTGCATTTGCCTAAGGTGGGACTAGTTCAAAAGCATCGAAAATCTTTTGGATGTCTTAATGCCTTGAGAGATTGTGGTAATATAATCTATGAAATCCCATTATAATGAAAAAAAGCAATAACCATTGGATGTCACTTAATTGGTAAATTTATGTATCTTTTACCCTCAACTAAGTTCAGCAGTTCAAAACTTCATATTCCCCCTTATCCTAGTTTCATCTTCATATGAACAAGTAGCACGGCATCCTTAAATCATCATCTCTAATATGATTTTCTCGTTTTTGTTGTTGTTGTTGTTGTTGGGGGGGGGGGGACAAAATGTAAATAAGGATGTACCTCAGCAACAAGAGCATTTCTGTGACCATAAAACACAGTCTCTCCTCCAACTAGTAGATCCAATGAATCTTGAGAGCTATTACCATTTTTAGACTTTGCTTTACTTTTACCAGGGGCCCCACTTAGATAGATCAATAGAGTATAATGTGTACGCCTTCCTTCTCCCAGATCATTGCTTTCATCAATGTGTCGTCCAAATCGCTGACCAGGAGAGTATCTATATGTACATACTTAAAGGTCAACGAAACCAAATTGATATCATAAATGCAGATTAATGATCAGTGCATAATTCACCACACTGTAATCTCCAGACAAAGAAAGAATGTGCTGTGATACATCTAACCACATAGGAAGAGCATAACTGAATGCCTAAGCACCATTCTAATTTTAAGAAGAAAAAAAATGCCGTCAATATTTGAAATTAGCAATATATGACATTCTATACACTTCCACATCACAGAAGACAAAGTTCCAGTGAATGCACATCAGTGTACTCCAAGTTAAAAATGATACCCCTACTTGGTTGTCAATCTGGAATGCTTTGTAGTGCATAATTGAAGCAGAAATACCACTCACCGATAAAATCTTATATTTGGATTCAACCCAACTGCAACTTTGCCTCGAATCTTGAAATCTGAAAAGAATTTGCTAAGTCCAGCGTCCCATATTACTTGTGCAAGATCTGGATCATCGACAGATATCCGATCATTGTCTCTATAAGCTTCTCCCCATGCCGGACCAAGACTCCCTTGGTGAACAAAACCAATTGATTCTGCAGCATCTATAAATGCTTTTGACTGAGCAGAGGTAAGGTAATTTTGAAACTGAATACCTTGAACCGAAATAGAGAAGGAAAAAACGGTACCATTGTTAGATAAGTTCAAAAGAAACAAAGGGACTTTTATGCTTAACTAAAAAGTTGGAGAAATATCCTTAAACCAATTTCCGGAACAGGGTATCAAAACATCTTCAATATACAGCAAAAAAGGAAAGAATAATTCAGAGATTAGCATTAGATATCCAAGTCCAAATTTTTTTTAAAGAGACTATCTTGTTTGAAAGGTATATTAGAAGAAACTCATACACATCTCATTATCTGAAACTGCTACAGTTTCAAGCCACTTTTTGGCCCTTTGTTAGTTGAGAAACATACATCAAGCATACAAATGTGGATTCCAGGCCCTTTTGATTTTTTCAGAGAGCATCTTTTCCTTTCTAACAATTTGAATCTTAAAAAAGGCATTAGTTTATTCATTTCATCAAAATATAACTTAATAGTTTATCTCAAAAATTTAATGTCAAAGTTGGAAATGCTAGTACACCTTTAAGCTTCAAGTAGGAATCATAAAACAGAAGCAAATGTAATCAACGTATACTTTTATTTTTACACGAATAACTACTTAAAGTATTTAATCATAGAAATACAGAAACCACGAAAATGAAACCAAGGGGGGCTCCTATACTTGGTGCAAAGGAAATGAAAAGTTCCTGAAAGCTAACACACATAGTTTACCGCACCCAATGCCATAGTTTTGCCGTTCATAACCAGAAATCACTTCAGAATTAAGCTGACATTGCCGAAACAAGTTATCAACAGAAACTCTCAATTTTAAGAACTAGCCGCAGAAAATAAAAGACCACATATTATAGAGGTAAAATAATCAAAATGTAATAAGAAAAACAGAAACAGAACCCTAAAATCTTGATTAAGCATGCATTTTGAACCTTCCAAAGCAGAATAAACTCTATGATGAGATTTCTATTTCCGAAAGTTAACACATCAAAACTGGACGCAAAGAGAAACACGTCATAAGAAACTCAATACAACCAGAAGAAAAATAATAATAATCTTGGACAATCTAAGTCATGAATTAGAATAATTAGTTTATAAAAATTTGAAAAGGGTAATTTATACACGGAAAGGATAACTCACAGTAATCAAATCATCGTCTTTGAGGCGGGTGATGTGCAGATCAGATTTGGGTTTTATGGTTGGCCACTCCGGTTTCTTTTTCTTATTTGTGGTCGTCGTCTTTTTCCTGTCTCCCATTTTCCTCTTCATTTCTGTTCTCTGAGCAAACCTCCCCATCTATTTAGTTAATTAATGGGCCTTAAATGGACCTATTCAGCTTGGATGGGCATTTGCAGGCCCAACTGTCAAATCACATGGCTCTTTGGGCCTCAAACATATATCTGAGGCAACCAAAAATGATCAATAATAGAGCTGCCGACAAAGGGTCAAGAAGTTATAATATTACAAGGGTTTGAAAGATCGAAGTAGATAAGGTTTCTTACAATTTTACAGAATACCAAACAGCCCTAATCTTTCAATTTAGGGTCAAACTCTTATATTTTGTTTTAAATAGTGTAAGACTAAATGATGTCATTTGGGTGTGTACAGAGAGAGGGATTTATTTAAACTTAAAATAGTGTTATTAATTTTTTTTTTAATCACTTTTCAACTTCTTTTATATTGAAGTCAAATTTTGAAAATTTAAAATGTGGCAAAAATATTATAATAAACCAAATCTAAATAAGATATGTCGAAAGTTTAACCAACGGTGGATTTTATTATCAAAACCAAGTAGTATAGTTGACAATAAACCAAATTATTAAACATGCATAAGAACTCCTTTATTATTCATTTGTTAAAAAAAAATGTGTTACAATTGATGATGGATATATGTTATGTATAATGCTTAAAGAACACCGGTAAAAACAATAGTGCAGACCGTGTGGTGCAAATAGAAATAAAGAGCCGAATTCAAAAATAAATTGTCCAAAATTATTAATAATTTAAGCACCGTTATGAAGTTCTTTTAGCTTCTTCAAATACGACATAATCATGCAAAATCAAGATTTAAGAAAGAAAGACAAAATATAAAAATTCAGGTTGTTTGAGTTCTTGGCTATGGACGAACTCCAACAATATTGCAGATATATATTCAAATAAAAATAAGACTCATATCTTTATCTAAATTAAAATATTATTTAGACTAGACTTTTATGAGATCTCGTGATATATTGGGCTGAGTCCAACGTAGATCATTCGGATCATATCTCAACAAGGCATCACCTAGCATCCCTCTGCCTTAAGGCACTATATGATCTATTTGTAAGCGATAGTAGGCAGGCAAACAATGTGTACTTAGCTCCACATAAATTAAATTGAACCTAAAAAGAACAGCTTTGCAGACTTAATGCTACTTCATCACTTACTCTAAAACCTTTTTATTGTCGTAGGGCTGCAAAAACTTTCACTCTATTCAAAATAATTTAAATCAAACTTAACTTGTATGATCACAATTTGTCTTTTATTCAAATTTCAATTTTACATACGATTAATGATTAATATTAGATTTTATATTAAAATTGAATAAAATAATATGGCAATAATTGACTGACGAAACAAATCAATTTAATATTGGTAAGTACCTTCATGTGCATCAAATAAAACTCAAACCTCGACCTTGAGATTTCAATACGTACCCTTTACCGCGAAGGCAAGAATTCATCGGATTTAAAGAAAAAACTGTTACAATCAAATGAACATCACAAATAATCTAAAAGAAATGTGGTTTGACATGATGTTGTTAAGTTGTTATGAACATTTATTGCATATTCATCATTTTAACCTCCTAGTATAATCGAACGGGCGGTACAAAGTACCAACGATGTCTCCCTTCTTAGAGGATAATTACTTGCCAACTAATGATACATTTAGATACAGTTTAGAGATAATAAATAAGGGCAGCTACCAGCTAGTTTCCATTCAGGTCTAGGAACCCTAATTAAAAAGCACCATGCATGCATAGAGTGGAATATCATCTATCTGGTCCAATGCTTATTAGCCTAACCCAAAAAAAACCCCAACTTTTTTTTTACCAGCTTTTTATAACTTTTGATTTTGTAAATATGATTTGGAACTATTCAAAATTAATTTCAGCAGAAATTATTTTATTCAGAGAATAAAATCTTAAACTTTTTAAAATTATAAATAATTTGAACTTTAAACAAAAAAAAAATATTTAAGTACGTTCATCCAAGAATATGAAAAACATAAATCTCTGAAGTTCAAAATCTAATCTGGAAAAAGAAATTGAAGCAAAAATAGGCATGATTGATACTTGTAGTCACAATACCATGTTGGTCTTAGATTTTACTTGAACTTTTAGATTTATTTAAATCATTTTAGACAAATATAGATTTCTTAGATTCTAGTTTTTTTATTTTCAGATTCTTATACTTAAGTATTTAGATTTTTATTTCAAATTACTTAAAAAAATTAAACATTGTCGAATGACTTCATATTTTTTCTTTAATTAAATAAAATCAAATAAAATTACGTATGAAAAATGCATATCTTATTTACAAGATAAAATTTAACAAAACTGCCACAATAATTTTGGTCAAAGTCAAAGTACAGGGATTCAAACCTGACAAATCAAAGAAGTGTGATTCTAAATAAATAAGGGTATTTCTATTTACACCACAATAACCTCTTTTCACACCATAAATATTTTTTAAATAAAAATAATTTTATATTAAATGTCTAATTTATCCTTCTTCTCAAATCAGGAGAATTCTCCATTTTTTCATTAACCTTCTTCTTTATCCAGCGACTTTTTTTCATTAACTTTCTTCTTTACATAGCCACTGTTCTACATTTGTTTTCTCAATCTTCTTCCGCACAAATTTGTTGTTAACATCACCTTCACCAATCCATGAAATTACGAAATCTCACCCTTGAACAAACACAAAAAATCAAAATAATTTCTTCTATTAAAAACTCATTTGCTCCCAAATCCTAACTTGTGAATCTGAATTTCTTTTCTTTTATTATTTGTTGCTAAGAATTTTCAAATTCATATATTTAGCCTGAGATAAAAGAACGAAGAAGAATAACCGCAGAAAATATATTTTAAATATGATTTTGAATAATTTTGAATTTGCAGAAAAAGAAGGAAGAAGAAGAACCCCATAAAATTTATGATATCACCTTCACCAATCCATGAAATTACGAAATCTCATCCTTGAACAAACACAAAAAGTCGAAATAATTTCTTCTATTAAAAACCCATTTGCTCCCAAATCCCAACTCGTGAATTTGAATTTCTTTTCTTTTATTATTTGTTGCTAAGAATTTTCAAATTCATATATTTAGTCTGAGATAAAAGAAGGAAGAAGAAGAACCGCAGGAAATATATTTTAAATATGATTTTGAATAATTTTGAATTTGTAGAAAAAGAAGGAAGAAGAAGAACCCCAGAAAATTTATGATAACTTTTTGTTAAGAGTTGTTCGTAATTTCATGGATTGGTGAAGGTGATGTTGGCAGCAAATTTGTGCGGAAGAAGATTGTGAAAATAAATGTAGAACAGTCGCTGGGTAAAGAAGTAATTTGAGAAGAAGGATAAATTAGACATTTAATATAAGATTATTTTTATTTAAAAAATATTTGTGGTGTGAAAAGAGATTATTATGGTGTAAATAAAAACACCCAATAAATAAATATTCACAATACAGCGACCTAAACATGTAATTTTCCATTTGTAATTAATTACAACGGTAGGTAGGCAGGGCAGCACCCAAATTAGAAAAATTCTGAGGTGATGGTGCTAAAAACGTGGCCGGATCTTTTGTATAAATAATCAAATAATAAATAAATGATTATTTTTATACTTGAAATAATGGAAATGTCAAATGGTATGTGCATTTTTATACCGAATTATGTATTTATTATCGAGGATGATAATTGATGACACTTACAACCTAGTTTGATATTGTTTTATTTGTAGCCAGAAAAGATAAAATTATGTATGTATTATACTTAACTTCTCCATCCAATTTGTCACCATGTGTTATACTTATATTTACATACATATATATATATATACATTGATAATGCATATTTCTCACACATGCAATATTCTAAAATAATGTTGGAATATAATAATTCCCCCGTTTCAAATAAAGAATACAGTTTTAAAAATTATTTTTTATTTATAAAAAGAGTCGTGAAAGTAAAGATTTTTTTATTAGTTAAACTTAAAATTATTGTTTTTTATTCACAAATAAATTATATATTATTAACCATTAGTGTGAATTCATATATTTTGAAAAGTTGTATTTTAAATTAACAAAGAAAATGAAAACTCCAATATGTGTGCTAATTTATACCAAATCTAACACACACGTATATATACATGTACTTCTATATATGTATGTATGTATGTATGTATGTGTTTTCAGATTACCAACTAGTCAACTACCTGGATATCCTTTAGTTGCGATTGGTTGCGTTTTCGTTCAATTTCTTTTTCTTTTCTTTTTTTGTTTCATTTAGGTAAGCAGATTAAGGTTATTTTATGATTGGAGTGTGGTGTAAATTCTTGTAAATTAAAATAAATACTTTATAATTTATGTTAAATATGATAGAATTTGTAAAAGGTATAATAATAATGCTTAGAAAAATGTGTTAAATATTATTTTTTTATGATTGAATAATTGTATGATTATTAAGATGGTTGAAATTTGTTAGATGGTTGGGTGATTAGAAGAGAGAGAGATTAGTATATGATATTTTTCTAGGGGAGAGATAGGATAATTTACCTAATTAATAAAAAAAAAAAGCCCCAATATAAAAAAATAAAACTGAATCATAAACCCCTATTGAAATATGTTAATTTTTTGAAATTAATAGAATGATAAATAGTGAAGAAAATGATGTAAGAAAAAAGAAACAGGAAAAAAAATCATAAACGAAATATAAAATAGTGTTACAAAATTAATGCATAAGGGTTTGACAAAAAAAAAAAAAAAAACTAATAAAGAAATATATATAAATTAAATATATATATATATATTCGTAGTGGATTTGTAATTTAAAATAATATCTTTTGCCGAAATATAAATAAAAATAGTATTAAAAAAAAGAAATGGAAAGTCGAGCCAAACAGAGGAAGCCACGTGACAAGTTTGAATTCCATTAATCATGGTGTACCAGCAGAGTGTGCTGTCAGGCTGCTATTGGTGGCCACATTACGTCCCAGTACGATGATGTTGACGTTATAACCCCATCTGCTTCCAGGACACTTTTATCATTAAAATTTCCCTTTTGTGTTGCTGACTTTCCAATCTTTTCTATTATAGCTGTAAACAGTGAAATTCATTTCTTTTATTTGCTAAAACAAGATATATATATATATATATATATATTAAATAGATTCCCATTTTCTATTTAATTTTATTTTTCTTAAAATCTGGGTTTATCTCATTGTGTGCCTTTCCCTTTTTGTGGGATGATAGATACTTGATCAAAATGGAAATGTCGGATTCTGTCGTCTGTGGTCTGAAAATAAAGAGCTTGTCTTCATCAATTACTGTCAGATATTTGAGATAAAAGGAAAAAAAATTCCTTGTGCCATTCTTCTTGCTCATAGATTCTTGGTGCATTCCATTTTGTGAAATCTTGAACCTTGTTTATTCTGCTGCTCATATAATTCATTTTATGCTGTTTTCAACTTTGGATTTTTCATATATCCAAGGGTCTTTTCTGGAACGTTTCTTTTTTATTTCCACTAGTTTGGAATAATCCTGCCCTTTTTCATTTCTCAAGTCAGTTCTTAAAAAGCTAGGGTTCATAGCTTTTAGCATCTCTTTGCTTTGATTGTTACCAGTTTGAGTTCTTTGGGTGCCAATTTGTTAGGGTTTCTAGGGGGCTCACACCATAAATTGGAAACTGCCTATTCTTCTACTGCATAATTTCTCTCCTTCAGCCATCCTACTGTTCTTTCTCTCTCTCTTGCTAGTATGCTTCTAGAGAGTGATTTTTAGATTATTTTGTACAAGGGTTTCATTTATACAGTTTCAATAAAATATTCAGAAAGAAAGAAAAAAAAAAAAAAAAAAAAAGAAGAAGAAGATGGTGAGGGGGAAGGTGCAAATGAAGAGAATCGAAAATGCAACCAGCAGGCAGGTGACCTTTTCGAAGCGCAGAAATGGGCTGCTGAAGAAGGCTTATGAGCTCTCAGTACTTTGTGATGCTGAAGTGGCTTTGATCATCTTCTCTCAAAAAGGAAGACTTTATGAATTCTCAAGCTCCAAGTAAGTTCTTCATTTCCAACACCCAATTAATTAACCTTAATTTTCACAATCACACTACCTTTTCTTAATCTCGATTTCATATTCCAATTATTTAATAGGTTTAGCTTTGTTCAATGTGTACTTGTTTGTGCCCCTCTTGTACTACTTATACCAATGCTATAAGCAGCAAAAAAAAGTATGGCCTTACACCACATATCCATCCTGTATGACTCCAAGTACACTATGTACCCACAGTGATTTCTTTCAATTTGTCCGTAGCACTACTATATCCATTTCATCTCTCTTTTTCAGCCTTTCTTCTTCAAAAGCAGATATTTTGATACTAAATTTATGAGACTTGCCTTAATTGCTGATGCTTAATGTGTACAGACCGCTTAGTTAACCATATTAACGGTCTGTATATTCCAATGTTTTCATATGGTATTAATTTCACACACTACATCCTCTTTCTATCTATGTATGAAGTCTAGGATAATATATCAAGTTAGGATACTATTAACTCAGTGGACAGTTTGAGATTGGATTAAAGGGGTGACGGGAGAAATATATCCTTGAAAATCGATACAATTGTATTGGTTTCCAAACAATCTGTCTACAACTGTAGTTGTAGGTTTCTCCGTAATCATATTTTCCTTTGGACTATGAGACGGTCATACTTTATAGGTGAGAGTTCTATTATTTCTATCCGGTGAATATTGTATTTGATTTGTTACATCTAAATGCTTAACCCGAGAGCTAGCTAGCACATCATATCTTATAAGATGTTTAATTCAAAAACTTATGAAAAATTGGCTAGCTAGAAGCACTTCTCGTCCTTATGAAAATATCTCATAGATCGATGTTCAACAACTAATTAAAGATTGACGATATATCTTACATTCTTGTACTAATAGTTTATAAGAAACTGGCCTCCACTCCATGGGAAATTCTTAATATAGTCCATGTGATAACTCTACACTCAGCAAGTAAGAATATTTTATAGGTTATTAGATTCATATGTTATCAAAATAAATACTTCAAACTTATGATGTAAGTTACTTTATTTTGCCTCTGGAAAGGTAACTTTCAGAGTTGGTCAGTGCTTTACCTTATATGTCTAGCTAGCTAGGTGTGTATTTGTTACTCCGTTTACAAGATCTTTGATTTTGTACAACATTCTTGATCACTCTTAGGTAATTTTCTGGGATTTTGTCCAACATTACAAGAATGTGGTAATGATATTTTGAATTTATTTCTGGCAATTATTAGTCCGATGAATAATGAATTTTTCCACTTGGTTCAAAATATTAGGTGAGTATTAATTAACTAACGCTGGACCATCACCTCCAGCTAGTACTACATACTTTGGTCATGTTATCATCGAACAACAGACATGCATGTTTAACTGGAAGTTGGATGTACGGTTACTTGCTACATTAACTGCTGCCACTTGCTTTTCACTCCTTTCGTTTGATGTTTTGGCATTGAATTAATGCATGATTTATGATTTCTACCTAATCTTGGTGCAATTGCCTGTTGGGGATCTTACTGCATATTGTTCTCGTGTTTTATTTTATCAATAAATATGTTAGTTGATGAGGTGTAAAACGAAATAATTTGCGTTAAATCTTAGTATTAATTAGAATGTGTTGATGATGGCTTCTTTGGTGCTGCATTTACAGCATGCAAAAGACAATTGAGAGATATCTGGAACGTGTGAAAGAAGAGCGGAACACTGAAGTTGAACAACACACGCAGGTCGGCTTCTTTTACTATCCAAAATCTCCCAATAATAAACTTGTGTGCAACTCTAAGCATTAATTTGAATTTATACTATGTTCATTTATTGTCACTACAAATTTACAAATTTTATTATTCTATAGTAAAAATTACGCGATAAGTCTTTAGGCAGTTTCAAAATTAATCCTGTATCTTTTAAATTATGAATGTAGTCCTAAGTTGGAATTCTAGTTTATGGCTGAAAATGCTAGTGCACTGCACGTGACCATCTTAAACATTGAGACTTATGAATTTACGACGGTTTAAAGTGGTGTGGTGGTCGCCAAACTGACATGTTTACCATCTCAATATGTAACCCAACTTATATCCAATGTGGCAAAAGCTACCACGCTGGCAACCGCCATGTTTAAGTCATCGGAATTCAAAATTCTGAATTTCGACAAAATTAAGACGAAATTTTCACAATTGAAAAGAAAAGGATGCAAGTATAAATGCAAAAAAGATACAAAACTAGTTTAAGAGCCGTTTAAAGGTTATAGTACTAATCTTGCAATTTTTCCAACCAGAACGATCAAACTTTTAACTTGACTCTAGGATGGAGTTTATGTACTTAGAAGACATATAAGAGCTAAAAAAAATACCTACACCACACCCGTACATGTACTGATGCCGCTGCTGTTTTATTAATTAAGGTGTAAAGACATTAAATTGTAACTCTATTATTGCACAAACCTTAAACCTAATCAATCTGTAGGTCATTGTAACAGACATAATAATGTTGTTATTCATAAATGATCATAAATTCAAATGAATAACTCATAAAAATTGAAGTTTCTTCTTTAATTTTATTTTATTTTTATTTTTTTTGCCAAACTTGTGTGCGCTTATGTTAGTCATGCATATATGAAATATAAAATAAAATAGATAACTTCATCCAATTATTATGTACTGAAGTTTTCAGTAAATTGAATCGTTCGAGTCCAAGTTGGTAAAAGCTAGCTTAGAATAAAAAAGTCTCAAATTGTGTCGCACTGAATTTGGATCTTCTATTTTGCACATATGTTTTGCTCGATAATATGTAATGTTGATTCTTCATGTACACAAAATTATTTAGTTTTTAGAAAAATTATTTATTTTATTCAAAATTTACAAATGTAATTTTAACACATTAAAGCATACCCACGGTTGATAGGTGAACACTTCCGTATTGATATAACTACTTATATATTTAACAACTTCGTCAAAACAAAATTCATGGATTTGATTCTTGCTGTGATTACGCTAATTAAGTCATATAAATCCAGAAAGTGATGCATAACTTTGGCGTATCCTACATTACTATATGACATCAACCAAATTGACACATGATTGGAAATTAAGGATTTTTGTGTATAGGAATAAACCAAAATGTCTCCAGAATTTGCCATTACTGACAGTGTCTCAGTGATGTTATTCTAGTTGCAGCACATAAAGCACGAAGCAGCCTTCACTGCAAAGAAGATAGAGCTTCTAGAGAATTCCCACCGGTCCTCCTTGTCTTCCTTGTATCTGTTTCTCCTTCATATTTTGCTGTGAATTATATATCCACTCTGTTCTGGTTGTATCAGGAAGCTTTTAGGTCATAATCTGGGGACCTGTACGATGGAGGAGCTTCAAGAAATCGACCGCCAGCTAGAGAGAAGCCTAAACAACATCAGGGCAAAAAAGGTATAATTTAGTTGTACAAATATAACTTTTTTTTTGGGACAGGGACGTAATAAACTGATTTCTGATCTTGAGTGATTTTTTCTTGTTTATTTTCCAGTCTCAACTTTTCAAGGAGGAAATAGAGAAACTGCATGCAAAGGTATGATCATACATGAGCGCAGTTTTGATCCTACACCCACCGTGTGTTTCTCATCACATATTTACGCACACTTATATGAGTATGTGTTTAGAATTTAGAAACACTTAGTGCACCATACACTGGGTGTAGTAGGATCAAAACTGCATGCAAGTGCCTCATGTCAGCTATAATACAGTCTGGTCTCACCAATCTTGAATATGTCTTTTCTATTTCAGGAAAAGTTTCTGTTAGAAGAAAACTCCAGGTTGCGCGAAAAGGTAAAATTCTTAACATCAGACCGTGCATGAGACGTTCCATACTAAATGATAGTCAGCCTCTTACATTGATGAGATAAATACGAGATTGAAAGATGATAGAAACTAAAAAACGTGCGATATCATACGCGTTTTACGTTTGATTAAGGATGTTGAAAAAATGGAAACTCGTGCAGTGTGGAATAAGAACCAGGGAGGCAGCAGAAAAACGGAAAGAAATAGGGAGTCACAGCCAAAGCACGCTGAGCTCTGAGGTTGTGACTGAATTGTTCATCGGCCCACCAACAACAAGAAATGGCTAGCTCTTACTCAAAGTTTCTCTTACATATGAAAGAACACATTTTCTGAAAAATAAATATATAATTATATACATAGCTACAACAGCAGTAATCTTTTCTTATATTTGATCGACATGATTAAATAATAAGAATGCAATTTTATGATCATAATAGTTTTCTTTTTGGTATCATTTCTGTCCTTCTCAGCCTTTATGGATAAATTGAAAATGCTTAAGAATGGATGGGAGTGGCAATGGTCTTGCCCTAAAGTTTCATTTGGACGTAGTAATTAAAAGATTTCAACTGGTTAGAATATTGACAGTTGGGATTTTTTGATACACTTGGTTTGAATAACTCAAGATTAATTGATTGTCGTCAATTTCAAATTTATCAACATTACGACGTTCGATAAACCAACATCTTCACCTTTAGATTGAACCGGCTGATTCAGTCTAAAGGTTAGGGTTGACTTTGATGAATTTTGGACAAAAATTTGTAAATTCATTTTGGGACAAATAAGGAATCAATATCTCCCGACATTCTATAAGAGAAAGAGGTCAGTAGCTGAGTTAAGAAGGCTGACCTAATTAATATGAAACACGAACCCTATACTCTTGAATCGTGAATGGGTTCATAAAATATGAACCGTGAAATTTTTAATTGATGCATGCCCTAGTTCCTAAAATTTAAATACTAAATCTTGAGTCTAAGAATCAACTACGAACCATAAACCTTAAATCCAAATGGTAATACTGTTCAATTTTTTGTTATTACATAAGTGAGACACAAAATAAAATAAAATCGAGGATATCATCTGCTTTATAGTTTATAGACAACATTGCCAAGGCCGACCATGTAGTCCAAACAAAATAAAAACGTTATTGTTTGAGAATTAGACGAAAAGCAATAACAAGAAAATAATAATAAATACAAAATTTGATTATTAAGTTCGTTCCAACTTGTAACTACGCGTGGGGGTGTTGCCAAGCCAGAAATTCACTATTGACTTTAAAATACGGTACAATTACACAGAAGAGATATTTATAGCAAAAAAGAAAATGATTGCCCTAATTTGTAGTCGACAATGTTGTTTCTTCAAACCCATTACCCAAAATACTTCGCTGTAATGATCGTATCTTTATACTCCATAACCCGACAATTATATCATCGACCAATTTCCGACTCTATTTGTTCTGATCAATCTCAATTTAACTATTTAACCGCTAGGCTAAGCAATAAACTTCTTGACATGGACTTCGAAAAGACGAAGCTAAGTGCAGTCGGATTATTTTTAACTTGGGCTCAAACATATAAAGATACCATTGGGCCTATAACCTGATCTTGTACAAGCCCATAGTCAAAAACTTTGCATTTTAATGGGGACAGAGCAGGTCCAATCATGGTATAAACAAAGATCTTACATATATTACCATAATTTAAGAATACGTGGGTACATCTTGATTGAATAGGTTTGACCAATAATAAAGTCAAAAGTATGAGAATTGATGATCTATAAAAAATTATGCAATGATCAGATCGGCCGGTTCAATTAGAAACCAGTGTCTCAACCGGCTTGAAATATAAATAAAATTATTTTTGGGGTTCAATTGGTCTAAACAACCAAAATTTGTCGAAGTCAGTATAATTGGTCAAATCGGTTCAATCGACCTTACCAATTTTATTAATTTATAAATTTAAATTAAAACTTAAGAAAATAGAAAATAGAAAAAAAAATTATTTTGTGATGTAGTAAAATCATGTTTTACGTTATCTATTTACAAAAAAATATTTTTATGAATGTTAATATATAATATATGTGATAATACCAATAAATTAAATAAAACTACGCTATCGTTAATTTTTTGGTTAGACAATGGATCTAATCGGCTGAACGGATAGACTTGACCATTTTGATTTTTGATTCAATTATAAAAACAATGTTTCAGAGTACAATTTAAGAGGATATATTCATGCACAAATGTGGACAACCACTAAAAGCAGTTGGAACATTATGCGAGATCAATGGAGCTTTGCAGAAACACAAGGACAATCAGCATCTGTCTTATATAACCATTTTTTGATTCCTTATTCTTTCTCCTCTGTTTGGGAGAGCTGCCGATTCCGATTCTCTAATAAAGTATTTTGTAGACTAACATATTTATAATTTTTTAAAAATATATATTAATTTTCCAACACAAATAGGGAGGGAGCCTCCAAACAAGAACTTGCCCCGTCTTTCACAAAATACTCATAATCAAAGCCACGGCTTCGGGAAGATAAGAAAAATCCAAAATAAAGTCAAATTATCTAATAGTACAAGTTTTTATTTTGTATCAACTGGAGGAAGGTCTGATATTTCAAATTGATTAGCTGACAATGGAAAGAGGGTTTGTTAGTTGATTTGGTTTATATAATAGCACAAATATTTCTTCTTCACTTTCATTGATAAAACGAGATATTTGAAATATATCTTATTTTATGGACCTTATGTATTTTAAAACATATATTTTGAGACGTAGGGGTACTTAAGTTTTGCTTGAATGACAAGATTCAGCAGTTTTGGAAAGATATTATATATATTACTATTACGAAAGATGTAGCATCAATCCGTTGTAGTCTAGTTGGTCAGGATACTCGGCTCTCACCCGAGAGACCCGGGTTCAAGTCCCGGCAACGGAATAATTATTTTTACACTCACGATCTGCATGTTTTAATTGTAGCTGCAGGCTTTAAGCCCATAAGGAGGACGATTCTTTTTCAAAGTTAAGTCTAAATTGTTTTAATTACTAACTGTAATTAAAAGCATATCTTTTTGGAACACCCAACTTTAAACTATTTAAGATCCGTGTCTTTGCTAAAGTTCTCTATACAATATGCTTAAGGTTATCTGATTGGAGTCTTTTTAAAATTCACATTCCACGTTCCAAAAAAAAAAAATTATTTATTTTTAGATGGATGAAGTATTGAAATGAAAAATATTTTTTCTTTTTATTTTGAACACTCCCCTTAAAAAAGGTTATGAAAATTATATAAGTTCGTTAGCCCATTCATGTAATTATTTTTTTCATTAGTTAGCTCTATAAGTCCGTTAAACCTGTGTTAACGCCATCAAGTATGTCAAGTTCTTACTACTATGATATGTATTTCCTCTTAATATTACCTACATAGAACACAAATTTAGATAAGCAGCTGAGATTTAATGTTGTAGAAAAACAAAGCAAAAGAACTTGGGACAAATCGAAAAACAAGATAATCTGTAAAAAAAATCTAAAGTAGCAACAACCAAAAACCAAACACTAAGGTTATACCGCTCCCCTAGAGTTCATTTTCATATACATCGACTAGAAATGCACCTAAAAATATTCAATTGCAAAACAAACACAAGATTACACTATTTATTAAAATTCACAACTTAAAGTTTAACGAACAAATTTATCAGACACTCTTCACCACAAACTAACATACCCGTAGATATTTCAAGGTATTATACGTTACATTCACTTGAATCTTTAATTTATTAGTGATCCATTTTCTTAATTTCCTTAGCTTAATTTGGTCTTCAAATAGCTATCGTCAATTTAGTTATAGTACAAATCAAAACTCGAATAAAATTGAATTGGATAAATTTGAAAAACGATGGCAAAAATGTGGTCTTGGCACAATGATAGTGCGCCCTATATTGCAGAAAAGAGCTTGTGAAGCAACTGACAGAGGGCTCCGTGAGATTTGGACATAGCAATTTGTATGAGTACATATATGGGCCCAATAATTGTGGGCCTTTGTATGGGTCTTAATCATACATTATTCATTCGGGCCTAGACTTGATTGGGTCGTTATCATATTTATGCATAAAGACGTGTTTGGCTAACTCTAGTTTTGTTTGGTTCGAAAAGGGTAAAAGAGAAATTTCCTTGTGTGGAACATAAGATGTACTAACTACTAAGAAAAATTAATTAAATAGGCCTAACGATGTGGGCCTGCTCAATATTTGACCTTATCACACATAAGTGAAAATTTTGTATATAAAGACAAAACACTCCTTGTAGAGAGATTGATAACATCATCGAAAGAACTAAACAAAAACTAATTAATATGAAACAGAGAAAAGAACAAACAAAATGAATTGTGCCTCCTTAAGCTATAAATTGTCGATTAGATCTAACCTAACTATCTAGAATTTATGTATATTTTTTAAATAATTATTATTACAATTAATAATTAACATAGGTTTAGTGAATTGTTATTTTATAATAAAATATTTCGTGCAGAAGGGGTAAAAACCTAAAAAAGAAATGAGGAGAAAAATTAAAAGTATTATTTTAAATTGAAAATGTATTGTTTATTTTCTAATCAATATTACTACTTGATTATTTGGAATCGATACTTTTATAGTAAAAAGAATATTTCTTTTTACATCTTAAAAGGTATCAACTTTTTCCTAAAGAATATTATTTTTTCTAAAAAAAAGTATCAAATTCACATATGCTTATGTAGAGAAACTTTGCGACCACAAGTGTGGAAATCCACATATTTTTAATGGATCTTGATCGAGTTGAATATGATCTGCACATTTTTATTCATTTTAAGATATGATCTGGCCCTTTACATATTAGGTGATGCAGAAATTTACTGCATATAAATTTTGGTCATGTTAGTATATTTATCGAGTATGCAATGCACATAAATATTGTAAGAATAAAATGCACACCATCAACTATATATCACTTGGCAGGTATAATTTCATACATTCATTATATACTTTTGATTATCATAGTACATAATAATAATAATAATAATTATTATTATTATTATTATATTGTTATTGTTATATTATTATTATTATTCAAATTTGTATGTATATATGTGTGTGTGTAATATTGTGTGTATATTAAAATAGTCCAAATGAGAATTAATGTAAAAAAAAAAAAAAAAAAGGTGGGGGGGGGGGGGGGAACAGTGGTCCCTGAGAAATTGTAAATGTTAGTGGGTATGAGACTGATTGTTAGGTGCATTTGGACAGAGGAAGGCAAACCCATGGCTCTGACTATGACCATTTGTCGCAGGTCTAGACTTTATAGACTAAGATTCGGACATACCCTATTTAATGTTTTCAAAATTTGTGGTGAACCTCTCCATCAGATCATCACATGCAAACTTTATAAATGAACATAATTATATTTTAAATACTAAGTTAATTATATATGTATTAAAAATATATAATTACTTAATAATATTAAATAAAAATATATGAAATTTAAAAAAAAAACTATAAAAATGTAATAAAAATCTCCCAGGAAAACTTTTTTTTTTTATTTTTGCATTTGTCAATTTCTGTAAATATGTGCATTAGCAGTTTACGAACGTGTATTTAGGACTTATTTCCTATTATGCTATTTTATTTGTTCCGTAAAATTAAATAATTTTTAAAAAAAATAGTAGTTGTTATTGTAGTATTGAGAGAAACGTGCATCTTCAATTTTTTTACACAATATTATTTTCTACATTAAAATCAAAAGTATTTTAACGATAAATAATTTCATTTTACATAGTCGTAGTATTTCTTACTAAATATAAAAATAGGACAGTGAATTATGTGTGACACTGTTACTCTATCAATTTTGCAGATCTCATTTATTTATTCATTTGAATTAATAATTTAAAAGTAAAATATTTTTTTGTTTTAAATCCGTTTATAATTTATGATATATTAAATTAATTATATTTTCGTTATCATCAATTTTACATAAATTTAAATATATTAAAATAAAATATTATATTTATAATATAGAAAATAGGATTTTATGGATGAAATTATTTATTTTATTTTGATATATGTTGTATTTGAATAAATAATTGATTAAATTCTTTATGTGAATTTCAGATACAATATTACAGTATTAATTTATTTAACTTATTTCACCTTAATGAATTATAATAGGTTGAGTTATATTGAGTGTTACCTTTAAAACCCACCTCGAGATGTTATTTAAAATAACAAAATCACATAAAATAATATTTATATACTTTATACTAACAATAATATAATTTCAATATATATTACTAGAGTGAGTTTTTTGTACATCAGGTGCACGTGCAACAAGATTTAAGATATTACTTGTTCAACAATAAAGTATTATTTATTTAACTATAAAGTATCACTATTTTTAAGAAAAACTAATTAGAAGTAATATTTTATAATTAAATAATTAATATTTTAAATCATATTACACGTGCACTCAATACACATAAGTTTTTGTGATATTATTAATATCAGTGGGCTAGTACTTAAATAAAGTATTAAATGAAAATTGTTTTAGATATGAGAATTTTTCTTTAGTTACTAATAAAAAAAGTATTAAATGAAACACATCGTTTTAAATAGATGATTCAAAATTGTCCCAAGTATAAATTGCTCCTACAATACATTTATTACTCAATCCCCCCATTAAAACTTTCCTAGCCAATTTTAGTCCATAAATAAATTAAGGAGCTAACGTATCATGGTCACGTCCCAATACAGCGCGTGAGTTAACTCCTCCTCTTTTTTTTTTTTTTTAAAGAAAATGTCCAGCACGTGTGTGGTTTGCTTTTCGGGAGAGCTAGAGTGGTAGGAGGCAGCATAGGTTTACTTTTTGGGATACCATAAAATCAAATCATCTTATTCTTAATTTGACAGCCTTCTTTCCTCATTTTATTCATTTTTGCAATTACTATAATTTTGTAATTCTTGTCTTTCTCCCACATAATTTCAATGGAATATTTTTAATTATATAATTATAACTATATAAAAATAAGACACTTAAAAGAATTTACGTAATTTTTTCATTCAAATTATTTTTTATTTATTAAATAATTTTCAATTTTTTTTTTACTTTTTCACTTTAATTTTTAAAGGCTTATAACTTTTTAATTTTAATTACATTTTTTATTAAAAAAATATATCAAATTAATCATATTTTCACGATCTTCAATTTGATATCCATATTACGTATATAAAAATAAAATATCAATTTTAAATATAAAATATCTTTTCATAAATTAATTGAGATATGTTTTTATTTTAAAATTTTCTTATTAAAAATATATTTTATATAACTATTTTAAGAATTATATTACCTATTTTTATAATAACTTATTATATTATTATTTTATAAATCGTGCAATGCATGGGAATACATACTAGTAGTGGATAATATTCTTTCCAATTTCATAAGAAATATCATTTTGTGGGGTTTTTATTTATTTATTTAGATATGTGATGTTTTGAAATTTTATAAATTGATTAGAAGTTTTTCTTGAATTACTATTATATTATTTCTCTATTTTTTGTTGGGATAGTCAAATGAATCATACATCACATGCACAAGGATTATTTATGTTGAAATGGTCAAGTAAATTACATATTTGAACATACAAGGGATGAACCGTGGGCATATAATGAATGACATTAATATTCATAGGTATGTTATCTATTTGGAGAAACTCGAACGCAAATTTGTGTGAGCTTCAGCCCAACAATAACGGGTGTTATAAGTTAGAATTTATGTTTTATTTATCTATTATAATTTTATTGATATGCAAATACTCACTTTTGTGTCTGACAATCTATTGATTGTCTGTTTTTTATGACTTTGCTAAGTTGTAGTTTTATGTTTAAATTTCAAAATTTTGTGTAAATAACTTGATTTTTCAATTTTAACAATTCATATGTTGGTGCTACATAAACTTTGTTTCTAATTTGTTAATATTTAATTTGTAAAAATTTAAATTTTATTTCATATATTATATATCATTCCTACCTAATTTAACAACCCAAGATTCGCCTACTTTTCCTCATGCTTAGGCAAGGCCTAACCAACATCCAATATTATAACTTAAAATCACTATTCAATATTAGAAACTTTTCGAAATACTTTGCACTTTTTAATATTGTATTTATGAATATCTATTCAAAATTACAAATAGATATATAGGTAAGAAATAAAACATGGAACAACAATTTTAATAAATTCTAATTATCAACATTATTATTATTACGGAATTAGAAGAATATCTCTAATATTTTGAAGCCTCCTCTTTACTACTTGGGCAAGACTTGTCATAACACTAAAACACTATCCAATATCAAAAAAAAAAAATCGAAGTACGTACAATCGTATGATTAGAATATATATAAATATGTAGAAAAAAGAAAGACTGAAATTGGTGGGATTGTTTCTCCGGGATGGGTTATAAACGGTGATGAAGAGTGAGGAGTGGCATTACGATAATATTGCAGATCCCCAATAAACCACCTTATTGATTTTAAATTGTGGAGGGAAATGGGCTGCACTCACACACATCCATCTATAAAAAAATAAAGCCAACAAAGAGAGCGTGGTCATTTCGTCATCCTTCCTGTTCCCAAGAGAGAGAGAGAGAAATGGTTTCTCTGGTCCCTGCCCCTTGGGAGTGAGTGATAATAATATACTACTGTTAGATTAGCAGACTGAAACACACACATTTGAGTGTGCAAAAAACTTGAAATTTTTTATCTTCATCCGCAAACTCATAAGTGTGGTCCGAACAGTGATCCTGGGATCCGCATTTCTCGCGCTTCCTTAGCGTTTGCAGCAGCTGCAGCTTTCCTTTTCCTTTCATCTTGTTAGCAAGTACCAGTTGTGTCATTTTCATCCTGATATACCTTCTTTTCCGGACCATTACTGTCTCCTCCCCAAAAAAGTAGTTCTGAGAGATACATGGGCAGAGAGTGGCTGTACTGGGTCGGCGGAGGCGGCGGAAGGAAACGGAGAGTGAGAGAAGATGAAGGCGCTTCTTCAGCTGGTTGCATGTGTGCTGTTTTCCAGCTATTTGATTTGCATCAGTTTCAGCTTCCGTTGAACCACCAACATTCTTTCGATCTTCACCCCGACGCTCCTTTCCTTCAACAAGAAGCCACTACATCCAAAGGTCTGCTCTCTCTCTCTCTCACACACACACACACAGAGCGCAAGAAGCTTTCTTAATTCTTTGTGTGAATCTAGAATGAATGAAGTATCTTTTGGGTTTCCATGCAGGAGTAGAGGCACCAAGAAACAGCTTGGAGATAGAGGAGCCAGCCGCCATGAAAGCTGCTTCAAAGCCATTAGCCATGGATGAAGAAGAACAAAATTTAAATTTCCCAGTAAGTAATGCATATCGGTTGTTATAGTCAGTTCATTTTCTTGGTACAAGATAGTGAAAATTATTATTTATTATAATAAACAGTTCAATTTCCAATGCATAAAGGTTAAGAGACAGGAGATAATGAAGATTAGAGATTCTTCTCCTCATTATGATTTTATTTTGTTAAATCTCAATCTTTTAATATTTCTGTAAATCTTCTCAGGTGGGCATCAATCAAATCAAAACAAGACTCTCTATTTCATCTTCAAAATCAAGAACAGAGGATTTCCAGTCAGATTGCAGCACCAGTTCTCCAGGAACAAAGACCCCAAACCTTGTAGCAAGGCTCATGGGCCTGGATTTACTCCCAGAATCCACCTCTCCTTCATTCTCCTGCCCAAATTCCAATCCCCACACAAAACCCCATCTCACCCAAAAACGAGACACAAGCATTCTTCAGACAAGATCCAACACATGTTTCTACAACGATGACATCAGCGTCGGTGCTCGGTCTTTGCCGGAAACACCAAGAATATCGTCGGCAAGAAGGTCCGACGTGGAGTACCACAGGCTCTCCCTGCAAATAAACAAAGAGAATATAAATGAAGAAGAAGTGATGAAGATTGGAGGAAGAAGAGGGAGATTCAGACAGGATGAAAACAGAAGCAGCAGCCCAAGGCATTACGCAAAGCAAATTGTTAAGCAGGTCAAGGAGAGCGTAAGCAGAAGGGTGGGTCTAACTGACGTCACCAACACGAACAGAGAGAGAGAAGAAATCAGAAGAGATCAAAATCTCCTCCTCAAACTCAACAAGAAAAACCCAACCAAACTGGACAACGAAACGACACAGTCTTGCTCGCCGAAGCCCTTCAGATTCTTGGACACGAAGAAGAGCAAGCCAGCTGCAGATTTGGGCGTCAGAAGTCCGAGGAACTCAGCATCTTCCGACAGTTCGTTGAAGCCCAAGAATCAAGTGGTCGTTCAGGAGCAAGAACAAAAGACAGAATGCAAGAAAGTGAATTTCATGAAGAACAAGAAAGAGGAGACGTTTGTTCGTGCACCGGCGGCAAATAAAGTGAAGCTGATCGACAAGAAGTCGAAGAAAGCTCCGTTGTCAAGTGAGCTTCTGCATATAAGTGGGCCCACCCTTCTGCCAGTCAAGAAAGGTCCTTCTCCTCCTGCAACTAAATTACCTCAAAAACAGGTATTAACACTTTCATTCTTCACATGCTGTCTTCTTTTCTGCCTTTTTTTTAGAAGAGATTATGTTAATTTTCAGCCTTTGTTTTGGAAAGTTTGTCTTTTCAGGTGTATTAAATTAAAATACCAAAATTAACAAAAATTATAAACAATTTCAAGAGGTTTTGAAGCTTTTCTGGTCAAAAAGATGCATTTGGTACCCATGCTTATCTACTCCTTATTTATTTGAATAATTAAATTTTGACAATCAATTTTCTGTGAATCACAAGAAGAGCTACAAGTTTAGAAGCAAGCTATCATACAGCTAAAAAATTAAATAACTAGAAACTCCAAAAATACATGTCACTGTCATTTCCTGTCAATATAATGGTATTATTAATTCAATTTTGATTTGTATTGAGCATAATAAAAAATGATAATTTGGCGACGGTGAAATTGCAGTCACAGGTATCATCAGATGCTCTTTCCTCGAAAAGGAACACACAGTTATCTAGTAATACGCGCCAGTCGTACAAGCCGCTGCACAAACAGCCCGATAAAATATTCGCCGTCCCAGAAAACGTCCTACCAGACAGCACTAACGGTTGCGCCACCGCCCCCTCCACCTCCGCCGCGCCGGACCACAGATGTTACATCCAGAAAATTCTTAAGCGTGCAGGCATCAACGACAAATTTACCCCCTTGACTTTAGGCAAATGGCACGCCCCCTCACACCCCCTCGACCCCTCAATCTTTTACTACCTCGAACTCTTCCATCCCACCTCCGCTGCCGCCGTTTTAAGCCGCCGGTGCAACCGGAAGCTGATTTTCCAGCTAGTTGATGAGCTTTTGGCTGAGATATTAAAACCCCATTTGGATTTCAAGCCGTGGGTTTCTCCTATCGTGAGGAAGGACGATCATCTGGGTTTGGATGAAGAATTGTGCAAGAAAATAGAGAGTTTTCCGGCGGCTAACTGTCAGGTTCTTGAAGATATCGATTCTTTGATAGATAAGGATTTGTGCAAGTCTGCACTGAATGTATATTACGAGGAGGACGGGGAGAACTTGGTGCGTGAGATTGAAGGTGAAATCATGGAGCGGTTAGTGAGTGAAACGGTGGTGGCGATTGTAGGCGGCCGTACGGATGAGGGACGGAGACAGATCAGGTGGATGTCACGTGGGGATTCACGTGATGAGATGCCATTAGTTGGAGTTTTGGGGAATCATCCACGTGGATAAGAGAGCTCTATCGGACTGTATAAAGTGAAACGGGTGTGGAACTAAATTTTTGTTTCTTTTAATTTTATTTTGGTGTTATTTATTATGTTACTTCTTCTATTTTAATCTTTTCTCTTTCTTTATTTTTTTAAGAATATTTATAAATGCAGTAAGTGATAATGTACATTGTTAAGTTTAAAATTTATTTCTTAATTACATAACTAGCAACTTTAAAATTTAATCTTCAAGATACATCCATTTTTCATATATAATGGATCATAATTTGATTATTTTATATAGGCTCTAAAAATATTGATACATTTAGGAGTCTTATCTAATAATATTCATCCCTATTAGATGTGGTATCGTTCGCAATATTCATCTTATTATTTAAAGTATGTAATTCTCATGATGAAAATGACTGTACAATGAAGTTTTGTAGACGAGCTATGGTTGAATCCAAAAAATATTTTCATAGATGAAAGATTGTACGGTAAAATCTTATAGGTGAGTTGTTGATCCTCTAAAATACTTTCAATGCAATATATGAAAAATATTAATATTTCTGCATAATTCTCCGATCACTAAAACATCAACCTCGCAATAAAAATTTAAAATAAGAAGTGATATATAGAAATTAGAAAGGATGTAAGAGAAATAAAGAGGGAAATTAGAGAGATTGGGAATATAATTAAATAATTTATAAAGTGTAAGGAGAATGATAAGGATATGATTCCCAAATTATGGAAAGGTGACCATAAACGCGTATAGTCCCATCGCAATAAAATCTATGGTAGAAAGGAAATAAAGCTGGTTTCTCCGAATATGCATTATTTTATGTAAAATACCTTTTTCCTTTATTATTATTTTTTTTTTTAATTTTTAGGTTTCACTTTTTCGTATCTATATTTGTCCAATAGTGGAACCTACTTTCATGTGAAGACGCCCTTTTAACGTAAAAGAGGGAACTCATCTCAAACTGTAACTGACGACCATCAACTTTTAATTCACATGCATGATTTCAATTATTTTATTACAAAAAAAAAAAAAACTTTATATTATTTTAAAATTATAAGTATTATTAGAAGATATTTCCTGAGATTTGTATTTTTGTTTGCCAGCCCATACTTATTTGCCCCGAGTAATAAAATGGAAGTAAATACGTGTATATATATTATTTATTGATAGATGTAGATAAAAGAACTATGAATATAAGCGGGGTAGTACAATCAAAGGGACTCGCAGAAAAATGAAATTTCGTAGATAGAATGTACGTAAGCTCATTGGTTTGTCGTCTAATAAAAATAATAAAAAATTTATATTCTTGATAAAGGTCGTAGAGATTGTAGAGGCTCTTAGCAAGCCCTTCAGGTATCATAGTTTTATGAAATGGAAGCAAAGTGTTGAGGAAGATAAATTTATTGGATGGTGTTTTCTTCTTAAATTAAGGGAACCTTGGATAGTAGTGGTTCATGTGTTTTAGGGAATATAGAGTCAAATGTACTTGCTAATAATGCATTCCAATTATGTATTTCTCCCTCTTCTTTTATTTTAAAGTTATTATAACTGAACGTTTACTAATATATTTTGCATAATAATCAAATATTTGAAATTTGTATGATTATGAGAGGAGGGAAATCATGATCCATGGATTTGAAATTGAGGATAAGCCCGACCAGACAGAAGCGCAGTGAATCCAGCAATATATATATATAGAGAGAGAGAGAGAGAGAGAGAGAGAGATGGCAACGGAAACCTGCAATGCAGATGGGCTAAGTATATTCTAATAATATGAGTTTCCAAGGATTGGTAGGTGTCAGTATAGGAGAAGAAGAAAAAGACATTCAGAATATATTTAATATGCATATCATCATTTCTCCACTCCAATTTACCCACAACAACAATGGCCGCTCATCTTTTCTTCTTCTTTCTTTTCTTACCTCAACAATACTCTCTCTCTCTCTCTCTCTCTCTCTCTCTCTCTCTCTCTCTCTCTCTCTCTCTCTCCCCCTGCCATGTCATATCTGTAAATGCTTCAGTGTAAAATATAAAATAGAATATAAAGAAGAGAGAGATCTAAAAAAGGAATTTTTAAAAAATATCTATTAATAAACATGTACGACCTACATATTTTGACTAAACATGATAGCGAAATGCAGCGGATCGCATAAAGTGAGATGAAGGTTTAATTTATTGTCGTTGTTATATACTTCATTCATTTAAAACAACAATATATTTTCTGATAAATGTACAATTTTTTATATTTAGTCAATTAAATAAAAGTACAATTATTAAAAGTTCAACAAATTTATCATTTCATATATCATTAAGAGTGAGTCTTTCGTGCACCAAATGTACTGTGCACTTAATCTACAATATTAGTTTTTTAACTAAAAAGTATTACTTGTTTAATTAAAAAAATATTACTATTTTTTTAAAGTAATAAATTAGTAGTCAAGTAAATAAGTAATATTTTTTTGTTAAAAAAATAATTCATGTACATTGAGTTGCACGGTGCACCTGATGCACATAAGTTTTTATAAATCATAAATCATTAAACTCTAAAAAAGGAGTCTAAAAATAATAAATTTAACTTATTCAAACATATATAACTATTTCATTAAATTAAAATTTTAACTATTTATTTTGATTAATAAAATGAGACATAACTTTTGAAACAAATTTTTTTTATCCCGGGACAATTAATTTTTAAAAATGACTTTTATTATGAAATGGAGTGAGTATTTATTTACTCTGAGAAAAACAAGAAAAAATAAATATTTAAATGAGTTTACAATAAACATGGAATAAATAATTGAAGCATACAGAGAAGTGAGAGTGAGTGTTGAGGGAGACCCACCATGTCTTAAGGGCCTGAAGGAGGAGGCGCTATCATTCCCCTGTTGCTGTTAAATAATAATCTCAGATACAGTATGCTTATCCTTTTCCTGTTTATTCATTTTATTATCAATTTTTTTATTTTACACTATATATATATATATATATATGTAATGAAGGGGCCCCCACAGATTAAGCTACGAAGATGATTGTGTTGTGTATGTACCAACACAATCACATGCTTTCAAAAAAATACCAAATTATAA
This sequence comes from Caryopteris x clandonensis, assembly GCA_028749325.2. Lineage (NCBI taxonomy): Eukaryota > Viridiplantae > Streptophyta > Magnoliopsida > Lamiales > Lamiaceae > Caryopteris > Caryopteris x clandonensis. Next base: position 9,933,506 of record JAPYKT020000004.1, read on the forward strand.
TTACAATTACACATAATTCAATCACACTTGCATCCGGCAACAATGAATCACCCCTCTCGTCTATTCCAAATATTATTTAATATTCTGCCCCATACATATACACACACACACACACACACACACACACACACACACACACACTTGATTTTCTATATTTATATTATATTAAATAATTATAATAGAACAATCTGTGGTAGAGTAGTGCGGAGGGTTGAAGATGGCTAAACTGTCGTGTAACGAGGTCAACAAAAAACAAAAATGTAGAAGGCAATAGTGCAAAAATGATGATATATGTAGGAAAAGTGTAGAAAATAGAAGTAGGAGACAAAAAAGTAGGGGGAACAAAGAATGCATTCTGATGCAGTAAATGTATCATAATCATCATAACATGTAGTGCGAATTAATAGGACTTGCAGCTGTGGCTGAATGTATATGAACAATTTGAGAATGGGAAAAAGCAAAAAAGGCACATGGACAAGCAAATGCATAGCAATGAATTTGAATTTTGAGCACATGGGTTATTATAACATTTGGCAAGAAAATGGGTTCTGACATTATTAATGAGGGAAAGAGATCCAAGAACAGCCCTATCTGACTGCTCCCAATATAGTGAAACTACACCTTTTAAGAAAAGACCATCATTTTTGTGCAAATATGATTTATGAAATAGCAGGTGAATTAAATGAAGGAAATTTGAATTATAATAATTTATTATTTATTAAAAAAACAAAAAAAAACCTACTCCCTGTTAAGAGAAGTTCACCATGAAAATGAGTCGCAGAATAATAATGCATTGACAAGGACAGCAGAGCCATTAATCCACCAATCACTGAATTGGAAAAACAAAGAAGAGGTAGAGAGAGAGAGGCATAACAACCAGCAGGAAAATCATTTATATGAATGTACTGCAAAAACTTATATAGGAACATATGTGACTAAGAGAAGCTATTCAATAGGAAATAGGCTAGTTGATGATCATTTTAAAATCCAACCAACCCCTGCAAAAGATGTCACAGTCATAATAGGGTTTCAAGTTACAGAACAAAATGAGGCCTCTATTTACTTCATTGCCCAGGAGACGTACCCATCTGCAGCAGATTTAGATGGCCATTATTGCTGATAACCATTCAAGCACTAAAGACTTTTCCAAAGTTTAGGTGGGATCGTACCTATTACTGGACTGGGTCTCTGAGAATCTGTCTTTCCTGCAATATTCAGCTTCATCAAACTTGAATGTATGGCCATGACCAAGGGCTATATTTGTTTAAAAATATGAACAAGTTATTGTCAATTGAAACGGAATCAAAAGAACTGTTATCATTGCAATTTCATGAAGTTTAATCATCTGTCAAATCTTGTGACGATTAAGGGAGAGAAGAATCTATCAAATAAAATTAACAAAGAAAAAACAAATGGTATTGGAAACCAGTTGCAGAGCCACAATTTTGCATGTGGGAAAGATATATTGACTCTCAACCTCTACCATCTACATCAAAACCAGCCCCAGTCCAACCAGGTGCAACAGGACCCCTCCCCTTAGGTACTGCTCCGACTCCCCTTACCCTGCCTTGAATTGAACTTTTCTTTTTCCCTCTTCCCTCACCATCACTGGAAGCCTGTTGGTTCGGCCCATTTATCGCAGAGTTCCCTGAATTACCTTCAGTTGATATGGTTCCACTGGGTGGTCCCGATGTACTTGGAACAGTGGAAGAATCCTGAGTTGCACTACCCTGTGCCTGTGGCAGTCTTTGATTCACCTCCTAAACATTGTGATTAGGCCAAATCAAGTCAAGAAAAATAAAAAGATTACAAGGTCGTGACAGAGTTAATTTCAACGAGAGGTGATTTCTCTGTCATGAATTATGTATCAAAGCACGGCTTATGGACATGAAATAACTTCAGAATAATGGCATTATCACAACTCTTAAAATTAGTGATATTCAGTAGTCTCAGTACTTCATAGAAATTTCTGGTTACGCTAGTGAAATTGGAAATGTTAGTAGTAACCAGTGAGCCAACTGGATTTTTCACTGTTATACTATTTGTATACGAAAATTATTCAATATATGTGGGAGCAGTTTCTCATCTTCAAATTTATTACTAAATTATAAGAATTCCCAAAAAATATACTAGTCATGGAATATGCCTTTGTAGCTCGTCTTAGATTAAGAATGCTCAGCATCAAGGATCACTGAGATGGGACATAAACAATGCTACGAATCACACATATGATACAAACTCGTGTAAAGAATGCATCCTTCTATAGACATTGACTAGAGACCAATGATGAGCAGAAATTAATATTAACTACCATTATATTTTGTACCAAGTGTAAATCTTTATGTTATTTAAATCTCAAAATACAGAATAAAGGAGGATAACTTAGTAATAAAAACTATAAGTTGGATACAATTTGTGACAAAATGTAAAGTAGGTGCCACATGTATAATGTTATCCCAAATGTTATACAAAATTCTAAAAAGGAAAACATTATAAATTACTAAAATTTTTGATAAATCAACGTATTAACTCAATCACATTTTGATATTTAAAAATCAATGACTTAAGATTAATACATCAAAGCATGCATGTTATTTTTTTTAATGTTTCTGAAATTTGGAAACTACCCCTTAAGATATATATATATATATATATATTTTTTTTTTATCAATTTTTTTTTCTAAACTATGACATTTGAAAATTCCTGATTATAATAAAATAAAAAATGATTTCTCACTCTAATAGTGAAATAATTGGTCCTGTGATTTAAGGTACCATCACAGTTCATGGGTTTCAGTTGTACTATTGTAACTACAAGAAGAAATATTTTGAAGGCAACATATGGCATAAGAAAATTTCCAAGTGGCCAACTAATTATCCATGTTAGATAAATAAGTGAATATCCTATATGTTTTGCAGCAATTTAAAATAAAAAATCTACTAACATCATGGAATCAAACTGCCAGGAGTTTTTTCCTATTTAAGTTGAAATTTTAAATTCCAAGTACCACTCCACTAGTGAAAGTTGGGTGTTGGTATGGATGCCTAGTTACTAAATTAATAGAATTTTGAATATTATTCCTTTGCCTAGCTTGAAAAGAGAGAGAGAGAGAGAGAGAGAGAGAGAGAGTAGGATATGAAAGACTATGAAAAGAAATTCTTATCCATCTCTTATTCTACAAATCTTCAGACAGTGTTTTGAGTTCACTGTTGCATTTAGCAAATTTTCACTCAATAAAGGTAAAATATCAAACAAGAGATCATGCAGTCAGGGAGATGTCCTCTTATTCATTCACCAGCAGGTATTAACACTGCCAGAGTATGGGAAACTACCAGGAGAGAGAAAAGTAGGCACAGAAAAAAAATGCTTGTGAATATTCTAACATGAAGGTAAACAGGAATCTTACAGATGAAACATTAGTGGATGATCTACTTGGGTTCATAGCCTCCAGACGACGTTTCAATTCCTCCAGTCTGGATAATTGGGCATTGCTACTTTCCTGCACCTGCAAAAGCACATGATTTAACACATGCATAAAAAATTTACAAATCAAAATAACTGAAATAATGAATAGCAGGAAACGTCTCCACAAAATTTATATTACCAGACTGTTTAGATCATCGCAGAGCTTCTGTTTAATATCTTCCTCATCTTGCACAGCTTTCGCTGCTGCTTCCCAGGCCTATAGATAACTAAATACTTATCAGAAAAATTCAAGTAGAAGTGGCCTGATCTGAGAATATTGGAAGAAATTAACAGAGGAAAAGAAATAGATGCAGGAATGGAATTAGATCAAAGATAAGGAGCTCAGTTCCCATCACGCAATTTAAGTATCAAGTGAAAAACCTAGGTTTTCTGGTAGAAGAAGTATCAATACACATGTTGACTAAGACAGAAAATTATAAAGACTGAAATGTATCCTTCAAACGCATTCATGAAGTACAGAACAGACTGAAAGATCAAGAAACCAGATATACATTGTACAACTCAATTAATAAGCATATCAGATTGAAATATTACTCATTAAAAATAACAAAGAACGACTAAGAAAAATTGAGTCGGACTAAGTATCTTAAAATACCCAGATAAATCAACCAAGAACTATTGTCAAGTTCCGAAATATATGTAATATCGTATGCATATTTGATGTTAAATATAGATAGAAAAATACATAATTTCATAACCATATCTAGTGAGACCAAGTGAGACTAAAATTAAATTTTAAAATAAATAATTAAGACTTTTAGATTTGCTTGCTATTTTCTAAATACAAATTAGGTGATTAATGAAAAATGATGAAAACCAGCTTGATTGTGTACTTCAACCTCATTCATCTTACTGAGAAAGCATAAACAAGTATGTATATTTCTAGAAACTGGAATTAATATATGAAACAGAAAGAATCCCAAGTTGCCTTTTATCACAATTCAGAAATTAAATGAAGAAACACATGTATGGGTCTTGGAACTCATAGTTAAAAAAATGAACTTATAAATTGGACAAAGTAGCAGGATCAGATCTTTAAGTAATGAAAAGAGGCTTACCTTTTTAGCTTGTTCTTCTTTCAACTTAGCAGCACGAATTTTCTCTGTTGAAATCTCGATTTTCTTCCTCAAGAGTTCAAGTGCTGGTATAGCAAAAGAAAGATGCAATAGTTTATAGGTGGATCACCAGAAATTACTCAAAGTAATTGCTCACAACAAATACCAGCTTTCTTTGGACCAGCAGTAAGCTTCATTTCCATATTGAGGCTTGCTAATTCTCTTTCAACATCACGAATCTTGGAATAATTTTCATCAATGTACCTGGGTAGATGTAGCAGAAGTTAGCAAGAGAAGTTCAAATGGGTATCAGCAAGTTGAGCTAACCAATAGAAAACAGTAAGGATGGACCTTCATTGTCGAAGGAATATTAGACACACTAATATCCTAATATTCACCAAAGAAATAAAGGTGAGCCTATTCATAAAGGTGCTCTAGTGTCTACCAAGAACATAAACTTCTGTTCTCATTGTTAGAGCATTGTACTATTTTAGTAGGAAAACTAGTAAGTTGATCACATTAGTGATATAGTGATCTAACAAAAACTCTGTTTCGACCCCATGAATCTGTTTTCACATATTGCTAGTCAAAGATTGTTCCAAACTCGGCATATTTTCACACTCCTCTCTAATGTCTTGCCCAGAAACATCGAAGTCATGACTACCATTTTATGCAGAATTATCCGGACACTACTGGCCATGAATGATGCATAAGTGATTCCACACCAGGGACATAACTTCGCATGTGATGGTTTAAGCACAAATAAAATATGCTCAACAGAAATAATTTACAATGAGTTGGAGACTGAGAGATTCAATCATTACTTATAAATGTTAATTTCCGAGTTTGTTTTCTTCCACCTGGTATATGTAGTTTCATCTTCTCCTATTCAATAAATTGTCTAACAACATAAATAAAAAAACACAACCTCTTCTGTTCTCAATGGAAAAGCAATATCAGAGTATAATCGAAACGAACAACACTGTCGAATTACAACAAATTATAATAAAAACATTGCACTGGCTAAGTTCAATTAGAACAAAGCAAGTCGGTAGATTTGATTAAGTTAAACATCAAAAATCAACGAGGCATAAAAAGAATTTACTGGAAAAGGGAAAGGAAAGTTCGTACTTCCTCAATTGGAGCTGCTCTTCCTCAATGATCTGAAACCCGAATGTAACCAAAAATACAAAATCAAGTCACCAAAAAAGTGCTGTATTATTAGAGGCTTTGATTATGAGTAAGCAAAGGAAAATTCCAAAAATCTGACCTTCTCAGTGTAAGCTATGACAGGAGACTCTCGGGCCAGGCCATCCGGCCCGATCTCCGGAAGCAAAAATGGGCCCGCATTGTTGTTCCCACTGGTTTTCTGATTCGTCGCCATATGAAACAAATCTCAGCAATCAAGCACCCAGCTATCCGTCCCAGAGCGAGCGAAAAAGAAATCAATTATTTTAGAAAAGGTAATGCGGGAGGACGCGGATTGGATCGAGGAAGCCGGTGAAATTTTCTTTCGGCCGCTGAATTGTGATTTCTTCGCGACGGCGAAATCTCCGGCATAAACAGGGGAACCACCGTGGTAGAAACGTGATGACTGCAACTCCCGGGAGTTGTTAGAGTCAACGATTTCTCTTTTAAAAATTCTTTTATATTTCGACTTCATAATATAAAAATAATTCCTATCCAAATAATATTGGAAAAATATCAAATACATCCTAGTTATTATTCTTAGCTAGAGAAATGTCAATTTGGTTTCGTTAGTTATTGAATTCAAAATATTTCAATCTCTTCGAAATATATACGTCACCCCGTCTAGTTATTGAATTGGTCCAAATAGTTCAATAATATTTTGAGTCTAAATTTCTATAGTTCATTTGTTATAATATAAAGATAGTCGGGCCAATTTATTAGGTTGAAGCCATTTGTTAACTTTATCATATACAATAAACAATGTTATAAAATTGTTAGACGGACAACGTATTATAATTTAATGTGTAGGTAAGATTTAAATATAATTAAACGAGTTATTGATAAACTTAACCAAAGGCGACTTAATAATGAAACAAAGTTATAAATTTGTGCCTTCTTTGCCATGGCAAAATCTCTGACATAACCCACGGAGGTAGAAACATGATGTTTAAATTAAAACTCACAACAGTTCCTCTTACTTTATTTTATGGTGATATTTTGTGTATCCAAATATTTTAGGAAAAAGATCAAATACATTCCAATTATTATTTTAAGATAATAGATTAGAGCCCTTGCAATTCGAGCCATTAATAATTGAATTCAACCTAATTCATCATCTTTAAAATACACTAAAAATTTATCCATAGCCCATCGACCATTGAATTTGTGCAGATGGTTCATCTCTCCAAATGTTAAGGCGATCGGGTCAACCCATCAGGTTGGAGCCATTTGCTACTTCTAGAAAGTACAAAAAGAAATGTTTTAAATTTGCTAGGCTGATAATATATTATTGCTTAATGTTTAAATAAGCCACTCATATATATATATATATATATATAATATTGTGGAAAATGGTCAAATATATGTTTAATGTTCAGTGAACCTGAGTTTTAAGCAACATTCGTCTTGAATTTGCATCTACAAATAATACTTTAGTATCATATCGTATTTGCACATACAAATTCTTTATAAACATATTTGTACTTTAAAATAAAATTTGAGGGCATAAGTCACCCTTTGTCCGATAATTTATTAAATATAACAAACTTCTTTTTTCTTTTTTCTTTTTTTTTTTCTCGAAAAGGGAAAACAGAAAAAGAAAGAAAGAATGAAAGATCTACACTTATTACCCTCTTAAACAATCAAATGTAGTACAATCTGAAGCGGGGACGAAATTAAACGATCTACTCCAATATTTGATCCAAATGTGCAACTAATCATAGAAATAGTGCAAGGTGCCTGCACTACAGAGTCTGGCTAAACAAAATCAGCAGTTAAGGCCTCAAAGATATGTAAAATGTTACGTAGTCTATCGTCGCATGCTCGGTGCTTATTTGCAACTACAACAACTCAAGATACAATTATTAGCAATAAAGAGCGAGCTAATTGAGGCCTCAACAGATGACTGTAAATTCACCTGTTTGTAAAGCCTAAACTGGAAAGGTTTTCTCCTGCTTTTGTTTCTTCTTCACATACAGAGGTGGGTTGTTTCATGATTTTTTGGACAGCCTCTTTCGTAGGTAGTGCTGGAATTGCACCGTTCTTTGTCACCGTGAGGGCCCCACATGCGTTGGCGAACAACAGGGCCTCTCTCAACCGCTTTTCATCCTGCTACCAGTTTGTATCAGAATAAACAGATACTTGTAGCATAACATACGAACTCATTAAGCATATTATCAAGCTACAGATATGAGGGTTATGCTTAGGTTATGATTAACTTGTCAAAATCAAATGGCTGAGAACACTCTCCTGTTCATGTCGATGTAGATAGATTTGATTAATAACCACATTTCATCCATTATATATGTTGTTTGCTGTTTCAACCCACCCTCCCCAACCCAAAACAACATTCATGAGAGTTGGAGCATGGTTTATTTTGTACGGCTTAACACAGAGATACAAGATCTCAACTAGAAATTTTTAATCTAATCTGAGGAGGAAACTTGCAAGAAACACATATTTTCTCTTATTCTTCTCCTGGCAAAAGCCTGTGTACATTTCTTTTGATTCATTTTGTTTTTACTGCCGTTCTATCACTCTCTTAAGTTTTTAAATTCTATTTGCCTAGCAGAGGAAATTCTCCTAGAAACTATACACTTATTGCCGATAATTGACACCACCTCATGAGAAACGAAAGTTTTATGTTCATAGCAGATTCAGTTTTGAATATATGAAAAGCTTTTCATGAAGTTCTTCAGTCACAAATATGCAAATTGAATATCACAATATGTTATTTACTTATTCTTTTATCAGCTGCTCTAATATGAGAATCCAGCTGACGGACCATTAACATTTTAACTGAACAATTCCTCCCCCCCCCCCCCCCCCTTCAGTGGGGAGGGGGTGGGGGAGCAGGAGTTCAACAGTTCTGATTTTTGGGGAAATGGAGATTCTATAAAGGAAAAGTAAGGTACAAATATTATCATTTTTTCCCATTCTTACTCTCAGTCCAAATGAAAGAACTAAAAAATTAGTTATAGAATGTAATAAGAACTGTGGTGCATTTATAGGTATAAGCACCATAAAAAATTATGCAAGAGATGGTACCTAACGTCAAGAAACATTGTACAGATATGAACTATTATGAGATTGGTGTGTTGTAACTGTTACCTTAACAATATTCACATCTGTGGCCAGACAATAAAGTATTGCACCCGTAAATGCATCACCAGCTCCATTTGTGTCAACAGGTTTGACTTTAACACCACCAACTCGTCCCTTGAATTGCTGTACAGAAATTTTACTAATATAAATGAGTTCATGTACACAAAACATTGAGGACATGACATATTTATTTCAACTGCATGCAAAAAATAAAAGCTTGATAGTATGCATCAGCATTGGCCTACACAGCCATGAGATTTATTTATTTTCATTACAGCTCCATATTTCAAATGAATCAAATAATAAGAGTCAAAAGACATACTATAAACCAAATAAATGTATAGTTGAACATGTGCAGAACTTCCATTTTATTTCATGAAAACAAATAGAATGGAGAACTGGGATGAAGGGGTAAGAATTGCAGCACAGACTTGGTAATAACAGAGCATTAGATTTGCTTAAGATAAAATCATTTAAAATAAGCAGAATGGATGCAATTTCATGAACACACCTTTGTGTAATATCTGCAGCCATCCTTTCCTTCACTTACAAGCAAAAGACGAAGATTAGGACGAAAAAGCTTCTTTAATACCACATTATCATCATTTGGATTTGATCCTTCAGTGAGAAACGTAATTTCCTCTTCACTTATCTGTGAGGTTATCGAAGCATGTAAATAAAATTATAAACTTTCATACCACATTTGGATTTGTACCAGCGAAAGAACTTTAAAGCCTCCCAAGTGGAACAAATTTTCCAGGATGTACCTTGATAATATCAGCTTGATCCCATATGCTCATTATACCCTTCCGAGCAGCATCTTCTGAAGGCCATAAGGGCAATCTCAGATTAGGGTCATAAGAGAGTAAACTACCAGATTTCTTGGCAGTGCGCATGGCAGCAAGATGAGTTGATTTACACGGTTCTTCTATCAAACTGATTGAACCAAAGTGAAAAATGGTTGCCTGCATTGAATATTTGTAGCTTCTTGAACAACACAAACAACCAAGCGAAACCAGATATGGTCTGGGTCATTCTTAACTACATTAAGCATAGAACATCAGACCTTCTCAACAAGATTTACATCAAGTTCTGACTCCTCTAGACGCATATCTGCGCTGGGATTACGGAAGAACATGAATTCACGCTCGCCATCTGCTCTGAGAGTGACAAATGCCAGTGCAGTCCTTGCATAGGTGTCAAAGCGCACACCAGAATTATCGACTTTGTTCTCTTTCAACATGTCAGAAAGCATTTGTCCAAACTCATCTTTGCCTACCTAAGATAGAAATTCTACTGATTTTCAGATTTTTAATAGTAGTTCAGTTTGGATACGAAAAGTAGTGTATCTAAATGCATGAGATCCTGGAGGTGGAACTTCATGAAACAAGAGGAATGCGGGAAATCAAACAGGATAATGAAAGGGACGAGGCTAATAGAATGAGGGTTCTAATAACATAGAAAAACAAGGAGGATGATAGATTATCAAAGTAATCAAGCTAAAGATACAAAACAGAGGGTAGCATTTCAAAAATTGTGAAAAGAATTGAACTTAGAATCCTGCAATGCACTGAGAAATCGCAATGACGATAAAAAATACAAATTTCACAATGCTTCTTCATCTTGACATGTAGGCAGTTAAAGTCATATTTGTATGTGGAGCATAGTTTGTGAAATGAACGGGTGTAAAAGTTTTATGGACAGCTATATAGAAAACTGTTCTTGTAAAGATACAAGCATAGACACTAAAAGCAAAAAAGTTAATCTCATCATCTAAAGGAAGTTCTGACTTCTTCTTACATCAGATCAGATGACAGTTAATTCTAAACAGTAATACCTGGAGACAGAGAGGAAGAAAAAATATTTCTACAAAACTTCTGGGAAATGGGAAAGATAAGAAATAAACCTTTCCAATAAAAGCTGAAGAACCTCCCAGTTTTGCCACACAAACAGCAACATTTGCTGGAGCACCACCTGCAGCTTTTTTGAAGGAAGGAGCTTCAGCAAGTGAAACTCCACTTACTGTAGGCACAAAATCTATCAACATTTCACCGAAGCAAACAACAAGAGGACTTTTCTCAACTGAACCTCCTCTTTCATTCAGGGAAAGCTTATTTATGTCACCTGTAAAATGTTGAATTTATCCATAAGCATTACAGAAAATAAGTGAAATTGGTAGTTACAACAGATAATTGAAAGCACATAAAGACCAGCAGACTGATTCAGAAACTAGTATAAGATTATGGCTGAGAACTTGTAATCGCCTATTATATTGTTCCACATTGTATACATCTTTCCAAATGTACAGGTTGAAAAACAAAGAATATCATGGTCCAATTAGCTTACCCACAAATTGACTTATCAACAGAATTACATTTTAATTGATTTGATAAGCCTATGAAACAGGTATCCAGAAACTGTAAAAATGTCCAGATATTGGCTCAACAGCCTCAACTAGTTTCTTAATGGAAATGCAGCAAACACAAGGAGCGCGTACAAAAGCCTGAGAGGATGAGGCTTTTCTGAATATCAAACTGGACTACATATTCCAATCAGGATAAAACCATAAAAATCGCATCAAGAAATGACTCGAGATTTAACTTTAAGGATGCAACCATCGTTATGCAATGAAAATGGGAACTAAAAAAATGTCCTTTCTGAAATAAAGCCGTAGAGATCAGTTCAAGAAATTTGATATCTTGATCGAGATTGAAACTAAAGAAATCCAAAAGGCGTTGCACGAAAGTGAAATTAATTCAGCTGTCAGCTCATCAAATAACCAAATACAGAAACTAGAAATCATAAAACAAAATTCGCACACATTTATAAACTTCTAACAGTCGTAACCATAACTAAATCCGATCTTGAATCAAATCCCATCTCATCATTCATCCCCATCTGCCACATAACTGTTTTTACTATACAGTCAAATCATTACTCAAAATATCAGAAATCATGTTGGCAATAAGCGAAGGAAAACAAGAACCTGAAATGGGATTTTTAGCCATGTTAAACAAGCAACCACAGTTGCAGTAAAGAACTCGACTTTGTATATATCGGCAAGACTTCGCGCACCGACACGCCTGCTGTGAGAGGGGGGGGGGGGGGGGGGATGCGTAATTAAGTACGAACGGTGAAGTGCAAATTTGATTAGTAGATATGAGAAATGAAGATAGGTTGTTTTTAGTTGACAAGCGGCAACAAAAATAGCCAGAGAACGCGTAAGTGACAAACTGTATTACTTCGCATATGATACGTGTGTGGGGGCCCCACTTCGATTAGTATATTCGCTTCACCTTTTCTATTTCCTCCCGGTGCAAATGCAGTAATATATTTTTTTAAATAAATTTATTGTTCATAATATAATTTTAATAATATTAATATTTAAGTTTTAGAATATTCACAGCATGTTTTATAATTGTATATAAAAAAATTCTCGCACTTGTTTTCTAATAACTGATTAATTTTATTAAATAATAAATTATTTAATATTTTAAAAAAAATATTAATTAATATTTATTTATGGTCTAAATTTAATACATAAAAATTAATTATATTTTTTCAATTTAATAGTTTATTTTAATATATGAGATATGGTGTAAAATCAAATATTGTAAAAAAATTATAATTGTATGATTATAGTTATTATATTAATAAAATATGATCATATTATTGTATTTTCTATTAATGCACATTGCAGCGATATCAGTGGAATAAGAGTCAATACCTATTATTAGTTCATGGAATATGATGATAGTTGCACAAGGAGTAATGCAATCGATTATCCAAAGCTGGTGAGAACGTGGCAGGAGTTTTGATATTTGATCAGCAATGTTGTACTTTGAAGATGCATACATCACCTTGGGGTTGAGCAATTGCATCATGAAGTTGAGTACTTAAAATGAGGTCGTCGATATATAGGAATGTGGATTGACTAAAGTATAGAATTTGAACAGAAATTGTACTATAAGTTAAGAGATGAATTATGAAGTATGATTCAATTTGAACAGAGATTGTACTACAAGTTAAGAGATGAATTATGAAGTATGATTCAATTTGAACAGAAATTGTACTACAAGTTAAGAGATGAATTATGAAGTATGATTCAATTTGAACAGAGATTGTACTACAAGTTAAGAGATGAATTATGAAGTATGATTATATTTAACATATTATTAGTATGTTCAACATATTTTTAATTTGAACTTATACTATACGTTGTACGCAAATATATTTTAAATTATGGACTTGATGTAATATTTAATGTATGCAATAATTATGATAAGCTTCTATGCTATTGTACGAGTGCACTTTATTATTGATTGACGAGATTCATAAATATTTATCCCTTGTAGTGAACCTCTTTTATAGTCCACCCTCCATTTGATTGTGCAAGAAATTTATGAAACTCAATTACATCGAAAATGTTATTGTTTCCTAATAAGATGCGCAAACAATCTTAATCAATATATTATTCGACAACTTTATTAAACACTATAAGAAGAACATTCGATGTTATGTTTTGTCCATCTTATGAAAAATTCAATAAAACGTTCAAAGACTCGAACCCAACATCTCCAGAGTGTTCCAATAAATCAAGTTGAATGAAATTCCAAAAATAGGGTTATTCTTCATTCTTTTATGTTGAATATTTGAAGATCACACTTTTAACTTATAGGGAAAATGTACAAATTAGTCCTTGAATTAATACCTCAGGTTCAAATTGAACCCTGAATTATTTTTTTGTACAAATAGGACATCTAATTTTTAAAATATATCAAATGTGTCATTTAATTTTTAAAATAGATCAAATAAGCCCTTGAAATTTAAATATATGACAAATAGAATCCTCTTAACTATTAAATTAACTAAACAGATTTTAAAAATATTAAATAAATCTAAAAATCAGCATATTAAATCATAAATATACTTAAATAAATCAATAAATTAATAAAGTAAAATAATAATAATTTAAATATAAAAAAGGGTCTGAAATGTGAAGATTTGTTAGGATTCTTAAATATTCTATTTTTATTATATTTAAATCATTTAAGGTCTTTTTATATTTTTTATGTATTAAATAACTTAGATTTTATCATTTTATTTTTAAATATTTATTTTATTTTATTTTAATAATTTTTTTATATATCTCAATATTTTTTAGATTTATGTTGTTATTTTAATTTATTGAAATAGCCTGTTTATTTAGAAATAAGAAATTAAGGGCTTATTGGACCAAAGGTCCTATTTGTACAAAAAATAATTTAGGGTTCAATTTGTACCTGAGGTACTACATCAGGAGTTAATTTGTGCATTTTTCTTAACTTTTAATTTTAGACAGTACAATTATTAACAACAAAAATTTAACTAAAAAAATCAGCCAAAAAATTGTATTTTCAGAATATTTACAATATGATGTCAAATTAAAAATTGTAATTAATGTGATAGATTGTACTTCAAAAACTGATAAGAACATAATTTTATCTGTGTTCTTCGAAAAAAGGTTTTCAAAATTAAAGAAAAAATAAAAATCTAACCTCACAACTTGTCACATATAATATTATATTTTTTTTACAAAAAACTATAAGAAATTTCACAATTGAAATTTAGTTTTAGCATAATTTTATCATTTATAGAAGGTTTTCTTATTATATTATCACAGATTGTAAAAATGAAATAATATTCCGTCGGTCGTAGAAAAATAATCTTGTTTATATATTATTTTTAGTTATATAAATAACACCATTCTTTTGGGACGTAGAGAGTACTTAAATATAATATTTTTATGGTGAAAAACACTCCATCAATAAAACAAAAAATTATGGTTATAACAAATTATATTTTTAATTATTTGATCAAATATAAAAAATTTGTATATTATTCAAACAAGACTTTTGTTATAATGGTTGAATATTATTTTTTATATTATTAAAATAATATTAGTTTTATCATAGAAGTATTATTTTTTTATAAAAAAATATTATGTCATAGCGTACGTAACACATATCGAACAAATTCATTGGAAGTTCATTATAAGAAAAATTGACTCATTTAATTGTGAATTCGAATCACCAGATCAAATCTTCTTATTTGTACTGTGTGAATGTGGCATAAGAGCTCTAGTCATATTTTGAGTTGTATTAATATGTATATTTTAAATTAATTTTAATATTTATACTGATTGAAAAAAAAAAAAAATGGAGCAAGTTGTCGCGGAATCATGGTTCCATGAGAATTTTTATAATAAATGTATGGAGTGGGCAAGTTAGAAATGAAAGAGTTCACGTGGGCCAAGTGACAGAGCGCTCAAAATTTGAGAGATAAAGCAATCTCACGTAGTACATGTGGCAACCGATTTTTCTCTCTCGATTCTCAAACCAATCAATCAAGCACATGATCACCCCCCTCACCCCCCACCACACCCCAACCAACCCCTCTCCCGGAGCTTTCCTTCGTTAAAAACCTCAAATTCTTAATCATATTCACCCCTGTAGAATCAAGAAAAGCACGGAAGACCACAAAAAGGATTTGGAAGACACTATATTAAACAATTGTTCTCTTCATTCCCTTGCACATTGACATGGCTTTGAACTCCATGGCTTCAAGGCCCTCCTCTTTGTTGTCAACAAAACTCAAGAATTCTAATGCCAATGATCCAACTTTTTCCCATCCTATTAGTTCAATCTCTTTTCTTAACCCCATTCCACTTTTTACCCATCTTTCATTCAAGAATGCTTCACCAGTTTTCTCTGCTGTCTCAGTTAAGGCTTCCTCTGCGTCCAGTTCTTCTTCCGCAACTGTTGCTCACTCACGGGAACTAAAGGTCGATTTTCCTTAAGTTGCTACATAAGTGTGTATTTTGTGTGTTTATACCGAAGTGGGCTGCCATTTTCTTTGCCAGTATTGATTCCAGTGACTGTTTGTTTCTTTGCGTGTATGTGGGTGTCTGTTTTCCAGATAAAGACTGTACCCACTCAACCAATTGAGGGACAGAAGACTGGGACAAGCGGCCTTCGGAAAAAGGTGCAATTTAGTTCTCCGTTTAATCATTGATGAATGCTACATTGTCTGATCATGTCTGGAGAAATAGATATTTGAATTATTAGTTGATTGATTGATTGAAATTTGCCGCTGTTAGGTGAAAGTGTTCATGCAAGAAAATTATCTCGCCAATTGGATTCAGGTTTGGCTGTTAAAATTCTGAAGCATTGAATGACTTATTAGCATTTTTTTGCAAGATTAGTGGTTTGTGATGATAAAACGTATCAACACATATTTTACTTGTGCTTTTTGCTTGTGTACGTGCCTGTGATTGAAGGCATTATTCAATTCATTGCCACCGGAAGATTACAAGAATGGGGTGTTGGTTTTAGGGGGAGACGGTAGATATTTCAACAAGGAGGCTGCACAGGTGCTCAAATTTAAGATCCAGTATCTGTTCAATAGTCCATTGTCGTCTTGTTCGTAGTGCTGATGTGGCTAAATTTGAAATGCAGATAATAATCAAAATTGCTGCTGGTAATGGTGTAGGAAAAATCTTGGTTGGCAAGTGAGTTTCTGCCATTTAGTTATCCTCTTGGTTCTGTGCAAATGAATAGCTTCCAGTAGATGGGCTCCCCAATTCCCCCCTCTATTTTTAGAGATATCACACACACTGTGTGAATTTTCCAGTGTTTCAATTTGATAGAGAGAATGCTTAAAGTTCTACATTACAATGTTACTGGTATTGCTTGATCGTTGAAAGATCAGAACTTGCAAATCAATGTTCGTGTTTTCTATTGCTGGTTGGAAAAGCCATTATATAAATTATTCTAGGATCATGCTTAGCTTCCAAGAGAAACTGCAAGCCGGTTTCCTTCACAGTCAAATATGAACAACACTGCACTCTTTTCATTTTCTGCACCTTCATTGACCATCCCTGATTGCAGATAATAATCAATACGATTTTAATTTTGTAAATGCAGGGATGGTATAATGTCTACACCAGCTGTTTCTGCTGTAATAAGGAAGAGAAAGGCAATAATCACTTGTCTATTTTTATTCATGTTCTTTATTGTACTTTTCCCTTATGCTCTTTCATCAGTAAATCTTATTCTTTCTACTTATCTTCCCACTTTGTCACTACAGGCCAATGGTGGTTTTATAATGAGCGCAAGCCACAATCCTGGTGGTCCAGAATATGATTGGGGTATCAAGGTGTATTAATACTCTTAGTTATTATGCATGAGCTCTTTTAACATTCTTGCATGTATGTTCTACTTGCAACTAGTGACTTTTGTGGATGCTGATTTTGCATCTCGCTTGATCTCAAGAACACCTTTTCCTACTAATATTTAAGAATCTCTTTGTATCTGCTTTTGCAGTTCAATTACAGCAGTGGTCAACCTGCACCTGAGTCTATAACCGACAAGATTTACGGAAACACGCTTTCTGTATGTATATAATCCTCTATCTTTTCTTCCATAGATCTGTCCCATCCTGGCTAGTTTTAGTACGATGTCCTTACTATTATAAACAGTTCTCTTAATACTTGTTTTATGATATCATCTCTATTGTATCTATCCAGTCATTCATGTTGATATAAATTAGGTTTCTTTCAACCCATAGTTTATATAAAGGAAGTGACTGAAGTTGAATTCTTTGTCGTGAACAGTCATCAGATGTTAAAGTAAAAAAATTATTGATAATTTCTCAACATTGACAGTAAGGAGGATGGATTGGAGAGTGTTGAGGTCAACTGTTGATTGACATATATAACAAGGAATACATATT
Source organism: Caryopteris x clandonensis (assembly GCA_028749325.2). Taxonomy (NCBI): domain Eukaryota; kingdom Viridiplantae; phylum Streptophyta; class Magnoliopsida; order Lamiales; family Lamiaceae; genus Caryopteris; species Caryopteris x clandonensis. The sequence goes on from JAPYKT020000004.1 coordinate 9,951,113, forward strand.
ATCACCGAGGAATAAAGAAATATATTGTTTTGATACTCTTTACCACTGACTAGTCTGTTTTCTTCTTATAAGCAAAAATCAATTTGCTGTTCCTATTTGACTTGCCTCAGCGTCCTGCAGATCTCTGAAATTAAAATGGGTGACATTCCTGACATCACTCTCTCTCAACTTGGTGTAACAAAGCATGGAGCTTTTAGTGTGGAGGTTGTTGATCCTGTATCTGACTACTTGGAGCTTTTGGAGGTGAGCAGCCTGAGATAGAACATTCAAAGTTTTTCTTGAACTATTGTATTCTCTTTGACACTTCTCCAAGATATGTTGCAGGATGTGTTTGATTTTTCACTTATCAGGAACCTTGTTGCACGGTCAGATTTCAGGTATATAAGTATCTTATATTGCACTTTTGACTTCCATTTCTTTCTTATTTTAAGCTACTGCCACTAGTTCTCTTTATGTTTTTCGTTTTTCTTTTTTTCTAACCTTTTAAATTAATCAGAAAAAGAATGATGGTCTTCTCATACTGCTAAGTATGATCAGCTTTTCCAGCTGAAATTACATTGCATTATTGGTGACCAATCTGGATGGATGGCACTATTACAGTTCTAGTGTGATATTAGACCATCTCACTTGTAGAGGCAAACAGATTATAGTTAATCATCTTGGTTGGCAAACAACAAACACATTACATATTTATAATTCTCAAAAATCCTCCGATGAAAGGCTTGAAATTGTAATGACTGAGCTTATTGCAATATTAAATGGAATGTGACAGTGATCAAGTGCAGTAAATATTTTCCTTTTTATGATGCCTTTGAAGGATCAAAGAGAAAGTAAATCTAAGCTCGACCAGGGTGTGGATGTAAATATATGGTTATTTAGTATTTCATCTATAGTTTTTCTTGATTTATTAATAACTTGAATTACAGCATCATAATGCTGGATTCTATAGTTTCAAGGATATAAGTTCTCTCATCAAAGTTTTGATGGTTGATGAAAAGTAGAGCAAATAGAAACCCTGAAAGCATATCTAATCAAATGATCAGTAAGGAGGTCGTGTATCATTCAAATATGTTCAATTTCCTTTCTAAAGAGATGAAGCTCTTTTAGTTATAATAAGCATAATGTGATATATGCGCAGAAAAAGTCTACACTCTCAAATACTGAGGTAGTTGCAGGTTTCAGATCATCTAATATTGTTATTTTGTTAAAAGTGTCATTTCGGGCTGCACACTCTTCTTGCAGAAAAGGAATTCATATCCCAAGGTGAAATCAAAGTCCTGTATCCTGCTATATAATTGGTCACACTAAGTATGTATCTATATTGTTGACTCTAGTTATGGAAAATTGTTATTCCTCAGAATCACAATTACTGCTGGACTATATTTGTTTGGCTGAAGCAGTCATCTAAAAGATTTTCCAGTATCGTCTTTCAACCGATGAAGAACACTATCAAATTAGCCAATCCATCTTTTAAGCCAATGGTTGCTTCCAAAAAATCTGATTCAGATGTCCTTAATTTGTTTTGAAACCTTTGAATAATTAGGAAGCCCATGGGTACAGTATTCAGCTTACAGGATTTTTTTTATGTGATCTTCAGAGCAAGTATGTTGTCACTCATGTATTCGATCTGTGTTGATTCTTTATTATGACACATGCTATCTTCTGCTTGAAATTTTTCCCTGCTGTATGCATCATTTAAGATGTATCATTGATATATGACTTGCTTTTATCATACTTGCTTATTTTGTTTGTCTTGGCCGTCAACCGTAAACTCAATATGGTGGAAGGAATAAACTTCTCTTTCCCAAACTTCTCAGGTTTGTATTTGATGCTATGCATGCTGTTACTGGTGCTTATGCTGAACCGATTTTTGTGGACAAGCTTGGAGCTAGCCCAGTATGTTTTTCTTGTTCATTCTTCTATTAATATCATTAGTAAGCAGTGTAAAATTCCTATACATCAACTAACCTCTCAATTCACAGGATTCCATTTCGAATGGAGTGCCATCAGAAGATTTTGGACATGGCCATCCGGATCCTAATCTCACGTAAGAAGTGTGAATGTGATCAATCATATTTGATTCCGGAACAATCACTAATTTTTAATTCGTTGCTCTGGAACAGATACGCCAAGGATTTGGTCAACATAATGTATGGAGAGAATGGACCTGACTTTGGTGCAGCAAGTGATGGTAAGTTTAGGTGCTTATTTCAAGAGACTCGATAAAATCTGTAGTTATATATTAAACACTCTTTTCTGTGCATAAATGTGATTTTCCCATTTTTCTTAATTCTTTCTCTGAGTTATGAATCAGTAAAAGAATCGTATAATTATATCAATTTCATACTTCTTCAGGAGATGGTGATAGAAACATGATCCTTGGGAAAGGATTTTTTGTAACTCCTTCAGATTCTGTTGCAATAATTGCGGCCAATGCAGAAGAAGCCATCCCATACTTCAAGACTGGCGTGAAGGTTTGATAATGTTAATGTTTCTCCCCTAAAATTCTCTCTCCACAAAACTCGTATTTAGTAGCTTATGTAATTTAATAGGGTTTGGCCCGATCAATGCCAACAAGTGGTGCTCTGGATCGTGTGGCTCAGAAGTTAAATCTTCCTTTCTATGAGGTTTGGCACTCCATAATTCCTTTGGATGGAATATAGCTTATTTATGTAATGGAGGCTATATGTTTGAAAAATCTTCTGTTTTTGTAAGTCATATGATCTCTATGAGCGAACATTTTACTTCAGGTGCCCACTGGTTGGAAATTTTTCGGGAATCTAATGGATGCAGGGAAGTTGTCAGTTTGTGGAGAAGAAAGTTTTGGAACAGGTTCTGACCACATTCGTGAGAAAGATGGTATATGGTATGAATTACTCTTATCCACTTACAATATACAGAAATCCCGCTGCACATCTACTAAGTCCTGTTTGTTGTTGAGTTGTGGAATGAGTTAATTAAGGACCTAACAGTTGGTCCATGTAACGGGTGATTTTCAAAATTGCATTTCCTGATCAGCAAAAAGAACTGTGATTTTATTTTTATAATGACATTACTATTTCCAAAATTTACACCAATTTTCTATGCCTTTAATCATGTGTTTTTAAGATGCATGTGTCTGATCTTTCATCATATGCCTAAAAAATTTACTCTGGAATGATGCAGATCATGGTGGCAGATATACTCCTATTTTGTGAAATTACATCCAATTTCTGCAGTATGCATCATGCTTTTTTAGTAGCTTTGGCTGTTTCTCTACCTTTTGGTTGTTAAAGGGTTTGCATCATTCTACCGTAGTATCAAACATACAGTCAATTCCATATTTGTGTTGTTTGTGAAAATTTCTTTTTTTGAAGCATGAATACATGACTCAAGTATTGTTTAACAACAGGGCTGTTTTAGCTTGGCTGTCAATAATTGCGTTCAGAAACAGGGACAGGCAACCTGGAGAAAAGTTGGTTTCTGTGTCTGATGTCGTAGCTGAGCATTGGGCCTCTTATGGGAGAAATTTCTTTTCTAGATATGACTATGAGGCAAGCCTTACCATTTCCAATCCTTTGTTACCTCTCCATGTTATACAAGTTATGCTGGCACTGAAATACCTTCATCTGTGACAGGAATGTGAATCAGAAGGGGCCAACAAAATGATAGACTATCTTAGGGACTTAATTTCTAAAAGCAAGGCGGGCGATGTATATGGTGAGTTACGATCATTACCAAGTTAACGGAGGAGATTCTCCCAAAGCTGAGTGTGTTATGTTGTTGCAGGAAACTACACCCTTCAGTTTGCGGATGACTTCACCTACACTGATCCTGTTAGTTGTTTTTATTCTGGAGATTAACTTTTTCTACTATTCTTCAAGTTGGTAACATCATATTTTGTATTTCCGCAGGTTGATGGAAGTGTGGTTTCTAAACAAGGCATTCGCTTTGTATTCACTGATGGATCAAGGATTATATTTCGATTATCGGTCTGTATAGCCTTTGATTTTTCTGCAGCTCCTCATTTAACCTCTTGGAGTATTGGATTTAATCTTTATTTTTCCTTTATCTTCTCGTATTAATGTTATCAAGTATATCACAGGGTACCGGCTCTGCTGGTGCAACTGTACGGATATATATCGAACAGTTTGAGCCAGATGCATCTAAACACGACGTGGATGCACAACAAGCATTAAAGCCTTTGATAGGTTAGATTTTTCTTGTTCTTTTTTAGTCATTCATCTTCTTTCTGTTCTTTGATGTTATAGATTGAAGTTTTTATTTGTGTTGTTATATTGTTAGATCTGGCTCTTTCCACTTCGAAGCTTAAGGAATTCACTGGAAGGGAGCAGCCCACAGTCATCACATAAAGCCGAGTTTTCGAATGAAATCAGTAACAGCTATGGCAGGTTGGTCCTCAATCTTATGAATGTGTTGATTTATGAATTCATTAAAGTAGTTTTTAATATACAGTAGGCAACAGGTTCTGGGAATAACTAAAAACCGTGCATGCCTTTGTGGTATGCATTACTTAATGGAAGAGAATGTACGATCTTATGAAATCTATTAAGAAAATTCTATAGAAAGAAAATAATTTCTTGAAACCTTATGGATATAATTATCTTTTATCCTAATCGGCATGCTACGCGAGAGTGCAATTTTCAGTTTTGAATTTATTTAAAGCTGGACATTTCATTTGAATGTTTGATTCTATGTGCCAAGCCTTCAGTGTTTTTTTAAAACTATAATTTAATAGCAGAGTCTAAAAATGAATGCTGATGTTGTGTTCAGAAATATTTCATTTTCTGTGAAATATGCAAAATCATCTTGATTAACTTGTACAAATTGTTCTTGTGCCAACATTGCTTAGTAACTCTACCTTCACAAATGAGTGCCCCCAGAGGCTAGTCCAGTTAGTGGGGAGGTGAGAAAAGGGACCTTGAGGGATGGGTTTTAATCCCCTCGGCTGTCAGTACTCCTAATGTCTCCTGGGTCTAGGCACTGGAGCACGCATGGTTACCCTCCGAGTTGGCAGCTGTCGGTGGGTCCTAGGGACCCTGCCGCAGCGAGTCCTTGGTTGTAATAAAAATCTAGTTTGAGAAAGCATCACCTGTCCAAGTCTTCTCTGCTCTGTGTATGTATTGATAAGTCATCTCATTCATAGCCATCAAGAACCTTCTTCCGCTAAAGTGACATACAGAGGCAGCAGCTCACAAGTCATATCAACAACCTGTTGCTGCCTTTGCTTTCTAATTGCCCAGTAATCCAGGGTTTGAATTTAAACTTATTGGTTACAGCATCCACCATTTATTGGAAATGGATCCTCTGTTGTGGGGCTCCACAACATGCTGTGCTATGCCCCCAAAATGATGCCGTTTTGTTTTGTCATCAAACAATGTTGTTTATATTTTTTATCAAACTGACACTTTTGGGGGCACAGACAACATGCTGCGGGGAGCAGAGGTTTCGGATCCCCATTTATTTTATATATACTAGTAAAAGATATGTGCCTTCACTTGATTCATATCAGTTTTACTAAAAATGAATGCATCATTTAATGATCTAATTAAATAAAATTAAGAAATTATAAGGTTTACCATAAATATGAAATTATAAAGTAATAAAATGAATGAAATTCAATATACTTAAAAAAAAACTAAATATTAATATATTAAGCTTTTTTGCATATACTTATTTGATTTGATTATATGATTAAAAAGGTCTTATTTTTGGAATTTGTTGGGTATTATATGCATATGATCTAATCTAATGTTGGTTGATTTTAAATCCTGAAAATTGATACACTATAGAGAGATAGTTAATATAGAAAATCTAAATAAAAGTATTTTATATAATCAAAACCAAGGATAATTAACATGATTATATTTTTAATATTATTTATTAATTCAAAATACTATAGAGACAAATGTTACATATGCTTTTATTCTATTTGCTCACCTTCTTGTCTCATTCACACATTCTAACAAAAATAAAATAAAAATTTAGAAGATCTTTAAAAACACTTTCATACATACAATATTTAATTTTAATTATTACATTTTATTTTAACAATTAAATTAGTTTGACACATGTATTTTGTCATTGATATTGTATTGGTGCATACATAATTTTTATGATATTGTTTATAAGAGATATATGAGTTCTATTATAAACATTAAAATATTAGAAACGTGACTCATATTTTGGGAGATAGAAGTCACAGACTGGTACATATGCACCCACATAGTGTGTTTTGCGTTGGGTCGGATGGGACATGTATGTTCTTCTACTCCAGTAGCATGGTCTTATCATGCTCATTCACATTCTCATTCGATGTCACTTTCTCTTTCTTTAAGCTGATGTCCATGGAAAAGAGTCCAGTTGTAAGTAAATCCAAAAACCTCAACCAGTGGCCTCCTTTCAAACATAAGGCTGTTGGCATTTTGTATGTATTGTGTATTGCTTTACATGTACATTTTTCTGTCTCCATTGTTATCACTCATTAGATTACATGCACACATATGTTTGGGGCTGTAATTGAGAAAATATATTTGCTGTCAAGACCTTCTACTTATCTACTTCAGCAGTTCTCCCTCTTCGAAACTAGTCAGAATATGAGGATTGTTTGACAAGATGTCCCTTGTCAGAGAGTAGCTATTTCTGCTACATGGATTTAATTGTAGTAATTTTTTATAAAGTTTGTATCTTGTTACAAGCGAAAAAAGAGGGTAGTTGTTGGAGTGTCGAGTTTACAGGTGACTGGATGAAGTAAATAGGTGATGACGGGAACTGGCGCTCCTTACATTAACATTCAAACTTGTAATTTCACATGATCTTTCAACCATATCACTTCAAATATTCGGTAATATATTTTTATCTTTATATGCTTACTAGATGAAAGCATTTGTCTCTTTCTACTCTTTGCCTCTGATTCCTTTCCTGCCTCTAGCATGTGAACTTCTGATAGAAATAATTGTTAACTTTGTTACAAAGTTTAGGCTGTGTGTTGTTTTTTTGTTTCGTCGTATTTTTCAAGATACGTCTTCTTACCAAAATATATGTTTTCACTAGATATATCTGGAACTCTTCCGAAACACTTCCTCCAGAACATCAAAAACAAAACCAAGCATTTCCCTAGTCTAGAGTTTTTTTTTTTTTTTGTACAACCCCACTAATGACATTTATTCCTAGTCGCTGTGCAAAGCCACAAAGGACACATCAGTTTCAGAACTATTACAGGAGTTAGTCTGAAAGTAAGCAACATCTTCACGTGTCCCCTCGTGAAGTACTTTTAGATTTTGTGCAAACACCACTTCTGCTCCTCAATAAGTTCAATCACACAGTTGATCCAATCAAGAACGACAGTTTTGAGATCACTTTCCATTAGAACAGACCCAAAGAAAAAATCCGAGGCCAAGATCAGTAGAGATTGTCTTTGTTCCCCATTTGCGATAAGATGAATGTTAAGTGACCGGCCCACCAATGGTGTAAGACTGAATAAAGAGGTAATATTTGTCTCTAACACACGTATTAGTGGCTCATTACACAGCACAGTTTCTATGCTGGGGTTCAACTTTGATGGGCCTGTCGATTTCATGGGATTTGTTCTTAAGCTGAACTCATTTGCCCCACCTTTTGTCTGCATGAAATTGGTGCCATGTTAGTTGCCTCCACTAGTGGGGCCTCCCTTGTTCTCATCCCAGCTTGTCTAAAGGTTCAAGATTTTGGTATCTTAGATAACTTTCCAATGACAGCAGTAGAAACATATTCATGCCTCTCTCTATATGTATATATGTAAGTATATGCGCTTATCTTGAGCAATTAATGCTGATAACTAGTGGAGCATTTTAATAGGTGTTGATCTTGTTGGAATATCACATTCATTTTCAGATGTTGCAATTCAGGATAGTATTGTTGTCTTTGTTTCCTTCTTCCTTTGCAACCTGATCTTTTTCTCGAGCAGAAGTAATTCTGATAATTGACTAAGATGTGGGATATATCATTAACCATAATTCGATCCTTATGTTTGGAAAGAGACCAAGTAGGATTGCGAATCCCGATTTTGAAATCTTGATGTTTGTTATGTGATTGTAAAATATCGGAATATATGTATGATTTTTTTTGGTTTAAAACCTATACTAAATAGATGTTATATGCTTTATATATTTAAATTAAATATCAGGTACCTAATTATTCATAGAGCTACCCAGTTACCCACATTACTACCCGAATCAAACAGGAAGGGCCCATCTCCAGACAAAAACAGGTTATCAAGCATTAGCTACAGGTAAGAAGTGAGACATAGCTACAAGGTCCAAAATCCAAATCATTAAAGTGAAGTTCTTCAGATGTTCCATTTATGTCGTCCCAGTCAACTGCATGCCCATCTACTCATATATTTAACTCAGTTAAAGCTGCAATGACTGTACTTACACAGTTTGATCTTTCATTCATAACTGATTAAAAAGTGACAACTTACCATCTAAGTGATTGTCTAATCGAACAGATTGTCTTGTTGTTGGGTGTGTTGGAGATCACTTCATAATGGAGAATAATGTGACAAGTTACCTACATAGTCTATGTTCTTTTCTTTTCTTTTTTCCTAAAAAGGATAAAAAAAAATCTGGAGGATGGGCGTATATTTAGATAAAAATCTAACCTGTGTATGAGAATGATTGAATGAATGATTAAATGCACATACACGAATTCAACTGTTAAGCATAAAAATAAAAAAAATAAAAAATAAAAAAAGAGAAGAAGTGGGAGTATAATCAACAAGAAAAGTCTTTGTGCTTAATAGTGTTAAGTTGGTTTTGGTCTTGTAAGTATAACTGTTAACATTGGACCAATGCAAAATAAGTTTAAGTTGGAATGGTGTAAAACACTGCCTTCCCATTAATGTAGAAAATACATTTAACAATGGATTTGCGATTTATTTCAGATTCCATTTCAAGAATCTCAAATAAAACTTTGTTATTTAATCTTGCAATTAAATAAACAAGTCTGAGATTAATGACAATAGGTTTATCCAATTAGGGTTAATATGAGATTAATGACAACAGGGTTTATCCAATTAGGGTTGGGACAATTTTTCTGGGCGATAATATCAAAGAATTGGACAACATGAAGCATGTTGCATAATTAGACATAAAATATGGAATCATTTTAATTAATTTGTCTCAAGTCAATGCTAAAACTAAAGCAGGGCAACATTATTTGAGATCTACTATTATGTACAACTTTATTGTTATGAAATCGTGAAAAGATACACAACAATCATGAAATCATAATATATGAAAAAAATAAAAAAAATGAAAAATTGATATTCATACAATAGGTGGTGAATGTATATATAATGTTGAATCAGTGTGAAGTTATCTCAGAAAGAACAGTGATGAATATAATAATATATATATAAAATTGAAAAATTGATATTTTATACCTATGGTGAATGTATATATAATGTTGAATCATTGGGAGATTATCTAATAAAAAACATTCATGCAAATAATAATATATAGAAAAAGGAAAATGAAAAATTTATTCGAGTTGGTGAATGTATGAATAATGTTGAACTCAAGACGTAAAAATTAAATGAATCAAGATTTATAGAATTGAACCTATTGATTTTTTTTGTTGATTGTTAAGGTATTTTATCAATACATCAATAATGAATGATCCATAAATATCGTATTTGTACTATTAATATGTTTGGATTAAAAAAGTAAATTTTATCTATGAAGGGATATAGTTACTATTTTTATAGCCCGACCAAAGTTGGTGATTAAGCTTATTCGGTTGACTATTTCCCATAATGAATAATCCATATTCCTTCATCAGTTACAGAACCAAAACCCTTGGAAATTGATAAAATGGTAATATGTTATCATATTCCCATTCCCATTCCCATTCCCATTCCCATTCCCATTCCCTTACTATAGGAAAAGAACAAAGAGAAACTTATCTCTCTCTCCAAGCATATCCCTTTCTCTCTCATGAGGAGGTTGTGTTCCGAAACAAAACCCTTGGAAATGATAGAAATGGTTAAGTCAGGCTTGTCTAGCTATATATAGGAAGTTGTATTACTTTTAAATTTGTGCTATTAGTCACGACAAGATTGATAATATTTATTTTCATTCACATTGATTTACCCATATACACAAACACACATATATTATATTATCTATTATCTTGAATAAAATAATATTTTTAAATATTTAATTCTGAATAAAACAGTAAACAAATATTTATTTATGAGGTACAGATGATGATATGTTTATCTCTCTTATCTATTTTTTTTAAATTTTATCATCTTATTTAATCAATATTCAATTAACCAATCAGTACTAAATATCATTATTTACAATACAATAATATAAATTCACTAATTTAAACAACTTTTTAATCATTATTAAATAAACCAATTATTACATATATTACTATTTAACCTCCCCAATACACACAATCCAAACTACCACATTTTATTATTCTATTTTGCTTTCACATCATGGATTGTAAAATTTCTATTTAGGTCGTAGCTTGTAATGATATTACATCACTAACCAAAGACTCAAACCGGCCCCCCTTTTAGGAGAGGTCAACTATTACCATTTCAAAAGTTTAATCTCGTGATGTTCGGCCCACTCTTAAAGCACTTTAGATGATCACTAACTTTATATGCAATCATATACACACACACACACACACACTAATTAATATAGTATTTTAAAGACAAATAACTACTTTTACTAATTTTTATAACCTTGCAAATTAGGTATTGGAAGATATAATCTTTATGAGCATTAGTTACGTGGATAGACAACATTTAAGGAAAAACATAGCAATATTTAGGAAAAATTGATCCAAACAAATGGTCCCCAGATATCAGTCGATGAGGTGCAAAGACATTCCACATCTCAATTCACAACGAATCGGGGTCAAGAGAATGTTGCGCCAACTAACGTGAGTTCAGGAAGAGGACAAACACCCAAGATGACCGATGTAGCAACGAAGCTAGTGCACCACTTGGAATACATAACGACCTGGGTAGCCACTGCCCAATAGTCCGGCGACGAACCGGACACATCACAAGAAGAAGGTGGCCAGTGAAATTGCCATAGTTACTTATAAATAGAGAAAAAAATCAAATATAAAAAGGATCTATCATCTTGTGATTAAAGAAATAAGAAAGCAAAGATTAAGATTTCAACTTCTTTGGTGTCTTTTGTTATTTTGTTCAATCAAAATAGTCAAGATCATATTCTAAGTCGATAAAACCGAATTGAAAATTTAACATACTTCACAAATAATATCATAATTTTATCTACAACTGTTTATTTAAATTTTGTAGGTACAGATAAATATATGAAAAACTGAAATTTTAACAGAGTATAGAATAAAAATATTAAAAAAAAAAACTTTTTTATTTTTGATAATATTAAGATAAGAAATAATTGTGATTTTGAAACAAAAATTCAGCCATCCCTACCAAGAGAAACGTCAAAAGCCATCGGGAAACGCTTTTATATCGACATTGAAAATGACAAAAAACGATGGACCATTCTCTCAATTCGTTGAAATAGGAGCCCTCTTTTGCAATAATACTTGCGATGGAGCCCTTCCTTGCAAACAACCCCTTTTTGTTGTTTGCGACATTTGCTGCGAGGGATACTATAAAGATACCAAGTTTTGTTCACATATTTCCTCAACGAGCGGCTGTTTGGCTTTTCCCTTACCACAACTCTCAAATTCTCTCTCTCATCCCTCTCTCTCTCCACACTCACTTCCTTATATAAATATTCCCCCATAAAACCTATTTTCCAAATCTTCATGCAATGACTACGATCACGAGTGACCCCCCCATGCCCCAACCAAACAAACTCAATTACGACCAACCAAACAGGTCCCTAATCTTCGATGCAACAGTGTTGAAACACCAGTACAATATACCACCCCAATACATATGGCCCGATCACGAGCGTCCCCGCCCCGACCCGCCCGAGCTTAAAGTTCCACTCGTCGACCTTGGCGACTTCCTCTCCGGAGACCCCAGCGCCGCCACACGTGCCTCCCAGCTCGTGGGCCGGGCCTGCCAAAAGCATGGTTTCTTTCTAGTAACAAATCATGGTGTCGATGCGAATCTCATATCGGACGCTCATCATTACATGGATCATTTCTTCGAACAGCCCCTTCACGAGAAGCAACGGGCTTTGAGGAAACAAGGCGAGCATTGTGGCTATGCTAGTAGCTTCACCGGAAGATTTTCGTCCAAGCTTCCATGGAAAGAAACTCTTTCTTTTCAATATTCGGCAAAGAGTGGCTCGTCCCACATTGTCGAAGACTACTTTCGTAGGACGTTAGGAGAAGATTTCGAGCGCTTGGGGTACGAAAACAAGCTAAATTTAATCACAAATATTAAGTATATATGATTTGAATGTGATGTAATGAATGAATGAATTGCATTGCAGGAAAGTTTACCAAGAGTATTGCAATGCAATGAGCAGAGTGTGTCTGATGATCATGGAACTGTTGGGGATGAGCCTGGGAGCGGGCCGGGCCCATTTCAGAGATTTCTTCGAGGAGAATGAGTCTATAATGAGACTGAATTATTATCCACCATGCCAAAGGCCAGAGCAGACCTTAGGAACCGGGCCACATTGTGATCCAACATCACTCACCATTCTTCACCAAGACACGGTTGGTGGGCTCCAAGTGTTCGTCGACGACCAATGGCGATCCATTAGCCCGAACCCGGCTGCTTTTGTTGTCAACATAGGCGACACTTTTATGGTAATGGTGATTCCAGCACCTAGTATTATTATTATTATTATTACAGAGTAATAAAGTCTTATTTTGTCATCTTGTATGTTGTTTTTCTCAGGCACTTTCGAATGCGAGGTATAGAAGCTGTTTGCATAGAGCAGTGGTTAACAGTGAGAGTGCAAGGAAGTCACTGGCTTTCTTTCTGTGTCCGAAGAAGGATAAGGTGGTGAGGGCGCCAGATGAAGTGGTGGGCCCCGATAATCCAAGGATATATCCCGACTTCACATGGCCGGCCCTGCTTGAGTTTACGCAGAAGCATTATCGGGCCGATATGAACACGCTGCAATCTTTCTCAAACTGGATCAAACAACAACAATAATAGAAAACAACTTAATGTTTCCCACATATACATAAGTATGTTGCTTTCATTTATGGAAACTTTACTGTTGTCCTTTATGATGATTATATGATCATATATACACACATATATCTATAGATAGATAGAGAGAGAGAGAGAGATTGTTATTAGTATCCAGCGAAGGAACTAACAACATTCCAATGTAATCACCAAGTGGTAAGAGGACCCGACAACCTACACCAATGGTTGTGAACTAGGTTCACCAGTGACTCAAACATTCAGTTTATAAAAACAGGGGAAAAGATGTAAATAGAACAATTCCATGACATAGATGCTTTGGAAGAAGATTGGCTTACACCAACTGAAGATAGCAATGGTTTGATAAAAATAATGCAGATTAAAAAAAAAAAGGAATTAATAGGTTTCCTTTGTACCAACACAAAACTCATTTACTATTAAGAGCAAAACAAAATTTCCAAATATAAACCAGCAGGAACTATACAGAAACAGTAACAAAGATCTTTGAAAAAAAAAAAATGAAGCTAGAGTACAAATTTCAAAAATCAATTATTGCTTATTCTGCACATGTGATTAAAATACTTTATCGGCTTAACAAAGGTTTTTGAGGAATTCCATGTTAAACAATTGTTCTTCATGCAAGGTGTTCTATAATTAAGTCCTCTTCCATTGCCCAAACAAGTCGCTGAGCTCTCCTCTTCTCAGAAGGATGAGAACCAATATAATCTTGCAGTAAGGTCTCATAAAACTCTTCCAATCTTCTCAGGCACCTGCGAAGCCACTCGAAGAATGTATTCAGCAGAAAGCATTCCAATGTGATCTGCTTCAAACTCCAACCTGGTAAGTAAAGGAAAGTTGGATGATCAGTTTAAAGAAACAGAGAGAAAGAGAGAGTTATGAAAACATACTTGCGGGAGATGATTCTCACTTGCAGGTTTCGGACAGCGCTAAAAGTTATGTAATAAGTAGACCTGTGCCATCACATGAATATCCATCAAAGAAGGAAAACACAAAAAGAAAGAAAAACCATCCAAGAAAGTTTACCACTGACATAACTTTAACACATCCATATCTTATATATTCAATCAAAACCAAAACACAAATAATGTATCACTGACTTAGGTGGACTAATTATAAACAATATTACTGTAGGATCAAATTTCGTCAGAGCCCCAAACTTGCTCCCTCCTCATAGATCAATCGACATGCTACTTTACTTGTTCATATGATCCCTAACAATGCAAAATGGTTTTTGGACGACAAACAAGGGCCAGTTATGCCTAAACATAGAAATGGCCAAAAAAAAGAAATACAAACGAATAGTGTGGTGAAATGAAGCCGTAGGGCATAACATTAGCACAATTAACCAGAGTCCACCTTATTAAGAATCATAAATATAATAACTCAAATGCTACTTCATAAATTAAGAATGAATAACAAAGCATATATACCTCCGAGTAAAAAGAAACCTTAGGAACTTGGAGAGATATGGCACTGAGTTCATAATAGCATACTTGAAAAACAGGAAAAGAATCAACTCTAATAAATGGCTGATTTTAGGAGTGTATGATCTATTTCTGCATTGTGCCTTGCATGAGCAATCTATTAATTAAAGAACCCAAATTTCAGCAGATATATGTGCACCATCTTTAAAACACACACACACACAGTATGTAGGAAACCCGGCCCATGTATATATACCTCATGTCCAATAATTGTAGCAATTTCAGCATCTTGTTCCAAAAGATTAACCTTGCCAGTAAAAATAAAAAACTTTCCACCAGAATAACAGGGAGCATTAACTTTAGGTCATGAACCACAAGGAACTCCCACTTGAACGCCTCCCACAACCTTCCTATGCCGTTTCCCCTGCTCTTTGTGAAAAGCCTCCACTATATCCTGCCCTATTTTTGAACCCTTATACTCACTGAGTGAAGAGGGGGCAATATCTTCCCTTGTTCCTTGTTTTAACCTCCTTTAATATGATCTCTCCTTCATTATTTTCTTCATCTACTGATGTACCCACTCTATGGATTCTTTTAGTGTATGGCACAGTCTCCCAGTGCAAGTCATAACCAAAAACCAAGACTGTTATAAACTGATAATAGAGAAAAGAAGAACAGATGCCATAGAAATAAAGGAGAGTGAAGTAAAAATCTTATTGGGAGTTTGCATGTATTTATATACAAAGTGTTGAGCTGAATGCATGAGCTTCTCCCAATAACCGACTCTAGCAAACTAACACTCTAACAGAATAACTGTAATTTATGCTGACTAGATAATCTGTTATGCAAGTTGTTAGGCTGATGTAGCGCTGACATATTTATGCCATAACAAAGACCAACAAACCAAACCAAACCAAACTACAGCCACCGCATTTTCCAGATTCCAGAAACACCATAACTATCCCTTACTGGGCTTAACTTGATGATGATTTCCCCACTGTAAAATCTATTTGCCTCCCAAGGGCTCTTGATCAACTGCAAAGCTAAGCTCCTGAAAATTGATGGAGGTAATCCAGAAATTTTCTTGATCCATTACAGTTCTGTCTAGTACAAAGATCGGCTCTTGAAATGGATTGTTGAATGTACTTCCCCGGCGCAACAATCTTTGAGTTGTAACAACGAATAGCAGCATTAAAAGTAGATCTCGATGATCGGCGATAATATCCCATGATGTTGGCTGCATGAATGTATTCTAATTGTCAAATGTTTAAAGGAAATTAATGGGTCATGATTTAGGGCTCATGGCTTCTTTCTTAGAAAACGGATCGTTGAGTTTTTACATTTTTGTTTTAGGCTTTTTAGAAGGGTACGCATAGTTCTATTGAGCTTTGGCCTAATCAAACATTTATCACTATAACAATAATTCAAATGATGTATAAACTTAGATGCTCTCAATTCTAAGTTTGATGAATTCATCTTATAATATTTAGAATCATATTTTAGTATTTTATTTAAGTTATAAATTTAAATAATATTCTTTACAATTTTTTAATAATTAAAATTAAATTATATATATTTTTAAAACAATTATGTTATAGAAAAATTAATTTAAAATGTTGTATTTTATTGTTTCAGAACTAAAAAAGAAGAAGAAAAAAAAAAAGACTACTGAACTAGCCTTAACCCTATATATATATATATATATAACTAAATCTGATGACATCCAACAATCTCATTTCTTAACAAATTTTTAAGGAATTGGGGTGAACTTGAAAACCATTCTAATTTAGGTGGATTTGAGATCCTTTCATTTCAGTTATTTTAATTTCAAATCTGAGAAATCAAATGCAACAAAAATGAGTTTATTAATCCACCAGCAAATTTACTAAACATAAAAAAAGAAAAGAAAAACAAAATGAGGATCAAAATTGAAAGAAATCATTGGTAGCAAAAGCTTACTAATAACAGCAGTAGTCCCTTAATTAAGGCGAGGAAATGCATAGAGAGGCAATCCTTTATCAATGTGAAGAGTGAACATTGTTCTATAAGTAGCATCCCTACTCTCCTCAACAAGTTTAAATCTCAGAAAAAAGACAAGTGTGGCTCCAACTATCTTCATTTGCCTGTAAGCAAATTCCTTCCCCAAGCAAATTCTAGGGCCACCCTGATGGAATAAATAATTTTTGCAGTTTAGCAGGACATGTATCAAATATTTCTTCAGATATAAGCAATTATAAAGTAGAGTTGCTGACCTGAAAGGCAGTGAACTTGAAGGGGCTTTCACCCTGAAAAACACCATTTTCGAGCCACCTTTCAGGGCGGAATTCCTCAGAGTCTTCTCCCCAAATGTAGGCCATCCTTCCCATTGCATATGGCATGTAGCTTATGCCGTCACCTTTCTTTATCTTGTGACCATCAGGAAGAATGTCGTCTTCATTCGAACACTTGCCATCCTACACTTAACCCGAGCAACCCATAAGAAAAATTCATTAAAGCATGTCACATGATAAGTTCATGCTTTATACATACTTGCCATTTCCATTTCTCAGTTTGTAAGGATGAATACGAAATTTGTTAATTGGAAGATTGTTTTTATATGCATTTCAGTGTTTCAGAGAACTTGTTTGGAGTCAAAAATCTTGCAGGAAAAGAGGATTGTCCGTGCTCATTGAAAATATTACCACAGGGACTGCAGGATATAGTCTGAGAGTCTCTGTCAGAGCTGCATGCAGATATTGCATCCTATCGAGAGTTGGCTCAGCCAACCGAAGCACAAATTCATTGATAGATAATTGATCTGTGGCCTCAGTAGCTAATTTCACTTCTTGCACCACCTTCTCTTGAATAAGTGGATGCTTACATAACATATAGAAGAACCAAGCAAGAGTGTTCGCAGATGAGTCCTTGCCAGCAATGAGAAAACTGAGAATTATGTCTCTCAAATACTGATCAGTCATGTTCTCTTTATCCTTCTCGCTTTCTATTAGAAACCTAGATAGTATGTCTTCTTTTGTACCCTAAGATCACGAAATTAAGATCAAAATGAAAAACGGAGGGTAGGGAGTGAGTTGTAGGTTATTCTAGTCATGCTAACCTCTTCATTTCTCATCTGCCCCCTTTTGTGGTGAATCAACTTATAAACAAAATCGTCAATGATCTTGATGTTGTCCTTCAAATTTCTTTCGAGGCCAATGTTAAGAAACCTTTTGACTTTCCAGAATACATCAACATATCTCCGATACACAATGACATTGGAATCATCAAAGGCTTTGATAAATTGATTACTTACTTCGTCTGAACCAGACAGAGTATCGAGGTCAACCCCAAACCCGACCTTAAACATTGTATCCATTGCTGATTTCATTAACATATCCTGCAGTTGAGAACCTCAGCTTCATTAACAGTCAAAGTACGATCTTAAATAATGAAACTTCCTAATAGGTACTATAAAAATGCTGCAGCTAATCGATAAGTTAATTACCAATTCGCTGTTAATTTCAGAATTCAGAGTACAAATACAAGTTAATACCCTTAGATGGTCAGCGCATTGTGGGCGAATTAGGGAAATTCATGTAAATGAAGTCATGGAAAAAAATGAATTCGAAACCTGTAAATCCATCTCTCGACTAGCCAGTGCTTCTATATAAACCTTGGAAGCCAGTTTAGCAGCATTAGATCGAAACACAGTGCTGCTAAAATCTCTCAGGACTTTGGCTGAAAACTCATAGCTGGCAAGCTTGCGTTGGTGGCGCCATTTATTCCCATCAACTGCAAAAATCCCTTCACCAAAAAGATCATTCATTATATCACAGTTGTACTCTCCCTGCATGAAATACAAAAGGATAAAAAAGTCAGATAATCACAGTAGTCTATGTGATGATTATCAAATCCAAATTACTGTACCTTTCCATAATTAGGAAAGTTGGTTTTCAGTATGTATTCAACATTCAGCGGATCAGCAGTATATACTTCACTGTGTGAGTCTGTAATCAAGCGGTATGTCCGGTACTTCCGGGCAAGAGTAACCTGATAATCAAAAAGTCTATGGAAGTGTATGAGCTGTCTTATCATTGGTCCAGCCACAGGTGGTCGATCAGAAGCTGATATTGATTCTCTGACATAAGTGACCAGTGAGAGTATTATGAATCCCACCAAAAAGTAAAGAGG
This sequence comes from Caryopteris x clandonensis, assembly GCA_028749325.2. NCBI lineage: Eukaryota > Viridiplantae > Streptophyta > Magnoliopsida > Lamiales > Lamiaceae > Caryopteris > Caryopteris x clandonensis. The sequence goes on from JAPYKT020000004.1 coordinate 9,969,845, forward strand.
CAATCCAAAAAGAGTCAGCAGGTAAGATTTAGTGGCAAGAGCACCCAACAAAAGGAAGATAAATGCTAAAACAAGGGCAAGGTTGCCCATCATTTGGAGGAAAGATTGGAGGTTTCAATCTAGAGACCTTTGATTCTCTCTGCAAGTGATATGCTGCTGACAAGTATCTTGATCTTATCATATGCTGTATATAGGGATAATCCTGGTACTTTGACTCTTATATATTGGATGGATGCATCTAGATGACAAGACAAACAAAGCTTTTTAAAATAAAAAGGGTTTTAGACTCATCCATATAATAAACTACAAAGCCTTTCCATGCCAAAGAGATCAAGCCAAATTATTGCTTGTCAAAATCATCAATCTCTTATTTAACAGTTTATTGTTGTCTTATGTTGTGAATTCTTTTACAAAAGATCAGATGGATAAATATTTGAAGAATTTTACAAGGACAGGTTCTTGTTGTTATTGTTTTTTAAAAGGACAGGTAGAAAAAGAGAAGATTTTGTCATTTTGTGTAGTGACATTTTGCTATTCTGTACATATGGTAGAGTTGATCCAGAGACACAGTGGCCTGGCATTGAGGGAACTCGAAAACATGATGTGCTGTACTGATGAAGTTTCTAATCAGGAGTATAATATTTAAAATGAGACAGTTTACAGAATACTTAATCAGAAAAAATAAGTATTTCAACAGATTGGAACCGAAAACAAAGAAATGCCTAATGGAACTGTGTTAAATATATCATTTTGTTTAAAAGCCAAATAGTCATTTATTAGAGTAGTATTAAGTACCGCTGTGGAGGCATATTTTAAATTATAACTGATGTGTAACCAAATGCAAATACCTTCAGTGCTTCAATATCTCAAACAGACATAGCTAACACAAAGGACATCCCGCTCGAAAGCCAAACGAGGATCTGTATGCCAACCCAGACTCACTCCTCAGTGATCAACTTAAGATACTGCCAATATTCCTTTTTATCTTCATCTCATTGCTTAATCCCATCAACACACTCTGCAAGGCCACCATCGGCAACTCAGGCGAACCTTTTACTGAAAATTCATGGACAACACCATCAACTTCAATCATGCTGGAGCCAGGAACTGACTTCCTTACATCTTGTTCTTTCATCAATGATCTAATTTTTTTCCGGTCATCAAATCTACCAGACTTCGCATATAAATCACACAAAATAATGTAAAAAGTATGGTTGTGGGGTTCCAAATCAATCAAGTACTTAGCCACCTTCTCTCCTAATTGAACATTTCCATGCAGTTGACATGCTCCAAGTAATGCACCCCAAACAAAAACATCTGGCCTCATAGGCATATTTCTAATTAGATCTTCTGCCTCAGTGAAAAGCCCAGCCCTACCAAGTACATCGATCATGCAAGCATAATGTTGGACCTGGGGCTCAATGCCGTAAACATGCTTCATCATATCAAAGCACCATCTGCTTTTCTCTACAAGGCCAGAGTGAGCACAGGCAGTCAGCAACCCTCCAAATGTCACAGGATTAGGGCGAATCCCTTCTGCTTCCATCTCTCTAAAAAGCTCGAAAGCCTCGTTACCGCACCCGTTAAGTGCTAATACTGAAATCATGGCCGTCCATGCTAAAACATCCTTCTTGGGCATCCCTCTGAAAACCTGAAACGCTCTTTCAATATAACCAAATTTCCCATACATGTCCACCAAAGCTGTTCCAATTACCATATCACATTCCATCCCACTTCTTTCCAAGTAACTATGCACCCATTTTCCATGATAAATGGCACCAAGAGAAGCACAAGCTGAGAGAGCACATGCCACCGTTACTTTATCCGGGTGGATCAACTTCCTTTCATCAGCTGAAATTTGCATTTGGTAAAAAAAATCTAATGCGTCCTTCGCCCTTCCACCTTGCACTAAACCCGTGATCACTGAATTCCAAGTGATAATAGTTCTCTCATTCATTCCCCTGAATAATTCTATAGCCACATCAAGTTCCCCATTTCTCAAACATCCAACAATAATTGAATTCCACGACACCACATCTCTGTTGGACATTCCATCGAACACCCTCCTTGCATCTTTCAAGACTCCACACTCCGAGTACAAACTTATCAGAGCATTCTGCACGTAAACGTCACCTTCATACCCAAACTTCATGGCATGTGCATGCATGGCCCGACCCGTTAATATGTCAACCCTTTTCGAGCATTCCTTCAGCAAGAAAGGTAATGATATACAATCAGGCACCAGTCCACAGCCCAGCATCTTTTTATACAAATTTAAGGATTCACACGATGTGGGATCCTTTATTTTCGTAGCATTCGCCCTTATCATAGCATTGTATACAAAAAGACTCGGGTAAGGGATGCGTCTGAAGATTTTGTCGGCATAAGAGAGAGAAGCTGGTGATTCGGACACTGTACAAAGGTAGAAGAGGAGGCGAGAGATGAGAAAAGATCGATCATTTGGGGATAAATTTGGTGATACTATAACATAGGAGTGGACCTGATTGAGCTCTTTAATACTCTTGCAATTGTGTATCAGACGTGCTATATTTTCTTTGACATGTAGCCGTTGACATCCAATCATACGGAGCGAAGCTCGTTCGCTTTCTAAAGTCATCCTAATTTTTCCTCTTAGAACCACTGAACCGACAACTTCGAAGTTTTCTTAGCAGCACCCAATGCTTCTAAATATGACCGCTGAAATCCATGTTTCACCAAAGACACACACAACACAAACACGTTGATCGCTAACCGTCTCCACTAAATATTAATAAAAAAAATGTGAACTTCTCAGAATTATTTCAATTAACTATATAGGTTGTGTTGGTTTTCATATGACAAGCGAACGCTTGGTTTAATTTGTTTAAATTTGTTCCCAGTAGAGAAGAACGCGACAGAAAATGAAAATGTTTTGATTCAACATCATACGGTAACAGGTTTGTTTATTCACAAAAACAAATTCTATCCATCACACTTTGATACAGTTCATAAAAGTATCAGCTCAGAAAAACAATCAAATAAAATTACTCGCAAAGTCACAAGAACCGACAAGATTGGGACCTCCAACGGATGCTAAAATCTGTTAATTGATGATCGTAGTCCAACACTTTCTCTATTTCTTTTTCTTTTTTCTTCTTTTTATTTTTCAAGTAAATATATGAAAGGAGAATTGAGGATTGATCTTGAGAATTGAAGAGAAGGATGGTTTTTGAACATGCGCAGCATGAGTAACTAAAGAAAGCCCTCAACACCACGGCCAGCCTGGACCTCCCTATAAATGGAAAGGGCCTCTTCCATGACTTCAGCCTGAGCAAGTAATTTAGCTCTCTTTTTACCAGAAGGATGAGTAGCAAGATAATCTTGCAAGGCTGAATCACCTGCTACTCTTCCCAACTTCTCATACACTTGGGGAGCCACTCGAGGATCATACCCTGCTGATGCAATCAAAAGCACTCCGATGTAATCCGCTTCCATCTCCATCCTGATAATTCGAGGAGCAAAAGTAAAAAAAGAATAAGAGCATGTCAGATTTATCAAATTTATTTAGTGCCGTAGTTGAAATGCACTATGTTGAGCTTTCATCAAGTCATTAACAAGTGCGCTCAAGTAACTAGATATATGTCTCCACAAATTCCAACATTCCATGGCGCACTAAATTGAGCTAGAATTGAGCATCACAAGTATCAAATGTGTAGGCATTCAAGTTTCAATTGCCTGTGTCACTGAATTGAGAATCAAACAAGTTTTTAATGACCATCTAAAACCTAATTTCGAGTGGTTTAGTTTGTTTATGAGGCTACTCAAAGCAAAATCTCGGTCATTTATATCTTACGGGAATCTCTCAAGGATTTCAATGTATGGGAAGAAATAGAATGTAGATAACTATTAACAAAATAGAGGCCCAAGTCCATTTGATGAGGCAGATATATCCTCAGTATCAGTGGCAAAAAAGAAGATTTTTCTCAGGGATATGGTTTACAAAAAAAAAAAAAAAAAACCAGCAGATGGCAGCGGACAACCAAGGAATCAGTAAATTTCTTCATATCAGCATAAACTTTCATTTATTATTAGAAGCAGAGCAAAACTTCTATACATACACTAACGGAAAAATGAACAGAAACAGTGATAAAAAACAAAGCACAAGCAACTAAAGAAGACTACTTTTAATGATAGCATAAACAACCATCCAATACCAATCAAAGATGATTTTAAATTAATATTGTAGTGATATGAATCAGTACTTGCAATTTCTTTCTAGCTTTTCTAACCCTAAGTCAATGAATCATAATTGAGTGGAAAAGGACCATATGAGAGACAGTTCTGCCATTAATATCATATATTTCTTGGATTTCATCAACTAAACTATTTGAAACTTAAGCATGGAAACTGAAATTTTGAACATGTGATTTAACAGTTAAGACTCCGATATCAATCAAGCAAAAAAAGAGACTAAGTGGTCCTCCTTTAACCCATTTCTCATCTGCCTAGAATTCATCCAAAATACAAATGCATCTTGGAGTATATCTTGAACAAATGGTATATTTGTTGACAAATGCCGTCTTTCAGCATTTTATAATGTAAGCCATTTTTTATCCATGGGAAGTGTTTAAACTATTAAATTAACTTCCTTGAGCATCACTTGGCAGCTCTGAACACAAACAATACATCATTGACATGAAGAGAGCAGTCTTAACAGTCTCTTCGGAGAACAAATCACATCCAAAAGCAATATAGGATCACATCACTATCTTAGTATAGTAAACAAAATTACTAAACTTGCTTGCTCCACGTCTGCACCCACTATGCAACTCTACTCAACATGTCATTGTTGCTTTCTAAGATCTCATAAAAGGATTTTAAAGAGAAAATGAAAGAGGAAATGTATCCACATGAGATATGGAAATGGCTAAAAAAAAAAAGGAAAATGAATATCAGCAAGACATTGAGGAGATATGATGCCGTCAACAATTACGTTTTCTGACAGATAAAATAACTAAGCCATTATCATTTAATGAGGCAACAGAGCTTAACTTCTGACACATTCATCCAGAGGCTACCATGCAAGCAACATAAATATCAAAAGTCAAATGGTCCATAGCAAATAGAGAATAACAGATCTTACCTTCGTGAAAAAGGAAGCCTTAGGAAGAGATTTGACATTGTGTTGACAATATCAGGCATGAAAAACTGATAAAGAATCAACTGTAAGATGGTTAGCCATAAGTTTTTAGAGATTTGTTCTGCTGAGTGCCTCGCCACAGCATGACTAACCTACGAAGCAAAGAATGCACATTATTTCATTTTCAATAAACTCCAAACAAAAAATTAATCCATGCAAAATGTAATCCCAGGCATACCTCATGCCCAATAATTGTGGCAACTTCAGGATCAGCTCTAAAATGATTAAGCAACCCTGTAAAAACAACAATCTTTCCACCAGGCAAACAGAAAGCATTGATTACAGGCTCATTAACCACAATAACCTCCCACTTCAGCCCCTCCAAATGTCCAGTCTCAGATTGCTTGCCCTTCTCTTGACCCTTTTTCCTAGTCTGTTGAACCCACCGATCATCAAGTATCTCCTCCTCCTTTTGCCACTTATCCTCACTCTGCCATTTCTCCTCCTCTGCAATCTTATCGGTAAATACCTTCACTGTCTCGTGTTCATGAGCCTCATGAGGTAGCACCACGCTTTCCGGCGAGTAATTAATATCACTCCACACCTGCTCCTTCCTCAATCCTTTCTGCAAAGCCTTAATTACATCCTGTGCTATCCTTTGAACCCTAATACTCTCTGGGTGAAGAGGGGGCAGTATTTTCCCCTTGAATTGCGTTTTAATCTGCTTAAATTGGGTCTCTCCCAACTCTCTTTCGAGGGCGCTTGACAAAAGCACAAAATGGGTTCGTTTTGTGTAAGGAACAGTCTCCAAATTCCCAAAATACACAGTAATCACAACTCCAGACCCTACCAAAACCATGACGAATAAATTTCTTGGATTCTCAATCCACCGTTTATATCCCCTGGGCTTGAAGTGGTGAACTTTATTCCTATCTACATAGTAAAATCTCTTTGCCCCGTCAAGAAAAGGGCTATTCCATTGACTTTTCTTGAGCCCATTCTGCAAAGCTGAGTTCCTGAAAATTGGTAGTGAATACTCACAAATCCTTGACCCGCTCAAATTAGATATAGAAGGCAAAGTATGTAGATTGGTTCTTGAAATACATTCTTGAATGGGGTTTCTGGGTACAACAATCTTCGAATTGTAGCGACGAAAAGCATCAAAGATCAATCTTGACGATCTTCTGCACCAACCCATGATGTTAATCAGTCAATGAATGTAAATATATGGAAAACTACTATCAGAAGAATCGATGTAACATTTTCTTCAGTGTAAAGATAAAAAGAAAAAAGAAACCACCACACGGATCAAAAGTAGGAGACGAAAAATTGATCGAAATGTAAATTAGATAGAAAGAGAAGAAGCAACAAAGGGAAGAAAAAGGTGGAGAAATATTCCAGAAGCTGGTGGAGGTTTCGGAAATTTGGCTTGACAGTACAGAAAGTCATGTGTGTCGTGCACTGTCTGATGCCGCCGTGGAGCTTGGTTGAAATATTTACCAATTTTAAGTATTAAACAGAAATAATAGTAATAATAATAATTGAATTTCAAACAAATATATATTTTTTCACAAAAATATTTGTGTACGGTCCACCGTTTCAAAAAATATCACTATTGATTCGACAAGGAATGTGGCTAAGTATGAATTTACAAAAATAGTCAAAATGCCAAAAAAAAATGTAAGTTATCAAATTAGTTTGTTATTATGCTGAAAAAAATAGCTCGACTAGTTTAATACCCAAGCGAAGCACGGTAGATTTTTTATTTGTCCTCTGTATATTTTTCCATTTGATGTACTATACTTGAATAATGATTTTAGAATTAGAAAAAAAAAATATGTAAGTAGAGAGAAGGTCTTATAAATCATAAAAATAAACCACAATTATTTGAAATAAGGAATAGGAAAGAAACTGAGAATTTGTAATTCTGAAATATTTTTCACTTAATATAATACTTATTTCACTTGTGAATGATGTGTGACTTGAAAATATTTATCTATAATTATTAAAAATATAATATTGTAAAATAATTATATATCATCTTTTAATGAAATGTTTTGATTATGAATTACAATATTAAATAATGTTATACATTTAAATTCACCACAATATAAATAAAAATAGTTTATATATATTTAGACAGAAAGAATATAAATAGGATAATTCACATTGGGAAATAGAATTACTCAAACATTACTAATTTTACCCTTCATTGTTACAAAAATTTGAACCACCTCTTGCCGTAGAAAATGAGACAGAAATGTTAGTCTCATTGTTTTCGCTTAAGTTAAGATCTTTGTTAAAAGTTTTTGGGTCGAGAATATCGTTAATTAAAGTATAAAATATATAATTGTGGTTTTATATAACAGACATTTACATATTGTAAAAATAATTCTTCATGATTCAATTATTATTTTATAGTATAAAATATTAGTAAAAACATCAAATATAAGTTTTTTTTTTTTTTTTTATCAAGTATGAGATGTTATGTTATATATTAAGCATATGTCCAACACAAATAACACAAGATGCTGATAAAATAAAATTCAACACAAATATTCCTAATCACAAAAGAATAATTTTCATTTCTAATTTGTTAATCTCAATATTTTATACAAACTACAAAAGTCAAATAAATATCACCAAAATAAAAATAATTTAGAATGTTATGGTTTAAATACGAATTGGGAACAAAAAAATTATCAAGTTTTAAAAAATAAAATAGCAAAACGATTGTTGGTTTTTCCATTGCCTTCAAAGAAAAATTAATCGCTCTTACAATTTAAAATAATATAATTGTGGCACAGGATTCCTACAAAACATACTTAGAACACAAACAAAACTGGAAGCGAAGAACATATTTTTCTGTGATAATAAAATATAAAATAAGCAGAGCAAGTAGTTTGTTTCATCGACACCAAAAATTATGCATGCCCCCTTGGGCATATCATTAAAGCATCTCTCACTAAGTCAGAAGTTTGTCAGCAAAGCTCTTCACCATTTGCTGCTTCTGCCACCACCACCCCTTCCTCCTCCACCACGACCTCTAGAAAACGACCCCCTACCACCTCCTCCTCTGCCGCCAGAAAATCTATTACCTCCCCTCCCTCCTGAGAAGCCACCACCGCCGCCGCCGCCGCCAAATCTTCCTCTGGATGGCTCTCTTTCTTGCAATGGTGGCAACAATTTAACAACTTCTAAGCTCACACCAGCAGCATTGTCCTGGCCTGCAGTTAAATTAAAATTTAAACTCTTTTTGCATAATACTTTCAAAATTAAAACATAAGAATCAGAGTCAAATGGAAAGCCGTGTTAAAACAAACGACCAATGCCTTTTAAAATTTTGCTTCCATGAATAACTAACCGGCGAGAAAAGTATCCAGATCAGCAACATCTACGTCAAATACAGCACCCATCCCATCGGCAGTCAAAGAAAGACCCTTGATTGATTCCACCTTATCCTCAGGTAAAAAGCGTCGAAGAGCTCCATAAGCAAACCTGGCAAGTCATTTTTGTTGTAAGCAAAATATAAAAACAAGGTAATAAATCAATTCAAAAGATGCAAACACATCAATAAATGCTCAAGAAACTTTTCAACATAATTGAGGCTTACACTGTCCCAGATTAAGTAGTCAGTATAACTATTTAAACTAGGCCAAAATGCACCCTAAGGTCTTTGCCGTTGAATCAGGATACTGAGGAAGAACAGGTTGTTACTGGCTACTACATCTAGGCAAAATGCACCCTAAGGTCTCTCAGTTATATGTGAATATTTTCAAAGTTCCCTCAGTTTTAGTAATAGGTAATTTTAGGAGACATTCTATACGACAAGAGAAACCTGCAAATGTTTTTTCTAGTTTATTTTTTTAAACTCAAACTTGGTGCTGTCCTATTGATTTTATTAGAGGAGAACAAATAAATACCAATCTTCTGGGCTTTTATTGAGCAGGAATGAGAATCTTTCTTAATAAGTGAGGCACCCCTAAAACTCACTTTTTAATGAATCGAGGGACCAATAAAAAAATTTGCATAATTGAGGGACACTTCAAAATATTCATGGCTAATTTAAGGATCTAGGGATGCAAGATGCATTTTGCCTTTAAACTCTATCTAATGCAATTCAAGCGGCAGATTAACAAGGCCTTGTACAATTCATAAAAAAGATATTGTCCTCCCTACAGCAAGTGGATGAAGATAAAGTGTAAAACCCTTTTTCAAACTTTTCACCTTAAACCAAACATATTGAAGATATAGTACACTAAGTAAAAGCATTTATAAACACTCACGATGGTGAGTAAATGGGCTTTCCACACTGAAGAATTACAGTAACACAGTTCTCCATTGAAGTGAGAAGTGATCGAGTCTTGATCTCTGTATAGCCCTGTATAAAATGAAAAATATAATTGTGTCAACTACCAAAGCAAGCTCTGCTGCTACAACCCAAGAAAACAGTACTAGAAGTATAGACATACAGCAGCTTTGGCCAGTGCCTTAGCAAGTAGGTCTGTTGGGGATAAATCAGACGAGTTCATTAGCTCTTCAGCAGCGGCCTTAAATACTGGAATGACGCTGCATTGTTTGGAGTAGGATCAGAATTATATGGTAATTTGTCTGTACTACTATATCAAGATAAAAATGAACAGAACTTATACCTATCAGAGATCTCATTAATTTTTCCTGCTGCTTCAGCACCAACAGCTTTAGCAATATCAGATGGCTGCGGAGCAGATATATGTTCAAATTTGACACCTGATTCTCTTTCTATCCTAGAGAAATTGGACTTCCGTGGATCATAAAGCATAACAGCAACACCGCTTTTCCCTGAAAAAGTATCAAAATGGTTAATTTTTCAGTAAAACTCCAGCAATAACAGATTTTCTTAAATCAAAAGAAATGTAACATTAGTAACTTACCTGCTCTTCCTGTTCTTCCAGACCGATGAATGTATGCCTCTACATCACGGGGCGGCTCGCACTAAAGCACAACGTGATTTTTCAGTCAAAAGTAATGATAGGGATACATTATCAAATAAAGCAAAACAAAATATTAGAGAGTTCCTTAATTTGAACAGACCTGAATTATTAATTGGACATCATCAATATCCAAACCTCTTGCTGCTACATTTGTAGCAACAAGTGTGGAAAACTTGCCAGATCTGAATCCAGAAAGAGTGACCTAAAAACATCAAACAAATAATAACTAAAGGATATACACATACCAGATGAAAATATAATTTAATAATTAATTTCATTCTTACTTCACGTGTAGCCTGTTGTATGTCACCATGCAACGCACGTGCTCCAGGAAGTACTCCAGCAAGTGTAGAAGCACAGTCCTTCGTCTCAGTGAAAATAATAGTGCGGCCTCCACTGGTTTGAGTTCATAAATGGAGTGAGCAACGAGAGAAACAATACAGAGGCTCACCAAAAGTAACACAATGCAATTATTTAAACTCAAATTCCAAGGAAAACACCAACCTACTATAGCAGCGAATGATATCAGGGATGAGCTGAGTTCTAGCATTAGCAGTGCAAGGGAGAACAATATGCCTCACATTTGTGCTAGCCTTCATTTTCTCATTGCCAACAAGATCAGCAGTTTTCTTATCTGGTTTTAAGAATTTAGCAGATATCTGGTCTCACCCAAAAAAGTATTATTAGAGATATAAACGATGACATTAAATCAGGAGAAAAAAAATTATGGTAGTATTGTTCCCCATAATGACAGAACTTACTTGTTTAACCCATTGTGGCAAAGTGGCACTGAATAGAAGTGTTTGTACTTTGCTAGCATCCTCTACCTTGCCTTCAAAACACAATACAAAATAAAAACATAAGAGTAACTAAACAATAAGTATTTCAACCTCCAATAACAAAAGCATGAGAACACAGTACAGGATAAATTTATCATGAACGCAAACAATTTGTTAAATTGTTAACAGGAAAGAGAAATATATAGCATCAAATTATTAAATTTTAATCAAAATTTAGTCAATAACACATACCTAGAATAAGTTCAACATCTTCAACAAAACCCATCCTCAACATTTCATCAGCCTCATCAAGTACACGAAACTTCAGGTTTCTAAAGTCGATATTTCCCCTTTCGATAAAATCCTGAGAGATGATTTCAACAAGCCACAATGTTACACAAATGTGTGTTTTTGCGACTTATATTCAAAAGAATGAAAGCAAAATGGAACTAATGGAAACCATACCTTAATGCGTCCAGGGGTGCCAATTATTATATCAACTCCTCTTTTCAATTGCATTTGTTGTGGAGGATAGGGAGAACCGCCATAAAGGCAACAAGAACTCAACCCTACTGCTCCACCATAGACTTCAAAGTCGGCAAACACCTATACAAAATGGGATACAACAAATTATGACACAAAAACCTTGAAGTAAATATATGGCTGAACATCTTCAACAATCCAAAGAATAGGAATTCACATGCAACCGTACACTTAACAGATATAGTACCTGAGTGGCTAACTCCCTGGTGGGAAGAAGCACAAGAACACTGGGCGCCCTTCCATATCCAGTCTTCCGTGTTTCTTTTGCAGGCCCATTTGTCAATGATTCCAATATTGGTAACACAAAGGCCAGTGTTTTACCCTGATAGACGTTCCAAGGGCAAAAGCAGGAGAGATTAATTAAACAATAAGCACTTTCCAATGCACAAACAGAGAAGGAAAAGGAAACAGTGTAGCCAGAGGTATTTCTAGAAAAACTATGTTACCCAACATTTTTAATGCTGATCGGATACATCTTGATGTTAATAACAAAAGGGGAATTCCTAAGAAAAACTACCAAATTCACCGATTATCATGTAAAGAAACGAATTTGTGAAGAACTAACCACAAATATATCAACTATAACACTGATCATTAACCAATTAAAAGCGAGACATCTCACCTGACCAGTACGTGCCCTTCCAACCAAATCCGAACCATCAAGGATCGTATTAAACGTCATCGCCTGAATCGGGAATAGCGATTCAATCCCCTTCGTTTTTAAAGCCACCCTCAGCGGTTCGGAGATGCGAAAATTCGACACCGCATTTGGGTCCTTCTCCTTAACTTCTACTTTTTTTCCCTCCTCAAACTTCATCCTCTTCTTCTTCTTATCAATACCATTCATCGGCTCACCCATCTCGGAGCTAGTCTCGCTCCTAGCCTCCTCATTATCAGCACCATCGATCTCCAAAGCCTTTCGCTTCTTTTCTTTTTTCTTTTTCACAAGAGTATTGGAAATAGAATCGTCGGGGTCAGGCTCTGAGGTTACTTTTGTCTTTTTGCTGGACTTTTTCTCTTTTTTGCTCTTTTTCTCAGCTGAGCTATAGTTCTCCTCCATCTCCGCAGATTCAGGCATCTTCATACTCTTCTTCTTGATGTCGGTAGATTGAGGTTCTACAACAACTGAAGGCATTTCAATCTATATAGATAGATAGATATACGCACTTCAGTATCTATAGTCAATATGTGACTATATAGTTGAATAAGCGGTCGTCGGAAAGAGGCTGTTTCTCTCTGCTGCCGCAAGTTATGGGCAGTGAAACGCAGGGAACAGCAGAGGAGAGAGAGAGGAGGAGAAAGGGTTTAGGGTTTGCAGTTTTATAGGCTGCTGCAGCGGAGAGATTTTGGACCGTGGGATGGAATTTGCTTTCCCTGTTAAGTGGCGGCCGTTAGATTCTGTACGATCTCACGCGTCTACAAAGTTTGCTGGGCGCAGGTTTCCTGTGAGAACTAGGGCAGCAAATTGGGCTTGTACCCAACCAATTTGGGCCGGCCCATTTTCATTTATGAAAATTGAATTATATGTATAAATTCTCGAGAGTTCTAGAATTGGCAGTGGATCGATTGTAAATTTATATACTCCTTCAATTTCATAATAAAAGTTATATAAATATAATTACATAAATAAGATGGATTAATTATATAAAACTCTTCGTAAATGGACATATTTCTAGTAAATTAAAAAGCATGTGAATTTCAGTGTGGCTAACATTTTCTTTTGGACGACCAATATATTAATAATATTGCAATTTTAAATAATTTAGGATAATTTTTTATATCATGATATTTTAAATTTATCATCACTTATAAATTTATCACAAAGCATTCCCAAGCGTCGAATACTACACCTCTAAGAGGAAGAATTGCCACTCCTACAGAACTAATTAATATATGAGTTGACACTCATATGTCAGCGAATTATATTATAAGTAATATTTGTGGGAGATCTGTATAATGTATAAATAATTTTTTTATTGTATGTTGTATTTTGAGTATATACTCCGGTTATATGATATATTTATTTATTTATGTAAAAAATACTTAAGTTATATGATATATTGTAGACAATATAAATTTGTAATTTATGATTTTTTTTGTAGAATCATCTTTTCTTCTATTAGAACTAATAAGTATAATATCTACGATTTATAAATAATTAAATAAAAATATAAAGATATCAGCCTATTAAAGAAAATAAATATTTGTAGAGATCTCTTAAATACATGACTAAAAACTAAATTTCTTCAATAAATAACTAAAAATATTTTTTCCACATATAACAAATTTGCCACAAGTTTTAAAATCTTTTCAACATAAAATATTTTGTTATGAAAGAAGACGTATGGCATAAATAGGGAGTACAAAGGTGGGAAAATAAAAAGTAAAAACATCATTTTGTTATTATTATTATTATATAATATATATATATATACACTGATGACATGTGCGATGCATAGAAGATATTTTTCATTATATTTTGTAATGTGAGTATATACTTAAGTTATATGATATATTTTTCATATGATATTATTATAGGAGGTGTAGATTTGTAATTCATGATTTTGTTTAATCTTCTCTTCTTCTACTTGAATAGATAAGCATGATATCTACGATTTATGGAAGATCGAATCAAATTATATTTTAAAAAAATAGAGATATCAGCAAATTAAAGAAAATAAATATTTTGTAATATAAGAATATATCCAAGTTATATGATATTATTGTGGAAGGTGTAAATTTATATTTCAATGATTATTATTTTTTTGTCTAATCAAAAGAAATTTGTAGTAATTTTATTTTTTATTTTTTCTACTATAATTACCTCCGTTCACAAATTGATAAACATGATATTCACGATTTATATAAGGTTGAATCAAAATATTTTTTTTAAAAATAGAAATATCAGCTCATTAAATAAAATAAAAATTTGTACAGATCTTGTAAAAATTACCAATTACATAGTCAAATTAGGGACACAAATATTTTACAAATTGCCAATTAAATAAAATAATATCACAAAAGTTTGAAATTGGATAGAAACAAATACTTTGAAAGCTAATGAAAAATCATATGGTGATTATACGTCGAAATAATTCACATATCTCAACAGAAAATTGCAAGAACAATCAAACAAAAAATAAAAGCAATGGACGAAGTTTAAGAAAAAAAGAGACCTTAAAATATTTAGTAATAATCTTGATAAATTATATAGAAAGAAGAAAAAAATAAAAATGATAACTAATTTTGAATTATTGTAAGATCGGTGAAAATTTAATTTCATAATTGACAGAACCAAAATTTATTCACATGATTGGGTGATTTTAAATAACTGATAGTCCAATTATATGGAAATTGTTAATGATGTTTTACAATATAATAAAACTACAATGATTTATCATTCCTAACAAATATTCTAATATTTATTTCTTATTTTGAATATATTATGAGTTAAAAAAAATTCCTTAAAATTTGAATTTATTTATGTTGAACAACACAAATTATGCAAATTACGAAGATTGTTGATATTAATCTATTCAATTAAATTGTAATAATTTATTTTAAAAGAGTTTCGAAAATAAATATAGTTCTATATTTATAAGGTAGAAATTTAGACAAGAAACGAAAATTTAGAAATCATTTTACTTATATATAAATATATATAGATTATTGTTTCTGAGATTTGATAACATCGTATTTTAGTTGATTTGATAAAATGATTCGAGAAAATTGAATCATAATTTATTAGATTTCATATATTTCTTGAATTTCATAATTCAATGAATTAATTAATATTCGATAGAATATCTATATTCAAATCATATATTAATGCAACAATATATTTATTTTGAAACACTAAATTTGTGGAATAATTTAGATTTCAAAATAGAATAAAAGTTTATAGAATAAAACATATAATTTTAATTTAATAATGTTATTTTACATTAAGTAATAAAGTTTAGGTGGAAGACAAAATTAAAAAAAAAAGTTATTTTGTTTATATATATATATATAGATATCGATAGATATAGATATAGATATCGATATGTCAAAATTAAAAAAATATTTTAGTTAAATTTAAAATAATCATTTAAATAATTATGAACGATACCAGTCACAAGTCACAACTAAAAAATATGAGAAAAAAATTACTTCAAAAGGAACATAATAATAAGAAAAATTTATGGAATAATTTTCAATAATTATTTTTTACTTTTTTAATTTTTTAATAAGTTCGTTTTAATAAAAAGTGCACACTAGAAAATGTAAACTAATTACTTAAATTACAAATATTTCAGAAAAACTAAAAATAAATTATGAAAATACAAATATATCTTAAATATAAAAAATAATTTGAAATTGAAAATAAATTGTAAAACGTACAACACAAATCTGAAAATTACAAAAAGATTGAAAATTCAACCTTCTTTTAACTCAATTTTATTCCTTCACGAAATTCAATGTTACCATTTATTTCTACATAATTATATAATTTTTTTATTTTATTTTTAACCTCAAATATACATAATAGCATTTGCACCAACTTTGAAAGTATATCTACAGTATATAATTAATTATTTTACTTTAATATTTGTATTGAGTTTGAAGATTTAAAGTAAATTAGATATTTTATATTGAGTGTAAATTTTAAAATATAGTGCAATTTGTTAGTCTTTTAAAGACAAGTTATGAGTGAATACAATACAGTTAACATAAATAACTATATCTCAAATCTAAATAAATTTCTATATCTCAAATCTAGTGGAATCATAAGATTTTAACTCATTCCATTTTCAAAATGCTACTTAATAACGTAAGTTGTTTGCACCACAAAATCTTGCTTTGTTATATAATTACATCCTACCATATCAAGAATCAAGAGCATATATTTTTTGTGTATGTATATTTGTTCCTTTCCTAGTTCATTTTAGAATAAAAAGTCATTCATATAAATAATAAATAGTTTACATAATAAATATGTATAATTTTAACACATAATAATAAGTTCAATAAAGAAAGATTTATTATAATTTTTAAACAACTCCGCTGTGTAATACACAGGTATTGCACTAGTTTTACCCTAATCTATAGTGACACATTGCTTTGGAAAGACTCTGGTGTGTATGTATGTACGTATGTATTTCACCGGGTCATTTCAATGAGTAAAAGTCTACTGCACATTTAAAAAAACAAATACTTGACTGCTGCTACATCAAATTTTGAAGTTAGTCTACAGCAAACTTGATACAAATAACATGAATGCATCATTGACAAGCAAAAAATAAAACGCTCTATTTATAAATACAGGCTAGCTACTCAATTTCGCCAGTACATTAATGTCAAAGTTCAAATCCCATCCTCATTTGATTGCAGGGTACGAAGTGCAGGATTGTAATGGACGCTATGTAACACGAATTCTGGGGAAATCAGCATGTGCCATTTTGCAAATTAAGCAAGCAGCAACAGATCAACTGTGCCAGTTCCCCACTCAAGCATACCACTACAGGCAATTCTCATAGGAAGCTTGTGGCGACACAGAGATCATTCAAGTTGGAAATGATCTGGATTCGAGTTGTTCCAATCTGGTTAGCAATGTCAATCTGATCTTCAAGAGCGAGCATCTCATAACTGCACAATTATGGGCCACCAGAAGATGAGTTTTACAGTGAATTATTGGCATCAAACCACCTAATAATCAAGATTAGGCTTCTTTTTTTGTGTGTGAGAGAGAGAGTACATACTGGGAAAGCAGCTCAAAATCAACAATGCTGTCAGGACCAGGACGATGAGCCTTTCCATTGGAACAAAAGTGTCGGAAGGATCTTGGATTTAGCCCAGCTACATGGGAAACAGCATCTACAAGCTTTTTCTGTAGTGACTGCAAACGCCTAAAACTAAGTTCATCAAGAGGTGCAATACAGCCAATGCTGCCTTCAAGGGTGCCGAATAGTAAACCAAAGCGGTTGGTCTTATCTGAGCCTGTTGTTCGATCAGCAGATGTGGGAAGAAGCTGCAACCGCAAAAACTTGGTGATGTGGGCCCCAACGTGAAACTCAGCTCTTGAAAGAAGTTTCTGTCCTTTCCAGCTTTCAGACACCTTTGGAGCATAGTAGAATATCTATATTTTGCAAACAAAGGATCTGTTTACGCTTAAGGTAACCATGGTAATAGATATGACATGGTGCAACCGACTATACACATATGAGCTAATGTGTTCTATAGAGTTGTACGCTATAAGAAGGGATAATTATTGCAAACAAAACTTGTTTTTTTTGTTTTGTTTTTGTAATTATAGTAACCTCAAAGGTAGTTTTTGCAATTATTTAAAGAAAAAGGACCGGCAATTTACGTATGCATAAACATTACAGAAAGACATCGCTATAAACTCTACATTAACTTTTCAAGCTCAGCAGAATATCCACCATGTTTTAGGTGGAGTTTAGATCATGTTATAGTCAGGAAATCAAATATTCTTCAGCTAGGCTGTACTAAGAAAATAAAGTTTGACGCAACACCCCCCCCCCCCCCCCGCCTCCCCTCCAAAAAAGATTTATTAGTATTTCAAATGTCCCTCCAGATGCACAAAGATGCTAACCTGGACATTCTTCTGGTCATCTGAAACAGTGAGGCTGAGTGTGCTTCCATCTATCAAAAATTCAGTCGCTAAACAATCAAGTGACCCGAAATCCTTAGCCAATAAATTAAGCTGAGAGCCCTGCTCCTTCCAACTAAGAAAGTATATGCTTTTGTGAATATCACCAAGAAGAATAAAATTTTTCACCTGCAAGAATATCATAATCAGCAGCAAGTCCAGAAAAAAAGCTTGAAAGGCCATATTAGAACTAGAGCAGTGCATCTCTTACAAAAGAATTAGAAAATTAACTAGTGCACAGCAGATTACATTAAATAATATAGAATGGCATTTTGAGTAAGAAATAAATTGACCATCTGCAAAACTTGCCCAAACCATAAGCTTTATCAACTGAATCTTGATAAATATAGAAACCAGAGCAGTAGAACAAAATTGTCAGACCAACTAGAATCTAATAATTCATGAATAATAATAGCATGGTGATAGAACCGACGATTGGATTGCTCACAAATTGAATAACTTGTTACTCCTAACTGGAATCAACCTATTTACAGTTTATTCAAAAGAGTGGACAGAAATACATCAAATTTAGAATTACACAGGCAACATCTAGCTTCCTTGCAGCTGAAATTGAAGTATGCTTTCCAATCCAGATTCAGGTAAAACCTAAGGATCTTGAAAGCATTTTAGAGTTGTGAAAACTATATGGCTATCAGTGTGATAATAGGACATTTTCAGCTGAGAACATTACATAAGACAACCATATGTCATTGCCTGTGTCTACCTATCAACAATTATATCACTGATGCTTAAGGCTTTAAATGATCGGATGAGCAACATAAGAACTGCAGAGTAACTTGCTTCAAATTTTTTTATTATATTCTCCTTGCCAAGTTGACTTTGGATCCTGCTAAAAGCATGAATAAGGCAGAGAGCTATCTAGATTGGAGTTCAGATAACAATGTAAAATTTATTGTCTGTTCTTTGTAACTTGGAGTAGACAGATATAAGCTGGAGCTGAGGGGGTGCATACAATGTTTAAGCTCACGACATAGAGAGGCGGGACATCATAGAAGGCAACTCCATTCAACTCAGAGCCCGTCCATTTGTGCAAAATGATCTTAGGACCAGAAGCCAGTAACAAATGGCCTTGAAGTGATGCAAGAGCTGATATAGCACCTTTCAACTCCTTGGAGTAGACTTCTGTAACCTGAAAAGATTAGGATAAGATTTGAGTGCTCATGCATTAACAAAATAAAAGGATATAAGAAGCAAGACTGAAACCATTAGGATAATATTAAGCAATCATGCAGTAACAAAATTAAAGGACGTAAAAAAGCATGATTAAAAGAATTAGGATAAAATCAAGTATTCAGGCATGAACAAAATAAAACGATATAAAAGCAAGATTAGAAAACAATCTGATTGATTGAAGCTTTAGAAGAAGTCCTGCGAAACTGCTGTAGGTCAAAAAGAGTGGAAATCTGGACAGCAAGCTACCTTGGCTTGAACATTGTCCGAATTACTTTCAACAGAATACAAGAGCACACGCCCTCTTGCTGCAACATCCTCCCCTTGCACATAAGCAGTTCCAATCGCCAAAAGTGTCTCATTTCGTTGTGTTGTGGTGTTCTGAAAGTATATAGACACAGCAGGAACAATATAAGTTCCACAAATTTTCAGTCTTTGTTAAGCATATAGCCCCCCAACCAAGTAGCAAAGGCGCCATACGAAAAAAAAAAAAGAGCAACATCTAAGGTCAAATCAAGAAGTGAACTTACAAATAATGTAACCACTCGTACAGTTAGAGCATTTTCAGAACTTTGCATTGGAATTGTAGCCCTTGTTTGCCAAGGGCCACTTGATTTTTCCGGTTCCATAATCCTAACCTCAAATTCTTCCATAGGATATGTCCCATCCGTACTCAAATTATCATGCTCAAATTGATTTCCAACTTCTTGATCAATAAGAGATGACAGGACTTGATTAAGCGGCTTAAGAACCTGCATTTAAATTCAAAAGAGTCTGATTAACCAATCCCCTTCACTTGTTCATCAAATTATTATCCTGTCACAGCAAACAGGACTTTGTCATGTAATTCTAAAATCCATGGATGCAGACTTTAATTTCAAGAAAAGATCCTTGTTGACAATACACACAGTTCTTTTTACGCAAATGAAAAATAATCAAGAAACTGGAAGCTTATATACCCAACAAAAGATTGTGAGATTGCACTCACCGGAACAGAAACTATAACAGGGTACAAGTTCATCTCAGCAAAATAGGTCACTTGATGTGGAGTCCCCTTCAGCCCTATCTACACGCTCTCAGAAGAACAATAAGAGCAAAGGCACCCAAAAGAAGACAAAGAAAAAGCAAACCATATGAGCACATCAGAAACAAATTTGCTGCGTCATACTAACTGATTTGTTATCAAGACAAGATTAAAGCTAATGATTGTTTACCTTTTGTACTGGCCAATGGTTATCATATGATGGCAATGTTGGAAGCTGACATATTTTAAGGGCACCCTAAAGATGGCGAAAATTATATTTTTCCCATTGATATAGAAAACAAGTTTTGAGCAATATTATACAATTAGCTAACCTCTGAAGTTATATATATAAACCCATGATTACAGTTCACATTGTGAAGAACAGTGAAGGCTACTATGGGTCCATCGCATCCCTGAAATAGAATAGCAAAAATTAGTACTGGTTAATGGATCGGATATAAATTTCACAGTATATACACCATAATGCTCTGAAATTTATTGCACACTAGCTTGAAGCAGACTAACCTGGGGATGTATCCGAAGCCGCTCTCTGAACATCATAAACCAAGCTGGTCTTGAGCCAGAGAGGAATAAGCCTTGTAAACCACCCACATTGTTGAAAACAGTAATACGTTGTGAGGAGATTCCAGATGGTGCCTCTTCTCTTGCATATGTGTCCAACGGAACTCGGACAAATCGTAAATTTCTAAGCCTAGATACATTTGCACTGCTAAGAGTAACGGAATTTTGGGAAGAAACAACACCCTCAGCCTTAGCAGCATTTTCTGAAACTTCATAAACGTAAGCATGATAACAAAGAATGCTCCCATCAGACAATATTCCAAATAAAAAAGGGCGGCTATGTTCTGTTGCCCATCTCTGCATGGACAACTCAACAACCTTTATATTGTGAGTGGTCTCTTTCCTTCCATGTCCAACATCTTCATAATATTTGTCCGTAGGTTTTACATGATTATTGACAGGGCTATGGTAAAAAGTATCTAAAATGTGGCTCCTTCCAGATGCGAATTTATCAACCCAGAAAACACTGCTAAAATTTGGTACGTCAAATATCTCAAGATTTCCATTGTCATAGCACAGAACACAGTATACATCACTGTGATCCTGTGCCATACCATCAGCCCCATCAATAGCCTCACCAACCCCAGTAGAAAGCCAGGCATCAGTACTTGCCTTTCGAAGCCATGGTTCGGGCCCTTTATCATGATAGAGAGTGCAAGCTGATACCAACTTATCAGTGTTCTCAAATACTGGTGGGATGATGACAGAAACTGAGCAAGAGGATGGATCTAGGAGAACAGAACCAAGTAATAACCATGTCAGAAACAAAATAAAGAGACAATTTAGCATGGAATGCTTGAAAATAGAAGGTCACTGCTGAGCCCCTTCCTATCTGAACATTGAGTCTCCCAGATATACATATACACACTCACACAAATACTAAGAAAGTTTAGTTGGAGCGATTGATTCAACAAAAAATAACATTAACAATATATTCAAATTAATCTTGATAGAAATGCAAGAAGCAATTGTATACGTTAGTTGGAAGTACCCACACCCCCCCCCCCCGACCCAAAATAGTAAAATAAAACAAGCTAAAATGAGACTTTTGTTCCGATATGAAAGAGATCCAATAATCAAAGGTAATAGAAACTATGCAACAAATCAATAGAGCCTGCACAAAAACTGCATATCGTTTGATCAACAATCAGGCATACATCACTTTAAAAATTGGTCATTATTTGGTTAAAACCTAGGCAAAAGATTGACAGGACAAGACCACCTGTAGCCTCGGAGAACAATAAATCATATATTTTAGGAAAATAACATCTGTTTTAAATTTTTAATGTTAGCATATTAACTTCACACAAATTCAATACCTCAATCCAACTTCCTCATCATACACACACATCAAGCAAATCCTTTTTAACTATGCATGTACAAACACATAACATCAAATTCAATGTCAACATTATCTGAATGAGATTTTCAAATAAAAAAGTTAATTGAAGAAAATTAAATTTATCTCTAACTTTGTAACTCTGATATCTGTTATACCCTTTTAACTTCATTTTAAAATTCCACTGTAATGTGGCATGATTTCAGGAATGAAGGCTCAGGTTAAGATCTCAATTTGCGATTTCCAATTCAATGGCAAATGTCAAATCATTTATTCAAACCTAAGCTGTTTCCATCTATAGTAAATAACCTAATTGATTTAATTCACAGATAGATTAAAGTTAAACCACACAGGGCACATGAAGGGGGGGGGGGGAGAATCATAAAACAAGCTGGGATGTAAGAGAAGAAACTTTTTTTCCTTTACAGGAAATAAGATAATCTTGAACGCAAGTTAGAGATATAAGTATATAACATAACTAAGTATAGTATATCTATAATTTATGTATCTCCGCTTTCCTGAAACAAAATCCAACTACAAAAATTATTTTTAAACTGTAGCTAACCAAACTTACCTCCAACAAGTAGTTGAATGCTTCCATCAGTCATTCTCAGCAACACATATGGATCAGCAATAGAAACTGATGACACACTTGTCCCTTCAGAAGCTGCACCTGCCTCTGAATTGGAAGATTTAAAGCTCAACTCTTGAGTCATAAAAGCACCATCAAGGATCCGAGCACCACGAGCAAAGATCTGGATAACTCGGCGTCTGCTTGAAAAGTAAGCATAAAATGTCTTCATCCATTAGTATTGCACTCAGGAAATTGAGCTAAGATATTTGAATCTATATGAGCAGTGACATGGTGCAATCATGAGCTAAGCAAAGAAATCTACAATCTTATCAGTAATCAAGTTTAAGCAAAACAAATTATAATAGATACAAGTAATGAATGTATTAACACTAATGTCTTAACTTACAAATCACAGATGCATTACAAGAAACTAAAGATATTCCCTCAAAAAAAATAAGCAAGACAGCAAGTACATAAAGAATACAACCTCTAATTTCAAATCTCCTTATAAAGCACATTGGTAGAGGGAGAAACAAATAGCTGATTAATGAGTAATTTCAACCCGCAGCATAATATAGTCTGAGAAGAAATTTAGGCACTATCATATTCACAAATATACATATTTGTAGAAGAGGTTACATTGTAATTTAGAATGGAAGAATTACAATAATCCAAGCTCTTATTGGTGCATCAGAAATTTCATCCTTGATTAAAAAATTACTCAAGTTATTACAGGTATCCCCAAACCCATCGTCCACCACCAAATGGGGAACAGGGGAACCCTCATTTAATCAGAAGAGTGCAGATTGTGACATACATGTCCTTTCATAATACTATGGATTTCCAAAATAAAAAAGGGAAAAACAGTCATTCTAAATACCAGACATTTATATATTGGCTAAGGACAGCAAAGAAAGACACCTTCCAAACAAATTTCCTGCAGCAATCGTACTTCCTTGGACGTAGTAGTCAACATTTTCAGTTACCTCTTCAAGATTATTAGCAGTTTGTAATACCTGTAGCACAAGAATAAATAATAATACAATTCTGCAAGCAAATAATACAACAGGCCAAAGGCTACCAGCATTCTACCGAGATACCGATGAATGTTTCCAAGTTAATATCTTCTTCAAAAGGAAAAGTCAACAATGCATACCATTGTTCGACTTTCCAGACTAATAATCAAGTATGCATGGTATTCATCTTCATCAGTAGCTGCCTTCAAAGAATCACTGCGTATATTCTTGTGGTAGACAGTCCAAATCCCTTTGCAACCAGGTAATGATTCCTTCAGAAATATGATAAGTAATAAGGTCATAATTCTGTTTATTATAGAACAATGATAAATTACAAAAAAGTACCCTTGAAGTTCGAAGTTTTACCCTCCTAAAATAAAAATCAGAAAACTATTTATCATTGAGTTCTTTATTCGTCCAAATTACACCAACAACCAATGGAAAAATACCAACATTGCCATAATGCTGTACATAAAATGTATCCAGACAAAAATACCCTTTATTGGACATATAATACAATGTCATATAGGCCTTTTTACAACTCTATAAAACGACCAAACCCGTGCCACATTGCAAATCAATATGAACCAAAACCAAAATCAAAATCAAAATTTTCAATATATATGGTTTTAATTTCTTCAATATCTTGTGTTCAGTGCGATATCCATTATATCTATCTTCAACTTCAGAATTATATAATATATTTTATTTTATTTTTTGGTATACATATTAATTTTTATAGGTTATGGCTCAATTTCATGACCATACCAATTATGTGTACTACTATATAACTGTGTTGCACACTTTCATCGAAACAAACAGGCGCAAATTCTTTCTGAATTTAATAATGACTTTCTTACACCAAACTTTCCATCTGTTTCCCTTTCTTGCTTTTCTAATTTACAGGCTAAGACTCTCATGCAATTGTTCTTAAATAGCCACCTTCTGCATTGATTTTATAGTTTTACCAATTTACATCCACAAATGTTGAACTCAACTGAAGACATTACATTATTCACAAGTTAAAAGAAAAATGTGAGAATAAACACCATTTAGATGATTGTAACTCCCCATATTTCTGTGCCAGAAAATAATGGGCATTTACGTACGGATAATTCAGTTATGTCCATGAAGGACGATATAACTAAGTCTGAAGGATCATATCTTCCATAATCACGTACAAGTTAAAAAGGACCGCAGGGAACATCCAATTATCAGCCCGTGCTGCAAAAACTGCAAGGTGGTAGTTGGGCGTCGGCTGCTGCCTAACCCCTAGAGACCTAGGCAGTGTCTAGTAAGGAAGTTCTTTTTTTTTTTTTTTTTTCAAATGTTTCAATTACATTATTTATGTAACCCATGACTGACTTTTGTTTTAAGGGGAACATACCTCAAACCATATATTTGTTATTTTTTCAATTACTCTTGTAGGGACAATTTGTATGGGCTATTTATAAAACAAATTAAAATAAGGAAGAGAGAAGAAATTTAGGGCAGGCTTATATCTATTTGTGTGGCACAAATGAAGAATCTAATTTAAAATTAAGATTCAGCACACACAAGTAGGCTAGCGGCAGCAGTTTGGGGGTGTTGGCAGCTGGAAAATGGCAGGAGAGATGACTAATGAGGGGCAAGTGTAGGATCTAATAATGATTTTATGTAGTGGTTAATGGTTATTCTGGATCTTAGGGTTTAAAATTCCAAATTTGGAAAGCTGTTTCATAAAAAATTCATGAGCATTTAGCTCCGAACAGGCCGCCTAGGACTGCTTAGGCACCACTCAGTTCTGAGGCTGGGCACCACATAATGTGCCCATGTTGGTAAAATAACATTGTCTGGAGACCACCTAGGCGGCCGACTAGGCTGATTTTTACAACAGTGATGTCAACAAAGGCAGACAAATAGTTAAATATGGGAAAATATTAGAGTCAATACATACTTGAGTTATAGTATCTGGGCGGATTGATTGTTGAAGCACAGTAAGAGCACCATTCTTTCCATGACCAGAACAGCACACCTGAATAAGATTCAAATGAAGGATTATATGTCCTTTTCTTCTTACAAACAAGCTTCCTATCATATAGTAATAAAGAACAGAAAAATCTAAAATGGATAATTAATGACAATACAATTGCTCAAACTTTGGCAATACAATAATTAGCGATTGCCAATTCCTCAACTAAAATTCCCAAGCAAAAGACGTTTTCATGAAGTCAAATTGAAGTATGGGATTTCCGAGTAATGAACTTGTAACTAACCAATTCATAATTACTTTGCTTTGCAATTCCTGTAGCATTAGGATCAGCATTACTTCTCAAACCATAAGAAAAATCCTTCAGTGGACCAACATTGAGCAATGAATCCCGTACTGCAAATGTAAAAGTTTTCTGCATAAATAAAATATAACAAGGCAACTCTTAGAAAAGGAAAAAATATGTATGCAAAGAATACATACCATTACCACAAATGCCAATTCAGAATATCTGATTGAAATTTATTGGTTTATAAGACATTCAATCAAGCTCATCAACAGAAAATTAGAATTAGAATAGAAACAAAAACTTAAACCCGATAGGAACCATAAGATCATGTGCTCACATGGTCCAGAAAAGTACAATATCAACTCCATAAATAGAGTATTACACTTTCATCATTTCATGGGTCAAAACAAATAAAAGTATGCTTCAGAAAAAAAGTTAAAATGCAGGGCCAAAGCCAGCTGGAATCATGAAAGGCTTCTGGATGCTTGGCAGGTTTATCAATGCTGGTAGTTTCATGTATAGAAACCTACAGTGAAAGGATTGGCAGGAGCAATCCCACAATATGCTTGGGTCAAGGTGGTAAGTCAAGTTCTACATCACTGACTCATGTTTAGGAATCAGGTCAGAGTGTGTGGGATAGCTTTTGAATGATACATCTCAGAAAACTTTGAAAAGCTGATTCATTTAAGGAAATTTGTTTTTCAGGTTCTTTTTCAAGATCTTCCAGGAGCTGCTAAAAGCATTTTACCCATACAAAAAACTCCGAGCTCTTTTAAGCCCACAGCAGATAAACTTTCATCACCGAAGGGTACCACCTACAGAATACGACTGCCCAAACAAACATCACAGATCTGTCGAAACAAAAATCTGTTATGATTCTCCCTAAGCAACAATTTCAGACACTCTATTCATCTCTCTGCTCATCCATAATTGGCATCCTTCACAGCTAAGCAATATGTTACAGAAATAGCCTTTGCCTGCTGTTAAATACTATAAATTTGAAAAGGCTATCAGATACAAAAGACTAGAAAAGACCAAGCAAGGGCCAATTCTACTTCAGCGACTGTATTTCAGAATAATATCATCACAACATTAAAGTACTACAGCTCAGAAATAGAGGGCAATGATTTAACCTGAGCTGACTGAGCATTAGTTTGACCTGAGCCATAGAAAGACAGCTCATCGGCGGTAACTAAATCCTGCAATGCATCAGAAGAAGATCTTCGCTGCCTCTTTGTCAAAGGGGCATCGCTTTCAATATCCCCAACCTAGGGAAAATAAGAAATAGGAACAACCCGTGTTGAGATAACTGCCAATGTACTAGATATAAACAAAAAAGAGACCAAATCCTTATAATGCAATCAGTAAAACAGTATCGACAACTCAACAGGGCTTGGCTTTCTAGATCAAGTCTTTTTTAAGAGAACAACTGAGAATTTGATCATATCATATGCTCCATTATATGTAAGCACTTAAACAGTAAAAATGACAAACCTCTTCCTTCACACCAGGATTTATTGTGGGAGCTCCGCCTCCAGAAATATACTGTACGAGAAGACTATCACCCAAGCGACTGCCCAAGAAGAATAATGAATCTCCAATAGTTGTAATATCCTGGTAAATGCAACGATCACAAATATGACAGGTGTCGATCAGGTAATGCACAATGGCATGAAAAACTTAAATGTGGCTGACCGAAGTAAGTACTGAGGCTCTTGACTTCGAAAGTTCAAGTCTCTGAACAATTCTGCATCAAAAAAAGAAAATTAGTGTCCATTTAACAACAATGTTTGAGACTTGAAACTGTTGGTGAAATAGTACTACAAATAGAGCATTTGCAAACACGATTAACTTCTTTACTGGGATCAAAGAGCTCATGGGTCTCAAAACTTCTTGCATCCACAGAACGAACTTCATATAACAGCAAATAGGAGTTCAAATATTAGACTAACTTTGAAAATTATTTGCAGGAGGTTCGCAAGATGAAAATTTGATTTTGGAAGGATGCCCACATTGGAGAAATTTCAACCATCCTAACGAGGATCTAAGTCTAATCCAGAGTTAAAAGTGCAAGTCAAGAAATGACACCACTAACAAAAAATAAAATAAAAAATGAAACTCAATTCTGAAAACCATGAAGTTATTCACAACTTACGCCCTATATTTCAGAGTGCTTCTGGATGAAATTAACAGCAAGGATGGGTCAATTATCATCCAGTGATGTTATCAACAGGGATTCAGATCCCGAGCAACTGCCCAGTATTTCCATAATTAAAGGCAAGCAATAACACACAGGACAGGACAGGAATATATGTGCATCATATCCTAAAGTGGAATGCTTAAATTATTTCACTTCTATGCCTACCCTCGATGAAAAGTGAGAATACATCATATATCTATATAGAAAAAATGAAGGGAAAAAGATAAATGAGATTTGTGGTATTCGTACAACTCATTTGGTGAGTCAACATTTAACAAGGATCAAAATACACATTAGAGGAATTGTGAATAATTACCAATAACATGTTCCCATCAATAGGTCATAACTGGAAATTCTTAATTGTGGAAAATTCAGCATTACAAAAAGAACATGCAAGATTTCAAAATCAACCAGGCTTTACAAAATCAAATATGATTGACTTAGCTAATCTGAAATAATATAAAAGTGCTATATTTGGTATCCAATAAGAGAACAAGTGAGGAAGAGAAAGTTGCGAACCTCCCATCATAAACAAGAGTCAACAAAAGCAGCTCCCCAGATTTTGTTGAAAACATAGCGACATCATTTGTTAGCCACGTTGCACTAGCAGCATCTAGCTCTGTAGTGAAACCAGATCTAGGCATCTCTTGACTGAAGGAGACATGCAATATACATTAGAAATAACCATATTACTATAATACAAATGTACAATCAGCAAAAAAAAAAAAAAAAGAAAAACAGCACCCTAAAATTCATACAGAAGTAGCCTAAACAGTCTACCAGAAGATAGGGGCCAGAAACAAACCCACCAACCAGGAAAAAACAGAAGAAGATATCTTTACAGATTTGGAAGAATAAAAAGTCTGAATTCTTTCAACCTATGCATATAATTGAAACAAATGAAGGCCGAGTAATATTTTTTACTTTTTTATTAAAATTATAACCAAATAAAAAAAGGTCTAAGCAGTAATTTGATATGTGAACAACAGCAATCTTTATCCCACAATGTATGGATTATAATTCGCAAGCATGTTAGCCAAAACATGTGTTCTCATTTATATTCAAGTATGATATGTTTTAATAGTTCCTTTTCAATTCTTTTTTAGATTTTCACTTTCCTCTTTGAGTGTTTGTCCCACAAAGATAGGCCACTCACCATATTGAGCATGTCATTAATTTTTCATTTACATGCATACCCCTAGTTAATGTATCTTGGCATTGTTCCACATCATCTAAATATCCCCAAGCAATAAATGAGACATTGTGGTATAAAAGTAGAGTTAAAAGTTAATGTTATAGCATATCAACTAACATTTCTTCATGTGCGAAAATAATTGTAGGCTGATCTTTATGAGATGGAGGGAGTATTAGAATATTAGGAAAGAGCAGAAGGGCAAAATGGTGTGTATAGACAAAAGAATAAGGAAAGTAACAGTAAAAGCATTTGGAGGTACCTGCCATCAGCAGGAACAGCGAAATTGTTCAACGCCAAGAGACATGATGCAGACTGTCCAATTAAATAACATGAGATAAAGAACAGGAAAAGAGGATTTCTAGAGGAGAAAAAATACAAATGCTTGCAGATAGTGCAAAGTGCGATGCCAGAAAGATGCAAACCTGACTATGATAATGAATCGTATTTGCACCAATTACAAGGACTCCGCCAATGGGTGATGGAACTGCAAGGAGCTTGTATGCATCATGAGGGAGATTCTGGAAAACCATAAAGAAAACAATGAAGAAAAAACTTCAGATGCACACTGGTTCATAAATTTGAGGGTAATTTGTTTTCAGCTAGTATACAAACATAAACAAGTTTATTAACATTTCACAAGGTTTTAGCTTTATAGTTTTCCAATGACTATGCAAGGTACAAGAGAGAGAAACCTAGAAAAATGTTCAACACTCTATCACCACCACGATAAAATATAATTCTTTCGTCCATAAGGATTTGTGCGATTAACGTTGAGCAAATTTATGGCAAGGAAAATTTGAAATATGATACGCCCAAAGTTCCATTGCCACCCCAAATTAACAGTATCCTACAGAGTGACAACGAATAGGTTGTAATAAAAAATAATAATTAATTAATTACCGTGGCTGACCATATAAGTGGGTGTTGCTTCAAAGTTGTATTGATGCTCAGTGCCGAAATCATACAAGTATGATGTTTCCAAGAGACCCTACCAGCCCATGTAAGCTCGTGCTCATGAAGGATCACCACAACAGGCTCAATGTAACCTGTAAAACATTTAGCTTTTAAACATCGACAGCAAGGTTGCCTGGAACTAGCTCATAATACAATAAAATTGCTGAAATAGCATAGACTAATAGATCATATCTTAGTTGCCCGTATCCAGGACAAATCTTATTCTTACATGAATAATGGAGGAACTAAAAATCGAGATGACAAGAAATTTTAAAGAGAATAATTCATCAGAGTTCAGACATAGCACAAGTGAGATTAGTTTGGAAGGCTTTTCAGCAAATTGGAAGGCAAGCCTTCACCTTGGGCACCTATGGCATTTGTACAATGAGTTGCAAGAAAAGATTGGAAGCTGAAAATGTATTAGCAAATGGATGGAAACTTTCTTTGGACCATTCAGGAGTATATCACTCAATTGGAATAGTCAAGATACATGGAGTCTCATTAAACTAACCCACGACATACCCCTTTTCTTTATGAGCAACATGTCTAGATACATACTATTTAGGTCCTCAACAACAACAAACCCCTTTTTTTATGATAAACATACTATTTCTTGTAAAAAAACAAGGAATATTATTGCTAAAAAGGTCAAAAGAAAATCACAAAGATTCAGGATAAGGAACCCCAAGAAGCAATGAAAGATTACAAGAAGAAACTCCAGTCTCAAACTAAATCTGACATGCGATAATTTTTTAATCTTTTATAATTAGACACCCTTACTTTTATAATACAAAAAAAAAAAAAAAAAAAAAAATAATAATAATAATAATAATAATAATAATAATAGAGGTAAGAGGGACCCCTAAAACAAAAGGGACAAGGGACCCCTAAAAGAGCAGGATCAAAAGTAAAACAAACTAAAGTACAATGCTCCAATCCCTAGCAATGTAATATGAAGAGATGAAAGAATGCTCCTAGATCAGAGTGGTAGGGAAGAATTTGAAGCATAAATCAGCCATGCGCGAGCTGTCTGAGCATGGAACTGTCCAGTCTAGAAAAGGTTGTGGTGAATCTACCTCTTCAAAGATCATAATCTGAGTCAATGTCATAGGTTTCTCGAACTTTAAATTTTGCATGGCACATAAGAAGTTAATTTAAGATGAAGATAGGCAGTGATGAGATACTTCAAACCACCAAGTTAACATTTTTTACACGATTCACCTAAAACTCGTCAACTACCAAATTGAAAAATGCACTTGATAAAGAATTTTGGAAGATGCAGCTATCAATCATCATCAAGAATTATAAGAAGTGATCAGAACTATCAAATACCCAGTATTTCAATATTTATCTTCAAGGAGGCCCTATTTGTTGGCAACATGGATAACTTGTAAATGATGCACAGGGAGAAGTATCCAATTATACATATCAGAAAAGGGGGGAAATAGAGCCTTAGAATCTAAGCAACAATGTCAGTATGGAATATTCAGCAGCTAATACAAGAAAGTAAACGTGTGCGGAAGCCCAGTGTTGATTCTTTTTTCCTTTTTTTGATTTAATGAGAAACAGAAGATTCTATTAATTTAAAATAGAATTAGTACAAAGAATATTCTGAAGCAACCACTCAAAACTTATCGGTAAAATATGGGAAAGGAAGTTCTGAACATAGGCGATTTTAATAAATCAGACAATGCTAATACATAGGAAGAGATAGCCACAACGGACTCTTTAAACCACTGGTTATCAGAGAAAGATGAGAGTAAGGAAACCAATCAGAATTCTCACCATGGATAAAGATAAAATCTTTGACATGTTTCATATCAAGATCTCGTAGGCCAACAATGTATGATGATTCGATCCGAGACGCACCAGTAGCCCTGAAAGCACTGTCCTCCCCAACTAAGCCAGAGCTAGCCTAACATCAATTTTTCACAATTAAATTCTTAAATAAGTAACCAATATACCCAGTTATAGCTTGAACGCAGCAGCAGGCAGAACCACTAGTCTAGCCACAGAACTCACATAGCACACATGTTCATCATTTTCAAACACCTAAATTGTTTTAAGCCAGTCTACAAATGGATAGTGAAATGCATGTAGGAATATCTGTTTCTTAGTATCACCTGCAAGTTTACAAAATCATGTTTAGAGGTACTATTCAAGCAAAAACATCTAGTAGATCTCCAACCTTTCATGTCCATTCAAGTTCAAAACTGTTCAAAAATGACACAGCGCCTACCACTCTCTGCACAACCTCCCAGTTTAATTTTTTTTACTGGAGTATAATATTTTTGCGTGACAGAAAATTACAGGTCACAACATAACCATGTCATGGTGAATTAGAAACTATTATCTTCTATTTTGTCAGATTCATATAAGTCTCAAGTAAGATTATCTAGGCATAACTAATACAATAACTGAAACTAGAATGATATTGAATATGATGCTTATAGAGAACATGCCTTCGAAAGATTATCAACCAAATTGCTTTCAGTAAGCATCTTCTTCGACATTGGCAAAGGGATAGATTAACAAACAATTTTCTCAGGTAATATGAAGGGATAGTAATGGCAGCATGCAAGTATTAATGATCCTTAATATTGATTAGGGCCTAAGTTGTTATATTACACCTCATGTTAAAGCTCTTCATTTGCCATGCATTGAATGATTTACCACAAATCAAATGATGGTAAGCATATGCAGGTGAGCAACAGGAGTGACTATAACACTCTTATCAAGACAGAGACGCATTGTGTGGAATGGATGTCTTTCAGCTAGTAAAGAGTAAATAATATACCAACTTAAAGCCAATAATAAAGAGGAAGATTCCTTCACATAAGCAATAAGTTATTTTGGTATTGCATGTAAAAACAGGCAGGCACTGCCTGAGTCTTATGAAGAACCAAGTTTTGGTGAGTGGATCTTTTAGCTGACAACAGTACACAAGGAAACATCGGGTTAAGGAAATTTGCAGGAATAATGCATATGCTTTCTATTTGAATCAGATTCAAAGAAGTAGTGTAATGATATTCACATGTTCTAACTATGCTGAGAAGTTTGCATTATGTCTACACTTTTTCACTACATTATAAGGTCTTATAACTTTTGAAGTTTGAACAGATTATTATAGGAGCAAAGAAGTCTCTTTCAACATCAAATGAGATAGAAATCCTAGGCATCAGTATGTGGGGGTAAAATTGGAATTTACAATTAGAAAAGTGAAACCATGAACATTCCAGAGGTCAAATCCAATACATTGAAAGTTATCAGAGCCTATTAGTTGAAGGCAGCTGTTAAAATATTGCATAGTATGTTAATTTCACCGCCATTATACCAATTTTTAATCATAAAGATACAATTTACATGTTTCAATAAACAGAACAAACTTTCCTATTGAAAGAAGATGTAACAAAATTAAGAAGGATTAGTAACAAAAACCTCTGCTGCCTTCAGGACTATCATTTGAAACCCATAAACAAGAACCGCAGCACACCTTCCCAGTGGATCAACTTTCACTATTGGACCTCTTGGAAAGCATTCTCTGCCTCTTTTCAAATGAATCCAATCTGGGCCCTCAAAACAATGCATTGAACTAGAAGAGAAAATGGACAAGTATTTATAAAGAAAATAAAAACAAAGTTGCATCTTCAGAAGAGCTCATGTTGAGGCCTATTATAAATAACAGACATACTATATCTTACTGCCAATCTATAGTATGACATCCTATCTACTGCTTAGCGATGCATCTTAGTATTCTTTTACATGGGCAATATAAATATGGAAAGTTCGATTTAAGGGGGAAAATGTAAAAATGTAAAATAAAATGATATCTTATGCACATGTCCACCCATAGTAACAAAACATGGGTTCTATTCCCTTCAAAAGGAGGAAACTGGGTTTGCATTAACAAGCTTAATATATTGAATCCCACCTGGTGCGAAGCCCGTGTACTGAATCGTCAAACTCCAATACTGAAATTTTTGCATCTCGAAAAGTCAATATAATAGAATCTCTCTTCCTTCCACTATCAGTAGTTCCACTTGGTAAGATCCCAAGCGACTCCACATGGCCATGCAACCTACACCATGATACCATAAAATAATAAACGAAATTCAAAACTACATACCTAGATTCTTTAAAGAAAATATTACAATCATCCTAACAACGAAATAAATTAGGGACAACATTCTAAATATATCAGCAAAAAAGGATCCTTAATCATATGACCTATGTGAAAAAAGATTTATAAATCAATGCAAGAGGTTTTGCTAATTGGGGGGGGGGGGGGGATGCAGCAGTGCTCAGGAAAACTTAATCTAAAACCACAATTAAATCATATCCAAGTTCCAAGATAACATCAAGTATGATAATGATGAAGTCAACAACCGCAACTGTCTTTGTGAAAATAAACTAATCAATATGATAGACATGAAAACCTTATAATCTCAACAAACCCAAACCACTTACACTATGCATTAAAGTAGAAAAAACTCAAAACCAAATAAAAATTTAAAAGGAAAAGATAAAAGGGGGAAAAGGAGAATGAGGATGCTAAAGGAGCACATAAGAACTGCTTCATTTGTATGGATCAATCTTGGTCATAATTATTGTACATGCACCGTGATTTGATGAATTCAGCTTTCCAAGCTGATATTTAATTATTTTGTTTGGAGAAAAAGATACCAATTAATCCAAAATATCATAGCACATTGTTCCTCTAATCATTCTAACCCATTCCCTCAAATTTCAATTGAAGCTCTCAAACTCAGAATCCAGCACAAAAACTAAATTACAGACCTCAAAGACAGACAAGCTAGGTTATCCTAGGTACTCCAAATAAGATGGCCTGCATAGAGTTTGTTTTCCAGCTCCAGGAAGACACAATTCATTGACAGGCCATTGATCCAAGACTCCTAACTAATTCAGGATAACAATTTCTCGGAACAACAAGCACTGCAATATTTAAAAAAAAAAAAAATTAATCCTGGAACGCCTACTCAATAGAATAAAACAACTCCGTTTCCCACCTTGCATCAATCAGAAATGTTCGTTCTTTCCACTTCTAATAGTCCAATTGTCAAAACAATTACATCACATGTTACAGATAAATAGAACAAAAAAGAAACCTGTAATGGCAAACGAGCTCGAGGGAGGCACCAGAGACGCCGCCCACAACACCTCCACGCTTCGGCTCCGCAGCAGCTTTGTGATAAAGGGAAGACAAAGACTCCTCCTGAATTCTTACAGTGTATACTTCAAGAACGTTGGCGGCAACCGTGATGAGGTTAGGGACCGCGCCAATGGGCTTCTTGGAGGCGAGCCACTCTGAGTCCAGGTCATCGGCGGTGACCTGAGAGATTCGCGGCGTGAAATCGGCGACAGAATGGGTTACGAACCCCGAAACGCAGTGCTCAATGCCGGTTGCCCAGTGCATCATCTTGAATGCCGCGTAGCTCATGTTGAAGTAAGGTTTTCGCGTGAAAAGAAGAGAACAAATTAGATAGTGAAACTAAGATGTGATGATAAATGATGATTTGAGGAATAGGGTTTTGCAGCGCAACTTAAAACCCCTGCTGGCGGGACATTGGGGATTTTGGATTGATTGGAAGCATTGCTCAGTAACAAGAGAAAACTCGCCATATTTTTATTGGTAGCGGCTCAATAACCCTCTTTTTTGTGCTGAATTCA
This sequence comes from Caryopteris x clandonensis, assembly GCA_028749325.2. Classification (NCBI taxonomy): domain Eukaryota; kingdom Viridiplantae; phylum Streptophyta; class Magnoliopsida; order Lamiales; family Lamiaceae; genus Caryopteris; species Caryopteris x clandonensis. The sequence continues at coordinate 10,005,932 of JAPYKT020000004.1, forward strand.
CTTTTTTTTTTTTTTTTTACACAAATGTCTTTCTAATTATTATAGGCATATTCTATACACACCACCAAAATTTCTAAACACACCACATTTACTAAATACACCACATAAAATTACATTTAAAAATTCAAAATTACTAAACACACCACAAAAATACCTATTATACCCTTAAACCCTTAAAAAAAAAAAAAAAAAAAAAAGAACTACCCAAACCCAAACCCTACCTCCCGAACCCACCGCAAGGCCGAACAGCTTCCCCCCCAACCCACCGCAAGAGCCGAACACATCCCCATCCCCAAACCCACCGCGCCGAACTACTCTCTCCCCCTCCACCGTCGAACCCTTCGAAGGACATGGACGCCGAACGCGAAAGTAACGTGACTCCAGGTAATTTCTGTCGCCCTCTTTTTCCATAAAATCGCAATGCGTTCGGCGCTGGTTCACCGAACAGCCTGCAGGGCGTTCGGTGAGAACAGGCCGAACGTAGCAAACAAAGTTCGGTCTACATTGGCCGAACAGCCTGCTAGGCGTTCGGCCTGCACTGGCCGAACTGCCTGCTAGGCGTTCGGCCAGCACTGGCCGAACATCCTGATAGGCGTTCGGCCTGCACTGGCCGAACAGCCTGACAGTGTGCCTATATTATTTTATTTTTAAAGTTTGTATGTTAACATTTTAATTTTCTTATGTTATAGTTTATGAAAGAAGTAGAAGACGGCCTACCGCTTCAAATAGACGATTGCAGCGGCGGGTCCTTCTCACGTGCCGGAAGAACAGGAGGAGGAATATGCCGAAATGCCTCAAGAACAAGTGAGGCAAGCCGAGCAGAACGAGTTATTGATGGGCCCATTTCCCGGCGGCCCCTACGATCCGTCATTACTGCGAAGCTTCAAAACACACGTAGCCGCCGATGTGTGGAATGGCAATGAGATAGGCATTTTAAAATGCCTCTGCCACACTTCGAAGCTTCTTCGATGGGTGTATCCCGAGGACGAGACGACCCGAGTCTGGAGGTCGTATGTGAAGCGGTCCGGGCTTCACAATTTGAGCAAGATATCCTACAGAGCTCCCAACCGGAACCTCATTTCTGCATTCGTCGAACGGTGGCAGCCGGAGACCAACACTTTCCACCTACCCTTTGGTGAGATGACGATCACATTAGATGATGTGTCGTCTTTACTCGGTCTTCCGGTGGTTGGGCAGCCAGTGCAGGTGGAAGACGATCCTGCAGAATTCTCGCCTGCACTGATACATCGGTTGTTGGGTGTGTCAGTTGAGGATGCCGTATTGGCCCTCAATGACAAGAGAGGGCAGTGTGTGAAACTAGAGTGGCTTCGTAACACTTTCTCGGACAGCGTTCAGATTACGCAGAGACGAGCTGCAGAGAAGGCAGCTCGAGCCTATATACTTTATATCCTTGGGTGTACCATATTTTCCGACAAAAGTGGTACTCGGATCTCTGCTGGCCATCTGAAGCTGCTGGAAGACACGAGCGTCGTCCGGGAATTTGCATGGGGTGCTGCTGCCCTTGCCTATCTTTATAGGCAGTTAGGCTCCGCATCAAGGGCGGGAGTAAAGCAAATCGCTGGATATCTTACATTACTGGAGGTACGTCATTCTTTGGAAATTGTTTACTTTTACGTTATGTTACAATTTTTAATATGTTGTACCCTTACATTTGTATATATGTAGGCATGGATTTACGAGCACTTCCCGACGAGCCCACGACCTCAATTTAATGTGGAGTACGATCCGAGGTTTCCACTAGCCATGCGATGGGCACAACACGGGCAAGGTGGACCCAACACTTTGGGTTTGCAGGCGTGCAGGGAGTGGTTGGATGCACTCCAACCACATGAAGTAAGGGTCTTTTTAATTATTTTTTCACAAATATATGTATTTTTCAAATATATAACATGAACAATTCAATACGTAGGTCATCTGGGATCCTTATCAGCAAGTACGTGATCGATTCGAACGTCCTGAAGTGACGTTTTATCATGGCTGCATAAGGGCGTTGGACATTGTCGAACCATACCACCCCGATCGAGTGTTGAGGCAGTTCGGCCATGTCCAGCATATCCCGTTGCCTCCATTGGATCCAGTGCTGGCAAGAAGAGGAAAAATGCCCGGTCAGTATGTAATTGCATGGGGGGTGCTTGGATCCATGTTTCTCTCCTGGGATAGCCACGTTTTGTCTATCCAGCGACGGGGGAGACTTGCACAGCCAGCATGGGAGACAGTACCAGAGTATATGGACTGGTACCGTACATTCTCCCATCCACAAGTCCAAAACCCCGAGCGTATATCTGCAGCACGGCATTTTCCGACTGATGCAAACCTTAGTCAAATGTGGGCTCGATTCCATGACGCCCGGAATATTCTTCACCCACTGGTTCGCATGTGGACAGCCCAGGATCCGCAACTATCGATGGATTACGTGATGCCTAGAGTCGAGGAGGCTACAAGAATACTCGAGGGTCTCACGGTGGATGAGGGGGGTGACTCCGATGAGTAGAGTAGTGATTTTGTAAACATATATGTATGACATTAAAATTTTCTACATTTGAATGTTAAATTATTATTTTATTCGGTGTCCATAATATTTTTAAATTATAATTTTAATGTTTGCTCGATACTCTGTTTGCCTACACTAAGCTTGATTTTTGCATTCGTTGAAAAAAAAACTTAACGTACAAAATACATAACCCGAAAAAAACAGAAACCCGAAAAAACAGAATGTATAACACGAAGTTTCAGGGCGTTCGGCCAACACTGGCCGAACGGATCACAATACGTTCGGCCAGTGCTGGCCGAACATGGTATAGTGCGTTCGGCCAGCACTGGCCGAACATGGTATAGTGTGTTCGACCAGCACTGGCCGAACGTATTGTGATCCGTTCGGCCAGTGTTGGCCGAACGCCCTGAGGGTTATTTTGGTAATTTTGTTAATGTCCTTTTTGGTCATTTTTGGTGGTGTGGTGTGTTTAGCATTTCTTGTGGTGTGTATAGCAGCTCCCATTATTATATTTATTTTAGCCCATCAGAAAATTACACAAATGTTCCAGTAGAGTCACCTGAGTATTTGTAAAGTGTTCGGTCAAAGTCGATCAAATATTCTTAAAATATTCACCAGTGTCAGAAAAATATTTTAAAGTATTCAAATTTTATCCATAATTTATATTTATTTATTTAAATTTGTAGATTTTATTTGGTTAATTAGAATATTTCATTGTTACATTCTTTTAAATAGTTTTCAATTTTAATAACATTTGTAGACAAATTTTAAAATCAATATGTTAGTTCGAGAAGCTCTTATTTATTTGGCATTTTTAGATTTTCATTCTAAATATTTTTTAAATTTGAATAAATATTATTTATCTTAGAATTGTAAGTTCGTATTTAAATTTCATCATTTTTTTATTAATGTTGATTGAATATATTTTAAAAATGTTCGGCTAACCTTGATTGTCTATTTGAAGAAAATATTTTTTCTTTAATTTTGATGGATAATTGATATGTCAATACTAATATTTGGTTGCTATTGTATATACTAAACATTAATATATTGCAGTTAATATATACATATAAACACTAAATTCTAACATTTTGATGGCACTATATAATTATCAATACATAACAGAGATGTGTTATTAAAATATTCTTAAGAATATTTTATCATCTCAACTATTTTTTGTTTCTTTTTTTTTGTCATATTACGGGAGCATATTTAAAATGCCTCTAACTAATAATAATAACAATATTGAATCTTTTAAATTGCTAAGTGTAATCGATCCTACTTTCTTGAACAAAACATATTGTGTTGTCAATACACTTGTTGATCATACAAATTTTTGTCAGAAGATTTTATCTCCTCAGCCGGCACCCGCAATTGAGACTACACCATTTCTATCATTGAGCTCGATCTCCAGAATTGTGTATGTTTGGGTAGAAATCAGTTAATTGGGCCACGCCACATACGCCCGAATCAGAGGTATAGCTTGTGCTATACATACTTGCAGCTCGTTTTCTCTAATTGTTACATGACGATGCACTGTGCAAAGTCTCTAACATCAAACGCTCGGTTTCAGAATATCCACACTAACTATCAAGAATCTACAACCAGAACACTGAGTTGACTACCTTAAGCATTATCCATGAAGAAGTACCACCGCCAGAAACTACATGAAAGTGCAACTCCACAAAACATTACATGTACAAAATGGAATCCTACTTCTCTTCAACACATTCTTCCTATCCGATGACAAGCCTAAACCCTCCCTGGACTTCTGATGCAGAAATGCCAATCTGCTGAAACGGTGCTTTCTCAACCATTGTTCTTGCAAGTTCAAAATACTGTTTCTCTTCAAATGCATTTTATACCAACACATCAATCATCAGTACTAACTTCTTTGTGCATACAAAGTGCTGCTTCTTTAACTATGACACCTGATAATGGTAGTTTCACCACAGCCATACGCCACACTTTAAAACAGCAAGAAATCTGATCCTCCAGTGGCTTCTGGGTATCCCTCATCCTCTGAATCTCATCTTCATGCAAAAAAACCCGACCTTGATTCATGCAAATCTGTTAGTTAAATATTCTTCAAACTCGGAAAATCTTCAAGAATGACTCAACAAACACTAGCCGTCACACACCATCTATGAAGTGATATCGCACCAAAATTAACTCAACCAAAGCCTCAGTCCGTGTCTTCATCGTCACCTAAGGCTAAAGCTTCTTCATTACCATCATCGGACAACAGATCCAGAGTCTTCGCAGAAATGACGATAAACCCGGATCCATCACACTTCCACCTGACTAAAGGCTCAAATTCTGGGCTTTTTATGGCACTTGAGAAAGAGAGGTTAATAGCAAGTGATGCGATGCCCGATAATTTATTGAGGAAGTTCCTGATAACAGGCGTTTTTGTTGCAGTCACATCAGGATAATGAAGCTCTGGTTTCCAAAAGGGGTATCTGAGCAACCAGCAAAGGCAGTTTACTGGTCTAGTCAGAAAATTGAAGAGCTCTCCAATAAGGGGGGAAATGGCCGACGACGACGGTCGGTGGGGTCTTGATGGCAGCTACACGCTGGCCTCCGAGATTGAATTTCCAACGATACACTTTTTGTATCAAGAACTATTGAAGCGAGATTTTGGAGACCAGTGAACAATTGCATAGGTTTTTTGCCTCAGCAATTTTGTCGAACACATGATGGATAATATCGTCAGGTAAAGGGTGGATACTATGCGTTTCCCCACCCGACTCCTGATCATTTCCTTCAGCGATTTCTGGCTGTTGGTTCATCAACATATCAGCAGGGATCCAATTTATGGACCCCTAAATTTTCCCTCCATAAACCCGCAATCTAGAATCTCCGGCGGCAAGCTTCCAGCAACACTTTTCAACTTCCATTGTCGCCAACATGTGCCAGAAATCAGATTTCCAAAAAAGAACAACATTAGTTTTAAAAGAAGAAAATTCCAGTGATCTCAATGACATCGAGTCGGAAGGAATCGAAAATTTGCAAGAGCGCTCGGTTCCACACCTCATCGCGTATTCACGAAGAATGCCGTAATCCGGAGTGCTAACAGAACCGAAGAATATATGTCCTGACGTAATATTTCAGAGCCCAAAACATAACAATTTAAGCCCACTCAAGTTGGCCCAACTCCGCTATACAATACAGTCTAATCATAAAAGGCGGACGCACCACATCAAATCATAAATTACTTTATTAAAATTATTTATCATAAATGAAATCAAATATACTACTTTATTTATCATAATTTATTATTATTTCCTATGATACAGACTACTTAAATGAGAAACATGATTGTCCAGACCACAATATTATCATACACGGAATATGTGACAAAATGCACTAAATGTAAAATTATGAAACACTGTCTTCTAAGTATTAAATACTAAATTATATGTACCGTGTATCAGTCTGTCATATGTGGAAATTTTTTAATTTAGAAAAATAAAATATTAACAAAATATATTGTACACTAAATAATACCAATGATGAAAAAATATTTTATATAAAAAACACAAACAAAAGAAATATAATACAATAATATAATACCAACATGAGACCTATGTGATACATATAAGATATTTTTGCATTATATTTTATAATATAACTAGTGTGAGACCTGTGCGATGCACAAAATATATTGTTTTCTAATATTTTGTAATATAATTATATATTCAAGTTATATAGTATATTATAGAAGGTATAGATTTGTAATTCAGTTATTATTTTACTGTATAATGAGAAGAAATTTGTTGTAGTTTTATGTTTCGTCTTTTCTTCTATTATAATTGGTCTCATTCACAAATTGATAAACATGATATCCACGATTTATAGAAGGTTGAATCAAATTAAAAAAAAAAGTAGTCATATAAGCAGATTAAATAAAATAAAGATTTGTACAGATCTCGTAAAATTTGCCAATTACATAGTCAAATTAAGGAAAAAATATTTTGCAAATTGCTGATTAAATGTAATAATATTACAAAAATTTTAAATTTGATAGAAACAAATACTTTGAAAACTAATGAAAATTCGCACGGTGCTTATACGTCAAAATAATTAGCAGAACTCAACAGAAAATCACAAGAATAATCAAGTGAAACATGAAAGAGATGGACGAACTTTTTTATAAAAAATAAGAACGAAAAATAGTTAAGAAAATTAAATATGTTTATAATAAATTGAAAGCAACATGTGAATAAAAAAAAATTTAAAAAATAAACCAAAAAATAATATTTTGAAGAGTGTAGGCTTTTGTAACAATTGAAATATGATACATATTATCGTACATGTCTTACCATTTATTTTCTCAAAACACAAAACACAAAACACTTCAAGAGGAGGGAAAACAAAAAAAGAGAGACCTTAAAATATTTAGTAATAATCTTGATAAAATATATAGAAAGAAGAGAGAGACAAAAATAAGAATGATTTTGAATTATGGTAAGATTGTTGAAAATTTAATTTCATATTTGACAAAATCAGATTTTATCCACGCGATTGGGTGATTTTAAATAATTGATAGTTTAATTATAGGAAAATTGTTAATGATTTTCCATAATATAATGAAACTACAATGATTTTACGTTCCTAATAAATTTATTTCTTATTTTGAATATATTATGAGTTAACCAAAATTCTTTAAAATTCGAATTTGTTTATGTTAAACAACAGAAACTGAGCAAATCTCTAAGATTGTTGATATTAATCTCTTCAATTAAATTGTTATAATATATCTTAAAAGAGTTGCATAAATATATATAGTTTTACATTTATATGGTTGAAATTTAGGCCCAAAAAACAAAATTTAAAAAAGTAGTTTTACTTATATATATATAAATTTTTTTGATAAAATGAATCGAGAAAATTGAGTCATATATTTGTTAGATTTCATATATTTTTTTAATTTAATAATTCAGTGATTCGATTATTATTCGATAAAATATATAGATTTCGAATCATGTATTAAATATTGCAGTATATTCATCTTGATATAATCTAATTTTAAAACACCTAAATTTGTGGAATAATTTAGATTTTGAAATCAAATCAAAATTTCTAGAATAAAAACGTCTAACTTTAATTTAATAATAATATAATTATTCTAAATAAGTAATAAAGTTTATGCGAGAAAACAAAATTGGAAAAAGTCATTTTGTTTTAATATATATATAGGCCAGTGTGAGACCTGTGCGATGCACAGAAGATATTGTTTTCTTATATTTTGCAATATAATCATATATTCAAGTTATATAATATATTATAGAAGGTTAGATTTTTAATTCAATGATTATTATTTTTGTATAATGAGTAGAAATTTGTTGTAATTTTATGTTTCGTCTTTTTTTCTATTAGAATTAGCCTCATTCACAAATTGATAAGCATGATATCCACGATTTATAGAAGGTTGAATCAAATTAAATTTTTAAAAAAAAGTCATATCAGCATACTAAAGAAAATAAAGATTTGTACAAATCTCGTAAAATTTGCCAATTACATAGTCAAATTAAGGATAAAAATATTTTGCAAATTGCTAATTAAATGTAATAATATTACAAAAAATTGAATTTGATATAAATAAATACTTTGAAAGCTAATGAAAAATCGCACGGTGCTTTTACGTCAAAATAATTATTAGATCTCAACAGAAAATCACAAGAATAATCAAACGAAACATGAAAGAGATGGACGAACTTTTTGTTTAAAAATAAGAAAGAAAAATATTTAAGAAAATTGAATATGTTTATGATAAATTGAAAGCAAGGTGAATAAAAAAAATTTAAAATAAAATTAAACTAGAAATAATAATTTGATGAGTGTAGGCTTTTGTGACAATTGAAATATGACACATAATATCATACATTTCTTACCATTTATTTTCTCAAAACAGAAAATGCAAAACAGGAGAACAAAAAAGAGAGATCTTAAAATATTTAATAGTAATTTTGATAAAATATATAGAAAGAAGAGAGAGACAAAAATGAGAAATAATTTTGAATTATGTTAAAGATTATAGAAAATTTAATTTCATATTTGACAAAATAATATTTTATCCACGCGATTGGGTGATTTTAAATAATTGCTAGTTTAATTATAGAAAAATTGTTAATGATTTTTCATAATATAATGAAAGTACAATGATTTCATGTTTCTAACGAATTTATTTCTTATTTGTAATATATTATGAGTTAACAAAAATTCTTTACAAATTCGAATTTATTTATGTTGAACAACATAAACTAAGCAAATTCCGAAGATTGTTGATATTAATCTCTTCAATTAAATTGTAATAATATATCTTAAAAGAGTTGCATAAATATATATAGTTTTACATTTATATGGTTGAAATTTAGGCCGAAAAAATAAAAATTAAAAAAGTAATTTTATTTATATATATATATATATATAGATTTTTTTATAAAATGAATCGAGAAAATTGAGTCATATATTTGTTAGATTTCATATATTTTTTTAATTTAATAATTCAGTGATTTGATTAATATTCGATAAAATATATAGATTTCAAATCATGTATTAAATATTGCAGTATATTCATCTTGATATCATCTAATTTTGAAACACCTAAATTTGTGGAATAATTTAGATTTTGAAATCGATTCAAAATTTCTAGACTAAAAATGTATAATTTTAATTTAATAATAATATAATTATTCTAAATAAGTAATAAAGTTTAGGCGGGAAAAGGAAATTGGAAAAAGTCATTTTGTTTTAATATATATATATAGATTATATACTTAAATTATATATATAGTGAACGAAATTATACAAGCATATAAATTCAACAATAATATTGGATTTACAAAAAAATACTTTAAAAAATCCAATTTTAATGTTGTTGGATTAAAAGAAAAATAAATATAAAATATAATTTACATAATATCAAATGAAATAGACAAATGAAAATATATCTAATATTCGAGAATTGTACGTGAAAGAATTAGGTAGGAAATGACCTGTTTTTCATAAACATGATATCCATAATTTATGAAATGATGAATCAAATCAAAAATATTTTACTAATTAAAATTTATCAAAAATAGTGATTTGAACACAAACATATCATAAATAATAAATAACAAATTACTTTTTATTAGAAAACCACATTTAGACGAGAAAACAAAAATGAAAAAAGTTATTTTACTTACATATATTATATATAGATAGATATATAGATAAGAAGTAGAATAAATACACATACAATATGTGTCATATTAATATATAAATAGTATCAAATAAAAATAAAAATAAAAATAATATTATGTATCTTTTATTTAATTTTTAATTAAAAGGGTATAATTATCATAAATAAAGTATATTTTATAAAATAAAAATAAAATTAATTTTAAGTGGAATGTATTTAAGCAATGTAATGTATTTAAAAAATTCGGGGTGAGCGGCACCCTAAAATATTAACACAAGTTTTATGTAAACTAAATAGATCACTGCTAAAAATTAAAAGTTTTGTTATATCTGAATTTTAAGGAAACATAAGAAGTGCACCCATATAAAATAAGAAGTACAATTAATACATATGGATTTATGTATCATATTAAAACAAGGGTATTATCTTCTTCAATTAATATATTTTTTAGATTAAAAAAATTATACCAGGGATAAATATTGAGATAACATTTTTGGTAATTTTTATAAGTTTTTTAACACCTTTTCTATTTTATAAGTTTTTTTAACTTTTTTTTATCTTAACTAATTTAATCATAATCAAAATTATTAAAACTAAAATTCAGACAACTTTAGGAAATTTTGAATTTAAACAACAACCATAAATGTGACAAAAAAAAAAAAAAAGAGCCAACAAAGGACAAAAATACTAGAAAATTAGTAAATTATAAAATATGCTAAGAAACATAAAAAAGTTCCCAAAAATGTTATTTAAATATATTTCCACTAATTTTAATGTTAAAAAAAATGTATATGGACAAAAAAAAAAAAAAAAAAAAAAAAGAATGGTGCGATGGTATAAAATAAGAAGTAAATCTAATATACGTATTTTATGCACCATATTGATACAAAAATAATATATTTTTCAATACTTAACTTCTTCAAATAAAGATTAAATTTCATAATATTTATCTAATCATTTATTTAAACTGAAACTAACGCTCTAAGGATTTGTACCATTATTTGACTATTAATTTGTGAAACCGTATTATAGGGACTGCAAATGAAAGCAAACCAGTTTTTGGAAAGAAGTATAATTTATGCTTATATTCACATCAATAAATGTAACATTCACTATTATACAAATAGTATTTCCGTTTTATTTCTTTATTTATTTTTATTATAACATACGAGTACTCTTCAAGTATTGTGAAGAAATGGTCTTTATACTAATTCGACATGTTTTCTCTTTAAAAAAAAAAAAAAAAGATGGCCCTTGGTTTGGTTTGACTTGGTTAGGGTTTCTTGCCATGGATGATTAACAATAGAAACAATTCCAGAAAATAGGGAAAATGAGTATGATTGAACTTTCATCCAAAACAATAGATACAATTCAATAATCGTAACTATTTTAATGCACGCCCTTTATTAATTTTATGAGTTTTTCTTTAATAATAAGCTTTATTTTTTTGTCCAATATATGTCTAATATTGTCAGAATTAAAAAAATTCATTAAAAGTTGCTGACGTGAATCATACGATATCTTAATTTCTCTCTTGCAACGTAAGATCCAATCATAATGTCAAGTTCAAGTTTTAACCCAACTTCACCATGCCTAATATCCCTAGCTATTCAAGTTTAAATAGCTTAAAGAAATAAGTATTTTGTACACTTTACAATTGACTTCAAGTTCTAAAAACAGGACAACTATCATCGTATAATAGTTAATATTTTATAATTAATAATTTTCATTGTATAATATTTTCTTTTCGTCGGGACTAAAGGCCCATAAATAAAATTAATAATTGTGTAAACATTAAAATAATATTTTTTTTTCCAGAAAACCTCATACTTAATTATATAAGTTTGATAAATCAATTCAGGTGCTCAGTAGAATCCATGAATTAAAAGGGCCATCCTAGCCGGTACTATTTAGATCATTCATTTGGTTTAAATTTTATATAATTGAACCATTCTATATACAACAATGTGGGTTGCCTACAAACACACGTTCGATAAAACATGACCAGCAATACTTCTAGTTTTGGTATGTATTTTATGTCCTCACACATCATGCCGCCCACGTAACTAAATCTATATACCAATTTCACCACCAACTATATATATTAGCCCCATTCCCACACATCCTCATAAACCAGAGAGAAAGAGAAAGAGAGAGAGAGAGGTAGAGGGAGAGGGAGAGAGAGAGAGATTCAACCATGGCCTCCATCGATCCCAGCGGCAAGCTCAATGAAGCGGAACAAGCACGATTCGTTGAACGCAGAAAAACGCGAAGAAGAATCACGATCATCGCCCTCTCCTCCCTTGTTCTGGTTGCTTTAGTAACCATGGCAACTGTGATTGGAGTTACTCAAAGCAAAGATCACAAATCCAGGGCCGACTATCAGCCCCTTTCCTCATCCATCAAAGCTGTCTGCAGCCAGACCCTGTATCCCGATTCGTGTTACAGCAGCCTGGCCCCTCTTGTGAAGTCAGACAAAATCAAGCCCCAAGATTTATACAAGTTATCAGTTCAAGTCGCCATGGACGAACTCTCCAGCGCCTCTAAGGATTTTGCCGACAATGGTGTCAAAAACTTAAACATCACAGATAAAAGAACCCTAGCAGCCGTACAAAGCTGCCACGAACTGTTCTCTCTCGCATTGGATCATCTCAACAGTTCACTGACTGTAAAAAACATGAAAATTTTCGCAGCATTTGATGATCTGCAAACATGGCTGAGTTCTGCAGGAACGTATCAGCAAACATGCATCGACGAACTGGAAAGCGCGTCAGGTCAATCCAGCAGTTCTGTTAATCATCGTTTCAGGCGCTCAAGGGAGTACACTAGCAACAGTTTAGCTATGATTAAAAGATATGAAGATTCTACGGATATGATGGGTGCAATCGGACGACGGCGTCTGATGAGTTCGCCGGAGTGGCTGTCGTTTAAGGAGAGGCGGTTGTTGCAGGCTCCGAATTCGAAGATAAAGGCTGATGCAGTGGTGGCGAAAGATGGATCGGGGAAGTACAAGACAATTGGAGCAGCTCTGAAGGATGTTCCTGAAAAAAGTAAGAAGAGATTTGTTATCTATGTGAAGAAGGGAGTTTATGTGGAGAATGTTAGGGTTGAGAAGTCAATGTGGAATGTGATGATGGTTGGTGATGGCAAGAATGCAACCATTGTTTCCGGCAGCCTTAATGTTATTGATGGAACTCCCACATTTCAATCTGCTACATTTGGTAAGTACTTCTACTAAAGCTATAATTTATTATTATTATTAATTATTATTTTATTTTTTGTTTATCATATCATATCATTTACACATTATTATAGATATTAATTGATAAAATAAGATACGAAATAAAATACTATTTTGTCTAAAGATTCAATAATCTAGTGACTTAGTCTCATCAAATAATGGTGTAGGTCAGAGGTTCGATCCTAAATTACAAAAAGAAAAAAATAGTCAATAATCATGTACCATACTTATATCCTTCCCTTGTTGCAATATGTACTTTAGAACCAATAACTAGTAACTCATGCGTTCTTTGTTTAGCTGTATTTGGACAAGGATTCATTGCTCGTGATATGGGATTCATCAACACAGCCGGCCCAGCAAAGCACCAAGCCGTTGCCCTAATGTCGACCGCCGACCTCTCAATCTTCCACCGATGCAGCTTTGATGCATTCCAAGACACCCTCTATGTGCACTCCAATCGTCAATTCTATCGCGACTGCGACATATATGGCACGGTAGACTTCATTTTCGGAAACTCAGCTGTTGTCATTCAAAACTGCAACATATTGCCCAGGAAGCCCATGTTGGGCCAACAGAACACCATTACGGCCCAAGGCAAGATCGACCCAAACCAAAACACAGGGATCTCGATCCAAAACTGTACCATTTGGCCCAGTGCAAACCTCACAGGGGTCAGCACATTCTTGGGCCGGCCCTGGAAGAATTACTCCACCACTGTTGTATTTCACACTATGATGAACAGTATCATTGACCCAAAGGGCTGGCTCCCGTGGGTTGGTACTTCTGCCCCGGATACCATTTTTTATGCTGAGTTCCAGAACTTTGGGCCTGGTGCTGCTACCAAGAATCGGGTCAACTGGACCGGGTTGAAACTCAACCTTTCTGCAAATCAAGTCAAGAAGTTTACAGTTGGGCCATTTATTAACGGGGATAAATGGATCCCTTCAACCAATGTCAGCTACAAATCAGGCCTTTAAATTGGAGCTGTTTTGAAGTCAAAATTCTTGATTTTCTCATATTTGTAACTGAGTGGTTTCTACCATTTTTTGTTTATGTTTTTTTGGTGGTCCTTCAATTGTATTTTTCTATCATTCATAACTTGTAATTGTATTAATCGATTTGAATCCATTATTGTTTATCAGTAATAAATTTTATACTCATGAGAAAGAGTTTCCTGCTTGTCTATTTTTATATTTAAGTATTTTACTAGCGAAATTGCAATAAAATAGGAATATTAAATTATTTTTGTTCAAACGTCATCGTTTTAGGTGTGTTCTTCGCAAAGAATATATTAATTGTGTTATTGAACCGAATTGGTAGCAGATAGCAGCCCAAAGAGCAGCCCAAATTGGATAAACATACTTGAAGCCCAAAGATAAGCCCAAATTGAATAAACATACTTGAAGCCCAAAGAGCAGCCCAAATTGGATAAACATACTTGAAGCCCAAAGAGCAGCCCGTTATGGTGTTATCTAAATCTTTTCTTTTCCTTTTCTTTTTGAAAAACAATTTCATTAATTCGATGCTATTATGCTGGCAAGAAGCTATCAATCTTGTTCAAGTTTGATGCGGAAATCACAATAAGAAAATCAATCTCGATTAATTTTAAATATATTTTCTAATTTAATTGATTTTCAGTGTATTTAATATTTAGGAAGTTATTATATGAAAAAGTTCAATCAATTTCAAAATTTTAAGAATCAATTTGAAAATAATAATAGTTTAGTAGCTATTTTGAGGTTCGGTGCTAATTTAAGGGCCTAATTGTAATAATCTTTCCCTTTTTTTTTTTTTTTTTATAGCAACCTAATTATATTATCAGTCACGTGACAATTAACAAACAATCCTTAATCCACCGTCTGTCGCTCCCTTTTATCTCTCTTAAATTTGAACTTTCCACATTGCATACATCATCCCCATCAAAGCCCTCGTCATTTCTTAACGGTCGAATTTTCCAAATCCTCGTACTTTCTGCTCCTTATCACTAGCTTTTCCTCTCAATCCCACCTTTCGCCAAATTTGGTTTTCTTTGAATTCATGCCCGCTTAGACCACCCTGCTTCAGGATTTAACCAAGAAAGGATATATTATTGCTTCTGAGTTTTGATTTCCAGGTGCGCTTCCTGATCGACGTTGATTTTCTATTGATCTTCTGTTTTTTATTTTTTATTTTTTTACCCTTTCTTATGCTACCATTCTACTTACTCCTGGGTGTTAAAGAATTTAGGGAGACCAGAAAATATGCAGATAAATTTTGTGCATTATTTGCAAACGGAAGAGTTTCCAGTTGGAAACCTCTACAGGAAGGCTTTTCAGTTAATAATTGATATTTTCCGAGTCGCAAATTTTCACTCTTGCTTTGATCAAACACGATTGGCAACAATTGATAACATATTTTGTAAATTTGAGGTTTTCTATGTATTCTGTGAGAATATCTGTAAAAAACCTTCCCTTCTTTTGGGAGGAAGCCTCCCGCCCTTGCCGAGCCAATCTATGTGCATTGCCTATGAATTAATAACCGATTTCTTTTTGGTTTAACAATCTTGCTTCTAGAAGGAGACTTTTGTATGCATCACTAGTTTCATTTTCTCTTCACTTCAACTATTCATTTAAGGGAAGTCATCCGTTCAAGGCATCAGGTGAGATTCAATTTGACTTCAGATATGCCCGCAATGTCCTCTTTGAGGAGATTTATATGGCGTGAAGCACATGTCTTTTGCGAGTACATTTCTTGAACTCATATAGACAAAAAACCTATATTTGTTCTTTTGTTTTTTTGTGGGGGTGGGGGTGGGGGGACATTTTTCATCATGTAGGGTGCAGTCAACAAGACATCTTTTGAACACATATGTGCTACTCCTTCTTTGCAAGATCATTTTGTTGTGACATTACAATGGAATTTTGTTGTCCTTACGTGTGTCCAAACTAATCAGAGCACGATCTTCTCACTTTCTATTGGTCTGTAGATATAAATGTCCATTTACTATAATTCTCTGCATCTAAGAACTGCTTCGTATAATTTGGTGCTGTGGATGGGTGCAATAGATGATATGTTAATATTTAGATCAACCATAAAAAGAAAGGATACACTCCCCTCATTGTTCTACACTCATGAGGGGACTAGCTCTACAGGATAAGTAGCATCTTTTTGTTTCTTAACATATTTCTCCTTCTAGAAGTTTATGGGGAGGGAGAATGACTTCGAGAGTTTGTCAATAAAATTTTTACCTAGCAAACATATTCATTCTCATAACCGCACATACCATAATAGGACACTAGTAGAGCATCCATGAACGAAGCAAGCAAAATATTTTTTTCAAGTTTAAGCACGTGTTGTGAGATTTGACTGTATCATATGGGTCTTTTATATGAAAGATGGACAGATCCTGTCACTCAACCATGTGTTCCTAGTGCATCAATGACACCAACTTATTATTGAATCTATTTTCTAGTGCTAAACAAGTACTTGTATTATGAAAATGGGAATGTTGAAGTATAGTGTAAAATGTGAATGCCTAGATAGGTACTTCACACTGTTGATGGAAATCCACCCTAACTCTATTTTATAGTTTGCACTCTTTCGCTTTGCTGTCCTCACTGCTTTTATCTTACTGCACTTAACCAAGGACACGTAAATGATTAAGTGGATTCAACTGGCAGGTCTAGCCACCTTAAAATGTTACCATGTGAAGCAAATATGCTTTCGCGTATCGAAACAACACTTGGGACTCTTCTTTATGAATTACAGGTATTCTTATACAGCTTTCAAATGTAGTTGCCTATAACTGTCCTTATAGCCCCCAATAATCTCCTTTTTCACCTTTTGAGATGCATAATGTTTGATATTCTTCTGTCACATACTTGCTTAAATGGCCATGTTTCTATATGTTAGCACCATTTTTTACCAACTTGTAATTATTCTCATTTATGTTCTGTTCCTGTGTCTAACAGATAATATGGGATGAGGTTGGGGAATCTGATGCTGACAGGGATAAAGTGTTGGCTGAACTTGAACAAGAATGTTCAGAAGTCTTCAGAAGGAAGGTGGATCAGGCAAACAGGTGTAGAGCTCAGTTGAGACAAGCAATTGCTGATGCTGAAGCAGAGCTTGCTGCCATCTGTTCTGCAATGGGAGAGTTGCCAGTGCATATTAGGCAGGTCAGACAGATCTAGTTGATCGACATCTTTATTGAATTTGGTTCTTCTTGCTCCTTTCATCATTGATTGTTACAATGCATTTTTATATATTGCACATAAAATTTTCATCATCCTCAACTGTAAATCATTGTCCAAAGCTATTCTGATTTAAAAATCCCTGCAATGTCGTGAATATGTATCAATGCAAGCATATATTTTAATTTTAAACACCATTTACTGAAAAATGAAATGTTTCAGAGATATCAATGCTATGACAAAGAATAGCTACAAACAACTATCATGTAATTTTTTTTAAAAGACACGTGCAAGCTTTCATATGCAATATCTTGTTTACCAATCCCAATGGTCTTTCTTTGTGCAGTCTGATCAAAACCCTCGAAGCTTGAAGGTTGAACTCAAAACCATCCTTCCACAGATAGAGGAGATGAGAAAGAGAGAAAGTGATAGGAAGAATCAATTTATTGAGGTCCTAAGAGAGATACATAGTATTAAGAATGAAATCTGTAGTGCTGATGATTTTGGTTCAGATGAACTGGCAATTGATGAACCGGATCTTTCTACAAAGAAACTTGAGGAATTGCAAAAAGATTTGCAGGCACTCCAGAAAGAAAAGGTAATATCGTCTCTCTTTTGCTTCGCAACTCTTTTCTTATTAATTTTTTCTTCAACTCTCCTATGGTATATCTCCTGAGTAATCTTTGCGTGTAGAGTAAGCGACTGAAGATGACGCTGCACCGCCTGAATTATTTGTACTCTCTGTGCGTAGTGCTTGGTTTGGATTTCAAGAAAATCATCTATAAGATTCATCCGAGTTTAGTGGAAGCTGAAAGTTCAAAAAATATTAGCAACAGCACCATAGAGCAACTGGTGACTGCTATACAAGAACTAAGAGAGCTTAAAATACAGCGAATGCAGCAGGCATGCATTTCTAGATTATGCTTTACGTGTTTTTGACTTGCTAATCTTCAGTAAGTAAGCATTTGATGACCGTGTTCACATGGCAGTTACAAGATCTTGTGACATCATTGTTGGAGCTCTGGAACTTGATGGACACACCAATTGAAGAGCAACAAATGTTTCAGAAAGTTACGTGTACACTAGCTGCTTCAGAGGATGAGATAACAGAGCCTGGCATGCTTTCTACTGACAATATTAACCATGTTAGTTAAAACATCTCATTGTTGCACTTAGCATGATTTTTGTGGTCTGAAAGATTGAACTACACTATCAACTCATGCTAGGTGAGGTGGGACCTAGCCTCCTCTATTAGAGAGGAAGTAGGTGTTAGAGTCTTTCCCCGTCCCCCTATTTCCCACTGTAAAAGGATTCATATTTTCTGAGGGAAAAAATAAAAGATGAAATACACTTGGTGGTGAAGCAATGCCATTCTTTATCTTTCAGGTCGCAGCAGAAGTTTATCGACTGGAAGAGTTGAAAGCAAGCAAAATGAAGGAACTTGTTTTGAAAAAGAAGGCAGAGTTAGAAGTTATCTGTCGGAAGACACATCTTATTCCAGATACAAATAGTGCTACAGAAATAGCTGTAAATGCTATTGAATCTGGTATTTCCTTGTACACAAGACAACATATTTCCTTTTTAACACAAATCTATATTACCTTATTCTATTTTCTTGATCAATAAAAGGAGCTGTTGATGCTGCTTATGTGCTTGATGAAATTGAGCTTAAAATAGCTAGAGTTAAAGAAGAGGTTCTTAGCAGGAAAGAAATCCTAGAAAAGGTTGAGAAGTGGATGGCTGCATGTGAAGAGGAGAGCTGGCTCGAGGAGTATAATAGAGTATGGTCTTACAACTTTCTTTTGAGGCATGTCACAAATATACAATTGCTTAAATTAAATACTCTCTCTTGCAGGATGATAATCGGTATAATGCTGGGAGAGGTGCTCATCTTACACTGAAACGTGCTGAAAAAGCTCGTGCTTTGGTCAATAAGCTTCCAGGTAAATTTGCATCGTGTATTAGAAGGTCATCTTATAGCTGCAGTATTAATGTGTAGTAGTTTATTTTTATTGTGGTGGAACAGCAATGGTGGATGCATTGGCTTCAAAAGTCATAAGCTGGGAAAATGAGAAAGGAGTTGAATTTATTTATGATGGCGTAAGTGCTACCAATGAAGTTTGAAAAATAATTTACACCATCTAGTTTTTATTTCTCAGTATATGTTTAACTTCTCCTTTTTTGGCTGTATCTAGGTTCGTCTTCTTACTATGCTTGAAGGGTATAAGGTTGTAAGGAAAGAAAAAGAACTACAGCGCAAAAGGCAGAGGGTATAGATTTTCCCTATATAGAATTTTATTTTATATGACTTTCGACCTCTCTCTCTCTCTCTCTCTCTCTCTCTCTCTCTCTCTCTCTCATGTGTGAATGTTTTATTTTATTTCAGGACCAGAAGAAAGTTCAGGGACAATTGCTAACTGAGCAAGAAGCTCTTTATGGTTCAAAGCCAAGTCCCATGAAAAACCCCAATGTGAAGAAAGCACCAAGATTATCATATGGTGGTGCAACTAATAGAAAACTCTCTCTTGGGACACATATGCTACAGACTCCTAAGCTTGTGTTGCATTCTACTGCTAGAGCTACTCCTAATACACGGATGCCCAAGAAAAATGAGTGCATAAACCATGGTCATCGTAAGGATGGTAGACTTTCAGCTCCCCCTTCAGGTAAATCATATCTGTCATTTCTTGAATATAATTGGTAATCCATTTTTGTAAGTCTCTTTCAAGTTTTATTAATGGTGAAACGTTTCAGCTACTTTGCCACTTTAGCGATTAACCTTGAGGAACAGTAAATTTTTTTTTTTTGGTACCCTGAATAGTTATTGGATTATATGGCATCGGAACACGAGTATTGTTCTACTACTCCACCGAGACATGCAAGAGAAAAAGAGACAATTCAGCCTCTTGAGATTTCAACTATTAGGAATCATCATTAGGGGGTGAACTTAGTAGGTAATTTAGTTTATTGAGTCACAACAGCAAATAAAATATAAGGTTCTGGAATTCTGTGCATGATTCATTCATCAAGGCATGAAGGTCATAAGTTGGAAATAGTTTTTCTATTGACATTATACTTATAAAGGTAATTGCATTTCATGCCTCTCTGGAATAACTAAACTAGCAACTCCTCTCATTATTTTGTAATTGCTGTAACTTCCTCCTCTAGACTGTAATTTCTATAAAATTTCCTTTTTTTGTTAGTTTTGGAATGCAAGAGTGAAATGTCAAAATATAACTTTCACTATCTCCATACCACTGTTGGCTTAATTAAACCACTCTACTCTCCATATAAATTGAAACTTAAGAGGGTTTGTGTAATGAAGTAGATACAAGAGGTGCACAATGCAATAAACTATTGTTTGCATTTGAAGGTTACAAATTCTAAATAGTGGCACTGTGCCTTTTCTCATTTCATTGCATTTCTTGATTTGTAGGTGGGAGGAGAGGTCTGGACATGGTTGGCCATGCTATAAAACAACATTCTTCTTCCAACACTCGAGAAGTAGCTTCGCCTTTGATGCGAAAGCCATTCTCTCCCATTTCTTCCATGACTCCATCAAAGCCAGATGCAACAAATATTTTGAAAACCCCAAACAGAAACCACAATCAGATGTCTGAAAACCCACTCAAATTTAAGGGCACCCCTTTCACTCCTCCTCCCAAGACTACCTCTATTACGGAGGAAGAGAACAGAACGCCCCAAACAACACCCACCACTGCACCTTTAACGCCCTCAACAGTAGCCGTTACAATGCAAACGGCCATAACACCGGCTTCTGTCCATAAGGTCACCCTAATTCCAGCTCTTTCTACAATAATGTCCGTTGAAGATGAGAATGAATACTCATTTGAGGAGAAAAGAGCTCGGTTTGTGTTGCCTAGATTAGCAATCTAAATGTATTGACTCATTTTGCATTCATTGATTATTTGGATTTGTAATTACAATTGGAGTCTTGGTTATATTTTTTGTGTGCATAGTCTATGAACGCCTAAACTTGAATGTTTCTTTTCCATTCATTGCTTTTGTTCCAGTGGGATTTTTTTTATTGCAGAAGGTGTTTCATCTTATACCATTTTTAATAAACGTTAATATATCTACATATACGTTCGTGATATCATCAACTTGGAACGAAAAATGAATAAAGGATATTGTGTGCGTTTGATAGGGTTGTGGAAGAAATGTGTTTGTATAATCTGGTTCCAGGTTCAGAGAACAGCAACTATGTGAATGTGAGAGCAATTTTGTTTACTTTATGAAGAGAAGGGACAGAAAAACAATTTCTTTATTTATTTTAAATTTTCACACTAAAAGATTTTTAGATCCTTGTTGCTGTGCAGATTAAAGTGCAGTCAGTGGCAGAGAAGGTAATTCATGCCTGACCAAGGGTGTATTTATTTACCTAGAATGACAAAGAAAGGTCAGAGCTTGATAAAAATTGGAATGGCTCCAAGCTTCACTTTACAGCTTTAGAAAATTAAACTGCCATTTCAATATATTAGAAAAGAAAAGAATATAATACTTATATCTTACATCTTATTTAACTTCCCTATTTTTTTTAAAAATTTCATTTATTAAATTTTCAAGACGGACCTGAAACCACTTTATTAACCATAATTAATACTCCGAATTTTGTAATTAAAATATTGCTCCTGACCTAATTAACTTGCAATTATTTAATTAATTCCCCATTTATTTTGAATTTATTAATTAATATCTTAAACTTTATTTACTTCCTCAACTTTTTATTTTCTTGCAAAAAAACCCTAATTTCACAACTGCTCCAGAAAATTATTTTCGGACACCTACCAAGATTTTCGATTTTCCATTACATCTCTGGCTGGAGCTCTGAACCTGCTCTGCAACGGAAATTACTCTATGTCAAGTTAAGTAAATCATGGTAAATAGATTCATGTAGCAGAGGTCTATTGTATTTAGCTGATCTTAAGAATATTCAGGCTTGATTCTGGAATTAAAATTTTTAGACTTTCAGGACTGGGTTTTATGTGAGTTTTTCTGAGTTTCAATCAAGATTTTTTGCTGATTTTTGGTTTCTGTAGCTAAACTGAGTATTTGAGCTATTAAAGATTTGAACTTTACCAACTTAGCTAGGTTAGTCTTAAGATTTTATTGTCTGTCGGAGGGTTTAAGGATTTCTTTTATAGTTAGCAGTTTGATTAGTACATGAATGGAGGAAAAAGGACTAAATGGTTCTGGGGTAACTGTAAGAGGTGATGAAGCTCCTGAGAGCTACAGGGTGGAGGCAAGGGTTGAAAAATTCGACCCATTTGGCGGATCAGCGGCGGCTCCGGTGAGTGCGGCGGCGGCGGCGACTACAACGGACGCGAAGAAAAAGAGGGGAAGGCCAAGAAAGTATGCAGGAGAGGGCTCTATAGTAGCACTATCTCCTATGCCGATATCGGCTTCTATTCCGTTTACAGGCGACTATTCAGCTTGGAAGAAGAGTTCAGACCGGCCGGTTAAGTCTTCCAAGAAAAAGCAGAAACTGGATTTTGGAAGCCCAGGTATTATTTTGGGATTTAATATGTCGATCTTGAATCTAAATTGGAAGTGATGGTTAATTTATTTGGATAAGGAAATGAAGTTGCTGGGTTACTAACTTGTCTGAAGTTACTTTATTATTGTGCGTGTGGTTGGTTACAAGTTTTCAGACACTAGATCCACTGATCTGCTTTATATTGAGTGCTGTTTGCTGTTTGCTTTGTTGTTTCTTGGTCAACTTTAGATGACATCTGATTTGGAATTGGGACACTTGTCAGGAAGCCCTTCTGTGTGTAAATTTTAGTAGGTTAATGATACTATGAGACAATATGGGAAACTGCAGAGAATCATCCTTGTTTGCTAGTGATGTTTTTTTGAGGTGATGTGACCAGACAAAAGATCTGTCTTTAATCAATAATTGCAGCGTGCATAAATGGCAAAGGGCAGGAATAAAGAGCCAGAATGATTTAAGGATGATGGGGATATGATGTAACATGTTGGACTTTGTGCAGTCTCAGAATGGAATACTTAGTTTATTTTACTAAAATGTAGCGTGTGTTTGTGTCTCTGTGTGTTCAGAGCAGATGAAGATAAATAATGGGTAGTGCCTTTTGGTGAGTTAATTTGCTCTTGCTGAATATATTCTTCTGCAATAAACTATTTTGGTATTTGTTAAGAAATGTCATCTGTTTTATCCGTTTTCGTTTATTTAGTTGTGTCCTGTCTTTGTGAGCTTTTGCAGAAGAGCTGAAATTAAAGGGCTTAAAACAATTTGCCCTGTGTTCAATAGAAAGTTGCAACAATGACTATCAATTATGTTCTAGATTTAACAATGAATGTGCTTGTATTCTTTATGATTTTCTGAATTTGATCTTGCAAATGCCTTGATATCGTAGGGGGTGAGATGGCATACTCAGTAGATGGAAAATTTACGGCCCATGTGATTACGGTCAATGCTGGCGAGGTACTTCTGAATATGAATTATGAATAATTTCTTTAATTATAATAATTCAATTTCTCTGAGTGTCTGTTCATTCTAGTTTCTGTGATTTCTGCCCCCCTATATAAATCTGTGATGACTTGTATCATGAAATTTCATTGATAAATTTGATATGGGTTAAGCATATCGATATCATACTTGATTAGGTGAATACAAGTAATGAAATTGGAAAAAGGACGAATTAGGACAATACTGCTGTCTTTATCAACCCAAGTATATCATATATTGTGGCAGTTTCAAGGATGCTATCAGAGTTTTTGGTTTCTAGTCTCGCATTGTAACAGAACTGGTGTAGTGCATAGAGATATGTCGATTCTTATTTGAATTTTGAAAGTAATGCTCATAATTGCATCAGAGAAAAGAGAGAGGAGGGGGGGGGGGGGAGGGGTTTGCTGCTGAAGAACTTAATTGAAGAGTG
This sequence comes from Caryopteris x clandonensis, assembly GCA_028749325.2. NCBI lineage: Eukaryota > Viridiplantae > Streptophyta > Magnoliopsida > Lamiales > Lamiaceae > Caryopteris > Caryopteris x clandonensis. Next base: position 10,029,966 of record JAPYKT020000004.1, read on the forward strand.
GAAGTGGTGAACAGTACATGGAATGTGAGTGTTGCTTCATCGTGAGTGTAATTATTTAAATTAAAAACAAGAAAAGAAGAACAAGAAGCAGCAGATAAATTTTGAGCCTACACATGATTTCAGGATTGTTGACATGGCATTTTAGCACCATCTAATATTAAGAAAATTATTTAAATTTTGTAACTTGTGTCATTAAATAAACTTGAACTGGACAGAACCCAGTGAGTTATACTAGTTTTTCTTCCGTAAAGGAAATAAAGGAGGTAAGAAGTTGATGAAATGGTCAGTCTTAAACTTTTATGTCTGTCTTGAAAAGCAGCTATTGATATGCTTGAATAAGAAAAGGCCTACCATAAGCTGTAGTAGAACCCTCTTTAATTAAGCATCATTACGCATTTAGAAAGAGAGGAACATTTGCAGCTAAGCTTACTAGCAAGTGCTTAATTCTCGTGGTCCATCTTAATTTTACTTAAGTTTGCTTCATTCTTTTGTGACAGGATATTAGCATGAAAGTAATATCTTTTTCTCAACAAGGATCTAGAGCCATTTGCATTCTGTCTGCAAATGGTGCCGTTTCAAACGTTACACTGCGTCAATCTAATTCTTCTGGCGGTACTTTAACCCATGAGGTAGGAGCCTTTTTTTTCTTTTAAGTATATACTTAATATTTTTTTTCTTGTAAGCGTTTCCCCATTTGGTGTTTTTGCTATGGGATTGTAATCCTTCTGCTTAAATATATTCTTGCTTCCCACAAACCCCTACAAGAAAATTATACATTTTGTATTATAACCGTGTGCTTTCTACAGGGGCGTTTTGAAATACTCTCTCTCACAGGATCATTTGTAGCTAGCGATAATGGATTGACAAAAAGCAGATCTGGGGGGATGAGCGTCTCTTTGGTTGGTCCCGATGGGCGTGTGTTTGGGGGAGGACTTGCTGGAATGCTAGTAGCAGCTGGCGCTGTTCAGGTTGTAATAGGCAGCTTTCTTCCAGGCCATCAGATGGAGCAAAAGCCCAAGAAACCAAAATACGAACACACAATCTCATTTGGCCCAATCCCTGCAAATCCCATTCCTGAAGAAAGATACGAAGCAACCTACAGCAAACCAAAGCCGAATCTTGCCACGGCTGCTTCTTTTAATGGAGACAACTTGCCTTCGGTAAACTCTGTGCACCATTCCAAGATTACAAACCCTGAAAATAATGTTTCATTGCCCGGTGAAGATTCTAGAGTGCAAAGCCATGAAATAACCTGCTGATCATCTTATGCGCGCGTGTCTGTTGTGTGTGTATCTTAGTTGTTAAGGTTTTAGGCTCACTTCTTTCTGACCCCATTCAAGAAGTGATGACTGTATGTCACCACAGAGCATAGCATGATTTGTCTGTTGGACAAATGCTTAGGTTTTTTTCCTTGTTTACTTATCGAATTTTAGTTCTGCCTTGTAGGATTGCCCTGTTTGTAACTTGATTTATTACTTGGCATGTTTGAAACTGGAATATTTCCATTTTAGTTGTAGTTGAATTACAATTTGATGTAATATTGATCTTTACGGAAAACCTTCTCATTTTCATAAATAGATACATACAGCTATCATATAGATACCCCCCCCCCCCCCGGCCACCCACCCAAATAAGAAAAGTAGAAAGCAGAAAATTTTGCCCATATACATACATTACTCTTTTTAATTCAAACTAATATGATTCAAAATTTTCAGAAAAAGGTCATTGAGCAGAAGAATGTAATAATGTGTTGGACTTTTTCATCCCTCCAGCCTTTGTTAATTTTCTGAATAAATTCTTCAACCCTCCTCTTCAAATCATCATCGTCTTCGTTTTCGTCTGTTTTATCTTCTTCATCTGGGCTGGTCTCCACATTGTTTGTCATGGTTGTGCTCGCAGATGATACTACCCCTGCCTCAAGGCCCTCAACTAATGCACTGCTGACCTTCTCACTCAGTGAAACTAGATTCCTTTTGGTATTTTCAACATTGAAATTGGCTGGAACCACTTTATGGCTCTGATCATTCGTCTGAGAATTGGGTTTTGAACTGCCAACGAGAAGAACAGCGATTATCAGATTAAAAAAACAGAAGACCATGAGTGAATTGGAAGCTGCAAGGCTGATCAACTCAAATGTAGAGTTCAACATTTTGGAGCCCTTTTTGTTTCTCTTCTTCTTTGGGATGTGTGTGTGTGTTTTAGTTCAAGTTGATTGGAGTAAGTAGGCACTCACTTAAGGCTTTGCTTTGAAGTTTCAATGTGTGTGGAAGAAGCTACTTCCCCAGCACAAGACATTTGTTGGTGTGGTGTGGTGTGGTGTGGTGTGGTTTGAAAGCTCTCCTAACTTCAATTTTGAATTATTGATTTTATTCTTCAATTGTTTTTATAACAACCCACGATGACAGTCACAGTATTCAATCGTGTTTAACACCCTAATTTATCTTATAATTTTTTGTTAATATATGATATCATCGATGCATATATTAAATTACCCAATAAGAAAAACTTAAATTACAATTCTTTATGCCATAGTAGCATAGTGTAATTGATCAATTCTTCCTCGATTGTATAGAAATGTGTATATTCTTTTTAAAAAACACACCTTCAATAGATCAACCATGTGCTTGTTATGTTTACGTTAAAAATTAATATATTTTAAATAATATAAAAAACACTATTTCTTCATCATCTTTCCGGAAATTGGAAGTATATTTAGTGCCATAATATCACTTGGTTTTCAAGTATGTGGTGATCGATTAAAGATGTTGAAAATCAACCACCTAATCCACTACCATGGGAAAAAAAAGCAAATCCTTTGTCAATTTCTGAGATACTAAACTAACAAAATATTGAACCAAGTCTAGAAAATTCATTCCACAAAAATATTCAATTATATAATAAGTAAAAAAAATACTAATAATTTGATTTCCCCCCCAAAAAAACACTAGCAAAATTAATATTTGGATAGGTTGTGAGTCTTATAATTTATATGCTGCAACGGATCTATATATATAATATATATATATATACACAAAAAAAAAAAAAAAGATAGATGAACTTAATAGAAAATCTAATATTTATAATAAATAGAGCATGGAGATCCCAAACATCAACTTCCCCAGAATCAACACTAAATTGGGAGTGACAACGAGCCTAAGTAAGAAAATCAACAAAACTTTGTTAATAACGAACAAACAATGAACATAGACAATAGCATTAGTGTTGGTAAACTATTTTCAAACATAATTACAGTCCACCTCGTTTGGTTTGGTCATAAAAATTAACACTTTGAAGAACACAAAAATTGATGACAAAGCTTCAAGTAATTTTGTAATTATCAAACGATTAAATAGAGATGACAGAATTAACCCGATATTTTAATGGATTGAACTGTAAATTTATATGTTCGAAATAATATAGGTTTTATTAGGTTTGATTCAACTAACCCAATAAATATAAGTATATTTTAAAAGTTGAGTTGGATTGGGCTCAACAACTAATACTCCAACAAAATTGCAGACTAATTCGACTTAGTATTAGTTATTGATCTGCCGAGTTTGTATCAAATCAAGCATTCAGAATTGCCACTTCTACTATAAAAATTACTTATAATGCTTTTTATATATATATATATTATATCTTATCCAAAATCATATAAAATGAACGTTATAACAATCTTAAGAGTTACGGCAACAACTCATCAATATAATACAACGAGTATTGGTCCTTAGATATCATAAAGTATTTAAAAAATATTATATATTTAACATTAATTATTTCAAAGAAACATATAAGTAGGATTTAGTAACTAATAATTTTCAGCCTATATTGTAATTTAGTAGAGATTTTGATGAATTAAAATATTAACCAAATTATCTTGATTGAATCTAGAAGACTATAACATAATCTCAACAAATCAGTTTCTTCGTGGACTTGTGAATGGGCTGAGGCCCAAAATATCATCCACTCTCTTCAGAAAAGAAGGGGCCCGAAAAAAGAAGAAAAATCATACTTCTCGTAAATCCATAAAGTGACCCCAAACTTTTCTATATTTCTATTCAAGCCCAACTGTTTTCCCACAAACAACAAAGCATTGGCCAGATTTTTTTGTTCCTAAACAGAACACAGAGCTTCAGAAATTGGTCAGACAAAAGGGGAAGGGAAAGGAAAGGAAAAACATTACGAAAATGGGGAAAGATCTGAGCAACGATCAAGTATCATCAATGAAGGAAGCTTTTAATCTGTTTGACACCGATGGCGACGGCAAGATTGCGCCGACGGAGCTCGGAATCCTGATGCGTTCCCTCGGCGGGAACCCCACACAAGCTCAGCTGAAAGCGATAATAGCCGAGGAGAAGCTCAATTCCCCCTTCGATTTCCCGAGGTTTTTAGACCTCATGTCGAAGCACTTGAAGCCTGAGCCCTTTGATCGCCAGCTCCGCGATGCATTCAAGGTGCTCGACAAAGAGGGGTCTGGATACGTTGTCGTATCGGACCTCAGGCACATCCTCACCAGCATTGGCGAGAAATTGGAGCCTGCGGAGTTCGACGAGTGGATCCGAGAGGTTGATGCCGGATCTGATGGCAAGATCAAGTACGAGGATTTCATCGCGCGCATGGTCGCCAAGTGAGAAGGTGAATTTTGAAGAAATTGTAAGCGTTTACACATTGTCAATTTGTTGTGTTGTTTGTTGCTTTTTTACTTTCAACGGTAGTCGTATCACCTTATTTCCTGCGTTTCGCATGTTGCGTGTTTGCGTAGTTATTGTCCACTTTCACAATCTAGAACTGATATGTGAAAACAAAGTCAATGGAAATTAGTTCCATTGCATCTTTACTTCTGCAAATTGGTAGTGTTTATAAAATATCTTTACTTTTTCTCTTCAAATGAGGCAAGTGATATTGTTGTTCCCTGTGTCTTCTCTGTGAAATTTTGGAGCACAGAAGTTTTAAATAGAGTTAAAACAAGAAAAATGAGAGCAAACTAGAATTTTGTAATCCCGGTTAGCAATGGGAATGGCTGTACCAGAAAGGTATTCGCATAGGCTGTTGTTGTTTGTAGTATCTTCTTGTCCTATTATGCTGAGTCCTAACTCATGGTTGGTGTACAATTAGGTCCAGATAAAAATTATTATCCTTACCACTGCCCTTTGCTTTCCTCCTCTGAAATTACTGAGGAAATGTGGCTGCTCTTCTTTTTGTGCCTCAACTCCAACACATTGTAAAACATGAAATGAAACATGATGTTTGTTCATGGAACCTCTTTTTTTGTGTTTCCTTATAGTTCCTTAATTCAGAATGCAATCCTATCGTTATTCAAAATTTAATTGAAGACATTTAGTGAAATCTGGACTTCGCACATTTGAAACCGGCTGTATATATTTGTTTTTGTCATATTACTGTGCCTGGTGTTCTATTATTGTTGATGGACGATGATTGGGATTGGGAAACTCGTTCTCCGTTAAGTTATATGGTGAAGACTGGGTTTTTGGAACATGTTTTTGCTTCGATAAGCTGGGTGGTACCTCTTTTTCTAGTTCAACTTTTAGTCTCTTTTTCTTATAATCTCCTTTGTGTTTTTGGTGGTTGAATTGGTTCATTCTTGAAAAAAAAATTGTAGTTTCTTTTTAGTTTGAAGAACTTGCATTTGCGAAGTCTGAATATGATGTAGTTCTTACTCGGTGCCCTTCCTACTTCAACTTGTAGGTGATCCAAAATGCTGGTTCAGTATGTAATCTCCTGAAGCAGGTGCTGTCGTTTCTTCTCTTAGAGTAGTCCTTTATTTGGCACACTAATCTGCCTTTTTTTTTAGCCGTAATGATTCCAATCAATGTGGCCTGGAAGCTTGAGGCCTGTGTTTGGTTTTGGTCATTTTGAATGAACCATTTGTTTAGCAAAATTTAGATGTTCTTTGCTGTAACCAATTTCTTTTCACATTGCTGAACCTGTGTGTATAGTTATCATGTATTCACTTGCATCCTTGAAACTTTGATTCCTGTTTCTTGGTATTTTTCTCTTTTCTTGTAATTTTTTGTCTCAACTTCTTGTCCACTAAAACATCATCCAAGCCAAACATTACTTAGCGCTTGCAGGGTCCAAAAGTAATTAGACTTAACGGCATTATGGTTATGGTTCTGGACTGTGTTGTTCTCGGCTTCTGAAAACCTTCACCCAATGAAAATGTCCATTTTCTTATTATAATTTCAATTAGAAAATGGATTAGTTTTTAATGGTGAGATCGGACGATTCCATTAAATGTGCAGATGAATGGAAGTGGGAATAGATGAAAGTTGCGAATGACATGGCTGATTGCATTTGCATTGATTGGATTAGGTTGAAAGGAGAATATTGCACTAGGTCATAAGGCAAATGGTTCATTTGACAAGTTCATTATATTTTTGCCCAAATATTTGCATAATTATATTTTTGAATTAATTATAAATTTTAGAACTGATTTTTGTTGTGAAATGAGATTTTCTCAATTCTTTTAAAATTTTCTTGAATGTGTTTGTTTGTATATAAAGGTCAAGATTTATCTCCAAATTGATATTCTTGTCACTATTTTCGGAGTGGCAGCTCGCAGTGCCAATTTCAGTTTCTTATGTCATGTGGTTTGATTGGGATACGTTTGACAATAATCATTACTTGTGGTCATGAGTTGCAACCCAACTTGGAAGGAATACATATTTCTAAAAAAAAAAAAAAAAAAAAAAAAGGAACACACACACACACGGAGTAAATTGCAAAATCACAGTTTCATAATTATAGTACGTTTGTAATTTTAGTCTTGTTTAAATGTAAATTTGCAATTATGTTCCATAATATTTTTAATTTTGTGAATTTAGTCCTAATTTTGGAAGAATTTTAGAAATTATGGTAAAAATTAGAAATTTTATTAGAATTTAACATGTTTGTATTACATTTTTTTTTTCAAAATTTTTTTTACGTGACTTTTAAATTTTCATACAATCTGTAACAAAAAAAAAAAAACACTCACACACACATACACAAAGCAACATAAAAAAAATATAATTATATTTTTAAATGAACAACATGTAAGTAATCAATTGTAAATGAGTTAGATTTTTTATTACTTAGAGGTAGTTCCTCTAAAAAAGACAATAATTTTTTTTAAATATTTTAAAATTTCGTTTGTTTATGTGACATATTCTTTTATTGTGTTTGTCTTGAGCTTGTGTAGAAATTAAAGGCACATCAGAAAAGTTTCGCCGTAAAAAGTCACATGAGATGCATACATCAAATTTCAAAAACTATTCAATTTCCATCAAAATTAGGATTAAATTTGTGAATTTAAAATTATTATAGGACATAATTATTAATATACATTTGAACATGACTAAAATTGCAAATGTGATATAATTATAGAATTAATTTTACAATTTGCTCCACAAACGTGTCAAGTCATGAAATTCTCATTATATTTAAGCAACCCTCAGTTTCTCGAGTTTTTCTTTTATTTTTTATAATTTCAACACCATAACAGTTAATGGCTTATATACACTGCCTTTCATATGTTAATCTATACCTATCATTGAAGACGGACAAGCTCAATTATTAATATAATTGATTTAAATATGCTACATTAAATTTGAGTTGAGCCGATAATATCAGGCTTGAGATGAATCTCTACTAGAAAGCTCTTGTTTCAGTTCAACTCAAACCTAGTTGAACATAATTTAACTATAGATGGGACTTCCATTAAAGGCAAGCTCATTAAGTTTGACATCGGTTCTATTCAACTAGATTAATTTATATAAATCGTTTAGACCATATTGTAATGCAATTATAATACTCGAAAAGGCTCGTGGCTTGGTTTGATATGGCCCGAAACGAATCAAGATTATATTACTTCTACATACATACATACATATATAACAGTAAAATAGTAAAGTATCATAAGATCAACAAGACTACAAGTAATTGGGTCAAAATTGTTTAGCTCAAAACGAGCTCGACTGCGTAATCACTATCTAGAATTTTAAAATACAAGAAACTACAAGATTTTAAACATACAGTGGAACTATTTGCATCCTTAAATTTTTTAAGTATACTTTATATTATTCAATATTGATTTTTTTACTAAATATGTTTGTTAATATATTGTAAATTCTTAAAATTTTATGTGTTATAGATAAAAATATACATTGGAGAATGATTTAGTTTAAAATATTTTTTTTGTTCATCTTTCTAACGTTTTATTTTTTAACTTATTACATGTCTGCTTTTATGTGTTCAAACTTGATTTGTCGAATATATTTATTCAGTTTGACAAAGATTGATTGAACACATATATTTAAAGCTCGTTCAAAATATTTTGTCGAACAATTGAAGTATTGCTCAACAACATCGGTCAAACGGTGCTTTACTTATTCGGCTAGATGTTGCAAATAAGATTTGGCAGATTGGATAATTAGATTAAATAGAATGAATATAAAGATATTTTAATAATGATTTTAGAGTATATTTAGGGAATTGGAGGATGATAATAAGCGCACTTTAATTAATTAATTTATTTATTTACTAACAATCTGAACAAATGGTATCTCATATTTAAAGTTTGCAAAGCCAGATGGATTGAGCGGCAAAGCCCACGGCCTTTTTTGTTATATTTTGGGCCTACCTTATCTCGGCATTCTTTTGACAGATGGGCCGGTAAACATAAGCCCAATCAATTGCAATCGTCTCATCACCATATTAAAACCCTAATCGTCAAACACTTTCAGCGGAGCTAGGGTTTGTGGCATTTGTTTTTTTGGGTAAGCAAGCGAGCTTCATCGGGTGAAAACACAGCAGTGCCACCTTCGCCGTCGTCATGGGTCGTATGCACAGCCGCGGGTAAAACCTCTCTCCATGTCCTTTAACTGACTAACCCATTTTACTTTTTTACTTTTTCGTGAAGTCATTTTTCACATAGCACCATATTAATTGTTTGCTTGCAATATTATTTGATTTTCAGTAAGGGTATTTCTGCCTCAGCATTGCCTTACAAGAGAACTCCTCCGAGCTGGCTCAAAATCTCCACTCAAGATGTAAGCTTATCTGATCAATAGTTCACATTGATACAAGCTTTTATATATTTTTTTAATTTTTTTAATTTAAGGTATTCCACGAAGCTCGGATCTGTGTTTTAAATTTGTTTAAATTCTAATTTCCATAGGTTGAAGAAAATATCTGTAAGTTTGCCAAGAAGGGATTGACGCCATCACAAATTGGTGTTATTCTTCGTGATTCTCACGGCATTGCTCAGGTGAAGAGCGTTACTGGCAGCAAAATCCTCCGTATTCTCAAGGCTCACGGTAATACAAATGTTGATGTTGAATTTGAGAATTTAGTTAATAAATTTGGATTTTTGTTTATTGAATGTGGGTTGTTGATTTTTAAGGACTCGCACCTGAGATCCCTGAGGATCTTTACCACTTGATCAAAAAGGCAGTAGCCATCAGGAAGCATTTGGAGAGGAACAGAAAGGACAAGGATTCAAAGTTCAGGTTGATTTTGGTGGAGAGCAGGATTCACCGTTTGGCTCGTTACTACAAGAAGACCAAGAAGCTCCCCCCTGTGTGGAAATAGTAATGCCCTTACTCTTATTTCTGTTGTTTTATTTCACATTTATTTGAATTACTAGTTATTGTTGTTTGCGTATAATGTTGGCTAGCACTGGAAAGTTCTCGTTTTGTTTGCTTGGGGGGGATTTCTGTTGGAACATTGTTGTGTCAATTTTAGTATCTTTGTAGTACTTCATGATGAATTTTTTCTACAATTCTCATAAATGAATTATTTTTTTGTGAATCAGTGCTATAGAAATTCAACAATATTGGTTAGTTCATGTCTGGCTTTATAGAGTAATTGAATTTGATTAGTTTCTTTCTCCGTTTTGTCTTTTGCCTTTCTAATTTTCTGCCTGGTTTAAAACATATATCGCGTTTTACAAATTTGTTGTTTCAATGGTACTTTAGTTAAACATCCACTCTGTCTAAACTCTATCCGCATAAAAGCTTCTAGCAGAATGAGTTCTGTATCAGGGTTTGTTCAAACCATCAGTGTTTGAAAAATACGATATGTTTTGAGATAATATGAAATATCTATCACATTATTTCCCATTTGTTGTTTGCTCAGAGTTACATTGTGTATTTTCTCTAGGATAATTTATGCTGCTTCATGCTGTTATAGTATGCACTCAAAATCGCTTTTCAACTTCTTGACGAACACTACTATTTTTTTTCTGCAGCGAATCAACCACTGCCAGCACACTTGTGGCTTAGGCTGAGGATTATTCCGAGGTACATCTGGTTGAGCGATGGAGGTGTAGCTATCAAGAGACAATACGTGGAAAATCCTTTCAAATTTGGGCAAAAGAAGTTTTTCGTTTTAGAAAATTGTCCTTTTATTAGACATTTTTACTTATAAATGGGATGACAGATTTGAGTCTCAATTTTTGATGTGCTGTTTAATTAAATCTTGGTTGCTGCTGTATTCAATCTTATTTGTTTGGATCAGATGCGAGTTTTCACCTCCTACTAATTTTACAATTAGCTTATATTTGCTCTATGATCGTTCTAGCTAGTAAGATAGCATTTCTTCAAATGTGGCTTTGTGATGTTTCGTTTAGGTTGTGGATTTAAGATTTTTATTTTTTATTTTTTATAAATTGAGGATTATTATTATTATTAATATTATTTCTTTTACTATATTGGAAGTTTCTTGTACATTTTTCCATTGGTATGGTGTAGGAATCTAAATTGTTGTATAGAGTATGCAACAAAAACATTTTTTTTTTAATACTGTGAATTGTTATTTAGATTATTTTAAAAAATGAAGAGTTAACAATCACAAACTCATGCAGCTGTGGTTACCTCTTACGTATATCTATTATTTTTTTAATTTTTGTAATAATTTATATATATTAGTGATATATTACTATCGTCATTACATGGTGCCCTTTATAGTGTTTTGTGAATTGTGACTACCATGTAAACTATTTATCGTTTGTGTGCTATACAATTACTGATGTATTTAGCGAACATTCTTTTCTTTTCTACTGCTAAATCCCTACACGCAAGCATTATATTTAATTGCACAATTATTTTGAAGACGAAGTAAATAGCGTAACTAAAGAAGAAGGAAAAAAAAAATGGAAGTACTCGGGGAATTTCGAATGGCTGGACTGCAACCTTTAACTTGATTGAGTTGGTAGCTTGTGTATTATTCTTTTGGGCCTTTTAATTATTTGGGCTAGTACAGACACTTATCAGCTTTTAATTCACTCCGACCAAATGGTAGATCAAATTTAGTTGAAGTCACGAGTCATTGGGTATCGGTTCAATTGGTCCGAATAAAAAAATAATAATAATCTATTTGCACACTAATTTTTGGTGTTATTACATGTATCATATATTTTTAGATACATAATTTAATACGTGAAAGTTCATGCTTCATAGCATTTTTTTCTCTATTTTTTAAGTTTTAATTTTACTTTAAAAGAGCAAAGAAAAAATTGATTTAGCATGTTGAGTTGATTTTAACCAATTCAATCCCAAAAATAATTTTTTAGTCGTGTTTCAAACTGATTCAGACATTAATTATCTATTTAATCAATTGAATCGATCAATCTAATCCAATCTAATTATAAAAGCACCGGATGAAAGTACTAGGTTTAAAACAATTATATATGGCCTACAATGCCTTGGATGTCGCAATAAGCATCAGAAAAATAAACCAAATTAGCCGCCGCAGCAACAACAACAACGATATCTTATCAAATATTATACAAAAAGGGAAGACAACTAAATCGTATGTATTGTTTTCAATCAAAGAAATTCTATAATAAATGCTATTTTCTGAAATATAAAGAAGGGGATAGAAGAAGTGAAAATTTAATACATTTAATTTGAATAAATTGAAGTTTGGCATAATTTTCGAATGAGATGCTCAATATTGGTCCCTAGGATTGAGCTATCATTTGGCTAAGGGGTATGTTTTGTAATTAAGGTAAATTGTAGGGCAGGCAAACGCAAATATCCCAAAAGAAAAACCCTAGCCGGTTAGCCCTAGTTTTAAAACATCACCCAAACTGTCTGCGTTTCTGTATTTGTCGTCGAAGCTCTGAGGCTGCTCAGTTTTCTCTGCACCACCGCCGCACTACTCTTCGAACCGCCTTCGGTAAGCTCAAAGAGATCATTTTGCCACCATTCTATTTCTGATTTACTTTACCAAAGTTGCATATATCTGATTTTTTCTGGCACAGGCAAAAGCATGGCATACCAAGCAATGAAGCCGACGAAACCGGGTTTGGAGGAGACTCAAGAATCGATTCACAAGATCCGAATCACTCTGTCCTCCAAGAATGTTAAGAATCTTGAAAAAGGTGAACCTTTTCAATTAAAATTGTCGGATTACTATTTGATTGATGTGTACTGATCGTTTAATTTCGAGGTAGTGGTTTATGATGTATCATAGGTGTTCTTCGTGTTTGTATGTCGAGAGAAATTTTCATTTTGCTTCTGACACGAATTGTGGAATTATAATCTCTTGGCTTCTTTTTTTGGGTCATTGGTGAGTGGGAGCGCTATGATCAATGTTGGAGGTAATAGCTTTATGAGTGTTTTTTTTCTCACATTACCTAAGCTATTCAATTGGGAACCAAGAAACTTGTCTGTCGCCGATTTGATCAAGTGAAGTCTTATATTTGTATATTTGATGCATTACATGTACTGTTAGTTTGATGGCATGAGAGTTCCATAAGTTCTTCAACTGCTTTTCCATATAACTGGAGTCCAGTTCTTTTACCCTGCTTGAAATAACGTACCTAACCAATAGTCCGTTACTGAAGATATTGTCACCACTTCAACTTTATTTGAAGATTTAGACCCTGATAATGATTGTCATAATGTTTTGTGTTCTGTCGAGAGTTTTTAAGGATGAGAAATTCTAGTCGTCTTACTTTTAAGCTGATGTTGGCAACTTGTTCCCTCTTTCTGATACATACTTCAATCTTCTAGTTATGTGAGGGATTATTGACCTGATCGTTTTGTGAACAGTATGTGCTGATTTGGTACGTGGTGCAAAGGACAAAAGGCTTAGGGTCAAGGGACCAGTGAGAATGCCGACCAAGGTTCTTAATATTACCACTCGGAAGTCTCCATGTGGTGAAGGTATGCATTCTTTAATGAGTGAATAATACACTCGTTATTTCTTGAAACTGTCACTTCTAATTCTGTAGCTTCTCTAGAGTTATGTATCTAATTCAATTGCTGTTTTTTCTGTGTATTTCTCATATAGAATCTCACTTTTGAATGTGAGCCTGTTGTATTCTTATTCATTTGGGAGAATTCCTATATTGAATCAGTACTAGGATGATGGGCGTAGACTGTCAATATTGTCTAATTTATATTTTCTCTTTGAATAGCACTTTTAGTTAGTGTTGTTTGGTTGTGAGTGTACTACCATGTATCTTGCAGTTAAAACTCCAGTCAATTGTCTTTGCATGGACAAACTTACAGATTTTCAATTTTTGTAACTGAAGGATCTTTCTTGATTCGTTTTGTTTGATAGGTATTTTGTCGTTTGAAACCATCACTTTCTTTTGTATATATTAAAATCTAATTGACTCTATATCTAGGTCTCATCTACATTGAATCTAGTTGTGGATATTTATTATTATTATTATTATTATTATTATTAGTATTATTATTATTATTAATGTTGTTATTTTTGTTTATAGTAGTTTCTTTTGAAGTACTTGGTTGGTTGGGTTTTGGTGTTTTCTTGCCTCTATCAATTATGATTTTAAATGTTTGCTTTCGGAATTTCTTCTCTAGGAACAAACACTTGGGATAGATTTGAACTCCGGGTGCACAAGCGGGTGATTGATCTGTTCAGCTCCCCGGATGTTGTCAAGCAAATTACTTCAATCACCATTGAACCAGGTGTTGAAGTTGAAGTTACTATTGCAGACTCCTAGACACCCCTTGCCGTTGCTGCTGTATTTCTGCATTTTCTTGTTAAGTTGAAAACTGGTTTATTAATTTTGACCTTTTGAAATTTTAATATCTGAGTAATGAATTGAATATTTGTAGCAAGGTTGTCTAAGACTCACTTTTGAGAAAGAGTAATTTAGGGTTCCTTGTTTCTTATAAGTTTTGAATGATACTATATTAGACTTGAGAAATGAAGTTCCAACTTTTCTTGATTTGAGCAGCCACTTCCAATGACTTTTGCCCTCCAAAATTTACATTGTTTTATTTCTCCTTCATATTAGCAATAAAAAACCTCTTCTTCTTCCCAGCCTTATAAAACCATGGATCTCGGTCCTGCTCGCCTTGTATTTCTTTTAAATAATTCAATTTATATCTGCAGTGATATACAATTTAATTCGAACTCCTGGAATCTTTCTTTTTCAGTTTAATTAATAATATAGTAAGCACAATTCTTGATTTAGTTTTTTGTAGATAAAATTAGATTACTTAAAGTACATTACTTTTTTTCTTTAGTCTTGATATCTGAGGGGGTTGCCTTACTACTAATGCACCGTTCACTTGGGGGTTCAGTTACAGCAATTCTTAGAGAGAGATCTGAGATACGATAAATATGAATTGTGTTTAATGAAGATCATATTTTTTTCTATGATGGGGCTGAATTGAGTCTGAAATTTGTGTTCCTAGTATTTTCCCTTGAGTAAGATTTTGCTGTTGAAGATAGACATGAGCATGATTTTGATTTTTTTGTTCTGAATTATCTGTTATTTGAACATCATTTCAGGGTGAAATTGAAATCGACCTTTTCTTTTTGTTCTTTTAAATAAATTTCACACTTTTTTTCTTCTTCAAATTTCATACTGGGAACCGGCGGTTTAGAATTGTGACCAACGGTTTTTAATTGGAATTCGAATTGGAATTAGTGATTTTGAAATCGGGTACCCTAAATTGGAACCAAACCGACCAACTTCTGATTTTGGCTAAAATTGAATCAACGATTAAATCAAACATCGACCTATGGTTCGAATTGTCGAGTTTGATATGAAATCAAAATCGTACCATGTTCAAATGAAGAGTTAGAATAGACATGTTCAGCTGGTTCTAAGGTTCCAGTTTTTTATAATATATTTTCTTTTAAATTTCACACATAAAACTTTCGATTTTTAATCAAAATCAACAGTTTTGAAACTGTAAATTTTTGAAACCTGATCCGAATCAACTAAATTTTTATTTCAATTTAAATTGAATCAACAATTAAATTGAATAAGTTAATCGGTTTCAATTTAAAACCGATGCGGTGTCCAAGTTAGAACACTAATTTTAACATCTTCGATTTTAACCGTTGTATGAAGTGTGGAAACCGGTAGTCATCTGTTTATGATATCACAATGAGATCACACAATTGGAATTATTTTAATACTCATAATGAAATTGAATTACCTAGTTTAGATTAAAAAAAAAAGTCAAAACTTTCTTTTAAGTTATTATAAAAATGATGACATTTTTATAAGTTCGAGGGAATTAAATGAATATTCATTACCTTTAATATTATGTGATGGGCCATCGTCCCAGAGGTAGCCCGTTTCGGCCCATATAAGTTTGAAAGACAGCCCAACCCTCTTGGGCTGAATCTGATGTATAAGCCCAGAATAATCTATTTCTGGTACATTAGTAATTTATAATTTAATCAAGTAGTGATTATGACTTTTATTCCCCCTCTTTTAGCTTTTACTCATATAATTTTATTGAAGTGTCTTAAATGCTTTAAAAGATGCGCCCAACGGAGAAACGTGACATACTGTTATTAATTTAACTTAAACAGTACTAATACTATTTACTTTCCCATTGTTTACTATTCCATCCAACTGTGTTTCTGACTGAATTAATGGTGCTTTTTTTTCACCTTTGGAGCAAATTGTAATATTTTTTCTATAAATATAGGACGTTTGTAATTTTAATTTTATTTAAATATAAATTTATAATTATATTTTATAATAGTTTTAAATTTATAAATTTAATTTTAATTTTGATGAAAATTGAATATTTTTTGAAATTTGACATACGCTCTCATGTGATTTTTTTCGATAAAACTTTTCTAATGTGGCTTTAATTTCCACACTACGTCCAAAGAAAAAACACAATAAAAAAATACCACATAAACAAAAGAAATTTAAAATATTTTATAAGAAAATAGGTGTCTTCATTAGGAACTACTCGTAAGTAATAAAAACTCTAGCTCATTTACATTTGATTACTTACAGGTTGTTCATTTAAGAATATAATTATATAATTTTTTTTATGTTGCTTTGTGTATGTGTGTGTGAGTTTTTTTTCTTTTTGTTGCAGATTGTGTGAAAATTTAAAATTCACGTAAAAAAAAAATTTCAAAAAAAATCATGTAAGACGGACACGTCAAATTTCGACAAAATTCCTAATTTTTACCAAAATTTCTAAAATTCTTCCAAAATTAGGACTAAAATCACAAAATTAAAAGTGTTGTGGGACATACTTGCAAATCTACATTCAAACAAGACTAAAATTACAAACGTTTTATAGTCATGGAACTAATTTTATAATTTACTTAAACTTTTTGTTATATGATTTAAATATTTGTTCATATTTTCCAATTTTAACAAGCTTGAATGATATATATATATATATATATAAAAGTATTGATATAGTTATATTTTATTATATATAAATTTAATTATCACGTATACATGTGTTTATGGTACTGTAGTACAATATTTTTACTATTCTTTTTATCAAATTTCAGTTTTTGTTTTTGGACTTTGTGTAGGGTTTTCATTTGTGTTGAGAGTTTTTCTTTTTTAAAAATTAGAAAGAAATTGGGTCCCACCTAAGAGACCTTGAAAGCAGGGGCATATGCGTAATCTGGTGTAGGTGTTTTATTGGATGAATATTGATTGTCTTGTAATTGGTTATGAATCAAGTCACACAGTGTAGTATGTGATATTTTGCTATTGCTAAATTTGATGCATCATCATTGAGGTCCCTTCTTTCGGCTACTAATCATGTCCTTCCCACTTTTAATCAATTACCATTATTTCTTTCCATTAAACCTTTTAATATTTCACTAAAAATACAAAATAAAAGAAATCTACTGATCATGTACTATAAATTTGTGATATATATATATATATATATAATTAGAAGGGTGCCCATGGAATAACATAATTAGAGTTGTAATGGTGATTAGGGCTATAAACGTAAATGCCAACAAACATGTGAGAGAGAGTCCAAATTAACTCAATCTCCCACTTGCGTTATATACCTACTTGCTGTGATTAACAAAGTAACCCTATTTCATATATATACATACATGTGTGTGTATATATATATATTTATTTTATCTTTTTTAATACGGTAATATTTATTTTTATAGACAGGCTCGAGACGATCCATTTCCTCATCACCTTGTGTGAACACTGAAATACCCCAGTGGCCCAAAATGATGGCTCTCCGAGCCCAAATTCCCTAAACACCAATCCGGAGCGTATGGGTCACGCTCCGACAGATGAAGGTTGTTGCTTTCCACACCGGACAGCGTTGCAGCCTGCAGGAGGAGAACCGTGGCCAAAGCTTTCTACTGACATTGTCTCCGGAGACGACGTGGATGGACAGCGCGTGAGAAACGTGACAAAAATAACAGGTGTGAGCGCATGCGTGGACAAGTTTGACTGTGTCCGTCCCAAGACACAAAAACCTGACTCTCAGTGAAGTGAAATGGCCACCAAAAATCTCCGAAAAGAGCTTCATCCGTCAGGAGAAATGGGCCCCCACATGGAGCCCAAGAAGGGCTTCCTGTGATTTTGTTTTTTTCAGATTGGGCCGCATAGCGGGCCCACAATTCGCTTTCTTGCTCAGCTGGTGATGGGGGCCTGTTTTATTTCAGAACCTTACGTCTGAACACAGCTACAGAGTACCGCCATTCACTCCGTGATTGCACCTCCTATAACTTGTTTCGTTTATTTTATTTTATTCGTTTTTATTTATTTATTGGAGAGTTCTACACATTGTATGATAACCTTTTGTTCACCTTAAAAAAAAAAAAAAATACTTGTTGAATTCATTTATATCCAACAGTTTTTATTTTTCGGTAATAGGTTATAATCAATACGTATGGGGATACTAATTTTGCTCAACAAATAAACGAATAATTGAGTAAAATATTAATTTGCGTACATTTCTAAAAATGAATGTCATGTCCGAAATTGATATATAGTAGTCATGTCATCTTCAAAATAAAATAATATACTAAAAAACAGTCATGTTCAAAAAGTGAAATTCTCATTTATTAATTAAAATAATTTATTTTTATTTAACATATAATTTATAATTGAATGAGTTAAATCAATGAATAAAATAATTTGTATATACCAACATAGGGGTTATATTTTAATCATACTAATCAAAAACAAAAAAATATACTATAATTTTTTTTTTTAATTCTTTAAGAAGGAAGGAAAAATATTTATAATTTAATAGTATACATTATAAGCCCACAAGTTGATAAAAGCCAACATATAGATTAAAAGAACCAAGTATAACTTTGTTTGACAAATTCTAAATATTTTTATCCAATTATTTACATAAGAAAAATCATCCACCAACAGGTTACTTGAACCAATTTTGTTTGAATCACATGCTTTGTTGAAAATGTGACCCGATGAACTTTGTCCCCCACTCTAAAGACACATACAAAACTTTAAATTGTATTTAAAAAATATTTTTTTTAAATTAGAAAAATATCACTCTTTTATTATAGAAATATTATGTTTTATATACAAAAATAATATTTATTTAACTATTTAAAAATATATATTGTTGACAGATATTGTATTTTATCAAGGAAAATTAATATATTATTTTTGAAATGAAGAGAGTAATAGTTTTAAAATCTTATGATTTTTTAAAGGTTTATTAGGAATCAAGAAAGGTTGTTCATCTATTTATTAATTGGAAAAGCAATCCTCAACTTTATCGTAATGATTTACCGAACTTTATTCTGCGAAAGAATAATTTGTAAAGGGGTTTCTGCTTTTTATTTTTTTATTTGGTTTATGAGATTATCCCAAACTAGACATTCTAAACTTTTACCAAAAACAGAAAATTACAGTAACCTACGTATGTATACACAAGTTTATATAAGATTGTCTCTATCCTTTCACTCTTGAAATCTTAAATCTTATTTTGTAGATTCAAATGGATCAAAGCGATCAACATTGTGAGGATCTCACCGCAGCGCATTCGTGACTTCTTCAAGACAGACTTTGTATTATTAACGCATGTTAATTTTTTAGTAGAAAAATGTCAAAATTATATTATCAAAATTTAAAATAATTCTCCACTACACATTTCAAGACGACTCTATAAATACTTTTAAGGAGAATCTTATTTTTTTTCCTTTTTCACTTTTTTCAGTCCCTCATCCATTAGCTATTTAACTTCTCTCTATTCTACTACAGACGCTTAAATGTGTGGTGCAAAATACACTGAATGTAATATACATAGTGTAAAATAGAAAAAAGCTCGACTATTAATATGTAGGGATATACTACATTGTTGATATGTCTTGAATCACACACTTCGCAGAGCTATATATATCAAGGAAGAAAATGCATGGCTAAAAATAAGGAGAATCAAGAGTAAATCTGGGAACAAATCTTAGAAAGATATGATGAAGATATAAGATATGCATATACAGGACAAAGATATGCATATCACCAATTTCGGTGTTTTAAATTTTCCTCAGTACTATATATATGGTCCTTGAGATCTGTAATCTGTAACCCACATACCACATAATAAAATCCGTTCTCCTCTCTGCCCGTGGACGTAGCCAATTTATTGGTGAACCACGTAAATCTTGTGTCTTCTTTACGTTTCTTGTTTCTTGTTTATGCTCTATAATCCTATTCTGACACAACATACATAGTAAACTCTTAAATAGAAAACTAGAAGAAGCATTGGCATTTGTGGAGAATGCATGCAACAGTAGGGATTGAATCGTCTTAAATTTCATGGGCAAGAATTTATAACTTATGGTACGAGAAATGGCGAAGAATTAAAGTGGGATGGCAACAAAATATAAAAGAGTGTGGGTGAAAGTGGGGTCCCTCACTTAAGAATTTGTACTGCATCCAAACTCATTCAATTTTTATCTGTCTTTTAATTAGGCGGTGAAGAAATTGCAGGGAGACTACTCCTTCTGGAAATTGTAGTTGAAAAGATGGTCTCCAAACTATATACCATAATTTCCACGGACTGCCTCCATATATTTGGAAAACCATGCCATTCTCCTCTTCAAACTCAACATTGCATACAATATTTTTTCCATCACGGGGACCAGTCTTGCAATCGGGGACCATTTTTAATTAGTCGGATCGAATTTATCACGCGCACGTAGAACATGATATTGTTTTTGAACTAAACAGCTAAATTCATAAGCTTTTGTCATTTTTTTTGTAAAGGATCTAACTTATTGTATGTAAATAAATCTATGAATTCAGCACTTATAAGTTTGTTTGTTCTATAAATGACACACTTCCTTGAATACTATATAATTGTTATAGATTGTATGACAAAAAATAAGATTTAATGGGTATTGATAATGACATATCCAGAATTTTTATCAAGGTTTTATTATAGCAAGAACTGTTATTTAGTTCTTTAGGATATTTTGTAAATGAATTTGGCTTTCTTTAGAGAAAAAGAATTGGCTTTAATCTTAAAGATATGTGGCAAAATTAAAAAAATATAAAAAATCACCACACAAATTTCAGATTTATTAAAAAAACTAAATAAAGATTATTGGTCTAGAACTCACACATATGAATCTAAGAGAAATGATTTAGCTACAATAATTTAAAAGATAAAAAATGGATATAAATTTCAAACTAAGTTGCTAGCCTATATAGGTAGTGACATATCAATAATTAAAAAAAAAACAAGGAAATTTATCAAAAAACAAAATTATGCATCACCACCAAGATTCAATCTTTAGTAGCTAAGAATGATGTTTGATCAGCAACCATTAGAACATTTTGTCTCTAAAAAGATATTCTATATATTTTTTATAATTAATATAAAAATAAAGTTAAAAGTAAAATTGAAATATAGCTAAAAAAGTAGCGATAATATTAAATGTCTAAAAAAATATAAATCGTAACGGATGGAGTACAACATTTATAATTTTTTTTCCAAAATTAATCGTCAACACATGAAAAGATTCAGGTCTTACAATACCGACAATTGATTCATTCAAAGGAGGGGGGAAATTGAATTTAATTGGGCTAATAATTTCACTAAAGTCGATTTTCTTTTATTGAGTATAGGTCAGTCATAAAGTCTGAGTTTGAACATCTAAATCTCCCCAAAAAGTAGTTCAAAAATAAATTCATACAATGTGACAATATTTACACCCATAACAAATGCAAAACCTTTCTATTAAACTGCACCTCCATTCACTCCATGCAAAGCCTTTGGGTTAAATACCATAATTCTTACGTATATTTGACATACGGCATCCATTAATCACATTATTGGTAATATAAATTCATTTTAGTATAATATTATTAAATTTAATAAATGACTAATATTATTAGTTTTGAAAAAAAAATATAATCATGTTCAATAATTTTTATATTATTATAATTATGATAAGGATATAAATATTATATATATAAAATCATATACAAATATAATGAGTAAAATAAATTACAATAAGTTTTACTCAAGTTACCAAAATTCTCATGTTAAGAAATAAAAAAATAGTGTTCTTTATTTTGTTTCAATTTGCAATTTTGGAACGAAAGAAAAAAATTATATATAGTTCAAAATGGTAGTAGGCTAATGCATGAACACAATAAAGATATGAATATAAGCAAAATTATTTTAAATTTATAATTAATAATATATATATTCAATATTGATCAAATTCTTTTATTTTTGAACTTATTTGATATTATATAGTCTTAAATATATTATAGATATTATACTGTTCTAAAATATATAACTAAAAACCTGCTAAAATAATAAATAAATACAATAGCTATTAATACAAAGAAAATAAGTGAAAAAATATGAACTATTAAAAATAGTTGGTACATCTATTATTATTATTATATACATAGATTAATAATATGAATTGATAAAATGTTTCCATTACAAAGTTGACTTGAAGATGTGTAGAGATTGGAATTTAGAGGATGTTTGGTTTAAGCTTAGGTGGGTTTTAGAAATTCCAACTATAAATACTAGAATTATGAAATAAAATTAAATAATAATAATTCTTATCTGTTTTAAAATTGTAATAAAGTACAATTGTATTATAGATATTAAATTAACATTAGAAATATAATTTATTATAATATTGTATTTTATTGATAAAGAGAATTAAAAAAAGGAATATATTGACCTAAAATAAAATACAGAATTGATTCTAAGTTCACTTTAACAACTTAAAACATACAGAAACATCCTCTTATTGCTTTTAACATCCACTTATTGTTTTATTTTAGGATTCTTATACGACTAATTAAAACTTGCATCTTGAATGTATGGAAAAAAGATGTGCCTTCATTTAGACAAGGACACAGCCGACTAGCTGCATCTCTCGTTACATTGAAAGAGTTTATATTTTTAAACCTCCGAAGAGTCCGAACACAAAAACAGTACTTGCGTTCCCCTGAAAGGCTTGCTTTATGTGTAACGTGAAGTACCCAAACTACCCCCCCTTCATCCCATTTTCCCGCCAAAATGTACAAAGGATCGTAGAAAACCCGGAAGGAACTCCGGGCCGGGCGTCGCCCGTCACGATCACAAATGCACAATCATACTATCGGGTTTTCCCCACAGTGGACCCTACGCCTCCACCTACACTTTTAAGAATCCATCTGTCCTCCATTACCGCACCTCTCCCAAGCCCAAACCCCACAGCACCCCCCCCCCCCCCTCAAATATTTGTTCTTACATGCAATGTTCATCACTATATATAAATTCAAATTCACTCAATTCTAACACTAGCCACTCCTCGCTCCGCCGCCAAAATGCCCCCCGCGCCACTCCTCTCGGTTGCGATAACGCTCGCGCCACTCCTTTTCTTCTTCTGCTGCTTCTCCCTCTTTACCGAGCCCGTCGTATGTTGGCGCCCCTGGCCCAATACAAAGCCAAACTCAACGGATTTACTCTACGGCGGCTCTAAAAAATATGAGGGCTCATCGGAATTTGTTCACTTGAAATACCACATGGGCCCGGTCCTCACCTCTAATATTACCGTGCACCCAATTTGGTATGGCAGGTGGCAGGCCTCGCAGAAGCGGATTATCCGCGAATTCATCGGCTCTATCTCCGCCGTGGACTCTAAGACGCCATCCGTGGCCGGCTGGTGGAAAACTGTCCAGCTATACACCGACCAAACCGGCGCCAACATATCCCGGACAGTCCACATCGGCGAGGAAAAGAACGACCGGTTTTACTCCCACGGAAAGTCGCTCACGCGCCTCTCCGTACAGTCCGTGATAAAATCAGCGGTTTCCGCCTCCACTCGCCCGCTTCCGATCAACCCGAAGAGCGGCGTCTACCTCTTGCTGACATCGGATGACGTGTACGTTCAGGATTTCTGCAACAATGTCTGTGGATTTCATTACTTCACTTTTCCTTCTATTGTCGGGTATACGCTGCCGTACGCCTGGGTGGGAAACTCCGCTAAGCTGTGCCCGGGCGTGTGCGCTTACCCCTTCGCCGTACCGGATTATATCCCGGGATTGAAACCCGTCAAGTCTCCAAACGGCGACGTTGGGGTAGACGGGATGATAAGCGTGATTGCCCACGAGATAGCGGAGTTATCGACAAACCCGTTAGTTAACGCTTGGTACGCCGGTCAGGATCCGGTATTCCCCGTGGAAATTGCTGATTTGTGCGAGGGCATTTACGGAACAGGGGGTGGTGGGTCGTACACAGGGCAGATGTTGAGTGGCAAAGATGGCGCTACGTATAACATGAATGGCATCCGACGGCGGTTCTTGGTTCAGTGGGTCTGGAACCATATACTAAATTACTGCACTGGCCCTAATGCACTTGATCAGTAAATGAAGCTTTTACTGTTTTGCTATTTTTCTTGTGTCTGTACTGTACGCTTATTTCGTTATAAAGAGAAAATTGTTTTGTTTGATATCTCAATTTTGGTTCTTAGTGGATAATGAATTGAAGTATGTATGTATGGTGATTGGTTCTGAAAATAGTTATGCTTTGATCAAGCAAAATCAGTTTATTTATTTCTTTTATTAAAACAATATTTACAGAGTACCTTTAAATGCAATATTTAAGTTTCATCTAATTCAAAGAGGAGGGTAAATAAATTGACAAGATTGTCAGATTATAAATTTCAATATCAGAGTTAGAATTAATAAACAGTGAACGTTTGTCCGAAACGTATGCTGAGTCATCATTGAAGTGGAAGGGGTCACAAAACAAAATATAATATGCTCCAAATATTACATGCTACCTGAGCATAGTTCAGTTCAGCTGATGTTTAATACAGATGTTGATACATTTATAATAGTTGTTAAAATTGAACCAAACTTGCAAGAAAAATACCCGAATCTATTATTCCTTGAATATTACAATTACGTACTTGTAATAACTAGAATAACAAACTGAATTCCACTCTTACCAAGGTAAAAAAAAAAAGGCAATTTTAATATAATATAGTAGTTTTAAGAAAAATTTAATCAAATATAAGATTTTTAAAATTTTTAAAATACTGTCAAATTTAAATATCGCCCTTGCAAGGGCGACCAACAAATAAATTTTTTTTTTTGGTTAAGTCGCCCATGGTAGGGCGACTCCTCTTTTTTTTTTTTTTTTTCCGCCCTCGCCTGTTTCAGGCACTTCTATCTACTTTTTTTTTTTTAATTATCTTTATTTATATGCTTGTGTAGTGTGTGTTTGTGTTTGTGTGTATTTGTGTGTGCGTGTGTAATAATAATAATAACAATAATAACAACAACAACAACAACAATAATAATAATAATAATAACAATAATAACAATAATAATATTATTATTATTAATAAACAGCAATGAAATTAAACTCTAATTGTGTGTACATGTCTTCTACGGACCGTTTAAAGGGCTTCTTAAGATACAATTGATCGAAATGATGAGTTAATGAGTTAATAATAATAATAATAATTATTATTATTATTATAATTATTATTAATAAACAGCCATAAAAATGAATTCTAACCCGCGTGTGACTTCTACGGATGGTCTAAAAGGCTCCATGAGATACAGTTAATGTAATATAGTATGTTTCACATGCATTTCTCTTTCTTTCTCTTTTTCAATTATGTTTATTTATAAATTGTGTGTGTTTGTGTGTGCATGTGTGTAGTAATAATAAAATAATAATAACAACAATAATAATAATAATAATTATCACATAATAATAATAATAATAGTAATAAAAAAATAATAATATTATTATTATTAATTAATAAACAACAATGAAATTGAGCTTTAATCATGTGTACATGTCTTTTACGGATCGTGTAAAGGGCTTCTTAAGATACAATTGATCGAAATGATAAGTTGATGAGTTAATAATAATAATAATAATAATAATTAATAAACAGCCATAAAAATGAATTCTAACCCGCGTGTGTCTTCTACGGATTGTCTAAAAGGCTCCATAAGATACAGTTGATCGTCAATGACGAGTAGATTCAAAAATTTTAATAATTCTTCCAATAGTTTTCAAAGCTACACTTTTTTTTATTATGTAAAAAATTGAACCAACTCATCATTTCGATCAATTGTATCTTAAGAAGCCCTTTAAATAGTCCGTTGCGATTAATTAATAATAATAATAATATTATTATTATTTTATTATTATTATTATTGTTGTTGTTATTATTATTATTGCACACGCACACACAGACTGACACAACAAACACACAATACACAAGCATATAAATAAAGATAATAAAAAAAATAAAGATAAGTGCCTGAAACGGGCAAGGGAGGAAAGGAGAAGAAAAAAAAAAAGAGGAGTTGCCCATACCATGGGCGACTTAACCAAAAAAAAAAAAATTAATTGTTGCGAGGGGCGACATTTAAATTTGACAGTCGCCGTCCCCGGGGCGACTTTACTTATAATTTTAATAATTTAAATTTTTTTATATTTAATTAAAAAAATTTTAAAACTACTATATTATATCAAAATTACCGTAAAAAACACCATTTATTAGTTTAATAACCTGCAATTTCCAAATTACATACATGTTAGTCAATTTTGTATGCTAATATAAATATGTTTTGTTTTTGGAGTTTGATTCTACCAAGCAGGATTTTGGTATTTTACAAATTTGATTAAAATCCGTACAATTGTGAGGAGTGTCAAAATCAAGGGCATTAAGCGAGGGTGGGCCACAATCTACTCACTCAGCAGAGTCTGAGTCAGTGGTGGATTTAGCACATCCCAAGGGGGCCGCGACCTCCTTCGGGATTTGAGCCACGACCCCCTTAATTATGCATTTCTCTTTTGCTTTTCCTCTTTTTTCTTGGAAAAAGAAACACACCCCCAATTATAAAGTTTGCTTTTTGTGTAGTGGCAGGGTAAATTAATTCACCACACAGTAAAAAAGTTTACAGCGGTAATCATTGTTTCAACCTTCAAAGCGGCCAAAGCCACTGTAAAATGTCTTCTCAACTGCTTCTTTTGCCGGGAGAGTGGCTGGTAAAACAAAATACTGTCACTTGGTCTAAAGGTCTATTGGACCCCATTTCTGCTCCATTTTATCTGACCATTTTTTCTTAATAAATTATATATCTAATATTCTGCGTACAGACGCGTATAATCAAATATATTTGAATCTGTGGTATTCCGGGGAATTAATGCAACGGATATACAATTCAATAAACCGTATATAAATGTCGTTGGAATTTATTATTGTATGTTATCTCATCTATTTCTTTTATTAATATACTTCTATATTTTTTTTTATAATACATATACATAATTTTTTTATAAAATTAAAATAGGAAATGAATGCAAAATACAGTTGATGTTCTTATGTGATATAAATGTATAGAAGTATATATTTTTTATTTCTTGATTTTTTTTCCTTTTTGGTAAGGTTTGATGTAATAATTAAAATGAAATTAATAATCTGCATTTCGTGAACATCAATTAGTCCCATATTTACGTATGTTAAAATTTTGAAAAAGCAGTTTAAAAAAAAAATCTCAGTTGGACAAGTATATACACACACACATATATATATATATATATATATATAACAAACTTTACATTTCGGAAATAAAATATAGTGAGAAAATATTGATATGGACAAATCATATTTTTGTTATCTTGTTGAATAAGAAGTGTAATTATATCTCCTTTTGAAAAGAAAATAATGAAGAGGTTAATATTGGTGTAAAAGTTAAGTATATCAAAACCAAGTGGACTAGATTTGGTTTGACTAATAGATTAGTTCGTACAGGAAATTCAAAGATCCAACACAAATTCATAAGAAAAAACAACTTCGGTTTGGTAGAACTCAACGTAATTAGCCCATTGACTTCATTTTGTCAAGATGGCATTTAGAAGTCTTACTAGTTCCCTTTCCATAAGAACTAGACATTATAATTTGAAGTCAAACTCAAGATTACTTTCTTTATTAAACTGGTCATATAGTCATTTAATAGCCACTAATAGAGTAGACGATCACTACACATCAACAAACATACATACATCGATCTCTCACAATTGATGATGAGTCTTTTACAATAAGTCTAAACTTTGATTTAATTGATTATCTGTTTAATTGATCACATGGTCGTTTGATAGCCACTAATAGAGTAGGCGACCACTACACATCAACAAACAAACATGCAACGCCCTTTCACAAATGATTATAAGTCTTTGACAATAAGTTTAAACTTTGATTTAGTGGGTTCCATCTAACAAAATAATTGAAAATTAGTGATCTTTTTGTTTAGATTAGATTGTCCCTCTGTCTCTAAGTATAACTACCTCCTTAAAAAAAAAAACAAAAAGGTAACTAAGGATGAATACAATTCTTCAGTTTGGAACTTGTCATATTCTCATATTTTTTCTAAATTAAGAAGTAGACAGAATACTAACTTGATGTCGGAGCCTTCTCGCTTGAGCCGTCTCCGGTCTGTTCTTACTAGTGTCATTCATCGATGCATTTTACATCTGAAAGTAAATCAGTAGGTTGCTATTTAGAATCAAACGTAAATTTATTCATTTATCTTTCCATTTTGATTACTTCATTTCTCATGTGTTTTAACGTATTTACACTCATATCAAACTTATAATTTTGTGGAAGTTTATAAGTTAATTTGCTATTAATTAGAGATTTACTATTAATAGATTTATTATAATTTATGCATAAGACATTTATATACTTGGTGCTTTTTTACGTGCTTTCTTAAATTTATAAACTTCCACAAAATTATAAATTTAATATGATTATTAAATTAGTAACATAATTTTAAAATTCACATTACGGTCATTATTTTAATATAAATTTTAGAAAAAGATATAAATATTAAAAAAAGCAAGAAAACACAGGACCTCACAAAAAACAATACCTTCTAAAGAACAAAATTAAAACACAAAATAAATATCATAAACTAATAATAAATAATACAAAATAACAACCATACATTACACAAAATTTTACGCTAATGTCTGTGTGTGTGTATATATATATATATATTCCGTCATTGCTTATATAATTACAAATTTATTCAAATTACTTTAATAAAACCTATGAAATTCATTTAAGACCGTACTAAAATGTTTGGAACGATCATGGTGTTCAACTCTCGAACAGAGCAATGTTGTAAGAATATGGTGCAATATTGAGACATTTAATTTTTTAGAGCGATAGCATTTAAGGTGAAGCAGTCAATCATTTTTCATATTAAATTGGTACATGCATAATGTACTGTCTTAAACCTAATATTTTTATGAGGGCATGCCCCCACCCTTCCCAATAACATAATTACATTTTATTTAATATTAAATAAATAGGTGTGTGTGTGTGTGTGTGTGTGTGTCTATATATATAGGCTTGTAATATGTATATTAATGCTTTTTGCTTACAAGTTTCCATTCAAGAATTCCCGTATTTCAAGATTTTTTATTTCCATGTATTTTTAATAAAATACTTGAAATTGAAAAGTAGAACAATATATGCATGAAACAAACAAGAAATAATAATTTTGGAATAGATTGTGCGTTACATTATGAGAGGAGGGGCAGTAAAAAATTAAAAATAAAAATAAATTAACAAATATATTTTAAAAAATTTCTTAAGAAATGTAAATTCAATAATGAGTTGGATAGTAAGAATCGCTTGCTAAAAAGAGAATTACAATTGAAGGAGTCTTAACAAAATTCAAAAGATTGGTATAAGAAATTACATTTGGAGCGAGAGTACAAGCTACACTATTCCTTACCCTGAACGACAAAATAATTGAACTATTAGGAAATTCGACAATAAATTGGCGATAACCCTAGTTATCACGTTGAACTTTGGATACATTTTTCTTAAAATCAAAGGTGTTCACCATAGCTTCTTTTTGTTTGCTAAATACATATGAAATTTGTTGTGAATTTTTCTTGGACTAAGATAGATACTCATTTAGTAGTTTTATATTCGGGATGATATTCTTAAAAACAATGCTTGAGGGAGTAATTATACTGAGATAAGCTTATAACTATTTAAGTTTGACTTTTTTATTATTGAGTCGAAAGCTCAAGTTTGAATTGCAAAATATATTTGAGTCTTATCGAATATAAATTAACTTAATAAATATAAATTATAACAAAATATTCATCAATCCAATATAAAAATAAAATATACATTCTTAAAAAAATTATAAAAAGTAACTCGAGTAAAATACTTTTGCTTTTTTATAATTAGTTGAATCACATACATTAAACTAAAAAACAATCATTTATCAATATTATATTTTAGGAGGCAGCTCAGGACTATCTAATGAAACAATTCATTGGGAACTTAAAATTTGTTCGTTTTTATGGAACCAAAGGCGATGCGGACATTCATAAATATTTGAAGTATGGGTGGGGTTTAAGTGAAGAGAATGAATGGCATGGGGCCAAATAACAATCCATGCTTCCACTCAAAGCAAGAAAGCACAAAGTATATAAATGTCTTATGCATATTTAAGCCAAGAAAGCAATGATGATGATGATGATGATGATGATGATGATGATAATAATAATAATAATAATAATAATAATAACAACTGTAATTCCACTATATATATATATATATTTATAAGGAATGATAATAATATTATAATAAGGAAATATTGGGAAAGTCAACATCGGCGCGCCTAAAGAAATGTAGTTTGACTTGAGTGCAAGACATCCTTTTACGCCCAATAAAGGGAGCAATTGTTTTTTATTGTTTTACGGCCACTACCAATTTAAAATTAATCTTTTTAATATTATTTCATACCTGAATTTTTATTTATTTATTTATTTTATTTTTTTGCTGCAATTGGTAATGATGATTTTGTCTTTAGAGGGGACTTTGTGGCATGTCTAATCCCGTGAGGTATTATTAGTCTTTTGTTCTTCTTATAATTACTACAGTTTGGGTTACAGCTAGAGCTAGGTGTCTACGTTGCCAATTCTAATATTATTTTCAAGGAATATTATTTTGTTCATATTATATTTGATTATGATATATATATATATATGTGTGTGTGTGTATATATATATTGTTTGTGTGACTGTTGATTGGAGGATGACTGATAAGCATCCTGAATGATCCTAAATTTTTAATTCCAAAACGCATCTTTCATTGTGTGGGCAATGAAAACAATGGATGAGAATAAAGCCAAACAAGGTCTTGTTTTGGGAATAATCTACAATACAATTACTTCATTTAATTTCTTCTCCAATATTTATAAATCTGTTAACATTATATTTCCTGAAGAAGTAAAAAATCATAATAATAAAGCCATTAAAAAATGTGAACGTGATGGGATTATATTTAGAGTATCATTATTAATTAGAAAATTAAGTAGGAATATTGCTATTATTAATTGTATTAGGTCAAAATCATTAAATTTAATAGTCCACCACAAAATTTAGATAATGTCCATAAATTAATAAGTCGGAATAACTTTCATGAATAATTTAATAAAAACTGACTAAATAATCTAAATCTAAATAGAATATTATTTCTCTCTCTCAAATTAATAGATAAAATTTTATTTATTATAGAGGTAAACAAATAAATATATCTTAACTCGTTTATTATCAATGCCTACATGCAGATAGTTAATGTATTGATAATAAAGGAGTTTAGATGTATCTATCTAGAGGTGGTCACGGTTGTGGTTTCAAATCAAAATCAAAATCGTTTGACTCACGGTTCGGTTTCTATTCCCTGCTTGCCGGTTCCAGAATCGTAAGAACCGACGGTTCTAACCGCCTTTTTTGAAAATTCTAGTCGTTGAAAATCAACAACTGAGATTAACCAACCGTTGATCTCCAATAGCTGAGATTCTGTAACCGTTGGAAAAATGCCATTTCGAATCGAAACCAAAAACCGACGGTTCCAACAAATCTTCTACGCACATTATCATTTCTCTATCTATATATATATTCAAATGCCTTGGGTCTCTTTTCTTAAAAAATAACTAAAAATTGAGTAACAATACTATTATATATATTATTTGAAGGCCCGATCATTCACAAATATTTATATATTTAAATGTTATTAAAATAAACAAAAATTAAAAAATGCAAGGAAATTCTAGTTTCTGTGGCCCCTATTTCTTATCGAAATTTAAGTTTACGTTGTATCTTTTTTTTTTTAATAATTAATGTGGGGAGGGGCAATAATAGCAGATATGCAGCAAACTATTGAGGCATCATTAATTTGAGAAATAAAAGGAAAGGTTTGGATGGCAGTGAGAAGTGGTCCTAATTAGGAAGCAAGCCACTTACTAATGAGGGTGAGGGGACCTCAGAACTGGATAATTATCCAACAGAAAAGCCCAGCCCACTTGTTTCTCTCATTATTACATAATTACACTCTCTTGTGGTCCTAATACCTCTACATTCCCTTCACTTATCAATGTTTGTAAGAGCTCCATTTCCAG
This sequence comes from Caryopteris x clandonensis, assembly GCA_028749325.2. Lineage (NCBI taxonomy): Eukaryota > Viridiplantae > Streptophyta > Magnoliopsida > Lamiales > Lamiaceae > Caryopteris > Caryopteris x clandonensis. The sequence continues at coordinate 10,062,163 of JAPYKT020000004.1, forward strand.
TTCAGACCTAATTCTACACACCTTCTATTTTCCCTGCTTTAAGGTTTCCTAATGTATACAACATACTAGCGCACGAGGGATTAAATGCAAATGATTTTGATCCCCCGACTTTATTTGGGTCGGAGAGAGTGATCGCGACACGTTGGATTTGGGATACCGATTTTTAGTATTTTGTTGGAATGTTTTCGTAAATTTAAATACAGCTTAACAATCTTTATTTTTTATTTTCAGGTTATGTAAATCTTTAGTAATTTATGGATGTAATTTAAATAGAACAATAAAATATTAAAGCTAATATACACAATAGAAAGAATAGAACAGAAACATTATAATATAATTGTATTCAATATGGTGTAATTGAATCAATTTATTGATACTGTCATTGTTTTTAATAATTTCTTATTTCATCTATAAATTTGAGCATTGTTAATTGGGCTATGACTAAGGTATCCATAGTTTCCAAAGCCCAATGGCCTAGGTTTATGGGTTCATACAATGGTAGCCCATAAATCACACAGGTCCAGAAAGTTTAAATTTATTAAGCGGTCGAGAGACGCAAGAACATCAAATATTTTGTCCAACAAATCACATAAATCACGAGCATATAGTGCCAACTGTTAGGGTGATCCAGTGTTTGAATTTTCTATTTAAGCTCTATGATTTTAAAAAAAACAAGTACTAGTATTTTGTGTTTTAAAATACAACATGATATACTGAATCGACTTCAACGTAAAGTACAAATATTTTTTCTATTGAAATGTTTCACACAACTGTAATCCACACAGTTCCCCCATATGAAAATCTATAAATAGAAGAATAGAATTTCATTCCGATAATTTAGAATGTAACATAAAGACCTAGTAATCCATTTTTTAGTTGTTGTTGTTATTATTATTATTATTAATTGTTTTGTAGAACAAAAGACATTAATTTTTAAAACCTTCATAATATTTATCTTATATAAGACACAACCGAATATGATAAGTCCATTTACATGTGAACTTCTTCGAAGTTGTGGGCTTAAAAGTATTTCTAAAGATGCACTTTAATTTTAAAATAGTATGGTTCATGTGATGCACCGTTTGAAATATGTTACAAAAATTAAAATAAATATATTAATACATAATTTTAAGTATATCAATATTAAAAAATATAAAAGTATTTTATTTTTTATTTTTAAAAGATATATGAAAAAATAGTTTTGTATTTAAAAAATATATTTATTTCGTCTCAAAATAATAATCTTCTTTACAAAATAAATTGATTAAATTGTACTAAAGATTACTTTTCTAAAAAAAATATAAGTTAATATTTATTTGCAACATAAACTCATTACAAATAATTAAATACCAATAAATATTCAAATCTAACCAAACAATCAAAACAAAATTGAATTGTATTTTAATTTAATATAATACCTCAGATTAATATATGCAATGTAGGTATAAAATTAAAAATTAAGAACAAATGATTATTTGATTATTATACATAAAAAATAGAAATGAAAAATTTATATGGAGTTTCACAAATTGAAAGAAATAAAATAAAATAGAAAAGAAAAAACTAAAATTCTTCTAACTAAAACTGACACATTATGTTTAAGAAAATCCAGTTTTAAAAACTAAATATGGATAGAAATTAATATTTATAGACTAATTAGTTATAATATTAGCATAGATTAGAAAATAGCGAATTACTAGGTTTGATAGCGTGGTGTTTAAAATAATCCACTTATTTTTCCATTCAAGAAGAAATCAAAAATTGAGCAGCGCTTTTGGAAATAATCCTTAAACATCTTTGATTCTTTGTTCCATTTCAAAAGTTTTTCAATTAGACTAAGTCATGAAATTATGAACTTTTTTTATTAATTAAAGTTAAAAAAATATTTCAAAAAATTATATAATTAAATAAACTAAATTAATAAATTATAAATTTGTATGGTTGTAACTTCATAATTTTTTAAAAATTAAATTATACCTTCAATTGACAAAAAATAAAAAAATTTGTTATCTTAAAATACTTCATTTTCTTTTAACAAAGGAATATATTTTTTGTAAATATCCATAAAGGCTTAAACCTGTGGGCTTTGGTTGTAAAATTGGGGAGGCCCATACTCGTGCACAGAGACTGTCATTATGAGCTAAATAAAAAATAATATATATATATATATATATATAATTCGAGATTATCTGATTAAAATATGTTTTTTTAATAAAGCTTACGTTTTCCCCTTTTTTTTTATGTATTATTTATAAATTTTGGGTTGTATGCATATTTTGTTGTAAAGAAAATTTGTTAAAAATAATTTGTTGTATTAATGAAAAAAAAACAATTGTATTAACCACAAAAAATTCAATTCCAAATGAAATTGAATATAAATATTAATTTGTGTAAATGAGGTTATTAATAACAAATGAGTGTATTAATAAAAATATGATAATTATAATTTAGTAGGCTTATTTTGCTTATGTTATAAAAGAACAAACAGATTTACAATGTCAAGTAATATACAATAATATTTCTTAACAACACAAATTTTAAATTATGTTAAAATTATTCTTATATTTATCTATATATATATATATCAAAACAAAATGACTTTTTTCAATTCTGTTTTTCTGCCTAAACTTTATTACTTATTTAGAATAATTACATTATTATTATTAAATTAAAATTAGACAACGATTTCAAAATCTAAATTATTCCACAAATTTATATGTTTCAAAATTAGATGATATCAAGATGAATATACTGCAATATTTAATACATGATTCAAAATCTATATATTTTATCGAATATTAATCAAATCACTGAATTATGAAATTAAAAAAATTTTATGAAATCTAACAAATATATGACTTAATTTTCTCAATTCATTATATAAAATATATATATATAAGTAAAATTACTTTTTAAAATTTTATTTTTTCGGCTTAAATTTTAACCATATAAATGTAAAATTATATATATTTATGCAACTCTTTTAAGATACATTATTACAATTTAATTTAAGATATTAATATCAACAATTTTCGGAATTTGCTTAGTTTTTGTTGTTCAACATAAATAAATTCAAATTTAAATTTTTTTTAACTCATAATATATTCAAAATAATAAATAAATTTGTTAGGAATATGAAATCATTGTAGTTTCATTATATTGTGGAAAGCCATTAACAATTTTTCTATAATTAAACTATCAATTATTTAAAATCACCTAATCGCATGGATAAAATTTGATTTTGTCAAATATGAAATTAAATTTTCAACAATCTTACTATAATTCAAAATTATTTCTCATTTTTGTCTCTCTCTTCTTTCTATATAGTTTATCAATATTACTACTAAATATTTGAAGGTCTCTCCTTTTTGTTCTCCATATTCTTCAAGTGTTTGAGAAAATAAATAGTAAGACATGTACGATAATATGTGTCATATTTCAATTGTCACAAAAGTCTACACTCATTAAAATATTATTTTTAGATTTTTTTATTCACCTGTTGCTTTCAATTTATCATAAACATATTTAATTTTCTTAAATATTTTTCTTTTTTATTTTTAAACAAAAAGTTCGTCCATCTCTTTTATGTTTTGTTTGATTATTCTTGTGATTTTCTGTTAAGATCTGCTAATTATTTTGGCGTATAAGCATTGGCAAATTTTACGAGATCAGTACAAATCTTTATTTTCTTTAATCTGCTGATATGATTTTTTTTGCTAATTCTAATAGAAGAAAAGATGAAACATAAAATTACAACAAATTTCTACTCATTATACAAAAAAAATAATCACTTAAATACAAACCTACACCTTGTATAATATACTATATAACTTGAATATATGATTATATTATAAAATAATCGCACAGATCTCACACTAGTACAATACTAAAATAAAAAGGTAAGAATATGAAATAACATAATTCAAAGAACATAATTTACTAATTTCTTGTCAGAGTATTAAATATGATTGTGATGTGCACATGTCAATATTATTAATTTTAACATATAAGATTTAATTAATAAAAATAATAAAAAATATTTAATATTATTTCAGCTATATACATAAATATAATTATACTAGTGTAAACACCGATTAAATATTATATTATAATAAATATTAGGAATTGTGGGGAGAAAATACTAAATCGGCAGAAACACAGAAAAATGGTGCGAGCACTGATTTTGGGCGGTGGGTTTTCAGTTTACAGAGAGTCCTTTTAATTTCCAAAAGTATTGTTCACACTTCTGACGAGGAATAAGCGTGTTCAATGAGTGGGGCTCATTCTCTTTAACTTTTTTTTCTCTTTTGATTTAGAAACCTTTATCCTACACTTTACATCCTTGTACGATCAGTCCTATGATATTGTCAATTTAAAAATGGAATAAAATCATTTAATGATGACTACTAATGTCTTCAAAATTTATAATAAAATATTATGTTGAGGTTAGTTGTGAATTTATAATTTTGTTTGGCACAACATTGTGAATACAATAACATATCGGAACTAGAGTGAGGGTATGTAATGATGAAATTAAACATATCTAAATCAAGTAGAACGAGTGAAATGGTAATCTTTACCCATTTAAAATGATTTTCTTTCCTTCTCTATAAGCCAAAGGAAGCCCCTTTAAAATGATCAAGAATGGATATTTATGCAGAATAATGTGGTCTTAAGATATGCATAGCTTATTGTTTGGTGGTAAAATATTTAACATTCATAAAAGCATTCTAGTTATGCGCCAAGTCAGTGTCCATCTGATTTTTGTCTAAATTTTTTTATTTGTAATGAATTGGAGATAAGTTTAATCTTAAAAAAAAAACAAATATTTAAATAGTGCTCCGTCCATTTTAGTTTAAATGTAATTTTAGAGTTTTTGTAACAGAAGATAGTGAGAATTTTGTTGGAATAGGAGTGAGAAATTAATTTGGACACATTTATTTAAAAAAATAAAAAATAAAACCCTTTAAAATGATATTTAAAACAAAATGGAGGGAGCAGTAGTTATTAATCAGAGCAGAAGTAGTTTGAATAATTTTCAGTTGTTCACACGTTGAAACTTTCTAAAAGGAGGAATCAAAATTGGGGAAAAACAGCGGCGACATAAATTGCAGAAGAAGAAGCCAAGCAACCTAGTGAGCTCCGACACGTCATGTGTCGGCACCTAAATTAACGGTCCACATTTGCATTCAAACCTTACTTTATAAATATAAATATAAATATATATATATATATCACCACATCTAACATCTTTGTCCAAATCTATATTATCGACCCTAATAATCTACTCAAATCTTACCATACAACAGTATCGACCCCTTAATTACTGCTTGATTGGTGGATATTATTTTGAATCTTCCAACTAGACTATGCCCACTAACTCTGTTTCTACAGTATAATGTTTGTATTTATACAATTTAATTAATTAATTTATCGACTCATTTATATTATGTTTGTGAATTCTTTTTTTGTTTAATTTGAATTTTTCGTAAAAATGATAATTGAAGGATAATATTTTTGTTAGAACAAAAAAAAATACTTCTTTTCATCCTAAAATAGAATTTTTAGTTTAAAAATATATTCTAAAAATTAATATTTTGTTTGATTATTAAGTTAAAAATTAAATTATTTAATGTCACAAATATGTAAAATAATAAGGAGTTACTTCCTCCAAGAATGCAAAGTTTAGTTAGGTTATACAGTTACATGCATATTTATTTTAATTCTGTAATACACTTTGAAAATGAATGCCTCACTATTTAAAGTCGAATATATCAGACCCGTTTCTGTGGCCCACAAAAAAAGTAGATTACCCATGTAAAATGATGATTTCTTTTTTTATTATTTTCTTAAAAAGGTAAAAGATAAGCATGGAACTTTATTTTATTTTATTTACGTATTTGTATATTTATTTTTCTTTTTTGAGAAAGAAGAATGGAACTTCCTTTATAAATAGTAGGAGCACCACTCCCATTTTCCTAACTTAAACCTTAATTGCCACAAACCACTCTACAAAAATGGCTGCATCCACAACTACTCTTGGGTTGTCGCTCATATTCTTCTCTTTCTTATATGCTTCAACCCTAAGCGCCTCCGCTGCCGACAACCCCGCCGCCAGTTTCGTCAGGGCTTCCTGCAGAGTCACCACATACCCCGCCGTCTGCGTCCAGTCACTATCCACATACGCCGCCTCCATTAACCAAAGCCCGCGACAGTTGGTGTTGACAGCGCTGTCCGTGAGCGTGAACAGAGCCCAATCCACCAAGACATTTGTGGCCAAGCTCTCCAAATTTCACGGGCTGAAGCCCAGAGAGTACTCGGCCCTCAAGGATTGCTTTGAGGAGGTGAGCGACAGCGTTGACAGGCTGAGCAAATCCGTAAGGGAGCTCAAGAACATGGGCCGGGCCAGGGGCCCGGAGTACATCTGGCACATGAGCAACTTGCAGACTTGGGTCAGTGCCGCGCTGACCGACGACGGCACCTGCTTGGACGGGTTTTCGGGGCGGGCCTTGGACGGGAAGGTCAAGTCTTCAATCAGGGCCCGGATGACTAATGTGGCTCAAGTGACCAGTAATGCACTGGCACTCTGCAACAAGTTCGGCGGAAAGTAATAAGTGATAAACATGTTTTTTTGTGCTTTTAGTTGTGTTGTAAGGATTGCTACCGGAATTTTGTAATATAAAAATATAGTAATCTGCGCAACGGAGTGAATGGAGTTTCTCAATTATCCTCTCTTCATTACATTTTTTCTTTTTCTTAACTAAATGTAATGGCTTTAATTTTTTGTATTATTAAAATAAAAAGTGGGCTCGCGTTCCCATGGTTTTTTCCATCTTCAAACAGTGTGGTACAATTAAATAATATTTCGAAAATAAAAAAATCTCAAATTTAAAGATTTGTGGGGACGGAAGCAAATTGCAAGCACAACTGTACAAGACAGAAGAGAAGATATTACGATGAAAAAGGTGTGAAATGAAGTGCTGATTGTATAGGCCCGTTTTTGCCGATATTAGTGACCCGACACGTCACATCATCTACATTTTTATTTTTGTTTTGTATATTACTAATTCTATTAAAAATCATATCATATGATCTTGATCGCATTAAAATTCGAATTTTGGTTAATGATCAACTTGGCTACAGGGATGGTTTGCTTCTCATTCCGGCCCAGAATAGCCAATTCAAAATTCCTTCTTTTAATAAATTAATTTTGGTTATCTCTACCTGAGCTTTTTTGCATTTGAGCTTGTTCATTATTTACAGCAAATATAGAATTAAAACCGTAAGATGGGTATGTTGGGCCCGGCCCATTACCACCGTCGCATTATTTTTCTAGAGGAATGACGGTGACATTATTATTATACAAGAAAACGGGAATCAATATAGTTCTTTTCTTGCTGGCATAATTATTTCCTTAAATACATATATATGTATCCTACACACACACGCACAATATATATATATATATATGCGCGTGACAATTATATGTATAATATGCAATTTATTAGGTATTGTGGTTGGTAGGTGTCCACACCAATCATTTTGCATTAATAAATTAGATACAGGAAAAGACCATAATTCTTTAATTAATATTGTTAGTTTTGAATTGGAAAAGTGTATACACTTAAAAATATAAAAAATAAATACATAAATATCGTCAAACAATGGCTTCAAAACGGGTCAGACCTAAATGATTTGAATAAAAAAAGGGTGAAGTTGGGTCAACTCGCTGACTCATGATATAATTATTTCTTTAAAAAAATATATATATGTTTTATTGTAATTTCATAGAATATAAACAGGAATATTATAAAAAATCACATATATATAGAAATTTTTTTATCATTTGCTATTATATATTGTTAATTTTAATTATTATTTTGTAAAATTATAGAATTATACATTGAAAAAATCATATTTCATTTATTATTATAAGGTTTTATAGATTTTTATAATATTTTTTATTATTCGGGTTCAATTGAATTGGTCGTGTCAAGTCAACTTGTAAAATAAATAGATTGTATTTGGGTTACAATTTTTGATACAATTAGCTAAATAGGTCGGATTGAATTCGAGTTCATGTAAAATTTGTAATAACCATATTCCAGACTTGATGCGTAAACCTGCAACCCAACCTCTTTTAACACTCCTAATTACAAGTAAATAAAGAGGAAAAAAAGGTGTTTGCAATGTCAGTCTCAGTCATATTGGGATCAAGTAAAATATATTAATTAAAGAGGCATGAATTAATCAATAAATTAATATATAAAGTAAATAAATTATGAAAAAAATTAAATTCGTTAATTATAATCATGAAGTTGAGGATGATCTAACACTCTTGTTTCGCAAAAAAACAGCACTTGAGCAATAACAACACTCAATAAATTTTTGTCAACAACTTGAGAAATCAACTCTAAATACAATAAAAAAAATAGAGATAAGTTCGATTAGATTTAAAGTTCAAGATTTTATTTTTTATTTTTTATTTTTATATTTCATTGGGTCCATGTAGTTATTATTATTGTTATTATTATTATTTTGAGAATTAGCTATATTATTTTAGCTAATAGCCTTATAGGCCCAAGTTAAAACTTATTTTATAAAATTATTATATTGAATAGATTATTAATTGTTTGAGTATTAATTTAATAAAGCTTTACTACAATTGCTGTGGGAAAGTGCAGGCATTGGGCTGAACAGGGAAGATCGTTGGATAAAACTCCAGTTTTAGGTAAGCCCAATTACCCAGAGGCTAGTGTGCTTTGTGGTAATGGGCCATACCACAGAGAAATTAGACATTGGGCTACCCTCTGCATGTTTGTAAGAGTTAAGTAGCCTGTTGGTTATCTTCAATAACATAATGCTCTTTCCGTTAATGAAAAAAAAATCAAACATAAATTTATTTCCCAAGAAAATTACAAAAATAAAAAGTTATTTTTTTTAAATAAAAAATTCTATGTTTAAAATATTAATGTCCACTTATATTTCTTAAGTTAATTTTTTTTTTCAGAAACAAGTTATATATGATTGAATAAAAAATAAATCATATAAATATAAATTTATAATTTTAAAAAAGTTGCATATTTAACAAAGTAACAAAATATTGAAAATTATACTCTTTCCAAGGCCTTCTCCAACAATGCTGTAAAATGCGGTCAAGTGAGTTGAGATCTCTCTAGCAATGGCCTCTTCCTGCGCAATAATGAAACTGCCTTGTGTGCTGCTCTATAATTGGCGCAGATCATCTTTTATATTTTTATAGTTTTATATTTAATTTGTTATTTAGTTGTTTTTATATTTTTTGTATTGAATATTATATTCTTTTTATATTACAATCAATTTACTTTAATTAATTTTAAAATTATTTTAATTAAATGTGATAAACACAAAATAATGAAAAAGTGTAATTTTAATCATAATAAAAAAAGTACAAAAAGATTAAAAATATTACACATAATGTTATAATTATAACATAAAATTAATCAAAATTACATAAAATTACAAATGGACAAAACATAAAATTACAAAAATAAAAATTTAAATTGTACAAATATTATTATGAAATTAAATTTTGATTAGTATTAATATTGATCAATTCTATATGCAATTTTTTCTTACTTTTGATTAATTTTACAATAAAAAGTTAAAATGTTAAATATATAAACCTTATTTTTAATAGATTACATATTATGTTTTGTTTTCAAGTAATATGAAGTAATTACGCTAAAAATTAAAGATAAATAATATATAAGAATTATTATGAAATATTATTTTAGTTTAAAAAATAGTGCAACTGTTGAAGAAGGAATGCAGATTTTGCACTAAAATAATGTAAAATATGTACTATAGAGTTGTATTGATCGGAGATGGTCTAAACATAATTTGTTTGTAATTTGAGGAGTATCTAGTATTGTTTCTTATGTTTCAATTTGGTTTTGCTGGCATACCTTTTTGTATAGTTTACAAATTCCGTTAATGGAGGAAGTAATTTGTAAGAGAAATACAAATTTCAACAAGGTGTTCATAGAAATGCAATATATATATATATATATATATATAACCTATCAAAAAAATGTTTTATAATTTGAGAAATAATATTTTATTTTGATATGTGTAATATTATTATCAAATTAAAAATAAAAAAGATTAATTTAATAAATCATACATTAAAAATAAAATTGAAATGAAAAATCTGGTATTTAAAAATTTAAATTTTTAGTAAATCATTACACGTGCAAAATATGAATTATTTACATAGAAGATATATATTTACAGGATTATGTGCATACTAAGATATGAAAACCTACAAAAACTTGTATCTGCTTTATCGCAAATAATAATATTAAAATAAAAAATAGTAAATAATTAGAAAATAATTTTTTTTACAATTTTTATGGATTTATAACAATTATTGAATCTCATCTTAAGATCATTAATGATTAAAAATATTAAGATTATAAAATAAGAAACAGGTGAGTAACCCAATTCTATTTAGAAAAAACCATTGAATTTTTTCTAAATCTTATATTTTCAGTTTTTGTAACAAATATTTTTATTTAATTATCATTTTGTGTTTGTAGCTCAATCAGACCACAAATATTTCAATCCACTCAATACATGTAAAACATACACTATTTCTCAAATCCAACACAAATGCTCCACCCATAAAAATATTAATATAATAACTAAATAAAATAAACAAATTAATTCTAATTTTTTAAAATGATATTCAATCTTTTCAAGGTGTTAAATAAAAATATTATATGATTAATTTTATCTCACAGTCCAAACTTGCTAAAGAAAAGAAAAACCACAAAAAATCACAATTTACGATAATAGGGCAGCCCAAGGCTAGTATTTTTCTATTTCATACCAAAATCCAACACAACTCACATAAAAGTAATATTAATAACCTAAACTATCCCAAGAAATTCAAAATATAAATAATTTATTTTATAAAAATATTATGAAAATTTTATTTCTTATAATTATAGATTATATATACCAGAAATACTCAAAAATACCAGATTATATATAATCAAATTTTATTTTGTAAATATGATACTTTATTTTTATAATACAATATAATTATCAAATTAAATATCATAAAAATACAAATAATTTAAAATTTTATTTGTTAAAAGAAATTTGAACGAAAAATGTTATCCTTTTTGAAAATTTAATTTTTTTTTCTGAAAAGAAAGCAAAAATAGAATAAAAATCACAATAACATGACCACTCGCACGCTTTACAAGCTTGTCTTTCTTTTTTTCTTTTAAGCAGAAATAATAATTTAATTTTCTTATTTAGCATGTTCATTTTGGAAGAAAAAATCGAACTTTCTATTTGGACAACTTAATTGCTTTTATGTAAGCACATGCCTACCTCACTACTGATATTTGGGCAAATTAGATCCATTTATCAGACAGGTTTGAGTAAGTATATGCTGGGCCAGTTTATTTGGACCCAGCGTAATATTTTTATGTTACGATTCATGATTAATGGTCTACGAGTTTGAAATTTTTTTATTTTTATTTTAAAATATTTAATACATAATATATTAATTAATAATATTATTATAGACATATTGTATGTGTTATCAAACATAAAATAAAATAAAATATCCTGATACAAGATTAATCCAGGGTTTAGACATTTAAATTTTAGATGGACAAAACATGAGAAAAGTCTTGGAACATATGACTGATCCAATCTCCTAGTAATTCACAACTGTTGATATTACAAACCTCCTTAATTTTAAAAAAGAAAACTGAGAGAGAGAGAGAGAGAGAGAGAGAGAGTTTAATTTATTTATTAAATTAAACAAGTAAATTAATCTTAAATAAGACTGCTTCTGGAAATCAAGACCTCAAAATACTCATTTCAAGGAGAAATAATTAATTGGAATTACACAAAAATAGATTTCCAGATTGACCGTAGCAAAGGCAAAGGCAAAGGCAGATAGGCAAGAATTAATCAGCAGCCAGTCACAAAATAATTACTTCCAACTTTAAAAACAATACTCATACAAAGGTTCAGTAAAGATGGTTAATAAGGGACAAAGCATTGCTTATCAGTTTCTCCACTCCAGAAACACAGCTCTTGATCTTCTTCTTCACCACCGGGTTCACTTTCCGGCCCAGAAACCCGTCCACGCACGTCTCCGCATCCGTGATGGCAGCGCTGGCGTACGTCTTCGCGTTGGCCCACTGAAACTCCCTGTCGGCGTCCCTCAGATGGCCCATGGCGCCAAGCGTTTGCTTCAGCTCGTAAACCGCGTCCTTCAGGTCGCCCATGCACTCCTTGATGGCGCTGGCTTCGGCCCGACCGATCCCCTTCTGCTTCAGCAGCTGATTCACGGTGGCTGAGCAGTTTCCGGTGCCCTGAATGGCCACCCTCAGGGCGGCGCTGCAGAGTTTCAGCGGGTTGGTTCCGACGGTTGGGGCGAACGGCAGGAGCGTCTTGGTGCAGAGCGATGGATACGTGGTTGTGTTGCACGATTTCTTGATGAATTTTTGGGAGGAAGATGCAGGTGCGGGTGCAGAATGGGCTAGTGAGATTAGAACGAGGAGTGTGAGGAGTGTGAGGAAGTGTGTGGGAGGGGGAGAAGATTTTGTGATGGGTTCCATATTGGGGTGGTGGAGATATGATGAAACTTGAGGAAATAGTAGGGATGGAGATGGGAGAGAAGGCACGTAAGAGATATATATATGGAGAAGGAGAGAGGTGAATTAATTATTGAATTCAGCAGGAATGAAATGGGCATTAAAAAAAGGGGGTGTGTAACGTTGGTTATTCGAAAGCACATGCAAGAATGAAGTGGAGAAGGGTTATTGTCTGTTGAAGGCACATGCCTCCTGTTCTAAGTCAGTTGCAGCTCTCATGTCAACTGCCAACCCAGGGCGGGGGTGGGGGCTATAATCCTCAAATGAATCCGCCGGAATAGGAGGAGTAGGGTCAAATAATTGTTTATCCGATTGGATTCTCATCAACAAATTAATCACATTCATATATATATATGTATATATATATATCCTTTCTTGATATCGGGCAAACTGATGGCCGGCGTAGAAATCGGACCCTAATTAATACGATAAGGAATGAATCTAAGCAATGCCCGCCGCTTAACTTCAAATTCTTTTCTCATTGCTGCATCAAACATTCCACCATTTTCGCCTTCACTCCAGTTTAACAAATATTGCTTCCCATATTTTCACATTCTTAATCTTAATTTTGATCTTATTCAGTATATAATTTTTAGTAATATTTATTTTTGTTCAATCTATACTTAATTTGTTAAAATTTTAAAAATTCATTAAAATTTTCATACAACACTCTTAATTTTACTTGTATAAAAATAACCCAACTGCTACGTCATCAACTTTTGATGAATCTTTCAAATTTCCAACAGAATTGAGCATAAATTGATAAAAAAATAATAAAAAAAAATTGTTTCTGTTTCTGTTAGAAATAATATTGTATCTTTTTCTTTTGGTGATATTTCTCTATATATACTGAAATTTGTATATTTGATGAGGATTGTTGATGTTGTTATTTACCGTAAACATAAATTGCTAGAATGACATAAATAAATAAAATAAGGAATGCAATAGGAAGTTGATGATGGGCTCCAAATATTTAGGTAAAAAATATTATTTTTGAAGTAAATAAAAATAACAGTTAATTTAATAATACCATAACTACCTAGGTAAATAAATAAAGTCCAACTCAAATGGGACCCACGGGCCTAAATCCTCAACCTAGTTGCACGATACATTCAAATATATTTTGTCTTCTAGATGCTTTATTTAGATATCTAGATATTTAATTAATTTTGATCGACAAAAAAAATAGTGATGTTGCATTGCTAATTTAAGATAATTTTACGTTGTCCCAAAGAATGCCTTGTAAGGAAGATAAAAATAATAAATCTGAGAGAAGTTATGTACAATCATACTTCACATAACACAAAGCACAAATATGTTTCTTAAGACGGAAATGATGAATCCAACATAACTTGATACAATTTTCACTCAACCCCCATTTTGATACAATTTAAATTGGATCAATGAATCTATCCATAAAACTCAGATTATAGATTGGGATTGTTGATAAGAATACAGGAGTTGTTTAAATGATAGTTGAGGGCGATGAGATTGCGTTGGAGTTTATGGAGCACCGAGATCGTAAGATGAAGAGAAAGTATTGAGTTCTATTTAATTCCTTGCTTATATTTATTTATTTCGGACTTAGTTTGTTGGACTTTATGTCTTAATAAGTTGTTTTGGGCTTGAGCCCGTGGGAATTGTATTTATATCTCGTCTCACTTTTGGAGATGGGAGTTTTTTGATTTTTGAATATTGAATTGGGAATTATCCCTATTGATGCTTAGTACACGTAGTGTCAAGGCGATCGCATTCATCACGTTCTAGTTATTGTTCTTGTTACCATTACGCTACATCAATAGTCCCAATATATATTTTACATTTGTTGTAATGCAAGAATCGTACATTTATAATTTTTTTGACATAAATCGACTTAAAATATAATATTCGTGTGGAGCAATATTGAATAATTGACGAGGACCCTTAATTTGGTCATCCAAGTACAAGGTCTTGAGCACATGTATCCACAAGCCCATTATGGGATAATTGTGTTATTGGGTATTGGCCCATTTGTGGATGTGGGCCTGTTTTAGTTGTGTCTGGGCCCAGGCTTTATTAAGCCCAGGCCCGCCAGCCCACCATCCTTCCCTTATGTTTTCTGTTTTATGAACTAGGGCTCATTCCCCCTTCTGCGTATGCGCCGCTCCCCTCTCCCCTTCTCCTCGTCTTCCCCCTTGTCTGCCCCGTTCCCTGCGATGAGTTCGCATCCCTTCCCCAGACAGTCTTCACTCCCTTTGAATGCGGTGTTGAAACCGCGTGGCCCTTCGGGGTTCTCCGGTTGTTTTCTTACCTATAAATTGACGTCCGTCAATCGGTGGTGGGATACAGTATTCAACAGTTTTCACGCTGCATTCTCTTCCACTATTCCCCGTGTCTATACTTAGAGTTTATCTCCGGTGGTGAGGTATTCGGTGTGTGACCTAAGTGGGTTACCAGTGGGTGAGATTAATTGGGAGTGAAGTGCTACCGGGAGTGGGTCTGTGCTCTTGATCGGTGAATGGTCTTGTGTGATCTGTCCGAACCCTCCGATTGACTTGTGTGTCTGAATTGGGGCGAGCCCAGGCATCCCCTGAGCCCGAATCGGTGACGGCGGTACCCAACAGTGGTATCAGAGCGCCACCGCCGCCGCCACCGCGTGCTGAAGTCGCCGACGGGCGACACGCTTCAGTCGCCGCTTCCCGTCGCCTCCGGCGCGACTCTGCTGCCCGCGCCCCCGCGCAACTCCGCCGACGGTGGATCTGCCCCTCGGTATTGTACCGAGGCTGGTGGGCCGTCCGCTCATCAACCCCCGCCCGTCGCGCCTTTGCTCGACGCACGCCGATTCACTGACAGGAGGTCATTTTTGAGGTCTCCCAAAACCTTGCTCTGGTAAAGCGGCTTAAACCTTCCTCCTGTAGTTATCGGTTGAACCGGATAGGCATTGGGCGTGACTGCTGGTAGATACCGGTCGAACCGGGCAGGTTTTGCTGATTCTGCATTACTGTGTGTCTTGCTGATTCTGTATTATTGTGGTCTGCCGATTCTGCATTACTGTGTGTCTTGCTGATTCTGCGTTACTGTGTTAAAAACCTGAACATTTACCGGATCTGAGTGACCCCCTGCGCAACCGATCAATCGGTTTGTGAACTTGGATATCCTCAGCTTTCCGTCTTGTGTGAACTTCGTGCTGTGTGCATTATGTCTTCAATTGGGTCCTATAATCTTGCACCATTTGATGGTCGCACAGATTTTGGCATATGGCAGCAGAAAATGAAAGGGATACTAATACAACAACGTGTATTTAAAAGTATCACCCTTGCATTTTCTGATGCCACAACTGCTGAGAAAAAGGAAGAGATGGATGAGATTGCACTCTCATCCATCATCCTTCACCTCTCAGATTCTGTTATCCGAAAAGTCGGAGAACAAAAATGTGCTAAGGATTTATGGGATAAATTAGAAGAACTCTTCATTGAAACTTCACTTCCTTGCAAAATGTTCTTGCTTGAAAGATTTTTTCGGTTTAAACTTGATATGTCTAAAGATATTGATGAAAATATGGATATTTTTCAAAAACTTGTACAAGACATAAAGAAAACCGGTGATAAATCTATTGATGAATATACTGCTATTGTGCTTTTAAATGCTATTCCTGATTCTTTCAGTGATGTAAAATCTGCAATAAAATATGGTAGGGATCAGGTTAATTTGGATACTGTCATCAATGGACTAAAAAGTAAAGAGATAGATTTAAAAGCAAATTTGAGTATAAAACATCAAAACAATGCTGATGCCATGTTTGTTAAAGGAAAGAACTTTAAGAAAAAGAAAAAGTTTTCTGAAAACAAAAATGGTCAAGAAAGGTCTAAGGATAAAACTGCAAAAACTAATAACCCCACAAATAAAAACAAGAAGTGTTTCAATTGTGGTGAACCGGGTCATTTTGCAAATGTTTGTCCTCAACCAAAAAGGCCTAAGGCCAATAATGTATCTCAAAAGGAATTGCATGAAGATGTTTTCATGGTAACAGATTTTTGTGAAACCTGTGTGGCTAATTCTGTAAATTCATCTTTCTTGTGTGAAAATGAATGGTTAATTGACTCTGGCTGCACATTTCACTTGACTCCTTTTAAAAGTCTGTTTTGCTCCTTTAAAGATACAAAAGATGGCTTCGTATCCATGGCAAACGATAAAAAAATGTCCTATCCTAGGTGTAGGAAATATTTCACTTATGTGTGAATCTGGACATGCTCTTAACCTGAAAAATGTGAGATATGTACCTGCTTTGAATTGCAATCTTATATCTTATGCTGCTTTAGAAGATGAGGGGTATGAGGGGAAATGGGGTAAGGGTATTATGTCTATCATGAAAGGGTCTTCTGTGGTCCTTAAAGCTGAAAAACGTAATAACCTGTATATGTGTTTTACCAAACCTGTCTTGCATGCAATTATAGTTAAAGATGATAAAACTGCACTTTGGCATTGTAGACTAGGACATATGAGTAATAAAGGCCTTGAACTGTTGCAAAAAGTAGGATCATTTGGCAATGATAAGCTTTCTTGCATGCCTTTCTGTGAACCATGTGTGAAGGGTAAACAACATAGGGTCAGTTTCCCCATCTCCCCTGCCCCCAACATGTCTAAATGCACTGGTATACTTGAATATCTACATGCTGATGTGTGGGGTCCTGCCACCACCCCCACACATGGAAATAAAAGATGGTTTCTGTCCATAATTGATGATTTTTCTCGAAAAGTTTGGGTTCTGCTTTTAAAGGATAAATCTGATGTGTTTAATGTCTTCAAAAATTGGAAATCTTTAATTGAGAATCAAACTGGTAAGAAAATCAAGAAACTTAGGACTGATAATGGACTTGAATTTTGTAACCATCTACTTGATGATCTATGTGCTGTTTCTGGTATTCAAAGATACAGAACGGTTCCATACACACCACAACAAATTGTTGTGGCAGAACGTATGAACCGAACCCTTCTTGAGAAAGTAAGAAGCATGCTTGCTGCTTCTGGACTTTCTAAGAAGTTCTGGGGTGAAGCAGTTGTTACTGCTGCCTATTTGATTAATAGGTCACCTTCTGTGCCTTTGAATGGGAAATACCCTGAACTTGTTTGTCAGGAAAAGCTGTTGACTTTTCAAACTTAAGAATTTTTGGTTGTGCTGCTTTTGTGCATCAAAAACTGGATAAGTTGGAACCAAGGTCTAAAAAATGTGTTTTTCTTGGATATCCTGAAGGTGTAAAATGATACAGACTATGGCTAAAAAATGAACCTGGTTTTAAAGTTACCATTAGTAGAGATGTCATTTTCAATGAATCTGATTTCCCTTGTCTGCCAATATCTGTACCTTCTGTTGCTCTTGACACGACTCTGAGTGAGGTGGAGCAAACACCTAACTTACCTGTCTTATCTGATTCAAATTCTGATAACTTGCATGATAATATAAGTGATGGTGAAAATGTTGAAAATGATAATTATCAACTTGCTAGGGACAGACCTAGAAGGAACATTAGGCAGCCATCTAGATTTAATGATTATCACATGGATATGCATGCTTTGAATGTATTTGAATCTCCCACTGACCTAGAACCTAAATCTTTTAAAGAAGTTGTGAATTCTAAGAATTCTATTGACTGGTTAAATGCTATGAATGATGAAATGAACTCACTGCATATTAACCAAACCTGGACTCTTGTACCTAATCCTTCTAATTGCTCTGTGGTTGCATGTAAATGGCTGTATAAGGTAAAAGAAGAATCTGACAGCATTAGGTTTAAAGCTAGACTTGTAGCTAAATGTTTTACTCAAAAGGAGGGGATTGATTACACAGAAATCTTTGCTCCTGTTGTTAAGTTTGTTACTGTGCGCATTATGTTGGCTTTAGTTGCTCATTTTAACTGGGAATTAAAACAACTTGATGTAAAAACTGCTTTTTTGCATGGTGAACTTGATAAACAAATCTACATGCATCAACCTGATGGTTTTATTGATCCCCAAAAACCTGACCATGTATGTTTGTTGAAAAAGTCTTTGTATGGTTTAAAACAATCTCCTAGGCAATGGAACAAGAAATTCGATTCTTGCATGAAAGATCTTAAGTTCAAAAGAAGTGTGCATGATCACTGTCTTTACTTTAAACATGATGCATCTGTTCCAACTTTTCTGCTGATATATGTCGATGATATGCTCCTAGTTAGTCCTTGCATTGAATCTATCGAATATGTGCAGAATTGCCTAAGTGATAATTTTGACATGAAATATCTTGGAGATGCTAAACGAATCCTTGGCATGGATATTGTTAGAGATAGAAAAAACCATACACTGCACTTAAATCAGATTTCTTATGTGAAAAAGATTTTGAGTAAATTCTCCATGTCTAATGCTAAACCTGCAAATGTTCCCCTTGCTGCTCACTTTGTACTAAGTAAGGATCAGTCCCCAAAAACTGATTCTGAAATACATGAAATGTCTAAGGTGCCGTATGCTAATGCTATAGGCTCAGTCATGTACCTTATGGCAAGCACTCGACCTGATATTGCATATTCGGTAAGTTGCTTGAGTAGGTACATGTCCAACCCTGGTATGCCTCACTGGGATGCATTAAAATGGCTGTTAAAGTACTTGAAGGGTTCTGTCAATACTTGTCTTAGATTTTCAAAATGTGCTCAAGGTGTTAATCTGATTGGGTATGCTGATTCTAATTATGCCAATGATAGAGATAATAGGAAGTCTTCTACATCATATGTGTTCACTTTATGTGGCTCTTGCATTAGTTGGAAATCTCAACTGCAGCATGTTGTAGCTTTATCCACTACTGAGTCAGAATACATTGCCATTACTGATGCTTTAAAAGAAGCTATATGGTTAAAAGGCCTTTTATCTGAAATTGGGTACTTAGAAGGTGATACTATTGTTTATTCGGATAGCCAATCTGGTATTCAACTTTGCAAAAATCCTGCCTTCCATGACCGCACAAAACATATAGATGTTCGGTACCATTTTATTCGGGATATTGTTGAAAAAGGAACAGTCAAACTTGAGAAAATACCATCACAATTTAACCCTGCTGACATGGGAACTAAAAGCCTTTCTGCTGAGAAAACAAAGGATTGCATGAACACCCTGAATTTTGATTCCTTGGATTAAATTCTCGAACTTCCTGCATTCTGTTTTGTTTTGTATTTTTTTCTCACTTTAATTCTTTGGTTTGTGCAGGTGTGTGTATGACTGTAATGGGCAGTGATGATTTGCCTGCGCCCCGAATTGTACTTGTCAATCGGTTGGGTGAGGGTTGGTCCAATAAGGTGGAGAATGTTATTGGGTATTGGCCCATTTGTGGATATGGGCCTGTTTTAGTTGTGTCTGGGCCCAGGCTTTATTAAGCCCAGGCCCGCCAGCCCACCATCCTTCCCTTATGTTTTCTGTTTTATGAACTAGGGCTCATTCCCCCTTCTCCGTATGCGCCGCTCCCCTTCTCCTCGTCTTCCCCCTTGTCTGCCCCGTTCCCTGCGATGAGTTCGCATCCCTTCCCCAGGCAGTCTTCACTCCCTTTGAATGCGGTGTTGAAACCGCGTGGCCCTTCGGGGTTCTCCGGTTGTTTTCTCACCTATAAATTGACGTCCGTCAATCGGTGGTCGGATACAGTATTCAACAGTTTTCACGCTGCATTCTCTTCCACTATTCCCTGTGTCTATACTAAGAGTTTATCTCCGGTGGTGAGGTATTCGGTGTGTGGCCTGAGTGGGTTACGAGTGGGTGAGATTAATTGGGAGTGAAGTGCTACCAGGAGTGGGTCTGTGCTCTTGATCGGTGAATGGTCTTGTGTGATCTGTCCGAACCCTCCGATTGACTTGTGTGTCTGAATTGGGGCGAGCCCAGGCATCCCCTGAGCCCGAATCGGTGACGGCGGTACCCAACAAATTGATTTGAAATTTGTATCAATATCATTCGTATATAATGAAGTAACACACAAATATGAAAATAATACATAATGAAAGAATTCTTGCATGATCCTAAACATGATAAGAGCAACCCACATCTTTTCCAACCAATACGAACTAATTTAACAATTAAATTTAGTTTTTTATTCCTCAAAGTCAACATAAATAAAAACATTAAAAAATCATCAATAGAAATATTATATTAAGATAATTAGTAAGTCAATGGGAATCCGAATACATATCACAAGGTCAAACAAGGTAAACTGCAACTTTGCTGCTGCTCTGTTCCAACAGACCCCGTTCTTTCTAGCACAAACATCATCTACTCCTATTCATTACACTCAATATATATAATTTTTTAAACTTAAATAACATAATATGTAAACTTAAATAACAATATGTAAGTCATTTTTTAAAGTTCCTCAATATATATAATTTTTTTTATGAAAAATGACATTCAGATGGGAACGAATAAAGTATTTCAATCTAAGTAAGTGATTAAACAAGACATTCATAAGTATTTCAATCTATCTATGACTCTTAAGCCGTTGAATGCACATCATCTTGCTTGATGATTGATAGTGATTAAATAGGCAATTTTGATGTGATATAGTATTTTTAAATTTTTTTTAATCAAATATAAGATTTTTGGGATATTTAAAATTATAAGTAAAGTCGCCACGGAGAGGAGCGACTCTCAAATTTTAATATCGCCCCTACAAGGGGCGACCTACCAATTTTTTTTTTCTTAAGTCGCCCATATGGGCGACCTTTTTTTTTTTTTTTTTTTTTTTTTTTTCCTTTCCTTTCCTCCTGTTTCACAGGCACTTCTCTTTTTTTGTTTTTTCAATTATGTTTATTTATATGCTTGTGTGTGTTTGTGTATTGTGTGCTTGTGTTTGTGCATGTGTGTTTGTGTGTGCGTGTGTGTGCGTGTGTAATAATAATAATACTAATACTAATAATAATAATAAAAATAAAATAATAATAATAATAATAATAATATTATTATTATTATTAATTAATAAACAATAATGAAATTGAGCTCTAATCGTGTGTACATGTCTTCTATGAATCGTTTAAAGAGCTTCTTAAGATACAATTGATCGAAATGATGAGTTGATTCAATTTTTTACATAATTAAAAAAAAAATGTAGCTTTGATAAACTATTGGAAGAATTATTGAAAATTTTGAATCTACTCGTCATTGACGAACAACTATATCTTATGGAGTCTTTTAGACGATCCATAGAAGACACACACGGGTTAGAATTCATTTTCATGGCTGTTTATTAATTATTATTATTATTATTATTATTATTATTATTAACTCATCAACTCATCATTTTGATCAATTGTATCTTAAGAAGCCCTTTAGACGATCAGTAGAAAACATGTACGCACGATTAAAGCTCAATTTCATTGTTGTTTATTAAATAATAATAATAATAATAATATTATTATTATTATTATTATTATTATTATCATCATTATTATTAATATTATTATTATTACTACACACGCACCCACAAACACAAACACACAATACACAAACACACACAAGCATATAAATAAACATAATTGAATGAAAAAAAAAAGAAAAGAAATAGAAGTGCGTGAGAAACAGGCGAGGAAAGAAGAGAAAAAAAAAAAAACAAAGATGGCCCATACCATGGGCCACTTAAGAAAAATAAAAAAAAATTTGTAGGTCGCCCCTCATAGGGCAACATTAAAATTTGAGAGTCGTCTCTTCCCGGGGCTATTATACTTATAATTTTAAAAATTTCAAAAATCTTATATTTGATTAATTTTTTTTAAAAAATACTATATTACATAAAAACTGCCGATTAAATAAAACGTTCATAAGTATTCGAATCAGTCAAACCAATTTGAAGATCCAGATTCTCCACTGTGCGGGGCACCGCAGGTCCACAATACAAGTGCTATATCCCCAAAACTATATCATTTTGGCCTAAAACGTACCCGGTTAGTTCACAAATCAAAGCATCATTTTGGGAATACAACACAACGTGTTGAGATAACGCAACAACAACAGATTGTTCAATTAAATCTTGCAGCATAGATCCCCCAGCTAAGATAATACCTCAATTCCACGAAACTCATGTTCTACGAGGCAAATATTGTTGCATATAGTCAGTGACCTATTCAACCCACGGTTCTTTTTCGAATCTAGTTGGCCAATCTGCTTCTTTTTTAGGATGTCAAAAGTGTTCTGTACATTACACATAGTAAAGAATGACACATTGGAACAAAATATTCTTGATTTTCAGGGTTCATTTTCAACTACATTCAGTCTCCAAAACTTAGCATCTATGTGCTTTAGAATGTAAGACCAGTCTAATGAAAGTCCCTCGGCGTTGAACCCAGAAGCCATCACTGCCCCTTCTGAGTTCATGTCGCTCTCTTGGGAGGAGCCATATTGCGTATGAGTGAGGTTGCCACACTGAAAGCTATTATCTGCACCACTAATCCTGCATTGATAAAGTTCGTCACAAGTACAGAATAAATTTTTATCCCTTCCACATTTTATTTGATCAATCCATTTTATGTTGAAGAAAATATACCAAGTGAAACAATGGCAATCTTGATGACTTCTAACTTTGATTTCTCCCATCCGCTCAAACCCTTGATAAGCTGTTCGTATAATAGGACAAAAGCAACAGTTACTATAACTTTCATGATCTATACACATAAATTCTGGAGTAAGTGACAGTTTGAGGTAATAGTATCTCAATAATATCCCGATGACTCACAACACAAAAAGTACG
This sequence comes from Caryopteris x clandonensis, assembly GCA_028749325.2. Lineage (NCBI taxonomy): Eukaryota > Viridiplantae > Streptophyta > Magnoliopsida > Lamiales > Lamiaceae > Caryopteris > Caryopteris x clandonensis. The sequence continues at coordinate 10,085,551 of JAPYKT020000004.1, forward strand.
ATTAGCAAGTAAAGGAATGACCAATAATAGGTTTGACGAGCTATCTGAACTTCAGCAAATAAATGAGTCCTCATTCAACACTCACTAACATGTTTCCATCGAAGAGAGAGGTCCATAAACTGAATTTTTTTTTTCTCTTTCACAAGTATAAAGAACAAATTAGCATCATGATTCACATATTTTGACATGAAGTTTCTGTAGAGAATAAAAAGAAATAGTTTGCTTAATCATTTTTGTACATCAAGGATCCAATCACTAATGAATACATAAAACGTAGGATTTGACGGCAGCAAATTTTTGTGAAAGCTAATGTTCAAGAAAAAGGTTTCATTTTGATATGAGTTAATGGCAACAAAAAGCCTAGAGTTCCAGGATTACTAAAAGCCAACTTCAGCTCAGAAAGCAAACTACTTATTACAGATTCAGCTTGCAAATACGGATCGAATTGTGAATACGGATCGAATTGTGAAGTTATGACATCCTCAAGCTCAGAATTCAATTGACAGGATTATGCACAATCAACTAACATCTATATATATTGTATTCTTTTGTGTCCACTAACAAATAAATATTTCATCATGATTCTTGACATAGAATCTTCATAAACATATATAGACACTCTTCCAAGCAAAACCAACATATTTTTATCTCCATATGGTGCTAGTAGTTTGTCTTCCATGTATCTATGATAAGCATGTTGAAATTAAAACAAAAATTGCTTAAAAGAAATGAGAATAATTCTACCTCAATTGATTTTTCACTCTTAAGAACACAGACAACTGAGACAAGGGCAGCAACTGATGATCCAAACAAATACAACTTCAAAAGGATGGAGCGGCTGCGTTTCCGACCTTCACAATAACAAATGGGACACAAAATTCACATCAAAACTCACCATCTGGAAGGAACTTTTTCAATTAACAGAAGGATTTTCAGCCTACCTAATTCTCCTAATAGGAGAGAAATAATGAAAATAACACTGGAAGAAACAGAAAGTCTATCAAGAGTGCCCCCTTCCAGTGTAGGTAGAAATAGAACTACCGCAGCTACTAATTGAATAAAACCCTGCCAAGAATTGAGAAAGCACAATCAGAGGGAATATAAAGTCTATAGTTAAAAAACAACAGAAACAATAACAATTAGCACCAAGAAAAGCATTTTACTAGAAATAAATGCATATCTCCATTTACTCAAGCTATCAATTTCTTCACAAATTTCACATAAGAAAAAATGGGGAAAAATTATAAAAAAAGTGAATCTTCATTGTTTCTGCTTCTTTCTTCCCCAATACCTCAGTAAATCAATCAAATAAATCGACTAAAAAACATAAACCCTAAGGTACCTGGGTTAAGATAAGTGAGCAGAGACGAGATTTTCCTTCAGCTACCTTTTGATATCCTGAACAATTAAGAAAAAAAAAAATAGGAATCAACAAAAACTCGAACAACCGCAATTTACAGAATCATGGGAACTGTCGAAAAGGTAAATAATTTATAAAGGAGATCGTACTGGAATCGACAACCATGCGGTATGAAAAATCATAACCGTCCGTTCCAGATGGCCTCCCATTGACAGATTTCCTTTGACTCATTTCTTCCCCTCCTCTATTTCAGTTTCTATTTTCCGCAGTTTTTCTAATTGTTGTAACTACAATTTTGCTCTCTCGATTTGCATCCTCTTCTTTAATTACGAAAAGGAGTGTAATATGAAGGACAAAAACGCTTACAGAACAAACACGATTCTTAAAAAGCGTGAAGGCGTTGCTTGTGTGGATTCAAATAAGTCTCTTTGTTTTCAAATATAATTCTTAATTTGAATACATAATTTTAAAATATTCATAAGAATAAGTAAAGTTATAAATTAGAAATTAAATATAATTGTGGCGATGATAAAGATGCTACTTAATTTTAGATACTTATCTATATCTTTTGTGATATTAAAAATCAAAATTTTAAATTATATTTTAAATAAATATTCTATAAACAGAAGATAACTATTATAATAACGTACAATTACTTTGTATTGTCAAATTGTCATTTATATATTTTGGGATCATAAATGATGTTTTTTAAACAGATTGGACTACCAAAGATTATTATATTTAAAAATAATTGAAAATTAGCTATACAAACATTTCAATATAAACTGTAATACTTTACAAAAACAGATCTTTTATTGTTGACTTATAATTATAAATTAGATAATAGAAAAACACTTATATATAAATTTTAAAATTCTCTGAAAAGAAATATAAATATGTTACAAATATAAATTGTATTTTTTTACTCCCAAATTAATTAATATTAATATTTATTTTGTAAGTTGCACAATCTATAATTTAGAAAGCAGAAGGTAACACCCATTCCATTAACTTCTTCACAAAAGATGTTCCAGCCAAAATTAAGCCCTACTTCTTCCAACAATGGACCTAATATCAATTCACCTGTAATTAGGTCTGTAATTCAGTTTTCTATAACTAAAAATAAAAACACTACTCTGTCCAATAAAATCGAGGACAGTTATCCATCTCTTACAATGGTGAAACAACATATGTGACGAGTTGAAGAAATTCAATATAAGTAGTTACAATTTACGTGTTTTGAAGTAAGCTAAGAGGCCTACAAGAGGACCATTGACATAAGTAGTAGGCTCCGAATTTGCAGCATCCATACGATCATCCGCAAACGAGTCATCGATATCCGGGCCTCCGACAACGGCCCCAATCAACAGATTCGGATTCGGGATGCCACTCAAGAAATAGGGTGTTCCACCCTTGCACTCAATGAGCTGTGGGTATTGAACAATGGAAGGCAATGAAGAGGCCCTATGGTGTATTCTTTGAGGGAACTTGTTACCATATCCCACCATATACGACATTTTCATTGGATTGCTTCCTAGTATATAGTCCACCTGTTGCACCAGTTCAAAACTCACAAAATGTAATCTTTATTAACCAATTAAATTAAAATTAGGTATTTTTATTTATTTATTTACTTTTAATAAAAATTGGGTATGTACCTGGCTTCTTGTGAAGCTAATTAGCTGTTTTTGAGTGATGATCTTGTTATTACATCGAATAACATGATTAGAATTTTTTAAGTAACGAGTGTAAGTTAGTAATAGAAATGAGATAGAAGTAGTGTGCTGCATGTTGCACATTCCAGATTTGAATAGAAGCCCGCCTGCAATATAAAGTAAAAAAATATATATAATTATATATCAGTTTGGTTTTTTTCCTCTATAAATTACTCACTCGGTCTTGTAAAAAGGGTTCTGTTAGTATAATCAAAGATAGTTTTGCAAACATGGCTCTTTGTTTTGAGACGAGAGAAATATGTAACACAAGAAATTTATGGACATATACCAGGAGTGAAGGTGGCAGTTTTAGTGGGAGATTCAGGCAATACTGAGCAGACAAAGGTGTCTGCGTAGGAGAGGAAGGGAGCAGTAGCTTCCAAGCTGCTGTTTGTTAAAACATACTGCAAAGATATAATACAGAAACTCAGAAGTGTATTCTGATATTGAAAATTTAAGTTAATGTAAGAATATAGGAAAGTATATAAGTTCTACCTTGGAAACAAGAATATTAATTCCAGCATGTTTTGAGTCCCATCCGAATTCTGAAATACCATTTTCAATTTGTGGTTTAAAGTTTTTGATGTTCTGTATAAGATAATTCCAGTAGATAGAGCTTTTAGTGGCTTTATGTAGCCAAGCTGCTGCCCACAACAATTCATCCTGCCAAATAAATTTAAAAATTAATTTAAAAAAAAAAAACAGTTTTCTGTGAGTTGATTTCATCAAAAAGGACATTTTGTTTAATTTTTTATTTTAATTTATTTTAGATAGAGTTTACCTGATAGCCGCTATAATCGCAATAAAAAGGGCAGACAGCATTTCCGATACTCTCATTGTAAGATCCTCTGTACTTGTCTGCAAACTGAAATACCTGGTACGCAGACAACGAATGGATAATATTCAACATGTATTAAAGCTATCACTTATGCCATTTTCTTGGACATTAGTCCAAGTATTCAGTTACGAGATCATTTATTTCAACCATGTTCCATTTCATTATACTTGATTCGAATTTTTTTTTTTTTTTTTTTTTTTTTTTTTTTTTTTTTAATACCTTGGAAGCTCTTTGCAAAAGCACTTTAGAATACTCCTTATCTCCTAAAGTCTTGAACATCAAAGAAGCCGCCGCCATCGCCGCTGCTATCTCCGCCGCAACTTCCGACCCGGGAGCTTCTTTACTAACTGCATAAACCGTTCGGGGAGTGGTCATATCTTCTGGCCTTTGCCAACAATTGTGATCGGCGTGGGGGTCGCCGACCTGGGCATAAACGACGCCGGAGGTGGCGGTGGCTTTGAGGAGGTAATCAGTGGACCATCGGACGGCGTCCAGTGCATGCGGCAACTCTGGGCCCATGGACTTGCCGTATTCGAGTACACCCCACGCCAGCATTGTTGTTGAGAATGCCATTGGGAAATTGAATTTGACATTATCACCCGCGTCGTAGTAGCCTCCTGTTAAGTCCACCTGTATGTTATTACATGGAATAATCAGTGTTTCTATTTCTCGTTCAGAGAGAGAGAGAGAGAGAGAGAATATACGTACATACATACATATATATGTGTGTGTATACATGCTTAGTATTGGTAATCTGTATTGGACAGGATATCAAATTAAAAACTTATTATATGACTTGACTTTCTTATTGGTTAAAGATGTCGTATTAATCCCATACTAAATTAATATAATTTTATTCCTATAATATCATCAAATTAGGATATAATAAGAGATAAATTACTATTTATAGGCATGCTTAAGAGCATCTTGAGTGATACAAGTGGACTAAAAGGAAACATTCTCACCAAAAGAACCAAAATATAAAGTATATTTAACATTTATATTAGAATAAAAAAATTGCTATATTTGTCCCTTTCTAAAACCCTAAACAACAAATATTACTTTAATTCTGTTCAAGCATGTCAAACATATACTCCCTTAGCCCTAAAAAACGGAACACTGTTCTTGAACTTCTTTGATTCAATCACCTAATATACATCACTCACCTAGATTAACCAAAAGAAAATTAAGGACAAAAGAATCATGTTTTTAATGATAGGTTTAATAAGAGTCGATCAATATCCTCTATCATTCCACATAAAAATTATTTCACCAATATACACGTCACATATACTACTTTTGAAACAGAAGTACGACACTCACCCCTCTTTCAAGACCATCGTGAAGAGCCGAGTCCTTTCTCCATGTCAAACGCTGCGCTGGGGGCAGCTTCCCCGATCTTTGCCCCTCAAAAAATAATATGCTTTTGGACAAGGCATCCCCATAATCATGCAAAATTGCAGTTGCAGTGCTCATGGAAACTAATATTACAACCAAGTACACTTCTCTCATCATTATTACAACTTTCATTTCTCTATCTCTCAGGAATTCTATCAGTTGAGAAAATGAGGATTTTGGTTTTGGAGATGATCCTTATAACTGTAATAATATTGTGATGTTTGAACAAAGGATCTCATGCACAACAGTATGTTTGGTTTCTTTAAGTGAAATTTACATAAATTGACTTTAAGTGAAGCTCACACATTAAATGCACAAAGTCAATTCTGCACTAAAATTGAAACTTATGGTTTTTGGTGTGTATGTAAGGATTAATTTTTCAAGATCACATTCTTTAGTCAAAGCTATCTATAACTTTATAATGTCCAGATTCTGTGGAAGAAAATAAAAAGTGAATCTTCAGCTTTGAATTTAAGAGTGCGTATACAAACATACGTGATCGCAAATATAGTTTTAGAAATTTAAAAAATAAATTAATAAAAACTGATTCTACGTTGTATTGTCAAAGTGTTCGTTCTTAATTGATAATTATAGCATCATGTATTCACTGAGATTTTGATATTATCTTATTTCGATTTATTTTCTTACAATTTTTTTTTCACTTAGTATATTAACTTGAATAATTTTGATATCGTACAATGTACAATTTGTAATATATATTTAAAAAAAAATTCATAAAATAATTTTTCAAAAAATAACAAATTATAAATTAACTAATAAAATTTTATTTTATTAGAAAATTATTTGATCAATTTTTATAAGTAGCACAAATTCATTATAAATAATTCAAACCCATAAATAATACATGAATCTAACCTAAATAACTAAAAAATTTTACATTTCTCAAACCTAATATTTTATTTTATAACATGCAATATGCATGTCAATATAATTATCGAGGATTATTTTTATATATTATACAGTCAATAAAATTTAAGAAATGAAAATATTATTTGTATCAATGTCTTGTCCTTTTTTTCTCCCTTCTTTACAAACAAAAACAAGTGAAAAAAATCTAAAATTAAAAACTGTATTTTTACAAAATTTTACAATTTATAAAAGTTTTTATTATTATATTCATATAAATATAAATTAGTTATATTGGTGAATACGATATCCTGTATGTGTATTTGTGTTCTTTAGTAAGAATAGTTTGTTTTTAATTTAACATCCAAGTACACACTAATATTTATAAAATATATTACCCTCATTTCGTACGGCGCCGCGGCATGACGGCTGATTTAAATTAACAGTAAGTTTGTTATTATTATAAAAGAATTAACTACAAAAGAGGGATTTAATAATTTCAACTTGTATTTGATTTGAACATAAATAAATCTACTGTAGTGGTATTCAACCGTACTCATCGGACTATAAAATAATGAGTACATATTTTTTAAATTGGGTTTAAGTGGAAGTGGGCCAAGCCCAACTTTACAAGACCTGGGCTTTTTGTTTATCTTTACTTTGTGACCCAATCCATCACAAAAATGGTGTTTGAATCTATTTTCTGAATATATATTTATCCGTAAGGCCCAGTCCAAATTTTCTCTAATATCCATTACCCTTAATTAACGTCCCATCAATTTGGATATCTAGTGATACCGTACATGTACATGTGATGTGGATTTTACAATTTTTATTGACTTTAAATATATGACACGTCCGATCATATTTTTATTCACTCTAAATATATGTTTAATATTTACAATTTAGAGAATATATATATATATATGTAAAAATAAGTATTACCTATTTTTAGCGGTCCACTAATTTTTTCGCTGTGTATGATATTTATAATATATTTAAAACTATATGATATCAAATAAGTTCGAAAATTAAAGACACTCATACAATATTAATTAACACACTGATTATATGGAATTTTAAAATATCATATATTTTATATAATTTTACTTATATTCATAATTTTATTTTTATCTTTGCATTGACTTTTAGTTGAATTATATATAATTACCCTTTTCTTCACTTATTACTTTTAGTTGAACTATATATAATTACTTTTTTTTTCTTAACATTAGAATTTTTGCAACTTGAGAAAAAATGTAGGTAATTTGATTTTATTTACTTATTATATATATAATTTTATATTCTTGTTATTATCATGCTACATTTATAAATTATTGAATATAATTATATATATATATTTTAAAATATTACTATGATGTATTTCTTAAATTTAATAATATTATAATATAATAATATGTTTGTGTATAGCATTAAAAGAAAATACTAGTCACAATTAAATTAGTTAAGAATACAAATTATTTTTTCCAGAAATTCGTTCCACTTGAATTAATCCGACAGATACAACCAATAATAAAGATCGATTTAATCACAGATCTGACTATAAAATCAAAAAAAAAAAAAAAAAAAGAGTTGACCTCATGTCTTACGTCATCAACGCTACCCAAGAAATCCTTTCCAGGATATTAATTTCTGGAAATATTTAAAGAAAATAAACAAAAACAAAACCCTTGTCAAGTATGGGTTTATAATTAAGTTAGGTTGACCCGGAGACAAAAAGATGTAGAAATAGAGCAGGATTAGCGTAAATAGAACTCCTAAGCACATGGGATAACCTGGAATTTAAATGCTTGTGTTCAGACATTTGGGTTAACTAAATGTATGGTGGAATATAGGCTCCTTACTTGAAGGCCAATTTTCCTGATTGGAACCAAACACATGATATCAGAGAGAGGTACGGATGCCTGTTTAACTACTTTTCTGATTTAATTAAGTTACTTAACCTCTAAACTCACAATTATATACACACTTGGCCGTCCCGTAAATATCGTTAAGCAATACAATCACTTCATTACAACACATCTAAAGCAACCAAATTTTGTATCAATTTTTTTTGCCCTAAATATTTGAAAAACTAATTATATATATATATGTGTGTGTGTGTGTGTGTACTCACTTCATTACTTGGACAAAGTTATAAGAACTAATTTTTATATTTTAAAAATTGGGAAGTTGAGGTAAAGGAAGGGTACTTGTTCCATTGCAATTCTTTTGCTTATAATTATCATTTACTATCTCTATATGTTTTGTTTAAAATATTTCTTTCTATAATTGATATATTGTTGCATAATATTTATTTTTTGGGTCCTCGAAAAAAAAAGATTCCATTATTGTTGATCCCATAAAACATAAATTATAATATGAGACCATTTATTTAATTTTTACGCTATATCATTAGATCAATATTGGAAGACTTCATAAAAAGATGCCATCCATTTCCAACAAATTAATGCTATCTTAAATTGTTCTAATCAATGGCTCTTGACACGATGACGAGACAAACTCTCTCTCCTCTCCCTCCCTCCCTCTCTAAAATGCATTCACCTTGAGTGTACTGGCCGTGATCCATGAAACAAGGATCTCTTCTCTTTAAAGATACATAGAGTTGAATTTCAACTTATGCAATTGAATTATTTAATCCCTCCATTTCCCTCCATTTCAAACAAGCCAACTGTCAACTTCCTTCTATTAAGACATAAACCCAGCAACAAGTTCAAGATCTTTTAAGACCTCTTTAATTTCCCCTACCATGTTACAACATTAAACTCTTCAAACAAACCATGGCTACAACAAGACCTCATAGAATCTCCTCCTTCGTCTTCGCTCTTGTTTTTTCTTTTGTATATTTCTATGGAGTATTTGCCGATGATGAAGTTTCTAATAAGAGCATAGACTGGTGGTGCAGCACCACTCCCCACCCCGGCCCATGTAGCTATTTCATGGGCCGGGATTCGGTGCAGTTCAGCCCAAAATCACGGGAGGATTTCCGGACCATGACTATAGTGGCAGCCCTGGAGCGCGCCGTGGAAGCCCAAACCGAAGCAAGCACGTTGGGGGTTCGGTGCCGGAGCAAACGGAAGACGTTAGTCTACAGAGACTGCAACAAGCTGATTGACAACACAATCCTCCAACTAAATACCACATTACAGAGCATCCAAACAAACGCAAGCTTCACCGATTGCGACGTCCAAACATGGCTCAGCACCGCCCTCACCAACATCGAGATCTGCCGGAAAGGCTCCAGCGATCTCAACGTCACCAAATTCAGCTCTCCGATACTCTCTGGGAACGTTTCAGAGCTGATAAGCAACAGCCTCTCCACGAATGGCCTTCTGCTGGATAACTCCTCGACGGCGGGGTTTGGCAACTGCCATGCGGACGACGGCGGGTATCCAGGCTGGGTCTCGTCCCGGGACAGGAACCTGTTGCAGGACTTGCAGCTGGCGTCGAGGGCGAACGTCATCGTCGCGCAAGACGGGTCGGGGAATTTCCGGTCGATACAGGCAGCGATAAACTATGCAACGGCGAGGAGGGTGGGGAATGGGAGGGTGGTGGTGTATGTGAAGAGAGGGATATACAGGGAGAATATCCTGATAAGCAGGACCATGAATAAGGTGATGCTGATTGGAGATGGGTTGAGGCTCACTGTGATCACTGGCAGCCGGAGCGTCTCATCGGGGTTCACCACTTACAGTTCCGCCACCGTTGGTAAGTTACCTCAGTTTAATTTAATTAGGGTTATTTTTTATTTTTATTTTTGCAGATGATCATGTTATCCCCTATTTATGTTCCGTGTTAATTGAAAAAATGGACAAAGGGACACTAATCCTTTTCTTGCTATATCATTTAGGCCTCGTTTGACTAGGATTATCCCATGATAAAAGTCATAATCTGGAGTTAAACTATTCATTAATTTTGATGGGATTCTTTGGAGGTAGGATAGAATTAGTCGCATCCTTCAGCATAATTTTGTTTTTATAATAATTAATTTAATTAAGATCAACCATACGAAACATTTAATGAAGAAATATGACGTTATTTTGTTATCATATAGTGTCACAATATATATTTATGTAATAACATATGGTAATAAGATCACCAATAGAGTGAAGTGCAACATTAAAATATGATATAAGATAATTAACTTTAGGAATAGAGATTGCCCGAAAAATACGAGCATCAAGCATAAAATAACGTGGAAGCAAATAGAGTAAATGTGATTGCATTAATTAGGAACCCTATTTTCTCTTGGTATATAATAAGTGCCTGCATGCAAGCATAATATATATATATATATATATATATATATATTAAAACTAGAATCACATCTAAAAAATTCCTTTGCTATAATTAGGTTCTAAAATACTTTAATTAGTTGTCAAATGGTAGGAGGTACAACCCTAAATGAGAAAATTAAGACCACATAGAAAAGATCTAAGAAGGAATATTTTAGCCGCAATGCTAATATTCATAGTTTACCAAAGATTCGGATTCATCTGCTGCATTCACAACTGATCACGTGCAATTTTTATGATCTCTTTAATTTCTTTTCATTTCAGTACTTGTTCTTACTAGATTTCTCCAGTATATAAGAAATGTATTATATACGGTCTTCAGAAAAAAACATGACAAGTTAATGACTTTGAGAAAGGCAAATTTATTTATATAAATATAGTTGACTTTTGTACGTTATTCAATGGAATTATTAAGGACGATGACAGAATGGTACGTACCTTCTGCTCCTAAATAATATTATATATATATATATATATATATAAAAGTAAATACACTGTCTACTTGATCATAATTTGTTGTAAGCTACATTATTGCAAGTCACGTAAAAGGTTTTCTCTCTCTCTTTTTTTTTAAAAAAAGAAAAGGAAAAAAAATCATATTAAGTAGTAGTCATTTAGCAACAAAATCACTCAACCTCCCTACTTTTTTTCTCTCTATTTTTTCATTGTTGTACGAGATGCTAATAAAGTATAAATTTTCAAGAACAAAGAAACCCATTCTTACATTACATACCTTGATGTCCAAGATTTTATTATTATTTTTTTCCTTTTACATTCAAATCAATCAAATTTATTAAGCAATCTATTTTAGTACTTCAATTTGCATGTTCATCTTTCTATACCTTCAACTTCAATTTATTTGGCGCTTTACTTTACTGACTTTGCTCTTCAAACTATAAATAAATGATTATAATTTTCCGTATATATTTTGGTTGATTCAATTTCTCAGAATATATATATATAGAAGATTGGTTAAAAAAAACAAGAATTTATGTAAAATCTGACATCTAGTGCTTGACATTGATTCAGGGATCGATGGCATCGGATTTATAGCCCGAGGAATCACATTCCGCAACACCGCCGGCCCACAGAGAGGGCAGGCGGTGGCCCTCCGGTCAGCCTCCGATCTCTCCGTCTTCTATGCTTGCGGATTCGAAGGATACCAAGACACTCTCTTTGTCCACGCCCAGCGCCAGTTCTACAAATCTTGTTACATTTATGGAACCATCGATTTCATCTTTGGAAATGCCGCCGTCGTTTTCCAAAATTGCATCATATATGTTCGCAAACCCTTGGTCGGTCAAGCCAACGTCATCACTGCCCAAGGCAGAGGCGACCCCTTTCAGAACACAGGTATATCCATCCACAACTCTCGGATCATGCCCGCACCTGAGCTCAGACCCGTGGTGGGGTCTTTCAAAACTTATTTGGGCCGGCCCTGGCAACAATACTCTCGAACTGTGATTATGAAGAGTTTCATCGATGGTTTGGTGAGCCCGGAGGGCTGGTCAAGGTGGGAAGATTCGGACTTTGCATTGAGTACTTTGTATTATGGGGAATATCAAAATTTTGGGCCAAGGGGATCCCCAAGAAACCGGGTCAAGTGGCCCGGCTACCATATTATAACTAGCCCGAATGTGGCGTCTCGGTTTACGGTGGCGAATCTCATTGCGGGTCGGGCGTGGCTTCCTTCCACTGGGGTACCATTTACCGCCGGGTTATGACGTCGTTACGACTTGTGCACATTTTTAGCGATTTATTTAGTTGATTAATTTTGTACATGTCATGCCATTATGACAGATATTACATATGAACACTTCATCAGAATTGTTTTTCTCCTTGTGTCTTTCTTATGTAATTTCTCCTTACATAAATTATATTTAATGACAACTGTTCAAGATTTGCAAATTGTTTGAAACACATAGTGGTCGAATAAATATTAATCCAAATTCAGAATAAAAAGACTAAATAGTTGAATATTAATCGATGACTAATATTATTATATATCGTAAAAGAGATCACATATCAGTATTAATCAGGCCAAGTGGTCGACTACCATATTATAACTAGCCTGAATGTGGGGTCTTAGTTCATAGTGGCGAATTTCATTGTGTGCCGGGTATGGTTGTGGTATCTTTTATTGTTGATGATGTTGTTATAACTTATTCATATTTAGCGATTAATTTTGTACGTCATGACATTATGACATATATTAATCATGAACGTACTACATAAGAGTTTATTTTTTTTCTCTCATGTTTTTCTTATGTAGTTTCTCTTCCTATAATTTAAATTTGATTGAAAGCACTATTCAAGATTCGCAAGATGTTTTGAAACACATTGCTATCTAATAAATATTCTACATATGCGAGTGGGATATTCAAAATTCAAGATAAAAACACTATACACTTGAATATTATTTAATTGATTAGCAAGAAAATCTTCCGTCGAGGAGTTCTTGTGGTGACCTTTCTTAATGAGGTTGAGAGAACCTCCAGAAATTAACAAAATAATGTTTTGTACGTTGTCTTGGTCTCATTGTTTCTCTCCTAAAGAAGAGTGAGGCATGGGACTTCGTTCGATGCAGTTTCCTTCCTCTTTTAACTGTCTTTAGATGTACTCACTTCACATTCTCTAGGCTTCTCTTTTGTTTGAGATAGGTTCCTCCCTTTTAATTTATACCCATGGAAATATTCTGTTCGCTCATCTATTTTGGTGTTTTTTATGAGTCGTATTACTTCTCTCATAGAGGGTTCTAGAATCCTTATTGGGGATCAATCACAGGCTCGGTTCTGGATCAATAATTGGCTTTGTTATGTTCCACGAAGAGCTAGAAGAAAATACTTGCAGGAACCTATCTCTTCTTGCTTCATTACATGGTTTGACTTTCGATGAGGAACTTCTCTTGCAGCATATTGACATTGTTCAAGATATTGTATAATATATATTTAGTAAACTTTGAAGACTCCAGTGCTTTAGTTCACTCAGCTCAGGTCCAAGTCTTATCTAAGCTAACATGTATCTTAGCTTGTCAAAAGAATTTCTGGTGAAGTAGGGTTAATAGATTTGTAGTAGCTTCATACCTTCTGGACCTTCTCTTATGGTTTGGAGGGCTATATATGCATGTCTTTCTACGGAATATCTTCGGAAAGTTGGGTTTTCTGGTCCATCTTGTGGTGCTCTTTGTTGATCGAAAAGTGACTCTCTGGATCATACTTTCACGTCTTGAATGATTTCACATGCCATTTGGGACAAGGTTCCAGAAGCTTTTGATACTAATCTAGAATTTGTTTTGGGATGTCTTGTCCACAACTTGATTCCCTTTGGAGTTGTTCAGTTGTGCCCACCATTGGGATATTTTTTTATCTTCAGGAAACTCTTGTATTTTTAGGACAAAAAAGATAAGTGCTCAATCACTCATTGTTATTCTTTGGTCTTTTATTCGTGAAACGTATTTCCAGATTGGACACATCTATAATTCTTAAGATGAAATCTTGTGTCTTAGGAAGTTAAAAGTTATCATTGTTCCTCCCAAACCTCCACGCATCATCTATGTCAAATGGTTTAGGATTTAAGGTTTGTGAATTATCGGGGATTCACTAAAATGCCTTCTTCCTCTTTCTTTTTGTTTTTTTTTCAAACAAAGGACTAGCAAGGATATAATGGTTAAACAACTCAAAGGTAATGTGCATTAGGTTGTGACATATACGTAAGGATACATAGTACGTGGATTAGCGAAATTCGGCTTCTCATTCCTCAGCATGGTTAAACGGTTTTAATTAAGGAATTGTTGGTTCTCAAAATGGTGGGTTGACCGAAATTGAACCGGCATATAGCTGGTCTCGATTCCGATTCTTGATTCTCTATTCTTCTTTATATATATATATATTTCATACCTGAAATTGGCGTTTGGAATCGAACTAAGATCGAAACTAGAACCGCCGATTAGCATAACTAGCTACAATGAAATCGAAACTAAATTGACCAATTTTCGATTTCAATATCGATTCCAAATCGTTAAACTAAATTGTTGACTTACAGTTCAAACAGCCAATTTAGATCAAAATCGGAACCAAAACCATGCCCACGTTTACCCAATCATACTTTTCATGCCCCATTTGTATCCATTAAAGATTGGAGCTTATAAAATTAAATATAGACATTCAACTTATGAACAATGAAGTGTAAAATCCAGAATAAAAAAGTGAAATTTGAACAAATATATACATCATAATTCATAAAATATAAACTTTATAGCTGACCGTAAATCCTGAACCATAAATTCACCAGTCCGTTAAAGAAAAAGCAAGTAAAATTATTGAATTTGGTTATCAAATGTAGATAACCCAAAAGGTGAGATATAGAATCCCACATTCTTCTGCCCATCGTGATGCATAATAAAAAAAGTTGAGTTTGAGGAAAACGGGCCATGACCTTTTCAAAGCCTTATTAGAATCCCCACACATTAAACAAACCAAACTAGTTTTGCTACTCTTAGTTCTTCTCGGGTTATTAAGTCCATCTCCACCAATGTGCTGGAGAGGCGTTAATTTTACCAAATGTTTCTCTATTAATGCACTAATGATTGTGCTGAAACGAAGTTTGACATTTTTACTGTCAGATTGGCTCAAGTTTAAGCTTGCGCTACTCTTGTTTTTTTAATTTAATTTATTTATATTATTAGTATTGAATATTGTATTTTTAATTATATTTAATTTTATTAAAAAAATTAAAAAATAAAGATTAAAATGAATAAATTATAAAATAATATTTTAGAATATTTTTTTGTTAGTAAATAAAGTAGTGCAAACTGCTGGAGAATGTGTGCAAGTTTTACACTAAAGTAGTGCTGAATCCACAGTAGAGCTATAACTTTCTCGTGCAGTGTTTTTATTTATATACAAAAATTAAATTTAAGTAAAAAATAAATTAAATATTTTTGTCAAAAAAATTAAAGAATTATAAATTACATAGTAACTGGCATTTAATTTTTTATTTTTTTTATTTTGGATAGTTGATAACTAAGGAAATAATTAGTAAGCACATTTTAGTATACAAAATAATTCTTATCTGGGTCTCTCTACTTTAAAAAAATAAAAATTAAGAAAACTTCACGTGATCAGATTTTCAGTATAATATTCTACCATAATTTGATGAGTTGTTATATTACATGATTTTTTCAATTCTCTACTAAACAAAATAGAATTATTTTTTTATTTACAAAATGATAGGTTAGCTTTTAATTAGTTGACTTTTATGTTTTCAAATTTTTATTGAAAATATTTTTTTATTAGAAATACAAATAATTATTATGTTTTTTTTATGAATAACATATTAAATTAAATTTATTTTTATAATTTTTTATTTTACGCGTATATCTCATATATTAAAATTGGTATTAGTTGCAAAAGATATAATTAAATTTGTTTAATTATTTGGGTTAATTTTAATATTTATTGTGTGCCTTGAATTTGAACGGCAAATAGATTTTAACTAATGTTTTTCTATAAAATTTATAAAATAATTTAATTTTTATATGATCAATACGCTTATTACAGTAACAAGACTCTTATTTTGGGGCAGATGAAACATATATTTTAATAAAAATTCATATTTTTATATGTCTCAATCAATAGAATAATAACATATTTTAAATATTTTAGATATTAATTAACTCAAAATTATTTTATTAATATATTTATTTTATTTTTAAATATATTACAAATCGTGTATCACGTTAGAGCAATAATAGTATAATTACAATCATAAACCCATCAGTTATGGCATAGATTAAAATGTTAATGAAAATGTCATTATGCAAATAAAATTCTCTCTTTTAACAAATTAAACTATAACTACAATTTAGTGGAAGAATAAAAGAATACCAAATTTATATTATTTTTTTTTGGGAAAAATTTGAATACTATTAATCATATATAGAAACAAGGACAAGCTAAAAAGGTTAGGACTAAGTCTGTTGCACTATATTTAGTATACTTAATTATGGGTACCATTTACAAAATCTATAATAATTACATATTCTAATAACACTATTTTGTTTTATAATATAATTAACTGAATTGTTCTGGTCAGGCATTGACAATTTAGGAACATAGTTTTATTAAATAATGATATATGTTAGGGTTTGATTCAAAAATAAATAAATAAGAATAATAAATAAATAATAAAATAAAATAATAATAGTTATAACAATACTTCTATTATATAAAAGGAAGATAGTGGATATTATTTTGACATTTATTAACATGTGTCTTTTTAAAATTATTTATAAATTGTTTGCCATTTAAAAAAAAATTAAGTTCTCCTAAAAACTTAATTTACTTCTTCATCTCCTTTTTTTTTTATAACAAAATTACGAAGATTTTAAAAATTATATTTTTTTTCATTTTAAATTCATTTTTTATGTATAATATATTAATTTAATCTTTGTTTTGTGATTTTTAATTTAACACTAATATTGTATGTATTACATATTCTAAAATATGAAATATAGAAACAAGTACAAGCTAAAAAGGTTAGGACTAAGTCTGTTGAACTAATTTAGCTTACTTAATTATGGGTGCCATTTACAAAATCTATAATAATTACATATTTTAAGAACACTATTTTGTTTTACAAATTAATTAACTGTATTATTATGTTTAGCCCTCGATAATTTAGTAACATTGTTTCATTAAATAATAATATATGTCAGGATTTGATTAAAGGAAAAATAAAATAATAATAATAATAATAATAATAATAATAATAATAATAATAATAATAATAATAATAATAATAATAACTCCGCTATCCCACCGGGGGCTCCATGTGGCCTCTAGGGATAGGATTGTTAATTGGACTGACCAAAATAATTACACACATAAAATACCGCAGAAACCCGCAACTTATTGAAGCCGAAGAAGCTAAAATATTATCACGCCAGACCACCAACAGTGGTGGGCTGAACTGCATATGATATTTCATTAATTGGGCCCTACTCCACCGTAACACCCAATGTTGAGCTGCCAACAAGTTCCAAACGGCGGCTCAGCCAAGCTCCTGTTATTTAAGCCGGCTTGGGGGGGCTTTGGAGGCCTGTCTCAATCTTATTGGTGGAATCACAAAAGCGAACGGAGGTTTTTTGCTTTCTATTTTAGGAATGATTTCTTATTCTTCTTCAAATTTTATTTTTAAATATATATATATGTAGGCGTAAATTATTTCCATAACCTATTTGGTGAATAATACTCACACCTTTAAAAAATATATAATGTTTTAAAAATATTTTGTATCTAAAATAAAAAATCTGATTTTGATAATCGAAGTCATGCTTTATTAATAAGAGTAAAAAACTGAAATTATTTATTTCACAAACGAGTTACATATGATTGAATAATTAAAAAAGAATAAATGAAATCATATAATGCGAATTTATAAAGTTGAGGAACTTCTACTTTCATCAAATTGATAAAAGAAAAATATTGTATTTATAGAAAACGTAACTCTATTTTTGGGGCGAAGATGGCATGACATATCGGGATTTAATTTGTTCTTGATGTTGAGTCGAACATCATAGGTCAGTGATTAAATATCTGTGCCAATTGGTGTGATATTATCTGAAATAAATAAGCCTTACCATTTCTAAAAATATTCTGATCGCATTGTTCAAAATCGATTAATATCAACTGTGGTCCAAAAGTTAATTCATATTATCTGTTAATGCAATGAACATATAAAGTTTTGTTATTAATTAGGTGAAAATTAGGGGCGTTTAAACAGGCTGAAGCCCCGTTTGAGTCAGCTTGAACCCCGTTTTGTTATTTCAAATATACATAAACTGATGAAAAGGAGTTGATGATGACATATATATATATATATAAGTGTATGTATATGTATAGATACATACATAACGGGGTACAATGATGACAGTCGGTGGTGGAGCGGGAGGCGTATTGTTCACGAGCAAGAGGAAGCTGGTAAGTTCAATGATGCCCTGCAAATATTTGATATTATGAATCACTGAACTTCCATACCTAATTTTTAATGTCTTTGGACCATTTCGCAGTGAATCTTCTTCATTCTATGGCGCAGGCACAGGATAAAGCCTCACAATTCTTCATCTTACCTATACAGTTGCTCCAGTTGTTATATACTCAGAGATAAAAGTTTGAATGTGTATTTTTTTTTCTTTATTTTGTGGTGATTGATGTTCAGAATCCCCTATTTCTGATTTAATTTGACTCCCCATGATGTACGATTTGTAAGAAATTTTTATAATTGTATTATACATTAAATGATCGATAATATTTTTTAAAATAAATTATTGGTTAATATTTATTTTGCAACCCAAATCAAATATAAAAATTCACTACGCAATTTTTTGAATCTAATATCTAATTTTAGTATATACAGCAGAGGTGTAAAATTAAAAATCATAAAAATTAGAATAATTTTATATCTTATACGTCAAAAATGAAATAGAAAAAAAAATTGTATTTTAATAAATTAGGAAAATTACTTTCGAAAAAAGAAGAAATAAGTTCAACTAATCAAAGAGTGACACATAATTTTGAAAATTATTTCCAATTTTCTAAAATTAGAAAATGGATGATAAATTATTTTTTATTTCCAACATTATTATTATATTAGTATAGATAAGTATTTTAAGTGAGTGATCCATATTAGTTAAGAAAATAATAATTAAAATGACTAGAAACCCTAATTATTTACAAAAAAATTAATTTATTTTCCTCTTGGAAGGCCAATACCAATTAAATAAAGGGCAAATATGGAATTTTTGTTATTTTTTATTTATTGAAAGTCACGAAGAGAAAACTTATTTGAGAATTAAAAAAAATGTTTTTTGGGATCTTTATTTAAAAAAAAAATTAAAAAAATTGAAGGGGAAAAACAAAAGTAGTTATTTGGATTAAAATAAAAATTAAAGTTATGGAGGAAATTAATAAAAGAAGGTTGAAGAAAAAGAATGGGTTTAAACTCTGGGGACAAAATGGGTGGAATAATGATGGTGGTAATAATTGAGGAAATTAACAAGCTAACAACCTCAAATAGATGAGATAGGACAAGAATTAATTACAATGATTAAGATAACAAACGCCTAAGTTATTTGTCACCACACAGACCAAAGTCTTTTAGTCTAGCTATAATTACCAGCCATTCCCCAAAAATGAAAATTCCAAACAAATCGAGTCTGCACCGTGCGCATTTGGGGGCCCAACTAGTGATGGACAAGAATGTAGGTGGTCCCATGGGGGACCCACTTTTCCCCATTTTGACACATGGGTTTTAGATTTTGGCTTTCACAGTTGCCCCCCTGTGAATAGTTTATTGGTTCTTTTTGGTTTCTTTTAGAAGTCTTACAAAAGACTGTTTCTTATTGGTTGGTTGGTTTTTGCTATCAGCACCCCCAACCCCACCCCACCCCACGCCACCCCACCTATGTATACATATATATATATATATATATATATGCTTTTCTAAACGAATTCTTTTACCAGGTCAAATATTCAAAAGAATACAGCATAAAAAATTAGTATTAATGTTGCAGATATATATAACCTAAGAAATAAAATACAAGGGTTTAATCAAGAAAAATATGTGGCAATAAAACTTATGTGAACTTTCTAGGACATTCCAACAAAATTAATATTGGTGGCCAAACATAAATGGCAGTAAAAAAATTGCCACTTTTGGTAAATGATATTTCGTTGAATATGTCACATTTATATGTTTATTGGCGATCGACATAATATTTAGGTGTCTCAAGAAATAACTCTATCAAGGCACATATATATATCACTTAAAAATTATTTTTATTTTTAAATGATCTAGTATCTATTTTTTTATTGTAGTGTACATAATAACAATTTTCATAGCTATTAATCAATTTTATTCACATTTTTGTAATGGCTTAATATGTTATCACCACACTTCTCCAACCAATATATATATATATACATAATAAGATGACAATTGGGTACTATATGATTCAATCTCTTTATAATATACACAACCAATATATTGTGACTAAAATATTAATTTGGTATTAATTACAAATCGTATTAAAAATGATAGTTTGGTGATAGCACATAACTATTATATTATATTATATATTACGTGCCAATTTCTTATTACAATTTCAGCACTACCAAATTTATTACTCACATTGTTGAACAACTCCTCCAGCAATTTACTTCATATACCATCGCTACTATTATTGCTTTTACTTAATAAGATGAGAACTGGGAATTATTTTATTCATTTTCTATATTTATTATCCTATAATAAATGAATGATCATAGTGAAACTGAGTTAATCAAGGGAACTTAATTAATTGGCTATGTATTTTATTTCAAAGAAAAAAATTTAAAAAGTTGACTGATTTAAATGATCTCATAAGTAATAAATAGGGATAAATTAATTAAATGAAGTTTGTTTGTCCCACGACTTAGTAACCCATTCTTAAATCAAACTCTATATCTGATTTTTTTAATCAGAAATATTTACATATTTGAAAACATATTCTTCTATTTGAATTTATAATGCATTATCAAGCATAATAATAATAATAAAGATAAAAAAAAAAACTTGAATTATTTCTGTATATTCTTATCTCATAAAATTTACATCAAATAAAATATAAATTAAGTTAAAAATATATAAAAAAGAAAAAGAAAATAAAGAATTAAATCAAATGGAGTGAGCAAAAACATGAAATAAAGCTTGTAGTAGGAGAGCAAGAGGAGTCTCTATCAGTTGCGGGTGGCCAATTCCGCGCCACCTTTTCTCGCGCCCAAAAAAAAAACTTTCCCAACAATTCAGCTGACTCAGGACAGCGAAAGACAATCAAAATAAATGTTAGCTAATTTATGAATCTACTTAACCTTTCATCATTAGGGTTCCACTTTCTCCTTCTTTCTATGTCTCTCTCTTTCTTTCTCTCTCAACAATTTGGTACTGTTTTCCCTTCACATATATAAGTCCCATTACTTGTTCCATTTTCCTCTTGCTCAGCCTGTAGGGTTTTTTTTCCTTTTTATGTATCTTTTTTTCTCTCACATAAGAACAAACCTTTTTCTAGGGATCTGATCCGGCCGGCCCGACATCAGGAAGACATTGCGTGCAGTTAAGACTGTTAAGGGTTGAAGTCCCGAGGAGAAGTAGTTCTTCTTCTGGACTTTTTTTTTTTGGGTTTTTCTTTGTCTTCTTGTTGTCTGGTGCTTTCCTCCTTTAGTTTTGGAGCAAATATTGGGATTCGGGCCCAGTTTCCTAGCTCTAGTTCTTCCTCGTACTTCTTTCCAGCTTGGAAGAGGGCTTGATCCAGTTGCTGTAATAACTCAGATTTTCGAAGTTCTTAAGGTTTGATTTCGTCGCTTATTCTGGTTTTCTTTCTGTATTTTGTTTGTTCTTAAGTTCTCAAGGTTCGAATTGTGTTATTCTCTCTCTCTCTCTCTCTCTCTCTGAAAATGAATTCTACATATGATCAGACAACGCATTGAAGCGTTTCCAGTTTTGATTTGAATTCATTCTCCTTTCACCATGGTAGATCGCCATTGCTTCAAGTTAAATGCTAATTATCTGATAAATTGGTGTGTTTTGGCGATCATTATTTCATATTTTGCTCAGAAAAGAGCTTTGATTTGTTGATTATTCCATACTATGGATAGAGCTTCAGATTTTTCTGTATTCTTTTCAAAGGTTGATCAAAATCATTTTTCACGTTTATTTCTTCTTTCTCCAATAGTCTGATGACACTTTTTGAGAAGGGTATTTTTGTTACTAAGAATATGAGTGTATAATCGATTCAATACACTCATTTCCTTTCAAAACACAATTATAAGGGGAGTGATGACAATGTTGCATGCATTCACATTGATATCACATGTTATATTTTACCTCATAATGATCCCTCCACTAATCCATCCATACATCCATCTCTCTTTCTTCTTCTTTTTCTTCATTTATTCGATAATATTTCTCTCTAATGGCATCAGTATGTGATCTGAAAAACATTATTTATCAATTTCCAGACCTCAATTTTTACGTTGTATAAGAATTATGTAAATATTTTTTCATTAAAGGGTCACATATCACCTGTGAATTTGTGAATGAGATTCTGGCAAAGTTCGATTCAAGCTAATATTTCATGCCAAGTCATTAAAATGGGTTTTATTTACATAATTTCTTTAATAAATCTTCTTCTAAGCTAATTCTACTTGTAGAAACTAGTGATCATCTTCATTCTTCTTATTCTTTTTCGAAGTTTCATAAAATCTTCGTCAATTGTTGTACTTAGTAATATTTTTTGTTGTCTTTTACTCATCTCAGAGTCGCATAATTTAGAACAACCTAAATAGTAATCGTCGTTTGCTGCTATTTTATAGTGCTTTAATTCTTATCTTCTTCTCCTTTTTTTTTTTTTTTTTCATACATCGATCTACTACATAAAGAACTCCAAGAAATTATGTGTTCATATGGAGCATTATTTCGTAAAGTATATATCATGAACTACCTCAAGAATGCTACGACACTGTCAGTACCTTAAATATATTTAAAATGGATTAATATTTATATTTTAGTAATTTGGACCACAAATACACTATGTAACGAAGGTTTAATTAAAACCCTCTGGGTAACAGACTAATTGAACATACATGTGCTGCTGCAAGGTCCTGCCAATTCGTGTTAATAAATTTTATCTCTCTCTCCTTCCTGTACTGTAATACAAGCTAGCTAATAAAAACTTAATATTCATCTAAAGGATTAAACCAGAATAGCACATTTGTATTTATTTTTAGCTAAATCTTGCACAATGTTGGTGAATTTGAATTGCAGGCCTCAAGATTAATTAAATCAAGACAGTATGAATACATTTTCGCACGTTCCTCCTGGCTTTCGTTTCCATCCTACCGACGAAGAACTTGTGGATTACTATCTCCGAAGGAAAGTTACGTCCCGAAGTATTGATTTGGATGTAATCAAAGATGTTGATCTTTACAAGATCGAGCCTTGGGATCTTCAAGGTAAATTCAAATTAATCAAGAATTCCACAATTACATATTAGTTATAATGGTTAATCATTCAAGAAAAAAAGAAATTGACATTGTTTTTGTTGAATTTTGTTAGAGCTATGCAGGATAGGAACAGAAGATCAAAGTGACTGGTACTTCTTTAGCCACAAAGATAAGAAGTATCCAACGGGAACGCGCACAAATAGAGCCACAGCAGCAGGTTTCTGGAAGGCAACTGGGCGTGATAAGGCCATTTATTCAAAGCATGACTTGATCGGGATGAGAAAGACCTTGGTTTTTTATAAAGGTAGAGCTCCTAATGGCCAAAAGTCAGATTGGATAATGCATGAATATCGACTTGAAACCGACGAAAATGGAACCCCTCAGGCAAGTTTTCTTCAGAATTAATTCGATGAAAATGACAGTATACATATGATCTTTTGGTGATCATATGAATGTTTTAATTAATTGATCACATGATAAACTTTGTAATCTCGTAGTGACATTAATTTAAATACACGCAGGAAGAAGGATGGGTTGTGTGCAGGGTTTTCAAGAAAAGAATAGCCACCACACAGAAGCTCAGCGAACACGATTCGCCGGTTTGGTACGAGGATCATGTGTCATTCATGCCGGAAATGGAATCGCCAAAACAACATTCTTACAATCCCAATCTCTCATACAATTATCCTTACAACACTACTTGCAAGAAGGAGATGAGCTTGCAGTATGGAATCCCCCCGGATCACTTTCTTCAGCTTCCCCTTCTAGAAAGCCCTAAATTACTGGCGGCGCCGCCAGGCATGGGCTGCCGGGCGGCTCCCTCCTCCGGCGGCCTCAACATGAACCCTGGAAGCAATATGCAGTCACCGGCTTTTTCTCAGGACATCCATCAAACACTCGATCATCAGAATCTTCATTCTGTGTTCAGGAACAACAGCGAACAATCCGGTGATCAGGTGACGGACTGGAGGGTGTTGGACAAATTTGTAGCGTCGCAGCTCAGTCAGGAGGAGCTTGCAAAGGAGAACGAGGGATTTCCGGCGAGTGAAGACTCCAATATGATCGCCGGGGATTTGAACAAGCAAGAAATGGCGCCGGAAAATGCATCGACGTCGTCTTCGAGTTGTCAGATGGATCTGTGGAAGTGAACCTCGTCAATATAAGACAAGACTGTTTTAATTACAGTTTCTTGTAAATAATAAAACTGATAATATAACCTAGCCACTATTGATCTTGCAATTATATCACACATATATAGAAATTAAATTAAAAGGCCAAAAAACATTAGTAAATATCTTAATCTTGTAAGATTATTGATGTGCTTCGAATTCTGGCATTTGATGCATGAGTTGAAACGGCAGCTGTAGCCCATTTGTATGTTTCTATTATTAACATGTGGTTATTGGCAGATCTTTGTAAGCCTGTGCATTCAGCAAGTAAATATTTATATATATATATATATATATATATACGAAAAATATATTTCCCTTTTTATTTTAAAATTAAATCTCGTATCACACATGAGATCCTCTTTTCCTTCTTTGAATCAGATACTCTATTTTTTCTCCATTTCATAAGTATGCAATCAGCAATATAATTTGGGGTGGACCGGCAAATTACTTGCAAGAAATCTTTTTCGAGAAAAAATATATATAATATATAGTCATGCCCATTCAACTCTGATAGGGTAATTTAGGATCAAATTAATCCTTAGAGCTTCGAATTTGAACTTTATGGGATATTCGGACAAATGTCACTTTAGAACTTGCTGTTTGAAAAAAAAAATATGTTGTTGACATAAATAATTGAAAAATGCCACTAAACTACACATCAAATATTGGTTATAGGAAAAACGCGCTACAATATTGTGACATTTTTCAAATAAGAGGTCCTAAATTGTTACTCTATGAAATTTTGATTATCGTTTTGCATTAATGTTCGACGAGAATATAATAATATCGATAAATATGTGACATAGTCCGAGCCGTGAATAGAAAAGAAAGGTTGTTCATCTATTTTGCTTACTCATATTAATGGTGGCATTATGAAATTGAGTGATCTGAACAGAAGAAGATCCTTTTCGATATGAGGTCCCATGGGCCAAAAGAACGTCACTTAGAAGGGCAGGCAGCAGGCTAATGCAATATATTGGTCTGTCTGATTGTAAGGTACAATGGTTAGAAAAACTTTAGCAAAAGGTTTTCTTATCCTTTACACATAAGTAAACTAGTAGTAAAAGCTACGATCCAAGTTAGATAGAAGACCATATATATGGTCCATTGTCTAGCTACTCTGTCTCTTTACTTTAATCTTCATCTATATATATATAGATACACGCACAAGTGATATAGACAGCGTGCGAATGGGTATTTTGATATTTTTGTACCCACGAACCTTCTATGTGTTATTTCTTTTATCTTTAAAAAAACGCGCAAAGTAGTAAAATAATATTATGAATAAAGTTATATACGACCGTATAAAATAGAGCCAACTAGGGTTTCTACTTTTTCTAAAGTTCTAAAAGAAGATAATAAAACACGATCACGCTATCCATAAATGACAAAATGCGTCTCAGAAGGGTTCTGATGAGAGTTGAAGAGCATAACAAGCAAATATATGTAAACTCTTCTCGAAGCTGTACATTTCGAAACTTCTGGAGAAACAAGAACGGATTATGATGAGTGAAGAAACTAATATTTTCTTGCATGAAAGAATCTCCAGTTATTCATAGTTTTTCCCGAAATTTACAGTGTACATGATTAGTATTACTGCAATATATAAATGCACTATCCATCTTCAGAACTTAATAAACTTGGTGGGAGGACGTCGGCGTGAATTACAGACACACACTAACAGACATATACACACACACACACACACACCTTGAGATAAAAAAAAAATGAATAACAGCATTCAGAGTGATCTTCTTGCAAAACTGGAGAACTTTCCAGTCTTACAAAATTTGATGAAATCATTCAACGTCAATTACACACACACACAAACACAAACACCTAAAGTAAAAATATTACCAGCATTCGGAGTCTCGCTGTGAATCCGAAAATTCTGCATTCTTGCATTCATAACTTGTGTAGCCAGTTGTTTCCCTCTTTTCCTAAATAGCATGAATTAGTTGAAGTCGGTATCTCTGAAAAGTACGAGAAGACATACAATATATATATATATATATATATAGAGTCGAATATATAAGGAGATATGGTAAGGTGACGAAGCTAAACTGTCTATTCAGACAAATGTAGCAGAAAAATAGACGCACTCGCGGGAATGAATGTTACAGAATTCCCAACTCATTGACCTCAAACTTCGGAAGTGGAATCCTAGGAGGGAATGGAGCTTCTCAAGTCAACGCATGTGTACGTAATTTTATGGTCAAATTAAAGCATATATATATATATGTATAGATACATGTATGCATGTGCTTATATATTGTCATGCGCGGATGCGACATGATGATATGATGAAGATAAATAGGCAGGGGTGCCCTAGGGGTAAATGATATATAATATTTATGTGCAGAGGAAGTTAACATGATTAACAGCCTGAATAATTTCATGTGAATTTATATATAATAATTAATATTGCAGCACGGCACATATTAATGTCCCAGCAACCTGCATTCTTCACAATAATTACTCCCATTCTTGTTCCTGATCATATACCTTCATCCTACGTATGTCCTCATACTTCTACATATATATATATATGTATGTATGTATAACCGGAAATTATGTCCAGATATATGTATGTATGCATATTGTACATGTATGTGTATGTATATTTGTGTGTGTGTTTGTATGTACGTACATACACTACATATTGAAATACATCAACGAAAGTAAAACAGTGTGAAATTTTTAATTAAGAGAATACAGGGTTATACTTTTTTTAAAGGGTTAAATATACTTTTTCAAAAGACCTTACTTTGAAATCGATATATTTCATTTGGTCTTTTATCTTTTATTGTATTAATTAGTATTTTCTACTTGAGGTGTATAGTAATTATTTTATAATACTAGAAGATAGAATAACAAATAGAATAGAAGATATATTCATAAAATATCTTATATTGAAAATATTTAAATTCTTTATTTTATTATGTATTTCATCTTCTATTTTATTTTTTTTGTAATAAATGAGATACATTAATCAATAATATCATTTCATAGACGTGACGGCATATGATGATTAGAATATTATCAAATTTGTCGTCAATATAAAATCATATCCCTAAATAAATTGCAATAGTTCTACTTTTTTTAAAAATACCGATATATCAGTTTATGAGAATATTTTTTAGATCCCTAATATATAAACTTAAAATTTTGACACCCTTTATTTCATTAAACATTTTATAAACAACTATTTTAATTTGCAAAAAAAAAAAAAAAAAAAAAAAAGAAAAATTAAATTTTTATTTAATATACTACTAATGACTGGAAGTGAAATATTCAGTTAGGAGAAAGGAAGTAGAAATACGTTAATTAATATCATTTTCGTCCTCTACGGCTGTCAGTCTGCCATTAGGGAGACAGCACATTCTTTGTTCAATCATTCGTGTTTCTCACATGTGTCTCAACCTTATCTCTTAGATTCACCCTAACATCAAAACATAATCATTTCAAAACACATTTCCATCTATTTTTATATGTTTTTTTATGTGAATTATATGTGAAAAAAATGATATATATATATATATTATATTATATATGTGTGTGTGTATATATAAATATATATACATATTAAATACATTGCCTACAATAGGTAAGAAACTTGTTTTCACTTTGAAGGGAAGTTTCACTCAAGGATGTAGTGAAATATGCGAAGAAATTCATTTTAATTTATCTTAGTAAATAGATATGAAAATAGTCGAGTCAAGACAGTAAGTGGGATGGTCTATTTAAGACCAAAAAAAAACAACTCTCACATAGGTATCGTACTTAGATTAAAATACATTATTTTAATGCACACTTATCTTAAAATATATTATTTGAATGCACAGTGAAACATAATACATAGACTAAGGTTAATCTTACCATACTATATGTCCTACAAGATTATAATATTAAATTAAACATGAATCAGGTATTAATTTATAGGATTTATATCTTTGTTGCATTATTACCAACAAATGAGGACTTTTGTGCAGACAATTATTAAATATGCGACATGTATAAGAGGTTATTATTCCCACTGGACCAAATTAATTAAATAAATGCTTTCAATTAAATAATAATGATATATAGTTAATAAATTCGACAAGCACTACATTTGACATAATTCTACATTTTCAAGCTTCTAATTAATTTTACGGGCTCCACAATTTTCCAGTGATAAAGAGAACTCTATACCATTCATTCTCGCAAGGATTAAAGAAACTCTCTCTCTCTCTCTCTCTCTCTCTCTCTCTTTGTTTTCTTGTTCCGTAGGGGTGTAAATTATTTAATTATAATGTAATATTTTTTAATAAAATAATAATTATTGTCTAAATAATATTTACAAGTAGAGTTTTAAGTTATTAATTTGAGAAGAATTCAGAAAGGTGTATACTATTGTATATGGCTCATTTTGCTTAAATGGGTTATCCATAGTCAATTGGGCCCAAAATTACTGTTGGGTTTTTTTTTTATTTTTAAAATAAATACTCATTTATGTCATATCCCACTAACCCCACCTCTGGTGTAAGTAATACTTTCTAATGTACAAATTTTTAAAATTATAAATTTATATTTATATAATTTATATTTGTTAATTTTTTATTTAATTATATATAACTTGTTTGTAAAATAAAAATAATTTATATTTTTACTTTAACTAGTGAAATGAAATCTTGACTTTTTGTAATATAACTCTTTTTTGGAACAAAAACATTTTAAAGTAGAAATCTTTTCTTAGAATGAAGGATATATCTGTGTGTGTGTGTATATATATTTCATATTATTTTTTTAATTTGAGAGGAATTCAATAAGGTGTAATATTATATATGGTTCATTGCTTAAATAATCATCCATGGCGAATTGAGGCCAGAAGAAAGAGTTAGGCCAAGATCCTTAACTGAGGTTGACTAGTTTTTATATTCTAAGATTGTGATTGTGATTGAGATTGAGATCAAATGATCTAACATTGTCGTGGATATCAGATGGTCCAATTTTGTCTTCAAGTTCCAGCTAACTTAATTTTAGTTATTATCTCACATGTGATCTCAATTAATAAAAGTACAAATTTAATCACTCTCTTTGTTGGACTTCTCTTGAAAATCACATATATGGTTTATTATTATTTTCAATATTTTAAAATAAATCTGTGTATTTAACGAGAGAGAGTATGTGAATAATGTTTCATTATATTCACATAATAAATTAACTAATAATTATGCAATGCATCGATAAAGTGCCACTCAATTGTGCATGACGAGCATCACAATCCATGTTGTAGTAACGAAATCCTCAAAATAATTAATATACATACAAAAAAAAAATAAGAATATCATATTCATCTTTCATATGTACTAACGTGACAAAATTTCTCAAAACTTACAAACAATAAGCCAATTTAATTTTTTTATTTCAAGTATGTGTATTGTGGGGGATTTAGATAGCATTAGTTTTTCGCACTTTACATCCAATGACGCGAGAATTAATGTATAAAACGTAATAAGTTAACTAACAACCCACTCCACATCAACCAAAATATCAATATACAAATATAAAAATAAAATAATCCAAATATAATTTTTCTCCTTATTTCAGTTTCTAAAAAGGAGAATATTTTTAAAAATAATATGCAAGCTTAGATAGTTGAATTTAATTTTTTTCTTTTTTTGGGTATATGTTTTTCAATTTATTAAAATGCAAATAGTTATTTCATTTGTACTTCAATTTTTATTTTACAAAAAAAATAATTAATTTTGATTAGTTATTTAGGTTAGACTTTAATATTTATGTGAACTTGATTATTTGTATTAAAATTTCATTTTTTACAAAAATTATTAAATTATTTAAATTATATATACTTAATTACTTAAATATAGAAACAAAATGTTTATTTTGCGTTATGGAGACATATATTTTTATACAAAATTATATTTGTTTAACTTAAAACTATATGATAAATATATTTTATTTATTTTTAAATATATTAAGAATTATGGAATCACACGGAGCAATGCTAGAATATATAATAAAAATAAATTAGAGCGACCAAGTTCCATAGTCAAAGACCAGAGAAAAAGACAAGGGGGGAAAGAGAGAAAAGAAGAAGTACAAATTGCTAGAAAGTTACAGGGCAAAACTGAGAGAATTCATACTTGAAAAGTCCCAATTTTTTGGGTAAAATAACAAATGATACATCTGCAACAAATTGTGTCACACCTACTGTGAGAATCACTAAAAACATGATTTTTGGACAATTTGGACAAACAAGGTATATCAAAAATTTGAAATTTCAATTAACGAAACCAGCTCTATCAGGACTTCCACAACAATCATTTACTTACCATCAACCCCCAAAATCCATCCTAATTGCAATTTAGCGAAGAATCATAACTACAGTAGAAAATATCACCATCAGAGCACCATAGAGCTGCGAGTATACATGCAACGTTGATGCAGACGAAGTTTTCTGAGGCCTGCAAATAACGAAAAGTTCTTAGTCAGTATACTGTGACAGAAATTATGTGAATGTGTGCTTGTAATAATCTATACTTTTGCTTATGGCTGAGGGCACCACAGAAGAGAACATTGTCGGGAGGAGGCAATTCTGTTTTGTTGCCAGTATCTTCAGGGTTGATGATTCTCATATATGTTTCCTGGCCAAGATACCACCTATCAAGATTCTCTGTCCTAAGATTCCACACCCCAACGTTGTCAAGAGAAACAAAGACTGCAGTCCATCCTCCGGAGAAAACCTGAACATAGAATGCGTAGAGTTTGTGTGAAAAGGTGTAAGGAATGACTATACAAGTACATATCAAACTACATCCATACTCAGGAGTAGAGAGGGGGGGGGGATCATATACTTCATACCTGAACAGTAGATCGAGATATTGCATCCCACCTGTTGTACGAGCCTCTATTGTTCTCAGTCCATTCACCATAGCCCATCCTACAGATCATTAACAGAACAACAGAACAAAATAATAAATAGGCATGAATGTGACATTATCTTTTTAAGTACCCTGAAATTTACGATGTAGATCATACCCGACAACAAAGAATGAATAACCATCCAGGTGGAAGGTCTGTATAACAGTGTCATTGTTCATCAATATGATTTCTATAAATCCCTTGTATGTGCCATTGATGACAGATCTGTCCATAATAGGTGCTCTATTGAGTGGCTTATTCGGAAAATCAAGCTTATAAGCACCCTTCACATGGTATACATCTGCAAGGCGTATAGGGGTGTCAGGATTGACAAATGATATCCCATTATATGTAGCTCGTTGCTTCCCATTAATCATCGATGGTGGAAGACTCTTGAGCACATACACATCAGTGACATTGATCGAGCCATAATGGAAGGAACCCTGTGGGTTAGGACGAGCTCCACTTGCAGTGACATTTTGCCTGACGATATCAGAGTGAAAAGAAATTAATGTAATCTTAAAACAAACTGCAGAATTGGAAAAGAATGACCATCAAATAAAAAAATGAGTGTATGAATATGAGCAATAGTTGAATTTCAAAAATAAATGTAAGGACAAGATTAGCAGTCATATTGAATTCAAAGTATTTAACTTTTTCCTAATCCGATTACTTTATTTCTCTTGTTTTTCAATTGCATATCTAGAAGATAAGAAGGTGTAACATCTTCATACCCCGACTCATTCTTGCTCTTGCTACCTTGGTTGTACATCATAAGTTACAATTAATTACATTTGTATATAGTCAACATCTTTCAGAAAATCAATGAGTTTAAATTAAAGAATCAGAATTAATGTGAATAAAGCAGATAAACTACACAAACCTGATAGACATAGCCTGATTAAGTGAATATGATGTGTCATAAGCATCATTCGGAGGCTCAGGTAGTGGACCAGCAGCCTTAGCTTTAGAATTGGAATAATGCAATACAGCAACACCGGTGACTCTTTGCCAGAGTGATTCATTCACAAACCTAGCACTAGCAACAATGTAGTAATCGCTGCTTGCATTTTGGTCCATGGTAACAAGAAAAGAGTAAGACTGCCCAACATGGATATCCAAGCTGGTATAGTTCTGCTGGGAGGTGTAATAACCCTCTGTCTCTGCTAGAAGCAAATTATGGTTCTGAATTCGAAAATTCAAACTAGTAGAGACTCCAACATTGTGGACGCGAATACGATAAGTTTTTCCTACAATATCCCAAAAAAAATCATTAAACACAATGAAGCGCATGACAGAACACCAAGAAAACAAGAATCAAGTATAATCATCAGCAATTCTAATTTGGAATGTCAACAAAACTAAAAAACATTGTAAGATAGCTTTTGTAGGTATGAAAGAATTAAGTGGACGATATTATATATAATTTACAAAAATAAAATTATTAGATGCTCTTGATGATAACTTCACTTTCCAAAACTCAATTCACTGAATTATCAGAAAATGCATTAGGGAGTATACCAGGATCAACGTTGATAGTCTCATGCTCAATGCCATCAGAAACAAGCGAGTTGTTGTATCTATAGGGTCCCTTTCCATTGATAAGAACTCCATCTGGCATTCCCAAGTCATTTCCACTGTCAAGAGCTTTCCGAAGATCCTAAATTTTTCACGCACAGTCAAGATTAGAAAATATTGAACTCCACAATCAAGTCATGATCAGCATGAACAAATAACTAAACATAAAACTAAATGAGTACCTACCGTATGGTTACGTGTATACCAATCACCGATCATGATTACTATATCCCCATCAGGAGTATTAAAAGGAAGAGGAATAATTTTGCGATTTGTGATAATTAAGGGACCAAATCCACCAGCTGCTCTCTGCATGTTCAATGATGGGAAGTAAAAGAAGCTACCAATCTGATCCTTCACCTGAAACTGGTAGGTCCAGTTCCACTTTGGAGGGATTGGACAATTTGTGCCCAGAACTCCATCTTGCCATGAAGATCGGCGCATCTGGATTCCAGACCTACAGCAAATATCAGCGGAATAGGATCCTTAAGCTGATTAGAAAATGGCAAACTAACTTAATTCTTTTTAATGAGGATATAACTGATCGTTCGGTTTGATAAAGCATACCATGTAATTAGAAGATTTTCATCCAATTTGTTTTTGACATTTACCACAACATTGTAATTAGTGGTGACGTTAAGAATAGGACCTGGAAACTTGCCATTGACAGCAATTACCTACAAAACGCAGTGGTGCAAAAATTGTTATCCAAGCTAGAAATACAAACCAAATGAAAGAGAGTAGTGGTAAGAAGACAAAATACAAAAACAAAAACGATTGTCATGAACTCGTGTATCAATTATAGGAGAAACTGAATTAAA
The DNA here is from genome assembly GCA_028749325.2 of Caryopteris x clandonensis. Taxonomy (NCBI): domain Eukaryota; kingdom Viridiplantae; phylum Streptophyta; class Magnoliopsida; order Lamiales; family Lamiaceae; genus Caryopteris; species Caryopteris x clandonensis. The sequence goes on from JAPYKT020000004.1 coordinate 10,119,580, forward strand.
ATTTATGCACAGAGCTTATAGAAATCAAGAGAACAACATAGAAAAAATCTGCAATGCAAGCTCACGTATTTTATTTTCACAAAAAACGCAGAGCCTCAAAGAGCAGTCAAAGAGACAAGATTAAGAGCAGATTTCTGTAGACTCAAAAGTGGTCCATGGCCCCACTTTTGGAATTATCAAGCCATGTTCTCATTCTCGAAATGGCTACTCCGCAAGAGACAAATATAACGGTAAAATGTGTAATTGGATGTTGCCGAGAGAGAGATAAAGCGAGTGAAAAAAAAAAAAAAAAAAGAATCACTATGCTGCATAACCAAACTTCAATTCAGGAGAACCGAAAAGGCACAACGCCGCAGACGCCACCAAAAAAAAAAAAAAAAGAAGCCAAAAATAAAAATAACTAAACCACACTCTTTGATTCAATTCAACATTCGAGCAAACAGAGTTAACCGATAAATTTTAAAAATTGGAGCCAATTTTCAAACTACAATAGTAAAATAAGAAAAACGGCGAATGAATTAAAACTGAATAACCACCTGTTGAGGAACACCTAGCGGAGAAGCAGTAATGTAAGAAAAATCCAATTCAAAGTTAGCAAATGGGTCCGCACAGAAACAAACTCCAAACAGCCAACCAACGCAAATCCAGTACAGCAACCCAACCGATCCCATTACCAATTTAAGAGGAAGAACTTCTAATGAGAAACAGACAGGAAAACTAGAAAAATGATTTGGTTTAGAGTTCCCGGAAACTCTCAACTCTCACAAAGGACTCGTAATTTATTTTCACAGGAAAACACACATCGGTGCGCAAATGCACACCCAGAAACAGTGCACAGAATGCGTTTCAACTTCCTCTGTTAACTTTAAAATCAAAGAAATGGAGAGAGAGAGAGAGAGGGAGACGGGGGTGGGTTAAACAAAGTGGCTCAGTGCTGTGCTGGAATTTCGGTTCGTTTCGCCCTAAATGCTCCCTAATAGAAATATACTGTCTTTTTCGTCGTTTCTAGAAATGTGTGGCATGACGGGAGTTATTTTTTACCTGTTACCTGTTTGACTAATTGCTTTTTGGGTCCATGCAAAATAATGTCTTTTCTTCTTCTATTTTCAATTCTTAAATTTTTAATAGAAAGCTGAACAATAATATTACAACTGTTGACACGTGTAAGTGGCCTTTTTATTTCTCTTCTCGGAATTTCCTTTTTGTAGATGGAAGACAAATATTTATGTAATTAATTTTATTTATATCAAATTCTGCTGGCAGAATCTTATACTAATTTATTATTTTAATATTTTAATCCAAAATTTTAAATTGTTGCAAAATTTACTTATTATTTGTTATTATTGCAAATTTAAACGCATATATTTTAACTATTTAAGAATATGTGCTCGTTCAATGAACCATTAAAATTTATTATATTCATCACAAAAAATGCAACATATAATTTAAAAAAGAACATTTTGTTCTATTTAATACATAATCACTATTTTCCAATCACAAAATTTTCTGTCACATATCAATTGATGGTGCCCACCAAACACGTCAACAAACATAAAATAAAAAGAATTTCATGGAAAAAATAAAAAATATATATATTTTTCATTTCTTCATAATATTACTTTCATTGTATAAATAAAATCGATAATAATTTATCAATTTCACACGAATTATTACATAGCTCAAAAGCAACGATCCTGATGTATCTGATTCTGAGAGCTTAAGCCCAAAATTTACTATTATCTTCAAATTATAGTTGGTGTATAAAAAAAATTTATGTGTTGGTGGGATTGAGTTTCTAAAAATATTAATTTAAAAAAAGAAGAATTTGTAACAATGATAATTAAAGGTCCAAAACTTTATTAAAACAATAAAAAAATTAGGATTAAAATGAAAAACTAGTTAAACTTGATTTTTTTTTTCAGTTAACCCTTTTTAAATTTCCCTGTCACCCAAATCTGGTTGCAAGAAAAATTAAGCTAAAATTTAAAAAATATAATGCAACAATGGCAAATATTTATTAATTTTCTATTAGTTACATAAGGTAATAAGTTCATGCATCCTTGTAATTAAATAACATGACTAAAATACCTTATTAATAATTACTAATATCATATTAAATTTTGATTCATATTTTATTCCTTCAATCACTTGAAATTTTCCTTTTTTTGTTATGTAAATTGCAGTATATCTAATATTGATTTTTAAGGAAACATTATGAAAATGCCATAATATATTATTTTCTTCCATTCCAAGTAAGAAATAAAATTCTCTATTTAATAAAATCGAAATCCCATTATTCATAGTTTTAATTATTTGGAATGTTTTTCCATTTTAAGTTTGAATTTAGTTTGGCAAGCAACCGGCTATATCCGGTGAAGGTAGAATACCAAGAATCAGAGTCAACAGTTGAGTAACGGCGCGCTAACGCCCCGCGCCGCGCCCCTTTTTTCCCCTCCAACGTTCGGATTTCCTGCAACGCTTCCACATGGGAATCAGTGGGCCCCAACTCAAACCAACCCAACTAAAAAAAGAATTTATCCACTTCCATATCTGTTGTGCCCCACCTAATACAGATTGTCCCTTTTGTTGCCCCTTTCTATGTTTTGTTGCCGCCAATTCTGCATTTAATTTTGCAAGTTTTCTCCCCAATTATTACTATTCGCACTTGTTTATAGAAATACCATCTCTCTCTCTCTCTCTCTCTATATATATATATATATATATTTTTTTTTTTATATTTATTAGATAATAATACAAATTACAAAATATTTTATTCAGCTATCCGATATATTTTATAATATATAATATTTATAAAAATTAAAATTTTTAATTATTTATTTTTACTAATAAAATAAAATGTTGACTTTTAAATCAATTGGAAATTAATTGGATGCTTGGTAGTTTAGAAAGAGATGGAAAAGGTGTAAGTTTCATAGCATTAAGAAATGAAAGTCATTCCTTCCAATTAGTGGGGAAAACCCCAATAGTGATTATCATTCCACTTCTTCTTCTAAACCAACAACCACTTCTATATTTCATATCTATTCCTTAGTCTCTATACCACCCAACCAAACATCCCCTAAACTTTCTTATGCACAATTTTTTTTTTTGTTAAAATTATAAACTTTATTTTAGAATAAAGGAAGTAATACTTTCAAATAAAAATTAATGATTTGAAGGAAAAGAAAAATTAATATTGTTAAAGATAGGATAAAAATAGTAATTTTAATTTTTAAAAGTATCCGTTCGATGTACACAAGTTCCTACGTTTTCCTTATATTTACCTTTTCTTATATTCACCAAATATATATATATATATATGTATGTGTGTGTGTATGACTGTATGTGTGTGTATATAAATATATTAGGACAGTATTAAGTTTTGAGGTCGTACCATGTTACTTCCCATGATTGAGTGTTAGATTAGAAGAGGTGGTCAATATCATGTAAGATTGGAAATTGACTAATTCCACCTGCGGACACCACTAATACCCCATTTTTTAAGTTTTTTTATATTTAATCCACGTCAATATGATCATGATGTGGGTTTTTAACAATTATAATTCTTTATTTATGATATTTTTAATTTTTTATTATATGTAAATTGTTTGAATTAAGTGATTTGTACTCTTATTTGTCGCACTTTAAGTTTTTTGTTTTTAGCTTTTTGGATATAATTGATTCACTTATCAATAAAATTTCAAAAAAACAATAAATTAGATGTATATAACATAAGTTGATTATTTTTATATGCACAAACTTAAATTTAATATAATTGAATAGAACATAGAGATTACATAGTAAATAATTTTGGATACAAAGACAATGTTTTTTTTTTTGAGACAAATGTTTAATTTATAAATAAGATATGAGTGGTAACTGTATATAAATTTATATATAATTTTATAATAAGCTTTAAGGAAGAAAAACTGATATCAAATTGTGTAGGAGATAGTAGTCAAACGATTATGTCTATGAAAAGTAAAGAATCCATAGAGAATTCAAAAGGGTGGAAGGGACATATACATATATACATATATATTATATATAATAAGACACCGAAAAAACAAGTAGTGATTGTGTTGGAAAGAAGATGAATAGATTCAACTTCTTTTGAGGAAAGTAGAAGCAATTAGGTGCATTGATCCTCCCAAACAAGCAATTTACAATTCTTTACGTGTTTCTATTCATTTGCTTTATTATTTTTATATTAAGGTGAGGGTTCCAATAACTTTGGATCCCTATGTTTGGATCCAATGCTCTAAATTATTGTTCTTTCGAAATATTTTTCCTTTTCTTTAAAACAGTAAAATTATGAGTAATATTTCTTGTTATGAAATTTGGACAGCCCAATCTTCATAGATCCATTGCCCACACAATATTTGGGCCAAGATCCATATTAGGACAAAGAACAAGATATGGACTTTAGAATTTTAGAGATTTCCCTATGTATGTTATATTAGGACCAAGATCCACACTAGGATAAAATGAAAGTCATAGGCTTTCAAATTTTAAAGATTTCCATAAATTTGTTAAGGTCTAAATCCACATTATCTTTTTAGAAATAGGGATAATCTTGAAAGATTTTTTCTTTTTACTAAAAATTACAAATAATTTGCAATAAAGAGATGGGATGGTGATACAACCATACCACAATCCCAACCACCATCTGAAGCATCTCCTAGGCTCAATGAAACAGAGTCAGTCCAAGAGAAGCAAAACCCAACTCGAATTCGAAAATTATCTCTTTGGCTGAAGGATTTTGTGACCCAAAAGAGAGCCTGCGAGTTTGTTATCTGAAGAGTACTATTGCTGCTAATTTCAGTATTAAAATTGGTGTGATGCACAGACTTCCAACACGTGTCTTTGTGGTCCTTTTGTTTAGAGAGTGAGGGTTTTAAATAGAAAATAGGAATGAGAAGAAAGGAGGATATCTCAACTTACAACTTTCTCCTCTGTATTTCCTTTTTCTTGTTAATGAAATAATTATCCTCTCTTTTTCCTACCTTATTCTCCGTTAGTTCTTCTTCTCTGTATTTCTGAAGTTTAACCAACTCGAATTGGTTGTCCTTACCGTATCAAAGGTGCTTTCATTGTCATTCCTCCCCACCATTGTTCTACCAAATGACAGATTCAGATCTCCTTGCTGCTCTCAAATCCCTTGAATCAAAAATTGACACTATGTTTGATTCTCAGTCTATATTCTTCAATCAATCTCTCCATACATTCATGACTACAGTTGATTACCGCATCAACGATCTACGCTCACAAATTCACCCGAAAAATCGCCATACATCACCTTCCACCACCGCACACCCACCTATGTTTCTTCCTTATCCTCCACCATCTGCTTCTTATTTTTACCCCTCAGACCTGTCATACCTCACTCGATCACTGAAAATGGATGTCCCTAAATTCGATGGTACTGACCCACAGACGTGGATCTTCAAAACAGAGGAACTTTTTTATTTTCACCATGTTCCACCAGATCTTCATCTTCATATTGCGGCCTTTAATATGGAGGGCCGCGCAGCGAGTTGGTTTCAATGGATGAAAACCAATAACCTCCTCAAAATTGGTCTAATTTTCTTCTAAATCTAGGTCATCGTTTTGGATCTTCCATATATGAGGATCCACAAGGGAAATTATCCAAACTTACCCAGACATCGACAGTGGCTGAATTTCAATTGACATTTGAGGAACTTATGAACAAGGTGTCTGGCGTATCTGAATCGCTCCTTATCTCCTTCTTCATTTCCAGCGTTAAACCGTACATCAGACGAGAAATGATGTTTTCCAAACCTCACTCCTTAATGGAAACATTTTCTCTTGCTAGAGCTTATGAGGCCCATTCTGCTAACAATCGCTATCAATTTCCTCTTTTTGGGCAAAAATATTCAACTTCTCAGGCCCAGACCATCAATCCGCCCACCTTGCCACATCTCAGCCCACTCTCACTAACCAACAAACACGACCCATCACTTAGATCTGAACATCAATATGCATCTCCCAATTCCAAAAACCCATCACCACCACCCCTGCTACCCACACCATCCCTCCCAATACGCCGCTTTACACCAGCAGAATAACGTGAAAAGCGAGAAAAGGGTCTCTGCTATAATTGCGACAAAAAATGGTCAACAAATCACAAGTGCCAGAGTTGGGGACTTGTGATGACAAGGCAATACCCCAACAATAGATGCGCCTATTGAAACCATTGAAGAATATGTTGAAGTTCAAGTCGATATCTCATCACTGCATACTCTTGCCGGTTATTCACCTCCTCAAGCCCTTCGTCTTCAAGGTACAATCAATGGACACCCTCTTCGTGTTCTCATAGAATCTGGCAGTACGCACAACTTTCTCAAACCCTCTCTGATCGAGAAGTTCGGCCTCCCCACAATTCCCACAGATGCTTTTCGTGTCTATATTGGCAATGGGGACTACATGTTATGCAAATACAAATGCTCTGATGTCCCATTAGCTCTCGCCGAGCATCACTTCAACATCGACTTGTATGCCCTTCCCATTGAAGGCCCGGACTTGGTTTTAGGGATGCAATGGCTTCAACAACTTTGCAAGGTATCTCATAACTATATTGAGATGTATATGGAGTTTATGCATGAGGGCCAACTAATCCGATTGAAAAGTAATGAGCCACATACTATCTCTCCAATTTCATTCCATCACTTAGAAGCACTTATTCACTCTGAAGACCTTCACAACTTCTACCTCATCCATTTTCTTCCCCTTGTGGCTGAAACACCCGTTTCCTCTCATTCTTTTCAATCTTTCCAGTTTCGTACTAATATTTCTCCAGCCATCCTAGACATACTCCACCAATACAGTGACATATTTTCAGAACCCACTGGCTTATCGCCACACCAAAGTGTTGACCATCGCATCCCCCTCCTACCCAACACAAAATCGATCACGGTTCGCCTGTATTGCTACCCTAATTACCAAAAAGCTGAAATCAAAAAATTAGTCTGTGTTATGCTGGACCAAGGGCTCATACGCCCAAGCAACAACCCTTTTTCCTTACCTATCCCGTTGGTTCAAAAAAAAGAACATTTCGATTTTGTGTGGACTATCGCGCTTTGAATGCTGTCATAATTCGTGATAATTTCCCGATACCCACCATTGATGAACTTCTAGATGAGCTGGGTGGCGCATGTGTCTTTACAAAATTGGACTTGTGGTTCGGATATCATCAAATTCGAATGAACACACGTGATATTGCCAAGACAGCCTTTTGAACAACAGACGGCCATTATGAATTCCTTGTAATGCCATTCGATTTAAAAAATGCGCTAGTAACGTTTCAGTCCATTATGAACAAAATTTTCCAGCCCTTTCTACGTGACTTTGTGATTGTATTTTTCGACGATATCCTTATCTATAGCAAAAATGAACAACTCACATTGATCATCTTAATGCTGTTTTTCATTGTTTGCGTGCTCACATGTTCTTTGTCAAACTCTCAAAGTGCTCTTTTGGTAAAGGCTCTGTGGATTATTTGGGCCATATTGTCACTCGGGGAAAGGTCTTTTCGGACCCTAAGAAATTGGAGGCCATAACCAATTGGCCAATTCCGACATCTGTGAAAGAGCTACGTGGGTTTTTGGGCCTCACAGGATATTACCATCGCTTTGTCCGTCACTTTGCCTCTATCGCAGCACCATTAACATATTTACTCTGCATCAACTCTTTTAGTTGGTCACCTGAGGCACACACTGATTTCACAGCTCAAGAAGGCCATGGTTTCGTCCCCAATACTCGCACTACCAGATTTTGCTCTTCAATTCATAGTTGAAACAGATGCTTCCGACGTAGGAATTGGTGTTATTCTCTCCCAAGGTGGTCATCCAATCTCATACTACAGTAAGAAATTGGGCTCAAACATGCGTGCCTCTTCCACATATCACAAAGAATTATATGCAATTGTTGAGGCCATACGTAAATGGCGACATTATCTTCTTGGGCGCCCGTTCATTGTTCGTACCGATTATAAAAGTATCAAAGAGATTTTTTAGCTAACGATACATACTCCGGAACGATAATTCTACATCTATAAGCTGATGGGATACTCTTTTCAAATTGAGTACAAGCCAGGTCGTACCAACCAAGAAGCGGATGCATTGTCTCGTCTTCCTAGCTCACCCCCTTCCAGTTTGACACTAATTTCTCAACCAATGAGTGACTTATTTGATCGTTTGAAGATAGAAAATGGGACAGATCCTGATCTATTGGACTTACATAGTCGACTGCGCGCAAACAAATTACCCTCAAATTACGCTTGTTGCAATGGCATCCTTCTGTATAACCACAGCTACATCATTGGATCAGCTAGCCCACTTAAACAACTTTTGTTACAAGAATTCCACTCCACCCTTGTGGCAGGTCATATCGGCGTAAAACGGATGCTAGTGCATTTGGCTTCCTTATTCTATTGGAAAAACATGCGGCGAGATGTTGAAAAATACATTGCGTCGATAAATGAAGACGAGCACACAACCACCAGCCGGTCTGCTCCAACCACTTCCAATCCCGAATATGGTATGACATGATCTTTCCATGGATTTCATTGTCGCTCTCCCGCAATCAAATAGTTTTACAGCTATTATGGTTGTCGTTGACCGCCTTAATAAGGCTGCACATTTTGGAGCTTTACCAACCTCTTTCAATGCTCTCAAAGCTGCCAAACTATTTGTTGAGATTGTGCAAAAGTTGCACGGTTTCCCAAACTCGATTGTATCCGACAGAGATTCAATTTTCCTCTGTTCTTTCTGGAAACACCTATTTGACCTCAATAGAACTACACTACATTTTAGCACGGCTTACCATCCTCAGAAAGATGGACAAACCGAGGTTGTCAATCGTGCTTTAGAACAATATCTTCATTTGTTTACCCAAAACAAACCCACCAAATGGGTCAAACTCCTTCCTTGGGCAGAATTTTCACACAACACAAGTCATAACTCTAGCGTCAACATGACCCCATTTCAGGCGCTATATGGTCATCCGCCACCAATCCTCCCTCCTTACCAGCCTGCATCCACATCTTTTCAAGCTCTTGATGAAATGCTCCTTGATTGAGATCAACTACTGCGAGATCTGAAAATCAATCTCTCTCGCGCCCAAAATAGGATAACACAAAAGGCTGATGCTCATCATCATAAGGTTACATATGAGATTGGTGAAAATGTTCTTGTGAAATTACAACCATACCGCCAGTCTTCAATCTCCCGACGTCAAAATCAGAAGTTATCAGCTTGCTACTACGGCCTTTCTAAAATCTTGGAGCGTATTGGTGCAGTCGCTTATTGCTTGGAACTTCCAACCTATGCCAAAATTCATTTGATGTTCCATGTTTCCCTTCTTAAACCTTTTATAGGAGACACCCTAATCAATGCATCTCCATTTCCACATCTCTATCACGATGACCGTCCTATCATGCAACCACTAACCATCTGCGGATCTCGACGGATATTATGCCAATGGACACTCGTTTCTCAAGTACTTGTGCAATGGGATAACACAGCGCCAGAGAATGCTACTTGGGAAGATCTCATATATATATGTATATATATATATATATATCTTCAGCTTTTACACACCTTGTGGACAAGGTGCTTCTGGAGGGAGAGCAATTGATACAACCATACCACAATCCCAATCACCATCTGAAGCATGTCCTAGGCCCAATGAAACAGAGTCAGCCCAAGAGAAGCAAAACCCAGCTCAAATTTGAAAACCATCTGTTTAGCTGAAGGATTATGTGACAAGAGAGCCTGAGAGTATGTTATCTAAAGAGTATTTTTGCTACTAATTTCAGTATTAAAATCAGTGTGATGCACAGACTTCCAACACGTGTCTTTGTGGTCATTTTGTCTAGAGAGTGAGGGTTATAAATAGAAAATAGAAACGAGAAGAAAGGAGGATATCTGAACTTAAAACTTTCTCCTCTGTATTTCCTTTTCTTGTTAATGAAATAATTCTCCGTTAGTTCTTCTTCTCTGTATTTTCTGGAGTTTAACCAGCTCGAATTGGTTGTCCTTACCGTATCAGATGGAGTATTAACTTCACCATCATATTCATGATCGCATAGTTTATTTATATATATTTATTTCATTTTTTGAAAAGGGACATGTTTATGTCATTATTTTTTAACTTCTAAGATATATTTAGGTCAATTATATCATAACTAATTTAAATAAAATAGTATTATTTCAGAATTAGAATAATCACTGCACATATACTTTCACCCCCATAAACCACTAAGATACATAAATCCATGTGAGCCAAAAAGACAAAGAAACAAAACAAAAACTCTAAACTTATTTAAGCATTACAAGCAGGCGTTCAAGTTTCCAACTACTTAAATCTGCCCACTCTTTGTGCCTATAAATGCAGCAGCAATACTCATACAATGAAGAAGAATTGGATTTCACCCTAATTTGGTGCATCAATCAACTCTAATTGTTCCTATCTCTTTCACAAGAATTGAAGGAACAACAAAGGATAAAAATTTGGTGCCAACAATCTTCAGAGCTTATCCGATGAGGGGAAGGGCCGAATATCGGCAGACCCCATTTTCCAGGTCTTGACAGATGCGGTCACACTTGCTCCCGTTGCGTTGTTGAACACGAAAACACGTGCCGCCCCATCGATGGCCTTTGTCGGATATACTCTTGATGTTATCACTCTTCTGCCTCCTTGTGCAAAGCTCTCCACAATCGAGTGATCCACCTGATATTTTTTTTTCATAATTTAAAAAGTTCAAAATACAGGTAGCAACGCTAGGCCCTAGGGCTTAACCCGTGGCTAAAAAAATGAAAAAGAGAACAGCTTCTAGGTGGGACTGAGAAAACAAAAAAACAAAGAAGATTCTCATCACTTACCAATGATCTAATGGTGAACTTTTCACCATCAAGAACAGGAACACTGCTCCCGTAAATGATCTTCTCGACATCAGGAGCTGCCGACGACCTACACAATCAACACCACAGTTATTAGGGAAGGTATTAATCAGCTAAAGAGCAAAATCAAGGACAAAATCGATGACTCAAACCTCAGTTCATCAGCACAAAAATGAGCCTCGACCTTCCCGTTATGCCCTTTCGCAACGTAGAAGTAGATTGGAGTCAGCTCTGTTAGCTTGTCATCAGCAAGAACAACAATGCCGAATGGTCCCAACACTCCCCTCTGAGCAGCACCGCCGCTTGTAGGGCAGTCGTAACCGGAACCGGCTTCAGCGATTGCCTCGAGTGCCTCTTCATCAAATTCAAATGAGGCCACTATGTCCAACTGTGTTTAAAACAATTCCATTTTGTAAAATTCAATTATTATTTTATTTATCAAAATCTTTGGGGGAAGAAAAAAAAAAGAAACCTGTGAGGCAGAGTCAACTGCAACTGGTACAATTGATCCTGGTCCAAGCTTCACATTGAGCTCAAAACTATCTTTTCTCAAGCTCTCCACTTCTTCAACTGGCCACTGTAGTATGTTACTGCCCGTCTTTTGGTCGAACACAATGGTCCTTGGAATCGACTGTACCAAAATCCAATCCAATTTATTGTAATCAATTAGTTAATATTTAAAATACTTTTAACTTTCATTATGTATTTCTAATCAAATGTTATAAGTAATAATATTTTTTAGTCAATAAAAATAAATATTTTTTAGTCATTTTTCGAATATAGTAACATATCTTGAAGTAGGCAGCATATCTCGACCACATTTCATGATGTTCAAGAATTGTTGCTTGAACTTCGGAGTAATATAATAATAAAAAGAATGTGTTCCAAACAATTTGAGATATGAGTACAGTAAAATGGTACCTGAACACAAGCCCATCCTTTCATAAGGTCAAGCTCTTCAGCATCAGTTTCTCTGATCCAACCCCACAAAATCCTTCTCTGCTTATTCTGGTCAAAAAATGTCTTTGATGCATAATACTTCCCATAATCATATCTTAGCCCAATACCCACATCCAATTCCGGGTTGTCGGGTGTCCACTTGTTCTTGATCGGGTCATACGTTCCAAGTGCATAGTAGTCGTTCTTGTCATCATCCAAGCTTGCTTTCATCAAATGCTTTACGCCCGGCCCGTTAACCGACGTGTCCAGCCCATTTTCACCCGACAACGAAACCGGGTAAAAATCAATGCACTCCCACATACCCGTACCCGGAACTTCATGCAAGTAACCATCCAACAAGTCATACTTCAAGAAATCAGCAGTCTCATAAACAAGTGAAACACCGGTTTTATTAACCTTGGAACCAATCGTGATCAGCCACTTGTCGCCACTCGGGCTGCGCCACGCGGTTGTGGGGTCCCTGAAGTCCTTATCCCCAATGCCTGGCGGTGGGACCAAAACCGGGTTGCTCGGGCTCTTGACCCACTCGAGGAGGAGAGGATCAGATAGATCGGCAGGGTAGGCTAAACACTGCACCTGCACACCTTCATTGGTGTCTCCAGTGTACAACATCATGATCTGACCGTCGGGAAGGATCGTGGCGGACCCTGTCCAGACTCCATTCACATCGTACCATTGATCAGGGACCATTGCGTAAGGGAGGTGGAACCAGTGGACCAGATCTCTTGATACTGCATGGCCCCACGTGATGTTGCCCCACACAGCTGATTCTTGATTGTACTGGTAGAATAGGTGATACCAACCCTTGTGAAATAATGGACCTGTCGATTTAAACCAAAAAAAATCATTTCATTTTAAATCGTAAATTTATAATTCCACCTCATAATATTCATGAGTCTGTAAAATAAAATAATAACAAATAAAATAAAGGATCTTATATAAAAATAATAGTATTTAAAATTTGTAAATGTAAATATATTTATACAAACATAACGTGAAATTTTATTGAAATTAAATACGAATCGTCAAAGGTGAATGAATGTGTACAAAATTTCTCCCGAGAATGGAGAGGCTATGGAGCGCAAAATCAATGGATAATTCCGGAACACGTGATTGGTAGGAAAGATACCTAGAGATGCAATAAAGTGGGGCCCCACTGGTCTTATAGACCCCAGCAATTATGCAAAATCAGGGACCCAATTGGTCCACGACTTACAATTATTACAATAAAGTTAAATACCCAAACAGGGATGGCAGATGCACTTATTTAACGACCACTCGTTTATGAATTTCCACACATTTCATATAACAGATGACAGTCAGATAGAAAAGACATTTAAATTATTTTTTAATCATTCTTTAAGGAGTTTAAATCATTTCAATATATTTTTTAAAAGTATATACAGATAGAAAAAATTGTAGATATTCAAATCTTACATGGAATATTATAATCAATATTTTACCTGTAAAAAAATTAATAAGACAAATTATTCATAATCTTACATGGAAATATGAAGAAAATAAGATGACGTTTGTTTTAAACTCGAAACAAACATTTATTTATTATGAATATGTATTGTTGTACCAGCTAATAATATATTAAAATTATGTTATCAAATTTAATGTAGAATAATTAATTTTTTATTATATAATTATGACACATATTTACGGACACATACAAACATTACTGCCATAGTAGGTAATTATTCCCGTGCATTAAGCTAATCAGAAAGACAAAAATTTCCTTTTTCGTATTTTTTTTCAAAACTAATACAGGAGAAGAGTTACTGGAAGTTCTGAAATAGTTACCGTTAGGATCTGTTGCAGAAGCCAGCAGGGGATTCATCCAACACGCATTGTTCATAAGAAGAAAAGAAAATCGTGGTGAGGATTATATCAATGGAGAAACAATTATTGAAGTGATTTATAAACAATTAAACAAATTAAAAGAAACAGGAAGAAAAATTACAGTTGACATATTAACAGTACGCGTAAGATGCACAAAACCTACCATTCATCCAATTCCTTTCTGGTTGAAAATGGAAAGCCGTTCTCTGCCAGGAGAGCATAACATTATTCCAAGAAAAACTCAAATTTCCGCCGCTGACTTGCCGGAAAACCTTCTCCGACACCCCCTGCGACACCCCTCTTGACGGTGGCTGAACCGAAGGTCTAACCGGAAAGCTGTCATCCATTGGAGTTAAAGGGTTGTGATCTGCAACAATACCGGCATCGTTTAGTTTGGATTGAGAGACTGGCCTTTGGTATGCGATGAAGAGAATCGCCGACACCAGCAAGAAAGATGAGAACAAAATGCTGGCGAAGAGCTTGGGGGATCGCCGGCGCTTAGAGGGGGAGGAAGCAGGGGTGGGGCCTTCGGCGATGGGGAAGTAGGAGGTGGCGCCTTCGAGATCGTGGGGCGGGGCCTGGGAGGAGACGGTGGCCATTAGGTGGCGTGGAGGGAGACGAATAGGTAGAGTTATTAGAAAATGGGAGTCGTATTAATTAGTGTAGTATATATAATAAGTAGATCGAGATTGGGTAAGATTGTGCGTGTGTGATGAGTTGGAAATTTGTCGGATGAAAGCTGAATAATGATAAATAATGTGGATCGAAGAAATAATAATCTTAGGAATGGGGGATGATTCTTTACTCACTTAATTTTACCACACTTGAAGAATTCAAAAAGTTTTAACCATTATTATTCACCATACGCTGAAGAAAAGTTTTCTAATCCAAGAATTGTCAAGTCTTACCAATTCGTAGAATTATTAAGAATCCTAATGGCTAAACCGTCACACCACCCGCTGAACGAAAGTTTCCTAATACAAGAATCTTTACTCCTTACCATTTCCTAGAAACACTAGGAATCCTAATGTAATAAAAATATATTTTATTAATAAATTACTTAATGTATTTTTGTATACAACTCAAATTCAATACAAATAATATAACTCACAATAAATACAAAAATTTAACTCAAATAATCAACCAAAAAATAATTACATTTTTCTAATGTAATATTTAAGAGTATGCAATATGAATTTCAAATTACAAATTATAAAATATGAGTATTTGATGTATTACACATAAAAAAAATTAAAGAAAAAAAAAGTTATTTATGTTAAGAATATTAGGATAAAAGTTTTCCAATAAAAGAATATGTTCGATTCAAAAGATACCACGTACAATTTTGTGTTTCTTCATAAAACTGTTTGAAAAAATGAAAAATTGATTTTTCGAGTTTTTATTATTTATAGATGTTTAGTTTATTATATTATATAGGATACACACACACACACACACACATATATATATATATTGGGTGCTTCTAAAGCCACCACTAAATTTGCTCTGCACACCTTATTAATTTTATTCACAAAATTAAATATAATGTAAATGACATAAATACTCTTATTTAAAAATTAAAAACATACACAAATTTTAATTTTTAATAAATGGAATAACAATAGAAAATTAGGGTTTTTGTGTGTGGATGAAATAAATATTTATTTATTAAATATTAAAATTTGTGTATGTTTTTAAGTTTTAAATAAGGGTATTTATGTCATTGACATCATATATAATTTTTTGAGTAAAATTAATGTGGTGTGTAGAGCAAATTTAGTGATGGTTTTAGAAACACCCATTTTTTTTAATATAGGATATATACACACACATATATATATTTAATTACAAACTCAATGTGTATTTTATGAAATTTATTTATGCAAAGAAAGGAGTTTTGTATGATTAAGAAACCTACCAAATTTGGAAATTGGTGATGTAAATTGTGTAATTATTTTGAGTTATATTTTGTTTTAAGGGATTGGAATGGGACCCAGGACGTGTAAACGTGAAAACAACCTAAGTTTCACGTGACCCATGTGGTGCAGAATGGATCTTCCAAGTCAGTGGGTAATAGGTACTAACCAATAATATATTGTTTTGAACATATCAATTTATGGGGACAGATTTGGGCACATTCTGATTCAAAAGTTTCTGCGCTTTTACATCTTGTTAATCATACCCTGAGTCCTCACCGACCCACAATACCCAACAACTAATAATAATAATAATAATAATAATTTATTGCTGTGGATGATTTGTTATAAGATGTAAATTCACGTGGACCTACTGCACACTGTCCATAATTATTTAGCCTATCATTTTCGCCCTCTTCTAGTCAACAACAAAGATTTGATTTTATGTTTGTATTATAATTTATTTTTATATTAGATGAATTTAATTTTATATTTTTTTATAAAAAATTAGATATAATACTCTTTTTTTTTTTTAATTCCTCACACTATCATTTTATGAATTTTAATAACTATTTTGTATTAGTTAATTGTATCATCATTACAAAATTATTTTAATATATATCCAATAACTTAACTTTACAATAATTAATAAATATTTTATAAATTGTACTTCATTAATTTCTAAACAAACACAAAATTATATTATTCATGTAACCTCATACACCTAAGATTCTTATGGAAAATTTTGCCATGCACTCCTCAACTTGATGCAAACATATTCTTGGAAATTTTTTATATTATTTTAGAAAATATCTTTCCGCTCAACTTAATTATGAATGATAATTGAAATCGGTGACCGTTATTCGAAAGTTCATATAGATTGGATTAATTCTACACAAAAAGGTAAACCACACAAAAATATATAAACTATGATATACATATGTCATACGATAAATTTAACTTTAAAATATCGACAAAAATCGTAATTTTAAATGTAATGAGAGTTTACCCATCAACTATACGACATTTGTACAAAAAACAGTACTTGCCCATCCAAATGGAAGGATGTGGCAGTTTAGCCTTTACAG
Organism: Caryopteris x clandonensis; assembly: GCA_028749325.2. Classification (NCBI taxonomy): domain Eukaryota; kingdom Viridiplantae; phylum Streptophyta; class Magnoliopsida; order Lamiales; family Lamiaceae; genus Caryopteris; species Caryopteris x clandonensis. The sequence continues at coordinate 10,136,314 of JAPYKT020000004.1, forward strand.
AAATGAATGGGAGTTGGGTGTTCCGCTATGTGAGCGGCATGTGCGTTTTTAAAGGACATTTTCATCTTGTGACAACCCTAATTTTTCCTAGATCTGGTTTCAGAGAATCCCATATTTTAGTTTTCTTCCCCAAACAATAGATTTCAAATTCTAACAAATTTTCGCAAAACCTAACCACATTATATTACAAGGATCATCGACTTGAAACTAAAATAGTGGCCGATGATATTTAATATGTAGTAATATTTTGTTGTTGTTAATTTGAATCACATCTTAATTTTGTATTATTTTTTAAGTTTTGAAAGAACTGATGATATTATGTATAATTAGATTTTCTACCGTATAATGCATTATTTGTAATATAATTATTTATATAAAATATTTAAATTAAAAAAAGTAAAATAAATTTATTTTTTAAAAGATAATTAAAAAACCATATTTTTTGAATAAAAAATACAGAGAGACGATACCTTATATAACTAGTCGAACTTACAATAAATAATTAAATATAGATCAATAATCAACCAGCATATAATTATATGTTTCAAATTTTATATTTTATTTTAATATATGAAATATAGATGTTATATTCAAATTGTTGAAAGAATGATTATTTCCATGTATTATACAGAAAAAAGTAGAATTAGAACAAAAAAGTTGTCTGCGTTTCAAATTAATTTTTGAGTGACAATTTAGAAATTTTAAAATAATTTCAGAATTGTTAATTTTAGTTGTTGGTACCCATTAGATAATGAGACTCATGTTATTCGAACCCGACATCTTATAATTTGGTACAAGTAAAATATGTTCATAGTATACTAGCCGAATACTCATTTATGTAACAATTTCTTCTTATAGATGTTCATCAGTGCAATGCACATGATAGAATATATTTTAATTTATTAATAATATACGATTAAATTATATTACTATCACTATAAAATGTAAACGAGTTATCATTGATATCAATTATATAAAAATATTATTTAATTTCAAATATAATTTATTTATGTTATGTTCCATTGACATTCTCATAAATATTATGTTTATCACGACATTTCAAAGTGCATTTATAATGGATTTAAACTCAATTCAATTCATATTATCAAAACTATGTAAATAAATTGCACTGACATATATAAATTCAATTTGATATATTATGTAATTTATTATTTAAAGATAATTTTTAAGGAAAAGACAATGCATATAACATAACAAAACTAATTTTTAAATCGAATAATATCTATATAAATATAATTAATATAAATGATTATTATGTATATTTTTTAGTGATAATACTATAGTCTTATAATATATTATCAATATAATAAAAATAAATTTTCATGCAATGCACGTACAAACATCTAATTTTAGTAAAAAGAAAATTGAGAGAGAAGATATTTCATTTATATAAATAACTATTTAAATAGAACACATATACCAAAATAAAAATAAATAATTTGATTTATAAAAACTATTTTTCATCCATAAAAATTTTCATACGTAGAAATAATATGTTATAATTTTAAATTAATATATTTATTTTAATATATATATATATATAATATTGATATCAAATTAAAAATCGTAGGTTGAAGATTAATTTTGTAAATCATATGTCAAATTTGATTCAATACAAAAAGTTATTTAAAATTTTATATTTTAGTAAAATATAAATTAGATAAAAAGTAAATAACATACGTAAATAAATTATAGAGACATGTGTCAATAAATTGTGAAATCTAAGAGCAAAACCACACTATTCTCTTTTTATATAATAGATTGATAGATTAATAAAATATAATATATTTTACAACACAAAGTATAAACTTTACATGTTATATTTATATATGTATATATAAAATTATAAATTAATATCATGGGACCCGATTACTCATCGAATACCCAACAATTTGATGGGTATTATTTAAAATCCTCCCTAAATTAAAGTGTAGGGTATGAAAGAGCACTGATAGCCGGCCACGTAGACATATATATTTATATATCTTGAACCCTAATATCATTTATCCAGGCGTATTTGGATCAGCCGCCTTTATAGATGGGCTTAACTTTAATGGTATTTAATAAAGTACAAAAAGTCTTGCTCCATAAACCCGACCCATATCTGTGTTGCTTCAAGCCCATTGGATCTAAAATCCAATTTATTGAAATTATAATTTTAATTGGGCTCAGATTGGCAGTCGGCTCTGTAGGCCCAATATAAACAGTACTCTATATGGGCTTCGAAGTCCAGTAGACTTGAACTAAGAGCGAATTGCTGCTGAGTCCAAGAGAATTACATAATAACCCATTGTTACTATGTCCAATATATAAATAAAAGTTATGCTGGAAGGGGAATCTGAACATGAAACCTTAATAATATAAATAAAAGAATAAATATTATTTTGTTAATTTTTAGGGAGAAAAAAAAAGCATGAATGAAGACACATGTATGTGTGCAATTTAACACTTCGTTTCATGTTGATCCTATCATCGAATTTATCCTCAGCGTGCAAATATGAATTCCAATCGCTCTCATAATGCGCAGATAGGGAATCATTCCACCAATTCTTGAAAGCTATCGATCCACACTTTCCCCTTCTCCCTCTCGTATCGATTTTGCATCAGATGATGAGTTCATGTGAAAATTTTATCTATTATTTTACTGATGTTCGATAGATAATCGTGCAAGTTAGCAAATCCTTTCAGGTTGGATTTCTCAAATTTTTATACGACTTCTTTTAAGTTCATGTCAATTTTATTGCAGAATTAAATACTAAAAATGATTGAATAATGCATTTTAAGGATTAGGATGTATGTAGATAACATAAGAAAGAAAATCTATTTCTTTTTTGAGTTTTGGACAGAGGCTTCACTTCACATTTACATGTAAACATCCAAATTGAAAACTATTATGAATAACCAAACAAAAAACAAGAAAGTGCATACGATGAGGTGGGGTATTCTGGATAACCTCAATCAGATATTTTATATATGATTAGTCTATTTGTTCAGATATTATGTACAGTTCTCGTAACGTAGTGTCTTGATTTATTAAATTTTATCATGTATTAAATTATTTGTAATTAAATAGTTAATATATTTTTTATTTTTAGTAACACATTATATGACGTACATCTCATAAAATTACGATATTACCTTATAGAATAACATAAAAATCTTGAATTTTACGAACAAACAAAAATGAGACGGCATGCAATGCTCATGATATTTAAATTAGATAATAAAGTATTGATAATTTGGATTTATGCGAACGCAAGTATCTCATCATAATAGCTTATGTCCACATTTATCACATCCGCTGTGACGTTATCAATCTCAACATAATTACGACTAAGTTCAATTTTCCTTTATTCCAAGTAGCTGAATTGTTTTGGAGGCTCTCTAATAGCTAACTTCAAATTGGATTTCACCTCTTTTGGTGAACCCATTTTTATGTCTCTTTGTACTTGTATTTTTCTTCGCATTTTCATATTTTTATTTTTATTTTTTGATTGGACATAAAATAATGTATTATATGTTTTTTAAATCATCATTAAGTATTCTAAACTCAGATATTAATTTATAATTGAACTAGGTTTAAATATGTGGGACTTAAATATGAGAAGTTGAGTTATAAAATATCTTTCTTGTTATTATGGCAACGCCTGGAGAAATCTCTCTTTGCTTTTTTTTTTTTTTTTTGCAATTAATTTTAATAATTTATTAAATATAACGCTTAATAAATTCACTCATTATCATTTTGGATTATTCATTCCAGAATATTTTGAATGCTTTGCATAATTTATTAACAATATATATATATTTACATACTGTTTAATACCAAAGTTTAATAAAATAATAATTTAAGGCTAAACAGTCAATTGTAATAGAAAACAGATTCATGGAATCTGAGAGCCTCCATCTCCATCACTTTACGACAGAAGGGTTGAGAAGAATTCTAAAGTGTGGATAAGTGGAATTTGTATTGATAAGACCTTTCTATATAGACAATTATCTTGTTGCAACTTGCAAGTGGTTTGACTACTTCACCGGGAAAACAGAAGGCACTTGTTTGCCTATTACAGAGACTGTTTAATTTAATTTTATTTATTTTCTTTTTTTATTATTAATTAAAACGATCAACTTCGTATCACTTTATAATGAGGAGATAATATTTAGATAATTTTTAATTAAATTATAATCTACAAGATCCATCCATTTTTGCTTTTTTATATGGTCTAACGGATCAGCTTTATGTTGTCAATCGAATAATAAAAAAATATATCTAATCTCAAATATAACTTTACATAATTACAGTTCTATCCCGTTTATTAAAAATTTATGTTTAACTTTGTCAAGAATTATTATTAACATTTGAAATAAAATACAAATAAGATATTATGTCTAAATTTTGAGATATATAAAACAAGTAAAAATAAATAAATAGAAAATATGTGAAATAAAATTTTATTTTAAAAAATAATCATTAATAATATCTGTATATCAAATGATGATATGAACTAAGAATTATGTTATGTACGAAAATTATACAAAAGCCTGAAAATCTAGAAAAATATTTCATATGAAAAAACACAAAAACAAGATAAATAACATGTTTGAAAGAGAAAAATATTTCTGAAATATTTGTTATTTTCATATTTTACTTATATAGTTTAATTAAAGGATCCTGCTTTATAATGTAATGTAACAGTTATATTTTATTATTTTTAATCATTATAATGTGCACATTAATATATAAATAGATGATAAACACTACCATTAATATATAAATAGATGATAAACACTACCATTAATTTATTTCTCAAGAGTTCATTTTAGAATATTATCACTGCAACTGACGTTTTCATCTGGTTTGATTTATTCTTAGTTGTTTTAAATGTTTCTCTTTGACATTAAATAATATTATGGTTTATTTAAAATTTTATTGTCATTTTTCTTTTTAAATTTATTTAATTTCACTTGGTCTTTTATATGTTTTATCTTTTCTTTTCTTTTTTTTTTTTTTAATTGAAGAAGGAAACATATTTGAGTTAGAGTATATTGAATTACCGATGATTTAATGTGTTAGTGCTGGTAAGTCGTGAGAGTGTATTAAACATATTTTAAATTAGTTTTAATTGTGTTAGTTTTTATATTTAATTTTGAGTTTTTTTAGTGTTGCAGATTTCATGCGGTGCACAATCACCACACACTATTAGCTAATATTGCATAATAGTTTATTACAACAAATTTAATAACATTTATTGGTATTGTTATTGTTATTTTATTAAAAAAAAAAAAGAGTTTGTCATAGCACATGGAGCACCATATTTTTTTCCCATTTTTAATAGGTTGAAATTATGATCCTTCAATTTATTGATGCCTTGCAGAAGCCACGTCCAATAATGCCAATTCCAGTCTTCTGTATCTTGGCTTTTTGAAAATTGTCCAATGGGGCTGGGCTAGCCACCTACAATTCATATTTTCATCTTCTTCTCTCTCTCTCTCTCTGCTGTAGCTGCTACTTGATAGAATCTGGAGTGGCCATACTGCAAACCAACCACCAATCATGGTTCGCCATGGCTTCATGATTCCCTATTTCAGTATCATCATTAATATGATTGTGGCCGCATTAATATTTCCAATGACAAAACGAAGAGGAGCCAATAGCGGGGCACTGGGTCTTCAAATATCATGATTTTCCATTTCTCTCTATTTACTATTTATGCTCATAATCTATAATATCCCATATTAATTTATTCAAATTTATAAAGTACATCAAACTGGGATTTTTCACTTCAATCGTCCATGCCCACCTGCAATACAGAACAAATGAAATCAAGTTAATCAAGAAGAGAAAATTATTGTACTTTTTATTACAATTATCAATCAAGATACCGAAAATCTGAAAACAAAAATGTTTTTCATTTATAGAAAAAAAATATTCCAAAAACAAGATATTAGCTTTATCTAACAATAATAGTAAAAATAAAAATGGAAAATAAATTATTGAAGCTAGCTTGCCTCTTGGCTGAACAATGGCACACAGCACTTTCGCTTATAATAATTTTTTTATTATTATAATAACAATAAATAAATAAATGAGGACCAAACAAATCGCAAGTTTCTGAAGACACAAATCTGGAAATTTCATTTAACAATCGTTCCAAAGAAAACAAAAAAAAAAAAATATGTATATATATATATATATATATATCGCTCACCACTACAGTTGCGGCGAAAATGGACTCAAAAAATTCCATTAATATGCTATGCACAGTGCGGATCAACAAAAATGGATCCAATCTTCATATTCCTATACATATGCATCTTACATCACATGCCTCTTTATTTTTCTTTTCTTTTTTTTCCCCTCTCCCTTCTTTAGCTTTCTATATTTGGTAGAATCGCTTTTCTTTGCAGAGAATATATTTGGTAGAATCGCTTTTCTTTGCAGAGAATACTTGGCTATAACCAGAGTTTTTTCTGCTATTGCCAGTAGTTGCCATTGTGGATGAGATGAACAAGGCCGCAACCATTTCCATAAACATTATGGTACTGATAGCCGAATTTATGAGGAATTTTCCCGGCAGCCTTCTGGCTAATGATAGGATACGCCACCGTCTTTGATGACCGCTGAATATATCGGCGCCTGGCCGAGTTCGGGCATCTAGGAGGTATGCCTCCGCCGGCGGAGCACATATAGAACGGCGATTTTGGCTGCGATGCACCGCTACTGGAGAACGAGGCGACGGAGGGAGGCGGAGACACACTTTTTACGGATTTGGGAGCGGAAAGGAAGGCCCTGATCTTGAAGGACGACGGGGACGCCACCGCAGCAGAAGCAGCATGGTCGTACTCCTCGATGAGATTCGCGAGATCCTCATCGGAGGTTATTGATACCAAAGCGTCTAAGTCTTCGGCGGGCAATTGGCATCTCAGACTCACCGGGGATCCACACATCTTCCCCATCTTCACCAACAATTCTATGATCAAAATAAAACAAAATTAATCCATCGTACAATAATAACCAAAAAAATAAATAAATTGATCCGACACTAAAAACGCACACTCACCGGCAAAAGAAACAGAGCTATCAACGGAAAGGACGCGGGTTTCGCCACCTTGGTACCGGAGCTTGCCGTCAGTGTGGCGGGGGACAATCCGGCCGCCGTAGCTACACAAAAACTTGAGAGTGAGACTGCGAGAGATGAGTGAAGATCCATCCATGATTTATTTGATCTTGTGGGGATTTTGGGAGGTCTGTCGATGGGTCCAGAAGATTGCTTTTTGGATATAGAGAAAAAGAGACCAGAAGAAAGAGATTTAGAAGCAGGTTTGTTGAGTGAAATCCTATGGAAGGTACCATCGAGCCCTTATTTATAGAGTTTTCAAGACTTCGCCTTTGCTCGTGGTCCCCATGCTCTGGTTAATATTTTATTTATTTATAATCCAAATATGGGAGACAGGACTCAATTAAATATAAATTAATTTGTGAACACATTTGAAATTATTGAATTACATAGTTTTACTAATAAATTGATAATTAACATTTTGTTTACTTTTACGTAAGTTACATTTTTTTTAAAAATATTTTTTTTTTTGCAATAGAATAATAGAATATAGTAATAATTATGATAAATTCTTAAGGTATTAAAATAAGAATTATATTTTTAAAAGTATTCTAATCAAAGAGCTGTATGTTGTGTTTGGTAGCATGCATATATCTCAATCTCAACAAAATTTCATGTTTGATTCGCCCAATTGTAGGTGAAAAGCAATGAAAAACTTTCATTATCAAATTTATTTCAGAAAATGAATAATTTCACTCATATCCAATTACAATTTAACATACTCTCACATATATCATTTTCATAGTTTGCGTCAATCCCATAAAAATAATCTATTCATAGATCGTAAATATAAAAATATTCACTAAACACACCTTGAATATGTGTTGATATGCTCACATACTGATATGTCAAAATGTAGTAAAAAATAATTAAATTATTTACAAAAAATTTAACAAATTTATTTCTGACACATAAACTGTAATTACGGGTTAATCATCGATGGAGAAAAAAAATAATTGAGAAGTCAAGAAAACACGATGAATAAAAAATAATAATTTAAGAATTCAATAACACATAGTAAAAGTAAGAAGGTTAAATAAAAATGTTTAATGGCTTATTAAATGCATTTTCCCAAAAATTATCAACAATATTAGAAATTAGTACATTTACTAGTTACTCTATCCACCCAAAAAAAAAGTCATTATTTCTATAAAGTAAAACTTTTTTATTTTCATAAAATAAATAATTATACAATTGTCTATACGTTCATAAATTTCACTTATCCCCACAATTTATTGGTCTATTGAGAATATATCCCATCATATTTGACTTATATACATATTTTGTTATAAGGATATTCTAAGAGTTTTAATTAAAAATGAATTTTACTTTTTCGACATGGGTCTTATTTTTAGGAAAAATTAATAATAAAAGAAATATTTTTTTGGTCCTTTTCTTTTCAGAATTGTATGCAAATTGCAATTGATGTCCAAGAGATGGTCCTGGAGGACGAGGACCGGTTTGTATGAGTGGAAAGACAATTATGATAGTTGGCCCCCCAACAACTGTCGGGAAACGGATTAACTGGATAGCTGATCGCGATTTTTTTTTCTTTGGAAAATTAGATTAAGGAGAAAATATAAATCAATATCTTAGCGAAGTGGGTTGCCAAATTGCACCCAATCCTTTTCAGAAATTTATGAATATATATTTAAATTATATGACCAATAAGAAACATCCATTTGGGCTCCTGAAAACAAATTTATTAATTATTTATTTGTGAAACAACAGAAAATTAAAAATTAGAGTGATTTAGAAATATTGAATATGGACAAAATTGGTTATAAGAAAAGCGAGGATAGCTTTAGAATGGAAGCCAAACGGCCCCATAGCAGCAGTCTCCCACGAGGTGGGACGTGGGAGAACACCAACTTAGAATCTAAAAGTGGGCTTACAGTCGTCGGCATGACTCTATGAGCACAAGCTTAGTTTAGGTACTACACTTTTGGGTATTACTAAATTTGAAATTCTCTCCCCCTTTTTTTTTTCTTTAAATAAATAAAGAAAATTAACTTAGGACATTTCCTTCCCACTATGTAATCTATTTTTTTAAAACCTAATTTTTATTGTTATCTTAATCATTTTCTCGGTAATAATTTAATATGTATAATAATGTAAATAATCAACATTTTATTCGGTGATTTCATATTTAAATGTGAAGCAATTTTTTATTATACTACTTTTTGTTTCATAGTTTTTGGATTTATTTAAATACTTTTTCTAAATTTTAACTATAAATAATTAAAAACTTTAAGAATTTAGATTATAATTTTAAATTTTAATTATATTTGGTGATTTTCAATATAAAATCCAAAATTATAATTTGAAAAGTCTATTTTAACAAAATGTAAACTGAAAGTAATTCAGCAATTGAATTTAATAGCATCTATAAATTCTTTAATATATCTAAATATTTTCATATTTTCTTTGGTAGTTTCAAGTTAATTCAAATAGTTTTCATAATAATAATAATATTATTATTATTATTATTATTACTATTGTAGATTTATTTAAAGATAAAACTTGATTAATATAACAAAAAATAGTTTAGCTTGTAAAGTCTAAGAAAAATACATATTTCAATACATAGTTCGGAAGACCGTTTCTCCAGGAAGGGAAACCGGCGGGCCCTAAATTTAATGAATGCAATCACAACAACAACAACAACAACAACAACAACAATAATAATGGGGTGAAAATTTAAAATATTCATGATAAATGTGAAAGGCTGAAAATCTTTCTCGATTAACATGATCGTGAAAACTTCTCTATCTTTCACGATTAACAATAATCGTGAAAACTTTTCATCATCGTGAAAGCCTTTCTACCTTTTATAGTTAACATAATTGTGAAAGCCTTGTCTTTCACGAGTAACGATAATCATCAAAGTCTTTTACAATTAATCGTAAAATACATAAAGACTTTTACGATTAACAATAATGTTGATAGCCACTGTAGAAGCATTGAGGATTATCATATTAAGGATATTAAGGATATATCTTGAAGATTTCAAAACCCTGATCTTATGTAATCTGTTTCCTGATTTTATGTAATTTGTTTAGACTATTTCCTTGTAGAGTTTTAGTCATGCGTGTATATACCTTGTAACCTTTCTTTTGAAAATTAATTCAAGACAATATTTTCTATATGGTATCAGAGCAGGTTGTTCCTACCCTGTGAAAACCTAGTTCTTCTTGGCGGCCCTATTTACAGTCACCATGTCGACAAACTTTACACTTGAGTCGACTTCCACCGGTGTTGTATTGCCGCCGCGACCAGCAGTTGTTCCGATTACTGCTCATCACCATTTACCCATTAAACTCACGCACTCCAACTACGCTTCGTGGCGTGCGCATCTAACTGCCCTTCTTCGTGGGCATAACATCTTAGGCTTCATAGACGGGAAGACCCCCTGTCCGCCTCTTGCCGCTAATGGTTCGAACGCTGATGCAGTGGCCCTTTGGATCCAACAGGATCAGCTTCTGCTCGCTGCAATTTTTGGCTCCCTCTCCGCCAATATATTGCCTCTTGTCTCCACGGCCAAATCTGCATCCGAGGCATGGTCTGTACTGGATCGTCTTTGCAATGGCAGATCACGTTCTCGGGTTAATAATCTAAAAAGTGAACTATATCGTGTTGCTATAAAGGACCGATCGATCACGGATTATCTTCATTATGTCAAGTCCAAGGCGGACGAACTCTCCCTCATCGATGAGCCCGTCAGCAATGACGATCTCACGCTGTTTATCATCAACGGACTTGGCCCAGAATATGCTACCATCGTCGGGCCTATTCGCACTCGGGAGACATCTCTTCGCTTCGAAGAACTCCATGACCTCCTCGTCGCACATGAGCTCTCGCTCAAATCTCAGGAGTCTCTTTCACAGCAGCTTGTGGCGTCTGCTAATATTGCACAATCCCGTTCAGGCGAAAATTCTGGTAAGCGTTCGAATAACACTATTCTCGTAACAATAATTCAAATCGCACTGCCAGAAATTTTCATCAGGGTCGTGGTCAATCTGGCCAAAATGGGCAGTCATGGCAGTCTCACACCAATTCTGGAAATCGTACTTCGTACTCATCTGGTTCGACCAAAATTCTGGCCCTTCTTCCATTATATGCCAGCTATGTGATTCTCCAGGGCACTCTGCCCGTCAGTGCCGTAGGCTTCCAGTCCAGGCAAATTTTGCTGCATCACCTACTGATTCTTCGCCCAACAACCAGTGGATGGTTGATTCCGGTGCCTCACATAACCTGACGAGTAACTTGCAAAATCTCTCAATTCATTCGGAGTATGATGGCACGGATGAAGTTCACATTGCTGATGGTTTGTCGCTTCCTATTACACATTCGGGTACTTCTTTTTTGAAATTTCCTTCCCGTAATTTTAAATTATCATATGTGCTTTGTGTACCGCATGCTCGTCATAATCTGCTGTCCGTGAGCAACTTTACAGCCACTAATCACATCTCGATGGAATTCTTTCCTACTTATTTTGTTATTAAGGATCCAGCTACGGGGGAAATACTTGCTAAGGGCTTGTGTCGTGATGGGGTCTATCATCTTTTTGTGCCACCTATATGTCGTTCTACACCCAAAACAGCTGCTTTGGGGGTTCGTGCCTCTTCAACATGCTGGCATTCACGCCTCGGACATCCATCTCGGAGTACCACTAATTTTATCCTTAATAAATTTAGTCTACCTATTTTGAATAAGTCTCACCGTGTGGGCAATGACTGTGTTTCTTGCCATCTGAGCAAGTCTAGACGTTTGCCTTTTAATGCTTCTTCATTTACTGCTTTACATCCTTTACACTATGTCTTTGCTGATGTTTAGGGACCAGCACCCGTTGTTGCATTAGATGGTTCAAAATATTTTTTGCTGATTGTGGATTTGTTTACTCGTTACTGTTGGATTTTTCCCATGAATGCAAAGTCACAAGTTGCTTCTATATTTACTCAATTTCGACCACTGGTTGAGAATCAATTTCAGCACAAAATTCGCAATTTTTATAGTGATAATGGTGGGGAGTTCCAAGCTTTACAACCTGCGTTTGTACAGTCTGGTATTACATGGCTTACCACAACTCCTCATACTCCTCAGCAGAATGGCATTTATGAGCGCCGTATGAGGTATATTTTAGAAGTTGGTCGGGCCTTGCTTCATCAAGCATCCTTGCCCTCGGACTTTTGGGCTCTCGCACTTCAGACAGCTGTTTATTTGATTAATCGCATGCCTACTCCATTACTCAATCGTCGGAGTCCGTTTCATGTTCTTTTTCGATCTAAACCCAATTATGCAAAGTTGCGCACGTTTGGTTGTCTTTGTTTTCTGTGGTTACGACCGTACCTTCCTGGGAAGCTCACTCCGCCGTCTGTTTCGTGCATCTTTGTTGGATACTCTTCTTCTTAGAGTGCATATCGATGCTTTGATCCAATTTCTGGTCGAATCTTCATATCACGTCATGTCCAGTTTGTGGAGGATCAATTTTCGGGGTTCTCTAAGTTATCATCCCTTGCTTCGCCTTCTGATGTGTCTCCAACTATATCCTTGCCATTTTCCTCAACAACGGTTATGGCCGCTTCTGAGCCTTCTCTTCCAGCCTTGCCTTCTACTCAACCTCCTTCACCTGCTCCTGCTATTGAGCCCATTCCCGCCGCTACCATAGTTGAGCCTCCTCCTGCCGCCGATCGGGTTCATCATATGTGTACCCGCAGTTTAAATAATATTTATAAACCTAAGAAGCTCTTTGCTGCCACAAAACATCCGTTGCCTTCTGATATAGAACCTACTACAGTCAAACAAGCCCTTGATGATCCTCGTTGGCGCGTTGCTATGGCAGATGAATTTACTGCTTTGCAAAAACATGGCACTTGGGATCTTGTCCCTCTCCCTTCTCGGGGTAACATCATTGGTTGTAAGTGGGTGTTTCGCATCAAACGGTTACCGGATGGGTCTGTTGATAAATACAATGCTCGTCTTGTCGCAAAGGGTTTTCATCAGCGGCCTGGTGTTGACTTTAAGGAGACATTTAATCCGGTTATCAAACAGGCCACTATTCGAGCTGTTCTCACCATTGCTATTTCCTCTGGATGGACGCTTCGTCAATTGGATGTTAGTAACGCTTTTCTTCACGGACATATGGATGTCCCTGTTTATATGAAGCAACCTTCAGGGTTTATTGATCCGTCGGCTCCTTCTCACGTTTGTCTCCTGCGCCGATCCCTCTATGGTCTTCGCCAGGCTCCACGGGCTTAGTATGAGTCTCTTTGCACGACACTAGTATCCTTTGGGTTGTGTCGCTCCAAGGCTGATTCATCTCTTTTTACTTGTCATGATGGTCCTGATCATCTTCTTATTCTTGCAAATGTCGACGATCTCATTATCACTGGCTCAAACCCTGATCGTATTTTCGATCTCACATCTCACCTTGGTGCTTGTTTTGCTATTAAGGACCTTGGCCCGCTCTTATTTTCTCGGGGTTGAGGTTGCTCTTTGCAAAGAAGGTCTTTTTCTATCTCAACATAAATACACGGTGGATTTACTTCGGTGTCATAAACTAGATGGAGTGAAGCCTCTTTCTACATCTATGTCGCCCAAACTTCCTTCGGCTTCGGGACCTGTTGATGCCTCTGAATACCGCAGTGCAATTGGGGGTCTGCAGTATCTAACCATTACTCGTCCTGACATTGCCTTCACAGTCAATAGGCTTGCTCAATTTATGTCGTCTCCTTCTCCTGAACATTGGCATGCTGTCAAACGTCTCTTTCGGTATCTCAAGGGGTCTTTACATCATGGGCTTCTTTTTCGTCACTCCACCACCTTGACACTTTCTGCTTACTCTGATTCTGATTTTGGTGGAGATCTCTCCGATTGCAAGCCCACCTCTTCCTATGTTATCTTTCTAGGCTCCAACCTCATATCCTGGCGCTCTCAGAAGCAACGGGGTGTTGCCCGGTCCTCCACCGAGGCCGAGTATCGGGCTTTAGCTACTGCAGCCTCGGAGTTATGTTGGGTTCGTCACCTACTTCGGGACCTTGGTCTTGTGCCCTCCAAGCCTCCTACTATTCTTTGCGATAATATGGGTGCCACTCGCCTAGCCTTGAATCCAGTTCAACACTCTAGGATGAAGCACATTGCGATTGATCTACACTTTGTTCGTGATTTAACGACAAAGGGAGTCCTCATTGTCTCTTATGTCAATACTTTGGATCAAATCGCAGATCTTCTCACCAAACCTCTGTCTCGTGCACGTTTTCATGATCTCCGTTCCAAAATCTCCGTTGTCGATGGAACGTCCATTTTGAGGGGGCGTATTAAGGATATTAAGGATATATCTTGAAGATTTCAAAACCCTGATCTTATGTAATCTGTTTCCTGATTTTATGTAATTTGTTTAGACTATTTCCTTGTAGAGTTTTAGTCATGCGTGTATATACCTTGTAACCTCTCTTTTGAAAATTAATTCAAGACAATATTTTCTATATATCATAGTCTAAAATCTATTTCTTTATTTACGTTTAAGTTTCTGTTTCTCAATCAATTGCAAGATTTATAAGGAGTTTTTTTTTCTTTTTTGTTCTCCTTAAATTTCTCCGAAGGTAAATGCAAAATATTAACAACTACGAAAATACTTGAGACTCTAACTCCTCTTGTTGGTAACAATGCTACATTACTGCGACTCATTAGTTTAAAAAAACCCATAATTATTTCTGAAATAAAACAAATTTAAAAGTAAATGACTCCTATTAAATTGTACTATTTTTAAAAGTTTTAAAGATTATAATTTAAAAAAAAAAAAAAAAAACCCACGCATCAATCACAGCACATATAAAAATATCTAAAAGCCAGTATGTCTAAATTTGTATCACATCTAAAAACCTTAAAATTTATTATGATTCTTACACGTGTGCACATATGTGTGGATGAATCTGGAGAATTACGTACTTCCTTAACAGAGTTGTCAACAGTTTCTCATCTTATTATAAATCATTTTCAGTGAAAACTAAGATAATTGCATAGTGAAGTACCGTGCTAAAGCCGTGTTTCCACGACATTGGAAACTCGCAAGAGATTTAAAGATAGCTATTTCGAGAGGGGCATTACGGGAATTTCCTCTGCCTTAATGATGTTTCTAAGTCGGCAGCTTTACTTCTAAATCCCGACTCTCCAACTAACATTCCTCCACTTATTGTCCCTTTCATCATTTCATGCCATGCCATGATCCAAAGAATAGTGTTGTTTTCTTGGGGCCCATTTGAACATGCAAAATTGGCTAGATGGGCCCCCGATTCGTGGGGTCCAACATGTTTGTTTTCATTTATCTAATTTTTAGTCCGGGGGATGGAGCATATCCACCTTTATGCCTCCATCAGCTTATCCTAAATTGAATGGGAAAGATAAAAATATACATGTTACTTTGGTTGATTAGTCATACATATGTCAATTTGGTGTTTTTAATGAAGAATCATGTATGTTCCTACCCTCAATCCACATCCTTATACCATATAATCTCATCAATGTTTTCAATCAAGGATTAATAAACAAATTATAAATTGAGTTTAGAGTATTAGTTAAGGAACTATTTGTATTTATCAATAAATTACTCAATTTTCACATAAATTTCAATGCAAAAGATTGTCCTCCAAATTCCTTACCAGAAAATCCTAGATGATAATCTTGCTTGACACTAATTCATGAAGTAATTGGATTATAGTTGTCAAAATTTAGCCAATTCTAGCTAAACCTCATATAAGATCGTGTAATAAGTGGGTCAAATTAGTTCAAACGGAATAGATTGGTATGGACTAAAAAATATATATATAATTTCAACTCGACCCAATTGTTAATAGTGAAGCAATTCTTGGCTATTGAGTCTGATATGAGATAGGCTGGTGGCTATCGGGTAGGTGTTAGGTTAATTCGTGTACATTTTTTATTTTTTTATCCATCTTTTTTCTAGAAAGCATGTCATTTACTAAAGAAATATGGTACATTAATATAAAAAGATATTATTACTTCTATATTAGTATATAATTTTTTAAAGCATGTCATTTACTTAATATGTATATATATATATATATTAATATAAAAAGATACTATTACTTCTATATTTACATATGTATATATAGTATATTAATATCAATTTCATAATTTTAGGTATATATTTATATTGTTTTATATATTACACATCACATTACATCATTTAATGATTATATTATATTCATATTCATATTTTTAATATCAATTTGACCGGTTTAGAAATTTATTACAAATGTCTTAAAAACTAGATGTAATATATTAATAAGATATTATAAAATATAAATATCAAAGGATCTTTTCATAATGTAAATACTTATAATAATATATCATTTTAAAGTACTTACTATTTTAATATTGTATACAATTATATATTTATTTGAATTATGATACATCAACTTAACATATAATTAAATATGTTTTTTTGTTCAACTCCAATTCCCAATTTGGCAAAACTACATTTAACATTGATTATGCTCGAGTGGGGATCGAATTAAATCATTTAATGCGTTTGAAGTCTTCTAAGTAAAAGAAGGATCTTTTGGCGGCTAAGAATCTTGAATCTATACATGAAAGATACATCAAGTCTCGTGGAATAATTTTACTATGTCGTTGAAATTTCTGACTTTCAGTCGAGATGGAATACGGAACTGTAAACATGATAATTTTTTTCCATTTGCCACACTGCCGTTGAATTCTTCTTTTTGGTGGTCTGCTAGAATTTATTAAGTTCATTGGAGTGGATAAAGTTAATTAGATGGAGCTTTACAAGAGTTCATGTTCATTGTTGAGAATTTTTTTTAAAAAAAATTTCATACAAGTTATTTTGTGTTCGTCTTTTGTATCGATTTTAATTGAGGTGAAATTAGTGACGGACAACCTTTTTTCAGGATTGAACTGAATAATAACTTAAATGTAATCCATATGTTATTTTTGAATTTTTTTATATAATTTTTGGAATGTTTCTAATTGTTGGTCAATGATCCTTCACCATCTTTCAGGTTTTTTGAAGAAAATTAAGTAACTTTAACTACTCAACCACCTTAACAACATTGGTACAAAGGGCATTACATTTATTTAAGATATCATGTTTTATTTGAAGAAAATAATATAAATAGTAATTTTTTAAGGAAAAAAAAAAGAGAATAAAAATAAAATTTATTTTTTAAGAAGAGAGATAGAGAATGGAAATGTACGTTTGTGGTCTTTTTCTTTTTCAATGATATACCTTCATTTATTTAAAATAATAGACTAAATAAACTTTATGCGAAGTTTTATTTTCGTAAAACTATCTTTATTTTAAAATTATATTTATCATGTCTAGTAATTAATAATTTTTAGATTCTGGCATTTTATTTATTTGTGATGATGTGTTAAAAAAATTTCTTAATTTTGTGCCACATCAATCAATTTTTTTTAAAAAATTCTTAATTTAATGTGCACCTAAACACGTTGGTTGCCATCTCAGTAATTCCCGGCAAAAAATGGAAGCTCGATAAAAATCAAACTAAAACTAAAAGTTAAAAGAACGATAATATAAATCCATAAATTCTAGAAAAGGATATTGAGCTAAGCCAAAAATAAATAACCAAAAATGAAATTTCACTAAAACCTTTTTTACCGTCTGTAATTTTGTACCATCGACCATATGTAACAAAGCAAGAAAAATGCGACTAAAATGAATTTTGTTTCACACTTGTCAAATTCCCATTGGGACTTTGGTACCCTGTGTATGGGAACCATGTGATTTCTGGGGAAATTTTATAGCGTCTATTCAAAAATTGATGGGTAGAAGAAGCGGTAGTACAGAAGCGCGCTTTCCAAGAAGCGTGGTTTAGTGACACGCGTCGAGAACAGGACCGCGACCTTCTCTGACTGGAAAAATCAAATGGTGGCGATTGCGACTCTGGGCAGAGATTCTGTGCTAATGTTTGGAGGGTTTTCGGCTTCACGACACAGCGGCTTTAGGATACCAGCATCACATGTGCTGCTTTCACACACACACACACACACACATTCTTCCATATTCAATGGAACAAACTTTCCACAATTCACAAAAGTTGCTTCTTTTTCCTTCTCGTTTTCATTTGTTTGTCATGGGACACTAATGCCCCTCACCTTCGACCTGCCAATGGTTATATAAGCTTTGTTTCCTCATTTTAACCAATCTTCAAACTAATAACATAAACACACTACTTCAAGATTGATGATGGCGTTCGAATAATGAAAACTTGTCCGTAAAATTTGTGAGCCTTTGTGTATTTTTAGTTTAAGGTATCTACTGTTTTTACAATTTATCGTATATATTTTACGAGTTATTGTATGTAATTATATTAAACTAATTTTTAATGTCCACATGTCTATCAAATAACATAAAATTTATATGAAATGATCAAATATGAAAGATCATGAAGTTCAAAAAGTTGAAAGGAAAGTTTATTGTTGTAAATGCAAAAACCGAAATGATGCCGGCAAGTGGCATTGGCATTAAAATATTATTGATTTCTTTTAAAAGAAGCCTCCAATATTTTAATTGGTATGAAATTCATTTATTTCAAACTCATTGCACAAACACACTACATCATTTTTGGAGTCGATGGAAATAATTAACCATAGAGCGTATGTATTTTGTTCTTTGCATTTAAAATACAAAATGTGTTTACTGCAGTTTATCATATAAACTTAATTTACGAGCTGTTGCATTTAGTTATCTCGAACTAATTTTAGTGAGTATGAATGCTATATTAAACACCGACTAAAAGTTTATGCATAATGAAAAATACAACAAATCATAAAGTCCAGAAATAAAGAACACAAAATTCTATTTTATTATTTTCTTTTTCTTTTTTACAAAAACTGATCACCACAATTTTTCATTGCTCGTGCTAGAATATCTTTAGGAAACTTGATTTACAAATTACTATATCAAGCAAGTCGATTGATAACCACTTCAAAAAAGAAAAAAGATTAGATGTATATATATATATATATATATATTCAGTTTCCCCATTACAATGTGGAAGAAAGTCGTGGAAAATGATAGAAACCTAATGTATGTCGTATGTGGCATAGTGGGTAAATCAGCACAACATATGAGGACTCATGTCTCGTCCAACACCAAACTGACCAATGAGCACCACTTACTTATTTGGGTGCACGTGACTATGCAATAACGAACCCAACATCTGCTTGATTATGCGACAAATATTACAAATTAAAAAAAAAAAAAAAAATTGCTTTTTTCCTGGCACACAAATTGGTTCAAGAGAAACTGAAACATATAAATCTGTGGAAGAAATGCAAATCTGTCCAAAATTGATTCAAAACTGAAATAACTGTTTTGTAATTTAGTCATAATAGTCATGAAAATTCTTACGTTTTTTGCAAATTTAGTACAAAAATTATAAAATTTGAAGATGTAGAGATGGAAAAATAAGAAATTTCTAATTTTCCAGTCAACTGAACATGAAGTGGACATAGATATGATTAATAAAATTATTTTTATGAATTAAAACTAATATTTTATATATTTTTATTAAAGTTAAAAAATGAATTAACAATATCAGTCTTTGACAAAATTTCATATAAGTGCAACATAGACGAGTAAGGTCCATCATGTTTAATCTCAGAAACGTAAGAAATACTCAAATTTTCGCCATGAGTTCCAACTTTAGATGATTAGAAGACTAAATCCACAAAAAATTACATTTAAGAGGACTAATTTGAATTCTATTTTAAACCTAACTAAAATGTATTATATTCAATTATAACTTGCTCGATTTTGTATTTCCTCTAAAATTCAGCTATGCAAGATTATATGGGTGCTCATTGAAGATTTTGTACCAGTTAAAATAAAAATAGATAAAACTTTAAATATAGGAACAAAAATCTAAAGTATATATAAAGTGTAATTTGGTTGAAGGAGTCAACTCAAGCTGGCGTGATTATATGAGTTATATAAAAGAAATCCATACCCACATTCATATTTGTGGGAAAGAAAAAATCTTATTACCAAACAAAATAGGAAACACCGGGTTGAGAGAAAGAGAGTTAGTGGAATTCTAAGAGCTTCTCCAACAAGAAGTTATTTTGATATTTGGTGTCAATTTTTACTTTCCAGCAGTGTTCCATTTTCTGCACCAATTTGAAATTTTTGAAATTTTTGCACTACTTTTAGCGCAGATATTTTACTGCCCTACTTTTTGCCCTTTTCTATTTTATATGATTATATCTTTTTTTAATATTTAATATTGTAATTTTTTTATCTCAATTATTTAAACTGAAATTAAATCAAGTTTTTAAAAATCATATGATGTGTAATTTAAATAATAATAAAAATATAATTTAAACAAGTATATGAGATTTTAAATATTATATAAAAATTTAAATAGAATTGCATAACATTGCCTGACATTCAATTTTACATATATTTTTTTTAATATGATAGTTTAAGAATATAAGTAAAATAAATATTATCTCAAAATTTAATATTAAATAAAATTACATATATAATGTTTTTAACAAATATTTAATAATAAAAATAAATATTAAAAATAAAAAAATAAAGACTATTGTGTAATATTATTTTTTAGTGGAGAAAGTAGTGAAAACTGTTGGAAATTTTACGCTAAAGTAGTACATAATTTGCATTAGAATAATAAGTATTACTGGAGATAGTCTAAGTTTACATCTGTTGTCTGCTCATACGACTGTCTATTGAAGAAATCCAAGAAAAATTAAAATTATAAAAAAAGTATCTGGAATGTGAGAATATATATATATATATATATATATATATATATACATATTTTAATTAATAAAAATAGCATGCAAATAAGTGTAGAATTTGGTTATACGGTAATAGGTAATTTTTTTGTGGAGTATATGATTTGATTAAAAGTTTACTTTATTATTATAATCTGTAAGTAATACCTATATGTTAATATGCCTGCTTTTTACTAGTTTTTTTTAATAATTATACTTAAATGAAAATTTTAAATTTAGTGAGTTATCATATGTTCAATATTAAGTTAAGCTGCTTTCTTGTAACTATTTTATTAGCCTGAACTTTGAAGTATCAAACTTTAAGATCGATATGGTGAACTTACATATGTACCTAAATTTTGAAAATACTATTCATAATTGTTGGTATGATATATTTATCATCTATTTTGTGGTACTATATCGATCCCAAAAAAAAGTAATATTTTAAGAGTCATATTTTGAAAGTTGTTTACTCTTGTTGTATTAGTAAAAATTAAAAATGAAAAAATTAAAAATGAAACATGTTACTTCACAAATAATTTATTTATAATTAAATAAGTCAAATCAATGAATAAATAATCGTATAAGTATAAATATATGATTTTTAGAATGATGTATTATAATTTAAATGATAAAAAAATTACATTCTTAACAAACGAGATTTTTTTGGACCGTTGGAATACTATTTAATATAAATACAAATTGAGTATAAGTTACTCTATTAATGAAAAAATTTCTCCCCATCCTAAGGTTTGTTTCAAAACTATCTTGTTTTCTTAGTTGAAGTTAAAGAAAAAAAACATTAATAAATTAAATATAATTAATTGAGTTCAATAAACAAATAAATCAAATTGTATAGAGTAACCCGCCATTGTTGGTGTAGCCATTTCGAAATGGGCCTAGGATTATATCTGCACTGGATAGGTAAGCAAATGTGCAATGACTTCGGTAAGAAGCCCAAGAGAGTGTTGGGCCCATATTCATTTCCACAAAGCCTGCTAAAATAGTGGCAGCCCATCTCTTTGGACATTTCGTTTGGGCTCCAAAAATAACGGTTTCAAATACTTGGTTCCAGATTCAATTCAATTCTTAATACAATTTTGTTAAGTTAATTAGTGTTCATCTAAAATATTATTAATCTATTAAAACGTACCCAATAGTTAAAAGTAAGATTAGCTACATCTAAAATTCTATCCTTAAATTAATTAACGATAGAAAAAATAACTTACTACACATATAAACTAATCTCTTTTTTTTTTTTTCAATATCATACGACTTAAGTGTAAAATTTCATAAAAGAACTCTCTAAAACCTTCAAATATTTCCTTCATCCTAGTGAAGTGCTTAAAAATAATTACTTCGTCCGCTCTATTGGCTCAATAAAAGTGTTATATTTAAAATCATATATTTTATTTTTATTGGATGTAATTTAATTCAATATATATGATATGTATCAGTAAATTAAAATATGAAGGAAAAAAAAAAGGATAGGTGGCCATAAAAACCGAAAAAGACAATTTAGAGTTGAGAATTAATTACAATTTGGATAATATTATGTAATAAAAAAGTTTTGGGACAGTTTAAAGGTAAGTGGATATTGGATATAGTGGCCCTGAAACAACACACTCTAATCTCGAGCTTTCCACCACTCATTCCGATCGACCTGAGCTACCTGCCAAATCCAAACTCACATCGTCGCTCTTCCACCTAACCAAATACCCCACCAAATTCTGATTTCCAGAAAATGCGTATTCCATCACTCTTTCCCCTTCACTTTCCATGGCCAAAAACCACTCTGAATAATTCACCCCCACATTCACCTCTCTCTCTCTCTCTAACTCCATTAAGTCATGACTTCCTCCTACTGTTTATCTGCCACCAGAAACGCCACCCCAGAAGCAACCTTGCTTCGTAATTCTCATAATTATCTCCCACCATTCAGACCCAATATTTTTTCAGGCGAAAATCGCGTCCCAAGAAAAGAATTGCTCATTCTGAAGCCCCAAAAATCATTCCTCAAGTCATCTCTGTCGCTTCCACGACTTGGTACGAATGGTTTCTCCCGCCCTTTTGCGGCTTTATCCTCTTTCGCAGAAGCAGGAGACGAGAATGGTGAAGAGATCACAACACCCAACGAGCATCATGCGAATTCTGACGATGAGTTACCTGGGATGGCGCAGGCGTTTAACATTTCTTCCGGCACGGCTTCTGCTATATCGGTGTGCATAGCATTAGCGGCCCTTACTTTCCCACTCTTCATGTCTTCTCTAGGGCAGGGACTGCCGTTCAAGACCAAAGTTCTATCGTACGCTACCCTTCTGTTTGGGTTCTACATGGCCTGGAATATTGGGGCCAACGATGTGGCGAATGCGATGGGGACTTCTGTAGGATCGGGCGCGCTGTCTCTCCGGCAGGCGGTGGTGATGGCGGCAGTTTTGGAATTCTCCGGCGCGCTGCTGATGGGGACCCATGTGACTAGTACAATGCAGAAGGGGATTCTTGTGGCAGATATTTTTCAAGGGAAGGATACTCTGCTTTTTGCTGGGCTTATATCTTCTTTAGCTGCCGCTGGTACTTGGCTTCAGGTGCTGCTGCTTGTTTTTTTTCTTTTTTCTTTAATTCATCTTTGATTCCTAGCTGAGTTACAATCGCAAGAGATCTGATATTTAATAGCAGTAGGTTTGAATTCACTTCTGTAGGAGCTAAAAACCTAAGATCTAAAGCTTGCTAACTTAGCCAAGTCCCATTGGGAAATATTCAACAAAGCTTGAATGTTGATTTCATTTATATGTACACATTGTAATAAGATTGATGGATATTTAGTTTCGGGGAAACTGATCAGACCATGCTCACAAATTCTTGGTAACTAGGGCTCATATAATCATGAAACTTGACACTCGATCGATAGTTTATATTCGGAAAGTGTTGAATAGGCGTACATACATTTTATTTTCAGTGGATTTTACCTCAGAATATATTTATGGAAATTCATCCCGCCTTACTGCAAGTTTATTACAAGAATAGCGTCGCCGCCTTGAAAAAACAGGGCATGTTCCTCTCCTGTTGATAGTTTTCTTATAAATGAATGAAACCACGAATATATATGGCAAATGCATTGTTCGACTAAAACTTATCTGTTTGGTACAGTTGGATAATTCGACAATGTGGTCGAGTTTTTTTTTTTTTTTTGCCTATGTGAATTGAACTGAAGTCTAGGTAGATAACTGAGCAAAGCTGCAATGTTGTACGTCCTACTCCGCAACCACACTGAATAGCGTGTTCAATTTGTCTGCTCAGGTTGCATCGTACTATGGTTGGCCAGTTTCGACTACGCATTGTATTGTTGGATCAATGGTTGGATTCGGCCTTGCTTATGGAGGAACTGGAGCTGTTTTCTGGAGTTCACTGGCAAGGGTTACTTCATCATGGGTGGTCTCACCTTTAGTAGGAGCTATGGCCTCTTTCCTCGTCTACAAATGCATTCGCAGGGTATGTTTTCATCCTTAACTCAAATTCTTCACAAAAGGCCATCAAATTGTTTATCTGATTAAATCTAATCTTTCTTCACTACATCTAGTTTGTTTACAGTGCTCCAAACCCTGGACAAGCAGCAGCTGCAGCTGCACCTATAGCCGTCTTCTTGGGCGTAACCGGCATCTCATTTGCTGCTTTCCCTCTAAGCAAGACTCTCTCTATAGCTATAGCCCAGGCATTGGCCTGTGGTGCAGCTGGAGCTATTCTAGTTGACAGAATCATACGAAAGCAACTGGGCCACCTCCTCGCCAAGCCCGCTAAGCCTGATCCAGACCCAAAACCTGAAACCCATCCCGCTAAAAACATTGGGTTCTTATCCGATATAGCTGGCCCTACAGGCACTCAGTTAGAGATAGTCTATGGTGTTTTCGGTTACATGCAAATCTTATCAGCCTGCTTCATGTCATTTGCACATGGAGGAAACGATGTTTCCAATGCAATAGGCCCGTTGGCTGCAGCCCTATCGATTCTCCAAGGTGGCATGAGTGGGGCCCAAATTGTGATCCCGAATGATGTCCTAGCATGGGGTGGGTTCGGGATCGTTGCTGGGCTTATGATGTGGGGATATCGAGTTATAGCAACAATAGGGAAGAAGATAACTGAGCTAACGCCAACTAGAGGATTTGCAGCCGAGTTTGCTGCAGCGTCGGTTGTACTTGGGGCCTCGAAACTTGGACTCCCGATTTCTGCCACTCATACTTTGGTTGGAGCTGTGATGGGTGTGGGCTTTGCAAGAGGGCTTAACAGTGTGAGAGCAGAGACTGTGAGGGAGATTGTGACTTCATGGGCAGTGACTATTCCAGCTGGTGCTAGTTTTGCTGTTATTTACACATGGATCTTCACCAAGTTTTTATCCTACTTACTGTGAGTATACATTGGAAGATCATGATGTAAACATTACACGGATTTATATGCTATTATATAGCAGTAATTTTTTGGACTGAGGTTGATATGATACTTGTTCATATTTCTTATGGATCTTATTTCCAGTAGATTTACTTATTTCGAGGGCAAATTACACTTCGTCATCTTAACTATACAATTTTTTTAATTTACCATTTTTATTTTCCATCTGAAGTACACAAACTTTTGCACTTTATTATCTCGAGCTGTCCTAAAGGCGACACGTGTCTGCAAGGGTTGGTTGGAGATGGTGAAGTCTACAAACTCAAAGCATGATTACCTCTTTTGACTTGTAGATCTAACAATAATGAAAATTTTATATGGAAATATGCTTTCTTCACCAAGCAATTATAATGAATTATCTGCACCTAAAAAAGAAATTAAAACATTAAATAATTACGAAAACACAGTTTGAATAGTACAAGGATGTTTCTTTTCTTCACATTAACAAAACGCAAACAATACCCAGAATGCAAGACAATTTCAAGATCTCTCTCTTAAAGATAGCCGTGATCATTTTTTAAGTAGCATAGAGAAGTCTAACCAGATAATACCAGTAGAGAAAAAAAGCACACAAAGAGATGATGATCATGGAGATAACTCTTGTATGGAAGTAAGACTTGGCTCCCACTCAGGTTCCTTCCATAGCTTTGGCCTCTGGATTGGGGGAACAAAGGGTCTCTTCCCTTCTATGCGTTTTTTCAGTGTACAACTCGACCAAATCTCTCTAGAGACAAAAAAGTCTCTAGCCGAACAAATAGATTCCTCGAAACAAACATCTCCAACATCTTGAAACTCTCTGGAGTTCAAGATTGGCTCATCACTTGCTGCAGGTCCATTAATTCTTCCCCTTTTCGCGTGTCTATGCTTCAGTTTCTCCATAGTAGTGCTCCGAATAAGAAAGTACTTGTGGCCAGGCAACAAGATTTCATCAGCTGATAAAACAGATTCATGCGGGCTTTTGAAGACATTGGGCCAGGCTATGCACATACCTGGATATTTCTGAATCAATTTAGAGGCAGGAATTGGATTATAATACATTTCTATTCGACCACCAGCATGAACTACTCGAACCATTATATCCTTGAGTCGAGCACTCACGCTTAGTGAAACAGTTTCCTCTTTCAGCTCTTGTCTTCTCTCAGATTCTGTGTATGGAACTGAACTGGACCGGAAACATGAACACATCCCAGCAAACAGTACCTCGTGATACAGTTCTGTGCACTTACATAGCTCTTGCTCTAAAAACTAGAGGGGTTGTTGCTTAGGCTGAAGGATTTCCCACTCGATATGATAAGCATTGTTTGTGATGAGTATAATTTTGTTTGCTAGGCTGCCTTCCTATTTTAGCATTATTCGAAGAGAACCTGTGATAACCCCAAAGACTACTAAGCTGATAAGAACGTTATCCAAAAACCTCGGTTTCTCCACCATGTCAACAACAAAGTTACCAATGATCAAACAGAGACAAGAACTAGAACCTTCTTTAAAAATAACTTGTAGGATTTGTCTTGTGCCACCTTTGCAAACACATCCTTGTGGTGATATCATACTCCCAAAGGCCAGATAGAACTTGCCTTTCCAGCTTCTTCTTTCTTCCACTAATCCAATTGTTATGTAGAATGAGACAACCCCTTTCTGCACATGCTTTCTTTGTGTCTTTTTCCTCCCATAGACTTTGGTATGCACCATTTGGAAAGAGACTTCTATTCAAGAAATGGACCGATAAATTTGTTTTTGGGTCTAAACATTGGTTTTCTCCTATCCTGTAGGACCCACCTTCACCACACAAGGTATCGTAGAAGCTTGGCTGTTCGGATAAATTGGAAGTAGCTGCATGCTTCACCACGTTCTCCATTGCGGCAATTGTTGGGTTGTCGGAATGAGAGTAATAGAAGCCAGAGTTAAGGCGTCGAGGTAAGTTTATTGGTCCTGCAAGAAGAAAAAAGAAAAGGAAAAAAAAAAGTTATTCGGCAAGTAATAGAAAAATAAAATTCTTCTTCCTAAAAGCAAGCGGCATCAGAGAAAATGAGTGGAGAGAGAGAAGAAGATGTACGAAGTTACATCTTTTCTTTCACTTTTTCCCTGTGTTATACAGATACCAGTAAATAGAAATTCCCTAAAGTTGGCTGATCATATAAAGACCTGTCAAATTGTACTCATCAGATTGCGCCGCTAGAACTGCTGGACCAAAGGAAGTAAGATAGTTCAATGGGTTTGTGAACCAATATACATCCACATCACTCAAAAGTACATTATATCCAAGCTTTAGCATTCGCAGAACCATTCTTGACTTGACTTTAGTTACTTTCTGAAAGCATTCAGTTCCAAAATGGCAGTTATCGAAGCTGATGTTGGTTGGAGGAGACGCACACTTGACGACAGGCAGGCCCTAACAATATGAATGTAAACTGTGAGGAAGATGCAATAAATCAAAGTTTGTGTTTGGATTGGAGGATTAGAACTGCAAGGATTTGAATTCGATGGATTTCAAATCCATTCAAAGCAAGGTGGATTGGAAATCCACCCAAATCCTAACAAATTAATTCAAAATGAAAGTGATAGATTTCAAACCCATAACAATGTAAACCCGATTTGAAATCCATCCTCAAATCCATCAATCCAAATACAACCTAATATCTCGATAATTTTATGCTCTGGAAAACTAATATAACTTGAATTACTGACAATCTAATCTTGGATAATAAATATATCAGCAATGAAAGCAGTCACCTGCAAGACTGAAAATTCATATATTTCATCGTCAAGAGCGCAGACCAAATAGTTTAATACTTGGAGGTGCCGTAGCCTGCACACCCAGCTCATAAGCATATCTTTGTAACTATAACCAGCAACTCCAACTACAATTGTCTTTTTCTGATCAGCTTGCATTGACAGTAAAGATTCCAGGGACAGTGGAAGTGTAATTGAGGAAGGCAATCTCAAAGCCTCTTTTGGAAAGCATGCTTCAATTCCTTGAAGTGATTTTATCTCATCAATGCAATCCACCATTTTCTTTTGTGTTGATGATATTGAGATACCCTTTTTTCTGAAGTTTAGTGGTCTCTTGTATCCCATCTGATATGCAATGTTTTGATGTGTATTAACAATAAGATATTTCCGATCACAGATGTAAAATTTGAACAGATTAGAATAGTTAGGATTGCGAAAAGAAAATGATCCGTAACTCCTTCCCAGAAGGGAATTCCCTGTTAGTTCCCAACTTCGCTGATCAAAGTCAGAAACACTCGAATTTTTTACAGGGATATAATTCTCTTGATCGATATCAATTAGGTAGAAACTCGAAATAGTCAAACTTGCATCGATTACAATCCTAAAGTCAGAGATCAAAGCCTCAGTGACAAGCCACTGGTTGTGAAGTTCCTTCCTAAACAAGAAGGGGGGAAGGACACCCTTGTGAAGTGGCATATCCCCATTGTTCCAGGCGATCAGCATCCTGTCTCCACATGGTTTTTTCTGAGCAAGAAAGTCCTGCAACTGTGATGGAAGAACATTGTTTTAGTACAAGATCTCTCATGTCTGATTCCGTCAGAATATGAAGCAGGTTCTTGCATACCTTTTGTGTTCCAACATGTTTACCATCATTTCCCACCCAACTCCTCCAATCAGAATCTAGGTGAAAAGGAAAGTATGAAATGTTTCGTGATGAAGCAACAAGAAGCCAATCTTCATCGAGTTTGTAAGCATATTTCAAGGCGGACAAAAAGTCTGGTAAGAGAATGGTGTCAGGATCAATCAATGCAGAAACATCTGATGATGATGATGCCAAGGCTCTTGCAACAATTGAATGGAAAAACGGGGTGCCCAAGAACCTAGTGAATAATGCATGCAGGACTTGAATTTTAGCAAATTACTCCATTTTTAAGGAAAGATCAGAAAGAACTGTCCCAATTTTTTTAGGAGATTATAAACAAACCAGAATTTGGTGCGACCAGAAAATACTTACGTGAAGTCAATGTTAGTTTCAACAGAAACCCGCGGAGCAAGTGAATCAGCAAAGGAGAAAACAGAAGGATCTTGGCTGAAAAAAACGATATTTATTTTTTCAGATAATCCAAGCCATGATCTCACAGCAAGAGCTTGTCTTTCGCCTACGGAACCAACAAAAGGCATTGGCGCTGTAAAAAGAGTGATCTTGGGGAAACTTATATCATTAAAATCAACAACAAAAAGATCTGGTTTCTTGTGCTTGATCCGTTCTTTCAGAAATATAGGCAGCATTTGAGTACTGTAGAAGGAGACCCCAATCAAGAAAAACCCACAGATCCAGACAAGCCATAGCCCACTTTGCACAATCTACAAAATCAATATATTAAATAAATAAATAAAAACTCATAAATAACTATGCACAGGATATGTTCGACTTTAGAACTCAATGACCTTGAAAATTTAAATCATATTTACCTTCTTGTTGTACATAATGGAGAAGAGAGGTGCATATCGGGATTCCATCTCTGCCCTTTAGTTTTCAACTCTGAGAATGGAATGGATTTGCGTTTCTAAGAAACGACGATTGTTGCGTGTCTATGCCACTACATGTGTGAGTATGAAAAGTTCAAGTGTGTAACATTAAAAAAGGAATTTGAAAGAGTGGAAATGCACCAACCATCTTGTGGCTGCTGGGAACATGTGACTGTATGACAATTTTCACCACTCTCAATACTCCAGGGTTCGTCAATCACCATTACTTCTGCAACTCCGCAATCTTTCCTAGAAAACGAGTAAAATGCTGATCTCCATTTTCCAAATTCAATCTGTAGTAGACTTCTTTCGTCAATCACCTTACACTACTGCCACTCTGCAACAAACTTGCCTGTATAAAGGAGTAGAGGAGCTGGAGCTCCATATTTTTTTCTGTTTTAATAATTCGTAGAACTCAAATTCAACGCCAGTCTCTTTCGATTATGAAAGAACAGAATTGTGCTGGTTATATTTTTTTAATTCAAGCTTGAATTGCGGCTACAAATGTTAAGCTGGTGCCCATTGATTTTGGGGGAAGACTGACTGTCCAGTGCTATACCGTTAGATTGAATGTTCAAGTGGGCTGATTCGATCAGATCCATGCAAAGATTATATGGATTCATCCTATAGATGTGATCCTGATAGATTTGTTCTTGGTATGTGTCACATACTTTATTTATTTTTAAGAAAATTTTAAAAAGTATTACGCCCTCCATTTCTTAAAAAAAAAAAAAAAAAAAAAAAGAGTTTCACACAATTTTTTAATTTTTTTGTTAACTCGAGGGTACAAATTTTTTTTAAATTATGTATTCTTACTTACACAACTCTTTTTATTCGTTAATTAGACGTATTTAGTTGTATATTACATGTTTGTTAAAAAAAATTACTTCAATTAATAAAACAAAACTTTAAATTTTGAAATAAGATTTATTGTCTTGGCAAAAAATACCAGAGAGTATGACTTATGGGAAAAAAATATTATGAGTAATTAAAAAAAAGAAGTGTAGCTAAAATATAATGCTTTCAATGAATAGTAATATTTGTTTGGAGGAAAGTAATAATCTTTGAACAATTTGGAAAAACAAAATAAAATATATGCGCGTATGCCCATAAATGTGCATACGAAATGGAGCTCCATTTAAAACTCAATTAAGTTATTCTAGCATTAGTGGGATCAAGCTCTGGTGAAACTCTACTAAGCAAATGTTAGCCCCATACAATCGTAGAAATTAGAAAGCATGAAAAATGTTTTGCCATAAGTTAAAATGATATTTAATACTTATAATTTCTCTGCTATTTAATCCTTTGGCCATGCCTTCTTTAATTTATTACTCATTTCATTTTCCAGAAATATTTTTGTCCCAATAGATTAATAATATGTCACCACTAGTTTTTAATAATTTGCTTATAATGCAGGTGTAACTAAAAGCAGCGCATGTGCAACATTGACTTCAGTGCTGCCACACCCACATGGAAGTGCTTTCCGTTGTACATAGATTTGTAAGTCAAATGTTTGTTTGGCACTCTCCCATTAGAACCAACACTTTCTCCACATATTTAACTCTATGCGCTAAGTCTGTAAAAATTATAATAATTATAATTTATTTTCCAACTCTTACTCTCAAAATATAATCAAATAAATTCACATTTTTCAATACATTTCTTACCAATAATTCATATGCTTGTTATTATACAGTCTGAAATGAGCACAACGTAGCATTTGGGAACTCAGTTCCATGGGATATAGTCCGTTATAGTAATTTCGAATCCGAAACGGTTGATGCGTATGCTATCAGATCCCCAATCTTAAACTAGGGAGAGATTCTTTTATACACCAAGTGTACAAAGCGTAGCAAAGCAAACAATTTCCAGTTCAAGTGGCCAAAACCATAAACAAGGAAGTAATCAAAAACGTTAAACTAGACCCCATGTGGTGGTCAATTAACATCGAACCAACAGAATAAGCACTACCAATATTAGCAAGTGAACAATAATAGGAGGCAGATTAACTTGCATATTAGAGTTTGAGAAACTTGTACCATAACACCGTCAGAGATAAGCATTGTTATGTCATCTCAATTCAATTCTTGTATTGCAAAAAGAAATGCACAATGGTGGCTATTTTACAGCATCAGCCTATTTCCTCCATCTCTCGAAAGCAGCAAGCAGAGACATTGGCTTCTCCCAGGAACTGTTCCCATGCAATAAATCCTACTATCGTCTCCTGTGCACAGGTGATCTGGACCGTGATCGTGATCATGATCTTGATCTTGATGGTGATCTTCTCCCCCTGAAATACATATCAACATGCTCATACTAATGCAAATATTTAGAAACAGAAAACAATTTCACCTGAGTTGCATTCTGACAGGTTGATGGATGGACAAGTCTTGTAAGAAACATTAAGAAAAAGAAAGAAAAAGAAACTACGGAATTCAATTAAAAACCTAGGATCTTACCTGGTGGCCTCAAGAGAAGAGTAGGGAGAATGCCTGCGCTTAGAATGCTTGCTATGAGGAGACCGCGAAACTTGTCTAAAAGGAAACATTACATACTAAGCCAGTGAGTCTATAAAGGACATAAAATTACTTTTGTAATTTCTTCCAGCGTTATATGCAATTATTAGACTTCAAAAAATCTAAGCTGTTGGAGTAGAGGATCTTCCAGCGGGAATGTATAAATATGATGCCACTTGGTGCAAATGCCAGAGACAACAGTGTAATCACAGTTTTTCTTGGTCTGTAGAAGCAGCTATTTCTGTAGATAAACCCTAGAAACAATTTCTTTAATAGAAGCTTATCCAAATATCTTTAGCTACGCCAGATATATCAAGTCACAAGCATTATTGTTTACCTAGTCATAAGTGAAGATGTACAGGTGACTAGGAGAAAAGTTATTATATGGCCATGCACAAAAAATCAATTACTAACAAGTGAACTACAGACACAATTCCGTTGTTTTTCGTTTATTGTCAATCACAGGTGCACACAATAAGAGTAATTTCCACGCAGGAAACCATCGGCAATTTCTTGAACATCTAAGCTATCAGCTGCCAAAGAAAGTGGAAAAGACACACACACGATGACATGATATTAAATAAGCATACGCTAAGCATCTGAAACATGGTCATGAAATGTGACAAGTCATTGTTAATCACCTTCACTCATACTTCATGTTTAGTGTTGTACATCTTCACCTCCTTTTAAGAAAGAAAGGCTATAAATAATTTTGGCCAGAAAGAGTATAGAACTTTTATGGCATCAACACTAGATTGGACTGGTCTTCTGTTTTGGACAACAAAGTTCCAGTAAAAATATTCATGGTTTAAATAACAACAGAACCACTAATCATCATTCTGAATGTAGCAAAACAATGTTGACTGTCACATTTCTAGATGCCACAGAAAAGTGGTTTCATGATCCATGTTAAGTATTGATAAGCTGCTGAAGATGATTGCACATCCTGTGGCTCATGCAATTTTACTTTACGTTTATTTCCTGAAAATTTGAAGATACACTAGATCTCCCAATAGTGCGAGGCTATTGCAAGAATGAATGATCATGGATGATATATCAGAAGGATGTAAACCGCAATGCTGAAACAACTCTATGAACAAGACATAGTGATGATTCTAGCTAGTATTCAGCGAGCACTTTTTAGTGATTTCAGAAAAGGCAAGTTTCATACATGTACAAGAAATAGCAAAACTTATCCATATCCGAGCCCTGTAGATGGCTTGTTTTATTTTCATAGATTCCATTATCTAAGCTATATCAATAGCAGCCAAGCAGGATAGTGCACTATGCTGCAGAAGACTATAGTCTTTATAACAGATAAATAAAATGCAATTATCTCAATACAGACGGATGTGTTCTGCATTCTGCAAACAATTTCAGGGTCATCCTATCTACAAATCTTCAAGCAACATGCATAAACAGCAGCAAACAGCAAACTTATTACAGTGTTGTCCATACTTGGAACTTAAAGCACAAAACAAATTCAGCCACAGATATTATGATAAATTATGGCCTGTCAAAAAAATAGGCAAAGATGCAAGGAAAGGGAACCAAGAAAAGGAACTCTCTAAAATAACTTCAAGAAAAAGAATGATGCTCTATTGTATCAGGTATAATTATTGTCAGCAAGAACAGAAACTACAAAATGCATTTGCCAGCAAATCAAGAATAGCAAGAATTATCAAATTAGTAAATCCACCATCTCTTTTGCTTTAAGACTGATGAAGAAAGAGATACAGATCTGAAGGAAGCAACAGCTATGGATAAAATCAACATGAAGTATCACTGCATTCCATTCTAAATCAGATCAAGTCAGTATATCCAAAACATGTAGTAGTGTTCCAGAATAAGCATTTGGCAATCAGCAGAAATCATTGATTTATGGATATTGCCTTACACAAAAAGGCTATAGGGAATTATAGAAGGAGAAAAGCCAATAATATGAACATAGAGGACTTGCACATTGGTTAAAACCATAAGAAAGAATACTTGAAGTTTTATGTTACAAGCCTGTAGAGCTCCTGTGTTTCAATTTCATCACTTATTTACCTTTGGTCTAGGAAAACATGCTTAAAAGGGTAAAAATGCATCCCAGAGAAAATTTTAGAATATATAACTAAACATACTATATAAATAAGAATTTGAGAGAAAACAGTTGGAATAGAGGTACCTTTTTCTTCGCCTGATAGGTGAAGGAGATCTATGTCTTCTTGAGTGATGTGATTTCCTGGATAACAAAGTAAACAATATAAACATCTTGGCCAGAGATTATGAAAACGATAACGACAATTAGTTCAGACAGTATACCTTCTAGAATCATCCGATGACTCATCACTAGAATTATTTGCACGAGCAGGCACTGAATGATCCTTACCCTCTCTATCCCTAGCACCAACTGAAGATGATCGACGCCGCTTATGTCTGCTAGATTCACCACCACTTTTATGTCTAGATCGTTCCTTTTTATCATCTCCTGCTCTATCTTTCCTTTTCTCATCATTATCTTTTTTACTACTCGTTCCTCTGTCTTTCTGTGCGTCAGTTGTTACTTCCTTGTCATCAGCAGGAGATAGGCGTTTCCTTGATTCACTATTCTTTACATTATCATCAGTCCTACCTCTCTCTTTCCCTTTATCTTTTGAATTATCATAATGCTCACTCCTTTCCATTCTTGCATGTCTATCTTCACGTCTTCTATGTTCTTCATCTCCTTTTTTATCCAGTCTTTCCCTGGAACTTTCTGACTCCTTGTGGTCTTTCTTAACTGATCTCTTCTTATTTTCAAGTCCGTCATTCTTATCAGATCTATCCCCAGTATTTTGCACTTGGGAATCATCTTTTATCCACCTTTTAGAGTCTAAATTTCCATCTGGTCTCTCACTTTTCTCAGCAACCTTCTCAGGTAATCTTAACTTGGACGTATTAGAACCATGTTGCAACTCACTATCTGCACTACCAGACAATCTCTTCGAGGAATGTTGATCGTCAGTTGATGCTATCTCTTTAGCTGTCATATTATCAAATGAGCCCACAGTTGCAACACTATGACCAGAAGTGGCATTGGCTGGACTCTTTCTGCCAGAGCCATTGGACTCCAACTTTGCAGAAACATTTCTTTGTTCTTCAGTTTCATCCATGTAACCACCATTCTCAATGGCAGGGTTACCTTCCAAAATTTTGTTAAAAGAAGATTCCGGATGCTTGGAGCTCTCCTTAGAATTCGGCTTACCTGAACTCTGCATATCCTCGTCCTCCTCATCTGAGGCATAACTAGCCAGCCCTAGCACATCTCCACGGGAGCCAGAAATAGATTTATCACTAGCATCCTCGTAATCATTTTCCTTTGTCTTAGTTGGTATCAGAACCTTTGCAGAGGCCTTGGCTGTTAAAATTGATGGAGCAGATGGTAATGTTTGCGGGTTTGACAAGTCAGTATCTCGACCAACTAAAGAAAGAAAAAAGACATGACAATACATGTTAATATGCAAAAGGACAAGATGGAAAGATACAGGATAATTTCTTCCACAGCTATCCTAATCAATGCGCGACGTATGTGAAAATTATAAGATACGGAAATATTAAATATGGAAGAACAGTCCAATAGAAGTCACCTTCAACTGAGAGATCTTCTTCTTTTAAGACTTTGGTTGCTATTTCATCAAAAAGCTCATCAGTAACCTGCCAAATATCTTATGGTCAAAACATGTCCGGAAGTCTCATTTGAAGTTTATTAGTAATTGACCAGCTGCAACCTTCAAAAGAACTTCTGTCAGAACACGCTTTATCTCTTTGTTGATAGCAGCAGTTCTAGCAGCTTCAACCTCATCCTACAAAAGAACAAGAAGTATTCAGCACCCAAGCTGGAACATCACTACACTAGTAATTTTGAACAATCAAACAAGAGAAGTAATTGCATCAGGAACAAAAACAATAATATTTTGCACTCAAGCACAAAGAACTTATTAATCATATATCATCTTGTGAAAATAGATCAGAAAGACTCTCCACAGTAGCAGATAAAAGCTTTCATTAATATACGGATGTGTACTGTAAACCATAAGAAGTGAATGAAAAAGTTGAATACATAAATAAGAGGATATAATGCCAACTGTAAAATGAATTCTTTTAAACTCTGAGACAATAAGTAGCATTGGGTACACAACAAGAGAGAATTTGTGGAACCAATGCAACAAAACAAATAAATTATGTCTTCACCATCCCTTGAACAAAATATTTGAAATACTGAAAGCAAGAGGGGGGAGGGGTGGAGAGAAGGCAATACCTCATCTTCATCCTCATCTTCAGTTGATCTAGAAGACTCAATACTTTTGCTATCTGCTTGATCTCCCTTCCTAGAAAACTTATCATTCGTATCATCTTCAATGGATTGAGAATCCTCTTTCGGTAGGTCTGGGGTAGAACTTGTGATAACAGCTTTGTTTTTTATAATTTCTTCCCTAAGCCAATTGGGTACTGATGCCTAAAATCCAAAGCAATTTCTTTCATGCCTCATGCAACTGGATTAAACTCCAGGATGACAATAAAATAATACTCACCTTTTTAGGTCGCTCAGCAACACCGTAACCATCTCCTGGAAACGTAGTAGGATGAGGAGTGACACCTGCACCAACACCAAAAGCAGCACCTATCATTGGGACAGTTGCCTGGAAGCCAGGCCCAGGAGGAAACATTGGAGCAGAATGTCCCGAAGCTGGAGAGGTCATAGGAATTGAATGATCAACCTGAAAGAAGCCAACTGGCATTGATAAAAATCTCAAGGACATTTTACAAATATATGCAGAATAAAGATTCAAAACCTGTGGGCCTGATGGCATTGTTGGAGGAACAGGAGGATAAGAAGCCCCTTGTGCAGACGAGGGAGCCCAGGCATAGGACATACCCACACTAGGATCTCCACCTCTTGCAGGGCCTCCTGAAGTGTGAGTATAATTAGGTTGGACATGTGCATCCAGATCACGATTAAAATGGGGTGCAAAACTCAGTGGTTGATCACTTAGATCAGTAACAGGTGCAGCTAGCTGGCTACCACGAAAATGATGAGGCTCCTCCATCCACCCAGGTCTGCCTTGCTGAATATGATGTTGCGGAAGAGAGGGAACAGGCACAGATGAAGAGCTATTGAACTTTTCATATCTATCTCCACCCTCTACATTACCTGCAATAAAGAATACAAGTCAGGAAGCTTTCCTGAATCCCAGCTCTTTCCTTGAGAAAAACATTATACCACAGTTAGTACGGTATAGAGGACCCTGTGAGAAAATAAAAAGCTTCCATGGCAACAACAAAAGGTCTTGCTTTAGTTTGGAAGTTAAATGCCATTATGCAAATTTTATGGCCATCCTACTATGTTATCTGCTGAATAATGGATAAGACTCCCAACAGTGACAATTATTTGGCTAAAGTATCCATGTAGATCTATTTGGGTGTTCCCAAGTCCATTGTTAACTGATTCTAATAAGCCACTAAGGTAACTCTCTGGAAATGCCAGTACATTATTCCTAGCTTTCAGCAGTATAAATAACTATTTCCTCTATTCTATGCAACTCAAGAGATCTGAGTGCAATAGTCTTATTTAACTCCCTAGTTCTTAATCATAGGGAATAGAACCAATGAGTTGAGCAGAAGATTTACAGGCAATATCAATATACTAATTAAGTTTTTACCTGCCATAGAAGAATAACTAGAAGGTACCTCCTGCTGATTGACTAATGGACTTATTGGTGATTTCTCTTGCTGGTATGGTGGAGCATCTGCAGCAACGCTTCCATCTCTAGCAGCAAATGGAACATGTCCATCTGCAGCATAAGGTGATTGCCCAGAGCTCATGTACTGAGAATCCTGCAACTGACCTACTCCTGTCCTGTTTGATGGGGCCATTGCAACTGGGTACTGATGATAGTTTGATGTTGGCGCTAAGGGTGCATGTACATCGAGAAATTGAGGATCCATAGGTTGAGAATATTGATCATGGAAATGATTGTGCTCTTCTGGTCTTCCACCTGGTACAAACTGTGAGGGGGTGTGCTGACTGTCTGTGGAAGATTTTGCAGCAGCCCACGCCCTGGCTTTTGCTGCCCAGTCTTCTTCATTATTATTTGCTGCAGGGGCAGATCCAATTTAAATTCAATGGTACTCCCAAGGAAAGATACTACTAAACATTCATTCTGATCAGAACTTCAAGCATCATGAGAGGTGAACGGAAAAGAAGATCAACTGCATCTAAGATGAGGGAACCCAAGCCTCAAGCAAGAAGCGTGAAAGATGCACTAGGGTACTTGAGAAGAGAGAGGTATGAAAAGTTACTGAGAGCTCGAATGTCGATCAAGCATTCCAAAATATGAATACCAGCAATAAGGGGTTCCCCTTAGCTAATGTAATGTAAGAAATCATTTAACAGGTAGTGCTGAGAATTGTGGCAGTTCCAGCACCCAAAAATGAGCTTGCCATTCATTTATCTAATTGATTCCACTCAAGTACAAACATCATAATTTGGTCATACAAATACAAGAATAATCCCTAGCAGCATATAGACTCCACCCATGGACCCAACTTGTGTAAGAATATAAAAAGCCAAGAACGACAAAGTACCATACGCACAAATTGCTTCTGTAAGTATTCTAATCATGATAACTAAGAAGAATGGAAAAAGGAATCAGTGGCAATCTCATTCCATATTATCATGTAAACAGAGAATATTAAAATAATTTAAAACATACATACTAAATAATAGTAGAAAGAACATAATTCCAAAACTGTCATTATAACAATAGTGTTCTTCATCTTA
The DNA here is from genome assembly GCA_028749325.2 of Caryopteris x clandonensis. Classification (NCBI taxonomy): domain Eukaryota; kingdom Viridiplantae; phylum Streptophyta; class Magnoliopsida; order Lamiales; family Lamiaceae; genus Caryopteris; species Caryopteris x clandonensis. The sequence continues at coordinate 10,175,493 of JAPYKT020000004.1, forward strand.
AACTTGATTAAATAGATTCTCACAATATGTGTGTGTGTGTGTGTGCGTGGCTTTTTCATCTGCTCAGCATGACAGAGAAATCAAGAAAGGCTAAAACAACAATCATCAAAGATTCAAAATGAGTACATGTAACAACACTTCACTACCAAACAGTCCAAACCCAAGCAAGCATTATCACCAACTGCTATCCATTTTAATCATTGAGTACTTTGACGATGCACACAGACAACAGCTGCCTCTAACAAACTCAAGCATTTGAGTGGTAAGAACGCTTATGGTACAAACTAGCATCCATCAAGTATTATTAAAGGGGCTATATTCAATGTTTACTTTCTCATATAGCTTTCGAGTGTAGAGGGCTTAGCCCATTAGTCAACTAGATCCAATCAAATTTCAGAATCATTTCTAGTGCTGAGAATACAAGAAATAAATACAAGGGGAGAGGGGGGTTGAAGATTCGAACATCTGTTGTGGGACACCGGGAGGCAAAAGAGCTTAGCCCAAGCATTCCCTTGGTGGCGGGAAAACACCTCAATTAATTTTCAGACTTTCACTTTAGTGAAGATAAATTGAAAACCCCAACATATTAGTTCACACTTCTTCTCATGGGATATGTCCATTGGAGTGGCTATGATAACATATATCAGTCACACACCGAAAGAAAATAAACTCTGTATGAAGTGAAACTCATAATTTTAGGGGATCTGTGTTATGAATGAGTACAGAACCTCAAATCGACAAAGTGTGAGTTGCTTTTATTTTTCCTTTTCCAGAACAGGATGAAAAGCGATTTAGTCTCAAGAAATAATATACATGCTGAAAGAAAATGGGTTCAGAGAGTTCCTTGCACAACTTTAAGTGAAACTATAAACAAAATCATAAAAACAACACAGACACATTATCGAAGGATAAAAAATGAAGAGAATAATAATCTCCAAGTAAAATAGCATCTCATGTACTGACTAGGGTACTGCCAACTTTGATGATGACTCCAACTGCCATTTCCCCAATCCTACAATAACGATGAAACTAAGTTAAAATCCACAGTTATTAATCTCAAGAATGTTCCCACCAAAAATCATATCAAATAGACAATAAATGAAAGGGAAGCACAGAAAATCATCCAGTTTTTCATGTGCTTTAAAAAAAAAAAAAAAAAAAGACACCCTATTATAGTTAGAATTAAGCCACTTATCCCAACTGAGCCAAAGGTAACAGGATAAATAAATTAAACACTCCATCCAAGAACATCCTTGAAGTGGATTATCAATAACTTCACATTATAACGATCTTCAGTGGATAATTCAAATATCTTACACCTCTGATGTCATGATTTTATCACAGTTAAGGAGCAGGTTCACAGATGCTTTATCATTTTCCAAGTTGTTGATCAATGAAGGAAAAACTCACGGAATCCATTCACTAACAGACGTTAGCATCGCTTATAGAATCTTACAAATTTAACTGTAGTGCCAATAACAGCAAACCTGTTGTCAGATATCTATTTTATTTTAAGGTGAGTTCAAATTGCCATATGACATCAGATTTTCGGAACTAACGCTTTCAGCAAATACTCAATGTAGTGGACTGGCACTATACCACCATAACCATGTCTGGTTAAGAAAAATGACGAAAATATTGACAGGTATATAAAGGAGAAGAAAATAAAAACAATGACTAGTTCCCTTCGTTTCAATAAATAGAATCCTGTTCAATCATTAAAAAAAAAAAAAGGAAATCACACCAAAGCTAACGAGACAATGCTTCATCAATTATTCAGCATCCTTGATGCTGATTTAATCACTTCCGAAACCTAATTTTAAAATAAAATCAAACAATACCTGAGAGTAAGATTGAACGTGAGGCGGTCGCGGAGGAAGCGGGTGTGGGGGTGGATAGTGAGGGTGCGCAGGGTAGGGTGGAGGCTGATGCGCAGGATAAGGAGGAGGAGGTGGAGGATGCTGAGGGTACTGAGCGTGGTCAGATGAGTGAGGCGGCGGCCACTGAGGCGGGGGAGGAGAGGGGGAGTGTTGAGTTTGGTGTTGGTAATGAAATTGGGGAGCAGAGTAGGGCCATGGATGGTTGGACGGCTGTGGAGGAACTGGGGGTGGTGGTCTTTGGAAGGGATCCGCCGCGGACGGCGGGGCCGGAGGTGGAGGTGGAGGTGGCGGCCTCATGTAGGCGTGGGGCTGCTGGTAATCCATGTCGAATATTTTGCGCGAGTGTGATTTGGGTTTAAGGGTTTTATTTTAGTGGTGAATTGAGTTGGTGGTTATTGCGCTGTGTTTTTCTTCCGAGTTGTGGCAGAAGAGGGGCAGCGCCTGCGCTTCAGGAGAATTATTTCTTATAATATAATCAAATAAATTACCAAATTAGTTGTTTATAGCTATAATAAGTAAGCTATGAGACCTATAATTAGTTCACTCACAGATAATAAAAAATAGCTATAATTAGTAAATCATTTGCAAGAAGAGAAAAAAAAAATAGAGAAAGAAAAGAAAGAAAAAGGCATAAGCGTCAACAATATGTGTTGAAAAATTAAAAGAAAAATAAATTGCTTCCCGATCCTTGAAAATAGCCAAAATTCTAATTTGTGTGGACACACATAATTGCATGTATATCGTACACTAGGCTTCAAAATACCTTACATGTATATCTATCTAGTTTTTTTTTTTTTTTCTTTTGTAAAGTCTTTGTATTGATTAATATTTATTTATCTACTTTTCTTTCTTTTATATATACTGGAACCATAATAGTGATAACTTGCGAGATAGCTTAACAATCCAATATGAACCAACGCAAATATAATGGATTGAGACTCTTTCCAGATTCGAATAACAACATCATCAAACTTGAATGACACAAAAAAAAGGTTTCACTGACTCAACACACTCACCTATATTACTAGTATTATATATGCTTTTAAAAATTAATGTATTGTAATTTTATAAAATATACAAGGTTATTTTATTTAAAAAATGTGTACATATTGGCTAAATTCTAGCATTTTTTGTTAATTATTGTTAATTTCAACTATTATTTTGTACTCACATAAATCGTAATTAATTTAATTTTGTAAGTTTTCATATAATTTTATGATAATATTTTATTATTTTCAAGTCCTATCGGGTCGATAGAATCAACCCGCGAATTAAATGAATTATCTTCAAGCTACAATTATTAACATAAGAAATTAAACGAATCGCGTTCAAATTCAAGATAATCTTATAATAACCATGTCCGAATTTAACTCATGAATCAACGGTTAAACATAATTAACAATTCAAATTTTTTTCTTACTAGGAAGCCAATACAAAGAAGAAATTATAATGTAGTATTATCTTATTTTAATGGAGATGTCCAACAAATTATAAGTCCGTCTAATACATCAAATTTACCTTATAATTACTACATCTATCTCAAGACAAAGAACCACCTTACAATCACTACATCTATTTCAAAAAGGTGTTTGCCACTACTAAATTTATTTTGTACATCATATTAATTTTACTAACCAAATTAGATATAATGTAAATGATATAAATATTTTATTTAAAAATTAAAAACATACACAAATTTTATTTTTTAATAGAAAATTAGGATTTTTGAGTGTGGATGAAATTAATATTTATTTATTTTAAAAAATTTAAAATTTATTTATATTTTTAATTTTAAATAAGAATATTTATGTCATTTACATTATATATAATTTTATCAATAAAATTAATTTGATATACAAAGTAAATTTAGCGATGGATTTAGAAATACCCATTTCAAAATAAGAACTATGTTTCCCAAAAAACTTATTTTATGTTAATTAGATGGAAGTAGAACCTTTAAATATATATTCCAATTTATATAACTTTTTTTATTTGCTCATCTGACTTACTAAATCATGTGTAATTTATTTATTAAAAAAAATATTCAATTTTTTACATTGACTGGTATTCTTAATTTATAAAAGAGAACTCTTATCGGGACCAAAAAAACTTATTTAAAATAAGACGTTTGTTTCAAAACAGGGTAGGTACATCCTGTGGGCTCAATACTAGTATTCATCAATCGCACAACTACGTATCATTGAAGTTATAGTTCATATTTCAGAGTTCACCATTGAAAGACAATTACATTGAGCAAAGAATATCTGCATTTCTTCGTATCTTGAAGCCACGTAAGATAATGTCATGAATCCGACAAATCTTGACACTGAAACTTGTCTTGTATGAAGCCACTATACCCAAAAAAATGTTGAGCTGGGCTAGCCTGCAAGTGCGCAGACAATTACCACTGCTGCTTCATTTGATGGAAAAAAAAAAAAAAAAAATCCCAACTCCAATCAAATGGTGTGGTTAAGCCCTCCTCTTCTGATTTAGGAAATGTACGAGGAAATCAGATAGCTACAGAATCAGGCAACTGCATCCGCCTGTCGTCTAATTAATCGTGCATATAATCCATCGTTCGTTAGAAGATCAGTGTGGCTGCCCATCTGTAAATCCGAATGAGAGTTCAGAGCATTACCCAAGGTAGAAAGCTTTATCAATTTGAATTAGCTCTACTAGTAATAACATTATGCTTTATTATGTCTGATCATATTGGATTTCCTCCACCCCTACTTCCCAATTTGTAGAAGGATTCTAATTTCTTTGATATTTCATATTTAAATAAAGAAAATCAGAAATAAACGGGTCATGTTAGCGATTGGTGAAACCTGGATCCTGTAGCATAAGAGCAGGAGAACCCAGAGAACATACCTCAACAATTTTACCACCATCCATCACTATTATCCTATCTGCAGTTTGGATTGTTGAAAGCCTGCAACAAATACGGTCATCAGAATATTTTAAAGATTTCACACGCTCCACACGTACCAAGTATTGGAACCTTACCTATGTGCAATTACAAAAACGGTCCTCTTGGTTTGATGCTCACTATGCACAGCACGGAGGACGCCCTATTTACAATGCCGAATCAGTAAGCAGAGATATAAATTAAGTTTGCCTTTGGATTGAGGGAGATTCCAAACCCAACAAAATTTTGGTTTGAAATTAAAGTGATGGATTTCAAATCCATATCTATCCACACAAATACAAATGAATTTGCTACATTAGATTTCGAATCCACCACCAAATCCTTCAATTCAAATGCAACCTTATTCTTTCACTTCAACCTATAAATTTATGCTTACCTTAACATTGTGTTCACTCTCCGCATCCAATGCACTCGTTGCCTCATCAAGGATCAAAATGCTCGGGTCTCTAAGAACAGCCCTTGCGATAGCGATCCGCTGCTTTTGACCTCCACTGAGCAAATCATCATCAACCAGCGTTTGGTAGCCATTAGGAAGGGATGATATAAAATCATGAGCAAAGGCCTGTTTTGCGGCCCATTCTATGTCCTGCTGAGTGACATCTCGAGGGCATCCATATTTTATATTTGAACTGATATCCATGCGGAATAGTCGGGGTTCCTAAATATGAAAACAGAATTTAGAAAGGTGGGAATGTGTTCGATTCAACGTAGAAGCTACGAAGTTGTACCTGGCCCACATATCCTATCCTTTCTCTCAACCACTTAATGTTCAGTCCTTTCATTGAGTGGCCGTCAATCAGTATCTGAAGTTGGACATTAGGGCATGAGTGAAACTTACAATCATCATTAAGTAACAATCATAGAGGTACACATTGCAAAAATAATTTATATTTCTATCCCATAAATACATAACAAAATTGGGGAAAAAATAAAAAAAGTAATATATGTCATGCATTACACTAGAAGGGATACACTTTTGAACTATCTATCAGCTTCTCTAAACAGTTGGGTTTATCTACCACTATATCTACTTAGTTCTTTTATTTCTTCTCTTCCTCGTGTATAAATGACACAAGAAAAAAAAAAAATTACCTCACCACTTGTCGGCTCGTAAAGGCGGAGCAAAAGGCTCACTATGGTGCTCTTCCCACTTCCACTGAGGCCAACCTGAATATTTGGACAAATTACAAGGCATTTGTGTCTCATAATTTGTTATAGAAAAAATAATACAAATGGAAGATATAAACAATGAAAATTATCCATATTCTATTAAATATGAGAGAAATGAGAAGTATCCAGAAATTTACCCCAACACACATAGACTTACAAGTAAAATACAAATGAAAAAGCAAAATAGATGAACTTACAATGGCAACTATTTCCCCAGGATGCACTGTCAAGTTGAAATGATTCAATATGGGCACCTGTTCACTCCAAAAAAAAAAAAAAAAAAAAAAAACAAAACAACAACGAATATGTGAAACTTTGTGTAGGAAAGAGTGGTAATGTAAATAAGCTCTCTGTATCATAATCTAAATTCAGACAGTAAAAATCTGCATGTGGCTTTGGCTTTTGCTCACAGCAGAATAATTATCTTCTTATGTCAAAGGGATTTTTATTATAATTATATTTATAGACTGTCATGGTGTTAGCCAGATATGAAGAAGTGGATAGGACAAAAGTGAAAGCATGGTACCCTAGTCAGGAAAGATGAAACTATGAACTACACTGAGCTTCCTTATATAGATGCAAAAGGTATTATAAAATTGCTTCTCACAATAGAAGAAACACATTGAACATGAAAAGATTTCCTTAATTTCAAGAATTAGAAGAAAGTGGCGAAACTGTAAATGGCAGTATTGAATTATGGACTTAGTGCTGAATAATATCAAAGATGACAAGCTCACCTCAGTTCTGGAAGGATAGTGAAAAGATACATCTAGAAATTCAACTCGTCCCGTCAACTTTTGCAGCTTGGACCCTGTAATATATTAAACATGCAAGTAATTCTACAACTCTTTATCTGACATGGAAGCTATAGAGAATTTGCAGTTTTTTGAACCCTCTTATGAGAGTATATAAGGGTAAAAAGCTATTCCTTTTTCCAAAATTAGCAGCAATCAAGACAATTGTTTTAAAGGATAAAAGGATAATCTCATAGACAGCTTCAGAAGACAGGATCATTTTCTTTTCACATGTTGGATCCAGGGGACATTCCTGCTATTGTGCGTCACACTAATAGACCCAATCATAAGCAATGATCATGATAAATTTTATAAAATAAAATAGGTTTGTGTGAAATTATAAAATAACTTTGTGGTTACTTGATTAAAGCTCTAGAGTTTTGTCACCGTTCAGAAACTAGGTGCTTTTGGCATCTGCAGACCATTATTCCCTAGAAGATTTTTGAACAGATTCTATATGTAAAAGAAATGACTAAATAACCACCTAAGATCCCCATGCTCTTTTTAATTGCTAAAGATTGTAATAGAAATGACTAGATAATCAATGAAGATACTCATGCTCTTTTTAATTGTTAAGGGTTGTAACACAAATGACTAAATAAATACAGAAGATCGCCGTGCTCTATTTAGTTATTAAAGATATCGATAATAAGTCCCTGTATACTATATTAGCCATTTTATGCTCAACTATACAATACACTACTCTGGAGTACATAATGCTGATCCAAAGCAAAGAGGGCCTAAGAATTGAAATTTACACACTGAAAAGGTTTGTATATAATGTCTCAAATTTTCTGCATTTGTTAGCATCTGGAACTAGTAGGAGAAGGTAAGTTGAAAGTGCATACCTTTTGCAGTGAACTGATCGCTGGGTGAAAGATCTATAAGGTGAAAAACTTTTTCACTTGCTCCAATAGACTGCATTAAATTTGATAAATTATCCCCAATCCACCACGTTGAATAGATTAGCCATTCACTGTATAAAATGAACTTCGTGAGCTGCTCCGCAGTTATATGACCACTCAGTATAGACATTCCTCCTATCAGCACAGCAATAACCTATAGAATTTATATGTACAGTTAAATCTATGTCAAACTTTTTTACATACTTGAGCAAAATATTCTAGTTAGATGCTCCAAAGAATTGATATTATGCATTTATACTCTCCTTAAATGTTGAATTTATTATTTTCTAGCATCAGTTGTATACAATCTGCTTCATATAAAGATGAAATTACAATTTCCTCACCTAACATAGCTACATTAATACCTTTGTAGTTCATAATCACAAAATAACACTAAACACCTTTAGGAAACAAATCCTTCAGCTAGTATATTGCAAATGAAAACTTTTAAGGACATAATACTAGGAAAGCTTATACAAAATCTTATTATCAAAGACTTTGTCAATTCAAGGTTAGAGACGTTGGAGTGAAGCATGTTATCAAAGATAAGAAAATGATCAAAGAAGAAGTATGAAGTTCATGAAGCAAACAAAAAAGCACAAAGAATCAAATGTAATTTTTAGCACTCAACCAACAATGAAACTAAGTTAAAATCAGCAAAATTGCATTCAATATTTTCTGTGAAAGGTTTAACCTGAGTTGAATGATACAGAGTGTTGAAGCCGAAGTTCCACAACCCATATGCAGCACTTTGTCGCAAGCTAATGCCGGCTAATTTTTCTAGCCACTGATCATACCTACTCACCAAGAGAATACGACATATTTGGAAAAGTTATTTATAGACCTGATATGATCACATTGCATTATATAATGGGCTGATTACACTTGAAACTATTTTGTAGCGACTAAGTTACCAATTTTCAATCGGAAAACATCCACTTTGAGGTCACCAAATTTACTAAACTTCCCCGCTATATTGATTGGAAAATGATGAGGTTGATAATATAATTTAGGAATTTCCTATTTCTTTGAATGCTTTTCCTTCATGCAACTATCGTTGTAATTGATGATTTAAAAAAAAAAAACAAATTAACTGGATAGATAGGATCTTGGATCCTATGTTAATGATGTTTTATTTCATCAATGCAAGATCATTCTGTATGTGGTGTACAATGATGAAACTAAATATGAGATGACAAAGAGTTCAAGTGGGGATCAAGACTGGAATCTCAAATACTATAAGCAATGTTTGATTAACTAGTTGTAGAACGTCAGCCAAGTCTAATGAAATACTATTTCAAAATATAATCATTGGATGGAAATTTAGCTAAAGCAAAACTAATTTAGTCATGGGGGCTTTTTGGCACTCCTATAAATATGGCAGACAATGATTTGTGCTTGTCAAAGATATATAACTAGCACAAGTACTCTTTTGGGTTGCAGGAGTGGACTATAAAGTGAAGGCTCAGTCAGAAAACAATTTGATCTTCAACAAAATGACCATTAGATAAAGTAGTAAGTCGACCATGTTTCAATGATCAAGTTAAGGGCAAGGTTGTGAATTTGTGTTTGGAATTTCAAAGAAGCAAATATAGAATTTATGTTTATACTAGAGATTAATAGAGGGCCATGGAGGAGCAAAATGAGGTCTTTCAGCCTTTTAAATATTGGGGAGGCAAGTATGATTAATGCTATTATAGATTAACCCAAAGTCATAATGGTGGGATTTTACCTTCTCAGCTCCTTTTGCTCTGTTCCATACACTCGGACAGTTCTCATCAAAGAAAATGTCTCTTGTGCAACCTACATAGTACAAAGAACAATGAGAAAATTAAGCGAAAGATTCATTATGAATCAGTGATAAGAAAATTCGCGACTTACTTCATTGGCGGAAGCAGTGAACTCTTGAATTAACTTTGCAGATTTCTTCTGATACCTGTAAAAGATAAATTAGGTAATAATTGGATGGAAAAGAGATAAAAACATTCGTAAGTTTTCTCATCGACTCATAGGATCTTATAGCCTAGGTCATGAATCTTGTCCCCTTCAACTATACTAACCGAAAGCCCATATCTCATATTCACCCCACTGTCAAGAAATTCAATAAATGACTAATGTATGCAATGGAGAATGCAATCAAATGATTACTTATTCTGCAATCGAAATTAATAGTTAATCGTCAACCAGCATGGATAAGTTTAAGATATCCTTACCCTCCCCCTCCCCCCAACAACACACAAAAAAAAAAAAAAGAAGTTGGATAAGCAACAGTCAAGATCCACGGAAAAAGGAGTGAGGAGATTCTTACTGGCCATATATCAGCATAATAGTTGAGAGGGAGATGCAAATGCCCAATACACACAGTCCAAGTGGCAACGACAAAACCAGTAAGTAAATCAAAGCACCTGAACCCTACAGAGGGTAGTAATGAGATCCTCAGGTCGAAGCCAAACTGTATAATGTATTTCTATTAAAATAAACAACCAACCTGAAGAACATTGCGCAATATCAGGTTTAGGTCATTTCCTATCACACGTGATACTTGCTGACAATCTGAACCAAGCCTACTTGTCAAATCACCAACTGTTTCAGAATCGAAAAAGGATATGTCCTACAAAGGGTATACTTTGAAGTATCAAAATGATGGTGCTAACACGCAAATTAGGCACTATGCGGTGAAACAAACTACGTTTTTTTTAGGGCCAAACATATGAGATTATACGGACCTGAAGAAGAAGAGTTGAGTATAATCTTTCCCTCAGTCGCTTGACCTGTTCAACAAGATCAAAGCATCATCAATATTACCTATATTAGAAAAAGGGCATTGATAAAATTAAGAGATTTTTCTCAGTTCTAATTGGAGCCAAAAGTATGACCTTAGAAAAAAATGAGACATCCTATACACTTCGAACATCCATGATACTTACTAAACAGAGTTCACTTCGCTTAAAGAAGCACAAACCATCTTTAGAAGGGCAGATATCCCGTAGGACAACAGCTTTCTTTTATAGCTATCTTCAGCAATAAACTAAGTATACTATGCTTTTTTTAAATAAAGGGACACTAATTTAGTCCTATTTAAGTGATGAATGCAGGTGTCATGCCCATTATTTCATTTGGTTCTATTGAAGAATAGTTAGTGTTGCTATCCTCATGCTGTCACACAATTCATCATCCATAAATGGAACAGACATATTTTTCCTGTCCTTCAACCAAATTAATAAATAAAATCCTGTCAGGTCACAGAACTAACCAGGATCATGTTTGCAATGCCAAACAAGCAACCTCGAACACCACTGCAAGTATAAGTGGCAAAAGAAGGATCAGTGGAGCAGACATTAGTCTAGCAAATGGTGCAATATTTATAATTGTGACAGAAACAAAATTAAATTCTACATATCAGAACATATTTGCACAAGATTCTAACAGCAGCCAACCCTGGAGTGCATGTGTAGGAGAAGGGAGCTTATGACCATACAAGATTTTAACCTGCATATTCCTGCAATGGTGCACAGCAGAACTAAGAGGCGCACATTCTGATGGAACAGCGCAATTGTGCTACTTTTTGCAGAAAATATTGATGCAGTCAGGTAATGTGGAATCGATATCTCTGCAAGCTGAGTTATAGAAATGGTATTCAGTACCAATAAGACTTTTTAAGAAACAATCCTAGCTTCGTACATTTATGATTAATCAAATGAGTAAAAACTAAAAACATACAACATACACGTCAACTATGTCAAATTACCTACATTTCACTACCTAATTATAGAAAGAGGCAACATATTAGAACAACCACCCATTTTTGTCAAGCAGCAAAATTACTTGATGAATACCATATTTAAGTTCATTTTCATACCTAAAGCAATACTTCACTTATCCAACAACAATGAATACGCTCGAGAAAACATGTTTACAGCTAAAGCAATTTTTTTTGCCAATCAACACCTAGCAGAAACAATTGAAATCACTTAAGAACTAACACTTGATTGCACGTACTGCTGTGACGATGAGCGCAACAAAAGCAGTAAATATAAGCCATCGATCCTGGGCAATCAAGTCCCACATTTTCTTAAGGGCCCTCAAAACAGTCACGGGCTTCGCCGAGATCACACCTTGAACCTCTTCAGTTGAAAGTCTCCACCAGTCTCCACCGGGCAAGACTTTCCGCACAAATTTAACCCATTTCCGTAGCTTCTCACTCAATTCTACTTTTTCACCGTCCGTAAAAGAAATCTCATCTTCTTTACTTATGGGGTACCCATTAACTGAAGCTGATTTCGCAGTAGAAATGTGTTGGAATCTTTTGCCAGACGCGAAGAGCTGAAGTTGGGCTCTTTCTTGATTGAAATGGGGATTTAAGGAACGGGTTTTAATTGATAATAACTTTCTTTGTTGGACGGGAAATGGGGTGAGGGGTTGGAGATTGTAGAGAGGGAGAGCCATGAAGGAATTTCAATCGGAGATTAAAAGGAAAAAATGGTCCTTCGCCGGCTTGTAATAACATGCATGATTTCTCGTAATTCCGGTGGAAATTGAGTTTAAAAGACAACGTAAGAAGAGGGAAATAAGCCTTGCGTCTGGCTTGAAATATGTGGCGATATTTCAGCAATTGCTGGTGGCGGAGTGGATGTGCTGTATTGCGGTGATACCACATATTCCGAATGCAGACAAGGTTGAGAAAGGAAGCGTGCACATTTCATAAGAGAATAGTATTTACTCACAACCATATAAATCTCATATTAATTGGCATTAAATATGAAAGATAATTCATTTAACCTATCATTAAATCTAACAATACGTTTGGTCTATTTTATTTGCAATTAAATATATATTATTCAGCTGCTAATTGTTAGTTTCCATATTTTTATAAAAAAATTAATCAAATAGTTTTTAAAAAACTATAATGATTTTTAGAAAAAAATTATACATGTATATTTAATAATCTAATTATTCATAAATATGTTTTTGTTGATCTTCTATTTATTTAATAAGTTTTCAGATTCAATTGAGATTTTTTTTTGAATTGCTACAGTTGTAAAAAGAATGGAAGAATTGTGAGTTAGTCAATTTGTCCGTGGACTTCGAGCGTCCATATAGGACGCTTATTGCTGAAAAATTAGATGGAGAATGATTTTAAATATAATTATTATATTCATTAATTTAATGATAAAAAACTTATTTCTAGAATAGTGATAAATTAGAAAGCACGATGTTTAAGTGATAATTTTGATCTTGGCTGATTATAGTGTTATAGTTGCACAAATTTAATTCGATCGAATTCACACAAAATATAATATAATTTATTTTTGATAAAATATTTTTTATTAAAATTAATATTTATTTTACAAAAAATGTAGTTTTTTATTGACATTAAAATTATGCTCAGCTACAAACCCGCACAATAAATATTAATTCTGTATATTTTTTTATCAAATTCAAATCGATCAAATCCATTTATTTTTAAAATTTGTAATTTAAATACAATCCATTATATAATTTAACCCTATAAATGTAGCATGTAGGTTTTTGTATATAATAATAATATGGATTATTCGTGTAGAATTGTACGTGCATCCTATGCCAATTCCAGCCCGCCACGCCTCTCTTTTCTTCAAGACAATGTTACCCCTCAGTGCCCGTGGCGTTCAACGCAACTCCGGTCCAACAAGTGAAAAATGGCAAGCCCTTTTCAGTCTTTCCGTGTCACTTTCCAGAATATCTCCTCCATCTTTCCCAGCAGAGATTCTACTTCAGAAGCGCCACAGATTAACCTCAGGTTCCTCTCTCTCCGACGATACGACGCCGTTGGCATGGCCGTGGTGCTGGGAAACGTTTCTCCATTTTTAGACCTCTCCACTTCGCCCCCTCGGACAATAATCCCCGATCGACGTCCCCGCCCCCTCCCCTCCGACGTCGTTTTGAACCTTTTCAAGAAAGATCTTTACCAGAATCCAAACTTCCACGCGGCCTTCGAATCAGTATTCGATCACCGAGAAAGGTACGTCAACAAGAAGAAATCGAATCAATCGAAGGTGAACGAAGTGGAGTACGAGAATTCCAGCGACGATGAAAATGGGAATGGTAATGGAATCGAGGATGAGCTTGGAGATGACGATGGTTTCGACTGGGAGAAGGAGATGAGGAAGAGGGTAAAGGAGATTGAAGATATGAGGGAATTGGAGAAAAAAGCCGAAGAATTACAGTACAAAGTTGATCAAGAGTATGGTGATGGTGATGGTGATAGTAATGATGAGGCGGATGAGGAGACTGAAGAACAGAAGCGCATGAGAGTCAAGAAAGAGCTAGAAAAGGTCTGTTTTCTGAGCATGCATAAAATTCCCCCCTTTTTGATTTTCCAAAAACCTTGCTGGGGCAAATTAATGATTACTAGTCATTGATATTTATAGGCTTTCAGTGAATTTTGAAGTTATCATAGCACTGCGAATGCTGATAGAGGTTTCCTTTCACTATTGTAACTTCGCTAGATATCTATTCGCGTAGGTGGTGGATCCCAAAATTATAATTAGTTCTTATGCTGATCCATCGTCATTAATGTACTGGATATGCTTACAGGAGCGGAGCTACACATTAAATTTAGGGGCTTCATCAATATTGGGTGGCTAAATCAATAAAAATATTAATATTAGAAGAACAAGAATCAATATTTAAAGAGATGAAGAATATTTTTATAAACTTGTGGGCTAAAGCTCCCAAGAGAAAACGCGCTTGCATGCATAAATTAAATGGAATTAAGATTTGAAAAGCCCCTTGTTCAGTTTTCCTTGCTTTTGCTGTACTGTGAATAGTTTCTTTTAAAATGGAAATAACCTACAAAAGACAATTCAACTTTTTTAAAACTAGGTTGGTAGAAACTGGGCGGTGATTACTTTTGAATAAACAATTCTCTTGGTAAGGATATATTTGATAAGTAACAAGTGTTTTTAAATCTTGTCTTTTTAATTGGTTGCATTAAATAACTGTTTATTCTCTCCATGGAGTAACAGATGAACGAGTGAAATAGCGTCATCTTCTCTTTTTATACTTGTATTTTTCCAACTTATCTTAACATAATTTTCCTACTCTATATCTGTTTGACAAGTTTGTTTCCTTCTTATTAATTTATAAAGTTGGGAATAGGTTGTCATCTTGTTGGCTTGAAAAAAATTGTGCTCCGAAGGTGTAGTTGAAAATGTGTCCTATTTTTAAGTTTGTCTATGCCATGTGCTCATGGGTGTAAAGGATCTTTAATTCTCTCCAACATACCGAAGTTCTTTTCCCAGTTCTGTTAGGGAGTTAATTCTCTTTGAAGTGCCACGGTCCAAAGAAAATTTTCCAATTACTTAGTCATAGATGAAGACTTAATCCCATCAATTATTATCTTTGCTCAATTCATAGATGGTGAATTTCAATGTGTTAATAGCCAATATTTTTTTCATGACGGTTTCTTTTGTTTCTTCTTACTTCATAGATGGTATATAGCTGCACTGACATTTGCACTACACATATAAATCTTTTGGTTGTATGTTCGAGGTATCTAACCTTTAAATTGGGGGGAATTTTATAAATAGAGAAATAGAATAAGGCACATTTATTTGATGCATCTCTTAGTAAGGTAGATATTCATTATTTGTTATGAAATAAAGGTAGCAAGGGAGCAAGCAGAACGAAGAAAAACTGCTCAGTTAATGTTCGAACTTGGTCAGAGGGCATATGGAAGAGGCATGTACGGACGTGCCATTGAGTTTCTCGAAGGTGCTCTCACAATCATTCCCAGGCCCACACTGTTTGGCGGTGAGGTTGGTGATTTCCTACGTGTGCAAACGTAATTTTACAGCAACATTTCATGACCTAATAGATGAGTCTCATCTTCAGATACAAATATGGTTGGCTATGGCTTATGAGGCCAATAACCGCCACACAGACTGCATTGCTCTGTATCAGCAATTGGAAAAAACACATCCCAGTGTCAGTATTCGACGCCAGGCCTCAGAACTGCGCTACATACTCCAAGCACCTAAGATTAAGATAACACAGGAAGAGATGGTGACTATCCCACTGATTGGTTCGAGTTATGACAGGTAAGCTTATTTTAAGGTTTCCATGTTACTGCCGAATTGCATCCAAATTTATGATTTACTTGAATACTGTTATGTCAGCTACGCAGCTACTTGGACTGATAAATACAAGGACAAAGATGAAAGGATGAGTGGGTCCACAACAAATCAGCTTCCATCTAACAAAGATTACTTGGGGGACTTCATGGTGTGGAAACCACCCGTTGGCCTGGAGAAAAATCAAACTTTCTGGGTTTCGTTAACTTTGTGGATAGGTCTGGTTGGAGCTGTGCTCTTTCTGCAGAGGTGAAGCTTATAATTTGTACAGTTGTCCTGTTTGTTGGTCTTATTATTTATGTGGTATAATTTGTTACAATTGTTGCATTATTATTGTTCCCGTATATAAATATAAATGCTATTGTAACAGTTCCATGCATGTAAAACATTGCTTAAGTTTCGTTAGTATGTATAGTTGTCGCTCATTTTGTTCTTCTTCTTTCAAGTTTCATGAGCATGCTAATGAACACATTCACGAACAAATTCAAACACTTAAAATTTTTAATGAATAAGATCTCATATGCCTACAATTTGGCCAATAATCGAATAAAAATTAATAACAATACCCAAACACACACACTCGATCATTCAAGAAAACTAAAGCGATGTTCAAATACTAACACACTCGGTCATTCAAAAAAACTAAAGCGCACACCTACACACTCGATCATTCAAGAAAACTAAAGCGATATCCAAACATCTGCACACTCGATCATTCAAAAAAACTAAAGCGATGCCCAAATGCCTATTCACTCGATCATTCAAGAAAACTAAAACGTCAAATGCTGCCATGTTTGTTTATTTATATTAATACGAGATTAAGATGTATGGTGTGGTGATGTTTCAAGGTTTCTTCATGAGTTTTATTACTTTGTTAACGGAAGAAACCAATAATGGGATCCTCCTAATTGGGCCCATCATTTTACAATTCAAGGCCTTCAGGCCCATTTATCTAGAAGCCCTAACTGCATACAAGGCCCATGTTCTTATCCCTAGTTCTCTGAACGTCCATATTGTCCCCACCACGCAGCAATGCACCTCAACAATCTAAAGGCTATAAACGTAATTCCACGTTTCCCTTCCACCCCGAATCGTCAAATACAAAGCGCTTGTTTTCTACTATTTGTGCCGCCGCAGCCACACACACACGGAACACGCAGTAAGCAGCCATGACAACCCGCTTCAAGAAAAACCGGAAGAAGCGCGGCCACGTCAGCGCCGGGCACGGCCGGATCGGAAAACACCGCAAGCATCCCGGCGGACGCGGGAACGCGGGCGGGATGCACCACCACCGCATCCTCTTCGATAAGTACCACCCGGGGTATTTCGGGAAAGTGGGGATGCGGTACTTCCATAGGCTTCGCAACAAGTTCCACTGCCCCATTGTGAACGTGGACAAGCTCTGGTCGATGGTCCCTCAGGAAGTGAAGGACAAGGCATCGAAGGACAATGTCCCGTTGATTGATGTGACCCAGTTTGGGTATTTCAAGGTATTGGGAAAGGGGCTCTTGCCGGAGAATAGACCGGTGGTCGTGAAGGCGAAGCTTGTTTCGAAGAATGCGGAGAAGAAGATAAAGGAGGCCGGCGGAGCTGTGGTGCTCACCGCCTAGGGAGATATGTGAATTTTGATGAGCTTGGAACGGTAATGGATGCTGTTAAATTTTGTTTCAAGTTAATTAATTGTTTTCAGCCTGATTACTGCTGCTAAATTCAAATGCATAAAACTTGATCAAGTGAGATTTGCAAATTATATTTTTTTCCCAGAGATCAAGAAATAAAAAATTCGCAGAAATCGGAAGGCTTTCAATACAGATATTCTTGTGTTTGCTTCTATTACTCAAAGTTGATTGCTTTAGATCCTTAGAGCTGCCACTGAAGCCTGAATCTCCACCCCCAGAATGTCATTTATATAGAGTATTCAGAAAGTGCGACTGAAGAACAAAGCCCCAATTCATTACACTCTTACGCTGCCCTTTTATGAAAATATATAACCAAATCATAAAGTTACATAAACTAGAAACTTTTGTGCAAGTGTCTTTGCTACCAACTGCTGCATTAAAAGGAATGCTAATAACCTACGCCGGCCAAGTCCGCTCCTGTGACTTTACCGTCTTCTCCGGCACCACCGGTCTATCTTAATTGCCATATTGAGTCTGTTATTTATTGCTGTGGATTGGGGATTGAGAAATTGGGTGAAATAGAACAGTTACAAAATTATTTGTAGTGTAAAGAGCTACTTAACCAATACGTCTGTAAGATATGTTTTTTTAGCTAGGCTACATTTTCAGGCTGCAACTTCATCACATCACCAACTTAAAACAAAATTTGAGATTCCAGCAACATTGATTATAGATTTTGAACAAGATACTCATTAACAAAAAATTATAAAATAGAGATCATATGTTAAATAGAGTCAAAAGTAGGGGCAAATTTTCCCTTTTTTTCTATTGGTGGGACTTATATAAATAAAGGTCTTAAATTTTTTAAAGCATTTATCCACGAATAAAAAAAACTGCAAATATTTATACACACACACACAAATATTTACTGTTTCCATGAAGAACAGTGTCTTCTTTATACAAATTAATATATAACTTCATTTTCTGAGTGTGACCAAATCTTTAAGTGGAGCCTTATCTCAACAAAATAAAGAATTAATCCCACAAATCCAAAGACTCTCACTACGCATCTTCTCCTATTTACTTCTATTTCTCGATGTCATTGGCTTTAGCTTCTGGTTCTCCTCCCCACGTCTTGATCCTTTGAGCTGCCGCTGAAGCCTGGATCACCACCCAGTAAAAATTAAAAATATATATGTACACACAAACATATACAGAGTATTTCACAGGTAGAAGAATACATGAGCCAAATAAAAGCTCAGTTAAGCACATACCTCTTTCTCCCAATTAGTTCTGTAAACAATATAAAAGAGGGCTAGCGTCTGTAGAAGTGTTCCTGCTACCATTCCAGACCATATACCCTGAAAAATACGTTGACAATGACACACGTATTTGTGTCATTTAAAACAGGCTTGTAACCTATAGTTAGAAATAGGTCTACAGTACGTATAATGTAGACTTACTTTGACACCCATGTCAAGAGCATATCCTAAGATAAGACCCAAAGGAATGCCAAAAATGTAGTAGCATGCAACATTCACATATGCAACTAAAGATTGCCATCCAGCTCCAATGGCCACACCTGCACCAGAAAGGTTACTAAAACATTCATCAACTTCAAACTGAAACGACAAGTAGGGACTGTACGTAATTAGGTACCTGAAAGAGCAGGTTGAATGCTGTTGACGACGATGCAGAATGCCAGCAGTGGTGTGAGCTGATATACAAGTTCCTTGACCGTTGAACTGCTTGAAAACAATGAAGGATACTGCTTTTGGAAAATGAGAAGGATTATGGAAATTATGAGGCCAATCAATAACGCTGCAACCACCACCACCAGTACAGAAAACTTGGCCGTTCTTGGATGAGATGCCCCCAATTCATTTGACACTCTTACGCTGCCGTTATATGAAAATACATACATTAATGTGTGTGTGTGTGTGTGAGAGAGAGAGAGAGAGAGAGGCTGATACGATGACTTGAATTATACCTTATTGCTGCATTGAATCCAAACCCTATCATGACAACCCACCCCACTATGTTGGTGCTGCAAGATATTAAATGTTACTACTGCATTAATTTACAATAATGAATTTAGAATTTAGGAGCATTGGCATTACCATATGGAGAGAGCATCCACTGCAATTTCTGCGTTCTTCAAATATCCAGCAAACAAGATCAATGCCATGAAATACCACGTTTCCAAACTGCCATCAAATATATATCACTCATGTCTTTGTCATCATCAAGAAAGATATTGACAAATTTCTGATCCTAATGATTCAACTATCAAATTGATGAAATGACGAGGTTGGGGGCCAGCGATTATTAATTCGAGTCGTATTATACAAAGACAAGAGATTTTACTTGTCAAATCTTTATGATTTTTAAGTTAAAAATTACTTATAAAAAAGAAAAGTCTAGAAACAATGCAAGATAGTAATATCTGGACACCTGGGGCTGAAGGAACTGTTAGATTAATGATTTCAGTCCCCATCTAAGATTTGTACGACGTTCATCATCACGTTTATTCTGATCTAGAACCTACCCTAAATTTGGGACCATAACTTTATTCCATTTTTTCTTTTCAGAAATAATACTTAATTATTCCATATTTGGAGTGGGGTGGCTCCTACTATAGAAAAAGCCCCACCCTTTTCGAACGGAATTCTAGCCAGTAAAAAAATATTTTACTAATAATGTTAGTTTTTCCTCCCACATGATTAAAAAATAAATTTTGATTAAAACTAAAAAAACTTACTTTTACGGGACTCTTACTAGTTTGTTGTCCACGTCACTGGCAGGGATGGTTCGAGAAACGACCGTAGTAATCTAGACAGTTCCAAAATTAACCATGGCTCAACGGTAAAAAAGTAAAAATTACTGACCACAGCATTACGGCGGATGCAAGAGATAACCGCACGAAAGCCCAGAGGTTCCGAAATGCTTTCCACGAAAAACCCGTCCAAGCTCCAGGGCACGTGCCGCTAAATATATACACCAGCTGCGCCACCACTATGAACCACCACGACGCGTTCAACACCACCGCCCCGCCGGCCATTCCCCACCTGAGTTTCAGCATCAACAGCCAGCTGAACAATGTGTGCAACCCTAATCCGACGGCGGAGATCAACGCCATCGCCATGATCTTGCTCTGCGCCTGCAGGAACTTGGCGATCGGGAAGTTCAACGCGTACGCGTAGAGCTGAGGAATCATCCAGATGGCAAACTTTCCGGCGGTCCTCGATATATCCTCCGTTTGGCCGATCAAACGCAGTAATGGTAATGCAAAAATGTAGATAAACATCAGCAGAAATGCAGTGGCGAGAAGGATAACCCATGATCTTTGCATATAGACGCCCAGCATATCGATTTGCCCCGCTCCGTAGGCTTGCCCGCATAGCGTTTCTAGCGCGCTTCCCATTCCCAACTGTTCAAATTAAAATTCAGTCAACATTGAAGCACGCAACGGTATTTTAATAAAATGTTGATAGACTTACCATGATGCCGAAAGAGAAATCGGCGATGACAGAGTTTTCAATGGAGAAGGCAGCGAGGTCGAGGGTGCCAACGTGGCCGGCGAAGGTTTGGGTGATGGCGCCGAGGGAGTACTGGCAAACGGAGGTGAAAATGGCGGGGAACGCCAAATACCAGAGCTTTTTGGACTCCAAATTGAAGGCCTTGAAGAACCGGCGGGCTCCGGTGATCGGAGGAAGGTCGGCGCCCTCATCGACGAAGGATGAACGGAAGGAATGAGTGGACCATCTTTGGACTAAATAATCCTGGACGGAAAGCTCCGGTTCTGGCTGTTCGGCGTCGGGCGGAGGAAGAAGAAGTGGCTGCTTTGGAGTGTCGTCCGCCATTGTCGCAGTCTTACTGGATGTGGCCTTAGTTGGTTAAATATGATAAATGTAATTGTGGTATGGAATTTGGGAGGGTTAATATAATAATACATTGGTGTGGGGATCTGAAATGTAAAAGGTGTGAAATATGGATTTTCATTCACAATTATTGAAGCACGTAAAAGGAGTGCCCAAATTTGATTGCTTTTCGAACCTAATTGGGTAAGATGGCACATTTTTGTTACAAAGTACTTAACCAACACGGCCCAAAGTTTTTCTTACCCAAACAAAAAAAGCCCATACTTTTTATGGCTTAAATCAAACTCATCTGCCTCGAACTAACGTAACAGTTAGTACTACTTACTTAAGACGTTATTTTATTTAAGTTTTAATAATAATAATAATAAAAATAAAAATAATAATAAAATATATTCACTGTATGCATATTTTAATATATCAAATGAGTTATCAATTCAATTCCAAATTCTTTAAATAAGACAGTTGATATTTTATAATATAATTGACACATTATTAGCGGTAAATGATTATTTCAGTAATGATAAAATAATAGTAAGGTTATAATTGACACATTATCAATGGTTGATCATTTCAGTAGTAATAAAATAATAATAATAATAATAGGATTGAAATTAGAGGACAAAATACTTTGCACAATAACGCCACGAATCATGTGTTTAGTAATCAACGTACATACATGTCCTTTTTCAGTGAAAATCAGACATGACATATGTCATTATATGTAGCACATAAAGTTTTCAATGGATGTCGACGATGAAAATCAGACATGACATATGTCATTATATGTGCTCAGACATGACATATGTCATTATATGTAGCACATGAAGTTTCCAACGGATGTCGAATCGAACACATATCCAAAATTATCTGCATGCTCAATTATTTTTTTATTTGATCGGCAGGGCATAATAATGTTAATTCTTTAGAATATTATCTCAAAAACTGTACTAGGAATCATATAGCAAATTAGATACAATAAAATTCAGACATACACCCCAATTAAAATCAATAATCATAACTCTTAATATGCTTTTTTATCAACCTATTAGCTATACTCACATAATTATTATTATTATTATTATTTTTTTTTTTTTTTTTTGTGATGAACAATTCTATCTTTGCATATAACACAATTGCATACAACTTCTTCAGCTGAGATTTGCAAAAAAAGAAAAGAAAAGAAAACAAAGCCTTTATTGCAAGAATAAATCAAGAATTTCAGAAATCCAAAGGCTTTCATTACTTCTTCTTCTCCTTTTGTTACTTCCATTTCTCAGATATCATTGGCTTTAGCATCTGTTTCCCCTCCCCACAACTTGATCCTTTGAGCTACCACAGAAGCCTGATCCACAAATATGCATACATAAATATATATAGATACACACACGTAAAGTCACATATATATACATAGTATTTCACAAGTCGAAAAATGAACCAAAAAAATACAATAGCCAAAAGAAGTGCTCAATTAAGCATACCTCTGTGTCCCAATTAGTTCTGTAAACAATATAAAAGAGGGCCAGTGTTTGCAGAAGTGTTCCTGCTACCATTCCTGACCATATACCCTGAAAAAAATACATTGGCAATGAGTATGCGTCCATATATTTATGTCATTTACGTACGTATGTGAATTTCAATACGCTTTTGCATATAGTTTATACTTACATTGACACCCATGTTAAATGCATATCCCAACACAAGACCCAAAGGAATGCCAAATATGTAGTAGCATGCAATGTTTACATAGGCCACTAAAGATTGCCAACCAGCTCCAATTGCCACACCTACACCACCAAGGTTACTTACTTCAGTCATAAACCTCAAAAAAGATTCTACCTAAAAAATATGCTTAAATTTTTATCCAGTAACAAAAGATTTGGTACCTTAAAACAATAAGCGTAGATGATAATTGGATTTACCTGAAAGAGCAGGTTGAACATTGTTGACAACGAGGCAGAATGCAAGCAATGGTGTGAGATCATATACAAGTTTTTTTACTTCTTCATTGTCTGAAAATAATGAAGGATACTGGTTCTGGAAAATGAGAAGGATTATGGAAATTAGGAGACCGATTAAGAAGGAAGCTACGACCACCACGAGTACAGAAAACTTGGCTGTTCTTGGATGAGCAGCCCCCAATTCATTGGATACTCTTATGCTGTCCACATATGAAAATACACTGTTAAATATTAACAGAAAGAGAGGGGGGGAGGGAGGGAGGGGGGCTAATACTGCCTTGTGGTATGTTGTTGTCAATGGCTTGGTTACCTTATTGCTGCATTGAATCCAAAGGCCACCATGACTACCCAGCCTACTATGTTTGTGCTGCAAAATACAAAAAAATTAAAAAAAATTAAAAAAAGTTAATTATGAGTGATAACAAATTGGAATAATCAACATCAAAATTTAATCATAATAAGAGATAAAAAAATATTGATTCATAAAAAGTCCTTACTGATAAGGTATACATAACATTTAACTATGTAAATATGTTGATAAACTATACGGTGATAAAACTTAAAGTAATGAAATTAAAAGAAATATTCCTTTTGGTACAGAAATTGGTGTTAAAGGTAGATTCTGGTATGCAGTAAATTTGTGCAAAACATACACAAATATTACACCCACTATCGGAGATACTCTTACTCCCAAACTGTTCCCTCCAATTACAATATAAACAAATGTGAACTTATAATCAACTTTGACAAATTATACACTATTTATAATAACTATTCAAGAAGGAAGCTAATCCTTTTTCCAGGTAAAAAAAGAAACAAAGAAAGAATATATACACTTTTCAAAAAAGAAAAGTGAAGTTTTAGGCAAAGGTATTCGGCAGCATATCATCTGAAAGAAACTTAGCTATTTTTATGCTCGAGTTGGTCACGTGCCAGTTCTGAGAACTATCATTTCTGGATAAGAAAAGTTGTTTTTTGTCAAAAAAATATACTTTTTTAATTAAGGATTTCATGCTGACAAAAACTACCTTATAAAACTTGGTAGGTTTTCATACTATTGTGCTATATCTTAAAAAAGTCTTCTATAAAAAGTCTTATTCGTTTTAATAATTCTAAAAATATTTCAGTAGTAATATTCATAGGATTATATGGTACTGTTTATTTCATATGTATGACCAGTCCATCAAACTTCATAAATAGTATAATTAAAATCTGTTCATTTCAAGGAGTTTAAATAATAACATGGAGCTAAGTCTTATAGTCCTATATATATTTAACTTGTATGATATATAATTATTAAGAGTAAATAAGTTTTTTCATTACCTATAAAAAGCAAAAATATTTAAGAAAAAACATTAAATTAAGAAGATAAGCAAGAAGTATTAAAACAGGATAAAAAAAAGTGGTTCTTTTTGGTTAATTATTAATAAATAATAAGAGAGAAAAGAAAAGGTGGGAAAAGGTTCTGTCAGCTGTCGCCCATCATTATTGAAAGTGCAACGTGCCTAACGTATCAAAGATACCAACGTCAAGTTAAGATAGCGACATATTAGAAGATCTTTGGTCCAAACTCCAATACCTTGTCTATCCTATTTAAATATTTTAGTTTCTGTAGATGGGAGAGCATACGTGGTCACTTAATATAGTATAAAAAAAAGAGTTGGTCGTCACCCCAATCATCTACCTCCTTCTGTCTTATGTGGGACCCCTTTTGAAATATCCAACGGAATATTCACCCAGTCTGCAATTTCGTCGTATGCATACACTAATGTGTGTGTGTGTAGGTGTCTATAAGTGTGTGTGTGGGGCATCTCATGCACATATCCGGTTAGGTTGCAGAGTGCGCCTATGAAAGGTGGAAAATGACAAATGTTGAAATTCCTAGCACTAGATTAGGTATTATTTATAATAGCACATAAGATTAGGAAGCATAAATTATTGACCAATGAAAATTATTCGATATGATAATTTTATTTTTATTTTTTGGGTATGGACAAAAACAGGAATTCTAGAAATTATGTGCATACCAAATAGAGAGAGCATCCACTGCAATTTCTGCGTTCTTCAAATATCCAGCAAATAAAACCAATGCCATGAAGTACCATGCTTCCAAGCTGTCAACACATTCCCAACAAATTTAAAGTCAATTTTTTTGACCAAAAAGTATATCAAAGTAAAACTTTTGTTTTTATTTGAGATTTTTTACCCATCTCATTGTCATCGTCACACTAGGATGGTACGGTACGGAATACCGAAAATTTCACGACGCACCATATATCGTATTGAAATATTGATATAAAAATTTCATACCGATACCGTACCGAAATTTTCATATAATACAATACTCATATCGTACCATATCGAAATTTCGGTATACCATTTTATACAGGCTTTTCGGTATATCGTATCATACCGAATTACCGATGTAACAAAAATATTTTAATATATAGATATTTTGTATATACCAAAATAATAGTATACCAAATATGGTTCGGCATACCAATATACTGAAAAACTAGTATGCCAAATACCGTTCGATATACCGATATACCGATATACCGAACATTATCAGTATACCAAACTTTATCAATATACGAATATAACTTTCGGCATACCATGTTACCGAAAATTTTATTTTCTCACACCGTTACCGTACCGAAATTTTTGGTATAGTACCATACCGTACCGAAATCTCGATATACCAAAAATTTTAATATTTTCAATATTTTTCGATACGGTAAGTACGGTATACCGATATTTTCTATATTTTTTCCACCGCTAATCGTCCAATACCAACATCATCAAATATTGAAATATTTATCATATTTATTTTATTTTTAAAAATCTCAAACTCAATGCAACAAAGTTCATTGAACTTGCCCACAATGACAAATTCGTCAAATGGCACTAATGAGGCATGTGACTGGTTCATTTTCATTGCACAATATAAAGGCTAGGAACCTACACATTGATGACATTCTTTAATAGATTTCTGGTTAGAAGTAAATTAATGCAACAGAAAACGAACTAATAAATGAGATGTAAAAACTTATATGCATTATGTGGATATTACAATTTATTATTATTTATTTAATTAAAAACTATTATTTATTTATTTAAAAATATTACTACTAATTTATTATTTAAAAAAATTAATAATAATTTTTAAATAAATAAATAATAATTTTTAATTAAATAATACATCGAAGGCAGAATACACCCATGGACAGGAAATTCAATCTAAATGAGAAGTGGATCACAAACCTACAGTATGATTAAAATGAGAGAGAGAGAGAGGGAGAGAGAGATTGTTGGTGGATGGCAATTAATGAGCAAATATGCAAGAGTATGAATGGTTGGTCAATTGCGTTTACTGGACGTCATCCTGTATGCAAATGTACTAGCATAGTCTGTTGGCCCCTATTATTAACAAATAAATTTTCTTTTTCTTTTTTAATGGCAGCATTCCATAATTTACTTTAAATTCTTAACGAAAATGAGTTTTGGATAATGAGGTTTTTTGGATAAAGTAACTATCGTAATTTTTTGGGCCACGTAAATTCTATATTAATAACAAAATAAGTAATTATCGTATTGTTTTTGGATAACGAGTTTTTTAAATTTAGCTAAATGTAAATAAAATTTATGTTTTTATTAAAAAAAATTAATCCTCCACCCTCTGCCACCTGGGGGGGGGGGGTCCTGCTCCCTCCAGCATTCCTCTGTGAACTTTTTATCAATTTCTCTCTCTCTCTCTCTCTCTCTCTCTCTCTCTCTGTGAAATGCTCAAGGAAAAACACACACACACACACATAATTCGTTCAGAATCTTCAGAACCCCAAGCTAGAGTGGTTAATGGACAGAGATCCCATCGGAGATTTCCCCAATTCTGTTCCGAAAATTAATCTTTACTCAACAGTAAAAAAGTAAAAATTACTCACCACAACATTACGGCCGATGCAAGGGATAATCTCAGGAAAGCCCAAAGGTTTAGAAACGCCCTCCGAGAAAAACCGGTCCAAGCTCTGCCGCACGTGCCGCTATATATGTACACCAGCTGCGCCACCACTATGAACCACCACGACACGTTCAGCACCACCGCACCGCCGGCCATCCCCCACCCGAGTTTCAGCATCAGCAACCAACTAAACAGGACGTGCAACGCCAAAGCCACTGCTGAAATCCACGCCATAGCCATGATCTTGCTCTGCGCCTGCAAGAACTTGGCGATTGGAAAGTTCAACGCGTACGCGTAGAGCTGAGGAATCATCCAAATAGCAAATTTTCCGGCGGTCCTCGATATATCCTCTGTTTGGCCTATCAGTAGCAGGAATGGTGTTGCGAAAATGTAGAGAATCGTCATAAATAATGCAGTGGTGAGGAGGATGACCCATGATCTTTGCATATAGATGCCAAGCATCTCGATTTGTCCCGCTCCATAGGCTTGCCCGCAGAGAGTTTCTAGGGCGCTTCCCATTCCCAACTGTTGAAATTCTCGTCCAAAGAAAATTGAATTCAGTTTCCGATGAAAAATGTACAGGATCTATGGTGCGACTACAAACATAGCCGTATGTATATGTGCAAATACATGATGAAAATAACTCTAGATGAAATCCATTGTGCGCAGCATCTAGATGTGTAAACAGAGTATGATTTAGCTGAGATGGAGATATTGAAGATTTGTAAGCAAAATTATGTGAAAATAAAAAATAAAATAAAGAAAGTTGATTGTAAGACCATGATGCCGAAGGATAAACCGGCGATAACAGAGTTCTCGATGGAGAAGGCGGCGAGGTCTAGGGTTCCAACGTGACCGGCGAAGGTTTGGGTGATGGCACCGAGGGAGTACTGGCAAACGGAGGTGAAGATGGCGGGGCCGGCCAATAACCAGAGCTTTTTGGACTCCAAGTTGAAGGCCTTGAAGAACTGGCGGGCTCCGGTGACCGGAGCAAGATCGGCGCCCTCATCGACGAAGGATGAAATGAAGGAGTGAGTAGACCATCTCTGGGCCAAATAATCCTGGATGGAGAGCTCAGGTTCTTGCTGATCATCGGCTCTCGGGGAAACAAGTGGCTGCTTCAAAGCATCCGCCATTGTCACAATTTTTACAGGGTGTGCCTTCTGTTTCTCAACAAATTCTGATTTTATTGTGTTTCTCGTGATATGGAATCTGAGTAATATCGTACCTGTTTCCTTTTTTTTTTTTTTTTTCAGTAAATTATGTTGATTTTAATCGAAAAAAAGGGGAGCGGTCAATTTCCCAATCTCCCATTTTTCCACCCAATACAAAACAATTAAACAAAAGATGCACGTTTCCAATCTCCTGCCACGCCCTATTCCTTCTTTAAAATAATATTAATAATAAAAAAATAAAAATTTATATTTTAAAAAATATATATTAATTTTATTTTTTGATTAAGTTAAACATACATTTTCAATATAGGGATAGAATTGTAATAATATTAAAGTTTTAAATTAAAATATATATTTTGGAAATATTCGAATTGCATTGTGGAACTCCATTATGCCACATAAATAATTTGAACGGAAAAATAGATTGGACACAATTATTTATATATTATGTTAAAATTTTAAAATTTGTGAATTACTGAAATTGAAATATTAATTTTGTCTATAAAATATTATTGTTAATTTTTGTTTTATCTCATTCAAGTTCACAACATTAATTATGACCAAGTATTTGATAAAATATTAAAGTTATAAAATTAAAATGATATTATTATGAAAATAGTTTTAAAATAAAGTTTGGTATAGTGATACAATTTGCTACCAATTCGGCGCACAATGGTTGGGCTAGATTAGGTTTGGAGATGGAATCGAATTATGAATTTATGATATGTAATCTTAGAATTTTAAATTCACTTTCATTCCTCTACAAAATTTATATATGAGTAATGTATTTTTTCAATCATATAATTCGAAAGTATAACTTTTTTTTAGTTAATTAAATAAAATGTACAATTTATTACAACATATAAACTATCAATTCTGAACTATGGTTCTCTATTTATTTGTTAATTTGACTTTTTTTTTTAATTATATTGTTATCACAGGAATATTATTGAAATCATATATAATAACTAACTTTGATTTTTTAAATGAGATTTTTTTATTGAGACATAATAGTTATTTTAAAACGAAAGTAGTATTTATTTATTTATTTTCGGTAAAAACTGTAAAAGTGTGAGTTTTTTAAGTATGTATGAACACATTTCACCTTTATTTCCACTTAAGTCAAATCATAAAATTCTATAGGGTAAATCATAAGTTGTTAGTTAATAGGTTCTTTGATAATGAGTCATCTGCTGTTACCCTCATGTGGGGTGGAGCATCACATTTTCCAGCTAACGTTGTCTGGTAAATAAATGGGGTTTGTGCGTTGCACTTTTGGCCTAAAAAATCAGCTAAAGTAGTTCTCATGTCCGTACAAATTACAATTAATATATTTCAATAACGTGGTATTTAAAAATTGTGATATGGGGTTTCAAAGAATTATAAAAAAAATATATATATATATTAATAATAACTAAAAATTACCAAGAACATTCCGCTTTATGGCATAGTATAACAAGCCCCCGCGAATTGGCTTTCCCTAGCAGAACAAGCACCGCATGTTTAAACTGCTTAGGTCACACCAAGAGAACATCATAGGAACAATAAATAATCCCATAATATTTTTAATGGAGCCAATTTTAATAGAAAATGTCAGTACTTTTATCTCTTTTAGAAATAGAAAATTGCATTCATTTTGTTTCCTAAATTTTTTATGTAAAGTTGGCTCCACAAAAAATTCGATAAAATTGCGTGTGTGTATATATATATATATATAATATTATAATTGGAAGAATTTAAGTGGATGTGTCAATATATCCTAATCTCATTATTAGACTCTAATTTATTTATTTATTTGGAACTCAATTATTTTCTCAACTTAAGATTTGCTCTCAAATTTTGATTATAAATTCAGAGCTCAAGCCAAAAAAGACATTTATCTCCTTTTGTTTAATTTGCAACAACTTTTTTTTTCTTACACTTAACTTTCTAACGATTGCAATCGTCTCTGATACAATAAATTTGTATTTTGATTCTAGTATTTATTTTTTAAGAAATAAATAACTTTTTTGTTCTCGATTTATTATCTTGTTATGCATGTTGTGAATGCGAGGAGAAAAAATCGTGGTTGAAAAAATTAATAATGTGATTACTCTGTTAACAAGTGAAGAAAGACGAAAAATAATTTAAATTGTAAGTCACAAATATTCAAACATGAATAATGAAAAATGTTTTTACGAGGCTTGTATCTAAAGTTGGCTTTGAAAGCTGCCAATCATACCAAAACCTCCATTGTATAATTCTAGTGGGTTCCTTCCACAAAAATCTCTTCCAAATTTCCAGTAACATCACACAAAAGTTCTACCTTTTTTATTCCATAATTTAATGGCACTATGCTTCCTGTATTGAATTGACATTTTGTACACTTCGATTAACTCAAAATACTTTTTTCAATCTTCCATTTTTTTAAAGTTAAAATAAAATTTATTTTGTAATTTATCTTTATTCTAAAATAATTACTATATGTCACGTGTATATAATAACATCATTAATTAATAGATGGACAATGAAATAGAATATGAAACACATAAAAATTAGTGGCTCCAAACCCAGTAAGAACTAACTTAGAATCTCTTAAGTTTAAGGAATGTTTTTAAAAAAATTGTATTAAAATGAACTTTTTTTATATTATAGTAATCAAATTAATATATATACTAATTTATTACCAACAATCTCTCTAATTAAATCATTATATATTTAGTATTGCACAAAAAATTAATGCAAATGTGTGGATTACGAAACTAGATAATATAATTTATTTATAATGAGAACAAATCAAATAAATATAGAAGAATTAAAAAAATGAAAAACATATTTGAATATGTATAATCTGAATAATTACATATTTTTTGTAATTTTGAATATAATAATTATTATATATTTTTGTTATTCACATTTTTAATTTTTAATTATTAATTAAGTATTAAAAATTACATGATTAAACTTACAATATAATGCATCTTAATTACGATTTTTTAATCTTTCAAAAAAAAAAAACATATATCAAAATTATAAGATCATATTTAACATAAATGAGTTGACCACTATTAATATAGATTATATTTTCATATGTAACATTAAATTAATTTATTTTCACATAAATAACATATAAAATTAATATTCACATGTAATTTTTTTAATGGATAATAAAATTAATTTAATTTAATTTTATATCATTTAACATATTTGATGGGTCTAGTAATTTTATAGATAATTATAATTTCTATTACATTTCTTTTGTATATTATTGTATAATTGTAAATTTATTACTCTTTGTATTGAAATGTATTCATTTTTACTGAAAATACATTATTGCTTAACCGTAAATAAAATAATATTTGTGTTAAAAATATTAATATTTAATGATACATTAAACTTTGTGTTAAAAGTATTATTGTATGCCATAAATATATTACTCTTTATATTTAAAAATATTTTTATTTAATTGTCAATGTATTTTTTTGTATTGAAATATACTAATTATTTAAAAATAAAAGAATTACTGTTTTAACCATAATGATATTACTACTTAATCGTATTGATATTATTTGTTGCTTTGAGAAGTATTAATTATTGACCGTATATAAATCTCTTTTTGTGTTGAAGTGTAATATTATTTTAACCCTAAAAATATTATTCCTTTAATCTTATATGTATTATTGCTTAACTGTGAAAATACTGCATATTTACTTAAAAATTACTAAATTTTATTGTATAATTAAAAGTATTTTGTAATATCGCATAACATTTGAAAAAGTTTTGAGGAATTTTTTTTATAAGAAAGAAAGAAAAATAAAATAATTAAAAACATAAATTATTCTTCTGGGACCGAATTGAAAGTTATAGACGACATAGAAGTTATGTCATAGGGACCAACCCAATTCTTTTATTTTATTTATTTATTTATTGGCACAACAAACGAATAATTGCCATAAAAAAAAAACCATGAAAGTTGAACTTTATGTGAAAGTGTTTTGGAGTAATTCTTTTAGCTGATTTGTGATCTGAAACTTATATTATAGGCCACATTTATTGATTTTATGGACTCTATCAGAAATGAAGTGCAATGTATTTATATATTACAGGATCAACATCAAAAATAGAAGTCATAGATTTTTTGGAAGGTTAGAATTATAGCAAAAAAAAAAAAAAAAAAAAAAGACTTATAATTTCACGATCTTCAATTTAATATTTATATTGCATATATATAAATAAAATATTAATTTTACATATAAAGTTCTCTTTCTTGTGATATTTGAAATCTTTTTATACAAACTAAAATTGAAAGATATATTTATTTAATATAAAATATTATTAAAAATATATTTGTTTGTATATTTATGCATTTTGTTAGAAAAACTTACTATATTACTATTTTTATAAGATAGTAATTTAGTTACAAAGAGATACAATTGCTCACTTGACATGAAACAAAATATAATATGTTGTATTTATTTTCATTCAGACTAAACTTTAGGATCTTTTTGACACTAAGCCGAGTCAAGGAAAATTAGAACAAGGTCCAAGCTCATTCCATAATACATTAAATAAGACTACCGATCAAGTTGAATCGAATGAAGATCAAGGTCTAGTCTAAGTCCAATCTATAATCCATTACTAAGGCCAGCAACACATGTTTGTGTCTTTTGAGTCATTTACTACATTATGTCCCAATATTTATACTATAATCAAATGAATATTCGTCGATATTGAATGAAGTTCTTCTGAGACTTTACATTCCTCACAAAGCAACTCATAATGCTCTTCTAAATGGTAAGTTTTATTTCAATTTTGAAAAGTTAAAAATAATACAATTATTTACTTATAACATAAATTAATTTTTTACTGCTTAATTTTTCCATAATTAAATAATTAACCTCTTAAGAATTAGTAAAAATCAAATTATCGCCCACTTTATAACTCAATATCCAACATATTTTTGTACTTCTTACTTCGACACATTGATTGTATCGTATTAATAAATGAAGCACTCATTGTAATCAAAATAAAATTGTTTTCTCCTATATAGTAAAACCTTTCTCTATGCACTTGATTTCCCACAAAAATGGTGGACATTCATGTGTTTCTTAAGTTCATTTATCCAATAAAAAAATAAAATCGTTTGCACCCTATTTGATTGGACTACATTTATCATCATGCCATAAATGTGGAGGAAAGAAGCGATAAGGGGACCAATAGGAGCTCATGGGTGGTCACAGGGACAAATACAGCTGGATATAATCATACTTTCTTCTGGTACGATTTTATTCCCAGTACTGCAACAAATCTCTCTGCCTACAGCTTCTGTCATTCAATTTACATTGTCGTTCTTTTATTATTTTTCTTTTATTTTATGACAAGAGACATATCTGATTTTTTTTTTTTGCTAAATAAATATTCTTAAACCCTTTATCATATGGACTACAAATTTTACGATTCAAACACAAACACGAATTGAATTTTAGACACATACCAGTTTGGTAAAGCCCGAGATAATAAAACTCGAACTTTAGTGTATTTCAAATTGCAGTATTAAATACACACACTTTTTTTTTTAATTATAGAATTATGAGTGCTAAATATGTGATAGTTTGTGAATTTATTTAATTTTATTTATTTTTGTATGAAATTTGAGGTAAATTATGTTTTGAATATGTAGAAAAATGTATGCGTGGATATGAAAAATGCAATTATATGATTGATCTAACTTTTTACTTTTTATTGAGAGCATGGTTGGATATAACTATTTTTGACGGAATAATTTTTGAATAAAAGATTAATACTTTGATTTGAATTAATTAGATATTCTAATAAAATTGAATCATATACAATGCAATAATTCTTTTTAAATTTTACAAAATGAAAATAATTAACCCTACTAATATCATAATTTAGTCATTTAAACAATAAATATTTTTAAAATTTGAGCAGACATTTTGATTTATCACTTATCATTTTAAAGTTAAAAAGCACATGCAATACACATTAATCTTTAAATTTATTGATGCATAATCGAGTAAATAAGTAGTCTCTATAATAATAAAAATGTAGTACTTGCCTAATAAAAAACTCCCACAAAAGAAATAAAATTACGCTTTCTCTACGATATAAAAGAATCATCAGAATTAGTATCTCATTTCTCGACGTATGTCTCCATAATTTATTATCATGTATCTTTCACTTTCTCTCACGTTGATTCATATAAAAAAAATATTTTTTCTTTAAATTACATCAATTCAATTTTGATACGATCTTATTTTCAATTTAATTATTAAGAATTTTCAATTTTCTTTTTAGTAAATAATACAAATAGGGCCCTAAGTACAAATATCAAGAGAAGATATTTTCTAAGGTCGAGAATATTGGACCAAATTTAACTTTAAGGGAGGCCCCCTAGCTAGAGGGTCCATAGATAGTTGGATCCCTGACAGGCGACAGCAGCCATGCCTGGAGCAACACCTAATAACTGGACCACATCAACAAAATTGGATAAGTTTATTGCACATTATCCGGAACTAATGTGGAAAATATTGTTTTTTTTAGAGAAAAAGGCTGTTTTATTTTTTGGCAAAATAATAATATTTTTAAATTGCTAAAACAATGAAACACTGGATGGTGTATGCTTATAAAAATTTTCAATTTAAAGTTGCAACAATATTTCAAAATTTTACTAATATTTATCGTATTATTTTAAGTTCTTTCAATTACAATATTGCCGTCTCATTTCATTGTCCAATTGTACGTGTAGATGACGGAGCCACTAAAACAACATCATTCAACTTAAATGATTAACTCAAAATAAGAGATTAACTACAAAAAAATAAATAATTTGCTCTAATTTCCAACAGCAACATAATTTTAGGCAAAATTGGTAAATTGAATCCCGAAATAAACAATGATATTATAATAAAAATAAATTAAAAGAATATGACAATTTTAAAAATCATATTGCAATTAAAAATTGAACTAAAAATTGTAATTTTTTTTTGCAAGTAAACCTAATGTTTTAAATGTTTTTCTAGATAAAAAAATATACAATTTATGAGTAATTAAACCACTTCCAAATTACAAGCAACTGTATAAAATCAAAAATGGATAGGGTCATCGTTAAGCAGAGCAAAACAAAATTTTCTTTTTGGGTTGTGTTTGAATGCATTAAACTGAATTGCATCACGTGTTTAAATAAAAAAATTAATTGTCTTTTGAATAATATTTAAAATTTAATTTCACACATTAACCTTTTTATATAATTTTTATCCATTTTAAAATTTTAGATACCTGATCGTGAGTCTTGTACACATTTTGTTTATTGAAAAAAAAAAAAAAAAAAACCCATCGAATTGCAAGCTGATGATTTCATATGAACTCGTAATAATTGCCACAAGCTTCATAATTTATTTTTTTATTTCAAAATTACAACTCAAGGATACATCATAAATATTCCCATCACATAGATCTATAACATATTTTTATAAGGAAAAAAAATTCCTGGGAGAAATAAATAATTCATTCGACAAAAGCAGAAATAATTATTAATTACATGTCGTTTAGGATAAAATGCAGATTTTAAATTATAGGCAATACCCAGTTTGATTAATATTTCTCCAACTCATGCAATTTGGTTGATCCCCGATTCTCCTCCCCACTGTTTGATCCTTCTGGCTGCAACAGAAGCCTGCAGTACATATGCAACAGAATATTAATTATGAATTAATTATGCAAGGAAAATAATTAAAACAAAAAGAGGGCAGGCAATAGGCTCTTCCAAACCTCTTTATTCCAATTAGTTTTGTACACAATCCAAAAGAGTATGAGCGTTTGCATAACCGTTCCTACTGCCATCCCACACCAAATACCCTGAACAACAAACGTTACGTTCACATGTTCTAAAGTTTTTAATCCGAAATAAATAATTATGTTTCTAAATATTTTAATTAAAAAATAATAATTTATACATACACTTACTTGTACACCGAATTTTAGAGTATGACCTAGTATTAGACCCAACGGGACACCAATCATATAGTAGCATGCGATGTTCACATACGCGACCAATGTTTGCCATCCAGCTCCGATCGCCACTCCTACATTCATAAAATACTCTAATTTTTTCAATATTATGGGTATAGATAGATATTATCTAAGAATAAAATTACAGATGTAGTTGGAAGATGTTGAAAAGGCAAAATAAGAAGGGATGAGCACGAACCTGATAGGGTGGGTTGGACATTGTTGAGCACAATGCAGAATGCAAGTAATGGTGTGAGCTCATATACAATGTTTTTGACCTCTGAGCTTTCTGAAAACATAGAAGGATACTGCTTTTGGAATATAAGAATAAGGACCGAAATGAGGAGAGCTATTGAGAACGACGATATCACCACCACGACCACTGAAAACTTCGCTCTTCTCGGATGAGCTGCTCCTAATTCATTTGACACCCTCACACTGCAAAATTTTACGCAATGTTCATTATGATTTGGATAATTTGATGTTCCTAGATACAACACTAGCTTCCACTATATTATTTTTTTCGGGTCTAACTGACCTTGTTGCTGCATTGAATCCGAAGGAAACGGTCGAGGTCCATCCAAGTATGTTGACACTACAAAAAATAAATATTTCTTCAACAAAAGTTATACATAATGATAAAATGTTATCTATAAAATTAATTCCACCAAACAAAAATGATATATGCAATATTTCCTCGATTTAATGATCAATTTATGTAATGAAGTGGATGTGCAATATTTCCTCGATTTAATGATCAATTTATGTAATGAAGTGGATGTCAATGATCAATTTATGTAATGAAGTGGATGTCAATCGGAGAAGCCTGTCTCACGCGTTGGCCATCCAAATGGTCCTGATTGTAAAAGCCATTAATGTATGCAACAAATAGAGTGACATTCCAAATTATGGAATTAGGAGGATCACTGGTCCAAAAGCATTCTTGTGTTTTTGATTGTCAATGTCTGATTACAAAGTAAAAATGCAGAAACTACTCGAGAATTATTAAGTGGTGGCTGTTCTTTTGCCCCACACCTCGGGAATACTTTATATGGTATCTTATAGTGAAGGTCACCCAATGTATGAAAACTATACAGGCCGCATCATGGTAAAATTTTATTCTAAAATTAATTGATAACATAATTTCTCTTCCTTTCATCTTTCTGTGTGGGATATCTCACGTAAATAACAACTTACAACACACATCAGTCGTGCTCAGCAAATACATCTAATTAAAAAACAAAAAAAATGCATAAAAATTTGAAAATTATTTCAAAAATACAAGAATCATATCAAAATTAGAAGAAAAAAACCATTTATAAAATACGATTATTTTTTTCAAGATTATTTTACAAAAGTGAAAAGTAGTGAAAGTAGATTTATAAAAGGAATAAATAGATCAAATTACCGATTACCATATTGATAGAGCATCAACAGAGACTTCTGCGTTCGTCATATATCCAGCAAAGAGGATCAGTGCAGTAAAATACCATATCTCTAAGCTGAAAGCACAGTTTACAAAAAAAATATTAGAATTAAATAAAAATATTCCTACAATATTGATATTTTATGATGTAACTAATTAGGTACTGATTGTTATTCACATGTTTGAAATAGAGATGTT
Source organism: Caryopteris x clandonensis (assembly GCA_028749325.2). Classification (NCBI taxonomy): domain Eukaryota; kingdom Viridiplantae; phylum Streptophyta; class Magnoliopsida; order Lamiales; family Lamiaceae; genus Caryopteris; species Caryopteris x clandonensis. The sequence continues at coordinate 10,213,510 of JAPYKT020000004.1, forward strand.
AAATAGGTTAGTTTTGTCGGTTTAGGGCTAGCCCTAACAGATTTCGCGTTAATTGGGCATCAGTTTAATCGGGTCATTATAAACGAACTTGTATTATGGTGAACCTAACCATAACCCTACCGATTTTCGAGCTAATTGGGTCACTATCGGGCTATGAGTCGAAATAGTTAAATTAGATATTTAAATTTAAAATTTTAATTAAATACATATTATATTCTATTTAAAATACAATTTTAGATAATATTAAAAAAATATATATTTTATAACATTTATATCACTATACAAAATTTAAAGATTTAAGCATTTAAGTGATATACATTATTTCATACTCTCAATTCTAACTTTAAGAACATTCACGTTATAAAATTTGATATTATGTTACATTTAAGTTCTAAATTTAAATAACAGTATTTAGAATCTTCTAATAGTTAAATAAAAATTTTAATATATTCTACTAAAAATCAAATCTGGTATATAAAAAATAATTCAAAATAATGTATATTATTAATTCGATAGTAAAAAATAGACAAATAATAAAAAAAGTTTGAGCTATCGGGCTAGCCCTAACCCTAAGCAGGCTATCCCTATAGGTTATGGGGTAATCGAGCTGATTTTAAACGACTAATAAAATCAAGCCCTAACCTTATAATTTTTTGGGCTAAACGAACCGACCCGTCGGACCATGACCCTTTTAACATCCTATTTTGAATCCACTGTTAAATCTTATATTAATCTACTAATATTATTATTTAAGCTAGCTATGAATTGGGTCACATGACACAAAATTGAACTTGAATAATTCTTTTTTTCAAAAATAAACAAGAACTTTACCTTGTATCATTGATACAACATATAACACATACAGATATATATATATATATATATTTCAACTTCATTCTTAAATTCAATAAATATTATTATAACAATTGATGAGAACCCACTGAAAAAGGAAAGAACGAAAGTAACATGGAACTTGAAAATTTTTAATGATGCAATGTGACAGTTTAGGGGGTCCCAGTGCATATATGTGTGGAAGCACTATGTACGCACACGTGTATGTATTGTTTGGGGGGGGCCGTACAGTATATACTATTTGGCAGAGTCATCATAGAAAAAGGAGAAGGAATATATTCTTCCATGACCTTTTGCTAAGACTATAACTTACACTTTTGATTTTTTTTAATAATTGAGTTCCTATTTTATCTTTTTAAAAAAAAATAATATTTAGTGGCTTATATAATTGATTGAATTTAACTAAAAGTAAAAATATAAATATCAGAATTTTATAAATAAAAAAATGAATTTAATTCAAATAAAATTTAATGTACACAAATCTGGTAAGAAACTAAAAAAAAATATTCAGAGAATCTAAATATAAATACACCATCATTAAAATTATAATAATTATTTTGAAAATAATAATATCACCATCTTCTAATTACCCATTGTTTTTCCACCGAAACCATAATGGTCTTATAATAGTACAAGCAGATTAATTGTCAAAGGTGATAATATTAAATAATTGTGGGTTGGTTGTTATTATTTCGTTGTAATTATCATAACATAACACGTGTACATTATAATGTTCCGTCACAGTAAAATTTGACTATTTTCTTTTTTAATTAAATGACATTATTTAGGAACCCTATATTATTCTCTTTTTCGTAACTATTATCAACTGGGCGGTGCATTAATTGAAGACTCTGCCCTCAATAATCAAGGAAAGAATGACTCATATATTTGATTTAATAGAAAGAATGACTCACCAGAGCATGATGGCGGAGGCAACTGATAACCTCACAAACCCCCATAGATCTTGAAAAGCTTTACAGGAAAAACCCGACCAGGATGTACCACAACCGCCGTTAAATATATAAATCATCTGCCCGACCACCAGGAACCACCACGAAGCGTTCAGCACTAGCGCGCCGCCGCCCATCCCCCACCCAAGTTTCAGCATCAGCAGCCAGCTGAACAGTATGTGAAACGCCAGCGCCGCCGCCGAAATCCACGCCATTGCCATGATCTTGCTCTGCGCCTGCATAAACTTAGCGATCGGAAAGTTCATCGCGTAGGCATATAGCTGAGGAATCATCCACAGCGAAAACTTCCGGGCGGCGTGAGATATAGCCGCATCCTGCCCTAGCAGTATAAGAAGCGGTTCTGCGAATATGTACAAGAACATTAACAAAAAACTGGTAGAGAGGAGGATAACCCACGATCTCTGCAAGTAAACACCCAGCATATCGATCTTCCCGGCGCCGTACGCTTGGCCGCACAGGGTTTCCAACGCACTTCCCATTCCCATCTGTTCATATCAATTAATTTCAATGAATCCTCAATTGATCAATATATGAAATTTCAATTTGTGAAGGAGGAGTATGTACGATACCATGACGCCGAAGCATAAACCGGCAATGACGGAGTTCTCGAGGGAGAAGGCAGCGAGGTCTAGGGTTCCGACGTGGCCGGCGAAGGTTTGAGTGATGGCTCCAAGAGAGTATTGGAAGATGGTGGTCAAAATGGCGGGACCGGCCAAGTACCAGAGCTTGCTCGACTCCTCCCTGAACGCCGAAAAGAAGCCTGCGACGCCGTCGATGGGAGCTATGTCGTCATCTCCGATGACGAAGGATGAAAAGAATGAATGGTTTGATAGGAGTTGGCTGGAATATTTTTGGGTAGAAATGATCTTTGGTGCTTCATCTTCATCCTCTGAGTGGAGCAGAAGAGCCTTTTCTGAACCATCCTCCATTACCGCCAATGAAGAGAGGGAAGCCGGCGATACAAACCTGAAGCTAGGAGAGGGAAATAGCAACTCTTCTGTTGCTGAGACCGAGGATCTGCAGAGCTCCCTCCAAATGCCAAGTATCTATTATGTGGCGGGCACGTGTTACGTTCCTTATATAACAAATTTGTGTAACTACCACTTATAGATATGAGGTTTAAATTTAATACAAGTAATCCTCATGAACATATATTATTAATTAAGCATCTATCTGTGGAAATATTAAATAATCTTATACTTGTGTAAAATTATGTATTAATATTTATAATTAAATATATTTTACGTTATAAAAAAAGAGAGGGTCGAAAGGATAACTTTTGAAAAATTATAAATTTATATTTATTTACTTTTTATTAATTCACTTTATTAAAAAAATTATATAAAAAGGCCGATAGTTGCAACCAACTTTTAAAATTTATATTTTAGTATGTATTTTTAATATATTTATAAAATCTACAATTTTAATTTTTTTTACGCAGTTGTGCACTCGCCTCTTTAAATTTTGAAGGTTTGACTTTTATTAGCTGAATTATTGGTATTTGAAATTTGTTATCCTCTTTTAATAGGTAAATTATAATTTGTTGAGTGCAAACATCTATTCTAATTTGATTTAGATATTTGTTACTTTTTCCTTTTTGAAAAAAAATTTAAATATAAAAAATATTCGTAAATATAATCACGCTCCATTACAGCAAATCCTGGATAGCACAAAAGGGGAAGAAAATATTAATAGCAAACTAAAACAATGTCTGGCCCCACAAAATATATCATAGTAATAAAGAAAATTCATAGCAGTTGTTGTCTATCAGCTCACGAGTTTGCGAATTGGGTTGGGAAATGCGATTTACGTATTTCACACAAAAAACAAATCATTTTAGACATAATTATTTCATAAGTTGATTCCAAATAATAAATTTTTTATAACTTTATAAAAGTAAATAAATTATAACATATATATATATATATACACACATACATATAATAGTTGAAATGAAAATTCATAGTAGCATATGACAGAGTTTGTTTATATGTATATTTTTACAAAAATAATCATGCATACCCTATGAATTATATAAATTAATTTTAATAATAACAATAATAATAATCTATATATATAATAGTAAATTGATATTTCCTATATTTGTTATTATTATTTTTCTCGCCCATTTTTCTTTCCACAAATGGAAAAACGAATATTAGAAAATGTTGTTATATTAGTAACAAATAAGCATTTATTTAAATTTTTAATATTTTTATTTGTAATATTATCAATTTTATCAAAACTAATAAAAAAATTCATATATTTTCATAATTACTTAATTTTAACAAATCAAGTATGAATTTGTGGCAGATTGGATGCTATATATAATAATAAAAAAAGTTCACATTGACATATCAGATTTTATTCAATTTTCTTAATTTCAAAAGAAAATACTATATATTTAGTAATTTAATAATTGTATTTTATAAATAAAAATAATTAATATTGACAAATGATTTTATATATAATATATATAGTGGAAACTACTCACTTTACCCACTTAAAATAAGAAAAACTCTTATGTGCCCAAAAATTAAAAATATAACTTTTCTACCCATATATTTATGGTTTATGGATAATGTACTCTTATTTATTCTTCTATTCTTCTCTTTCCTCTATCTTTTCTTTCTCAACTTTCTCGTGAATATTGATTTCTCTCGTGAAAGGGAAGAAAGAGGAGATTGAGAATTAGAGAGAGGAGAGAGAAAAAAAAGAAAATAAGAAAGAGGGGGAGAATAAGAGAAAAATCAGCTTCCACGACTGAAAAAGGAAAAGAAGGGAAAGAGAAAAGTGGAGATATGAGTTTCACGATTATTCATAATTGAGAAAGGCTTTGACGGTCAAGCTCAAACTGAAAGAAACTTTCATGATTAATGAAAATCGTGAAAGTTAATCATGAATGTCTTTCATGATTAACGATAATCGTGAAACCACCTTAATCATGAAAGCCTTTTACAATTATGTGAAACCCATCTCTCCACTTACTTTTCTCTTTCTTCTTTCTCTTTCATTTACAATTGTAAATTATGTTTCTCATTTCTCACTTCTCTATTGCCGTAAGTTTATCTTCTTCTTTTTCTCTGGTGATAGTCTTTCTCTCGATTAACTTGAAAGAAGGAAAGTAGGCCTCACTTTATTAAGGGCAAAATTGGTATTTTGGACATAATAGGGTTAATTACCTAAATAATGCAAAAATAATAATAATAATAATAATAATAAAGATTTTACAAAATAGTGTGGGTTGAAAAAGTGTTCCCAAAATAGGGTAAAACATCAGTGGGCCTGACGTTTTTTGAAAAAACGTTACCGAACCTAACGTTTTAATTTGAAAATAAAAAACGTCACGCTCACTCACATTTTAATTTCCAGATTATATATATATGTTACATGTAATGCAAGATGATGGGATGCTGTAAGATAATGGGATGTGGTGGGACGAAGTAAGCATGTATTATACATATACATATATATATATATATATGCAGGTATATATAAATATACATATATATATCACTATATATATATATATTTATGCAGGTATATATAAATATATATATATATATATATCACTTACTATTAATAATTTATTTATATATTAAAGATATATAATAATTTATATCTTTTGTAATTACTTTTATAATATATATATTTATATTTTTTACTTATTATTTATTTTTAAAAATATTTTATTCTTATTTTTAAATTAATTAAAATATAATATAAAATATATTTTTATATTTCATTCTTATATAAATATAATTAGAAATATATATATTTTTTCTTATATAAATTTACATTATATAATTATAAACCATTAAAAATTATATAATTTTGTTTAAATTAATTGAATCATATTATATATAAAATTTCAAAATTAATGAATATTTATTAATAATTACATATTTGATTATAAGTATTATTTTAATTATTTAAATATATATATATACATATATATATACATAAATTATATTAAAGAAAGAAATAACGTCGCCAAGCCCACTGATGGGCATGACGTTTCTTTAATTCATTTTGTTTTTTATATTTATTCTTCATATTTATATATACATATTATATATATTAAAATATATGTAATACTTTAATTTGAAAATACATTTTTTTATTTTTTTTCTCTGTTTAAAAGTTATATATATATTTACGTATATATTTATATTATTTCTTATATAAATATATAATAATAAATATATATATTTTTTTCTTATAAAAATATATATTATATAATTATAAACCATTAAAAATTATATAATTTTGTTTAAATTTATTAAATCATATTATAAATAGATTTCTAAAAAATGATGAAATGTTATTAATAATTATATATTTTATTATACATATTATTTAATAATTTAAATAAATATATATGTATATAAATATATATACAGAAATTATATTAAAAAAACTAAGAAAAAATGAAATAACGTTAGTGGGCCTGATGTTTTAAAGAAACGTTAGTGGACCTAACTAGACGCGGGCACTGTTCCGGTTCCAAACCGGAATCGCCGGTCAACAGTTCGGTTCAACCGTTGACCCGGTTCCCGGTTCTGCCCATTTGAAAATATAGTCGTTGGAGATCAACGGCTAAGATTAAATAGCTGTTGATCTTCAACGGCCCAGATCGTGTGATCGTTGGGAACCGGAGGTTCCGAATCGGAACCGAACTGAAACCGGGAACCGGCGGTTCCCAACGGATCTTTTGAATTTATAAATACCCCTTCCTACTCATTTCATTTCACAACTTCTAATCTCTCTCAATCTCTCAAAATCTCCTTCAATCTCTCTCAATTCTCTCTCAATCTCTCTCAATCTCTCTCTCTCTCAATAATCTTTGTATTCTTTATCTTTATCAATCTCTCTCAAAATGTCGAGCTCAAGCCAAAGAGGACGTGGAGGTAGAGGATCATCTTCTTTATCTCAACAAGCAAAAGGAAAATTGGTTATGCCGACGAGTACAAGTGCCGGAACCGGAATGCCACCACCATCTCCTTTGGTTCCAAGATATCTCAATCTTGATGGTGAAGATATTGAAATTCCGATCGAGTGGCAAGAAGATTTTGAAGCTCAATTAGGTTTGTGTTTATTTTATAAAATATCTCTCTTAAATATTATTTTATACTTTTTTTTAAGATATCTCCCTCAACTATCTATGTTTAATAATTTATTATGATTATCGATTTAGGTGCACAAAACGAATCTAACGAAGAAGAACGTCGTCCAACTCAAGAGAGTCAAAGTCAAAGTACGCGACAAACTCAAAGTGGACGAGATAAGGCACTAAGATCGGATATCTTTGCCGTTCACTTCAAAAGAGATATCCAAAATAATAAAGCAATTTGCAACTATTGCGGCGTGTAATATGTTTTTTAAAAAGGAGGAGGTTATGGCACGCTCAAAAAACATTTGCATCGTCTCCATCCCGACAAAGTCGGAAACGATCAACGTTAAACACAAATACCTCGTGGAGGATTCACCGGATCCGGATCCACCGATGAATCACAAGGTATGGCTTCTTTATTTAAATATTTCGAACTTTTAATGAGAAAATATTTATAAAAAATGGTTTGTGGCATGTCTTTAGCTTTTAATTTTGCTGAAAATAATTTGTATCAAAACCTTGTGTCACTATCAATGAACCCTCAAGTGTCCGGTGTTTCACGTAGAATATTAGTTCGTGATATTGAAAAAATTGTAGGTGAATATAAGTTGGCTTTAACTGATATGTTTAGTTCCTTACAACAAAAAATTTCAATTTGTGCGGATATATGGGCGGATCATTGGAGAGAACATAACTTTTTAGGACTTACTTGTCGTTGGATAGATAATTCATGAACAATGCAAAAAAAAAATTACTTGCATATAGAGAATTTGATCAAACACACACGGCTACAAATATTTCTCATAAAATTCATACCATTTTGCAAGAATATAATTTAGTTACAAAAAAATTTTCAATTTCATCTGACAATGCTAGTGCTAATACTGCTAGTTTGCCATTATTAATTCAAATTTGTCAACCATCATTTAAGGGTAGATTTTTTCACATTAGATGCATGTGTCATGTTTTAAATTTGTGTTTACAAGATGACATGGAACATTTTAAAGCGCATATAGGTCCTATTAGATTAGCAATTGGACATTTAAAAAGACATGCAACTTTATGTAAAAATGGAGAAGATTTTGTAAAGCATATGGTATGAGTGAACCCAAAAAAATCACTAAAAATGTGCCTAATCGTTGGAATTCGACATATAAAATGTAAAATTCTTCTTATGAGGTTAGAAATGAATTATGTACATTTTTTTTCACAAGAACAATTAGGCATTCCTTTATTTCCAAGTTCATGGGATACATGTGTTGAATTAATGTTTCTTTTGAAAGTTTTTAAAGATGCAACGGAAGAATTATCCGGATGTTACTATCCCACTTCTCCTTTAGTTGTAGATCATTGTGTTCAAATTGCACTTATTTTACAATCATATTATTCGCATGACTCTTTACAAAATTGTATTGCAAGCATGAGTAGTAAATGGTTAAAGTATTATCAAGAAATTTCCGATTTATTTTTAATTGCAAAAGTTTTAGATCCTAGAATTAGAGAAGATGGTTTAGAAGAATTACTAAGAATGTATTATGATACATTATTTCCGGTTAAGGATGATGACACTCCTAATCCGCATATAATTGTAGGTAACACAAAACAATTACTTCATGATTGTTTTAAAGAATATAAAATTAATTATGGTGATAATTTAAATAGTGAAAGCGGTCACGGAAATGATAATATTGGTGGAGGTAGTTCGGTTTCGGATCAACCCGAACATCATCAAGATCCGAAGTTTCAACACCTTATCAATATTATAGGTTTTATGATATTAGAAAATTAAAAAAAACCTAGGAGTAATAGTCTTTATCAAGAAGTAGATAATTATCTATCTACTACTTTTGAAGAACTTGGATTTGATACACCTAACGAGCTCTTGAGATGGTTGTCTCGAAGAGCAAAAAACTTTCCTATTTTATCACTAATGGCAAAGGAAATATTTGCGTGCCCGGCATCCACCGTCTCAGTTGAACAAGCATTTAGCACCGGCGGTTACATTTTGGATCTTCGAAGATCCAATTTAAAGGTGGAAAATCTAGAAAATCAAGCTTTACTTCATGATTGGTCGAACGCCGAGGTAAGAAAACAAGAAGTAAATTTTGATGAAGACGATGAGGATGAAGATGGAAACGAGTATTCGACCACATCCGGAAGTGATTGAGTTACGCCACTAAGCCACTTCTCAAGCATCAAGGTAAGAGAACTACGTCGATTTTGATTCCTCAACTATGAGGATACGTAGACAACTTAATTCTAAATTAAAAATTAAATTTTAATTTCTAATTTATAGTTAAGCTCAAGTCTTTTTTTTTCTCTCTTCTATTTTTTTTAAAATATGTTGTAATTGAAAACTTGTAAAGTTGTAATCTCTTGTTAAAAGAAGTAAATGTTTTTAGGTAAGTTAATTTTTTGTTGTAACTTTTCTATTTTTTATTTTATTTTATTATAAGTTGTAAAGTTAAATTTTGATTGTTGTAATTTTTTTTTTTGTAAAATGTAATTGTTTTAGTTAAGTTAACTATATATTCAATTCGATCTCTTGTGATAATCAAATTCAAAGGACCAAAAATTAATTTTGAAAGTTGTTAATTATTTATTAAAAATAAAAAAAACCGGCGGAACCGTGCCCGCCTCTAGACCTAACGTTTCTTTAATTTATTTATTTTATTTTATATTTATTCTTTATTATGTCCTTTATTTATGTATGTATGTATGTATATATGTGTGTTAATATGTAAATCATATATAATTTTTATGTATAAATAATAACATATATAACTAATTTAAATATATATCATAATTATTACATAAATATAAAATACAACAAAGAATTTTTTAAAAAAATTAAAAATAATCAATGTATCTTAATTTTAAAATCTCTAAATATCTATATATATTATACATTTTTATATATAATTAATATTTGTATATAGGAATAATTTTTATTTTTTTAAAATTAAAAAAAAAAAACTAATAAAAAATACAACAAGAATTAGATATATATATATATATCTAATTTAGTTAATATAGATTAATTCTATCATATATATATATATACACACACACACACATATATATAGGATGATGAACACACAACCTCTTGAAGGTTTATCAAGAGCTTAACCACTAGAGCATATTCTAATATTTGTTCTTTTTATAATATAATTGTATTTATATAAAACATAATTCCAAAATATAAAAAAATACATGTATACCATTTTTTATTTTTAAATTATATTATATATTAATTCATTTATAAATTTTTACAATAATTTATATTAAATTACATTCAATGAATATATATTTTTTGTAAGCAATAAACAAATCGAAAAAAAATTAAAAAATGTGATATATTTCAAATAATACGTATAATAAAATATATAATTATTAATAAATATTCTTTAATTTTTTGAAATTTATTTATAATATGATTTGATTATTTTAAATAAAATATATATTTTTATTGGTTTATAATTATATAATATATATTTATATAAGAAATAATATATTTCTAATTATATATTTATATAAGAAAAATATAAATATATATAATTATAGTCAAATATTTAATTATTAATAAATATTCATTATTTTTAGAAATTTTTATATAACATGATTTAATTAATTTAAACAAAATATATAATTTAATGGTTTATAATTATTTAATTTTAATTTATATAAGGAAAAATATATACTTCTAATTATATTTCTATAAGAATCAAATATAAAAATATATTTTATATTATATTTTAATTAGTATAAATAAGAAAAAAATTATAGTTTTTAATATAATTAAAATTATTCAATAATAAAAATAAACAATAAATAAATATAAATATATATTATAAAAATAATTACTAAAGATATAGATAATTATATATATTTAATATAAAAATAAATATATAATAGTATACATATATTTATATATTCCTGCATATATATATATATATATTAGTGGATATATATATACCTGCGCACATATATATATATGTATATATGTATACGTCCATATATATATATATAATACATGTACATACCATCATCACTTAACCATGACATGCCATATATATATATATATATATAATGTAGAAATAAAAACGTCTGTGGGTCTAACGTTTTTTATTTCCACATTAAAACGTAAGGTCTGGTTACGTTTTTTTGAAACAATGTCAGTGGGCCTGACGTTTTACCCCATTTTGGGAAAACTTTTTAAAGCCACACAATTTTATAAAAACTTTATTTTTTTGGCATTATTTTGATAATTAACCCAACATAAAACATAATTTGTTATATTTTGGGCACAATAGTTTTTTCTATTTTAAGTGGGTAAAGTGAAATTTTGCCCCATATTTATATCATTATTATAATCATGGTACATATATAAATTATTGAACATAATTATATATATATTAAAAATATTAATTTTATGTATTTTTAAAATTTAATAATATTATATTATAATAATATATTCGTACATCGTATGAAAAAAATATACTAGTAATAATAATAATAATAATAATAATATGAGTTGTGTCGCTAACGAACAAGTTAATTTGATCTCTTATTTTCTCTTCATTCCTCTAAATTTGATGTAATTACAATTTATAAATACAAAAAAATCAATCCCAATCTCGTCGTCCGTAAATTTAATTTTTGATAAATGTAGAAAGCGAGAGTGAAGTGCTGGGAAAGTGATATGTCATTCCTAAGGACTACACTGTAGTGCGGTATAATTATATGGAAATTACGGATGGAACCAACCCTCAAACTATATTTCTAATATTCTACAATTTCATTAATTTTAAAAAAATATTAGATACCTTAATATATTTTTCTAAAACATAAGAGAAAAAATAATTAAAGGAATTCTTGCATTTTGTCACCAGGTGACCTAAAATGAGTTTAATATACATATTTTTATAAGTTTATTGGGCCAAAAAACAAAGAGCCACAGGATTTTGTGTCCCGAATGAAGAGACATGGATTGTTTTGATACCTTTAATACACAGAGGTTGAGTTAGGTATACATTTATGGTATTCAGGTCAAAAAGTATCAATAATTTAGTTGGAGGGATACATGGTCCAGGCGGGCCCCATCCATTAAAATCCCAACACGTGCTCGAATTCCCGTCTTGGGCCACTATTTCTGCTACGTGGAATTCATTATTTCCACATATACAAAAATTTGTAGGCCCAGATTCATTTAGGGCCTCACTCATTTTCCCTATATCTTTTCTCTAATTATTTTCTAACTTTTATACTTCAAATCTAATTTAGATTTAGATTTAGATAATAATAATAATAATAATAATAATAATACTAATAATAATAACAACAATAATAATAGTATGTTGGGTAGTTCAAACTGAGATGCCAATCTAATTTTCTTATTGCATTTAAAAAGAAAATGGTAAAATAAATTGATTTTAGCATTCTGCCCTTTTTATTCATATACGCACACTTCTTTTTCCCCTCCAAATTCAATCATTGTAAGATTACGGGGACCCAAAAAAGAAAAAAAGAAAAAAATCGTACAATTGTGGGCCACTTTTAGGCTGTCTTTGTGGTATAACCCGTAGGTTGTCAGATTGTGATACAATCAAATGTATAATAAAAAATGATGTTTGATTTAAATTGTGATATACTATGTTGTTACACATGTCAAATGAATTGATTTAGTGGGTTTTTGTTGTATTATTGGATTGTGAAATCAAGAAATTTGTATATTTAATAATTAGTGATTGATTATTGATATATATATATATATATTCCTAATATATAAGAAATATAGAAAAATAATAAATAATATATAAAAAATTAAGTAACATAGATATATTATTATATTCTTAATACAAAAAAATAAAAATGATAGATAATATATAAATAATATATGAAAATCTTAAATAATACATTAAAAACAAAAGTAATATATAAATATGAATGCATTGTATATAGTCCAGATTGAAAGTGTGCATAATCGAATATAAAAAAATAAAAAAATTCTTTAACATTTATAATTTCTAACATAATATATGAATTTAAAAAGAGAAATCATATATTTAAATAATCTAAATTTTTTGAAAAATTATTTTTATCAAATAATTTCATATTTTTATTTTTTATAAAAATATTTTTTAAGTATATGATATGATAAATATTTTAGCTTCATAAAAATATTTTATATTAAAAAAATAAAATTTTAATTTTATGTATAATAAATGAATGTCAATTAAAGATCTTAAAATGGAGACTTAATGCTATATATTATTATAATATTTAAAAAAATATATTTTATATTTAAATATTTTGAATAATAAAATATTTTGGACAATAAGTAAGATTTTAAATCGAATAACCTACAACTTATAAATAAACATAAATTGAGTTGTGACACATCTTACAATCCATTGTGCACGAAAGAGTTCAAACATACCCTTAAAGATGAAGTAAGTACAAGTTTCACAAATGAAGTTGGCCCCACATCTTAACGAACATATATTAAATCTCAACAATTTTTTTTTTATCTTATCAATGTTATACTTCTAATTGCATTAGAATTTAATTCCTGTGACAAATAATGTTAAAGCAGGTATTATGACCGTCATTTTATTTTATATTTTAATATATACACAAATAAATAAATAATTTGTTAAAAAAGAGTGATTAAAATGACACAAAGAATGAATGTACGTCTGCAGCATGCTGTATAGTGATCGAACTGGCACAAAGAAGAATATGCACTTTTCACATTCAAAATGTTTTACAAAAGATTTTAATATGAACAATGTGTGTAAATATAATTTCTTTTTTTATTTCTTTATTTTGAAATCCTGTCTATAGACTAATATTTGAATCATTAATTATTAATGTTCGAAAAAACAAAAGAAGAGGTCGTTCCTACACCCATATATTTAACATTATGGCCGATAATATTTATTTAATCTTATAGAACATATTTTTCACCGTAAATCTTTTGTACAATAGATGCATTATGCATTTGATTTATAATATTATTTATTTAACTAAAAAATATAATTTCAAAAGTACAATTATTTTAATATAATAAATTAATAAATATATTTTTTAGATGAAATTCTATAAAATTTGTTATACAATGGAAGAAAGTAAACTAATTAAATGAAATGATTAAAAAGAAAGGAAGAGGTACCCACAAATTTTAGTTTATGGGTAGTTATTTACTAATTTAATTAAATTTCGATGGTAAAAATGGAATTTACCCAATATTGAATTTTTCTTAGATAATATGTTATAATATAATCTGTAATTGAGGAAATGTGAGGAAGACGTTTTATGGACTCTTCAAATTTCATGTACTTTTTTTGTTAGTTAGAATAATTTATGATATTTTTTTAATTTTAATTTTTTTAAGAAATTAGTTTATACATTCAAATTTCTTTGCTTATTATTATTTTTTGGTATGAACCCAAAACCAAAAATCGAGAATTCAATTTTTTTTTCTAAATTTATAAAAGCTTGTTACAAGTTGTGACTTTGTTATTCAATTTGATTGCAAAATTTATGGGAAGTGATTGCACGTGTAACATGATTTAAGGTATTACTTATTTAATTATAAAGTATTACTTGTTTAACTATAAAGTATCACTATTTTTTTATTTGTATTACAGTTGACCTTAAAAACTAGTGATACTTTATAATTAAACAAGTAATAATTTATTATTATACAAGTAATATTTTAAATTATGTCACACGTGCAACTGTTTTACAATAAACTCACTCCAATTTGATATGGTTTAACTAAAAAATCAGTGTGAGTCCCTACTGATATGACAAGTAGCTGCATGCATATAGATATAAGTCGTTTGGAGAAGGGAAAAGGTACAAATCAATCCTTAAATTAGTACCTCAGCTACAAATTGGATCCTAAACTATTTTTTGATATAAATATGATCTTTAACTTTAAAAATGAGTTAAATAAACCCCTAAACTTCTTATTTTCAAAGAAATAGGTCATTTTCAATAAATTAAAAAAAAAATAAATCTAAAAATATTTAGATAAAAAAATTATTAAAATAAAATAAAATAAATATTTAAAAATAAAATAATAAAATGTCAGTTATTTAATAAATAAAAATATAAAAAAAGATCTTAAATGATTTAAATATAATAAAAATAGAATATCTAAAAATCATAACAAATATTCACATTTCAAACCCTTTTTTATATTTAAATTATTATTAAATTTTACTTTATTAATTTATTGATTTATTAAAGTATATTTATATTAATTTGCTGATTTTAGAATTATTTAATATTTTTAAAATATGTTTAGTTAATGTAATAGTTAAAAATGTTCTATTTGTTATATATTTAAATTTTAGGAACTTATTTGACCTATTTTAAAAATTAAAGATCTTATTTGTACAAAAAAATAATTTAAGATCCATTTTGAACCTAAAATACCATACTGAAGTTAATTTGTATGCCGACATAATCAAATCTCTTAGTGGTTCTAAATTTGTTTGTATTTTGGGTCGCCATCTTACCTTGGAATCAAGTGTTTCACTTTCTTGTAAGATTTCAAAAACTGAACCATGGACTTATTTAGCAAATTGCTTCTTTTGTTTTTTTTTATCCACAAATCAGGATGAGGATTTTTTTTTTTGGTTATATTTGATGTATTATTTTTCTAATTTTGAATATATTATTGAAAATTTATAATTATTTTATGCATAACTGAAATATCAGGTTTGAAATTTGAGTAATATTATGATTTTTTTTTTAAGAAAACGAAATGATTGTACTTTTAATTACAGTGTCGATTGTGATAGTTTAAAACTTGCTATCACTAAGGTTTTTTTTTTTATTTTTTTTTTTAACAGAAGAATTTCATTTTAATGGGTGGAGCTAGTCTTATCGCATGAATGGGTCGGGGCGTCAAAAGCATAATAATTTTTTTTGAAGGCAATTAATTTTGATATATTTAGTCATTATTCAAGGATGAATTATTATGTTTTTAGTATCTGAAAATAGAGAAACAGAAATAAAAAGGAATTCATGGGGCCTACAGACCAATTATTGTGATGGTTGGGTAGTTGGCTCATATCTTAAGATACATATTGTATGTATAAATGGTTTTAAATTATCAATAAGTACTTACGTTAGTTTTATTTAAAGATAGATATTTGTGATATTGTTTTCGACACTTGTATCTCGACATGAATTAAATTTTACTATAAGCAAGATTTTAAAAAATTGAAAATTGGTAGTCAGACGTTATAGAAATGTTTAGTGCCTAGGTAGATCAAGCACCGATTAGACAACCGCCTAGATTCAATTCTTTTAATTTTTAAAATTTTTGTTAGCATTATTTCCTTATATTATATCTCTAATATTCAAATTGTTCCATTAATACATATTTTTAATAATAAATTATTTATAATTTTAAAACTAAAAAATTAAGACAAATTTTATTTTTAAAAAATACAAAGAATGAAAATTAAAAAAATTATATATGTTTTGACCTCCTAGTGCCCGCCTAGCCCGACTAATTGTAAAATAGTGCTGGAATTGCATCTTGAAGACGCGAATTACCATAAAACATTAATACCTCACGATGAAATACTATTATTTCATTAATTGTTTTGCAATATCTTGCTGGAAACCCCATCCCTCTCAAATCTGGAAAAAATATATGATATTCTCCAATATGCACTGGCTCAATATCTCATTAATGAACACACACACACATACATAAAATAATAGATGAATCATCGCATGCAGCTCCTCCACTATTTTCATTGACTTTCTTCAACATCCTTTGATTTAGCACCATCCGTTTCTGCCTTCCAGTGCTTGATCCTTTTTTCCGCTATGGAAGCCTGCAATTAAACCCCAGTAATTAATTCTGATCTTTATTTTCTGGAAACAAAAACAATAAAGTTGAAAGTATTGTGCATGTAATTTGTATATACCTCTTTGTTCCAATCTGTTCTAAGAACAATCCAACAAAAGGATTAGGGTTTGGACAACTGTTCCAGAAACCATACCATACCATATGCCCTGGAAATTTAATACTACCAGTTAGTGGTTGCAAAATTAAAATGAAATGTTTAATACTGTAATTTATATTTGTCCAGAAGCTTGAGTTGCACTTACTTTGACATCAATCTTAAATGTGTCACCTAACAGGAGACCCAAAGGAACCCCAAATACGTAGTGGCAACCGATGTTTACATATGCAATCAGAGCTTGCCATCCTGCCCCAATAGCCACGCCTGCACAATTTATTTTTTTCAATTACACACACACACACACACACACATATATGTTATTTAACATCTATCGAACATGTAACCTAATAGTATACTACAAAATTTAATATGCCTATCATATCCTTATTAAGTTTTGACTTATAAGGATAATTTAGTAATTTATAATTCATGTAACATTTCTTTATTTGATAACAAGACAAGAACCCTACTGTTTGTCAAATTCTTCTTCAAAAATTTGTTTTTGTATTGTAATATTATGTATACTAAAAAATTTCAGATAAAACGAATTATTCTAGAGTAAAATAGGTTTTTGAAATTTTCCAATGATATATTATAAGGGTGCGGCTATTTATATCCCAAAAATCTCTAAATATAATCCATAATAATTATGATAAAATTAGAAATAAATAAATTGACTAAAATACACATATATATTTATATTTATATATACTTGATAAGTAATACACACTTAACACTATTCTTTAAGTGATTTTTTTTGAAACTTAATTTTGTTAAGAGTACAAGATATATATATATATAAATATAAGTTCCATGTATGTGGGCACGCCTGATGGTCTTACTCAGCAATTCCACGAAATCCGTTATATTGAAATCTAAGTCACCCAAATACAACAAAGTTGTCTGTGATTGACTGTGGTTGCTCTGCCAGACGCTGTCATTCCATTGGCGCCAGGCCCCCCACATTCTGGTGCTGAACTTTGCAAGAATTCATTTTATTCCTTCTTGTTACTGATCTAAGAAATAAAAAGGATTCTTTTTTTTTTCTTTTTTTGGGTTTTTTGGGTAGAGAAGAGAGGAGATGCAGAAATTAAAAATTTGAAAATTTTTTCTGGGAAAACAGAGAGCTTTTTAACTTTGATTTATGAATTTGTGTTGGGAATTACGGATGTTTGGACAGTCAAGTTGGGATACTGATTTATTTTTTATTTTTTTTATTTTTTAGTGAGAAGGGTATAAGGGGTAAAGATGGTGTATATTCAGTAAAAAAAAGAATTATTAAGTTTTAATAGAGCATATTTAGATTTTGGGGTATGTTTAGACATTTTGGAGATATAAATAGCCGCACCCATATTATAAACAAATATATATAACTACAAACGGGATTATTTTAGTTACTTAGTATCGATTTTTATTAACTTGACTTAATGGTTGTTTAATATTACCCAATTAATAGTACTTCTTACCAGACGGACAAAGCTGCGACAGAAACATCTGCGTCTTCCAGATATCCAGCTAAGAGGATCAATGCCATGAAATACCATATTTCTAAGCTGTAAAATTATGAAGTAAAAAGTTAAAATTCGAATTAACCTGATCGATTTTGCTAAGTCTTAACAGCCGGAAAATTAACAGATGCTCGAATTGGTGGGACCTTCATTACATTTACAAATTTTCAACTCCTGAACAACGATTGAGATTTCTAAGACTTGTCAGAGGTGTGCAAGATGAGGTATTCCGTTCACTCTCTTCATTTATTTTTTTTGTCATTTTTTGTTTTATAGTTAATTTTGTCTTTTGACGCATTCATTTTTTTTTTTTTTGTAAAAATATTATATTATAGTTTGATAAACTTTTATATTTCTCACATTTTCGTGGTCGCTCAAAACCAAGGCCCTTTCAGCTTTTAGATTGATGACACTCTTACAATGTAACTCATTTTGCCTAAAAAAACCCAATTATTATGTTGGATATAAACATAAGATGATTCACTAAATAAATAGAAGATCCCTAATACACAGAGAGGGCTTATAATTTTCAAATTTTAGGAGCAGATGCATTTCAGCAAGAAGAAGATGCATGGTGTAAGAAGTTGCTCACCAAATCATTACAGCTGATGCAAGAGATAGCTTGACAAAACCCCAGAGGTTATGAAGTGCCCTCAAGGTGAATCCAGACCACGCTTTACCACATGTACCGCTCATAATATAAATCACCTGCGCCACCACAATTAGCCACCAAGACGCATCAGTACAGCTGCTCCGCCGGCCATGCCCCACCCGATCTTCAGCATCAGCAGCCAGCTTAACACTACATGCAACAACAGTGCTGCGCCGGAGATCCAAGCCATGACCATTATCTTGCTCTGCGCCTGCAAGTACTTAGCCGTCGGATAATATATTGCGTAAGAGAAGAGCTGAGGAATCATCCAAAGCGCAAACTTCCCCGCGGCTCTTGATATATTTTCTGTCTGTCCGATCAGTGCAATAATGGCAACCAAAATGTAGAGAAACAGCAAGAGGAATGCAGTGGCGAGGAGGATGATCCACGATCTCTGCAAATAAACTCCCAGCATGTCCAGCTGACCTGCTCCGAAGGCTTGCCCGCAGAGCGTTTCCACTGCGCTCCCCATTCCCAACTGTTTAATATAAGCAGGAAGTAATATTATAATTAACAATTGAAAGAAGAACATGTATAGTTGTGATAGCAAAATAAAGGGATTTTGTGTGTGTACATACCATGACGCCGAGGGATAAACCAGCAATGACAGAGTTCTCGATGTTGAAAGCGGCGAGATCGAGGGTGCTGACGTGGCCGGCGAAGGTTTGGGTGAAGGCGCCGAGCGATTACTGGCAAATAGAGGTGAAAATGGCAGGTCCGGCTAAGTACGAGAGCTTTCCAGATTCCTCCTTGAAGGCTGAAAGCAATTGACTGAAGCTATCCATTGGAGGACTGTCATCGTCAGCGGCGGTGAAGGATGAGAGGAAAGAAAACTGGTTCAAGAATTGGTGGGGGACAGAAGAACTTGGGCCGGAAAGTTCTGATACTTGATCATGTTTTTCCTCAAGAAGTGGCTGCTTGCAAACCAAATTCTCCTCCATTTCCGCGCACACACACATTGAGAGAGAGAGAGAGAGCGAGACTGATATTTCTCAAGTGCTCAGAACAAGAACCAAATTTAGATCCCCATGAAAATCATATAATATAATTTTAAATAATTTATGTCATAAATCCTTCTAACTTTGTAGATCATCCAACATAGGTAATAATGCTTATTTGTTCTTCGTTTCAGTTTTGCACTCTTCACATTCACATACCTCGTTCACTAATATATAGTAATCCCAAGTAAACTTTGGCAGCGAAAATAATCAAATTATCACCAACCAAATAGGATTATATGTTATTAGATTAATTAATTATATAACATGATTTCCGTGGCTTCCTTTCTTCACCCTAGTACTATCACATACTTCACCGTTTCCAAATACAAAATCGTTCTAAACTTTCTACTAACATTAAGAAACATAAAATTTTTAAATTATATATTTTTAATAAATAAAAAGATAAAAAGATATCCTTAATTAATTTCTCTTGCCCCTCTCCTCATAATTATTTCCTGCCACTAATTTTTCATTATTTCTTAGAAATAAAATTGGAACAAAGTGGTAGATGTTTATAAACTGATATTTAATTTTTAATAAAATTAAAATTTTAAAACGAGAGTTATTGTAAAATAAAAAGAGTATTTGTTATAGATATATTGGGGGGTTGGAGCGTACATGTTGGGTTGCAAGTTTGATTAAATAATGTGAAAATGTTTGGACATAAAGGCGTCGTGGTGATGGTATCAACTTTGATATTAATATTGCAAGTATTGAATAAAATAAAGGATAAGAATAGTGATATAAAGATGGTATGTAGTATGGGGTGGGGGTGTCTGTGACACAGCACAGGGCCTCAGTTATTGCACTCCCATTCCTATTCATAAACTACTATCTCTTCCCTCAAGACTCGGAGTCGGGGATAATGATGATGTTTATCAATTCTTTTTACGCGTATATATTACTTTCTATTTTACAGTTTTTTTTTTCTTTAGTGAATTTCAGGTATTTGATTAAAGACAAAAGTTGTATGAGATTGAAATAACTTTACCTTTAAATTTTCAGCCTTTTCAATTTTATTTTGTATGTTTACACACTTTCACGATATAAATTGATTATTTCTATAACCATGGAGCTTAATTGGGTTACAAGATATTTTTTTTCATATCTATCTATTTTAATGACATGTATTTGAAAATCAATATTTTCATAATCAGACTAGATCGTCGATTTAATCGGTTAAATTGAGAATCGATGTTTTGATCGGTCCAAAATTAATAAACCATTTTTACGGTTGGATTGGTTATGTTCAGCCAGTTAAACTAGAAACCGATGCTTAGACCGGTCCGAAATATTAATAATCATTTTTACGGTTGTAACGGTCAAAACTGGTCCAACCGGATTTTTCTAATTCAAAGAAAAAAAAAACTAAATAAATTAAAAAAAATATTTTATGGAATATTAATATAATGTTTTAAAAGTTATATAATATTAAACATTATTTTTTGTAGATGTTAATATATAATATATGTAGTTACAAAAAAAAAAAAAGGCTATTTTTATTTTTCTTATTGGACTGTTGGTCCAATCAATTCGACTGTTGAACCGGCACTTGATGACTCAATAAGTTTTATCTCCGATCCAATTATAAAATCAGTACTGAGAATAATAAAGGAAGAGATTTGTTTGGATCTTAAAGTATCTTATTTTGGCTATAATCCTTGAATATTTTCATTTTCGTAAGAGCTTTATTTTTCTTTTGTAAATAATTCAATATTTTATCCGAGTAGAGAAAATCATTAGAAATTATTAAATAACATTTAGTGATGAAACTTTGTTAAATAATAAAGTGTTGTATTATAATTAAATCATAAATAACTAACAAAAGTCTAAAACCAATTTATGATTTCACATCTAAAAATGTAACAATAATATCGCACATGGCGCATTAAGTAGTAGAATTAAATTAAAATAAATAAATACGGCGTTTCGTCACCACTCCTTTTTCCCCTTTTCTCATTTCGATTAAAGTAAGTTTATATTGTCAAATATATAATTGCAAGCATGGCATGTTATGGATCCATTTCTCCTCTGTGGATCCCCAAATCGATATTACTTTGACTTCAATAACGAACGCCTTGGGTTACAACAAATTAATTGCGAGGGTCTCACACTATATTTCTTAAATACCCTCCTATTATGTAATAATATCAAGTAAACAAATAATCGTGCAAACAATGTGATAGGATAGCACCATATAAATAATGTTTAAGACAAGTAATTGTGTGAAAGGAGGTTGTGGTAGTCGATTTACATTCATGTTTGTAAGTAATTTTGTATATAATATTTGCTTCACTTATATGATATTATGTACATGATTTGTGCAAAATTTTATGGTAAAAATATTTAGGAAGTGACAATTTTAAAATAGTACATTCTTACGTGTAATTATAAGAATTTTTTCTTGCACGATAAGAGTATATTCTCATACATTAACTTTATTTTATGGTGAATGTTCTTGAGAGGTATGGAAGATGTTAAAACGACCCGTTGAGTGTTGGAAACGTTCTTCCTTTTCCCTTTAATTACCAAAGAATAGTTGATTTTCTCCTCAATTAATTTTAAAAGAAACACCAATTAACCGGAAATACTGATTATAAAAGAAAATAAAAGAAAAGATTGTCCTACGGATTAATGGATCTTTTCCAAGGTTTGGTATCCCTGATGTGTACACTAGGGAATCCAAATCCTTGTTTCTACTAGACATGCGCTCGCCAGAAACATGGAATGATCAAACAAATAATTTGCTCCGATCAATTCTTAATATCGATCCTTCAACAATTTTCAACGATTTTCCGTAGTTGGATTATCCAATCGCTCGGCGTCTTTTTGTTTAGCAGCATTAGTTTCTGCTCTCCAGTACTTGATCCTTTTAGCTGCAATCGAAGCCTGCAATTAATCAAAAAGTTTGAGTTATTACCACCAATTAACAGAGGAAAGAGATTATTAAATATGTATGCACTGTCATTTGTACCTCTTTGTTCCAATCGGTTTTGAAAACAATCCAGAAAAGAATGAGGGTTTGTACCACTGTCCCAGCTACCATACCATACCATATTCCCTGGAAATTAAAGTTTATAAATTCTACTGGTTAGTGTTTGTAAAATTATAATGAATATTTAGTGCCATAAATTTACATATCTCCAGAAATTTGTACTCATTAACAATGTGTGCACTTACTTTGACACCCAACTTCAGTGTGTAACCCAACAGGAGACCCAAAGGAACCCCAAACACGTAGTAGCAGACGATGTTTACGTTTGCAATCAAAGCTTGCCATCCTGCCCCAATAGCCACTCCTGCATATATAATTAAAAGGGTTTTTTTCTTTTGTTATCAATGATATTATATGAAAAACTCCGTCCGAAAACAACATTAATAATTACCAGAGAGGGCGGGTTGAATACTGTTGACGACGATGGAGAAGGCAAGTAATGGTGTGAGTTCATACACAACTGCTTTGACTTGGTCGCTTTCAGTGAATAATGAAGGATACTGATCTTGGAAGATGAGAAGAAGAAGGGCAACAATGAGGCCAATCGAAAAGGCAGATATCACCATAACCACCACAGAGAATTTAGCTGTTCTTGGATGAGATGCTCCCAATTCATTTGATACTCTCACACTGCACATCCATTGTTCATGAATGAATGTCAGGTTATACGTATGCTTGAATTGTGTAAGAATTTCATAATATAGGGGCTTATAATACCTTATAGCTGCATTGAAGCCAATAGATATCATATTTGTAAACCCCAGTATGTTTGTGCTGCAAATCACAATGAACAGGTTGTCATGAGATTAAAAATTGCCGCAGTCTAAATTGCCTATTTTGATTATCTGTAGTCTATAAGACAAAGAAAATATATTTAATGTTTGCCCTAATCCTTCCCATTATGATACATCATGGGGTGGGAAATATAAATAATTGATGTTAACAGGATTGACAACATCAGATAGAATTACCCATTTATTTTTACCACATACACATACGTACCATACCGACAACGCAGCGACCGCAACCTCCGCCTCCTTTAGGTATCCGGCTAAGAGGACCAACGCCATGAAATACCATGTTTCCAAGCTGTAAAAATATATATGAAGTGCTTCAAGTTCATCACTTTCCAATGCTTTCTTATGGAAATTCGGGACTATATTTTACTAAGTATTTTTTATATCAATCTTCTCATGTGAAGTTAAAATATAGACCGAAGCCATCCTAGAATTTCACACTATATATCGAAACTGCTTACCACAGCATTACCGCTGAAGCAAGAGACAGCTTCACAAAACCCCAGAGGTTCTGAACTGCCTTCAACGTGAATCCAGGCCAGGCTTTACCACACGTCCCGCCCATAATATAGATCACCTGCCCTACCACTATGAACCACCACGATGCGTTCAGCACGGCGGCCCCGCCGGCCATCCCCCACCCGAGCTTCAGCATCAGCAGCCAGCTAAATACTACATGCAACAGGAGTGCTGCGCCGGAGATCCAAGCCATGGCCATGATCTTGCTCTGCGCCTGCAAGTACTTAGCCGTCGGAAAATTTAATGCGTAGGCGAAGAGCTGAGGAATCATCCACAGCGCGAACTTTCCGGCTGCTCGTGATATACTCTCCGTCTGTCCGATCAGCAGCAAGAATGGCAACGCGAAAATGTGCAGGAACATTAAGAGGAACGCAGTGGCGAGGAGGATGATCCACGATCTCTGCAAATACACTCCCAGCATGTCCAGCTGTCCAGCCCCGAAGGCTTGCCCGCAGAGAGTTTCTACTGCGCTTCCCATTCCCAACTGTTCAATATAAGAGAGAAATAGTTATAAAAAAAAAAAAAAAGAGGAACATATATTGTAGTGTTAGAGATCAAGGGATCGTATATGTTACCATGACGCCTAGGGATAAACCAGAAATGACAGAGTTCTCGATGGAGAATGCAGCGAGCTGGAGGGTGCCGACATGGCCGGCAAATGTTTGGGTGAAGGCGCCGAGTGAGTACTGAGAAAGGGAGGTGAAAATGGCAGGCCCAGCTAAGTACCAGAGCTTTCCTGACTCCTCCTTGAAAGCTGAAAGGAATTGACTAAAGCTCTGGAGCGGAAGAATGTCATCGTCACCGGCCGTGAAGGATGAGAAGAAAGAAAGGTTCGCCAATCGCTGGAAAGAATGGCTTTGGCTGGAAAGATCTAATACTTGATCATCTTCTTCCTCAAGGAGTGGTTGCTTGCTATTGGAAGTCTCCTCCATTACTGCACACACTAAGAGAGAAAAAGAGAGAGAGAGAAAGAGAGAAAAAAAGAAATAAAGAAAGATAGAGATAGAATGAATGAGATTTGGTTATAACTGAGTATTTATAGAGTAACGATATTTTTTGGATCTGTTTAAATATGGTGTGGACTATAATTTGAGGAACCCAAATAGTATTACATTATTAGATTAATTAATTATATAACATGATTCCCCTGGCTTCCTTTTTTCAGCCACTAACACGTATTTGGTTCAAATTATATATTATTGGTTGTTAGATGGGTGGGAGATACATACTGAGTTGCAAATTATATTTTAATATTTTTCTGATTTTTTTAATTTTAATTTTATTTTTATTTTTTGATACAAGGGCGTCGACGTGATCATCTTATCAACTTTTATTTCAATATTTCAACTATTCAATTAAATTAAATATAAACATTATGATTTAGGGATATGTTGCGTTTGTTGCACCCCATTTCTATTCATAAACTAATACAGACTCTTAATTAGATAACCATGTTTGACCATTCTCTTTATGTGTGTAAATTAGTTTATATTTTATAATTATATTCCTCCTCCTTTTCTATAGTTATAAGTTTGTTATATTATTTTTGTACTTTTCTAAAGTTTAGAATGTTTTACTATTTTGGGTTATCAATTAATTTAATGTTTTTATACAATAAATTTTTTAATAGTAGTGTGTTGGGTTTTCTTAAATTCAAATAAATTTAGTTTGTATTTAATTTTGAAAAATATATTTTGGTTCCTTGTCTATATGACAATCTTTATCTCTTTAGATATTATCAACTTTATATACAATATTCTTACAACTTAAATTACAAATAATTAATATTAAATAATGTCTAATATAATTTACAGTAAATAAAATATGTGAATCAAGATCGATATTTTATATGGGACAATTCATATAAAAACAAAAAAAAATTCAATAATATGATGCCCAGACTTATTATCTTTTCAAAGTCGAGTATGGATTCTGATTTATTTATTAAAGTCAAAATTCACTTTCACATTCATTATATAACAAAAATCAAATTTTCATTGTGATGCTTAATTGATGATCAATTTCACCATAAATTACGGTTTGCATGTTAGATTATTAAAATTTAAAATTTAATAATTCAACAGTGTTCTATTTTGACATAATAGTATAAACAAAAGCATACAAAGGAGGAAAAAAAAAGAATAACAATTAAAATAAAAAACTAAAACCATTATGATAGTAAGCACTAAAGATGCATAGCATACCTTGTCAACGATAGAGGAATTTGGGATAAAATCTAGTAAACTCCTTTCATGTGCAAACATATTAAATATCCGAAAAATATTCACATGCTATAAAATATTTCTACGAAACAACAAATAATATCATAAAATTAACAAATAATATATATATATTTATATATACACACGCACACACACTCATAGATTGTCACTATACCTCATCAAATGGGGTTATTTATCGAAATAATGTGAAGAATTTTTTTTTTTTTTTGTAAAATGGGGTGGATTTGAAAATCATTCCCAAAACAAGATAAAATGTCATGGGGCCTCAAGATGTTTGATAAAAACGTCACCGGACCTGACGTTTTAATTTTGAAAATAAAAACGTCAAACCCACTGACGTTTTTATTTTTCAATTATATATATATGCTTCATGTTTGTCATATATCATACATATTAAATATATATATATATATATATATTTGAATGTCATACATATGATACATATGTCTATATAGCCGTGTACATATATATATATATATGCAAGTATATATATATATAAAGATATATAATTATATATATATTATACATGTTCGTATATATATACACGTATATATATTTATAATTTTTTTTATAATTTTTTTATATTATTTAATAAATGATATTTATATTATTAGAATTCATTTTTTTGTATATTTACTTAAACTAAATAAAATACAATATTAAATATATTTAAATAATTTTCATTATATAAATATATATTTATTTCAATAATATATAAATTAATAATATAATTACAAACCAATAAAAAATATAAATTTAAAATAATCATATTATAAAAAATCATATTAAAGAAATTAAGGGATATTTATTAATATTTTAAATATTTATATTACTAAGTATTTGAATAAATATATATATATAATAATTAAAAAAAAAGAAAATAGAACATATTATATTATCTTTAATTTTATATTATATATATTATTTATGTTTAATATATATATATATAAATTATATGTTATTTATTCTGCGTGTATATTTAATTTTTTTCTTATATAAATATTTTAGAAATATATGTATATATATTTTTTCCATATAAATATATATATATATATATTATATAATTGTAAATAATAAATTATTATATTGTTATTTAAGATAATTAAATCATATTATAAATAATTTTTAAAAATTAAAGAATATTTATTAACGATTATTATATTTTTATTTTAAGTATTATTTCAATATTTTAAATAAAAATATATATAAATATACATATTTACATAAATATACAAAATAGAAATTATCATCAAACCCACTGACGTTTTAAAAGAAACGTCAGTGGGCCTGACGTTTCTTTTAAATCTTTTGATTTAGATATTATTTAATTTTATATTATATATATTATTTATATTTAATATATATATATATATTATTTGTTATTTATTCGTTTAAAGTATATATAATTATGGTATATTTTTTTCTTATATCAATATTTATTTCAAAAAAAAAATATATATATATATATATATTTTCTATATAAATATATATTATATAATTGTAAAGTAATATGATTTTATATTTTTATTTAAGATAATTAAATTATATTATAAAAATTTCTAAAAATTAAAGAATATTTATTAATAATTATTAGAATTTTATTTTAAGTATTATTTCAAAAAAATTAAATAATATAAATATATACATATATACATAAATAAATTTAATTTTTTTTAAAAATATAACGTGAGGCCCATTGATGTTTTAAAAGAAACGTCAGTGGGCTTGATATTTCTTTTAATTTTTTTGATTTATATATATAATCTTTAATTTTATCTTATATATTATATATATTTAATATATTAATAAATTATATTTTATTAATTTTGTTTAATATATATATAATTATCGTATATATATTATTTTTCATAAATAAATATTTATTTAGAAATATATGTATATATATTTTTCTATATATATATTATATAATTCTAAATAGTTACAATTTATATTTTTATTTAAGATAATTAAATCATATTATAAATAAATTTTTTTAAATTAAAGAATATTTATTAATAATTATTATATTTTTATTTTAAGTATTATTTCAAAATTAAAAAATATATATATACATATTAAATAAATATATTAAAAATAAAAAATAATAACGTTAAGCCCACTGACGTTTAGGCCCACTAACGTTTTAAAAGAAATGTCAGTGGACGTGATGTTTCTTTTAAATTTTATTTTGATTTATATATATATATATTTTTTTTAATTTTATATTATATATATTATTTATATTTAATATGTATATTTATAAATTATATGTTATTAGTTCTGTTTTAAATATATCTAATTATTGTATATATTTAAGTTTTTCTCTTTTATAAATATTTATTTAAGATAATTAAATCATATTATAAATAAATTTTAAAAAATTAAATAATATTTATTAATAATTATTATATTTTTATTTTAAATATTATTTCAACAAAAATAAATATCACAAATAAATTCACACCGTTCCCCGGCAACAACACCAAAATTTTGACCGTGCTGTCGGGGTACGTCAAAATTAATATATTATTTTACCTCGCTTTCCTCTACTATTTTGTAGTAGTGAAAAGTAAGGGTCGATCCCACAGAAAACGATTGAATTATTTGTATATCTTTTTATGCTAATTTATGAATACAAATAAAAGGGGAGGGGATGTTGATGAATTTTGTCACTAAACTAATAAAATAAAATCTACTCTAATAAATACAAATCAAGCAAATAAACAAAAGGCAGACAGTAATAAGGATCAATTCCGGTTCATGGTTCAGTTTTCCCCGTATTCCAGACAGTAATAATTTATTTATATATAATAGCACGAAATTTTATTATTTATCCGTATTGATTAGTTATTGATTTAATTATTTATGAATCATTTTAGGAATTATGCTTATTTATTCCGCTGCTTAGTAGATTTTTAATTGTACAGAAAATTATTTAATTAGTGGCATGACTAGATTGCTTTTAATTACGAACTCATTTTAGAATGAATACTATTTTATTTATTATTCGTATGGGTTAAATTGTGTGTTAGGTTAATGGGCATGAGAAATCAATTTCTTGTTGTTTAGGTCTTCATGCACTACTTGTTATTTGATTTTGTTTTCGAAACTATATTATTGGTTATAATTATTTAAGGTTACGGCATACAAAAATTTAGTATTATGAAATCTAGTAATTCATTTTAGTGCTTAGATAAAATTTATGCCATATGGTTCTCTTTTAACGGCCTGATGTTAGAAATATTAATGTTACCAAAACATATTTTATGTGTCTACTTGTTTATAACTGTAATTTATTATTTAATTATATGTTATGAAATTCGGGTCGTGACAGATGTCTTCTTGTTTTCGAACGCAGCCTTCTAAAATAGAGACACGATTAGATGACCACTCAAATTCAACTTGGCACATCTTTACACGCCGCCGTAATTTTTGTATTTCTTGTTCTTGCATGTTGTATATGACATTTGTGTCAATATTATTTCTCCTCAATCCATTTATTTCTTCTTTTAGATGTTGATTACATATTCTTAATTGCACAAAACTTGTAGTTTTACGATAGACCGATAACCTCTGTATGTGAATTTTTTATTGGGTCGTATGGAAGTTGATGCTGATGATTTTGATGGTGAAGTCATACCTATCAAATATAATTTATAAGGGTCATTACATTTACTAAATGCATAAAATTTCTATAAGAATCATATGATAATATATTAATTATACTAAGCTAGTTTAAATTAGTAACAAATTGTAAAGAAAACAAGTTAAACACATATAATACATGTAATACTAAAAAAAAATATCATAATAAATAAATAAAATTGAAATAACATCACTTTAATAAATACAAAAAAACAAATTAAAGAACACATAAAACAATATACTCATATATTAAATATTCCCGAACATTCCATGTTCATGTAAATATATATATATATATATGAAATAACAGAAACATCCAAAGAAATAAATGATGTGCAATAAAAGATGTGTATATATTATACTTACCTTTACGGTTACAGAGTTGTCTCTGCAAAATGATGTTTTTCTTGTTGAAGACGATCTATATGACATAGCATGCAAAAAGAAATAAAAAATCGATGATTAATACTTGGGAAAAAAATATGTGATATCGTGCAAAGAATGACAAGATATAAGATTATTTTGATAGGTGCTAATTTAAAATAAAATTTGTAAGAATATTAAACCAAAATCAAATCAAATCATGTGAAACAAAAAATAAAAGATATAATGATACGTAATATATATTATAAAATAAATTAGCATTTAAATAAATAATACATACCTTTGAAATGGTTGAAACAGAATGAAGAAGGAAGTGGGGAAATCAATATAAAGTGATTGAAGAGAAGAAGAGATAAAAAGAACAAGTCTTCCATTAAGAAGAAAGAGGAAGAAGATAATGAAGAAGAAGGGGGAGGAGAGGGGCAACAACACTTAAGTGTTTCAAAAAAAAAAAAATGTTTCACGTGAGAGTGTAAGTGAGAAGTCAAGATGCAATAATGCTTCAGTCAATGTGCAGTAATAATGCAGTGAAATATCATTTCCTGCATTTATTATTTATTATGTGATATGATTTGATATTATCGTGTTGTAAAATTATTGATGTGATAAAAATATATGATGTGATATTATTCTGTTGTAAAAATATGTGATACTATCGTGTTGTAGAAATATGATGTAATATTATCGTGTTGTAAAAATATTTATGTGGTAAAAATATATGATGTGATATTATTCTGTTGTAAAAATATGTGATATTATCGTGGTGTAAAAATATGACGTACTATTATCGTGTTGTAAAAATATATGATGTGATATTATTATGTTGTAAAAATATGTGATATTATCATGTTGTAAAAATATATAATGTGATATTATCTTATTGTAAGATATGACATTATCTTATTATAAAAATATATGTGATAATGTTTATTTGTATACAAAATGAAACTATTTTTATTTAATAAATTGTCATGTATAACTTTTGTAATGTTTCTTCAAAAATAATTTAATAGCTCTTATAATAAAATATAAAATTAATAATTAAAATTATTTTTTTTATTTATCATAAAATTATATATTTTTTTAGATTATTTCAATGTTTCGTTTTTTATATGTAATTTATATATATTATATATAATCAAATAATACTTCAAATAAAGTTAGTTAAATATTAATAAATTATTCTTTAACTTTTATTAAATTTATTTATAATAAAATTTGAATAAATTAAAATAAAATATATATTTTATATTGGTTTATAATTAAATAATATAATTATATAAGAACAAATATAAACGTACATATATATAATATAAATTTAAAGAAAATACATATAAATTTAGAAAAATAAAAGAAACATTATGCCCACTCACGTTTCTTTTAAAACGTCAGTGGGTCTCACGTTATATTTTTTTAGTTTTTTATATTTATGTAAATATGTATATTTATATATATTTCTAAATTTATTTAAAATATTTGAAATAATAGTTAAAATAAAATTGTAATAACTATTAATAAATATTCTTTAATTTTTATAAGTTTATTTATAATAACTATTAATATAAAATTTTATTACTTTACAATTATATAATATATATGAATAAAATATATATATATATATATTTCTAAATCAATATTTATATAAGAAAAAAATAAATATAAACGATAGTCATATATATCTTAAACAGAATAAATAAGAAATAATATATATAATATAAATACTATATATACTATAAAACTTAAGAATATATATATATATATAAATAAATAAATAAATAATAAAAAATAAAAGAAACGTCAAGCCCACTGAAGTTTAACATCAGTGGGCTTGACGTTATATTTGTTCTTTATTTTTTTTTATATTTATGTATTAATATATATATATATATTTTTTTTTGAAATATTCAAATAATACTTAAAATAAATATAATAATTATTAATTAATATTCTTTAATTTTTAAAAATTATTTATAATATGATTTAATTATCTTAAATAACAATATATAATTTTATTATTTACAATTATATAATATATATATATATATTTATATTTATATAGAAAAAATATATATACATATATTTCTAAAAAATATTTATATAAGAAAAAAATTAAATATATACTCATAATAAATAATATAATATATATATATATACATTATACATAAATAATATATAAAATATAAAATTAAAGATTATATAAAAATAAAAAAAATTAAAAGAACGTGAGTGGGTCTAACGTTATATTCTATTTTTTTATTATAATTATTATAATATTTATATATATATATATTTAAATTATTCAAATAATTAGTAATATAAATATTTAGTATATTAATAAATATTCCCTAATTTCTTTAATATGATTTTTTTATAATATGATTTTTTTAAATTTATAATTTTTATTGGATTATAATTATATTTATAATTTATATATTATTGAAATAAATATATATATTTATATATTAAAAATTATTTAAATATATTTAATATTATATTTTATTTAGTTTAAGTAAAAATACAAAAAAAATTGAATTCTAATAATATAAATATCATTTATTAAATAATATAAAAACATTATAAACAAATATTATAAATATATATATATACGTGTATATATATACAAAAATATATAATATATATAACTATATATCTTTATATATATATATACTTGCATATATATATATACACGACCATATATATATGTATCATATGTATGACATGCAAATATATATATATATATGTGATAGACATGAAGAATGTATATATATAAATGGAAAATAAAAATGTCAATGGACCTAATATTTTTATTTTTCAAATTAAAACGTCAAGCCCGGTGATGTTTTTACAAAAAATCGTCAAGCTTGGGGACATTTTACCCTATTTTAGGAATGATTTTCAAATACACCATATTTTACAATTTTTTTTCACATTATTTCAAAAAATAACCCTCATCAAATGATATTTGTAAATAAAATACATGGATTAAATTATTTATCAATTATAAACAAGTTCATACTAATCATATAGTTTGATAAACAAAGGATTTACATAAAATTCAGAATTATTATGCATAATATTTAGAAAATTGCATGTACATAAGTAACGAGTATATAATAAGTTTTTATATATTTTGTCAAATCACGAATTTGTTGAAATTTTGATAGAAAAATGAATATTTAAGGTTGTAGAAACCGTACCACGAGACGCACGGACTGTGCATGTAAATCAAGGAACGGGCCTCAGATGCATAGACAGCGCAAGGTGATGCACGGCCCGTGCTCCATTCAAGAATGCCCCATTTTTAGAGACTTGAAGCACAGACCATTGCGCCGCCGCGAGATTTGCTCTTAGTCATAATTTGTCGTGATTCTTGTTTATCCTCTCATTTCAAAGCAGATTTTCGAGGAACTTAAATCCTAATTGGCTGTTATAAAAGGAAAAGCGTGGAACAATGTACAATTATGGATTCATATAATTTCCTTTTATGATATTATTTTTTCTTATATTTGTTTATGCTTCCTTGAGTTAATTGTCGTATGAAATTATGTGGCGAATGATTACACATGTGTAGTTAATCCATTATTATCCGATAAGAATAACGGATTAGGAATGCATATCATGAACTTGATTGACTCAGAGATTGGCAAATATTGTAAGGAAAATAAATCTTAGAAACAATTGAAAATTAGATAACATTGTGATATTGAGAAATAATTAGTAAAGTCTAATGTACTTTTGGATTTAACTCGAGAGAGAAGTTTAATTATATTAATAATTCTCCTACGCATGTATGAATTAAATATATTTTGATACATTAAAAGAAGTCATATAAATTATAAGAGAGTATGTTCCTAGAATCCATTTAACTTCTAAAATATTTTTGTTGTTTCATTTTAATTTATGTTAGTAATTTCTATTTTTTGTTTTACTTCATTTTAAAACATCAATCATCACAGTTTGAATGTTTTGATAAAGTAGAATAATATAGACAAATACTTAATTGATTTTGCTTTAGACCATCCCGTGGATATAAAACTTGTTTTCACCATAATTTTATAGTAATACGAATCATTTTTATATAAAATATAATATGAACTAGTTTATTATTAAATTAAATTGACCTTAACAATTAATAAAAATAAAAATTAATATATAATAACAATAATAAATAAATACAATTCATGTAAAAATTCAGATTTTGCTAAAGTTACAGACATAATTTATAATTAAAGGGAGAATTTATTAAATCTTATTGTGGCCCATATGAAATAGTAATACTAATTATATAAAAAAGTTAGTCGTACGATTTGTAATGGTTGATGAAGTCCAACAACAATATCAATAAATAATCATTAAAGGGGAAGATCATAACACGTCACAATTTCATTTATTAGTCTCCTGTAGCCATCATACAGCCAAAGGGTTATATTTTCTTTCCCAGACTGTGTCAACAATATACAAAATAATTGATATTTAATTAAAATTCATAACAAATAGTCTTCCACAAATTTCAATGGTTTCCTTCTGTCTGATTATTTAATTTCTCTAGGTCCTTTCGTTTAGCAGCTTCTGTTTCCGCTCTCCAGTACTTAATCCTTTTAGCCGCCATCGAAGCCTGCATTTATACAAACCCCCATTTATGAATTAACCCATATAACACAATTTTTTGAAGTGTTAATTGTAGTGTGAATTATACGTACCTCTTTGTCCCAATCGGTTCTGTAAACAATCCAGAAGAGGATTAGGGTTTGTACAACTGTTCCAGCAACCATTCCATACCATATTCCCTGTAAATTTAATACCACCAGTTAGTGGTTGTAATATTAAACTGAAATGTTTAGCACTATAATTTATATTTGTCCAGAAACTTGAACTACACTTACTTTGACACCCAACTTAAATGTGTAGCCCAACACCAGACCCAAAGGAACTCCAAATACATAGTAGCACACAATATTTACATTGGCAATAAGAGCTTGCCATCCTGCCCCAATAGCCACTCCTGCATAATTAACACCACTTTAGCAGATCGAAAAGAAAAAACAAGTATTTACAGTGCTATATATGTTCAATGGTGATAAAACGAGCACCCCCATGTTGTCTAAGTAAATTACCAGAGAGGGCAGGTTGAATACTGTTGACGACGATGGAGAAGGCAAGTAATGGTGTGAGTTCATACACAACTGCTTTGACTTGGTCGCTTTCAGTGAATAATGAAGGATACTGTTCTTGGAAGATGAGAAGAAGAAGGGAAACAATAAGGCCAATGGAGAAGGCAGATATCACCATAACCACCACAGAGAATTTAGCTGTTCTTGGATGAGATGCTCCCAATTCATTGGATACCCTCACACTGCACATACATTCATAAATGAATGTCAGCTTATATGTATATAAAAGTAGCTAAGTTTCCTTTACAAGTTATGGGATTGCATATGGGCTTTACCTTATCGCTGCATTGAATCCAATGGCTATTGTATTTGTCCACCCTAGTATGTTTGTACTGCAACAATTAATAAATAGTGGTTAGGATATTATTACATCCGTGAAAAAAACATGGCAGGCCATACAGAAGTAACCACTTACCATACGGACAAAGCGGCGACAGCAATTTCTGCGTCCTTAAGATAGCCAGCAAAGAGGACCAGTGCCATGAAGTACCAAGCTTCCAAGCTGTAAGCATGAGCCAAAACTTACATCAATTTCGTACAAAAAAAAAACCACGAGAAAACAGTCATTTTCATAAAATAGTTTCTTGAAACTTAACAAAATTACCATCTCATTTATGAGAATATTACTAAATCTAATTTATCTAATGCAAACGAACTCCAGCTCATATAGTACAGTCCTATAGGCAGAATAACTGATATTGAGTTGTTGCTAGAAGATAATATAATGACAGATATCTATTTTCTTATGAAAAATAAAAAATATTGGATTTTCAGAAACAACAAAAAACATTAAAAACTGATCAAATATGTAGTAAAAACCGGAATAATAAAGTAAATCTGAAGGATTTTACACGAAATTGATTTCCTAGGAATTGAAGAAGATAATAAAGTAGTATAGGAATTTGCTTACCACATCATTACAGCTGATGCAAGAGACAGTCTAACAAAACCCCAGAGGTTGCGAACTGCCTTCAAAGTAAATCCAGGCCAGGCCTTATCACAAGTCCCACTGAAGATATAGATCACCTGCGCAATCACGATTAACCACCACGAAGCGTCCAGCACGGCGGCGCCGCCGGCCATCCCCCACCCGAGTTTCAGCATTGTCAGCCAACTGAACAGAATATGCAGCAATAATGCCGCACCGGAGATCCAAGCCATGGCCATGATCTTGCTCTGGGCCTGTAGGAACTTTGCCGCCGGGAAATTTAATGCGTAAGCGAAGAGCTGAGGAATCATCCACAGCGCGAACTTTCCGGCGGCTCGTGATATATTCTCCTGCTGCCCGATCAATATCAAGAACGGGAATGCAAAAATGTAGAGGAACATTAATAGGAATCCGGTGGCGAGGAGGATAATCCATGATCTCTGCAAATAGACTCCCAGCATGTCCAGCTGCCCTGCCCCGAAAGCTTGCCCACAGAGTGTTTCTACTGCGCTTCCCATCCCCAACTGTTCAATATAGTACCCGTCGGATTTAGAGTCAGATCCAGTTCAAATAGAGTAGAAAGAGATCTAGAGAGAGAGAGAGGATTGTACATACCATGACGCCGAGCGACAAGCAAGCGATGACAGAGTTTTCGATGGAGAAGGCGGCA
Source organism: Caryopteris x clandonensis (assembly GCA_028749325.2). Lineage (NCBI taxonomy): Eukaryota > Viridiplantae > Streptophyta > Magnoliopsida > Lamiales > Lamiaceae > Caryopteris > Caryopteris x clandonensis. The sequence continues at coordinate 10,250,957 of JAPYKT020000004.1, forward strand.
AGGTCGAGGGTGCTGACGTGGCCAGCGAAGGTTTGGGTGAAGGCGCCGAGGGAGTACTGGCAAAGAGAAGTGAAAATGGCAGGTCCAGCTAAGTACCAGAGCTTCCCAGACTCCTCCTTAAAAGCTGAAAGAAACTCGGTAAAGCCCTCCACCGGAGCAATATCGTCGTCATCGGCGACGAAGGATGAGAAATACGACAAGTTGGACAGTCGCTGGAAAGAAAATCTCTGCCCGGAAAGATCCGGAACTTCATCTTCGTCCTCCGAAAGTTCTAGAAGTGGCTGCTGCTTGCTTTTGTCCTCCATTAGTGCAGGAACACACACAAGAGAGAAGGGTGTTGAAATTGGAATGGCAAGTTTACAGAGTTGGAATGACAAGTTTACAGAGTGAGCTGGCATTTATAAAGGCATGCATAAAAGTGAGAACGAAAGCGAGCCATCACCAATTATTTGGTCCAAAGCTAGTCAAATATTTCTGGTAAAAATCTCTTTTTTATTTTATTTTATTTTATGTGAAAGGAATAAAATAATAATAAGCTAAGAAAACGCGCAGGAAATAAGAGACAAAGAGAAGAAGGAGGCTTGTTTTGAAACACGGTGTGGTCTGAAAGTAGGTATCCCACTCTGGCGGCCAGCTACTGGGTGCCAGGAAAAGGACAGTAAGGACTATTTCACACGTGATCAATTAACAGATGTCTATGTGAACATTACAGAGGATATATATAGCCTTTTCAGACTACGTCATCATTTATAAATCAATATATATTGAATATCCAAAGAGATGAAAAAATATAAGCCACAAACCGAGTGTAATTTTATTTAATTAGTCAATTAATTTATTTTGTTTCTGGCATTCATTGTTAGCGATGTACATGACTATAGGTCCACGAGAAAATGATGGACGGATTTTATGAATTAATTAATATTATAATTTCAATAATTGTCATTGGTTCAAATTCAAATAAAGCATCAATAAAAAATATGTAGTTATCTCCTTTTTCAACACGAGTTAATCCATCAGTTGTGTATAGGGCTCCACAAATTGACCAATTAGGTCCCACAATTTTCCTTTTTTTTTTTACACAAAAATATGGAACTAGTAATAGGATTTAATTTACACTATTTAATGTATAATGTTATTTCAATTATTCTAAACGTTAATTTTGGATTTAATTAATATGATAGATGTTTCATTAATCTTTTCATAAACTAATGATCTTTTCTTAAACATATATCATATTAAATTTCTAATTGAATACCTATATGCATATAGTACGTCAAATAAAATGTCCTATTATAAATAACGTTCTATCACATATTTTCATAAAATAATTTAAGAAATCGTACAAAGATATTTTTGTTGCAGTAATATCCCCCTTTTTAAGTTAGATTTATTATCCTTTATATAATTCTTTATTCTTCATTCAAAATGTTGATCGTCAATTATTGAACGATTTTTCTAGTATTACTAAATCAATCATTTTTAAACGATTTAATGTACTACACTTATCTGAAATTAAAATATAAGAAAATACAATTAAATAATAATAATAATTATAACAACAATAATGTTAATAATAGTAGTAGTAGTAGTATATTTATGAATATTGGGTCTTTACTGGTTATACAAAAAACTTCAACATTAGCAGAGTTTTTTATATGCGCATGCCACCATGTCGAACTCAATTAATATAAAGATCAATCCAAAAAACTCAATTCAAATAACTCAAAAAAAAAAATTAATTGAATTTAATGAACTTTGGATCGGATGACTGAATTCATCCGAATTATTAACATTAGATGATTTAAGTATGGAATTTACAATTTGTACATACCACCCAGTCGAACTCAATTAAGGATTTATTATTTTTATAATAATTATTTTTAAAATCTATTTATCACACTGTATTCATTTTTGTCAACCCAACCCATCAAATTTCTAGGGAAGAAGCACATAGGAATAAAGTCTACCCCGCTGTATTAGTTTTAGTCAACTCAACCAATCAACCCCAATTCCCAATTGTATTATGTTTTGAAGGGATGAATTAAATATATTAAGCTTTTTATTGGACTACTCGCTGATTTGGGTTATTTTTAATTAATATAAAATTATGACCATCAAGAGCGAAAGTTCAAACTAATCAAATCCTTTGATTATTCTAAATCCGAACAAACAAATCCGAAAACCCAATAACCGATCTTTTTTTATTTGATTTCTGATAAATTTCAATCCATTTGGATTTGATTTTGGATGGATTCGTGAGAAGGTCAAAACCGATTAGCCTCACCCAAATACACAGGAAAATAAATAAATTATATATGTATAATAGATACCGCTAATTATACATGCCTTAACATACAAATCTTTGAAAGATTTTCCATACATTCAATCCATAAATGATTAAATAATTACAAGATACGAAAAAAGAAACATCAACACTTTTTCATTTCCCTTTAATAACACAAAACAATTGATTTTCTCATCCGTTTATAAAGTGGAAACACCAAGAAACTGATGAAAGGAGAAAAATAATAAAAATAAAAGAAAAGATCTGTACTCCCAGCCGAGCCAAATGGTTCTATTTCTACTAAGCACTGGCTCCCCCAGAAATACGAAATGTACAAATAAATATTTTGCACTAATCAAAATTTCTTAATTTCAATGGTTTTCTGCTATCGGATTAATGTTTAATTTCTCGAGGTCCTTTCGTTTCGCAGCTTCTGTTTCTGCTCTCCAGTACTTGATCCTTTTAGCCGCTATCGAAGCCTGCATTTATATAAACCCCAATTTATTAATTGACCCATAAATAGGCTCTAGCACCATTTTTTAAAGAAAATAAAAAACAAATATAATAGTTAAAATGTAGTGTGATTTATACATACCTCTTTGTTCCAATCGGTTCTGTAGACAATCCAAAAGAGGATAAGTGTTTGTACAACTGTTCCAGCAACCATTCCATACCATATTCCCTGTAAATTTAATGTCACCAGTTAGTGTCTCTAATTATTAGTTCGAAATTTGAATGGATCTAACAATCTTGTGTCTACTTACCTTGACACCCAACTTAAGTGTGTAGCCCAACACCAGACCCAAAGGAACACCGAATACGTAGTAGCATACAATGTTTACATTTGCAATAAGAGCTTGCCATCCTGCCCCAATAGCCACTCCTGCATAATTAACAACATTTAGTGGATCGGAGACAAATAAGGAAATGTCGTGACAAGATTGATTCCAAGTTGTAATGCTAAAGTTCTGATTAGCAAGAAGTCAATTACCAGAGAGGGCGGGTTGAATGCTGTTGACGACAATGGAGAAAGCAAGTAGTGGTGTGAGTTCATACACAACTGCTTTGACTTGGTCGCTTTCAGTGAATAATGAAGGATACTGATCTTGGAAGATGAGAAGAAGAAGGGAAACAATGAGGCCAATGGAGAAGGCGGATATCACCATAACCACCACAGAGAATTTAGCTGTTCTTGGATGAGATGCTCCCAATTCATTGGATACTCTTACACTGCACATACATTCATAAATGAGTGTCAGGTTATATGTATTTGTATGTACATAAAAGTATGGGATTTGCATATGGGCTTTACCTTATCGCTGCATTAAATCCAATGGCTATTGTATTTGTCCACCCCAGTATGTTTGTGCTGCAAAAAATAATACAGTGGTCAACAACGATGCAAAAATAATTTATTTTTTCTTTTTTTGCATTTTAAAATGCCATTTGCATAATATAGAGGTCAAAGAAGATAGTTTCTATACTTTCCTCCTCCTAAGAAACTTCTTGGTGGGTGAGAAACTTTGATTAAAGGAATATTGTCATCTCAATCGCCCAAAAAGAAAGTCAAAAAAAGGAGGAACAATGTAATCAATCTAAATCATTCCGTTTTCCAGCAAAAGTAATTCCTATGGAAGATTCCCATTAATATTAATATTATTTCAAAACAGCCCTAAAGGATGCAACATTTTCAGTGGTAACTGTGTTAAATGAAGAGTGGAATCCATCTGTCAAGGTAAGAGTACACAAACAAGTTGGTACTATAAGGGTAAAAATGGACAAAGGAACCAGCCACTTACCAAACGGACAAAGCGGCGACAGCGACTTCTGCATCCTTGAGATATCCAGCAAAGAGGATCAGCGCCATGAAATACCATGCTTCCAAGCTGTAAACATATCGAGAAAAAGTTAAATCCGTTTTTTAAAAAAATAATAATAAAATTGATCCACTTGAATCTAACTTTGGGTTCTATCCTAATGGCCTACCAAGAAAAGTTGGATCAAAGATGCATATAAAACTACGTAGACAAAAAGTGGTCCTTCTGTTTGTAAAGACAAAACAGTCTTTTTCATAAAATAGTTTCTTGAACAATAAATAATATAATAACATGAGTCACCATCAAACTGATTAGTTGCGGGGTCACATGAAATAATAATCTCATATTAGTGATACATATAACATCACTACATCTAGAAGCAACTAGTTGGTCTCCCATGAAACATGTTTCTTATCACATTCGTGCCTACCTTGTCACTACTATACAACAATGTTCCACAAAAAAAAAAAAAATTTAAAAATTATGCGATTTGTTTGTAGTGTCGGCACTCCACACAATATGTAATATGTGGAATAGACAGTGAAATTAATATCTAGTATTTCTTAATTTTTCTAAAATGTGTGTACGTGACACACCCTGCGAAAGTGCACACATTAATTGGAATATAAATTTCCCCTAAATAAAAATGGTAGATTTTTTGTGTCCATCTGTGTTTTAGATTCACTTTAATATTTAATTCAAATAAAAATACTCATATGAATATAGACCCCGGAAAAGTAGGAAGTAAATTCGAATACGGGTCTAAGAAACTGCTTACCACATCATTACGGCTGATGCGAGAGATAGCCGGACAAAACCCCAGAGGTTTCGAACTGCCTTCAAAGTAAATCCAGGCCAGGCCTTATCACAAGTCCCACTGAAGATATAGATCACCTGCGCTATCACGATTAACCACCACGATGCGTCCAGCACGGCGGCGCCACCGGCCATTCCCCACCCGAGTTTCAGCATCGTCAGCCAGCTGAACAGTATATGTAACAATAATGCCGCACCGGAGATCCAAGCCATGGCCATGATCTTGCTCTGCGCCTGCAAGAACTTTGCCGACGGGAAATTTATTGCGTAAGCGAAGAGCTGAGGAATCATCCACAGCGCGAACTTTCCGGCTGCTCGTGATATATTCTCCTGCTGCCCGATCAAAATCAAGAATGGGAATGCAAAAATGTAGAGGAACATTAATAGGATTGCGGTGGCGAGGAGGATAATCCATGATCTCTGCAAATACACTCCAAGCATGTCGAGCTGCCCAGCCCCGAAAGCTTGCCCGCAGAGCGTTTCAACTGCGCTTCCCATCCCCAACTGTTCAATATAGTACCCATTGGATTCAGAGTCAGATCCAGTTCAAGTAGAGCAGAGAGAGAGAGAGAGAGAGCGAGAGGGGGGGGGGGAGGGGGGGGATTGTCCATACCATGACGCCGAGAGATAAGCAAGCAATGACAGAGTTCTCGATAGAGAAGGCGGCGAGGTCAAGGGTGCTGACGTGGCCGGCGAAGGTTTGGGTGAAGGCGCCGAGCGAGTACTGGCAAAGGGAGGTAAAAATTGCAGGTCCAGCCAAGTACCAGAGCTTCCCGGACTCCTCCTTAAACGCTGATAGAAATCCGTTAAAACCCTCGATCGGGGCAATGTCGTCTTCTCCGGCGATGAACGACGAGAAAAACGAGAGATTCGACATTCTCTGGAACGAAAATCTCGCGACGGAAAGATCTGGAACCTGATCTTCGTCATCGGAGGATTCTAAAAGAGGCTTCTGCTTGCAGTTGTCCTCCATAATTGAGCGCGCGCGCGCACACACAACGATGGAGAGGGGGAGAAAATGAAGAAGAAGTTTATTGAGTGTGGGATTGATGAATTGGCGTGGGGAATGGCGTATTTATGGAGTTGGAACAGCAAAGGAGGCGTGAGTTGGCATACATAAAGCAGGAAACGAGGATAGAAAAGGAGAGGAAATTGCACGATTTGGCCAGAAGGCGTCAAATATTTCTGGTACAAGATTGCTACGTTTTTGCTTTTTTTAATAAGAAATACGCGCAGACATATAAAAAGCAAAACGAAGGACGATTGTTTGGACACAGGGTTAAAGACGCACCTGATTGGTTCGACCCCACCAAGGCCACCCACTCGGTGCAGAAAAATGGACCATCACCCCATCCCACATGTGATCAATTGACCGATGCCGATGTGAATATATAAATTAAATTACCTGTTTATTTTCCGTACTTCACATCTAAATAAGTCTAATTAAAGTAACACCTTTTAGATACTTATATAGTTCATCGAATAATTGGGTTATTTGATTTTTTTATTATAAATAATATAAATATCATATTCTAAGTTATATAATATTATATATAGTTATTATATTTATTACAAGTTATATAATATATATTTATGTAATTTGATGGATGGATAGGATAACAGATCGGATAATCATAAAATATTGAATTTGCATAATACCTTAGCACCCCTAATTTGTTGGGTAAATTTAACAATCATAATGCAAATGTATACAATAATATTTTTATTACTACATACATATTTTCATATTTTAGGTTTTTTAAAAAATGTGAATGATATAAAGTTTAATAAATAGGAAAAGTTTAATAAAAAGGAAGGTTGTACGTTTGGAAATTTAGTTGGATTTATTTTGATGTGATGGGGGACCATTCCACCGGTGGCCTAACCAGTCTGGTCTTCTTTGGTTGATTATGCTATAAATTAATTATAATCTACAGGTCTGATTGGTACTTATTCTGATTAATTTATGTTTAATTATTTTGTGGTTAGATATAATGTCGACCGAATCGCTCTCAATTCTCACTTACGTGTATATTTTCTTCAATATTATGTTGATTTCTGAAGAGAGTTGCTGAATTGACTTCAATTGAAACTGTGGCCATTATTAAGGCCAGAAACTAATTTAATTATCAAATTAGGACGATGAACTGACCTCTCTACAAACTAATTTTGAGTTTACACGTGTCTCGTGCTTATGGACTTGTTTTGACTTCATTTATGCAACGTAATAAACCAATAATTTAAATTATTATTTTCCAATATTTATAAAATCTGAATGGCATATTTGAATTCTGCTCTTCCAAGTTCAACTCACCCTAAAACCTTGTCCTCTTCCAAGTCAATTATCAGCAATTAAATAAAATTTGTTTGATATTGACAAATGGGTTTAATTTTAACATAAATAAGCACCACTTGGATCTTAATTTTCTTCTTCTGACTTGGGAGTCATTTCCAACTCTTGAAGGCTGCAATTAGTTCAAAAATGGAGACGATGGAGAAAAACTGAGTGCAACATTCATCCTCGAGAATACATTATTATCGCATCTTGATTAGTTATATATATATATATGTGTGTGTGTAGGAGAAAGTCGAGTGGGTCGTTATGAAAAACCATGCATTGCTCATTATTATAATGTACGCAGTGTCGATAATTAAATTATTTTATTTCTTATTATATAACCTTTTCAATTGTTTATTTGAATTTAGTACATTCAAGATGATAATTTATTTACTAAATAGTGTCGTGGGGAAATTATTATATTCAGTCAATTGATATAAGTTCTATAATTTATTACTGGATCGACATGCATTAGGGTTGTGATTAAAGTTAATTCTTAGATTTAATTATATACTTGAAAATGTCTTAGATGTGGATTCCAAAGAGAATAAAACTATCAAATTGGCAAAAACTAGACTAAAATAGTCTAACGCTGTAACCTAGAGGTCACATGTGAAACCACGTTAATGGCACATGCACACACATTTGCTAGGCCAGTAAATTATTCTTATTTTTTGCCTCGAGATTTTACTATGCATTCATTTACAATAAATAATATCTTGCGTAGATTCGTATTTCGAAAATAATTAGAATTGAAAATTAAATTAAATTAAATTATCCAATGGTCAATTTGTTAGAAGATTATTTAAACTTTATTTGATAATAATAATATCGAATAATCTTGAATATATTTTTAAATATAATAAAATTTAAAACTCGACATTTAAGTTCGAGATCATTAAATAAATTTTGTCAAAATAAGTGTAAAAATATCAAACTATTACACACTCGATTTGAAATCAATTTGATTAAGAGTCATCTAGATTTAACTCGATTATCAATCAAATAAACTATAAAACAATATTAGTATTTTGATATCTTTTAAATTTTAAACAATGGTACATTCAACTTATTTGTATCTTAAAAATAATTTCACTGATAGAATATTTTAATTTTAACAACGTGTTTTCTCACCGTCTATTAATATATTAAAAAATGGCTCTTCTATCAAAATCGACACTTCTCAAAAATTTGATAACTTAATTGTCAAATGAATTCGTAAATTGTTTGACAAAATGAGGGTGAAGTACACCATTAAAAATTAAATAAATCAAATAACCTTTTGGAGAATTGTTTGACAAAATGACACTGAAGTTAACCATTAACAATAAAATAAATAATTTAGAAATTAACCATTAAAATGAAATAAAAGAAAAATTATATACGGTCGGAAGGATAAATAATTGTGAGAAGGAATCCCAACAACAGCATGATATTAAGGCGTAATCCGACAAACATCTGTCTTGTATGATAGAGGCCCTTCGTCTTTGCTAGGCTCATCATCTTCTACTTTACTTCCAATAAAAATTCTGCCCCACAAATGAAAGAATGTTTTTTTAACGTGATAAATGTCTATTTGTATTATTTTATTTTTATATTAAATTAACTTATTAAAACATATATAGCTTATTATATAATTATTTTTAAAAAAATTGTAACTAATAAAAATAGATATTGAGTTTTAAATCATAACTATTATATAAAATGAAAAAAAAACATTTAAATTAATATGAAAACAATTATATAGCTAAATGATAATTCCAAAAAAATACAAAAAAATACAAAAAAACAAAAAAAAAGAAAAGTAAGAAGAGCATATAAAGCGTGAATATGGTATCCTCAAACTGCCAAATGTCATTTCTATTTCAAATAAAAATTCAAAAATTAATAACTTTTTTATTTCAAAGACAGTTCTAACGAATGAAAAATCCAAAATTAGTATTTTTTATGGATTGAATTATTTATGTAGCTTAATGTATATATATATATATATAGAGAGAGAGAGAGAAGGAGAGAATTGAACAATATGTGGTACAAATATATAAATTAATAAAAAAATAGATGCTTTGCAAACATTAAGTGTTTTTCTAAGAAAATATATTGTCTAGTAATAATATTTTAAAATAATTTATGCAACTATTTTTAATTTAAACTTAAAATTTATATAAATAGTCCAAATCACGGCATTGTTAATATATGCATTATGGATGTCAAATTAATTATTATGAAAAAAATTAATTTGATATATTATATGTGAAAAATAAAGTATAAACAAAAAAAATTTATTTGTATTTGTTAAAAAATAAAAAATTTGTTAAGTGAAAAAAAAATAAACAAATCAATAGGACTGTGACAACTTAGTAATTTGTATGTAGAGAATTAATTTTTTATTTTTTTTACAATTATAACCTTTATTTTACTTTAATATATAAAAACATACTTTGTGGTCTTACAATCTTTTCAAGTCCTCTAGATTTTGAGATAATGTTCAATAGTGGTTGTAAATTAATTATAATCATTAATTTGTGACATTTTTATTATTATTTCAGATAATTTTATTTTATATATAGTTATCATGTATAATTATGTTCATAATGCTATAAATATTTTTAGGGTGTTTCTAAAGCCACCACTAAATTTACTTTGCACACCACATTAATTTTACTCACAAAATTAAATATAATAGAAATGACATGAATACCCTTATTTAAAATTTAAAAACATACACAAATTTTAATTTTTAATAAATAAATTTTTATTTCATCCACACACAAAATTAATAAATATTTATTTATTAAAATTAAAATTTATGTATGTTTTTTAATTTTTAAATAAGGATATTTATGTTATTTATATTATATCTAATTTTATGAGTAAAATTAATTTAGTGTGCAAAGTAAATTTAGTGGTGGTTTTAGAAACACCCTATTTTTATTTAAATAATTTATATCTCTTATTGTATATAACTGTGTATTACACCAACGAATTACTTTTTTTTTTTTTAAAGAAAAACTTAATATTTTAGTATGGAAGAACACATATGTGAATGGTGGTGGGTCAAAATTAATTTTCATACGCAGCCACCTTTTTACTTCTTTTGTTACCATGATTTTTTTATTCATTTCCTTATCAAACAATTTTCATCTATATTTATTATATTTGTTTAATTTGTCCGCGGAATGTACGGCGCGAATTCCCGACGTATAAAAACTAAAATAAAATAATAATAAAAACCAATCATGCATCAAAGTCTCACACACCCCCACATTCAAGGTTTGCGCAAACAATCATCTACAAATATTCGATCCAACCCTTTTAAGCCAACGTGTATACGTATCGTGAAAGCTTAAAGATTCTAAATGTAAGCAATCATCAAAATAACTTCATAAATTAAAAACTATTTATAAATCTAAAAGTAATAAATTAAATAGAAAATATACTTAACTAATTCAAGAGATTAACATCACCGTTGGTCTACGTGGAAAATTTAGACACTTAAGATGTCAAGTCATTCAAGAAAATGTAGATATAAACATCTTACTTCATAAGTTTACGATTTATATTACAATTTTTCATTTTTCCATTTTAAAACTATGAGAATATCGTATTTATTTTTTAAATAATTTCGACAATACATTAATTTTAAAATTCATCCAAAAATTATGTTCTTCCAAAATTAAACCTATAATATTTATAATTTTCGGCTTTAAAGACAAACAAACACAACTTTTTTCTTTAGTCGTGTAGTAGCAAGATACTGCTCAAACTATGTTCATACTGTAATAAAGGTTTCCCGGATGTCCCCATAATTAACTTTTATGGTCTTTTTTTTAATTTTTTTTTTCTAATTAGATAATTAACTTCTGGAACCTGTCGCTATCTACTGCTGGCATCTAGTGTAACCACGTTAATAACATGAAATATTAACTATTCACGTTAACAAATGTAAGTATAATAACGTCAATTTCTTGTTTTCACTTTACCTTCCCCCCCCCCCCCCCCCCACTTTATATATATTTACTAAATACTGTAAGAAAGAAACATGTACGGTTTCATTAGTTCAAATTAAAGTCTACACGTGTTCAACATGAATTATTTTTTCAATCATTTTTCCACATTTGGTTGGCATTCGTCCTTTCTTCTTATAATATTGGATTTAAAAATAATTTAAAATTTTAAATAATTATTTATTATTAAGTTTAGATATACATACATATATATATATGTATTTCAAGTAAATTACTTACCATTTTAACAGAGAAATTCATATAGATATATATAACTAAAAATACTTACTCAAATGAATAGTATTCATGACTGAATAAATTATAATTATTAGAAATTAGTGGTAGTGACATTTTAAATGTCATTTTCACTAATTTCGCTTAATGACAAAAACACCTAATCTTAATAGCCGGGATTGAGGCTGCTATCAACAACTTGTGTATAATGGACAACCCAGAACTTACAGACCATTGAATGTGGGTAAAATGAAGAATGTACATAAATCAACAGCACTGATACTATATCAATTGATATGTCCAAATTTATAGTATTAATTAATTTTCAGTTGCAATATGAAATTAAAAAAAAAAAAAAAAGTACTACCATAATTGTAACAAATAATTGAACGTCAGAAGATAAACTATGACGTACCATTGATATAATTGTGATAGGGATGTGGTTATAATTTTAATTTAATGCGATTATTATAAATTAATTTGATTAATTTTGAAGCATGTAATGCGTGGATTTGTATGCTCCGAAAATATATGGCAAACATAATAAATGAAGATATGGGGAGGAAATCTTGTGAACTGCGATTTAGTTAAGTTAATGTTGGGTCAGCCATTATATGAAGCAATTGAAGACGATCGCGTCGCCAGCTACCATATACTGCACAAGTACAACTACTTCAGTTGAAATTAGTTAATGATGTAGCACGGCATGAATGACGTGGATCCACTTGTGCTAGAGAGAGAGAGAGAATGTGGCTGTTCAAGGAGTTAATGTGTTCAGACTATGCAGAATTATTGGGAGTGGTCAAACTGAGATTTGGATCTTTTACGGATGGTTCTTCTTGAATTTAGGTTTGCAATTTTGATGAATATATTTAAAAAATTTGTATTAAAATAAATAGTAAGAGATTATATTTGTATTCGAATGAAGTAAGATAATAAAAACTAATTAATTATTAATTTTATATATGAATTGTGCCACATCAAATAAATGAAATAAAGAAGATTAACTTATATCTCGAGTGAACTGGTTGGTAACCCAAAATTTGAAATGAATCCAACCCAATACAAATAAATCTTTAATATTTTATATTAAAATTAGAAAAAAAAATACAAATAAATAAAATATAATAACATATGTCCATATATTTTTCTTTAAAAATTTTACAAAGAAATACACGTTAGAAAATGTAGAGATCCATTTCCGAAAACTGACGTGGCTGCTCCTTTCACACACAGCGTTGTGAGATCACACACAGATACACGTTGCATGTCCGGGTCAATCGGTTGATGGGCAGTGTCTTTTTTATTCTTATTTATTCAAATACAAATATTTAAATAATTAGTTCTCTTTTTTTATTTAAGATTTTTTTTATTGGTTGGTCATTTCGTTGGAATCACATGCTCAATTATATATATATATATATTTTATTTTTTTTAATTCTCAAACTTCAATGATCTATGTCATATATTTAAAAATGTATATTTTTAAAACAAATATGCATTAAATAAAATTAAAATTAAGAGAGAAATATAAAATAGTATAAAAGATTTGGTGGGGTATTAAGTTGAGTTTAATGAACATGACTAAAAATACACTGAAATGTATAAGCAGTGGGATTATTAAATATTAAACTATTCCTTTTAATAAACTATTTATTCCTTTGCAATTAATGTATTTCTTTTCTGTATTAAAAAAAAAAAGATTTCTTTCGTAGGTGAAACTAGAAAAATATTATCTTGCGTTGCACACCTCATATAAATACTTATTAAACTTGGTAATCGTGCAATCCTTAACTGGTATAATGTGGGAAATATTTAAAAATCATAAATAAAAAAATGTTGGTCAACAACCATAATATATAACTTACACACACGAAAATGTGGTTTACTTGTTTAATATAGAAGTATGTTATTCAAGCTTATTTAAAAAAAAAATTTAATTGTTGATATTGTATTGAAAATATATTTAATTTTAATTTATAGTATTACTGTTTAACTAAAAGATATTATTTATTTATTTAAAAATTACTAGTAAGTTCTCTCGTGCGATGCACAACATATTATTATAGTAGAATATTATTAAATTTAAGAAATACAAAATATTAATATTTTTTTTAAAAAATATATATATATATATAATTATTTTTAATAATTTGTATATGTAGTATAATTATGATAAAGATATAAATATTATATATAAAATTAAATACATACATAATGAGTAAATAGAATATGTTTATCTATATTTTTCCCAAGTTGCAGAAATTTTCATGTTAAGAAAATAAGAAAATGACGTTCTTTATTTTCTTTCAATTTGTAATTTTGGAACAAAAAAATTAATTATATATAGTTCAACTAAAAATAGTATGTTGATGCATATATAAGAATAAAGTTATGAATATAAATAAAATCATATTAAATTTATTATTAATATTATAGATTCAATATCGATCAAATCCACTTAATTTTCAAATTTATTTGATATTATATAGTCCTAAATATATTACAGATATCCTATCATCTTAAAATATCTAACTAAAAATTTGTTAGAATAATAAATAAATATAATAGGTATTAGTAGAAAAAATAAATGGAAAAAATAATGGATTACTAAAAATAGTGGTACTTATGTCATTATATATATATATATATATATATATACTAGTATATTCTCCCGTGAGATGCACGACCATATTATTATAGTATAATAGTATTAAATTTCAGAAATACATAAAATTAATATTTAAAAATTACATATATAATTATGTTCAATAATTTATCTATGTACCATGATTATAATAAGGATATAACTATTATATATAAAATCATATGTGGACATTAATGAATTTTATTTATAGAATACAATCATCAAATTACCAAACATATAGTATTTTCTTTTGAAATCAAGAACATTGAATAAAATTCGGTATATCAATGGGAATATTTTTTATTATTATATATAACATCGAATATGCCACAAATTCATAATTGATTTGTTAAAATCAAATAATTATGAAGATATATAATTTTTTTTATTAATTTTGATAAAATTAATAACATTACAAATATTAACAAAAAAAATAAACAATTAAAATAAATGTTTATTGGTTAGCAATATACCAATATTTTTTAAAAGTCCTTCTTCCCATTTGTGGAAAGAAAAATACAGGAAAAATGATAATGACAAATATAGAAACAGTTAATTTACTATTATATATTAAATTAATAGTAATATTTTTAAAATAAATAAATAATATTTTTTAATTAAATAATTAATATTGTAGATTAAGTTGTAAGATGTACCATGCATAAAAAAATTTACAAATATTTAATACATAAAAAATCTTAGAGAGCTTTGGATAGGATTAGTATGTGAGGTGGCCTATGATTAGTTTAATATTTGATACATATCCAAAATAAGTAATTGGAAAGATGATAGATGGATTAGGGTAATTAGTCCTTTTTTATTTAAATAAAGTGACCCAATAAGTATTAAGTCCGTATAATTTAATTGGTGGGTTATTTTATGCCAATAAGGTTCATCCGAATCCACGTTTGATCATTATCATTAAGGATTTTTGAACACCCAATCTTATCATTATTCACTATACAGTCTGCAGTACTATGCTAACCAGCTCATAATTGTGCTATTTTTTGGTAATAAATTATTTTTTAAATAAAAATTTTGATATTTGAGAGCGGGTTGATCTGAAAGCCCGGATCATGATTCTGATTATTCATTACATACATAATAAGTCAAAGTAAATAGGGAGCAAGTGAGTCAGATTGACGTGGGCGATGGCCATTGTAGATTAAACGAAAAAAGCAAAAAATTAAACAAATTATTAATCTAATGGGTTAAGAACCCAAGAAATTAAATATTACAATAGAAAAATATTCAGATTCAATCAAATTCAAAATAAAGATTCTAGGGTTGCTTTCATTTTATTTTAATTATTGAGTTTAGAATATTTTCCAACTGTTTCTTTACAAAAGCAATCTCGAAATTAAATTATTTTTTCATCCAGATTGAAAAATTCATAGGTTAATTTTTATGTCAATACGTATATTTCACTCAGACAATTAACTCTAAAAACATATATGATTGATATTTCTTCACAATAATCACCAACATCCTGATTAAACAATTAATTATGTCATATTTTCTAAGATCTATATTAAGTTTGCATCTTATGAATATGGAATTTGACAATTATAAAAGCTCATTGATGGTCAAATAATCAACTATGAATAAAAGTAAGAATATATAAGTAGAGAAGAATAAAAATATACCGATAAATTCAACTATTTATTAATAATATCCATCAAAATATTAACAATTTTAGAGTCAAAGAGGATTTAGCTAGAAATGATTGTGCCAACTCATGGACAAATCTACATGTATGTGTGAGTAAAAGAATAAGATAAAAAATCAACCAAAAATCTCTCTTGAATCTCTTCTCAATTATTTTTTCTCACATTTTAAAGATTAATTTATGTGTTAAAATATGTTTTTATCTGACGATGGAAAAAATCTTATTTTCAAACATTGGAAGAAGATATATATAGGACTGGACACTAACAAGTTATAAATGGGTCAAAATCTACTCAAGATGAAAATAACTCAGCAAACTGCCTCAAATTTGTATGGTCAAATGAAATTGCTGAGTGAAACACCTGCTCACTTGACCTTATCTAGAAAATCGCTAAATTAGCTCAATCAAGCTTCTAAATGCTTGGTTGAGATTTTGTATCAGTGTCAACTTCAAAGTTATTTTTGAAGGTCTGATCATAATTTGGCATTGTCTATTTTAAATAAAGTTGCAACTCTCTGTTATAGATTTCGAATGTCATTAATTTCAATTCAATCGTATATGTGTAGATTATGATATGAGCAAAATAACGAATGTATGTTAAGATAAATCAATGTGTATTGCAAAACATGACAAAAACCAACAAATTAGAATGTCTACATTAAAAGTTATATTCATTTTCCTGTAACTGCACGTGGAGATTCATGACTATTAGTATCTGTTAGATCAGAATATGTGCGCGTGTGTATGTGTTCAACAGTAGTTCGAACTGTAAATGAACATTCGGAAGCTTAAAATAAGATTTGATTTTAAGCGAGAAAGAAATCCCTTCTTCCTCTCAAGTAATTTTATTAGAAGACATATTTGTTCCCACAAATGTTACAGTAGAACTTACACGTATTTGGCTCCCCCTAAATACTTGTCTGCCCGTGTAACTAATTCTTCTAAAACACTTACTTGACCATCTAGTCCCCTAGATGGATTTGAATACAAACTCCCGTCTGTATTGAGTTGAGATCTCCCGAAATCAACATGCGGTGAAGTTCCAAAGTAATCCAGACTTTGCGAGGTTCGCCTTTAGTTCGCCCTTGAGTTCTTCCCAGTCTGTTGTATTCTTACGAATATAACAACACACTCATCAGCCTCTCTATGTCTCTCTGCCCATATGAATGGTAATTGAATGTATTGGAGAGGTACAATCTCTACAGCTTGAGGTTGTATTTATAGTCTCTCATGTTCTCCACGAGATCTGCCGGTATCTTCTCATATCTTGGTGTTGATATGCATATCTTTGTATATATGGCCTGGATATGCATATCTCATATCTTCATCATATCTTTGTAAGATTTGTTACCAGATTTACTCTTGATTCTCCTTATTTTTAGCCATGACTTTCCTTCCTTTTCTCTTCTCATTCAACTTTGATTTTCTTCCAAGGATATCTCCACAATATCTTTTAAATCTGCAATCAATAATAAATCAATTAGAATTTTTGAATAATATTGACAATAATTACTTTATCAATCTCCCCCTTTGGCATGTTGTTCGAAAATTCCAGGACCATCTGCTACCTGCAAAAAGAAACAAGCAGGAGAACTGTATGCAGAAAAGAAAGATGTTCACATATAGCAGAAGCATCATTCATCATGTTCAGATAGCCAATAAAAACAACTAAACTACGGATATTGTTGTTAGCATACTAGCTACTGGAGATTGTAGTATCAATATTACAGACCCTTAGAAATTTTTCAGATTGTTCAATAAAAACATCCCCTAATTCAAACAGTCACTCCCAGATTCCCATTCTTCTTCTTCCTCAGTATCATCCACTTCAGTTTCCTCGGCCACCCTTTTTCTTTTTGTTGCTTTGCCTGACACCTTCCTCTTCCCCTTATCCGCGGCAGATGATCTCTTCTCCCCCTTTTTCGAGCAGCCTGCCAAAGGAGTAGAATCTCTGTGTGGTGCGCCCTGAGAGGGAACATCCAGAGATTTCAAGACATTAGTTAAATAAAGCTTCTGGGCAGCTACCTCAGCAGCTAGAGTATCAAGAATCTCTAGTTGCTGATGTAGAAAGAGCGGTACATTGGCCGCTACTTCCGAGGGAGGAAGTGTGGGTGCAATGGTGCGTGGCCTATAGGCAACATTGGCCTCTCGGGAGGCCATGTTCAGCGGAGGGGCGGCTTTCTGAAGAACATCAGTGGACTGAGCCTGGATGCCCTGATGCGATAAGAGGCCCCAAATGAAGGTAGGGAACGGAAGCTTCTTGCGAGTGTCGGGCTTCTCGGCAAAACTCATGATGGCCTCAAATGCTATCCTCCCAAAGTCAATCGGTATGGTTTTCAGGACTTTGAAGATGACCTGACACTGGGCCGATGTTAGGTGAGACTTGTTGGACGTGGGTGTCCAATTTTGCCTCCCTATTTTATGAAGCCAGTTGGCCTCCTGTGTCAATATCGAGGGAGAAATCCCAGGCTTGGTCCAGCTGGTGAGCTTTCCGTCACTGAGGAAGTCGACCACCTCCCCAAGGTCGACTTCAACCTCCTCTTCTTCATCCAGACCAGTCAGTTCCAAATAGTCATTAATGGCATCAGGACTGAAATTAACAATTTTATTGCGAACAAAAACTCGCCCGAACCGAGGAGATTCGGGATCCTGAATGCCAGTGACCAAATTAGCATAGAACTCATGAACAATAGAGCTATAAAACCTACCCAAGTTCATCACAGTAACTTCTAATCCAGATTTTTTAATAAACTCCATAACAGACGTTTTAGCAAAACGTTTAAGATCAAGATTACGTTCAGGCCAGAAGTCCATACCAGAGAACAATTTGTAGCGGTCGGAAGCAGCCTTCGTGTAGAACGACTTGGAGAAGGCCTTACCACGAACCAATACGTCATTTTCGTTGCGAAGGCGCCCTGGAGATGACCCAGTAAAAGCAGCAGTAGAAGGCTTTTTGTGACGGTGCGAACGGCGAGGTGGAGATCTTGCCACTTCGTCCTCGGATGAGGACTCATCAATGAGATGTCGTCGTGGCGTAGGAGTCGTAGTTTTGCCTGTAGGTTTTGCCTTGCGAGGAACCTTGGACCTTGGAGGTGGATGTGAGGTCGTCTGGGAAGGGAGATCTTGAGGAGGAACTGGAGATTCCGCCATGGGCGAAGGATCTCCTTCTTGCGGAACTGTGGTAGCAGGGGGCGGAGTAGTCGCACTAGGCTGTGGAACACCAGTCGGAGTGGTTTCGGTCTGAGCGGCATCGGGACACGGTGGAGACGAGGGATCGGGTGGAGGTGTGTCCTTGCCCTGTTCGGCTGATGGCGGTTCATCAGAATCGGGCGGAGGAATAGTTTCTAATGGCTCTGGGTTCAAGAATGGAACCAAGATCCAGCTTGGTCGTCTGCCGCTGGGTGAATCTTCGTGGTCAGCCATGGAACCTCTGCAAATGGATATTGAAGAAGAGACACAAGAACACAGGCGTGAAAGTGAACTATGAAATAGATGAACCCTAGTTATTCAAAGCCTGACAATGATGTGAAATGAGGAAGACTGACGCCTCGATTACTGTCTATGTCACAAGATTTTATGTGGGCTATTCAAACCCTTTTTCGGTGCCCACTCATTCCAGTTAAAGAGGCATTAAGGAGCACGATCACACGTCCAGACGGTTGAAAAAGGGAAGACCACGTCCCCATTTTGACACGTGTTCCGAAAATAAGTCATGACTAAATAATCATCCGGGCCCATTTTGTACAAAATAATCCATATAATCCCAGGAGAAAAAAAATAAGAGAGACTGTTTTTTTTTTTTTTTTTTATATTGGAGGAATGAAATCATAGATCACCATATTAAACACAAGTCTCAGTCAGGCAACAATGTTTGACAATGCACTAAGAAAAATCCGCAAGCCTTCTCTTCCAGTATATGTTCACCCCATTTTGATTGCTAAATGAGTTGTATGATTTTTCCTTCTTGCTCCTTCTGTCGAATCCTTGTGTAGTAGCTCGCAAACCACACAATAAAGTACCACACTGGGAAAACCCTGTGTGACGAGCTCAGAACCTTGTAACCCCTATATTTGGTGCAACTTAGAGGTGAACATCATTAAGGCAGCTTTCACAGACCTGTCATTTTCTGTGCTTGGTGCTCTATCACATTGGTGACAGCATTCCACAGCATCATTTCAAGGTCGTAGCTCTTTTCCTTATACTGGGAGAAGAAATAATGGATTCAAAGTTCAAGACAAACAAAATTTTGAACATGTGCGAGACTTATAGTTATCCTAGGCAATCGGAGACTTCCACCTCCCCTTTATTATATATATATATATTTTTTTTTATTTTTTTTTTATAATACAGCATTTACATAGCACAGCAAATCCCTAGAGATTTTCTCAGGGATATGAATTTTTGAGCATCTAGGGCCTTTGTGAAAATATCAGCCAGTTGACTTATGGTAGGAACATGTTCCAGGGTAATGACTCCATCTTCAACTAACTCTCGGATGTAATGATGCCTAATGTCTATATGTTTAGTTCTAGAGTGTTGCACAGGGTTTTTAGACATATTAATGACACTCAGATTGTCACAAAACAGAGTCATGGAAGTCATGTTCATACCGTAGTCGCACAACATGTGCATCATCCATACCAGTTGAGAGCATGAGCTCCCTGCAGCTATGTATTCAGCTTCTGCAGTTGATAGTGAAATGTTGTTTTGCTTTTTGCTTAGCCAGGATACAAGATTGTTACCAATAAAGAAGCATCCTCCTGAAGTACTCTTTCTATCATCCACGTCGCCGGCCCAATCGGCGTCACAGTATCCTGCAATGAAAGGTTTAGTCTCAAAGGAATATTTCAAGCCATAGTTAGTGGTACCTGCCACATATCGTATGATTGTTTTTACGACCTTGAGGTGAGATTCCTTAGCATTTGATTGGTATCTAGCGCATAGTCCAACACTGTCCACATATCCCTTCATTGAGTTCTCCAATGATGAGTTCCTTGGGATGTTCTTTCTGAATCTTTGTTGAGGGTTCACCTTTATCACTGTTTTCATTCGTTGGTACTAGGTCAGTTTCTGCGATGTTCTCACTATTCTGGTTTCCCATTGGTCGACCTGCTGATGAACCTGCTTCTTCCAAGTAAACTTCCTGTCTTATCACAGAATCATCAAAAATAATGTTAGTACTTTCAATGAGTGTTTGAGTTCTCAGATTATAGACACGATAGGCTCTGCTATTGGTCGAATATCCTAGGAACATACCAACATCACTTTTAGCATCAAATTTACCTAACTGCTGTCTATCATTGTATACATAACATTTACAACCAAACACATGGAGGTGACTTAAATTAGGAGTTTTTCCTTTCCAGATTTGATAAGACGTCATTTCTAATCCTTTCTTAAGATATACCCTATTTGTAACATAGCATGCTGTGTTTATGGCTTCAGCCCACCATTTTTTGGCTACTTCCTTGCCCATCATCATGGCTCTAGCCATTTCTTGCAATGTGCGATTTTTCCTTTCTACTACTCCATTTTGTTGAGGTGTTTTTGGTGCAGAGAATTCATGAGCAATACCTCGAGAGACACAAAATTCAGTGAATGCAGTATTTTCAAATTCTCTACCATGGTCACTTCGTATTCGAACAACAGAACCCTGTTTTTCATTTTCTATCAGACGTATCAATTTTTCAAATTCATCAAAGGTGTCTGATTTATCACGAAGAAATCTTACCCAAGTATATCTAGAGAAATCATCAACACAAACAAAAATATATCTCTTACCTCCCGCACTTTCAGTTTGAACAGGACCCATTAAGTCCATATGTAGCAAGGACATGATTTGTTTAGTGCAAACGTCTTGTGTTACCTTGTGTGAGCTTTTTACCTGTTTACCGAGTTGGCATGGTCCACATATACCTTGATCTTTGCTTGGGAGCTTAGGCAGTCCTCGTACACATTTTGATTTAGACAAGGCAATGAGATGTTTGTATCCTATGTGTCCCAACTTTTGATGCCATATTTATGTTGCTCCCGAGCTAGCATTGTAGCATCCATGACTCCTGTCAAGAAGATAACAGTTGTTAGTGGACCGAGTTCCGGTAAGCATGCATTCATTATTCTTGTTTAACACCAAGCATTTGTCATGAGTGAAGTTGACCTCGAGTCCTTGGTCACAAATTTGGCTAATACTCAACAGATTTGCCTTAAGATTTTCAACAAGATAAACATTAGACAATTTAGGCATGCCACTTATATTGAGAGTCCCTTTCCCAATGACTCGCTCACTCTTACCATCTCCAAAAGTTACTGACTGTCCTTTTATTGGGGTGATATCAGACAAATATGTTGCATTACCTGTCATATGTCGTGAGCATCCACTGTCAAAGAACCATGTTCCAGTGTTGTTCGCCCCGAGTGAGACTACTGATGAAGTAAGGCACATGTTTTTCTTGACAACCTAAACCTTTTTCACATATGTTTTACTGTTTTTGAAATTTCTTACTTTCGAAGAGTCTAGAGACCTATGATTTTTTATAGGAACACCATAAAAATTCCAAGTTGAAATTTTACCTGATTGTAGGTCACGTTTCATTCTGTAGCATCTTGGTCGGATGTGTCCAGGTGCATCACAGTAATGACAGATAGGAATAAATTTTCTCATACTTTTTGTGTTTCGTTTCTCAGGTTGTCTTGTAGTGTTTTGTCCTCCATGGTCGAACGTGGGAACTGTAGCTGGTACAAAGACTGTTGATCCAGATGTTCTTTCTTCAATATATCATATTCCAGTTTTATTGTTTTGTGGTCTCCCATATGCCAGGATTTCGTCAATTTTAGCTTTTCCTTTGTTCAGTCCTTGTAAGGTTCGCTCTGCTTTGTCCAGCTTGGCTCGTGACTCTGCTAACTCACGATCCTTATCCTGCAATTTTGAGGAGTAATATGTTAGTTCATTTGTAAGGGAAGAATTTACCTGGTGATTGCTTGTTGTAGTTGTCCGGGCTATTTCAGAGTCGGTTTTAAGTGTCTCAATTTCCGTCTCGTAAAGCTGAACCTGATGTTCGAGATTCCTCACATTCTTTTGGGACATAATCAAGTCATCTCTCAGTCTCTCATTTATTTCCCTAGTGATGTGCAGCTCATGTTTCACTTGACTGAGTTCCTGATTTTCCATGCTTAGTGCGTCTTTATTTTTGTATTCCCTTGCTTGATTCTCCAATCTGGTACATCTGGCAGATATGTCTAGAAACAGCTTCTCAAGATCTTCCAGAGTTGGATTGTCTAGATCGGGGTCCTCAGTGTACTCAAGTTCTTCTTTAGTTCGAACATCAGATGTAAGACATCCTAGGTCATTGGGGTATTCTGTCTCCTGTTCGTCAGCTTCTTCTTCTCCTTCAGATTCAGATTCACTCCTAGTGGCTTTTAGTGCTTTCTTCTTTCTTAGAAAATTTGGACATTCTGCTTGATAGTGTCCGTATCCACTACACTCTCTGCATTTAGAGTCCTTTCGATTTACCTGCCTAGTGTTTAAAAATTTGTTTCCACCTTTTCTGATGTTCTCTTCAGTGTTCGGACCTTTGTTGAACTGCTGCCCCTGATTGTACTTTTTCACAAGCTTGCTGTAATTTTTCGTGAGAAGTGCCATTTTGTCAGCAACTGATGTCATATCATCCTCGATTTGTTCAGTTGTTGTCTCCGTCTTTAGGGCTATTTCTTTGCTTTTTGGTGTGTCCATGCCATTGTTCAACTCAAACGTCCTTAACTCTCCCATCAAGTCATCCAATGTCATCGGTGTGATTCTCATAAATGATTCCAGAACTGTGATTTTTTCTCTAAATCTAGGAGCTAATGTTCTCATGATTTTCATGATTTGGACATCTTCCTTGATAGCATCACCGAGGGTGTAACATTGATTTACAATGTCACTGAACCTAGCATAGTACATCTCAATGTTTTCATCTTCATTCATTTGTATTCCATCAAATAGTGTGGCCAACCTTTGCAATTTTGACTTCCTTACGGACTCATTTCCTTCAAATTGTTTTTGTAGAGCATCCCAAGCATCTTTGGCGGTTTGACAGTGTATAATCAACTTGTGTCTCATGACATCGACCGAAGCAAGAATAGCATACAATGTTGTGTAGTTTGCCTCTTCTGCACACCTTTTGTCCTCCGTCCATAGTGTTCTTGGTTTGTCTACGACTTTAGTTATATCCGTTCCATCCTGCATTTTAGGCCACGTCCACTTTGTTTGGATTGCTTCTCCACATCGTTTGGATCTTAGATAGATAAACATCATTGATTTCCAGAACGGATAGTTTTGTCCATCAAGCGAAGGTGGGCGTAGCGTGGTCCCCTCTGTACCCATGTGTCTGTCCCTGGATCTACCTGTTTAAGAAAAAAACTGGAACCTGCTCTAGTGCCAATTGTTAGATCAGAATATGTGCGCGTGTGTATGTGTTCAACAGTAGTTCGAACTGTAAATGAACATGCGGAAGCTTAAAATAAGATTTGATTTTAAGCGAGGAAGAAATCTCTTCTTCCTCTCAAGTAATTTTATTAGAAGACATATTTGTTCCCACAAATGTTACAGTAGAACTTACACGTAATTGGCTCCCCCTAAATACTTGTCTACCCGTGTAACTAATTCTTCTAAAACACTTATTTGACCATCTAGTCCCCTAGATGGATTTGAATACAAACTCCCGTCTGTATTGAGTTGAGATCTCCCGAAATCAACGTGCGGTGAAGTTCCAAAGTAATCCAGACTTTGCGAGGTTCGCCTTTAGTTCGCCCTTGAGTTATTCCCAGTCTGTTGTATTCTTACGAATATAACAGCACACTCATCAGCCTCTCTATGTCTCTCTGCCCATATGAATGGTAATTGAATGTATTGGAGAGGTACAGTCTCTACAGCTTGAGGTTGTATTTATAGTCTCTCATGTTCTCCACGAGATCTGCCGATATCTTCTCATATCTTGGTGTTGATATGCATATCTTTGTATATATGGCCTGGATATGCATATCTCATATCTTCATCATATCTTTGTAAGATTTGTTACCAGATTTACTCTTGATTCTCCTTATTTTTAGCCATGCCTTTCCTTCATTTTCTCTTCTCATTCAACTTTGATTTTCTTCCAAGAATATCTCCATAATATCTTTTAAA
Organism: Caryopteris x clandonensis; assembly: GCA_028749325.2. Classification (NCBI taxonomy): domain Eukaryota; kingdom Viridiplantae; phylum Streptophyta; class Magnoliopsida; order Lamiales; family Lamiaceae; genus Caryopteris; species Caryopteris x clandonensis. The sequence continues at coordinate 10,275,935 of JAPYKT020000004.1, forward strand.
TCTGCAATCAATAATAAATCAATTAGAATTTTCGAATAATATTGACAATAATTACCTTATCAGTATCATTAGAGTTTTTAGCTCTAAAACCGTGAGAATCACCACAGAACGAGGAACCTTTTAATATTTCACAAGATAAAAAATTCATACAGAAGTTATGAAATATGTATCCATTATATTGTAAATTTACGATTAATTTAAGTCTCAAATCCATGCAAAAATATAAAGAAAGGTTCTCATTTACTAAAAGTTATTCCTTCCGCTCAAAAACGAGTCATATTCAAAATACATTATGTTCCAACAAAAGAGTGATTATGATTAAAAGTTAATGTCTTATTTTAATAATTAAAAAAATAATTTGTTTTTTATATATAAATGAACAAGTTAAATCAACAAATTAAAAAAATTATAAAATAAAAAATGTATTATTTAAAAAAAAAATTTACCTAATTGATCAAAAATGAAAAAATGATTCTCTACAATAATAAATTCTCTTAGAACAAACGAAGTGTTTAAAGTTACAGAGAACCCAGCATACGCATAATATTGTTGTGTATTTGTGCCTCAGAAAAGGCAGACTAGACAGAGCGACGTCCGTACATATTATAAAATTTGATATATTAACAAACTTTTATTAATTATACCTTTTCCATTCGAGTATTTCGGTACATAAAGACGACACCAATACGGACAAAAAAGAAAAAAAAATAAATTATTTTGCTAAAAGTGCAAATAAAATATTCTCTCTCAATTATACATTGGTATAACTTTGTAATCCTCGAATCAAATTTTGTCACGTATCCTCTGACATTCGGCTTGTCCGTACTCTTACTTTTTCGTTAATTATTCATAATATCGTGCCTTCATTACCATTTTTAAGGTTCAGCTAATTGGTGTTAATACAGTGATCCACTGCACAGCATGTGGTGTGTGATCTTGCTGCTCAAGAAATGATTGCAGACACCGCACATGTTTTATTTCCTTGTATCGAACGTGATCTCAATGTGTTTCTCCTTCTCGTTTCCCCCTTTTTCTTCCAAAACATAATAATTGATCATTGATTGCTTTGATAATGAAATTTTACAACGATCAAATAAATAAATATGTATAGAATTTTAAGAGTAGAGTGTTGTGATATGCATCAATATAAAAAATTTTGAGATATACCTAATATCTAACCGGCATAAATTTGAAAATTTTGTAAACACTAAGGTGAAGGGTCCATCAAATTATAATATTATCCATTTACAATTAAAAAAGAAAAAGAAAAAAAAAAGAGAGAGCACTTCTCACATGGGAAGAAGATCAGAAAGTGGCAGAAACATGAGGGGTCGGATGAACAACCTAGTATAATAATTGGGGTGGGGCTGCAAATATTTTATTCTTTATAGAATATGTATAGAGGGATATGTTTGCTTGCACATTGGGGATATTTATCCAACAATATAAATATACTTTTTACCAAACGAAGGCAATGAAAGTAACTTTGTGAAGTTGATAATGAGACCAAACGTACTATTCCTTACTTTCTTCCTTTTGGGCTTATCGGATCAACTGTGGTCCGAATCAAAGTTGGGGAATAAGAAGAATAAATTTAAAATTCATTTAATTAAACCAAAGTGGATTTGGAATCTATCCATATCAAATGTATAAATATCTAATACAGTCCAAAACTTATAATTATGAGAGATGAGACGTAATTAATATTTATATACTCCTTAGAGTTACTATATTTTTAGCAATTTTTTAAAGTTTATTTTACTATTAAGAGTGGGGACCATTTTTGAGTAAGAGCAAATGTTCATGGTGCAAAACATCTTCATTGTGTTAGATTTGTTAAGGCTTTTCTATGGTAGAAAAGGGTGGATCTATTCATTTGTAATGTATAAAAATAAATTTTTTTTTAAAGTAATAGTCGAGGAAGCCACTGAAAACTCGTATTGAATTACATATTTAACTATTTTCTCCCATTTGAGATATTATTATTTATGTTAATGTTCTGAGTTCATTTATTTATTTATTGTGAATTTATGACGTGAAATTTTACTTGTTAATTTGTTGATAGTGATTAATAATAACTGAGGAGTTACCTTCCAATCAAAGCATCAATCAATTGCTAAGTACCGAGCAATCAATTATTTGCTGTCATTGTCTGATTTGTGCTTAAGATTGGTGAGAGTGATTTATAAATATATAATAAATCTGATATTTATTACTCTTCACATTACTGTTATTTTACCCTAAAGCAGTCTTTATTATCCTTTCTTTAAAAAAGTAAACAAAAGTAGGTCTTTATCTTTTTTCCAAGAACTGGGAAACAAAAATCTAGCATAAAAAATTGAACCTAAGTACTGCAATAAAAAGACATATAGCCCAAGTAAAGTAAGCTTCTAGAATGTTGGCCCCATCTCGTTTATGTCTGTTTATAATACAAATAAAAGCTCAATTATTGGAAATAGGACGGCAACTGCCAGATTAACTTAGTTTAATGATAATTGTTTTTTGTGTAATAATGAGAAAGACAACATTCGCATTGCCACGTAAATATTGTATTTCCAACAAACAAATATTTGTTCAACAAAAATTTATATTCTTAAATTAAAAAAATTGATATTTTTCAAATAAAAATTATATTTTTCAAAAGTGAATTTTACTTGTTATAAAATAGAACCTTTGTTAATATATATGTATATATATATCATTTAGTGTTGAAAAGTTTTTTTTTTTTTTTTTTTGGAAAAGTACCAATTTTTCATCTTAGCTAAAAAAACTATGACGTTTCTTTTTAAAGTATTACTAATGAAATTTAAAAAAAAAAACATTATTAAAATAAAAGTATTATTTTTTTTGAAAAAATATCAATTTTATTAATAAGAACCATTTTTTTTAATTTTAGATTCATTAGTAACACTTTTCACAATATATATCTATATATATTAATGTTTGTTATCAAAGTATCACATTTTTTTTAATTACTATGACTTTTGTTTTAAAAGTATTAGTAATGAAATTAACAACACTATAATTTATTAAAATTGAAAGCATTATTTTTTGTTAACTATCAACTTTTGCTATAAAAAAATAAAAGGTATCAACTTTTATCTTTGGATTGTTAATTAATAATTTTATAAAAAGGTATTCCTTTTGTATCAAAGGTGAAACTATGATTTAAAAAAATTGTTAACATATAAATTTTCTTTTTATTGAAAAATGTCAATATTTGTTAAAAATGTATAAATTGTTTCTTTTTTTAAATTTTAAATGTCAATAACTTTTGAAAATGTGTTACTTTTATACAAACAATTTAAAAACTTATCAATTTAATTCTTAGAAGGATTATTCATTATTAATACTTTTGGAACAATAAAAATATTACTTTTTATTAAAATATATAATTTTTTTTCAAAGAAATATTGGTTTTTTGTTGAAAAATAATCTTATCGTAGAAAAAAAAAAAAGATACAATTTAAAGAAGTAAGTTGACCACATATTGACTCTGTATTGACCGAATAATTTTTACCATAGTTAACTTATATTTGACCTATTCGCACCGTAAAAGCGTCCTACAAGAGACTTAAAGAATAACAATTGCCAATATATTAATATTGTCCTTTTTTTTTTTTGGGGAGATTCATGATATTTCTTTAAATTTAAAACAAATGTAAGAATTTGCATACATAAATAATTCTAACCAATTAAAAATATAATTCTCAGACCAATCATGAAAGAAGATGTACAAACTATATATATATACATATATATATATATATGCTTAACTTTAAGCATAATGAAACCGAAAAGCTTCAATAAAAATATTTCCCAACAATTCTTTTTCCTGGAAGTCGTAACTCTTTGTATTTATATATGGTACGGTTCTAGTTCAAGAACCATAGGTTCCGTAATTATCAATTCTCGATTCTTTTTTTTTTTTAAATTTTATACATGAAACCGTTGATTGACACTGAAACTAGCAATTTTTAACTGAAATTAATGGTTTTGGATCCACCGATCCCTAAATTCGGCTACCCCACAACAAACTGAACTGAACTGGGTCAATGATTTGGTTAAACCATTGACCCATAGTTTAAATCATCAATTTCGATGTTGAACTAAAATCGTGTCAAGTGTAATTTGCATAAGTTTTAGAATAATAAAGCAGAAACCTCGCATTCCTTTAATTTTTGTTTAATCTTTAGAAACATGAAATATCCCCTATTAATTAGTGGTGTAATCGTGGTTTGCAAATTAATCTACATCAAAGGGTTGTCAATTGAATATACATATCATGAGCCTATATATGATCTAGTGGCATATCCCATCGAAGTCGCCCATATCCCTAGTTTATGGATCCGAAGGAATATTAAATTCATGGGAACCCTAGGCACCACAACACGAACCAATCTTATCGTTCTACTCCTAATAATAGACTGTATATATACTTTCTGAGATACTCTAAATCTTTTAGTAAGATACTTCATCCATATATAAATGTCACAGAATAGATTACCAATACGCAATTTCTTTTTTCTTTTTTTGAGAAGAATCTAAACGTAAGCTATAAAGATTTGGATTTGCTAAATTGCTTCTCCTCAGGAATAACTGCACCTATGACCACCAGATTATTAAAACCTCATTATAATAAGATACCACATATTTCCTCCATCCTTATGCTTGTATAACTATGCAAATATAATTTGTTTTTTTGGGACGGAGAGAATATTAAATTCGGATGAAAACGAAGTTTGATGTTCTTAATTCGCTCACCAAAGCATGATAGAAAGAGTTAGTAAAATTGCAAAATTTTAAATTCTGAAAAGGTTTATGTACTACCCCACAGTTTAGTTTACAGGATCGTTTTTGTTCACCTGTATATCTTTATCTCCCAACAACTAAAATTGTGTAAATTATGCATCAACAGAAGATTTGTCAACTTTAATTATGAGATGAACCCACAACTCATCACTACATTCTGCAGCCGGTTTTCTTGAATTTTACTTTCTCAGCCTCATATAATTTAAAGCAGGCGTTTAGTTGACAATTCGTGCGTTGAATCCCTTTGATGGGCTTTCAATTCACACCCAAACCCATCAAACACCAGTAATAATAACCCATGTGGCCGGCAATACATTGTACACATATACTGATAGGGGCGGTTTTGAGTATTCTTCATCCTCGTCTCCATTATTGATTCTTACCAAGATCTTACCGAGGTAATAGGGAAGAAGATTGAAGGTGAAAAAATAGTGAACTAAACAGTACAAAAGAAATTAGAGAAAAAAACAGAAAAAAGTTAATAGAAGATATATATATATATATATATATATATTTTTTTTTTCTTTTGGAACAACACAAATAAAGTGTGAAGTTATTAACCTTTACGAATTTTCAAATACAAACAATTAAAAGTATATAAATATGTATTGCAAAATTTAATCAGATACACTACGATATGGGTAGATACTCTATGACTAGTCGCATTACCACTTCCAAGATTCCCCATACCCTACTCCTCATTTATTTTATATTGGTCCAAGAGGTTTTCCATACCTCTTCGATTCAAATAGGATTATAGGATATGGGATTCTTCATCGATTTGCCAACTACAATAAAAAAAAATATATATATATATATATATATATATATATATCTGTATGTGCATGTGTGTGTGAAGTCAGCAGATCGATTTAGGATATGGATTCTTGCCAACTACAATATATGTATATGTATATATATGTGTGTGTGTGTGAAGTCATCAGATTCATAATATGAAGTGCAGAATAAAACGAGGCCTGAAATCCGGCATATCTTATTTGTTTATGTGTTCATATCAAAGTTTTAATGGGAAAGATACTTACCCAGATTATAGTTTATACTCAAGAGTTAAAGACAGTTAATATATATTACACCACATGCAAAGCATGTTGTTTTAGTAAATACTCCATTTATTCTGATAGGTGAACTCAAGGGTTTATAGAACATACTTTCTATATACTTCACTGTCTGGTCCAATAGGACCTACGAGGCTACGCCACGCAAACATATCAAGTCTTTTCAGCCATTATTATTTAACTCTTAAACTGCAGATTAGATGACCTAATTCTTGTGTTGTGTTTTATTACAGTGTCCCAAAAGAAATGGTTGGACCAGTTCCAAGTTAGATCCACAGAGATTCGGTAGGTGCCAGAGGCAAAATGGTCATTTAACTTACAGTGATTTGGGTAAATAAAAAGTTGCCAAAATCTAAATCCCATGTGGATACGTACTGTCTGTGTGCTTGATCATAAAATAAAAATTATAAGGATATCCAAAATTTAATTTTGGATTCAGAAACTAAGTTTTGGTGGTATTTTATTAAAATTAAATAATTTTTATTATATTAGTATGTATTACTTTCATTTAAAACTAATTTTTATGATTGAAATATAGAGTAGTTATCCTCTATTTATAAATTATGTCAGGGCTATCCGTCTAAACCGTATATGTGGTACCACAAATTATTCTGTATATCCTGACGGGACCGCAGTACAGGATCAACTTGTGGATTTTATAAAATGTTATTTATTTTTCTTGTCCATAATAATTTGTTGTTTTTATTATAGAATCTACTGAACTAACCACTAAATACAAATAATGCACACAAAAAAATTATCTCAAAGTTGCAACGGTCAAAATATTGGCGACCATAAAAATATGTGGATCCGCATCGATCCGATTCAAATTCAATAAAAAGTATACGAATTTTGTATCTGTTGTGAATGCAATTTTACTTTACACTCGATATTCATTTTATAAAATATATTTTTGAAATACGAATTTATTTTTAAATTTTTGGATGGGGTAAAAAATGGAAAGAATATTATTAAATAATTAAAAATAATCAATAGTCTTTCAAGGGAAAAAAATGAAACGAACCAGAAAATCTACTAAATTGATGCAGCTGTTCTCAAGCAATAATCTTGTGGTGTTGTTTACAAATATGAAAAAAGAATAAAAATGAAAGTGCCCCCAATTGAGACATTTATATGTAACTGTACATTAAATGCAACAACTAACTGATTTAAATGGGCAATACACATTATTAAGAAGCATCTTATCAACCCCCCACCCAGAATTATTTGCGATGTGAGATGGAATCCAGTGGAGTCTTTTCTTACCACACACGACAGAGCCCACAAAATATGGATAGGCTTGGAAGTCAGAGGGCCCATAAAGTTGGCCCAATTTCAGTGGGCCGTCAAGAACGTGGTCCTGCTGTCCGTCGGTGGCATCGGCCCAGTTGATATTTATTATGCTATTCTGCATATCGCTTAATGTCGTCTTCATACATTAAATAAAATGTCTTATACAGTATACTGTTGATGACAATGGTATTTCATCGATTCAATACAACATTTCTGATTTTGGAGTAAGAAATAAAGAATTATGTTGAATAGAGATTTTTTTAAGCGTGACCTAAGTTGTATTAATAACATGCATTACGATTATTTATGTTTTGATGGGTTTTAATCTTTTATTTTATTATTTTTAATATTCTTCAAGTATATATATATATATATATATTGTCTAAATTTGGGGCAATTGTGGGCTACAGAGCACAAGAGTGGGCCAAGGGCTGAATTTGGTGGCATAAAAAGGGAAGCATTGAAGTGAGGGCACAAAAGGAGAAATATGCAGAAGGTAGGGGACAGAATAAAAGAAAGAAACAAGAGAGAAGTTCGAGACTAGGAGCAAGGCTGGATGGAAGATTAATTCTCCTGTTGGTTTATTCTTTTTTTTTTTTCAAATTTTTGACTCCTATTTTGTGTTTATAATTCGGAATATCGAACACGTAATGTTGGGCTAACTTTTTATTTTTCAGTTCTAGAGAGGTTTAAATTGTATATGGTAGACTACCATATAATTATTCTTGTTACATTTTTTCAGTTTGATTTAAAATTAATTAAGATATTTGTTTTAATTATTAAATTATGTGTAAAAATTATAATTTTTTTTAAAAAAAGTACAGCAACAATCATCTATCTTTTTACCAATTTTTTTTCCTGAAAAGGAAATTTGCCTAATAAACATATGAATATTGTTAGTGGGAAGACGCAGTCCTTGCTGGCCAAACAAACACTGCGACATTCAACTATTTTGTATCTTGATCATGTTATGCTGATTTTACAAAGACTTTTAGCCTCTAAGCTACTTGGTGATCTTAAGGCAATTATGGTTGCTTTACTAATTTCCATATTTAATAGGAAAATCTTTTGTAATGTTATTAAAATTTATCTTGTTTTTGTTTTTGGAACGATGGCTAGTTTAAATTGAATATGGATGCATTGGCTGTGGAGGGTGTTGGAACGGGGTAGCTAGGCATGGGAATCTATCTTATTTTAGAGTCGTTGCTGATATTATTATTTTTTTTTCTTGGTTTTATTCCCTTTTCTTAATTTAGTTAGAGGTACGACAAACTCTTAAACCCATCATCTAACTTAATTAATTTTTTGTTTTGATAGTCCATCGAAAGTGACCGGATTGATTTTGGAATCAATTTGAAGACATTGTTCTTTTCAGACTAAAATGAATTTAATGTTTGTTCAAGCTTGCCAGCCCATTAACAACTTCAGCAATCATCCTCTAAGCTTCAAGTTATGGCCCAATATTTTTATGGCCCAAAATGTCGGGGCAAGATCAGAGTTAAGGCTAAAAGAAGTACGAGAAATCAATATTCAGAACTATAAATTAATTAAAAAAAAAACCAAATATTTGTCCATAGGAAACAGTGTTGGGTATCAATGTCGACGTCTATTGGATATAAAAAAGTTCAGAGGGTGTTTGGACTCGCCCTGATTCAAACAGACAAAACAATCGGCAATAAACAGGAAGTCACACAAATTTTTTTTTCCAACAGAGCACCGAACCCCTTCTTCGGTAACACTTCTCTCCCAACTCCTTACCCACTCAAAAACCCACAACCCTATATACTGTATATCTCACGAAAGAGACTTGAACACTCAGTATAGACGAAGAAGGAAGTGGAAGGAAAAATATAATGAAATGTGTAAATCGTGATGCCTTCATCAGAATGAACGGAATCGTTCTTATAGGCAAGCCATCATCGAAAAACCACACAGGGTCACGCAGTTTCAGCTCTGCCATTAAGAGAGAAGACTATCTTGAGAAGGAATAGCACTTATCGAACATGAAGAGAGAAGAGGGGAAGAGACCAGAAGTAATAGAAAGAATCATATGTGGGAATAAAAACCTGATGGGCTAGGTTAAGAAAAAAAAATGATCTAAGCCCAACAGAAAAAATACAAGCCCACCAAATAAATAGTTGGGCCAGTACGCAGAATAACAAACATATTAGAAGGAATCAGTATATTGTTAATATTAGAAGGGATCAATATATTTTAACACTATGAATAGATAAGGATTATAGGATCAACAACAATGTCACACAGGAATGATTACGTTAGACCAACACCAACAATTACGTGAACTGGTGTCTCATTAGAATTTCATTCCCACACACACATATATAACTTAAAAATAAGTCCGTAAAATCTAAAATATATAAGAAAATGTGAAAATTACGAATAAGAGATTTGAAAATTGTTTATGGAAATTAGAAATATTACCGAGAAAAGATTTAATAAATTACCTAAAAACCATATTGAATCTAAGATTTTATTATTATTATTAAATTTAAACATTAGTTTTAAAAAATGAACGTTATTTCAATAAATCTAATAATTATTACCATACTAACCAAAATGAAAATTTGAATATGAAATATCTAAACAAACCATAAAGCTACAAAAATAAAAACTAAATATCTTCCAAGTTAATTCCACTAGTAACAAATAACATCTACAGGTTTAATTCTTGAACAAATATAATGATTCACTAAATGACACCTTAATATTATTTCACAAATCTAAAATTACCACATAAAATATATAAAAGTAACCAGACAATTGAGTATTTTTCTTATCATTATTCTCATAACCTGCATATCTTTTAGTTGTAAAATCGGACAATACAATATTTCAAATTTCAGTCTTTAAAACGCCACACTTACTCGAGATATTTCATCATATATAACATATATCTCACACATATATACATATAAATGTTTAAATAAGTATATAAATTATGGATCGATACAATAAATGATATGCTAATTCAAATATACCATCAACACCATCACTAAGGCCATATACTTTCATTATAAACTAGAATAAGTACAATTAACTGGGTGAAAAAGAAGAACAAAACATATTATTATTATAATAATAATAATAATTATTATTATTATTATTATAAATAATGAAAAAAGAGAGAGACTAAATTGAATTAGGATGACAGATTTGTGGTCATCGATCGTCGGTCTACACAGTCCATGAGTCAAAAATAATAGAACCCCATATATACGTTATTTGTTTATTACAAAATGCTTCATCCCTCTACAAATTTCACAACATATAAATGGCAAAATGTATGTTTTTTCTATGACATCCTGTCTTTTCCAATTTTCTATTATGTTATAACCATAAATTCTTTTATTATTCTTTTATTATTTTTGGAATCAATTATTAAATATTTAAAATAGATTCCACCACAATCAATTAATTTAATATAATACAATAAATTTCAAATATCATCGTTAAATAAAACACACCAGTTTCATACTATTCTAATAAAATATCATATTTAAGTACATTATTCAAAATAATGATTCCACTACTATTAATTCATCTAACATAGCATTAAAAATTTTGAATATCGTCGTTTAAAGACATCTCACTTACTTAATAATCTAACAAAATATTAAATATATCTAACTGTAATGTTCAGATATTGATACTATTTATGTAATTTTCAAACACATTCATTTGCGAATACTTACAAAAAATCATTTCATGCTGAAGGTGACAGCTCAATTTGTATGTTGTCAGTAAAGAGAAGGATGTTTGTGGGATGGGATTCGTGGTGTTTGGGCGAGATTGAAATCTGGCATTTATGTCTGTTTCTGTACTATTTTGGCTCTTTGAGGTGATGCGGCTTTGTGTTCGATTCACTAATGTTTTTTTGTCTGTGTTCTATTGATTGTGTCCCAAGAATAACAAATCTACGATTGGACGTATCCGTGGACGACATAACTAACATTAATTAACAAATTCTTGTACGTGGTAATGTATATTTTGGGCTGAATAGTAATTTAATAAATATTTTTATATATAACATATTTATTTTCTCTAAGTAACACATAATTGATCATACGTGCACTTGAAAATCATATGGAGTACTGAAATTTTATATGTGAGTTTCCTCAAAGAAAGAAACACTAGCTTCTTATATATCTAATGAGCTATTTTTTCTATTATCAATTAATTTTAAAATAAAATCTCATTAGGGGTGTAAGTAGTCTTACGGTTGGCTATTTAAGTACATTGATTTACAACAATCATGTTAATAATCACAATTTTTTAATTATTAACATGTGATATATATAATATTTTTTTTCTTTTTAAAAAAAAATAGAGAATCAATTTGACTAATAAATATGAATTTTACTTGCATGTCATCAATTAATTTTATACTCCAAAGTTTAAAATTTAAAATTTTAAATTGAAATGGGATAATAATTATTACTCAATAATTATAAGCATGTTTATGTGGTCAACATTTTCTCAAATACTTATTTTCATAGATTTATGTAAATGTGCATTAAACATTCTGAATTCACGTTCAATTCATATGCATTACTTACTATGAAGGAAAGATTCTTATTTTAGAAAAAAGAATTCAACGGACCAGATTTTCTGTGTATTAAGATTAAGATTGAGATTGAGATTTGACGTAAATTAATTTATTAATAAATTTAAAAATATTAATTTTAATAATTTAAAAATTATTTATGTGGTCAATATTTCCTAAATTATTCTTTCCATATTGCTTATTGGAAAATAATCTGACTATAAACATATACCGACTATGAAGGAAATATTTTTCAGAAAATTAACTCAAAATATTTAAAAGGATAAGAATTTGATTTTGTAATCCCTATATATATATATATATATATATATATATATATATATATATATATATAAAAGATGAATCCCCACCACTCACGTTCCCTGCTTCTGTCATTTCCCTACCACTTTTGTTGGTGTATAGATTCTCAAAAATAACTTTTTAATTTTTATTTGTAGTTCTTCTACGCATTCTAATGATAATTACTAAGATCATCTAACTTTGATAATATAGATTTACATATCACAATATGATATTTTAAGAATAATACAATATCTCAAATTAGAGATAAGAATAAGACATAAAATATTATGACGAGATGCATTCAAGCTTAAATCTCAAGAAAATATACAACGGACATCGTCTTTATGAACAATGAAGTTTTGTTGTTAATATTTTTACTTTTACCAAAGTAGATTTTTTATATATATTAATTTTATTCTATTTTTGAATAAAAGAGATGTGCAAAAGGGAGCAAATGAAAAGGGGGTTCTATTACTTAAGACTAATTTTCAAGTGGAAAAGATAGTAATTCTGATACTAACAAAATTGGGCAATTTTGATATAATATAGTAGTTTTAAAAAAAAAAAAATCAAATATAAGATTTTTAAAATTTTTAAAATTATAAATAAAATCGTCCCGAAAAGGCTCGACTGTCAAATTTAAATGTCGCCCCTTGCAACAATTAAATTTTTGTTTTTTTTTTTTTGTTAAGTCGCCCATTGTATCAGCTACCCTTCTTTCTTTTTTTTTTTTTCTTCTCCTTTCCTCGCCTGTTTCAGGCACTTCTCTTTTTTTTTTTCTTTTTTTTTCTAATTATCTTTATTTATATGCTTGTGTATTGTGTGTTTGTGTTTGTGTGTGCGTGTGTAATAATAATAATAACAATAATAATAATAATAATATTATTATTATTATTATTATTATTATTATTAATTAATAAACAACAATGAAATTGAGCTCTAATTGTGTGTACATGTCTTCTACGGATCGTTTAAAGAGCTTCTTAAGATACAATTGATCGAAATGATGAGTTGATTCAATTTTTTACATAATAAAAAAAAGTGTAGCTTTGATAAGCTATTGGAAGAATTATTAAAATTTTGAATCTAATCGTTATTGATGAACAACTGTATCTTATGGAGCATTTTAAACAATCCGTAGAAGACACACGCAGGTTAGAATTTATTTTTATGGCTGTTTATTAATTATTATTATTATTATTATTATTATTATTATTATTATTATTAACTCATCAACTTATCATTTCGATCAATTGTATCTTAAGAAGCCCTTTAGATGATCCGTAAAAAACATGTACACACAATTAAAGCTCAATTTCATTGTAGTTTATTAATAAATTAATTAATTAATAATAATAATAATAATAATAATAATAATAATAATAATATTATTATTATTATTATTATTATTATTATTATTATTATTATTATTACACATGTGCACACAAACACACACAATTTATAAATAAACATAATTGAAAAAAAAGAGAGAGAGAAATGCTTGACAGGCGAGGAAAGAAAAGAAAAAAAAAGGGGGGGGTCGCCCATCCCATGGGCGATATAACCAAAATAATAATAATAATAATAATTGTTGGGCGTCCCTCGCAGGGGCGACATTTAAATTTGAGAGTTGCCCCTCCCCGAAGCGACTTTACTTATAATTTTAAAAATTTTAAAAATCTTATATTTGATTTAAAAAATTTTAAAAATACTATATTACATTAAATCTGCCACAAAATTAGCCCTTTTTCCACTTCTATGTTGTTCCTATTAATTTCATAGCTAATTCAGTTTCACCTGTGTTATTGTTTATATTTTTATTGACTTAATTTTTTATTATTATGTATAAAAAAATAAAAAAAATTGTGTTACACAAATAATATATAATCAATTAACATGTATTTAATTACAAAATCACGCGACATATTATATAAAAAATCATGAATAAATACTTTTTATCCCTCATTCACACACATATATACACACAAATAATTTAGTGATTTTTCTTTTGGAAAAATAAGTGGTACTTAATATTTTATTTTATTAAAATTATCTATAAAAAAATCTTATAGTTTTATTTATTTATTTATTTGGCCTAAAACCCTGTTAACGGGTTTCGCACTGATAAATTTGTGCCGATTTGTTACAAAAGCACTATTGTGGTTTGTAAGAAGTTTTGAAAATTTGTTAAGTTTTTTGAAATAGAATATTCTCAAACCATTATTTTTTTTATTTTTTATTTTCTAAACTTGATATTTGAAATGTTCGTTAGTATGTTGATTAATTCACTTACTTTAGTATAAATAAACTTATTTTTTCTAATAAAATATTAAGCATCCAGTGAATTTCACAATGTTTAAATAAAAGACAAGAACAATTAAATATATTATTGTTGTGATAAATTATATAAATTATCAAAGTTTATTTTGAAGCAGAGTCAGAGGGACTTGATCGGACCATATAAAGTAAACTCCAATAAATTAATTATGACTCAATTAACTTTTAACTAATAACCAATAATAATATCGCAGCAATTTTTCGAACCCTTTAATATCTTAGCAAATTTTCTTCTCATTGTAGTTTTTATGAAAACGATCGCATACCCTATATGAACATTCATTGTTTATGTTATGCAAATTGCCAGATATTGCACTCAAATAACCAAGAACAATTACCCAGAAAAACTTAAAGCAAGAAATGAAAGCAATTGAACAATGACAACCCATATTTTAAGTGGTTCGGCAATGTGCCTACATCCACTGTAAAGATCAGCTCAAATTGTATTGATTCAGAGTGTTTTCCTACGATTTACAAAGCACTCAACCCCTCACAAGTCACAGCAAGAATACACTGTGATCTCTCAGCTCAAATCCAGCTCTCTCTCTCTAGGAATATGAACACTGTCTTTTTAATCACACACACTTAACTCTAAGATAAAACTAAACTAGCTGCACTTTATCTTCAACTATGAACCGTCTAGATTTACCCACCTATTGCTGCTGGATTGAATGGCTGAGATCAGAGATCAACTCCCAATTTGTTAGCTGCTGGACTTAACCGCTTTTACCAGCTTCCAACTAACTCCAGCAATCTTCAGCTGCTTCTCACTATTCAGCAGCCGTTGATCATTGCTAACCTTGATCAATGGTATTGATCACTCCCAACAAATCTCCACCTTTAGCAATAGTATCAACACAAACTCAAAACTAAACTTTACCACTTACTTCACATGAAGCAAGCACACTGCAACTCTCCACCAAGCTACTGCAAACAATAAAAAAACACACTGCACTTTTCCACCAAATTGCAGCAAACTTCAAATTCCAACCACACAGCTCCACCTTGAGCTGCAAACCTAGTTCACTACTCCACCTTGAGCAGTGAACTCCCACCTTCTATCATCACTGAACACCAACAAGACTCTGACACAGCTCAAACTTAGCTGTAGGCAGAGCCTTAGTTAAACTATCAGCCGGATTATCATCTGTATCAACCTTCACCACAGAAATGAGCTTATTTTCCACCATATCCCTCACATAATAGAGTTTTACATCTATATGCTTCGTCCTCTCATGATATCCTTGATGTCTTGAGAGATGTATGGCACTCTGGTTGTCACAGTGTATCTCCACACTGTCTTGCACAACTCCAAACTCTTCCAAAATTCCCTTCAACCAGATACTCTCTTTAATTGCCTCTGTGAGTGCAACAAACTCTGCTTCAGTGGTAGAGAGAGCCACCACAGATTGATGAGTTGACTTCCAACTCACAGCAGTTCCAAATAGCTTGAACACATAGCCTGTCAAGCTCTTCCTAGTATCTATGTTTGCAGCATAATCTGCATCTACATAGCCAACCAATGCATCACCAGCTTCTGTGTTCCTTTGAAACCTCAGACCTCTCCCCACTGTTCCCTTTATATATCTCATTGTCCACTTCACAGAATCCCAATGCTGCCTTCCTGGATTCACCATGAATCTACTGACAACACTCATTGTATGTGCCAAATCTGGTCTGCAGCAAACCATGGAGTACATCAAACTCCCCACTACACTTGCATAAGGAACCTTGTCCATTTCCCTCTTCTCATCATCTGTGGCAGGTCCTTGTTGAAGTGACAACTTCAAACCTTGTTTTAAAGGTGTAGTAACTGATCTAGACAGGTTCATGTTGAACCTCTTCAAAACCTTATCCATGTAAGTAGGCAGAGACAAAACCACAGACCATTCACTCTTATTTCTCTTGATTTCCATTCCCAATATCACCTTGGCTTCACCCAAGTCTTTCATATCAAACTTCTGCTTCAAAAATTCCTTCATTTCCAGAATACCATCCATTGACTCACTAGCCAATAGCATGTCATCAACATAGAGCAAAAGGTAGGTCTTGGAGGCACCCTTGTGTCTGAAATAGACACAACTATCATAACAGCTCCTCTGAAAACCCCTAGACAACATATAATCATCAAAACAAAGATACCACTGCCTTGGTGACTGCTTCAAGCCATACAACGACTTCTGCAGTAGACATGCCTTTGATTCAGGATCTTTGACTGACACACCTTCAGGAACTTTCATATAGATCTGCTTATCCAACTTACCATGTAAGAATGCAGTAGTTACATCCATTTGATGCAACTCTAGATCAAACTGAGCTACTAGTGCAAGCAATATCCTTATTGAACAATGCTTCACTACAGGAGAAAATATTTCACTGTAATCAACTCCCTCCCTTTGTGAGAACCCCTTGGCCACTAACCTGGCCTTGTATCTCACCTCCACATTAGCTCCAGATGCAGGTTTCTTCTTGTATATCCACTTGCACCCTACCAACCTCTGATTTCTAGGTTTAGTGACAATCTTCCATGTCTGGTTCTTGTCTAGAGATGGCAACTCTTCCTCCATTGCCACTAGCCATTTCTCTTTCTCTGAACAATTGATTGCTTCTTTATAAGATCCAGGTTCAAGAGACTCAATGTCTTGTGCTGTGTATAGTGCATAAGACACTACATCAGCCTGTGCAAATCTTGCTGGAAGCTTGATAACTCTCCTTTGTCTGTCCCTAGCCAGTTGGTAATTGCTGAGGTTAGTATCACTTCCTTCATCAGTAACTTCCTTCATCAGTAACTTCCTCATCATGAGCTTCATTTGATCTTGAAGTCTCTCCTTCTGTCAATTGATGCTCTACCTCAAACTGAGACCTCAACTTCTGTGATTCAGACTCACCATTTATCTCCTTCAATGTCATCTTCTTCTCATCAAAAGTGACATCCCTTGATATGATGAATTTCTGATTCTCAAGGCACCACAGTTTGTAACCCTTTACTCCCTGTGGATATCCAATCATAACACACTTTATGGCTCGAGGCTCCAACTTGTCTTGCTTCACATGAGCATATGCAAGACATCCAATCACTTTCAAATAGCTGTAACTTGTGGGTCTCCCTTTCCACATTTCCTCTGGTGTCTTGAATTGTAGGGCAGCAGCAGGGCTCCTATTTATCAAGAAAGCAGCTGTAGTCACCAATTCACCCCAGAATGTCTTTGAAAACCCTCCACTACTCAGCATGCACCTCACTCTTTGTAAAAGAGTTTGATTCATCCTTTCTGCAACCCCATTCTGTTGTGGAGTTCTAGGGACTGTCTTATGTCTTGCTATGCCCTTATCTTTGCAAAACTTATTGAACTCATCACTCAGGTATTCCAACCCATTGTCTGTTCTTAAGTGGTTTACCTTCAACCCAGTAACATTCTCAACCTCAATCACCTAGTCTCTAAACTTCATGAATGCATCTGATTTGTTTTTAAGTATGATGACCCAGACCTTCCTTGTCCAATCATCTATCATGGAGATAAAATATCTCCCTCCACCTGGTGTAGCAGTTCTTGCAGGCCCCCACACGTCAGAATGCACATATTGAAGTTTCTCCTGTGATGTATGAACCCCAGTTGGAAAACTAAGCTTCTTAGCTTTCCCAAACACACAATGTTCACATACATCTATCCTTGAGATTCTGTCACCTTTTAACAGCCCTTGTTTGGTTAATTCATGTAAGCTCCTAGCACTTAAATGTGCTAACCTTCCATGCCATAACAATGTGTTATCCTTATCATTCACTGAGTTTATTTCCCCAGTAACAACACTGCCATTCAAAAAATATAGACCATTTCTCCTAGTCCCTCTAATCACAGGAAAACCATCTTTGATAACATCAAGAATTCCATTTTCTGATTGAAACCTATACCCAAGAGCATCAAATATACCCAAGCTGATTAAGTTCCTTCTAAGTTCAGGAACATACCTGACATCTCTCAGAAGTCTTACCACACCATCAAACATCCTGATATGGAGTGAACCAACTCCCTTGATTCTGCAGCTTTGGTCATTCCCTAGTAGCACTGACCCTTCTTCTTGTAATTGTAAAGCAGAAAACCACCCTTTGTGTGGTGTCATATAGAAGCTACACCCTAAGTCTAGCACCCAATCATCTTCTGCATTATCTTTACTAACAGTCAATGCCTCAAATGGCTCAAAACCAGCACATCCATCAACCGTAGTCAGATTTGCTTGATTGTTTGACCCCTTATTATTGTTGTTATCAACACTCTTGCCCTTCAGAGCCCTCCACTTAGCACAATCCTTCTTGTAGTGGCCAGGTTCATGGTAATGAAAACACTTCCTAACTTCTGGATTGTTAGTGAAGTTTGATGGCTTCTTCCCCTGCTGATTTGGTGCAGTGGAACCTGGCTTCTTGTTCCACTTCTTCTGATTTGGATTCTTCTTGACCAAGAGTCCCTCACCAGTAGCTAGCTCAAGCGTTTGCTCTGAAACCTTCTGTAACTCTTTACATTTCAGAGCCAATTCCACTTCTTCAAGGCTTATTGATTCTTTGCTCCCATACAATAAGGTATCCTTGAAATGTTCAGAGGATTTAGGTAGAGAGCACAGTACCTCTAGAGCTTTGTCCTCATCACTGAGCTCCACCTCTATATTCTCAAGATCATCCAAGATCTTGTTGAATTCATCCATTTGAACCAAGATTGGTCTGTCTTCTGTCATTTTGAAGGAATAGAGCCTTTGTTTCATGTATAGGCGATTAGCCAGAGTCTTCACCATGTATAGGCTCTCAAGCTTATCCCACACTCCAATGGCGGTTGTCTCCTTTGAGACTTCTCTCAAAGCTTTATCACCAAGGCAGAGGATTATGACTGAATGTGCCTTCGCACTCATCAGAGCTTTCTCTTCTTTGTCTTCTTCCTTTTCCTTCCCAGATGGCTTTGGCTTGTTCAGTGCATCGATCAAACCTTGTTGTGTTAACAACGCTTTCATCTTCATCTGCCACAAGGCAAAATCAGTTTTCTCTGTGAATCTTTCCACATCAAAACGAGTGGATCCCATTCTTGTCTAAACCTCCAATTCTTCCCACGGGACGGCGCCAATTTGTTATGCAAATTGCCAGATATTACACTCAAATAACCAAGAACAATTACCCAAAAAAACTTAAAGCAAGAAATGAAAGCAATTGAACAATGACAACCCAGATTTTAAGTGGTTCGGCAATGTGCCTACATCCACTGTAAAGATCAGCTCAAATTGTATTGATTCAGAGTATTTTCCTACGATTTACAAAGCACTCAACCCCTCACAAGTCACAGCAAGAATACACTGTGATCTCTCAGCTCAAATCCAGCTCTCTCTCTCTAGGAATATGAACACTGTCTTTTTAATCACACACACTTAACTCTAAGATAAAACTAAACTAGCTGCACTTTATCTTCAACTATGAATCGTCTAGATTTACCCACCTATTGCTGTTGGATTGAATGGCTGAGATCAGATATCAACTCCCAATTTGTTAGCTGTTGGACTTAACCGCTTTTACCAGCTTCCAACTAACTCCAGCAATCTTCAGCTGCTTCTCACTATTCAGCAGCCGTTGATCATTGCTAACCTTGATCAATGGTCTTGATCACTCCCAACAGTTTATGTGTTAAAATTATATTTATTTATATTAAATAAAAATATAAATTAATTTATATATTGCCTAATTTGCTTATAAATACCATTAACTCCAAATCAAAATAATAATAATAATAGAATAATAATAAAAATAAAAAGAAGAAGATTCAACAATACGTAGGGTTTGAACATTATTTTGGCGTTAGTCAACAGCTTACATCCATCCAAATTAATAAATATATTCAAGAAAACAAATATAAGGAAGAGTAAAAAAAGAAGGATTTAGAAAAACATTTAGTACACCAAAGACTTGTCAAAAAAATTCAGTAGACGTCCATTTGTTAAGACCTAATTGCACGTCAACCACGTCTTATATTATCCTTAATCACATTTATCTGAACCCACTACACAATTGTTTAACTTTAATTTTAAGAAATGCTTCCCCTCGTACTGATTTTAGAAATGAATCCCCAGGTAGAAAAGATTTGCACCGGTCAGATATCAGACCATATTCAACACGGTACAACTGTCTGATGCACAAAAACATTCGATAAACAAAAAGCAGAATTATATTAAAGATACTTTCCATTCGCCAGTCTTTCATCCCCACACAACACTCACGCCCAGAAAAAAGAGCAACAAATTCAGTTTGTGAACGAAACTCCCCTGAAAGCTTTGCACAGTTTCTTGATTTACTGCCAATGGCCGCGAAACCCACATCGACGGCAACAACGCCGCAGTCGATTCCTCAAAAGCTACATCCCCAAAAGCAGACAACCATCGAGCAACAAGAGAAGCGAATAGAGGAGGTTTTATCGTACCCAATTTTGCTGTCCGACCAAATCAATGCTGCCGTCAAGGAAGCAGAAATCTTCAAATCCGACTGCGCAGACGTTGGCAAGCAAGTTGAACGCCTCTGCCAGATGCTCCGGTCCGCCGCTCGCCTCGCCACGTCCACCACACCCGGCCCCACCTTCTACGTCCGCCCAATTCGCCGCATCGCGTCCGAGGTTACCAAGAATCTCAAAAGGTCCCTAACGCTCGTCAAGAAATGCCGGCGGCGCAACCCCCTCCGCCGTGTCGTCACGATTGTCTCCACCGCCGATTTCAAAAAGCTGCTCAACCTCCTCGACTCCTCCGTGGCGGATATGACCTGGGTTTTAAGCATATACGAAGCCGGCGGTGCCGGCGGAGGTATTGTCCTCACTTTACCCCCCATTGCTAGTAATGATCCTATGATATCTTGGGTTTGGTCGTTTATTTCTTCATTGTATATGGGCCAATTGCCTGATAGAATCGAGTCTGCAAACGAATTAGCTTCGTTAGCTAAAGATAATGATAGGAACAAACAGATTATAGTTGAAGAAGGTGGTATTTTACCTTTACTCAAGCTGTTAAAGGATAGTTCCTCCTCAGAGGGGCAAATTGCAGCTGCTTCTGCTCTTTATAATTTAGCTAATGATACCGAAAGGGTGCGAGCGATCATTAATGAATCAGGGGTTCCAGTTATTGTACAAGTTTTAGGCGTTCCCCCAATGAAGGTTCAAATCAAGGTTGCAAATTTGGTTGCTAAAATGGCAGAGTACTGCCCTCTAGCACAAGAGGATTTCGCTAGAGAGAATGTGATTAGGCCTCTTGTGACGCTATTGTCGTTTGATTTATTGATGGACGATTCTAAGCTCAAATTCGGGAAGCAAAGCATCCATTCCCTAGTTCAGATTAATAAGGATATAGAAAAAAAGAATCTTTATATGCCAGGATTAGGGCCATCTTTGTCTATGCATTACTTGGAAGGAAATGGTAAGGGAGGGAACCATAGAAAGGAGAGGGAGAATGAGACGCCAGAGGTGAAACACCAATTGAAAATCAGCTGTGCAGAGGCACTGTGGATGTTGGCGAAAGGGAGTGTGCCGAATAGTAAGAGAATCACAGAGACTAAGGGTTTGCTCTGTTTAGCTAAGCTTGTTGAAGCAGAAGAAGGGGAATTGCAGTACAACTGTTTGATGACGATAATGGAGATAACAGCTGCAGCTGAATCCAATGCCGACCTTAGAAGGGCAACTTTCAAGACAAATTCTCCAGCTTCTAAGGCTGTTGTAGATCAGCTCCTTAGGGTGATCAAAGATTTCGATGACCCCAGATTGAGAGTAGCAGCTATAAGGGCAATAGGATCGTTAGCAAGAACTTTTCCGGCAAGGGAGACTAGGGTTATTGGTCCATTAGTCGAACAGCTTGGTCATAGGAATCAAGATGTGGCAATAGAAGCTGCTATTTCACTTGGGAAGTTTGCTTGTCCCCAGAATTTTCTGTGTGTGGAGCATTCGAAAACGATTATTGAGTTTAGGGGTATTCCGCCTCTTAAGAGATTGTTGAAGGGAAATGAGAAGGCACAGCTGCATGCATTGGTTCTTATTTGTTATCTGGCGATTCATGCTGGGAAGAGTGATGAATTGGAAAGAGCCGGAGTGGTTAATGCATTTGAAGGGGTGGATCGTGTGTTTGTGGCTCAACATCCTGAACTAAAAGAGCTGATTACACAGGCACTCTACCATCTTAGTGTGTTTCACCAATCACATTCTGGTATGCTTGCTCAACGCCCGTTTCTAGCCCCATCAATATGAATTGGAGTTGGGATTTTGCCCAACATTATTTCAGATAGCGTTTGATGGACAAGGTTGAAGAAGAACAGGTGATGCATTATCAACATGTGAGCATGGAACATATACTTTTTAGCTGTTATATTTAGTGGAGTTTGAGGTTATACCAATATTTTTTGCTGCTCTTGACATTTGAGTCCTATTCTTTGGGATTTCCTGTTGCTTCTTTTATGCTTCACAGTGCAGGAAGAACAATTCCATTAGTAATCTTGTACAGTCATTCATTTCTGGGCACTTGCTGTTGTCTGCTTGTGATAAATTTTGGTGCAATTGAATTGTCCATACTTTCTTCATGTGCTTTAAACATTAACATCTCTCTCTCTCTCTCTCTCACACACACACACTTGAACAGAACCAGTTTGATGTGTTTATATTGAAATTAATTTCAAACCTGAAATGACAAACCAAATCCAAGATAAGGAAAGAATCCTTCATATGACGACTCATGTGGTGATCATGGGTGACAAATTCTTGATACGACTCAACTCATTATAGAGAAAAATTACTCAATTTGAGAAGGTACGACACAAAAATGTCCACAACATGCATGAGCGCTCTCTCTCTCTCTCTCTCTCTCTCTCATGGCATGTATATAAACATTGACATCTCTCTTTCCCTCCCTCTCTCTCTCACTTTTTTTTCCCGCAAATTTACACCAATTTTGAGATTTTTGCAGTTCAATGTGTACTATGTTGAAAACTTAGGCGAAAGTTTGCCTGACCATAGGATCTGGAATTAAATAGTTGCACGAATTTGAAAATATATTTCTATATGTACAAAAACATTCAGTCACAATTTGCAAATACAAATATGTTTTTTATATGTTGCGTGAATTCACAAATTAAATTTAAGTGAAGAAGAAAATGCCAAATTACGTCAAAATATCTGAATCTGATCACTTTTGTAGTTCCTAATATATCAAATTACCAGAAGGTTTGGTTCTAAGGGCTTGTATCCTTGACGATGATGGACCTTGCAACGATTAAGACTTAGATCCAAAATTTCCTACACCATCAGATAACAAAGGAACTTTTCGATTCATTTTCATGCTTTCTTAACAGAATGCACTTGCACGTTTCAGTCTCCAATATTGCTATACAATCACATTCATAAGTTCCATCCTAAAACCAATTGGTTGCAATAAAAGTAGCTCACTAGGCATATAAGCTAGTATTCTTTTTTTCATTTTTCGTTGGATCATCCGGCTGTACCCAATAGCCGAAGGTGAAACTAATTATACGGTTTCATCCTAAAACCAATTGATTATAGGAGTGGCTCACTAACATATAACCTAGTCTTCCTTCATTTCCTTCATTCATTTTTTGATATGGAACAACTCACATGTACTTTATCAATATCATGTAACCATGATCTTGTACACAATCAGAACCAGTCCAATGTTTAGCATTAGGAGACACTAAGGTAAATCTAGTACATGAAAAATTGACCTACCTAGACCCCCCAAAGTCAGTGCAAGATAATGCTTAGCTCTTGCAGCTGCATCAACAGGAAACCATAGTCCTACATTTGGATCATCCAGCAGGAACGGATCTTAGCAGAGAACCATCACCTGCAATATCATTTCTCATGAATTTGATTACTGCAATAGAAAAAGTAGCAGGCAGAAAAATAATTGCATAAATTAGTTACATCAGAACCTGGCGAGGAAATGTTGGAGGCTTCTGTCCTATAGCATGACGGTTCCCAATATTGGTAAAAATGATCTGTCATCAATTAATGGAATGACGATGCAGAGAAAATAGGCAATGGAAAATAACTCTAGTTAGTCAAGAATCTTAATGTTTAGTTTCATTAATGTGAACTGTACATATATTAAAATTACTACCGTACATGCAGCATAAGATAAAAATAAATAAAAAATGAATTGAGAGAGTGTGACTAAAAAAAGTAGAATTCAAAGATGAAAGTATATTCACAACCAACTGGAAAAATAGACATAATATTTTCTTACGCATTTTCCCCGAGCTGCTGATTATTGATTTTTTAACATTGCTTAAAGAAAATCTGACCACAGTTCTAAGTTCCTAACAAAATAAATAAGAGGCTTTCATCAAATCAAACTCAAAAAGTTCGATGCCTTCTAAGGGCATTATTATCATCAACACTAACAAGTCTCCTATATATCAAACAGAATTAAACTTTCCCACGAAACAGCTGATACAAATGCTGAAACCCATGATACGTATGGTAGGCCATGGCCAGGGCAGTAAGCTCGAGGGAGATCGGGCCGAGCTTCGACGAATAGTAAAAGAGATTGTAGACACCCTCATACGTCAAGCCAATCGGACCAACTTTGAGACAAAGAAGACAATAACTCAATGGGAAAACAGTTAGGATGACCCCTGTCATTCTGTTGAAGATCGAGACTGTTGAGCTCAGCTGTGGCTTATAAATGGGAAGATGGGGAGACAACGGTCGGAAGGTGGGCTTCATAGGTTCATGGACGGACAAGATCGTGGCGTCTGATTCGGATTTTGAGTGCCAAGTGACCCCCTTTTCAATTGAGCTTTTTAGCTCGGCCTTGAGGGCTTCCAACCCTTGTTGCTCGTAATCGGAGAGAGGACCCAAGCCCAGGACTTCTTCCACACCGTTCTTACCGAGTCTCACCTGATAAACAAAACTGTTATACCGTCGCTTGAACCACATGAAGAGATCCCCACACAAATTTACTTAACTAACCTTTGATGCAAAGAAAGGTAGCTCAGTCACAGAAGATTGCACAAATGCACACTCCACAACATCTGGGACCCCATTAAGTCCTTTCAAGCATGCATCAGCAAATAATGCCCCAGCATAGCTGCAGAAGAAATTAGAGAATCAGGGTGCCAATAATCAATAAAATACTCATAAATACCACCGCTTAAGTTTCAAGGAGATTCAAATGATTAGAGAAGTTTTAAGTGGTACTAACTACAAAGAAATTAATGAATTGACTTTTATTGGTGAAATAGATCCAGCAGCCATTGGATCTAATGACTATTTTGAACAAATGTTCAGTTGCAATATTTTTCTCAATGCAATAATTTAGAATGCAGAACACAAGAAAAGGTTCAGACAGCCAAACTACTTTGAGATAGGTAATAGGTCAATTTAAAATATTATAGAAGCTCTTTGTATTATCAACAATAAATAGAATAATCATGCCCTAAATTTCTTCAAAAATTAACCATGTTAAAAAATACAGTGTACCAACAGAAGCATTGGCTCCACTTGTATCATAGTGGCCCATGAACGCAATTAATGAACAAAATAAGGTCTGCATAATAAAAACAAGATTATGGGCTCCAATTCAAAAACTCAAAGGTTCACAAATAGTACCATTACTAGTTGGTATCCGATAGCCCATCTAACACGAAAAGCCACAATCATCTATACTGAATTTTCAACATGTTACATACCCAAAATGTTCCAACTTGCTTTATCAGGAAATTTGAAAGCATAAAATTACAACACGAAGCAAGTGGGAGGTCATCACTTACGCCATTGAAAGTGTAGCAGAACCCTTTCCAGCCTTAGCTTCAACGACTTCGGTCCCACCATCTTGTGTTCTTTTTGTAAGAGCTTTAATGTCTTCATCTGACAGATTTGCTTTTGGTGTGGCCTGTAGTAAAAGAAAAGATTAAGGGCCACATTGATGCAACAATTAACAAAAAACAAGTTAAAATATTTCATTGCAAATACATACTTGTGAAAACAAGGGGAGAATCGTAATTCCCGCATGACCACCAATGACCGGTACATTGACGTCTGCCAAAGAAAAAGAGGAAATGATTTTAGGTGACTCACAAATAATGCAAACCACAACTTTATGCAAACCAGAGGTATTCTACAAGTAAAAAAAGGTATGTATACCAGCCACATCAACTTTGGCCTTGCCAGCATAGAATGTTTTCGCCCTAACCACATCAAGAGTGGTTACACCAAAAAGTCTTCTCTCATCATATACTCCCTTGCTCTTGAACACTTCAGCAGCGATCGGCACAGTCGAATTCACAGGGTTGCTAATCATATTGACAAGAGCCTAAATTTTTCAAAGGCACATATCAATGATGTATCATACAGTAAATAATAAGGGAAAAATTACAACCTAAAATCAATATTAGACAATGTAAGACAAAGAAAGAAGATAGGTATGTTACATTGGGGCAGTACTTGGCAATGGCCTCACACAAAGATTTCACAATGCCAGCATTAATCTTGAACAGGTCATCACGGGTCATGCCAGGCTTCCTGGGCACACCAGCTGGAATGATGACTATGTCTGAACCCTCCAAAGCCTCACCAAGCTGCTCATCCCCAGCATACCCCTTCACCTGAACATACATAAAATTTCAGACATATCATCACTCATCAGAATGCAACAGATGCAGTGGGAAAGAGTACTACAAGCAACAAAGATATATAAAATGCAGTCAAGGCAATATAGTTTGCAGGATTAATCTAAACTTCAATCAGCACAAATAATCATACATAAAAATATCCTTATTGTTTTATCACATGTTAAAAAGCAATAAACACATCATGTACAAAAGAAGTTCAAAGAAACTGATGAAAATTTTCAGCCCCTATAGATGATTTCAGATGTTGCACGATGCTAGTATCCAAAGGGGCAAAAAAAAAAAAAAAAAAAACAAAAAAACAAAAAACAGCTTCCTCAGAATACTCTTTGGCTCCAGAAAATCCGCAATAAAAATCAGTACAGAGGATATTGTAATATAGTGTTGTCGAAGATAAAATGGTGAGGAGCAAGAATCTACAATTTCGTGTTTAGTTTCATTAATGTGAACTGTACATATATTAACACTACTACCGTCTACCGTACATGCGAAAGATAAAAATAAATAAATAATGAATTGAGAGAGAGAGAGAGAGTGTGTGAAAAAAATAAAATTAAAAGATGTGAGTATATTTGACTACGAATTGGAAAACTAGACATAATATTTTCCCCGAGCTCCTGATTTTTATTTTTTTAACACAGATTAAAGAAAACAGTGGAGTAATCTAGAATCTGAAACTTATATCCCCAAAAATGAGCCGGATGATGCTCCAAAACCTTAATCCAAAACCCTAATAGCAATGAGACATCAATAAAAACCGAAATGGGGGAATGCTTCAGAATTGCAGATTGAAAGTTAGGAAAGGGATGGGACCTCAGATCTGGTGTTAATGTGGCTGACGTCAGCGGCGACACCTGGTGTGCCGGCGATATCGTAGAGAGCCAGCCTGGAGACATGAGGGTTCAATTTCATCAGTAGAGATAGCGGCTGGCCGATCCCCCCGGCGGCACCCAGGATGGCTACCTTCCTTTCCGGCGCCGTTGCCGATGATAACCCGCGGCTCGAGAAGTACGACGACGCCTTAGTGGAGCTGGCGCTCCTCCGGCAAACGGATCTCAACATTGCTGCTATCATTTTCTCGATGGAGAGAACTGATTTGAGCAAAAACGGAACTGTAGAGAGAATGAAAATTCCGGTGGGCGAGAGAGAGATAACAAAATAAAATGACGAGCCAAGTGTCCCGTGTCCGCCGCTATACTCTCCTCTGTAGTGTACGCCCATTACCCACTTTAATAATAATAATAATAATAATAATAATAATAATAATAATAATAATAATAGGACTTTGGTTATAATATTTCGTTTATCCTTATTATTTCAAGTTCAGTCTGAAATTAGGAAAGTTAATGTTATATCTTATTAGTTAAAATAAAATAACAATTGTCTAATTTTAAGCAAATTACATACAATTAGAAAAAAAAATTGTGAAAATGAGAATTAAAATGTAGAATCTATAACTAATTGATCAAAAAATATATAAGACTCTTGAATAATAAGGTTCTTATTTTCAAACCAGAGACTAGAGAGTAACACATAAAAATAATTATTATTTTGAACATACATAATAACATCACTTTAAACAAATTTAAAACTCAACTCCATCTAAGTAAATACAAGAAATTTCAAATTATGATATGGGTATCTAATTACTCAATTCCATGATGATTTAAAAAGTAAAATCAAGTCTGTAACTCAACAAATAGAATTAAAATTTAAGAATTTATAAAATTATAAACAATATTTTTTATTAAAAATAAATAAGTGCAATATTAAATACTTAATTTATTTCGTTGTGAGCACCAATGTGGAGACAAATTTCAGACACTGGTCCAATGAACTAAATCTATAATTCATCTTCACAAAGTTCAAAGACCAAACAGCAAGAAATCTCGGATTTGAGTCCCAACCTTTTTAAGGAACTTTAATCGATAGAGTTACAACAGAGATATGAAGAAGTGAATTTTCTCACATATATTTACTTTGTTTTATATCTTCTTCTTTTACATTTTACAGATAAACTGCAAGGGGTTGCTACACGAGTCATCGGGAGGAAGGGAGAGCACGCCACTTATCAGCAAGAAGCATTGCTCGATCACGAGAAGCCGCCGACAGTTGCTCAACTAAAGCGTCTTTTACATGCATTGCAGCCGTTTCACCAGCCCTTGTGGCCAACTCCAGGTACACCACGGCCTTAATTGCGTCCCTTTCCTATCAAAGTAATAGCACCTAACTCAAATCAGTTTCTCCAACCATTTTCCTTCAATCTTTATGAATTGAACTATTGTGCACTGTGCTGATTTACTTCTAATCTGAATAACATTCCTTACTTGTAAAGAGAACGGTTGTATGCCACTAATCAGAGTATATCCGACCTTACTAAGTAAACATGTACAGGATATTTTTGTTACGTACCGAAAAGAGGGCCAGTCCATGCTCGAACTGAGCTTTGCTGTGACCATGGTCGGCTGCCTTTCTCATCCATTTTCTTGCTAATCTATCAGACTGCTGCAAACCTTCACCCAGTGAGTAGCATAGAGATGTATTATACATAGCGCGCACATATCCCCCCTCTGCAGCTCTCACATACCACCGAGCCTATCAAAATTAGAAGCCCATCAGAATGGAAGTCATCTAGTGGTCAGTACAACAACCTCTCCATCATGTATCACGCCCATTTAATTTTTGTAGGCCATGTCATGTAACTCAGCTTAAAATATCCTCAGGTAACAAAGAAAATTCATGACCAAGTTCAGAAATTAATCAAGTAGCCCAAACAGATCAACTTTGTCCCATTAGAAAATAATATTCATGAGGTGAAAACATGTCCAAAATGATCAGAAGTGAAGAAGAAAAGCTGACAAAAAAGTATACCGCTTCTTGTACGCTTTGTTCTAACCCTCGACCTTGATGTAAACAAAGTGCAAGTTGATACTGAGCACGGGCATGCCCAGCAAAGGAGGCTTTGTACAGCCACTCAATCGCCTCTTTTGTATTAGGAGGATCAGCTGCAAAATACACATAAATATCAACACATGACAAAGGAGCAAATTCAACATGAAGTTTGGACATGGCTCAATTGATACGAGCTAACAAAAACCTAATCAATTTGTGGTAGGAACTGGTAGGGCAGCATCACAAATCACAAGAAATGAATATTTCAGTAACACTAAGAAAACTAAAAAATTGAACAAAAGAAAATGTGATATGTGTTCTAATAGTAATATCAGTGGATTTTCATCTACACAATATAGAACCCTCCTAGTCTTTTTGACGTTTTTTTTCCCAATGCTATTTCAATCAATCCCATTTGCTAACCTTTTTATTAGTACTTCAGTATCTGGGAGTATTTAGGTCATTAGCATTCAACAGTAAAGAACTATAATTTAAGCTAACTACAGCACATTCAAGTTTAAATACATTTTCTTTGTGGCTCAATATCCAAAGTTTAGTTCATCCTGCAAATGTGATGAAGAGTTTTTCTCATCATCATCACAAAGCAAACAGAAAAGAAACAAAATCAAAGTTGAAAATAAGAAAAACTATATCCTTCAGAATGAATCCCATATCTTCAATGAGATCCCATTATGGAGTTTGTTCGAAATTCATGAGTAAACAAAATTATGTTTTGGTCGCAATGCAAATCATCGACCACAATAAAGTACCTTGCAAAAATGAAATTGCCAAATTACATTGTCCAGCAGGATCACCAAGCTCAGACGCTTTCCTATACCAAACAATGGCATCTTCTCTTTTCCCCATTTCCCAATATATCAAACCGGCATCCACCATCGCCATAGTTGAACCCCGCGCCGCCGCCTTCAAGAAAGAATCCAAAGCCTTGCTCAAATTAGCCTTCACTCCTCCCCGCCCGTGCTTGAACCTTTTTCCCCACAAGAAGAAGTCCATCGCCTCACGCAAGGGTTTGAATGCGTCCCTCCACGCTCTGCACACGAGTGAAGCTGCCCTCAGATCCGGCAGCGTGAATGACGCCGCGATTCTAACTAACACGTCATGCGGGAGGGCCGACAAATCGCGACCCGGTGAGGAAGATGAAGAGGAAGCGTGTTTTGAGGCGGAATTAAAATATGAGAAATTGGGTTTCAAGATTTTTGTTAAAGTAGAGGAATAATTGTGCTTCTTGATAAAGGGGAGGGCCGTGAAGTGAGGACTGTCTGGTTTGCGCGGCCAGGATTTTTGCTTCATGGGAGGGTAGTATTGGTTAGGAGTCCGGTGGAAGTGGGGTTGATGCGGCGGAGAACCAGATGTCGGTGGGGCGGTGGAGGTGCCGGGGTGAGGAAGTGGTGGTTCGTGGCTGTTATGATTCGTTGAAACTGAACATTCATATATTAAAAACGTGTTAGTAGATTTACAAGCGAGTCATACTTTAGAGTTATTAGCCGGCGACTGCCCCAAAAAAATAATAATAGCATAAAATATTAGATCAGAGAAAACTAAGTCATTTTTTCTTTCTTAATTGTGTTCAAAATTCAGATGTCCACAAACTTTTCTTGAGACTAGTATTTTTTTCGTGCAAGATTTATAATATTTATAATAATATAATAGTTAGTAAATTATAATTAATAGTAATTTAATTATTACATTTTGCATTTTATTTTATATCGCATTATCACATTGTGTAAGAATTTGTTACTTTTATTTAATAAATAAATAAATTTATAAAATAATAATATATTTTTCTAAAATAAAAATTCATGATATACAAAATATAATTGTATTTTGTATAAAAATCTCACAATTGTATTTATATAAAAATATTTTAAATATCAAATATATTAATTAATCTAAAAAATATTTTATATTTTTAAAAAAATATTTTTATATACTCAATATGGATATCAAATTAAAGATCTTGAAAAAATAAATTATTTGATACATTTTTCATAAAAAAAATAAATTGAGACGTAAAAGTTATAAGCTTTTAAAATTAAGGTAAAAAATTAAAATAAAATAAAAAATTAAAAGAAAGTTATTGATCAACCGCACTATCTCACATTCCCACCTCCAATAACATTCAATCTCTTTTTTTTCAAAAATTAATAATTAATAAATAATTTTAACAAAAAAATAAAAAAAATTATAATTTAACCAAACTATCTTTTGTATAATTTTTATAGATTACTGAGTTCCAAACCCATCTGCCATCAAAACCTTTTTTTAATACTTTGCCTATTTGTGTATAATGACTAAAAGGCCCCTCTATACAAAATTATTTCAACCTTTATGTCCCTATAAATTCAACAAAATTGTTAAATTTTCTCCATCCCATGTCACTTATTTAGGTAAGCTTTTTTTTTTTTTTTTTATGTTTTTATTATTTGTCTCTTGATACTATGAAATATAAAAATTTTAAAAAAAATGGAATTGACTACAATTTTTGCAATTGCAAATGATGGAACTATCAATTCCAACATTAAATTTGTTATTTGTGGTAATTAAAATCATTGTTTTAGTGTTTGTTAAATTTAAAAGAGTTGTTACAGTTCCACACAATGAAGTGCCTCTAAAAGACAAAGGTGATACTAGACTCCCATCATAAAAGAGGGTGAGACTACGTTGTATGTCAAAATGTGTTGCCGATCACATAATGAGATTACAAAGCATGTTGGTAAGATAAACTTCAATCGACAAAGCTTGATCAGAATTACAACAGATATATGAAGAAATAATTTTTCTCACATATATTTAATATGTCGTATATTTTCTTCTACATTTTTTTTGTCATTTGCAAAAGGAAAAACGTACAAATTTATCCTTAAACTTATGCTCAGGTCCAAATTAAACTTTAAATTATTTTATTGTCCTAATAGAAACTTGAACTTTTTAAATAGGTCCAATAAGTAAGGTCTTCTTACATAATAAAATAACTAAATGCATTTTAAAAATATTTAATAAATTTAAAAATTGATTAAAGTTGTAATTATTTAAATAAATAAAAAATTTAACAACATACGTTCTAAAATTATTTAATTGTTAATTTTTTTAAAAAAAATAATAGATTATTTAATTGTTAATTTTTTTTTAAAAAAAATAATAGATCTCTGTAAAATTATTTAAATAAAATAAAGAATAAAAAATAAAATCTATAAAAAGAATCCCAAGTCAGTAAATATTTTTTAAGATTTCTTAAATAATTTTTAATTTAAAAAAATATTTAAGTTATTAAATAATTTTTAGAATGCATGTTGTTATTTTCTTGGTTTATTTTAATATAGATATTTTTAATTTGTTAATTTTTTTAATTTTTAATGTATTTAGTTATTTTAATATCTAAGAGGATCCTATTTATTTCTAATTTAATAATTTAGAGGTTTATTTGTCTTGTTTTAAAATTTTAAGGGTCTATTTGAATAAAAAAATAATTTATAGTGTTTTTTTGAAGTTGAGTTATAAGTTAAAAGACAAAGTTGTGTATTTTTCCTTTGGAAAATGGGAGATATATAGTTCCATTGTAGGGGATAGACATGGGCATGGTTCTCCGGTTTCGGTTTCGGTTTTACGGTTTTTTTTTGTTTTTTTTTGGGTTCCAGTTTCTCTGGTTTCGGTTCCACGGTTTCAATTTCGGTTCCGGTTCCGGTTCCACAGTTCCGGTTCGAAACCGGCGGTTCCCAATAGTTATTCCATCTCACCTGTTGAAGATCAACGGCTATTTAATCTCAGCTGTTGATTTTCAACTGCTATAATTTTCAAATTCAATCTGGAACTGAACCGGAACCAGAACCAAAATCGTCGGTTCCAAACCGTCGGTTCGAATCGCCGGTTCCGAACTGACGGTTCCGATTCCAAAAAACTGATAACCGAAATCGAACCATTACTCATACGATTTCAGTTCCGATTTGAAACCGGAACCGAATCAACGGTTGAACCGAACCGTTAACCGGCGGTTTGAACCGACGGTTCCGATTCCAAATCAAAACCGTGCCATGTCTACTAGGGGATACAAAAATGATTTATAAAATATACCATTTTATTCATTTATTAAATTTTGTATTTAAAATTATAGTCGTCTAGCTTTGGTACAACTAAATTTATCAAATTAAAAAGCTACCACATAAATTTCTTGGACAAACTAAAGGACCTGAATGAAATATTGTAAATTTAGATAATACAAAACTTAATATTTTTTTAGTACCTTGTTAGATAATATGAACAAAATGTTGAATTGAATTGTACCGCTAATCCACATTATTGGTAGGTACGCATTTTCCTTGCTCTATTTCTTGTTACAACACCAAACTACGTACAATGAATACTATATGTTAATAAATTTATAGTATGGGATAAAATATAGTTCCAAATAAAGAGACCAGGTTAGCCCAAAGTTCCAAATAAAGAGACCAGGTTAACCCAAAGTCTACAGCCCATCAAGATTGTTTCTGGATAAACCCACAGAAAAAGGTAGATTTAGATGATGACATAATCCCAAACAGTGTGCTATGGCTTCAACAGTGTATAAATGCATTGGATTCTAATCTTGGAATCTATCATCACTTATATCCATTTGTCTTTTGCATTCTCTTACCATAAAGTGTACAAGGGCGTCCCGTCCTAGGTGGGTTGCAACTTGCAAGTCATTGTTTAGATGGGACGTTATTAAATACCTACACAAAAAGTAAATATGTAATTGCCAGAATTATTATCTTATAATACACTTACGGTGATGGTAAGATTACAATAAATATTTCTGTAAGCACATTTATATAACATTAAATCCGAATGTACAGTAGAATAGATGATGCTCACAAAATATGTATGATAGGTGTGTAAGTTAACAATACGAGGGTTAGGGTAAATACGAAGAATGGAGGAAAAAGAAAGAAGATGTACAGACAATTATTATGTCTTTTTTGAATTTTGAAAAAACTTAACTTTGTTTGTTTTCTGGATAGATATGGGAGAACTTTTGGCATTGATTTAGTAATTCCTATGTATAAAGATGATAAGAGAATCACAGTTTATTCCATCCAAAAGGGAGCATGTATAACATGGTAACTGATGAAATCATATCCAAGAAAACAAACCTAGCTAATACTAATAAGTTTCCATTTCAAAGTTTTTCTTTCCCCTCCTAACTGAAAGCAGCCATTGCTGGTTGCAACTGTTGAGAACTTCAAAGATTAATGCAGGATAAAAACACGAGAAACTAAATGAATTAATAACCTAAGTGACAAAGTCAAATCGTTCACACTTTATAGATAGAACCAAGCACAGATCATATACATCAAAATCCTGAACTAAAAGGTTACTGCAAAAGCCAAAGATCAAGAAACTACACGTCTTAAACTGGTGTGTGTGAGTGAGAGAGAGAGAGAGAGAGAAGTGGGGTTATAATTAATTAAGATGAAGCATTAATACGAGGGCAAGAAAGTGTGAAGTTAGGCGCTCTCAACACGGCGTATAAAAACAGTTTCAAGGTCAGGAGGACTGAAGAACTCTCTGATTCTGCGATAATGGTATTTGGAAGAAGGCGGTTTGGGCTTCTTGGGGGCCGGCGGGCATGCCAGTCTGCTCGGAATTCTTGATTCTGAAGAGGTTGGAGTGGTTGAATATTCATCTTCTTCACCGCCACTTCTCTCCATTGATGACTTGGTGAAAATCGGCTTCAACGGACTTGTCACCTCAATTCCACCAATAACCCAGTTCCCAGAATACACACCACTGCTGTCCATTTCATCACCCTTCTTAGAGACGCCCATCTTTAAGATTTTGAAGGTTCTATATATACAAACTATGCTCTCCTCTTTTTTTTTTTTTCCTGATTATACGTTGGAAAAGAGGGAATATATTCTCAAAACATAAAAAAGGAAAAATAAAAGGGATAAAAAATATGGTGTGTCATGGTTTTTGGCTTTGTTGAGGGTAAGGGAAACTTTTTGTGATATGGAAAAGAAAAGGGTTCCAAAAATATGGTATTGACTCCAAAGGAAAGGAGGAAGAGTGATTTTGAATATTGTTTCGTGTTTAAATATAGCAGTGGAATTCGAAAAAGGAAATAAATAAATAATAATAATAATAATAATAATAATAATAATAATAATAAAAAGAATATTTTATTGGGGGTAGAAAGGAGAAGCCGAGGAAATCGTGAGCTAAGCAAAGAGTATCATAAAGCGCAGGGAAAAGAAAGAAGGGACACAGCCCGTGAAAATTCCTGACCGGGGCAGCACCGTCATTATGGACAATATTGACTTTGATGCTATCTTTCCCTCCCAGCCGTCATATTATTTTTCATTTCCATTTTTGTCCTCATAGGACTACAATTAACTGCACCTCTTTTTATTGCTTACAGAAATTATTTTTAAAGTTATTAGAGAAGTTTGAAATAATACAAATAGAACCCTATTTTTAAAGTTATTAGAGAAGTTTGAAATAATACAAATAGAATCCTATTTTTAAAGTTATTAGAGAAGTTTGAAATAATACAAATAGAAACCTACATTCATATTTTTTAATATATATATAGTATTTAATTATATTTTTTGAAGTGTTGTGTTTAAATAAGAGCTTTCGATATACAACTGAAATTATTAGTTTCACTTCTTTCATGTTTCGTTTGAAATATTAATTTATTTAACATAAATTTTCATGACAAGTTGATCAACATTAATGATTCATATTCAAGTTCAAATTTAAATTTAAAATCCAGATTTAGGGTTTAGATTTTGAGATTTATTCTCATGTTGTTTTGAGATAAAACTACTATGAAATATGATTATTTTGGGACGTATAAATGTATATGGTTTATGGTTTTATGAATTCTTGATTTACGGTTTATGGTTTAAAAGTTAATGTCTTTTACCATTTATAATCTAAACTTTTAAATTTTTAGTGAAATATAAGTTAAATTGTTAATAATTGTGAATGAAGAAGTGTTACATCTATACAAGTAGAATAGATATAAAAAACATAGGATTGTAAACGTTCATGGGAGTGTAAAATCAAACCATAAGATCGCGGTCTTTAATTAAAACATGTGCTCCAATAGTTAAGATTGATTCATTTCTAAGAATGCATCCATTCACAAAATAGTAACTTGAAATCTTGTAAATAGATATTCTTATTCCACATTCCATATTTACGAAATAACATTATAAACAATCGAAAAATTATTTTCTTCAAAAATTCATTTTATTCCTTTGTTCGTTCTACAAGAAAGTTCAAGATACTATTTAGTTTACCATTTTCTATGTTTTGTTGCGCTAGAATTGCAAAATGTTAAATGATTGTATATTAGGAACTATTGTCACGGAATCCTAGCACTGAGAGCTAGCATTATCGTCTTATAGAAAAAGTGTTTAACACTGGCCTCCACTCTATCCTATTCCAATAATAATTTGGTTAAATTTATATATTATTATTTTGATTTCCTAACCATTATATATCACACCAGCTAAAAATTTTCCAACACAAACACGTAAAACATAGAACATATATGAT
The DNA here is from genome assembly GCA_028749325.2 of Caryopteris x clandonensis. NCBI lineage: Eukaryota > Viridiplantae > Streptophyta > Magnoliopsida > Lamiales > Lamiaceae > Caryopteris > Caryopteris x clandonensis. The sequence continues at coordinate 10,313,412 of JAPYKT020000004.1, forward strand.
TTGATACATTGATCCTACATCCTAATACTGGGATCAATTTAGGAGCCGTTTTGTGTATGCATTAGCCATTAATGATATGAAAGGTGCGTAAGAAACGTTATTCTATAATACATATATTTAGGGTTTTTTTTCAAAATAATGCGAAAAAAAGAAAAAATTTACGAAATAGGCATGTTTTAGAACAGTTTTTAAAAATAGGTAAAACGTCACCGCCGGTGACGTTATTTTGAAAAAACGTCACCGGAGGTGACGATTTTAAATTTAAATGAAAGAACGTCACCTTAGGTGACGTTCTTTCATTTATATGTTATATATATATACACACACAATATATATAATACATACATACATCCATACATGCATATATATATATATATATATTATATATATATACACACACACACACACTGACACACACACATATATATATATATAACCTGTAAATATATATATATATATTTTAAATATATATTCTCATTACTATATATATGTATATATTTATAAAATATATATTTATATATCAAAATAAATATTAAAATATAATTAATAAAATTAAAATATTATAATTTTATTTAAGATAAAAAAATATTTAAATTTATTTTTATAATATATATTATATATATATGTATTTATAAAATATATATTTATAAATAATAATATATATTTTGAATATGTATATATATTTTTTATTTATTAAGTAAATATATAAAAATATATATTAAATTATAATTTTAAAAAGTAAAATATTATAATTTTATTTAAGATAATAAAAAAATATTAAATTAAATAATAATTTTTAATTATTAATTCATATTTAGAAAATAAATAATATATATAATAATAATATATAAATATATATATTTTTTCGGATATTATATATATCATTATTTATAAATATATATTTTATAAATATATATATATAAATATCTATATATAATATATATAGGTATTTAAATATATTACCTTTTCAATATATATATATATTTAGGAATATATGTATATATATTATATAAAAATATATATTAAATTATAAATTTAAAAAAAATAAATAATAAATAAATACATGGCCAAAAAACGTCAGTGCCACTGACGTTCTTTCATTTTTATTTTTTTTTTGGCCCAAAAATATATTCAGGTTGCCAGGAATCGACCTCGCAACCTCTTGAACCATCCTCCAGTTTTTAACCACCAAGGCACATTCAATGTTTGAAAATTTATGATATAATTTTATATATAATATAAATATACAATATATTTATAATATTTTTTATTTTTAATTATAATATATATATATATTATATAAAAGAAAATGAAATAAAAATAAAATTAATAATTAAAAATTATTATTTAATTTAATTATTATTTTATAATCTTAAATAAAATTATATTATCTTATATATATAATATCTATTATATATATATATTTATAAAATATATATTTATAAATAATAATATATATAATATCCAAAATTATATATATTTATATATTATTATTATATATATATTATTTATTTTCAAAATATGAATTAATAATTAAATTTTTTTATTTAATTTAATAATTTTTATTATCTTAAATAAAATTATAATATTTTACTTTTTAAAAATATAATTTAATATATATTTTTATATATTTACTTAATAAATAAATAAATATATATATATACATATTCAAAATAAATAAATAAATATATAATAATAATATATAAATATATATATGAAATTAAATAAATACAATAAAATAAATAAATATGAGAATTTTTTAAATTAAAGAAATTTTTTTAATTATTAATTCATATTATAAAAATAAGATAATATATATATTAATAATATATAAATATATATATATATAAGAATAAAAATAAAAATAAAAGAATAAACATCACCTTAATTGTTTTATATAATATATATTATAATTAAAAATAAAAAAATATTATAAATATATTGTTTTATATTTTAAATTTATATTATATATAAAATTATATCATAAATTTTCAAACATTGCGTGTGCCTTGATGGTTAAAAGCTGGGCACCTTTCCAAGAGGTTGCGAGGTCGAATCCTCGCAACCTCAATATATTTTGGGCCCAAAAAAAAAAAAAAAAAAAATTTGCAATGAAAAAACGTCAGTGGCACTGACGTTTTCTTTGTATGTGTGTATGTATATTATATATATATATATTGGCCCATGTATGTATGTGTGTATGTATATTATATATTATATATTATATATATATATATATTATATATATTTTTCAAATATTTCTGTAATTAATAGAAAATTATTTTTTTATTTATTATTTTTTTTAAATAACATTTTTTAAATTTATAATTTAATATATATATATATATATATATTCATGTATTATTATTACAAAATATATATAAATTTATATTTCTTTAAGAAAATTAAATTATAAATAATAATAATATATATTTCTTTCAACAAATTAAATTACAAATAATAATAATTAAATATTAATCTTTATTTTAAATAATGTTTATAAAATATATATACATAAACTAATATAATATAATAATAAAATATATATATATATATATTTACTTAACATACATATATATGTTAATATGAATATATATTTAAAAATATATATATATTTACAGGTTTTATATATATATATATATATATGTGTGTGTGTGTGTCAGTGTGTGTGTGTATATATATAATATATATATATATATATGAATTAACGTCACCTAAGGTGACGTTTTTAGTTATATCTATTATATGTATTATATATATATATTTATAAATAATAATATATATAATATCCGAATATATATATAAATTTATATATTATTATTATATATATATATTATTAATTTAAAAAATATGAATTAATGATAAAAAAAATTATTAATTTAATAAATATTTTTATATATTATTATTATTATATATATATTTATATATTTACTTAATAAATATATATATATATATACACATATTCAAAATATATATTCTTATTTATAAATAATAATTTTATAAATACATATATATATATATAATATATATAATATAAAAATAAATTTAAATATTTTTTATTATCTTAAATAAAATTATAATTTTTTAATTTTATTAATTATATTTTAATATTTATTTTGATATATTTACTGAATAAATAAAATATAAAAATATATATATTCACAATGTTATTTTAGAGTATAAATATATATTTTATAAATTTGTACATATATATATATTAATAAGAATATATATTAAAAAATATATATATAATACAGGTTATATATATATGTCAGTGTGTATATATATTAATAAGAATATATATTAAAATTATATATATATAATACAAGTTATATATATATATATGTCAGTGTGTATATATAATATATATATATATATGCATGTATGATATATGTGTGTATATATATATATATATATATGATAAAAAGAAAGAACGTCATACATATATATGACGTTCTTTCATTTAAATTTAAAAACGTCACCGCCGGTGACGTTTTACCTATTTTTAAAAACTGTTCCAAAACATGCCTATTTCGTAAATTTTTTATTTTTTTTACATTATTTTGAAAAAAAACCCCATATATTTATAGGAACGAATGCCTTCACTTTTTAACCATTTCACAAAAGTTGGTCACTTTATTCAGTCCTGATCTTCTTTACTACTCTTCTAGCAAGCCAGTTTCAGACATTCAACTGTTACAAATTCTCTCTTTCAGAGTTAAAGCTATTAGCATATATCTCTCTGCAAACATACGTGTGTGGAGGGCCCTTAGGCCTCAAAGATGATAATAAACTTCCTATTGATGCTACGTTCGAAGAAGCTAATGCAAAGAATAAAGGCAAATCTTGAGATTCTCCTTTGAACTAAACATTTTTTTGGCTGATATTCTTCCCGGGACTGTGGATTCTCCAAATGTCCAATTTTCTATCACTGATTGAAGGCGATAGCATAATATAACCAAGGATGGAAATATCGCAAACTTTGGTCGTTCTTTTGGAGTCTCGATATTGATAATGGGGAAATAAATTTATTTCTGGATATTTTGGAAAGTATGTAAATATATATAGATATATATCCACATCGCTTTAGGTTAGTTTATGCAACAGAGAATAAGTTTATAGATTCAAATCAGAGCAAATAAGGCAAATGTTCAGTGGCTTCTGAGACAAATGTTAAATGTATTACTGTATGAATTTTCAGAACAGGTTACATAATTCTGGTTCGTGAAGGAAGTACATAAATAGATGTTTCCATCTCACCACCCTTTTTTACATCCTTGAATAGCCTTGGTGGTCTTCATATTGCTCCATGAACTCGTCGTTGAATTTCTTGAAACTCTCCATAATCGCAGGCATGTCTTCCTCAGCTGGTAAGATTGTGGTTCTCAGGTGGAAAACCCTACATTAAAATGTTTTATCAGAATCAATTACCTTAAATGAGAGCTATGGACTTAATTTTTTTTTTCTTTTTTTGACAAACTTGGTTTATGTTCTTAAATAACACATGCATGAGAGAGATTTGACTATTTCTTAAAAAATGGCTCAAAATGATGGAATTTCAAGTGATAACATAGATAATAGCATACCCATCCTTTTGGCCGAACCCAGAACCAGGGACAGTGGAAATGCCTGTGGCTTCTACAAGCTTGAGACAGTAGAAAACATCAGGTACTTTTCCAGCTTGCTTCGCAGCCTCTATTGCTTTTGGAGGCAAGCGTACTTGTGGGAAAGAATACATGGCACCTGAAACCATTTCGTTGTTCAAATGAATGCCTTAAGATGAAGTAAGATATCGCAGGATCTATTAACACAGATATTTTATTTATTTTTTTGGTTGCATTACTATCCTATTGTTATTCTTTAGGTTTGGCATTGGAGCAGGGAAGGAGTTTCAGGAAAGCCTTGGCCTGTGTAGGCAATGACATAGTACCTTCTGTAAAATTGCAAACAACATTTCTACAGCTATTGAATCCATCTGTCATTATCTGTGCTCTCCTTCTCAGAGACTCGAGGATACCTTTGCTGCAGAAACCAAGAGAAGCAACTCAGTTCAGAAACAGGAGGGAAAGAGAAGTGTTTAAGCTCCAGTGTAATTATATAAGTACGAAAGGAGAGGAAAACTACTGGCACAGAAAGGATGCAGATAATAGTAAATAGTTATGACTGAACTCGAACTCGGTAGCTTATGTGATTTTTTGGGAGCATATCAAGCTTCCTTCATATCTAGCAGAAAAATATGGAAGATGGGAGCTTAACCGACTTAAAATTTCAATTGAAACTAGTGCTTTTTATCTTGCTACTCACACAATTGGGACACATACATGTTGTAAAACTTGGGCAACAGACAGACCAGTGACAGATGACAACATTACCATAATTTTATGTATAGATTAAATTTGAACTGAAAATAAAAGTAATAATATTAGAGCTTATCTTTACAAATGAGTTATATATTTTTAATTTATTTAATTTTTTTTTATAAAAAAAATATGATTCCAAGTTGATAATATTAAAGCCTTTTCTCTAGGTGCTGTAGAATCAAAAGTGAATGCCAAAAGCCATACCTCTCTCTAACATATCTTTTGTATGATATGTCTCCAGGTTTCGGAGGGCTAACCATGAGTCCCATCTGCAAATGGAAATAAATGAAAATTCCCTCCAGGTTTAAAGGTCTTTAGTCAAGGAAAATGATCTTGAACTTTCCACACCATATTATGAGAATAAAGCAGAAACAACAGTCATATTTACCAAAGATTGGCTTGAGATTTAAGATAAATATGATATCAAAACTTACAAATATCTGTGCAGGGACATTTGGACTCAGTGCTATAGAAGCAACTTTGTAAATCTCCTCTACCGCCTGCAATCACAACAGATATCAAGCATGTCAATATGATATAGCAAAAGGCAACAAATGTGCCCCCAGAATTGTAGTGATTTATATCTGAGTTGGTTGAGCATGTTATTCAACCACAACAGAGGCGCGAAATTACAATCATGAATCCATGATATGCTACATAATGAACCACCACGTTATGGTCTGAACACGGAACCTCATAAACATATATTTATTGTAAAGCACAGTCTTGGAAGTTCCAATTCCACATAAGCTATGACTTTCTGATGACCAAAATGCAAATAAGTATACTGTAATATTCAGATTCCTAGAGTTTCTGTGGTATTTAGTTTTAAAATTTTATTGTACTACATTTTAGAAGTACTTCTCCAAGGACCTAAAAGTTTTGTGAATGCGGTTTAATAATTTAGTCTTGCAGATTACAAAAATTAACAACAAGACAAACCTTTGGAGAAATATTTGTCATCTCAAAGTAACCACCACGCTGTCCACATTCTCCCCAGTAACCTTTTGAGACAGTGTGAAAAGAAACTAGCTGAAGTTCCTTGCTTATGGGTGGTCCCATGTCCATCATAACCTTTAATTGTTGAACAATAAATTCCATGAGTCGTTTATAGATCCAGAGAGTTTTAAGTGACAATAGTAACATAATATCATCAGAATATGTACCTTCCTCGCACTTATGAAGGGGCGCTCATCTTGGTATACATTTTGCTGATAAACTTCATCACCAAGCAATACCAAATTGTTTTGATAACAGAAGTTTAACACCTCCTTAAGATTTGATTCGCTAAGACACTGTCCGGTAGGATTCCCGGGGTTTATAATCACCATGGCTCGTACCTTGTCACAATGCAAGGAAAAAAGGGATTAGCAAGTCAACATCAAAGGAGAACACACATTTATTGGAAGACAATAATGGAAAAGTTTACTCATACAAAAAAAAAAATGATTTCTCACTGGCATAGTGTTTCTGCAACTACCAGTTCATTTTGCCCTTTTCAAGATATAAGAAATATAAAACGAGAACGAAAAAATAAAAGTTGCATGCAGCAAGTCAGTAGTTTCCTTTAATTATACTCAAATATATGTCAGCTACTTTTAGAATTTTGAGTAAAGAGCATGAAGTGAAATACGTAGGGTTGATCCCCTGGTCCCAAATGTAAGGGGCTAACTGAGACCACATGAGAATTTGGATGTGAGATGGCAAGCATAGACCTTTTGTACTTTCCCAGTGTTGCTATTAAAAAGTTAAGTACTGGCATGAATTGGTGATGTGTGTCATATGGTTATGTGAAGAAGAATTAGTTTTTAAAAGAAATATTTATTTTAGAAAATGAAAACTATTTTGAGGTGTTCAAATGGGTGTGATACATTTGGACAGGGGAAGCAGCATAATAGTTTTTTTTTTTTTTTTGGAAGTTTTGTAATGCTAACACCATTGCCCTCAAATGTAGAGGCGGTAATGGACAGCACCACATTGTTATATGACAAGATTATATTGAGAAACAAAGTACCTATTTCACAATATGGCGACTGTAGAGGTAAATATATATTAGGCTTACAGTTATTCCCTGAGAATGAGCCTGGACAACTGACTGGCGAAGGTTACCAATATCAAGACCCCAATTTGCAGTCTCCTCAAGATAATATGGAACAAGAGAACCACCTAATAAAGTTATGGTTGCAGAGTAAAGCGGATACTGTGGAACAGGAACCAATATCTGAGAAAGAGACAATCATAATAAGTACGACAAGAAATACCAGAAAAACAGAAACCCACCCCCAACCAGCTGCATAAATTTACAAGGGATGAGATGGAAAGATCAGGAAGAAAGAGACATCAACGAAAGATAACATTACCCCATCACCTGCACCACGAATAACAGTGTTTAAGATCTGCATCACACCTTTGCTAGCACCATCTGTTAGAAATATGTGTTCTGGATCACTGCCATGAATCCAAAGACAAGATGATTTAGTTTGAGGATCAATGTACAACAAAACATTCTCAACCATAGAATCGCCAAGCATTATGACCTTGGATATCCATCACGTCTCTCAATGAACTCTGCCACTTCTTTCCTTACTCCAGGAAGGCCACGCGAATCACTGTAAGCACCTGATCAATTGCCAAAAATTTATTTGGTATTAATCTAATGTTGAAGCTTCTATGTTTCAGCAATCGAATTGGGAGAGCACAGTCACTATTAAATCAGCTATTTTTAAATAATTGAATTAGACCAAAATTAAATCACGATAAGATGAGTCAAATTTTGACAACAGAAACACAATACCTAAACTGGCTTACATATAGAGAAATAAAAGAAAATGCATGCATTCAGCTTTCTTTGAAATGTCAAGAGCATTTAAACTACAAACATGAATATTTATAAGGGGACTTTAAAGAGACATAAAATCATGCTACGGCACAGCGTACCAATTATGACCATCTTCAATACACTAAGGCAATTCTATAACATGAAAAATTGACCTACCTAGACCCCCCGAAGTCAGTGCAAGATAATGCTTAGCTCTTGCAATTGCATCAGCAGGAAATAGTAGTCCTACATTTGGATCATCTAGTAGGAATGGAGCTTGGCACAGAGCAATCACCTGCAATATCATTTCTCATGAATTAGATGACCGCAATAGCAGAGGTAACAGGCAGAAAGATAATTGCATAAATTAGGTACTTCAGAACCTGGCGAGGAAACGTCAGAGGTTTCTGTCCTAGAGCATGTGGGTTCCCAACATTGGTAAAAATGATCTGTCATAAGAAAATGGAATGATGAAACACAGACATAGGCACTGGAGAACAACTCTAGTTAGTGTTAAGAAATCTTCAAGCGTAAGTGTGTAATACTAGAAGAGTCATGCTTCATTCTGGTGGTTTGTAGACTACAACAGAAATTCTGCAACCATGTTTCCATGGTAAAAGTTTACATATTCTTTTGTTGTGGTCATCCTATGATGGAACTAAGTTTTATGTAGGGTGTGTTTTATGATGGAAATTATGAGGATATTACAAGCATTAACAATCACACTTTGGCTTCAAACATCAATACCTTAAAGAACAAATGTAGGACTTCCTCAATGACACCAGCTAAAAAAAATAACAAGACATCTCATGGTCTTCTAATGATCCTCAATTAACAAAATATTAGTGACATTAAGCCTTTTAAGTCTCCAAAGAGAGAGAGAATTCACCGCATTGGCATGTAAATGTACCATTCAGCCACTGAGTTTTAAGCTACTTTTTTACAACCGTGCAGAATATTCATGCACAAACATATGATTTCCATTCCTAACAGAGCCAAACATACCTTCTTCCCCTCCTTCTGAAGCTCAGAAGCCCGAAGATAAAGCTCACCTCGGACAGCATACTGACATTTCTTGACGTTTTCATTCAAATTCTCATAATCCAATGGTCTGGATGTCATGATGAAATGTGTATATCCCTAACTCTGGGCGTCACTGAAATATCTTGATCTAAAAGGAGTACAATCTAATTAGCTCTCGACCTGTGAACTGTCAAGATAAATTAATATATATTGTTAGACAACTAGGAGAAGAAAGGAGGTGATCATTCAAGAGAATGTGAAGAAAGGATTTCCTATAATTTTACAAACTGAATTGAAACATCCGGTGCTCGTTACAAATCGTTCCATATGAACTCATACTTTTTAAATACCTAAGCATAACAGCGCAACTTGACCTAGAAAACATGTATCGATAATTTTGTGGCTCAGAAATCAAATCAAATCAATATAAACAAGGCAAGGCAGTCACATGAAACTCCATCAAAAAGATAAGTAGTTCGTGCACAATAAATTAAAACCAAAATATCGGCCTGGGTGGAGGCTTGGGCTTCTGCAAAAGCGAAGCATACATCTTTGGCCATGAATACATATGGAGTCACTATCTATAAACAAAAGTACATTCTCATCTGAGGCCTGGAACTGAAAGATTCTAGCAAGATTGCAGAAGATGACTGCGAAAAATCAATCCACTGTGCATTAAACCAAAAGGTTAACGAACTAAATAAGATTTTTCAGTAGAAAATCTTAAAAATCATACACTTCCAGCAGGAGCAAATCAATAAATGCAAATACGCAAAAAATACTGATGATCGCCGCCAAAACAAGAGATAAAACTAGGAATCATGACAACTCGTTAATCCTACGCTAGAACCCTTAATCATTTCTCAGAATCAAGAATAGTAAAAAGAAAATTACAGGTAATTCATCAAGAAATTGAGGAAATCAAACCACCATATAACGCTAAGGGAAGACTAATTAAACTATATCAATTGTGAATAAGAAACATTTTGTAGGTGATGTGAGCAAGCATTTTGCCGAGAATACTGACAGTTGAAGCAGCTACCTTCGAAACTCACTTGTGACTTCTGAGCAGCCTGCTCAGGTGGGCTCTCCGCTGTTCAAACGCCCCCTCAAATGTATCGGTTGCAAAATAAACTGATTTTTTTTCTCTTTTTTATTTGTTCAGTTTAATAAAAATCTATATTTTATTATCTTTTTTTCCAGTATCAAAAAACCTTTTTTCCATTTTTTCCCTCAAAATATAATTAAACCAAATGTATTTCAATGCATTTTACTTACACTTATAATATATTCCAATTTATCTCATAATAAATTGTCTTCTAAAAATTATAGCAAGATATGGAATTTTAAAATTTGCTAGGGACAATTTTTTTGTTTAAAGTTTAAGGTAATTGCCTTGAGTTATTGATTTTTTAATGTTAATATATGGCTGAATTCATATTACCATAATCTAAATTGTTACTTATTTTTATATTTAAAGTGAATTTCTATTATTTATTTAAATTATTGTTTTTTATGATGCATTTTTATTTTACTATTAACACTGAAAGTCCTGAAAGAATAACTCTACCAAAAGAAATATTACTTACCCTATTGCCCTATTGGTTTCATAATAAAAGCTAGGGTTACACAACCCCCCCCCCCCCTATCAATTATATAAAGATGTAACTTTTATAAAATTTCAGTTATTACATATAATTTTTTTTAAGATATAAATATTATTTTAAATCAGAATGTTTGTATGCTTACGTGGCAACGTGGGAAGACATAAATTGTGTAGCAACACCACAGCCACTGAAGCGTGGTGGATGGATTTGATGGAAAATTTGGGCCTAAGGATAAAGCATTTTGAGAGAGGGGTGGCTGAGCCTCAGCCTGAGCTTCACAAAATGACTTGGTCGTAGATTTACTTTGCTTTTTTTTTTTTTTTTTCTCTGTCGTGTTTTATTTTGTGGGGTTGATTCTCCGACCAATCTCAGTTTCAAGCCACTGATAGTCACATGTATTTTGTCTAATTACCAAAATAAATAAATTAATAATTCTTAGTCTTGGAGATGACTACAGCTCCATATAAGGTCCATCCTTTCAAATTTGCAAAAATGTTATCTTACAAAACACCTTCTAAGATTGAGGTTCAATATTAAAGGTTTGGAATTTGAATCCTACTGGGGGGAGGGGTACTGCAATTATATTTTCTATTATTATTGTATCATTTTAAAATCGTGCAAAAAATATTATTTTTAGTCAGTGTGATAGATTCAGTGCATCAAATATTACGTTTGGATTGAATTGTAAAATTTATGAGACATATTTCATGATTACTCAGCTGATTAATGAATTTTGAAATTGATTTATGATTATTGTGCTTATATGATTTTTTTTCCCCTTAAATAATATGAATGCAATTGAAATCGACCTACGAGTTTTTGTCCTAAAATAATATTTAGATATTTCAAATCCGTTATTAATTGATAAATTGATACAAGCACAATTTAATTGTAAGGAAAAGGGCCTCGTTTAGCCGCTACTTTGGGCCGTATGTGGCTTGGGCTTTAAAATGGTTGTACTTTCAAAATTCTTTCTAACTATATCAATTTCATTCGGCTGGCCATATCAATTTTCTTTTGAACCATCGGTTAATGCGTTTATTTATTTCCAAACTTGAATTTTTAAATATAATTTGTATGTTGGATAATTCAATTATTAAAGTAATTAAAAGATTTCCAATAAAAAATTTAATGTTCCATTAATTACGAATATAAATTTGTCTTTGTAGATTAATGTCAACTGTCAACGACCCTTATGTCTGGTACAATCTTTTAAATTAAATATTTAAGGACTATTTTTCTTTTTTTGGGATTATACCATTTAAATTTTAAAATTTATACTTTTACGTATTATATGTAGGAGAATCTAAAATAGTTCGGCTCACCTACCACTATGGACACATTTTTATATGCCTATTGCTAATGTATCAAGATTTTATATAAATTATTTACGTTTTCTTATTTAAAATAAACAAGTGTGATCTTGACACACTAGAAGCGGATTTATTAATACATGCCCACAATTGATAGGTGAGCGGGACTAGAATTTAAAAGTTCAAATTTAACATCCATATTGCAACAACTCCGCACACCATTCACTATTAATCTATATTTTTGTCATTTTTCAATAACATCACCTACTATTTTTCCGAACAACTCTTCATCTCTCTATTTTATCATTCTCTAATAAAATTCTACCCTACAAAATCTAAAAACAAACATCCATATATATATATATATATGTATGAATTTTCATATCACAAAATCTTAAATTCCAAATTTCAATAGCAACATGCCATAAATAAATAAATGAAAACAATACTCAATCTAAAATAAATTGGGTGTCATAATAGTTAATAAAATGCTCAATCTTAATTAAATTGGGTGTTAAAGACCGTTAAGTCATTAAAAACACTTAATGAAATACTTCATCTCAATTCAATTCTATGTTATATCTAAATCTAACAAGATTGGCATTAAAGAAAAAAGAAAATTCTATCAATGTTTGAGCAACAATCTTTTCTTATTATTATATCAATAGATGGCCTTTTACAATATGGTCATGCCCACAAATAATACCTCAAAATCACTAATCATAATTAATTTTTCTACAATATAATTTTAATACATCATTGATAATATATGTACTCATAATATGTAGGTAATTATTCTCGTTCATCACATTATAAATCCATAATATGTAGGTAGTTATTCTCGTTCATCACATTATAAATCATCTTTCACACCCAATTTATTTTAGAGTATTTTATTAAAATAAATTACCGTAATTTAAAAGATGATATTTAAAAGAATTAATTATATCTTTTACCTAGAATTCACTTGCTTTTGAAATAATCTTTTACATTAAAATTCTAAAAACCTGATTACGGCCTATGGTAAGCATCTCTTATTACATCCCCATAATTTGTAAAAATTTACTAATAATACCAAGGGGCATTTTTGTTTCCTTACATTATGATTTGTACAAAAATATATGTAAATAAAGAAATATTAATCAATATAAAATAATTATCTATAATTGACATTTATTTCAACATACAATAATATATTATGATATATTTAATCAGAATTTATATTTCAAAAATTAGAAAAAAAAAATACAATGACCTATGCCATCTTGATACGTTCTGATTATATTTTGATAAGTTCTCATTAATAATTGTATGGTAGTCAATTCACAAGTATATATATTTTTATTTTTGTCACGGCAGGATCCCATTTACTTTATATAAGGATGATAAATATTGCATCAATTTCGTCATAGTATAGTTTTGTAAAATAAATTAAGAAAAATTCAGGTGATTAAATTAGTTAGATATTTTTAAATAATACATTAGTCTGAAATAAACTGATGATCACACACAATTTAGGATCTTGTCTGACTTTTATCTTATCCTTTAGACTATTAATCAGGATTTATCAGCTTGTTGTCTTAAGATTCCAAAAGTCTCATGTGATATTGGAAATTTTGAGACAAAGACGAATCTATAGTTGGGATTGTTCATACTGCCAATAATCCGAAGCTCACAAAGTATCAAAATGGGCTCCCTTGCTTAACTAACCTAGTCATTTATAGTGTAAAGATAGCTTACTTCAACATATTTAAATAACTTCATCTAACATCTTGGAATTAAGCTATTTCTCGAAGGTGGTAACATATTTCAAAGTCTATTATATTTTGAAACTCATGCGCTTTGAGACGTATTTTATATTTTTGAATCTGTTCAACATATCACAAAATTTATGACCTTAAAAATCGAGATATTTATGAACTTCGAAAAATCTAAAACATATATGTTGGCTAAAATACATTTTTGATTGTGCCAGGGGCCTATTTTCACTTTTTCCTTGTGAAAACTTTATTATTCCTCCATTTAAAGCTCTTGGGTGTTGATCCAAGTGCCAACACTCACGCACAATGTGAATCAATTACATCTCACTATTTGATTTTATGGACTCACAGAAACTGTTATTTTCTTGAATTTATATATTCAAATCCTTGTCCGTTGGCATCTTAGCCGTCTTGACCTTGTCCATTGTTTTCGCAGCCGGCTGATGTGATTGAAAGCCTAGGATCTGCATGCCATTGGATGTATCCCACCACACCCGATAAAAAATTAGCGGAAGCAATGCTTAGACATATGCAGTGGGCTTTAGCAAAGCCCGGTAAATAAGATTTACCAGACTGTTTTCTTACAAAGTGATGAAGCATGGCAGAAGTTGACAATGTAACCAACATTGGAATAATCTCCTATACTACTAATTACAGCAGGTAATCTCCTGGATTCTGACAGAGGGACAGTTTTACCTTAATTTGTTGTTGTGAACATCGACATACTTCTGTTACCAGAATATACAACTTTCACATAAATTATTCATAATCTCCTGGATTCTGACAGAGGGACAGTTTTACCTTAATTTGTTGTTGTGAACATCGACATACTTCTGTTACCAGAATATACAACTTTCACATAAATTATTCATCAAATCACTATCAAAGAGATAGAGTAGTATAAAGTAAGAAAGGAAGAAACAAATATGTAATGACAAATGGAAGAAGGTAGCTAGCATTCATATTTCTACACTTCTTGATTCTGCTATTTCTTCCTTGAACAAAGCCTCTTACATGTTACGCTTTCATGGCTTGTCAGAAATATAACCCTCTTCTCTTTCTCTTCCTACCAATATTCTTCATGAAAACTTCACTCTCCGACTCACAGATTAATCCTTTTACTTGTTCAAACAAGATTCAATCCTGCAATGCACTTCTTTACCAGAACAACGGTTATCAGAAAAATATAATTGCCAACTTGTACTCGGTCGGCTCATCACAAGTCAAGCCCATATCATCATATACCAACAAACAAGATTACCTAGTAACTGTGAACTGCTCCTGCAAGACAATTAATACAACAGTTGGATACTTCTATGATGTGGTCTACAAGCCGGAAACTAATGACACGTTTTACGATTTATCCGTTCAGAAGTTCAGCGGCCAAGCATGGGATAAAGGAGTGGATACAAATTTAACAGCTGGAGAGAACAAGACTCTGCATCTTTTGTGTGGGTGTGTGGAAAATGATGCTCAAGTTGTGGTGACTTACACAGTTCAGCCCCAAGATACTGTCTCCATGATTGGATCTCTACTTTCTGCTCGAGTCGATGGAATCGAAAGCTTGAACCCGTTTTTGGCTCCAAGGCCAAATTATATAGAAGCCGGGTGGGTCTTGTATGTGCCCATGGAGAAAAATGGAATCCCAGCTTCAAAGAAAGGTGACTGAAAATTTGCATTCCAGTCCCTGTGATTTCAACATTAGATACTGGTGAGGTTGATCTATGATCTTGGTGTAGAGGATTAAGTCTTTTGTTTTGTTTTCAGAGGGAAAGAAGGTGCACAAATGGATGATAGTCATCGGGTTATTATCAGGTGTGACACTGCTAACCATATGCACCTTGGCCATAATTCTTCTCAGGAGAAACAGGCACACTGAGGAAAATCTAAAATCTTTCTCCAAAAACTCCAGCACTAAAGCTCATTCCTTGCAGAAACAGTACACACAGAAAGAAGGGATGGAAGGTCAGAATACTTACAGCAATTCCACAGCTAAATAATGTTTTGTTACATAGTCACTAGCAATGATAACGAATAAGAAATCGACATGTTTGGATCTATGACAGATATCACAGCTTTTGAGTCTGAGAAACCAACACTATACGGCATCAAAGAGATTGCAGAGGCTACAAGTGACTTTGATGAAACTAGAATAATTGGGCAAGGAGGATATGGAAGTGTATTCTATGGAGTAATTGGAGAAAAGGTATACAAAAGCTATGTGCATGTTCTTTTATTTCAGTGGACCTGTCAAATCTTAATTTTTCACAAGCATTTAAATACATAAAAACAGGAAGTTGCAATTAAGAAAATGAGATCTAACAAGTCCAAGGAATTTCTTGCTGAGCTTAAAGTGTTGTGCAAGATACATCATATTAATGTGGTAAGAAAACAGTTTCAATCACCTTGAGTTTTTCTTGCAATGTGGAGAGGCTCGGTTATTTATAAAGTCGGGTGAACAATATAGGTGGAGCTGTTGGGTTATGCCTGTGGAGACGATTACCTCTACTTGGTTTATGAGTATATACCTAATGGCTCTCTCAGTGATCATCTTCATGATCCACTGTTGAAAGGTATTCACATACATTGTGCTTTGTACTTGGCAACAACGGTCCGAGGACAGCACATTTAAATCAAGTATTTTACCTGTGGATGTGTCTTCATTCATTCTCTACATTTTGGAACTATAAAGTGGGAGAAAATGCTTACATTTGAGGGCTATGAATTAGGCCATCAGCCTCTTTCTTGGAGCGCGAGAACGCAAGTTGCACTTGATGCTGCTAGGGGTATTGAATACATCCATGACCATACAAAAGCACGATATGTGCATCGCGATATAAAAACAACCAACATCCTGCTTGATGGAGGGCTTAGAGCAAAGGTAACTGTACGAAACTCGGTGTAATATCAAGATAATGCTAATATTCTAATATGGTGTCTATAAGAACCAAAAAAAAAAAAAAAAAAAAAAAAAAAAACCTTCTCACGATTGATATTTTGATCTAGGATTTGGTTCTGTACGAAACTCGGTGCAATATCAAGATAATGCTAATATTCTAATATGGTGTCTATAAGAACCAAAAAAAAAAAAAAAAAAAAAAAACCTTCTCACGATTGATATTTTGATCTAGGATTTGGTTCTTCTATATAGAAATGTGAAACACTTGTCTCTTAAATTAAAAAAAATTAAAAAATGTTTGAACAGAGAAAATCATGAAGAATTTCCACAGGTTGCAGATTTTGGATTGGCAAAGCTTGTTGGTAGAACCAATGAGGATGAGCTATTTGCAACACGGCTAGTTGGAACCCCGGGATACCTTCCTCCTGAGTAAGCATTGACTTCTATTAGATCAGATTCATTAGTATTTCATTAAATCAGAATGACAGTTCTTCATGTTTGTGCATGAAAACATAGGGGGTTCACTTTCACATGTTTAACATATCATAGTAAAATGGGGTGTTTTGCAGGTCTGTAAAAGAGCTGCAGGTGACTGCCAAAACTGATGTGTTTGCATTTGGAGTAGTTCTTGCAGAGCTAATAACGGGACAACGTGCACTAATCCGTGACAACCAGGAGCCGAATAGGATGAAGTCACTCATCACAGTTGTAAGTGAACAGAATTAATTAGCTGAAAGCAACAAGTTTGTCTACAGTGAAACGATGTAAAAGTATGGAAAGCATAGTGAATAAAAATTACCCTTTTCTATGACATTTTATCAGATAAACAATATCTTCAACGAAGAAGATCCAGAGTCCGCGTTGGAATTCATCACAGACGGAAACATGAAAGGCAACTACCCTCCCGAAGATGTTTACAAGGTTCATTTGATTAATATACATTGCAAACTTAATACAGACAGTCATAATTCTAGGAAGCATTTGACTATGTATGAATCAAGTGAAAGATTGAAAGTTATTACAAGAATGAAATAAGGCTTCTCAATGATGTGTCCTCTTCTTGCAGATGGCTGAAATTGCCCAATGGTGTCTAAGTGAAGAGGCAACTGATAGGCCAGAAATGCGCGAGGCAGTCATAGCATTGTCGCAGATCAGAATGTCATCAATCGAATGGGAAGCGTCGCTCGGAGGGAACAGCCAGGTTTTCAGTGGAGTTTTCAATGGCAGATGATGATATTGTAGTTCTATTTTAGCTACATGATCCATAAACAGAGAGGAAGAAAACAGGTCTACTCTCTTTTGGAGTGGTTTTAATTCAAACATATCTACTCCTAATGTGCAATGTAACATACTACATTCTTCTTTCTTATTGAGTTTAGGGTATAAAGGTGAAAGCAGAACATAGTTATTCATTCTGTTGCAGATGTATGAAAATATTCAGCCTTTACTCCCTATGTAGTTTCAACAATAACGAAAAAGTGGGAGTTTTATATTCTTGAAATTAATACACAAAGTTGGTCGCTTGAGAGGACGTTCATGGAGATGGGAAGATCGGCTAAATGTCTAAGAACCATTAGCACCATGTGTGGGACGCATTTGTCTTGTAAAGAGATTTCTTGTATTACTTTTTCTTGTCCTAACATCAATATTGCATGTCTGAACTTGTTGATTTCTGGGTTGTTTTCCGCAGCGAGAGGCAACATGTTTTAATAGGTTTTCTTCCTTCTAATTATAATTTGTTAGATTTGTTTAAATCTAACAAATTTATAATATCTCAATCCATCATAAGAAATTCTCTTCTACTTCCATTTTTCGATCATAAAGATCTACAGAATTCAGTCTCTGATTACAATTTTAGTTCTTCATCAATACAAGAAAAGAAGATCCTAAATTAGATTTTATGTTCTCAGCAACTATTATTTTTTCATTGTTAGCTTTGTTAACTGATTGTGTGTTATTTGTTTCTAGACTTGAACTTTGTGGTTTTAATTATGTTACCCAGTAAACATGAATCCAGAAGTCAGAAAAGGAAAAAGAGGAGTTCGTTACATCATGTTAAAATTATAATTATGAATGCAAAAATTGATGTGCATGGGGTCTACTATATGACTGGATTTACAAAACTATTAAACAATTAATAAAAAAAAAAAAAAAAAATTGGGGATGGGTAATGAGGAATTGGGCCGGAAATACTATTAAAAAGCCCAATGCGTTATTTTGAAAATGGGCCATAACGTCTACTCGAACAAAGATTCTCGTCTTCCCTGCAAATTTTCTTGAACAAAGGCACTCATAAAATTCTCTCCCTCGTGTAGATTTTATAGAACAGCACAAAATTCACTGTGGCAGAATAATGGAAATGAAGCCTCTTTACCACTAAATTGCCACCTTTTATCACCACGGTACCTGTAGATCTCGTCTGCCATTTATTGATCGGTTCGCGATCTGCGATCTTCGCATCCAATTGAATCGACAATTGGAAAATCAAATTGATCTGAGATTCTGAGGTGGAAATTATGTCTGGAGCAGCGTCGGCGCTGTTCCTATTGGATATAAAGGGTAGGGTTCTGGTGTGGCGCGACTACCGTGGAGACGTCTCCGCCGCACAAGCCGAGCGCTTCTTCGCAAAGCTAATTGACAAAGAGGTTGGATTTTGTTATGATTTCATATGCAAAATTTTGAGCTATGATCTTTTTTTTTCTAAATATTTACTTTTAGTGGTAGAGATGCACTTATCAATAGAGAGCTTCTTTGAGAGTCGAACTTTCCCATTAAATGTTTCTTTTAATAGCTGTGGTGAGGTATCTGCGATTTTTATGAAACTTTTGAGTTCGACCGATCTCTTGCCTTTTGATTGGATTGGCTTGCTGATTTTAGCTTCAGATGAGCTCGATTATTAGAATTGGAGTATTTAAGTAGAGAGATGGAGATTTCATTTTTGAGCTAGATGTGAAATAATAAGTCTTAAGTTAAATGTTCTTTATTGGCCTTGGTAATAAAGTATCTAATGTGCGGAGTTATGCTACATCCAAAGCTGTTCAGTTTTTCGTTTTGATGACACATTTCCCCTGGAAAGAAAAGAATCGTTAATGTCATCAAAACACCATTCATACAAGAGCTTAAGGGAATTTAAATATGTTCTTCCTGATCTGGGATTATGAAATGGTCAATGAGATTTAATTTTACTAAAAAAAAAAAAAAAAAATTATTATCTGTAATTGTATCCTAAAACTGCTTTGTGCTAGTTTAAATGGACTATTTGGAAAAAAAAATGATAATGTGCCTGTGTGAGTGTGTATCTCACTCCATTATCTGAGCTTTCTATATTTTTCATCTGTTGTAAAAATGATGGCTGTTCTTTTCTGAGCAACTTTAAGCTGATTCAGAGAAATAACATCTTTCCCATCTTTTAATGATGTAGGGTGATCCAGAATCTCAGGACCCTGTTGTATATGATAATGGTGTCACATATATGTTTATACAACATAACAATGTGTATCTCATGACTGCATCACGGCAGAACTGTAATGCTGCTAGCCTTCTTCTATTCCTACACCGTGTAGTTGATGTAAGCATTACTTGCATTATAACAAACTTAAGCTTTTATGATATTGATTAATTATTAATTGGATCTCTAATGTCAATGTTATTGTTGTTTGAAACTTTTTGGCAGGTCTTTAAACACTACTTTGAAGAGTTAGAAGAGGAATCACTTAGAGATAATTTTGTTGTAGTGGTATGAGAACTCTGTCTACGTCTTTTCTTTTAGACTCCCCCCCCCCCCCCCCATAAATCTGATAACAGTATTTAACAATTGATATCTCATACCTCTTCAGTATGAGTTACTTGATGAAATTATGGACTTTGGCTACCCACAATATACTGAGGCGAAGATTCTTAGTGAGTTTATAAAGACTGATGCTTACAGAATGGAAGTTGCACAGAGGCCTCCAATGGCTGTCACAAATGCAGTTTCATGGCGAAGCGAAGGCATACGGTACAAGAAGAATGAAGTAAGTTTTTTCTGAACAGATTGATGGCTGAGTTTCTTAGGCAATGGATGTCTGGATTATGAGATTTATTGGTTGTCCAGGTCTTTCTTGATGTTGTGGAAAGTGTCAATATACTAGTAAATAGTAATGGACAAATAATTCGATCAGACGTTGTTGGTGCACTGAAGATGCGGACATACTTGAGGTCTGTTGCATTTCTTTGACTATTTCTTGCATTATTTACTTTTTTTTTTTTTTTTTTTTTAGTAAGGAAAAATGTAAGGCGCCTCTGTCTTTCATTCTCATACTGTTGATTCCTGGTGTGATTGCATATGTAACTTTTATGCTTGTTGAAATATAAAATTTTAGTTAACATAACTCCTGTGCTATGCATGAGGTTGAAATAATTGAAATTTATTATAATTCTAAAATGAGTTTTCAAATGTCTACATTAGTCTGTTGGCATACTAGCTACAAGCTAAATTGTTACTTCTACATGTAATTTTATGTTTTAAATCTCAAAGACGCTTTTGCAAGAAATTTCCCTCTTTATTTTTCTAGATTGGGTGATCTAGTCTCAGTTTACATTTTGGTCTAGGCCTAGCATTAGAAGGATGTTCCTTATAATCAAAGAACCCATTGGAAATCTGTCAAAGTTGAAATGTACATTGGCTTAGAAGAGTTGTGACTTGAGAGTACCTGTTGGATTAAGGAATATATCTATGAACTTCTATAATTTCCACGTTCACCAGTAGTTCTATTAATTGTAAATTTTTAATAGAGTATTTTCCACAGCTAATGACTCTTTAACCTCAGATAATAAGCAAACTACCCGTGGACAATCAAATGTTAAAAATAGTTAACCTGCTTCCTGCTTGCATAAGTATAGCCATCATATATAAATGTTTTATTAACACTGCCATGTGGACTATTTTCTGGAGAATTGAATTTTGTTTGAGAATTGGACTGTTTTGAATAATTCCCTAAGATTTATGTGAACATTACTGTTGGCTCTGTTTCTCCTGATGGTTTGCATTCTATGGATCTATTGCACTTCCTAAGGGGGAAAAAATTAATGCTAAATTTGCATCAAAAATTTTAATGAGGAAAATGTAAAGGTAAAAGTGCAAAATATGAGGTACTCAATTATGTAATTTGCAGTAATGAAAAAAAAAAAAAAAAAAAGGGAAAAAGAAGAATTTCTTTAGTGCCCTCCTTGCTTGAATCCAAGGTATGAGTGCTGCCTAAAGAAAGTGTGTCAGGATTTCCTTAGTTTCTTTGTACATGGAGAGGAAGGGAACTGCTGCCTGTTCAAGTGGATGAATAAGTGATCTGCTGGTTTTATTTCCATGTTTTGCAAGATTTCTGAATTTAGATAGTCATATTTAGCTGGAACACATATTGGATACTATTGATCGACAGTTACAGAACTATCTTATGGCAGTACATCTAATTAGGTAATATAAGTAATTATTGGTTCATCTTGTCGCAATTTTTCTGACTTCATGCTGGAAATTAGTTTGATGTAATTGGTTTCAGATTATCTACAGCGCAGTTCTTTTGGTAATATTTTAGTTTATGAAATAATGGGAGATCATTTTTCTGCTCTCTGCATGTATACATGCTTAAGCAGCTTTGATATGAGATGATCACCGCTTGACTTTTTCCATGTTCATCATGAGGTTGTCTTATCCACATTTTGATTATCCTTCTGTGCTGTCGTAATGCATATCAAGCTGAAGTGTGCTGGATCTATAGGTATGGTACTGGTTTCCTTTGCATTAGCAATAACATTATATTTTTGCAGCGGTATGCCTGAGTGTAAGCTTGGGCTGAATGATAGAGTTCTGCTTGAGGCACAAGGGCGCTCTACTAAGGGTAAAGCCATTGATCTAGATGACATCAAGTTTCACCAGTAAGTTTGATTTTCCTGATTTTGCTCAATATGTGACTGTTGGAGTATGATATAGTATCTATGCTGATGTAGTTTATTGTGTAAAAGCTGCACAACGCTCCTTAAGATTGTTTATACATTAGAGCATATTTGTTACAGGGAAATGCATATAATTGTTTACATATTTGTATTATGTACATCTGTCCTATATTTATTATGTACAAATAAATTTATAAATTCATTTATATATACATTCATGTTAGTACCTGTGTGTGTTGTTTGTTTGTTGACTTGCCTTCAAAGATCTTATATATTATGGTTTCTGATTATTTGCAGGTGTGTGCGATTGGCTCGATTTGAAAATGACCGTACAATATCCTTCATACCTCCTGATGGATCTTTTGATCTCATGACTTACAGGCTCAGCACTCAGGTAGGTCTGCAAAATTGCTTTGACCATTTCTTCTATTTATATATGGAATTACCCTTTGGAGTGTAGGATTACTTTTGTGGTTTTCTTTGTTCAAGTAGAAAAATAAAAAATCTTGTGACACATTGAGCCACAAAATCATTAATTCTTTAACATGAAAAAAATTCCCATTTTTAGGAAAAAGGTAGACAGATATAGTTGACTATTCTTTTTTGATTTGTGCACTGCTTGGTGCAATATGAGTCATTGAGAGCACATACTCATAGACAGTTATAGTTGACAATTCTTGTTTGATTTGTGCACTGCTTGGTGCAATATGAGTCATTGAGAGCACATACTCCTTGTTTTCTCAGGTAAAGCCTTTAATATGGGTAGAAGCACAGATAGAAAGACATTCCAGGAGCCGCATAGAATTTATGATAAAAGCCAGGAGCCAGTTCAAGGAGCGTAGGTATGTTAAGAAAATGTGTTTATATGCATTTGTTATGCCTTGGCTGTTACATTATTTTCTGTTTGGCTGGGCAGTGATTTATGAATCTCAAAATTGATTCCTAGTTGAACTCAATTTCAGCACTGCAACTAATGTCGAAATTGAGTTGCCTGTGCCATCTGATGCTACAAATCCGAATGTCCGTACATCGATGGGATCTGCTGCATATGCACCCGAAAATGATGCATTAGTTTGGAAAATAAAATCATTTCCAGGTGGTAAGGTAAGAGTCAGTCGGCTGCTTTTCGATTGATGCGATGTGGGATATATTTAGGGGCGCGCAAATTTCTATTTCTATGTGTTTGGGCATATTTATTTTATTTTATTTATTTTCAGGAATATATGTTGAGGGCAGAGTTTAGCCTTCCCAGTGTAACATCTGAAGAATCAGGTCCTGAGAGAAAGGCTCCTGTACGAGTGAAGTTTGAAATTCCATATTTTACTGTTTCTGGAATACAGGTAAGTTCTCAGTGGCCATATATTTATTACTGATGATTTCCTTTATGTTTTTCATGCTATCCTCTTGATACATTGTATTTTTTTTTTAATTAAAAAGCTACACTAACACATACCAAAATCTGTAATTGATATTGCATGAGTCTAAACCTCTTTGCTTTCAAGCTTCTTGAAAATGTTTAGGGAGGCCATAGGTCTTTTCAATATGCTGTTGAATTCTGTTTAAGCTGTTAGGATTGCTCCGTGTACTGTTCTCAATTTTATTCAAGGAAAACAAATGTTTGGGTCCTTATATTTACATTGAAAAAAAAAAAAAAAATTTGAGTCCAAGAACTTTTGTTTGTGATTGTTCAGTTATATACTTTTATTTGCATCGAAGTTAAAAACAGGTTCTTGTACTTCAGTTTATAAACATTGAGTTCTTGTACTTATATTAATAAAATTTAATGTACAGTTTAGTGGTTAGTGTGTTTGGGGCAGGGTCCAATTTTAATGTTGCTCAAGGACTCGATTTTTTGAATAAAACTATGCATATGAAAGTGCAAGAACTCAATGTTATGGTAAACATGTAGGGACCCATTTGTTTTTTAAAGAGTATAGTGACCCAATACCAGTTCTTTTGTAAACAGTCAATTGTTGGGAGAACACTTTTCTCTGATAATATAGACCATTCACATAATATGCAACCTTTTTTGTGATCGATACCCTTGTCATCTTTCTGATTGAAAGCCTTGATTTGTAGGTGCGTTACTTGAAGATCATCGAAAAAAGTGGATATCAGGCTCTTCCATGGGTGAGATACATTACAATGGCTGGTGAATATGAGCTGAGACTTGTTTAATTCCTGCTGCTTTCTGCCTGTGGACTTCTGTACCCTGTTACCTTAATTAGCGTGGGGAGATCAACGATAATGGGATATCATCTCCCGCCCTGCCTGAAGCCATAGACTGAGAGGAAATCACCGAGATCATAAGAGTTTTGGCCTATCTGTTTCCATCCTGGTGATAGCTGATAGGCACGAAATTTATTTCCTTGTTTCGAAAATGAAAGTTTTGGATTGAGATAAATTTGTGATTGTCGTGTATAAAAGCTGCTACATCACTTTGAGGAAGCAAAGAAATTGGATTGAGTAGAATTTATTTTTCGGTTTGTGACCTTTTGATGTATATTTCTGGAGAAATAACTTCATTTGGAGGGGGCTGCAATCAACATTTTAGTGTTTGTTTTAGCAATTTTGATGCGGATTTAAGAAGATTAATTATTTTCATCTGATTGTGTAAATATTTACTCAATAAGGTGTTTTATGGAGCAGAATATTTACCTTTCTATTACTGCTTAGGATTTTATTTTATTTTCTTCTTCTAATAAGGTCTTTCTATCACTGCATAGGATTTTATTTTATTTTCTTCTTCTTATAAGGTCTTTCCGGGAAAAGGTGGAACTTGCTTTTTAACTGATCAAATTATTTATTTATTATTATTATTTTTTCTAATATATACAATTATCTTCCCAGCATTTCAACATCTCGATTCATGCCAAACTCTAAAACAAGACTAAATTAATATCATACTTTTTAAATTTTATAGAATGGCTGAATTTATAAGATTTTGGAACCTACTTAGTTTTCTATAGTCTTTCCTTTATATGGGATGTTTACATTTGTATGTTAAAATGTACTTAAAATTGTATTTACCATTAATTCTATATCACTTTCATCTTGTCGATAAATAATAGAAAAAAGATGTACACTAGCCCCTAAATTAGTAAATCAAATTTAAATTGTACAATAAATTATTTTTCGTGTACA
Organism: Caryopteris x clandonensis; assembly: GCA_028749325.2. Taxonomy (NCBI): domain Eukaryota; kingdom Viridiplantae; phylum Streptophyta; class Magnoliopsida; order Lamiales; family Lamiaceae; genus Caryopteris; species Caryopteris x clandonensis. The sequence continues at coordinate 10,339,261 of JAPYKT020000004.1, forward strand.
CTGAGGTCATTTAACTTTTAAAGTTGATCAACCAGAACAAATAGGATATTTTTAATAATTAAAATAACTATATAGATTTAAAAATAAATTAACAAATTAGAAATATATTTAACTAAATCAGGAAATTATGAAAAATAATAAAAATTGTTTGATAATGTAAAAACAAAATAATAAAATCTAGAAGTCAGTTAATCCAAAAAAATCTCAAATGACTTTAATGTTTAAATTATTAAATAATTATTAAATTTATTTTGTTCATTTATTTAAATATATTTCTGATTGAAATATTAGATTTATTAATTTTTTATAAAATTATTTAATTATTTGATATTTAGGAGGGTCCTATTTATCTTATATTTAAAAGTTTTAAGTGCTTATTTGGACGGGCAATGCCTTATAATTTTTTTGTCCAAATAATAGGACATAATTGAAAAATAAAACCTAATAACAAGTTATATTTTTATTTTGTTGATTAGTTAAAAATTAAAAAAAATTATATATATTATAAACATAACCTTTTTTTTTTTGTTGGTACAGGGTAATGACAAAGAATTGTTGTGTTTCACAACAACAAATAACTAGTTTGCTCAACCTAAGTTTGTCAACAGTTCCATGAAACGATGAATTCAAATCTCACGCTATTAAAATAATTTAGTATTCATATCCTGAAATATAAATTCAATATTTCAAAAACAAATAATCAAAACGCAACTAAAATCGATCAATGGCTGTGGTTTAGCTCAAGAGAAAATGAGAAAATTTTATTACTTCATAAAAATCAGCAAAAAATTCCTCAACATAAAAAGCCTACATATCTTATTCACCACAGTGCCTCCATTGGCCATTGGGTGCTGCTATCGACTTATCTGCCTAACCTTACTCTTCATAGCCCTTCCTTAATTTTATTAACCAAAAAATAAAATAAAAAATCCCTTACTTAATTTCCATTTCCAATCCCTTGAATGGTGGAAAGCCTCTCCAGAAAGAGATCAAACTCATCATCCCTACTCAGCATGCTCACTCTCACGTACTCTGGGCAGTACCCAAATCGCCGCCCGCCCCTTGTCAGTATCATATGCTCTCTCAACAGCTGCTCCAAGTCTTCTCCCTCTTCGCATTTCATCCATGCAAAAGCTGTGAAAAAAATGTTTACGTTCATTGAACCAGGAATGGATATGAAAAGACAAGGGCAAAAATGTAAGAAATTTTGAGTACCAGGATATGTTTCGGTGCTCTCTTTGGAGAAATTGCAGTGCTTGTTTGGAAATTTAGCCACGTGGAACAGTCCGTTGTTCTTGATGACTTCTCTCAGTCTCTTCCACCTTTCAGCCATTACGCGGTGGCTGTATTCGAAGAAGTTCTCGAGTTCAACCGGCCTCAGCGATTTTTGGCAGCTGAGGGAGACGATTTCCAGGATTTTTGCAGCTCTAAATTGGGCTTCTTTTGATACTCCAATCGTGTTCAGCTCTATGAATTTCACCATCTTTCGAGCTACCTTCTCGTCTCTAACGACAGCCCATCTATACATCGATCATGAAAAAACACAACAAATTAGCAAAATGTCCCGATCAATAAAACCCAGAGGCTTAACTATGGTGATATAGTGATGATAAATATACCCAATTCTTGATCCTGCATGTCCTGTGCATTTAGAAACTGTGAAGAGCATAATGTCATGATCTAAAGGAGAAGTAATGGCTGTGTATTGTGGCCAATAATAAGCAAGATCATGAACAATCATCCCTTCATCTCGATTCACGATTGCTTCTCTGATAACACCGTCAGGATTGTTTGGAGATGTCACAATCTCTATGTAGGGGCCTTCTCCTTTGAAGCATCGCGCGTCGCCACACCATTTGTGTAGTTGGGAGTGCAGGAAATCCGTCATCTCAGGATATGACTGCGGAAAAGAAGATAAAATTTTCAATCTAGTACTAAATAACAATCCTTCAAACAATCAAGTTCGAGTCTCCTCTCACCAAAAAAAAAAAAAAAAAAAAAAAAAAGAATCCTTATGTCATGTGCTCAAACAAGGGACATGAATATTTATAGTTATGCAGAACATATTTAAAGATGTTCATGTTACTATGTTTGTCCTGTCAGGAGATCTTAGACATTCAACCAACATGAATCTCAGCAGAAGACAAGGTTTGTCTCATGACAGTGATTACTTTATTCAATTTCTTTACATAGTTGACTCCACTTTAATATTCCAAGATCTAATCTTAAATTATTCCAGAAAATTTAAAAGTCAAAACCAATTTATCAAGAGCAAGAATCAAGATTCTATATGATTAATCAGGCTTATACCGAGTAGTAGGGAGCCGCCGATACAACGCTGACTGGATTCTTCTGGTTTAGAGGCTCAGAAAGAGCGTAAATCGCCGCCAGAATGAGCTGACTCGATCCAGTTCCGACAACAATATGACGATTTTCGACTACAGCATTGCCAACGGTTTTGTGGAGCTTCTGTATTTCTTCCCCAAGTTTTGGCTCCATATACCAGCACAGATTTTTAGGGTTGGAAAAGTAACTGAGTGATTGAAATAGAGGGAATGTCACACTGTATTTCTGCCCAAGTTCTTTCCAATAGGACTCGTACATTGTCGGATCACCACTGCCAAATTAAGTAAAACACAAAAAATGGAATCAAGTAACTATATTAGTATCGGCAGAGATTATAAATCCTCCATATACAATGGCCACAACAAACACAAAAAGAGAGAGAGAGAGAGAGAGAGAGAGAGAGAGAATGGTAGTGAGAGACATACTGATCAAGATTGATAACCGCTTGATCAGGCTGAGGGTTGGGCGTGGAGCCATTGGTAGCAGCAAGAACCCGGTACTTTCCACACATTCTTCTCTTGGTATTGTAAAAACCTAAAATATGAATCTGCTTTTGCCTTGCTGGGGTACACCAAATACTCTAATTCACTGTTTATAATGACTCTTTGCTTCTGTATTTATAGGGCCATCGCTGCATTAAATATTAGGAAACTAAATTAGTTATCTTAATAAATAAATAAATGGGAATGAACAACAGAATCATTTTAAATTTTAACATGAAATATTGTTCGAAATTCCTATTAATTAAAGTAAAATTAAAAATAAATATATCAAGTCTCCTTGATTGTAGGGTTTATCTTGGACGATACAGGGATCTTGAATGGATGATCATATATTGTAGGAGTCAAGATCTTCTTAAAAGGCATATTTATCTTGAAAGATAAGTGGATCTTTGAATATTATATATGGATATTTGTGATTACATCTAGATTTATCCATCCCTAGAATCGGTAAAAATCCTCATACCTAATATGTAGATATGGACAGTATTATTTCTATCTATCTATCTATATATATATATATGTGTGTGTGTGTGTGTGTGTGTGTGTGTGTGTATTTGTTTATCTATTTATTTTAAAATAAAACAGCACAAACCCAAAAGCAAATTCAATTGTGGATGAAAATATCCAGTGTTAATGGGAAGGTATTTGTCTTTTCATTAGTATTAAATTCGCTCGTTTATATATATTTTTGACAAATTAATATAATATTTAAAGACAATAATCACAATTACTGAACTTTTTATACATAACAAAATTCCGATCACTTGCTACGTATCCTAGTATTGCTCCGTACGATCCATGTTTGTAATATATTTATAATGTCATATTGAGTTAACCTATATTTAAGATATAATTTCGTACAAAAGTATATATACCCTCCGCCTCAAAATAAATTTTTTATTTCTATAATAAATTGATTAACATATATAAATATTAATTATTTAATATTTTTTATAAAAAATATTAGTAAATATCCATTTGCAGTCCAGATTCAAGTTAAATAATTCAATACAAAAAAATATATTAAAATTTAACCCAAATAATCAACCAATTCTATTATTCTAGCATAATTTCTCATTTTAATATGTGTTATGTGTGTAAAATTGAAGATTGAGTAAAGATGATTAATTTAATATGTCAAACGTAAAAAGAGGAGTAGAAGCAAAATTTATTATTTCTATTTATATAATGTGGAAAAAATCCATAAAAATTAAGTAAAATAAAATTCAACTGATAAAATATTTACACATTATTTTCTAATTTTTTCTTAAAACTGAAAATGAGCGAAAAACTATATTTAGACTATATTTCATTTGTTATATTAGTATAGATACATTAAATTCCAAAAAGGAATACCATATATCCCACGTTAACCTTACAAATGATTAAGATTTTTTTTTTTTTTTTTTTAGTGTATGTACAATTTTAGTGAAAGTTTTACAAATAATCAATTAAGGAAAATTTTTGAAAATTATGTGCAATTGTGGACAAACTCTAAATTAGGTCAAAATTTATCATGTGTAATGATTATTATAATTAGAAGCGATCACTTCTATTCATAAATAAGAAAATAATTTAATTGAAATTTTTATATTTTAACTAAAATCGCACTTCAATTCAAACTTCTTCTTCTTTTTATTTTATTTTATTTTATAGTGGTGGAAGATTAAAAAAAAAAAAAACCTTTCATTCTTGTAAGTTGCAAGCACCTGCAGCAGACAATTAAAAAAATATATTTAAATGAAGCAAGGTCTCTAAATAAGAATTTTTAATGAATAAAAACATTATTATGGAAAGAATCTTTAACTAATTGAACTAGTACTTTAGATGTCCAAATAATTGGCCTTTAGTTCGATGCATGTTATGTGTCTTTGACTCTAAGTCAAAACATATGTGGAATAAAAGCTAAACCTCGTAATATTTTCTTATATTATATACACATGTATGCATTCACTTATTGGAAACATGTTGTCCTACCCATCCCATTTTTATTTTTATTTTTGACGTCTGTGGCAACCTACTTGCTATAGGAACTTTAGATGCATCTTTATCATATACTTATGATGTTTTTTTTTTTTTTATTTACCTTTTTCTTCTGGTCAAAAAAAATTATCGATCCTTTAGACGCACATTTTTCTTTTCTTTTATTAACTACACTTTCATTTCTATTGATTTTTTCTTTCTATTTTATTTTTTACTTGGGTTTATTGTATTGGGTCGGCTATGTCTAGCTCATAATCCCATATTCCTTTATATTATGCTTAAAGGTTCATATTTCTTTGTATTATGTCGAAGGGGTTCATTTCTATTTCGATTATAATAAGTATGAACATAGTATTTTACGTGATATAAAACTCTTGTAAAACCCCAAATTAAATCTATAAATATACGTCATGATACTCGTAAATTTCACGTTGAATGATTAATTATAAAAAGGGCCAGGAACATGATCGTATATTAAAAAAAAAAAGGGTTGCAAGAGGCAAAATGTGCATTCCCTCCCCCTTTGTGATGGTGTATGCTCGTCAGTTGATTACATAGAATATATTACAATTTAGATACAGCCATGTGTGTATCTGTGAATGTTTGTAGAAAGATATATATACTATGTATATTAATAATAATATAATTAATCCAATTAAAAATTAATTAGCATCCAATATAAAACCATGTTGCCTGTGATTGGTCGGAGTGTCTAACTTTTTTATTCCAACCCTATATATTTAAACCCCATTATAAGTTATAACTGAATTATGAATCATTACAAGATTTAAGTATAAACCAACAATAAATAAGTTTGTCAAAGTTATAAGCCAAGTCATATAATTAATGCTTAGTCAAATTACGATTAATTAAATAAATTATAAGGGACGACGTCAGAAGTAAAATAAGTTTGAACCATTTGAATAAACAGTTACATAACTATATACAATTTCTTTTTTTACCAAAAAAAAAAAAATGCTTATTAGTTTTGGAATTATAATATTGAATAAAATTTATACAATATAATTATTTAAAAACATGCAATCATTACTATAATTTAGGTGTTGGTAATGTCTAAATGTTGTTCGGTTCATATCTATGATTGGTGCTGTTTATATATGGTCATTAATTTGTGTGCATCATTTGATCATTCTAAATGATTAGTTTAGGCTTAAAGAAAGACAATTAAGATATGAATATGTGGAATGAAGAAGATGAATGGCATGATCATGACATGTGCAACACATGATTACACATCTGCATGTCCATGTGCTATGTTATATAATGCATGTGTTCGATGCTGCACCAAACTCGGCTAAAAAAACAAAAAAAGTTGGGTTAATTTTGGAAGCTTATGCTGCAGCAATGGTGAAAATAATTATTTACGAAGACCAATTACTTAAAAATTATTTCATATTATATTTTAATTTTTTATGCATGCATTGTATAAATATTTGGTAGTTTTTAGTTTATAGATGCGCGGCGACTTTTTAGGTCTTGGATTTGCTAAGATACTAATGTTGATTCGAATGAGAAGTAAATGATGGATAATATTATATTATTTAGATTACGTATGTATTATTATGGATGTATATATATAGTTTTAACTTTGTATTTTTTTAATGTATTTTGTCCCACATTGCTTTATCAATTGTATTGAATTGATTGTAATTTGCATATATTCATACATTACTTAATAAGATAATTATTTCTCTCATATTCTATATGGTATAAGAGCCTTTTTTGGTTAGCGCCATTTTAAAATCGATACCATGAATCTTTTCAAATTTATCAAAATTCTCACAATTTGATCGGATCAAATTTTCCTAATCTGATTTGATTTGGTCAGATTAATCTAATTTGGTCAGATTAATCTAATTTGGTCAGATCTATATGCAAATTATTTGGGAGTATTAATGATAATCACCTTGCTTTATAACTCTACATTTCATCTTTATTTAAATATTCAATTTGTGTGTCTTCCGGTTGTCTTTATTTTAGCTCTCCCTTTCTGTGAGGGACGTCTAATGGACTTTACACAATCACAATTTGATAATTATTATCCTAACCCAACAATACTTTGAGGCCCAATTAGGCCCACAGTCATAAAATATAAGGCCCAAGGAGATACAGCCGCATGTCCCGTTTTCTGGACTATCACTTTGGCCCAATTGTCTTTTTTCTTTCCTTTTTCTTTTTCCAGTCATTTGTTAAAGACTTATTACATTTTTAGTAAAATAGTACTGCATGCATCCTCTTCTCACACATGTAAATAATTCTAGTATTATATATTATCAAATGTCATTTAAACCTGTAACTAATTCAATAAGTTATATATATGAATTAAAAGACTTCTCTAAATCGGTTCTACTCAATTGTAATTTCGCCTCTTCAGTTTTGAGATAATCAATTTCTTTATTAAAAATGTTCGATTTAAAGAGAGTTAAACTGTGGACGAATATTTTTCAGTTCAAGGTGCATTTAGTAATATTTTTTATTTGATTCGGTTATCTTCAAGATCGGCACGGACCTCTAGTTATGACCGTATAAATTTATTTCAATTAAAGTGGTCTTATATGTATTAATTATGTGTTTATTTGTAAATAATATTGAAATAAAATAATGAGATTAAAAGAAAAATAATAGAATAAGTTTGAATGGTGAGGGTGGGTTGCTTCATTAAGAAGAAAGCAGAAGGCAGACTGCAGTTATAAATAGAAACTGGTTTCAAGTAGAGTCACCAAAGTCAAGAGCAAATAACAAAAGTGGAAAGTAATAAGTAAGGTCTGCATGAGGCATAATACCATAAAATGATTTTCCATACATCCCCTTTTTTTTGTCCCACTCATCAATTCGTGACAAATTAATTAGGTGTTGACTTGTAAATCAAGTCAAATCATTGTACCACTTTGACTTTTTTTTTTTTTTTCTTCTTCTTATGATTAAAATTGTATTATCTATTTCTTACGAATAACTTAGATAATTCGATTTGTAACTGTTTTTGAGTTCTTTATTTTGATTGAGGCTCACTTTATTGAGTATGATCATTACAACTTTTTTTATATAGTCAATCATAATTATTTTTCACTAATATTATAATTATCGAAAAAAAATCTGACATTTGTTTTCATATCTAACAAAAGTTGTTGGATTTTATTTTATCAGTGGATATTGGATGAAGATAATATTACTTTATAGCATACACTAATGTAATGAGAGGGTTTGGATCAATATTTCATGAACCTTTTAATTCCATGTCCAATTCTTAGTGTTTTTCCTATTGGAAGCCTATATATATGTGTGTGTGTATATTTCTCTCGATTCAGGATTCACTTCACTAAAAATTTTAATTCTCAATTTAGGCCTCACGCTCTCATCTCAATTGACCGTATTAATCACACATTTGATGAAAAAAATCAATCAAGAATCGAAGATCATATGTATATTTATAAATGTATATATATATAATTTTTTTTTCTTTTTCAAGCAATTATATGTTATTCGTACTATTTATATATGTGCCAAGGAATGTTAAAAAAAAAATAAGGCTGAAATTTCAGCTTTTTTTTTTTTTTGTTTATTTTTACAGTGGCATCAATATTGGGGTTCGAATTTCTTAATTTTTTTAGACAGATCGATAAATATGAATATCAATATCGGTCAATTTATATGAAAATCGTGAACATACTAGAGGAATATAAAAAAACAACTAAATTTGAAAATTTCTTGTAAGTTTCAATCTGTAAACTTTGAATGAGAATTGTACTTGCTAAAAATAAATAATCTGAAACAGAAAAATACAAATAAATATAAGATATTACAATCACTCAACATATAAAACTCTTATCATATAGTCATACATCAATCAATTCTAATTTCTATATATCATCGCATTATTTTGTTTTATAAAATTTCTTACATTTGTGTATTAAACTTTGTTATAATATTTTCTAATATGTCACGTTACATTTCTAAAGTTTTAATAAAGATATATCAATAGCGACACTCTTGACCTTGGTATCTAACGAGCTAAAAAAAAATAAAAACAGGCTCGTATTTGTTTGTGTGTGAGAGAGGAAGAAAGAGATAGGAACACAACAAAATCAAATCATAGTATATTTATAATAACTTGATTTACCAATTTACAAGCCCCTAAAAGTGGTATAATTAATGGACAACTTGTCAGGTAGAAGTAAAAATAGAAAGAATTACCCAAGCTGAATAACCATCTCGAGCAGAAGCAACCAAAAAAAAAAAAAAAAAACGATATACTGGTCTGGTCAAGGACACTTGGGATTGTTCCCAGGTCCTCCATAGTAAAAATAATTCCCCCAAACTTTATTAACCCCTCCTTGTATATCGTAACAGTTTGGATGATCTGCCAAAACTCGAAGATTTGATAAAGGGACCAAACTGTTATCCCAGTCAACAACTTGAAGGTTTCGGAAATAAGATGCTTTTCCGAACCCTTCTTCTGCAAAATGTCCACTCCCCATTTGCGTTGATGTGTGGGACCCTGAACTTTGGCTATTCACAATTTCACCCCCAAATTGGACCATACTTGCATGATCCTGAAGGTGTGTGAATAAAAACGAGGGCCAGTAACCCACCAGAACCCCATTCCCAAACTCCAGCCACCAATTGCCGTGCTTTGGGTCCTGTGAATTAACCATGAAAAATGAGGGTACTGAATTGATAAATTTATAAAGTAGAAGGGTCGGATGGGAAATACATCAGTCTTTGCTTGAAAAAGAAGAGTGGGAAGAATCATAGAAAGCATAAAAAGGCAGAAAGCAAATAATGGTGTCTATGGAGTATGGAGTGATTCTACGGTAAGGGCAATCTTGGGGGTGTATCTCGCAACATGCGCATGTTAGCTTGGTGGTGAACATGCATGATGAAAGTGAAGCTCCACAATCGCTTTTCCTTCACTTATCCCAATTTCAAACCCAAACACCAAAAATAAAAATAAATGCAAATTATTAATTATTAATTTTTTTTTTTTTTTACCAAAAAAAAAGGATCTAAGCCTTTATTTTCCTTTTTTGATTAACCCCAGTTCACCATTATTTTATTTACCTTAGTCGAATAACAAATTAAAAAATAATATGAAAAAAATGATAATTAATAATTTGAAATTACCTTCCATACTAATAAGCTAATGTCAAATTGACCAGCGTTATAAGATGAAGTGGGCGAAATAGCAGCACCAATGGCTACTTTATTGTTGGTCTGAACAAATCCTGAGCACAGCAAATTGTAACAGCCTGTTGCTTGATATGCATCACTCTGCATCCACATAAATTTTTTAATTAATTAAAAAGTGGAATAATAATTAAAAACTCTGCATGCCTGGTTGAAGAAATGATTAAAGGTGGGTCAACATTAATTAAACATAATTTTTCCTTAATAAGCAAGTAGAGAACCAATCGATTACACTTACAGTCCAGTATGTGAAGAACCTTGGATAGTTGTCGCCATAAAGCTCGGGACTAACCTGTTAGTAGAAAAAAAAAAAATTATCATCCATTAATACATTAAGAAGTACTAGTAGTTGAAGGTGTAACAGGTGCTTTAATTAGGTTAGAAACAAATTTATTTCCATTGTCTGCATTATGCAGAAACCGCGTCGTTTCAAGAAATTAATTTCCCAGTTTTGACTTTAATTAGGAGTAAAAATGGAATTGAGTTAAAATGAAAATGAAGGAGACGACATGCCTGCCAACCAGCTTCAATGGTGTTGAGATCATCTCCAAATGAACCTGCTATAACCCACAATTGTGATAAGCTAAATTCATATTGATTTGCAACAACTGGGGCCCACACATTTATACTGGCTTTTGCTCCGTAATATGAATCTCCACTCACATATCCAACAGCATGCTGCAACCTCAACATTGTAAGAAGAAGAAGAAGAAGAAATGGTTCGTTCAAATGAATCTTTTATTCTAATTTGGAACTAACCTCATGGCCATCGCTGGTGGTATCTCTTCTAACAGGCCTGATCTTTTTTCCGAATCGTCGAATCGAGCTTGCTCTGAGGACATCTTTCTCTGTTGTTCTTCTAATTGGAACTGTCCCTTCTGGGCAAAATTCATTAGACATGCTCCAAATTTGATAGTTTTCTTGAAACATGTTCGTTCTTGATGAGTGCCCTCTTGGCCTTTCAGGTGGATCCTGCATAATTTCAACAAAAAATTGAAACATTGTTTTCTGCTAAAGATTTTAATGAAGATCTAACAGTTATGTTGTTACCAATGGCATTTGTCCTTTCAATTTGGGATGATCAAAAGCAGGCTGTTTGTGGGATAATACGCAATCTATGATATCACCATCAGGGCTCTGTTAGCAAACAAAAAACAGTTGGGTTTTAAAAATGATGAAACAGGACAATAAAGCAGATGTACAACAGGACAAAGCACATCAGATTCTTCCATCTCGTTACCCAACGTAAGCACTTCAATAAACTTGCCTGAATTGTCTTAACGCCGGGCTTATTGATTCTCATGAGATGGGTTCTGATGAACTTGAGCTTCCTGGACTCTTTTCCGGGCCGGAAATCCTGATTGGTGTCGTTGAATCCGACGGATTGGGCCGGACAAACGGAGGAGATAAAAAACAGGAAGAAAACGAAGGCCGAAATGATTGGGGAGATTCTGCAGCAGACGGCGGCCATTCTTGAGGGGGTTTTGTATCTTCTTCCTTGTAATGAAACTCTTTGTCTTTGTGTACATTGGTCTTGTCTCCTTCTCTGATCCAAACATAAACAATTCTTCTCAGAATTTGCGAACTCGAAATCCATCCAGCAAAATATAACCAAACAGGTCACTCCCTCTGCATTTCCAATGTTTTTGAGCTAAAAAAAGAAACAAAAAAAATTAAAAAAATGGAACCCTCCTTGTAATTTGCTTCACCCTAAGCTTCTATGCTCTGGCTTTTTTATTCTGACAAATGTATGATCTCTAGGGTGAAGTAAATGGAATATTTAGAGTTTTGGCCATGTGTGAGTTGAGGGGTGGATATAAATATGGATTTAGGTTGATTAAAATATTTCAAGAAAGAATGTGAACAGGAATGGGGTAGGGGGGTGGGGTGAGTGTTTCCAGTCTCCAAAACAAAGACTGAAAACTTTTACTTTTTGTGTCACATATTATAAGATGCAATCAATATCTGAGTAGTGGTTTCTGTTATTATTTAGTCAGGCTTTGAGGAGAGAGGGGAATTACACTTGTTTCTGGGTTTCCAAAGCTCCTACCTTTGATGTTTCTCTTTCTCACTTCCCAAGATGTTCCTTCTGTCACTCAGCTGCCCCTCTACATTCCAAATTAAATTTACCTTTTTTTTGTCATTTAATAAATTCATTTTGTTTTTGGAACCAAAATGATTTTTTTGTTTTTAGTCTAAGAATTGAAATAAATAATGAGGAGTTGAACAAAATAGAACTTGGTTAGATGGAACTGAAGAGGGGATTTTGCATTGAGAAGCAAAAAATATAATTGTAATGTTTCTGGTTTTGGTTGGCATGCGCGTGGTAATTTGGAGTGCGTGCTGCCTATGCAACTTGCATTCATGCATGTGCATGCGCATTTTTTTGGATTTCTCATAATTTGGGGCTCTTTTCCAACAACCTTGTGTTTTTTGTCTTGTAAATATTCTGCTTTCTTCAAGACAATAATCTCCTTATTTTCACTCTTCTTGCTCGCTACTACTTCATACATAGCTTTTGTTATCTAATAATTTTGCCTAAACACCATTAATTTCTATGTGTTTTTGTTCGATTAATTGTTTTCGGGTCAATTGAGTTGCTCAAGTATGCTGACCCTTATCATCTCTTCTACTCAGTTACGTACATGCAGACTTCAAATTTCTGCAATATACCAAACATGGAAAACATGCCATATTGCATACATATTTTCCTTCTACAAGCCCGTGGAATGTGGATTAGTGGTGGATTTTTGTAGGTAATTTCCACCTGGACGAAGGAGTTCGAAAACATCAATATTTAGGTTGCGGCTCGAATCGTTCGCTGTTCGATATTTTTCCGATGCAATTACAAGATAGCATACCAAATTCCTACACTTTTCTTTATGTATCTCAAGTATTTAGCCTTCATTTAACGAGTCATACGTGCAATAGTTCCATTTGTCTTATATAAATATAACTCTTTTTTTAAACGAAGGAACCAGTAAAGTATAGTATCAAAGCTGGCAACAAGCAAAGATATCGGAATCTTTTATTATAAACACATGCCACTTATATTGAAATTTAACGTAATATCAAATTCAAATTAATTGTATCATATGTTATAATAACCATAAAAAAATCACTAAATTAAGGAATCTTTTAATTCTCTCATATTCATATGTTGTACAAATTTTCCTTTTCTTTCCCCCCAAATGATTAGGGCCACAGAGTAAAAAGCCATATATGTTTTTATTTCTTGCACACTATTATTATACTATAATATGAATTTAGCAGAAGGTTTAGTATTAAGTTGGATCACAAACAAAAGACAAAATTACATTTTATTCTTGTCACATCACTCTCTTTATTTAGTAGCACCTGTACTTTATTGTTAGGAAGCATTCATCTGTTGTCACACTAAATAGATATTGAATCAAGATTTATTTTTTATGATATTTATATAAATTATCATCTTTATAAATCAATTATTTAATTTAACGTATACTGAAATTTACACAGTTTACTATAATACAAAGAATCATACGCATCACGACACACTAAAATTTCAATTTGGTATGTAGTTTATCTTTTAGAGGAAAATTTGCCATAGTTTTAGCTTAGAATATTTGTTATAGAAATGTTATTTTAAATAATAAAATTTTAAATATTATTAATTTATATCAAACTCATGAATAAACCTTGTATATTTAAAAGATATCTCCTCCAATAATAAGAACCAAAAATAAATAAATAAATAAATAATTCGCAACGTTACACAAAGGAAATATATTAATTGTAGCAGTAGTGAAAATTCTTATTATACTTTATATTACCTGATTTTCTGAAACAATTAATTATAATTAGGAAAATACATAGATGGATTCATTATTAAATCTCATAGAAATTAAAGGGGGATCAACTTAGACAGAATTTATCGAAAAGGTGTTTGATTAAAAAGCTACAAAAGGCTTAGGTTGCTTTAGGCAGAGGGGACATTATTTGTAAATACATAGAATTCTCTTTTTTCATGTAAAGTGGTAGTGTAGTATTATGAGACCACATGATTATTATTTGCAATTAGAATTTACAGAATAAATTCTTATTATTAGTTTCCCGATCAACCAAATTAAATCATGCATGCGTGTGTGATTATAATTATAATTTTCATACCAATATATAATATACATATATATATATATGTGTGTGTGTGTGTGTGTGTGTGTGACTGTGTGTATTTTGAAGGAGAAAAACTGGTTGTGCTTTATGTTTTGAGGTTTAGATGGATGTGAAGCTTATGGGAAACTATGTTGTCTTCGTTCTTTGAATAGTACGTTGTGAGAAGAAAAGCTGAAATCTCAGGGATGTATGTCCACAAATATGTCACAAACAAACAAAATGAAGGCAGCATTTGTTGTGTATGTACATACATGTATATGTGTGTACTACAAAACACACATACATACGTGTGTGTGTGTGTGTGCGTGACCCAGTGGCAATCAAAGTGTCCCCAAGTTGAGATTGTTGGATTATCAAATAAAGGATGTGAGTATCAAAGTGTAATAATTATTTTTATTTATTTAAGTTGAGAATATTCAATCAAAAAGATCATGATCTGTATTTTGGGCCGTTATTTAATATATGGTAAAAAGTAATTTCATTTGGATAAATAATTCAATATGTTAGAACAGGAATTCTTTCTCATAAAAGGACTATTTTTTTTATTTAAAATTATTTTTATAAGTTGAGAACAAAAACATCATCATCATTTGCTGAGCGTGTAAGGGGTGTGAAAAGCAAATTGCTAGAACGGCCCAATAAAATATGATTGCCCCACTTGGGCCCAGATATTGGCAGCCTGAAATTGATATGGGCTTTCTTTCCGCATTTCCAGAAATTCTGTTTATCATGCCTATGTTCATATCATAATAATGCTACACTACTCAATACTCAATTAATTAAACAAATATATATATATATATAAAGTATAACATGGTGGTAATTTTTCTAGGTGAATTTTATTATTATGTGTATAATTCAAAGACCATAGTTCTATGAACTAATTCATAATTTGGTCAAAGATTCTATTGAAGCACCCTCACTGAGCAATGATGCCAATAAGACCTAAATGAAAATGAGTGGCAAGAAAATTTTGTTTTATTGTTTTGTTTTTTTGGGTTAGAATGTTTTATTCTATTTGTATTTTAGAATAATTTTTGTATATTTTATAAGATTAATGATATTTATTAAAAATAATAAAATAAAATACGAAATGCAATTTGAAGATTCTAACCCTCTCGCCCCACATGTTTAGATCAAGTTCATGTCATGAATTCTGGGATTCTTATTCTCGCTGATAGCTAGGTAACCCTAGTCGTGAGAAAATTTCAACCATTATTTTGGAATATTTAAAAAAACTGACTAACTTTAGGCACAAATGAAAAGATAGAATAGAATTATAGTGAAAATAATCAAGGTTTGTAGGGTTTTGACCAAAGAATTCGCAACCAACGGACTGTATATTTTTCTGTACCGAATCTTTTAGACTACAAATTCCTTGGCAGAATTGATATGTGAAACGAATTCGGACAATATGTCACATAAAGATTCAATCGGTCCAAGAAATTACACACTTTGAAAGCAATATAAAATACTTCGAATATTTCCAGAAATACACAAAAATTACATTTACGATCTTGATTTTTGTTTGTTCATCAGTAACTTGAAAAAAAACACTTATTTTTTATGGATGTTTTAAGCGTTTAAATGTATTTGAAAAATACAATCAAGATTCTTACCTCAAATTTACAACTAAAAGAAACATATTTTATCTAAGTCCAACCTTTTAAAGAATTTCGCCATTCGAGAGGAATGTTAAGCAATCATTATGTTATGTCCCCAGCTGCAAACTGATCAGCTTATTCTTGGCCATACATTATATAGCCACCCCCCCCCCCCCCCCCAACCAAAAAAATTATAAAAAAAGTAGGAAAACCTTGTAAAAGTCGAAAGTGGAGATCTGTAATGATAAATGAAGAAGGAAGCGGGTATCTTAGGGAAGGAAGAAGGGGGGATGTTGTGTGGCGCTCTTCCTTTTGGCTGGTGGCATCATGGCCATGCATGCTACCCACATCATACTTTTTGGGCCATGCATCATCAGCAGCAGCAACATGCATCATGATGTTCCTCGCCCTAACTACAGACTATCATATCATATGTGGATAAAAAAATATTCTTCTTCTATGGCATCCCTCAAATTCAGGAAACTTCTTTTGCTTGATAGAATATGACCAAGACCGAATGTACCTTTTTCGGCATTAATTTATATAGTATGACAATAAAATTTACCAATAAATACAATAAAATAAGTTGGTAGTTGATTTTTTTTTTTTTTCAAGCTAAGAGTACATGGACTAGTAACGTGAATATTAGTTCTCTAGTACTGCTGCTCCCAACTCCACTGGAAAAGCTGATATTTGAAATATATAGAAGAAACAGGTCATTCCGATCTTCTATCCAATTTTTTTATAACCTAGGCTACTCATCTTTCACTAAATTATAGACTCTAAACCACGGACACATGATTCAACCATGAATCGTAAAACTTATCCTAAAAATAAATAAAAATGAAATGGAACATAAGTGGCATAAAAAAAAAAAAAAAAAAAAAAAAAGTGAGTCAGAAAATCTCATGCAAAAGAATGTTACACAAGCCAATTTGTAATTTATATACATGGGTGGTCCCTGTAATGAGCATGCCGACCTTTGTTTTAATTAATACTCGTATTTTATATTCTGTTTATCTAAAAAAGAATCATATTTGTATAATTAATACAAATATGATTATTTTTTGTACTTTCAATATTCTTATAATTTTTTCTTTTATATTAACTTGTGATATTCTTTACACACACACACGCAAATGCAGTTCAACGTCAGAATTCATCATTTTCTTTTTACTATTTTATATCATCTTTTATGCTACTGCCTAGTAGCTACAACAAGTGACTTATCTACAAGTACATACTTATTCAGGGTTGAAGCCCATTAATAGGTTTTTGGACTGCCCAAATCCTATTTCATCCCTCCTAAATTTTGCCACTCCTACTCATGTTTCATATTTACCACAGACGACAATGATTGGGCCAAAATATATCGACGGACCACCTAATTTTGGTAGCTTCCCTAAGTATTTGGGATGTAACAATAGTTGTACTAAGGATAATGCTTGTAAGTTGTGACGTATTTAACTAATAATAATAAGTACTAAACAATTTGCAAACATATGTATTTGTGAATTCGCATCAACAATATAGGATGTTTCCTTTAGCAAATTAAGAAGAGCCACCTGCCTAACATAAGAATTGTTTTGTAATACAGCATTTTGAAACATCAGCAGAGGACAGATTTTAAATAGATTACGAACATTCACATTCACAAAAGAAATTTTGCCAAATGAATAATGCTGTTTAATTTATTTTCCATGGTAATTAAGATTAATTAAAATGTATAAATGCTTGTACAGAGACATAAACTTAATGCCCTATTTCTTTGTTCACAGTTTTGTATGCACTACCAATACCCGACTCTTTTCAGGCACCTAAGGCAGATTGCCAACTGCTTGGGTTCCGTACATATATACAACGTTCATCGTGTTTAGAAAGTGTATATATATTTCAATATAGCAAACCTTTCGATTTGATCTTCTGCCAGGAATCCGACTGAGTCAATAAATCAGATCACATTTGAGGTCTTGTTTGGACAACATAAATTTTTCCGTCTTTCACAACACCTTCAATATCTTGAGCGGATCCATATAGCTCCTCAATTGCACTTCCTGCACGGGCTATGCTTGAGAGAATCGAATGTCGAAAGTTACCATCAGTGATTAATGGATCAGAAGAGTAGTCAAGCACAACTTTCTCCTCTTCATCCATAGGGACACTGCAACATTCAGCCAAATGACTGTGATTTGCCAAGTAGAATAACAACAATGAAAGACGTAGCTTATTAACTTGAGTATAATTTCTCTTCCCCCCCCCCCCCTCCTAAAATCTTACCTGTCATAAAGCCCAGCGCCAGCATAACCTTCTAGATCTTCACCATTTGAATCTGATCGGAAAATGATAGACCGGCGTATAAAAAGACCAACAGGTTTGCTGGGGTAACCCAATACCTGGAAAGATTAAAGGATATGCTGAAGTTTTGCAGCAATTGGCAGTAAAAATATTTGGTACAAATGTATCTTTGTTAAATTCTCATGATGCGCTGACAGAATTAAATGTATGACTGAGTAATACTAGGGTCATAATAGGAGCTGAACCACACAATTTAGCCAATTCTTTTATAAGAAATATAACAGCTCTACCGATTCAAGATAGATACATACAAAGGGATGAGGTATCCCTAAAAAGCATACACACTTGAAAACACAAATTAGCCTATTAGACCATTTGCATATTAATATTGTCTTGTTGTCCAATGAAGAAGATATATTCAGATGTGCTTTAAACATCAGAGCAGTAACTTTACCCGCGGAGAATTGAGGTCATTTTTCTTGCAAATAAAGCTCAATGCACGACCTGGATAAGCTCCCACCAGTGTCTCTCCAAGCCCCTTGACAACCTATACAGAAGACATTCATTAACCATTTCTATTAGAAGGTTAAATGCCTCAGAAAATTAGTGTGATAGAAGTAATTTGTTAACATTAAGGAGCCACCTGATGAATATTCCATGCCACTGTGGTTAAATAACGATGTTATATAAATTACCTCAGCATATATTTCTGATGAATCTTCAGTAGATGGATTAGTGGTATGGATAACAAATGCATAATCAGCATTTACTATTTCTTGGACAAGGACAGCCATACAAAGATAGTCATGATCAAGTTTCACTTTTCTTGTGCTGAAGTATGCTCTCTCATTCCATTTCGAGGCCCATACCTAAGAAATGCAGAAATTTTGAAAATTATTTGACTATATATGATCAGTTGTTTTAGGAATCATGGGAGTCCCAAAGATTGTGAAATATTTCCTCAGAACACGTGAACATATGACACCATGCTCACCTTTTTTATGGCCACCCATGCTTGTTCCCATCTCTCTGCACCTTCATCACCGGGCCAAGGCATGCCAGAACTTTTCATTGTCTCTTTAAGCTCTTTAACCTGGGAAACACAGTTTCACAGTGAAGATACTCTCATTGGGATGTCCTAAGTGATTCATTTGAAAATAGCTGTGATCGGGATATACTAGATGATTCACTTCCTAAGCACTGGCAATTGTGTGGCATCTTATTCCTACTTTTTCTATGTTAGCCGTAGGTTTTGACTCTATCTACTAGATCCATAATTTACAATTTAAGAATTGATTAATAGAATCTTCGACTATAAATAAAGGAAATCCCCCAGTAGAAAGTGAAACATAATATTGCATATCATCACACTCAATGTATATTGGTCATCCGTAGGCAGGAAACAAGTGGTGCCACTAAAAAGGGACATACATACCAACTGTGGTGGAGCAGAAAGTTCTAAAACTGTGTTTCGGATTTCCCCAAGGACACTGAAGTCCCCTTCATGTAGTTTTCTCTTTAGAACTTGCAACTTATTTTCCACATCCTGAAATATACGTTGAATGGAATTGTAAAATCAACAAATTCAGACTAAAGAAGTTCACATTATCAGTGTTGTGAATAGACATGCATAAGTATGTAAGTCCAGAAAAAGAGTATAACCTGGTTTAGATTATCTGAAAGTACTGTTTCAAAAACACCAAATGGCAAGGCAACAGAAGTTGGAATATGTACCCAAGATGGAACTTTCCCTTTCAGGTGTGCAATATTGCGTGATTTGGCTCCAACCTTTACAAAATTCAATCATGCATTTCATATAAGTTTAGCATGTATAGGACTGACAACAGGAAGATTTTTCTTCTGTGACTAATGGATATAGAATAAATATGAAAGGGAAAAAAAAGGAGAAACTTCTAAGAATATAAGATGCGTATAAGGGCCAACCATTTGGCTTGTGAATTCATCTGATGATATTGCAAATCTTCCAGAAAACTGTTTTCTGTCCAAAGACAAAGATGGAGCGGATGAAAGTTCTTTCGTGTTTGCTGAACTTACTAGCTCATCATCTTTCACCTCACTACAGTTAAAATAAAGAAGGTAAGTGTCAACTTTCACCTTCCTATAATCATTTTTTTTTCCAGGTTTAGCTTTTTGTACAGAATGTGAGAAAGGAAATAAAGCTGAAAGAACTGAAATATTAATTGATTTCTTTGATTAATATACATGAATGGTTAGACATTTTCCATCCTGAAATTACCTGTATACCACATCCGCAGACGTAGGTTTCAAGCGCAATAACTTTCCTTCATGAGCCTCAATTTTAGCCAATATATTGGAATCAAAGCATGTTGCAAAACAAACCTAAAAGCAATAGGAAACTCATTAGGGATGTTACTGGGTATTTTCTGAACCTAAAAAAAAAAAAACAAGGGTAACAGAATTACAACCTTACTATTCCTTGCTCGAACAGAAACATGAGACAGAACATCAGGCATATCTGGGGTCAGCACTGCCACAGCACCATCAGGAATTTCTTCCTCTCCTTTAACAGATTTTGCAACCAATATTGTTGGTTTTGAGTAAGATTTATTTTGAACAGAAAGCAACTGATCAACTACTACAACATATCCAACAGCTTCAACTGGACTGATGACCTGCCAACTGTTACAGAACATTAAACGTGCATTAATAATCTAATAATATTAATTACAACTAGATTATGTTTTTTTCATATATCCATACAGTGGTCCCTGGTGTTAAATTCTTGAAGAATGAAGATGGTCATGAAGTACTTGGAATGGATGCATCTAGATTAATAATTATAACATTTCCATTTTGTAGTAGTAGTGAGATTTATTACCTTCCAAGATTAGCAGTTTGCCGAAGAATTGGATCAAGACGATTAAGAAGAGAGGATACGGAAGCAGCTGATCCAGCCCGAATTATTTCTTCAGTAAATATAGTAACCTGCATGGAGTAATTACTATAGTTACACAAGGAAAGTAATGAGAGAAGGGGCTAAAATGAACCACACAAGATCTCTAGGATAATATACCGCCCACTTATCCACACTGAGCCGTGCACCTAGATACTCTGCTGATGGTTGGAGTAGGTGATGGTACGCCTCGGCCTTGCTTGCAAGTGAAAGTCGACTCCTGTCAAGGACTGCTTTAGCAAACAATGCCCATTGATCGTCCCTGCTCTTCAGCATGTTCTGAGCTACATCCCACCCCTTCATGACCAAAAAAAATAAAAACGATAGATGATTTTAGCTTTCTGTTAACTTCAAGTTATGCCTGAAGAAGCAAAACCTGCCCAATTCAAAACAAAACATATAAAGCTCAGACTGGTTATGAAACCAAAGGAAAACAAACCCAAACTACTTGGTTTTCCTTTTTCTTAAGAATAAGCAAAAATATGCATTAGAGTGTAATTTAGATGAACTTGTGTAGGCTAAAATTGATTTTCATAGTAGGGTGTCTCAGTCAAGCAATGCTTTTGGGATTGCCTTCCAATTTCTTAGCCTTAATTCGGTAAATTTTACGTATTTGATATTCCTTCAGGGTGTCCCTGATTTGTTGTTGTTGGTTGTTATTATTTCTTCAGATAATCCATGATTTCCTGAGTATTGTACCACAATTACCTCACCCAAGAAAAGCATTTTTTCAAATTGCTGAAACATCAAATAAAACCTTATAAAGAAGACTTCAATTACACATGCTGCTGGATGAATAAGGCCTGAAAAGGTTAAGGCCTCTAAAGCACCTGTAAGTGAGAAATATGAACAAAATACAGGCATTTTTGTTTCTGTTAAAGCTCACCTTTAAACAATAAATGAGATCTTCATTATTGTCCACTGAAAGCGCAAGGTTTTCCACAACAAGAGAGATGAAGTACATGATTTTCTGCAGAATCCATGCATAGAACGTAGGTAATTATGTTTGTGTAGGAATAATTCAAAATAGGAGGAAAGGTTACATGGAAAAGAATATATCTTGAGAAAATAGATAAAGATAAAAATAGAAGATATATACAATACCTCAGGACTTGCATTATTCAATTCCTCATACCCACGTTCTACAGCTGTTCTAACTGCAGAGTCTAGGGCAATATCCAGGAATAGAAGATCTTTAAGGCGGTCATTTGGCTTGGAAAGCAATGGTCTAAGCTCCTGACGAGCCTCAAGCAACCCCTGTGAATAAAATATTTTTCAGCAAAAATACAAACAAATTCGGTGTTGGGGATCTTACAAAGAAGAACTACCACACAAAAATTGATATACCTCAAGAAGAGCTTCCACGTTTTTATCTTCAATGTGTTCCATAACAAACTGAAGTAATTCCTGTTCACATAAACATAACAAATAAAAAAATGTTGCAGAATGTCTTTATTCAGAGGATATTTAAAATATTGAAGAATGTGGACTACCGGAAATCCCTCTGGCAAGCCAGACACTGGATTTATCTTCACTCCAACCATGAAGCCTTGTCCCTGGTGGGAATAAATGACCACTCAGATGAATTCTGGAAGGGTTGAAAACAAACTTGCCAAAGATTCACTTTGCATTAAATTACCTCAGCTCTGTAACCAAGGCAATTTGTAATGGCGGACTCGAGGTCTGCACCTGAATGAACAGCCTGCACCCATATACTGGATGGAGTAAAACTTTTGAAAGAAGGATGGTCACCTGAGTAAGTTGGAAAAATTGCATACTAGCAATAACCCTCAACTGGTGAAGACATTAGTGAAAATAAGAAGAAATACTACAACTTTGTGTTACGCCATTTCTCATAAATTTATTAAGAAAAACTGCCAACAATGAGTACACATTCCATATGCTATTCTCCATTCTTTCACTTTTGGAAACTCAATGCAAATGATTATGCAGATATCAGAATCAAACTATCAATATCAAAATTACATTAAGACAAATAACTTTGCATCAAAGCTCTGACCTTCAAAGTTCGCATGTAATTTCCAAGGTCACGCAAAAGTCCATCCTTTTGATCCCGCCTAAAATTTGGTTCAGAGTGTATTGCACGGTCATAACTAAGAAGACGCTCTTTCGTTATTCCATTATCGTTTAAGGTCTTCCAGTAAACACTAATGTCAAAGTCATTCTTGATATAATCAATCAATGCCTGCAACAGATGGTAGATGATTATATTAGTATGAAAGAACATATACATATTTTTGTACATGTCTGTATCAACACACACACACCACACAGATATACGAAAACAAGTCAAATGATTGCTTACTGATATTCTGAATACCTGACAAATTACAACATCATCGGGACTAGTGTTATTATGCAGCTTTTGATGCCATTCCTCCATCATTCCACCTTTGCAATTATTGTTTCTCTGCCGTTGAATAATAAATTATGCAACAACATTAAATCCAAAGATCCACCAAAACCAAATCTAAGGAAAACAAGTGAATTCAGAAATATACTTGAATGACTAATATTTCATCCCTGATTCGTTGCCCCACATCTCCTTCACCTCCACGACCAACAGTTGACATAATCATACGCAGAATTTCACGATATTGTGGACAACTTTTATAGACATTCTGTAGCAAGTCTGTAAGCCGGTCTTGAGCTTTACTTATCTCCCTGCAAAAATAGAAGAATTTGAAAAATCAAATTCGAAATAATCAAATCATAGTTTATAGGAAAAGGAAACTGATATAACACACTGAAAAGCTTTCTTATTTAAACTCACAAACCAAATATTTTGAGAAATAAAATGTGTTGAAAATTCTTAGGACCCATAATGGGTTGTCACTGACATGAAGTTTGGACAATTGAATAAGAGAGGACAAAAATATGACCCCACAAATCAAAGGGGGGGGGGAAAGGAGGAGCCTGGAGTTAGAAGTACATCCATTTAAACAATCAAAGCAACTTTATAGAAATCCTACCGTGGTTTTACATTATAATTTTTGTTCCAAATCAGTTGTCTTGTTGCCATAAATCTCATCCATACAAGAATTGCAGCAAGACCCAGGTCACCAGCATTTGTTGCCTGTTCCACCAAGTCTGCCGCAATATTGAATCTGTGGGAAACAGCAACCCCTGTTAATATGACTCACTCAAAAAATATCCTATTCCTAAACTTTGGAATATGTAATGACTCAAAGGCGTTTAATATGGGATTTCAACATAACAATAATATTTTTTTCAGGGATAAACAGGATATGAATCTGAAAGTAGTACGCAGTATTGTCCCATAATTAAGATTCTCTTCTGCAGCCAATTTGAATTACAGATGCAGAGTATTTTCTTTTATAAACTCCAGTTTATATACGCCTCAGCACAAGATGACAAGTCCAGGCCCCAAAATGCAGACATTAGTAATTGGATATCGAAATCTCAATTACATGATTTAAATCAATCACGGACATTAAAATTCATAATGCGAAAATGCTGAGACAGGAACTTTAGAAGCTATAATTTTACATACATAATTAACATTTTTATGTCATACCACAAGCCTAAAAAAATATTCTGAAAGTTGTGTTTGGAATGCAGAAGACTGCTGAAGTTCAAAGAATTCAACATATAAATAGATTATCACCTATGCATAAAGGACTTCTGGGCTTCACTTTCCAACTCTGCTATTTTATCTAACAATGATTTTGATGTTCCTCTCCCATCTCCTGCATCCGTCTGCACAAAAATTAATGTTGGGAGTTGTCAACACCCAATACCTGATATTTACAGATGTATTATAGAAGTGGAGAAATGACCGTGTTCATTAAACTCACAATATTTCGAACCTCCGCAGAGCCAGTTTTCAACTCAACATAAAAGTCTGACCCATTGTTCTTTATCCACTTTGCACCAGACAAAAGAACAAACGGCATACCCACAAAGCTGTCGTCTTCAATTGTAATTTCTAATGATTGGACCTGAGAGTAGTTTAGGAAAAATTATGTCCCCAAGCTCAACGATTTGATACTCAGTCTTGTAGCATTTAAGCATATATATAAAACACATGAAATTTTATTTGCCAAAAACCTTGTGTGGCTGATTATCAAGAGAACCGATTGTGAATTTTGTTTCAGCAGCCTTGTCTAAAGAAACTGAATCAGGGGGCAACACAGTTGAAGGAGGTTCCTGTAAAATATGCAGCCATCTGTAAAAGAATAACATATAATATAAAATACTAACTGAAAAAAGTATTGAAAACTCCATTAAACTACAAACTTGCTAATGTTAAAATCTATTAAAAGGTTATTTTACATACTGCCCATTCTCCTGCTATTTTAGACAAAGCCCAGTGAAGAACAACAGGCTCTGGAAGATCTGTAGCAAGGTAAACCTTTGTCTTGCCTGACAGCTTTGCTACAAGTACCTTTCAAGAAAAAGAAAAAAAGAAACAAAAAACTGTAAAAAAAAAAAAGATTATAGAAAAATACCAAATGCTATCAAATCTTAAAGTGAAAATTGATAAGAAGTTGCATACTTACCAGGAGTTCCTTATCAGCAAGCTTATAAATTTTTTTGCTCAGTATAGGGCCATCAATGTGATCTTCCTTTTCCCTGGAGATTTGCTGAATTGCAGAGAGCACTTCTGGAACTGGAGAAATGTTTTCCTCTACAGATTTGGAAGCAAACTTGGTGAGAAATGACATTAAGTCCCTTTTCTTCCGCCGAATCCTTTCCACGCTAAAAGATCTTCTTTTTGCTGGCTGCTTGGAAACCTTGGTTTGTATCTCTCCTTTGGTTATCTTCTTCCGTATGTCATCAAGCGAAGAACCCTTCTCTAGTTCAACTTGCAGTTCTTTTCTTGCTTCTTCAAATTCTTTCTGTTAAATCAGTGACATTTAGATAAAAAAGGAGGAACTAATGAAAAAGTAGACTTCTGCACCCCCATATTACTAAAAGTAGCATTTTCACTATGTGAACAAATTGCAATGTAAATTTCCTGTCACAACTACTGAACCCCCCAAAACATATGGAAGGTTTGATATTTACAAGTTGCTGTTCAGGAGAATAGTTTGGCTTTCCAGCTTTCTCCCATCTTAGAAATGCTTGTATTTGAACAAGATCATCAGGTATATTGCCCTTGGATGTGGAAATGGGTTGCTCTTTGCCCTTACTTAAATCAGTTTTGCTTGTTAACTTTTCTCTGAGGTCCTGTATGGAAGCACCCCTAGCTATTTCTTCCAACAGCTCCATTCGAGCCGCCTCATACTCCTCCTATTTATAATCAATTAGCAGAAGCAAATAAGTACAAACCAAAAGCAAACAGGATAGTGGGCAACAATGAAAATGCACAACTCTCTCAGCAAGAATATCTCAAAATGTCACCAATCAACTCATAACTCTTTTTCCCATATGGCCAATGGTAACTTTGACAAAACCAAAGATCACCAATTGATTTGAGATTCAGGCATAGGAAATTCCAACAATTTCTACACACTGATCACTAGCATATTTGATGTTCCTTATAATTTATTCAAACCCAATAAAACATCAATTGCTTTTTCCTCTTTATTGACTGGTGAATGTGGATCAGGAATAGTTAAGGTAGAAGTAATCCATACTTGTATGTTGTGTATGAGACCAGAAAAAGAAACAAATACAAATATGGATGTGCTTGCAAGCACATTACCTTCTCCTTTTCTGGGGTATACATCTGCTTCCCTTTCCTCTCCCACCTCATATACGCTTGAATTTGTACAAGATCCTCGGGAACAGAAACCTCTGGGGTCCTAAAATCTGTCTTAGGAAGCTCAACATGAAAATTCCCCCCATTGTACTTGTACCTGAGAACATGAGCAAGATGCTACCAATCACATGTTTCAAAGCATAGGCTAACAAATTTTCCAGGACAATGTTGCTTTACCATTTATTCTGGGCTTCATCATAAATAAGAAACTCCAGAGCTTGTATGGCTGGATCATCAATCTCAATTCTCAGAGCAGCATTAGCACCAGACTAATTAAAAGACAACGTACAAAAAAAATAAAAAATCATCCAACAGATATAAAGTAATTATACCAATGTATATAAATATTCACTGGATAAGTTGAACTCAAGAGGAAATTAAAATGTACTTTCACAAATGGACTTCGAAGTGCTTTATTTTTGTACACCATAGTCCCAACTGGACGACGATGAGGGAGTATCCATTTTCTGAAAAAGAGAAAAAGATAGAAGTGATGATGATGAAACTTTGTCTCTGGAAGGATTACATTTTACATAATGTAGATACTGTGCACTTCAAAACACTTACCCTTGTTGGCTTTTTATTGCTCCCCAGTGTAGAAGGAGGCTGTCACTACTACTAGTCATTTGGATATTTACAACTGAAGCAGAGCCAGAAGAGGGAAGCCCAACATCGACCTGTTTATTTGAATCCAATATTCTAATGTCAGCAGATTGGTTTGCATCCTTCATCCTAGGATTATTCTATATGAATAGTTCATAAGAGTCATAATTTGTGTTCCACATTCTCAAAGATCATTGTTACCATGTATACCTGTAACTCAATCTTTTCACCAAGGTTGAACTTCTCTGTGATCTGCTAGAGAGAGAAAAAAACACAATCAAGCCATTGAACTTTCAAGCAACTATCTCTAATGCATTAACCAGAAAGAGCTGCAAAGGAAGCCCAAAGAAACTCGCCATGCCATTGCTATCCATAGTTGACTGTTTTAACAATTGCTCCAACCTTTTAGCAGACATAAGGGATCTTTCTTCCAATTGTTAGAAACATGAGAACCAACCGTTTTGAGAGAAACAGAGGCAATCATTATTTAGTAGAGAAAATGATAAATAGATTATTAGATGAGGAGAAGATTCCCTTCTTTCTGAGTGAATCTGGAATTGAATCCTGATTCATCATCTTGATTGAACAAGTAGAACTACAACATCGAACATATTTTCCCAGAAAGTGTAAATCCTGGGAATTATCCATATCCCAAAAGGGAAATATTTTTTGCCCACTTGATAAAAAGGCTTTTTTTTTTCCTTTTTTAGAGTTCATCAGGCAATAAAAGGACCATTTAGTCCTTAATGATCCTCACGCCCCAGGTATTGAAGCTCAGAGCTTCAAGACTTAAGAACCTATTGGTCAGGCAATTTGGCCTTTTAAGCCATTATGGACAACGAAATGTGCATTTATCATTGATTTTGCGATTGTAAGCAAAAGATACATAAACTACATTAGACAGACGTGAATAATTTAAAACAAAGTAAAATATATGTGAAATTTTGCAACTATTACCACAGAAGATGGATCGGCAGACAAAATAGCCTTTGTTGATCTTAAAATAGAACCCTGCTTTCCCATTTGTAATTTATTTTTCTGCAGTTTGAGTCTGTCACCAAGGAACTCAGTTGATATAGAGGATCGGTGTGTTATTGAATTCACTTGAGGCTGGAGAAAGGTATTCCCCCAAATGCAAGAATTGCTTCGACTCTGATGCTCTAATACTGTTGGAGAAAGCAAACTCTGATGCAGCAAGTTATTCCCAATCGTGTTGCTCATAATTTCTTAATGGTGAGATTAACTCTAAAAATCACAACTTTAAAGCCGATAGTTCTGCTGCCAAAAGAACAAAATTATCAGTCATAAACATAGATTACTGCAGTTAACACGTCGGAGCATAAACTTTTGATATACATTGAACATATACAGATATAACATCACATCCGAATACAAAATCACGTATATTAGTTCTTAACTCATACTCAACCGTGGGGGGGAAGGGGGGGTGAACAAATAAAAAAAGTTCACTATTCAAGTGATCGTCCATATAGACGCCATTTCCAAACCAATAACACTTATATAGTGTATACACTCACGAAAGAACTTATACAGAGATAGAAAAATTCAAACACTGCAGTGCGAAAAAATTAACAAACGTACAATTGAATTACTTAGCCAGATAATTACAAATTAATCCCACGGGGATCACGGTCGGAATCCCGTAAAATGCACTTAGCACACTAAAGCAAATGATTCAATCATTTCAACATACAGTTAACATGCAATCCACTTTAGCTTCGAACAGCTCCACAAAAGAATTAAATCAAACTGTAGAATCCAGGAACTTGCGAAAATCCAAATTCACAAAAATGCGTTAAAATATTATCCAACTAAAGTAACTCCAGCAATATAAATTTACCTCAGGCAGAAGGAGAATTATGCAAATTATGGACGAAATCTGGGGAGAGAAAGAAAGCTTGGAGAGTGTGAAGCTGTGATTAGAAGTGGAAAGTGGGAATATGTGCGGTGGGGGAACGGAGTTAATACGTTACTACTGATTATATTATCATGAATAAACGGAACACGTGGCGAGATCAGAGAGGTACACGAGAAATAAAGGCGTTTGGAGCTCGGAGATGAGTCACGTGCCGGGTGCATGGGGCGTGGGGTCCGTGACCACCGGCTGCCATGTTGAGTTTCGTTTGGATACTTTTTGTAGTTTAGATCTTTTACGGAAAATATCATTATAGAAATTTTCACTTTTGGATTTCAAATCTCAGCAAATCCTGAGCATTAATTTATGAGTGGGTCTTGTGAAAGGATTGGAAGTGTAATATAATTTAAAATATTATTTATGTAATTATAAAATATTAATATTTTTTAAGATAATTAATAAGTAGTAATATACTTAAAAAATAATAATATTTTATATTTAAATAAATAATATTTTATTATTAAATAAGTAATACCTTATATCGTATCACATATACAATCGTTTTATAGGAGTTTTTACGTTAATTTATAATATAATAAATATTTTCCTGCCAGGCATGTCTACATAACGTAGTCGATGACTGTTCAATATTACTGACTTCAAAATATTGCATGTTCCGACTTATTTTGATATAACAAAATAAATAAAATATCCAACTGGCTGCCTTGTCAGGTTTTGTTGGGATATTTTTATAATTTAGACTATATTTATGTGGGAAATTATTTTGTGTGTCCGTGGATTCTTTATAGGGATGATATTTTGAGGCAACTTCATCGAATTAGTGGCTCCAATTATTTGCTGCTGAACACTTTTTTCCTTCGGAAGACGACGAACCTGACAAGCGAGAAGATGAGTGCTCACATAATTTTCTCACAAGGAAAAAGGGACAAAAACAATGAAACTAATAGTACTCCCTCCCTTTCCAGTTAGATTATTAGTAATCATCAATGGACAACGGAAATGTTCACCACATCATCCACGCCTTGAATTATGTTCCTGACGTTTTCACTACACTTTTATCGCAATAAAAATTACGAACAAAATGTGACAACAGTTCAACTTGTAATACCTTAATTTTGGTAAAAGAGATCTAGATATTGTATTTTAGGTTTTTTGTTTAAGTTGTTTAAAAAATTACATTCAACCGTTATAAAAAAAAATATATATATAATCATATATGATGTGTGGAGTTATCTAATAAGTCCAATCACATATAAACTAGTTAAATTGAATAAAATCAAATTACTTGAACAACCCATTATCCCAATTCATCAATCAAAGTATGATTAAATCCAACTCTCGCTAAGGTCTTTCTCTAATGACAAGAAGGAAGCAATAAGCCTCATGATCCCAAATTCACGACGTGTTAGTTTAACATTAAGTTAGTTTTATTTCGTTTCTTACCTTGTGAAATTTGGTTAATTTGTGTTTTTATACCGTGGTTATTGTTATAATTTATATCTTCCAAAATAATAAAAGACTTTCAAAATCAATTGTGCGATTGAGTCTTACTCTTAGATCTCCTAAACTTACTTACATATTTTAGGATGAAAGTCGGGTTTTCATATGATACTTAATATTATCACAATAGGGCCCGTTTACTTTGGTTGTTAGGATTAGATGGGATAGGATAGGAATTGGGACAAAACGTGGGATAGAGATAATTTATTAATTTTTATCCCGTGTTTACTTTGCAGGATAACTGTAGGATTTCGGAAGTGATTTATATCCTATCACCCGTTTACATTGTGAGATAAATGTGGATAACTGTGAAATTACTAGATTGCCCTTAATATAGGGTATATATATGAGGACAGTTTTGTAAATATCGAATTTTAACAGGGGTAAAATAGTCATTTCCTATTCCTATCCCACGGGATAATTTTTATCCCGGGGTAACTGGGCGGATTACAATCCGCCATTTTATCCCAAGATTAGTCTTTTATCCCGGGTCGACTGGATTGACCCGGGATATAATCCTACGAAGTAAACGCCGGATAAACCAGAACTAATTCCAGTAATCCAGGTTTATCCGGCCAAGTAAACGGGCCCATAATGTTCTATTTCATCTTTTAATATGAACTTAGTCATTTTTATCTATATATATATATATGTAGAGAATTGTTATCCAGCATATTTACACAGAACATTTTTTACAGCATAACTACATTAATAAATATCACAAAATGTTCAATTTAGCTGTCCATATAATTATTTATATATATATATAGAAACACATATGAATTAAGTTATGATATTATTTATCAACATACAAGGACATAATATGATCACTGCTCTTCTCATTTTCAAATCATAGAGAAAAGCACGCAGATGATTGTAGAGAACGCAACACTAATTAATCACATTCAGCTTTGCGTCTCAATAAATTAAAGGTGGACTTTCGGTTCGGTACAGATTTCCAATTAATTTTGTATGATTTCTCTGCTGAAATTCTAAAAGACCGTACAATAAAGGCCTAAAAAAAAGCACTGGACATAATTTGAATTTTCAATCTATTCTAAAGTTCAAGAATAAACAATCAAAAGAAGAAAAAAAATTAAAAAAATCATCTATTAAATATAGTTGTATTAATTATATATGATATAGAAAATAGATTTAAATTAAAGAATTTAAATCCAGGTTTTTAATAGGCGAGAAGGACTTTATCAATGTACCAGATATAATATTATTGACAAAAGAAAGGAAATACATGATCATATACATATATGTAGATGTATAAGTGAATGGTGAATATTTAAAATGGCTTCTCTAGAGAGAGAGAGAGAGAGAGAGAGAGAGAGAGAGAGAGAGATTAGGAGAGGGAAATAGAACAAAAGAAGAGAAAATATGAGGTGGGACACCACTCTTAACTTTTTCTTAATTCCTTTCACGTTGTAGAAGCATTAAAACGAGTGTAGTATTGCCGACATTTTCTATAGTTGTATTAATTATAATCTTAAAAGTTAAATGTATTGTTGTATTAGTTAAATTAAAAGGTTAAGAAATAAATTAAATTATAAAAAAAGTCAAATTAATTAATAAAAGAAGTAAAAGTGTGAGAACATTTTATAAAAATTTATTATTAAAAAGTATGACTATTTTTAAGAATATGGAAATATTATTTACATGCAGAAGCAATGGATATCAATTTATTTTAATTAACAATATTATTTCAGCAACACACATAATACTAATTAATGGCACCACAAAAAATATATATAAGTGTGATGTGTTGTGGAATTATTGGTGGAATAGAAAATTCAATAAAAACAGGTATACAAGTTAAAAATTGATAAATCAAATTAATCCGAAACTCAATATATAAGGGGAAAGGGAAAAAAATATAGTTATCTTAATTTCCGTAAGCAGTGGTTAGAGTTAGACCATCACCAGCAGTTTGTAAAATTGAATGTCGGGTAATATTATGCAATTCTATTAAATTTGTATATGTTATTTAAAATTTAATATACTTATCTAAATTATATTTTTATTATTATTTAAATTACACATCATATGATTTAAAAAAAAAACTTGATTTAATTTCAATTTGAATAATTGAGATAAAAAAATTACAATATTAAATATTAAAAAAAGATATAATCATATAACGAAGAAAAGAAAAAAAAAAGTAGCACAATAAAAAATATGCGGTAAAAGTGGTGCAGAGAATAAAGTATTGCTGGAGGGTGAAAACCAACCCCAAATGCCAAAATAGATTCTTGTTGGAGAAGCTCTTAACTATCTTCTTATACGCCAAGCCTGGTTGCAAAAGCGGTTAGTAGATATGGCACTGTTTTGATTTCAGTTTGATAGTAGTCGACGCTTTCACTTTTGATTATAAATTGACACTTTCAAATTAGAAAAAATAATAATAAAATAAAACAATTAAAAATTGAAATTGACTATATGTCAGTTTGCTTCCAATTTCATCCACGGTTCCAAAAATAAAAAGCTTCAAAATCGAAATTAAAAACATAATCGATCTAACTGTGCCGACGTCTAGCCGGTACTTTATCTTGTGACTTTTAAGGCAAAATATAATGTAATTGAGATTTCTAATATAGGATGTAATAAGTGATGTTAAATTTGGAACTTACATAATCGAGGAACCATAAAATATATTATTAAATAAATAAAATATGCGCACATATAAACATGATTGTATAATATTCAAAGTAAATTATTAGCTTCCTTAACATATTTGTTTGTTACACTTATATATTGGGTGCAGAATAATTGCTAAATAAATATTATCTATAAATATAAAATATTAATCTTTTGCCGGAAGAGAAGACACTCAATTTATTACCGATCATAAGCTATGTAAATAAAAATAAAATAGAGTTTGTAATATATTATTGTATATAGTTTATGATGGTGTAATAATATAAATGGGTTTAAAATCACATGAGATGGGTATAGCATGATTGAGTTCTGAAAATGACACATTTCCGTAGGACAATGCCCAACAATTGAAGCAACCCCATTGCACTTTAAAGGTGTGTAGATGAGCGGACAGCCTTGTCATATTTGCCCACTTTTCAAGGATAGACGGCGGGGCTTTGTTGAGACCTTCAAATTTGAATATTTCATGCCTCTTTTTCATTCAATTGTTATTAGTGCTAGTATTGTTGTATGTATGTATAATTCGCAATATATTTATAAAATTAAATTAAATTTATTTATAATATAATTTTAAGTTAAATAATATTTAAAAAATATAATTTACATAAAAAAATATTTTCTCCATCCTAAAATAAATTAATAAATCAAAATTTCTGATTTATGAGATATTTACATGTATATATATTTACTAATTTATATGTATATATTTACATGTGTGTATATACATACATGTATGCAATAACTGATTCGAGATATTACATTCACTAAAGTTACTGGATATAGAATAATAGCAAAAAAAATAAAACATCAACACTGCCGATTTAAAAGTTCAAGTCTTTGATGGTTTAATAGTATCGTCTCTTTAAATAATAGTACAGATAAGGGGTTCGATCCCAACTCACTTACAAAAACAAAAAACGAAAAAAAAAAAAAAAAAAAGGAAGAAAAAAAAACGTTATATTATGGACAAGTAATTTTTTGTGTGCATTGAAAAGGTTGCTTTTAGAATAAACGGGCCCAAAGTATTGGAAGGATATCCACACCCGAACCCGACTTCATCCATATTAAAGTCTGGCAAGTTGGGGTATTTTTAAAATATTTTTGTTTCAAACTAAAAGAAGATGGGAAATTCCTTCACAATACACAATCAATGTTAGAATGATAAAATTAATAAAAAAAATATTGTTCATAATCTCCCAACATAACAAAGTAAAGCGTGTTAGTAATTCAAATGAGAAATCAAAGGGACAAGGAAGGACTTATTTGTATACTTTTTTCTAGAAACCCTGATTCAGTAGCAACTATCTCACCATACATTCTTCATACTTATATTGTTCTCGTCGGCTCTATAAATGCAAAGTCAACACACCACAATCATATATATTAGATATATATACTTCTTTCATTTCAAATATTTTTTTATTAATATACATTTTTTATTAAATAAAAAAATATAACTTATTATAAATTATCAATAATCATTTATGCCCCTGCATTATTTGTTAGTTTTTTTTTTTTTAATAACATTTCACTCAAAAATATCACTTTATATTATTAAAATTTTAATAAATAACTAAGTTTGACCCTCAAACATAACTCCATTTTAGAAATAAGACTGAATAGATAGAGTATTAATTATGCTTCATGGGTATGGATCATTCATGACAAGGCTCATAATTGAGCCATATCTAGATTTAAAAAAAAAAAAAAAAAAAAAAAAACCACTGCTCAACAACCATACAGTTTAGATATGTTTAATATATCCATAGGTGCTTTATTAATATGAGCCTTAGAAGACTCAGTTTACCAAAACCCATTAACTTTTCTAAGAGTACAAATTTGTAATATGAATACAAAATAAAATTATGCATTTAAAACCAAACTATGAATGTCAACTTGTGCATTTAATTTGCCTAAAATTTGTTCAGATGTGATTCAATTAGTTATTAAAAACTCAAGAATTATTTCTTGAAAAATAATTAAAGTGATGTTTTTAGTCATTTTAATGAAAATACAACTTTCCAAAAACTATAAATTTACACTTTCCACAAAAAATAAAATAAAAACATAAAAAAAAAAAATTGTCTCAAAATAAGAACTTATTTAGTGAGGCATACAAGTAAGAAATATTACAATTCAAATCGCACAACTAAGAAAATTTTATAATAATTGAAAATAATAATAATAACACCGTTAAACCTTCATAACAGGGTCACGGCTACTTCTCTGCCAGGGCCAAGAGGGTGCTGCTGAGCTTGAGTATCTCGTCAGCGAACTGAGCCGCCTCGGGCACGCTGAGTCCGAACTCTTCCAGCCCGTCGGTGCAATCGGAGTACGTTATCGCGGAGAGGTAAGTCTTGAGAGAAGAATATGGATCATTCTTGACGAATCCTTTGCATTCCTTAAGATTGTCGATTATGTTGTCATAAGCTTCGTGGCAAGTTCCGGTAATCGATTCCTTAGTCACCGGCTTCAGATTACCGGGTAACTTCGCTCCGACGACGTCCGCAATCGATTTCCCGGCCTGCGCCCTCGCCAGGACGGCGTTAATCGCGTTCGTCATGGCTTCTTCCCAGGTTTTGGCTCCACCAATTAATTGTTTGCAGAGGGCCTTGTCGTCCGCCTTGCCGCAGAAGGAGCCGCCGGCGGAGGCGGAGACGACGAAGGCGGTGGCGATGACGGCCAACGAGAAACCGATTGTGTTTTTCAGGGAAACCATCGTTTTGGAGGTAGTTTTTTCAGTGTTCGGGTACGTGGTTCTCTCTTCTTTTTTTTATTTTTTATTTTTTATTTTTGAATTTTTTCTCTCTCTTTTTATGTTCTCGTCGGAAATTTCTGTTCTAAATATATTTTTAGATGAAATGATGAGAATTTTATGGTATTATTTTTTTTTTTTAATTTGAGGGAAGAAAATTAATTCTCATCATTTTGTGTGAAATGCACGATGTAGATTTGGTAACTATTTATTTATTTTAATTTTTTTTATAGAATTTCCGAAAATAGGTTCAGTTTAAAAGCTGCGCCTCTTTAGGGCAAATTAGCCCTGAAAAAATTGTTTATCCATTAATATCATTTATGGAAGGGATTAATTTTAGCGTGGCTTCTGGATTTTATGCCATGTTTGGGCGTTTGGATATTGATTTTCATTATTTCTAAAAAAGGTAAAATAAAATCAATTTATGTTTTAAATATCATGATTTTGTACTCCATGTTCCACTCTCAATATTTATTTTCTTATTAATTTTCAATATCTAAACACTGCATTATTGATTTCAGTTAATAGAGAGCCTATCTCGTTCTTTAATTTAACAATTAAAATAATCTCCCGTGTATGTATATAAGTATAGACAATTAAAATAAAATATAAGATTTGAACTTAAATCTTTCAAAAAAAACAACGATTTTTTATATCTATTTGAAATTAATGGACTAAGGGCTTGTGGAACAATCCTCATGGGGATCTCGAACTAGCTTTTTTGTTTACTGACATCGATTTTCTAGACCTTTAAGAGGATAAATGACATAACAATCAGAAGGGGAGTAGTGGCATCAAGAGCTTACCAGCCTTCACAGACTCAAACAGAGGTACACAGGGTGATAAAAAGGTGGGATTCAATATAACCAGA
Organism: Caryopteris x clandonensis; assembly: GCA_028749325.2. Classification (NCBI taxonomy): domain Eukaryota; kingdom Viridiplantae; phylum Streptophyta; class Magnoliopsida; order Lamiales; family Lamiaceae; genus Caryopteris; species Caryopteris x clandonensis. Next base: position 10,376,326 of record JAPYKT020000004.1, read on the forward strand.
AAGATCCACTCCTAGGGCCTATCGAAAGGGCGGGGCTTCCTCCCGAAAGGAATATCTCGAGCACCCTCCTCGAGGAGAGCATCAATCTTATTATCCATCCCTATCTGCCCCCAGAAGAGGGAGTCTATCACACCCCTTCCATTGTTGTGGAATCTCCTACGGAGTCTCAATCAGAGGGCTTAGCCCCCCTGCTCATGAAAGGGCTCTGCTGCAATGGATGGCAGAGGGTCCGTAGTACCCAAAGCACTGGAGTCATCCAGTAGCCGGGAAGGGGACTAAGACGGACAAATTTGATGGTTCTTCACTTTTAATAAGGAACAATTACCATGTCCATTAATATGATGCATTCTTCGACCAATATGTATCATAAAAGCCATAAACGTTTAATTTCTAAATCTTTTATATAATGAGAGTATAGATCTTTTTTGCTGATGTTGCATTTGGATAAAGGATGTGAAATGAAAGAATTTAAAATTCATCCAAATTTCGTATGGGTTTAGAATATGTTCCTTTGATAGGAAATATGTAAGAAAGAAAATAATAAAAAGTGCCCAAATCAATTTTTTTACTACAAACTATACAACATGATGGTGTAATAGTGATCATCATATAAATAATTTTCTAGAGAAATTAGTTTATAGTACAATAAAATATGATATAAAATATAATTTTATTAAAAACATAAATTTGGATACATTTAGCAGCAAATTAGTCATGTTCCATGTGAGCTGCTGTGTATATCTCCCATTGAGATTGATTACATTGGATTACGCTGGAGGCAACACATTATACATCTTAAATAAGTGGATAAAGTTTAAGCACTAATTTTTCCCCATTTGAAATTGCTCTTAACAGTGTATGGGGAAATCTTGATTTTGGCCGACGAAATTGTAGTAGTAGTAGTACAAATAATAATAATAACAAATAATAATAATAATAATAATAATAAAATACTCTAAATATACTTTTCCCGTCCATTTTTATTTTTTAAAATATTTTTTAAAAATAATGATTCAACTTTTGATTAGTTGAATTTTTATTTTTTTTCTTAAAAATATTTTTTAATTTATTAAAATACAAATAACTTTCATTTCTACTTTGCTTTTTAAGTATAATGTATTGCATTAATTATCTTTTAATAATATTTTTTTACATTCATATCACATATATTAAAATTAGATATTAGATGTGATAAATATTATTATTTTTGATTGATAATTGGAGTTAAATTTTAATATTTGTTGTGTTTTGAATTGTTTGTATTGGATTTGAATTGCAAATAAATATTAATTAATATTTTTAAAATATTAACAAATTTATTTTTTATACAGTTAATTAAGACTTTTATTTTGAAACAGAGAAATTATATATTCAAAAATAAATGTTTTACATGTCTTTACTAATAGAATAATAAAATATGTTGGATATTGTTCAATATTTATTCTTAAATATTGATTAATTTAAAAATATATTATAAGTATATTTTATTTTATTTTTTAAATATACAAAATTGTGTATCCTACATAAATAACAATAATGAGAAGTAAACAAAGACGTATGCGAAGAAAATGCGATAAAGTATCCAAGGAGGTTACAAGACGACCATCCAGAGGTAATCGAACAACCATCACGAATCACAATCCAACAACTGATGAGTCTTCTGTGCATCGAGTGTACACGCATTCAATCTACAGTTAAAAAATATTACTTATTTATTATTATTTTTTAAGGCAGCAAATTAGTAATAATAGTTTTAAAATAAATAAATAATATTTTTTAATTAAACAAATAATAATATAGATCAGATAACTAATACATTGTGTCCAACTAGATGGTAAAATAGCTTACATCCTTTTACACCGAAAATGTTTCAAATATATCAATAAAAAGGAGAGATTGCGAAACAACATTGACTGATAAATCTTTTGCAAGAATTTAACCCATTAAATCTGTTAAATCTGCAGAATTATTATAAGCTAAAACGTGTAAATCTCTTGTATTAGTTTATTTTTGTCGGATCGTTTATCATTTATTATTGTCTTGCCAAATACAAAATGGACAATATTCATCAAAACTACTGGTCTAACAAGTTCAATATATGGGTTTTCCCTTTTAATTATCATTATTTTTCTTCATATTCTTCTTGATTGGTAATTGGCCCAATCATTTCTAATTATTTTCTTGTGTGATAAATCATGCGATACATATATACACTAATGTTATCATAGTACAGAAATTAAAAAGAATTCATGTTCTTGAAATATCTATTAATTTAATTATAAAACTACAAAAATTAAGAGCAGGTTACCCAATGGGATTCCTGGCTTCTCATCCGCAAACGCAGCTCATAAAAATGGATACTTATGAACACATTTGAGCCAATTAACAGTATAAACTGAACACACACGACACAACTTTTCCAACTCAACCTAAGACAAATAACATTAGAAATTGTATTTTTGAAGGAAAAAAAAAAGATTTTGATAGAAATTTTGAAATGAGTATAATGGATTCAAATACAGAATCCACATTATTCAAATGGGTCCCGGAAATGAACCCATATTCGTAAATGTTATTCTGAAGAAGTGTTCAGTTTCTTTTTTTTCTTTGAAATGAATGCAATCTGAGGAATGTTAGGTCTGCGTAATAACGGCCAAGCAATTATCGACCTCCTTGTGCCAAAGCTTCGCATATTTGGCGAGCGGTGACGGGACTCGGTACTCGGTGAGAGTCGAATGGCAAGCGCTGTTGCCTAAGGCGGCGCTGAGGCGGGACAGGACGGTGCCGAGGTCGTTCGTTTCCATGGCGGCGATGACCTTCTCTAAATCGTCGACGTTCCCGTCGAGATCGCCGGTGCACGTAGTCATGATCGTGTTCTGTTTCTCCGGATCTAGACTTGCTACAGCCGACTTCACCATCGGAATCATGCCCTGGAGGCGCTTGGCGTACTCCAGCGTGGTTTTCAGGGCGTTCATGGCGGCGTCTTGTTGGGTGACGGCTCCGTTCACCATTCTGGTGCAGAGGCGGCGGTTGAAGGCGGTGTAGCACCACTGGTTTACGCCGATGTATTTGCGAGCCTCGGCGAATGGACTCTGGGCGGCGAAGAGGAAAAGAAGAGAAGCCACGGCAAAGAGATAGTTGAACTTTCTAGGAGCCATTTTTTTTCCCCTTTTCTCCTATCAATTTTGATTTAAAATCTTTTTTGGGCTCTTGAATTTCAGTTCTTCTATCTCTCCTCTTTGATTCCCTCTCTGGCTGTCCGAGTTCCAGAGTCACATACGAGGAGAGTGGAGGAGGGAGATGGGAAATCTTTTGATTATAAACTCTGCGAATTTTACGAATTCATGGTTTTTCTTTTACTTCGGATGTTTTGTGGTAGTTTCCTGCTTTATTGAAAGGATTCACCTTAGTTAAAGGGAAGTTATTGATGATTGTTATTTGTCAATACTTTTAAGTTTTAATATATTTAATACTCTTTTTTTTTTTTAATGAGTCATGTTTCACCAACAGGTTTTTTTCTAAAATAAAGAATCTTGTATATGGGGCTCCAAGAACTTTCAACTTTTATTTATTTATTTATTATTATTATTGTTATTATTATTATTATTATTATTATTATTATTATTATTATTATTTTAAACAAATTTTGCATAGTTGATGTGATTCGTAATTTTAATGATTTTAGAATTTTGTAGTATTTTGAAAACAATATCCAACATTAGAAGAGATTCATCAACTTATACTAAAATGAAGTGATATAGTGGTAAAGTGTTCCGAGCTTCAATAAAAAAATATAATGTTCCATTTAAAACAAAAAGAAATTATTTCAAAAATATTTTTGTCTAATTTTTTTTAATGTATTGTTTTATTAGTTAAAATCAAAATTTAAAAATTTTATTTTACAAATAAACTATATAACAATTAAATAAGTTAAATGGATGAATATAAAAAATATAAGTGTGAATTTGTGAATTTTAGACGGTATAATTTTATTAAATTGTTTAAAAATAAGTTGTATTATTAATGTTTTATTATTTATTTTTAGACGGAGGGGTAAATTTTATTGCGGAGACTGAGAGTTAGAGACTCAAAGAGGATGGAGGACGTAACCTAACTAACAGTAAATCACACCTGCCGGCTGCCGTATACAACAAGCAACTTGCTAAGTAATCCAGGAGGTGCACCCCAGGCCCATTTTCCTGGCCCATCAGGTCAATTTGTAAATTTGGGCCGTGTGGACTGACATCTATAATTTTACAGCCTAGTCAATTCCTTGGGAAAAGCAGTTGTTTGCTATTAGTCTGGGCCGAGAAAGCCCAACTACTTTTGTGAAACTAGTACATGACTAGATAAAACCAGGCGCGACGAGGATGGCGACTCCTGGATTAAATTATTCATTTAGATACTGGCCATTGCAAGATTCTATGTACACAAGCTGTGAATGCAAATAAACAAGTTGCTGTTTTGAAATGACCAGAATGCCCTGTGGAGGCAAAAAATTCACGAATCTATTTAACTATTTACATCTACAAAAACTGGTTGAGAAAATTGTTAATCTCCCTTGTCTTTCTGACACTAGAAATTGAGCTCTCTATCTTTTTCAGAGGTAGACAAGGAGGAAGACAACACCTTATTTGAAATAAAATACATTAAAAACATATCACCCACATGTATAAATAATTACATCATGTTGATATTAAGCTTAAATTTCAAACTTTCAATAAATTTAAAAATTATTATTTATATTTACAAAATAACATATCGCCCATCACACAAACGCATTACTAATTTGAATAACAAATACTATATCGTGTGTGACGGGGTTGGTTAGCATGTATAACAAGTCAAGTAGCTTGGCATAAGAAAAAATAAAACAACTGGATTAATTGTTTATTTCATACTTGCTACGTTCCATAACCATGTTCGCGTTTCAAAAATGACCATAATGACCTGCAGGTGGGGGGGGGGGGGGGGGTTGAAGAATCTTGAACTCCATTACGTTAAAGAGATCCGTTGAATCTTTTCCTTCATTAAAAATTACGAAAAAGGCGATGGATGGAGAGGACATAATTGTGATTCATTGCACACATGAAAGAAAATTGTAATAGGAATCTTGCACCAAGTCAACGAGTGCATATTCTCTTCAGCACCTTGTGCTCCAAAGTCAATGGATGATACCAATCGTGGGCTTCAGCATTGCTTTCCTGCTACGTACAAACTTCTGACCTTAACACAACTAGGCCTTAACAATCAATTTTGTGAAGCAATTTCTATCCCCGAAAACCCGATTCACATGTGGAAAACTTCAAGCTTTCTTCTTTCTACATGTTAAACAAGAAGTGAGCAATGAGACTCGACGAATGGGTGACAACTTTGGCCTTTGGAGCTGCCTTTTTACACACTTCCAATATATATATTACCTCAAACTTTGAAGTCTGAAATTCGCTGCCCTTCCAAAGACACAGGTTGTCGTTTTTCAACTTGTAGCCAGTACTGTTTTTGTAATAACCACTAGTACGGATTCTTGCACGTCATATCTGAGTTTTTTAACCCTATATAAGGCAGCCATAATCAGTGATCAAGTACAGATTAATAGAGAGAGGTTTAATCAAGGCTACTGCCCCTACTAGCTTGCTTAAACCAATCTTAAATGGAGATCTCTCATGGTGATGAAGGCTCCGGTCAAAATAAATTCTCACTTCCAGTGGATTCTGAACACAAGTCCACTGAATTTAGGCTGTTTTCAGTAGCAGCACCTCACATGCGGGCATTTCATCTGTCCTGGATCTCTTTCTTCGCTTGTTTCGTCTCCACTTTTGCTGCTCCACCTCTGTTGCCAATCATCCGTGATGACATCAATCTCACCGCAACTGACATCGGAAATGCAGGAATAGCAGCAGTTTCCGGTGCTGTTTTCGCTCGAATAGCCATGGGGACAGCATGCGATCTATTTGGGCCCCGCCTAGCTTCTGCTGCCCTGACCCTTATCACTGCACCTGCAGTTTTCTGCACTTCTATCATCAATTCTCCTGTCTCTTTCCTCCTGGCCAGATTTCTCACAGGTTTCTCTTTAGCAACCTTTGTTTCGACCCAGTTCTGGATGAGCTCTTTGTTCTCTGCCAGGGTTGTTGGCACAGCCAACGGCGTGGCAGGAGGGTGGGGCAATCTTGGCGGGGGTGCAACACAGCTGATCATGCCTTTGGTGTTCGATGTCATCCAGCATATTGGTTCACACAAGTTCACAGCATGGAGAATCGCATTCTTCATTCCTGGTCTGTTTCAGACTCTATCAGCATATGGGATTTTCTTTCTGGGCCAAGATTTACCAGATGGGAACTACTCTCAACTTCACAAATCTGGAGAAAAGCACAAAGACAACTTCGGAAAAGTTTTCTATCATGCAATTACAAATTACAGAGGATGGATCTTGGCTCTGACTTACGGCTATTGTTTTGGTGTTGAGCTTACAATAGACAACATAATTGCACAATACTTCTATGACAGATTCAATGTGAGCCTTCATACTGCTGGAATTATTGCAGCTAGTTTTGGACTGGCAAATTTATTTTCCAGACCTGGAGGGGGATGGCTATCAGATATTATAGCAAAGAGGTTTGGAATGAGAGGGAGGCTCTGGATTCTTTGGATAGTGCAGACCTTGGGTGGAGTTTTCTGCATTCTTTTGGGCAGAGTGGGATCATTGAGCGTTTCAGTTGCTATCATGCTCATCTTTTCAGTCTTTGTTCAAGCTGCCTGCGGCCTTACCTTTGGAGTCGTTCCCTTCGTCTCAAGAAGGTATGATTTTATTTCGTCTCATCAGAACTATTATCAGCTAAGCATGTCTGAAAACGAAAAAGATATATACTCTGAAGTACCCAATTTCTATATTTTAGAATTTTGTGACACTAAAACTAATGATTCGAGTCCTCGGTTCTTGCTTGGCAGGTCATTAGGCATTATCTCTGGGATGACAGGAGGTGGTGGGAATGTAGGAGCTGTTCTTACACAGGTGATTTTCTTTCGAGGATCAAGATACTCCACCGAGTCAGGTCTAACTCTAATGGGAGTCATGATTATATGCTGCACCTTAGTTATTGTTTTGATACACTTCCCACAATGGGGTGGAATGTTATGTGGGCCATCCTCCAAAGGCACAACAGAAGAAGACTACTACTTGTCTGAATGGAGTCCAGCAGAGCAAGAAAAGGGTTTTCACAAGGCTAGCTTGAAATTCTCTGAGAACAGCATAAATGAAAGAGGTAAAAAGGTCGGATCAGCACCTACACCCACCCAAGGAACCCCAAATACATACGTCTAAGACTCCTTAGAGTTGTCGGTGTAAGATATGTAACTATGGATATATGCTCAAGTCTCATTATGTAAGAAATTCATATCTGTACTTTCTTGATTTTGTTTTCCCAGCTGTGAAGAGTTTTATACCTGTATTGCTCTCTTTTGTTTTTACTCAATTGGCTTTGCTCTTTCTATTCCATCATTTCCCTGGCTGTGTAACCTGCAAGAAACTGAACCACACCAGCGCAGCAACAACCAATATTCATTTAGCAATACCAAAATTTTCGATCTTGGAGCATAATTTCAGCATTATAGATGAATTATGAATGTCCTTCCCTACATTCAACGAGCAATCTACTTTTTCTTGAGGAATATACCATACCATATTGCCCTGAAGTGGTTTCGAATATTCATTTACATATTGTTCAACAACCATTAATGTAGGGATATCAGTTAGAAGAATCCAATATGTTATGAAATTAGAGGAGGGAGAAGAAGGGTGTTAATGAAACAAATACTCCTACATTAACCAAACAAACACACACACACACACATCTTCTTTAGCAAATCCATTAATTCATGAAAGCAAGCAATCATGGGCACCAAAAGTAGAAACTAAAGCACGACCTCATGAAGCAACAATCTATGTAAACAACAGCCCCCCACCCCCGCGCGCACACACACACACCAACAACAAATGAAGAACTGATACTAAATAAACAAAGATGAGACTTTAAAAGACAAGACAACTTGCTTTAGTTCATGAATGATCATGGGTGAGTTAAAGGGTTCGTTTTCCATTAGGTTCTATCCGGCCCAGTAGAAAAGTTTGCTTGTTAGGCTTGCTTACTGGGTCAGCCATCCATGTCACATTATTTGGGCTCTGCCCATATAATTGCAGCCCAGACGTGCTGCGAATCCGAAGAAAGGCATTTTCAATACGCAACTTTTCTATCCCACCTTATCTTGTTGTCATAAATTCAACTCATTTGTTGAATTCTTTTTTAAACTATAAATAGGAAATCACACAAAAAAAAAAAAAAAAAAAAAACTATAAATACACCTTAGACTCGTCGTCTTCTTATTATCAAAGTTTAGGAAGTTGGTGGCTGAAAGCGAAAAGATTTTTTATATTTTTAGTAACTTTATCTTTTGTTTTTTTCTAAAATACAAATGCATTTTTGTTTCTAATTTCTTTTGTTACGTATACTAAATGATATCAAATTTATTAAATTATATTAATTGTTTTTTTATCTTTTTTTATAAATAATATATTATTAACTGGTGAATAAAAATATCATTTTAAGTACAAGGAGTCAAAAAGAACGACTCTCTTGGTACAGCAGCCTTTGTTTAAAATGTCATAGATTAAAAATGGTTGCACTAACTCTTCTCTCCTTTACCCAAAGTCCTCCCCATTACATGCCCCCTCACATACTTCCATAACTCCCATTTATTTTCGATTAAATTCCTTCCCAATCTCAATCAATCAAAACCAGTTTTTTATTGTAGTCAATCCTATGTTAAAGCGATGCCTTTTCTGGCATTGGGGGTGTTAATATTAATCGTTTTCAATGCAAAACGATCTGTTTGTGAACCAAGATCAACAGAAGCTGCACTAATATGCAGCAACAGAACAGCAGCAGATTCTGACAGACAAGTCTATGTACCTAACTTTTTGGCCGGCATGGATTCGATCTCTCCGCAGGTTTCCAGGCAAAGATACGGCACCGTAATAAACGGGACAGGAAACAACACAGTCTACACTTTCGGTGAGTGTATGAAGGATTTATCTCAGAACGATTGCAATCTTTGCTTTGCTCAGTGTAAAACCCAGATACTGCGGTGCCTCCCCTTTCAGAGACTGACTAAAGGCGGTCGCCTTTTCTACGATGGATGCTATTTGAGGTACGACGATTATATGTTCTTTAACGAAAGTTTGAGCAGCGTCGATAGAACAGTTTGTGGGGCCGATGATTTTGTTGGAAATCGGACGCTGTTTAGGGATAATGTTCTGCAATTGGGGAGGAATATGATGTTGGAGGGGCCCAGAAATGATGGATTTTTTACCGGGCTTGTGAATAATGGGAATTTGACGGTTTATGGATTGGCCCAGTGTTGGGAGTTTGTGAATGGGAGTGGTTGTGTGAGCTGTTTGGAGAATGCAGTTTCAAGAATTGGCTCTTGCCCTCCCAAGGTAGAAGGAAGAGCTTTGAATGCTGGCTGTTATTTGAGGTATTCGACGACGAGATTTTACAACAATTCTGCCAGCGATGCCACTTCTGGAAGTGAAGGTAATTAATATTAATTTCATATGAAAAAGTGTTTGTTTTCTGTCAGTGTATTTGTAGTTACATGTTTTGCTTATGGAACGTTTCCTTTGAATGGTTGGCCTGGATTCATCATGTGTAGGAAAATACAGTAATTTTTTGGTCATCTTTTACATTTTGAATTATGAGAACATGGTTTTTGATCGAACACGATATTATCATATAGCCGAACCCACATAGTGGAATTAAGACTTCGTCATTGTTTTTTTTGTATCATTTACATAGGAATTTGATCACTTTTAAACTCTTGAGTAGCCTTAGGACAATGATTCTCTCCTCTGTCTTCACCTGAATTAGCAGTCTTCCTCTTGCATTTTTCTGCGTTCCATCAGACTAAAAATAATGTGATTTGAGACCTGTGTCAATTAAGTTTCTGATGAAGTATAACATTATGATTGTAGAATAGTTTATGCTATGCACGATTTGAAGATTATTGGTTCAGGTTGCAGGACAAATAAAAATATCTTGATATGAACAAGGAAATGGTAACTAAAAGCAGTATCAACTGAAAGAAAGCAATTTTGTTGAAGATAATAAGGTTATTATTATGCCTTGTTTCCTGCCACCTTTCACATGATCATGAAGAACCACGTTTGATTTCATGGATTTGTCCGATATATGCAGCATACGATCATCTCATAAACTATTTAATTTTATGACAATTAGGAGGGTCTCACCGCCGTGCAACTATTATTGCCTCAACTTTTGGAGCAATAGCTTTTCTGCTATTTGTAGCAACAATTTCAGTATTTACAAGGAAGAAGATAGTACAAAGACAAAGAGGTACTTGATAATCACTTCTATTTCTTATTTCATTAAGTGGCTTCGATCTACATTTAACTCAAACTAGTCTGAAATCAGAGAAAAAGAGACTCGGGGCTCTATTGTCGGCAGTTACTAAGTCAAAAATCAACTTTTCGTATGAAACTCTGGAGAGGGCCACAAATTACTTTGATAACTCCAATAAACTGGGCCAAGGAGGATCTGGTTCTGTCTACAAGGTATCTCAGTTTCTATGCCCTATTCTTCAACCAGAATGAAAGCATCCCATTGGAAAATCATAATGCTATTGTTTCTTAATTCTTCTGGCAAAAGGGCGTATTACCAGGTGGACAGACAGTTGCAGTAAAGAGGCTTTTCTTTAACACAACCCAATGGGCCGATCATTTCTTTAACGAGGTTAATTTGATCAAAGATATCGATCATGTTAACCTAGTGAAGCTGTTGGGCTGCAGCATTACAGGGCCTGAGAGTCTCCTCGTGTACGAATACGTCCCAAATCAAAGCCTTCATGACTATCTTTTTGGTTATTCTCTGCTCCTTTCTTTTTTCAATTTTTATTTCAAAAGTGGCATTTCATTGTGTTTACCCTCATCTAACATTTGTGACATTTTCTTGAGCAGTTAGAAAGGATGTTCCGCCGCTTGGTTGGGAAGAACGGTGCAAAATCATATTGGGCACTGCTGAGGGTTTGGCTTTTCTTCATGAAAAATCAAGCCCAAGGATAATACACAGGGACATAAAACTGAGCAATGTGCTTCTAGAAGAGGATTTCACTGCAAAAATTGCTGATTTTGGTCTTGCAAGAATGTTTCCAGAGGACAGGACTCACATCAGTACTGCTGTTGCTGGTACACTGTAAGTCCCTACTCTTATGTCGTCTGATTTGTTGTTTCTTTTGGTAAAATCATCGAAACTAACTAGTTCTAATTCTGTCAGTGGCTATATGGCTCCAGAATACATAGTTCGCGGAAAACTAACAGAGAAAGTAGATGTCTATAGTTTCGGCGTCCTGGTTATTGAAGTTGCTACTGGCATGAGGAACAATGCTTTCTCTCAGAATTCTCACTCAATACTTCAAAAGGTATTTTTCTGAGACAGAAGCCACTACTTCAATTTCATTCTTTTTCAGATCAAAGCAATTGTTTTTAGACATTTTTATTTCTTCTGGCATTTCATAGGCCATGCACACCACTAATGAACCAAAACTCATCCTAATTTTCATGCACTCTTTTGTAGGTATGGAATCTCTACAGTTCTGAAAAACTAATCGAAGCAATCGATCCTGCAATAAGGGCGAACTGCCCAGAAGAGGAGGCAAATAGGCTACTTCAAATTGCCTTAATCTGTGTGCAAGCCAATGCAGAACTTAGGCCTTCCATGTCGATGGTGGTGATGATGCTGACTGGCAATGAACAGATCCCTCGGCCAACACAGCCCCCGTTTCTCAACTCCAGCAGTGGAAATGTCATTAGCCCGCAGCCCAGCCCGGTTGGGTATTTCTCTCGCCCAGATTCTTACACACAGTCATCTGGTAATGAAATAACAGCGAGCATTGTTGAACCAAGATGATTTGAGTTTTAGATGACTCGATAGCTGTAGATATACTTTGTCAATGTACATAGAATAGTTCCCTACAGATTTCATTCAATTTTATATGTGTGTTTTTAATCATGTAGTATGTATTTTTATTGTACAAAAAATTATGTTTTTTTATTTTTTATTATTCATTCAATTTTATATGTGTTTTTTAAACTTTGATTGATTTTATAAATAAAAAAGTTAAACTATCATATAAAATAATATTTTTAATTAAATTACATATTATGTATGTAATAAATATGAAGTAGTAAACATAAAGATAAAAATAAACAAATAATCAAAGATATTATAAAATATTTGTTTTTAATGCAAAAAGGAATAAGATTAGTTGGAGAACGAGTAGTTTTTATACTAGTATTTTTTGCATGCATTGCACAATTTATAATATGATAATATAATTTATATTTTATATAAAATATATTTTTAACAAAAAATATTCAAAATAAAAATACCTCACAATAAAAAAAAATTAAATATTAAAATATATCACAATTATTTTATGAAAAAATATTTTATATTTAGAAATTAATATTTTATTTTTATATATGCATATATATATATATATCAAATTGATGATCATGAAAAATAATTAATTTGATATACTATGAATTGAAAAAGTTATAAGACTTAAAAGATTATAGCGAAAAAAGTTATAAATGAATAATATATATTTTTAAAATAAAAAATTAATTTGAACGAAAAATATTTCAATACATTTTCTCAAATTGTTAATTATATATCGTACTGAATAATATGCAAAATTGTTAGGCGTGCCATAGAGATGAACTAAAAAACATAATTTACAGTGATACTAAGTCCCATGATCAAACTTCTGAGCCCATATCTTTGATGCGGGCTAAATCATACTATTTCAATTATTATCAATCCAAACTCTATAAGAAGGTCTATTGATTTTATCCAAATTTGCACACTTTCATATATACATATATATATATATATATCTTATTTTTCATCAAGGGAGACAATCTTTCTGTCCACTTCTTCTTCCACTTTTCTCTTATAATTTATGCACCATGTCTTTTTAATCAGAACAAATGAAATGAATCGGATATAATTTGAGCATTGGTGTTTTCGCACCTCCGACATGTTCTTGCAGATACTCCATCGATTTTGAATGAAGGTGACAATAAAAAATAATTTAAAAAAAAAAAAAAACTTGTCAGAAAGTAGTCGAAAATGATGAACATTTTGTACATCAACCTCAAAAAATAACCAGCACCCATTTCCCGTTTTTGAGAATAGTCTAGAATCTAGAAAAACTATAGAATTCTAGCTTAACTAATGTCAGTTAATGCACAGACCTATAAATAAGGCATTAGGTTAGGCCTATGGCTGTTGTAAGAAAAAGAATTGAGCAACATCGAATTGAATCCAAACAGAGAGTATTTAGAGTGTTACACTATAATTATAATTCAGGGTGCACTTGCTATAATAATTTGGTGTGATTTTAATCGTGTATATTTAATTCTCTCGCCAACATACCTAACAATGGTGCAGCTGCAGCACCACCCTCGTCTTCCCCCGTTCATCATTTTGCCCTCACTTCACACACTCGGGGTAGCTGCAGAACGCATAGAGATGCCGGCGGGGCACTTTTTGAGGAAGAAGGGTCCGACACATCTATCCACATAGCTCCGGATTTACCAAATCGGAGATTACGTCGATCCACAAAGGCATGCCCCAAAAGTTATACCATGGGCGCACGGGTCGGGCATGGACTTTACGAAGCGCACCTTTGGCGTTGAATTCCACATACAGGTCAAAACCGTCTCTGAATTAACGCAGGGCGACTAAATTCTGAAAATTGTCTCATTCTCTGTGTTCTTTTGGGCAAGTATTTGTAGAAGTTGAAAGTATCTGCCTAAAAAATTTCTAATATTTTTGTTTTTCAATTCGTTTTCCATTTGACTTTGAGCATAATTCGTCAATCGACAAACATGGCTTCATCCATAACTATTTTTAAATGGAATTGCACTATGTATCAAGGCTTCTTCAATATTCATGAAGAATAGAAGTGGAGTAGCCTCTGAGCGACAGTGCAGAAATGAAAAGCTGAAGTTAGGCTCAGCGGCGGCCAGACAACGGCTGAGATGGATCCACTGATAAGCGCTGCTTCTCTATGGTGCTTATCAACTAATTCCATCTCAAATTTTGTCTTCCTTTTTTAAGATCCTCTTCCCAACCTCTCTGGCTAGATTTTTTTTCTCCTCGTGGAAATTGTTTTAATAGATTGGGAAAATGATTAGGCAATTGGACGTGGATTTTTTTATTTTTTTATTTATTTGGAACAGCTATCGCAGTGAGTGGATGTTCTTGAAAAAAGAGTTCCAGAGGCGTCTAGTCTGTAAAAAAAAAAAACACACACACACACACACATATATATATAGATAGATATATATGTTTTGCGAATCTTGAATTGGATGGCGTTTCTGGGCTTGATACACATGGATAAATTGGTTTACCAATCATCCCATCTCAAGTCTGTCTATCTCTCTCTCAACTCATCAGCATTATATCATTTGGTATGTTGTTACTCGTATAGTTTTGACTTTCACAGAAACATTCTTTCATAGATTGCATCTTGGAGAAAAAGATAGCACGATATAGTGTTGGTACCAATAGTAAAGCATTAGTTTAGATTGGATGGTCGGACATCCTTGTTTATGGCTAGCCTTAGTCTTGATGGTATAAATAGGTTGCGGAGCATTGCCCTATCCCTGAGGTATTTGTGGGGAATGTTCTGTGGCATATTTTTTCGCAGGATATACTCTTTGCAAAAGACAATGACTTTCGTGTTTGAAATTATTTGTTTTTGAATGCAGGTTGGCAACAGAATCATAAAGGAAGAAGATGCATGTTTGAGTTTTGCATGTTCAGCCCTATAGGTGCCATGAATGCTTTCTACTGAGGGTGAAAAAGAATGACCAGTTGAGGCTGAGGCCAACGCACAAGGGAACATTAAAAGCACGAAGAGGCGATTGAGGGACCCAAGTGCGGCTTCATGGTGGAAGGGGCAACCATGGAAACTGTTGCTCCAATGCCATATGCTGTTGTCAGTGATCTCAAGGGTGGTTATTATGGTTGGATTGAAGTTAGGGGTTTTTCTCCACTTATTTGATCATTCTTTTTTGTAATTGTAGTTTGTTTTCATCCATTCATATTATGTGATGAGCAAGAAACGAACCTGGACTTGGATTGCAATTTACAATCTGTTTATGGTATTAGAAATATTATTTTATGAGTCCCAGATAACTATTGGACATTTGATTTTGAGCTTGAATGTTTTGATAGTGAAAGGGTTAATGTGACAGTTAAAATTGCTTGAACATCGTAACCTCTTTAAGAAATTTCGTGGGTGTTCCATTCGCAAATATTTCCTTTCGAGAAACTTCTGTAGTGGAAAACCATGGGAGTGGGACAGCTTGTTGTTCTTGACTTTTACTAGACAAATCACAAATTCTGTACTTTGGTGGTGTTATAATTTTGACCAAATTAGGGAGGACAGTGTTAAATAAAAATGTGAGCAACAACTTTTGGTTAGTTTATTTTAGATAAACATTGCTCGGTACAATAGGAGAACCACCAATAATGATGAGGCATCATGTGAAAAAAAAAAAAAAAAACTTATAAAATGGGATAAATTTAAAAATCATTCCGAAAATAGGGTAAAACATCATGTTCGATGATGATGTTTGGTAAAAATGTCATCGGACCTGATATTTTAATTTTAAAAGTAAAAACGTCAGGTCCACTGACGTTTTAATTTTAAAAATAACAACGTCAGGCCCACTCATACTTTTATTTTTAAAAAAAAAAAATATATATATATATATATGTATGCATGTATATGAATATTATTAATGGCCGTGTATATATATATGTATATATATATAAAGATATATAATTATATATATTATATATTTTTATATATATACACACGTGTATATATATATATATTTATAATTTGTAGTTATGAATTTTTATATTATTTGATAAATGATATTTATATTATTATAAATCAATAAAATTTTAATATTTATATTTTTAGTAAAAGTAAATAAAATATAATATTAAGTATATTTAAATAAATTTTATTAAATAAATATATATATTTATTTCAATAATATATAAAGTACTAATATAATTATAAACCCAAAAAATTAAAATTTAAAAAAATCATATTATAAATTAATTTAAAGAAATGAAGGAATATTTATTAATATTTTAAAATTTTATATTAATTCTTATTTGAATAACTTAAGTAAATATATATATATACACATATATTAATTATATTTCAAAAAATTAAATATATATACATTAATTATATTTTTTTTTAAATGAAAATTGAATATAACATCACGCCCACTGACGTTTCAAATGAAACATCAGGCCCACTTACGTTTTAAAAGAAACGTCAGTGGACTAGACGTTTCTTTTAATTTATTTTGTATTTATATATATTCTTTAATTTGTATTATATATATTATTTAATTTTAAATATATACATATATATTCTATTTAAAATATATATAATTATTGTTTATATTTATTTTTTTCTTATATAAATATTTATTTAGAAATATATATTTTTTTCTATATAGATATATATATATTATATAATTGTAAATAATAAAATTTTATATTTTTATTTAAGATAATTAAATCATATTATAAATAAATTTTTAAAAATTAAAGAATATTTATTAATAATTATTATATTTTTATCTTAAGTATTATTTCAATATTTTAAATAAAAATATAAATGTACATATTTGCATAAATATATAAAAAATTTAAAAAAACATAACGTCAGACCCACTGACGTTTTAAAAAGAAACATCAGTGGGCCTAATGTTTCTTTTATTTATTTTTATTTATTTATTTATTTATATTCTTTAAATTTATATTATATATATAATTTATATTTAATATACATATATATTATTTTTTATTTATTTTGTTAAAAATATATATAATTATCGTATATATTTAAATTTTTTCTTATATAAATATTTATTAAGAAATATGTATATATATTTCTATACAAATATATATTATATAATTGTAAAGCAATAAAATTTTATATTCTTATTTAAATTAATTAAATCATATTATAAATAAATTTTAAAACTGAATGAATATTATATATTTTAGTATAGGCATTTATTGAATGTAATTTAATATAAATTATTTGTAAAAATTTATAAATGAATTAATATATAATATAATTAAAAATCGAAACTGTTATTAATATATTGTTTTATATTTTGAATTTATATTTTATATAAATATAATTATATCATATAAAGATCAAATATAGAATCTCCAATAGTTAAAGACTTGCTATTTTTGTAAGAGGTGTGGGCATGATGTTTATTAGACTGAAATAAAATGAAAAAACGTTTATTGGACTTGTATGTATATATATATATATATATTCTAAATATTTCTTTAATTTTTTATTATTTTTTTTTATTTAAAATTTAAAAGAAAATTTAATTATTCCTATATATGAATATTAATTATATATAAAAATGTATAATTGTATAGAGATATTTAGAGAATTTAATATTAAGATATATTGATTATTTTTTATTTTAAAAAAATATTTGTCGTATTTTTTATTTATTTAATATTTATGATATATATATATATATTTAAACACTCTATATAAAATTCTTTTTTTAAAATTATATTATGTATTAATTCATTTATAATATCTTAATAAATTTAATTTTAATATAACATGATCCTTTTATATAAAAATATTTATATAATATATATCTTTATACATATATTTATTTAAATTATTCGAATAATACGTAATATAAAATTTATAATTATTAATAAATATTTTATATAATTTAATTAGGTTGAAAATATATAATATGTATAATTATATATATATACTTGCATATATATATATACACGGCCATATACATATTGATATACATACATATATATATATATAAATATATATGATTACATGTAACATGATGCATATATATATATTTTCTTTTCTTTTTTTAAATAAAAACTTCAGTAAGTTCGATGACGTTTTTACCAAACATCATCACCAAATGTAATGTTTTATGGGAACGATTTTTAAATTCACTATATTTTATAAATTATTATTTTTTGTATAGTATAAAGTTCGCACTAATTCAAATAATAACAGCCCCCAACCCTCAAAAAAAAAAAAAAGAGGTGTAAGTCTAATTGATAGTTGCACTTTCTGACTTTTATTGCAACACAAAATATTTGTCCGGAATTTGAAAATCATATATTGGTTTTCATATATCATCTGTTCCTGCGTGTGGTTTAAAAGAAAAATCTGTTGCTGTGCAGCATCATTAAAGGCTAAAGGCGTTAATGAGTTCACACACATACCTACCCACTTCCTAACACAGAATACGACGACGATGACGTTGAAGAAAGTCCATCAATCAACCGCGTCGCCTTTCAACTTATTGGGTTCCAAATATTCCAAATCCGTGGGCACTCCCCTCTAATCCATTCTTTTTCTTCTGTATGTATTTATGCGCCCCTGCATATGAATTCAAAAAAAAGATCGCCAATGTTGAACAGGAAACTCGGAATTCCCAAGCCTCGGTGAAACAAGAAAAGGTTATGATTTATATCAGCTTTTCGGTATATAGCTGGGATTTTGGTTGATTCTCTTTACTCTTCTTCTTCTTCCTTTTTTCTTTTACTTTGGTGGATCAAGATATTTTTGCAGCTTCAAAAGGAAATAGAAAAGCACTCTTGCTCCAAATCTTAAACTTGCAGAACTTGAATCATCTGTTTTAGGAAAAGAAGAAGAAAGAAAGGCATAACCTGTAACCTGGTTTCCGCTTGTTAGTAGTTTACATAAAACGATTTAACAACCGGCATCAAATTCAGAAGTAATAGCGAATTCTCCATGTGTATTAGGTGCTGATTATGAGACAGGCATTCTTGTAATAAAATATTATTGTTTTAAGTCTTCATCAGTTGCCTCAAAGTTTAGCAAAGTGATCTATTCAAAAACAATAAACGAGTTAGGTAAAGTGACTTGATGGTTCAGTTCCTCTCCTTGCTATTAAATATTTAAATTAGGCATTGAGATAATGGTTCCATAGTGAAAAATATGATCAGTATTAATTTTGGCTTGGAGAGATGTGAAAGGCCCGTGTGTAGTTGGCTGCTAATTGTAGCTGTCGAAGTGGTGTACCTCTATTCTATTATCTCTTTTGCGAAAATTAATGTGGTCGGCTCTCTTGTTAGGTGTCATTCGCTGTACTGTTATCAGTGCCTATCTTGATTATTTGTTGCATTTCCATCAATTCTGGACCGGCCCCTCAATACATACCTATATTTTTATTTATTTTTTCCATTTAGGTGAACCCAAATGTCAAAATTTGTGATTCTGGTATTCTGCAGTTGGAGCTTTTAAACTGGTTTGCTGCTAGATTTCTGCACTGAAATTTTTCTTAGCATCTAGTTCACATATTGCATCAAAAGTTGGTAACAATTGTTTGAAAATCTGGTGTGAAAATCCAGTGTTAACTTTAGTTAGGTGGGATTTGAAGATGAGACAGCTCAAGTTGTCCTGTATTCATTATTACAAGTGACCACAATTCTTGCACGCTTTTGGAATGGCAACTCGTTGTTTTTACACATATTTCTGTTTTCTCGTTAGATTTCATGCTTCCAACATCTCTTTCTACCTTGTTAAAGTTAAACTTTTCTGAGATCAAACTAGTTTTTCAAGTGTTGCCTATGATCCTAATTGATCTCTCCCTCTAACAGGGACCTGGGAGGACGAAGGAAACAACTATGAAGGAAGCAGTTTTTAGTCTATCTATTAAGATCGTTACACTGGTGATACTGGTATTCCCAGATGCATCATTTGCAGAACCAAGAGCTCAGACTGTTAAAATCATGTGCGGGAATCAAGCCGAGCACAACTCCACCGTCTATGTGCCCAACTTTGTTGCCACAATGGAAAACATAAGCGTGCAGATGCGAACCTCCGGATTTGGTCTGGCAGTTTCGGGCTCTGGGCTTGATACGAATTACGGTTTAGCACAATGCTATGGTGATCTCTCTCTACTCGATTGTGTGCTGTGCTATGCGGAAGCCCGTACTGTTTTGCCTCAGTGTTTTCCTGTGAATGGAGGGAGGATTTTCCTGGATGGCTGTTTCATGCGGGCCGAGAATTACAGCTTCTTTCAGGAGTATACGGGCCCAAACGACCATGCTGTGTGTGGGAACAGAACCCGAAAAGATTCAGCATTTCAGGCTTCAGCAAGATCAGCTTTATCTCAAGCTGTTTTAGCAGCGCCTAATAGTAATAGCTATGCACGTGCGGAGGTAGGAGTATCAAGGAGAGCTAATGAGTCTGCTTATGTTTTGGCCGATTGTTGGAGGACTCTAAATGCAAGTGCTTGCAGAGCTTGTCTGGAGAATGCATCTGCATCTGTTTTAGGATGCTTGCCTTGGTCTGAGGGCCGGGCCCTAAACACGGGCTGCTTCCTGAGGTACTCGGACACCAATTTCCTGAACCCTATTCCTGGAAATGGGAGATCAAGAGGTAAAATTAACTTCTATTGCATCACTTTCAACTTTTTAAATCTTTGTGGTACCATATTTATGTTTATTTCTTGTTCTGTAGGCACAGTAATAGTTATTGTAATTGTTTCTGTTACTGCTGCTGCTTGTTTTATCATTGGAGCAGTCATTGGGTTTTATCTGTGGAGGCAGAGAAGAATTCAAAAGAAGAGAGAAGGTAATATATGGTATTTAGATACAAGTTTAAGGCAATATTGTTAACAATTTTAAGGTCAACTCAGCTGATATTTTATAGAATCTTTCCAGGTTCTGGTGATGCAGAGAAGTATGCCAAAACCCTTAACATTAGCAGCTTGAACTTCAAATATTCAACTCTGGAGAAATCCACGGGGTCTTTCAACGATGCCAACAAACTAGGTCAGGGTGGGTTTGGGACCGTATACAAGGTCGTTACTGAACAAAACTCCTATGAAATGTCAGCTACCTTCTACTTAAGCATAATCATGTCTGAAATTGAAATGTGATTCTTATTCCAGGGAATCTTGCCAGATGGCAGAGAGATTGCTGTCAAGAGACTTTTCTTCAACAACAAACATAGAGCATCCAATTTCTACAATGAAGTCAAAATGATCAGCACCTTAGAGCACAAAAACCTAGTCAGGTTATTAGGGTGCAGTTGCTCTGGTCCTGAAAGCCTCCTCGTTTACGAGTTCTTACCAAACAAGAGCCTCGATCGCTTTATCTTTGGTAAGAATCCGGGTTTGCCAGTAGAATGAATGGAAACTCAGATTGATGGTCTAATCTATGTTGAATGATTTGACAGATTCGAGCAAAAGTAAAACATTAAACTGGGAGAAGAGGTTCGAGATAATTGTGGGAATAGCAGAGGGGATGGTATACCTTCATGAGAACAAAGAAACACGAATCATTCACAGGGACATAAAAGCAAGCAATATCCTCTTGGACTCTAGACTTCGCGCCAAGATTGCTGATTTCGGGTTGGCGAGGTCCTTTCAAGAAGATCAAAGTCATATCAGTACTGCTATAGCAGGAACACTGTAAGTATATTTATCGATCCCTTACCCTTGTGCGTTTTACGCTCCTCACCGATAATCATAATGGAAGTTTCACAATGGGCATAAGTTGATGTGTGTGGTTTCTGAAAAACAAAATGGGAATGATGCAGGGGATATATGGCACCAGAATACTTAGCCCATGGGCAGTTGACAGAAAAGGCAGATGTGTATAGCTTTGGTGTGCTTTTGCTGGAAATTGTCTCGGGTAGGCAAAATAACAGAAGTAAAACCTCGGAGTATTCAGACAGCTTGGTAACTATTGTAAGTCCTGAAAGCATGTAAGAATCATAAAATCAGGATTTAACCATATGTGTTCGTTATTAATATGTTCTTAAAAATGTTGTCTGAATCAGGCATGGAGGCATTTCCAGCAAAGAAAGGTGGAAGAGCTCTTCGACCCTAACCTAATGCTGCATAACTTTCCCAGCATGAACGCTAAAAACGAGATCATACATGTGGTGCATGTGGCACTGTTGTGCACCCAAGAAATTTCTTCGTTACGACCTTGCATGTCCAAGGCACTGCAGATGCTGGTAAAGAGAGACGAACACCTCCCTGCACCAACCAGTCCACCTTTCATGGATGAGAACACTATGGAACTCAATGAGACGAGCGAAAACCAATCATCACCACTCAAGTATGGCAATGATACTGCTTCAGTTGCCAGCATTTCCCAGAGCATATTCTACCCCAGGTGACATTATGGGGTACGGGGGCTGGTTTCGTTCAACGAGTTAAGTGCAGAACTAAGCTGATATTCAACTGCTAATCTGAGAGTTCCACATGACAGAGTAAGGGAGGAGTAATGAACAGGGGCAGTCTCCACACACACCCCCTTATACTCGCAATATTACACAACTTGTTTCTTATTCAAGTCCATTTGTTATCTTTACTTTTTGGACTTTCTGATCAATGATATTTTTTGTGTACCAATACATTATATAAGAAAATATTACCAGCAGACGGGCCAATTGGTCAGCTTGCCTTCAAAATCTCTGAATATGGCAGGAAAAGTAAAAAGGTTGTTCGTCAACTTAAAATCCATTTTACATTTTTACACTTCTGCCCATATAACCTACATCGGCTTGCACCAGCAAAACCTCGATCATACCACCCTGTTGACCTATCCCGACTAACAAAATCAAAAGCATGCCTACCAATCAAAAGTTCTTTATATCACACTAGAGTTGGATTGGATCAAAGAACCTTAGCTCGAAATGAGATTGGTGTGGACAAATCCGACTCCTACATTGACCCATTAGGCTCGGTCCAATCAACCCGAATGCCGGCTCTAGTGTATTATCTCACACAAGTAGTACATTATGAGACTAGTTTTAGAGAATTTAAATAGACTTGAAACCTACTATAATTTTATTGAATTTGAATTACAGATCCATCCATGTATTTTCATTTCTCAATCCAAATCGAAATGCAAGCAATATGATACCATAATGTAATTGATTGATTGCTCACACTCAAAAAAATGATTTACTCCAAACTTTTCCAAATATTTATATGTTGATTTCATTTAATTATATACTTTGTTGAAATACAACTCAAGCGACGCCACTACTAGACTACGCAAGCCCGAAAATCGACATTTCTAAAAACTTTTTGAAGATTTTGTACCGAATATACGTGTAGCTAACTAACCAGATCATCCTTAAGAATTCCATTTCCAGGCTGGAAAAACATATAATTTTCTCCTCAGAAAATGAAGCAGCGTTTGGGCCCATAGGCTCATCAGCACTCAACCAGGCCGGCCCTAGCATCAAAGTGGACTATTCCGGACCTGGTCAACTATACTATTACAAAATATTTTCCTGTCGGTACAGTGAGGCCAGCAGAGCCCCAATTATGATAACAAGTTCACAAGACCAAAATCTATTTAGATGGTTGGGGTTTAGGGGTGGGGGGCATATTTTTCCTGTAAAAGAAAACAAATAAAAGGCAAATTTATTAAAATTCTAAATATTTGAAGATTGTAATTGTAAAGTCAGTAGGATGAATATAGTTTGAGAAAATACACAAGAGTTGGAAATCCCATTTTGGGTCAATCTTCCGGGAGAAAATTTCCAGAGAGACTGCCCATCGCACCCATCTGCATGTTCTCGGGCGATTTCCAGTGCCGTTTCCTCTGATTTATGAACCAATTGTTAATCTGCTTCTGATCCAGCCCCGTTGTTTCAGCCAGTCCAATTTTATCGGCTTCCTGCACATACACGTTACGCGCATTTACAACAAAATCCATCACCAAAATAACAAGAACATGCGATGTGAAAATCAATTATCGCTTAGAAACTTATGAACATAGAGTTTGCATGAAAAAATGTTGAGATGCTAACCGTAGGGTAGGGCCATTTAGAGTGCAAATTCCACCACTCGAGCAAAGTTTGCCTAGCCTCCTTAGGTAATTTTCCTTTCTTCTTTTTCTTCGAAAATTCAAGCTTTAGGCTGCTAATGTGGCTTCCATACATCCGCAACAGCTTGTCCTTGAGTTGTAAATCTTCATTCTTCGATTTTGCATCTTGTATTTCAAGCTCACCCCGGCTCAACTCCTCGTCCGACGAAAATGCATAATCTTCTAGAACACCACATAAAATACGAAAACCAACATATAAAATCTATGATCCCAGTCACTTATCATACCAATATTAATCATATTCACTTGTAGAGAGAACTCACTACTAGCATGAAATAACAAGACAGAAATTATACCACCATAACTTTGTGTAACGTCTATTATTTCAATACACGTGGCAATTAGTAAAGATTAGGAGACATATGTGAAGTGCCTGAATATCTAATACGACAATGAAACAAAGGGTACCTGCAAGAAGTTAATAAACACATGCTTTCGAATGGGCTTCCAGGAGGCCGGGTCAACTGAGGGTATTGGGGCCCAAACGGTCAAAATTAATAAGGACAAACTATTCGAGTGAATAAATTTGAATGGGCCCAAACGGTCGAGGCATAAAACTTGGCTTAAATGTTTCAGTATCAACTCCATATCAAACATATGTAAATAATTAAAAATAATATTTTTAATAAAAATTTAAAAATTCAGAGCCTAGAATTTAGTAAACTAAATCAAGACTTTAGATATATAAAAAAACAAAAAAAAAAAAAAACGTGAAAAAAATAATAATAAAAAAAATAAAAAATAATAATAATAATGAAATAGGGGTGAGAATGTGAATAATAAATGGGGCCCATGGAATGGGATGGTATGGCACGGAGATCAATAATGTGGGAGTAGAGTGTGCATGTGTGGGTAATGGTCAGGTGGGGCGGGCTTCAGCGTAAACCCCGGGCGTCCATGTGAATGAATATACGACCACCCGCCCTATCCGGGCTTTCCCCATTAAAGCTAACCTACCCCCACATTTCACTTTCTTTGTCCTCTTCCTTCCCATATTATCTACTCTCTCTCTCTCTCTAGTATGTATGACCAAACACGACTACATTCTTTTCGAGTTCATAGGAGTATGTAATAACATCAAAATGGAAAATAAATATATTTTAAAGAGAGGATTCTTCATCAGCATTTGATTCATGCAAAGTCCCACTCTTCTATCACAAACTTATGTCATGTCCGCTTATCTAAGACTTCAAACAAAAAATCCGACATTAAACTGTCACATTCTAACGTTAAACTAAAAAAACATATGTCTACCTCAACATAACATGAAAAAACTAAGCAAATTCTTAGATTAAATTTCAGGTTTTGTATATTACATGCACAATGCATAGATTGATTCTGGGCTACTAAATAATAAGTCGGCTGCATGTATTGAAAAACACACACACACACAGAGCTAACATGCAAGATGCACAGACAACGAAAGTGAGGACAAACAAACTGATAAGACTCAAATTTCAAAATGGGGAAATAAGAGGGGCTTAGATTACTGCATTTCTAATACTTCAATCTGAACATATTCAGCAGGGTAAAGATTCACCAAGACATCATCATCAAGAACTACATGCAGAAATTTTCAGATCCAGTTTCCATCGGTAAAATACGAAAACAGCAATTCTACGTACGATAAAAAGATAAAAATGTCTTGGACTAGTTCTACAGTTCATGAAATTACATCAATTCAGTTAGTCCGGTTAAGAAAGGATGACTAATCCACTTGTCTATATAACGCAAAAAACATGCGAACCAGTTGATCAAACACAGTAAAAAAATTTAAGAAACAACCACGAAAACGAAGCAAATTCCGAAAGGAGACAGCATCTAGGCACACTCATAGCTTAACACTACAAGAGCACGTGAAAATGTGCTGATAAAGATGTGGTCTGGTGTGTGTCAATACGAAAAGGGATTAAAAAAAACAGAAACCCCATGAAAAGCACATATGAGTTTGGAGACAAAGACCACACCAGGCCATCTACAAATGGAAAACAACATATCTGAAAAAAGTTAACATGTACTTTCAACCGAAAAAGAATTAATCGTTGTCGATAAACAGTTGATAATCTCCCTAAAGCTGCTGCCAAACATATATTAATGGCTAACACATGACCTCCACACTTGCAGATAGAATATTTGCATAAGATAGATTAACTTTCTAACATCTAAAAGCTAAAATAATCAAGATTTGTTCGTGTAATCAGACGATTAACGGATCCCAATTGTACTTAACGGCAGTTAAGTACAGCTTAAGCTAATAATTTAATGTACAAGACAATGACAGCTTAAAAAGAACAAACCTGCAGACAAAAAAGGGGGAAACAAGCTGCAAAAATGCAAGTGGTAGAACATCATATCGCATTCCAATTAATTGGCAAACAAGGTCATGTGGCACAGTATGATTCTCATACCAACATCTTATGAGATATTATTTAAATTAAAGCAAGCAGATTTTAGGAGTAAGTACATCGTTTATTATTGTTAATTTATGCAAGTACGCATTTGTTGAAGTGAAATCATTTAATTATGGAAGCAACTACCACAGGAAAAGAAGATATATTGCTTTCACTGCCAACCAATAAGCAGCGTGACGCTTCCCCATGTTTATTTCTCATCTTTCATGCACGCTTAGCCAACACATGATCTTTTGGAACTAGAGATTCATCTTTTCAACTAGACAGACATTTTTATATGAAGAATCAAATTGCTGCATTTATGGAGCAAACTAGAGAGAGAGAGGGAGAGAAGGGATTGTTTGGATGATCTAAGCACCGACAATGATAAACAAGTCCAGACACACATGCAACACAGAGTCTAACATGAAGATTTAATTGCCAAATGTATAATTTAAACACACAAGGCACCAAACATACAAAAAGATGCATTCTGGTTCAGATCTTTTATTTCAGTTTTGATGGTTTAAGTAGATAAAACATCAACACGTGTGGGATGTTCCTTGTGCTGGTTCAGTTTGATTTTATTTATTTTAAATATAATATAAAAAACCAAAGATTTTTATATATCCCTACACATATGATACATAGCATTTACAAACTGATGGACAGCAACATCAATTCAGCAATATTACACCTAAACCGTATGTGGTGAGATGTGAAATCTCATTCTAGATGTAATAATAATAATAATAATAATAATAAATAAAAATTACTGTGGCAAAAAAAAAAGAAGAACTACTGTGAATCGTGTCATCTGCACACTGAGAGGTCAAAATCAGAATCTCCTGGTATGAATGGTTTATTTTCAAAGCATTAAATTTTTCTGACATCAAACCAAAGATCGATGTAGAAAAGGAAAACAAAAAATGGGACAAAAAAATTAATAGGAAATTGAACTTAAAAGCCCCTGAAAGAAAACTGCACTGAACTGATTAAAATGGGGAAAGTGTCAACACTGTTGCAAGTGTTGTTTTCTTACAGAGGACCCCTTGACTTTCGGTTTAAGGTTTACTCTTTCCTATACATATATACATATATACAGCGAATATATATAACACATGATGTAGTTATAGAAGACATTCTCAAGCACAGGCACTTATGGTTTATGTTCCACACCAGCGACAGAAATGGAAGAGAAAAACCAGACCCCATCTCAAATAATAGGATCTCTTTTTAATTCTAGGGTTTTTGTGCTAGGTAATAAGTTCAAACAGAATTAGTAGGCAGGCCATCTAGCACAAGGAGACAGATAATAGTTCGTCACAGATTAAGGTGTGCACAAAGTAAGCAGGAGACAGTCACGTTTGTGTGTGTGTGTGTGAGAGAGAGAGAGAGAGAGAGAGAGCACAAGATAGTACCATTGCAAAGATTGACGAGTTGGGTTTCAATCTTGCTGATGAAGGAGGTTGCTTCATCGAAAGGGCGAGACAGATCCGACTTGTACTTCACCAGTATGTCACAGTAGGTTTCCTTCATGTCGAGAAGAAAAGGAAAATAGAAGAAATAAAAAATTTCAACACAGCACACGAAAAACGATAGAAATAGGAAAGAATTTTACCCAAAACAAAAGGTTGCAGAAGAACACCATCAAACACGGGGCTGTGTGTGCGTGTGCTTCTGTGTATGTACTTGCTTACATATTTGTGTGTGTGTGTGTGTGTGAGAGAGAGAGAGAGAGACCATGAACTGGTCGAGCTCAGGATCAACCCCTAAGCACATGGAAACTGCGTCTTGTTTGCAGTAGTCATTTTCTTGCCGGATTTCATCCAGCAAACACACAATCTCGGGGGGAGCTCCAACCTGCACAACAAAAGTATTCGAAAACCAGCTCATAAAAATATAACAACCTGCCCAGAAATTAGAAATTGTCTTACTTTTCACAAGAAAAAACCCACAAAATCAACAGATATATGACAAAGTCTCAGATATCAAGAACTAACAAACTTAATTGACCCTTCAAATTCTTGAAGAAGAAAAAAAAGAAGGAAAATGATGCTTGCAGTTGAATTATGTAACATATTTGCAGTCGAAAAAACCTTTTGGCAACCAATATAGGCATCGAGCAATTTGGGGTAGGAAGGATGGGAAGCAATTTTAGCCTTGATCACACTTGAAGACTTTTCATCTTCATCTCCCTCTCTTTGATCTGGAACACCAACAGAAGCTGATTCATGGGATACAACGGAGCACTGGAAGCCCAATTCATCCGCTCCAAACACCGGAGTCCGATGAAGATGGTCGCCGGAGTTAATCAGAGAAATGTAAGGATACTGCTGGTACTCCATCGGAATAATCAGATTCTCCGGCGACATTAAAGCCTTGTCAGCATAATCATCGCCCGTTGAATGAAGCCCATACATTTCTTCCATTAAGAATTGAGCGCAATATATATGTATATACGAGCTATGGAAAAGATAAAACTTTTTCTGTATCTAGATGTTTGCTGTCCTGGTGATTGAGATTTCGGAGTTCAATATAGAAGTGACGACAGAAGAGGCGGAGGTGGCGGTGGAGAGTGTGATTGTTTTTGGAGAAGAAACAAGAATGGAGATGCTCAAGCTGAGGTTCAGGTCCTGAGGCTGAGTGATGGGGGAGGCCCATTCTTTCCATTATTAATTTATCAAGAATTTTGAGTTTTTATACTTAGTATAGTAGCATTTAATTCTTTTTCTTATTTTTCACCTGCTTTTATTTTGTAAATGGTCTTTACCTCAAGGTCTAAAATGTCCATTTAACTGGAAAATTTATCCCCCCCCCCCCAACCAACCAACCTTATGAAACTTAAAAACTTATATTACAACTGTATCTATCCAAAGTAGTTTACAGGTTCATGAATTAAATTCATGATTCTCAGCTCATATTCAAGTCTAAACTTAAGGGAATAAAGTTGATCTTCATGAATTAGTGTAAACAATTTATTCACGATTTTTATTCACGGTTTAAAACTTTATGGATCGAGCTTCATTATTTATGAGTTCAAAGTTCATATTTTATGCTGTAGTATACAGTTTACAAGTGAAAAAAAAAAAAAGGAAGTGGGATAGATTGTCCTGAACTATTTACTTTTTAGGTTGTTTTTTCCCAACAATCTCTTTAATGATTGAGATTTTTTGTTGTGGTTTTATACCACTGGTTTGGGGCTAGTTTGACCATGTATGAAAAATTGTGAGATTGAATAAATTTAGAATATGTTTTGCTTAAAAAGGAAGAACTGTGTAGCATTAGCATTATTTGTTTGTTTTTCAAACGGAAGGTTCCTGGGATAGTTTTCAATTGGATTAATATTAATTTAGTCTGAAACAGAAATTAATTATCAATACAATATATCAACTTAATCTGCACAGATGAAACATTTTGTGTGTTGATTTTAAATCCATCTATGATCATATTATCAATTAATATTTACCAGTTTTAAGGTTAGCAAGAGCAAGATTTAAGAGAGATAATAAATACATAGAAAATTGTTAAGAAACTGCACATTGATGCTCGATCTATTTCTACTATAAATTTTTTAGTTAATATTTAATTTTATAAAATTCTTTAATGCACAATAAATGTTTTTATCTAAAAAGGAGTATCTTTTTCTCTAAAACATTGAGAATGACACAAAAGCTAAATCCTAGTTTAGGTTTTATGTCATTGGGATTGAGGTGAATATTAAAAAAAAAATCGATTTTCTTCAAGTCAAAGGATTTTCGAAATATGGAAGGGAATTACGCGTCACCATGCTTGCTTTAAACGACTCAGATCAAGTGATGGGATGGCCGTTTACCAACCATATATTACTTTAAATTATCTATTATGACTAATCCGTTGGAAAGTTTTAGCTGATTGTCTATCAAATGATATCTTTGAATGACACGTGCCACCCTTTAGATAAGTAATGTGGACGGTTGATCCAGTCTGGAGACACGGTCAATCGAGCAGCATAATATTGTGTTTGGAATGTTACAATTTGAAGTTATTTTAAAATTCTTTTAAACATTAATCTTAAATAATATGTGAAATAAATTTCATGTGTAAGAAAAAATAGTTTTAAAAATATTTATAAATTATAAGGCTAGAAATTGCAAAATGCCAAACATATTAGATTTGTGTGTCTATAATTAATTTTTTTTTTTATTTTACACTACGTATCCTAAATTTATAAAAGTGAAGAATTGAGAATAAAAAAGACAAAGCTAACCCTCCAAATTACTTTTCAAAAACTAAATGCTTTCTTTGCTTCATCTATTGTAACGAACACAAGTACTGGAAGTTTCACACTCAAGTGTACAAAACGTGTTTGAATCATACTAGAAAAATATTTATTTTGGAATATAATCACTTTGCATAAAAATACCCATATGTGATATGCTTTAGCTAACTTTAACTCTTTGAGGTCCCATGCTCATGCATAATGTGATGATATAACAACAATTCCCCCCCCCCCATATATATATATATATATTTTTAATTGTAAAATATGATTTTTTTTTTTGTTGGGGCGTGCAAATATAATGAAAAACGTCTCAAATGTATTGTTTGGACTTGAAAATAAAAAATGTTGTAACAATGTTCTCCTCTGATAACCAGTCATGGTTTAGTTTTGATTTCAAGAAAAATGGATCAAATCAAGATAAGCTACAGTCTACGAAGTTGAACCAATGGAGGGTCGACGCGTGGACAAGGATGTATGTGACAAATGAGAGAATAGACGCGGAGAGATGTTTCTCAATATTTGAATTGAATTATTGTCCTAAATTAAGCTTAAATTGTTTGTTTGTGTTTAAATATCCTAGGAATAGGATGATACGATCCGTACAAGAATCATTTTGAATTCGGAATACGAAGTGAAGGGGCCATATGATGTGTCATCATGGCCGAAGCTCCAACCATAACTCTAGATACCACTACAACAAAGTCTCTCTAATTCTTGGATTCTACAATTTTTTATATGATAAATCTGTTATTATATAATTAATAAAATATAGTAAAATTTAAATATTTTAGAATTATATTATATTATTGTCTAAATAAAACTGCATTAACTTTAAACTTTGTATTTAACAAATGATTGTCTAAATTAAAATAAAGTTAATTTGTTTGATATTCACCTAGGAAAATAAATCATAATACCTTACATAATTTACAAAATTATAGGAGTAATAGCCATACCTTCTATGATATTTTAATAAATTATAGGTAAAAAGTTAAAACTTACTACAATAACATAATGAAAGTATCATATATTAAAGTAAAATTTAGTAATTGAGAAATCTTGTTATTTATAAAGAATACATACCAAATTAAATTGGATATCTTTTTACATAAATAAAATTGTAAATCATATATATTATTTAATTGATTTATTTTTATATAGTGACATGAAAATAAATGGTGATATGTAATTATTTAATATTTTAATTGAATAATTAAATTAAGCAACTTTAATTTTGTACCATCTTCCGCAATTGTCTTCTAAATTAGTAATATAGATAGATGTAAACTTAAAGAGAATTAATAGTTCTGCAAATATAGAAAATAGTTTCAGTAAAATATCATTCTTGCGAATACAATGATATTTGTGGCCGGTGTATTTGTGGCAGAATGTTTGTGTTCGGAGTACATTTAATTAATTAAATAAATAATAAAAGTAATATTTATATTGTTAATTTGAAGAGCATGGTAGAATGTATACTATAAATGTTAGATCAACATATTAGTTGGCGGTACATTTTTATTAATATATTATGAAAAATGATATTTATAATAATCAATTGACTAAATAGTAATAGAATGATTGTGTAATAATTAAAAAATAAATGTTAAAATTTGTGGAGAATTACAGAATATTGGGTGTAAATATGAATTATTCCTTTCTATGTACCTAAACAAACATTACATTGGATGTTCTCATCCCGAGTTCAAATGGGTCTATCTTCGATCAAACTAATTTACAGTATGACCAAAAGTTAAAATCAACGGTGGAGAGACATGTGAATGTGGAAATGACACACTAGAAATGCAATACGAGTTTTATCTAAATATTTTTTTTGGAACGTAGTACTCAATATAAAGCTAAAAAAATAAAAAAATATTTTGTTAGATGCATGTTTAACTAACATTACTTACAAATGTCTTATGTGACCGTATTACAAATATCTTATATGAGATTAAATTTTTAAACAGAAATTATTTTGAAACTCAAAAAATGTATTCAAAAAACCTTATAAAAGCTAAAGAAACTGAAAAAGAAAAAGAGATTCTATTAAAAACCCTAAAAATATAATATATATATATGTGTGTGTGTGTGTGTGTGTGTGTGTGTTTCTTGAAAATCCTAGAAAAAATGAAGATAATTCACAAAAAAAAAATAAAAAAAAATAAATAAATAAATAAATTTGGCTTCCACTCCATGAGACATTATTTGTTTTTTTAGGGAGTAGGGGGACCTACTACAATACGTAGATACAATAACTATTTAAGATTAATGGAATGAGTTTACCTTTGCAATATATTATTCGGCCGTAAAGAAATAAAAAATAAATAAATAAAAGTGCTTATATGAGTAGCAAAAAAGTTATTCGAACATTATGAAATAACCACTGTATAATATGCGTAATAATCACATACTAACTATAAAGTATAAATTCTTTGTCTACTGAAACTATTTTTAAACAATAAAGGTGGTGCTGTTTCTATGTATGCTGAAACTATAGCACTCTCAACTTCTCTACTGCTGAATTCCATGGCCACAGAGTTTTAATTACAATTTTTTACATTGTTACCGGTATAAAATAGTTATATTCACTCATATTTAATTTAAAACAATTACTAGTTAGAAAAACAAATATTAATGTTATTATTCATGATGTTCAAAATATATAATTATATATACGATCTTTTTATTGAACCGAGAAATGCACTGTAACAAACTTTTAATCATAATTGCTCGAATTAGATTCAAATATCAATTGAGAACGAGACCAAATTAATTCAACATATAGTTGGATGAAATTCATATTTTTTCATTTGCATTAAATTTTGATTATGATGTAAGTTCAGATTTTAAAATCACAATATTATTTATAGTTTATGTGTCGTGCAATTTTTTTTCGGCTGAATACTGCAAGAAATTTTCGAATAAAGATGAGAAAGTATAAAATATGTATTCATTGCTTCTAAGTTTTATTTTTTTTATTTAAAAAATTTAATGGAATAATCTTCAAAATATTGCATGTTGTGAATGTGCAGAATCTCGCAGGATACTTTGGCCAACTGTGATCATTGGATTGTAAAGTGTACAAAAATGTAAAACTAATCCTAAGTCTAGGGTTTTAGTGTAATTAATCATAAATTATGGAATTTCTTAAAAGTATTTTAAGAAATTTTGGTGTAAAAAATATCCTATTCGTAAAGTGATTGAATATTTTACAGTGAAGTACTATTATGTTCTTATGACAAAGTGTTTAAGGTTCAAGAATTTTTGGGTAAGTTAATTAACAAATAAATGGGATAATATATGTGAGAATGGATGACTTCTTGTACTCTACATTTTCAATTAGTTGACCACAAAAAAAAAATTATAGTTTAAATAATTAATATATATTTTCATTAGAAAATATATTAATAAAAAATATTATAATTTGCATTTATATATTTTGGAGCGATTCTAATTATGAAATACCGACGAATTTAATTGTTTTTTGGCTGGTCAATTGTTGTTCCTTTTTTCCATTAAAAAAGAAAAGAAAAGAAATGGTTTTTCTTTATTACCAAATAGCAGATCAATCATTTATTATAATTATCGGCCAATACTTTGACATGGATATTATCTATATTCTATAAGTATATAAAAGCAAGACAGACTACACAGTTGGACCAATTATCATTTTCCGCCGAGCAATTAGCTTTCAATTATTAGAAATTATGATGTTCAATCAGATTTTTTTAATTTGCTTTTTACACTAATTTGTAAAAATTTATAACTTTTTTATATCAATTCCGTTTTTTATTAAAAATATATGAAATAATCACTTTCATAATTTTCAATTTAATATTCATATTCTATATATTATGACAAATATTAAAATTTTAATATAAAATATTTTTTTATACATTAATTGTGGTATATTTTAATATTTTATACTATTAGATATTTTTATTTTATATAATTATAAATTTTATTTTAAAAAATATATAATTATTTTATAATAAATATTATATTATAAATCATAAAATAGGCAGCAAAAAAATACAAATTTATTATATAGAAGGTGAAATAAATGGCGGGCACATAATTTGGTCGTTTGGGAATCATTATTCCCCCTTCCATTTAGTACGAACTATTTCTTTTTAGGCCAGCAAAATAATTAATACACGACACAGCCAATTTACCAAATACATTTTACCCTGCACATTTATTTTCTTTTCAATATATTTAATATTAGGTCACGTCGCCAATTTTTGTCGTCTCATTCATCAAGTTAATTTGAGTCCTTCAATTTTCAATTTTATTTTACTAAATACTGTTATATTTATACACCACAATATATTTAAATTAATGTAGCATTAATTCTTATCCCTCACTTATCGTTTCATTAAACATGAAAAGTATTGCTATCACAGCATAAAATACAATCATAAAAATAATAATTATTCTAAATCCTAGCTAAATATTTGATTTCTGAAATATGGTGTGGTTTAAGTCTATAAAATAGTATACAATTTTTATTTATTCTATATTTTAATAGGGTGTAATTTGAAAAAAATATATATATATATATATTAAATTATGATGAAATTGTAATAATAAGTGTTGAAAACTAGTTTGATAATAATTGAATAACTAATTAATAATAAAGTAGTTATTAAAATTGTTGAATAGTTACGTGTGTGAGAGAGAGAGAGAGAGTGGGGATATAAATTGGTATGGTTGGCTACGGGTAGGCATTCCATGCCCCACTTTAATATAAAATATCCTATCTTTATTCTACCTTATTATTTATTTATTTTTTTTGGGTAAGGTACGGATAATATTCGATGGATAAACGGATACCTCAAGTAAACAAATTATTCATTTATATATTATGTACATGAATAAAATTAAATTGTCTTTCCCACCCGCTCTGTAAAAATATATATATTTTTAGGATAAAAATGCATTTATTAACTTTCTTCGCAATTAAAAATTAACAAAATATAATATTAGTAAATATTTACACAAATCATCATGATATAATGTAATAATAATAACATTTAAAATATAATATTTATGTAGTCACCGCTCAATTGATTCAAATTAGAAGTTTTAGGATATAAAAATAATTAAAATAATTAAATACTACTTTTTAAAAATAATTAATATTTATTTTATTATATATAATTTTATAATATATATATATATATATGTGTGTGTATATATTTATGAATCGGGTAAATAGGTAAAATGTTAAACTTATACGCTACCCTTATTCTGACATTATTTGGTGGACACCGATAATACCCTATCCATTATTTAAACTCTTATGTTCTATCCTACCCAATTATCTATTTACCCATCGGTTATCGCACCCTACATATAAAATTGACATTAGAAAGGCAGACATATATATAAAAAAAAAAAAAAAAATAGAAATTTAGACATCTGAACCCAAAGAAGCCAAAATTAGTGAAAACATAGCCAAATAGATTTATAGATATTACTAATTAGTGAAAAATAATGTGCTAAGAGCAAGTCTGCTTACTTTCTCAGCTTTAACTGCCAACATATCAAATCAAATCAATCAATCAATCTCCCTTGAACTTGTTTTTACTTTTTCAGACCTACACCCTGGAACAGAACATACCTCCTCTAATTTCTAATTTATTAATTATTGTTCTTTTTTTTTTCCTCCACTAAAATAAGTTATATCGGGCAAGAATAAAATATTTTATATTTACTAAATTTCAATGTGGTATAATTCCAAAAAATTATAGATTTTTTTTTCTATTATTACCCACCAATTTATACATTCCCAACGAATTATATGTCGTGGATATTGTAATTTCATATATATATATATATATATATATATTCTTTTTTGTTTAAAAAATTAAAATTCAAAGATAAGTTAGTCCACTATAGATTTAAGGATTGATTTCAATACAATCATATTAAATTTTGGGATGATTTTGTTTCAAACTCTAAACTTAATTCCCGTGGTATATTAGATTTTTTGCCCAAAATATCTAATTAGAAATGGATCAAGTGTAATACATATTCAAGCTATGAATGTTATTAATTTTTAAATCTAATCACATTATTTTATTTTAAATTTAATAATGATCAAATTTAACTGATTTTGACTATTTTTAAATAACTATAAACATATTTATAAAATATTATTTATTTTACCAATTTATATCGTATTAACCATAATCATTACATTAATTACCATATTAATCACACTTATTTTCTACCGTTACTTTTGAATAATAATATATTACCTTCAAATTCGTACGATTCAGTTCTGTGGACGTGAAGTCTTATTAATAAATAAAGTCTGCAGTTAAGTTTGTTTAAAACCAATTTAAAAAGAAAATAAAAATTTCCCTAAAACCTTGCTTATGAACTGATAATGATTTTAAAAGAAGAAGCATATATTATGGAATACTACTTCAACTGTTCGATCAGATGTTCCCAACGAGCCTTGGCCCAACTCTTCTTTTTTCTTCTCATTCTTTTTTTAAATTTTAAATTTTATTTTTTAAAGGATACAATTTTCTTAAATTGAATATATTTATTAAATAATATATATTTAAAGAATTTTGGAATATAAATAGACTCACCTTAATTCTAATCAACTTCATTTGAATCTGCACAATG
The DNA here is from genome assembly GCA_028749325.2 of Caryopteris x clandonensis. Classification (NCBI taxonomy): domain Eukaryota; kingdom Viridiplantae; phylum Streptophyta; class Magnoliopsida; order Lamiales; family Lamiaceae; genus Caryopteris; species Caryopteris x clandonensis. The sequence goes on from JAPYKT020000004.1 coordinate 10,413,708, forward strand.
TTTATTGGGCATGCACATTTTTTGAGCACATCTGTGTTTGGATATGATGTTGTACAGCAAAAAAAAAATTATTTTAACATAAAAAATAATATTTTTAAAATTATTCAAAACATATTATTTTTAAAAAAATATTATTCATTTAATTAAACATGAAAATAATTAGCCGAATAAAAATAATATTACTAACGTTAAAATATATATTTTTTACCAGTGTAAAACAATATTATTTTGTATTAAAAATAATTATTTTTTATAAAAAATATTATTACATGACAAATCCATCGAGGCTTGTCTAGGCCGAAACATATGTATAGATCAAAATTGGCCAGATCTAAAAGATTAAGTCTTAAATTATTAGGTGGTCATATGTATTAGAATAAAATATAATGGGAGATGGGAGATGGGAGATGGGAGATGGGGTGTGATCGGAATGTTTATGGTCAAAAGATTCTTTGGGTTTTAGCCATTTTTGGGAGAAAGAGGTCATTTTTTTATAGGAGACAGAAATAGAAATGCAAATCATCCTCGAAAATTTGTTTAGTATTATATTCGCAATCTTGATGATGGAAGTGGAACATTATTCCATTATCCTTTTCTTAACACACCCAAAATACAAGATATAATAATTTATTATTCTAATATTCTCTCTTTCTTCCTTCCTTTCTACATGTCAAAGGCAATTACATTAAATACTACGAATACTGTACACCCACACCCACCCAACATCTCATTACACCGTGTGTTCAAATTAAAATATATTTAAGTTTCCCTTAATCATGGAAACATGTTAATATACTCTATTCAGGGTATGTTTGCACAGACACTATGGGGTGTCATAAATTTTACACGTAAAATGCAAAATATCGGCTGTATCATATATAAAAAATATTATTATTAATTGGTTATTTTTGAAAAATAATCGTACTTTTAAAATAAACAAGCAATATTATAATAGAGTGCACAGTGCACTTAATGCACAAGAAATTCAGTCATTATAAAATAAGGTATAACTTGTAAAGTGTCTAAAGAACAAAATAAATAATAGATTATTAGTGATTATTAAAGAATTCTTTTATACAATAATTTCTTCATATATTAAATTTAAAAAATTCCAAACATACATTTGTAAAAAAGTCAATATAGTGTGATGCACGGTTAATAATAGTTTCTTTAAAACATTTTAAGGACCCACAAAAACTAGTCTCCTATTCTTTAAGATATATTACTTTATCTCATATTTTAATAATATTGACAGATAATATTTATAATACTTCTATTGTTCAAAAATACTATTTCTATAACTACAAATAATTATAAAACATAATTTTTATTCTAGGACGAAGGGAATAACAAAGTATGTATCCCTGTTTGCCTTTTTTACCCCTCAAAAAAAAAAAAAAGACAATATATATGTGTGTGTGAGAGAGAGAGATGATTATTTTGGGGTATTATGTCCCAAGTCCCAACTATGTTGGCCTGTTTCCAATGTGTTGATTGATGGGCCGGAAGCGCTCTCTTGGCCCAATATAAAGACCAACAAATAAAATTAAAATGTACGGGCTTGCCATTTTTGTTTTAATCAGATGTACGGGCTTCCGTGAGTTTAGGATACGGCCTTTTTTTCTTTAAATAAATAAACTTCTCGGATCAATTAAGAGGTGTTTGTTTCACTGTTTAAATTGGATTGCGAATTTTTTGTGGGGTCCTAAAATATAGAAGATATTATGAGTTGTTTGAAAATATATTAAATAAATAATAAAATTTATTTTTATATTAATTATTAGTATAACTAGTAAGTTCTCTCGGATATATTATTATAGTATAATATTATTAAATTTAAAGAATACATAATATTAATATTTTTTTAAAAATGCATATGTGTAGTATGATTATGATAAAAATATAAATATTATATATAAAATTATATAACAATGAGTAAACTAGAATAAATTTATCTTCGTTTTTTCAAGTTGCAGAAATTCTTATGCCAAGAAAATAAGAAAATGATGCACTTTATTTTATTTCTGTACAATTTTTGGACTAAAAAAAGTAAATATATATAGTTTAACTAAAAGTAATAGTGAATGCATAAATAAGAATAAAATTATGAATATAAGCAAAATCAAATAAATTTTATAATATTTTAAAATTGCGTTTGAGCAATCATACAATATTGTCAATCATTTGGTACATCTCTATAGTAAACCATCAACTAACCATTTTCACCATAAAAAATCTCTCTATCTATATATATTTATATAATATTATAGATTCAATATCGATCAAATCCTTAATTTTTGAACTTATTTGATATCATATAGTTCTAAATATATCATAGATATCATATAGTCATAAAATGTCTAATTAAAAATATTCTAAAATAATAAATAAATAAAATAACTATTAGTAGAAAGAAAATGAGTGGGAAAATTAGTGGACTACTAACAATAACTGGTATTTCTATTATTATTATTATTACTATTATTATTAATATATTATTATTATTATTATTATTATTAAATATAGATAATATTATGGATTCAATTAATAAATAAGATTATAACTACTTATTTAAATATTTAAGTTTTGCAATATAAAATAAGAATTAGGAAAAATTAATGTCCTTCACATTTGTTTATTATATATTACTAATACGTTCTACGATAATTACACACATATTTTAATTCAAGTTGGTCACATAAAAAAAGGATTGACTATAATTAATATTGAATGGTTTTAATTATTTAAGTAGCTACATAAAATGTGGATCCTCAATCTTCCTGATTCTAGAACTAATCAGAAAACCCTTGTTACTTGACTTAATCAGTATATCCTGTGTCTGTAATAATAATATGGATAAATTTCATAATTCTGCATGAAATTTTCCTGTGATTTAAAAATTATATACAGTTTAATTATTTTCTCACATACTTGAATAAAAATTAAATGATATTAATTTTTTTAATGAAGTTTTCGTTATAATTTCAAATTAATTTAATTTTTTTCTATCTTTGATTTCACATTTGTATGATTTTAAATTTATTGTCGTTAATTTTTATATTACAAAAAGAAAGTATGGACATAATTAATTAAATAATATGAGAATTTCCGGCAATTTTAGAATATACCAAAACCATAAAGTACATATCTTTATTCACTTTTCATGCTTTAGATTTTAGTGTCGGCCAACCCAATAAATGCACCTCATTTCCAAACCCAACTTCCCATTTTTCCGGAATCGTAGGCTTAGGCCTCTTCCTCAATAATCATAATAAAAATAGTATTATTATAATAATAATTATTATTATTATTATTTATATTATTGTTATTATATATTTTTTCACCAATATCTCAAATTTTTGGGAGGAAAATCAATTATTCAGAATGTTAAGGATACTCGTCGGTCCATCTGATTGTAAATAAATAATGTTACATAGTCCTAACTTTGTTGTTAATTATGTACTTTTTAGCTATACTAGATGGCCGTGTGTTATGCACGTGACATAATATATTTGTATACTAATAATATATGATAAATTTATATATTATTATTGTTATTAAAAAATTGCATAATAATCATTTATGTCAATTATATTTATATAAATACTATGCGATTTGGTTTTTTATATTATGTTATATTATATTGTTATTATTTTAAAATGTATCTTTATTAAATCATATCTTGTACGATTTTTTGAACTAAATTTTAGAGTGTTCTCAATTAAATACAAAATTTTTAACTCACTAAAAACTATTAGGGTGAAGGAATAAATTATAATATTATATAAATTAACAGTATAATTTTTTTACAAAAAATATTTATATTTTTAGATCAAATTCATATATTATTCATTTAAATCTAACACAAATATCAAAATAAAGATAAATATTCAATCCATAAAAAAAATATATTCTATCCAAAAAAATTAAATATCATATTTTACATATAATTATTTATTTTAAAATATGCAATGTCGGTGTCAAATTAAAGATCACAAAAAGAAAATTAATTTGATATATGATACATCAAAAACAGATTTAAAACAAATATTTATTTGAATTTTTAGATTTTAGTAAAAAAAAATAGAAAAAAGGTGGAGAGTACAATTAATTCTTCTGCTATTCTTGTTTTATATAAAAAAACATTAAGTTCAATTTTTAATTTTATTTACTAAAATAATTGTACAAAATTTGGTGAGGTGACACGTGACAATTGACTATTCATCTTTTATATTAAGTATATATTTTAATTTTTATTTTTATCTCTATAAAATTTCTTAATTTTCAACTTAATATTGCACAATATGTATGACATATTTCAAATATACATATTGGTACAATATTGTGGATTTGAGTCGAACTCCGCACATATTTACTCAAGAATTCTCCTCAAAATGACTTAATAAATATAGAAATATTTGTCCAAAGTTATAAACACAGCCTTCCAATAATATATGTTCTGAAACTTTATTTGACATTCCTAACACTGCTCAAGTTATATCAATTCTTCATTTTGTTATATACTTTAAAATATCGATTGCTTTGAATCAAAATGAGTATTGTTTTGTTTAGTAGCATTCATAGTACTTTTTTTCTAGTTCATTCGAAGAAGAATTTAACGAGGTGTCGAGATTTGTATATTTCTTAACACGATTATTTATATTTTGACTATATTAATGTCAACATACATATTCTTTGTCAGTCAACTAAAATCTTGTCTGGAAAAAAAGGTGATTTATAGGAACTTATTAATTTGTATTTGAAAAAATTGGTGTGTTTATTTGAAACCTCTCTCTTTCTCTCTTATCTTTCTCTCTCACACATACACACACAAAATAAAAAATAACCAATAAAGATTCCCTCACTAAACACAAAGGGTGTTGGCGTTTTGGTCGTTTTGCATCACTAAAGGGAAAGGGCAACTAAAATGCATTGAGTGGATGTGGCTGTCTAATTGTGATATTTTTAGGGTGCATTTCCTAGCAAGAGGTCACTCCTTTCGCTTAAGAAAAATCACAATGAGATAAGAACGCGCTTTGTATTAATAATGCTCGGGTCGACCTAGCTACTATTTTTGAATTATGACATCATGATATGTGAGGAATAGGATCAATCAATGGATAATTTACAAAAAAAAATATACATCAAGTTTATGCATCATAAGTGTTTCTGGAACATCTTTATCAATATTCAAATTAGGTCGAGACATTATAAGATAACTTAAGGTAAATTTAAACGCTACAAAAGAAAAGCAAAAGCGTAAGCTGCATTCATAACATCGAGTTTTGGAGACCCGCATTTACCGTTCAATTTTTTGTGCTACGGGAACACCATTTAGTTGATCTACGTTTTTTTGAATAGTTTCGGTTAATTCTATCTTTCTTTGTTAAGAATCAATACGGTCGTTATAAGATTTCTCTTCTGAATAAAATTCAATGGTATCCAGAGAAATCATGTCTTCACCCATTTGATCGTAATTACCGACACCTATCGTAATGATAAGCGATTATTTTTGAATGCTTAGGGTTTATCTAACTTTAAATTTTTCTAACATTTGTTTGTATATTTTTTTTGTTGAGTAATAAAAAAAATGCAAAATTAATACGGGACAAATTGTTTTACAACCAAGAGCACATCTTTCACTTTTCAAGCACACTGTCAAGTCTTGATTATGCCGAACATTCAATGACCCGTATTAGCATTTACTATAGATTTAAAAAGAAAAGATATTAAGGGTGTGTTTGAACTAAAAAGAAAAAAGCTTATGGAGTTCTGTCCATACTAAATGTCGTGTTTGAGCCAAGGAACTAATGTCTAGGGTTGGGGCTATTATTGGCTTAGCATTTGTACCTTTTGGCACATGTGCTTGAGAGGCCACATGAAGATAAAATCGTCCAACGTACTTAGAATATCTTGGATTTATTATAAATTTATTTTTTTATTCTATTACTTTGATTTAGTATATTTATGTCAAAATTATTTAGCGTAATTTTATGGTGATTGGGGAGCTAGGTTGGAACAATTGGGCTTCGTTTATTTTTTTCAAAAAAGATAAGTTATTTTATTTTAAATTAATGGTATAATTAATAAGAAAAATTTGAAAAGTATAAATTATAATTGCTTCATAAATAAATAACCTCTTATCATATCTCATGTCTACTTTAAAATATAAAATTACAATAAGAGATTAGAAATAAATTAACCAATCTTTAATACAAACAGCCAGTAATGACTTATTCCCATTAATTGTTCTAGAATATCCGGTTATAATTTAAAAATTATTATCAACAAATATAAATTTTGAATAAACATGAATTATTAATTCTTATCACGACTTACCTATCAATTGTGTTTGGATGTTTTCAATAGTCAAGCCAATATATTTTTGGTTTATCGCTCCTCCTGCCACGCACACATATACATATACACGTGCCACATAAATCTCTATTAATTTCCTACAAGAGCTTGTGTGAAATTGCATAGTTCGTTCCATTCAACTCGTTTATTGTTATTGGCACGTGGCAATTTCCTGTAAGACTTATCTGATGTTGATTGCCAGCGGGGATGAGTATGGCAGTCCCAAAACAAAATTGATAACCCTCACATTATCTCGTATTAATCTTCTCTAATATGTGATGCGGCGACGTACACCATCAATGGGGTTAATTAAGGAAAATGACTTTTAATTAATTCAAAAGTAATTAGTTATTTTTTTAGCAAAAATAAAATACTAATAATAATAATAATTTGTTAATGGCCGACACGTAATGGGGGGGATTAGTGGATGATCAGTTGAGAGGGGAGGAGGAAGAAAAGTTGGAAGCAAACATGAATTAGTGGCTTTCACAGATACAACACTGAAAAAGGAACTCTATTTTCCCAAAATATCTAAATATATTTATGGAATTGTTGGCTTCAATTCCGATTAATAAAAAGATATAATCAAACTTATTTATTTTTTTATAGTAAAATTTTATATCGTGCCTTCACTACTTTCACTTCTATCTTTTTTAACTTTTGTCCTATATACTTTATTTTCTACAATTTTAGTCTTTAATATAATTTTCATAAAAATACATTCTTATACTTTTTTTTTTTTTTATCAATTTGATGAAGAAATAATTTTTTTAATTTATATATTCGCATTTAAAAGATTTGTTAATTTATTGACTTGATTTATTTATTCATCTATAATTTTTTTATAAATTAGATTTTTATTTTGATTAGTACAATGAGATCTTAACTTTTATAATGTTGGGTATTGTTCATAAAATTTTAGTCAGATTCAGGTATAGTTTGTCCCGTTGACGATTAGTGACATTGATGTGGATAAGTGAATCCCAACAAAAACCTCAAAAAGTAAAAAAACTAATAGTCATAGAGATATAAATAAAAAAGAACATTAGTTATTGAATTGAAGAATAATGAAGACACGACCAAGGTATATATACGAAAAGAAAGGAGGATAGATATATTTTTTCATGGACCGATCTTTACATTGTAAGTTATCGAGTTGATCTCAAGACGAGCCGCACGTAATAACATAAAAATATGATTATTTTTTAATAAAAAATATTTTTAAAACAAGCCTCGTCTTTAGCGCAATCCCTTTATTTATCTCTTAAGAGGAGAATAATAGATAGCAATTTACAGTAGAAATGAAAACCAAAAGGTTAATTCTAATACCTTTAATTTAAAAAAAAAATGTTTTTCTTCTTTATTGTTGAGAATCGTATTCTTTAAAAAAACATATGTTTGGAATTAAATTTAGATGAAGCTAGTAACAAAATTCAACTAAAAATATTAAATTACATTATTTTTGTGATTTTATTATTTCTGATATTATTAACTAAATTTTCTTACCACTCAAAAACTATTAAAAAAAAAAACTACATTCTTTTACGTGCCACGCATTTACTGTTTATTGGCACCCATCAAAAGTGAAATAATAGACAATGTATGTGATCGGTTTTTCCCATTGGTAAACCACTTGCTTCTAGGCCAAATTTTAATAAATTTTCGACTTAATTTAATTTTAAAAATTAATTCGTACGTGTCAGAAGAAAGAACTCCTAATATTAAAATTAAGCTGTAAAATTATAATAGGATTTACTTGCTACTCGAAGGATGAATCCATCCAACAACCCACATCATATTATGAATTTAAATCTTATTGGATAAATTCTACGCGATGGGCTCAATTTAAAAAGAGTTAATAGAATAATTGAACAGTGATAGAACTTTTGACAGTCATCATCGTATTATGCATAGAGACCGCATTAGATAAGTTCTGCACGGTAAACTCAACTTAATGACTGTTGGCAGAAAAACTCAACACCCACATGCCCCACCAGCAATGCTACTCCAAATGGATTGCTTTGTTCATTTTTAAATTAGAAGGAAGAAGTCTTGAGTCCAAAAGAAAGTGAGAAATTGAGGTAAAAGAGTCCAAGACATCAATTCGAACCCATGAGTCATAACAACAATAATTTAGCATCTCACAATCACATGATCAGTAGTTGGTAACGGAAACAAAGTAAAGTCGACATCTTTTGGTAGTAGCTAGGACTAAAGGGGCAAAGTAAACCTTTAATAGTGGAACTATGTATCAACACAAAAGACAGTTAAAAGAAGATAGTGGATAATGATGTAATGAACAACTAAGTAGATGATTCCATCACCATTCATCAATCTCCACCTATTTATAGGCCTCAATCCAGAGGGACAATTTCCCCTTCAGCTTTGAAGCAACCAAGAACTGTAACTATCAGTATCTGGTAGTTTAGAATGTTCTGGAATGAGGAATTCCATGGTTCTTGAAAAGCGGGGCGAATGCGAGTGGGCAATGCTGTTGCTCTCCTCGAATTCTACTTGTTTGCTGGGGATTTGGCCGTCTTCTCTTTCGTCCCAGATCAGAATTGCGCGTAGAGTTTGAGAAGATCATCAGGGTTTAGAAGAGATTTCGGCTAGTTTGCAGCAAACCGGCAAGTCACAGAACGGCATGGACTCAGATTGGGTCTTGTATTGGCTATTGTTTCAGTCTTCTGTAGTGTTATTGCATGGAATAAGAGTTTGATATTATGACAATTTCTATTATGTAACTATGGATTATGGTCTTGAATTAATAACCTCCCGCTATGGCTTTTTAATAGTGTGACATATGAAGGTGCATTTATCAAAATTCATTAAAGGGTCACCAAAACAAGCTAGAAAACCAAATTATTTCATTCTGTCAAATTACTAATAATTACAACTTGGAAACCTTTCACAAGGAACTGCACCAAACAAGACTCCACCATACCTAGTGATACTAATAAGGGGATCAGCCCAAGCCACTAGTCAATTAGTTTCCAGCGCATTTCTTTTGGACGAATCCAAGAGAAAGCTCGATTCAAACATCTACGTACACCAGCGATTAAAGCTAAAAGATACATCTAATACTTCTTAAATACAAAACCTTGCATTACAATGATAATTGCATAGTTAGTATATGATACATTTGGCATCTGGATAATTAGTTACGTTGCCACACTGCATGATATTACCCATTAGAATACGATGATAAAGAATGGCGAAAAAAAAAAAAATACATAAATAAAGAATTATAAGTGGAAGAAACGGGAGCTGTGAATTTCAGTCCTCTCTCCAAGACCTTCGTCCACTCTGTAAGAGGGAGACATAAAGCAGCTCGTTCCAAGTATCTGGCACTCCAGGCAAACACCAGTGACTGCAATCTTGTGCATGGACTTCTTGTTGGGCTGCCTGGTAGTCTGGTCTGTAAATAGAAGGGTGAGCATCCTTCCTATAATCAGTTAGCCGACTGATGTTTAAATAAGTAACAGGGATTTTCACATCCTTGAGCACATATTCAAGAACTTTCATTTTTGTGGGGTACTTTGCTAGATGAGCTTCGTTGAATATTGGTTCGGTTTCTCTGTGGCACTGCCCTCCTGAGTTCCATGGTCCACCCCTGTAAGCAAAAACACGACATTTCAGGTTACAAACACAGCCACAGAAAGTTATTTCCTTAAAGATGTCTCCTGAGGGAACCTAAATCTTTGCAAACATTATACTATTTGTGAAACTATTATTCAAGAAATATTAGCAACAGAGAATGTACGTACATCAACATACCTAAAATGTGTAACTGAATATCCTCTAAAAACAACTTCAGTTTTGCGACTATCGATGTTCTTATCGATCCAACGACCCCATGTGGCGAGTGCCCTCTTGTATGCTTCCATAACTTTAAGTCTAGGGTGCACATAATTCCCTTCCTGGTAGTAGTCTTCCCTGTAAAAGAAGGGACTAAACTAAGTACAGAATCTACAGTGAAATTGGCAAAATCTAGAAATAGCGATTCTATACTAGTTTTATTTTATATTCAGCGATCTTCTACTCTCAATAAATTTCATAGGAAAAGTTTAATGACCAGAACTCACCCACGAGAAGTTTTCTCATGAGTCCACCAGTGGCCGGTATTGAACACAAGGACATCGGCATCATGATACATGGAAGTCGTCCCATCCATCAAATCCAATCTCAGTGTCTCGAAAGAACCATTTTTTCCCTTGTGAGATAATTCTTTGACAAGAAAAGGAGAACTTACAAAATCTACAGTGCAGTTATAATCCTGCAAACATAGCCAAGGATAACCAATTAGAAAGGATTATTTTAATAGTTTTTCTCCTTTTATTTAAAGAGGTTTTACAGAACATGCCTCAAATCTGAAAGCATAAAACCCTTTCTTTTTGAATTCATGCCTTCCAGATATCTCATAAACTCGGTTTTTGTCTTTCACACCATGACGGAGAATGCAAACAAGAGATTCCCACATGTTTCTATTTAAAGAATCTCCAACGAATACTAGCTTTTGCCCCCTAAGCCTCTCAAGAAAATCAGTGGCATTGAACCTGGGGAAATCAGTTCTCGTTATACGTAGATGTATAGGATTATGAAAGAGTTATAGTTTAACACATAAATGTAATCTCATACTTTCCCTGGACTTATAATGTACCACATTGTGTAGGAGACTGAGGCAGCAGCAGTACAAATATCAGATCCAATACAGAAAACTAAATAGTGATGGAGCAATCTGAACTATTGTGCATGTTTATAGACTACATATAAACATAGATATCATTCTAATTTATGGAATAAGCACAGGAAACTGGAGTTCATATAACTTTTCCAGTGACAAAGTACTTGCAGCCACAGACTCTTCCTAAAATTATTTCCAATTAAAGTTCTTTTTTAGTTTGGATAGGGGTGGGGGGCAAAAGGCTTGGGTCGATCGGACTGTTTTCTTGTTGACCCGTAAGACTAATAGACAACTGGCGAAGGCTCTTCAGAAGTTGAAATGCAGGATAAAGCTGCAAAGTTAGATGATATGATATGAATAGGTGCATTAAGAATCCATACTAAATTAGCTCGCATGATAATTACAAGAATGATTTCTTGTTGACTACATCATTATAACTAGAAACAGAAAATGATCGGACTGTTTTCTTGTTGACCCGTAAGACTAATAGACAACTGGCGAAGGCTCTTCAGAAGTTGAAATGCAGCATAAAGCTGCAACGTTAGATGATATGATATGAATAGGTTCATTAAGAATCCATACTAAATTAGCTCGCATGATGATTACAAGAATAATTTCTTGTTGACTACATCATTATAACTAGAAACAGAACATACAATGTACGGTCATCATTGGCATCCATAAGCACAAATCTTAAACTAAAATTCATCAATTTTCTCATATGAACTAAACATTTGTCTGAACATTTATGCAAACATTGGCAAATTGTGTTATCTCCTGGTCTCTGTGAGCAGAAATGATACTAAATTGAATCATACCTGGGGATGTCACAATCATATGGCTGCCATCTCCATTTCTCAAACTCAGAATCAGGCCTCCCGTTACGGTGGCATTCAAAATCCCTGTCAATATAAGGGCAGGAACCTGAAGGATAGTATGGCAGTGTATTATCTCTCACCCATCTGCCATTGAAGATGTCACAGTTTTTGTAGGATCTATCTTTGGCCTTTGTTCCTTCATTTCTCGAATCCCCATTTTCTCCATTATCCGAGCAATTGCCACCATTACCATCTACTTGGGGTCCAATTTTCACCCCACACGAAGTATGTTCGTCCTCACCAGAAATAGCAGTAAAATTCTCACTCACATACCCCCCTTTCGAATAACCCCTGAAACCATTTTCTTTACCGCTACCACTCTCATTCCTCACACTATTATCAAAATCCCTAACATGGGATTTTTCCAATTCAGTTCCCTTTCCACTTTCATCCACTAGGATTGTATTCGTAACAGATTGTGATCCATTTCCTTCATCTTTCGTCACTCCAGGACTTCCTTCTTCAACAATAAAGCTTCCATTTTTTAACTTCACAGACTCATTCCCCATGATGGCATTCTCAAAATCATTTACTTTTCCTTCAGAATTCACTAAATCTACACTTGCATTACTCGCTGGGACATTTGCCACAAGGGTTTCGTTCAAAGGGGGTTGCAAATTCTGAACAATACCAGTATCATTGCCGCCACTTGAAGTAGTATTACCATAAGCAGTAAGCGAACCAGAAAAGCGCCAGGAAACAAAAGAACTATTACTGTAAGAACCAAAACTAGACAAACCTTGAAATACAGGGCTGAAAAATGGACCTTTAGATGAGACGCTGAACAATAATGCACTCAAAACGATGAAAAACAACACAATGCCCAAACCACAGGGCGAAACTACCTTCCTTCTGGGTGATGATACAAACTGATCTGAAAACGAGATTCTCTTCAGGTCCATGGCTGGTAAAATGGAAGAAAAACTCACCATCCTGTATAAATACAGGGGGAAGCCTCAAAAAAAATGAAAAGAATGCAGAATGTCTAGCAGAATGTCTGTATGTGATATTGTACAGTAGTCTGAAATTGTGCTCTACTGTCTTGTTTTCTTGTACTGTTTCGGTATGTTCTGAGATTTCTATGGAAAGGGAAGATTATGAGATAGCGAAAAAGGCCAATGATTTAATTAAGTTGTGTTCAAGTGGAGCATTGGGTTTCAAGTGGTGACTTCAGTGCGCTGTAAAGGGTTCTCATGGTTAATGAGATGCAGTTGGATAATGACGGAATTGCCCTTTTCATAAAAACAAACAGAATCCCATAACATCACACCGATTTTTATGTCCGCAGAAAAAAATTAACTTTCCTATTTCACGAGGCCCATACACAGTTTTAATTATATTATATCTTTTTACAACATCCAAAAAAAAAAATATATATATATATATATTTAGTATTTAATGTTTTATAGAAAGTAGATTTATTTTTTGTAGCCACTTTAATCAGTAAGATTTCATATAATTTTAATTTGTATCTCTTTCTTTCGAATATTTTTAAAGTGGTCTTTTATATGGATGTATAATCACTTTTAATAGATATTTTGATAAATATAAAATTATTAAAAAAATTATTTATATCCTGAATTAAGAGAGAGAGAGAGAGAAGGAAATAAGGGCATTCTGGTAATATGATTAGTTACAGACGTCAAAATTAACCGTCCTGTTGGCGCCGACACGAATATTTGACAAGGTACGGTGTCTCTGTCTGCATGGCCAAAATTACGGCAATTGCTCTGTACGGCCCACATGCTTCTGTTTTATCAAGATTCAGCGAATACCGTTCTGATTTAGCCACGTGTCATGTGCTAGGCCATATTATAATTTGGACCGATGCCAAAAGTTTTGGATGAATGATTCGGAGTGATGGGCTCATGGCCCAGTTAAGCCTAAGTATTTGGATTGGGTTCAAAACTCTACAAAATATATTGGGCCAACAAAAAAAAATTGAATTCACCTAGAGTACTAAGCACCACTGGTAGCCTACTTCGAATTTTAAATACATTTGATTTTTTATCATTTTAATTGCTGATTATTGTTTATTTACTAAGCGAATATATATTTATTTTGATTTACTTAAATCCTTAAGTCGTCACATTTGGCTTAGGTAAATCATTTTGTCAAAGGCATTCCCAAAAAAAATAAAAAAATAATAATAATAAATAAATAAATAATCATACTAACGGTGACCTTTCTGTATATTGCTGAATGTTTCCATAAATTGTCACAAAGCACTTTTCTGGGAAGTCTAGAATTGGGACTGAACTCAATCAATCTAATAATACTTTGAACAAACAACTAAATGTACAGCACTTTTCTTTCTCTTTTTTACAGGTGACATAAACTACAGGGATCCAGCAAACTATAAACACAGCCAATGCAAATCTTTTCACGCTTACCATAATAATAGAGAGACGAACCTGATGAAAAGATCGAATGCTATCTTGGACCAGAAAGTTCCATAGCCTCGACTACAAGGGAGGATTCCTCTATGAAGTCGGAATATCTTTGAATAGGCTGTTCAAATGATCGGTACTTAGGAGTCTCGATGTTCTGTGATTGCTCCCACTTTTCAGCTAGGCCATCACCTTCCAACATTCTCAGAACTTCCGACATTTTAGGGCGGTGTGAAGGATTAAATTGAGTACAAAGAAGTGCTACTTGAACCATTTCTTCCAACTCCATTCTGTCAAACTCATTCTTTAGATCTTTGTCGATCATCAGGTTCAGCTTCCCGTCTTGATGGAGCTTTTTTACCTGAAGAAAAGTAATAAACAGTATGTATAAACAACAAAGTTCTCGCTTTACTCCATGTATCCGAAGACACATTTCTTGAGCATGTGAAGCTTGAGACAGAAGTTTCATATGCTCGAGACATCTACTGCCTCAAGCTTCCTGTTGTCCGTAGACATATAAACGCAGGATAAAACTGTCTTTTACAAACAGGTATTGTAGTATTTTTATATGCCAAGATGGCTTGAATTTTTTTCTGCTATTTAAAGAAACACAGGTGGTTAAAGGAATCTTACCCAGTCCAGGATAACCCCTTTTTGGTTGCTCCCCCGACCAAAGTCAACTGCTTTCTGTCCTGTAATCAGCTCAAGAAGTAAGATTCCGAACCCAAAGACATCCGTTTTTTCTGATGATTGACCTGTTGACAGATACTCGGGTGCTATGTGACCAACGGTGCCACGAACAGCCGTTGTAACGTGAGAATCACGGTGATCTAAGAGCTTTGCCAGTCCGAAATCCCCAACCACTGCTTCAAAGTCTTCATCCAACAGAATGTTGGCTGCTTTGACATCCCGATGAATGATTTTTGGGTCACATTGTTCGTGCAAATACACCAACCCTCTTGCTGTTCCTAATGCTATCATTTTTCGCCTCGACCAGTCTAACACTGGCCTCCCATGGCTATGATCTGGAAGATAAAGCATATTATGATAGGAAATTAGAGAGAGAGAGAGAATGAAAACAGGAATCTTTTATTCGGGATAGAAGAATTCTCCAACCTTTCAATCTGGATGCGACGCTACCATTTGACATGTACGGATAAACGAGAAGGCGCTCATTTTCGGTTGAACAGAAACCCCAAAGCCGGAGAAGATTTCTATGAACGGCCAAACTGATCAGCTCGACTTCTGTTTGGAATTGAATTTCACCACCAACAGCATTGTAATCTTTTAACCTCTTGACCGCCACAATGGTTCCATTGCTTAACCGGCCCTTATATACAACACCGAACCCTCCTTTCCCCAATATGTTCTTCGTATTGAAATGGTCGGTGGCGACTCTGAGTTCCTTGAAAGTATACCTTCTTAAGTGACCTAAGCGTACCTCCGGATCATATTGCTCTGCCAAATGTCATTGCTCATAATGTAAATAACAAGTATTCTGGAGTCGATTCATTAAAAAAACAAATAAAATAGATGAAGCAAATGAGGTTTCATCATGAAAATTTATTTTCTTAGTAAGGTGTGACGATATAGAAATGCGTTCAAACATCGCAGCAGAATCATCAAACCATCATAGAACTTCAAATTTCTTAAGACAGGTTACACTAGTTGATTCTCTGCCAACCAAGAAGGGATAACTGAAGAAATGAAAGGAAGTTTCAAAAAAACTTTTGCTCAAGGGAGTGGAAGTTGAAGTTCAAATCTTGTAGCAGTTTATCAACATTTCAGAAGAGAAGCTTCAGAGCAAAAAATATTGTTGGGCTCAAATAGGTATCATCTAAATTGTATTATTAGAATATTAGTATCTTTTTCGATCTATCAAGAACAACACTGTTGATTCTACAGGCACTGACTGAAATTAATCATCGACTTTTGTGTTAATTATCACATAAAAAGCACCAAATCCAAGCCCCATTACCAAATGATATTATCTATTTATCAAAATATGAATTACCTTGTTACAGTCAAATTTCAGTTGTAAAGATATAACTCACCATTCACATCAAAGAATATCTGCTGATTGCGCCTGTATCGCCACCAAACAATCAAGCCAACAATGATGAAGATTGAAAACACACCACCAAAACTTGCACCTAAAACAATGGCAACGTGATGTTTTGCACCAGATTTTGATGGATCTGAGACGTGAACAGATAAGTCAGAGTTAATAATGTCGATCAAGATTCACAGGTGATGGATGTTTTGATTTTGGGAGAAGGAGATGATACTTGCCTTTACCAGCATCGGGTGGGAAGGACAATGGCTCCGGATATACAACCGAACAATTGTTTTGAGAAGTCTGCCCGCAAATTAGTGGATTTCCAACAATTCTGAAAGCACATTTGGATCAACATAGATAAATAAAAAATAATCATAATGCTAATTTAAATAGTAAACACAAGAACAACTCACTTAAATGTTCTAGCAGAAACTTTTGGCAAGGAACCACTGAAGTTATTGAAGGAAAGATCCCTGCAAGCATTCATATAAAACATACAATGAAGAAGGAGCAACATCCTTCTTGTACTATATTACAGTAATTTGAGAGCAACGAAAGAGAAAAGCAGGATGACATACACGAGGGTGAGGCTCTCGACTTTGGACAGAGAGTCGGGAATTGTTCCAGTAAGACTGTTGTTGTTAAGCCGCCTGTCTTGCAAGAAGAAAGAACAAAGCATTTGAGTCAGTCTCAAGAATGTCCAAGGGAAGAATCTTTTGCAAGTTTATACTGGCAGACGTCCCAAACTCACAGGTAATTCAAGTTCTTCAAATCCCCCAGAGAGCTGGGAATTTGTCCGAAAAGCTTGTTGTTTGAAAGATCAAGTGTTTGAAGATTTTTTAACTTCCCAATGACATCTGGAATAGAACCAGTGATTTCATTGTTCTGCAGCAACCTACAGAGACACAAGAAAACTTCATAAATTATGCTCGAAAATATAAAAAAGAATATAAAAAAATGTATTCCAGCAATCCGAATTCATTTGTAATGCAGCATTAACGAAAACTAAAACAGCCTAAAGCTAACAGTGAACAAGAAAGCGACTGAAGCTACTTACACAGACTGCAAGTTAGTGAGGTTCCCTATTCCGGGCGATATGGTTCCGGACAAGCTCAGGCTGGGTAGCCCGCTGGTAACAAGCCAAAATTACCATCAAGCATCAGCAACAAGACAGATTTTGTAATGCAATAAAGAAAATTCTTTCAATACAGTATTAGTTTTACCGACAAATAACTTACAGAGCAGAAACGTAACCGTCTAGGGAACAGGTAACCATTCTCCAACTACAAGGATCCACAGAATTACCATCCCAATTCTCCAGAACATTATAGGGGTCATGTAAGTCGGTCTTTATAGCCATTAAGGCAACAACTGCAGAAAATTATAGAAAAAGAAACATGGTGTGTTAAGTAGATGAACTGTTAGAGCTTGTGAATATCTCTTTTAATTCTTTCCTCTGTTGAAAGCATAGATATCACCCAATCATTTTCAGAAAAGACAAGGCAAAGAACCGAATACTAAAAGACCAGCGTGAATGTAAGAAAGAATGGACTTCCTGTTTATTACTAAACATTAAAGAAACTAAGAAGTAGATGAGAAAATGGGAAGCATTTATTAGTGGAGCCACTGAAGCTTGAATCTGATTGAAAATAGAAAACCCAATTAAGAAACAGTAAGGATGTTGGTCGAATTTCAAATAGAGGAAATCCCATGTAACATCAAATTTTACAAACTATTAGAAAATAATAATAACAACAACAAGTTTCCCCTTTTAATATACAAAGAAATTAAATTCAGATAGAAGAGACCTTACCTTCATAATTAACACCAGAAGGAGATAGAGTTGATTGAGAAGCCTCTATTATTGCCAATACCAGCAATCCAACTTGCCAGAGCAGAAACTTTCCTCTTTCCATACTCTGATAGTAGGAGCCACCCCTTCAATTTCACCCTCTCTGCATAATTTCCATTCCCTTCTGAGAATAAATTATTCTCGCATTAATTCACACCCTCCACACACAATGCACTAATGTCATCCAAACAGCTTAGACCAAAAAAAGAAGCCCCCAGAATCACATTCCATAAAGCAAATCCACCATGACCACACCAAGAAATTGCTCTTTTTACACTCAAGTCCCCAAACTACCACAATTTTCTCCTTTAAGCGCAAAGAATCCACCAACTTTAGTCAAAAAGCCAAAAAAACAGAAAGCCCAGATGATAAAGTTGGTGTCTTGAACCAAAAAAACAGAGCCTGTTTCTGCACTAAATGGACACCGCTTTGGATGAAGAGAACCCAAGAAAATGAAGGGTATTTTCTTGAGAGAGCAAAAACAAAGAATAAACCTGAAATTCTGGGAGTCTTGAGATCTGGGACCGTGTTAGTGTGTGAATTCCATGCTATTGTAACTGATCCTTACAAGATTCTATTTGCGTTGCAAATAATCTCTAGCTTCAGCCCTTGAAATTCTTCACAAAGAAATCATCTTCCTTTCAAGATTAGAGAGTATCCCACCCACTCCCTATCTTTGGCTATAATTCACACATTTCAATAGGTGTTGTATTTACCAGATAGATACAAACATGCTGCAAAAAGTCCAAAACATAAAGCCAAGGCCTCACAGATACAGATGCGGACAGTGCCATTTTGAAAAGAAAAAATGAGATTTATTTACAATATTAACAATTTTTTATAATGTATTAATTGTGAAAAGTAGTTGTATTTTTTGGGGAAGCAAAAAATTTGCTTTATATTCAGTGATTTGGACTGAAGGGATGTGCGTGTGATTGATTCACAGAGAACAATGGTATGTCTTTTAGGCAAAAAAGCAAATTCAAAAAAAGAAAAAAAGTAAAAAAAG
Organism: Caryopteris x clandonensis; assembly: GCA_028749325.2. Lineage (NCBI taxonomy): Eukaryota > Viridiplantae > Streptophyta > Magnoliopsida > Lamiales > Lamiaceae > Caryopteris > Caryopteris x clandonensis. Next base: position 10,432,937 of record JAPYKT020000004.1, read on the forward strand.
AAAGTTTTGCAGGTAAATTTTTTTTGCAGGTCACGTGCTTGGCTTGTCCCGGTCTTTGTTGCCTTTTGGACTTTTAAATTATTTTTTAAAATTTATATAATAATAATTATTTTGGTCTGTCAAAAGTTTTTGGGCAGACATGGCCCTATTTGCAACTGTGACTTGTTTTTAAATCAGGCATCCCTATTTGTCAAAGTGGACTGTAACAGTGATTTATCATAATTTCACTCACCAACATTTTCTAGAAAGAGAATTAATTTAAGATTTTATTTCCAATTCGACCAAACCCATTATTGATTATTTTTTCGTTAAATTAGTTTTTCAAGAAAAAATATTACTCATAAAGTGCATTGTACAACCTAATATTACTTGTTTAACTACAGTGTGTTATTTTTTTATTTATAAAATATTATTATTGATTTATTGTCTTTAAAAAGTAGTAATGTTTTTTATATAAATAAGTAATATTGTAAATCAGGTAGATGCTGCATCCAAATTTGTATTTTATAATTTTTATAAATATATAAAATGTATATATTATTAATGATATAATATATATGAAATAAAAGTATTTAGAAAATGGTATGAAAGTATAGTTGGTGTGACAAGTGAGATAAGGAATAATAATAATGGCGTTATTTTGGGGGGAAAAAATACAAGTTGTGTGATGGGAAAGAGTAGGTATAGTTTGATCAACTACCCAACAATACTCAATTATTTATTCCATAATTTTGTTAAAATTCCACAATCCATTATAGGCTGAACATAAGAGAATATTTACAACTCCCATGAAACAAGTCTAAAATGCGCCTATGGTGCCGCCGCACTGGTGGTGCAAGGTTGTTCTTGGACACCGTGATTCTGTGTTTTTTCGAATTTGTGTTTGTTGTGCGTGTGCGTGTGTGTGTGTGTGAGAGAGAGAGAGAGAGAGAGAATCTCTAAAGTGTGCCCCACAGAACACATGCCCACATGGGTTGATCTACATCCCTCTGTCTGAGTCTTGTGACAATTCAGGGATTACTTGGGACACTGCAAGTTTTATTTACTTATATCCAAACAAAGAAACAAATAATTATTAATAATTTTCCTCAAAAAAAAAAAAAAAAAAGTTTTGGTCATTCACAACTTATTATTTATTATTTTTAATTAAATTTATAACTATTATAGAAATGGAGCTCAGTCGAATACTATTCAACACATATTTGTGTTGATACGTAAAGATCTAAAAATATAATTAATATCAAGTTCTAACTTATTATATTAAATAAATAATTTATAAATTATAATTTAAATTGTGACATTATTTTTATCATTTTTCAATTCTAGATTTGTTTAAGATGAGTGGTATAATTATAATAAGAGCCACCTAACAAAAAATAAAACTTGATCTCAAAAATAATAATTAAAAGAAAACAAATATGAAGGCTCACGTTAGAAGATATGATTGCTAACAACTCGGCTTAAATGACAAGGCACACAACTAGCAGGACGGGGGAAACTTTAATTATTTATGCATCACTCATGTCCATTTAAAACTGCTCCTATTTTATTTTATTTTTTTATTTTGATTTTTATTTTTATACAAAATTTAATTTAATTTTGACTCATTAGGATATGATGTGTTTATATACATAAATTTTAATATATAATTAAATACGATGGATGCAAGCATATTAATAATTGTTAGTTTTATTTAATAAATCAGAAAATTGGGTTTTTATTGTGAATTCCAAATGGTTAGGGTCCTATAGCAAAGGGCATTATTGACTAAAAATTACATAGAAAGAATAGTTTTTGCATTTAAAAAGAAAATACAAATGATATTTATATTGAGGAAATTAAAGGTGTGTTAAATTGTGAAACCCAAGGCGCAAGGGTATTTTTGTCGCATTGGAAAAGCTGAATATTCTCTAGTCTACACTTGCTATAACTGATTTATAATATTTCATATTATTCTTTTTTAATATTTTCTCCAACTTAGATTAAGGAGGAATTTCCACTCATTTCCCAATATCTATTTTTTATTCAGCCTTGGGAATAATGGACAGCATGCCAATGCAATACCCAGATATTGTACTTGACCCCTTTAATTTCTAAAAATTACAAAAGAACCCCGAGTTATTATTCTATCTTTATATGTTACGTCTTTTCCCATACGAGAGAGAGATTGTAGGATTAAATTCATGAATTCATCATATTTTTTGTCCAAAGGGGCTAAGAATAGCGCAAAATGAAAAATAATAAATTAAAATAAAATATTTGAAATGACATGATGAGATTCATATAATAAAGAGGAAAAAAAAGAGCGAAATGGGCCCGGCCCAGTACGACAAGAGGCCCAATAGAAAAAAAGTGATTGACGTTAAAGGAAATCTTTGTTCACCTTGTACGTGGCGTGTTCTGTATGGACAACTTGTGTTTGAAATTGGACTTGACACCTACTTTAGAAAACTTTCACCGCTTTTTGGGCATCAACAAAAGAAAAGTAAAGGGAAATGGCACATGGAATGACTTGTCCCTTTCACTGCCCATACCATTCCAACTATCTCCCATATGTTTATCTCAGTGTTCTTTTTGTAAATGGAGGCGAACGTCGATCCAACCAATTAAATTGGATATCGATGTTAGAATTAGAAAAAAATATATTTAGAATTAAAATTAATACTTGAAAAAAGGGAAAAAAACTATATTGTGTATATGATAAGGTAAAAATTATTGTCAAATTATTCAAAAATTTTAATTAATATATTCTTGTTTGTAGATATAAAAGATATTGTGAATATATTATTGGAAGAAGATCACGGCTGAACAAGAAGAGAAACAAAAGAAAAAACATGGTTGAACATAAGGAGAATTAAGAAAAAATCCGGGGAACATATATTTGAAAGATACGAGATATGCATATCAAAATCACTTATGCAAGGATATGCATATCACAGCCGAAAAAGGAGAGATACCGACAGATCTCTTGATGGCCAAGGCAAGAGTATAAATACGACCTCAAGCCAAAGAAGAGAGACATCTCTGATATTTCAATTACCTTCATAAGGGCAGAGTTAAACAGAGAGGCTGGTGAAGAAGCTGTTATATTCGGGAGAATACAACATCCAATCAAGAACTCAAGGGCGACCTCATAGTGAACCTCGCAGAGCGTGCATTATATTGGGAATTCACCACACGTTGATTTCGAGAGATTTCAACATCGTACAGATAGGAGTTTGTATCAAAATCCATCTAGGGGACTAGATGGTCAAGTAAGTGATTAGAAGATTAAGTTACACGGCTAGACTAGTATTTAGGGGAAGCCAAATACGTGTAATTTTTACTGTAACATTTGTGGGAACAAATATGTCTTCTCATAAAATTACTTGAGAGGAAGAAAGGATTTCTTCCTTGTTTAAAATCAAAATTTATTATAAGCTTCCGCAAGTCTATTTACAGTTCGAACTACTATTGAACTATTACACACGCGCACATATTCTGATCTATCAGTATATGTATTGCTATGTATTACATTATGAATCTAAAATTATTTTTTTTGTTATTTATTAATATATACTATATATGTGATAACATCAAAAAATTAATAAAATAGGCTGTTGTTGTTTTTTTTTGTTGAACATTCGATTTCATTAATACATTCAATTGAACTAACGTTCGATAACTTTGATTGGTTCGATTTTCAATCTAATTATAAAATCACATCTTCCTTTTATTGCTAGTTTATGTTAATAGAATTATTTTGTGTTTCTATCGTTTATATAAATCAAATTGTACTTGTTAACTATATATTTACCAGAACCGTTGAAATAAATGATGATTTTAGAAAAATTTTAAACTAATATATATATATATATACACATACACATACACATACACACGAGTTTACTTAATCAAAGCCTGAGGGTACTGCACGATTATATTTTTATTTTGTAAGTAAAACAAAGATGAATTATTAAATTAGCATAAAATCCAAATTATATTATATGTTTATTTATATTTACGTTTCATTATTATTTCTTAGAGGACTCACCTACTTTATTACTGAATTGCTTTGCATTTAGAATTAATTTCCAATTTTTTAATTTGACTGAAAATTTGAGAGAGCAGAACAATTAATTATCCTACTTATCATAGTATATATCAAATCAGACTCCATTATTATACCAAGATAAAGTTGATTGGATATACTCTTAAAATTAACTTACAGATACCAAATATTTCTACAGATCTAAAGTATAATTATAGATTTAAACAAAAAATATTTAATTTTATACAGAGCATCTTGTAAGAATATTAAAAATAAATAAAATATAATATAATAAAAAGAAGAAGATTTCCACTGTTTTTGAAGTCTTGAAATGACCTAACAAAATTTGAAATGGAATTAGGTAACATGAGATGGGCCCACAAAAGAGCATCTTGGGGCAAGGGCCCCAGTTTGAGAATTGGACATATCTGCAACTACCTTACATCATCTTTTACTGGCTTCATTAATTATTTCTGGGGATATACTTTTCAGGGCATTTACTAACAAACTTTATTCATTTCAAGTCTAACTGATGATGGTCATGCCCATTTCATTTTTTTAATTATTTTTATTTAAGTAATAAATTCGACCAAGTTTTGGATTCAACACTTAAATATATTATGGTAATATTATTTTAATCAAGAAATGTATGTATGTTTTTTATTACCCAATTTTTGTTAATAGGAATATGTAAAACAAAACAAAAATGAAAATAAACAATATACAAAAATATGAGAGAGTAATAATATATTATTTAAAAATATATATGCGCAAAGCTGTCGTAGTTCCGTGAATAATCCAACAAATAAAATTAATAAAATTATACAATAATGAATATAAACCTTGGTCCGTGACAATGTATCGCCCGTAATTTGTTAGAAGGAATGCCTAAGATAAATTAATTGACAATATAGGAAATATGGTTAATAATAAAATATTATTTCAATAATAATTACAAATATATAAATATATTAGTAGTTGCTCTTATAGGATAGTATCGAGCATATTATATTTTATAAAATCTTTTATAAATTATTATTATTTTTCAATTTGGGTTATGTAGAACAAAATATTAGCCCACCAAGCTATATGCATAATTATTATTATGAACATAATTATTTTGATGCTCTTTTCAAAACCATAAATGTAATTTCCGAATAATTTTGTTTTTGAAATTTCAAAACTTAAATTTTTTCTTAAAAAAAATTAAACACCTTTCCATTATTTCATATTTAACTAATTTTTCTTATCATGTTTCTTTAAAAACAAAAACATTTTATCAACAACTTAACAAAATTGAGTTTTTCAAATTTTAAATTTACTTCCTCATGTCTTAACATTTAAATTTAAATTAACAAAAAATTAGTAAAAAATTCATCGTTTAGTAACCCATAAAATTAAGGGAAAAATAGTACACTTCTTTACACATATATATATATGGGTGTTTCTAAACACACCACAAAAATTACTATTCACACCACTTTAATTTTTTAAATATATAAATTTAACATAAATGACAAATATGTCCTTATAGATATATTTTAAACAAAATCATAATATTGTTATTATTGTTGTTATTTATTATTGACTTTAAACACACACTAACCCTAATTCAAAGGAATAAAAATAAAATATAAAATATTTTATAAGTAATCAATAATAGACCATACAATATAAATGATATAGAAAATATAATTATTAGACAAATAAATCATGTATTTTTTATCAAAGGACTAAAACCGCACACACTATGGCGTTCGGCCAACAGTGGCCGAACATACAACAAAGCAATGGTCAAACACTATGTTGTGTGTTTGGCCACAGTTGGTCAAACGCCATATTGTATGTTCGTCCCTGGTTGGCCGAACGTGCGTGCGGTTTAGTTTTTCGACGAAAAATATAGTATTTAATTGTGTAATTCTTATAATAATTATATTTTCTATATCATTTGTATTTCTATTTTTTATTATCAATTACTTACAAAAATTTCAACTTTTATTTTAATTCATTTGAATATAGGGTTAATGTGTCAGTATGTTTGAGCAGGGAAGGAAGAATATCAATAATGAAAATATTAATGTTTATTTATTTAAAGAAAATTACATAAGGTTATATATGTCATTTACATTCTATTTAATTTTATTTATTAAATTAAAGTGGTGTGAAAAATAATTTTTGTGGTGTGTTTAGCAATACCCTATATATATATATATAGATGTATGTATGTGCGCAAGCCTTCGGTAATCGAATATCTAATCAGACAAAAAAAAAATTATTAGAAAATAAATAATATTAAATAAATAAATATGAAAGAGTGGGGAAATCAAGTGGTATATGATTTTGGAATCAATTTGATGTAAGTCGGCAATTATGTACACCTCAAAATGTAGAACAAACAAAATGAGTTTTAAATACAACAAATTTCCTTTTCTTGAGTCGGTGGACCGCTACACTCATAAAATACTTATATTATCATATTTATGTAACGACCCCTTCTTACCATACTCATAGGCCTAATTGAATTTCATCATCTAGTTATTGGGCCGTTACTTATATGATGGGCTTCACCAATTCCCTGATCCAACTGACCATCACATCTATATATATATATATATATATATATATATAGAAATGATAAAAAATCCGACATTGAATTTCTTATGGAGTCCAGGTGACATGTCAAATCATTCCTATATATAATAAAAAAATTAGAACTAAAAATAGAAAAACATTTTCTCAACCCATATATCTTTTTATTTTTTAAAAATCTTATATCCCATCAGATTTTTTTTTTTACTTTTTCTCTTTAATTTTTAAAGTCTTATAATGTTTTATTCATTTTTATAAAAAATATGTTAAATTAATTATCTTTTCATAATCTTCAATTATATCAATATTTTATATATAAAAAATAAAATATTAATTTTTAAATATAAAATAGTTTTTATAGATTAATTGTAATATATTTTTATATTGTAAGATATTTTTATTTTAAACCAGTTTTAATTAAAAATATATAATAAAAATTTATATATTATTATTTTTATAATAACTTATTATATTATCATATTATAAATTATGAAACACACGTCACAAATACTATTTCCAAGAAAAAATCAGCTATTACTCTAAATGACTGCCGACAACATTTTCCACCTCCAGCACTGATGAGTTTGAATAGAAAGTTCCATGGCATTAATTCCAGATTCAAGTTTTCAAATTTCCTCATCTTGTTTGCAAAATTATTTCTTGATAGCACGCTATGACTAACACTGCTACTCTCGTCCAACTTTGACCCCTTTCTATAGCATCTACTTCCGAAGCTTCTATCCTTGAGGCTTTTGTTTATGAAGTCTTTTATCCAATTTTTGCATGGGTAGGAGGAGTGTATAACAAATTGTTTTGAAGAAATCTTAAGTTATAATTGTTAAAAGAAGATTACAAAAAAAGAAAAAATAGTAGATGGTGACCGCATTTTTTAATGGGAGAGATTGTAAAAAATGAGCTGTAGTACACTCAAAAAATTGAATCGACAATTCTTCTATCCAAACGGGCAAAAAAATCAATCCAAACATACCATTTAAGATTTTTCTTAAAGAATTATGTATAAAGCTTATAAGCTTAGTGCAATAAGTAACTAGTGCACAATATACTAAAACGACGTGCTTGGTATTTACAAAAATTGGGCAATGAGCTGTGTACCCATTTGAAAAGAACATGGCCTAATAACCCCAAAAGTAGATAATAAGCAAATCTCCTAGAAATATGAGGATTAATTTTTATTTTTTCCAGAACCATAGAAACTTCATACAACTTCTTAATAATTACTAAGAATCGGAAAGAGGCACTTGAAATCCACCTTCAAAGAATGGACTACAAAGAGTCCCAGAAAGAAAACTGAGAATTTTTAAAAGACCAATAGAACAGAAATGGAATACGAACAAAAGAAGTAAAGAGCTATACCGTATCAAATTAAGCTTGAAAAGGAGCAAAGACATAGTAAATTTTTTTAAGGTCGTTTATGGCCCAAATCGGTAGGAGTGACAATGAATCGAATAATCGTCACCTTGCGCTTCCCTCAATTACCTCAAATCTCCCATTTCCCGCCCTCATAACTCTCTGCAGCTCCTCTATCCCCACCTCGGAGCTCGTATATACTAACCTGTCCTCCAATCTCTCACGCGCCACCACGTTCCTCACGCGCCACCACCTGCACCCGCCACTACCGATCAACTCGCACGCCACCACTTCCTCCAGGTCTCGCATATTGTTGTATACGTAGACGATTTTCCCTGCCACCCGAATATTGATGGAAAACTTTCCAGAACATTCGCTCCTCAACTTCTCTGCATACTCCAGAGGCATTTCTCCGATTTCATCGCTCTCGAATTTTTCTCCTTTTATTTTCCAAACCTTCACTCTTTCAACATTTTGGATTTTGCACAATCCGACTAAGATCAAGCAATTATCAGCCCATCCAATATTACAATTGCTAACCGATTTATCCGGAACCAAATCAAAAGGTCCGGACCAGGATTTGGTTTCCGGATCAAACCAATGGGTTTCGCCGGATTCCTTATCGGTAACAATGAGTTTCTCCGCCGTGGCGGCGATGGAAAGTAAAGGCGTCGCCAACGTGTCTCTTAAACCTCCCGGCATTAAGTCGCAAGCCTGCCACTGACGCGTACTCAAATCGTAAATCTCCACGGCCAACGGATCGTCGCCAAAATCACATCCTCCGCCAGCAATTACGACGGAGTTCCCCACCCTCGCAACGATTGGGTCTCTGCGCCACACCAGGGGAGGTCTCACATGGTGCCACTTGAAATTCAGGGGGTCAAAGGAGAAAGAAAACTTTGAAACGGAGAGCATGTAGAGGAAATTGGAATGGGAGGACCTGAGGCCGGAGACGTAATCGATCGGCGGCCGAGATATTTTGATCCACACGTTGGAGCGTGGATCATACGCGTGTGACGCGGTGTCGTAGGGAGAGCGCCTGGCCTGCGTGTGGAGGATCAGCCATGGCCGCGGCTCGTTGTGGTGGCGGAGGGAGGAGGAGACGGCGGCGCGCCAGGACTTCGACACGTGCGAAGCGGATACCAAGTCGACGAGCGGCACGTGCGAGAGGACGGCTTCCAGTAGGTCGCCATGAATTTCGAGTTCCTTCTCTTCCTGCGCCATTTTTGAATCTCTAGCTGCTTCCATTTCAGAAAGCTCTGATTTGAATTTCAGGTCAGTTACTATTGTCTTGGGGAAACTTGTTGAAGGGTGCTAACTACTAATTTAGTTTGGATATTTATAGTTAAGGCGGCAAGGCAGATTAATTAAAAGGAAAAAGGTACAAATTAGTCAACTAGATTTAAATTGGGCCTTATTTTTTTTATATAAATAGAACCTTTATTTTTTAAAATAAATTAAAAACGTTTTTAAACTTTAAAATAGATCAAATAACTTCCTGAAATTTAAATATATGATAAATAAAATTCCTTTAACTATTAAGTTAACTAAATAGATTTTAAAAATATTAAATAAAAATAAAAATCAGCAAATTAAATTATAAATGTACTTAAATAAATCAATAAATTAATAAAGCAAAATTTAGTAATAATTTATATATAAAAAAGAGTTTGAAATGTGAAGATTTGTTATGATTTTTAGCTATTTTTATTTTTTATTATATTTAAATCATTTAAGGTCTTTTTTATATTTGTTATGTATTAAATAACTTAGATTTTATCATTTTAGTTTTAAATATTTATTTTATTTTATTTTAATAAATTATTTATTTATCTAAATATTATTCAAATTTATTTTGTTATTTTAATTTATTGAAATGTCCCATTTATTTGAAAATAAGAAGTTCAGGGACTTATTTGACCAATTTTTAAAATTAAAGGTTCTATTTGTACCAAAAATAGTTTAAGGTCCAATTTGAGCGTAAGGTATTAATTTATGAGTTAATTTGTACTTTTTCCCTTACTTGTTGGATAATTTGTAAGGAAATGCCTAAATTTTAAACCTTGTTAAACTACTCATATATGTTGGTTATTCTATGAGAACGCTGTCTCATGGGTATAAGATAATATTTATTATTATACCGAAATAAGTAATACTGTTCAAAGATTAATAATAATAATATTTTTTATAGTAATAAGTGATAATACATAATATTTATATAAAATAATGAAACAATAAACACGAAAAAAACATAAAATCTTATTAGTTCATTAATTGGGATTATAACTAATTGAGACCATCTTCACACAGATTAAATTAGATTATTTAGTTTGTCTTTATCATGATTAAATTTCCATGGATGCTTCGAATTTGACAGATCTAGCATAGAAGGGCGTTGATGTTTGTGAACTTCGAGAAAATAATTCTTCCTTCTTCATAAATGCAGGTGAGAGAGTCCCACACTAAAACATAAATCTTATTATGAAATCGTATACTTCCACGGAGATTAAAGCCCATATATTATTTGCCCAATTTAATTTATAAGTATTTGAAAATAAAATTTAAAATTTAATTTACAAGAGTTGTGTTAATAAATAATATAAAGACTCTCTTTTCACACAGAGAGTGTAAATTAGAATTATTTATTTTCCATTAATTATCATTTTGATTTATTTTCGATTGTCGTTTCATAATTATTTCCCTAATAATAAATTATTTATTTCATGGGAAGACCATATTGGACGCCAAAATGGACTGATTAAAGGTCAAAATGAGGAATCAACCTCAAAGGCTAAACGTTGACAACGTTGCCAAAAAATCAATTTGTTCAACATATCCTATACATAGTACATGGCAAACACACTAATTTTATCTTGTGTATTTCTTGTATTACTTTTTTTATTAGTTAATGAACATGGATGCGTTTCCGTCTTAAGAATTGAGTTTACATTGTTCACCGTGTTAAAGTTCGTACAAAAAATAAAAGATAGTTTGTTAAACATTGTTTTTAAAATAATATTTGAAGATTTCTTATAACTATTTAAAAACTCATCAAGTTTTAAGTGCACCAATCAAATGCATCTAAATCTTAGTATTGATTCTTTTTTTTTTTTTTTGGACTTTGATATATAGTTGATTTTCTCTATTACAAAGAGTTTGAAGAAATGTGTGAATTAATCAAAGATACAGTAATATTGGTGTTGTATGTGTGTGTGTGTGTGTTTTTTTTTTTTCAGAACTTTCAAGAATTATTATGTTGTGGCTTGTTGTCATTTTTTTATTTTGTCTCTTAGTTATTTACTTATTCTTTTTATAAATGAATATGGAATTCAAACAAAATTTGATTCGTAACACATTGATGCGGTCACCCGTCATTATATATGTATATATTGTTAATTTATGATTTTACAATGAACATTCAATTTACCATATAATGGAATGCGTTACGCATTAAGAATATTGATGCTTGCACCCCTACTTTTACTTTTTCATCTTTCATCTTTTATTATAAAGTCAAATGCAAGAAAAAGTTGCATATTTTAAAGACGCATTAGTAGGAATAGCTTATTGACTTATGGTAGGTTTTTCCACAATGCAAGTTCTCAATTTGTTAATTTATTTATTTAATAACGCACTCTATTCAACTTTTTCTAGTACTTTTTTTTATAATTCCTTAAGAGACTTCATTACTAAATAACTGACAATCATGGATAAACTTAACAAATAATGAGAAATAAAATTTAAAAAAATTATGTTTAATGTATGTACCCTAAATTAGGATAGAATTTTATTATTGTTCTCACCATGTTATTCTTATAAGCCCATTCTACTAAGTTTCTTACCTAAAAGTCTTAAGTCTTCTAGTTGATTTACAATATATATATATATATATATTGTACCCAAAATAACTTATGTTGTTTATACTTAAAAACCTAGTGAGAATGGTGTTAGACTTGAGAAGTTAGGTGAAGGCCTCAATTTTGTATTAAAAAATATGGTAAATAAAAATAATGTGATAATGAAAGCGTGGAAACAAGATATTTCAGGGTATTTAGATGATTTCAACCTAAAATTGTTCTAAAAGAGTGAGCTTGCACTTGTTCAACTTTTGACCTACCACAACAGAACAGAAAGGAAAAAAGAAGGTGGTGTTACATTATATAATTAATTATATTAATTACTATAAATATATGGTAGGAATATAATTATGTCATAATGAATATTTAATAAGACTTATGTGTGTACGTCAAATTTGATGTATACATATCAAAATTGATTGGAGTATTATCTGGATTAATTTTTTCTTTACAGAATATTTTGTTGTACTTATCCAAACAAGCGGAGTTGATTCATTTCATATATATATATATATATATAAACATTATTTAAATATCTACCAAAAGCATATATTAATTATAAATTATAGTGACATATTAATTAATTATAAATTGTTGGGTTACGCTAACATCTTAATTGGAGTTAAAATGGGCAGAGAAGTGGCCCCATTTGTTTGTTTTATTTGAACTTTTACGAATGTCGAAATCATATTTAATATGCTGTCTGGATAAGACCAATACGACAGCCATATATTTTACAGAAGAGTATCAAAGACAATTGCCACGTTTCATGGATTTTAATACTCTCAAATTGCTTTTTCATAAACTAATTTATGCAATTCTTTTTTAAATATTTTTGAAGTTTGTAAAATGACGTGTATCAATTTTATGGGATGAAGTAAGATGATTGAATTTTTTAAATACCAATAATGACATTCGTAGGAAGAAAATGTCAATTTAAATTAAATTGTCATTCATTAATACTTAATTCTATAATACTCTTAGAGATAATTGAATCGGTTTTTTTTTTTTTTTTTAACAAACAGTGGCACAAATCAAAGCCGTTATTGAAGGCCCATTTACGTCAAAAGTCGAGAAAACAGTTTGAAATCTGCAGAAGCATTGGATGCATCAGACTAAATTCAATGAAAAGTAAAAGAGTAGCCAAATCATGCAGCTGCGCTGATGCAGTCAATAGCCTGTTTGCAAATGCCAGTCATTGTTGCCTCAGGTCCATAAACCTACATCACAAACAAGTAACCCAGTAAGGTTCAGTGTTGCTTTCCTTAAAACAGGTTTCAGGTTTCAACCATGTATTCACCTCAATAGGAAGACCGATTTCTTCTGCAAGGGTTCTCATTTTCTCGAGACCCTTTTGGTAATTTGGCCCTCCTCTTCGGACGTATAAATGCATTCTTGCAGCCTTGAGCTTCGACTCCTGTTAGAGGATCAGTGGAATTTGGGTTCAATCGTTCAATGAAATAAAAATAGTTCTCGTTGATAATTAGGTTAAACCTCGAGTTTAGTTTTTGTAGTTATCCCAAGATTGTATTGGAACAGCCATACCTTCTCTCTTAGAGCACGAATTATGCCACTGAATGTGGCAGCAACATCAGTGAAGTTGGCTATTCCACCACCTATGACAAGGGCTCTCTTTTTACCATCAGGATCTGCAGTTGCACACTGTAAACAATTGATTAGTATATTTTGAAAATGTTGAGCTTGTTATATTGACTTGTCGAAAAGAAAATCAAAATTTTCAATGCAAGAATGCGACCCTTACATCAATAACAACACGGGCATACTGCAAGACCTCCTCTTCGTTGGGAGCACCACTGTATTCTGCATAGTTTCCAAGCTCAGAAGCAAAGCCAAGATCTCCCACCTAAATCCAGGTGTAAATGATGATTTGAGGCTAAAAGACCAAACAAATGGGAAAAATAAATGAAATTTAATAACTATGGTGCTCTGGGTGAAGTAAAATATCGAGTTTAGGAATGCACAGTATCAGCGTAGATGACACTAGCGCCTCCACCAGCAACCATAGTCCAAATTCTCCCTTTGGGGTTCAAGACTGTGAACTTCAGAGATGCACTCGTCTGCAAATGACAATAATGGATCAGCTTTGACATGGATTTTGAACAGTAGAGCGAGATGGTGAGAGTATTATGACAAGGCCTAATATGCGTTTAAGTTTGAGATTAAGAGCATTTGATCAAGCACATAGGAATCATGAGTATTACTTTCATAGATTGGATTATCTTTAACTTTGAACCTCAGAATGTGACAATAACAGCAGATAATATGGTATGATCTGCCAGTAAGAGATTAGATGAAGTACCTTTTCATCAAGCCCGTGAATAAAGCTTTCTGAAGGACTCATAACTCTTCCAAATGGCATTGGGAATTCAATATTCCCCCATCTGCAAGATCAAGGTCATTTAAGCGAATTTAGAATAAAAAATATATGGTCTTTTTATACATATTACATCAACATGTGGGCCTTTTCCAAATATTAATATTGCAGAAGAAAGAGAAAGACATCAGTCAAATTAAATTCATATTACTTTTTGAAGTTCTTGAAAGCAGCAGTATCATCAAGCTCGCCTCTCATATCCAGAGGATAGGGCTTTCCATTAACCAAGGTGAATGGATTCATCTCAAGGAACGTGAAGTCCAAATCTAAGTCAGAAGAAAACATCTTGGTAACCACCGAGGTTTATAGAAGATTGACAACATTAGGTACCTGTAGAAGACAGACTGTCTTTTCAGTATCTTACACATACCTAAAAATATATCATAGATGACTTTGATGAACTCCTCAATCACAGTTTTGATCTGCATCACGTGGAAGAATCTCAATAAGCAGTTGTAACTGCAAACTATCAAATTACGACCAAGCTCCAGATAAAGTATACATTGTATTTGAAAGTTTGGATTATATACCTCCAAGGGGAGTGTCGCCACAAGAGGAGCGCATAGCTCTGATGTAAAAGATGTGCCTGTTGGCAAAAATATGGTTTTTACCTGGACAGGATAACAAGGATACCACAGGTTCAGTAGGAATTTAACACAAACTTATAAAGTGTGTGTGTTTGTGTGTGTGTGTGTATGTATAATGAAAATTTTTAATTCCCAAGAAATGAGATTCTCAAAAGCACCTTTTCCCAGTTCTCTTCAATTTCAATTCCTCCACATTCTGAAAAGCTAATGCTACAACCAAGCCTCTCGGAGACAATGTTTAGGTAGTATTCTTCATTGTGCGGAACGAATGGTTCAACAATGAATGTAGTAATGGGACCTTTGCAGCCCCCCATCTCTACCTGTATACATAGAAAATATATCAGGTAGAAAATCTTTAAGGTAATATAAGTTTCTTGCTTACGGCTGCATAAATATGTCACAAAAGATATGTTATGGCACTACAATGGCTGAATTAACACAAGAAATATCAAACAGATTATGGAAAGTACCTCTTTGCCAAGTCGCTCTTTGACAAAAGCAGCCACTCCAGCCAAATCTAGGTTTAAAGCAACAAGACCGCTTTTCCCACGCTTCCCAAATAGCATATCTGGTTTCACAACCAGACTTGTCGAGGAGAGCCAAGACTCCTTGTCCACTAGTTCATTGAAGTCAGTAGACTCTGTGACCTAAACCGCCACGGGCAAAAACTGGACTCAATACTCTACTATCTCATAAAAGCCAAGTAGTATTGAAAGACTGAGACTAGTTTTCTTCTCACCCATTTGTAATGAGAAGTAACAAAATCTTGAATTTCAATAAATCCCATACATTCTACTTTCTATTAATAGCTTCAGATGCAACGAAAACAAATTACAGAATATTATACTAGTGACAATAATGCACCTTTTCTTTTGCCAATATTCGATCTGATTATGATGCGAATATTTTGGGTAAATCTTTATACCTCTGATGATGCATGTGTTCCAAAGTGAAATACTAATATATATATATATATATATATATACATAGATTTTTTTTTTTAATAAAACACTATAAGGAGTGTTATCCTCAGGTTTATGGACTTTACAAGCCAACTAACATTTATCCACAGGGCTCCTAAAATCTTAAAAACAGTCAAACTTATAGTAAGATCAAATTTATGAGTTGATAAAATTGCCAAATGAATGCCAATGAATACAGCGGCATTTTGTTAGGTAACTCAGATGAAAAACATGTATTTAACTTTTTTAGGCAAAAGGAAAATTAGGTCATCGCGGCCGTCATTCATAATATTATGATCATTCTGATTCTTATAAATGCATCAACCAAATTTGTATCTGCTTTCTTCCCTCACAACAGAAATCTCCCCACTGTTATCAAATTCTTCTAAAAAATTGTAGAATGATACATCAATAATACAAAAACTCCAGATCCCAAGAACATCAATAGAACCCAATTAATGGATATATAAAAATAAAAAAAATAACACTCACTTGGGCAGATTTGATTTCCAACTCGGATCCAGCAATCCTCTTGAAATGCTCTTTCAGTAATCTCTTGGAATCATACTCTCTGATCTTCTTTCTTGCCATTCTCCTTCAACCTGATATTCAAATCCAAAACACACACACACAAACAGACGAACAAAATAATGAGACGAACCCAGATCCCTACTTCCAGATCAGAATCAAGAACCCTAAAATTGGAACATATTCAAGATCCATACTCCGAATCACTCAATCAAACTTTACAGGGGATACCATAAATATAGATCAAGATATACAATTGGGTAGAGAAAAGAAAGTTTAGATCTTCACCGTTAAAACAAGAGAGCAAGTATAGTTGGTGAACTGGTGTGGACAGAGTAACACTGATGGCAAGCGGTTGGGAATCTGCTCCCTGTATTTATAGGTAGGGAGCATGATGTCCATGCGATGTAAATAATATTATTTAAATCATTATTATACGGTGGGGGTTGGTTATATGCTTAGCGGGAAATATTTATTTTTGGGCATTAATTAAGACATTCGGCAGAACAAAGGTGTCTAACCAGGTGGCCAACTCAGTGTACCAACTGAACTGGTAAGAATTGTGATGCTAATCTATGGTGGGTATGGTCTGGTCCAAAATGTCGAATTTCAGTTGCCCACATTGTTTGGTGAGCATTTTATATATTTCTGAAACACAGTAATTATGTGTTCTTGAAATATTAAAATATTATAAAATTTAATTTTTTATTAAAAAATTAACATATATTAACATATATTGATGATGGGTGGATCAATATTCTCGAATTTTTTGTATGTTAATTAAAGGAGAAGATGGGTTTTTAATGATGTATATGTTTGGCTCTTAATTTATTTATTTTTTTAATTTAATTTTACTATTTTGTAATCTTTTTTAATTGTAAATCTAAATTGAAGAAAATTTAAATGATAAATTAAATGTGAAGTGTCATGATTTTCTGATTATGAAGCAAAGAGACTATTATGTTCCAGTAAGATCCAAGAAGTGGAATATTGGAATGGACCTTTTAAAGATAGCATTGTTCAAAGTCATTGCTCAATTTCCCACGTCAAATATTAAAACACATCCAAAATAGTAATGGGGTTTTCCTATTTATAATAATAATAATAATAATAATAATAATAATAATAATAATAATAGTACTTCTTTAATCGAGCTGGAAAATATTAAAGTTGGAGTCAAATCTACAGCTTGTGGTGGCATAGATCAGACTCTAAGCATTAAGTTTATTTCTAGTGTGGTGCTCCGCAAGAATTACGCACTAATCCATTATTTCTAAGCATTATTGAAGGCCCATTTACGTCAACAGTCGAGAAAACAATTTGAAATCTTGGGAAATATCAGACTAAATTTAATGAAAAATAAAAGAGTAGCCAAATCATGCAGCTGCGCTGATGCAGTCAATAGCCTGTTTGCAAATGCCAGTCATTGTTGCCTCAGGTCCATAAACCTACATCACAAACAAGTAACCCAATAAGGTTCAATTTTGCTTTCCTTAAAACAGGTTTCAGGTTTCAACCATGTATTCACCTCAATAGGAAGACCGATTTCTTCTGCAAGGGTTCTCATTTTCTCAAGACCCTTTTGGTAATTTGGCCCTCCTCTTCGGACGTATAAATGCATTCTTGCAGCCTTGAGCTTCGACTCCTGTTAGAGGATCATTGGAATTTGGGATCAAGTGTTCAATGAAATAAATATAGTTCTCGTTGATAATTTGGTTAAAACTCGAGTGTAGTTCTTGTAGTATCCCAAATTGTATTGGAACAACCATACCTTTTCTCTTAGAGCACGAATAATGCCACTGAATGTGGCAGCAACATCGGTGAAGTTGGCTATTCCACCACCTATGACAAGGGCTCTCTTTTTACCATCAGGATCTGCAGTTGCGCACTGGAAACGGTTTATTAGTATATTTTGAAAATGTTGAGCTTGTTATATTGACTTGTTGAAAAGACATTCATGGTTTTCAATGCAAGAATGCGACCCTCACATCAATAACAACGCGGGCATACTGCAAGACCTCCTCTTCATTGGGAGCACCACTGTATTCTGCATAGTTCCCAAGCTCAGAAGCAAAGCCAAGATCTCCAACCTAAATCCATGTGTTAATGATGATTTGAGGCTAATACACCAAACAAATGGGAAAAGTAAATGAAATTTAATAACTATGGTGCTCGAGTGAAGTAAAATATTAAGTTAAGGAACGCACAGTATCAGCGTAGATGACACTAGCGCCTCCACCAGCAACCATAGTCCAAATTCTCCCTTTGGGGTTCAAGACGGTGAATTTCAGGGATGCACTTGTCTGCAAATGACAAACATTTTACAGCTTTGACACAGATTTTGAACAGTAGAACCATATGCGTGAGTATTATGATGAGGGATAATATGCATTTAAATTTGAGATTAAGCATATTTGATTAGGAACAGAGGAATCATGAGTACTTACTTTCATAGAATGGAACATCTTTAACTTTGAACCTCAAAATGTAACAATAACAGCAGATACTATAGTATTTAGGAGCGAAACAGTAGTAGAAGAAAGTACCTTTTCGTCAAGTCCGTGGATAAAGCTTTCTGAAGGACTCATTACTCTTCCAAATGGCATTGGGAATTCAATATTCCCCCATCTGCAAGATCAAGGTCATTTAAGCGAATTTAGAATAAAAATATATGCTATGGGCGTTCTCCAAATATTAATATTGGGATAAAAAAAGGAGAAAAAATTCAGTCAAATCAAATTCATATTACTTTTTGAAGTTCTTGAAAGCAGCAGTATCATCAAGCTCGCCTCTCATATCCAGAGGATAGGGCTTTCCATTAACCAAGGTGAATGGATTCATCTCAAGGAACGTGAAGTCCAAATCTAAGTCAGAAGAAAACATCTTGGTAAACACCGAGTTTTATAGAAGATTGACAACATTAGGTACCTGTAGAAGACAGACTGTCTTTTCAATATCTTACACATACCTAAAAATATATCATAGATGACTTTGATGAACTCCTCAATCACAGTTTTGATCTGCATCACGTGGAAGAATCTCAATAAGCAGTTGTAACTGCAAACTATCAAATTACGACCAAGCTCCAGATAAAGTATACAATGTACTGAAAGTTTGGATTATATACCTCCAAGGGGAGTGTCGCCACAAGAGGAGCGCATAGCTCTGATGTAAAAGATGTGCCAGTTGGCAAAAATATGGTTTTCACCTGGACAGGATAACAAGGATACCACAGGTTCAGTAGGAAATTAACACAAACTTATAAAGTGTGTGTGTTTGTGTGTGTGTATATATAATGAAAATTTTTAATGCCCAAGAAATGAGATTCTCAAAAGCACCTTGTCCCAGTTCTCTTCAATTTCAATTCCTCCACATTCTGAAAAGCTAATGCTACAACCAAGCCTCTCGGAGACAATGTTTAGGTAGAATTCTTCATTGTGTGGAACAAATGGTTCGACAATGAATGTAGTAATGGGACCTTTGCAGCCCCCCATCTCTACCTGTATGCATAGAAAATATATCAGATAGAAAACTTATAAGGTAATATAAGTTTCTTGCTTACAGCTGCATAAATATGTCACAAAAGATATGTTGTGGCACTACCATGGCTGAATTAACACAAGAACTACCAAACAGAATATGGAAAGTACCTCTTTGCCAAGTCGCTCTTTGACAAAAGCAGCCACTCCAGCCAAATCTAGGTTTAAAGCAACAAGACCGCTTTTCCCACGCTTCCCAAATAGCATATCTGGTTTGACGACCAGACGTGTTGACAAGAGCCAAGGCTCCTTGTCCACTAATTCATTGAAGTCGGTAGACTCAGTGACCTAAACCACCATGGGCAGAAACTTGACTCAATACTCTGCTATCTCATACAAGCCAAGTAGTTTTGAAAGACTGAAACTATTTTCTTCTCATCCATTTGTAATAAGAAGTAACAAATCTCTCCTTCCCAAAAATGGAGAGTAAAAAAAAAAGTGACAAATCTGAACTAGGTGAAGGAAATGTTTGAGGCTTTTCCTACAATCTATACTTCCTTTGCATGAATGAACTTATTCTTTCCAGAGAATTTTTTCCACAGTTGCTGTTTCTTGAATTTCTCTTAACCCCATCTATTCTACTTTCTATTACAGATGCAACAAAAACACATTGCAGAATATTCAATTACTAACAAGAACACACCTTTTCTTTTGCCAATATTCCATCTGATTCTGATACGATCATATGACTATTCTGGGTAAATCTTTAAACCTCTCATGATACATGTGTTTCCAGAATAAAAACTAATAATTACAAAATTAATAATAAAAACACACACACAAACACACACAAAATAAGGAGTGCTGTCCTCAAGTTTATAGACTTTGGTAGCCAACTAACATTTATCCATAAGGCTTCTTAAATCTTAAATACGTTTGTCCTAATTCTTCACCAAACTTATGGTAAGATTTAAATTATGTTGTTGACAAAACTGCCGAACGAATGCCAATTAATACAGCAGCATTTTTTGTTAGGTGAATCAGATGAAAAAAGCGTCTTTAACTTTTTCAGTAAGGCAAAAGGAGAATTAGATAAACAACGCCGCCATTCATAATATTATAATTCTGATTCTTATAAATGGATCAACCAAACTTTTATCTGCTTTCTTCCCCCTCAACAGAAACTTCCCCACTGTTAACAAATTCTTCACAATTTGCAGAATGCTACACCAATAATACAATACTCTAGATCCCAAGAAAATCCATAAAATCCGATTAATTAATATAACCGAAAATTTGGAAAAAATAAAAAATAAAAAAATTATTACTCACTTGGGCAGATTTAATTTCCAACTCGGATCCAGCAATCCTCTTGAAATGCTCTTTCAACAATCTCTTGGAATCATACTCTCTGATCTTCTTCCTTGCCATTCTCCTTTCAACCTGATATTCAAATCCAAAACACACACAATCAGACAAACCAAAACTGATAATGAGAAGAAACCCAGATCCTTATTCCCAGATCAGAATCAAAAGAACCCTAAAATTGGAGCAAATTCAAGATCCATACGCCGAATCACGTTATCACACTTAACAGGGTACATCATATATATGTATCAAAATATACAACTAACAGTATCCAAAAAAGAAAGTTAAGATCTTTACCGTTAAACAAACAAGGGTGCAAGTATTGTTGGTGTGGGCAGAGTGACACAGATGGCAATCGGGGCTGGCCGCAGTGCTGAAATCTTGAGAATGTGCTAGTTGTATTTATAGGTAGGGAGCATGATGTACATGCACTGTAAATAATTATTGTAGTATTAAATTATTATTATTATATGGTATGGTGTGGGTTGGTTCTATATTTTAGCGGGAACTATTTATTATTGGACATAAATTAACACATACGGCACAACAGACGTGCCTAACCAGGTGGGCCAACTGAATTGGTAAGAATTGTGATGCTAATTTTTTGTGGGTGTGGTCCAAAAACTCGAATTTCAGTTGCTCACATTATATATATATATATATATATATTTTTTTTTTTTTTTTTTAATATACAAAATCTCAAAATTTATACCGTGAATATATTAATTTGTTAAATAAAATATTAAAATTTAGTTTTTTTTTTATCTAAAATATACTAATAGATATATTAACATATGTCTATATTAGATAGATGAATTAATTTAAGATACAGAAAAAATTGGTCTCATTAATGCTGTATATGTTTGGTTCCTGAATTATTTATTTTTAGTATTATGAAGCAAGAGTCTATTACGTAGGCTAGGATCCAAGAAGTGGATTATTAGAATGGACCTTAGAGGATGTCAATATTCAAAGGTCAATGCTTATTTTTTATTTGGATCTTCTTCAATTCAATTTCCCACTTCAAATATTAAAACATATTCAAAATAGTAATGGGTATTTTTCCATTTAAAGAAATAATAATAATAATAAGGGTAATGGGAATGCTGGTTCCCTAATGTCAGTTTCCTGTGCCGTCAGTCAGCCACCATTCCCTGTGAACCTCATTATACGACTTTCAGGATTATATTACTAAATAAAATCACATTCCCGTTCCCACTCATGGGGATTGGCCCAGGTCGAAAACGGATCTGGGCGGAGATCCTATTTTTTTTAGAACTTGATCCTATTTTAATTAATAAGTTAATTATATAACAAAATATTATATATATATATAACTATGTTAAGCTTTATTCGTTATATTTTCCACTTTTCATAAGAAAATGAATACTTTAGGTGCTAAATAACTATAATTTTTAAAATAATAACTTAACAAAGATATAATATAATTCATATATATGTATAATTATGAATTGTGGGTGGGGCAGTATCGTCGGATCTAAAAATTTAAAATTAGGTACGATCGATAGATAATAATAAAAACAACAACAACAATAATAATAATAATAATAATAATAATAATAATAATAATAATAATAATAATAATAATAATAATAATACTTCATGTTCCGTTTGGAGGTGGCTTAGGGTTGGGGTGGAATGTAAGCATAATTAACATGAGTTTCTTTCCTGGGTTGGACCAACTGAAGGGGAGAATAACGTGCTCTAGGATTCATACATCGCAATTTTCATCTCAAAATAATTATTTTAAATTATTTTTATATTTTTATCAAATCTATAGTTTTTTAAAACTGATAAATAGACGAAAAACTAACTTCAAGTCAGTCTGTTTATTGAAGTTTTCTCTAACATGTTCGCTACAGATGTCATAATTAACGCATTACGCTGCTAGAAGTAAGCCAATAATTTACTATTTCAGAAAAACTTACCAATTGATTTTACTATCTTGATGATTTTATTTCTGATGTAACTGTACGTATAATATGATCATGGACACTATTATATAAAATCATTGAGATTATTTAAAACAATTATTTTATTTGCATTCAAATTTAACACAATTGACCATGGCATAAGTAGTGTGTTTAATTTAGTGGGTGTTAGCATGCACACTACATGGAATAAAAGAAGAGAGAAGGAGAACTTGGGTAGATTTAGTTGTTTAATTTGCACTGAAACGTATCTTCCACTTTAGGAAGGGGTGGCTTGCCTAACTTGACTTGTCATCCCCACCAACAAAATCCTTGCGTTTAGGGAGGGATGCAATATACATACATTATTAAAAAAAAAAAAAACTCTTTTTACCTACGAAATATGGTAAATGAAAGAAAATTGAATTTATTATCGAACACAACATGTGATATTGAATTTTATAAGAATAAATTTTGTATTTTATGTTGAAATTCGTTGTTTGTAGATATACAAAATTTAATTTTAATTTAATTATGTTATATTTAAAATATATTAAATACATACTTTATATTTATAAATTTTATATATCGTATCGAAACCTCGATATAATTTATGAACTACAAATCAGGCAAAAATGACACAATATTATGTTTTTCAAAAAAAAATTGCAAAATTATAGTAAAAAACAAAAATTTAATTTTAAGTAAAGGACAATCAAATTAAATTTTTTTTTTAAAGTCGCCCCTGGCAGGGGCGACCAAATTTTTTTTTTTTTTTTTTTTTTAATGCTGGAGGCTTCACTCGGTCGGGCACTCGGTCGCGCGCCGTACTCGGCCGGCCGAGTGCGAACTCTTACTCAGCCGAGACACTCGGCCCCCGTATTACTCGGCCAACCGAGTACTGCCATCCACTCGGTCACGGCACTCGGTCGACCACTTCACTCGGCTGGCCGAGTGCGAACGCGGATTCTGATTTTTAACATCCACTTCAATTTTTCTCATTTTTGTATTCTTCTCGTTTTCTCGTTCGTCGTCCTGTTTTTGTACATTTTCCTTTTTTTTTATCGTGTTATAGTTAAATTAGATAATTTATTTAGTTTGGTAAAAATTCGATGAAATTGTTAAGTGAGATTGTTATAACATCTTGAAATGTATTGATTAATTGAATTTCCAACAAATAACTATAATTTTGTTTTATAAGTAAAAATTATGTTTAATAAAGAAATAATGAATAAACAACAAAAAACAAAAAACATGAACAAACAATAGTTCTCAAAATCATGAATGAAGAACAAAAAACAACAAAGTCAAGTGTTTGAAATAAAAACAACAAAAAACAACAAAAAATTAGTCGGCGCCGGCTCACTGAGGGGGTCGGTAAGGTGTGTTCGATGGGCCGAATGGTTGATACGGTGGATATTCCCTTTCCTGGAAATGGCCTTGTTGCACATGCCACTCGTATTGTTGCCTTTGCATGTCAAGTAAAATTTGGGAGTTGTAAGCTTCACGATGGATATACTCTTTCATGTCGGCAACATCCCCTTCTATGTTGGTCAGACGTGCATCCAAGGCGGTTCTCCAATCCGACCAATCATTCCACCCCCTTGATACTGGGGTGGATACTGTGGATGCTGTGAAGGTCCGGCCTGATCGTCCGAGGGCATTTGTGCTTCACCCATCATTTCATCGGCCTGTGCATGATCCACATCAAGTTCCATCGGCTCTGATCGGGCATCCGTAGTCCTTCTCCTCCTCTTCCTTCGTTCCTCCTCATTCCTCAATTCATTCTCGCTCTCTTCAATAGCTTCCGTATGAGCCGAGCCATTCAGTAGAAGATTATGGCCCTTCCCTCCAGCAATATTAGTCAGGCGAGAGTTGGGCAGTGCAAACCTCTTCTTGTCTGATAAAATCAGATACAATCGTCTGGTGCCGGGATGTGATTGGCACATCTTCATGTTGCACAGCATTTCTAGGTTTATAGTTGTCTCGCCTGGTGTCTCTTCCATCCCTTCCAAGTTCACCCCGAAGTGGCGAGCAATTGGAGTGATCAAACCTCCAATGTGGATAGCAACTTGTTTTTTGGATCGAACGAATTGCCTTAACAGCATTGGTGCCACATTGAATTTCTTCCCTTTCACCAAGCACCACAGCACAAACAACTCATCCACACTGACCGCTCCAGGCTCAGGTTTTGCTAAAACTGTATTGGCGATGAACCTGTGAAAATATCGAAGGACCGGGCTTCGAATACTAGATGCTTTCGACCGACTAACTTGGTACTCCGATGGGTGAGCTGGATCAGACTCTGTAATGTCCTTCCAAAAAGTCACAACATTGAACTCCGGAAAATTGACCCTCTCATTGGGCAGATTTGAGTACCTCTTCTTGGGAAATCCAAAAATCCCATTGAGGTCTTCGGCCGAAAGATAGCGAGACTCGTTCCCCAGCTGAAATATCACGGATTCGGGCACCGTGTCATTGTATCCAACCTGAAGCTGGGAGAAGAATTCAAGAACGAGAGGCTCATACGTCTTCTCGTGCATGCCAAAGAACTTAGTCCACCCGATAGCCTTGCACATTTTTTTTAAATCTTCGTAGATGCCCATTTCTTGCATGCACTCAACATCGGCCCATCGAGTGGCTCGCCTTCTTTTCTGTTGTACCTCAAACCACCTATGACTGTCGGTCTCCCAATCAGGAAAGTTTATGCCGTAGGCATCCGGCATGGTCGCTAAAATTCTTTCGTACTCAGCTTGTTGTTCTTCAATGGAGTGTTCGCTCCATTGGAAAGTAGAATTCACAACATCCATGCTATGCTCCATTGTGGGTACCTAGATGATAATGAATTAGTATTACATCCAATCCATGTGAACAAAAAATGAAGATTCCTATGATACAATATTCATCTTTGCAATTTCATAATTCAACATTGAAATTCATGGGGTATTAAGATCATTTCATCATGGTCTCACTCTAAATCATGCCACATTCCCAATTTCTATAATGCATATCAATTGTTCGATAAAAAACTTCAATGAAAACTAACCAAAAATCTATATTCTTTCATGCCATAATACTCCAAATTAGTAGAGCATTAACATAATCAAACAACAACCTTAGATTAACATGAAAACATATCTATATAGAACAAAAAATCATGCACACCAAGTGTTCGATAAAAAACTTCAATGAAAAATTGCAAGAAAACATATCAAGTTTCATGTCAAAATGCTCCTAATAAGACTCTCATCAACATATGTAATGAACAAAAGCAATGGTTAATGAAAATATACCTTTAGATTGAAAAAACGAAAGTTGGTGTTTTTGGTTGAATCCTTCAAATATCCACCACCTTATCCCAAAATTGGAGCAATTTGTTGTTTGAAATAATGGGTACAATGATTTTGATTGAGAAATTGATGGCTTTGAATGAAAATTTTTGGATTGAGGATGAGAGATTGGAAGAGGCTAGGGTTTGGGTGTGTTTGTGTGTGAGAAGAATGAGGAAAAGAGGGGTTATAAAATGTTTCCGTGCTCTCGCACTCGGTCTCGCACTCGGTCGCGCGCCTTACTCGGCCGCCCGAGTGCACCTGATATACTCGGTCTCCTGCACTCGGTCCGCGCAGATACTCGGCCGCCCGAGTGCGAAGGAAGTCCGAAATGCTTCGCACTCGGGCATCACGTTGTGTTACTCGGTCATCTTGCGGTACTCGGCCGACCGAGTGCGAACAAAATCCTGCACCCTTCGCACTCGGTCGACCCCGGTCGGGTACTCGGCCGGGGTTCGTACTCGGTCAGCCGAGTACGAACCAAAATCTTTTTTTTTTCTTTTTTCTGATTTTATTAATAATGAAAACAATAATAATAATAATTATAATTATAATTATAATAATAACAATAGTAAAGATTGTACGTCTAATTACATCGTATGTAAAATTAAGTAACCATTGTACGTTTAATTACATAGATAACAAACTAATAATCAAAATGTGATCCTGTAAAACAACGACGCCTTATTTTTTTCCTTTTGCCCCTACCTCGCTCTTCTTCTGGCACAGGTTCACTATCCGAATCATTATCATCTGTCGTAATATTCAAACTAAAAGATGGACGACCTGATGATGATGATGATGCAGTCCTCGAAATCACATGATCATGTACTATATTCAATGGCGTGCTAGAATGGGAATATGAGATCGGGGATGTATTGAACTGAGGCAGAAAATTTCCATAAGTGCATGATGCTGGAGGCGGAGATGTATAACGGCCAGATTCTAAGAGAGAAGTGAACGACTGACCGTGTGCCGTAAAATCCCAGTCTGGGGTGGCGGCGTAATAACTGTCACTTTGCATGTCGATACCGGTAGAAATGGGTGGTTCTGGGCTATATTGTGATGTATGTTGCGGTTCGGGATCATAATGTGAATGTATACGTTGGAATGATGGGCGACGATCATGAAAGTGAGCTCTAGCTTGCGTGTATATTTCGTCTACTGATCGTCTGAAGGGCTCCCTAAGATACGGTTCCTCATCTATGACAAGTTTGTTTAAATCTTCCCATAAACTTTCCTGCAGTAAGTTGGCAATACACAGCAAAAACATGAAATACATATTCAGCACACATATAAATTTGAATACTAAAATACTGCCACATACCATTTTTTCTATGGGTGCATTCGGTTGCGGTTGATATCCCACTTGCATATTTAACCCTGGAGTAATTAGACGACGTGTTATTCTTTCATACCATCTGGTATAACCATCTTCGACGTCTGACTCATTCCAACCAATTGCAGGAGCAGAGACAATATTCCAATTTCTGTCAAACCACCATTCCACAAAAAAAGCATGTGTTTCAACCCAGTTTGTAGTGGAGCGGCCTCTACGGCATATATTATGCAATGTAT
The DNA here is from genome assembly GCA_028749325.2 of Caryopteris x clandonensis. Classification (NCBI taxonomy): domain Eukaryota; kingdom Viridiplantae; phylum Streptophyta; class Magnoliopsida; order Lamiales; family Lamiaceae; genus Caryopteris; species Caryopteris x clandonensis. Next base: position 10,460,938 of record JAPYKT020000004.1, read on the forward strand.
CGTGCACATCCGTAATGCTTTCTGGAATTCGTTGTCTCATCCCGAATTGTCGCAATACCCGATCGGGGTAATATAACTCCACAATTGAATTATGGATCATAGGGCATCTTGACATCCACATATCCGTCACTGTAATAATGCCAAGGTCTATATATGCCCTCACAGCAGCTGGGTATGGGTCGTAAGGTTTCCAATTAAACTGGATAAAAATCGTGTTAGCTAACATTTAATCGAAATTTAACATAATCTGATCAAGTACCAAACATACCTCTTGTTGAGTTTGCCTGTCCAAGCTCTCCCGGATAGCCCTTAAGTTGTTCGTCAAGCTAGTTGTAAAGTTGTGGTATTGTAACCACTCAGCACCGTACGGTGCAACCGGTAGAATTCCATCCACAGCCACAATTGCCGCTGTATTTAGGCGTCTGCCTCCCGTCATTTGCGGAGTGAGAAAGGTAATTCTTGACCAAGCCCATATCTGCAGTAGTTGCATGGGTCCACCAATTTGTGTACGACCCCTATGTGATGCGTTGCACAGCTGATGGTACAAATAACCTAGTACCGCTGAACCCCAACTCAAATTCCTGCATTCATCAATATCCTCTAGTTGATTCAAATATACCAATGACCCCATATTCCCAGAAGTATCCGGGCACATTATGGATCCTAACAAAATCAATGCACATGCACGTGCATATTGGACAACATGTTGTTGTGAGCTGTTATCGGTAACAGGGTGCATGCTTAGGTGTGTACCCAAGGCTAAAAGTGAAAATCGTGACCCTTTTATGTCTTCTGCATTGGGTTCCCATCCCAGTTGGACTTCACAACGTGCAGTCCAATATGCCCGACCGGTTGAAATATCTGAACTTATAACCGGCCCACCTTCAATTGGCAGTCCCCAAATAAATGCGACATCTTGTAATGTCACGGTCGCCTCTCCAACTCTAAAATGAAATGTATGCGTTTCTGGCCGCCACCTCTCAACCAGTGCAGTGATTAATGAATTATTAATTACATAATCACCACATCGGTAGACACCATAAAATCCCATACGATACAACATCGATATGACTCGATAATGCAACCTTTGTGTACGTCTGAGTATTTCCCTACCATCATCGTCTGGGTCAACCTCATAAGGATCATGGTCATCGAGTCTCCAAAAGATACCACTTCCGTGTCTGCACTTTAATTTTAGGTCAATTTCTCCTGCAAATACATCCTCAGATCGGTGCATGTGCTGTTGCTTTAATATATCCCCACTAATAGGGCCATATTCTCCGTAGAACTCCATACTGCAATTAGATTAAATCAATAAGATGAACAATAAATGAGTGAAAATGGAACAAATTACATAAAATCGGAAAATTACATAAAATCATCAAATTAGACAAAATCTGCAACCCATCTCACTAAAAACCAGTGCGAAGTTAACATCAACGCTAAATCAAATTTCAATACACATTATCAAAATACATGTCAAATATCTAAAACAAGCACCATTACAATATTTCAGACACAACAATCTCATCTACGGGCAGATGAAGTTCCGGCCTGGGTAGCAGCTTGATCCTGTGCCCGATATTGTTGTCTAGCGCGTGTTTGTGCCCAATCCATTTCATTTTCAATTCTACTCGTCTTGCCTCTTCCTTTAGTCCTCTTCTCACGCAAGGCTGGATTATGACACAGTTGGAAGGAAGCCTCATCCCAATAATATTCATCAGGCAATGGCTCAAACTTACCACTATAGGTGTCCACATACGTACTTGTATTGAAAACTGAGTTCATGTAAATCACCGGATTTACTCCAAAATGTCGACAAGTCTGCATTGCATGGGAACATGGTATGCCGTTTTGCCTCCAGTCTCCACAGCTACACTCTCTTAGCATCAACTTGACAATGTGGGTATAGCACCTCGTTGTTCCTGGCACGAATGTCTTCACTGAAGCTGTTTGATCAGTGAAATCGACCTTATAGACTTGATGTTCCATTGCCTTTCGTTGTCGTTGATCATACTTCTTGTACACCTCATCAGGCCATGGCTGGTTCCTTTGCTGCATCTCACGGCCCAGTGTCAACCGGTCAAGAAAATATTTAATCGACCGATAAAATGTAGCCTGCACAATGGCACAGATTGGAAGCCGTCGTGCACCTTTTAACACGCCATTCATGCACTCTGACAGATTTGTTGTCAAAATTCCATTTCTCCAACCTCCGTCATGGGCAAGAGTCCATTGTTCCTTTTCAATTTTCCACAGGTAGTCATATGCCCTCTCATTCAACACCTTAATTTGATCCATTATATTTTCAAACTCTCTGGTTGTGAACGCTGAGCCGGCTTGCCAACACATGTCCTTTAACTTCACATTCTTGACCTTGCTATTAAAATTCGAACACACATGTCTCAAACAGAAACGATGGACTCCAAGAGGTGGCTGAAAATCTGGAATTCTTTCCACAGCTTTCAAAAGACCGGCGTGTCTATCTGAAATCAGACACATTCCTTCTCTACCGCGAACAATGTGTTTCGATATCATACGAAGAAACCATGACCAAGAACCAAAACTTTCTTCGTCCACAAGTGCATACGCCAAAGGTAAAAGATGTTGATTTGCATCCATGGAAACAGCAATTAACATCTTGTGCTTGTATCTAGTGTAAAGATGAGTTCCATCGACACTAATTATTTTACGACAATGCTGGAACCCATCTATACATGGCCTGAACGCCCAAAACACATATTTCAACATTTTTATACCATTTGTCTCTTCGGGCATGTGGCGCCACTCCACAACTGTGCCTGGATTCCATTTTTGTAGGGCTCCCAAAAATTTGGGTAGTCTTGAAACTGAGCTCTCCCATGTACCATACACATTTTCTCTTGCCCGTTTCAAACCATGCCATGCCTTACCGTATGAGATTGTATATTGAAATTTATCATACACTAGCTGTTGAACACACTTAATCTCATACCCGGGATCTGTCTGAACCATCCCAGTTAGCAGCGCAGCGATCATGTTTTTGCACAAGTTCCGATGGTCAACAGACACCGCGTTCATTAGACACGTATGAGGGCCTCCATACTTAGTGATTTCCCACATATCAATCCTTTTTCTGTAACCTGCACGCAACCACCAGTTGCAGCGTGTAGTCTCACTATTATTTTTGCATTTGATTTTCCATATAAGAGGTGTGCTTTCATCTACTCGATATTCACGCCTCGCTATACGTATTGCAAAATCTTTAACTGCAGACTGCAAACTCTTCTTATCTTTGAAAACCATGCCTTTTGTGAGCACTCCTTCAGTAGGATCATAGTATCTAAAATTTTTGGGAAGATCAAAGGAGTCCGCAAGCATTTCATGTGATGATGCATTGAAGAACGGGATATTCGGATGCATGGAGTATCTCTGAGCACCTGATGGAAATGATGGTTGTTGATTGGATGGTGATCTCTCTTGATTTGGGGAATACATAGTTTGAATATCACCAATATCCACCCCATCTTCATCTGATTCACTAGACAACTCGTCTTCATCGGGTTCAGAGTCTTCTAGTTCATTCGCACCAAAAGTGTCAACCAATGGATCATCTGTTTGATCATCGGTCTGAGCATTTTCTCTTTCACTTGGAATACCCTCATTATTGGACCTTGAGGTTCCAACTGTATGCTCTTGCCTGACGACTGCCGGATTATTAATGCCATCCCCTCTTAAATAAGCAGCATATTGAAAATACTCATTGCTTGGCATAATATCTGGAAGAACATTATCTTGCAGTTTCTCTGGATCAATATGAAATTCTACATATTGATTATCCGCATCCGGTGCAAAGAAAAACCATAGATTATCATCGTTGTTGATTGGTATACGATGATATCTGTTGTTTGCATGTAGTGAAGCGGATATGTTCAATTTGTATTCATTGCTATCAATCCTTGTCAATTGAAATAATTTTGATACCAAGCTGGAATATCCAATGTCGCGAGGTACCCTAGTTGCACAAACAGGTGGAACATCGCTACAATCCCCAATATAAACAACAATACCGACGTTGTTTGAAGACCCCATATCTTAAATAATAAAGATGTGTTAATGATCTTAAAATAGGGAATTAATTACTTTATTGCAAAGTTTAATAAAACTAATTTAAACTAATACATTAGAAAAATTCAAACCTGAAATTGAAATAAATCAATATGTCAACGCAACGGCAACAATTTGAGGGTTACGATAAATGCACAACAACAGCAACAATTTCAACAGTACCTACATCAAATAATGTATAACAGAAAAATATCAACGACAAATTTATAACAATATATATAGCAACAACCATACACCGACCGACATACACATATCCAAAACACGGCACACAACCATACACACGCACCTATCACACACAAAAATGCAACCCACACACAACACACAAACACACACAGCAACACACACACAAGCATACACCACAACATACATCACACACACCACAACACACATCACAACACACATTTCATACCCACATTTCATACCCACATTCCATACATACATTCAATACATACATTTCATACATACACCACACCTACAACATACAATACAAGCAATGGAGAAAAAACCACTATCTACACACACACAACACAAAGCAACACACAACACAAAGCAACACACACACAACACAAAGCAACACACAACACAAAGCAACACACACACACCATACACACACCAAAATACCACAAAAAAATCATATACACACCCACACAACAGTACACACACACACCACCCAAACACATAAAATTTATGATAAAATTACCTTTGAGAAATGGAGAAACCCGAAACGTGAATATAGAAGAAAAATTGAAAGAAAATTGAAGGATAATTGAAAGGAGAAGTGAAGAAGAAGTGAAGAAGAAGTGAAGAAGAAGTGAAGAAAGTGATGAGGAAGAGATAAATGTGTGGTGTGTGTGAGTGGTAATAGATATGATAGAGGGAGAAAAATTGAAGTGGATGTTAAAAATCAGAATCCGCGTTCGCACTCGGCCAGCCGAGTGAAGTGGTCGACCGAGTGCCGTGACCGAGTGGATGGCAGTACTCGGTTGGCCGAGTAATACGGGGGCCGAGTGTCTCGGCCGAGTACGGCGCGCGACCGAGTGCCCGACCGAGTGAAGGCTCCAGCATTAAAAATAAAAAAAAAAAAAAAATTGGTCGCCCCTGCCAGGGGCGACTTTAAAAAAAAAATTAAAAAAAAAAATTAATTTGATTGTCGCCCCTCGCAGGGGCGACTTTACTCAAAATTAAAAATTTTTTTTTCACTATAATTTTGCAATTTTTTTTGAAAAATACAATAATCTGTCATTTTTGCCTACAAATCAATGGATGATCCGGCTATAAATTGAGAATTGAAGTTGATGGAATTCTTGGACAGCAGGGTGGCCACGTCATCCTCCTCAGCACCAACCTAGGCTTATCTCATTCACGCCGTTTCAAACAATTTTTTGAACTAGTTCAAAATAATTATTAACAGTTTATTTTGCAATTTTGACAGCAAAAATATTAATAATTAATTTGTATAATCACATATTGTAGTTGATGATATCCTATAAATTTGAGATTAAATATTTTTTTATTTTAATGTGTAAAGGATATTTAACCATTAGTTACAATAATAATAAAAGATTTTTATGTTGGTTTGTATTTATTTTTATTTTATTACCCTAATCCCCTAAAATTTGAAAATCAACTATCATTAAATTCGATAACAACAATGAGTAGGAATGGGCCACGCTAGCTGCTTGAACTTAACTCGGTCAAAACTCAGTTAAAATTCGACTCAAACTTGAATTTGATTTAAAATATTAAAAAGTCGAGTCAAACTTACTTAGACTCGCTTCGAAAACTCATAAACAGATTCGATTATCTTTTCATTTAATTAATTTATATATGTATTACTTAAAAATAAGTAATAAGTAAAATTTCACTCAAAAAACTTATAAAAACTTAGAAAAAATACACAAAGAAGGAGTTCAAGGAGGAATACGAAGATGATTGCTGATTAATTTGTAATAAATTTTCATTTAACAAAGTATAGAATATTATTTATTGCGAGATTTTTTTTAAGTGGTATAAACTTTGAATATTTTGGATTGTGGAATGTGAGATATTTAATTATGAGTATTGTAATTTTGTTTTTTTAATTTGTTACTTTTAAATGTTAAACTCATGTTATTTTCTTTGAAAGGTTAAAAATTATTAAAAAATTATTGAAACAGATATAAATTGTATTAATAGAACGCAGAACTAAATCTTTTAAAATAAATTGAGTTTTGAGTTGATTCAAATTTGGAATCCCATATCTAGCTTGGACTGAGTCTACCAATTTAAACTTGAGCTGCGTATCTTGGCTCAAACTTGGCTTCGCTCGTTAACAGAACATGAATATATAAGCATATATATATGTGTGCAACAAAGTTAGGTGGGTACTCATGTGACCCATTCTAACTTGGAGATTGTAATATTTATGTGTAAATTGCATAATTTACGACGTGGTGGGGTGGAAATCTACTTAACTTTTCATTCCAAATTTTTTCCATAAAATCACGTAATCCTCTTTACAAATTTTGTTCATTTTTTTATAAGATTCTAAAATAACGTAATTTCATAAAAAAAAAAATTAAAAAAAATTCCTACATTGAAGGAGGGCAATCCACTATAATCATCTTTTGTGCTTTTCCTCGTAAAACTGAATAAATATGACTTTTATAGATAATAAATTATAAAGCATGGTAAAATAAGATATTCTAAAATGCTAATAATTTTGTAAAATAAATATGTTTTGTAGATTGTTGAATTCGAGATATTCAATAGTCACAAGTGCAATCAACAGAGGTGTGTTTCGGCCCAATTTTGCACAAAAGTTAATTTTGCATAATAAAATCCACAACGAAATTGTCACGTCCACAATATATATATATATTTTTTTTAATGTAAAGTACCAATTTTTTGATCAAATTTAATATTGTTTTAATAAAAAAGATATTACAATTCACAAAAAATAAATTTTTATCGATATACTTATTTTTATTAAAGTATTATGCTTAAAATATACACATAAAATCACAAATTGTAAATAGGTTTGGGATCTTTTTTGCCAAATTTAAATCGAGTTGGCGTGAATCCATATATGCTATTCACAATGTATGAATTGGATTAATTTGTTACCCTAATTTTGAATTGCGCAACTATTCCATCAAATTTTTGTAATCTTAAACAAATTACGATTCACTATAAAATGTTATTTTTTACTATAAAATTAACATATTTTGTTTGTAATCAACAAATGTAAAATAATAATTTAATAGTAAAAATACTATTTCAAATTATTAAAAAAATATTAGTTTCCACGAATATTGCTCCTCACTGGAAAAATGTTATGTTTTTTCCCTTAATTATTACCAGTAAACCCCGAAAAATATTAAAATAAGAATAACTCTGGTAAAGCTCATCGTGTCCCCTAATTTTCTTCAGAAAATCAGACAACAATATTTCGTTCCTCCGGTGCCGGGATCCGACCAGGTCAGCCTCGACCTCAATTTTCCGACAATCGTGAAAAAACCTTCCTGCCTACTGTGCATTTCAAATTTCCACAAAATTTGGGTTTTACGGTTTTGGGTTTTTTCCATAGAAACGATGGATAAAGAGAAGATAGACGAGCTGAAGATCCAATTGCAGCAATTGTTGAACGAAGCGCAAGAATTTGTTCGGGAGATTCCGCCCGCTCAGATATATGCTGCGATTGGGGTTGTCCTATTCACAGTTTTTCTCTTCTTAGTCAGTAAGTTCGTCTCGTAAAAGACTTAATTTTGACCGAGTTCAGTGAAAATTTTGTTTTCAACGGATCTTGTTTTAGTTAAATTATTGAAGGTGATAATCTTGCGCATTGGAGATTCTTGTGTTTTGGTTTAATAATTTCTGGGGTGCTCGCAAAATTTGGCTGACATTGTGCCGAACCTTCTAAATTTTATGATTTATTAAACACCGATATGTTCTAGGGTTTTACTCTGCAGTAAAGCTAGTGAAGAGTCTTTTTTCTTTATTTTTGTTATTATTTTTTTAAAATTTATGTTAATCGTTAGGTATTGTTTTTATTGTTGTAGAATTTATTAGTGGTCTTACTATCGATCTTGGACTTGTAATATCAGTTTTTAGGGATTTAATTAATTGTTTCAAAGTTCATTAGTTGTGCCACTGCTTCAGTGATGCTTTTTGCACTTGACAACTGCGGTATAACTAATTACTTACTTGGATGATGCCTTACTTTTTATTTGTTGCTATTGTTTTACTAAGATAAAGATTATTTGACATGTTCTTCATGCAACATAATAGAACTTCTTATAAGTTCCTCTTTGGAATTCAATCCTGCACTTAGGTCAGGATTTAGTTGCAATAAGAAAAGAACTGAAGAAATTTGCAGGACAAACAGTATAGTAGTATACCAGGAGATCGTTTACTTTACATGGCAGGATATATTGACATCGATAAAAATTTGGACTGTGAATGTGATATAGATTAGTTAAGTAAATGTTCCATCCTTACAAAAATGTAGGACACTACCCTGCACTGTTTTAGTGTATTACCCCATATCAAGAACACATTGTCCAGGTTGATAGAACTTTTGAAGGATGTGAACTCGAACGACAGGGATAAAATTAGGTAGATACTCTTACCTTAAAATAATAAAAATAAGTAGATACTTTTGCCCTAGAAAAGTACTAAAAATAGGTACTTTTATAGTAAATTTACATAGACATTCAAAATTCCCTTCTTGATTGATTATGCTTGTGGTGCTTGTGTGTGTGTGAATGGGTGAGTCTATATCTCTCTCTTTGTATATATAATCATATATACTGGTGACACAAATGTATACCTACATATATGGGTGAGTCTATATCTCTCTCTCAGATCATTCTCTATGCGTGTGGTGTGTGGTAGTACTTGTATCTATCCATGAGCAATGTTTACAACTGTAAACAAGTTGAATGAAGCTGAATATGATTTTTCAAGGTTCATTGATTATCAAATTAAAGCTAAAACGTGCTCAAGAGCTTTAAGTGAATGACCTGAGATTTAAGTTCCAATAGTTTGGCCTTTTAGCTCTTAGCTTTCCTTTTCTTACTTATCAAGTCTGAGCTCAAGAGCTTAGTCCTTACCAAATGTAACAACATATTTAAGCTTTTTTGTTATATTTATAATTTATTGCATCGAGTTTAAAACAAGCTTTGAGTGAATGATCTTGACTAAAGTACTCTTTGAGTATTGGCTAGTTTAGTTTGAGTTTTAGGAGGTAAGGGGATTCCAAGCATGGAATAGTACTGATGTGATGATCCCATTAATGATATGTGTGGTCTTTGCCATTTTGCTGGATCAGCATATTATGACCACCAAGTTATTGTGCAACTATAGTGCTTTCCCATTAACTGTTGTGCACCAGTTCTTTCTCAGCTTCTCTTTTGATTCCTCTGCATTGACTTTGCAGTACGTCTTTTCAAGCGTAGAATATCAAACACCATTTTACTAACTGGGCTTAGTGGAAGTGGGAAAACTGTTCTTTTTTACCAGGTAGGCGTGAAAGAGAGTAGTTTTAAGTGAGAATTTTTTGGATAATTTGAATAAATTCATGCCTGAACTTTATGAATCTCGGACTAACTAGTATGTGTGATTTTTTTTTTGTCTACTCTAGCTTCGAGATGGCTCCTCCCACCAGGGTACTGTGACATCAATGGAACCCAATGAAGGGACTTTCATACTCAACTCTGAGACCAGCAAGGTAGTGTATCATATTTTGTGAAAATATTCATAAACGCCCTGTCAATTGTGCTCAAGTAGTGGGTGGCATTGAAACCTTACAGTAGGATTATTCCTTTTCCTATTATCATGAGAAATTAGTGGGAGACTTCACCTAATTTCCCTTATTTGCTGAATAGAATTAAAGAACTTTTTATGTTTAAATCCTGTTTCGTACTTGCAGAAGGGAAAAACAAAGCCAGTTCATGTTGTTGATGTTCCTGGGCATTCACGACTTCGATCTAAACTAGATGAGTTTTTGCCGCAAGCAGCTGGCATAGTTTTCGTGGTGGATGCTGTGGAGTTTCTACCGAATGTTCGAGCTGCTTCTGAGTATGTTGCATTTTGATGTTTACCTTTTTAATTTAAGAGTGCAGATCAAAACTTGAGTCATTATTGAAATAACGAATAATATTCTCTTTGTATTTTTATTTGTTTCTATTTTTCTGGTGAAGGTACCTATATGATATTTTGACGAAGGCACTTGTTGTGAAGAAAAAGATTCCACTACTACTCCTGTGTAACAAGACTGATAAAATTACAGCACACACGAAGGATTTCATCAGAAAACAGCTGGAGAAAGAAATGTGAGATAATTTAATCACACATGCCTTCCTGTTGTTTCTCTCTTTTACATTTCCTGCATTTTTCTCATGATTAGGTTTAGGTGTCTGAACTCGTATCTCACTAAATCTACTTGTGATATGTATACTAAGTGTTTTACCAACAAAATTTCATGAGAATAATATTTTCTGTACCAGTATGAAGAAAGTATACCTCACTGGCTAACTGACCCATATGTAAAATGTCCGATTAATCAGGTGACATAATTGAGACAATTAGAAACAAGTTACTTGAGTCTATGAGGATATTGAACACGTTCATTTTACATCAGTGTCCCATTATTATATTATACATGGTGCAGATGTTTTGAATTATATGAAAGCGTTTCATACCTAGTGACATTTGTCATTTCCTATATGCTGCATTTAGGTGCTTTTCTTATTGGATTTTATTTATTTTGTTTTTTTGGGCGGATCAGTGACAAGCTCCGAGCTTCAAGGACAGCAGTATCTTCAGCAGATATTACTGACGAATATACACTAGGGGTACCTGGAGAAGCGTTTACCTTTCTTCAGTGCCACAACAAAGTTACAGTTGCAGAAGCCTCTGGTTTGAATGGTGACATCTCTCAGTTAGAGCAGTTTATCAGAGAATATGTAAAACCTTAATGGTAGTATGTGTCAAACGGGCTATTGCGCCTAACAAACAGGTCCCCGTTTATCTAACCGTACTGTGGATTGTGTGAAGGAACAGAGCCAGAAATAGAACTTCAAGAGGCAAATTTTCAATTTATTTTATTGAACTTGAATCTTGGGATTGCTAATTTGGAATTTCTTGTGGCAGTTTTAGATCTGGGGTATTGTGTTGGGAGTTATTGCTACCTTAACTCTTGAGTGTAGACCATTGATTTCTTTATTTTCCAGTGAATATTGGGTTTTATGATGCTTAATATGTTTCAAAGTATTTCCTCCCATTTGGTGTTTTTTGCAGTTTTGTATTCATCACTTCAAATTCTAACATTGACTTATGAATGTTTCCATCAGCCACAAAAATGACTTGTATGGTCAGGCCTTTGGTTTATGTGGTAGGACGGTTATAACTGCATCTATACTTTGATCTAATTTGGAAAACCAACATTTTCTTGTATGTATCCGAACATCTTCCTAAGAAATAACATTAAAACAGGATTGACGGGTCAGCTGACCCGACACAAAGCTAAACCAAAACAGTACTTATTTATGCTCCAAGTTATCAGCTTCCCCATGTGGGAAGACATGCAGAGATGGTCAGCTCAGATTGGAGCAATCCATTTGGCGTTTGCTTTGAAAAGCTATCTTGATAAACACAAGTGCTTTATTGCGAATACGAGCATAAAGATCCCATAACATGGAAAAACCATAAGACCAACGGCAAGGTACCTGCAGGTTTAATATGATAATGACGAAATATTGTCATTATTATAGACTTTTGCTGCTAATACTGATCTCATTTTCTTGTAATGCAAAGATATTAATTAGCACATACCATAGAGGGGCATATGGAGAGGACAAGTCTAGAAAAAGGTACGGCCACCTGGGGATTTTACATGGAAATAAGAATTAATTATATTGCTGTTCCTCAGAAATTACAGTTTATAACAGTGATGATTTATTTGAGGACGAGCAGAAAAAGATACCTTATGGATACACAAGCATGGATGATCCACTGGAAAATGACGAACGCGCACGTCCATAGGACAAAATATGCAATTCGGAAGAAGGGAAACCTCTGCAAGTAGATGCTAATTCTATTAATCATAAACTGAAACGCTAGTACATAAATGAAATTAGTTGCTGAGAGGCTACCAGGCGATTTAAAACTGCGTCGCCTAGGAGAAAGGCAGCATTGACAGAATGCTTGCAAATAATTAGCTGCAGAAAAATCCATGGAGTGTCAAATCCAAGGCACAGTTAAATAGAAAGAGAGTTATTTTCGTCATGCTGAAGACTTATGCTAGAGATGATATGTTAGATGGAAAAATAAGTACACTTCAAAGGACGGTACTTACAAAACTTAATCTCGAATATTTGGCATAGGCGGATGGGTAGAGTATCAACCAAAAGACCAAATCAGTGAGTGCCACAGCCCCAGCAGACATCTATACTAGAAACGACAAATTTTAATTATAAGAAACAGGATAGCCAAATGCTCAACAGAATATAACACTCAAAACATTTAGGTTTGTCCAGGTGAAATTACAAGATCATCCTCCTGCAGGTTGATTTAGCTAACTTCTTACCATAGAAGATCACAGGAATACTTCTCATTCATGATAAGTCAATTACTCTAGAATATGCATATGATCTATCATGAAAGGGAGATAACGAGGGAAAAAATGTTACAATAGTCAACTTTATCAAATGAATTGCTTGTTAGGATATTAAAAAATATTTATTTAGAGGCAGGCAATTGCTTACCTGAAAAAGAATTTGCAAGGCATATCCCCAACCTGATGCAGCAGTTCTGCATTTAGGTTCATCATAGCAATTCAAACTTCCAGGCTGGCCGGCCATATCTGCATTCTTCCCAAGTAAAAGTGGTATGCAGGATTCATGGTCTGCATTATCAGATATACAATCATCCCTTGCTGGTTCCACTTCATGGCGGTATAGTAGATAGCCACGCATTGAGAGTAAAGACCCTAGCTACATCGCCCAACGAAAAAGCATAAAATATCTGATTTTGCAAAAATATAGCACAAAATGAAATTTTAAGGGCATTATAGTTCATACAATTAAGATTATTGTTTGTTATTTACTAAGAAATTAGGAGAGATTGAATTGCATAATTTGTAGGCTTAAAGTGCTCAAATTATGAGAAGGAGAGGGGCACAGAGGCAACCACAGAAAAGAGTAACATACCCCAAAATAAACAGTGACCAAAGTAAACGTCCACCTGTTTGACAAGTAAAGAGTGAGAGAAACACATAATTACAGTTACCCAGAAAAAATTGATAACATTATCCGGATATCAGTTGAAATTGTCACAAATCCAAACAAAGTAGTAATGCAAAGGTATTCAAATTTATCATGGAATTATTCATGGCAAATGGAATTAGATAATTACACATGAAAAACCACGTCACAGCAAAGAGTAAGGAAAGCTAATAAGAAGAAATAAACCAAAGTGATTGCCAGAAATACATGCAGCATTAATTCTTCAAATAACAAGCTTGTAGAGCAATGATCAGAATTTAAGTCAACAAAGCAACAGAGAACAAGCTCACAGAAACATAAAAAACAGCAGAAAACTGCTCAGATCCTCAAATAATGTTCTGTGAAGAGCAATTTTAAGCAAACAAATTGCAGAGGCCTTACTCGGTGTAAAAATAAAGTTTTCCAGCACCACCGATGGAAAAATCAGCAACAAGCAGAGCAAGTAGTGCACAGAAAGCAACAATCCTATAAGCAAGCAACCAATTGAGATGGATTGATTTTGAACATGTTCCCCAAACCTCATCTTCATGCAAGCATCCTGCTGCCTCCTGTTGAACCCCACTTGTTTGGTCTGTGGATTCTCTACGCCCTTCATATCTCCATATCAGAAGGGCTGCAAAGACCAAACCTACAAGGATCCATATTGCACAGAGCAAGAACCTCCAGTTCAACCAATAACTTGGGGTCGTTGAATCATCTGTCATGACTAGCTGCCAAGCACGATCAAACAGTGCTGTTAAGAATCTTATTGTTATGCCATACTCTTTCAAACCATTAATCTCACTGAGTCAAAACCAATTCACGAGTTTCAGTGAATGAAATCAGTTCGGTTAATTTACCCCTAGATAAAAGTCAATGCGCACATAAAATATCTATGCGAACTCATCCAGCATAAATGAAGCAGGAGAAAAAAAAAATTCAAGAATTATAGATGGGCACATAATAGCTATAATTTTACCACCAAATCAATTATTTTTTTTATCATTCTCTTCTATGAAAGTGCCAGTATTCCAGCAGCACAATTAAACTCAGACGCAGTTACAGACCCCCCAACACCACCGCACCTTTCCGCGCCTGCCCACAAACAAGATCACACGCACGGCAGGACGAATGTGTGCTTATCTACCTAATTGTAAATACAAATTTACAAACTTGACTTGTTTAGCAATCGAGTTGGTAAGCTGAGAATAAGATATGGCAAATCAGAAATTCATTGTTGAGCATCGTACCTCGTTTTATTGGAAGAATATTTCATGCGTCTCTCCTATAATTGCTTTCCCGTTATGCGATTACCCAAAATCCCAGAAAGAAGAACAACGCAGAACACTCTTGATAGGGAGCTAGATCGTCGGGACCGGGCCGGCGAGGGGAGAGAGAGAGAGAGAGAGACAAGAGTGACTAGGAAATTTTACTGCTACATGAAATAGAGGGTCTTTTACAATGGACAACTGAAAGATTTTTCTCCTCTCTCTCTCTCTCTCTCTTTTCTTTTCTAAAATAATTATTTAATTTGATAATAAGTCCGAAAAGTATATAAAACATTAAATTTGATATTTGTACCATTAAATTGTGGATGAATCTTGATATTTTATTTTATTTTTGCATAAATGTAGACTAATGAAATTCGATTAAGAAACTTATTTAGATTAATTAAGTCCTTGTTACATGGAATCTATAATAATTGAGTTGGTTAAACACTTTATAACCCAGACCAACCAACGACTTAGAATCGAATTTCATGGCCTGTTCTTGAAATTTTTACTTTAAAAAACATACAAAATAAGGAAGCTCTCGGGTCGGGTTGAGCAAATTGTAAGAGATGGTTTGATAATTGGAGAGAGAGAATTTATTTCATTGACGAAAGACAAATGTTTAGCGGTGCCAGATTTCCACATTGGCGGACTGTTTTAGAAACCCAAACACGCCCTTAAAGCAGCAAGAAATTTAACCCTCTGCACTTCATTGTCAAGAGAGAAATAGATAGTCTGAAGGCGCAGGTGGGGAGGTTTATTATGGAGAATAGTACAGTTGAAACAATTAGGAACTACTTATTTATGGTAAGCATTGAACTGATGAGAAACTTCTTTTTCATATTCCTTGTTTGGATTGCAGTTTTTGATGTGTTGATCAGACATAAATACCTCCATAGATAATTGAGTTGAAAACATGAGGAAAATGTTAAGTGGTAATGACTAAACTTTCTCTCTCTGGAAACTAGGTGGTCAAATCTGTGTATTTATAACAGAAATCAGGAAATTGAGTTAATGGTTTCATTTACGTAGTCATCATCTATTTATCTTCTTCTTCTTCTTCCCCTTTTCTGAAATCATATTTTTATCTTCGTTCAAGCCCAGAAAATGTCGGAGCAAATTTGCTATGTGCAATGTGGCTTCTGCAAGACCATCTTGCTTGTAGTTAACTCTCTCTCTCTCTCTCTCTCTCTCTCTCTCTCTCTCTCTCTGGTTCTTGGCTGATTACATCGTATGATGATCACTGCAGGTTAGTGTTCCATGCAGCAGCTTATCCATGGTGGTGACAGTGAGATGTGGCCACTGCACTAGCATCCTCTCTGTTAACATGATGAAAGCCTGTTTGCTTCCACTTCATCTCTTTTCTTCACTCAACCACCAACAACAAATGGTGAAACTTTATTTTCTAATTATTTTTTTGAACTTTTAAACTGACAAAATACAATCCCATATAACAAAGACGTTTTTCTTCTTCTGATAACTTGTTTTCCTGATTAGGCGCAGCCAAAATGGGAAGCTTCCTCTGAGCAAGTGCTTGCTGACAAGAAAGCAGCTCTACTCTGTTTCTCATCAGATGAAGATGATGATGAAGATTCTATTCCCTTTGATCAAGTTATCCATAAACGTAAACTCGCCTTCTGACCAAGCAAACTACTTTCTTTTTCTATGATTTAATCGCCATCTCTTGTGCAGCGCCAGAGAAGAAACAACGCGCTCCGTCCGCCTACAACAACTTCATCAAGTACAAACCTAACATGTTCACTACTAGTACCATTTGATCAAAATCAAGTATTTATCTTAGGTTATGCTGAAAATGTGTGCAAAAATTTATGTCAGGGAAGAAATCAAGAGGCTAAAGATTGAGTTTCCCAACATGACTCATAAGCAAGCTTTCAGTGCAGCTGCCAAAAATGCAAGTCTTTATAAAGAATATGATAAATACAAAATATCATATTAACTTTGTCTGAGGAAATTCTGACCTTTTTTTTTTTTTAATTGTGCAGTGGGCACATTGCCCACAAAGTCAACACAGAGGAGAAGAAATCCATGGCTATGGTGAAGGAGAGAGAAACATGGCTATGCACTCCACAGTGAATAATGAGGTAATGATTACATATCTAAGCTTCTTCTTGTTCTATCACAAGATCCTGTAACAATACTAAAAATGTACAAGATATTGTCTAAACTAAAGGTTAAAAGAATTAAGATCAATAATGCAAGTAATTATCTCCTCGATCGTGTCGAAAAGTTTTAGTTATAAGATGGAAAAATATCATGTCACCATACATGTTATTTTCATAGTATTGATGATACTTTGGTTGGATGCCACACCCAGTGAGAAAAAATAGCAAAACTTGTCAATAATGCCTTAAAAGTGCAACAATGTATAAATAGGAGTTGTTTCATTTTAGCATGTTAAGGTCAATTTATGCTGCTGAATTAACCTGACTGCTTTCTGCTGCAAAGAAGCTCCAGGTGCATTGTTTTGGAAATGGTGTACATGAAACAAAGGCATTGAGGCAATCTATTTTCACCAAACCATCTTTCTGCTGATGGATCGATTATCGGGAAACGCAAAATGATGAGAGCTACATGCTGGTTCTTGCTGCTGTGGCCATTAAGTCTTGAGTTTCTATCTGTTTTCTTGTTGAAGATGATTGGAAGTACTTTTGAATGATGCTGAATTGGTCTAATGTGAAATTTTTATATGTTTATAAATATGACATTATCTGTATTTGACCAAAGTATCATATAACATATACTTAGTAGAAACAGCATCCTCAGAGCTAGTTCTATCTTTGGAGAAAATTATAGTAACTTATCCAGACAACAATGAAGAAGATGGATCCAGGGGATCCTAATGAGCTACAATCGTACGCTTTTTCGATATAATCACTAGGAAGTACTATGTATTGCAATATGGGATCACATATTTGCTTCATCTTCTAGCTAGGTAATCTCCAGCACTGGTTTCTTCTTGAAAATCTTGGTGCCCTTTGAACATATCTATCTGGAATCAAATTTTGTACGTAAGTCTTCCATAAATCTATAATCAACGAGAGAAATCGGAGCGAGCAGTGGCAACAGAAGAACTATAGAAAGTCAATAGCAGTTTGTGATCATGTCCTAGTCATTTACATTTAGCAATAAAAAAAACAAAAGAAAATTCTTGATCACAAATGTACAAATATCTGAGTTTTTGGTTATTTACTTGTGTATGGTCATGGAGGTAGAGAGAGAAAGTAAGAGTGGAAGAAGTCCTTGTTCTCTTTCAGCAGCTCTTTCCACACTGCAAAACAATCTTAAAACACATGTAAACACCCAAAAAAAAAAAAGGGAAATCATAATCTAAAAGCAACTTTGGACTACACAAAGAAAACTATGTATAGTGAAAGTTGATCAAGTGAGAAAATGAAGACCTGTGAGAGTTACGAGAGGTCGAATTCGAGCATGCTCTGCCAAGGCCTTAACACATTGATCTCTGTCCATATGAAGCAGCAAGCATCTCTCAATGAGACTCTGAACCTGTAAAACTCCCAAAGTGCCTTCTTATTAGCATAAGTTAAGGTTCATACAAGGAGTAAATAAAGTGTGTAAGTGTGTAAGAGGTGTACGTATATACCATTCTAATGTAGGAGTGAGGGTGGCAATGCAGACAAGGAAAAGGGTGATCCATATTTCCACTTTAGCTGCAAGTGGACAAGAAACAAGAATGAGAGAAGAGTGCAGACAAATGAAGGCATTGTTGTTGTAATAATCCTCAGTAGTGTGAATTGATGGGATGGGGGGTGTTTGGGGGATGGAGAACTGTTATCCACAAAATCCAATCGAGGGGCCAAAAAAGCACGAGTAATCCAAACAAGAGATTCACCTCATCTCATATCTTTTTGGAGTTGCATTAGGGTTTGGGAATTAAGATTAGTTTCTTGATGATGACTCTATGCTCACCCTTCACCACAAGATCATGAAAAAACAATTGGAACAGTTATTCCACGTCCACTGTTCCTAATTGCTGGGTCCCACATTCTTCAACTGACGTGAATGTATAGGGTGGAAATTGGTCCCCCTGTTTGGGCCCACATTCAAATTGAATTTTAGTTCTTTGATAATTGATTTTTAATTTAAGTATATAATGTAATGACTGCTCCAATGTGATTTTTGTTGGGGTATTTGGAGGCCTCGACAATACAGTAACATCTCTTTAAATTAATAAGCAAAATTTATTATTATAAATATATTAATATTGATAAATTAATTAATTATTTATTAAGTTATAGTGTGAATGTATATGCACCTGTATTAAATCAAATAAATTTAATAATTGGAGGGATGATACCATACTTGTGGATCTTGATTTGCCAACAGAATCACTTAAAGCAGTAACAACAACACTTTCATAATTTTTTGTTGCAATTTGAGAAACCAACTACAGAACCTGTACATGCAATAAAAAAAATTAGAGATGATATTCAAGTAGATTTTAATTTCACAAAACAAAATTAATTGAATCGTATTTTTATATTGAAGAAATTATTAATTTAGAAATATTTTACTCTACTATTCTAAATTTGAGTTTTCCTTTTTGGAGAATTAATAAAAATCCTAAAAACAGAAAAATCAAGTTATAAGTTAAGATGTTATAAATTACCTTCTACAAGTATTGCAAGAATCACTACAGATACTGGACGGTCTCTTTTTTTTTTTTTTTTTAAACTTTTTGTGCTTTAGGTTATTTTACGTTATTTAAATACATATAAATTTTAAACACTTAATATTTAATTCTAATTTGTTTAGTTGGGCTTTTCCAAAATGTAGTCCATTTATATAAAGCATGAGGAAAACTTGTCAGCATAATTAAAACTAGACATGGGCTAAGCTCAAGCCCAAAACCTTTTACTTTCCACACTTGAAAAGTTTAGATAAATCCTCTTCTTCTTCTTTCTTTTTTTTTCTTTTTTTTTTTTTTCGTGCAATAGATTGATTAATGAAAATATATTATTATAGTATAATATTATTAAATTTTAGAATTATATAAAATTAATATTTTAAAAATATATATATAATTATATTCAATAATTTATATATGTACCATGATTATAACAAAGATATAATTATATATAAAACAATATGTGAACATTAATAAATTTAATTTATAAAATACAATCATCAAATTACTAAATATATTTTTTTTTTTTAAATCAAGAAAAATAAATAAAATCTGGTATATCAATGTGAACATTTTTTATTATTATATATAACATTAAATCTGTTAAAATTCATAATTGAATCAAGTAATTATGAAGATATATGAAATTTTTATTAGTTTTAATAAAATTAGTAGTATTACCAATATTAACAAATAAAATATAAAAATTTAAAATTGATATTTATCGGTTAGCAATATAACAACATTTTTTCTTAAAATTTGTCTTTCCATTTATGAAAAAAATGGGCAAAAAAATAATAATAACAAACATAAAAACAGTCAGTTTATTATTATTATTATTATTATTATTATTATTATTATTATTATATAGATTTTTTTGTTACCATGCCGCGTATACCTTCCTGGCTTGTTGCGATCTCCATCGTCCGTTCAAATTTTATTTTTATTCGAATTTCATTGATTTCTTAATAACCACAGCGAGCTCACGATTTTTATTTTCTTTGGTCATATATTTTTAATCCTTCCTCTCCTTATAAATGAGTGAAAGATGTACTGTTTGAGTGTTCGGGGATTATTTATTATTATTATTATTATTATTGTTATTATTATTATTATTTTGGTTTGGTATAAATAAAATTGTGCTGTACCCTTAAAAGAATAGGTAGAGAGGGAACATAAATGAAAAATAACGGCTACGTGATCGGTCCATTTAATTGGCGGAGTAAATTTCCCACCAAAGATAATTGTTGGTACGTGACTTGGGGTGCGCGGCCCAGGATGAATTATTAATTAATTATTATCACATTTTACTTAACTCAAATTTTACAATTTCATTTTTCATTCCTCTCAAAGTCGTTCTCCTTCAATTTAAGATTTTGAAGACAAATTGTATACGTTTTTCTTTTCAATACAAGTAATTGATTGATGCTTCAATTACAATTATATCTGTTTTATGTATTTTATATCATATATGATCAAATTTAATCCAACTTTGCTTCTTATCATCTACTTCAACATATACCTAAATAAAGTTCAATAACATTTAAAATTAATTTTCTCAATTAAAAAAACCATCATAATTCAAAATTTCCGCACACCTCGACTTATATATTTTCAAACAAACTCAATATAACCAACTTCATACACTATCAAACGTAACCAACCACAATTTCTTCACAATATTTATGTTCCAAGATGGGTTCTTCTCACCTTAGACATGATGACTTGCGTAGCTACCAATAAAGCTAATTTTCTTCTTTTGCAACTCAAACAATGCCTCTTTCTTAGTTGTTGATGATATGAATGCTATTTGGTCAACTATGAAAATATTAAATAAATTAAAGATGATGGCTGAGAGAGCTTGACTTGGACACAAAGAAATTGCACTAATCACGCCACGTCACAATTTGGTTACAAGAAAACATTGAAATCAAGAGAGATTAATAATGTGAAAGAGAGGAAACAATAATGAAGGCATGTGCAAATAGTGCGGAACATAGGGACGTCTCAGCTAATTTCCTAAAATTACATTAACAATTTCCAGAGACATTATTTGTTTCCATATTTGACCTTAAATAAATTATTTTTAAGAATAAATTCTATTTATCAAGATGATTTATAATTAATTTGATTGAGTGTCACAGTGTATAATAAGTTAGTGCAATACTCAATATATAATTTTCATTAAAATCAGAAATAAATAAGGTTCTAAATCAACAGAGCTAAATAAAATAAGTAAAGTAACATCTATGCTATATAAGTTCAATTTTTTAAACTTGAATTGGATCGATCGGGTCAATTATTATAATTACAAATCGAGCATGGTGGTAATTACTTAGTTAATGTTTGGTGGGCTTATAAAACCCTTTTAAAAAAAAAAAGTGAAACTAATATGAAGTTGCATGGCCGATCCAATATAAATTGAAGTTAAATTATGGTTTATATAGATAGTTATATATATATTTACATTATTTAATTCTAATACAGTAATTTAATTATTGAACTGGTGATCCAGTACATTATCTATTTCAGCATTCGATCTAGATTTAAAAACACATAATAAGATGTGAGCATATTTTAGATTCACAAACTAGAGTGAATCCCAATCTTTTTCAAACTAGATATTCAAAATAAATATTTAAAAAAATTATTTATCATGATTTTCGAATATTACAGACATCGTAGATAAAAGACAATTATCCTTTCTTAATATTAATCGAGAAAAAATTGTTGAGCAAAACCGTAAGGGGTACAATTGACAAATGGCGTTAACTTTACGGAGTGAAAAATCAAATTCATGGTTCAATATGGATAACACGTCAAACTTTTTTGTATCTCTAAATTATAATAAATTAATGGGATAAGTTGAATATTGGAAGTTTGATTTTCCATCTTCTGACGCGTCCATAATTTGATAATTATCATATGGATTTGTCATAAGCACGTACTATAGTATTAATTAATAATTTAATATATGAAAAGAAAGGTGAATGGAAGGCACTACTTTCAATTATTGTTATTAATTATGAGCACAAATCACGGATATTACGCTTAATTTCTGAAATTTGTTGCTTATTCATTGAGCTTGTAGTAGTGGATGTATCTTTGACCACTCTAATTTCAAACCCTTAATTTCTGAAGTTGGGTATTTGGATCTTTCATATTTGTTCTAATTCATAAAGTTTTATATTGTTTACCTCTTCCATTTGATTTTTGTGGTTCGTACCTTGGATAATAGCTCTGAAATACTTATTTATATGTGGTTCGTACCTTGGATAATAGCTCTGAAATACTTATTTATATGTTGTTCGTACCTTGGATAACAGCTCTGAAATACTTATTATATATTAGGAGAAAAAAAAACTCAGAAATATTCTTAGTATTATAAATTTATGAATCTAACTCAATAATAGTTTGTTAAATTGTTATTAAGTGTTAAAATGTGAATTGATCTGATAGATATAGAGTGTGACAATCAAATTTCATAATGTGTAACATCTAAATAATTGACACGTAAGATATAAAAAATAATTAAAGGTATGAATACTTAATTTCTTTTAATTAAGCGCATTGTATACGAGATATAAATATATTATTATAGAGATTTGAGCACGAGTGATTACACACTTTTTCACTGAAAACTTGTGTATATATATAAAAAAAAAGGAAAAATACTAAATGATTTTAAATTGGAACTACTTATAGTGCAAAAATTAGTATGGACAACTATCATTGAAAAGTAAACACCTCATAATTTACTAATATCCCCTCAAAGGTGATGTTGAATATGCACCACCTGTCATACTATTGATCTTGACCAACACTATTAGTAATTTCATCTAGGAATTGGTTGTTTGGCCGATACGACAATATTAATTGATTGAGATCAATCATCAAAGTTACATATGTTCAATCTAAAATTAATCATCAAAGTCATATTTGTTCGACAAAAAATTAGTTATCAAGATCACATATGTCCAAGATAGCTTATGTTATACCTAATGCTCAGGACTAACATGTAATTTTAATGTTACAATCTATCATTAATGTTCTCAACAACTCATTGTTTTGATCAACTGAACGGGTGACACTTTTTGATTGACCTTATCTTTACTTAGTTTACAAAAAATAGACTGACTATGCACCGTTTATATTTATCTTCTCTATCTCTAATAATGTACAAGTAGTTAATCTATTTACTAAACCTTTCCCGTTTCAAATTTTCAATATGTCTGCACAAAACTTTATTTGACTAATGCTCCTAGCTTAGTTTGTGGGCAACATATTATAGAGATACTAGTGTAACCAAATAAAGAGTGGATTAAATCTTTAGACTTTAGTGAGCTAATTACGAGTCAATTAGAACTAACTCACCCTCTCTCTCTTATTGTATTCTATACATACAAACATAATATTTTTTTAACAAAATATAATAGTCTAATAATAAAAAAGTAATAATTTTTTTATCGTGTATGAAACACACACACGAAGAAAATCTTGTTTTAAATATTTATCGTAGCACTATTTCACTATGTGAAACACCAAAAAGTGTTGTCATCTAGACTTGTATTTTAAAAAATTATTATATGTATATTAATATATATGGTTATAAGGATACAATCTCCTTACAATTATTTACTGATTTAACCTATTAAATTATATATAATTTATTTATTTGCAATAAAAAAATATTTTTACTTTAAATAATAAAACTAGACCTTAATTTTAATAATTTTTTATAATTAAAAAATTAATTTTAAATAAGATTTGTTTTGGGACAAAAGGGTATTAAATGGTTAAGTATTTTTGAGGTATTAAGTTCAAGTTTTATTTAAATGAAAAAGGTATATATTTTCAAAATGTGAATGACTGATCAATGCTTCAACATGATTTTCACCAACCAAAATTTACCCGGCCAAAAAGTGGGCGAGGATATGGAGAGTCGGGTCGGATCATGGTGTGTGGCCCACTTACTGATCAACGCGCCAACCCAACTAATTTGGTGTATTGTATTCTTGTGGTCCGCCCATTACCAAGTACCAGGCACTTCAAGTTTTTGTGACAAAAATGCCCCTGCAACTAATTCATGATATGTCCTGCCCTTATTTCTTTTAATTATTTGTAAATATAAGAGCATGGTATCATCTATCTATTAAATTAAATAATTTATGTACATATCTATTAGGGTTTCAATTTACTAATCAATTTAGATTTATATAATAAATGGGTGGTTTTTTTTAAAAAAAAAAAAAAAAGAATGGGTTATAATAAGTTTCATTTTATGCATATTAAGTACTATTAATATTGCCTCCAACAAAAAATAAAAATAAAAATAAATCTTCTCAGTTATGAAAAATATTAATATTATAATTTTATCTATATTGACATATTACATTATTTGAGCTACCGTTTATAAATTAACAATAATGAATTCATTAATTGTTTGGATATGCTACTGATGGAGTTCAAATTCATGACTCTTTTTAACTTTAATTTTAATTTTGTTATTGGAGTGATTTCAGTAAATTTGAAAATTCTTTTAATTAAAAAAAATTACATATAAAATTATTTTTGCAAAATTCTAACGTTAAATAAATTTTTTGATCCAAACAAAACCTTAAAAAATATGATTCAAATATCATTAGATGCATAATCTTCCTTAAAAAAAATATTATATCTAATCAAAAGCAATAAATATGGAGATACACTCTCAGAGATTATTTTTTTCGTTTTTATTTTCTTTTAAATTTTTTTAGTGGGGAAATGGACTAAATTATAAGAGTAGTGCCACTAGTCTAATAATATAAAAATATTTCTCTTTTTAAACAAAAGTTGTCATCGTGGTATTCCAAAGTATCTTTGAACAATTTTTAATTTGACTTTAAATGATATTTGATCGAACTTATAAGCTCTAAAAAATATATTTTATAAGTCGAGTGAGAGCTTATAAACGTTTTCAAAGTATTTAACAAAGTTATTAGAAAATAAATTATATTTTTCACATTAAAATTAAAAAATATATATATATATATATATATATAATGTTTAATAAAAAGTAAGAAAACCAAGCTTATTTGTTACAAAAGATCGTATTTTGAAAAACTTTTCCACCTTTTATCATTTTAATTATAGAATTATCACTAGTAACATTTCGAAAGTTTAATGATCTTAATTTATAAAATTCTACGACTTTATTTCTAAAATAAATAAGAAATATTTATTTTGAGATTAAAGTAGGATTACGTAAAGAATTAGGCTATTCAAGAATACATAATCACAAAAGAGATGTAAATCCAACATTTAAGAGAATTCTGTCAACTTAATAAATAGACATTAATAGAATTAAATTGTGCAATTATGTGTGAACATATGAAAACTATATTGAGTAATATTAAGAAAATATTATACTCAACATATTTTCATTAGATGTAACATCCATACTTAAATACATTATTGTGGCATATATGCAATCTTAACAAGAAATTTACTAAAATACCCATGCATTATTAATTGAGCAATATTTTAAATTTGAGTAGCTATTATTTAAAAATATGATTTTATTTATACACTATGGGCATATATTATGGATATTATTGGTAAATAATGAGAAATAATAATTGATACATTTTTCAGTAAATTACTAAAAATAAGAATTGGAGACAAAAGATTAAAGAAATGAAAGAGATTAGTGAAAAGAGATTAAAGTGTGGCATAAGATGTAGATGAAGGGCATTAAAGTAAAATCATCACCCACCAAATAAAATTGAAAATGAAGTAATAGGTGGGAAAAAAACAAGAAAAAAAAGCTGGAAAAAAGAAAGAAAAGAAAAGGTGGATGGCGAGAGAATCATGAACCGAATGAATGAGTATTGAATATTGAACAGAGGAGCGTGTTTCCAGAAATCTGCCCTCTCTCTCGTAGTGTTTATTTCATGTGGGCCTCACTCATTGATCTTGCAAGCGTTTTCTTCTTCCTCTGTTGATTCCTTTTTGCTCTGTTCTGCGTGCTTTTAATTTGTTGTAACAAACGCCCCATCATCTACCTTCCAACCAAACCCTGACCATTATTATTGCTCTGACCGATCCACTTGATCTGTATCTGCCTTTGATTTCACCATTTGAAAGAAATTTCTGAAGCCATTCCCTTCATCCTTATTATAGGATGATCATGATTGCATTTTCTCATCTTATTAACAATATCTGATGCTCTAATCAAATTTTCCCTGATGACCCTTTTAAGGTATGGTTTTGTTTTGATTCATAAAATGAGGGATTTTTAGCTTCTATCAAAAGCTACTTGGTACTGTTATTGGTGTGTGTTGGTGCATCAAGTTTCTCTGCTTTGTGTTTCCATTTGTGGATTTGAAGTTTCTGATTGGATGTGGATTACCGACAACAGGATCAAGAGTGATTTTCTCTATTGGATTCAATAAGGAGCTACCCATTTTCTAGGTAAGTTTAAATCCGTTGTATACTTTTTACTCCTTTCTTTGACCGCACCCTTTCAGTCATTTTAATCGGAGTTCAAAGTTTGGATCATTTTGTTTTGTTTCAATTGAAGGCATTAATCGCGACGAGTTGATTAATCAGTAAGGGATGAACATTTTGCTGATCAATATCCACTGATTTTATTTTCTTTAGTTTCAGATTTCTTCCCCTCTCTTTGTGTGCCTTTTTTGCCTCCTGTGCTATTTCATTGAGGCAAACGACTTCTTTTGGATTCAGCCATTTGCATGATTAAAAAATATGGAAAATGTGACGCTGCTTATGAAATTACTGGAATGAGTTCATTAGAATAGACATTTAACCTGGTTACTATTTTGAAAAAGGAAATCTATAGTAGTTTATCCTTACTCTTAAGATCATATTCTCTCGTAACTACATTAACTTTTGTGGTGATTTTATCCCCTTTCGTTCCTTTTTGTTTCTAAACCAAAATGTTGAAAATAACTTTAAGGCCATCGAAAAGAAGTGCTTTATGCATGGAACGAGAATCACGTTCAAGGAAAGCCTGTTTATCTTCCTGGCCAGAGAATCCACTTGAGCCATATCTGTTTTGAGTACTATGTGCTTTGAGATTAGAGGTTTCAAAATCAGTGAAATGCAACTCAATTTAGCTTGTATCAACTTGTTCGCGGGAATTTAATCCTTCATAGATTTGGAAGTCTTGCATTTCCCATGTTATATTGAGGACAATAAATTTTGGGACATTGTTCTCTGGTCCATAAATGGAGTCGTACGGGATGGCAGTTTTTCATCAATGACAATTATGACAAACCAGCGACTATAAAGAGTAATATTTAAGTCACATTCTGCTGCCTGCCAAAGAAGATAATGCGGTTTTATAATAAACAAGTTTCACTTCCGTATGAGCTACTAATGTGTAGGAAGTATCATTCTTCCAACGAAGATAATGTGGTTTTATCGTCTCGTTCTGGCATCTGAGTTATAAAAGAGCTGGAAATTTTGAAGAATTGTCCATGCCCTTTTAAGTACATCCTAAAATAAGGATGATCGATGAGTTGTTACGTTTCTGTGCTAAAAAAGTAGCCTTCTAATACTTTGAACATCAATCTATTGGATTCTGTTTTATGGTTGTGATTCTTTTTTCAGAAATACATCTGGTTTACATACAGTTGCCAAAATGTTCAGACGTAACAACAGCAATTCTGCAGCTCCATCTTTCCTTGAAAACCACTTCCCATATCCTGCAGATGTCTCAAATCAGCCGCAGTTATGTGGAAATTGTGAGTTCTGTTGATTATTTATCTTATAAGATATATGTGCTTTATTTGATTTCTTTAATTCCATATTAGCTTGTCTTTAATGGTGTATTAACATTTTATTGTCCTTTTTGTTTCCGCTGTTCACAAGTAAATGATTATTAAGCATCTGTAGTAGCATTTCATATTTTCAATAAGAATTTCAATGGTGCTGCAATTATTTATACCATCTGAGCCAGCAGTGGTAGTTATTGCAAATCATCCTGAATTTGTATGATCCTGAATTGGGATTTAGCTTTAGATGGGTTCAATTTATTGTCCAAAGCTAAAGCTATATACAATGAGTTCGTTCCCAGTGCGCAACCTGGTCACATTTCCATAGCAAGTATATACTGAAAGTAAAATACACTGCTCTGTGAATAGGAGCCATCTGAAATATTAGGTCAAGAAGTGGTTCCTTTCTTTTTAGTGGGCTCAAAGGTCCATGATATAATAAGTAGTCCTAAGGAGCTTTATTTGTATATTTGGGTAAGATCAACAGTGTCATAGGAATGGTGAAAAGAGAATTGTTTCAGCAAACGCCAATCCATGCATTTCTTTTCAATGTTAAAAATTTATGTAATTAAGTGGTCATATTATATGTCGGTTCCTTCAAGAGTTTGCTCCTTTTCTCTTGCTGAATGATGATAATATGATGACTAGAACTCTTCATTCATGGCTGTTATCTCATCGACAAATTATGTGAAAACTTTGCGTGTGAAGAGATGCTCGATAAGTATGTAAAGATAACAAAGAGTCTTTTGGCATTGAATGATAAATTCTAACATATGATAAAAGGGAGTGTTGAAAAAAGATGAAAAGAGCTTGCACAGGCTTATGGAACCACTTTTGTAAGTCCATGCCAAAATGATAGCGGTTATAACTTTGGGTTGAATGCCAGAAGTAACTTAATTTTTGGGATGCAAAACTTATTTATAATATATTATAACTGATATTTATTTTGATTTATCGTTTATGCACGCTCTAAACATTCTTTAAGTTGGCTGTTTTTTTCTACTTTAGAGGAATGGAGGATGGTCCTCACACTTACAGGGGAAATACAGTTTTCTCTGTCCTGATATCGGTGTGGATTCTTTTTCACTGTGAATGTTGTTAGACTGAAAATAGTTGTTGCCTTGAAGTAATACTTCGATGTCATTGGTATTGTAATGATCTTGTAACTTGATAATTATATTGCTTGGAGCTAGTATAATATTTTAAACGATTTAACACTTTTTAATCTTTTAACTTTTCAAAAAATAAAGCGCGTTCTTTGGTAATCACAATTAACACTTTGTGTTACAGTACCTGTAGATTTTCAAGCTGATCCTGTAAATTATCTTGGAAATAATCATGGCACTCCATTTCTCCTGCCAAATAAATGTGGGAGAGACGCTGAAGTTATTCCAAGGCATCAGAAGCTTCTCTTTTCCTTAAATAATAAAACTTTTCATGATGAGTCCGACAGAAAAGCCAGCATTTTGAACTTGAATCCTGTTTCCACTGGTTTAAGGCTCTCGTATGATGACGAGGAGCGAAACTCCTCTATCACTTCCGGAAGTGGAAGCCGTACAGCACCATCATCCGTTTTTTCTTCTATGGGCAATGACATCAAAAGGGAACTCGATCAACAAAAGGAAGAACTCGATCACTTTATTAGAACTCAGGTACTCTCTCCCTCTCTTTCCTCTATCTCTATCTCTCTCTCCCTCTCCCTCTCATATTCTCTTTCTCCCTCTCTATCTCTCTCTCCCTCTCATATTGGTGGATGATGTGAACAGGAAGAAAGTATGGTGAAAGGTGTACGAGACATAAGGCAAAGACACATGGCTTCTTTCATGAGTGCTCTGGAAAAAGGTGTCATTAAAAAATTACACGAGAAAGATCTAGAGCTAGAAACGATAACCCGTAAAAACAAAGAACTGGTTGAGAGCATGAAGCAAGTAACAACAGAAGCCCAAAACTGGTGTTACGTGGCCAAGTACAACGATTCAGTAGTCAATATTCTGAAAACCAATCTTCAACAAGCAATGCAGGGCGGGAAAGAAGGACAGGGAGAGAGTGACGTTGATGACGCTGCCTCTTGCATAGATCCAAACAACAATCTTAGTGGGCCTGGAAGATCTAGTTCAGTGAAGAATGGTGTGATGTGTAAAGCTTGCAAAGCGAAGGAGGTATCGATCCTGTTAATGCCTTGTAGACATTTCTGTTTGTGTAAAGAGTGTGAAGGGTTTGCCAGTGTGTGTCCTGTGTGTCACACGATAACAAGTGCTAGCTTCGAGGTGTATCTATCATAAACATCTAATGAATAAGTTATATATAAGAACACTCACTGTTTAATTATCTAATTCACAGTTTCAATTTAGCGTTACTTCAGTATTATCTTCATAATCTGCAAAAGAAGCTCCCTCTTTTTAGTCTCTGTTTGCAAAACCCTTCTCTTTTGCCTCTAATTGCTTGTTGCAGATGCTATATTGGATGAAATATACTTATATTCATCTATCATGAATTTTATAGATGCACGGAGTATTTCATGACAATGTATAACAACTATAGATATCGAGTCTAGTCTGGTATATTTCATCAAGGTGCAGACTGTAGCATCAATCAAATCTCACAAATCAT
Organism: Caryopteris x clandonensis; assembly: GCA_028749325.2. Lineage (NCBI taxonomy): Eukaryota > Viridiplantae > Streptophyta > Magnoliopsida > Lamiales > Lamiaceae > Caryopteris > Caryopteris x clandonensis. Next base: position 10,491,614 of record JAPYKT020000004.1, read on the forward strand.
AATCTTTATTTGGTTTTTGCTGTACATAGTTCGGATATTTCCTGAGTGGTTCTTGCATTAGTGTTGTCCAGTGCTCTTGTTTAAGAATAAAATCTCATGTCCGACGAATTCCGAGTAGGCATAAGCCAAGGAACGGCAGATGTTCACATTAGTTTTTTTGTTTTGTTAAATCAGTCTCATAAATATATATCCTCGTACAATTCATCAAACATGGCCTTAAGCAAATCAATACAGATCAACAATGGAGGGAGGCATGAACTTTTCATGCAGCCCACAACACTCATCTAAAATCTACCTCGTCCCTGTTTAATGAAGCCCTGGCACTTCCTCCAACCTGGCCTGTTATCCACCTCCTCCACGGGCCCCCAATACTGAAAATGGTGGGTCGACCCACCCGACTCGACATACAAATTCTTCAAGCCCGGAAAGATCCACCGAACCCCATCTTCAAGCATTGGAAGATTCACAATCCCACTCCGTACGTGAACCTTCAACTCTGCCAAACCATGCAGCTGAGGGAACAACCTCTTCCTCATTTCATGTGGTATAATCAAGTCCATATCGTGCTCGCACCGAATCCACAGCATTCTGCAGTGATCAAACCTTGAACACATTTCTTTCAGCTTTGCATACCACTGACCCGAAATCTCCGGTCTGTCTATATGGATTACAGCATCGAGTTGGGCTGATGAGACGACTGATGGGAAGGCGACCATATGGCCCGAATACTCGAATGCAGATAGATTGGGAGCCCCAATCTTGACGACAGACAAGTGCTTGCACTTGAACAGAACAAACATCCATAGTTTTGGGGAGTTCACAACTGTATTTCTCAATCCATAGCAATGACTTAGGATCAATATTTGGAGATTAGGATTCTGTAAGGTTATTTTCTCCAATACATCGTCTGTGAGATTTGAGGCGCGTTGTAGCCATAAAAATTTCAGGTTCCGACAAGAAGAGATGTCGATTTTATCAGGATTGTGCCTCTTTCCTCTGAAGAGGAATGATTCAAGATTTGGGGCTTTAACAATGACTTCTTCTAGAGGTAAGCACTTGCAGAACATCAACATCTTTAGCTTCTCGTTCGAAATTTGAATTTTTCCTAATCCGCAAACGAGGGAAAGGTTGATCCTTTCTAGCAGAGGGCTTCCAGAAAGAATGCTTTCGAAAATGGAGTCGTTTGTATGAACATTAATCATGTCAAGATTGCGGAGAGAAGGCAAATCAACCGTGGTGATTGATAGTTGGCTTAAATCGCAGAAGACAAGCTCCAAACATTGAATAGATTTGGTAGTGAACACAGCCTGAGGCAGAGTGTACGGAACTCTGAAAGGGTGGAAGAATTCAACAATGGCGATCAAATCCTTCATTTCTGCAACTATGCTCAATTCCTTCACGTTTCTTTCCAACGCAAACGCGATCCAGTGGTCAAGGTGTGGGCCCACGTCCTCAAAGAACCGCATTGAAACCCTAAATACGTCGACGCTGAGATCATCGAAGTGCCTCTTCCGGAATTTGAGGGCCTCGTCGACGAATCTGATGAATTTCTGCTTGCTCCGATGGCGGTGAAGCCGCGGAAGGGGGCGGCCGTGGAATTCCCGCTCGTCGAAGTTGAAGGAAGGGCATCCGCACCACATGAAACGCCACCGTTTGGAGAGGAACGCCGTCCGCCTGGCGTCAGTGGCGGGAAGGAACGAGAGAATGTGTTGGCAGAGAGTGTCGGGGAGGGGCGATAGCCTATCTACGCCTCCACGATCGATACCTTCTTCTTCTTCGTCCTGTTCATCTGTTCTGATGGTTTGATCCTCCAAATTTCCATTGTTCTGCCCGGCTATGCTTTCCAGGTTCGCGAAATGACCGGACGGATCATCGGACAAGTATGTGCTGACAACAAAATCAGAGGGAATCTCCATCTCGGAGGTTTTAGAAGGGATTGCGGATGAATCATCTGTTGTCTTTTACATACTTCTCCGACGGAGGAATGGAATGGTCGGAAACAGAAGAATGATAGGATTCTGGTTTATGATGCGGTGTTGAAGGGTGTTCCGTGAAGGAGAGGATCACTCTAAATTGGTGGGTTGGAACTAACTGATTCCCTCCCATTTTTCACATCCTTTCATTTTTTATTTATTTACTTATTCTATGTGACTATGATCATGTCAAATAATATATTATTTTATTATTCCCTTAGATATTTTCTTAATTATGATATAAGATTTATATCTAAATTTTTTTAGCATTTATTTAATGGTAATACAAATAAATATTCCAAAGTTGATAAAAAGTGATTTGATTGTTTTTGTTTTTGTGTTTTTCAAATGAGAGCATGCTTATCCTTACATTGTGTTCGATTCTTTATTTTCAATCATATAATTTTAAAAAGATATCATGGTTATATTTAAATGAGGTGCATTTATAAAAATTTAATAATTTAGTACATTATTGCTAATTCTTTACATGTTTAAAATATTATAAAATAAGCAGATTTTTTTTCAATTATAGGGTTTTACTTCTTGTATTAAGTATACCCTTATTGAAAAATCAATAAGGCATGAAGAATATATATATATATATATATATATATTAATTGTTTTATTGATTTCTGTCAAAATTGCGGCTATCACTTACTTGAACGTGGAAGTATTGTTTTCGAAATTTCTTGGCCAAGTTTTTTGCAGGTTTAGTGGACGCCCTTAAGAGATTTACTAGGGTTTATTATCTCGCTTATTTGGGTACTTATAGGCAATAATAATAATAAAAGAAGTATTATAAGTGGGTAAATTAAGTAATTTTATGATCATCAAAGTCCCTCTTACTGCAATCCAATAATCAATAACTTTATTTGAATCTCATTTATATATATATATATATATATATAGTGAGATTTTTAACGAAAAGTCCTCTAAGATATATACATATATATATATTATCATATTAACAAATTACAATATAATTCCAAATAAATTTATTTATAGTATCATTTTGTTTGAAAGTTAATTTAATTCTAATTAACAAATTTCAAATTCATTTATTAATCATAATATATATATATATAGTAATTTATGAAATACATGCACATAATTATAGAAAACCACTACCTTACACACCTGATAAACACAATGAGTATTTGTTTATGAAGCAGTATAAATACGAACATTCACTTCATTAAGTTCTATAAGCAAGTTTGAGTGAATAGAATTATCAATTTGCCTTTTGTCTTTTTCGATAGTACAGAAAAATTAAGTTTGAAACCTGAAAACTTTCCTTTATTCTTCTCGACAACTACTTTCTAAATTTTCAAATTGAAAGAGTTTGAATATAAATAATAAATAAGTGTTATTTCTTTTCACGGAATCTTTTGGTTACCAATGAGCCAAATGTATGCATTAAATAATCTTCAACAGTCCTCACTCAAAAATTCTAAACTCACCATATAAGTATATACATATATAAAGTATCAAATAGTTGTAAACAATCTTACATTAAAATGAGGGGACATGGCAGCTGTGGTGGTGAGCACATAATTGTGCTAAATTAGATAAATGTGGCAATGCAGAAACAACTGATGGCAAGACAAGAATCATAAGTTCGAAGTAGTCAGATTATAGACACCACTAACAAGTTAGCTCACTGTATCACTGCATAAGAGACATGATCCACACATGGATAATGAGATTAAATGCACTATCGAGAAATAAATCAAGTTTTACACAGATTGAAGACATTAAATTACGACAATCATTAATGGATATGTGCAATAAATCCCAATTAAAGTCGAATAACAAATATTCATGCAGGATGTGCAAGTCAATAACTTCTCATTGCAACATTGACCATCCCACATCTCAAGTCAGAATATCAGTTTTGTCAACTGCAAAACAAATAAGAATGTAAGTGTGATGAAACAATGCAAATCATGTTTGGGATAATAATAAGTTGCTTGTTACTGAAATCATTAATTAAACCCAAGTGCAACTATTAGATGAAGCCTCTCATGCAATAATCGAAGTGCAACTTTTGATTTAATGAGGATGAATATAACTGAAATCTCACCCCAAAATAAATAAATAATTCTAGTAGTATATTCATGATATGATGATGATCACAGAACAGTATTTCAAACTTATTTGATAATTGCACACCAAAGGTTTTTGGTGGAAGAAGCTAGACAATGTTTCCCAAATAACAAACCTTATGCAATTTAGAAATGTTCTGGATCCGTATATGAACCACCTTCTTCAATAACAACCATCTCAACCTACCAAAGATCTTTCAAACACTTCTCTGTCAGTCCATAAGCACATCATCAATGTTCTCCATTCAATAGGTCAATCTTACATGCAAGAACCACTGCACATTAGTACCACTAAAATTCCCACCCGGTAGGGCACCATTTTTTCCGCCACATACATGAAATATTAATGATACCAGTATGAAACTACTGGTCTGTTTTCCATTTTTTAAGGAAGATAAATCCAGGAATTACTTGTACCAATAATTTATTAACTAAACAAGTCTTGTGTTTCTTATCCTTGAGGGATCATATCCTTCAAGCTAGATTTTAATTATAAAAATCAAGTAGGGTTAATTATGTAAAGAGATAGGCCAATAAATACAATGCTTGGTAACTGGGTGACTTTGTTAGGGCTAGGGCTGGGTGGGGAATATTTCTTATACTTAAGCCGACTATAAGCAAGTCCAGTCTTTCCCTGCACAAAGGGTCCTCTGTCAGTTCTACCATACAAATATTTTGGTGATTCAGAAGATAGTGCAAAGCAATTGAGATAAGTCAGCACTGACAGCTGAGAGAAAACTGAAGGGGATGCTAACTGTATAGCTGGAGATAAACCAAAATATTTGGAGAAATGTTGAATAATGAAAGTAGGAGGAGGAGGTTGCGAAAGCAGACAGAATCAAGGTAACTAAAAGGAATAAGAAGAAAGCATGAATGGGTAGCAGCAAAAGAATGTCTCGCACTAAAGAGATGCTTCGACAATTGGTCTTTGGCAAAGGAAAACCAGAGACAATTACGTGTCTTTTAACTACTTTAACTGGATTTTTTATATTGCTATATATCCGGACAGTGAGTTTAAAAATAGGAAAAGATCCTAATAGTATCAGAAATGCATGGAAACAAAGTTAAACCTCATGGTATCCAGCCCACACCTAATAAAGGGGAACTCGTTCATGTCTCATGTTCCTTAGTGCTATTACGCTATGTCTCTCACATAAAAACGCTTTTTATAGAAAATATGACTATATAATCAACATTGCTTAATTTCATGGTGGCCCCAATCATCATGCTTTTCTAATGTTTGCAGAACATTTTGGAAAAGTTGTTAATTTGCAAACTAACTTTTTTTCTCATGGATTTCAAGGAAGAAGCATTCTTGTATCCCAAATGCTCATTATGATATCACTTCATTATGACTCATGTGAAATCAAGTTGTAATCTAAGGGAGAATAAACTACGCTGCAAGATCCACTTTCACAGAAAACTTAATCCGGGTTACAATTAAACTTTGAAACTTAAATCAGCAACTTCATTCATCCAGCACCCTATAATCAAAACGAAATTTGTATGGTAAAATATAACTTAAAAGTTCCTTAGAACCATTTTAAAAGTAAGTCAAGCTATTAAGCTTCATAAAACTGCAATGTGGCATATGCACTTCAGCTAATGCTCTGTCAATCTTGAAGCAATCCAACACTTTCATTTAATTAAAAAATTACTTGCATATGCAACCTTACGGGCTTGCAAACAAAAGTGGAGCTTGAGAATCTAAAGTAGTATTAAATTTGTTTTGATTTTCTCTCTGGGTCCTCCTTATGAATTTTCATACTCCACTTTGTCTCAATCTCTGTACAAATACCTTGTATTTCTGCTAAAATTTTCCCAGTTCCTTGTAATTAGCCAGAAGCAAAGTGGAAACAGAAGAATAACACATACAGATGTTATAATATAGAAAGCGTGATGTGCCAGCAGAACGACATGAGAAAAACATCATTATTACAGCCCTTTGACATGATAAGTCTGTTTTTTTAGGCCTATTTTCCTGTTCCATTATGAAACTAATAGTGGTGCTTCAGCAAATCCATCAAAACATCCGGAGTGGAAGTACGTGCTAATGGATAACAAGATAACACAAACAATTTGATGTGAAAATTTTGTGAGAAGGTTACAAAAGAGGGTATTTGTTGTGCCAAGCAACATACTATGAAACTTAACATTATTTGTTCAGATTTGAAAGATGAAACTTTTGTCAAAAGATGAAACTTTTGTCAAGTTTTTTGTGGTTTTCCTTAGTCGTCATGTCTTTTATATCTAGAATACTAATAATTATATTATTATACAAGCTTGCAGGTAGTCTGATAACAAATTTTATCCTTATATCACTTTTTTCTCCAATTTTCTCACCTTGTGCTCAAAAGGCGCACCTCAGGCTTCAGGAGCCTTTTGCGCCATTCACCTATAATAACTGTGGAAAGACCACCGGCACTAATTAATGAAATAGAGCAATAATGAAGAGAGCACATGCACCTGAAAGATATTTACATCCATAATTGGATAGCCAAATGGAATAATAAATATTAACATGGAATAAATAGTCCCAATTGTGAAAATAGAGATTAGGAAATAGTAAGTTGGAGAGAAAAAGATCCCCTTGAACATATGCCTATGCAAAATGTTTCAATTCACACAGAATTATAGCATTCTTTAGGTGACAAGAAGTAACATATTCATCCAATAGACATTTCTCGTCATACACAAGATCTGTTCATTTGCTAATAATTCATAATATCCCACCGAAGCCATGTAGCAAAGAAGCCTCAGCACATTAACATGAATCTATTCATCATAGAAATCTCGAAATGCATAAAACATGAACCTCATGTAACTGAAATATTAAAAAAGGAAACACAATACATTAAAGGAAATACACAAGTTTTGCACTAAAAATGGCAAAATCCGCAGTAAAAGATAATAAAACTACCTTAAACATCCTAATATAATCACCAGAAAGCCCTAAAGAATTAACTAGTTAAACCTCAACCTACCAAATACAAGAAGAAAGAAACGGACAGAAAGAGAACATGATAGGATAGAATTACCCTTGTCCCTCCAGGTTGCCCTGTCCACTGCTCCCACCACCGCTGGTAGCGTAAGAACCATCTTCCGGTGTGGCCTGCCACACGGACTGCCACGCCTGAGACGGCGGAGCCTGCACGTAAACACCCGGATCCACCCCAGGAACGGCGGGTCGACCCATCATTGGTTGTCCCATAGGGGGGTAATAGTACGGAACACCTGTTACACCACCCGCGCCCACCGGCGGCCCCACAATCCCCCCTAGAGCTGCCGTCTCATCCTTGATCTCGTCCCTGGGAACAATATCGACCAGAAAATCAAAAATATCCGTGCGCGTAATGGCGGCGGCAATGTCGTTTTTCTGGAGCGTCCTGCGCTTGTTCTCCTCCGCGTGGAGCCACGATCTGATCGTGAGCTCGAGAATGAAGAGCTCGCACGCCTTGGCGAAGAGTATAGGGGCCTCCGCCGATATCATGCGCACGTCCTCATCGGCCTTCATGATCTTCTTAATGCGAGCCAACGGGAGCTGATGATTCTTGAAATCGTTCACTTGCTCAATTTCCTGGCGCTGGTAGGTCCAGAACATCTGAAGATGCTGTTGCTGCTGCTGGAGGAGGTGCTGATACGGCTGCTGCGACGGAAAAGCCGGGGGCGGAGGCGCTGCGCCTTGGTGCGGGTTGTTCTGTTCCATTCTTTTGCACAATTAATTTAATTGGGGGAGGAAGGAATGAAAATTGGACAAAGGGAGCGTGTATATATGCCTATATGGGAGAGATGCCAGGACGATTTTAATGATTTCAGGGCAATGTACAATATTTACAGGCTAAGGTACGACGGTACTGTGTGTGGAGATAGTGGTTTTGTAGGGTACGCGGGGGGCGGGATTTGTGTGGTGATCGTACAAGTATTGGTGCAATATTATCACCAAATATATAATTTTTTAAAGAAAATTAAATACCCAAAAATTTCCCCAAGTTATGAGTAAATAGTTTGAATGTTAATACTATAATAATTATTCCAAATATCTATTTTTACCAAAGGAAGGATACAAATATTTGATTCACATGCATTCATGTGAATATATATTGTCAACATAAAGAAAATTCATAGGTTATTACAAATTTCAGCATTATCAAAACTATTGTCTATCAGTATGGTTGGACGTTTCATTAGTTAGAAAAGTTTCTTGTCTCGATTCTCATAAATTTTAAATTTGTAGGAACTCAAAATTATTTTGTGTATATATATAATAGATTAAATTTTGATATAAAATGTTCAATATTCAACATTTAAGTATATTTTTACAAAAGAACGTGATTCATAACTCTTACATCTTTTACAATAGTATTACTACGTGGGTTATGCTCAAATTGTACTCATGGGTTTTAATATGGGTTTGAATCCTAACTCCTACATTTTTTATAATAGTACTGAAATCGTACTCATGTCGTTAGGCTTTAAAAGGTTGTTGCCTTAAAAATATCATTCACCTCTTTTTTTATTGGGCCTACACGATTCAGAATTACAAGGAGAATTTGTACTGTTCTAAAAAATATCATTCAATTTTTTATTTTATTTTTTGTATTTAGCTCGAGTCTCCAATCATGAAGAATTGTGATTTACAAACAATAACTACAAATTGAAATTTTTGAAAATTGAAGTTGAAAGAAAATCAAAGTAAATACTTGAAGATTCTTCATATATCAAGAATTTTCAGCAATTTGATTATACGGACTGGACTAATATTGTTGCCGTCAAAACAGTGATGCAAGTTGTATTTAAATAATTATTTTCAACTTATTTGTCTTTTATTTTTATGATATAAATATTTAAAATATTACAAATATCTTAATCACTTTTTATATTTTTTAAATTTATCTATTAATATATATATATATAATTTAGGAGTTTATTTTAAAAAATTGATTTAAACCCAAAAATGACTAAGTTGGACCCGGAGTCTATCAGGCTACCCACGCTTCCATATGCTAGACTATATTTTTATATATGGATATTGGAATGGGGAAAATGGACCCGTCTGTAGATGCAAGCTATGGGCCTGAGCCACCCCATATATAAGTTGGTCCGTTATGCATACAATGAGACGCATGATGTGGTGGGTCGGCCCATTACCAAACAAACAAAATATAATTATTAGAATCTAAACTATATACAAATTTAAAACATTTTATAAAAATATTATTTTATTTTCTAGCGTAGAACTATAATAAGTGAGAATAAATGTTTAAAATAAATTTAATTATAACCCTATTCTACAATTTTATGGGGCTTTAAACTTGATTGAATTACATTTTTTCCTAATATGATATTATATCCCATACTTCATTGCATTAATGCATGTTAAAAAAATGCATCATCAATAAGCATTTCATATACTATTCATGACCACATACAAAATATATGAATAGTATATTAGACATAATACATATTAAACCCGTCCCACTTTGATGGGGGCGACCCAAAACCTCAGCCCATGTTGGGTTAACATGAGTTGGCCCAATATTGTCATTTCTAACAAACCTACATTTGGATGTGTTTTTTATTTGGAACTGAAATTGATAATTTGAATTATTGTTCAATGATTTTGTTTAATTGTTGATTCAATTTTAAATTGGAATCAAAATTAAAAATTGGTTGGTTTAATTTCGATTTCAGACCGCTGATTCCAAGTTCAGTTTCGGTTCAAAATTGTCGGTTTCAATTTCAAGTCACCAATTCAAACTATAAATTTTGAAGAAAAGAAAAAAAGAAAAAAAACTAAAAAAACTAGAAAAGAAAGAGATAAGCAGAAGCAAGAGAGAGAGAGAGAAAAAAAAATCTGAGAGAATATTCATATATTACATCTCAAATTGTTGAAGTTTTGTAATCTTATTTAATAGATTGAGTGAATTACTCTAAAGCATTGTAATCTGAAATTACAAATCAATAAAGAAGCTCTATCTTTCTCAAAGTGGACGTAAATATTTTAAGATCAAACTATTATAGTTCCATGTGTTCTTAGTTCTTAGTTTGAATTATTCTTGATTGTTGATGGGTGGAGTGTTGATCGAATCCAACACTTGTCATGGTCACTTAAAACAAGTGCTAAGTTACTCTTATGTTCTCGAGTTCAAATGAAAGATAAAAAATTATCATAATTTTGTTTCTTAGTTTGGTTTCAAGATCGATCTGCTATGTTTTTTTCTTATTTCGGGTTACCGTATTGAAGTTGTTATCATCCTAAAGAACAACTTGTTTTGCCACAAGGATCTTCCATAAGATAATCCAAAATCCGAACCTCCTCCACATGCAATTTTAGCAACAACCGCTCATTAAAATTTCTAATTTTTTAAATCTTTGAAAATATTATATGATAATTGATGTTATAAGCAGAAAAAAAAAATATATATATATATATATAAAGAAAAAAAAATACATACAAAATATAATTAGAAAATACAATATTTTAATATTTTTGTATCATTTAAAAAAATAATGTACTACATATGTCAATACTACAAAGACCAGTTTATTTTATATTTTATAAGTATTTAATTTGCTTCATGACCATTTGTTTGGTTATAGTTATATGTTATCACATTTTTTTGATATCACCTATATATTTTATAATAATAGTAATATAATTTTATAAAAAATATTTTATGTAATAAATTATATTTTATTTCGTGGGTGAACCGTGAACAATATTGTGTTATTTAATTAAGGTCCATTTCCTTCTTTGAAGGGTCCAACATTTTACATATGTCCAGGCCCAGTGGAGATGCATCCATATGTAGAATTTAGTAGAGCCCATATACATGAGGCCCAATCAGAAAACTATCTTTTAATTAAACCCTACTTCATGCATTCCCTCGACTCCCTCCCTTGTGAATTTACAATCATTTCATTTCATGAAATTCATGCTCTCTCTCTCTCTCTCTCTCTCTCTCTCATTTTTCAGTCTGGAACTTTTAAAGGTCCGTTTGCTTCGTTTTCCATATGTTATCAGCTGAAAATCAAGGTTCGGTGCCATACGTATTCGATGACGACATTAATTTTTTCCGATGAAACTGAGAAGCAAAATATTTCTCTGGTATTATACAGATCGACGATCCTTCGATCTAATATTAGCGAATATATGAGCGAGCGAAGCCATGATAATTTCTTTTCTGATTGTTTGTTCTGTGATGGATCTGCATCTCTACAAAAGAAAATCTGATTTTCTGAGAAGAAAGGAAACTTTTTATAATGTCTTCTTCATTAGATAATTTTTTCGTGTTTGTATCTACATTTTTTTTATCCGATTTCACACACAAATATGCAGGTGTTGATCTAATTTTAGAAAAGGAAAAAAAAATGGAATTTGTAAAAAAAATTATTTAATTTCGACCTTGTTGTTGTTATTGTTTAATATCGATAAAATGGAGGGTTGAACCCTCTGTCCATCTCGCTCGGGCTAAGCTCAGAAAACGTGGTAACTGCTCCACTAGTGTTGGATTTTTATTTATATTCCCCTTCGCTTGGGCCAAGGCCCACTTCCCCTGGCCGCGACTTAGCCTACAACAGGCCGACGATCTAGAGAGGCTCGACCCGACCGGAGCTTGACGGTCCAACCGGAGTTAATCGGCTCGACCGGAGTTTGACGGTCCGACCGGAGTTAGCCGGCTCGACCGGAGTTAGCCGACTCGACCGGATTTTGACGGTCCGACCGGAGTTAACCGGCTCGACCGGAGTTTAACGGTCCGACCGGATTTTGACGGTCCGACCGGAGTTAACCGACTCGACCGTAGTTGACGGTCCGTCCGGATTAACCGGCTCGACCGGAGTTTGCCGGCTCGACCGGAGTTTGACGGTCCGCCGGTTCGACCGGGTTGGCTCGGTCCGACCGGAGTTAGCCGGCTCGACTGGGTTGGCTCGGTCCAACCGGGTTAACCGGCTGGATCGGGTTTGCTCGGTCCTATCGGAGTTAGCTGGCTCGGCCCGACCGGATATCCCTGTTCGGCGACCTAATTTATTCGATCTGCATCAACCGGTCCTACCGATACACAACGCTTCAGTTCTCGACACAAAGATAAAAACTACTTCCTTGGAACGTTTTTCATGGCAGTGATGCAGTGTCGAAGTTGGCCTGTGATTCCCTGAAGGCATTGATGAATGTAGGGGCAGCCTTCAAGTTCTCCCGATCCCCTGGTTTTCGCAAAATTTCATGCGTATTCATTTATATTTCATAGTATTTAGTTATGAAAAGAGATGAAACTATAAAAGTTTTATTTTATTTTTATTTTTGTTCTTGTATACTCTTCTTGAATCATTCAATAAATTCCACACAGGTCTATTTAAGTAGTGCATTCAATTCTCAGTTCTTTGAAAACCACAACTCGAAAGGACGAAATTAAATTTGAAGGGACCAGAAAAAATAACTCTCTCTCTCTCTCTGATATTGCAGGCACAGGGTGCTGAATGTGTGACACCAAAGTTAAAGTAGGCGAGCGCGCAGATAATCCCAAGTTCACGAGACAAGTAAAAGTTCACGAGCATGTCTCCCAAATTAACAAGACGGCTTACATTACACGAACTCTCTCCAAATGTCTCCTCCTTATTCGTCCAATCCTGTGGTCCCAATTACTGTACCTTCATCCTCAACCTTTATTTTTCTTACTAACAAACAAACTTGGAGATTGGAATTGAAGTATTTGGTCAGCAACAATGTTAGGATGTGTATGAATAATGTCCTCAATAATGGGACGACAGTTTGTTTCATCTTTAAACTTGGAAATTATTTAGTTTATTATTAACAACATACAATTGATTATAAATATCTCAATTATTATTTTCCAATTTCTCACGAGTTTTTTTTTTTTTTTTGTTTTCCAATTCAAACATAACTAAAACATGAACCTTAAACTATAGATATTAAATCTTGAAATAATATATTATAAATAAAATATATACCATACCCTAAATCTTTAATTTGAATATGAATTTTTACCATAAAATTAACTTATAAATCTTGAACACTCGTACATACGAAAAAATAATTAAAATTACAATTTATGAACAAAAAAGTGAGACAGGATCCCATGTACTCCAAACATAAAATAAAATCAAGCACAAACAGTTATATCTTCATCCATTAACTAGTAAAATAGTAGCCCCTTTCAATCAACTTAAAAGTACAAAATTCTCTATCTGTCCCATAACTCCCTTTTTTTTTGGGGTGGGGACCGGTCCCAGAAGGGCCAGAACTCATTTTCAATATCTTATCAATAAAAATAATAGCCTAATTAAAATCCATCTTTTATATATCATATGAAGTTCTGACTCCTGTATTAATTTTCTGTTCAGTTTCTAAATGTATACTGATAGTAAATACCACTTTAATATAATAAAGTTGAGAGAGATGTGTTCGTGGCTGATGAAAATTGAGTTGCTTCTCTAAGTCGAACAGTCTATATATGTGATAAGGGGACCCAAATTTTTTTTACCACAATGACGAATAATAAAGACTAAAAGAGTAAGTAATCGGCACCACTAATTAGTAAACTAAATTAAGCATATTTGCATCGACGTAGTATGTTGGAGCTAGATCATACAGAAGAGTCAAAATTTTTGTATTTCGAGCATATGCTACATTCATCCTGAATTTTTGGAATTGTCTCAATTAATAAATCACAAAAACTCACTACTACAATGTTCTCGCTATACACAAGAAAATGAACATGTTCTTTCCGAACTTGTAACCAAGTATAAAAATATTGTCCAAGGAAAATCACATCAGCTCAAATTAGAGTTCTATATATTTCTAAATTTCTTGGATTGGGACGTTAGTTTGTACTATATTAATAATTTTCTTCTATTTATATTAATAATTTCTCTGCAACATTAGATGTATTAAATATCATTATTATTTCTCTTTTCTTTAGCATCATTTTATCAACTGTTAATCCATAATAGTTAAAAAGAATAAGACATCAATATGTATATATAATAATACATTTATTCATCGTATAAGTTTCATCTAAAATTAATTTTTAATTCATTGATCATAAGTTTAATATATATCTCATTCGTTTCAGTCATTTGGCTCTATATCAAAATAGAACAATTGAAATTTTGATCAAAATAAAATAAAAACAAATTAATTCTATTTTTATAATAAAACAAAATATATTGATCATATTAAAAACTAGATTGATAACTATATTGTGGAGTCCACACATAAAATAATTGGTAGTTGGATGGTAGCATATTTTCTATTACAAGTATGCCAACCGAATACGCATGAAATGTTGCGAAAACCAGGGGCGTCCCCGTGAGATCTTCTCCAGCAAATTGTTTCACCTTCCATTGCCATTTCCGTACATTGTCCAAAAGCCCTTACAGGTGTTGCATGTGAAAGACCAAACGAGAAACACCTAGGGAAAATTTCATACATTTTTTATTTTATAAATTTATTATAATAATCTTTAACTTTCTAAAACTCGTTAAAATTTTGATAATGTGGCAGCGATTAAACTAATCATGTGACAAGTAAAATTAGGGGTTTCACGTTAGCATATTTCGATGACTTTTTAAAACAAATATAAATTGAAAACAAAATAACAGACATATCATAAGGTTTTCCAATGGAGGAAAAAAAAGCTGGATTTTTATATGTGTATAGATATATTATTTTATTTTGTTGGAATAAATTTGGTGGTAGGGACAGCAATATCATTCCACCTAATTCCAAACAAATTTATTGAATATTCAATTTTGTTTTTTTTTTAAAATATAGATATATCTGTATAACATAAAAAAAAAAATCGACTTATTCGAACTTAAATTTCTAACTCCGCCCCAAACTCAATTTAATTGAATTCATGTGTTCTCTTTGAGCCGATTAAACTGTAGGTCGGGTTTATAATCGAATAAAATAAATATTTAGAGGCGGATCGAGGTCGGGGCTTGGCTTTCAAATCATTCTGCTGGTTTAGAAGACAAAGTACAAAAACGAAGCCCGTGAAGATTGCATGTGGAGATAAAAAGAGCTGTTATAATCACTGCCCTTGACAACTTATATTAGACCCACTCACGTGTATTTTTTGGCTTCTTACATCAAATAACCATAACAAATATTTAATTATGAGGCAAGTAATTATACAGGAGGGATCCAGACATACGGAAGCCATTATAAAGTATTGAAATCCAGTTTTACACCAAGTTGGCCTGCTCACGTTTAAAAAGATGAAAAAGACACCATTTCTCTGTTTACCAGAATTTTACAATAATTGTTGTAATAAATCGGAATGAAATCATTAGGTGAGTTGAACATAGTTATACATCACACTCATTGCGAAACCCACGGTCAGGGTATTCCATATTCAATTTAAGGGTAGTTCTCGGTTGAATTTGAATTGATATATATATATATATATATATTATAGTTTGAATGTATTTTTTAATTTAAATAAAATACAAAGCTCGACTCGCACTCCAACTCTGTATGTATGAGAATCAAATTACTCAATTTCTAATCATATTCAATTCACTTCAAATTTGTTGGAACTCAATTTGACCGACAATGGAACATAAGTAAACAATGTTTTTATAGTGTATTTATTGGTTGAGATGGACAACTTAAGTCTCACATTAGTTAACATTAGAATGATCGTAAGTTTATAAATGTTAATATATCTCCATTAGGAAGAGATTTTTTGGGCTGAGCCAAAAAATAAAACTGTACAAATTTGAGTGGTCGAAAAAAATTCAACTAAATTCATTCATTGTCATCTCTATCCACATTATATTTTTTTCATTAATAAATCTCCATAAAATAGTTTTTTTCAAAGTTTTTTTTTTCTACTTCTAATCAACTGAATAATTGTATAATCTTTTAAAAGAGATCAAGTCTTATTTACATTCCTCTATTTATGTTTTTGTATCACTATTCAATCACATCTAACCTAATTGGAGTTATGCAATAAGTATGTTATTGAATTTTTAATTGAAAACTAACCTTGACTATTTTAAACCAAAAAAAAAGAAAAAAAATCTTTTTGGGACAAATAAATTATACTAATGGTCGTTGAACATAATCCATCGATTGAAATAAAGCCAAATTTTGAAAATCGCCAAGAAATTAATTTCAGAATATGAGTATTAAAGGAGACGGTAAAGTATCACTCTCTTCAAATATGCAATATTTTATTTTATTTTATCTTATCTTTTAATTCTATTAATACACGTTGTGTACATTAAATTACATCATCAATAAATATATAAAAAGAGATTGATAAAATTGAAATGTTTGATTGAAACCTAAAATGTAGAGGGATGTGAACGGCTATCTTGCTCTTCATGCATTATTTCAAACTTGGCTCTAACATGTTCTATGTGTTCGTCTTTAATTGGCTACCATTTGATTATGGCCCGTAATACACCATAAAAGTACCCAAATCAAATCGATGTGTTTGCATGGACAAGTGAATGCGTCACTTACTACAAACAAACTTTTACATATGCCAAAATTGGATCAGTTATTGCCCAATAAAAAAATAAATAAAATCTATCTCAAAAAAAAAAAAAATCACAAAAAAGGAATGCCCAACATTCAATACAAGATTAGAGTAGGAAGAAAACAAACACAGGTCCATTGTGAAAACAATCTTTGCTCATGTCCACAACAGTTCTTAATGCTCACTACCTTTTAAACCTCTTATCTCTACTATAAAACCATCAAGGCTCCTCCTCTGTTGCACCTCATTACATCCCTCCACCACTCCTCCTCCTCCGCCGCCGCGCAGCCACCCTGAAAGGAACAAAAATGGGTGGTTTTAGCTTCAAAAACTTCGTATTCATTCTCTTCATTGTTTTACTTGTGTGGTTGCCCAATATGGAAATGTCCAATGCAAGAAGAGTAGGCAGGCACTGGAGACGAAGCCGGGGCGTAGCGTCTTCTCTTTTGAAGAAGAAAGGAAAAAATCACCATAACAACAATGGTGGCAAGTCAAAACAGAAAGCTCCATCACCGGCGGCGCCACCTCCGCCGCCGTATGCCGGAATTTCGCCGCCGAAGAAGGGTGGGGACGATGCGCCTGGTTCCAGTGTATTTGATGTGTTGGACTTTGGTGCTAAAGGTGATGGAAGCACTGATGATACTAAGGTAAAATGAGAAAGCATAATTAGTCCCCTGCATGCAGTAATCTAAATAATTATATTTTCAGACTTTTTAATTTTTTTTTTATATTTCTTCATTGGTCAAATTTCAAGAAATGACATATTCCACAAATTCCAAAATAATTGATGAGCATTTATTCCATTCACTCTTAATTCCTTTTAGTTGAACTTTAGGTCCTCTGTTTTCTTACAACATAAAAGGTTCTCATTGACAGCTATAAGAGTTTCAGTTCTCACTTTGTCCCGAAAAATGTCTTGTTTGAATAATGAACTACTTTTATTTTATTTTTTATAATTTAATAAAAATACAATTTATTATAAATTATCAATTTTCACTATCGTCCCTTCATTATCTATTAATTTGATGTTTTTCAATTATATCTTAAGCAATATTGTCATAAGGGTATTATTAAACTCTATTTCTGTAGACAATAAAAGTTTTTAAAATAGGACAACTATATTAAAACGTAGGAAAATTGAAGTACCTTACTGAATTGTATCATATATGTATATATTCTTTAAATGCTATATATATATATTATAGTTATAAAATGGCAACATCAGAGAGTAAATTTATAATATTCGTGGTCACATGAGCCAACTAGTAAAGGTAAAGTTTGATTATTGCATAATATTATGATTTGAGGACAAAAATCAGGTACCTGTGACATACTTCCAGCTGTCCATTTATTGGTAAAAGAACACTTCCGAAAAGCTTAAATTCGAAATATTTTTTAGTTAGTGAGAACACAAACTGACAAGGGAATAATAGACAGGAATATGAGGAGAGACCAGAAAACGATTCTCGTTACGGCAGTTTATTCCTGATTCCAACAATAACACCAAACACTGTTCTTCATAATAAACTAACAAGTGTTTTTTAGTTAAACTATAATGTTCCAAATATGGTAAGCAACTAACATATAAACAATGATGCCATATTTGACCAAACTGAACTCAAATTCGTTTTTTATAAGTTAATGATGTTATTTTATATATGTGTAACTTGTGGTGATACTATTTGAGCAGAGATCGAGATTCTCGATGAATTTGAGAAATAAATTATTGAAAAAAAGAGGAAAAAAAGTTTTCCAATATTCAATTTATGTGGTGAAAATGCAGGCATTCCAAGCTGCATGGGCTGCTGCCTGTAAGGTTGAGGCCTCAGTCATTAATGTTCCAGCAGAACATGTATTTCTTGTCGGGCCCATTTCATTTTCTGGTCCATACTGCCAACACAACATTGTTTTCCAGGTAAACCCTGACATTCAGCCCAGTTAATTTTTTTTTTTTTTTTTTTTTTGTTAGCATGATTAAAAAATGGGAATTATTATTGAAACCCATTTGATGTGCAGTTAGATGGTACAATTATTGCTCCAACAAGTCCAAGTAGTTGGGGCTCAGGCCTTCTGCAGTGGCTTGAGTTCACAAAATTGGTTGGTCTTACAATTAAAGGAAGTGGCACTATAGATGGAAATGGAGCTGTTTGGTGGCAAAGTTCTCCCTATGATGATGATCCTCTTGACGATCAATCGAAACTCATCATCCCATTGAACGGCACATTCTTACGTACACCTCCGATTCCTGTAAAAACTTCGAACCTTATATTATTTTCTTATTCCACTATTTTGTGTCACGCTCAATGAATATTTCATTCAATCTATTCAATTTCAGACATCATATTTCGTATTTGTACTGACTTAACCTTTTGTATTTTCAGATAAGAAGCTCACTTGGTGGGAAAATGCCAAGTATAAAACCGACCGTAAGGACGAGTCCTTTGAAACTACCCAAATTTTATCATATTTTGCATTACTATGAGATAAAATTACAGATAATGATAGCTTAGTTGTTCTATCACAGGCACTTCGGTTCTATGGAAGTTTCAATGTAACAGTCACTGGCATCACAATCCAAAACAGCCAACAATGCCATCTGAAGTTTGACAATTGCATCGGAGTGTCGGTGTACAATTTCAGCGTCTCTTCCCCCGGCGACAGCCCAAACACTGACGGAATACATCTGCAGAACTCTAAAGATGTTCTTATTCGCAGCTCAAATCTTGCTTGTGGTAAATAATACTTCATTCCATGTTCATGGTATAGAGCAAGCATAATTTGGTTAGAAATACACAAAATCAGTATAAAAAAAAAATATATATATATATTACATATATGTAAGTATGTATATATATGACAAATTTCTGATTCATCTTGCTACAATCTTATCCTAGTGGGGAGGGAACCCACATCAGCCACTAACAAATCGACACATTTCAACCATTCAACAGCCTGAAACCCTTTTCTCCACAAGCTCTTTTAGCCACAGTTTACACAAAATGTCACTGTCCAAATGGTAAATTAGGAAATCCGAGAACATGTCTTAAGCCCCCACAAAAGAAAAGAAGTCATAAACAGAACATTATGAATGAGACAGGCATGTGAAACAATTGGCACGGTGGTTCCTTAACGCCAATAATTTTTTGACTTTTCTGTCATTATTTTTTCCTAACGAGAGGTTTGTTGCAGGGGACGATTGCGTATCGATACAAACAGGGTGCACAAATGTATACATACACAACGTGAATTGCGGGCCGGGACACGGAATCAGCATTGGTGGGCTCGGAAAGGATAACACCAAGGCCTGTGTATCCAACATCACTGTTCGAGATATTGTTATGCACAACACCATGAACGGTGTCCGAATCAAAACTTGGCAGGTAAACTTCAGCCCAACCCAATTTACTGCCTCAAAAAATTGAGCCATCTTGACCCAGCCCGATTAACCCAACGTGCCTACTAACTCCGATCTTATTAGCTAAGTCCAATAACTATTTTGAAATAGAGTGTACTTAGGCCGCCCAATATAACACTGGCCCCGAAGACAATTCAGACAAGCCGAACCTAACCCGATGCTACTCGTTACCACAGCTGAGCGGGCAAATTTACCAGCTTCACTTCGACTAATAATTTTTCTTATTAAAATAAGAGTATACTAACAAAATTACTCATTCAGGGCGGGTCAGGATCGGTGCAAGGAGTACAATTTTCGAACATCCAGGTGTCGGAGGTCCAACTGCCGATCGTGATCGACCAATTCTACTGTGACAAAAGCAAATGCAAGAATCAGACATCGGCGGTCTCCCTGTCAGGAATAAACTACGAAAATATACGAGGAACATACACAGTAAAGCCGGTGCACTTCGCGTGCAGCGACAACATGCCCTGTACAGATGTAACGCTCACAAACATACAATTGAAGCCTCAACCGGAACGGTACCATATGTATGACCCTTTCTGCTGGCAGACTTTCGGGCAGTTATATTCTCCGACGATGCCACCGGTCGACTGTCTGCAGATTGGGAAGCCATCGAATAATAATATTCAGGGGGACGACGATTCTTGCTAGACATATTTATACTGATGGCAGAAAGATTCAGGGGGAAATAGATTCTTGCTATATATAGTAACATGGATGTGTTGCATGATGAATTGGAATTGGTGCATAGTTTTGTGAGGTCGGCGTGATCTTAATTAGTTGGCCCCTTTATAAGCACCATTATTAGTAATTTAGTATAGTGAATATTTAGTGAGGCATTAGATTGATTATACGATTTTTGGTAATGTTGTGTGGGGGTGTGTAAAGATTGTTTGTGGGAAATGTCTGAAAACTTGATCTCAGGACTCTGTTTCATACATTTTTTTTTCTTAATCTGATTTTTCCTTTTCGTATTAAAAAATAAAAAAATTAAAATAAATGCAAATTTTAGGGTACATAACATTTTTTAGAGAAGATTATATTAGCTAGATCTAAAAGAATTTAGGATTATGTTTATTACATGTAATACAATATAATTTTGTATAAAAATATATATTTTTTACGTCTCAAACTAAAATTCTTGTTTCTATAATAAACTATATAGATATTCTGGAATGCATATGATATAATATATTTTTATTACAATCAGTTATTATAAAAAATTGCAAAAAAAAAATTATGTCAATTTTATTTATATGAATATTATGTGGCTGATTTTTATTATATTATATATTGCATTGTCTTTCTTTTAAAAGTTATTTTTATTAAATAATAAATTGCATGATGTTTTTAAGTTAATTTTAAAGTGTTCCTAACTCAATAAAAAATATTCTACTCACTAAATCTATTAAGGTGGAACAATAAATTATAATATTATATAAATTAAATCATACAATATTTTAATTTTTAAATTTTTTTATGTATTTAAATCAAATGTATATAAAAAATTAATATATTATTTATTCAAATTCGCTACATATATCAAAATAAAAATAAATAATTAAATTATTAAAAATAATATTCTATCTATAAAAAAATATCATACATTAAATATAGTTTTTATTTTAATACAATATTGGTGCCAAATTAAGTATCACAAAAAGATGATTGATTCGATATATCATATATAAAAAATAAATTTAAAAAGAAAAAAATTGAAGTTTTCAATTTTAGTAAAAAATTAAAACATAAGAGAGAGAATTACACATATCAATAAAAAACAGTGATTACTAACTTTTAAATATAAAAATAAGGAGTGGCTCTTTTATGCATGGGTTACACCGTGAGTCGATCTACAATATTACTTATTTAATTAAAATATATTATTAAAAAATAATACTATTATTTTTTAAACTAGCAAATGAATAGTAATATTTTTCGAGTGAACAAACATTACTTTTTAATATTATTAGATTGAAGTATACCGTGCACTCAATATAAATAAATTATTACAAAAAAGATTAATAAATTGTTACAAAAAAAATTATGAAAAGAATATCACAGAAAAAATTTGTGGGTTGCATCAAACATAACAACCCTATTTATGCTCATAAAATTCTGCAGGTAAAATGTCAAAAAAAAAAAAAAAAAAAAAAAAAAAAAAAAGGAAAAAGGAGAGAATAACATTGAATTGATTTCATGTCAGTATAGCTATTGAATTGATTTCATGTCAGTACAGCTATTAAATTGGGCTCGACTCCCCATGAAAAAAAAGTAATGGAGTTGGATGAGATTTTTACAACCCATTTGAAAAGTGACAAATGGGCTGGGCCTGTCTCTAAGTTGGATGAAATTTTTACAACCCATTTTCTTAAGGGCTGGTAGATCTAAGCCCAAAGATCTTATTATTCTGGAATTAAATTTATGCTATCTCTTCTTTGCCTTAAGACATAGAAAAAGGTTGTAACATTCTATTCTCAAACTTACTCTTGCATGAAAAACTAATGTGGAAGTTTCTGCATGTTAGAATGTACTCGGTTAAGTTCGGATATAAGCTTGCATTATAATAGTTCTTCAATGACGTTGATAAGGTTCCAAACTCATATTGAAGATAAAAATGTTGGTTTAGCGTGCAGGCAAGAATTGTTTTTTCATAAAATATAACTTAAGGAATAAAGGTATTGGTATTCCACAAATCTGTTCAACCTGTGAATATGAATATGATAATATGTGGCATGTTTTTTGTTGATCGTTTATGTGTTGTGGGTTGTTGGAAACGGGTGAATTTGTTTGAGAATGTTGAGAATATTGACTATCAAGTTGAATATATTTTGAATTGAATCTTTAAAGTTTTGAGATGAGTTAATGATGTTGATAGAAATAAACTTGCAATAATGATGTGGAGTATTTGAAATCAACGAAATGATAGCATTTGGAATAATCTGCATCTCATGCATCTTTCATGAGTTGGATTATCATATTCTTGACTATTGATAAAAAGAATAGATATGATACATCCTTCAGTCAATCAACAAAAAAAACTAAATATTTACGGTAGCATAGACCCGCACCTTCTCACATATAATGCAATGTTGACGTCTCCCATTTTTCCAGAGAATCATGTGAGTAGTTTGGTATGATGAGTAGGAATGATATTGGTAAATTTCTTGAATATGCGATTTGGGTCTCAAGAATGTTGTATTTGAGATTGATGTCATGGTTGATATGTTTAGTGCATTTACTGAGGATTTGACAGAGTCTGAACAATTTATTGAGAATTGTCGTAGCTTATGTCGGGAAGAATATGTTTTTCTTGTCAAGTTTGTGAAAAGATGAGCTAATGAAGTAACTAATGCTATAACTATCGTAGTCCTGTGTTGGACTGATCTACCGACTCATGTTATCTCTTTCTTTTCAAAATTTTGTAACAATCTTTCTCACTATTGTCTTCTTGTTGTTTTATCATAATAACAATTTTCTAATACCAATTCAGAATCTATAGGCTAAGTTAATATTTTTGATAAAATAATAAAATAATGAATTCTCAAAAATATATAACTACATGATCTTAATGATAATATAAATTAATAATAGAATAAAATTACTACTAAATTTACATACTAGGATATTATACTAAAATATAACTCATTTATAATTTATTAATTCTTTTTAAAATTTAAATTTAACTGAATTTCATCTCTATTTTTTTATTGCATCTATAAGTTATGAAGTTGATTCACTAAATTGCAAGAAAAAAATATGTAGCGTTGTCGAATGCATCCTTTTACGAAACAAGATTCGTAAGTCTTGTATCATTCATTGGTTCATAGTTATAATTATTGAATTTAATTGATTTAATATGGATGTATGTATTCACTCTATAAACTAACAAATTATTAATTTATGAATAAATTCATACCTCCTTTAATTAATAATTTTTGTAAGTTCCCAAAATTAATAATTTAAAAAGGATATACTGTATTTCACTCTTGTCTAAATTGAAATACATAAAGGGAATTTAATAAATAATAAGTGAACACATTCCAACTGGCTATAGCTTAATACCTGAAAGATCAACCGAGAGGAATGGCCCCGCCAACCCAACGATCTATGCTGTAATTACTCAAACACAGAAAAATGACAACTAATCGAACATGACGTGGCAAGATCTGCTCTACTGGCCAGCACAGCGTAATGGAATCGAACCGTGAACAATTTCTAAAATAACGTCATTCCTTAAGAGGCAACGCTGTTATTGTAACAGATGCACAGGGGCAATATAGGCATTTGATTTTGCATCCGGTGGGCATTTTAGTATAAATAACCACCGGCTGAAAATTCTCAGTAGTCTATCCCCTAAAAAGAAGTTAATAATCTCTCGCGTTATTCTCAAGCGGCTCCATATTTCTCTCTGCACCCTCCACCATTTAGTCAGATCCGTCGTTCTACGGTACGTTTTTCTTGAGATCAGACATGTTGTTCTTAGATCTGATTACATTCGAATGACATATGCTAGCATTTGTTTTTTTTGCGCTTCATTTTACTTTATATTGTGGAAATTCTGATCGATCGGAATTTTGAGATTTCGCTTTCTGGTCTGTTTGATTTGTCATCTCCGGTTCGTAGGTTTATTTCTCTTCACATTTCTATGTTAGTGGAGTTTCATGGATCAACTTTTTGCTTTCGTCTCTGTTTTGATGTCTGATCTAAAACTTGTGCTGCCAAATGATTTCTATCTGAAAGTTCAATTCCGAATCAATTTCTGTAACTGTTTATGATATTTTGTGAAGAGATTTTTTAGGTTGTATGCTACTGCATGTTTCCATATAGATCCATTTGATCTAGTCATTTGATCTTTTAATTATTGAATTTCGGTGTTTTGGCTATTTAAGATGTAATTTGAGAATTTTCTTTACTATTCGTTATTTTATATTATTATTTCATGGATGTGGATCGCATTCCTCAATACATGGTGTCTATTTGTTGCTTCTTTTCAAAATCACATGCGAGTATCATAAAACCTATCCCATGCACGTTTCACTAGCATGAAGTGATCTTACATAAGAATGTGGACGGTAGAGTGATCAATTTACATTTCAAGTAGTTAAAATCAAGTATTGACTGTTAGTTAAAATCTTATGTGATGTTACTTTGTGAAATTCTGTTGCAAAAATGAAGTGTTTGTCTTTTAAGAATTCTATTTGTTTTTATTTTTAAATTTTTTTGAAGTATTGACTGGTTGTAGACACAATTTGTTTGTACTTTGTGCGCGACATCTTGGAGTAAAAATTTATGTAGTAGCAAATATTGTGTCTCAACATTCAGTCAATATAGGGATGCCAATGCTTCCCTGTCAATTCATAATTTACCTTTTTATGAGAAATTATTCTGTACACTGATACATGAATAAACGCTTTGGTTTAGTTACTGTGATGAATTGTGCATCACATTTTTAAATATGTGGTTTCGTTATATTATAAATATTTTCTTGTATATTTATTTATAATTGATTATGTCATGATGATTTATAGGATCTAAGAAAGAAAGAGAAATGGGGCTGACCTTCACAAAGCTTTTTAGCCGGCTTTTTGCCAAGAAGGAGATGCGTATTCTGATGGTTGGTCTTGATGCTGCTGGTAAGACCACCATCCTGTACAAGCTCAAGCTCGGAGAGATTGTCACTACTATTCCAACAATTGGTATGCTCTTATTTCTGGGACTTATGGGGCCCCTTTTCTTTCTATTTACTGTAGGTTCTATTTGTTGACATATAAAGTAGACATTTAGCGTGTATGTGTTAATTGAGTTCAACAACTTTCTAGTACTCATTTTTCTGGTGATTATTATTCTATCCAGGTTTCAATGTGGAGACTGTTGAGTACAAGAACATTAGCTTCACTGTTTGGGATGTTGGGGGTCAGGACAAGGTGTGACTAGTTTTTGAAATGTTTCTTGATCAGTCTATTGTTCTTTTAGCTGTAGAAGTATTTAAACATCATGTTTCACATGTATGTTTTTGTTTGTTCTCTTATCTGAAAAATTTAAAGAGTTTGTTGTCTGCTTCCTTTGTTCAGATCCGCCCATTGTGGAGGCACTACTTCCAAAACACCCAGGGTCTCATTTTTGTGGTGGATAGCAATGACAGGGACCGTGTTGTGGAAGCAAGGGATGAATTGCATAGGATGTTAAATGAGGTAACAATCCTTTCTATACTTTGTTCATGTGATACCCAACTTTGAATTGAAAACCCTATTAGTCACTTGGGATAATTCATGTCTGAAATTCATGCTTGATCGAAAATGGCCCTCAAGTATATTTTTTTGGCATTCTTGTTTGCTGAATTGATATTTTTAGGAATGAATGTATTACTTGGAATTCTGAAACAGTCCTCGGTATTTAAATTGCTTATATATCTAGTCTGCTACTGCATTATGCGCTGTCTGCCCTGTGTTGTGTTTCTGCAATCACTTTGTGGAATTGCCTCCAGGTCATTTATCGACCAGAAACATTTACTCCTAGATATGTCTCCCTCTTTAAGTTTCTCAGTGGTTGATAAGAGAAATTGTTTAGTACGGATTACAGACTTTATGTCTTCATTAATTTATTATGTGCCTTACAAAGTCTTGAGTTGATACTACAAGTAAATATTACAAATCTTGTTGACTGGACTATAAGAAATTGCTGCAAACAAAGATGTATGTTTCAACCAGTTCACTTACAATACCTAGTCCTAGCCCATTCATAACTTGAAGGGTACCCTTTGTCACATCCTTCTTGAATGGAAATGAATACAAAGTTTCTCTGGAATTGGTATTCTAAACTGTATTTCAGAACTTGGTGGCAGGTACCTTGTTATTTATCATGGGTAGAAGATTAAGCTGACCATTTGTCTTATTTTTGTGTAGGATGAACTGAGAGATGCAGTATTACTTGTATTTGCCAACAAGCAAGATCTCCCAAATGCAATGAACGCTGCTGAAATTACTGACAAGCTTGGCCTGCACTCACTCAGGCAGCGTCACTGGTACGTACTCTTAACTTGTTTTCTTTGCAGATTTGTTAGTAGTACCAACATGCTGTTCAGTTTGGTATGTTGTTTCATCTTTATTATTTTGCTTTCAGGTACATCCAGAGCACCTGTGCTACCTCTGGGGAGGGACTATACGAGGGGCTGGAGTGGCTCTCTAACAATATTGCTAACAAGGCAAGTATTTGAGATGCAAAATATTTATCTCGCACACTTACTCTTAGTAAAACCTTATTTGATCAATTTCCGACTTGAATACAACAGGCATAGATGTGTTGGAGCTGCTAGGGTGATGCTGGATGCAGCTGTTTTTTTTCCAACTGGTCTCATACTAGTCTGTGTGTGAATGTTTTTATTAAATTTTTTAATGTTCTTTTTGGTTTTGTTTAGGACCCTTCGAAATGATTGTGTAAAACAAAATGGATTTGTTCTATATATTTGCATACACTGGCTTAGTTTTGAATGTAATGCTATATCCGGATATTCACGAACACTTCTAATCTTGTCCCATTTTTTAATTATTGTTATTATTATTATTTTTATTTCTACACACTCAACTGTAAGCTGGATGGTCTCACTTGGTTACTGCAGAGCAGCTACTCCTCGTTGGCTATTGGGTCTATGAATCTTTCATTTTCATTTTTGGCCGCCTTAGTAATTGGTTATTGCATCCTTTATTTTCAATTCTCAACTGCTCGCAAATATGATAGGCAATGCAAAATTATTTAATATTGGTCAGTGAATATTGTTATACTTGATAGGTACGTCGTCAGTTAATGCAGATTTTCATCTGAGATTTTTGGGCTAATTATCGGGGATAATTGATAGGTACATGTATGAGCGAAAGTATCTTAAGTTTCAATGAAATGCAATGAACTTATTATATGTGTTGTGCAGTTCACCTAAGAGACTGATAATCTGTTCTAATCCTACTTTAATTGAGCTGGCCCAAAATACACCCAGACTTACCCCTCCTTCCTAATAGGCCAAAGCTCATTTAGGGGTGCTTGATTGAAGGATTTGGGAGTAGAGAATGGGTATGAAATGGAAAAGGTTGCTTGGACATGAAAATATTATTGTGCTACAGTAATTTTGATTTCTTACTATTGAAGAATCGACTAAATTCACAAAAAAAGTGAGGAAGGTAGTTAACACACCCATTTCTTACTACTGTGATACCCATTCCTATATGCATTATCCTCTAATACAACAGGTAGCCCCTTAGTGTTCTAATAATAACAGCTCCCGATCAAAGTGCAACATCAATCTTGCAACGTTGCCAACCAAGAGGTGTAGCCGAGTTAATCAGTAGCCCCAACTCGTCCAAACCAACTACTCCGTTTGGCTCACCTAGTCCAAAAAACTTGTGGAACACATTCAAAATTTTCAAAATTGCCTCGACTGACATGCTGCATAAGATTTTTGCGTCATTGCTTACAATTATAATAAAGAAAAAGAAAATGTCATTTCTTAGCCTACAAACACTGTAAAATTCATATCCACTCATCAAGTATATGAAAGTTCTTACAAGATCATATGTTGGAAGTTCTCAACCAATAAGAGGCTAGTCTAGAGGGTACACATTAATATATATATATATATATATATATATATATATATATATGGATATTGGTATGTCTATTATATGTGCGTGTGTATTTGTACATATTACATATATAAGAATAATAAAATATTTTACAATTAGAATTTAAAATATTAATATATTACAACATTACAATAAAAATATATATGAAGTAGTATAACACTTGTCGGTTGAACATTGTTAGCATCAACCCCTAAATTATTAGATTGGGGCCGCCTAATTATTTTAAAATATTGCTATTTAGAACTTAGTTTCAGTTTCTATCAAGTTCATTACATGAAGAAATACGGTGACGTATTATGTTGCACCAAGTATGCAAATGTTATATTGATTTTATTATTCAATCAAAATGATACAAAGAAACCCATAAGTCAAAACAAATAAAATTGTTAAAAAGCAACTAAAGAACCGACAGGCCTAATCCAGACGGTGTTTTTTGTTCGCTTAAAAATTTCATTTTGGAATTTTAACTTTAAAGTTATTTTGGGTATTTGCTTCATCTATTTTTAGCTCAAAAACTTAGTTCAATGGCTCAAAAGCTGGGAGTAACCCCATCTACTTCGAACTGCTTTATATTTTATATTAAAATTAAATTAATAAGTAAAAACTTTATTTTAGCAAACACTTCTACTGTAAATTTAATATCATTTTTTTTTCAAACACTACCCTCTTTTACTTTAAAACACTTTTTACACGAACTTTAAAATGAATCACTACATGAAAATTAGAAACAATTGCAAACACATCCCAACAACAATATTGGTTTGGGCAATTTAATCAAGAAATGGAACAAGTGATGTGTAGCCGCAGACAGATCCCAGGGCTACATCGATATCCTAGGCGCACCACATAAAAGTTTATAATTATAATGCAAATACATGTGTATTATGTGCGAGTAGAGTTGGAATGACCGAATGCTATTGAATTGATCCGGTCTAACCTCGGGCTATAGATCCTTTTGATAAATCTTATTATATTTTGGGAGTTTGAACTAAATTGAACTCAAAAATTAATAGTTTGATAAAAATTCGACCCTATCTTGTTGTTGGTTCATTGGGTTTGAGCCTAATGGCCCGAAATGCAACATTTACGTGTGCAACAAATATATTTTTGTCTTAATAAAAAATTATAATTATATAAGATTAAACGCAGTATTTTGATGCTCCAAACATAGTGTATTGCTATAAAAGAATGCAAACGAACATCAAATGTATTTAATAACATGAGAATATATGTATTTATATAATAAGAAAACTAAAATCAAATATAGTATTTGCATCAACGACTAGAACTGCCAAAGTAATGGGTCTATTTCAACCCAAACGGAACTTGCCAAAGACCTCACTATAGCCCAATTTGAGGGTAGCTATTAAAAATAAAAAAAAATAAAAAAATCAGTAGACAGTTTATATTGACACGTCTCAAATAATAATACTTAAAACTCTAAAAATAATAAATAAATAAAGGTGGGTGCAGAAGGTATATTCTGTAAGAATATAGTATTTAGTTTGTGATCAGAGACGTGGTTTATTTGAAGCCGAAGGGGACCAATTTCTTCGAACCTCGTAGTTAAGGGCTGGCCCTTCAGATTCCCAAACCCATCTTCTCATTTTGCCTTCTCTATTTAAATTATATAGAGAGCAATAATATTGTATATATAATACATAATAAAGAGAAAATATAATATTATTTGTAATAAGGAGTCCAAATATCTCTCCATCCCAACGTCCAATCCATGCATACATCTTTCCTTAATCATTGTTTTAGTTTTTTTTATATATGCGTCCATTGAAATGCATCTCTACTTTTCTACCGCTAATAACATACTTCCTAGTTTTGGTCCACATATAAACACACACACACATATATATATATATATATATATAGCAACGATAATAAATTTAATGTTGAGTTTCTTATAGAGCCAACTTCATTACAATATATTTGTATTTATTCAATTTTCTTAAATTTTTTACATCGTGAAACACTGAATTAGCTTCACCGGTCCAATAGCTGCTTCAGCGGCTGCAATAGTTATAATAAAAATTGAGAAAATGTCTCCTCTTAATTGACGATTATCAAAAATATGTTATATATATATTAATATAAAGTCGCCAATATGTTTATTTCGAAATAGTGAAATATATACACGAAGTTTTCAGCTATAATATAAATAAATGAATATGATAATACAATTTAAATATTTAATAACCAAATTTTTTTTTAATAAAAAAATAGAGTAATAGGTTAATTTATACGCACAAAATTATATATAGAATTTATTTAATTGAATAAAGATAAAGAGAAAGGCAGGGTATGGTGGGAAGTTAAGGTCGGAAGGACCAGTTGTACCTGTATGAATCTAAGCTAAGGTTCCAATTATATTTTAACTTTAACTAAAAGGTAGAGATTCCACTTCCCTTTGTACTGCAGTTTCCAGTCCCACAACGCCTTTTCGTGCCACATATGTTCCATTTTCTTAATTTATTTAGAAAATATATTATTTATATTTATAATTCTTGAATAATTTTCTCAACCAAAATTAGAGGTAATATATGCGAACAAAAACTTTTATGAGACTGTCTAATGAAATTTATTTTTATGAGATGAAGTCCATTTTTTTTTTCAATATTTGTATTCATTTTTTATAGTTTTTCTTTTTATTTTTTATTTCCCTAGGTTTCTCCTTTTTTTTTTGTTTAGGTTTAATTATTTAGATTTTTTAGAGTTTCTCTTATTTTTAATTTTCTTTCAGTTTTTCAAAACTTATTTATTTATTTACTTTGTTAGGGTTATGGATTCATAATAATTTTTCCTTTTAAGGACCATTCACATGAAATTTACTCTTATAATAAGAATAAATATGAGTCGTTTTAAAAAATTACTCAATGCTTTAGATTCAATATAGTCGTATAACAGATGAATTTGTTAAACAAACTTGCGCGATTTCATATATCGAACAATAAAGTTTTGGATTTGAGTAATCATGTTTAGTTAGATTTTGAAATTATCGTTTTGTGTGCCGTTTGGATATATTCAAAGTTCACTTTAATATGTAATAATGTAAAGTTAGTATATTCGTGCTTTTGGAATAATTTGTATTGGTGCATCATTCTTCGTGTGAGGCAACCCAAAGCGAAAGACAATTATTTGTGATAAGGAAACCTTATTTCTCTATACAAAATTGTATTATAAGGATTGCTTCATACTTCAAAATTAATCTCAAAATTACCGATCAAGAAATCATTATCTTCATCTGAACATAAATTACAAGACTAGTCGGTTCAACTGGTTTAACCGAGCATCAGGCAATAAATCAGTCTGATTTTCTAAAAACATCAATTTATTAAAAATATTGATATTAATTTTTAATTTATATTTAAAATATAATAAATTTCAAAAATTGATTGAATTGAATCGATCTAACCAATTGAATAGTTAAATCATAATAAATCAATTTGAATTATTGATTATAAAACAATGATCAAATTAGGTTGCCGTTTGCGTCCACGAAAATTTAAAAAATGGCTATTTACAGAACCAAAAAAAAAAAAAAAAAAAGGAGATAAAGAAAAATTAGTGACATTGTGCAAAATATCGACCATTCACTATAATAAATATCAGAGAAAAGAAACCCACAAAAAAGAGGGACTAGGTAGACCCTTCATTATGTGGCCCCCCTTTTCTATCTTCAACTCCATACATATATAGTAGTTCAATTTGTATCGTTCATAACTTTATATAAATAATATTTTATCTTATAACACATGGTATGTGTATTTCCTATTATATGCCAATATTATAAAATGTTTTTCTTAATTAATTTTTATCAAAAAAATAAATAAAATCTCTCTCACCACCCCACGAGAATCCATTTTAGATGGTAGAAGCTCTTACTTAATACGTCAATCCACTTCGTCAAGTTAAAATAACGTAAAAACTTTTGTGCATCATACAATCCGATCTACAATATTACTTGTTTGCATATTACTATTAAAGTGTAACCTTAAAAAAAATAATATTTTTTAAGTAAATAAGTAATACCTTTTTATTATTTGTACTTTTCTCTTAAGTGTGATATTTAAAAGAAATAAATCGAACATTTGGTAAAAGTATATCTACACCAAATAATTGCGAGACATTTAATCATACTACCAAATTTAGATTGTAGGAAAAAAAAAATATATATATATATATATCGCTATTTCATAATATAAAGTCCGAATGATAACATGTAGTGGACAAAACCACATGGAGTAAATCTTGTTTCCAAATTATCAAATCATATTGGTTTATTTGTTGTTAAAATTAGGGAGTTCGAAAAAATAGTAATTAAAAAAAAATCGACCAGATTACGTACTTTTGATTTAATTAAATTATTTTATTAAAGAAAAGGTTCAAAATAGATTATTTAGAATATTAAATGGTCGGTGAATTGACATAATCTAAAAAAAAAAAAAAAGCATTGATCACGTGATGGTTTGGAAATGGGGAATCAATTAATATATACAAAAATCCCATTATTCCCCTAAAAAGCGTGAATAAAGCGAAATGAAAAAGAAAAATAAATAATAAAATATTTTGAGAAAAATATATTAATTAAAACAATTATTAGTTAATTGATGAAGAGGTCCACAACCGTTGAAGATGATAACGAAATATAATGATCTAATCTTGGAGAAGTTGTAAACATGATTGGGTATAAATGTAATATAATGACAAACAATACTGATTATGGTAAAGATGTTACCAATTTAATCACTCTTTTATTCTTAATCGTTCATTATAATCTAATCCGAATCCATAACACAAATTACGTGTTTGCAAGTGATTGTGCTTTTAAATTAATTTTTGTAGGAAAATTAGAATTGGGTACAGTCTGAAAATAAAGTAATTTTAATTAATTTTCAAAACGAGAATTTAAAGTTTAAAGTGGACAAAATACCTAGATCTTCCCAAAAGTTGATTTTAATTGATTTGCAAAATTAGAGTTTTGAAAACTTTTCCATTTCAAAAGTGATTTTAAACTTATTTATTTGGTTTGCAAACACCCTATATGAGTCTCTAGCGCACCAACCATACATATTTTAGAACTGTCAATTTGATTCGATTTCAAAAACTTATTTAAAAATTTAAGAAATTTTATATTCGCTCACCAGCCCAACAATTCAAAAGCGCGAGTAATAACTTTAAGATACATTATTAAATTTAGTTAAACAAGTGATAATTATCGACGAATATTATTTTTTAAGTAAACAAACAATATGCTATTATTCTTTAGGTAAATAAATAATATTATTTAGTAATACTATTAAAGACTAACAATATATGTCCTTCACACAACAAATAATACAATTTAGGGTAAATAAACGGAACCATTAAAATGATAAAATAATATTTTTTTCTGGTAAATATATGATATGTTTAGTAAATAAGTCATGTTATAGTAGCTTGTGACTGCACCCAATAAAAAATCAATGAAGAAAAATACTCTTACCATGATTGTTTTTAAATTTATATTAATTTAAGTAAAATTATAAGACATTTATATTACTAGAAAATCTACTTCTTAAAAAAAAAAAGACAAATTATTATGTTGAGTTTAAAGCACGCGTTGTAGAAGATAATACGATGAAAATCATA
Source organism: Caryopteris x clandonensis (assembly GCA_028749325.2). Lineage (NCBI taxonomy): Eukaryota > Viridiplantae > Streptophyta > Magnoliopsida > Lamiales > Lamiaceae > Caryopteris > Caryopteris x clandonensis. The sequence goes on from JAPYKT020000004.1 coordinate 10,525,895, forward strand.
TTTTTGATCACTTAGATACTGTAACTTAACAAATTGATTCAATATTGATAATATTCAATCTATGAATGTGTGTGTGTGTGTAAAACATACTAAATACTCTATTTATTTACAATAATTTTGATTAAGAAAAGGAAAAAAAATAGAAAAAAATTATATATGTGCGAGGCATGCATGCATCACCTTCATGGCCATGCCAGCCTTTGAAAGTGGCCCGGGCATGTATGTATCAGTTTCTCCACCTCTAAAATGTTTTAATTTCTTCTCTTTTTCCAGTGGTTGGCCTTGCTTTTCTCCATTGTCATCCTCAATCAATTTTCTTACCTTATATCAACGTAAGCATGAGATATCCAAAACGTTTCCAACCTATGCTCATTTAATTATTTTTTTAGTTATAGAAACGAGACTCTTTTCGATTAAGATATCCGAAACATTCTCAACCTATGATCGTTTAATCATTTTTCTAGTTATAGAAACGAGGCTCTTTTTCAATAGTAATATAATTGTAGTATTAATACACACAACCAATCAAATACAATGAGCTAACCCAAGATAAATCGAAAGGAATTACTCAGATACCACAAAATTAGATTTATTGTTTTTTCATGATAACTACATGACAAGTGAAATTAAAAGTGCATGTTAGTAATTTTTGATAATTTATTAAAATTTCAGTAAAATTAAACGTAAGTTGAATAAATTTAAAAAATAGAGGCTATTATCAAACAGTCGGAAAATTAAACATGATTGAAGTTAATGAGTATAAATTGGATATTTTTCTATAATAGTTTGGGAGGGTACCACAATGAAATTGATTAAGTAGACTAATATATTTTCCCATGGAAACTTCAATTTTTTTCTATTTATATTTATTAAAGCGAAAATATGGCAAGTTAAAATGAGCATAAAAGGATTATTTGTAATAATATCATTTTATTATATATACTTAGTAATTACAAAAATAATAAAAATAATCGGAATGAAAGCCAAGTTAAAATTCATAAATTGCAAAATTCAAACTTTCGATCTGTAGGTATTGTGAATGAGTAAAAAAATCATTATTGCTAGCATGTGTCTTATCTTTTTCAAACTTTTTATCTTCTTCCAGATTGATTTTTTTATGTATTTTTGTCAATTAAAAAACATGTTCTTTTATTTCATAAAATTCCCTTTTTGAGTCAAACAAACAAGAGAATAAAACAAAATCACGGTTATCACAAATAATAATAATAATAATAATAACAACAACAACAACAACAATAATATATAATAATAATAATACCTAATTTCAATTCCAAATGCTATGCTCATCCAACCTTCAATTCTTTCTAAAAATAAATTCCAAAAAGGAAAAAAAAAGAAATTTGTCTTTGCATGCTTCCAATTTCCTTGCAAATTTCTAGGAAAATAAACAAAAAATTATGTCCATTTCTAAGTGAATATGACTTAAACTTATTGAAATCTGAGCCGTTGTCTAAGATGATAAGGCTCTAGATCAATGTTAATGTGAAAGAACAAATAACGTTCATTCATTTTTTCCATACGTCAAAACTTAAAAAATTTCAACCAAAAAAAATTGAAATAATAATAATAATAATAATCATAATTACAAAGCAAGAAAAAAAAAGAGGAATATTTCTTCTTATTTGAATTTCATTTCAAATTTATTTCCAATGCATGAACATCTCATTTGAGCTCTATATAAAGAGGAGTCTTGTTGGCAATGAAGTTCAGGAACAAAAGGCGAAGTAGGGTTGGCAAGTGTTGCTACTTATACTTTCCAAAACCTCCTCAAACCACTTAGAAAAATTGTAATAAACAGAATCAAAGAGATGGCCCCAGTCGTCCCCGTTGAAGTTTTCCCGAGCGCCGGGAAGATCTTGGCCCTTGGTCCAAAAAAAGCATATGTCACATTCTTGGCCGGGAACGGTGATTATGTGAAAGGAGTAGTTGGATTGGCTAAGGGTTTGAGGAAGGTGAAGAGTGCCTACCCTCTTGTGGTGGCGATCCTGCCCGACGTTCCTGAGGAGCACCGTGAGATTTTGAGGTCTCAAGGTTGCATTGTCAAGGAAATCGTGCCCATTTATCCACCGGAGAACCAGATTCAGTTTGCTATGGCATACTACGTCATCAACTACTCCAAGCTCCGCATATGGAATGTAAGTACCTATTGTTGCACACCCGTACACACATATGTATGTCTGTACGTATGTGATGACTCGTAAAATTATTAGAAAGCGATTTAATATGAATATATAAATATATATTGATAGGTTACAAGATGATATGTTCAATAATAATGTCAGATTTTCTTGTATGGTTGCTTATTTTCAAAGAACTTGAGTCAAAAACTTTTATGAACAAATTCTTTTCCCAAAAAAAAAAAAAAAAAAGGAGAGAATACTAGAAATTTTCAGCCATATTACTGTTTTCCCTTTTTAACCCACCAAGAATTTTCCTTTTTCATGTGAATATTTATGTTATCCGTAAACTTTTTACAAGCATCTAAGTAGCTACATGCATATTTTACATCCTTGTCACATTAGCACGATGAAGAAACAACAAATTAACAGTTACATGGATCAAACTTTCAGAGAAAAATAATTTAAAATTGTCAGATATTGTCACACCTAAGTAATTACATTCATTTGAGGAACCAACATATAGCAGCTACCCAAATTATTTCTTCATTATTATGAAACTTTGAACTATTAATTGCAGTTCGAGGAGTACAGCAAGATGGTGTACCTTGATGCAGACATCCAAGTATACGAAAACATCGACCACCTCCTGGACACACCGGACGGCTACTTCTACGCCGTAATGGACTGCTTCTGCGAAAAGACATGGAGCCACTCCTCACAGTTCTCTATTGGATACTGCCAACAGTGCCCTGACAAGGTCACTTGGCCCGCTCAGATGGGCTCGCCTCCTCCACTCTATTTCAATGCTGGCATGTTCGTCTTTGAGCCCAGCAAGGCTACATACGAGAGCCTGCTCGAAACTCTGCGTATCACTCCTCCAACCCCATTTGCCGAGCAGGTATTTACAACTGTTTATTTTTGGTTAATTAGATGAAGATTGATTTGTATGTTATGCTGCCACTGGATACAACACTCCAATAGTTTAATTATTGGAGATTATTATTTGAAGATGGTGATGCGTGTAATGACAGCGACAGTAACATCAAATAGACAACCAACCGTCACTATTACTACAAACAAGTGAACATACACGAATTTGGATTCTCTAGAATACTTGATGGTGTGTTTGGTAATAAATATCAGTCTTTTTTATTCAGTTATTTCCTGTGACAGGATTTCTTGAACATGTTCTTCGAACCTATCTACAAACCGATTCCTCTGGTGTACAACCTTGTTCTTGCTATGCTCTGGCGCCACCCGGAGAACGTTGAGCTCGAAAAAGTTCAAGTTGTTCACTACTGTGCTGCTGTAAGCATTCCTAAACCTCATTCTCTCACCTAAATTATGAGAAGACACAGTTTTTTTTTTGTTGCACATAAGCCCCTCAACTTACACATAATTTATATAGGGATCAAAGCCATGGAGGTACACAGGCCAAGAAGCCAACATGGATAGAGAAGACATCAAAATGCTTGTCAAGAAATGGTGGGATGTTTACAACGACGAATCCCTCGATTTTGATTCGACCGCAGAGGAGGAGACGCTGTCGAGGCCATCGTCGATCATCGCCTCTCTCCCTGAACCTGCAGTGTCATACATTGCGGCCCCTTCTGCTGCTTAACAATTTACAAGCAATCAGGAGTTTATCTGCAAATCTAAATACAGCTCCTGTGTTATACTATTGGTTTTTTTTCTGGGCTGCTTGGCCTATTTTTGGTGTTCAACTCAAGAATATGCATACGTTTGTTTCTGTTTTCTTTCATCCTACCATTATGTACCTTGCAGTGATCTATCAACTGCAATTAATCATTAATTAAGTTTATTTTCATATATGTGCAGTTTCTAAGTGTTCACAACCAGAATCTGATTATTGCAATTTCTAGAGGAAAAATTAAGAAAGTGTAGCACACAATTGATATGTAAGACACAAATTTGATATACGACCCACTTAACACGTTTGACCTTATTTCAAATTATAATTGTAGACTTATGGAAAATGAACGACCTACTAATCTTGTTTGCACAAGACATTATTTCTTTTAGCTTTAATTCGAATTATCTTTGAATTTTATAATTAAGTGCATTATTTATTTACTTGAAAATAAAATTTAAAAAAAAATTAAGACTTAAAAGGATAAATCTAGCATTATAAATCAAAAAATTTAAAAAATAGAAATATATGTAGTATATAAGGGGTGAGTTAGAGGTGGATTTAACAATTTTCACTTTTCATTTTGAACCTGCCCCAAACTCGTTTGACCAAGTTTTTTTATCCGATGGTGGGTTTGATATGGGTTTAGACTTGAATCTGATTCAATATTATCCATATAACTATTTATCGGGGAGAAGTGTTGGATATGCACGTCACTACAATAAATTTGAATATATATCAATAAACACATTAATATATAAGGATATGGTGGGTAGGTGATCATTCTTGATATAATTATTTTTAAAGAAAGAATTTATACATATATAATTTAAAAAACATAATGTATCAATTTACGTCCTACCTGTGACTAATGTCACTTAAAAATGTGCACCTTATGTTTGATTCGGTTCTACAAATCGAATCAAGTCGAACATACTCTTGATTGATTTCTTTATTCTTTCAAGGGGAGATTTCGAATTTAATTCTGCATTTTTTGGAACAATCAAATATTTATTAGGTCAATTCAATTTATAAACACGTACTTCTTTTAATTTGTTATTTGAATTTAAATTTTTGAAATAAATTTGAAACTGGTAAACTATATCAAACACCTTATCTATTATCTAGACACACATACTATGTAACTTAAAATAGATGTGACCTACAAAATCAAGTCTATATGTTGTGAGTAGATTTTTGAAACGATAGCACTAATTATTGTATAAGCATTTAATATATTTTCTATGGTCCATCTCCCAAATTAGAACGGTCCTTCATTAGTTGTTGAACTACTATCTTGTATTGAGTTGTTCGTTCGCCGTAACGGTTTGGCCAAGACACATAATTTAGGGCGGGATGATCCCTATTAAGACGAATATTAATTTTTTATTAAATATTTTATATTAAAATCTGAATCATTTAATAAGTTTATTTCGTTTAAACAATAAAAACTTTGTTCCCGTTATGCTTGAAGATAAAAAAAATTAAAGTGCTCAAAATATCTATTATTTGGTTGGTTTCAAATTATGATATGTTTGTGCTGATATATAAGTGTTTGTAGTTTATTTGAATAAAAAATATTGTAAAATTAAGTTTAAATAATAAATAAATAATATTTGTATTTAAATTTAGTAGGATAGGACATATGCCGTAAATATTAAATTAATACTTTCGAGATTGTTTTAAGAGTTTGGTCCGAGTTAGATCGAGCATATTTTACACGATTTTAGGCAATCCTCGAGGTACCTATAAGCGTAAAACGGCGGTTATTAAATTCCTTCGTCTGCACAATCTGACCGTTGTGCCATCCCCTCTGGCGCTGCGCCTGCGCTACAATCCCCCACCCAATTCCACTGACTAATTTCTTGCAAAATAATATATCCAATATTGGCAAGAAAGCACAGAGACCCTATCCTGTTCTGCTTCAGTTAGGTGGATTTCAGTCAGCAGCCATTGTTGACAACAAATCGTGCTTGTATGTATAAAATATATGCCGTCGCTGAGTGGAGTCTGGATTTAAAAATTCAATTCAGCGGAAGGGTTGCAAGTGAGGAGTTGAAAATCGTAAACGATGGAGAGGGGTGGAATTAAAGTGGCGAAATCGGGGGACAACGAATTGAAGCAGAGCGAAGATGTTGCTTCACATCTTGCTCTTGATATCGGAGGTAATCGCTTGGGATTTGCAGAGTTATTTGTGTGTGATTTGTTAGTTTTGTTCATTTACTTACAGCTCAAATCGTAAATTTGCATGTTTCCAGTTGTTAAGAATTGATTTCGTAATCATCGGCTGTGGGATGCAGAAAAATGTGATCGCGGCTATAATTTAATATTTTCCCATAATTTTTGCTTTTCTGCTTTCTGTTAGAATTGAGAAAGGTGTTTATTTCTAGCCTTCACCATTTAAACTTTGTGAGGCTGTAACGAAGGACCTAGCAACTGGGTTTATGTTCTTTGCTCTTTTTTTTTTTTTTTTTTTTAAAAAAAAAAACAATTCAACCTTTTTTCTGGCCTATAAACTTTCAGAAATTGTACTTTCTTTCTTTGCCTGTGCTTTGCGTGAAATTACTTCCTGTTGATTGATCAAGTGCAAGGTTTAAGCTAATTCAATATTTTAGCGCATACTTAAGGATCTAGATGAAGCTATATACATTGTTGAATTTTCTAGAAGTTGAAAATCCTGCATTGGATTAATGGTGGCTGGGCTGAATTCGGAAGAGCATTTTCAAGTTAGCTTGTCCATATCAACCTGAAGCAGTTAAGTCATCAAACAAAGAATTGAGGAGTTAATGCAGGCTAAAGTATAGCATTTATATGAGCTAACATTGAACAGACCCTTTAGAAATGAAATTGATATTCCTCTTAAGATGTTTTTCCCCTTATTCCTTAGTATTTTATCTGTTCGGTATAATATAATAAACTGCTATTACTTTTATCATCTGAGACACTAAGCAGAAGGGACATATTACTGCTATCTAATTCGTCATCATTTTTTCTGGTTAACATTAGAACGAAAAGGGGTCTCCTAATTCATCTTTTAGAGACAAAAAATATTCCACTGGATTAAATCATGTTGTGCACTTTTGGCCTGTATTTATGTTGACGGTTTCAATCCGACTGATATGGTAATAAACTTTTGCAAAAGGAACTCTTTATGATTATCATTCTTGATCTGGACTGTTGGAGTAGTGCCATCCGGAAAAGCCAAGCCAACAGGTGGAAAGACAGTTCTCGAAGTTCCCATGAGTGAATTAAATAAAATTTTTGTTCCTCGCACCTAGAATTGGTCGAGTTCACCTATAACAATATCTGCACCAGAATCAGCATACCTTTGGGTGGCAATAACTATTGTCAATGTAGTAATTTTCCATTTCAAGTGGAAGTCATATTTGAGACTGGCTACCGAAAAGTTAGAATTTTCATCTGGGAAGAACTGCTCTCTCCTTGCTTCCTTACTTCCTTGTTACAGAGGCTATGAAGTATATTAGTATGTATATATAGTGAAGCTGATACATCTGACGTAAATTTTGATAACAAAGTATAAAAAACAGATTCATTTGAGAGATAATTAGGAATGGTCAAAAGCATGACTGGGAGTTAGATGTTTAAAAAGCAACATGTTTAAATAAATGGTCAATATTTGCAAATAATCTGTCAATCAAGCAATCAAGATTTGCATTGATCTTCTCCGTTTCTTTTTTGTAGGTTCTCTAATAAAAATGGTGTACTTCTCAAGTACCAGTAGCTGTTCCCGTGTTGATCAGAAAAATGGCTTCTTAAAGGATGGAATTTATGCATCCAGTAGCAACTTCAATCATAGGGTCTTAAGTGGGAGGCTTCACTTTCTGAAGTTTGAAACAAGCAAGATCAGTGAATGCATGAAGTTTTTATCTTCCAAGCGCCTTAAAAACTATGGTACATTCTTCTGTTTTGATCAATAGAGTAATATGTATAAATTTTGCAAAAGAATTATGTCCCATGTCATATCTCAGATGTTACGCTCTACGTGCTTCTTCTGAAGTTGCTGCCCCCAATCTTTACTAATACGTATACCGCAAAATAGGGGCATCTTGCTCTATCCACTTGAATGTTTTACTAATCTCTTTTATCACATACAGTTAAATTGAGTCTGAGTTGATGATCTTAACTCTTTGTTTTTTTACTTTTTTCTGTTATCTCTTTTGGGGGTTTGGGTCCCTGGGGGTTGGGGAGGGGCTGGTTTTTACTACTATAATCTCCTCAAAGTTCCAGCAACTACATGCGTGGTTGAGTGATGGACTTTGGTCTGCTTGTCACTTGTGTAGGTTTGCCTGTTTTTAAAAATGGTGTTGGAGGGCCATACTTTAAGGTTTCAACCACTGCTACGCTATAAACTTGTTATCACCAGAAATGAAATGATCTTGAAAAGTTTTGATGGTAATGTGAAGATGTTATACTTAATTTAGGTTAAAATATTATTGCGAATTGCCTAATACTATTCCATATGGAGTAGTATTCGGTGGAAATTAGGCTGCGAATTGTTTTATTCATGCAATGAATAAGAGATGACACATCATTATAAGCAATGATATTCAGTGAGATGGGGTCGTTTATATATCACATGGTTAGGCAAGGTTCAGTTGTTTGAATCATGTGCAGATGTATAGTATTTTTAAATATTATTTGACAAATTGGAAAGGCTACATGAGATGCTAGATTTAACATCAATATCACAAGATGCTATAATATGAGGTTATTAAGCCATTTGACGGTTGGCTATGTATGCTTAGCTGAGGAACTTGTTCTGTATACTTTATAAATCCTGTGTATGGTATGGTATAGCATGTTATTGCCTTCTTAGAGGCTCTTTGAATCCAGGTGATCAGGATGACAAGGACCCTGACAGTGACAAAAATATTATTAAGGTAAATTTTCTTGAATTTTTTTTTTTTTAGATGATTGAAGAAAGCCCTTTCTTCCTATCCTCTGTTTTGAACCCACATACCATTTTTTCAATATAGCTTAGGTCTGTATTCAGATATTTTGTGAATTAACATTTCCTGAAGTTTTCAGTTTTGTCACTTGTAATTTCCAAATTACAGTGAGAAAATTCATATTAGTTAATTTAAACCAATATTAAAAAGCCACTGAGCAATGTTGACATTGTTTCACTTAACTATAAATTCTATTAATCACTATTTGAAATTACAAGCCCTTTTCTTCTCACTGATGATAGATGAAAGGCAACAGAAATAGTTTAGTCAAGCAAAGAATTATCATTTGTCTTGTGATTTAGGATATATCTGAAATACTGACTATCTGACTGAGTATGTTTCTGAAGGCCACAGGTGGTGGGGCATTTAAGTTTGCTGATTTATTCAAAGAAAAGCTTGGTATTATTCTGGACAAGGTAGACGAAATGAGTTGCCTTGTGGCTGGGGCCAATTTTCTACTTAAGGTAGTAGACCATTTATGCACGCAGACCTATAATTTTTTTTTTTCTTCTTTTTCTGTTGTTCTTCACCAGTTTTGGATGAGTCCATATTGCATGTTACAATGTATCTTGTGTCGCCTTCTACTTTGAAGCAATACTCTTTCCAGTCTATGTTTAGGTATGTGACCATTATGAAATTTTTCTGATGTATCCTTTAGAAAATTAAATGGAGGAAAATTAAGGATCACTGAACACTGAAAGGAGTATTATTGGGAAAAACCAAGTAATCTTGGTGGTGGTTGTTGTTGTTGGTGATATATGTATATTTTAAACTCTAGTAGAGGATCACAATGTTGATGGTGAGATCAAGCTCATACAGTGACCTTTTAGGAAATAGCCATGGATTGATCTTTGCTTATTTTCTCTCTATCTCCTAGTTAAGTAGTTAGTAGAAAATCTCTAACTTCAGTCTGTCCCGAAAATCAGCAAGTGTTCATCCTCCTTGGGACGAAATGGTATTTCATGAACTGTCTTAATGTCTGGCAGCCTACATGTTGAATAAAGCTTACTCCTTAACGACATTTTTTCTGAATTAGTTATTTCATTCTAATTTTATATCCTTCCAAAGTTCCAATATTTCTCATAGAAGTGTCTTTGAACCCTATAGGTGGAGTGTAGTAAATCAAACACTCTTGACTTGATTATATCATCAGATAATATAATTGAATCTCCAGTTGCCTGATTATGTCCTCTTTTCATGTTCTTAGTCTGGTTAGCTTACAGAAAATGTGTTCAGTTTATTGTCTCATTCTAATATTTAAAAAATATAGGATATATCTTGTGTTGGTGAGCAATGGTATCTTTTCGACACAATCAGTTTCTGTTGCATATTTGAGTGCCCTCCTTCATTCTGGCTTTGGTGATTTACTGAAACCATATAACATCGATGAGTCAAGAAATTGTAAAGCATTCCCTTGCATAATCACTTCAATTTTGATATAAATTCTCTGTGCTATCCTTATCAAAACAATTAATTCTCTATGCTATCTGGTTTGGAGACTATCCAGCATGAGGACTGACAATTGTGTAAATACTTAAAAAGTTTTTGTATTTTGTCTTCTCATCTATGATCCACTATTTTCATCCTTCTCTGTTGTTTCTCTTCCGTGTCACTTGTCTATTGGTTCTTCTGCAGTGCTCATATGATGATTATACTGACATGCATAATTTATTTTTTCACTTATATTTGTTAGGCAGTGAACCATGAAGCTTATACTTATATGGATGGCCACAAGGACTATGTACAGATTAACCACAAAGATTTGTATCCTTATCTCCTAGTTAATATAGGATCTGGAGTCAGCATGATCAAGGTAATCTGTTTTCCATTTTTTAATTGATGACTAGCTAAATATTGATTGATTGATTATAACAGATATCTGTTCTTATACATACAAGGAAATATTGCAGGATTAAGCTGTGCACGAGCTATTACATATACATGTTCATGAGGTGGCAATAATGCACTTGGTCCAGCCCTTTTGTCCAGCGCCCCCTTAACTCCCATTGATTTTGACTGATAATTCTAAATGCTACTATGCACACATTGTGAACTAGGTGAAAACTGATGAAGAAATTAATTGAATTGATTGCAATTGAGCTACTAAGCCCTGAACTCAGAAGCCAATGATGACACTTGCTAAACCAATACTAAAATGATCAAAACCACCTTTCAGGAGTTTTCACTATGACATGGCGAAGATCTGGTTTCCCACACATAAAAGACAAACTGCTTCACATGAAATTCTAGCCCTCCATTTAATCTCACTCTTCCTTTCCATGTACCCTGCCCTGGTATAGTACATTTAAGTGGCTATGGTACCATATCCCATGCGTGAAAGCATACTCTGAGCCCACAAGGCGAGATATTTCTGAGGACTTGCAACAATGCCATGGAAGTAGGCTAACTAAATTGATTAAATGTTTTGATCTTAACTTTGCTTATTCAACAATTTTAAATCACATGCTGTAGTCCTACACTAAATTTGTGTGCTTTTACTAACCTTTAAAACTTTCTTCAACCGTATTATTTTTCAGATTTGTAGGACTGTTTTTATTTGGGGTCTTCTGCTATACGCCTGTTGAAGTTATAATTTGTTTCAATAGAAGACAGCAACTTCTTTTATCCTTTCCATATGTACAAGAGATTTAAGTTGTCCGACTTCCTTCATGTAATCTCTTGTAATAGCATGTTCCCTTTGGTTGGTTAGGTAGACGGTGACAATGAGTTTGAGCGAGTCAGTGGAACAAGTATTGGTGGTGGTACATTCTGGGGTCTGGGAAAGCTTTTAACCGGGTGCAAAAGGTTATTCTTTTAGACCTTTCATTGTAGTACAGTCGACCCTTTTTCCAATAATTTGTCCTGTGACGTATATGAGTGGAAAGACTAAAGTCTGAAAAACCTTCTTGTTTTTTTTTTTCTCATTTGCTTTGTCCTTTTCAGTTTTGATGAGTTGTTGGAAATGAGTCGCCAAGGAGATAACAGAGTGGTAGACATGCTTGTTGGAGACATATATGGTGGTACAGATTACTCAAAGGTACATGTCCATGAGTTTTCTCCTTATCTTCTCGGCATATTTGCAGTGTGCATCGAGCATCCAATTTTTAGTTACTTCACTAATAGTGCTACGTGAATATACTTGGACAAAGCTTTGAGACAAATAGGACATTGGTGGAAAGTGAGTTGTGGTAATATAAATAGGTCAAATCCTCTCATTTTAGAGGATCTTTACTTTTTCTCTTTGTTTTTTTTTTTTTTTTTTTTTTTTCCTTTTAACTTTCAGGATTATATTTTTACTACTGTTACTAAGGTTTTCTCGTTACCATCTCAGTTTGGTCTTACATCAACGACCATTGCTTCTAGTTTTGGCAAGGTAATATCTGAAAACAAAGAACGTGAAGATTACAGACCTGAAGACAAGGCCAGATCCGTGTTAAGAATGATCTCAAATAATATTGGACAGGTCAGTTGAAAGGATATCAGTTTTGCATTAGTAAACTTGTACAGTATCAGCAGTTTCATTGCATTAAAAATTAAAATTAAAGGAAAAAGAAGAAGAAGGAAGAACATAGAGTGCTTAGTGTCGCCGTTGGTTTCTATATTTCTTATCCTAAGCACATAACGATGCTAAAAGACCATATAGCAAAATATTGGTTCTCTGTATTTAGTATGTTAAAAGTAATATTGACATGAATCAGCAATGAATAACAGAGCTATTCTTTCTTTGTCACAAATCAAGAATAATGAAATAATCTTCTTTGGCAAAGATTTTGATACCTTGGCCATCCAATTATTGAAGCATCATGCATATTTAGCTTTCTGGGATTCAGAGAGCAATGATATAATTCATGAACCCATTCTTTTTTTACCCACAATTTAAAATACAAAATGAAGAGGACAAATGATTAATATTTATCTATATACCTAGCATACACTTTACCTAGTCTGCTTTCAAGATAATTTTTTTAGCAATTATTGGAATTTTATTTGCTTAAAAGTTGCATGTAATCTTGATATTCAGTCGTAATTCTGTTCCTCCTTTTGCAATTGTTTCCTCTAATTTGGCCTATTTCAGATAGCTTACTTGAATGCATTACGATTTGGATTGAAGAGGATATTTTTCGGAGGATTTTTCATTCGGGGGCATGAGTATACAATGGACACAATTTCTGTTGCAGTTGATTACTGGTAATTACGTGCTTTTTGTCTCATTTAAGATTTGGTTGAAGAGTACATATTCACCAATCTAATGAAGCATATGCTATGATTTAAACTTTTTTAAAAAATAACACCTTGTATTAATTCCCCACAACTCAATTTTGCCTTTGTAATGAGACCAAACTGCTAGCTGAAAACAATTAAATATCAAAGTTGTGTGAAGCAAATCCATGCTTAGATGATGCACCTCTTCACAGGTTTCTTTGATTCCTTGTTAGTATATGGTGTAGATTATGGTAAACGGTCGGCCGAGGACTTTGAGGGCACACTTCTACTAGTTCCTTGAAGAGATGAATTTCTAGCTAGAGTCATCCTCATCAGCCATAGTGCAATTCGCCCCCCAAGTTCAAATCATTATAGTCATCCTCATCAGTCATAGGGCAGTTAACCCCTAAATTCATATAACAAATCTCACAAAATTTGACCTTAAGGCTCCGCCCTCTACTTCCTAGTGTCATTTCATTGTTTCACAGCTATGTGTCGAATTGGATGTCCAAGACATGGGAATCATATAAAGCATTAGGAATCCACTCAAAATAAAATTGGCATACCAAATAAAGGTTTAGAAAATGGAGTTTTCCTCATAAATTCTAAGTGGAATAATCCACACCATCAAAAGACAACATTACAGTAGAGAGGTTGTTCTTTCTCTTGTCTCCGTGGTGGAATTTCCATATGAATTTGGATCAACCCTACTTCTAGTCAACTCTAAACCCGGATTGGTTTTACACACTGAAAGGTAAGTCAATTGGTATTGTGCTCTCCCTCATATTTGCATAGATTGTTGGGGTAGCCCAAATTACTCCACATAAGGGGGTCGAGCAGGGACTTGTATGTAAATGACTGAAAATAGCGGGCTAATTCCTTGCTCTCCTAAAGTTAGCAACCACTAACTAGACCTGGAAGTTTCCACCTCAAATTTATTCAAAATTAGCAGGTGCTAAAACCATCTAGAAGCATTCTGCATCTATCCTCTAGATTGGTAAATTTGGTTAGGCTCAAGGTTAAACTCGATCTGCTTCCAGTAAAGCGCTCGGTAATTTTGGGAAGGATTAGCCGGTGTGACTTCAATACAATGCATAGCTAGCGAGCTTTAATTTAAACAATCTTCATTTTCTTCATTTGTCTTTACTTCTCATGCTTCTCTTCTTCAGTTGGCTCTAATAAAAATCTCCAAACTCATCATTTTCTCCATGATTCCTGCAACATATGCACCAAGAATCATCCGAGCATTCAATCTACACCAATAAAACTCATAAAAAACCTAGATAAACATATTCCATGCATAATATAGCGAAAGTAGACCTTAAAAACTCCACATAAAATATGTTCATCATGGTGCCATAGAATTATCAGTTGTATAGCTCCCTTTTTATTAGACTCATTTATCAATTCTGTGCAAATTTCAGGTCGAAAGGCGAAGCAAAAGCTTTATTTTTGCGTCATGAGGGGTTTCTTGGTGCTTTAGGAGCATTTGTGAACTACGACAAGAATGTATTTACCGATTTCACCCACCAATTCATGGAACAACAGTCTACGATAGTGAAGGATTCGCTCTGCACCGATCAAGTGCTTGGAAGCCCGACTAATGCTGACGTGGAAGATAATGGATGTATAGAATGCGGTGTGCAAGTAAGCAACTGAGTTTCTGCAAAGAATCTCTAAGTATTAACGGCAATTCTTTGTTGCCGAATTAAGTTAGAACAGAATGTGTACATACATATATTTAAGCATTCGGAGCCTCAGATCGTTCACCTGTATTTTTAATTTCGTAATCAATCTTCTTTCCAATAAAATTTGTTACATATGTAAAATTCAAGATGATTACCATTTGAAATTCATTGGTTAAATTGTGTTATATTCGAGCTACTCTCTTTTTTTTTTTTCCTTTTAAAATTATTTCTTCGGAACTTTGATTTGGATTTGTGTCGGTTTCTGTTTCATACTAGAGTTTGTGAACCGTAAGTTATTTGGTTCGGTTTAATCTGGTGCTGTTAAATGGGTAATTGTCGTACTGTGAGTTAAGACAACTCAACTCAAATAAACATTCAACTCTAAACTATTATATTAAAACGTAAATAATGTTTAAAATTAACACATACAACATTAAATCAAATAATAAAAATCGTATGTAGTTTATAATTTTGATATAAATATTAAGGAATTTAACTTCTATGAAAAAATTTGAAAGTTAAAAAAAAATCTTGGAAAAACAAATGAACGAAGTGACAAAAAATAAGAAATAAATTGAATTTTGTTACATTCCGTTGAATAACAAGTTTTTATCCTATAAATAATGAAAAATGCAGTATTAGAAAGAAATTCTACGAACTCCGCAATTGAGAGAGGAAATTTTACCAAGAATTTTATCATTTTGGGCAGCACAAGATTTAAAATTTTTCGAGAAAATAGAAGGAAAAGAAAGAAGAAATTAGTCAACCTCAGGTTTCCGTCTCTCCCTCCATCAAAATCATCCAACGCAACATATCTGACGATCAAAATCATCTTCATGTTCTTCTTCTTTTGGGTAGAATCCATCTCTGTACTAATATCAAGACAGTAAGAAACCCGGTTTATGTCTGTAATTTTTGCTGCAAATGGTGGGTGGGTCATTCTTCACTTCTTGAACTACTTGTTTTGAATTCTTGGATTGGTTCGATTGCATGCTATGAATTTCCATCTCTTGCTTTTACCTTCGATTCTTGAAGTGATGATTTTATTCTGTCATGAATTATACTTTCCCCAGATTATTTGCGATTATCTTCTTTCTGGAACATTATAGAATTCGACTACCTTTCTCAAAATCATTGTTGTTCTTATATTATGATGGGCAGCAAGAATTATTATAAATAACTCTAGCTTTGTATTAGTACTCTAGTTAATTAACTGTATTTTGATGAATATACATGCTGAAGAGGAACTGGAGAACGTTAGCAACCGAATTGGTCTTTGTTTCTGTGTGTGTGCGCGCGCGCTCGTGTGTATGTTACTACCAACCCTTCATGTTGAACACTGCTTGTTCCAGCATGACAATATTGTCAGCAATTTTTTAACTGACACACAATTATACCCTTTTTCTTGTTTGGTTCTCAGAAAAGCCACTAACCAAAGAACTAGATTCTGTTTTGCAGCTAAATTTATATATGAATCATCACGCAATGCTGTCATAATATGTTATTTCATGAACTAGTTTCAAATGCTTCAGTTCACTAGTTATAAACCAAATTTAGTTTTATTTTTGCAGTTGATTTATTGGATCCAACATAAAGAGCATTAGCCGACAACTTCAACCAAGCCCAGTAGTTTGATTACGACCTCCACAAACTATATCAATTTCAGATAGTTTCATGGCTGGTGAAATATGTTTCCACATTGATGTGCGTTCTGTCACAAAGTCCTTTCCATCCCCAGGGATATCCTTTTTGCAGCCTCCTGATGAACCCGTAGTATCACGAATCTCAGTCACCAATGAATCAGACGGACAGTTAAATTACTCAAGCAATGAGCAAGCAGCATTCATAAATCTCAGAGACATTCACATGGTAAGAGATTAACATCAAAGTCTCACACTTCTATATATGGAAATTCAAGTTGGTGAATATCTATTTTGATGCTAATGATGTGGGCTATGCTTCACAGCTCCATTTCCTTGTCTAGCACACTATTTTTATAGAAATACTATAAATTAATTGGTGGCAAAGGCTTCATGGATGAATATTATTAGCCAGGACGCTTGATGGAGGATTTTCTTGATGCTGCTTGTGACAACACCGACAAAGATCTTGAGACATGTGGAGTTCTTGGTGCCTTCCTTGTAAGTCATCAAACATATGTAATGTTCCATTGTTCAATAGATGTCTTATGATATTAGGATTGATGTTGCATTATGTATTCTGCAACCAATCTTATCGGCTACCATTTACCAGTATTAGTAATTATTCTGTTGGTAAAGTTATGAAGGAAGAACAGCTCGTCACTGAAGGAAATAGCTTGAACTGCAACCTAGTTTTTATCTGCAACAAGCCTTGTTTTCCTGCGTTCTATTTTTTAATTATTAGATGCAGATCCTATTGGCTTTTTTCCTTCTACTTTTACTATGAGACACAAACTGAGCTTCTTTCTGGAGCGTTGTTTGGCATAATGGCTGTAAACCATCTTGGGTAACAATCTTTTCTAATTGTCTTGTTTAACATTCCATAGTGTCATGGTCTAGGCTTTAATGTATAATATTGTCCTGTTTCATGCTGTACTAAAATAACATACAGTTCTGGATATATTAGAACGCATTGTAGAATTCAAAAACTATTCTTTTGGTATACTTTGGTTGGTAAAAATTGTGCAGAAGGATGGGACTTTCTATGTAACTACTCTGATAATTCCAAAGCAAAAGGCCACCTCCAATTCTGTAAGAACTCCAAGTTTGTCATCCAATTCCAATTAATAATTACACTTCATAGTCCCCTTAATACTAAGCACATTTCTAAAGAACGAAAATTATCATTTTTTTTTTTGGCTGTTTATCAGTGTCAGGCAGTAAATGAGGAGGAGATTTATGCCATTCAAAATGAAGAGTCCCTATTTCCTATTGGATGGATTCATGTACGTTCTCAGTTTCTTGTCTTTTCTCAGTCTGGACATTTGTAAGGATGAGCCACTCATCCAAAGCAGAACGAGGTGTTGAATGCACAAAGTTATAATTTGGCATTTCAATGACCTCAAGATTAATATTTCTTTTATAGAAACAGTCAGAGGTTTGCCTATATTTTGTATGATTTAAAACCAGAATTGCACACTTTAGTTTCTGTGCCATTACACTTTCTTCTTTATTAGTAGTGCTATCTATTTTCTTTCCTAAAGTTAGACAAATAAAAATAAAATAGTTATTGACTATTCAAATTTTAAAGTTCTGAGTTTTTCCAGCTAGTGTTTAGTAGACCCTCTGAGGTATCCCAACTTCTGACATAGTTGAGATTTATTGTTTGAGCAAGTTGTTCGAATCGCATGGAACTTGTCCACTTCAATTAGCTATGCCAATAAATGGCATGTCGAATATTTAATCTAAGACCCATAGCCATAGTACGAATGTGTTTCGGGCGTTATAGTGGACCTTGCTAAAAACCTGAAAGCTGACTAGTGATTGCTAAAATGAGTCATCTTAAAATGTTCTGTGTATTGATTTGTGGTAGCAGTTACAAAGTGAGTTGTTTTGTTTAACAAAGTGGTTATGTTATAGTAAAAGAATATGCAGTGGTTACCCTTATGCTTGTGTTCCACTTAATGCATTGCCTAGTTATTCAATCAAGTTCTTAGTTGACACCTTAGAAATGAACATCAAACATTACATTTTCACCATGGATAAGTTGATCAATCATAGATACCTATCAGGGGGGAATGAAAGTGATACCCATATCGTTCCCATTCGCCATCACAATCCAAGCATCCCCTAATTTCATTTACCTTGTTTTCTTGTATTTCACTTTTCTATAACTTTTCAGACACATCCATCTCAGAGTTGTTTCATGTCATCAATTGACCTGCACACCCAATTTACATATCAGGTAATTTTTCTCACCAGTGTCACAGGGTCTAATAGCATCTCTAATAACTTTTGCTGTGCTTTGAACTTTTCTATTTTTATTCTATTATAGACATAACCTAATTCCTGTATTTGTCTAAGATGATGGTACCAGAAGCCGTGGGCATTGTCTTGGCTCCAACTGATAAGTCAAGGTTTTCAAATTCTGTTATATGCTTTCTCCAAGTTGTGACTGTATCTATTGCTATGATACTTAATTCAGCTTCACTCCCATAATTTCTCCGAATATTTCGTGCTCCAGAAAATACGGAATATTCAGGCTTTCGGAGCCTGAAGGAATGAGCATTCTCAAAGAATGTCAAGCGAGAGGCTTTCATACTCACAATGAACCACCTAGTGGGACCCCCATATACGAGGATTGCTCTAATATCGTTTGCAATGCAAACCTGCGGCTGGAAATACACGACTTACGCCGACATCAATCGTATGCATCGTAAAACTTGCGGTCTGTTTCTTCTTTTACTACAACAAGGCTAAATCTTAAGATAATTTATTTGCAACTGTCCCTTCTAATCATTCTACCTTATTGCATTAAAGTGATATATTTTGAATAGTTATCTCCAGTTCATCTGGCAAGGTAGTTGCTTACAAGAACAATCATGAATTTGTGTAAATTTTGTGCAGGGATTGGTTCCCTCTTTAGGAATAATCGTACGTTGTACCATTCAACATGACAACAGCAGCCCATGTGCTGCAATACTGCTCAAACAAGTCTGGACAAAACACATAATCAAACTTCTTTAGCCATTGCTTCATGCCTTGAATAATCAAACGTACATCACTCAGAACTCTCTCTCTCTCTGTGAATTAGATGTTAGTGGTTACTGGAGAACTTGGTTTTGTTGCTAAGAGACCAAAATTAGTTTGTATATATAAATACTATATAAATTTGGAAATAAAGATAAAACAGTTGGTTGTTGCCTTGTTGGTTGGGGGAGGGATGGGTGGGTATGAGTCACCACCTGACCAATCCCACCCTACCCCCACCCCCACCCTTGATTGTTTTGAGAAACCTACATACATAATGACACGTATGTGAATATAACCGACCCTTCTTTTTTTTTTTTTTTTTTTTGTGGGGAGCATCAGATTCAGGCCTGAGTAGTTGGGAAGCAAAGTGGTGTGCATGTTACAGTTTTCTTTTTCAAGT
The DNA here is from genome assembly GCA_028749325.2 of Caryopteris x clandonensis. Lineage (NCBI taxonomy): Eukaryota > Viridiplantae > Streptophyta > Magnoliopsida > Lamiales > Lamiaceae > Caryopteris > Caryopteris x clandonensis. The sequence continues at coordinate 10,545,621 of JAPYKT020000004.1, forward strand.
TTTTTGGGTAGTAACAAAGGTGGGACCCTCATCTTGAATAATTTGTTACTGTCACCTCTCACCAAATGTAATAAAACAAGTATTCACTTGTTTCTGAAGGGTTATGTCTTCTTTTAAGGTTGGGGCCTTTTACATACTTGAAATTAGTGCACCCATTCTTTTCAACAGCTTCTTTTTGCAATTACGCATCAATTCAAGAATCAATCTCCATACCCTCTCCTCTTTATTCTAATCTTTCGTTGTTTGTTTTTTTTCATGTATTTTGCTTCACTAGTACACGTCATATATGCATTTGCAACAATATAAACGATATATAATATAACAAAATATATTTTATCCTATAAGAGTTTATAGTATGAATGAAATGATCACCTATCCATTCTTGGTTTTTTTTAATTTTTTAATTTTTTTATTTTAAATAACAACTCGAAAGAAAATTAAAGATCATAGTTAATTGACTAATCGATTTGGAAGAGTCGACAAGAGACTGAAGACCCCGCTCACAAGGATTGGACTACAAGTCTACAATTAGCTTCGAATACCCACTGAAAACTACCCGAACAATGGGTAACTATAAAATTTTTGAAGGACACTCAAACTCCCCAAGGAGAATGAAACATAGAAATTCATAACAGATTAAAGAAGAAATACAACCTCAATGCCTAACTACAATTTAGTGTGCTCTGAGGAGCTTTCGACGCACAACTCAGACAACGTCGAACACCAAGGAGCAGCAGCTGTCAACGTCGAACACCAACACCAACACAACATGACAAGTGGTGGAGGGGAGGGGTGGAAAGGTTGTGCGGCACAAAGAGGAAGGGGAGGGGAAAGGGAATACCGTTTAGGGGATTTCATTCTAGAAAGCGAGAATTTTAGAACCGTAAACACATGTTAATGTGTATAATAATATAACTTTTTGTTTTAATAAATCAATCGATTCCACCAATAAACGGGCGTAGAAATTTACAAAAATCAAGAATAAACAAAGCGCAACCTTGAGATCTTAATAAAGATTAGAAGTTTGGTACACTCAAAATTAGAACACATATCTTCATTTCACACATCGTCCAGCTCATTGTCCCATTTCTTCAGTTAACTTTTGACTTATGAACAATTCATTAGATATGCCCTTTAACACTTTTGACTAATGAACAGTATAGTGACAAAAATAAGAATATATTTTTTGGATATTGATTGATTCACTTGCAATTATCTTTTGACGAAAATTTAGGAACAAAATTGGGCCATCTTAGTTAATGCTACACACCAAAATATGCTAGGATATAACTATATATAAGTCAACAATAGATACGACGACGTATAATACAATACCAAGTGTAAAACGAACAAACTATGTAACCTCTTTGATTAAGTTTAATTTGATTTAGAGAATATAAAATAGTGGCTCCAAATCTTCTTACATGCGTGTCTCTACTTACTTATTTAATTTAGAAAGCAAGTGATTAAATTTTAGTCGGAATTCAAATTTATTTCATTTGTTAAAGGATTTAGAACGTTTTACAAGAAAAAAAACATTCAAAAAAAAAACTAATCTTTATATAGCTTCGATCACCATAGAGTCTCGTATAATTTTGTTCTATTTAGTATGTCAGATACTTTCGTATAGTAATATGGTGATTTAATGTAGATTAGAAATACGAACCCGAAAACCTTAGCAAAAAATGAACAAATAAAGCAATGAGATGAAAGTTTAATAATATTGATATATTGTTGCAAAGAAATAATACAACAAAAGAATTAATATTATATGTGTTAGAAAACTGGAGACCATAAATGCTAAACCCCAATATGGCCAAACTTTGAAAAATAAAACAAAATTTAACCTAATTAGACACTGTGGAAAATGTACAATTGACTGCTCAAACCCCTTTTTCATCTTAGAAGGGGTGCACATTTTTACTCATTCCACCATTAACGTTGGTAAAGAACCCCATTAACTCCGGCCGGTACGGCAAATACGACCGCCGCCGCTCCTCATCCTTTGCTTTACTCTTCAGGTACACTTCGTGTGCCGACAGCGAAGCCGTTTTACCCTTGCCGCCCTTCTTTACTTTCACGTTGACTTTCGCCGTTGATTCCTTCTTCGCGGACTTCTCCTCCCCTTTCGCCGCCGCCGGATGTTCCGTCGTGGACGGCGACGCGTGGCTGTTGTTCAGGAATACGAATGCGTCTCTTCCATCACTGTTGCTCCTCCCCAGCAAATCCTTGAACCGCCAAATCTTGGAAAATCCGGTTGAGTTGCTCTTCTTGCAGATCTCCGGCGACACCTCCACCGCCTTTCTGTCCGACCACTCGCAGTAGCTCCCGGCGGCCACCTCACTCTCCGGCGTGGATGGCGTCACCTTACCATTCTCCTCACTCGTTTGAGTCGTTTCTACAAACACCTTCTTCACCAGCGGCCTCATGGGCAAATTCTCGTGTAAACCGATGGAATCTTCGCCGGAGAGAAGTAAATCGCGGTTGAACAACGGGAAAACCGGCTTGATCTGGCCATTGATGAATGCGTCCTCCGCTGCAATAGGCGACGCGTGTTCTCCTCCGCACATAAAAGAAAACTCCTCTTCTTCCTCATCATCACCATGATTATCTACAGCTTCATTTTGTTCAAGTTTCACAACATCATCTTTCGAGTCATTGCCGAGCTTCAGAAGTGTGGAAAATTGTTGGGTTATTTTAGTTTCTGAACACAATTCATGATCTGGGTTGGGGTTCTCAGTCTGCATATCTGATTTTTTAAAAAATGAATTTGTGAAGATGTTGTTTGCGTTTGAGGTGAGAAGGAGGGAGAGAGTTAAAGAGGATAGAGAGAGAGAGAGATATGAAGACAATGGATTAAATGAAGGGTTTTTATACAAGGGTGGTTGGTTGGTCGGAAAGAAATTTGGTTGGGTTCTGTTTTACTTTTTTATTATTGCTGTTGTCGAACTTTGAACGCACACAATTATTTTAAGTGAAATGATTTTTGTCTCCATCTTATGAATTTTAAAACCTTAGTTGCCAAGAAATTCCCTTGCAAACCTAACTTCATTTTTTCTCTAATATGTCACTAATTACGCAGCTCAAATTTTAAAAAATAATAAGAAGAAGAAAATCATAAAAGAAATAACAAATTTTTATCTAATTCTATAGATACGTACAAAAATTTATTATATGAGGTCGTCTCAAATAAATTTCTAATTTTAATGATTGGACATTTTAGGTACAATATCTTAATAGAGTGGATTTAGTAACATTATTGTAGTGAGGCTTGTCCGACACCAGACATGGTCATCGTTTCAATTCTAACAATGGGTTAACGATTCAATTTTGAAATAGTCGATTTCAGAAGCCAACAGTTTTAGATTGATGATTTCAGATGTGAAATTTGAAAAAAAGAAAATTAAAACCAGAAACTAAAACAAATTGTTCCGATTCCACCTCTCATAGTTCTAATGATTTGCAACTGAAAGAAATTTATCATATGAGGCCGTCTCATATAAATTTTTAATATTAATGATTGGACATTTTAGGTACAATATCTTAATAGAGTGGATTTAGTAACATTATTGTAGTGAGGCTTGTCCGACACCAGACATAGTCATCGTTTTAATTCTAACAGTGGGTTAATGATTCAATTTTGGAATAGTCGATTTCAGAAGCCAACAATTTTAAATTGTTGATTTCAGATGTGAAATTTGAAAAAATGAAAATTAAAACCAGAAACTAAAACGAATTATTCCGATTCCACCTCTCAGAGTTCTAATGATTTGCAACTGAAAGAAATTTATTATATTAAAAAAAGAAAAGAAATATACGGTAGTATGATGAATTTTGGGGGGGGGGGGGGGGGGGAAGCTGTGGAGTTGCAAAGAAGGTTCGAAGATAGGTTAATGCGACGGTATTTTGTCTTGAAGATTGAGTCTTGCGGAGGAGGGCGGGGCAGGTGAGGGGGAATTTTCGGTGTGGGTATGGCTGCCCACGAGCAACGAATATTCTCATTATTTTATGCTTCTTAAATAAATATTAGTATTTTATCATATGCCTACTATACCCCTCACATTTATTCTATTACTTTCTCCCACGTACTATCTACATTTAAAAAAATTAAATAGAAAATCATATTTTTATGAAATCATACAAATTTGTTTATTTATTAATATAACATATTCAATCACTTATAATTTATATATAATTTAAACTATTAAAACGTGACCATACATTTGTCGTGGACAAAATTTATTTGTATTAACAATACCCTAACTTAGGAAATAAATAACATTTTTCATTCAAAATCATTTCAATAAATAATTTCCAAAAAATGCAACCATTTTAGTCCAACACGTAACATTATACGTAGTGTAAAGGTTAATATGAAAATAGTAGAGCAGTGCAGCTTGTATGTCTATTCCCAAAACCTAACTTTCATCTCAATGTTGAAGCACTATTTAATGTCTAGGATAAATGCACCTCATTTACTAAACCATATTGTTTTTTTTAAAATATTATTCTTTTATTTCTATATTATATTATTATTATAGCATGATGTGATTTCTATATACCTGAAACTACTAATATAAATTGATAAAATTTAAAATAAATTATAGATTAATTTAAGATCAGCTTCTAATACAAAGGTTGGCTGAAGGTTACGATTAGTACTGAACACATATTTATGTCTGTATAACTATATTCTTTATTTATTTGGAATGTATTAATATATTTAGGTTATATCAACATTTAATTAATGATTGATTTCATCGTAATAGTAATGTTAGTGTGTATTTTCTTTCGAGATGTTGTGTGTTTTTTTTACGAATCGCAAAAATTTATATTGGTGGTAGCAAATGCCATGAGTAAAAAAAAAATTAATTTTTCTATTTAAGATTTGTTGTTTTAGTAAGTTTGAGTTATAAACAAAATCACAAAAAAAAATATTTATTTTCTATTAAAATCTTGTTGTTTTAGTTAGTTTGAGTTATAAACAAAATCACTTATTTAATATGTGTAGAAGTGGGGCCTAAAATTTATCATAATTCAAGTAAATAATTGAAATACGAAATTGATCCACGTTGATAGAGTTGAAAAAAACATAGGTGATATATTTTTTATATTATATTTTAGAACATATTTTACAAATGATAATTGATTTAAGGGTATGAATTTCCATATAATTAAAAACAAATCAACTTATCGCAAGTATATACCAGTTGGGGGCCAAAATACAAATTTCTAGATTTACGTAAAAAAATAAAACTCTAAATTTTCTCACATTCATTGAATTGAAAAATATACAGATATTTGTTATGTTTAAAATATCTCATTGAAATTAATAATTGATCAAAGTATCATGAACCTTTATGTGATCAATTTATTTTTTGTAATATCTGCTAAATTTCTATTTTATTCAATTTATATCTGATTTTGCCAATTAAAATCTCATCCGAAGTTTCTGCTATTGTGGTCGAGTTGCCTATTTAAAAAGTAAAATTATGAGTGTCACATTGCAATTCCAACAATTATTTTTAAATTTCAAACGTAAATTACAAAAAAAAAAAAAAAACTTAAGTTTATTATCAAAAATCTATAAATAAAAAATTATATATTGAATAAAATCAAATAAGCATAGATGGAAATTTTTCCATAGAAAATAATAGGTATAGATAATTCAGATTGCTCACACATACACATATAACTTCACTTCTCTATTTTATTCTTAAATTTTGCCTATCAGAAGATAAGAAATTATAAAACAGTGTCGATCATATTTTATTTACATTACATAATTTATCTCGTACATTGAACGAACATGTAATATTCTTAAAAAAACAATTATTTCGCTTGTGAATGAAGTAGAAAAATAAATAAATAAAAACTCAGTAAATTGAGCAACGGATAAGGTCCGGGGTAGGAGGATAAGTCTGATATCAAGGTTAGCCTGTTTGGATTCGATCCAACTTTCAACTCTTCACATTTAGCCACTCTAATTAATTCATACCAATTACTTTGCGTCACCAATGGCGTACATTACATTAATGTACAAGAGCTTACAAACAATTCCTTTTCTCCCTTTTTATCCTTAAAAACAATTTATTTCCCTCTTTTATATTGTAATTATACATAATTAATTTTCTCCGTTAAAAAATAAATAAATAAATAACGTATGTATAAGTTATTGAGTCATTTGCTTTGTCGATATAACTATTTTTAAAAAATCGAACAAATTACATAAATTTATTATTGTATATCTGCAAAAAAAAAATGAAAAAAAAACCTAATGCAGTTATAATATGTACTGAAAGTTAACATATATAACGTAGGATTTTTGTCTTATTTTAATGTTCAGATAAGACTGCTTGACTGCTCAACCTTTGTAGTTTTTGATAATATCTCTTTTGGTCTATAGACTTTTAATATTTGAATATTCGGCTTCTAACACATCACCCTAATATTTTAGCTTAGTATTACAAAAGCTGAAAACTCAATTTATATTTATTAACTTTAGTTCTGTTTAATTTTATAAGTTTTTATTATAATATTTAAGGTTTTTTATTTAATTTAAGCTTAATTTTACTCAAATTTTAAAAAAAAATATTAAAAATTACTGACAAATATTAATATATTAGATGTCAAGTAAAATTATGAGTTTTATGTCATCATTATCAGATAAATTTTTTAAATTTCAATAAATCAATCATAATTAATAAAGAAAAAAATCGTATTGAACAAAACTACAATCGATGAACGTAAAATAAAAAAAAATTAGACAAATATAAAGGCACCAGCACATTAAATTAACTAAATAGGTTCAAACAATCCATCTGATCCGGGTATCAAAACCATGAATATTTATAACATGATTCGCACATTCATTTGAACAACAACGTGATATATATATATATATATATGTGTGTGTGTGTGTGTAGAGAGAGAGAGAGAGAAGGGAGAGAGAGGATGGGCATTTATAAAGGTAAGCAAGTTGCAATGAATAGGAGCAGATTCGACTAGGCAGTAGGGATAGGTGCATTAGGCACCCTAATCTACACATAGGGTTGCAGATTGTGTGCCCATCAATTAGCATCTGCAATTAACCCAAATTGGAAATATCTAAATTTGCTAAAACTATATCTCAAATCATAATATTTTTATTTTAAAATCAGTTTGTGGTTTGATTCGTTTTCAACCCCACATGACAGGGCTTGTATGGTTCACATGCAATTGAATTTTAAATATATCTATATTTTATGTCCCAATAATTTTGAGTGTTAAAATTTATATTTATATTTAATGAAATTTTTTTTATGTCTAATACTAAATTACTAATAAAAATCTAGATGTATAATATGTATCTATAATATTTTATTGTTCTAGACACTAATTGAAGATTAATAATGTTATAAATATCTATGTCATTTTGTATTATTATGTTCTTATTATTTTATTATATAATGATAGATATTTCTGTAACTAATTTTTTAATGGTACATCATAAAAAATGGTCACATTCTAACACTTACCAGATAACAGGGTATAATGAATAAATATAATAAAATATTTTTAAAAATATTCTAAATTAAAAAATATAATAGTAAATTAGACAGAGTATTATCATCAAATTTTCCTTAATAAATTGAAAGTTAGTATTTTATTTAGGGCGTAACTATACAACACCCACTGCTATGTGCTATGTGATATATATAAATTCAAGGTTTGAGTGACACACGCACACAAACACAACTCTCTCTCTCTCTCTCTCTCTCTCTCTCTCTCTGTATATATTACATATATATGGGGACAGCCTAATCTCATTTAAAACCATAATACTGTAGATATCTTTCCTAATTTTGACTTATTTAAACTCATTAAGTTTTTAAGAGTTTTCAATTCAACAAAAAGAGATTTTACTTTTTAAATTTTCATATGAAAAGAATAATTTCTTAATTTATCTAACCTCGAGATAAATATATTTTTTATTTTAAGACATTAAAACATAATGTATTGAATTTCAAATAACATTTTTTTATTTGTGATCAAAGTAATATTATTGTAATTTTCAATCATAAAAACATTATTTTAAATGAAACAACATCGTTTTTTAAGAAAACATCCGAGCTTCTTTGGACAACCCACGACGAAGGATTCATTTTAAGAATGGAGGGAGTGTTGTTGACTTAGGTATATTCGGGTTTAATTAAGACTGAGAAGGGGGGGGGGGGGTGGGGGGTGTTCTAGAAGAATACATATGTATGTATAAGTCAACCATGTATGTAGAGGAAGCAATCTAGGTCTAGGATCCGTGCGATTCAATTAATGTGCAAGAGAATTGAGGCATTCTATTGTTGTGCGCGTTCTGTATTGGAATACTTTTGGGCGGGCCCCCCAACTCTCTCTTTCCTTGTTCTTTCCATCAAAATACTAGCACGCTTAATTGACTTCCTCAATTTTTTATTATTATATAATAATTAACAAAAAAATAAAATAATAATAATAATAATAATAATAATAATAATAATAATAATAAAAAATTTCTATTTATTTCTATGTGGATTTTATCCACTAATGCTGTTATTTTCTCTTTTATTATCTCTTACTACTTAGTCTGAGGAAAAGGTATTTTCTGCGAAGACAGCTTATTAAAGTTATACTCCCCTTAACTTTTTATGTTGTTAATTAGATAAATTTATGGCCTTTTTAAATTATAAATAAACTAGCATTTATATAACTCATAATTTGACTCATTTAATTATTTATAACTAGTTTATATAATAAAGAAATAATTTTTATACTGATTAATAAAATGAGACCTGCAATTTTGAATTATAACTTTTCTAGGACAAAAATAATTATAGAACAATTTTTTTTTAATTTTTTTGGGAATAAGAGGACTAAAATACATAATTTAATAATAAAGTGAGGAGTTTTGGCTACGTATGAGTAAGAGTTAACAATACATATCAGCAATGCATATTAAAAAATATAAATTAATAATCTTATTCAATTATAAATAAATAAAATAATATGAATATATGAATATATTGTTAATATTTAAAATTAAAAAAATTTATTTTATAAGATTAAATTAAAAAATTAAAATTTTAAAATATTTATACATTACAAATCATGCAACGCACATGTGCAATACTAGTATCAATAATAGGAACCGACACAAACATAATTTCTTTCTTGACTTAAAATGTAAAGTTTGTTTGCGTTTATTTTTAAACCCGAAATGCAAAATCAAGGATTGAAAATTGAATTAATACATGATGCAAAATTTACTAAAATTTAGAATATATACAGCGTGATCATAGGAAATATTATTACAAATTTTAATAGTAAGAGTTAACATAAAGTTTCAAGACAAATAAATACATAATACACCATATGCATGTTCTCCTTTAAAACAAATATATATAAGAAATCCAAATTATTTCAAACTACAGAAAAACAAGGTAACAAGAGTAATATATTTTATTTTTATAGAATTATTTGTTATCAATACATATATCTATATATATATATATATTTATACATGTATGTATATCTACTGATATCGATATTGAGGCGCCTGAAAATTTGAAATTTAGCAAAATTTTGCAAATTTCTCAATTGTAGGGTCAACCCTCTGACCCAGCGGGAACCAACATAATTGAATCTCTTGTTAACTAAGAAAAGTATTCATTCGCATTTACTTGGTAGTTTTAATGGACCAAACTTAATAATTTCTTGTCACCCATCACAAAAATAGTTAGAAAACTCTAAGATATATCTAATCATTTTTGGACGATTTCAAAATTTATTGTATGTTTCTTTATTATTACAATTTTATTCTTCTTTTTATTTTATTTTATTATTATAAGAATCTAGCTTTATTCACCTAGACAAAATATAAGGACGACAAAATATAAGGACGAAATTATTCAAATTTTAATGAAATTATGAAAGTAAAAAACATACGTAACAGGTTCTGGGACCATTTAAAAGATACAAAACGCATTTTATAATGTTAACACAAAATGATCCAATTGATTTTAAATAATAAAAAATATCCGAATTTTTTATAAAAATTCACAATATATATATATATATATATATATATATATATATTATGTATTAATTAATTTTATATATACACTTAATAATAATACAATTTATCGATTTGACCCTATTTGATTCATTTTTTTCATGTTATTTGAGTTCCGTACGAACCCACAAAAGATTAATTATAATTCACAATATTTGTATTCAATTGGTATCAAATAATGACGTCATGTCACAAAAATCGGACCTCTGGGGTTAGATGTAATCATTTTATATTGAAGTCCTCCACGCGATTGGGCCACAGTGATCATAATCTTGTTGATCAGCAAGGAAATGGCGATTAACTGACCTTGTCTTTGGACTGACTAATCCACTAATTTATCCAAATCTCACCACTATTTAAAAACTAATCGAAAATGATGTTGACTTCTCATACAAGTTACGCAAATAACCATTTATTTACTAAATCAAAAGCCTCGACTCTTCTTTTCTAATTTTCTTATTCTTCCTCCTAATCTCCTCTCCAGTTTTTTTAGTACATGGTTACGATCATATAATAACATAATAATCGTATAACAGAGATATGCCGATCTCAGGAATACATATAATTATATGCTGTCACTTTACTAAGTTTTGACTAATCTTGTTTAGGGAAATATAAAAAATTAAAAAATGAATCTTTGGATTCTCAATTTAGAGCATTTTCGCACAATAATTCTTGATTAATACGTTATTATTGATAATAATTTTTTTTGGGAGGGGGGGATCCATTGATTGGTATGTTTTATCCAACAAATATCATGAAAACAATGGTGGATGATTGTTTACTTAGGATTATAACAGGTGTCGCTGATGACCTTTGGAAGTTAACACATAACCCACAACATTCAATACTTGTTTATTAACCTAATTTAATTTCGGCCACATTCATTCTTAGAAAAATAAATTAACTCAAATTAGTGAAACAACAGTGTTTAAATTAATTAATTAGATATTTCAATTTTAAAAAAAGTACATATAATTAGAGGTGGCGATATGGCGGACCAATACGAAATTTATTGCGTTTGGGCTTGGGCCATAGTGCGCGTGGGCTGTCATGATTGGGCGTGAGATGCTACATTGAGAAATCGTACCTTATCGGACCAACTCTATAAGGCTATAAAATATATAAGATGTGTTTTTAAACTTCTATCTTCTGTCATGCTATCATTTAATTTTTTATAATTCTTAGAACTTGCTTATGTATTTGTAATAATTTTTAAACTTTCTTTGTAGTGTTAATTTACTTAGGTTTGTCTCGGTGTATTAAGCACTAACAAAAATTAGTGTTAATCCAACTATTTCAATGAATACGATTTATTTATGACAAAATGGAATTCAGGAGCTGGTCGGATTTTTTAAGCTCACCTAAAGATTTGTGTCTTGGGCTTATTAGAATTAGGATTGCATCTACAAAAAGGCTGAATTGGGCCTATCACACAATCTGTAATATGTTGTGGCAGCCCATCTTTATGAAACAGGCCCAATCCGCAAACATATGGGCCTTCCAATTAATCTCTCATCTTTAACCTTCGGCTGCGGCACTCCTCTAATTTCTAGACTTTTGTGGAACTTCTGCCGCTGATTGGAAATTCGATTGATAAATGTTGTGTGTTACTTTAAAAAGGAAAAGTCCCAAATGACTCAATTTATTTATTCATGCTATTCCCTCGGAATCTCTTTATTACAAAGTAGAATTTCAATTTTGATACTCTTTATGCCAACGTAGAATTTTCAATTTGATGAATTTGTAGGAACCACACAACGTACAAATCTAGAATCTAGAAATTATGTAACCTGAAAAGGCATATTATGTTGTCTTAAATTCTTAAATTCTCTCTGTCAGGAATATTTCCATTGTAAATAAATATAATTGACAATATAATCTTTTTATTCTTAATATAAAAGTAGAATAGTCTTTTTGTTACAGGCTGCTCCACAAAATTTTGTACAATCATTTAAGTAAATAAATTTTAAAAAACCTATAATCCTCTTAATATGACAAATTAATCCTTTTCGTAATGTTTAATTTAACACCAATATTATATATTTTTAAAATAAATAATTATATTTTTAAATATGATATTTATTTTTTTATGAAAAAAATATAACTTTTTATATGAATTGAATTATTTAATTTTATTTTGATATATATGTGTTGGATTTGAATAAATTATATCTGAATTTGATCTAAAAAATATAAATATTTTGTATAACAATAATTTCTTACTATTAATTTATATAATATATTCCTCCATCTATTAGTGAGTTCAAAATATTGTGTCCAATTGGAAACACTTTAAAATTAAGTTCAATAAATCCTGCAATTTATTATGTAATAAAGATATATTATAACAAAATAACAATGTAATATAAATAAAAAAAAAGCAAATCACACAATATTTGCATAATATAATTAACATAAATAATTATTATGTAATTTTTTATAATAATAATTACAATATAATTTTATCATATATTATTAATATAAATAAATATATTATGTCTCGTGCATTGCATGGAAGGTCATCTTGTAAAGATAATAATAAAATATTACATATATCGAATGTCCCAATAAATCTTTACATATTTTCTATCATACCCCACAGCTAAAGAAAAAAAAAGGCGCATGCTCAAACCTAATTTGAAAAGTTGTCGAGAAAGTCCGTTTTTAAATACAAATGTCAACAGGCTAAGGGAACATGATGAATCTAAATATGTGACTCATATTATAACGGCAAATGTAGCGCTAATAACCACGTCTCAACAATGTCTGTTATTCTACTTCAGCTCCCGGAAAAAAATAGGTGATTGTATTGAGGACCGTCACTTATTTACAATATTCAATTATATGATTCACAAATACCTACGAATTGTTCTAATATAGAGTTCGAAAAAAAACATGTACTAATATCCATCTTCTTTGTCCTTACGCTTGTGCTTCAATATAGTTGAAAGATGCACCAAGTACAAGTTACCACGCTTCAATTTCCCTGTAAAAATGAAGAAAATATGATGGTCGTTCCGTTTAACTTGAAAGACAAACCTACACTTATATAAACTTGTATGGACTGGATTCTTTTCAAGAGTTTAGCCACAAAGAACACCATTAATTCTTGATATAGAGGGAAAAAAATATGATTCTGAAGGTACCTAAGAAGTCCAATATTAACATGAAAGAAGAATAAAATGAAGAGGAAAAAACAATGTAAGGTTGAGTAATATACCTGCTCTTTGCACAATCTTATCACTGAAATTATCCCCTCATCTCCAATCAGACTTCTCAATCTTCCAATCAACTGAGGTTTACCAATCTTCTTTTTCTGTCAACATGCATAAAAAAAATGAAGACAAATTCAACAACTATAATGTATAATCTCTTACTCATGTATATGCAACATTCAAAAACAAGAAATACCTTAAATTCATTGTAATACTTCAAAGCCAAGTCCATCTTAGAAGGGGGAAGAAACCTCGACAGCACGTTCATTAGCACGGGGAACATTATGATCCGCGATTCCAATTTCGTTGCTGAATTCAAAGATCTTCCTGAACCAGAGAGAGAGAGAGAGTCAATGTGATTTTGGTTGTATTAGAAGATTCAATAACTTAGAAAATGCAGTGATTATTACCTACTAAAGATGGCAGAGTGAAACTAATGACGTATTTGGGAAAAATATGGGTGTTCATAAAAGCACTCCAAACAATGTATTTTCTTGGCGACAGAGGATTGTCAATTCCAGAGTCCAAATCGGTGGAACTTGGCTGGAATTGTTTGGAACCCTTTTGGATTATTTCTGTGTTCCCCAATATCACTTGACACAGCAATATATGCCGCACTCCATCTTCATCTGCCTCTGCTCTCATCGCACTGCCATAAATCAATAAAATTGTCACAAAACCAGCAAGAATTTCCGTCAATTTTACCAGTCACCACCGATATCATATCAAATCAGATATCATCACATAAATTACAGAAAAATTATCAGTTACCTATCAATGGAAATATTTACAGGGGACAAATACACTCCAATGCCATGAGGGAAACTCATCTCAGAATCTCCTAATCTCCCAAATCCATGATTAACAATATTACAAATCTCAGCCCTGGAGCCGCCGTACCACCCATACTTAACATTAGCATCGCCGCCACGTTTTTCCGCCACCGCCTGAAAGAAGATCCAAAACGCTTGCAGCTTCGCTTGCCCTGCAACACTCGAGTACAATTTCTTGTGTATCGCTAATACATTAACTCCGTCGCCAAGAGATCCCATTCCCGCCAGAAAAATCCTCTTGACCACGCTATACTTGCTTTGATTCCCGTCGGGTTCCTCCAGCCTCGCCATTCCATTTCTGGAAAATTCGTCGAGCTGCCGCGAACAAGAACCCCCCGACGATTCGCAGTCCGAATCAGCCATCATGTCGTAATCGTGCACCGACATCGAAACTTGCTCGCGCTCCATATCACAAAACTAGGCTCTCCAATTTGAATCGAAAGTCATGCATACACATCTGCCAACTGCGAAGAACTTTTTGTGTGCATGAACAGCCCAGAAGAAATTCTAATAGAAAGTTCTCGAGTTTTGGAAGTGGCCGCTACGGAAAGTCAAAATGCAAATTAATTGTTAAGGCGGTTTAGGGGAGCGGACATATAAACGTGCCGCCATAACGTGCCGCCATAACTATAAAATATCGGCACGGCATCTTTATTTCGTGTTCAAGAAGTATTAAACAGAATTCTACACAGCATTAAACCAATATTCATGAATGTGCATAGTAATATATGGTGTGGCATTATCACATGACCGTAAAAACAATAATTTTAATTTTGTATGTCTCAATAATTTGAATTTCAACATGAGTTTGATTTCCTGATCTCAAATGGAAGCATTTTATTACTCAGTCATGCAAAAGTCGGGCTAGCCTTCAGGCGTCGGTGCTTCGACTTAATTTTTATAAAATTAATTTGTAATTACTTTTTTTAGTAAAGGCTGCCTAGTCTAGGCGCCGCTTAGTCGGGCTAGACGTTGTCAAGGCGGAAAAGCATTTCAAAAAAATAAATTAATAATTAAAAAAAATTATATTTTGGTGTGTTTACTTTTCGCTTCAAACTTTAGATGAACTTAACTATGTGTGTAACTTTAACTAAATGTCTATAAACTATATAGTTGGAATTCGTAAGTTGTAACTTGTGTTACTTAAATTTTGTTGTCATTTGAATTTTTTTTGCGAGATTAATAATTATGTCATCCGTTTTATGAGATTAACAGAAAAATAAAAAATAAAAATGAATGGATCCGCCTAATCAACATTGATCGATAATCCGTATATATATATATACTATTCTATGAATTTTTAGTATAATATTATACTATTATATTTTAAGTCACTTAAATAAATTTATTATTTGTATCTCAACTCAATATAATAAAAGAAAATATTAAAAAGGAGGTATTTTAGAATACCTCAAACTTCTTTCTCTCTCTCTTCTCCCTCTCTACCAATACTTGAACCCTTGACCTCTAGGAAACCTGATGGCGTGATACCACAGAGGACAAGGAGCATCGGTGAAAACAATTATTTCAATTTATGATATATAGTTTAATTACGACCACTCCAAAACCGATAAACTCAAGTTTTTTTTTTTTTAAATAAAATTTAAGAACTCTAGAACTCTTTGTTACACTTTAAAAGTGATTCCGTCGAGCTATTTTATGAATTTTATCATAATAGTTTAGAGTATATAACACTTGCCTAATATATTTAAAGTTTGAAATTATATAACTTACCTACGAAATTCATTTTGCTCACTTTAATGTGGTGCTACAAAGATGTCCGTCTATATTATATTTATAAGATGATTGAGAGTTTTAACTTTATATATATATATATATATTAATTTGGTTAAAAAAATTATAATATAGTTCTAAAGCCCATATGTGTAGTGGAATTGGGCATTTAAATTAATCTTGGGCCGCTGAAAAATAATCTGTTCAGGCCCGACGGGTTGGTATGGTCATACTGCCCGTCCACCAGGTAAATCCCCTGTTCGATTCTTCCAGAAATTCTGCTAATTTTCATCCAAAATTGAGTATTCACCTACAATCATTTACCAACTGGAATTAGCTCGAAAATACATGTGGTGAAGGGATATTGATCATCAAAATTACACCAAAACTCTCCAAAAAGATGTATCAAATAATCGCCCATCATATATATATATATATATATATGAATCCTTGTATACACAATTCTTAACAAAATCAAGTTTGAAAAATTGCATTTAGAGAATAGGGTTCAAGTGTGTGTTGCTTTAATGAATCTCAATTCAAGTTTTGTATCTATATATTCAAGAAACATGAAGAAGATGAAGACAATAAAAGTAAAATAAGTAGAGTTTTAGTTAGTTTGTGTTAAATAATTCTTTACCAGAGTGTGAGAGAGTGAGAAAAAGCATCAGATTAATTGCAATTTGCAAGCGTGATTGAGAATTGGAGTTTACTAACTAACTTGAACATAAGATTTTATATTGGAATGTGTCTTGCATTTCTCTTCTGAAAGCTTCATTATGAATTATGACAAATTTAAATCTTGATAATATAATAACATTATTTTATAAAATAATAATGCAGGTTGGGATTGAAATCCTAAATCATTTGAAAAAAATAAAAGAACTATTACTTAATGAACATTCTTAAACATATGTACTACTTATAAGGATTAAAATCAATGTTATCTAAAAATTAAATTTTGGGCTTTTACTTATGTTTGGTTCGAATAAAATAAATATTTAAGCTTGATTTGATTCTATTTTAAAAACCGACAATAACTCTGATAAGAAATTGAATAATATATTCAATTATATCCTATTAAACTGTATATTCACATATTATGTGTTTATTCCCCTAAAAAAATTAGGAGTTTCCAATGAAACTTTACATTAGGTTCTTTTAAACCAACAACTTCTAATATTGGCGAAAATAGAACAACGACTTTACTGTTTGCCATGTAAGATTCAGTAAAGTTATGCATGAATCGTACAAGATATGTGACACGCCATATATTTATATAATAAAATAGAAAGTATATATGTTACATATTCTATAATTGATCCTTGCAATTGCAAATACCTTTGGAACCGCATAAGACACAATTTGGGCTTTAGTGGTGGGCCTTTAAGCCACTCAATTACAATTGTTATTAGTGGGTGTGCATCGATTGATTTGGTTGAATTATTAAAATCGAAATAATCAATTGCTTAGGAAATAAAAATCGAACTAAAGTTGAATTAAAATATTCGGTCGATTTTTTGGATAATTGAAATATCATAATTCTAATCGAAAAGTTTAATTATTTTAATTTTTTAAAAGTTAAACATTTATTTATGTTATGTGAAGAATAAATTACAATTAATAAAAATCAAACAAATTGAGTCAAATTGTACAAACAATATCAATTAAATTAAGAATTTTTATATTGTAAACTGAAATCAAAATTTACTTACGAAAACCGAATCAAAATTTAAAATTTGATCGATTTCAATCGGTTAATTCAGTTTCGACCGAAATTTGGACGGCCCTATTAATTAGCACAAAAATAAATATAAATATAAAATATATTGGCATAAGAAATAGTTAAGTTGTTTGATTACCTCAAAACAATTTCAGAGCAGTAATTTATAATCCCTTAACACCCCATTTTATATAATATAAAAGCATTACATTTTCACAATTCTTGGCCAAATTAGTTCATAATTACTTCCACAAATACTCCTACTAAAGTGAAGGAAAATTCAACCATAAAATCTGGTTACAGAAGATCAAAACCCAAACCAAGAAAAACTACTACACCTAATTAACGTATACCCTGGAGGGAGACCTCACCAATTCCTCCATGAACATGCATGCACCCTATCAAATCCCTAAACATTATCTGAAAATCTGATGTCTGGTTTATGCTGGGGCGGCTTCGTCTTTCCTCCTCCATTTTTAGCCCCTTTGGAAGAAGCCATTTTCTTATCGAACCCGAATTCTATGTCCCCATCTTTCACGTTGAAGTTTGGTTTTGACCTAGGCTCCCACTCCTTAGGCATACCCTGGTTCTGCTTGCCGCCCTTAGTGGGGTGGTGCGTCGTCGGAACCTCCTTCTTGCGGTGGCCCCGCTTGCCGCACAGCCGCCCCAGTACACACGCCACCGCCGATATCACGACGATCACCGCCAGGACGGCGAAAACCGGCCCGAATGAGCCGTTGGTGTGGGAAGATTCGGGCTGTCTGGTCATGACAGTGTTGGGGTACTCCTCAACAGGCTGTGACATTGTTCTTGTTTTAGACTGGATTAAGCTGATCAAGATTTGGTGTCAATTGGAGAGAAACATAAAAGTAGGGAGAGAAGAGGAGAGGAGAGAGACTAATTGTGTTGTTGGAGTGAAAACAAAGGAAGGGTTTTTGATAAGAGTGAACAAGAATGGTTTGGTATTGAGATGGTTTTATGCAGAATTTGGGTTTTGAATTCAAAAAGGAGGGGCTTTTCTTTAATAAAGGGAGAGACAACTAAAGATACTCTTGTAGTGTCTTTTTTTTAGGAGAGAGAGAGAGAGAGAGAGTGTGTGTGTGTGTGTGTGTGTGTGTGTGTATTTGTTGGTTAGTGAGAGAAAGAAAGTTTTTGGCTCCTTCAAAACATCACATAAAACAGTGAAAGATGGGATCGACATTTTGTAAGTGCTTTTGCTTTTCTGTTGGTTTGAACAATTGTTGAACATCGACACATCGCTTTTGCTTCCAATGTGTACAAGAGACCATATGTTTTCTACCTCTTAAAGTATCTTTGGATTTCAAGATCTACGAAGATCTATATTTGATAAAATAAAATATAAGATTAAAGTATAAAATTAATTAATTAACAAATAAAATAAATACTAAATGAAGGTTTTTGGCTGTCACAAATCTGCAAATTGAGCCTCCTACACAAGTGCACAATAAAATTTAAAATTATGGTTAAACAACCACATATCTAAAATTAAATATGCAAAATCTATGTCTATAGAATCGACATATTATAACTTTCATATACTTCAATATTTCTTAATTGATTTTAATTTTTAATAAATTATGTTTATATCGATATAAATTCCAATAAGATGAGAAGTATAAGTATTTATGATTAAAATAATGGGTGTTCTGAATGATGATTGGGAGATTAATGATATGGCGTTTCCCGATAAACAATGTGATGCTTTACTTGATTTCCTTGTTTGTGGTTTTAAGGGTAGGGCTCGATGTGGTGCAATGATTAGGAAATAATAATATATTACTATTTTATAGTCATTGATGCGACTGGGTCAGGTCAGGGTGGATTCAAAAGAAATATTATTAAATCTTCCAAAATTCGAAGCTGGATCCCATCCCGCTTTACTTTATTAGATCCATCAACATAATTATACACATATCTTAATTATTTTTGTCCACTTTTGATCATTAATGAAGCACTAATCATTCTTAGGCTGATTTTTTTAAATTTATTTAGTAGTGTCTGTGTGTGTGTGTGTTTGTGCGTCGAAAGTGTGTGAATTATGATGATATGATGTGCCCTATAATGATTGTAAAGCTGGTAATTAATCGCTTTTTGTGATTCTTGTTTCCACCATCGAACTGCTCGGCCCCTCCAAACCCAATTTATGTGTTTGAATCCTTTACATTTTGTTTTATTTAAATTTTGTGTTTAATTAATTAGTGTGTATAAGTTATGTATAAAAGGTGGCATGGCTTGCAAATAATATAAAAGCATTTAAAATTATAATTGCGACCTTAAATTATAAAAGTAATAAAGGATATTTCTGAGTCTATTTGGTCGATTTAATTTAGTAGTTATTGCCAATGGAATCGATGGGGCAATAATTTCTGAGATGGGTCAGCTTGCAATCCATATAATTTTTTTTATGTCATAACTATATATCTAATTATCTATTAAATTGAGATGTCATAATTATTATTTTTATTTATATAATTGTATATAAATATAAAATAACAAGTAGTTTTAAATAGTATTTCATAACAAATATTTAATTATAAGAAAACTTTTTTATATTTATTTTATATAATCTCTTATTAATTTACTATACATAGATTTTGAGGCCATCTTTTATAAATATATCAGATCAGTTGAACTAATATTAATAGTATTCATATATATATAACCATTATATAAAGTGGTGTAATATAAAGGTGTAGTATATGAAACTATATATTTATAAAAGTGATATTAATTTTATAAGTATATATATATACTTATATTAATTTATTATATCTTTTCATAAAAAAATGACAAAAAAACTATGAATCAACCCATCTATCAATCCATGTACTAGCTTGCTATTAAACAATGCAAGCCAAGTTCAATTGGCCCACCATATTAGTCAATGACAGAATTAGACTTGGATATTTTTGTTTGAATCCAAGCCACAGCTCAACGGCCCAGACCAAGGCTCGCCGGTCTATTAAGTGAGGTGCGATTCAGCCCACTTATAAAATGGTAGCCTCCTGGGCGCAAACAGATCGGACATGTCTCTAGTCTTATATTTTCCGAGCAACCAAGTTTCTAAATATCCTATCCTCTTAACACAAGAAAAGGCAACTAAAGTCGAGAAAGTGGAAAAACCTAGACCTCAGCACAAATCGAACTGAATTGACATATAGACGTTTTGTTTTAGATTCTGAAATCATCGGTTCCCATTCCAATTTTGGTTCTAAGGTCTTGGGTTTTGTTTTTTTGGCCTTGGACCATTTAAAAAATAATTAGAAATAGAATCAGCGTATAGACCGTTTTGTTTTTAATTCTAAAATCATGGGTTCCCTAATTTCAGTTTTGTATCTAGGTTCTCCATTTTTTAAATAGTATTTCCAACTTTGGACCATTTAAAAAATTAAATAGAAATAAAATCGGTGATTTTTAGACAAAATTAGAATCGAAACTGACAGTTTAGAACAACGGAACCGACTTTTTTAAAATCAAATTCGAACTGACCTATTTCTTATTTTGATTCCAATTTTGAATCAAAATCGGATCAACAATTAAATAAACTATAGCCCATCAATTTTACTTCATACCGAACCGTACCATATTTTCTAACTGAAAAAATAAAATACACAAAAAAAAAAAATTGAGTTCATGAGCATTAAATGTGATTACAAACCTATACCTAAACCAGAATCAAACCAAATTTTAATTTTATAATATGAACACGCACAAAAGCATGCTTCACAAAATAAATTATATATACAAACTCACATAATCAGCAATTATTGCAGCACAAACAGCAATTAATTCGCAAAATGAGAATCTATCAAACCATCCTTCTAACCTCTCTCTTATCCCTTTTCTCACATTCAACAGGTTAATTATTTTTAATCACACACCCCTTTTTTTAATAAGTTTCGTCTCTCAATTTTCTTGTCATTTAACAACACATTCTTACTTTGATTTTCACCAGCAGGGGCTTCACCCATCGGAGTCTGCTACGGCCGCGTCGGTAACAACCTGCCGCCACCCTCCGCCGTCGCCAACCTCGTCAGAGCCAACGGAATTACCAGAGTCCGGCTTTTCAAGCCCGACCCGGATGCTCTCGCACCCTTTTCCGGCACAGGAATCGAGCTCATGATCGGCGTCCCCAACGAAATCCTCCCCAAACTGGCCAACGGCAACATTACCACCGCCCTCCAATGGTTCACTTCCAACATTTTCTTATACGTCACACCTAGTCAAGTACGATACCTAGTAGTAGGCAACGAAGTCCTGCTAAAAGATTCATTCTACGCCCCATATTTAGTGCCCGCCATCCTTAATTTACACAAAGCTCTGCAAACATTAGGTTTAAGCGAAACAGTCAAGATTTCAACGTCCCATGCAGCTTCAGTTCTGTCCAATTCCTACCCTCCATCTTCTGGAACCTTCGATCCCAACCTTAAATCAGTTCTGATCCCACTTTTACAGTTTCTGCGTGACACTGGGTCACCGTTGATGGTCAATGTCTACCCATTTTTCAGCTACATTAACAATCACCAGTACGTCACTCTAGAATATGCTACTTTTAGGTCGTCGACCGTAGACATTGACCAGAACTTGACCTATACCAACATGTACGATGCATCGATTGATGCGTTTGTGTACGCCATGGAGAGAGAAGGGTTCTTCGAGATCCCGGTGGTGGTGACGGAGACGGGATGGCCGACGGGCGGCGGCTACGCCGCCAGAGCTGACATTGCGTTGGCCTATAATGGGAATGTTGTGATGAGGGCGTTGGAGAATATAGGGACGCCTAAAAGGCCCTGGATTGGGGTGGAGGTTTTCTTGTTTGGTTTGTTTGATGAGAATGGGAAAAGTGGGGAAGAGTATGAAAAGCATTTTGGGATTTTTAGAGTCGATGGAAACAAGGCCTATGATCTTAGGTTCACCTAGATAAATATTCCAAATTTTAATTCTCAAATTAGATTATTGATGCATTTTGTTCGGGGAAATGCAAAATAAAATAAAATAAAAGATCCTAACTCAAATTATTCGTAATGAATGTATAATTTTAAAATCAAGTTTGCACGGCCATTATACGAAAAATGTGTAATAAAAATTATGAAATCATAAATATCAATATTGAAACAATGTATAAATGTAATGTACAATAAGTAATATGTAAATTCCGAGTGCTAAAAAAATGTATAGTATTTCATTATACGAGCTGAGAATATTGTGTTACACTTCAAGTAGACTTTAGAAAAGTAATTAAATATATTTTATCTTTTATTTCAAAATAGAGAATCTAAATCGAACACTGATGTGTAAGCTTGCCCACATTTTATTTATCACCTCGGGTGGTCACAAGAGAATTTTCTTTTTAACAATATTATAACCTAGTGATATATTGAATTAGTTCACGCCATATATATATTTAAGTTATATTGTAATATGCATATGTGATGTCATTTTAATAAAATGAAACATAAATCGAAATAAATAAAAGCCTAAATTAAAATATAATAAGTAAATACAAGATTCATATGGATTTTAAGTTTATATTTTATAAAGATTCATACTGATTAAATTTATTTAAATTAATTAATTGTTTTATGCGTTATATGTAGAAATTGATCAGCTTAATCCTGTACAATGGCATTGCAATTCAAATTTGAAATAAGAATTTTCCCTCTTTGGGCTGCAGGAATCAACCCAAAAGTCCGAACAAAAGGAGGTTGAAAAGAGTGCTATGAGGCCGACTCAATATGGGCCTCAAAATGTCATATGATACTAGGAATGGGTTTTAAATGGAGCAGCCCCAAAATTGATTTCGGTGCCCAATTAAATAGGGTATAGCCCAATACTAATTATCTATATGGTATGAACAATCGAGTTAGCCCACACACACACACAAAAGAACCTAATTGGAAACAAAAGTCTAGAAAAATACGAATACCTACTCACGGGGAGTTTGGGACCATAATGGATACATTAACTAATGTGTTATATACAATAAAAATCTAAATTACGTTGGATTTCAGTTTTACCTACAGGGTAGGATTATTTGTATGTAAATGTGTAATTGGATAGAATAGAACATAAAATTTCGGGTAATAGATATAATATTACCCATGCCTGTCAAATTATGTTAGGGTAAGAGTAGGTTATGAGTTTAATATTTTACCTGTATATCTTACCCGTGTACCAGTATATATATATATAATTATATATATAAATATATTTTATGTATAATAAAAATAATATTAATTATTTTAATACTTGGAGTCCTAGTTCATAAGATAATTTGAATCAAGTGATCGGTGATTACATTAAAATTATAAGTTGGATCTTCTTATTATTATTTTATATTATGTTTGATTTGTGTTCATGTTTCGTAATATTATATTTTTTAATTTGTGATTGTTGAAAAAATCAATAAAGTGCATTTTTATTCCAAAAAAAAATGTGTCTTTTTTTAGGGAGGGCAGGCGGGCGGGCAGGGTAGGGTCGCGTAGAACAGAGCAATTTTACTCATGTAAAATAACATATAAACGGGTAATTTGTTTACCCGCGGGTACCCATATGTCCATCGGATATTGTCTGTACCCTACCTGCGACAAATAAATGGATAATAGGGTAGGATAAATGTAGGATATTTTATGTTAGGATATGTCATAAAAGACGTACCCGTACTCTACCCTACCCATTTACATTCCTAAGATTATGGTTCCTGTCCTTTTTTTTCTTTTCTTTTTTTATAAAATGAAAATCAAATAAAACAATTTGCCATATAACTATAAAGTGGTGAAAGCATGATTGTTGTTGATTTCTTAAAAACATTTCTCGACTATTGATTGTATAATTTTTCGATGTAAATAATAATATTTTTGGATGTAATTAAGAATCTGCAATTATATTAGTTATGTCGGTCGAAAATATTAATAATTAGTAGATAAATTTCTTGAATTAAGAAGACCGAACATAAGGATATCACAATTTTTCCGGATGGCAACACAATTACTGATTTTTTAACAAATAATCTTTAAAATTTAACTTAAAATAAGGAACTTTCAAGTTTTCTAGATGTAGATAGTTCATAGTTGTGGTCTTCATAATTTTTTATTTTATTTTTGATTAATTGTCTTTAGAATATTGTATAGGTTTCTTATTTTTTTCTCACAGTCCATGCATATGTTAAAATCATTGTAAATGATTTATTGGTTTGAGAGAAGAAAAGAAACATTGTTAAGTCAGGCACGTGCTGCTATGTCTGGATAACGTGTAGACTACTTCCCTGCTCCGTCGCTGTTGCCAAGATTGAAGTTTATTGTATAATTGTCGAAACTGGGAGCTGGAAACAAAACTGAATAAAAACCAAAGAAAAAACCCAATTTTGGATAAATGTAATTCCGCTATTCTTCAGCTTGATTCTTGTGTTTTACACAGCAAATATCGAAGGTTATCAGAATTTCTCATCTTATTAAAGTTTGCTATCTCCCGTCTACTGCAGTTATAATCATTGCTGCTTGAATTTAAATTCTGTTATATGTTTTCTGGAATAATGGGATATTCACAGTTTCCCCAATTGTTGGCATATCTTGCTCAGTTTTGTGTTTGTTGTGAATGATACCAAGGACTATGCTTCTGGATTTATGTTGAAATTAACGTTGTCTGTCTGTTGATTCACATGACTTCGAGTTATGAAGATTCAAAGAGTATCTGTATTAAATCTAGGGTTACGTTTTAGAAGCTTGAATTAACCATGTAAGTTGAGTGATTTTTTGAAGTCTGATAAATGTTATGGAGAACTGACCTGGCAAAATCATTTCCTTGATTATACTGTTTCCAGCTCCTAAAAATGAATTTATTATGATAAATAGATGGGAGAGATGGAAGCTAGCACATTGAGCACTGATAATTCAAGTGAAAGGGACAGTGGGCATTCCAATCTGTTCCCTGAAGCTTTACGTAATTTTGCCTCGCACTTCCCAAAGAGTATACGGGAGCATTTTGAGGTAAGTGTACGGTTCTCATTTAAGTAATTTCAAGAATGGAAGTTTGATCTTTTATTTGATTCAATATGCACTGTTTTTGCTGCAGCGGTTTAATTCTAAACCATCTAAGAACAATGAACATTTAACAACCTCAGTGTTTCCCACCTCGACCAACAAAGGGTCGTCTACACTAGAGTTGAGTTTAGAGAGGCAAATGGATCCCTGGAGACACAATCCAGTGTGGGTGGACCATCCTCCCGAGATCAAGGTGATAAAAACTTAAAGATAGTTTAGGTGTTTGCCGCTAATAAATTGTCGAATTCACTATCTGAAACAGAAAGGTCTGAATTCTCTCAGTGGTTTTTTCCGTTTCAAATTGATGTTAAAGAAGGGATGTGTTTAGTCTTCAATAAGGCTGTCTTCCGATTATTGGAAAAAGTTAAGCTAATTTATAGTTCTAGTCTATAGGATATGTTTGTTCATGAATTCTTTGTGCCCATTTCCTTTCCCAAGAACATACACACACTCATCTTTTCTGATGCATTTGTTGTCTGTTAGTTCCCAAAACACATCCAGTCATCACCTTAATTATTCTCACATAGCTAATTGAATTCAGAACGAAAAACAGGTATTTTGAGGTTGGCATTGACTTCATGTTTGTTATCTACTTCTGTATTTGTAACCATTAGACCGCATAATATTTCTTCATAGCTCCATCCTACTGATACTTTGATTTCCAAAATGTTCACTTTCCTGAATTCTTACATTCTTGCAGGTCACAATACCTAAAGGCACACTTTCGCATCTCAATTTGAAAGTCGATGTTGGATTGCCGCCAGATGCTGTATATAACATTACCACGGACCCTGATAATAAGAGAGTTTTCAAAAACATTAAGGTAAAAAAATCACCATGTGTTGATGGCCAAAGTGGGAGAAAAGAATCGAAATAATATATTCTCGACTAGCTTCAGAAACTTCATTTCACAAAATTTCTACGACTTTTATCGTCATCTAATTCTCTATAAGTTTTAAATTTTCATATACACTCAGGAAGTGATATCAAGAAAGGTACTAGTTGATGAAGGATTAAGGCAGGTGGTTGAAGTGGAGCAAGCTGCAATATGGAAATTCCTTTGGTGGTCTGGAACAATACGGGTTCATGTTTTAGTTGACCAGAACAGACAAGATCATACTGTAAGCATAGAATCATGTCTTCATTGCGTAGAAATTACGTTTATCTTTTGTAAAATAGTTTGTAGATTGTCGATTTTCTCGAACTTTTAAGGGGACCCCATAACCCAAATCTCTTTTTTACCACTTTCTCATATCAGGTGAGGATTAGTTAGAGACGAAATAGAATTAATATTTTCATTATGCTGCTCATTTGCATTATAAGTAACCTGCTTCTCCCTATCTACCAGATGAAGTTCAAACAAATAAAGTCAGGATTCATGGAAAAATTCGAAGGTTCCTGGAAGATGGAGCCTCTATTTGTTGACGAAGACCTGTGCCACCCGTTCAAACCAAAATCCATAAAAGAGTACATGTCTTGCACTAAAGGCAAAGGGAGAATTGCGTCGAAGCTGAGCTTAGAGCAACTAATACAACCAGCCATTGTTCCTCCCCCACCAATTTCATGGTACCTCCGAGGAATCACAACAAAGACCACAGAAATGTTGATCAATGATTTGCTTGCTGAAGCTTCTAGAATTAGGCAAGGAACCATCACTGGAAACTCCGACGAAATATCCGAGGAAAGACAAGCAGTTGATACATGTGACATTAAACAGAGATGGGCCATGAGAAGAAGAAAAGGTACAAGGAATTCTCATAGAAGGCTGTCTTTCAATTCAAAGTTGTTTTGAGCTTGTGTAAAATCTTGTTTTATCCATCATTTATTAATGGTTGATAGTACACTTGTCCCTCTGTGTCTAAATATTTCAATTGGCAGTATGAGATGAGAATTGAGAAAAATGTATTTCTTATGTAAATTTGAGTTGTCTTTACAAGGTAAATTCAGAATTAGGTATATCGTTTTATTTATTGATTTATTTTTCCTTTTAATTAACTATAACATAATACTCCAGTGTATTTGAGATTTACATTACATGGGCTAACTAAAAGCCCATATAGTACAAATGAGCCCAATTTTGTGATTTGGATTTTGGACATAATGGACTAAATTGAACATTGGGCCTCTTATACATATACTTTACCTTAAAGTCTTCGGAGTGTGTTGGATTTTGTCACACAATAAAACCTTGTGTAATTTTAAAGTAATTCTAGGCCTTACCAAAATGTGGGCCCTTGATTCAACCACTGAACGCCACATACTCGGAAAACAAAAATCGGTGATATAAAAACATGAGGTGGCAAGCTGATAAGCAAGCAGTACAGTTGGAGCCATGGATGCAATCCTCTCCTCCACCACTTTCCGACTCAGAAACCCCCTTCTCTGCAACCACCAAACTCCATTTTCACCCCTTAAAATCAAGCAAAATAAACCTACACATTTTGTTCAAAGAATCTCATTTTCCCCTCTCAGAATATTTGCAAGTTCCCAAACTGCCCCTTCCGTATCAGCAACTTCTTCTTCTTCTTCCGTACCATCGACAATGAAGGCGTGGAGTTACAGTGAGTACGGCGGTGTTGAGGTTTTGAAGCTTGAGTCCAATGTTGCAGTTCCTGAGGTTAAGGAAGATCAGGTTCTCATCAAAGTGGCTGCTGCTGGTCTTAACCCTGTTGACTTCAAGCGGAGGCTTGGCAAATTTAAGGCCACTGATTCGCCTCTTCCGGTAATTTCTTCATTTTTTTATTTCCGATTAAAGGACATTGGGGGAATTCTGATTATAAAATTTTGATCCTTCTTAAAATCTTATAAATGTATATTTTTTTCTAGAATTATATAGAGCATGATTGTTATAACCTTAAATTAATATTATTATATCATGAAAAAAGATGTGTTACGATTAGTTGACAGTAATGATGTTGTAATGTTACGATCAGATTGTAAAATTCAAACGAAAAAATCACGAAACAAAAAGACAATCCCCCAATCAAAATCCTGCGTCCTTCCCTGAATTTCGAAGTAAAGTTGATAAATTATGTGGGGGATTTTGTGTGATATCTACATGACAGCCGTGTCATCTATAGTTCCAGTCGAATAAAATTTTAATGTGGCAGCATATTGTGCATGCAAATGCCACTGGCTGATTTCGACTATTAACTTTGCTCAGACCGTTCCGGGCTATGATGTTGCTGGTGTGGTGGTTAAAGTGGGGAGTCAAGTAAAAGAGCTGAAGGAAGGAGATGAAGTTTATGGAAATATAAGCGAGAAACCATTAGATGGGCCTAAACAGTTTGGATCATTAGCTGAGTACACAGCTGTTGAGGAGAAACTGGTCACCTTAAAGCCCAAGAATATTGATTTTGCACAGGCCGCTGGGCTGCCTCTTGCAATTGAAACGGCCTATGAAGGTCTTGAAAGGGCCGGGTTTTCTGAGGGAAAATCTATACTTGTTCTTGGAGGAGCTGGTGGTGTTGGATCCCTTGTGATTCAGGTATCGTATGATACTTGTACTTGTTCAATCTTTTGTGTGATGGATTCGTGTTCATTGTTTGTTTATGTTTCTTACAAGACATGCATTTTGTGCTATAGCATTATCGTTACTACTTATAGTTTGTGGAGATATTGTAAGAATTCCATCTAGCCCCGCCTAGCGCCTCTAAAAACATTAGTTTGTAGACTATTTCACTGATCCCTTAATAATGACCCGTTGATTGAACTCTTCACAACAGCTTAAAAATTGCTTCTGAATTGAGGTGATCTGATTCGAAGCTACCAAACAACCTTGAAGTCCTAACATTACAGTTTTATAAGGATTTTTCTGATATATAATAATTCCAACATGGTGATATCTTTTTTGTCCTTCCAAGTGAGCTTACCTGTAGATTTTTTGACTGATGAAATTCGAGGGCAAACACCCGTATGGATCTTGCTCATGTTGTAGCTCCGTTTTCAAACTTATTAAGGACGTCAGAACACTAATGTATAACTACATAATTCTTTTCTCATATATGGCGCTGGAGACGTGGTTATCTAAGAATGCAATATCATCTCTGCACATATTAAAAAAAATATATACACACACAGTTTCCATTATGCTGTAGTGTATATCCTTTTTCTTTAGAGATTCTGAGATGAGAGTGGATCTAATCTGAGTTATACTAAAGTTATGACATTGAGAAGTGGCACTAAATATGGTCTTAGTCCTGCAGCTCGCGAAGCAAGTGTTTGGCGCTTCAAAGGTAGCTGCTACTTCCAGCACTGCAAAGCTAGATTTTCTAAAAAGCTTAGGAGCTGATTTGGCTATCGACTACACCAAGGAGAACTTCGAAGACCTTCCAGAAAAATTCGATGTAGTTTATGATACAGTTGGTAAGATAATAACTCCATTTCATTTATAAAAAACAAGCTCTCATTGCAAAAGTCCCACCCCGTTTCTTTTATGACATGATTTATGTCCATAATGACAATAGGACAAGGCGATAGGGCCGTAAAGGCATTGAAGGAAGGAGGCAGCGCTGTAGTCCTTACTGGTGCAGCCGAACCACCCGCTTTTAGATTTGTTGTCACTTCCACTGGAGAAACTCTGAAGAAGCTAAATCCATACCTGGATGGTGGCAAGGTGAAAGCTCTGGTCGATCCTAAGGGACCGTTCCCTTTTGACAAGGTTAGTGAAGCTTTCTCATATCTGGAAACGAGCCGCGCTACTGGAAAAGTGGTTGTCTATCCAATTCCTTGATAATTTTTAACCAAGTGCAGATATCTAGCTAGGAATATGAGAGTATTATGTTATAAGTGCTGATATATCCATGAACAATGTCATATATTTTAAATTAAAGAAACTAATTAATGCTTGCTAAAGTTCTTCAGCAACAAGGATAAATCTATTATTTCAGAATATTGGGCTGCATTTTACATGTTGTTCCGGTAATAAGAGCAGTCAAAAGTGTCGGGCTCACTTCACACAATTCTTGATATGTCTTTTCTCAGAGAAAAAATTACTCCCTCCGTCACAAAAATATTCATTCAATCGTAACAAATATAATCTCGTAAACAACGACACAAATGTAGAAACTGAAAATTGAAGTCAGAACGAAAATCAAACCTCAGAAAAATAGAAACGGAAAATTGAAGTTAGAACGAAAATCAAACCTCAGAAATACAAAATCAAATAATGTAAATCGACGGGTTTGACACCTTATCCATCTCTTTGGATGGAACTCTCAGAACTAACATTATTAGCAGCACCTATACATATGAAAAGATAAACAAAGTTCACACACTACTGAGATGACAAGCATCTCAATCTATGCTCAGCAAAAAGCCAAGGAACCTTATTCTTTGCCATCAAACATTGCTCTTGTGGCAGCATTTATAACATTCAAATCGCAGAAGCATTATACTATACAACGTTAAACTTTCACACTGATACTGTAGGAGAGAGGCTGAAGTCGAGGTTCCAAAGCTCGAACAAGCCCTTCACAAAATCGTAATGTCCTCCCCTCAACACAAGAGCCTTCTTCACCACCGCGTCCCTCACAAACGGATAGGTCAAAAGATTTCCGAGCGAAACATTCACCGCCTCCTGTTTGTCACAAACATATTTGAACACCATGAGACGGCTTGAAAAAAATTTAAACCACGAAATCAACACCTACGACGGGTCAAGTTAGTCCCAATTTACCTTCTCCAGAAGAGTGCACTGTCCAGTGAAGTCCAAATCGTTGCACTGCGACTGCACCTTCGCCTTAGCAACCTTACAGATGTTGACCCATTCCTCTATGAAGTCACTACATGTTTTGGGGAAAAATACATCAGTTTTACAATTTATAACAAAACTCACAGTGCTGATATTGACAGAAATTCCCAAAAATGAATATAACTAATTCAGACCCCTCGGTATCCAAAAAAAAAAAAAAAATATTGGCCAATACTACAATTTTTTTAAAAAGTATAAATTTGTACTTATATAATTTCTTTAATTCGTTGATCTAACTTATTTGATCAGAAAGAACTTAACAGTAAAATAAAAAATACAGTTTTACATTTTGACTAATAGAATGAGATCCTGATTTATGAAGCATGATTCTTCTTCTTTTTTTTAGGACAAAAGGTATCTTTCAAACCGAAGTCATTTTTGAACAAAGGGAGTGATTATATTCTCTTCCTGACCACCCTTCCATGCAATAATTCTAAAGGAGGATAACATAAAGCAAAAGAACAAAAAATGATTAACTTAATAAAGCTATAAAACTATAGATTCTGTCTTTTACTTGTGTACTTGAGATGTGCTAAATACGAAAATGTACTAAAGAATTATAGATAAAGCATAGGTCATAAGAAAAGGGTCAATATTCCCGTACAAGTATGGTTCAATGAGCCCATAATAAAGAAGAACACCAACCTTTGGGTGGTCCCATCTTCAGGGATAGACATAAGGCCCTTTATCCCTCCGCAACAGCTGTGCCCTATCACTAATATATTCTCCACCTAACGTACACACCAATGATAGGGATTATTTGGAGGAACAAAATACCCTTAATTCTTTCAAATAAATAAATGATAAAACTGAAGTCATATGGTATCTCATATTAGCAAATTATTGGAGATGGTTATGATTGTAAGGAATAAATGCCTTGTAATAATCCCTCCTAAGGTCATTGGGATCAGTGAAGGAGCCACAAATTTTGTTCACAAAGTTTGATAAGAATTTATTTTAAATTTGGGACGAATTTTGAGAAGGCAAGAGCTGAACTCATATACATTCAGGTTCTACATAAAAAATATTAATTTAATTACATGTAAAAAAATAAAAATAAAAATCTAAAGGGAGCGTCCGCCGCCGAAATTGGTTCATCACCCAATTATCAATATTCAACTCTAGAAATAAAATTAAAATTACTGATAAATGATTTATTAATTACAAGTATATTATAATGTTTGATTTGAATTTTATATACTTTATAGAATTTTTGTAATTTAGTTTGATTGATTATCAAACAATTATTCAAGTGAAAAAATAGTATTACTTATCACTATATTAAAATAACCAAAATACTCTTATACATTTTTAAAATATTATTGGATCAGAGGGGCTCATGTCCTCGATGATCCCATAGAGTTCCGTCTCTACTTGGGACGAAGGACATAAGCCGAGCGTCTAATACGAAGTAAATCGAGATGTGGACAAAGTTAGGTGGGAGGGAATTTGTAGACTAGTGGAACATGGACATGTTATTATCTGGGAGTGCCTCTGAGCAAGGGGCACGAGCAGTAATGAGTTATTGCTATCAATAAGGCAACTCACTATCATTCAATCTAATATCTATACAAAATGCTATTTCCACTTAGAAACGAGGGTTTCTTTCTTCTTTTTTTTTTTTTTTTTTTGGGTTTAATTTCAACTACACATTTAAGTTATTTGTTTTTTTTAATAATTATTCTGAAAGAGTATGCAAGGATTACGATAATTTGACTTCCACATTAAGGAACCCTTTTTTTCTAAAGCGTGGAATTTGGTGGTCATGTGGCTAAGAAAGTGGCTATAAAACTTTTTTCTTCCTTTATTTATTAGTCACATCGCATCCTCCACTTTCTTGGATTTAAAATATATATTGTTATAACATGTGAAAAGTAATTCTTTTTTATTTTTTTAATAAAAAAAAGGGTTTTGAGATTAAACAATTTACCTTCAGATGAACCACTGCATATTCGATTGCAGCTCCCATACCTGAATATTTGATCTGCAATAAATAAACGATGATCAAGTCAAAATATTCACACAGTATTAGAACTATTTAACTCGTTGGACCAGCTGCATCAGAAATAAATGACCATTTAATAAACAAAGCCAACCTAGGTGCCTGATTAATTAAAGAAATATAAATTTAAAACTTTCTTTCTTTTTTCTTATTGTTTTTTTTTTCTGGGTTGGGGGGGTTACTTACCGGATCATATTGTGGAACCATGTTAGCGATGTTTCGGACCATAAAGGCCTCCCCAGGTTGGAAGTTCAGAATGTGGGAAGGGCATACTCGGGAATCGGAGCAAGCAAATACCAGGAACTGCATTTTTTTATTACATTATTAAACTGATCAAACGTCAAATATATATATATATATATATGTTATACCCTTAAATTCGTTTGCATTTGATCTTTTAACTTACCTTCGGACTTTGACTTTTGGCAAGTTCCCCGTAGAGATCAGGATTTTTCCTACACGTCAAACATATTTCATCAAAAAACTTAAAAATAAAAAAATATAAAAAAAAGGTCTAGACAGTGTTCTATTTTTACACAATTTGATCCAAAAGTATGAATCTATTATTTTAAAAAATAATCAAAATTTTAATTAAACAAATCTAAAATAAGAATATGTGGAGTTGTTGCATGGCAGGAATCATGGCCGACCACTTCAATTTTATTAAGAAATATATTGTTGACATCAACTAAATGCTAACCAGATTAATTTATGAGTGTAATATTTTTTTATTTTTTATACAAATTTAATATAATAATATTGAGTATAATTCATCCAATATGTAATTTAAGAAACCGGCCTAGGAACCTCCTCAACAAAAGAGAAATAAAATACAGGGCAAGAACGTGGATTACACACAAGCTTATGGTCTCTAACCTAACTTTTAATCATTAAATAAATACCCTAACTAATTTAGTTAATTAATTAATGGTGGCACATCTAGGGCCCCTTGCATATGTGTTATCTACAACGAGATAATAGTTAGTTGAAGGTTAGGGCTGTAACTGCACATGCTGATTAAAGTAATTAGTGAGCATCTCCAAGAATCTCGCAGTTCGCCTCTACACAAAGTACAACTTTTCTCTATTTCCAGTACTACTTACTCGTATTTCTCTCTCTTGAACTGCTCGAACCCTGTTCGAATCCTCTCGACCGGGTCAAATCCGGCGTTCTGGCCGCCTGCCCCCGTCAACTCCGCCGTCAACAGCTGAATCTTTGCAGCGGCAGCCGCCTCTAGCTCACCGTTCTCACTGCAAACAAATAAGAAAAAAGAAAGAAGGAAGACGTCAGCACCGCGTGGGCCCCGGCGATGATTCACGATTATAAATGGGCCCCATATGACACCCAAAACAGCTAGACATTATTTTCCCACAATTCAGATGCCGTTTAATGCGGGGCGGCCGATGATGCGGGAAAAGATTATCATCCGGGGGTGCCGTCTCGGGAATGCGAAATGACAGAAAAGTCCCAGGGATTTGAGTTTAGCTACTACGTTGAGGGTCATAATTGGGTGGTGGTGATCCCGAGGGCAGAAAGGACAATCAGGTCAGAAATAGTAGGCGTACGGCGATTACTATACCTGAGAAGCTTCTTCAAGCCTGCAATGGCTTCCTCGTACGTCTCCAAAGCCATTTATGTTCTCTATAATCAAATTAAACAAAAAAAAAGAAGACATTAAAATCACCAAAAACAAAAAATGTATATATCCTCCCACAAAACAAGCCATTATCTGATAGAATTACATAATTAGGGCATCGGAAAACCAATTTGTCCAAACATGGATGTTCTCTCCTCTGTTGTTTTCAAACAATTTGATATTCCCAGGAAAAAAACAAAAAATGCTGGCAACCAGAAAAATAAATATTTTTATTATGAGACGAGACGGAGAAACATGAATGAGGAAATTATGGATGGAATTGTAACAATTAACAAAAAAGAGAGACAGAAAAAGGAAAATTGACGAACTGTATTGGATCGGACCTTTTGAGGGAAAGCTTGTCCGAAGAAGAAAGAGGAGAAGAAGAAGCTCTTCCTTTGACTTAGTAGAAATAGGATAAACCAAAGTTGAAAGATTAATGATAAAGCGTCGTCCCTATGTGCTTCATTATATCCTAGTGGGGAACCAACCATGGTTAAGGATAACAAACCATGGTTAGCTGGTCTAAATATAGAATAAGTTTATTAAATTAATTACTTAGTGAAACGAACATTCAGAGCGAGGACATAAATGTTGAATGATCGGCGAGTGGGGCGGTGGAGCGTGGACACACCGTTTATTTATTTCCATTTCTTTTTTTCAAAGGCCAATGAAAATATCTGTTTCATTTTTATTTTCGCAAATTATTACATTTGGTTATTATATTTACATTCTGAATTAAAATATAGTCTTTTTTTTCTTTTTTTCTTTTTCCTTTTTTCCCTAATTTTCCAATAGATGTCCAGTTTGAGTGATATCAAGTCTAAAACTAAAAACAAGGGATTAGTTATATTATAGTTAATGAAGATATTGTGTGATAAGTAGATTTAAAAGAAAGGATTTTTGGTAAGTGAAAGTCAACGGAGTAGTATAATTCTTTCTAACTATTTTTCTATGGTTATTAGAAAGTGATTGGGAAGCACTATCATTAAGGATATTTACTATAAAATAGAAAAAAAAAGAATTTTATTAGGAGTTTGAATAGATTAGAGTTTTGTTAGGAGTTTGACTAGTAAAAGATTTAGACTAAATGATATCATATATGTATTATATGGAGTTTAAATCTACAAAAATCACTCAACAAATTAGTCAAATCTCATATAGATTTTGGAGGTTGGGAAGGGGTAATTGGTCAACAGATGATGAAAGCATATAGGTTATGAGGCTACATAATATAATTTATTAATAATGAGAATAAATAAAATA
The DNA here is from genome assembly GCA_028749325.2 of Caryopteris x clandonensis. Taxonomy (NCBI): domain Eukaryota; kingdom Viridiplantae; phylum Streptophyta; class Magnoliopsida; order Lamiales; family Lamiaceae; genus Caryopteris; species Caryopteris x clandonensis. Next base: position 10,581,929 of record JAPYKT020000004.1, read on the forward strand.
ATTATAGGAGGAGTAACAAAATGAAAAATATACTATTCTAAATAATTGCATACTTTTTGTAATTTGGAATATGATACTTATTGCAAATTTTTTTATTCATATTATTTTTTTTGATAAATTAAATGACAAACTTGGATATTGATTACTAATTATCAATCAAGAGTATATATCAAAATTATAGAATATTATTTAACATAAATAAATATTCATATAGATTAATCTTTTCATATATTAAATTGATTTATTTTTACATAAATAATAACGTAGAAATCAATGATAATAATTTCTTTAATTGAACGATTGAATTGATATGCTCTAATTTTATGTGAATGGAAGCATATCCAACAAAATAAATAGTTCACTTGTATATCTATATCTATATATAATAATAAAATAAATATTTTTATTTGTGCTTTTCTGTCTAAATGTGTTTTCTATTTTTATAGTTATTTAAAAAAATTAATTTATTTACTCAATTCAATAAAAGTTAGATTTGCATTAGATATGTTTAAAAGATATTAATTTTTTATCATATAATATTTATATTTCTAGCAGATTTGTTCATATATAAATATTGTTGTCAACGTTTAGTAACATAAGTGACAAAAAAAATATGTATAGCAATAATTTAAATTCAGTAATATTTTATGAGTGATAAAAATTATAAATTCAAATATTAAATATAATTATTATTTTTTATTAATAATTCTAATAATAAAATAATATAAAAACAACTTTCATACATCACAGATCTCGTACAAATATATAAATAATAATTTCATAGTTTGATGAAATATAGCATGAAATGGACCCTATATATTCAACTAAATAATAAGGTCTTGTGCCAAAAGCACTTTTACTGCACACCCCCCCCCCCCCAACACCCGGCCTAGTTATTTGCCCTTGGGACCAATTTTTTTATATATGCCCCCAAAAATGGATCATGCCTATGGATGTCAACTTGTTAGCTGGCGCTATATTATGTAAACAAAGCAGCCCAATAATTGGAAAAAGTAGAGAATTAAACCATACAATAAATGCGATTTTCCATACTAGTTTTTCCTCCCAATAAATTAGATGACATGTCTCCTCAACTTGATGCCATTATTAATATAAAATAAATCAATTTAATATTAAATATTAAAATATTAATCTATATCTATTACTGATGCAAAAATTGGGCTAGGCGCTAGGCAGCTACCTTCTAATCCGATTTTGATTAATCGAAGATAATTTATGTTTTTTTTTTCAAAAGTCACCGCCTAGGCAGGCAAAATATTTTTTAATTTTTTTTGTTGAGATTTTCATATTTATTTATTTTTTAAGAATAATTATATTGCGTGTAATTTCTATTCATGTTGCTTCATATGACTCAAAATTTATTTTACTATACTAATAGTTAATGTTATTTTATATGAGAAATATATAAATTGAGAATATAATTCTTTTTATATTTAATATTTTCTTCATCTCAAAAAAAGAAAAAAATTATGTTGAGATTATCTATTTTGATCTATTAGCATCTTCTATTGTTTATTCATATTAATCTTCTTCTCAAAATCTATTAATACCATGTCTTTTCACAAAATTGAAAAAATTAAATTCTTACACACATAATTTTTTTTATACAATATATAAATAAAATAACTAATTCAAACATATTTATTATATATGAAAAAAAAAATCAAGTTCAAAAATATTTTAATTTTTTGTAAAAATATGCTATCAAATAAACTTTAGTAGTTCTCATTTTTCTATTGCGACATTGCTATGCTGTTTCTACTATCGATAAGGCTACTACATATTTGTAGATATTATTATAATTATTTTATGAAGTTGACACTTTGTTATATAAATAATACTTCCTACAAAATTATGTCATATTAGTAATTTATCACATATTATAGGGTTGATAATATTTATAAATAAGAAAAAGAAGTCGGTCCGTCTAATCGGCGCCTAAGCACTAGGCGGTCAACTAGCACCCGACTACCGATTCCCGACTTGTGCACCATTGATATTAATAGTGATCATCATATTTATATTAAATAAAATCTTATAAATTTAGTATATATTCTTTCTTTTTATTTGCATGATCCAATATTTTGGATCATGTGTGCCTCACGTGTCAATTTCCTACCATTTTTCCAATTCCTGGTTATTTTTGTAAAATTTGGCAACAAATGAATTTTAAAATTTGTCACGAGAAGAGTAATTTTTTTATTTTTTTTCTTCCGAAAGTTTTAGAATATATTTTCAACTCTAGGCGTTGTATTATTATTCTAACATATTCAAGTTAAATGCTCGATCATAGATTACCAAAACCTAATCATTTGTTCAACTCTTACAAGTTCAGCAATTCCATCTTGAGCTGTTTGAGGGTCGTCCAAACTCAATCCAAAGGTACTTCTATAAATAGAAGAATGGAGATAAAAATAAATTAAAAATCATATATAAGGTAAGCCGTCTGAATATAATTAATATTTTTAGTCTATAATTAGTAATACTCAAACAGATGGCCAAATAAAGTAAGGAGGGGCTGTATGTAATGTGGGTGTGGGCTGAGTCAGCCGTGGCTAGTGGGGCGTTTGGATGGGCAAGTCAAATACTTACCACAGAACATGGCCTTAACCTTTGGCGTCATTCATGTCCTACATTATTTTTCTCCATTCCTATCTACATAATCCATTCCAAACTGACCCTAATCTTTTGTTTTTCTATAGTCAACTCCATGTTTTATTATTTCTATGGTTTTATTTTTTTATTGTAATTATATAAATTTGATGGGTTACTTTAATAATCTTATATATTTTTATTTCAATAGTTTTAATAAAGAATGCTAGAAATACTAAGGGTTAATTTGAATCATAAAATTAATTTATATAATTCAGATATATCGTATTAGAATAATATATTATAATATGTATTCATTTATATGGGTACCATATATTTACATAGACTAATATCATGGAAATGTGGACATCACGTAACTTTTTGGACTAAATAGATATTATTTAATGATTTAATTAATATTCAAGTTAAATTTTATTTTTGTAGCATGAAAAATTAGATTAATAAATTATTATTTGCACTTTTATTTTAATTAAAATTATGGAAGTTAATATATATAATAATTCTATCTCTAATTCATTGATCCAATATATTGAGTGGATATTTAATAATATTATTTAATACGTATAATTTATTTTAATAGTATGAGAACTATTCAAATAATTGATATTTTATTTTTTCACAATAAGTAATATTTTTAAAGATGAGTACGAATACTTTTCTTTTTCTAATTTATTCTTAAATTTTTTTGTAAATGTGAATATAATAAGGTATTTTTTTATTAATCATTAATGTTCTTTTTTTAATAATTAAGAATTTATTAGGTATTTTATTTATTTCTTAGTATGTGTAGAAATTTATAAAATAACTCTTATTTTAAATAGAAAAAAATATTTCTTATTAGGATATCTCTTATGCTTTAAATGCACATATAATTTACATTTTATTTAATATATATGCATAAAATAGTGGTGCACGTACAATTATCCTTTTTGTTAGAGAAATTCGCTGTAGTGGTAAATTTTGAGAATTTATTCTTATTTATTTAATTATTTATTTAAAAAATTAAATACTATAATTCTGACCGTTGATATATAAGATATCTCATCTTATTGACTTTCTTGAGCATCTTATATGTCCCGTTGTATTACTATTGAACATCAAGGCCTAACTCAACACCCAGGCTATAAGTGAGAGGATTGCCTGCATCAAAGGCTAACTCAACACTTAAAACCCAGGTTATAAGTGAGAGGATTGCCCATGCTTATAAGCCTACCCAAGACACTTACCTTAACCGATGTGGGATACTTAACAATTACTACTCAATTTTATTTTACAATTTAAAAAATTTAAAATCAAAATTTCTCACGATCAATTTAAACTCAAACCAAACATATCATGTACTAATTCAAACAAGATATAGTATAAGTATACCTTCTTCATATCCTATCTTATTTACTTTGGGACGGATTCATATAATGTCCATCAAGTAATCAAATAGATGATCCAATAATTGGGTCAGATACGTGTTCGGTGTACCCCATTTTGGCACAATAACATTTTTATCCATCGAATAATTCGACTCACCAGTAAAATTCATATTTCTAGCAATATATTTACTTATAATAACACTATAATCTCATTTAACATAAATATAACTCCCGCTAGAATTAAAAAAATAAAATAAAAAAAGAGATACCATTTAAAATTAAAAACTAACCTGATATCTTTCAAAAAAAAAAAACTAATCCGATATAATTAATGCCAATCGCAGGCATCACCAATTAGAGAATGACATGTAAGCTCGGGGTTGATTAATTATCAATCAGCATACTGATGACCTGAGCTGATTGATTTTAGGCCCTTCTAGAAAAACAAGCTCAACTCTCATTAAGTCAGGTAATTTGGGGCCCCACCAAGCGATAGATTCTCAATTATTACGTACAAAATTGGTTCTTGTCTGCAGTCTGCACCGTTGTATTTCCTTCGTTTTCCGCTACTTAATTAGTGAATGAATGCAACATTGAATCCTCCCAAAATTTTAAATCCAACATTTATTTATTCTCTTTATAAAATAATAGATAAATAATATTTGGCAACTACGAAATGATACCTATGCAGAATGGCTATATAAAACGCCTTTAGGCACAGCTAGCAATTTCGATTAATTGGGCTACGCTTAAAATGTAAGCACTGACCAGCTGAAAAGTCATACTTTTAATTGTGTAATTTTATTTTGAATTTAATGAAGGTAAAATTCCTAAAAATTATTAATTTATATTAATGCGATTGATTTAATTTATTTAATTATATATAATTAATTTGTGAATTTTTTTTAAAATATTTTTTGCTCTAACTAATAAAATCATGTTAGGAATATAAATACACAAAATCACGATAAATAAGAATATATATCTTGTAGTTAAGTGTATATCTTTTGTGTATTTTACCAAGATACGGTCATTATTAATTTTTTTTAATTATATGATATAATATATTTAATACAACCTTTAATCAATACCTTATTAATGACGGATGGTCTCTAATTCTCAAATGGTATCAAAGCAATATTTAGTCTTAGGACAAAATTATTTTTCCATAGAAGTAGTTTTTAGGGAGGAGGGAGTAGTCCTGAAATAATTTTGAAATATAATATTATTTTTACAAAGAAGTTATTTTTAGTATAAATTATCATTACTAATAAAATATAATCGAAACATTTTATTTCGTTGCAATAAATTTTCAGTTGTTCCACCATAAAACTAACTAAATAATATTGAAATAACCAAAGTGACACAAATTAACAAAATGACCCATGTATTAAATCACAAGTCTTGAAACAGAAAAGTACAAGCTCACTTTTTTCTTTCTTAATTTTTGTTCTCAAATGAATATCTGATTTTAAACATTCCTCAAAACTCCAAAATTCATTTTCAAGAATGAGCCGCGGTTTGGTTTGGGTTTAATTGCAAGAGATACTACAGGCTTGGTGTTGGAAGCTAAATGTTGCAGCAAACTCGGTTATTTGCAGCTGCATGTGGTTGAGGCATTGGGGATTAAGGAAGCTTTGAGTTGGATCAAGGCTAAGGGCTCGTCTAATATTGTGGTGTAATTTGATAGTCTTACTATGGTTACTGATCTTAATAGTGGTAAAAACATAGCTTCTCTTTAGGGATGTGTTCTTCTTAATTGTAAGACTTTGGTTAATAGTTTGGGTCCAATTTTTTTTAAGTTTATTAAATGATCTGCTAACAAGGTCACGCATGCTTTGACGTGGGCTTCTCTTCTTGAGTTTGATCGTGTTTGCAGTAGGGATATGCTGCATATTGTATTTTTATCCTTAATTTTGGATGACTTGAATTAATAAAAATACTTTATTATACAAGAAAAAAAACTCCAAAATTCAAAATGCTACGTATTTTCAAATATTTTAAAACATAAAAAATTCATAAATGTCTTGAATGTCTAAATTAATAAGATTGTGAGTAGTTCATAATCTATACAATATAATAATAAATTAAATATATAGATTTACATATATAATATACGACATCCTGAACACAAGTCATGGATACTTGGATACAATAATAGTTTATTTTCAAGAAAAAAAAAAAAAAAAAAGAGGAGACAGCAGCGGAATTAATTAAGGTTAAAAATTGGAGTTCTTCTGTTTCTGTTAACAGAAAAGAATCTTCCATTTATTATGGCCCACTTAAACAATGCTGTTTTCTGTATAGGATACTGAGATGCAAAGAATCTTTGTAGGAGTAGTGGCCTTTCAATTTTAGGACATAGTCCAAAAACATATTTGGAGGACGTTATTATTATGTTATTCAAGACATACTGAAAATTTTAAGGATAGAGTAAAGATGCTGAGATGTAAGTGAGGGTAAACCAGAGGACATGTGCCACCTATTATTACTTAAAAGCCACATGCAACATATGACATTTCTACTTTTAATTATTCCTTTCATATTATATTTAAAGTCTTTCACCTACTATTTATTTAATTTTCACATTATTTACCGATAATCTCGTTAATTATTTCTCTCTTTTTTTTTTAATACCGCTTCATAATATAGTAATACACTAACATCAATTTCATATTAATATTAATCTACTATTTACTATAAAATTATATCTTATGTTGTTTCGAAAATATATTTTTACCAGACATCAAGACTGTCCATTTAAAAAAAAAATTCGAAAATATACTTTTACCAGACATCAAGACTGTCCATTTAAAAATTTAAAAAATTAATTTGCTCGAAGCCTCAAAACACATCTTTATTGTTTTTTTTTTTGTTTGTTTATTTAACTTGAATACACTTTGAACTTTGTGATTTAATGCATTTTCTTTGTAATTTTATTCGTATATAATTTACAACCATACCCTAATATTACCACATTATCATTACATAAAACCAATTATTACACACCACTTTTCAAAACTTTGTTTCTCAATTCATTTGAAGTTGTCTTTTAATGCATGAGGTTTCGAATTATAGCACAGTTGATACTACAATTATACAGAATAGAATTGCACCCTACATAGAAGCTGGCGTCCACAGACGGAAAATCGTTAGTATAATGTTTGTTTATTAAATTTAATAGTATTGTTCGGTGTAAGGCATAATTTCTAATATATTTTAAAAATTAAATAAAATATATTTACATTATAATTTTGAATTAATCATTATTTAAAAATATATGAATTATTTTATGATTGTATTGATAAAGTCATTTTAAAAAATATAATTTTATATAGAAATATATATATATATATATATGTATTCTAGTTTCAAAATAAAAGTCTTATTTCTTTAATAAATTTATTAATTTTATAAATTTTAAAGTATTTAATAGGTTTTTAAAAAAAATTATTAGTTATTTATTATTTGCAGTTCAATTCAAATTCAAATAATATATAATAAGCAATAAATATTGAAATTTAATAATAAAAAATTATATTATTTGTAGCTAATATCTTATTATAATTTATGCGAGTGGGTGTAAAATTAATAGTTGCGAAAAGATGATTAATTTAGTATATTATATTTAAAGGGTGAAATAGATAAAAACATTATTTGTATTTTAATAAATTTAAAATAATATTTTCGAAAAGACTTGAGGAAAAATAAAATCCACCTAATTACAATTTATTTTCTAAGAATATCTTTTTTTTGGTAAAAAAAAAAAAAGAAGAACGAATAAACTACATTTAGACAATCTATCATTATATTGTATAGACTGTGCTTTGGGCCAATTCGTACGAGGCCAGAATGGTAACTTGCTATAAAAATGATGGGCCATTTCTATTGGTTTGTTCGTGTACAAAAGGCCCATTTAAAATTCGATACTGGCCCAATAAGTGATAAAAAAGAAATCCGCCATAATTTTCACGCAAGTTTGATTACTTGCATTCTAAGAATTTTCCTATGCACCCAAACTGCCATATAATCCTATATTGGACGTTGGGTTTCAGTGATAATTTACATCTTATTACATATCTCAATTCATCAGTATACTTCAAATGAATTATAATATTAAGCGGGCCTATATTATTCTCACACTAATTATTTTTTTTGTATTATTTTATTGTATAATTTCTTTATTGTATGAAAAAAAATTAAATAAATTATACAATAATTCCCCCACAGTTTGTAACATATATTTTTAAAATAAAATAAAATATATTTGTAATATAATATGAGTTTATTAATATTTAAAAATGTACAAAATATTTTATTTGTTATTTTACAGGTATAGAGATAGTAAATAAATATTTAACAATATAATGTCAGCACAATTTTTCGACCAATATAAGAGGGCGCTTCTTTCAAAGGTCTGCTCCAAGAAATTCCTTATTTGACTTTTGTGGTAATGAAGACCCTCCAAGTTCTTCTTCCTTTTTTATGGGAGGGAATGATTTAACTTTCTAATATTTTATTTGAAATTGATTTGATTATTAGTTGAGTCGAGTTTGAACGAGCTTTAATCGAGTTGAACATGAATCGAACTCGAGTAGTTTGATATTTTTTACACTTGTTTTAACGAATTATGCTTAACAAGCTCAAGCTCGAATCGAGCTTTAGATTTTATCAAACGTAAAATTGTGTTCAAGCTTGTTTGATATTATTATCTAACCTAGTTCAAACGAGCTTTTAACGAACAAACTCGAATTAAGTATCGAATAGTTTAGCTTGATTTTCAACCGTGGAGGCATAAAATTGGGCTCAAACTTATCAATTAGGGCGATCGGATTTGTCCAATTGAACACAAGTAATTATGGTTTAAATAAAATGAAGTCGTGGTCGGCTTTATATTTTCCATATATTCACTTAAATGTAAAATCCACTTGTTTGGTGATGTGTCAGAAAATTGAAGTGAGAGACAATCTATTCCTCGTGAGCAGGTTTTAATGAGGAATTAAGTAACTAACCCTACGAAATCGTTGGAAGTGGCAAAAACCTCACGTCTTGCACCTTAAAATGTACAATATCATTCAAATCTTGCATTTACAAAGGCCGTGCCCCACCTACCTTTCGCCTTCGGACGGAACGACTATAATGTAATATTAGATGTCCGTTAGTATGATATATATAATATAATATATATTATTATTATTAATATATATATATAACTTATTATTTATATCAACTATATTATATAAATATTACACAATTTTAAATATAGATTGTTATTTTATTTTTTAAATTAGCTTTATTAAATAATAAATTGTACGATATTTTGAAGTGAACTTTAAATTATTCCTGAACTGAATATAAATATTTTAATTTATTAAGTTAAACAATAATTAATGGTATGATATTTTTATTTTTATAAAAAAATTATTTATACTTTTTAGATTAAATTCATATAAATTTTGATATATAATTTATTCAAATTTATCACGTATATTAGATTTTAAAAATTAATAATTCAATGCATACAAAAAAATATATTCTATCTGTAAAAACTATATTTCATAATTTTAAATGTAATTATTTATTTTAATATATACAATACTGATGTCAAATTAAAGATCGTAAAAGAAGATTAATTTGATATAACATTTATTAAAATTGAACTTAAAATAAAAAAGCTATTTGAATTTTTAAATTTAAAAAAAAATTAAATAGGAGATAAATTGAGAGAGAGTGTGACACTTGTAAAAAGAAGAGAAAAATTATCATGATTCTTCTTATATATTATAGAAGGATATCAAATAGTATTTTTGCAGTGAATTGCACAATTTATAATACTGTAATAAATTATTATAAAATAATAATAAAATTTATTAAATAGAATATATAAATATATAAAATATATTTCGTAATAATGTTTTGTTTTGAATAAAGTATCACAATTTTGTTTTTTGTAAAAATATTTTAAACAGCAAAAGATGCCACAATCAGATTAAGAAAAAAATTATATTTAAAAACTAAGATTATATATATATATGTATGCAATATGAATATTAAATTAAAAATTATATAAAATAATTAATTTGATATTTTTTTCATTAAAACAAAGTTAACTAGAAAAAAATATAATTAAACTTGCACACTGGAGCTCGATCTCCTCCCCCTCCATGCTCTTTATCTAAGTTCTGCTACAGTTGCAAGAGGTCTTTCATTCACATTTTTTTCAACCAAGAACCTTTACATCTAGGGCTAGCCGAAGCCCTATTCTCTGAGTGCTTTCTCGAGAAGTTGTAAGAGAAGAAAGCCAAGATCTGCCGGTAGAGAAGCATTTTTCAAATAGACACAGAAGAAGGTTTTGAAATAGAGAGAAAACAAAACGAAGAAAAAATTTGATTTTTTTGTCTTAACTTATTAAAAATAGCAAGTAATTTTGGAGAAAAACTTTAACTTATTATTTTTTATGTGCTTTTCTTATTATATATATTTATTAAATTCATAAATGCATATTATGAGTATAAAATAATGTTATGAATAAATTTGTATTTTGTATTGATAAAATTAAAATATGAGACAAAATATAAAATAAAATTAAGTATCACAACTGAATTTTTAGGACAACGATACATATTAGGACTACACTAGACTAAAAGTGAAACTTGATTGTGAAAGTCCACATGCATGATTAGGACACATAATATGTAGACTCTATAATTGAAAATTAGGTTTTTCCTATTAAAGCATATATGAGGTTTTACAATATCTTCAATTGTTGGAATCAATTGAATAATTTAATTCTAATAATTTTCTTTCCTAAGGTGATTAGTTAACTAAGTCTCAGTAATAACTTCAATCATTATCTAGCTAGCACACATTTTTGTATTGTTAATCATAGAGGTGGAAAATCATGACTCGAGCCCATCAGGTCAATTTGAATTGGGTCGGGTCAATTGCACTTCGAGCCCAAATTTCTATGGCCAATCACAGTGAGCTCACTATATATATTTTAGATTATTTTTACCGGACCAAATCAAATAGATTCAATATTTTTTAGTCATCAAAATAAAAACTCAACTTTTATTTACTTAAAAATATTACTACTTATTTGTTAATAATATTTACTAGTTAAATAACTTGAAAAAAGTTAATAATACTTTCTAAGTAAATAAATAATATTTTCTAGTTAAATAAATAAGAATGTAGTTCGATTTGCACAATGCACTTGATACACGAAACTTTTTAAGTTTGATTTATTTCTCATTGTGTATATATATACACAAAACAATATATATTCATATTATTCAATTTGAATTTGATCAAATTGGGAAGAATACTTTCCAACTTGAAATTAAAGAAAATGTTTATACTGGTCCAGATTGTACATTCCAATCCAAAATATATGCATAGGGAAACTATACATCAATTACTTCACTTTTTTTACATGTGTTGTGCCCTCTTTTAAGCATGCTTATACTTTCAAACCTTTGTTTCTTCACCATATTCTTGTTGCTTTATTTTCCTTTTTCTTTATCTTTCTAAAAGTGCTAAGTACAAGTCATCAAAGCAAGTGGACCAGATGTAACTTTAAATGAATTTATACAAGTAAGAAAACGACATAAGTTCTCGATATACGAACATATTACGAGAAAAAGCAAAGAATAACATTATAAGTGTGTGTATATATGTAATGAAAGAAGAAAAGTCATGCAAAAATTTATATAAATATTGAACCTGACAATCTTGGAAGAACCCTACATTCTTTTGTTGGAAGATGAGCAAGAGGGGCAGTGATCTTTAATCTTCCATGTCTTTCAAACAATTGAAAGTACTACTCATTACATTGTTTGACGAGTCTAAGCTGAAGCATGTATGGAATCATTGCCAAACAAAATAAAAAATAAAATAATTAATTCCTCTTGAAAATAGTTTCAATTTAAATTTAAATTATGATTTCATGCGTGCGTCAAGCGAATGTTTTCGCTCATATATCTTACAATTTATTTTGTTGTTATTATCTTTTTTTTTTTTTTAACCCTTACATGAATAAGTAAAACATGTATCATTTTACTTTTATTGATGCAGGTTTATGAATCTTCTAACTTTTTATATTTCACACACATATACACATACTATTAGGCGATGTTTGCATTAGGTTGGAGGCCTCCGTAGCACAACTTGTTGTGTCAGAATAGGATTATAGAACATAAACAAGAAACAGAAAACATAAAGAAGATACAAGATTTACGTGGTTCACCAATAAATTGGCTACGTCCACGGGCAGAGAGGAGAACGGATTTTATTATGCGGTATATTTTTCAGATTACAGATCTCAAAGACCATATATATAGTACTGAGATAAAACACCGAAATTGGGCTTAAGGCCCAATACTGCGAAGTGTGTGATTCAAGACATATCAACACAACTGATTGTGGGTTGTGAGGTTGTGTCACAATCAAATGCATAGTAAAAAGTGGTGTTTGTTTTGGATTGTGATAGGCATGTTGTTATTGACATATCAAATCAATAGGTTTAGTAGAGTTTTGTTTGTATTATTATATTATAAGAGATAAAAATTTGTGAATTTAATAATTGGTGATAGATTATTATATATACATGCTAAATTGATGTCAAAATAAAGATCTTAAGAAGAGAATTAATATGATATAATTTTTATAAAAAATAAATTTGAAATAAAAAATTTATAAGTATTATAAATTTTAGGTGAAAAAATATATATTGAATAGTTTTCTTGGAAATGATGAGAGAAGAGGGAGGAAAAAGAGGTGTAGAGTGAGTAGGGTTGTTGATGGATCAACCACAGTCCACAACTTTATAAATAAACACGAGTTGAGTTGTGGCACAACTCACAATTGATGGTACATAACCCAATTCAAACATAACATTTTCAAACATACCCTTAATGTTTGGTATGGAGGTTGCGTCTGATTAAGAATTTTGTTCATTCTAGATTGACCAAATAAGTAATGATTTGCTAGTAATGAATAGTTTGTCCTCAAAATCATAATTGACATTTCAATACTAAAGCAGAAGTTAGTATGAGATCATTATATAAAATATATTTTTGTGATATGGATTTTGAAATTTATAGTTTTTTTTCTATTTCGAATTTTCTCTAGGGTTTATTTCAAAATTTTAAAATTTATTTAGGGTTAAAAAAAATTATAATTATTTTTTTTCAATTTGTAGGTTCTTAAAGTTTTAATTTTTCTTAGTTCTAATTTTATTTTTTAATAAAAAATTATTCATTATTTTTATTTTTAAGAAATGTGATCTAACTTGACACATTTTTTATATAGTGTCGCAAAAATCCATTGTTAATTATTTTACTGTCGAACAGATGGAAACATTTACAATCCATTTTTTTATGATCTAGATCATCCAAAATATTATATGTATTATTATGACATTACATAGGAACACTTATTTGTGACTTATAAATATACCAATAAGATATATTTATGTGTTCCAACCTAACAATAAATTGAGACACTTTCAAGCGTTCAGAAAAGACGTTCTGAGAAGCCTAAACTCTTTGTGACACCATTCGACGAAAACACTTATATTTATCCCAAAAAATTGTAAGAATCTCAAAATGTTCATCGTAAAGTACTTTTTTATTTCTCATTAAAATAATTTGTTGCAGTGTCTTGTCTTCTTACTCAAAATTAGATACGAACCCAATGTGCAAATAATTCAATTTAAAGGAAATATATAAAGGAAACAAAGAAAAAGTAAGAAATGAATGGCGACTTGTACATCCTTATACTTGTGGTAACTGATTTTGAGATATGACCAATAATTTCAACTTTTTTTTACATGGGTCAATTTATTTTACCCAGTTTGTCGAAAACATTAGGACTATTTTATGACCCAAAAACTTGTGGAATCAAATGGGAAATTTTTATTTTCAAAAAGTATTGTTTAATTTACCAATGTGTACATACCACTTTTCAATTTGCCAAAAAAAATGGAACTTCCTTTCTTAAATAATAACTCGTACGATAAATACATATTTTTTCGGTATTTAATTGAGCCTATATAGCATTTGTTATTTATGTGGTTAGCCTTCTATAGATATTTTTTTAATTCGTCCCTTAATTTAAGTCAAAGATGATTATGTTTTTTAAGCAATTAGAAAAGACAAACAATTATATGCATTAGGTGAATTGTATAATCCAATCCAACAGTATTACTTGCTTAATTAAAAAATATTACATGTTTATTTAAAAAATATTATTACAAAAACATATTATTTATTACTTTTAAAATGAAAACTATAAAAAATTTTATTGTTAAATTTTTAACAATATTATTTTTTACTTATAACATATTGTTGATTTATTTATTAAGTATTATTCACTAGATTGTAGAGTGTGCATTCGATGCAAAAGAGATCAATTCACGATAAAAACAAAGAAGAGAAGAAAAGTAGTAGTATTAAAGGGTGGTTATGTTTATTTGTATTTAGCTTTTGATTAAAAAAATTTATTTTTTTTTTTAAATTCAGCTTCCACTTTGTATAAGGTTATATATATATATATATACACACACTATGATCAATGACAACATGTGGAAGTGATTCCCATTCTTTAAACCACAGCCAACTCACTGAGATATTATCCCCTGCATCCAATGAACTTACATGATATGGTGGGCACAAAAATATATATATGTGTGTGTGTGTGTGTGTGTGTGTGTGATTCAATTGTGGGAGAACCACTGTGTGGGTTCAGTTTCAGGCCACCATTGATCCAACATAGGATTTGCAATGATTTGCCATTGAATAATAACAACATGAAAAAGAGAAATTAAATCATTAGCATGTGCAATTCCACTTACAAATAAAATTTAATGTTCTGTGATCTGGAATCTCTCTCTCTCTCTCTCTTCTCTCTGACAAGAATGCTTTGAGTTCAATCTTGTTAATTTTATTTTTTTTAGCATACATTTTTCTAAATAAATAAAATCTACTAACAGATTATTGAAAATCAAATGGTTCGTCAAGTAAAAAAATGAAGTCTAGTCTCGTACAATATTTACATTTATTTCATCGTATTCTTTTATTTTGGCAAAATATCAAACAAGATGTACCATGTGGATGTCACAAAAGAACAGCTGAGCATACAAATATATATAATTTAGAGAGAGAAACTCTGACTATGATCAGAATTTGAGTTATATCCACTTCTACTGAATTTAAGATAAAACAAACATTCTGAAATATGGTTGATTCTCCTTCCTCTCCTCCACATGCTTTGCAAACGTGAATACCCAATACAAATTTTTTTAATTTAAATATATATATATATATATATATATATATTATATTAAAAAATCGTAAAAATAATCAATTTGATTCCTCATTGACTTTATTTCAAAAATAGAACAAATATGCGTCAAGTTTTACAAATATAGTATATGTATTAATTAGAAAATTTAATTTAATTAAAATTTATCTAAAAACATAATATAAATAAAAATCAATTCATAATAAAAGAAGTAAATTATTTACATAAGAAATATATTTATATGATCATGAATATAATAAGCTATGGAAAGCAACAAATAATTAAACTAAAAGTTAAAAATACCTAAAACAATTCCGAAACACAAATTATGAATTTTGTCGATTTATAACCAGTGTAAAACTTAATCACATAGTCATTATGATTAAAATTTTAAGATTATATAGTAAAAATAATCACGTTAATTCTTTTTCAAATAATATAATATAATATGTTATACTTTTTAAAAAATATTTTGTTTCTAGTTTTCAAAATGTGCATAGGAACTTTAAAAACAAACAAATATATCGAGGAGGTATATGCACAGCATTCTCGATTCTACTTTTTTCTGCGCTTTATTTGAATTGGACCCCAAACTTTGAATCATTTAACTTCTTCTTTTTTTGTGTAAGTGGGTTTAATGTTCATAATTAAGTTTATAGTTCACGTTCTATATTTAGGTTTGTGGTTTAGAGTCTAGATATTAGATATTATGGATTATGGTAAATATGTTATTCACTAGTTGGTCATAATTTTAAGGTTCAAGGATCATCGGTTCATTGTTTATGATTCATAATTCTTGAGTTCAAGTTTCAGGGTTCATGTCGTAGACTTCAAGTTTTTTAATGGACATGAGTGGACATAAAAGAAAATTAAAATTTAGAATTCGAAAGATAAAGATAGCGTCAGACTATGAAAATTTTAACTTGATCGAAGGATCTAAAATCAAGTCTGTATGATTTAGAATATTGTGAATCCATCCCTAAATATAATAATGTAGTTTCTATATATGATAAATATATAAATGTTCATTTGATTATTATACGAATTTCTTACAAAATTAAAACATTGATGACCAAGTGTTATTCTTATCACCTCTAGGTGAAGTCTGGCCACACTCTTTAATATAAGTACTTTAGTCGTTAGAAGAAGTGGGCACAAACAAATTATGTAATTAAAGACCCAAAAACCTTCACTATATAATTATAGGGGTCAAAGCAAATCTTTCTATAATCAACCTTTTTTATTTTTTTCTTTTTAAGAAATGAATCTTGTCTTCACTATTAAAAAGAGAACAAAAAAAATTAAAAATCAATCTCATATCCTAATAGAAATAAATTTTAAATGGTTGTAGAAATACCAAAAATATTTTTATTTTAACAAATTGAAAAGAAAAAAAAAAGAATTCAACTAATAAAAAACTGACCCATCATTTTCTATAAATATTTTCACATTTAGAAATTAAAAATAAACATAAAAACTAGTTTTAAAATATTATTTTATTATTAATATATAAATATATATATATATATAGTCGAAAAATAAGAATTAAGTGTACAAATTTGAGGTGATGATACAAGAAAACATCGCTGAATCCATACTTGATTGAAGGGTTTGAATCTTTAATTGTGGGTACCAATACTTCACCACATATTGCAATATATATAAAACAACGTTATTTTAAATAAACTTTTGGATGCTGCAATATTAATTTCTTTTATATATAAATATGAAATATTTATTTATATATACATGAAGTTTGTGATGTCTTTCTGACGCCACCATGATGCATAACGCAATGAAGAAACAGCAATAAACCAAAAACGGAAAACCTGCGTAGAATGTGTATGGGTTGCACAATTCTGCAGATGTTACATACACACACACACACATATATATATATATATGTAAATCTCTCTCTCTCTCTCTCTCTCTCTCTCTCTCTCTCTATATATATATATATATAGATTTTGCCATGACCGATCTGTGATAATGTTAATTAGCCCTAGCTAGCTACCACAAGTAAATTGTTGAAATGATAGTGGAGCAAAAATTGCACATATATAGACCCATAAATTGATGGATATGTATTTTGTAAATGGAAGAAAAAATTGATAGTTACTATATACAATACACAGAAAAAATAGTTGATTTTTTCTTTGTTATAAATTATATTTTATTTCTTATTTTAACATTTTAAATAAAGGTTCGTGTATATCAATAATATCATTTAGATATCTTATATTTAGATTAGTGACACAAGGAATTAAAGTAAAAATAATGTTTTTTTATAAAAAAAACACAACATATACATATAACTTAGAGGGTCACATGTTATTTAACCAAAGTTTATCTATGTTGTATTTTGACATCATTTTTTTTTATTTTTTGTGTGCGAAGTTTATATTGTTTTATTTTTTAATAATTTTAAGGTAGAACATCTCACCTACATTAATATCGGTGAAAGTGATAGCTATATACTATTAAAATTGGATTGATATTGTTTCCTTAACAGCTTGATTCAATACAATATATGTGCCTAATCGAAGAAAATTTCAATTTTGATCTCATTAGAATTTAGTCAATTTAATTTAAATTTCAAATTGTTTACTTAATATCTCAATTTTGATTTTCATCAATTTTAGTCTAACTTGCCTTATGTACAAGTGAATTGTAATGTTAAAATGAATTTTATGGGAGTAAAATTAAAGAATTGGCCATATTCTTATTGGATCAAAATTAAATTTCTGAGAGTAGAATTAATCGAAATTAATGAAAACTAAGAACACAAAATGCATAAATTGAAACCAAAATTAAATTCAATATATATATATACACACACATATTGCATAAATTGAAACCAAAATTAAATTCAATATATATATACACATATATATAATAAGCTAAAAATTAAAATTAGAATTTTTTCATCCAAATTATTTTTTTATATTTTTATTAAATATATTTTATATAATTATGTATTTTATTTTTAAAAATATATATTATTATATCTATAATAATTTTTTATATTATCTTATTATAAATCGTGCAACATATTAAACAAATACTAATTCAATTAAAATAATTTGACAAAAGTAGAATTTTCCCGCCTAAATTGCTCATGTGTGTTTCTATCCTTTGCTTTTATTGGTTATTTGACTTTTGAATGGAATAAAACCATTTATGGTAATCTGGCAGAAAATGATGTATTGGCTGTCATAAATGTGTGTGGTAATCTGCCACAAAATGTTACAGCTCCTGCTACATACTCAATTAGATGTATAATTACTATTTACTTACGTACAATCATTACACTTACTTACGTCCCCAAAAGTAAATAAATAATTAATATTTTGAACAATTATAATAAATGTGTACGAAATCAATGATTACTAGAACGTTAGATATAAGTATATATATTAAAAATAAATTTAATTTTTTTTTTAAATTAACCAAGAAAAGACCGAAATATCCTTGCATATATAACACAGAGGGCGACATTCCCACTAACATATATTAATTGAGCGTAACACAGATATAACATAATAAAATCTTGATAAGATGGAAAAATAAAAAAAAAATTAATCGATAGTATATTATAAAAGATAATTTGAACACCCTAATGTTTAGCGATCCACTGGAAACTTTTTTTATTTATTTATTTAATAACCTAATACCCTGTCCCAGAAAATGCAAACTTAATAGGATATGAGTACAATAAGGGTCCATTAAAGCGATTAAAAGAGAGTAGTTGTGAGTGGTATTTTTAATTATTATTTTAGAGAAATTATGTGAGACGTTGAGATCACTTAATTAATTATTGTGGGACTTTATAAGTGGATTAAAACATGATGATGATTTATGTTGCATAGACCCATAAAATGGAGCATGTCACAATCCGCAATTAATTATATTCCTTATTCAATATGAATATTACATTTATTTATGTGAATCCTATGTATCTGGTGAAGGGCAATAAATATAATATATATATTATTCATCTGCACATGTAAGCGCGAAATATATTTATAAATAGTGAAGTTAAATTGAATGTTGATTTATTATTAAAAATGGTTCATCATCCTACCGACACGAGGGAGTGCAGAAGCCAGAGAGAGAGGGTTCGGCTCTTGGTGCTCCAACTCAGTTTATCACTTTGTTATAAATTTTTCCATATCCGAATCTCATTATTTTATTTTTTTAGGGAACCCTTTGGTATCTGATCTGACGTAGTAATACAGATAGTTGGGATCCTTTAACTAAATAATAATAATTATTATAATTTACTAACTATTAAAGCAGATTCTTCAAAATGATGGAGCTTGAGGGAACAAATCTCGAGTCTCAACTAACCTAGAAGAACCTTGACTCTTCCGGACATCAGATCAGACTTAAGATAGTTCCAATCCGAGGGGAAAAGCATTGGTTGCTTCTTGTATTCGTTTTTATAGTGATCGAGTTAGAAGCCTAACTCACAATGAGAGGGATCGTAATAAGAGCCAATGATGGCAAGAAAGAAGAAATGCACTCCTTCAGTGTATTAGCCTAGGTCCCACGGAAGCCTATTGACCGCATCCAAACCACCTTCGAATCTCACTGTTCGGTGATGTTCTGAAAATTGATTATCTTAAGATCAACTTATTACAATAGTTTATTTTTCTAACTTCATCAATATATTTTTCAATTGAAGTTAGACAAAAATCTTACGGCAACATAGTATATTGTTTTAAGCTTATTTTTTGTATCGTTGCTTGAAGAATATTGAACTTAGTTGTTTTTCAACTAGTTTAATCATTTTTAACGAGTTACTTTGTGTTGTTTAAATTTTTTTAAAATATATATGTGTGTATATATATATTACTTTAACTTTTTTCGAACTTTAGAACTACCTCAAGTATGAGCTTTATGCAGTATTTTTTTAACATTATGTACTTATTATTAGGTGGTAAGTCATTGTACATTCATGTCTAAATGTTTTTCTAACAATATCAGCAGCTCAATACTGCTGCCATTTATAAGTTACTAAAGCCTATACATTGTGCCTCCTTCCATGCTTGGCTTCGTAACCTCTCTCTCTCTCTCTCTCTCTCTCCCTTCCTCCCTCCTTAGTCAATTTGTATTTATATTTGTCCTAAATCAATACAAGCTTATTTTTAAAATTTACACAATACTTTTTTCCAATAAATAAAACTATAATTATATATTTAGTAATTTTGTATATAATCAATTGAGATCAATCGAAGCTTCATGATACAGCCGTCATTTTCATCCAAAACATACAAAATAAGATCTCAAGAATAACAGTAGCAGCTACAAAAGAAAGAAGAAAATTGTAGAAGAAAAAAGACACGAATTATTTGACTGGGTGGACTGCTAGCCACATAAACCAGACCCAAATGACCAAAACACCCCTGAAACCCACCAAATATTTACGGATTGTGCCCCCGGTCACGGGCCTTTGTCCCTAGCAAAAAAATGTACAACTCCATGGCCACTTTATGCACCGAAAAATAATAAAAAAATAATAAAAATAATAATAGAAATGCAAATTGTAGGAAAAAAAAAAAAAGAGTGAGTGGATCGTCACCCTTAAAAACCCACAAGAAAACATTCGCAGCATAAAACAAAAGGCACATTGCAAAGGGTAAAACCGCGTTACAGTCCAATTCGAATGGCTAGGCGTCCACCAACCGCCGCCTTCCACGTGTCGGGAAACGCGTTTTCTTCTTTCAGTTTCCCTGTCACTCAATTTGGCCTCCAAACGAACCGTGAACTCTCTACCTTGGTTCTATTATTATCTCTCTCCTTTTTGGAACCCGACTTATTTGGGAGTAAAATCAATTTTGGAATTTACCTAACTCCCATTCTACATAAATAATATTTTGGAATTATTTATTTGTTGGTAATTAGATTTTTTAACTATTTCAAAAATATCTCTTGCTTTTTTATTTATATTTACTATTTGATCCTCTTATGGCCATATTTGTCGATAAGTAGTGGTTTTTAATTTTTGACGGTATAGATTAAGATAATAATTATTTAGATCGTAGAAAGTAACTTATATTTGGATTGATGGTTCGAAAATATTTGGAATGTAAAACAATCAGGCGTTGAAATTCAGTTATTTTTATACTAATTAAGCATTAGACAACCATGATAGGCTTTTTTACATGCCAAATTTTGTTTTAGTTATGAATCATGATATCTTCGCCATATATTTGTGTTGGTTCATGTTGTTTGATTCATTTTTAACGATATTTTATCTCCCTTTGTAGTAGTGTTTATTTCTTCTTTTGGAGTGTTTCGAGTTCCACCACCGTTTTCGAGTTCTTGATTTCTTCTTGAATTGCTTCGGTGGTTCAAATGAACCAATTGAACAGTTAGTTGTATGACAATTTCTTATTCAGATATTACAAAATTTTGACCATTTTAAACAAAAAAAAAATTAAATTAAATAGCTACCTAATTGCTACAATACTTTCTAATTCAATCTCTTTGATAATTAATTTCAACTTTGAATAAAACTACTTCAAATTGGACTAATAAGTAATATCCAAAAAAGGGTTAATTAAAGACTAAAATAACACCACCCACATAAACTTATGCTTGATGCCCTGTCTGTTGGATAACCTGAAATCTCCATTTTATTTAAACTAATTTTGTGCATTCGCGGATAAAAATACATTATTATATATAATGAGAATAACAAAATTATTTATTTTTATGATTAAAGTATGATAAAAGATGGAAAAAGTATAAGTATCTGAAAAGGTTATATTTATATGATTTTTTGGTTTATTTATTTAATATGATTATAGTAAGAAGTGAAAATTATATACGGTTTGTTGCAAAAAAAAATTAAAATATCTAAAACACACAAATTATGAATTGTTGTCAATTTAAAACCGTATTAGACCTAATTGCAAAATTCATTGAGGATTAAAATATTAAGATTATAGAGTAATAAAATAATTGAATAACTGTATTTAAAAAACACACACACACACACATACACACTATGTTTTTTCAAAAAACTCTAATATTTTTAATTTAAAAAGAAGTATTGTATTAATTTTTTATATTTTTAGCTGACATCAATCATGATTAGTTCAATCTACCACAGATATTTAAAGAAAATACAAATATCCATAGTTAATATAATCACTAAAAATTTAATAAAGTAATCCTATTTTTCAAAAAAATATTACTTTTTTTTTCCAAATTATCTGATATAAGAAATTTATATGATTAATTTTTGTATTGTAACCCAAACATTCCACATATACACAAAGAAAAAAAAAACCTTGAACTTACGAAAAATACGGAAATTCAATACAACTATCCAATTCCAAATATATATATATATATATATATACTGATCAAAATATTAAGATAAAAATTAATCTATTAAATTAAAAAATCATATATTTCAAATAAATAATTTTAATAATTTATCGTTCATTAAAAAAAAAATTGTTTCATTACTTTTTACATATGTAACCCAAAAGCACTAATACTTCAAATAAAACACACATATACTCAACCCAACAAATATATTAAGATACAAAATAAATAAAGTAATTATATTTTGAGTAACATTGAAATTTTTAAATAGTCTCATTTTTTTAAAATTAAAACACCAATTTATTATTTTTATGTCTGTATCTCAAACCTAACATAACAGTCTAATCGGTGAATTCGAGAATTTTACAATTCCCTGTTCATACTCAAATCCCACTGAAAATATTAAGATAAGATAATTAATAAAATAACCTTAATAATTAAAATTTGAAAGATCCCTATATATAATTTTTTAAATAATATATATTGTAAAATTTGTTACAAAAATACTTCATTAAATGTTATAATAATAGCTTATATCCACTACAAATACTAAAATTCAAAACATTTATCGAATTCAACAAAAGAAATCATAATACCAAAATAAATAGAATAATCTTATTTTTGTAAATATTACCTCTTTTTTCAAGCATTTCAAATATTCTAAGTCAGCACATCAAAAAATTGTAACATATTTTTTCTATAATATATTTTATATATATGCAATATGAGTATTAAATTAAAAATTATGAAAAATAATTTATTTTATATTTTATATTCAAATTGTAGAGTTCATAAGTTTAATTGAAATTTAAAAATTAATTAAAAAATTCAATTTGATAGTCTGCCTGCCCACTTTATATGATCTTATGTCTTCTCTCTTTTTGTATTTTGCAGAATAATAATTTTATTTCTCAATTTAGGAAAAAAAATTCAAGCCTTTCTATCTACTTAATTGATTTAATATTAGAATCGGTATCTTAACTGATTTACTTATAATTATAATGATACATATATATATATATATAATAGGAAATAGTAATATTATTTTATAAAATAAGATAGAATTTATAATGAGTGGGAGCAGTCACAAGAAGGGTATGATGAGTTATCTGAAGGCAGGTACCAATTCTTTACCGAAACAAACAAAAATAATTACATGATTAAACACTAACAAAAGAAATAATCATACAATTACGTGCATTCATCTTTTGCATCAACTAAATTATGTCAAAGTTGAAATAATTATTAAATATTTGGTAGAAGATATAAAATATAAAAAGCTGGTAAGTTTGAGATGGGAATCTTGGTGTTTCTTTTTGTGTTGGTTTTTGATTTAAAGATTGGAAGTGGGAAGATGGATAAATATATACGGAAATAGCAATGATACACACGGCATTACACTAATCAAAATGCCACACAACTCAACCCCACCCTCCTCCATTTCTCCTCTCTCCCCTTCACCACTACTCTAGTATAAAAAATATTGGCTCCAACCAGAAACCAACCCACCAACATTCTCACTCTTCTCTCTCTCACTAAAACAATGCGCTCCACCGCCGCTCCTCCTCTCCTCCTCCTCCTGCTCCTGCTTCTCACCTTCTACTCCATCCCTTCTTTCGATGTAATATCTTATTCTTCAATGAACTGCGGTCTTTTATTCATGTATTGATTGTATTGCGGTTTCTCATTTAAGCATTTTGTCATATACTTGTGATACATTTGAATGGCTTTAGCGTTGTGTGAATGCAGGTAGGTGTAGCCGCCGCCGGAGCTGAATCGACTGCCGCCGAAAACCCATTCACGCCGAAGGGTTACCTATTGCGTTACTGGAGGAAGCAGATCTCAAACGACTTGCCAAAGCCGGAGTTCTTGCTTCAGAAAGCGTCGCCGCTCACCGCCGCCCAATACGCTGCCTTCTCAAAGCTCGCCGATCAGAGCTCACTGTCGACTCAGCTCCCCGATTTCTGCGCCAAGGCCAACCTCCTCTGCTTCCCCGATTTAAAACCGAGCCTCGAGAAACACAACGACAATGTCAACTTCGCCACCTACTCGAGCAAGAACTTCACCAATTACGGCACCAATCGCGCCGGCGGAGTCGACGCTTTCCGGAGTTACTCTGAAAACGACAATGTCATCGCCGACACGTTCCGCCGCTACAGCCGCGACGCCACCGGCCACGATGACAAGTTCACCACCTACGCGACGGATGGGAACGTGGTGGACCAAAGCTTCAACACCTACGGCACCTCCACCACCGGCGGCAAGGGGCAATTCAACAACTACAATGACAAAGTGAATGTGCCCAACCTCAAATTCACATCCTACTCCGACGCCACCAACGGCCGGCAACAGTCTTTCACGCAGTACACCAATGAGGCCAACTCCGGCGACCAGAAGTTCACCAGCTACGGCAAGAACGGCAACGGAGCCCTCAACGAATTCTCCAGCTACGGCAAAGATTCCAACGTAATGGGGTCCACCTTCAACAACTACGGCGAAAGTGGCAACGGCGCCAACGACACCTTCACCTCATACGGGACCAATACAAACGTCCCTGAAAATACATTCAGGAATTACGGCACTCAGGGCAATGCGGCGGTGGAGACATTCAAGAATTACAGAGACCAATCCAACGTCGGAGACGACAACTTCGAATCGTACGGCAGGAATTCCAACGCCGCGAAGATCGGTTTCGTCAACTATGGGCAGTCATTCAATGAGGGCACCGACAAATTCACCGGCTACGGCAAAGCTTCCACCGGCCCCGCCGTTGACTTCAAGATTTATGGCGTCAATAACACCTTCAAAGAGTACACGAAACAGGGCACCACATTTGCCAGGTACATTAATGAGAGCTCAGCAGTTGAGGCTTCTTTAGTTGCCAGTGGTAAAAAGGTCAATAAATGGGTGGTTGAGCCAGGGAAGTTCTTCCGAGAGGCCATGTTGAAAACCGGTACCATCATGCCAATGCCTGACATACGGGATAAAATGCCCAAAAGGTCATTTTTGCCCCGGGTTATCGTCTCCAAATTACCCTTTTCCACCTCCAAACTCGACGACCTAAAGAAGATTTTCCACGCCGTTGACGACTCTAGCATAACCAAAATGCTGACCGATTCGTTGAAGGAATGCGAGCGAGCCCCCAGCCCCGGCGAGACCAAGCGGTGCGTGTCCTCGATCGAGGACATGATCGACTTTGCAACGTCGGTTCTAGGGCGGAACGTGGCGGTCCGGTCAACGGAGAACACCCAAGGGTCCAAGGGTAAAATCATGATTGGAAAAGTCAAAGGGATCAACGGTGGGAAAGTCACCAAGTCGGTGTCTTGTCACCAGAGCCTGTTCCCGTATCTGCTCTACTATTGTCATTCGGTACCCAAAGTCCGGGTCTACGAAGCGGATCTCCTGGACCCGAATTCGAAATCCAAGATCAACCACGGCGTTGCCATCTGCCACCTGGATACCTCGACGTGGAGCTCGGGTCATGGAGCATTTGTTGCGTTGGGTTCGAGCCCGGGTCAGATAGAGGTGTGCCACTGGATCTTCGAGAATGACATGACATGGGCGATAGCCGATTAAACGGGTTCCCGACCCGTTTTGTAAGTTTGGAGTCGGACCAGTTGTGTTACAGAAAGGGTGAACCACTGGGTCGACCTTATTATAATTGAACTCATTTTTAATTAAGCCCAAGTTATTAATATATTTTTTATGAGGTTTGGCTGATATGTAATGTAGTGTAGCAAAATGTATTTTTATAGTATCCTAATTCACAATAATTGTGGAATATTTAGTTTGATTGAGACACCAAACCCACTTACATTTTTGGTTTTAAGGTTTAATAAATTAGAATTAAAAAAAATAAAAATAATGGCATGTTGATTTTGGAGTCTTATTATGGATAAAGAAGTGCTCAGTAGTAGGTCAAACTTGAAACTGAAAATGTAATTTGACTATTGTTCTTTACTATTATTAGTATAATAATGAATAATAAATAATAAAAGTAGAAAAAAAAATTTGGAGAAATGCAGAAGTAAAGAATGAGAGAGGAGAGAGTAGAAAGAATGTGAAAAGGATTGAATGTAGTTGGGAGGGAAGGGAAGGGAATGAAATGAGACCCACAGCATCAGCACGCAAACGATGTTTGTTCACATGTGTGTATGCAAACAGCTATGTGGCAACATTTTGTGGTCCACATGAACCACCATTATTTATACATTAACATGCATACCCTTGCTTCCCTCTCTCTCTCTCTCTCTCTCTATATATATATATATATATAATAGTATTGTGTGGCGATAAAGCCATTTTCCAGCTGTTTTTGGGCCACTTCTCCTTATTTTTCTTATTTAATTTGGTTACATTTATAGTCCCACCAATATACAAAAGTACATTATCCACAATATTTGATTTTAAATAAGGGGTCCTAATCCAATGGATTATATATCAATTTTTAATTTATTCTTACATTTTGTATTTTATTGTACGTAATGCATATACTAATATTTCATCAATGTACATTATTATTATTATTATTATTATTATTATTATTATTATTATTATTATATGTGTGTGTGGACAGTGGATACATCCAAAAATAAAGTGATAAAATTGGTGGAGAAATATTTACCTTACAAAAACAAAAGAATCTTTCTTGTATTGGTCTCTGTTCTTCGACTCTCATGTATTTGAATACAACATGACCAAATTTCTATTTTATTTTTCCTTTTCTTCTATTATTAAAATCATTTGATTTTACATGAAAATTAATTACACTCGATAAGCGTATATTTAAGATTTAATTATTTTTTCCTTAAATTCTCGATTGCAATGTGGATGGTCTAATTTAATGGAAATGTAAAATGAAATATTAGTCCTCTCCAAATACGTGAAATTCCTTAATTCTAACCATTTTTTTATTTTATTTACTAATACATATTCAGATAAGATATTCTTTAATAACTAACGGCAAAAAGCTTGTGTGTGCTCGTTTTATAGAATGAATTTTTGTAAGATAAAAAGAACAAATTACAAAATTAGTCCTATAACCATAACACATTTGTAATTTTAGTCCTGTTCAAATGTATATTAGCAATTATGTCCCATACAATTTCAAATTCGCAAATTTAGTCCTAATTTTGATGGGAATTGAATATTTTTCGGAATTTGATATATGCATCTCATGTGATTTTTTACGGCGAAACTTTTCTGATGTGGTTTTAATTCCCACACAACATAAAAAAAACACAATAAAAGAATATGCCACATAAAAAAATAGAATTTAAAATATTTTAAAAGAAAATAGTTGTCTTCTTTATAGGAACTACCTCTAAGTAATAAAAAATTATAATCCATTTACATTTGATTACTTACAGGTTGTTCACTTAAAAATATAATTATATAGTTTTTATGTTGCTTTGTGTGTGTGTGTGAGTGTGTTTTTTTTTCTTTTTTGTTGCAAATTGTGTGAAAATTTAAAAGTCACGTAAAAAAAAATTGAAAAAAAAATATAATACGGACATGTCAAATTCCAACAAAATTCATATTTTTTACCAAAGTTTCTAAAATTCTTCCAAAATTAGGACTAAATTCACAAAATTAAAAGTGTTATGGGACATAATTACAAATTTACATTTTAACAGGATTAAAATTGCAAATGTCCTATTGTTATGGAAATAATTTTGCAATTTACTCAAGATAAAAATTAAAATTTATTTACTTTTCAGTCCTTTAATTTTCTTATTTTAAGATTTATTTAAATTATTTTAATTTTTGAAACGTCGCTTTCTTTGAGATTTTATTATATTCTTATTTATTTCTTTTTCAAGAACGAAGGCTAACTAAATTGGCATTTGGATCCGAAATATCGTAAAGTCGGGAATGTAGTGGTGGCTGCGTGCTTCATAGGTCATAGATGTCACATTGTCAGGTAACGAATTACACCCAAACACGCCCTAACCAAATCTAAAACTCTGTAGAGATTGGATATATATATATATATATATATATATTAAAATTGGAAAGAAATTGGGGTGAAGGGTCAATACCGTCATTTCATATATGCTGTTGAGGATCGAACAATGCATCTGAGATTAATTCACACCATTACATTTTTTGGTATATCATTATCTACTCATTTGTCGTATTAAATCATTGTCTTCTTACGCTGTTTTCAAAATATATTTGTTTTCAGGAAAATGTTATTTTAAATTTTTTATTATTTTTTAAAAAAATTATTACAATTATAATCTTTTAATTTTTATAATTTCAAGTATTATTTTTTTAAAAATTTGCATTTCAAATGACTCAATAATTTTTTGGTGAATTTCAGTCGATATTGTACTATTGAAACAAGTAATCTTTGTCACAAGAATAATATGTCTTTTATAAAATTAATTGAATTAAATATCAAATTATATAACCAATAATTAATTAATTAATATCTCACATTTATAAATCTCTTGTAAGAAAATATAAATTTAACGTCTTTTAATATATTTCTTATCTTAAATTCAAATATTCAAGTAGGTAAATTAAATAATTAATTGTGTATAAATTTATAAATATTTTATATAACCAAAGGAAAAGTACGTACTATTTTTTATCATCATTTCATATACATAAATAATACACAAAACATAATTTCTTATATATATAATTTTATAAACAATATTTCAAATGTATATTATTAATAATAATAAAACTTTAAAAAATACATATAAATTATTATAAAACTGTCACATACTTAGAATTACAATATATATATATATATATATGTGTGTGTGTGTGTGTGTGTGTGTGTGATATTTAACTTTGTAAAAATTAAAAGATTCTAATGGAAATGCAAATATTACAAAAGATCATTTCTTTGTTATGTAATTAATGCTATTTCAATAAATATGGGATACTTCATCCTATTATAAATTAATTTTGTTTTATTTTTAATGGTATGTTTGTAGTTTTAATTTTATTTCATTACCTTCCGTGGCTTTCAGCACATCGCAGCGAACAATTATTATTATTATTTTATTTTTTTATTTTTTTTGGCATTTTTGCAAAGTTACTTACTATTTTCTTCTTTTGGGTAGGTAAAGGGTTGTTCCAACTTATATTATATTTTTTATATGGATCCATGACAATGTACATAAATTTAATAATAAAGATATGTGTTAGAATAACTTAAAATAGTTGAAGTATTATAAAATTGAAAAGAAAAATATATAGGGGCTCGATCTCATATATATCATAATGTAGATAACGTGCATTGTTTGTAATATTGTTAATCTCAAGGGAAGTAGTTGTAATTTGCTCTCTATATGTTATGAATACTCAAATATTATGCAAATTATTGATGGTCAAGATACTTCGGTTTGTATTATAAATTTAGAGGGTGTTTGGCTAAGCTTATTAAAATCCAGCTTGTAAGTTCTCCTCTTATAAGATGTTTTTAAAGCTTATAAGACGTTACATTTTTTTTTCAATATAAGTTGTTAAAGTGTTTGGTAAAAATAAGATTATGGAACTTATTAGATGTTAATAATGAAGATTTTGTAATTAAAGTAATTGAACTTGAAAGAGTTAATCAATGTTAAAATTTTATTTAAATAAGTTCACTTTTCTTTCTTTTTAAATATACATTATAAGCTCCGAACATCTTATTTAGAGAGGGAATGAAATGTTATTTTAAATTGTTTACCAAACACTTTGAAAGAGCAAGGAAGGTTTATCTCATTATTAATTTTTTTTTCTTTTTTTTTTTGGGTTCATTAGTTTGTGAACTAATAATTTTTACATTTAAAATTTAGTTGTGGTAATTATAGTTATAATATCTATTGTCCTCGTAATAATTTTTATAAAAAAAAAATCTAAAAATGTTTATTTCACATGTGAAACTTACTTGTAGTTTTGTAAATACTCGCTACTAATTGGAAAGCTGAAAGTGAGTCACGGGCCAAGACCAAAGGTTGCAAACTGTCTTTTCCTGGATTTTCTTGTGACTCAAAAGCTTATAGCTGCTTTTTACAATATGCTTTTTTATATCAATTATTAAACAATAAATGAAGAGAAGATACACACAATAATTGTAGTATAATCTAAAATAGGAAAATATTATCTTAGGATTATTTTTCTAACTGAACCTTTGATCTATTAATATGATTATTTTCTTTTAAAACCATTACCAATTGACCTTAGATTATTTTCTTTTAGAACCATTACCAATTAAACTAATGCAACAACCAAAGAACAACTGGCAGGTATTTAATTTGTCCTAATAAAATGATCCACCATTTATATGTATCAAAGTGGAAGGAATTTA
Organism: Caryopteris x clandonensis; assembly: GCA_028749325.2. Taxonomy (NCBI): domain Eukaryota; kingdom Viridiplantae; phylum Streptophyta; class Magnoliopsida; order Lamiales; family Lamiaceae; genus Caryopteris; species Caryopteris x clandonensis. The sequence goes on from JAPYKT020000004.1 coordinate 10,612,886, forward strand.
ATTGGAAGACTAATTGTTTTGTGATTCTTGATTTTATTATTTATTCCTGCTTTTTTGTCCTAAAGAGCCAAATTTTGTTGTCTCCCCTCATTCCAATTATGAGAGTAGTAAACATTTGTCCTCTATTAATTCAAAATATGAGTCACATATGTGATTAAATACCCGGTTGGTCCAACTTGGAGTTCGGGCCGGATTAGGCCCAACTAGAGGACCATCGACCAGGCACACCAGTGTGATGTTGATACCTATATTAGACATTCGACATTCACATTTTTATGGGTTGATTCCTAGATAAGGACCCAGTATTCATTTGTGACAATTATCAACCATGTGGGTGGGCCCAACTCCCCATACATTCAAAGTAAGCCCAGGCCCAGGTCGAGCTGCATTCTAATAGGAATAAGGAATGGAAATGGGATTGATGGTGCAGGGAATGATGTCTATACTCTCTTTCCCTGCAAAATAAATAAATAAATTTATATATATATATATAGTAAAAAATAAAAAAACCCAAAAAAAAATTGATAATGAATGGTTTAATCATTCCGAACTAATGAACAAATGCCAGCAAGAAATTTCATCTATCTGGGTGATGCAATGCGCATGAAGAATTTGTTGAATGTATGTAAGAAAATAGTTCGCTTGTAGAACAAATCCATTATGCTACTCGATCATCACGTGAATATGGACTAAATTGAGTCGCTTGAATATTCCTATTGGTCAATCCTCAGCATGTCTAAAACTATCAACCTAAGTATGAAGTATAGTCGTTCGTGTCTGTCTAACTAGCAGCTTGCCTGCAGAAACTTCTTATATTCTGTCTTGGGCAGCCATATGAAGAAGTCAGCTCAGCATGCACAATTTCAAGCGCGTTTTGAATATTTTTGGTCACCCAAGCTACCCAAACTTCCTCTTGCGATTTGACCCAGTTCTTCTAACAGATCAAAACCATCTCCATCTTTCAAAACCTGGTATTGTGCATCTCCACAATGAGAGTTGTCGTGCTCCGATCTTGACGCTTTTGACCAGCTTTGCTTTCTTTTGCGGTTAGTCTTGTCACTCTCACCTGAGATTTCAACATCTTCCAGTTCCCTCTCAAGCTCTACCATGGGGTCCACTTTACAAGTTATATCTTCACAAGCCTCTCTTCCCTCAAAGGTAGCTTTAAGCTTCTCTCCGTCCAGGTTTTTTGCAGCATCTTCAGGTGATTGACCAACTGTAACATCTCTGTTGGACATATTTTCATCCTTCAATTCTTCCCCATCCGTTGGTTCATTTCGCGCACAATTCCCTTCATCATCACCCTTGCCACGCCCCTCAATCCCTTCTGTTCCACTAGCCTGAAATGGTGGGGGCATTGCATGTTCCTCATATAACTCTAACATCTGGTTGCTATAATCTGCAATGCAACAAAACTCCAGTTAGTTTTTTTTTTTTTTTTTTTTGGAAAAAATAATAATAAGAAGAAAAGGAAATATCATATATTATCTCACAAAAATCAGCAAGCAAATATGTCATTTCTCCTTGTATCTCAGTAATATAAGCAACAACTGCAAATTATAATTAAATTAAATGCACAATCTTCTCAAACATTTGAAATATTATAGAGATGTGGGTAACTAGCCCATGATACCATGGTGCTGATATACTATTCAACATCATGAAATCAAATTGATACAAGCAAGCAAAGGCGGGCAGGAGGCCAACCCAGCAATTGGCATGGGGTGATACCATAGTCCTGCCACCAAGCCTTCTCGCCATCAGACGGAAGCTTTAGTTTGAGATACTTGGCAGCGAGGAAAATAGCACCTGCTGCAATTTGGTGGGGCTGATATTGCAAGCACAGAGATGTTCTAAGCCTGCATTCCGCTTTCTCGGGTCAAAAGGAGAAGAGAGTGAATGGCCCTGGATAAAAGCACTAACTTACAAACTATATTCAGCATATCATATTCATACCCATCATTGACAAAGTTCCAGGCAACTTGAGCCAAGGCAGCTAGTGCTCTTCGAGCAAAATTAAATTTTTGTATTGCCTGAATAAGGGGCAGATATGGATGACGTATGTCCAGATCAAAAGCAAGTGTTCCAAGAACAACCCTCTCTCCCAAGAGAACAAGCTCTCTTTTTTTCCTGTATACCTCCTGCACAAAGGACTAAATTTCAAAAACTTATCAAATAAATTTCAATATTTTCTTTTAACATACTGTCAAGTATATACAGCCATAAATTCCACAACCTTTCAGCAGTAGGCATATAGAAGCCCAAATCCAATGAGAAAAGGAATCAAGTCATGCAGTACCAAGCCAATAAGATAAGTGGAACAAAGTACAACACCTTTTGCTTGATTCTTTGCACAGCTGCAGCATCTTTGTCATACATGATCTCATATGACACGAAAATGAGATCTTTTACAGGACGAGGAGTTTCTTCAGTCTTACCTGCTAGATACATGCACGCTATGGCAATAATCTGTGGAGAGAGAGAGAGAGAGAGAGTGAGAGAGAGAGAGAGTGAGAGAGAGAGAGAGTGAGAGAGAGAGAGAGAGTGAGAGAGAGAGAGATTTATCAGCTTCCTGTCAGTATACAGAAAGTCAGCAGCAAAGAATATTTGAGATTCAAAAAAGAAATAATTTAAAATACGTCAGTGCGACCGGAACAGTATCTTTGGCATTATTCTCTTTATAAATTAGTCAGAACGACTCCCCCCCCCCATCCCCCCTCCTACTGTGGTTTTCCTTCCCCTTCCACTTTTGTGTTATTGTGTAGTTTGTGCTCATTCATTCTTTAGGTTCATGAAATGGATGTTTGAATCCTCATTGAAAAATTACTACCAATAAGTCCCTTTCAAAAACATATGAACAAGCGGAAATAACTAGATCCATGCACACAAGGTTATGCTCTCACACAGTTGCTGACCACCCACAAACAGGCAGAGATCACCACCTGCATGAAAAATAACCGACAATAACACCATAATATAAGATGGTAACAATACTCATGTCAACAAATTGATTCTCAGTTCGCTCGTGACCATTGATTTGACCAGAAAGCACAAAAACCAACTTCAAGAAGAAATTATAGGGCAGCTGAAGTTTCTCTGAATTTGTTTTAGTAAACACTGTGTTTGAATAAGGTATAATATATTATCCAATTCCCCAATTATCATTATCACAGAATTATCTCTTTGCTGGAAAAAAATGTCATATATAAAGATTCAATCAGCAAGACAGCATCTTCTTCAGCAATCTATAAAGTTATGGTCAATAGCAGTCACTTTATAACAGATGACCTTAACTCACGATGATATATAGAAAAGAGATGAAAATTCACTTACCTTCCTATCATGTCTTGCATGGGACTGACGAAGGAAGAAACGATGACAAAATACAATTGCAGTGGCAATTGTCGGCTGAGGCCTGAATCATGAAGGATCCAGCATTGCACTAAGCAAAATTACATAGGTTTATGCATCTACAGTATTTGAATGCAAAACTAGTATGTGTTCTAATAACAAAATAACTATACCAGGACAGATGAGATTGCAAAAGTAGAATGCATTCCCCAAAAAAAAAAAATATATACCAGGACAGATGAGATTAGGACGCTGACATATTACAATGATGCCAAGTATTTTTCATATGTTGACATGCAAATAAAATTTACAGGCTACAAGTTCACTACAGAGCTAAAAAATTCTGGATCTCCAACTACTTACTCAAAGTTGCAAACACTTGGTTGTTGAGCAGATTGGAACATTATTTGCTATTCATTTACTACGCTCAACAGAGCATTTACTACAAATTCATCGATTTATAATAAGAACAAAAGTGTTAATATGATAATACGGGCATGTATCATGTCACCTTACTAAACATGAACATGTATCATTTTGCTCCTTAAAAGTGTAACAAAACGAAGGCAATACATAAAAGCTATCATTTAAAAAGCACTTACAAACTTTACACAATGCATCCTACCGAAAATGATATAATATGAAAAGCACACAGACATCATTGAGAGGGGTGGAGGGGGCACACAGACACATCTTACACTTTAAGCTTCTCGCCTAATTCTTGCAAAAATTTGCTATATGATCTGCGCATGTAGTTCTCCTTCTTCAAATCAATACCATCTTGTCTAGAAGGGGAATTTTCTTCAATTTCCTTCCTTGAAAAATACCAACACCCACCTCCTTCCTTCTCCTGAGAAACCTTAAAATTTCCATCAGCTGCTCCATGACGGGAGGCTTCACCAGTCAAGAGGCTGGCCATTTCCAGCTCCTTCCTCCGTCTAAAAATTTTCAAAGTTTACCACATAAGGTTCTTTATCCTACATAGTAGGATAAAGCTTAGGCTGTTGCAGTTTCTTAATGGAACATAATATGCTCGGACAACCTTCATTGATCAACTTCCACTTAGTAAACTAACATAATAGTCAAGAGTCACTTTTTTATGCTACAGCTATGAAATAAAGCTCGCTATCAGTTAGAGTTATCACAAAAGAGATTGAATGTCAAAATCCAGAAAGGGAGATACCTTTTAAGGCCCCGTCTCAATAAAAGAGAAAGTAAAATCATTGACATACAATTTATTGAAAGTAAAACCTAGGGCATACCAATATGAGCCATAATACAAGGCTGGAGGGGGAAACTACATCAAAAAAGGATGTTATGATCTCAGGTATGCTGTTTGAATACAGGAACAAGCGAACTGCATATAATCAAAACCTGTTACTTGGCTCCTGTTGCTTGGCTGTCACAGTGTGAGAATTAACATATTAATAAGTAAATTATTTGGTTCCTAAGCCCCTGCAACTAGCAAGTAGCAACAGACTCCTCCAAACAGCATCTCAACTCCTTGACCTCATACATGTCAACCCCAACGAAAAGGACAATAATAAACAACAAAAAACATACATGCACAAAAGTATATATACACATTAAATAAATAAACCCACACACACGGAGGAGGGAGGCAGGCACAAAGAGGCATTTGGTGGAGTTGCAGTCCAGGTCAAAATGGAATTTGTACAGCAAGCAGTCACCAGAGGACATGAATCTAGTTCAAGAGAAGGGTGGAAAGAGAGCAAGAGTGGAAGTAACCAAAGGTAAAACTTGATGTATAGGCTGTATGGGTACTCTGGGGCCATAGGCATTTGTTGGAAGAGGTGACATGGAGCCACGAGAAGCATAATGCAGAAGGACAAGCCTGCATGGTAGTTTACACTCAATTCTGGTAAGGCTCTAACAAACTGATACAGTTCCATCTGTTTGTTCGGACACTTTCTAAAACCTCCTCTATATTTATAATGAACATTCTTTATTATTTATAATGTGAGATGATGATATCTTGTCTTTTCATTTTGGCTCACCCAACCAAAGAGAACTCAGTCCAATTGAATAATTGATACATCATCTTATAACAAATATTATTGCAATATATGACATACTTTATTCAGTTCGTTCTTCAGTACCTTTTACCCAATGCACGTGTGCACCAACAGTTATCCAGAAAGAATTGCAAGGACCCAAAGATGGGGGATCTGAATTTGCTGTTTCTAGGATTTGTTTATGCAGTATCTTCAAGATTCTATCTAGCAATCAGTCCACAGCATAAGAATGAAGAGCATATAGTAAACCAACAAAAATACATTGGCATTGCTCTAACCGTTCTATCATGCCTTACATATTACATCAAAACTGCTATTATATTTTCCAAATTTTAATGAAACGTATACCAAAACCAACAGAGAGCACCAACTTCAGAGGAAAACAACACAACAAATACATAACCATGCAAACTGGATCTAGTCCACGTACCAGTATCCAATTCTTTGAATTTGTACCAATGGCCAGTATTCTACACAATACAACCATGCAAGATCAACAGCTTCCTTTCCTATGCAAATGTATGAAAGATGAACAAATGAGTACATATCCTAATACAAATAACAAAATAGAAACAAATAAGTCATAGTCTCAACCGAATTAGAAAGAAAATTACTGGTAAATCGTATTCGGCAAGCCTAAATCATATCCAACGAACCTAAAGAATTCTACCAAAGAATTCTACCATGAACGAAGTAACAGAACCAAAACAACATGAAAGATAAACATATTAAATTAAAAGACCGACTGTTGGGCACCAGAACCTAAAAAAAGGCCATATACTAAAGAATATGCATCTTTGGCCTCGGAATGATGCATGCAATCATTAACGCACAAATAACTCTCCCTGACCACACCAAACACGAAAAAGTTAAACACAAGGCAGTTACGGAGAAGAGCAACTACATAATAAACACAAATTAGGGTTTTCACATGACCCAAATCCATATCGGACGACAGTAACTTCACAAAAACACTACAATTTCAGCTCTACTTGCACATATTCAGTGCATACGAGGAACAGAAGATTAGGAAATATTTACTCGCAATGGACAGGACCCATGCTTCGCTAGATGCGTGTTGCGGAAATTCTCAAAGAGTAGTATCTGGCCCGTCGGAAAAGCACCTTTCTCCGGAGCAGCAGAAAATATGATGTTTAAGGGGCGAGTTTGAGCTTTAATTTCGAGCCAACAAATTATATTTTGTATATTTGAATTTTAAATATCAAATTATAAGGTCGACAAAATGGTTACAAATTTAGTAAATAAATAAATGTTTTAATTTTAATAAACAATTAAGTGGTATGTATATAACTTTGAAACTATTAAAGTAAACTTCACTTCTTTTATTATTTTTTTACAAACCCAACACACAGGATATAAGAAATTTACGTACAAAATTATATTTCCTCATATTTACAATAAGTATTATTTTATTAGTTTTAATTTTTATGCATAATAAATAACGTTTTATAATTTTCAAGATGAAATTAATATTATTTTTTTAATTGATTTTTAACTTTTTTTGTAAATATATACATATTACACATGATATGTGTATATCTATTAGTATTTCTTAGAGTCTCTCCACCAGTGCGCTGGAGAGGAGTAAATTGTTAAAAAGCAGGCTCCAGCAGTGCGCTGGAGCCTGGGCTACTGTGCCGTTGTCCTTGTTTTTTAATAACTTTGCTTTACTATTGACGCAGACTTCGGTCTGCGTCACTTTTTTTTTATTCTATTTTATTTGTTTTTGTATTTAATAATAAAGTTTATTATATAATTAATTTAATTCTATTCTATTAAATTTTAATTAAATATGATAAAAAAATAAAAAGATGTAATTTTAATTAAAAATAAAAATAATACAATAATTTTTTTTACAATATTTGGTTTAATTAATTTTAAGATTATTTTAATTAAATCTAATAAAAATAATAAAAAGATGTAATCTGAATTATAAATAAAAATTATACAATAAAATTTTAAATACTACACATACAATTATTATTCTACCATAAAAATAAAAAATAGATAAAAATACAAATAGACAATACATACAATTACAACTTAAAATTATAAAGTTACATACAAAATACAAAATTACATAACAAAAGTAAAAACACAATTACTTAATTAAATAGAAAGTACACATGATACTAAATTAATAACTTAATTTCAATAATCAGATAGACCACCTCCAGACCCTCCAATGTTCGGAAAAAAAATTTCAAACACATTAAATGTATTCGAAGGTGGATTTGCTGGCTCGGCTTGTGTCCTCCTCTGCAGAATTTTTGACTGCTCCAACCTCAAGTATTCAAAATTTTCTAGCTCGATTTAGACAAATTACAGATGCAGAAGCTCATTTTGCACTTCGAAATGCATTAATTGAGCATTTGTGGACAGAATATTCTAATTCGAAAATTTAATCTTGTAAACATGTATTTTATTGTACTATTATTATGAAGTTCAATTTTAATTTTGCATTATTATTCCTTGATATTGTATGTATTTTTTATATATAATTAATTTTATAGATAAAAAATTAAAATATTACATAATAAAAAATATTTTTAATATATTACGTATTATGTATTTAACAAATATGAAAAAATTTTAAATATAGATTAAATTATAAGGAATATTATTGAAATATTCTTTTAGTGCAGAAAGTAGTGCAAACTGCTCGAGATGAAATGCAGATTTTGCTGTAAAATAGTGCAAAATCTGCACTATAGTTGTGCTGACTACTGGAGATTTATCCATTAATTAAGAGTAGAATATGCACTTAATTTATTTTTGAATATGTTTGAAAATTTATAAAACTGACATTCATTTTGGATAAGAGGAAGTAATAGTTTATGAGTGAATTTTCTGTGCATTAAATGCACCATGTGCACCAGATCCACAATATTACTTGTTTAACTAAAAATATTACTTATTTACTTAAAAAATATTACTATCTTAATTCAAGATAAAAAATCAATAGTAATATTTTTTAAATCAACAAATAATACTTTTTTTAGTTGAACAAGTAATTCTCTGCATCACCATACATTTATGCATATAAATTTTTGTGTAGTTTTCATAAAGCATGGAATGGGATTATACCACGTACAAGCACATTACATTCCATCCTTTCTGAGTTCCTTGCTCGGATAATCTAGGTCGAAGCGTGGATTAATTTAGATTTGGTGTTTGTATCTCAAATTTTTTTATTCTTTTTGTGTTCGTATGTCGGCATGTTGGGGATTTGTAACTATTTGACGAGTTCAATTAATTGATACAAAATGCAATGTAAGCAAAAAAGATATTATGATTTAAAAAATGGAAAATTAGTAAGTTCCAACGGACGTTATTTTAGCACTCAAGATAAATGGAATTTCGAGATAACCAAAACTCAAGATCCAGTTCTGGCGTACAAAAATCTTATAATTTTTGCTCTAAAATGAAATTTAGATAAAACTTATAATATTAATTGTTAACAATTAATTCAAGTTTTTAATTTAAACACTAGAATTGAAACTCTAGCGTCTGAACTTGAACTGTAGCAGTAACAGTCGTGTTATTAAGATTTTAACAAACTATTCTAAAATATTGTGCATTACTATACTTCTTTTAACATTGCCACGGTGGGTTAGTACAGGATCTAGTTCTTGTGTGTGTGTGGGGGGGGGGGGGGGGGAGGGGGATTTAAATATAACAAAAAAAGAATGAGGAAATACTCAATTTTTATAAACAAAATAACAAGACAATGAAGAATAAGAACCAAAAGTCCACAATTGAAATACAGGAATCGATTTAAAAGGAAATTCAAATACTGACTTAAATAAACGGTTTTTCTTCTTTTGTACATCTAAGAGAGAGAGAGAGAGAGAGAGAGAGAGAGAGAGAATATCCTGAAATTAACCAATCCACAGACTAATTGGCATTAGCATCCGCAGCACAGTTAACTGGGGAAGGTGTTGATGCATGCTTCATAGTTTCTTGTCATCTTCAAAAAAATGGAAATTTGAACTGAAAATGAAAAATTAGAAGGATGACGACATCAGCAAAATATCAGGCTCTTAAAAACAATTTTAAATTTACATTTATTTCAGGAAATTTAAGTACCATATATCTCATGAATTTTGACTATTTTTCTACTTTCCAAATAGCAGATGCATAGTGCATAGGATATTTTTCATTACATATTTGCACACATCCAGTCACATGATTATATGCAAATATGCAATGAAAAACACATAGGTTCAAACTAGCCCGGAGGATATCATACTTTCCTAGTTTGGACAATTTTTACATTTCTATTTGCGCATACAAATGTTGGCATGTCTGCCTATGTCCATACAAATGGTGGGTGGACCATTTCAATCCTACACCTGATGCATAGTGTATTGGGTGTTGTTAACAACATTTGTACACACTCGCACACCCACCAACATGGGTGTATGCAACTATGTGATGAAAAACAGCCGGTGGGTGTAGATTCAGACTAGCCTGGTGGATATTATACTTTGGTGAAATTCACGAGATACAATATCTGAAACAATGCATACAAGCCTAAGCGTATCATCATATATTTCCTCGAATGGGAAAACTAGAGGGAATAGACCCACCATTGCATGCATTCACAACTGCAGAGTATAGTGAACGTCACATCAGTGAGTTAAAATTTGAAAAATCCATATGATATTAAACACCGGGAACAGAAAAGCATGTCTTCAGTAACCATAAAGAAAATTTGGAGATGTTCTGCAATCAAATTATGACAGCTACCACAATCACAAAATGCGCATTGAATTCAATATGTGCACATATAAAACTGAACAGATAGTCAGAAGCCGTCAAAATTCTTGAATTTCCCCTCTCTCTTTTTCCTTCTTGTTTTTCTTACAAGTCAAATAATTTTGATCATAACCATAAATGATACACTTGCATTTTCTCTGTTTTTCTTTAACCCAACATATTAAGGCCAATGATAACTATAATCACCTTACCTTGTGAAGAATCAACTCAAATGTTGCCATCATTCTCTCGTCTAAGGAGCAGCTTGCACACTCAAATTATTGCAGAAGTTCTATGATATTCCGTCTTCAGTAACCAAATGGTAAAGAACTCACTTCAGCATGCACAAACAATTATTAGTCAATACATTCAGACATGGTTCTCCTGCAAGTGCCGTTTGTGGTCTCTTTCAGAATAACCAAGCTTTCCCAACCCATTATTCCTGTCCATGGGGCTACCCACCTTCCTCTTGCGGCCTGACTTAGGTGACCGATGTCCCCGGTCAACTTCATCAGATGGGTCAACTTCCCCTTCTTCTACAGTATCAAAATCATGTGCATCTTCAGCCTCATCTCCATATTTCATGTGGTGAGAGTTCTCATGGTCTGACCTTGATGCTTTTGACCAGCTTTGCTTTCTTTGCTTAGTCTTGTCACTGTCACCCGGGACTTCAACATCTTCCAGTTCCCTCTCAAGCTCATCCACGGGGTCCACCTTACGAGTTATATCTCCTCGAGCCTTCCTTCTTTCAAAGGCAGCTTTAAGCTTTTCTTTGTCCAGCTTTTTTGCACCATCTTGAGGTGACTGACTGACTGCAACATCCCTGTTTGATAGACTTCTGCCATGATATTTATCCTTAATTTCTCCTGCATCCCTTGATTCAATTCGCACAGAATAATTCCCTACTTTATCATCCTCGCCATGCCCTTCAACCCGTCTACTGTGGGTCTCCCCTGAGTTCCCCACCGCCTCTTGGTCATGATGTTGCAAGTCATTAATTTCATCTTCTGTAATACTATTATTTTCAGAACTTCCATTGTCATTATATCGTGTTTGAGTAATTCTAGAAGGTCCAATGTGATTATCAGCATGTTGTTCATCAGGACCTGGCCTTGACGGTGCTTGTTTCAAGGACGACGCCTTTGATGTAGACCCTCCATGCGATGTAACGCGTTCTTCACTATGAGGAGCTTTGGAGGGAGGTCGGTGACTGCCTCCAGCACTCCCTTCTGCTTCACTAGCCTGATTTTGTGGCACTCTATTTTGTTCATACAACTCCAACATCTGGTTGCTAACCTCTGCAAGGAACAATAGTACAGTTAAAAAGGAAAAAACTTACACTATAGTGACTATACACTATCTTACAGAATCAGCATGCAGAAATGTAACATTACTGCAATGAAATGCATGGTCCTTGACCCTCCCCCCTTTTTTCTCCTTTATTCTATGAGATATGACATTTGAAATATTCGACCAAAGTGAGAATAAGTCCATGATAGCATGATGATGATGTTAGTCAACATCATAAAATTATTCTGTGCCAGTATAAGGCAGTCAGGACTCCCACCCTCCAATTGGCGTGGGGTGACATCAAACTCCTGCCACCAAACCTTCTCTCCATCGGATGGAAGCTTTACTTTGAGAAACTTGGCAGCCAGGAAAATAGCACCCGCTGCAATATGGTGAGGCTTAAATTGCAAGCACAGAGATGTCCGGAGCCTGCATGCCGCTCTCTCGGGTCAAAGGGAGAAAAACTAGAATGCCCATGAAATTAAAACTATACTGAATAGATCATACCCATCATTGACAAAATTCCATGCAACTTGAGCAAGGGCATTTTGGGCAACCTTAAATTTTTTTATTGCCTCGACAAGTGGCTTATAGGGATGATGTACGTTGAGATCAAAACCAAGAGTTCCAAGAACGACCCTTTCTCCCAATAAAATAAGTTCTTTTTGTTGCTCATATACCTCCTGCACAAAGGACTACATATCAGATGGCTGTTATGTAAGAGAAATTTCATTATACACAAACCTAAGATATCACAACATTCAGCCTTGGGGGGGCAAATAGAAGGTGGGAAACACCAGATCCAATAGTGAAACAGTAAAGGTCAAGCAGAATTAAATCAAGAAGTTAGGACAAAGTACAGCACCTTTTGTTTGATCCTTTGCACAGCTGCAGGATCTTTTTTATGAATGATCTCATATGACACGAGAATGACATCTTTTAGAGGGCGGGGAGTTTCTTCAACCTTACCGGCTAGAAACATACACACTGTGGCAATGGTCTGCAGAACACATGCAGATATTTCAGCTCCCACAATATTAATCATGTCTACAGAGCAAGCAAAAACTAGTTGACGTTCAGAGAACTATAAAATATATCATCAGCACCTGAACCATTTCTTTAATATTCCTCTCTACATCAATTACTCAGAAGGGTATTTTCCCACTTTTGTAGCCGGGATACTTTTCTGCTACTGTGTTTATTAATTCTTAGGTTTCATACCAACAGATGTTAGTAGTATACTATTTGCTCATTGAAAAATCATTTCTGCAAGTTCCTTCTAAGAAAATTGTGGACAAATAAAAATATTAGATCTGTTGAAAGGAGGTTACGCTCCTTGTTGTGCTGACCACCCACAAAAAGACAAAGACACAACCACCTGCACGCCAAATCATCAAGAATGAAACAAAGTCTACTATAAAAAAAAAATGTCAGGTCTATTCGCACATATGAACATTGGTCAAGTCTACAATAAGATGACATAGTTTCCAAGAGTAGAACAAAGGCTAGTGTCCCAATTGACTCTTATCGCTTCTATGAACATTGATAGTAACAAAATGCACGTAACCAATATCAAGAATGTGTTCAGCTTAAAGCTACACTCAATTTGTTGATTTTGTTCTAAAAACGCTGTGGTTGAACAAGGTAATCTCCAGGAAATGGCGTTCCACAACAAATTGCCATGGTTTATAGGACACCAATGCAAAAATAGATGTAGTTACAAACTATGTAACATAATTTCAAAAAAAAAAAAAAAAAAAAAACTGGTTGTGTTGTAAATAATTTCCTGTGATTCCCACATGCCATACATAATACAGGTAAATATTGAAGAAAACACAAGAAGGGTGCATTATGCTTCTTTATTACAGAGACAACAAACTTAGCAAAAGGATGATAATAGACAATACTAAATTATCTGTATATTATTACATCAATACAGCATAGTAAGTAAATCATTGCTGGAAAACAATATTAGATATGAAGATTCAATCAGCAAGATAGCAATCTCTTAAGCATAACACACATAGTAATGGTGATCATCAGTCACTTTAACATAAAAATTTATCAACTCGAGGGAAAAAATGTAAAGAGAAGCAAGTTCACTCACCCTCCTATCATTTCTCACATGGGACTGACGAAGGAAGAAACGATGACAAAATATAATTGCAGTGGCAATCGTCACCTGAGGCCTGCAACATGAAAGATCCAGAATCGTATTAAGACAAAGGCACAGGTGTTGTACGTGTGCAGTATCTGACTGCAAAACTAAAACAAAAACTAATACTCAAATATATGTAGTAGGTCGACAGGAATGGTATGGAGATATAATATAATCTCATCCGCAGCATGTGCTTCTCTTTTGACAAATGCAAGTAAAATCCACTGGAAAGGAGTTCACACAACCATGTCAAAAACTTCCCAATTCCCATAAGAGACTCAAACTGGAAAACTCTTGGGCAGATGGAAAATTATATGCTATTGATTTGCTACTTAGCTCCATGAACATGTAAGTGAAGCTTCTGTAGTCATCTCAAACTTATCTACAATCTCATCTATTCATACAACAAAATCGACATGCATTATACCTCATAATTGCTCAATACTTACTAGTAAACAGAACATGCATCACTCCTCAGAAATAGAAGAAAAGAAAGCAAATTTTATATTTTTTTTAATTAAAAGAAAAGGCATACACGCAACTTACACTTTAAGCCTCATGCCTAAATCTTGTAAAAATGTGCAATATGATTTGCGCAGGTAAGTCTCTTTCTTCAAATCAATGCCATCTAGTCTGGAGGGGGAATTTTCTTCAATTTCCTTCCTCGAGAAATACCAATACCCAGCACCATCTTCTGCCTGTTCCTCAGAAACTTTAAAATTTCCTTCAGTGGCTCCATGATGGGAGGACTCACCAGTCAACAGGCTAGCCATTTGCAGCTCCTTTCTCCCACCAAATTATATGAAAGAATTCCAGATGAGGTCTCTTAGTTTAACATAATATGCTCAGAACGTTCATCTATCAACCTCCACTCAGTAAACTAACAGCACAGAAGTATCAAAGCGCAGGAAACAGAGTAGACGTGCACCTAAACTTGTATGCTAAAAGAAAAAAAAAAAAAAGGTAAAACGAAAACAAAGAGTGGAATCAGAAAAAAAAAAAGAATATTAAATACATAATTAGCAATACAGAGAAGTACCCAAAAGTTTCCTGATTCAGTATGCAATGCATCTTGAAACAATAAACAACTGTGCAATAACTTTATGTTCTACTGCGTATCGAAATCCCCAACAGAGAATCAAAATTGAGGGTTTTAGCTACCTTATTTAGTCTTCTGCGGGAGCGGGCGATGGAAAGGAGACGGTGAGATAGTAGCTCGGGTAGGCGGTAGCAGACTGCAGGCAGAAAGAGAGACCTAGAGACCGAGCGAGAGACGAGAGAACAGAACCCTAATGTGTGTTCCCTTCAATTCTGTGACAAAATCTTGAAGAGAATTAAACGACGACGTTAGCTATGACAAGATAGAGCAATAATAGGGAAATTTTCAATTTGATCACCAATTACCCTCAAACTTCACGAGTGCTACAGATTGGTCCCTATTAAAAGAAATATAATAAATAAACAGTATATACATATAAGAAATAATTAATACACTATTTAGAAATTATTTTTTCTTGTAAACTTTTGAATTTGTATTGCTGAAAACTTGCACGTTTATTATTGGTCAATAAGTTATTTCACCCATTCAGGAATTTTTGGTTGCCACACCTGTCATATCTAACTAATATTATATAAAACATTTTAAACAGTAATTTCCACCAATATTCAACTTCGAAAAATGAAAATATTTTTTAAAAAAGATGGGTTAACATTTGATTAATTGAGTTTTATTTTTTTAATATTTTTATAATTTCATAAAATACAAATATTTTTTTGTTTTTAATTATATTTAAAATATATAAAATCTAATAAATATATTATTCGATTTTCTCAAATCATTTTATCAAACCAAATTAGTGAAACAATAATATATATCTATAGTATATATAATAATAATAATAACAAAATGATGTTTTGGCTTTTTGTTTTCCTACCCAGATCGTACTCCCTATTTATGAAATATGTATCCTTCCATTAAATTGGAAAAAATATTTTATGTTGGAGGATTTTAAAACTTGTGGTAGATTTGTGGTGGAAAAAATATTTTTAGTTGTGTATTTAGGAAATTCAATTTTTAGTCCTATATTTAGGAGATCTCTATAAATTTTTATTTTCTTTAATTTATTGATATTTCTATTTTTTTTAAATTTAAATTGATTCAATCTTCCATGTGGATATCATGCTTATTAATTATAATAGAAAAAAAGAAGATTATACAAAAAAAATAAAAAATCATGAATTACAAATCTACACCTTTTATAATATATCATATACCTTGAGTAAAATACATACATTACAAAATATAATAAAAAATATGTCATATAACTTGAGTATATACTCACATTACAAATATAATAAAAAATATTTATTGTGCATCGCACAAATCTCACATTAATATATATTAAACTAATTTTTTTATCTCACCTAAACGCAGTTCCGTAATAAAAAGTAACTAGTATTTCTCCCGTGCTTTGCACGATTTATAATATGATAATATAATAAATTATTATATAGCAATATAATTTTAAAAATAAAATACATTATTGTATAAAATATATTTTGATAAAAATTGTTTAAAATAAAATATCTAACAATATAAAAATATATTAAATATTAAAATATACCACAATTAATATATGAAAAGATGTAAAAATTAATACTTTATTATTATATATGCAATATGAATATCAAATTGAAGATAATAAAAAATGAGTAATTTAGTATATTTTTCATAAAAAAAGGGAGTTGAAATGAAAATTTTATAAGCATTTGAAAATTAGAGTGAAAAACAAAGAAAAGAAACTTGGACATTATAGTTTCTAAAAATAGAAATCTAATTTTAGGCGGAAAATGGTATTTCTGTAAATTAATCCAACTAATTTGCTTTTATATAGTTATAGATTTGTTATCTATTATTTATGATATGTTTGTTCGCAAGTTGCTGTTTTAGGTAAATTTTAATTATAAAAATATTTAATTTGATAAAGTCTTCCATAAAATTATGAATATCATAATTATCAATATTTTCATTGTTATCAATTACACTTTTAATATTGATTGTTATTATCAACATGTTTAAAATATCTTTTGTTTCATATTCTTATCCACGTACGATTCAATTCTTTATAATTTTGTTTATTTATGATATATAATGCTTCAATTTTTTTGATATGCAGGCATTAAGCTTTTGAGAAGATGTCAGAAATTCATTATTAAATTAATGACCTTGTTCTCAAAACAACTTATAGGAGTCTTTAAGTTCGCTTTAATCGATCATATGATATTTATGCATTTAAAAAATTATTAATAAAATATTTCATTATATATACATATATATAATTTTCAAGATAATAATATTTTATATGCATCGCAGGTCTTACACTAATTTAATAATAATATGAAAATATATTATTTGTACTCTTTTTCTTTAATCCTAAATTAGTTGAGCACGCTACATAAGTTAAACATGTCATGACTCCATTTATGCTGAAAATTTGTAGGGTTAGGTCTACTTTAATAAGTCCACTTAAATTCAAGTTTTTTAGCGTGAATCAATAAGCCCGCAATTTTAATATGTGTGAGCTTGTTAAAGAACACACTTTAATCTCTTTTTTCTTTATAGTTTTATGAAAAAACATACTGTCAATGTATATAATAATAGGCATGATGCTTAAAAGCTAATATTATTAAATAAGCAACTAACAATGTATGTGTAAGTGTGTGTGTGAGTGTTTTATTTTTTATTTTTTAGTAAAAAAGTAAAGGCTCGAGAATTTAGTGAATCACACATTCCACATCATGGTCATTGATCAACCATAATATGAACATTATAATGGAAATTAGTGGATTTCTTACTCCTTGTGCCTTCATATATTGCTTCAAACATAGCATTGTCTCTTCATATCACAAACCTTACGACTCCTCCCCCCCCCCCCCCCCCCCCCAAAAAACACCAAAAAACAAATACGCACCAAAGAACACGTGCATGGAGACAAAGAAACTTCTTCATGGGGTGGATGGCTCATTTGGAAATGCAAAATTAGTATGGCAAGGTAAGGAGCCATGAGTTAGAAAATATGGTGTGACCATGATCTGACACATGGTCCTAGCTACGTTATGGATGAAGTGGGAAGGCTTCAAATTCAATTTTAAAAGAGTGTGGTTGGTTGAGAGAATAGTTGAAATTGTGAACTACGTGCTAAATGAAAGCAAATATTAGTTGAAAATTATAGAAATGCTAGATGATCAAATAGACAAATATAGTAGATAAAATAATATATTTATAGCTACATGAAAATTATAGAAATACTAGATGATCAAATAGACAAATATAGTAGATAAAGTAATATATTTATAGCTACATATATAATTATGGTACACCTTTAGTTAAATAAATATAGTTTCATATTTTTTACTTTTACAATCCAAATCTCGTGTTTACGATCTTTGAAAAATCACTATTGAGATTTTGATTTGGTCTCATCCAATCCAATAAAAAACACCCTCAATGTGATAAAGTTCATTTTATAACAAATATCCACAACACGTATATTTTAATACAAGTTTCATCTGTAGAACTATTACCTAAGACAAGCTATAATGAACATGTAAGCATATGTTTTGTGCAATTTTGCATGCAAAGCATGATAATTCTAATTGACATAATGAAACATGAGTAGATGTGAACATGTTTTGTGCAAAAACTCCATGCAATTGCTCATGCAAAATATTATCAATGATATGTTTTATTTATAAGTTTTCATATAACCGAACATCTTTTAAAATAGACTCATGAGGATGTAATTATAAAGTTACATGAGCCACTTCGGCCATTTAAAATGTAACAATCACAATTAAAATTTGAGCACCAACCAACTAACCAAACGTATCTAAGCATAGTCGTGATTGGACCTAATCAGAGTAGACCAAGGCCATGATCAAATCGAAGTTCAGTCCCAAAGCCAACGGCCATTCTGAGGTTGAGCCATGCAGGCTGGACGAGGTGCCCACACATGGTCCACACAACCCTTAGGTGAACATCGTTGGATACCCCATTCACATTGTTATATATTGTAAATATTATAATACGTTTCATTAGCTACGCATACGTGGATGATAATCTTTACCTTCCCAACATTCAAATATATCTCCTATTAATGTAATTTATCAAAAATCAAAGTTTAGCCTCTTGAAAATGCAGATTAGGAAATATTATTTAATTTTTCAATCACCAAAGTCTAGTTTATTAAAATTTGGTCAAAATTATTTCATAGGCCGGCGTAACTTCTCCCACTAAATTTCTTAATGTTAAATTATAATATTTGTTAAGTAAATATATATACTAATAAATTTGTAAAAATTGTAAAACATAATTAATATGTTATATGGTAACTTTATAAATAAGAATTTATTGATTTTGAATTGATCGATTATACTTCTAAATATCGTAATAGCCAAATCAGTAATATGGGTGTGATCGTTGGACTAGTTATTCCTTTATTACTGTTAGTGGTACTTATTATAACAAAATACTAGTAATGTAGTGTTTAGTTTTATTTTGATTTATACTTCATAATTTTCTTCATTTTATTTTATTTTTATTTTTGGGAAACGGCGTCGTCTTGTCCTTACAATATTTTTGAAACAAATTAGAAGGGAGCGCTGATTAGGGTTCTATTCTCTCATCTCGTCTCACGCTCAGTCCTACTCTCTCCCCCGTCTGCACTCTGCCACCGCCTGCTCGAACTACTCCCTCACCGTCGCCGCTCCGTTGACGTTGCCGGAGAAGACATTACAAGGTAAATGAACCATCAAGCGCTGGTTCTGTGGTAGGGATTTCGATTTGCTGATGAACACAAGGTTAACGCACAGTTGATTATTGTGTCAACATATGCAAGTATTGTATACAGAATCATGAAATTCTTCGGTACTTCTCTATATTATCAACGATGTATTTATTCTTGATATCTCTGATTCCAACCTTTGCTCTTTTTTTTTTTTTTTTTTCTTTTCTTCTTATATACAATTTTAGGCGCCTAATCTGCTAGTTTACTCAGTGGACGTTGATCAATGAAGGTTCTGAGCATATTATGTTATATTAAGAGACCTCATCTGGAATTCTTTTGAGATATTTTGGTGGGAGAAAGGAGCTCAAATGGCTAGCCTGTTGACTGGTGAGCCCTCTCATCATGGAGAAGCCGAAGGAAATTTGTTGAAGGTTTCCGAGGAACAGATAGAAGACAGTGGTGGGCTTTGGTATTTCTCTAGGAAGGACATTGAAGAAAATTCCCCTTCCAGACTAGATGGCGTTGATCTAAAGAAAGAGACTTACTTGCGCAAATCATATTGCACATTTCTACAAGATTTAGGCATGAGACTTAAAGTGTAAGTTGTGCGTATGCGTGTTTCCTTTTTCTCTTAAATTTAAATTGGGTTTTCTTTTGTTTTACTTAGAAGGACGATGCATGTCCATGTTGCATTAGTAAGCTTTGATAAAATTACGAGGCACAAGAGGCATGCATGACAATTTTTTAGTATGAATAGATGAGATTGTCTTTTAAGCTTGAGTGGAATACAACAGTTCCACTTGCATTGAATGGTGCTAAGTAGTAAATCAAAAGCATATGAGTTGCCAATCTGCGCAAGAGTTTTGCATTTTGGGAAGTTTCTAACTCTATTGTGCCTGTGTATTGTACTTGCTTTGGTTGAAATAGAAGATCCTCAATACTGAAGATGAGATTAAATTATGTGTCTATGCTAGCCTCATGTGCCCTGCTATAGTTATATTACCATTAGTTTTAGTTGTGGGATCAGATACTGTAGATATACAAATGTCCCATTATTTATTAATACCATGCTGGATACTTTATGATGCAGGCCTCAGGTGACGATTGCTACTGCAATTATATTTTGTCATCGTTTCTTCCTTCGTCAGTCCCACGCAAGAAATGATAGGAGGGTTAGTGAATTTTATTTTCTTTTCAAATATTTTCTGCTCAAGTTGATAACCTGTTTTGTTAAAGTAATTGATGATGGCCATTACTACTCAGCATGCTTAATACAATGCTATCTTGCTGATTGAATATTCAGATATTATATCCTTTTCCAGCAAAGATTTACTTACTATGTTGCGTTTACAGTAAATCATCTAATGTGTAGCATCATCCTTCTTGTAAGTTTGTTCTCTGCCCATAGTAAAGAAGCATAATACAACTTTTCTTGGGTTTTCTTCATATTTACACCCGTATTGCATCTGGGAATCACATGAAATTATTTGCACATAACTATTGTTATGAAATTGCTCTATGTATTTTATAACTATAACTCTTTGTCCATCACATTGTCCTGCAAACCATGATATTTTATTTTTATCGTGGAACGCCAATGCCTGGAGGTCACCCTATGTACTCACTAGTATTTTAAAACAAATTGATGGGAGATTTTCACATGGATGTTTTCTTGAAATGACTAAGTGCTTTTCATTACTATCAATGTTAATAAAAGTGATGAGATGTATAGATCTTGTTCATGGATTAACGAAAATGTGCAAAAGCTCTATTTGCCTCTGCCATTTTATGAATCTCTTCCTTTTTGCGTATGGCATTACCTCTAATCATTACATCAATTTCCAAATTTTCATTAGATTCACCATCCAATCGAATCCAACTCAATTGTTTACTTATTCAATTAGGGAAATTTGCAAGCTCAACCAAACTATTTTGAAAATTTCAATTTGTTCATTGGTATTTGAACCTGAGTAGCCAGGAAAAACTAGAATATTTGATGGTAGGGCAGGGAGTTCTTTTGAATAAACCAGATAATTTTGGACACTAGTTTTTGTTCTACACTTGGAAATTATTCCATAATTCATCTTATATAATAACTTGACCAATGTTCATATGAGGGAATAGAGTTCGATTTGGAATCAATTATGTGTTCTGTATGTGGAAACCAGACATATTTCTCATAGCCTTATTGTGTCATTCTTGATGATGTGGCAAGCAGGAGGTTGTGTCTTTTTTTTTGTGAGAGGTCAGCAAGTGAGGAGCACAACCTCTTGTCAATAGATCTAACATCTGTGTGTATGAACCCTAAGGAATAATAAGAAAAAAAAAAAAAAAAAAAGGAAAAAAAAGGTCTGGCAGCAAGAGGGGGAAAATGCACTTTGAGGGATTTTTAATCAGCATATAGTGCAGTAACATCAGTTTGTATAAACCCTAAGGATGAATAGGCAAAATAAAAGAAGTCCGGCAACAAAAAGGAAGAAAATTCTTTTCTTGATAAAGAGAAGAATGTTAAAGGCATGGTTCAGGTGCCCATAATATATTTAATATATATATATATATATATATTTTTTTTTTTTTTCCTAACATCAACTATTTACCACTGACTTTCTGTAATGTGATGAAGTTTTTGGATGCTGATGTATTTCCATGTGTTCTGCAGACCATTGCCACAGTATGTATGTTTCTAGCCGGTAAGGTTGAAGAAACTCCCCGTCCTCTAAAAGATGTCATCCTCGTGTCGTATGAGATTATTCATAAAAAAGATCCTGCAGCTGTGCAAAGGATCAAGCAAAAGGTATTGTACTTTGTTCCTCTGTCTTCTTGGCTTGATTCTGCTTGAACTTGATTGTTTTTGCCATGGGATTTGATCTTTTACCCCTTCTATATACCCAAGGCTGAAAAAGTTTTGTATTTTAGGTTTGTATATATATGATACTATTACTAGAAAATTATAAAATATCTTATACATGTCAGCCATCTGATATGTTGTCCTTTGTGCAGGAGGTGTACGAGCAACAAAAAGAACTTATTTTATTGGGAGAAAGGCTTGTTCTTGGAACACTTGGTTTTGATCTCAATGTACATCATCCATATAAGCCCCTCGTTGAGGCAATTAAAAAATTTAAGGTTGCCCAAAATGCCCTAGCTCAAGTGGCATGGAACTTTGTCAATGATGGGTATGATGTCAATATGGTGTTAATTTAGTGCTTATCCATGGCCATTCTAGCTTTTCTCCTTTTGACCCGAGAGAGCGGTATGCAGGCTTCGGACATCTCTGTGTTTGCAATTTAAGCCACACCACATTGCAGCAGGTGCAATTTTCCTTGCTGCCAAGTTTCTCAAAGTAAAGCTTCCGTCTGATGGCGAGAAGGTTTGGTGGCAGGAGTTTGATGTCACCCCACGCCAATTGGAGGGTGGGAGTCCTGACTGCTTTTGCTTGGTTGTACAGAATGATGTCATGATGTTGAATAGTATCAGCATCATGTATCATGGACTGATTCTCACCTTGCTAGAGTATTTCAAGACTAATATATCTAAAGATGTCCAAACCTTTGCAAGATATTGCCATTTTGTCCAATTCTTTCAAAATTGCCAATTTAACCATGCTTTTCTCATTTGGGTGCTATTTTGGCCAATTTGCGAGATTAGCGTAGATTTCACTACAAATGTCTAAGTGTCTTAATTCGGTTCATCTAGAAAGAACATTGATTACTTAAAATTCCAGTGTCTTCCACTGTTACATCTCCCACCAACTTTTGCAACCCTTTCAAATATTGACTATAATTGCATGTAATTGGAAAAATGATGGCTCAATTGACAATTTTGAAAGAACTGTCCAAAATAGCAAAACCACGCAAAGGTTTGTGTGTGTGTGTGTTGGCCTTGAAGCCATTGTTTCAAATGTCTGCGAAGATGGTGTGCTTGATTTAATTTTACTTTCCTATTGATATCTCAGAGATAAAAGGAGAAAAGGGCGAGGGTCAAGGATTATGCAATTTTATTATTGTGCTATACATTTCTGCATGCTGATTCTGTAAAATAATATATGGGTTATCCCTTTTTAACCGAAATTTTGTTCCTTGCAGAGGTTAGCAACCAGATGTTAGAGTTGTACGAACAAAATAGAGTACCTCCATCTCAGGCTAGTGAAGCAGAAGGGAGTGCTGGAGGCAGTCAACGACCCCTGTCAAGAGGTCCCCCTAGTGAAGAACGTGTTACCAGTTACAGTTCTTCACATGGTGGATCAATGTCAAAGGCATCTTCCTTGAAGCCAGCTCGATCAAGGCTAAGTCCTAATGAACAACATGCTGATAATCACAGCGGACCACCCCCTAGAATTACTCAAACACGACATAATGACTATGGAAGTCCTGAGAATAATTTTCCAGAAGATGAGATTAATGAGTTACAAAAGAATGAAAGAGAGGTGGGGGCCCACCAGGGGCACTCAGGGGAGACCCCCAACAGATGGATTGACAGGAACGGTGAGGATGATCAGGAAGGGAGTTCTGTGCGAATTGAATCAAGGGATGCTGGAGAACTTAAGGATAAGTACCATGGCAGAAGTCTGTCAAACAAAGATGTTACAGTCAGTCAGTCTCCCCAAGATGCTGCGAAAAAGCTGGACAAAGAGAAGCTTAAAGCTGCCTTTGAGAGAAGGAAGGCTCGTGGAGATATAACTCGTAAGGTGGACCCCATGGATGAGCTTGAGAGGGAACTAGAAGATGTTGAAGTCCCAGTTGACAGTGACAAGACTAAGCGCGAAAGAAAGCAAAACTGGTCAAAAGCATCAAGGTCTGACCATGATAACTCTCATAACGTGAAATACGAAAATGAGGCTGGAGATGATTTGGACACTGTAGAAGAAGGGGAAGTTGACCCATCTATTGAAGTTGACCGGGGACATCGGTCACCTAGGTCAGGCCGCAAGAGGAAGGCGGGCAGCCCCATGGATAGAAATAATGGGTTGGGGAAGCTTGGGTATTCCGAAAGGGACCACAAACGGCACTTGCAGGAGAACCATGTCTAAATATATTAACATTGGCTTGTGCATATTTGAAGCACACTCGAGATTCTGCATGCTGGGCTGATTTCACCATTTAGCTACTGAAGATATATCCTATCAATGAATTTCTGTGAGAATTTCAACAAACAAGCTGTTTCCTGGACGTAAATGATGGCAGCTATATTCAGGTTGATTGTTTTTGTTTGGTTTCTCCATATTGGTTACCCATCTACTTCAATTTGTGCTTGAGGAACCAGGTAAGGTGACTATATTAAATTTCATTGGCCTTTTAACGTTTGGGGATAAAGAACCACGAGAAGATGCGAATGTATCATTGAAGTCGATGACCTTTTATTAGACATGTAAGAAAAATGAGAAGAAAAAAGAAATGAAGGAATATTCACGAGTTTTGCTTGGCTTCTGGTACTTTTGTCCCCCGTCTCATGAATGTTGAAACTGTCTTTTAATTTAATTGCAGAACATTCATAAGATTAAATTATGTTTAATGAAAATAGAAGACAATCTTGTTTGTTCCCACTGTTTCTTTGTTCAATAAATAATTTGTTGTGGATCTTGAGAACATTCTGTGTTGTACGTTTTACTCTGCTCTTATGTGGGAATGCATCAACTGTGGTTCAAGCACTTCTAGGTTTGCCATTTTAAGAAAACATATAAGATGTGATCATGAGGTATCTTATGAATTTCACTAAGGTTGCATTTGGATTGAATGATTTCATGATTTGATTTGAAATTTGTAAGATCAAGTCCGTTGGTTTTTGAATTTATATGGTTTTGACATCCCAAGCTTATATTTTCTGCGTTACCTAATATAATTTTCATTTTCTAGTACAGTTGTAACTTGTATGACTCTTTTCTCACCGAATAAGTTTGGAACCCTATTCTCGATTTATCAGACGTACCAATAGACAAAACCTTGTTGTTATATCTGGTTGTGGTGGCATCATGTTCAACAATTTTTTTTGTCAGCAAAACTTCCAGCACAGTGGTCGGGCATTTCAATTCTTCCTTTCAGTATTAACTGAATATCAAACTTTATTCTCCAATTTTAAGCAGCTTGTTGTGCAACTTCTTTACTTCTTCAACAATCTGGATAGTATTCCTCATTTCGATTTTGTTTGGGCAAAGAGCTCCTAGTCGGTGATTCCTTGGATCAAACATCAGATTACTCTGTATAATTGATTTTCTGGATTCTCTCCTGTACATGCATTATGATTATTTTTTACCTATTTTGGATATATTTTCTTATGCACCTTCTTCTTTAGGTTGATTTCTGCATCTATATTTTGTTGTCTGAATTTTTCTCATAAAGTTTACAAGATTAATTACAAAGTGAAAGCCTGATTCTTTCTCCTATTGGACATTACCTACCAACTTCATAGCTCATATCACCGAATAATGGTATATTCAATGGATTTGAAATCTATATCAATTGAAGCAGCATTACTGGATTTTCGATGGATTTTAAATATATCTCAATAGAAGCAGCAAATTTGGATTTATATGGATAAAATGAAAGCCCCTACAGAAGAATATGGCTTCTATATGTAACAATGCTTGTAGCAACACTTGTTAAATCATCAACTTGTGCTACTACATATAAGACTTTCATTTTGAGAATTTATATATTCAAGCCACACCATTTATTTTTCTTTATAAAGTTGGAATATGATTTAAATTCCTCACTGGCCTTTCGTATCGAGCCTTTCGACTTTCTCTGCTCTTCTCTATAGAGAATACCTTAATTGAAGAATGTCTGGTATTGCATTATTAAGTGATTGTAAAAATTTGAATATACTCATAATACTTCTTAGAGTTAACTAATCTCAATCAGATATTTATTTTGCTAATTTTACTTTTACTGTACTATTATATTATGTTTTGATTACTTTGAGTAACATAAGTATTATTGAAATTTTATAGACAATATGTGAAGTTTGAGCTTTCCTGCATCACGTACAAGCTCAAGTTTGAATATAGAATTTTGCGATTCTTTTAATCAGGAAAAACTGTAGAGTTACTAAAATTTTCTTTCGACAATATTTTTTCTAATTAAAATCTTCAATCGATCGAAAAATAATAATTAGAAGATCAAAGTTCTTCATTGATACAAACCAAATTATAGACAATTGAACAATTTTCCAAATAGCTCGACCTAATAATTGTAAATCAAAGATCACAAAAACAAAAAATGCAAAAAAAAACACAAAAACAAAAAATGCAAAAAAAAAAAAAAAAAAGTCCCATGCACAAATCTCAATCCGTGCAATGGGTCTGATTCCACAAAAAATATGACGAAAAATATATATATCTTAATTGACTTAATCTGAATCTAAGAAACAACATGTAAATCAGATTTTTGTGGTGCGTTTGGCGTGTGTTTTCAATATAATATTTTTCAACAATTTTTTTTATATATTGTTAAAAAAATATTAATTTTCACAAAAAAATTATCATATTTTAACTATACTATTTTTTATTTTAATATCTTAACAACTCTTTATATATATATATAATTAGTTAAATAAAAATAATACTTTTGATAATCCATAATATTTATATAAAAAAATATATTATAACAAAAATATAATTTTTACTGAAAAATATAATTTTTATAATAAATTATGTTCTTGATTTGCCAGGCAAATTCTTCATGAGCACTCACATATTTTTGAACGAATTTTGATTGGATTGTCCTACTCGCACGAATTTGGATTTCTACAGTTATGAGATAAGAGACCACCTAATAAAAGAAATTAAATCAATTAACCAAATATTATACTACATCAACAAAATTCAACCTAATAGTAGAAGACTTCTTTGCTTGAGAGGATCTTAGTTTTGAGTTATTTTTCTACATGATAATTTAAAGAAAAAGAAGGAAGAAAAAGAGATTTGCATTATGACCCTAATAACAATATTGGGCTTTAATAAATAGAGTGAGTTTCTTGTGAAACAGTTGCACGTGTGATACGATTTAAGATATTACTTGTGTAACTATAAAATATTACTTTTAAACTATGAAGTATCACTATTTTTTAAGATAACTAATCAACAATCATATATTTAAAAAATAGTGATACTTTATAGTTAAACAAATAATACCTTAAATCGTGTCACACATATAATCGTTTCACAGAAGTTTTTGCGTAATATATATTACACCAAAAACTTAACGTGGTATGTGTAATTAAATATATATAGTTTCTAAAATTTAATCCAGATTAGCCAGGTTAATAATGTCTAGCCAATTTTTTATTTTAAAGAAAAAAAAAAAAAAAAAGAAGAAGAAGAAGAAGAAAACCCAAATAAGGTGAATATTCAAAAATATTAGTAAGGGCATAAATACTAAACTTGCCAGACCCACCACAGGAAGTAAATGACCGTTATCCGCAACGTTCTAAATTCTCAGAATTTAAAATCTTCTATTGCTGCCGACCGTTGAGCACACTCCACCGCTCTCTCTTTACTATAATCACGAAATCTATCCTGAAACAGAAACAATGAAAATCTCACCGTCTGGAAATTAAGGATACCCAAAAATTTCCAGTCTGTTCTTTCCAAACGCAGATTCACATCGGCTTCCCTCTCATCATTCTTGGATTTCAGAGGAAAAGATTGCTCAATCTTGATAAGAAATCAGGGCTTTATTTGGGCAATCTTTTCTTGGTCGATAAATTTTCAGGATCGGAGATTATGGCAGCGCTGGCACCGGGTATTCTGTTAAAGCTTCTGAACGGGATGAATACAGGGGTGAAGCCCACCAGCGAACACCGAAGCTCGGTTTTACAGGTCACCGACATTGTCCCCGCCGATCTTGACGAGAAGAATCTATTGCCCAAACATGGGTTTTACATTAAAGTTTCAGATTCTTCCCATTCCATTTATGTTAGTCTTCCATTCGAACAAGACGACCTTGTAATGAGCAACAAAATGCAGTTGGGGCAGTTCATCTACGTGGACAAGCTCGAGCCCGGGTCGCCCGTTCCCATTGTCAAGGGCGCGAAACCTCTTCCGGGGAGGCACCCGTTGGTGGGTACACCGGAGCCATTGATGGGGTTGAGAGCAAAGGGCGAAAAACCGGAGCAGAAATCCATTTCAAAATTCTCCGCTCCTCCTAAAAGGGCTTCTTGGGGAATGGGGCCGAATGGGGGTGAGGGTGTTGAATCGCCGAGAAATCTGAAGCCGGTGCCGTTGGATTTTGATCAGTGTACGCCGGTGAAAGAGAGGCCGCCTAGTGCGGTGAAGTTTTCAGGCAACTTTCTGATGTCGCCGGTGATTAGAGGGAAGGCTATGAGAGATGGAAGTGCTGTTAGGTCTTCAGTTGGTGGCGCACTCTTGCCAAAAATGGCAGAGGCGAAGGGAGGAGAAACTCCATTGATTCGGAAGAGCTGCGTTCTCACGCCTTCTGCATCTAAGTATTCGAGGAGCAAGAGTGTGTGTGATAGAGAGCAGAGGATCTCTAAAAGTCCCTTCAACACAGCTGTAGGTACACCTTTGCTCTATGCAATTTGATGGGCTTTTGCCTGCCACAAATATTAATTTGAATTGGTTGTTGTTAATGGTAGTTATTATTTGTTTCACTCAGGAGAAAAAGAGTTCAACTCCACCTCCAAGTTTGAGGAATGGGAATTTGGCAGATCCTCCCTCTCTTGGTGGAAATACAGAGAGGAGCCGGTCCAAGCCAAAGATTGCTCCACAATCTCAGTTTTCATCTGGTGATTCAACCATGAACACAAGTCTGCACATGAATTTACCTGGGAAACTAAGCATGCTTGGAAAGGTGAGTCAAACAAATTTAGATATACATGTGTATGCATATGTATATGAGTGTGTGTGTATTGGGGGGTTGCAGAGTATTAATTCTTTATCTTGATGCATTTAGGAAGCTGTGCAGCAACGAGAAACAGCCCAGAAGATCGCCCTTCAAGCACTACGAGATGCCTCAGCCACTGAGAATCTCGTTCGTTCTCTCAAGTAAATATTATTATGCATAAACTTTTTTATCACTGTTCTTTGGCTTAATGGATCTTGTATGGTTCTTTTCTTGCTTATAAGCTCATCTCTCTCTCCCTCCCTTCTCTTTCACTTCTAGGATATTTTCGAACTTGACAAAATCAGCCAAGCTAGAAGCCCCAGCTGCCTGTTTTGATCAATTTCTTGAATTCCATAACCAAATTGTGCAAGTAGTGGCAGAAATGGTGTCAATTCAAGCAGCAACTGCAGCTAGTGAAACAGCTAAACAAACAGAACCAAGAGAAGACAGTTCAGTCCTACATGAAATAGTCCCCAATTCTGTGGACCAACAATCAAACTCAGACTCAGTTGCATCGAAAAGAAGGGCTGCACTATACAAATCCATTTCAGCTTTTCCTGAAAGAACCGAGCAAAGGTCAGTTTTGGGAAAGCATTTAAGATCGTCGACTATGAACCAGAAGGGGACTTCAGAGAAAAAGGGATTAGTGGAAGTAGCAAGTGAGAATGACGAAAACAAGAAACCAGTTTCTTCTTGCAGTTTGTCGAGCACCATCAAATTGGGAAAGCAGGTTGAGAATGAAGCAGGCAACTGGTTTATGGAGTTTTTAGAGAAAGCGTTGGAGAAAGGAGTGAAGAAATCGAAAGGAACAGCAGAATCAGATGTACAAAAAGTTCCTCAGTCACTTATATTGAAAGTGATCAATTGGGTCGAAGTGGAACAAAGTGATCCAAGCAAAAGGCAGCATCCAAGAGCTGCAGTCATAGCCAGGAAGCTGAGGATTAAGATGAAGAACCCCTGAGATTGAGAATACAGATTTTGATGATTTAAATCAAGAATTATTGAACAGTTGTGAAAATGGCTCTATTTGTGTTACATGAGGGATTAGATTCATTGCTATATTATATTACATCTGATTTAGGTCTGGTGTGTGTGTTTCACTGAAAATTAATTGATTTCTTAATAAAATTTCAACCTTCTCTTGATTTGCAATCTATGTTCAAGTTTTGAGACAGTCTTGGCAATTAAAAAAGCCTCATTTCCGACATTTCGAAGCAAGTTTTTATACATGAGAAAACATCTATCTACCAATTTCCTGCAGTTCTGTTCTCTATCCAATCTTGCTGAAGCATAAAGTACACCTTCGTTCAACAAGTGAAAAGAAAAAAAATCTTTGGAATTCTATGCCAGATCAAACAAGAGTGCCAAAGTTTCATTCTTTTTATGTTGATCAAAGAAACATAAGTTGCAAGAAATCTGGACTCAAAACAAGTAAATATCTACGCAAAAACGTTCAACTGGTTACAAAATTCTTGAAAGAATTCTTACTTTTTTTCCTCAAGGCACACATAATCATTTCTCAGATTGTGGCCACACACTAATTTTCTCTTTCTCATACTTTACATACACTGCAGAAACAGCAGCCACAAAATACACTTGAATGAAAACAATAGAAGGCGTGTGATAGTTAATCACTCCCTGACCAGTCGCCAGCTCCACCAAAAACAAAGCAGTTAATCCCAGAATCGCAATCCTGCCATTGACCCGTTCCGAGTACGGGCTAAACCCGAACTCCACATTCAACCCTCCTGATACTGGCTCTTTTAACGGCACAGGCGGGAGAAATACGCTCGACCCAGAACCCGATCCAGACCCAGTTTTCTTCCCCTTGCGGCTCTTCCGCACCTCGGCCTTCTTCCCGGTTCCGCTGCGGTAGCGGAGGCGAACTTGTGAGAGGCGATTCTCAAAGCTGTCTTCTTTGTCGGCTGCGGGCTCCGATGCGGTGGAGGAGGAGGAGGAGGAATCCTCATCTGGGGCGGCACGAGGTGGCGCGTGGTACTTTACCTGAGGGGATGGACGCGATGACGAAGGGAATGTTGTGCTAGGTTTGGGTAGTTGCAGAGTTGAAGGTGGTAGAGTCGCCATTGTTGAGTCTGGTTACTGGTAGTTCGGGGGGGGGGGTGGTGGTTAGCTGTTTTTTGTGGCTGTTTATTTTCTTCGATCTTTTTTCTTTTTTCTCTTTTATTTTCTAGACTTTGTTTTCATGAGGTTGAGGACATAAGATGCGTTAGGTAAAAATATCAACGGGGCCCCTGATTTATGATCTATTTCCTTAATCACCACAACTATTTTAAAATATCAAAATTGAGCCCATTGAATTTAGCCTTGTTCTGGTAGTGTTTCGGATAGGTGGTGGGTTTGCAATTGATTGTGTTATTTATTTTATTTTATTTTTGTAGAAAAATTAACAGTAGATAGTGGAGTATTAAAATAATTGGATGTTGTTTAATACACGACACATAATATATTTTAATTTTATAGTAATATATAATAAAAATTTATAATATTATTATTATTATAAAATATAAATATTCATATCAACTATATTTATATAAATATTATTTAATTTAAAATACAATTTTTTATGTTATATTTGTGTTGATATTTTTTTAAAAGTTATTTTATCAAATAATAAGTTGGACGATATTTCAAAATGAACTTTAGAATATTTCCAAACTCACTGCAAATATTTTAAGTTTAAAGGCTATTAAGGTGAAATAATAAATTATAATATTATATAAATTAATATAATAATATTTTATTTCATAAAAAATATATTCAAACCAAATATTTATATCAAAATAAAAATAAATAATATTATTCATAAAAAATATATTTCATATTTTAAAAAGAATATATTTCTTTTAATATATACAATGTGGACCTCAAATTAAAGATTATAGAAAAAAATAATTTAATGTATCATGCTTAAAAATGAATTTAAAATAAAAATTATTTGAATTTTTTAATTTTAGTAAGAAAAATTGAAGATATGATAAATAGAAGACACATGAATAAATTTAACAGACACGTATAAAGAGTGATTTTTTATCCACATTTTTTCTTTTATATTATAGAACAAATAATGATTATTTTATCAATTTATTAACAAATTTTCAATCACTCTTAATTACTTTTAAAAAATAAATTCAAAACTAATTTTATTTGTAAGTCTACTTTAAAATAATTTTTATTTGAGAAATAAGTGATTTTAAGTTCATCACTGAATTTGCAAAGACTAGCTAACTAGATTAGAGGGAAGGGACTTGCGACAATAATTAAGTTGTTAATGTTAATTTGAAAATATTTTTATATTAAACAATATTTAAAACTCAGCTTGATGGGTGAGTCTACACATATCCAACTTAATTTGTAATTAAATAAATTTAAATATAATAAAGAAATATGATAATATTTCAAGTAATTTTATTTAGGGAGTTTCTATATAAACCCCATTTTTTTCTTTTCACACCACATTTACTATTTACACCACATAAAAATACATTTAAAATTTTAAATTTACTAACCCCATCCCAAAATACCTATTATACCCTTAAAAAAATTAAAAAATTAAAAAATCACCCCCCTTCCCCTTCTCTCCTTCTCCCGTTCTGCCGAACTCTCCCCCCCAACCCTGCGCGCCGATTCTCCCCCCTTCCCTTTCTCTCCACCTTTCATCACGCGAAGATTATGGATGCAAAACGCGAAAATGTGTCGAGTCCAGGTAATTTCTTGCAGTTTCTTTTTCCGTTCATAACCGCGACGCGTTCGGCGCTAGTTCACTGAACAGCCTGCAGGGTGTTCGGCGAGCACATGCCGAACATAACAAAAGTAGTTTGGCGCTGGTCTACCGAACAGCCTGCTAGGCGTTCGGTGTGCCTTGGCCGAACAGCCTGCGAGGCAAACGTTCGGTTATGGGCCGCCGAACGCTGTGTGAAGTGTTCGGTTGCTTTCGGCCGAACGTTTCTACTTATGTTCGGCTGATGCAGGCCGAACGCTTCCGAAATTCTGGTACGGAGTCTCCGATTTCATTATTGTTGGTGAGTCGGAGGAGCGGCGGCGACAAGGTTTGGAGGTGGCGGCGATTTGGTGGGAGGGGGTCGATGGTTAGCTAATTGAAGACGGAAATTGAGGTGGGTAGCTGATGGAGACTAGAGAGAGAGGAGGAGAGTGAGAGATAGAGAGGGATATATTAGGACTTGGGAGTAGGCTTCCTGTTTTGAAAATTTTTGGATTGAAATTTTTAGTGTTTGAAAAGGAAGAGAAAATGGAAAAGGAAGAAAAAATGGGAAGAAGGGAAGAAAATGGGTTCAGCCAAAAATTAATTTTTTTTAAGGGTATATTGATCATTTTACAAATGTCTATTTTTGTTCAAAGATATATTGTGGTGTGGAGAGTAAAAATTATGATGGAGATAGAAACTCCGTTTATTTATTTATTTATTTATATGTTGCCGTCATTTTCGTTACAGTATTAGAGCCCAAATAAAAGATTAAAAGGGGGAAAAAGCACAAATTTACACTAGATCTAAACCCACATCACTCTCAAAAGCCAGCCGCAAAATTTTCCCTCTTCCCTCCCCCGATTCTCTCCGATTAAACCCTAATTATGGATCTCCTGCAATCTTACAAAGACACCAACATGGAAGATGAAGAAGATTCTTCGCCCCACCCACCTGCAAACTCAGAACCCGACCCATCACCAGACTCCTCGCCTACACGGATCCCCCTCCCTGCTAAATCCGCCGCACCGAAAGTTGACGACACCATGCTCTCCCTCACCGTCGCTGGACAGGCCCATTCAATGGCACACAAGCCCATCGATCCGACTCAGCACCTCGTTTCCTTCAATCCTACATACGACCAGCTCTGGGCTCCCATCGTCGGCCCCTCGCATCCATACGCCAAAGACGGGCTCGCTCAAGGCCTCCGCAATCACAAGCTTGGGTTCGTGGAGAATGCGAATATAGAATCTTTTGCATTTGATGAACAGTATAATACTTTCTACAAATTTGGGTACGCTGCGGATCCTTCGGAGAACAATTATGTCGGTGATGTTGAAGGGTTTAAGAAGAACGAGGGGATTTCTGTGTATAATATTCCGCAACACGAGCAGAAGAAGAGGAAATTGGAGAAGAAGAAGGAGATGTTGGAGGAGAATGAGGGAGGCGATGAGGTGGATAAGGATGAGGCGGAGAATCCGGCGACTGAAACTTGGTTGATGAAGAATAGGAAGAGTCCATGGTCAGGGAAGAAAGAGTGGGTGCAAGGGGAGTTGACTGAGGAGCAGAAGAAGTATGCTGAGGAGCATGCGAAGAAGAAGGGTGAGAAGGAAGGAGGTGAGAGGGAGAAGGGGGAGGCACATGTTGATAAGACCACGTTTCATGGGAAAGAGGAGAAAGATTATCAAGGGCGGTCTTGGATTGCACCGCCTAAGGATGCAAAGGCGAGTAATGACCATTGTTATATACCGAAGAGATTGGTGCACACATGGTCTGGGCATACTAAAGGGGTTTCAGCTATTAGGTTCTTCCCTAAGCACGGTCATTTGATATTGTCCGCTGGGATGGATACTAAAATTAAAATATGGGACGTGTTTAATTCTGGGAAATGTATGAGAACTTATATGGGGCATTCCAAGGCTGTGCGAGATATATGTTTTAGTAATGATGGGACAAAGTTCTTGAGTGCTGGCTATGATAAGAATATTAAGTATTGGGATACGGAGACTGGGCAAGTGATATCGACCTTTTCAACCGGCAAGATTCCTTATGTTGTGAAGTTTAATCCAGATGAGGATAAGCAGAATGTGTTGTTAGCGGGAATGAGCGATAAAAAGATTGTCCAGTGGGATATAAATACAGGGCAGATCACACAGGAGTATGATCAGCATTTAGGGGCAGTGAATACAATTACTTTCGTGGATAATAATAGGAGGTTTGTTACTTCAAGTGATGATAAGTCATTGCGTGTATGGGAGTTTGGCATTCCGGTGGTTATAAAGTACATTAGTGAACCACATATGCATTCAATGCCTTCAATCTCTTTGCATCCAAATTCAAATTGGCTTGCATGTCAGAGTTTGGATAATCAGATACTTATTTACAGTACCAGGGAAAGGTTCCAGCTCAATAAGAAGAAGAGGTTTGCTGGCCACATTGTAGCTGGGTATGCTTGTCAAGTTAACTTTTCGCCTGATGGGCGGTTTGTCATGTCAGGAGATGGTGAGGGACGGTGCTGGTTTTGGGATTGGAAGAGTTGCAAAGTGTTTAGAACTCTCAAGTGCCATGAGGGAGTTTGTATTGGGTGTGAATGGCATCCGCTGGAACAGAGTAAAGTTGCTACCTGTGGCTGGGATGGCTTGATCAAATACTGGTATAACTTCTATCCTTGGTCAACCTGAATATGCATTCTATTCGCTGCATCCTCCTCTTTCTCTTAAAAAATATGTGTTTTTTATACTTACAGAAAGTATTTAATTGTGGTTTAGTAGGATTAATCTCTGTTAAATTGGATGTGTTGATCAACTATGAATTTGTTGGATTAAGGGAGCTTCGCTGGTGTAACTTGGGTGAAAACTAATTTTTTAGCATGATGTCATTGGTTAAACGTCTGTTGACTGATATATCCCTCTGAGTACTTCTTTGGATAGTTCTAGTTGTCTTATTTGCTATTATAAGCTAGAACTTGAACTTATCCTTTTTTGTAAGTATTGTACTTGGTTGTAAATTCTTCTTAACTATGGCCTGTTGTCTTTCTACTAAAAGATTACGACTGAACCGTTCAAAATTCTCTGCTTGATGTGTTGGTTAGAGATGGTATGTTTATCCAACATCCAACTGTGCAGTTCATTCTTTTGTTTAGTGGCCATAGCCATGCCTGGTAAGATATGCTGGTCTTTCCAGCCCTTAGTTTCCTAAACAGGGTACAAATCTCAAGCACCATCCCGTAGTTACAATTAACTTGGAATTAGGGATGCCTGTATCCTCACTTATTCTTTCACAATTGTGTCACATCATTTTGTTAATGTAGAACTCGTTATTTTGTTAACATTATTTTAAATTGTTCACATAAGGTATGTATAACTTCCTAACGCTGGGCTGATTTAAAAATGGCATCTCATTTGCTCTCATTCAAGGTCAGCTTTCGTTTATGACAAATTTGTGCATCTTCTGATTGTAGATATATACCAGTGCAGCTGTGCCTTTGTCTTAGCAATAGAGTTTCTGGTTGAATTTGCTTGAACTGCTGGATATATTTGGGTATCCAGTACTTCGATGAGTGATGATAGTTCTTGACTTGGAAGTAGCTAATAAGTTTGTGGTCTGAAGGACACATAAAATAGATATTAACCATTAGATGGAGTCACTTTTATTTGAAGACAGCAGCACTTCCGTAAGGCTCACGCTAGGCGGAAAAAGGGTGTGCCTTAGCGAAATTGAGCTTAGGTTTCATGTTTTGAGTTTGATTCTTTTGCTTACATCTTCAATTGGGCTAATAAATAGATAGGCCACTAAAGTTAAGTTGGGCCTCTTCAATATTACTCCTATTACTTTAATAAAACATAGGGTGAAGAAAAGATAATAATGAAATTGAAGCGAGGATGAGGAAAGTTAGGAATTTGATGAGGAAGTGGATCACTGTGTTGAGCTTAATGACAATAAATTTACCTATGCTTTCCGAATTATAATTTCTTTAGTAGCATAAATAAATTTATGTAGTTATGGTATTTTATCACTTGAATAAGTTTCTTCATTTCAGTTCTTATTATGGGTTTAAGTAAGTTTATGTTTATAGCTGGGGATGCATTGTGATCTTTGGAATATGATCTTATGCATGTTTATGCTATATACATTATATTTTATTTTTATGTTTAATTTTTAGCCTCACTCCGAAAAATGCTCCTCGCTACACCTTGCACCTCAGGCTCGAGGAGCCCCTTGTGCCTTGGTGTGCCTGGCTTTAATAACTATGCTTACACTAAAAAATATTAGACGACACTCTATCCTTGTTTGAAAGAGTTGTAAATGTAATGATTGAAGAACCCTCCCTGTGTTGTAAGGAAACTTTTACGTGATTGCAAACTTCTTTGAGTGAAAATTGAATAGATTAGGCTCTTGCAAGCAACAGCCACATCCATGATCTGAGAGGAGAAGGTTGAAACTTTGTTAGATTGTATTCTTCCAGATTTAGTTGTCTCCAAGCTGGTATAAAGCACTATTTATGTTTGCTTGTGTGAGCTCTTTGTGCATGTGTATAGCCGGCTTTCTGCCTCAACTGATGCTGGTATACTTTCCTTTTGTTATCCTGCATTTGGGATGATCTGGGACATTCTACTTTAGCATCTTCTCTGTGTTCTTATATAAGGAACCATATTCATCTATGCTTTTGCCTGTGGTTAGCGCCCTTCTAGTAAATGTTTAGCATAGTGCATCTCTATGTTCTCATTCTTGTTCCCTGGACAAACCAAGTCAAAGGTTTGACTTTAGGTGCAGTTTTATCTTTTAAAGGTCTATAGTAGAATTGCTAGTTTTTGGAATTATAAATGGTTCGGGCTAATGATTGGATTATGACGTGGTACTCTTTACAGGGATTAACTTGCTGGCTAATGATTGGATTGTTCATCTATCTGTCGATCATCTTATCCCTAAATCTTTATACCGGAGGCTACAGTGAAGCAACATTTCTTCTTTGAGATTGGATGGAGTCGAGGAGTCCAAGGCAGAGAGAGGCCTAATCAGGTGTACTGTACTGAGCAAGAAGTTGCCTGTTTGGCGGGCTGATTCGCAGCTAGTATCTTGTTTCAGACCCTTGTAGAAGAGACATACCTCTATAGTCTGTAATTTTAATGTAATTTTGAAGCTGTTAGAGAAGAATGGTCATGCAAACATATTTCAAGCTGCAATGGTTTCATTTGATATAGATTTGATGGCTGCTTTAAACACTATTGCAGTTTGGCTCACTACAGGCCATATTGCAGTTTGTTACATCAGTATATCTGCATTTACTTCTAGCTTGAAACTTTTTTATTCTGTTTTCTTCATAGAAAATTTTTCGTCATAGCTGTTGCTGAATGATGAAATGAGTGCAGTAATTTGTTTGAAATGGTGGGACTTCCTTCTCTGCAAAATATCCTGTTCATATTTATAAGCAAATTGACCGTGTGAATTGGAGAAAATCCATGGGTTTTGGTGTAATGGGGGTAAAGGGCAAATTTAGGCTAAATTCCATGAAGATGGAAACAATAACTGCTCTACTAAAACGTAATGTGGATGCTACCATTTATTTGATTAATATCACAGTTTGGCTAGGATATTATATAGATGAATATGGCAGCCATTGTCTGAATATCTTATTCTTACGATTTCTCACAATTGTTTGCTGTTTGGCTAGAATCTCCTTCCTTTTCTTTTAATTGTGATTTCATTTTGAATCCATAAACCTTTTTAATTAAAAAAGAAAAAAAAAAGAAAAGGCTACTTGAAGAAGAAAAATGGAAATAAATAATTAATCGGGCAAAGTGAAATTCGTAGCCGAATACCGCACAAAAAAGGCATGCGTCTGCCGGGAGTCGAACCCGGGTCTATTGCTTGGAAGGCAATTATCCTAACCGTTGGACTACAGACGCTTGTTGTAATACAGGCCACGTTTTTACATTTGTAAATTTTAGAATGCAACGTATTTATATGCAAGTTCTTGGAACATTATTCGCGGCCAATGGAGATGAAGCTCAGCCGGGAGCCGTGGATGAGGCGGCAGCTGGCCACTCTATTCTCTCCCGTCGATACCATTTCCTCCTCTTCGTCCTCAATCCGACTTATGTTCAGCGGTTTCTCTTCCATTTACTCACCAGCTCTTAGCCGCTCTCTTTCCCCCCAGTCCTTTTCCAATGGC
The DNA here is from genome assembly GCA_028749325.2 of Caryopteris x clandonensis. Taxonomy (NCBI): domain Eukaryota; kingdom Viridiplantae; phylum Streptophyta; class Magnoliopsida; order Lamiales; family Lamiaceae; genus Caryopteris; species Caryopteris x clandonensis. The sequence continues at coordinate 10,652,021 of JAPYKT020000004.1, forward strand.
CTTTCTCTCTCACTCTCTGCCGCTGCCACTCCTCAATCCGCCATCTCTCTCACTTCTTCAGGTATTATTGGTATTAGCTTAAATAATCATTTTTTTATACAGATAAACATAAAACATTTTTTCTTTTAATCCTTTTGTGCTTAGAGTGCGAGGAAAATGACGTGTTGCCAATGAAGGGCTCCAAGGTTCTGCTAAAAGGAATGAGATATCAGGAACTTGAGGTGTTTTACCCTTTTTATACTAGTTTTTTTTTTTTTTTTTTCTTGTATCGTCTGTTATCTTTGCGCTTTTCTTCTTAACATTTTGGCTTTAGGACAGACAAATCAGGTCGAAAGTTTGTTTATGTATTGCTTAATCTGACATTATTGTGATTGACCAATTGCGAGCTTGATTGATGAGCTTCCGGCTCAGTATTTAATCATCTATTGCAGCATAAATGTTTGTTTGTTTGTTTGTTTTCAATTGGCTGCATAAATGTTTGATTGTCTCCTGATATAATTGGTCAGGCAGAGCATGAATTATGTCCTGTTGTTTTGCTTCTGTCTTAGATAGTGCACAAGTTTACCGTTGTTGTTTCTGCTTTTCTTCTCATGTTCTTAACTTCTACAACAGAAATGGGTTCAATCACATGGTTATAGACCTGCTCAGGCTTTGATGTTGTGGAAACGCTTGTATGGAAATAATATCTGGGCTCACTGTAATGAAGAACTAGAAGGTCAGTCTCCCTTGCTCGGGATTCAAGCATCTATGAGCTAGTTTTAAGTTTTGCATTGCAATAGAATGTATGACTTCCATATGGACCTCTTTGGTGTTTTACCCCTATTGAAGGTGAATGCGCTATTCTTTGTTTGGTCCTCACAAGATGGCCCATAAGCATCTTTTTTGTCAGTTTAGGATGTCAAGTATCAGGTTTACTGTTTTTTTGTCCGGTACACCTTTTCATCTTGGTCATTGCTTCTTTTATATCCCCTCGTATATTTCTCTTCTCCGAGGATAAAAGATGAAAAGTAACATATTTCCTCACTTATTTCCCATTTTCATCTATTTACTTTATTACTTTCATTTGCTTTCCCAAAACCAAACAAAGCACTACATATTTGTTCATTTGCTACTGCTAGGTTTGAACAAGGATTTCAAGAGGATGTTAGCAGAGCACGCTGCATTTAAGGCTTTGGAGTTGAAGGATGTGCTTACAGCATCTGATGGAACCAGGAAGGTAAGCACGTCTTTGAGACTATATAGCTACTCATTCTTATAGGTTATGCGCTCATTAGGTTGCATATAGAATTACTTTCATTAACTTGGACACTGTTGAGAACCATCTTATTCATTTGGGAGTCACAGGAGGTTACAGATATTGTTCACTTTGGAAGACGGGCTTGTTATCGAAACTGTTGTCATTCCTTGCCCTAGGGGCCGCACCACCGTGTGTGTTTCCAGTCAAGTGGGCTGCGCGATGAATTGCCAGTTTTGCTACACTGGAAGGCAAGATTTCCTTCTTAATTCCTATAAGATGAACCTGGGACTGGAATATGATTAGTTGGAGTTAAATATGCTAAAGAGTGAATTTTTTTCAGATTAAAAAAATTAAGGCTGTACATGCAAACTTCAAGTGCTTACTGGTTCTTTTGGCATGGAGACCATAGCACAAGTTCCCAACTGAAGATGGCTACTTACATGGTATATGATTAGGTGCAGCTATATTGATAGTTTCTGGTTATTTATTTTACAGAATGGGATTGAAAAGAAATTTATCTGCCGCCGAGATTGTGGAGCAGGCTGTTTATGCCAGGCGACTGGTTTCACATGATGTCGGTACCATAACAAATGTTGTGTTCATGGTTAGTGTTTTATTGACTCATATCAGTTTTGCTGATTCTGGTGCTTCTTAAGCGACTACTTATACCGGATGCATGTACTGATAGGTCCCACAGATTAATGTTCAAGTTTGATGATTTTTGTTTGGCCTGAACACATAATCAGTTTGATTTAAATAGCTGCAAAAGTTTTTGACTAACTAGATCTCATTACATACGATCAATTTTCAGCATTTTAGGACATCATAATAGTTGCTAAATGAACTTCTCTTTATAGGGGATGGGCGAACCACTTCACAACATTGAGAATGTTATAAGAGCTGCTGACATATTAGTAGATAATCAAGGTCTTCATTTCAGTCCACGTAAGGTTACCATTTCAACTAGCGGCCTGGTACCTCAAATAAAGCGTTTCCTTAAAGAATCTAACTGTGCATTAGCTGTTAGTTTAAATGCGACAACAAATGAGGTACTGTTGCTGGCTTCTTCTCTATTTCTTTATGTGGTTAGTAAATAGAAACTTTGATTTGGGTTTGATTGTTATTTAACAGATGGTCGAAAAATATGCAGGTCAGAAATTGGGTCATGCCAATCAACCGCAAGTATAACCTGGAGTTGCTTCTTGGTACACTTAGGGAGGAACTCCATTTGAAACACAACTACAAGGTCTTGTTTGAATATGTCATGCTTGCTGGAGTTAATGACAGGTCAGATACCCTTTTGATTCTGTTCCAGCTTGTCAGTCAATTATACAGTCAGTGTGTAGCATTATTCTAAGTAACTTTACTGGGCAGGTCGTGTCCTAATGGTGATGCATTTTGGAAGAAAATGCATACAAGTGATTTTAGATAGTGGGTAGTTCACATAGATGCACATAAAGGAATCATCGAAAGAATCTAGAATAAGTCAAATTCAATCAAAAAAATTTCCAATAAAACAATTCTACGTCAAACAATATACACAATCACTTTTTTAAGAGAATTCTTGGGCTAGTAGATGACTTAATCGAAACATATTTATATGCTCTGGCAAATGATTGTTGGTGCATAAGCTTCTTAATCATTTCTAAGCATGTGACACATTAATAACCAGAATTTTAAGATTTCAGACAATGGCCACATTTTATGCATTCTCATAATTGAAATGTCTTTCTGTTGGAAAACGATGTAGATACTGGGAAACACACTATTGCATGCCTTCTCTTTGATATTTCTGTCTCTAATACAAATATTTTCTTATAAAATACCGAAAATGAACGTGGTATATTATGATCATTTCGTCTCTGCAGTGTGGAAGATGCTAAACGGTTAATCGATCTTGTCAAAGGGATTCCTTGCAAGATCAATCTCATTTCTTTTAACCCTCATTGTGGGTCCCAATTTAAGCCAACCAAAGAGGAGAAGATGATCGAGTTTCGCAATATCCTTGCTGAAGCAGGATGTGTTGTATTCCTACGATTGAGCAGAGGCGATGATCAGATGGCTGCCTGTGGACAGCTTGGCAAGCCCGGCGAAATCCAGGCTCCCTTGCTCAAGGTTCCTCCTAAATTTAAAGTTGCACTTGAGCCTGCAGTTTGAATTGAGCTTGTTTTCCCCTCCAAACTTGCTCAATTCACCATTGATATTAGTTTATAGTATAAACTTATATCTAGATTGCTACGATCCTATTCGTCACAAACATTTGCATACTTTAAGTGTCTGTGTGTGTATTTTGAAATCAGATTTTAATAGAGGATTCTATGATTTTATTTTTTATTTTAATTGAAATTGAGATAGTTTACAAAGAAGATCATAATAAGAACTATGAGTACACTTGATTGATAATTATTGAATTTAATTTCTTTTCACCCACATCATATAAATATTATTGAAGTGATACGGTTGTAGGGAAAGAACTTGTTGGTTGGAACAAAAAGTCAATCTAAGATTAGTGGTGGAAAAGAAATGACATTAAGAAACAAAGGAAAAATGTCTTTTTTTGCTCATTGTACTTCCAATTTCTTCTTACTTTTGTTCTGTTCTTTATTTTCTTTCTGCTCCTATATTTATATTTTTCTTGACATCTATCCCATGTACTTTATGTATTTACATTTTTCGCTCCCAATATTTTTTTTTCTTCTTATTTTCACCTATTTAAAATCAACATTGCAAACGAAAATTCAAGGGGCAGAAGGTAGAGAAAATAGAAATAAAAAGTGGCAAAAGACAAGAAAAATAAGGGGCATAATTGTAAAAAAATTAAGAAAAATAGAAGTAGAAGGGCGCATAAAAAAAGTAGGGGGCAACAATAACTTTTTTTTTTTTTTTTTTTTTGTAAGGACAAGGTGCAAAATGTGTTTTTCCCTTAAAAAAATTGAAACAATCAAGGAGAAAGTACTATATTATGTATTCATCGGACATTACATATTAATTTTTTATTGTTAATTTTGGTGTGTTATTGTTAAATTGGTGTGTTATTGTTAAATTAAATTATTTATATATGCATGATTATACAACATTTATGATATTTTTATGAATATAGGATATATTGTATATGAAGGAACAAAGTTCTATTCAAATATAAATTAAGGAACTTGCTGTTCACCAAATCAAAAAACATTTGACACTTACAGACAACTAATAAACTACTACAAGTTTAAGTATAATTGGTGAAAGAGAAAGAAAAAAAAAAAATCTCAACACACATGTGGGGCACAAAGTATACATGCTTCTTTCATATTCATTCATAACTGACTTCAGAGCACTACAACCCTCAACGAGATGCCTTGATCAGCCCATTGGGTTTGAATCCACGGGCCCGACCTCAAGGGCCTTTAACATGGTCACCAGGTGCACCAAAACAAATAAACTAGGTTTTAGCCATTATTTCCAATTCGGATAGAGTTGTACACAAAAGAGAGATCAATTATGATTAAATAAATATAAATATATATATATAATCCTTGCAACCTAATAACTTATTTACACCTGGCTCTCATTTAATGACCATCTCATTCTCTCTTAAAATTATTTGCAGAAAATAATTATCATTTTCTTATAATTCTAACTTGTAAAGTCGCATGGTTAATCTACTTATTCCTTTTTTTCTCTCAACTAACTGTTTTAAAGTTCTAGTGATGCTCATGCTTGCAAGGACAGAATATAATTGGTTGTAAAAAGACATAAATATTGGAAAGAACTGAAGCTTTTGGGAATTTTAGACATTTGCAAATATGAGAATGAGAATATTAGGTATGGAAGATACATTTTTTATTAGCACTAATAAAAAACCATACAAACTAATAATATATTATTATTTTCAATAATTTTATTATTATTTTCAAAGTGTATATAATATAGCGGTTGACTAAAAATAATATGATATAGAAGAAGTAGAGCATCAAGTAGTATGTCAACGTCATTATTCATGTCAATAATTTATAGACAATGAGAAAATTAAGCAAATAATTATTGAACAATTAAATTTCATGATGTATGAAAAAGATTATGATAACTAATTCTATTTTTCAAATAATTAATGGAATGTATAATAAAGTATTCACCCAAAGTTAAAAACTATGAATTTGCAAGTTTCTCAAATTGAAATTTAATGCTTGTTTATTATTATTTTTCAAAAATTATCTATCAATTTCTATTAAATTATATTGAAATTTAATTATATAAAATTTTGTTGCATATCCACGCCCCGGAATAAGTCAAGAAAAAATAGGAGGTTTTCCAAATCTACTAGGATACCGAATCTTTCTGTTTCTATATAGATGTTACCGAATCTTTCTCTTTCTATATAGAGGTAGGTTTGAAACGCCGTTATGTATTGTCTTCTTCCTTTTCTCTGCCACAAATTGATTTTGTCTTCGATCTAGTTAGCCATGAAGGAAACTAGCGAGAGTTCTGTTGATTCAGTTTCTATGGAAATCGACTTGTATGGACATTCGAGGTTCTTAGACGACGAATACGGCAAGGAGGTCCAATCATCGGTTGGATCGTGTTTTCCCCACGCGGAGGGCAATCTGAAGAGAAAGAGAAGGGGATCTGATCTTCCTTCGGGAGAGGAAGAAGATCAGCCGTGTGGATCTGATACACAGGCAGAACCTCTGATTCGCTGTGCGTGGACAGGGGATTTCTGGTCCAACGAATCAATTTACCACAGAAGAATCTATACGTTCGAGGCGTTTCTTTCAATCAAGGCGTGCAAGAAGGCGCGCGGTGCGGCTGCGGATATGGAGAGCATGCAGTGCTTTGAGATGGTGCAGAAAGCTTGTGTGAGTTTCCGACGATCAGCGCCCACTGGTGATGATATTGCTCTCTATTTCTTCCCACCATCCGAGACACACGAAGGAGTTTACGACTTGTTGGTTGCTGAGATGATTCGAGACGACTTGGGCATGAGGGTGTTGGAGCAGAAGGAGTGGGAGCTCTTGATTTTCACTTCCATCGAACTGCCATTCCGGTGCCAGAAATTCAAGGGCAAACACTATCTGTGGGGAGTTTTCAAAGGAAAGAAAATTTTACGTTGAGTTCACTATTTCACCACCTTTAATTTTATTGGTCCTAGATATCATATTTAATTAATCATATAGTTTTAAAATAAATTACAACACTGCCAGTGTAGTTTTAATTTTGTGTGTGTTTTTATTTTTTAAATAAGGATATTTATGTAATTTTTATTATATTTAATTTTGTAAGTAAAATTAATGTGGTGTGCAAGGTAAATTTAGTGGTGGCTTTAGAAACATCATTTTAAAAATTAAAATATTTTGTTCTTGAATTATTTTAATATTACTACACCAATATTTTGTATTAGTGAGGCCCAAATATAACTCAGCTCCATTTATCCGGCTCAAGGCGATAATAAGAAGTGACAATCAGTCGAAAAAAATTAAGTTTATGTTAGGAGATATTTTCTGCATTAAAAATCGAAGCATATTAGTATACTAGATGTATTACAAAATTATTCTTATAGGCTGGTTTACTTTCCTAGTCAGGATTGGAAAAGATATGTCAGAAATTGGGATTAAATTCGGGACTGGAATAATTTTGAAATTTTTATCCTACGTTTACTTCGTAGGATAACATTAGGATAGAGAAAGATAATTTTATACTATCCAACATTTACTTCGTGGGATTAGCTCAGATAATGCGGAAATTACAAAATTATCCTTAATACATAATTGAACCTTAAAAACGTAATTTATATATAAGCATATTTTTGTAATTAAGAATGTGCACAAGGGTAAAACAGTCAATTTTTATTTTTTGTCCGATGAGATATTTTTTATTCCAGGGATCATGGAGGGATTACTATCCGACGATTTATAATTCGAAAACCAAGAAAATGGTGAATAACTCTAAACTATTTTCTCTAATTCAGATTTATTAGTGAAAATAAACAGGGTCTTAGAAAATATAATTCTACCTTAGGCCTGAGTAGTATAGGATCGGCCCCATCAAAACACACGTGTATATTTTGTCTTTGCATACGTCTTTTTTTTCACAATCATTTGCTTCGTTTCTGACTTGATTTGTTAAATTAATAATGAGAAATGTTATTTATTATAATATTATATTGTATTTGTAATTATTGGATATATATATATAGATCTATATGTAGGTGAGTTTGTGTTTTTGTGAGTGTGTGTATATATATAAATATATGTAATTCTGTAAATATAGGTATTAAGAAATACATATACATATACTATATTATATATTATAGATGTATATACTATAAAGTATACGTTTATATTTTATAATATTTGTAAAATATATAAATGTATATATATTATAATATAATGCAAAATATATCTACCATAAGTAATACATATTATTACTTATATTAGTATAGAATGTATAAATTTATAAATGAATATTATATGTATATTATATATAACATATATACATGTATATTCTATATATACTAATTTTAGTACTCCATTCTTTCATAAAAACTTAAATAAAATATTGAGTTTCTATTATTTATACTAATATGTTCCTTCATGCGATGTACACACATATTATGATAGTATAGTATTATTAAATTTCAGAAATACATAAAATTAATATTTTTAAAAATTATATATAATTATGTTCAATAATTTATATATGTCCATGATTATAATAAGAATATAAATACTATATATAAAATCATATGTGACGTTAATTAATTTTATTTGTAAAATACAATCATCAAATTTACAAATATATAGTATTTTCGTTTAAATCAAGAAAATTGAATAAAATTTGGTATATTAATGTAACAATTTTTATTATTATATATAGTATCGAATCTGCCATAAATTCATAATTGATTTGTTAAAATCAAATCTTTATGAAGATATATGAATTTTTTATTAGTTTTGATAAAATTAGTAATATTACCAATATTAAAAAATTAAAATATAAAAAATTAAAATGAATGCTTATTCGTTCACAATATTAAATATTTTCTAAAATTCATCTTTCCATATGTGGAAAGAAAAATGGTCGGGAAAATTATAATAACAAACATAGAAACAATCAATTTACTATTTTATATATATATATATATATATAGAATCTAACAAAAATAATTTTAAGAAAAAATAATAATAAGAAGTTCATAATAGCTAGACATTGGCAAAAATGCAAGTAATAAAAGGAGGAAAAAATCAAATGAAATTATAATAAAAGAAAAATTATTTTGAATTTCAATTTCTAGAAACATTGAGCCTAAGTCTAAGAGTATGTTTGAAATGGTTTGAAGGGTAGGTGACAATTTTTTTGTGGTAATTGTAGGTTATGTGGATAAAAAAATGTAAATTTTGTTTTCGATATGAGATTTAATATGACATGATTTGTAAAGTATATGTCAAAAATTATGATAAAAATGATGAATGTATGTTTAAAAATAATTAAATGATTAATCAATCATAAAGTAGTTATTGAAATTTGTAAGATGATTGAGTGAGAAACGAAGAAAGAGATAAAAAAAGAAAAAGAGAGAGAGTTGCAAGTGTAAACTATTTTTTAGCAAAGAATTATAGATGTGAATCCATTCAATATAAAAATAAGTTATAATATAAAATACAACATAAAATCAACACGTCGTCCACCAAAACGTGTAAAGATGAATTACACCATACGGTGAATAGCATTATCATGGAATGGTTCTCCATTAAAAGAAAAGTAATAATAAACATTGAATGGCAATACTCAAAATCACCCCTTTCGCCCTTTAATTAATATGTTTCCAATATAAAATAGTTATTTACTTAATTTATATATTTAAATAAATATATATAAAAATTATAATTTAAAACGATTTTATTTCTAAAAAATCTAACTATCAAGAAATACAATAAAACATTAAACTAATAAAAAAATATAATTTAACCTATAAATGTTCAATAAATTTGTGACAGTGGAAATGATTTTGTGATATTTATGGCCTTTGCACTTTGAAAATTTCATAATATTTTTCTATCTATATAATATTTTATTTTCTTATTTTATATTTCTCAAAATTGTAACATAATATTTTAATTTTCTGATATTTTTATATTTAAATTATAATTTTTAACTAAGGTAAACATATAATAAGAAAAAGGATTAAATTATATATGTTATAAAGGTGACAAAAAAAATAGATAGTAGAATTGAATATTTTTTTTTAAAATTATAATTTACTCAGCAATTATTTAAGCATTCTATTCAAATTTCAAAAATCATAAGTTTGAGATTGTATTTTATGACCTTCAAAATAATACTCAAATCCTTTTCATCCTAATGAGCCAATTTATTTTGGGAAGTTAGTGTCAAATTAGTGAAATTAGAGGGTTGAGTTGCAAATGACCCTAACGTCCGCGAGTGGACAAGAAGACAGTCTTTTTGGCGGCATCAGAACATCCTACACCACGGCACGGCAGCACCTCTCCAAATTCCAAATATTACGCAATAAATACTCCTCCGCTCTCAGAAACTCATAATACTTTCCTCTCTCTCTCGACTCTGTTTTCGAGACTCACTTTTTTTTTGCCGTTGATTTTGAAATTTTAAGAAGAAGAAGAAGAAGAAGCATGGGAGCCAGATACCTCGAGGACGAATGTACGAGCAACAAGTTGGCGTTATCGTCGACCGACGATAGAAGGTTCTCGAAGCATATACACGATAATGTCCACGGCAACATCTATCTCGATCCTGTAATTCGTTTTGTGCTTCATATACGTCTCATTCTTCGTTTGGAATTAGTTCCTTAAGTTTTGTTTCCGCTTTTGTTTACTTGCATCTGCATTCTTAGGCTCCATGTTTAATTTTGAAGAGATAAGCTGAAACTCCTTTTTGTTTTTTCGGATGCTGAAATTTAGTTGATGCGCTTGTGTTTAGTGGACTCTGACAGGTATAAGCGTAGCAGGAGCATCGTGCGCCGCTGGTTGTTATTTTATTATTTTCCTTTATTTCTCATTAATTGGTGCATCGCATGCGTATGAACTTCTCTTCGGAGAAGCTAGAACTAATGATTTTCGAAGGAGAGGTGTCTTGCCGTCTTAGCATTTTCGATTTTAGTTCATCACTGTAGTTTATGGCCTATGACAGATTTACTGTCGATTTATCGATTCTATATTCTTGTGGTCAGGATAACGTGATTGAAATACAAATTATATTATTCTCATACATGAATATCGATATATATTTCACGCTGATTTCAACTTGAATGGCTAGAGATTACAGAAATGACTACCAAGTCATTTGACATTTTCATGAAATTTTGAGTCAGATTTGGAAGTGGCGTCATTTGTTGTAATTATTCCTGGTTCTTATACTTTTGAAATAATTCCACGCTTTTATAGTAAGTACTTGTGATATATGATATATGCATCTGTACTTCTCTATTGTTGTAAACCCAACATATATGATCAATTTAAGTGTATGCATGAGTACATCTGAACGTACTTAATTAATTAAAATTTGAGACTCAAGTATGTGAAAGAGGACTGAAGCTGAGTGTATAGCCTTTGTTATTTATTAGATTAAAAGTAAGAAGAGCAAAAGTAATTAGGTGTGTCGCTCATTGTTGGTCCATGTGGATTCTCTCATCTTTTCCCTTTGACTGCAGCTCTCTTTGAAGTTTGTTGACACAGAACAGTTTCAGAGGTTAGTCAAACTAGTCCACCCTTGTCCTTTCCTTTTTCAAAAAATAATTGCTCATTATTTATGTCCGTTTCTCCTTCAATCTGATGTAATTCTTGATCACACTCCTCAAACATGCTGCAGACTTCGTGAGTTGAAGCAGCTAGGTGAGACTTGTAACTTTTCACTGTATGAATTAGTTGTTGAGGTATGCTTTCTGCCTGAAATTTAGAACCTAGGTACCAACTTTGAATTTACAAAAAAGTAAGTCTTATTCTCTATTACAGTGTTGAGCCATGATTCATTTGTGGAATATATCTCTATGTGATCCTGAATATTCTGGTAGATTTGGAATATCTGATCCTTGAACCTTAGGAATTAATTTAGTTACTCTATTCAGATGTGTTGGATCAATTGTGGCTAGCTAGAAACTGTCTTCTTTACTATTCTGGATACTTGTATATTTTGACAGGTCAAGCTTTCAAAAGTATATGGGCCATTGATTTATACTCTAAGACACTTGTCATGCATTTATTACTGTTACTTCACTATGTGCTAACATATTAACTCGTTAAAAAGCAACATGTCTCTTTTGATAATAAAATGTTACAAGTATTTGACCTTTTCAAAACTAATAAAATAGCGAGACTCCAGAAATCAGATCGATTTGTAACTTTTACGGCTGAGGCTTTCTCCTTGAATCTGTTTGGCTCATTCTGGACTTAAGTGTGCATGTAGGTCTAACATACATGGTCTACCCTGGGGCTGTTCATTCTCGGTTTGAGCATTCACTAGGGGTGTATTGGCTGGCCAGTGCAGCAATCAACAGGCTGAAAACCTATCAAGTAACAAAATAAGTTCTGGTCATTGACATCATGGATTATAACCAAGATTAAGGGCCTTATTCATGATATTTTTTGTAGGGCTCGGAGCTTGATATTGATCACTTTGACATACAAACTGTAAAAATTGCTGGTAAATCAATGCACTGATCTGATGTCACTTCATTTGCAGTCGTGACTGTCATCCATTTTGTTCGCCTGCTGATTTTTTATAGGTCTACTGCATGATCTTGGCCATGGGCCATTCAGCCACACGTTTGAGCATGGATTTCTTCCACATGTTCTCCATGGCCTAAAATGGTTATTCCTTATATAGTTTTCCCCTCTGTTAATTTAGATGCATATCTTAGATTTTGTTCATCTCTATAATCCTCAAATCTTTTGCTTCTATGGTCAATGCTAGTCCTTCCATGTGTTTTGGTGCTGAGAACTTCTCTTGGCATATAAATTTAGGCAATTATCTCTTGAAACCTATACTTGTTGGGGAAAAAGAAACGGTTTCAATACACCATAAGTGCTGATAAAGATTGCCAGAGAGCTAAAAGCAGAATTTTTTTATTTTTTTTTGGGTTATTTGTCAAATGTAATTCATGGATACACAATCTAATAAGACCTGATATGGAGATATTCGATTACATATGTTTGTAATAATGAAGACGAACTCGTGATTTCTGGATGCTGAAACATTTTTATTTCTTTCCATTTACCTGAAAATAATCTGTGAAATTTTCTTCATCTAATTTCAAAAATATTTTGTGCAATTCTCATTCTAGTACTCACTCCTAAGCATCTTGTATGAAATTGTGATACTTGTTATGTTGTCATTGAAGACCTTGTTGGAATCTATTTTTGACAACCATTTGGAGCAATATATGACTGATTTGCTTAGGTAGGTGTGTATCACTTGCTGAACTACTAATTATATTAAATATTGAATGATGTTCACAGGTCTCATGAAGAAATGTCTCTGAAGATGATAGACTATATTGTAGATGAGCATAACATTGATATTGCTTCAGAAAGTCTTAAGAAAGTGAAGGTTTGATTGGTGAATCCAACTTTATATTCTAAATATTATATGCTGTTCTTTAGAGGGTGAATTCCTGATTGTTATACTGATCTTTTACAAGGTTCAGAGAATGAGACTTTCCCTTGCAAGAAGGGGCCTCAATTGAAGCACATTCCCAGAGATCTTTTGTTACTGATTTCAATAATGACATTTTCTTCACTTCTGCTTAATACTATCAACAATGATTTTTGAACTTGGTTCTTTCTGGGTGTTTGACCTTCAGATAATATAAAATTCTAGATACATGTAATTTAGTGTGTATTAACCTTGCAGTTGGCTAACATGAATACATGTAATATTCCCTCTCTTTATCTACCCACCCTCCATAATTTTTGCATCTCTCTTTTCGTTTGTCAGGAAATGATAATTGCATCTGACTATGGAACATCCAAAGTAAGTGGTGAAGTGGAAATGTTTTAGTAGTAATTCATATTTTGTGGATGTAATCAATTAAATCTTGTTACTGGATCTCAACATAATTACATTTTTATTTACTTTCTCTAGAGCTCCAGAGAAAAGCTTTTCTTGTATGACATTGTTGCCAATGGACGCAATGGAATTGATGTCGACAAGTACATTTTCTATCTCAGTTCACTTCCTTTCTAATTGCTGAAGCATTATAAAATGTTAGTTTGGCAGTGGCCAGAAATTAATTATCATTTCTCTGCAGATTTGATTATATTGTCCGTGACTCCAGAGCTTGCGGTCTAGGCTGCAATTTTCAGTTTCAGAGGTATGCTATCTTGAGAAGCTTATGTATAGGGGACAAATATAATTTTGCTTCATCAAAGCTTTCCTATTGCAGCAATCAAATTATTGCCTAACTTTACTGTTATCACTTGCAGAGTGTTAGAGACTATGAGAGTGATAGATGATGAGATATGCTACCGTGCTAAGGAGTGTCAGTATTTATAGCTATACCATTTTTTTTACTTATAGTAGCTGCTGCTTATACAATTTTCATCTCATATCAAGCATATACCAGATCTTACCATCCACAAGTTATTTGCTGCTCGAGCAGATTTGTACCGCACAGCCTATATGCATGCAAAAGTGAAGGTGACCAGTCCATACTTTTTTGTGTGTCCACACATTTATTCTTCGACTTTATTTGAAGCAGTCAGTTTGATGACAATTCTTTTCAGGCAATAGAACTCATGGTTATTGATGCCATGACAAAAGCTAATGACGTTCTTCATATCTCATCCTGCATAGAGGATCCAGCACTATACTGGAAGGTTACTGGATAATTAATTATTTAATTGCAACATACTCCCTCAGTCCCAGTTTGATGGGCTCACTTTCCTTTTCTATTTGCCCCAAAATGTTGCCCACTTTCCAAATGAACAATGCATTTGTTTTGTCTTTTTTGCTATAACGCCCTTACTCAATTTAATGCAATAGAGTTATCAGTAATAGTAGTAATGCAAGAGAGGGCTATTTAGGAATGATGAGTGAAGATTTTTTTATTTTCGATGTTAATTAAAAATCCTTTAATGTGTGAAAAAGGAAACGAGTCTATAAATTGAGACGGAGGGAGTATTAATTTGTATTTAAGATTGTCCTTTCACTATATATTTGCAGTTAGACGACACAATACTAAAAACCATTGAAACTTCCTCCGGCCAAGATCTGAAGGAAGCGAGAGATCTGATCCTCCGGATCCGGAGAAGGGATATTTACCAGGTATTTTGATACACTTCAAAAGACAGCAGTACTGCATTCCCTTGCATTTTCAATTCTATGTTCCTGTATTCTGATACTCGGCTATGCAAAATAGTGTGATGATTAATCATTGTTACCTCATTATTTTTACAGTATTGCAATGAGTTTGCAGTCCCAAAGGAAAAGCTGGACTACTTCAAAAGTGTCACCCCTCAAGATATAATTTGTTCACAGGTCCACCCATATTCATTTTAATTAGTGTCTCATGTGGATGATGGATAAGAAGTTCCTGAGGCTGTAAATTGTGGTGCAGAGTTCTAGTCATCCTAACCTACAAGAGGAAGATATTGTGGTAAGCAATGTGAAAATTGATCTGACTCGTGGAAGGGATAATCCACTTGAAAGGTACAATTAATTACATGGATTTTCATAGAAACAATAGGTTTCATGACTCAATTCTGAAACTACTGTTTTTTCTTTGTTGTTGTGCTTCTCTCTATACCAGCATCAATTTTTTCAAGGTACCACTTTCTGCACAGCTAAGCTTTTTATTCGTCTTGAAATTATGTTAATAATATTTAATCCATTGGAATAAAGAACTGCTAGAGCACCTACAAATTATAAATATCCTCACTACCCTCAAATTGTCTATTCTTGTTGTAAATCAGACCTCTGATTTGAGAAGGTGTCTTGTGATAAAAAACAATCTCTCTTTATATTTTGATTTAACCTTATAATTATGACCAACCAGAGTACTTAAAGTACAATAAACTATGTAATACCTGCAATACAGTAACTTTGTTTTTGCCTCTGTTCTGTGCAATCAAAACTAGTGAGCTTATCAGGTGGGAAACCCCATAGGTTGTTAAATCTACAACTTAAGATCTGTGCTAGAATCCACGTAAGAAATGGACAACAGAATCACTAAACCCTCCTAAATGTGCAGTACGTTGGTGACTCGAGATTTTATTTGTTTGCATACTTCTGATTACCCTGTCAGGACTATGATAGCAGTGAGAAGTTTACTATTAAAGATGACAGTGTCAGTCACTTGCTTCCTACATCCTACCAAGACATGATTGTGAGAGTCTACTCCAAGAAGCCTAACCTGGTCAGAAAATAAGCAATTCTCTTATAGAGATTCCAGATGTTTGTACTTTTATATTTTAATTAAATTTGTTGAATTTATCCTGAAATAACATACAGGTGGAAGCTGTGTCTGAGGCCTTCAAAAATTTCCAGCTGAAAGCGTATGGGGTGAAAACTCAAGTCCATGAAACACCTGAGAAGAAAAAGAGGAAGCAATTGAGGTACAACTCCACAGATGTCTAGCTTAGTTGCCACAATCTCTCTCAATTCAAATGTTCATATGGTAGCTAAAATAGGTAGTGATGGATAGTCTCATAGTTTTGGTTGTCTCCTTTTGTTTATCTACGTAGACTGACCCCTGGTTATATATGGATACTTCTGCTATAATGAGACCAATAGATGATGATTCTCACTTGGGACCTGAAAGAATTCACTGCCTCGTATTCCTGAAAAAACTGCCTAGATTTATAATGACATCGATAGATCCCTATCAATGATTTTTTTTGTAAATGAAGTAATGAACTTTGAATACTGCTATGGACAAGCTTTGGTTATAGCTTTACAGCATCAGAGAATCTCTATCTACTTAAGTCTGTCCGTGCTGGGTAGAGTTGTGACACTATCATTTTTACCCTACTCGTATAATCGTAGGATGTATGAAGATTGGTCTCGATGTGTCAGGAAAGATCAGCGTTCACCTTTATTTCAAGAACAATGTCCATTTTTTGTTTTGTAGGGAAGTTCTAGCTAATAATATGCATTGAGATATTCATATATTCACATAGTAGCATGCACTCGCACACAGCAACAGTCACGATTAAGCCTCACACGCACAAGTAGCACACATTGACGCGCACACATGTATGTACACACAAATATATATAATTATCTGTTGTTTCCTCCAAAAATTTAAACAAAATAAATTGTCGTTGACTGACTATTAAAAATTAGATTTGGTCAATTTCTTCACACGTATCCATACCTTGATACCAAATCCAAAGAAGGAACTTTCATATAAGTGGATTTCAAATGCAATTTTCCAATTTCTTTTCCTTCGGGATCTCAAATCACAACCTGAGACTGTCATTTTCTGCTACTGCAATAATTTTCTCTCCGAGCAGTTAAAAGTTCCTTCATGATTTTTATTTATAGAAATTCTATTATATTTTTGAGTTGCAAGAAAATCCCTTTTAAAATACCAAGTTCGTAGCTTTCTCACCAAGTCCTTCATGGTTTCTTATTTATAGAAATTCTATTATATTTTGAAATTACATGCAAGTCCCTTTGAAAAATACCA
The DNA here is from genome assembly GCA_028749325.2 of Caryopteris x clandonensis. NCBI lineage: Eukaryota > Viridiplantae > Streptophyta > Magnoliopsida > Lamiales > Lamiaceae > Caryopteris > Caryopteris x clandonensis. The sequence goes on from JAPYKT020000004.1 coordinate 10,668,904, forward strand.
AGTTCGTAGCGTGCAAGTATTGGATTTGTAAAATGAAAGCATGTAAAAAACGATCTATAATGTACAACATTAAAGAATAATGTATCACGGTACCCCGCATATTAAACCTAGCCATAAGTCAACAAAAAAATTGTAATTCTGGACCAATTAAAAATTAAAATTTCCCAATTGCACCACATGATCTTCTCTGATCAGAAAAAGAAACTAGCATCAGACGCGGAACAAAATGATTTCCGCCAACCACTGCTACTTCGCCATCTAATTACACCCATTTACAGAAACAATACAGCAGGTTCCCCGCCATCGTCTGTAATTGAAGGTCAACAAAAGCAAGAAAGTCACATCTATGCAACGACTGGTACTCATCTCCGAAAATTTCAGTGAAGCAGATTCCCAAAAATCACTAACCTTCTGGAATATAAACAAATCCACTTCATTCTACTTACTGTCAGCACTAATGGGATCAAAGATGGTTCTAAATTGTACTTCGCATTTTTACTTCCAAGCAGTTCTGAGTCTGCAATAATTTCCATCCTGTACAGAAACTCATTTCAAGAGCACCTCTTCAAAAGTTCAAAACAGTTCGAAATCGAGCGGTTTAGCAAGCTGAACCATTTACTGCAATATATCCAGCAGATGTTAGGAGTCCGTTTAACTTATGTCTTCATTTGCATTCTTGAACTCTTCTCGTAGTAAATTCCTAATTTTTCTTCTCAAACTGGACGCATCCTCAGGTTTGAACCACTGCCTTCCAAACTGAAAAAAATAGCAATACCCCAAGTAACCATACTGTGAGAAAGAAAATAATGAACCAGGAAAAAAAGAAAAGGAGGAAACACAAAAGTCATCATGCTTCAGAATGGAATGGGAAGTACCATTTCCAAGTCCCCCTTCTTCAGCCTTGCAGGGGCCTCTTCAAGGAAACGTTCCATAAAGTAAAGAACGAAAAGCCCACAGTCATATTCATTCTTTTGCTGAGGCACCTGTTTCATGAAAAGCAAAAGCAGAAAAGATGAGTTGGTTGCATTAGTTTAAGTAATAAGACGCAGAATGGGAGGATACGTAAAAGGACCGGTGAATGGTCCCTTTCAATTGCGAAATTTTATGAATGTTTCAGGAACATACTGAAACAGATTACTCGCTTTGTAACAATTTTTTGCAAAAAATTATTATCACAATGAGAAACACTTGGACAACAAGAAACCCCACTCAGATATGCATGAGATTAAAATAATGTCCTTCGGATAATTAAGCATAACTTTGCATAGACGAGGTCTAGCACCATACATTAAGACATGGCGACATGCAATTGTTTTAAGGAATCGGCCGTGCTAGGGGAATAAAGGAAATGTTTTACCAAAGAGAAAGTGATCACTACGTTATTTGTAAGCACTAAGCTCGCATACCATCAATCAACCAATGATCTTACATCCAAAACAACTTGTTCTCTGTTGATAAGCAGAGAATAAAGATGTCGTTATATGTAACCAAACAGAAGCTGCGTGTGAAAAGAAATGTCAGGAATCATCAGTACTTTTAATATGAACCAAAAAAAAATCTGTGTACCCAAAATCCCAAAGAGTTAAGATATCCAAAAATATTTTAGATTTCACAAGCACGGAATTCCATCCCCCCTTCATTATTGAACCCTAAGCTATTAATGAAATTATCACACAGCAGAGTGCTAAACCACAGTTGAATGTGAGGATATAATTAATAAACCACAGAAACAGAAACCATCAGAGCAACAAAAATTCTTCTCGAGGTAGAATAACAAAGCTATACCTCAATAGCTTTCTCACTAATTCTTCGAGGTAGCTTGTCCCAGATCTTGTCTGGGATGGGAAGTTCAGGCAACACTTCTTCTTGTTTTAGAAACTTCCACTCCTCTATAAGAAAGCTGCAGGCGAAATTCATAAAGTCATGGAGAAGGCAACAATCATTTGAAAACAAGTATAAACAATATCTGTGAGAGAAATCAATTGGATGATATGATTTTGATGATTTGGGTAAATATAAAGCACCAGAAATGGGCCAACTAAAAATATCAATGTCATTATTGATATCAAATTCTCACATATATTGGTACATCATCCCGTCATTTAAGCAATGACAATTTATTATCTTGACTCTGAAGAAGGTAGGTTAGCAGTCATTTTGCCAAAATATAATAACAGCAGATGCCCCATACAGATAAATATTTCATAGATAAGAAGTGAACATATGTTTCGAAGAACTCGAGAGTATTAATTGAGGTAAAAAAATGGCATAAATGGTGACTACTAAGCTACTTGAGCTCTAAGAATACAAGTAAGCAAATCAGGATGTAAAAAATGACTACGCCCAAACTCAAGTCTCATCTAGGATGAGAATAAGCAGGCAATTCACATGTGAATAGCTAAGGACTCAAGTGCAACCATGTCTGCCATTTCAGGGGATAAACTTGGGTTCCAAGTAAGTTGTATTCAATGGCATTCAAACTTGGATCCAATGATTTGAGAACTAGGCCAATAATTATTTTGCTCTTCCCAAGCAAATAGCATTCTGTAAGAAATTCCAATTAAAGTATATAAATGACCAACAAAGTTCAGTGAGAAAATTTGTAAGCAATCCTTATGAAAGCAGAAAGCTTTAGAAAATGGAACTTCTCATACAGTATACATCAATTACATGACTTGCAAGTATGTGCAGGTGCAGTACAAACAAGTGATAGTGAGGTCCACAACACCAAAACACTCAATTGACCTCTCAACCACTTCAGGTGCCATCTACTCTAAAGACAAAGTTCGCAGATAATGTTAACTGAAATGCTTAGACAATCCAACAGATCGAGCATGATAAGATTTTTCCTTACGACATAACCAAGAATCGTATTCTACTGACCTCTTCACATTATTGAAAATTGACTTGCTGTTGTGCAGTCCTAGAGAATCTAAATGAAGTATAATCGGTCCCAAGTCATCTTCTTTATCTGGTATGCATAAAATGACCAAGCTCCAGTGCTGACTGCCAGAAAACAGATAACGCAAAATATGGTCACTGAGGTAGCCCACACACTAAAAAATGAGGTTAAAAAAAGAAGTTATGATAAGTTTCAGTAACAACAGACATAACATCCAGACTAGCACAGAAAGTGAAAGTGCAATGCACCAGAATAATGATAATGCTTTTAGCACACAAAGGTCTGATCTTACATCTGAAAGAACAGCTTTATCAGATGTCACATTGTAACACAGAACTGTGCAAAATGTCAAGCATCCACAGTTACAACCCAACAAAATTTACATTTTCAAATTCAAGGGTGGCTACAAAGAGCATCACTGATTTTACTGCTTACCTTTCATGAATTGGTAGAAAGATGTATGCTTTTTCAAATATAATTACACCTTTCCACCATCTTCTGAACTTCGAAAATGAGGTTTCTTTATCAGCCTGCATCAGAGAAACATACCCAGTGAACCACCCTACCGAAATAAGCTTTCATATAAGCAATGAATCTAAATTTCCAAACTGGCAGATGATGTTAGGATTCAGAGAATATAATGTCCACAAATCTTTCATTATCTAATGAAATCAGGTACTCCAGTGATACATGAAGCAGCCCACACAAAATCAAACACCAAAAACCAACAGTAGCAAACTAGGCACTATATGGATCATATCTCGCCATCGTGTTTGGTCAAAACAATGTCCTCATTTATAAGTTTCTTTCCAAGTCCTTTTAGGTCCTCCTCTTTCCATTTTATTTGAGTTAGTGATTCTCTACTTTGTACCAAGAAGGAGAAATAAAAGAAGACCAGCTTATGCCCAATGGAGTGGATTGATCTGTCCCAAAGTTTTATTAAATCTAGTAACATTTTGTTTGTAGAGATCTATCAATCAAGAACATTAACATTCTGCAGAAACCCATGACAATCAGGCAAATTTCAAGGTTTTCCACCATCTTTTTAAGGTGCAGACATGAATGACAGATCCTCGTAAAATGGCATCTTCTCCATGGCAGTCAGGGTAGAGTCTCACCTCAAAGATCACCCAGATGAACAACCAATTATTAAATGGAATGGAAGACTTCCTTGTGACAGTAAATCTAATATTAAAAAAAATGTCGCAAATTCTTCTCATCAAAAAGAGAATACCATGAATATGATAGAAGATTCCATGGCTAGAACTAGAATCAAAATGTTGTTCAAAGAGATGGATTACTCGGAAGGGTTCGGTTTCAGAAGATACCTTGGTCTGGACATCTTGTTACATCAAAAAGAGATTACCATGAATATCATAGAAGATTCCATGGCTAGAACTACAATCAAAATGTTTGTTCAAAGAGATGGATTACTCTTAAGGGTTCAGTTTCAGAAGATACCTTGGTCAGGACATCTTGTTTCAACTTCTCATAAAAGTATGTGTTGAAAATATGACAATCACATCTCCTTCTCGCCCTTGGAGATGTTGACTTCTGTAGATACCTAACAAAGTAGAACACTTGGTGAATTATCTTGATTATGAATGTGTAGGAGACTTGCAGAAAATAGATAGAACACAAACGCAGTTCCCTTAGTACAGATTTGAAGGGATGACGGGAAAACTACACTAATCTTTTTAAATTATTGCAAGGAAATTCAACATTAATCTGTCTCCACAAGATCAGCATTTGTTGGTGCAAGCATTGATCACTTCGGTTTGGAATTAAATGAATCATGGGATTAAGTCGCCACTCAGATTAGAGTGATATTAATGATGAGACAAGAAAAGATGACGACAACTTGTGGAGGAATGAAAGTCAACAGATATTTAATAAAATTGGAAGTTGGTTATTAAAAAAAAATTAAAAAGAAATAAATAAAGAAACTCAAAGGCTTCAGTCCCATGTACATGGTTTAATGACTAGCACGAGCAGACTCCTTCCACCCTCGAAGATGTGATTGTAAATGACAGCTGAAGAGGTCAACTACTTCGCAACATACTTATGGCCGATAGAAAAAACTAGCTTATTTCGTCTTATATCCAAATAAGAGTGGCAGGACCAGCAGATCTTATATCAAAATTATATCCATGTACATAACATGGCTTGTAGAAATACGGACTCCACAGGCTGGAACACCAGCAATCAATGCAGTGAAACAGACAAATTTAGAACTATGAGTCTTTAAGGTTCTAAGTTTTTGTAAGCACAAGACCAGAGCTCAAATTACTAAGTTGCTTGAAAACGCATATGAAATAATTATACAATGCCAATGAACTTTACAGATCCAACATAATTACAATAAATGTAACAGCACAAAAAAAGCTCAACAGAACAATGTGTCAATTGAACTGAACTAGAAACGGAAAGTTGAGAAGATGCAGGTCTTCCTGTGAGCCAGGAAGAATGATTTTTCATTTAAATTTACAAGAATAATAATTATTATTGTTATAACAGTGATATAATAATAATTTTAATACGAAGAAGAATGAAAAGCCTTTTACTAACTCACCGAATGTAAAAGTTCATGATGGGTGATGACAAATAAGACTCGGGCGCCAGACATTCCATGTCCGAGTAACAAATTTCGACAGCTTTAGGATCATCCCTATTTTCATAAATTAGCAATATTTTAGGATGTTCAACATGGAATTTAATACAGCAATTAAGGGGTGAATTCCATTATTTTGACACATCGAGTGAAAATACCTGGATGGATAGTATATCCGTGCCTCTTTATTGCTGTATAAATAAGGAAACGGGAATTAGTATATGCTAATACCAACGACAAGAACCATGTCGCTGACCATTTCCTGAAATTAGACACCAAATGAAAAAACCAAACTTACAAAACACTTGGAGAATCTATAGAGTACCTTCGACCCACTTCCTCTGCTTTATCTTCTACATCAACCTCAAGTTCCTCCTCATCTAGTAGAACAAGAGGTTTCCGCTGAAAAGTTGATGTCAGCTTGATGCATTCATAGTATTGATTGATAATAAAAGCAAAAGAACATCATACAGGAAACTGCCACCTTTCCAAACAAAAAGTACACAGGAGTAGAAATGACCATAAAAGAGGGAGACTCAAAGAATGAGTATGCAAGTTACAAATTAGGCAGGCAAGGGAGAAATATGAGCAGTTGATGAACACACAAACAGAGAAGGTCAAGAGAAAACTACTGATTATATTAGCTTTAAGTGATTAGATAGATAGGACTTTGAAGATGCTCATCATTGCTAGGCATATTTTCCCTGCAGTTTCTGTAACTAGAAACCATCCTTATCATGATATGAGCTGGGAAGTGGCTAATTGATTTCCAGGCACCCGGATAAATTTGCATTCTCAAGGTTCTTCCAGTTTCTTTCTACAACTTTAGTTTTACTTACACAACTTTATTATGCTGCCTTAGAAAAAATTATCTAGGTCCAGATCACACAAAGTTCCAGCAAGAAAGCAGAAGGTGCATTCAACAAAGCACTTAGCATTTAGTTAGTAAATCTTGTAAAAATAATGGACATTTGGGGACAGGGAGGATATTGAAACTTCAACTGAGAAAAATAAGAACTTACGTTGTTCCTTCTGGTGTTAGGTGGAGGTTGGCCACGAGCGGCTCTTTCCCTAACAATATCAGTGAAATAGGTTAAGAATGTGTTATCACATACAATTCATTGATATTTCTGTTAATTTATTCTTTTTCCTCTTAATCAAGTTTAAAGTGTATTTGCAGGTAGTTCTATAATTCAAATATCCAATTTTGAGTTCAGAAACACAGTACAGCAGGATCAACCATTGTATATGAGTAAGAAATTTCCCCAACCCCAAAACCACCAGCAAATAATTGTTTTTACAACGAAACCTAGGTCCAGTTCCTACCTGAAACAACAGGTCTTTGTTCAACTAGAACTTAAGGTAACAGATGAGACCTGAGGCCTGGATCCTTTCTTTTCCCTCATCTCCTTCTTGCCTCCCCACCTCCAGCCAGTCACCAACCACTTCTACCAACACCTTAAACCTGACCCCTGTAGGCAACCCCAACAAGCACCATAATCTAGCATTCTAGCCCATATTTCACACTAGACATATACATGCATTGACGTAGATGTAGATGTATTAGTATATGCTTGCATGTGTATGCAGAGAGAGAAGAGTAGTGCAGAAGTAGTGGGTCATGGTGGATGGGTGGCAGAAACCAGCAATGGCCTGTGAGCATGAGGGACAAGTGGAGTGATGAGTGAATGAGGGGGTGATATGGCACCATTTAGTGGCCCTTGATTCGACAAGATTAGTGGTCAACATATGTATTAAAACATTAAGGTATGAGGAGTTCCTTTCAGGGAATTGCTCTCCCACTTCAGGAGATGTTAGAAGATAGGAATTTCCTGGGACTAGCTGTATTGATCAAAACTAGGTCTACCAGATTTAATATGAGCACAATCTGCATGAAAATCCTGCCCACTTATACAGGTCAAACCACCTAAGTGAAGGACCTTTACTTTGTGCCAGATGATTAGTTTTGGGGTCATTATCCTTGTTGGATTTCAATATTGCAAATTTTCCTAATCCGCACTGCGCATTCAGAACTATAATTGAGAAGCAGATCAAGAAAGACCACAATTGAACCACAACATAAACTTCCGAATTTGGATGCAGGGATCTGAAATTCTGAATATCGGTAAGCACAATTTTTGACGAAGCAATGTTTTGTATCGAGCTTGGTAAGTGGTTGGTGAGTTTATCCTTTGTTTAACAAATTGCGGACTTAACCATAAGAACGCAACCTAGAAAGGCACATTCACCAAAATGCTGGCATATCATAAGGGGAATCGTAAAGGAGGCCAGGTGGCAGTGTAAATGGTTATGGCATCTTTGAACCATTTACCTAGGCCCATCTAAACTGGAATTTTCTTTAGTTGAACACAATAGATAAAAAGGTTATAGGTGCAAGGAAACCATCAGAAATAGAGACAATAAGTTACTGTGAGCAAATACAGCACCATAAATGAGAAAAATGGTCACCAAAGTTATGGTACAACAAATGAAAAAAAAGATTACTACTTAGGTTAATCACAAAGACAGTTAAACTATTATACTAAACAAATCACAAATAAAGAAAAAAATGAGAAAAGTGAAACCGAATCAATACTTACTTTTTGCCAGAACAGCCAGACACATCTTTGTCAGACAGACGAGGTGAGAGATTAGAAGAGAGGCTTTCCCAAAGCTCACCGTTTAATCGAGGTCGGTTATCAATGTTTACTGAAAGATGGCTTGGAGATTTAAAAGGTGCTTGTCTTGAAGATGAACCCATCTTCTGTCTTTTCTGAGCTGCAGATGATGGATGCTCTCTGGTATTTTTGTTGTCAGCCTGATTTAAGGTAGATAATTCTTCTCCAAAACACTTGGTTGCCTTCTCTGTTTTTTTCTTCATTTTTTTTTTTTTTTTTTTTTTTTTTTGGGTGGTGGGGAGAAAAATGAAGAGATTTAGTTACCAAGATATCTCATTGAAACCTATCAAGTTAATCACTCATTTAAGAAATACGTACTTCATCATCCAACTTTTTACAGAAATGCAAAGCAAATTGTGAGGTAGGCCGAGATGGTGGAGAGCTGAATGATAAGTCATCAGTGACACCTATAAAATACAACAGGCTTCAGCTCCAGCTGTTATGCGTAGATATGAGAATGAGATACTTAATGCTGATGTCACGTCTAGCATTTTCTGAAATAATTTGCATTTTCGAACCCGAAAAAAGAAAAATCGTCATTTGTGAAATTCAGGAAACAATGAAAAATCTTACTTTAATACCAAACCTAATCTTATTTTCCCATGTCACACAATAAAGTTCAATTTTCAACAGGAGAAAAACCATGTAAACTTACCATTGCAATTAGACTCATCAGTTAAAGAAATCACCTTCTTGCATATATTGTCGTCCTGAACAGCAAAATCACCACATATTATATGACCAGTGTTTTCATAAGAACACAAAAGCACAGATAGATAACAGGAACACATCTACAAAATCCTCATACATTTCAAATATGGTATACAAACTTAAACGTTAATGATACATCAACACTAACAAACTTGATTGACAGGTTAGTGGCAATTTAGGATAATCTATGTCAAATTCACACTGGTAAATCATATAGGTCTCTAAGAGTGCATAAACCAAGGAAGACATGGGATAATATACACCCATATGCCATCACTAAAACTAAGATATTCATAACGATAGCATTACTTGAACAGAGTGCAAGAACATAAATCTAAACAAAATAAAAGTATCAGTAATGGAAAAACATATATTAGTGAAAGACTACAAAAATCACAAAGCAGAAATGTTATAATAACTAAAACCAAGGAAAAAAGTTTCAAATCAGACATCATTTGTTTTCTTTCCCTCACTTCAGTTGTGCTTTTGAATAAAACAGTGCAAAAATAAACTTTCTTCCAAGAGACTCCCCTCTTTCATCGTGTGTGGAGGGAGGGTGGTTATGCTGGCTAGAACATGGAGACATAGATATCATCAATGCCATATTACCCAGTTTGGAATTAGAAATTGGTTATCCATCTAATCTTCCAAACAGTTATATGCAAATACCTCCTTTTCTGCCCTCATTTCACAAACCACTCCAAGAATTTCCTCAACAACAATTTGATGTAATCAGCGAAATCACTTCTAATAGTTCTAGAAATGCTTATCTGTGTTCCATTGTAAATTTGCAAAATACTACCCCAACCCACGTCAACTAAGTTAAAACCCCATTTTCATCAGAAACGATACCCCTTGTTTGAGAACGCTCGCATTTAGATGAATGTCATATCAAAACTCAAGATACCACACCTCAATTGTTATCACTCAACACACGCCCCATTAGAGACGCGCACAAAATGAGGAAAGCAAGGAGAAATATCCAGAACATCTCAGTAGTAACTCGAAAATTCCAACCTTCAGGTGACGTCTCTGCTCCAACTCCGCTTCTACTCTCTTCAAGCTAGCTCGCAATTTCTCTCCGCCATCGGCCAATTTAGATGACATTGGGCCCAAGGACTTTCTCATCCTCTCAATCTTGTCGGTGAGGTCTTTCTCAGAAAGTTCCTTGAGATACTGGTACGCCTGCAATTCCTCCTCATCTCTTTCCATCGTCGCCCCAACCGGCGGCTTTGATTTCTCCGTTGCCTCCTGAATCACCACAACCGACAGAGGCTCGTCATCGCTGTCGCTAGAGCGCAGCAACTTGTCGAAGTCAATTGCTATGGGACCAGCTTTCCTCTTTCTCTCTCCTCCCCCTTCCATGCATCTGCGTATAACCTATATATATGTGAGTATAGGTCGGTGTTGGGGTGGGGAGATGAAGGCTGGTCAAATGGGTCTTGTCTGAGAGAACTCAGAATGTTACTCTGCAACTCCTCTTGCTCTTTCTTATAAGTAATTGGCTATTAACACCTTTATAAATGATTTCAGTACTCACACCCAAATCATTACACTGATTATATATACCCATCTACCTTTTAATTTTTTTTCTTAAATACTTTTAGACAAAAGCCCTAAAGTTTTCTCCTCATTTCGTTCGTCCAATAACATTTGTTTGCCCAACATCGGTTGAACATTTATTAAAATATTTCATTAAATTAATTCGTCCAATGCTGGTTGAACATTTGTTCGTTCAATATCGATCAAATATTTATTGAAATATTCCGTTAAAATTAACTAAAGTTACCGTTAAATTCTCGGTCAACGAATATCAATTTATCACCTTTTAAGCTAAAATACATACTTTAATTTATCAAAAATATGAATTTATAGGAATCAATCCACATTTAAAAGTTAAAACCTAATTTAAATATATTTTTAAATCACTTTTATTGATTGAACGTTTTTAAAATGTTCCATATTTCTTGTGAAGAGGGTGGAACATATTTCATACACTTCATCGATTTTGATTGAACATTTTCGTGGTCCGTTAAACAATGTCTAACACTTTGAACACTAAATAAACATTAATGAAGATTTTTGGTTAGTATTTATAGAACATTGGAACAATTTTTTATTGCCTTAAGTTCGAAACTTCTGAATATATTTAGTATTTTGCAATCAAGCACTGAGTTTCATATTTAATTGGCATATTTAAAATACATAAACTAATATTATTGAACAAATGAAGCATATGAAGCAATACAATTAAATTAATTAAACAAAAATTAAAAAAAAAACCATCATTCAATCAGTTGCTATATAACAATTTTTATAATGATCGAACATCATTATGTGTCTAATTGACTAAGGTCGAAAACTTGCACTTCAAATCATAAACTTTTCTAACATAAATACGTTTGTTTGTTTGTTTTAAGTTTGGCATATAATGACTTTGGATGTGAAATACCCCATCATCGTCCCAATTGTTTTGAGTTGTAAAATTAAATTTTAGAGTTCTATAAAATTCTAGCTCTAGTACTACTATTTATACACACTAGTATTTAGTTCGTGCATTGCATAATTTATAAGATATTAATTTAATAAAATATTATAAAAATAATAATATAATTTTTTTAAATAAAATACATAATTATTTAAAAATTATTTTTTTAACAAACATATCTCACAATATAAAAATATATTAAATATTAAAATGTACCACAATTAATTTATGAAAAAATATTTATATTTAATACTATTTTATTTTCATATATGCAATATGAATATCAATATGAAGATCGTGTATATCAAAATGAAGATCGTGAAAATATAATTAATTTGATATATTTTTTATAAAAAAGGAGTTGAAATGAAAAAAATTGTGTCTTTTAAAATTGGAGTGAATAGAGGAATTTTTTTTATAATTGGACATTATACTTTCTAAAATTAAAAAGGTAATATAGGCGCAAAAATGATATTTGTGTAGATTTTTTAAGCTATACTGCTCTTTTTTATAGTTATAGTTTTTTTAAATTCTATTAAATCATAATTTCCAAATACAAATATATAATAATTCCAATCATTTAATTATTATCAACACAATAAATAATACAACAGATTATCTTTTCAACATTAATTTGACAATACAATTATACCACATACAATCTTAAAATAAATGATTTCATAATCGAATTTGGGCCATTGGATGCCGGTCCAATTAGTCGGATCAGCGGTCCAACTGAAAAAATAAAATAGTTTTTTTTGTTACTATATATATATATATATATATATAGCCACATTTTTTTATAAATACATAACTTAAAACATAATATTAATAATCCATAAATTAGTTTTTTTTTTTTAAGTTTTAATTTTAAATTAGAAAAGATATGAAAATTAGTTGGCCGATTTGATCGATTTTCATTGATTTTGAGAGATTTAACGTAAAAGTAGTTTTATTAACATTTCAGACCAATCCATGTATCGATTTCTAGTTAAACTAGTTGAACCAGTCGATCCGATTCAATTAAAAGAACACTGTTCAAAATAAACAAAAATTATTATTATTCATCTTTATTTTACAATCCTAAAATTTTAAAGTCAAAATTTTCCACTACCCATTTAAATTTAAATCAAACATCCATAAAATTACTCAAGCACATTTTCTTAAAGCCACCAAAAGTTTGATTTCATTTTTATTATTTTTATTTTATTTTATCGTTCAATCAATTAAATATTGGGAAGGGAGTGGATTGCGTAATTGGGACAATAAAAAAAAAAAATTTGTAATATTTAATGTTAAAAAATAATAAATAAATAAATAAGAAGAAGTAAGAGGAGCTTCTATCAATTTAGGCATCGATCGTTATTGTAATATATAAATTATCAATTTTGTATTCAAACAATTCAAAGTACCAATTCCAAACCAACAAATTTAGCATCACAGTTGTTATCTTATTATATAAAGCATTAAAATATTTTATCTTCGTCTCCAAAATTTGAACTTTAGTAAATAAATATTAAAAATAAAGCATCACATCATCAAGCCATCTTTTATCTTATCATAATATCAAAATTCCGTTGCAATGCTTTAAACTTTGCGTGATTGAAAAAAATCATCAATTATATTAAAATGTTGAGCTTGCTACAGTGATGTTGGAATAAATGAACTAGGCTATGGATTTATTTTTTTATTATATTTTATTACATTAATAAAAGTTCTTCATCCCAAGTCTCATAGAATGTTGTGTTCCTTAAAAGAAGTGTTATGTTTGATTATAAATTACTGACATTATAATATACTTGGGGCAAAAGGCGAAATATTGGTGGAGGAATTAAATCATGGTAACTCAGCGGCCCATTAGGTGGGAGGAACAGTGCCTGGTACCCACAAGGAGCTATCCCCCACATTGAAGGAATAAAGGCGGAATAAAGGCTGCCAGGACTCGATCCTGCGTCCTTGGGGCAATCTGCCACCCAGGAACCAACTGAGTTGTCCATGCGGACGACATTATAATATATTGGGTCATCATCTTGTGGAATGTGATTGATGCACCTAAGGACAATGCTCACAAGAAACATGTTTCTTCAAATTTTGATCCCTGAATACAATTATTATATGTATAGCTTAAATTCATACCGTTATTTAAGATAGAAAATGTTATTGTAGTATAGTTATATTTTATGTTAAATAAATCGACAAAAGTAGATGAACAAAGTTGCTATTCTCGGTAAAATTATTCATGTATATGTGTTCCCATCTCAAATTAGTTTGATGTTCTCGAGAATGACGTACTTCACATTTGTTGTTGGATTTGGTTTCATTTTTATATTGTTGTTGGTAGCACCAATTTAACTTTGGTTTCATTTTCGCATACAACTTAGAAGAAAAATAAAAAAGCAAATTTATTTTTAGCTCATAATTTGTTTGTCTTTAGTGTTTCTTTATAACTTTCATTGTTGGCTTTTTTGAACATTTAAAACATCAATTATCCATTGATCAATTTGGCTGAAGCTTTTGTTATAATTCTGATAATATTATTCAACAGTTTCAATTTCTTGTATATTTAAAATAAAAATATAATTATTTAATTTTAAAAATCATGCCAAATGCATTTTTTGCATCTCATGTGACGGAGAAAACATATTGTGGTTACATCTGTATGATATGATTTAGTGGAGAGACCATTAGGGCGCCCAACTTATGGTTGCAAATCAAATAAAGAAGGTTTAGACGGCCACTGACGTCAGCTATCCATATAAAATTCAATATTGCTAGAGCACACAATTCTTCCTGACAAAAACATACGAAAGGTTTATCGCCTGTTACGATTTAGGGCTCTAAATCTTGAAACAATTGACCCGCATCAAGACCCCCAAAATAATTGAAACGAGAGCTTATCATCCCAGCAATGGCGGACCCGACTCCCGCGCCGGAACAAACCGCTACTGCCGACGCCAATCCCGTCTCCGACCACTCCGAAACTGATACCCGACCCACCCAACAAGATCCATCTCCCACATCACTTCCCCCATTTCCAAACCCTAACCCTAGCGGGACCCCGCCACCGCCAGCGTTAACCCCTCCTCCACCCGCGATCCAACCTTCCTTCCGCCCCGCTGGGCAGCCAGTTCCCGTGCCTTCCACCGCGGCGGCTCCGCAATTCTCGCCGGTCACGTATCAGATTCCAGGGGTTCCTCCTCCAGGGGTGGTAGTGGCTTCGGCCGTCGGGAGTGGCCAACAGCCGCAGGTTCCGGGGGCTTCAGTGCATCCGTTAATGGCGCCGCCTTATGCCATGGCCGGTCAGCCTCTAAGGTATGGGCCGCCAATGTCAAATGGTTATCCCGCTATGCATCAGCATGTTCCCCAGGGTGCCATGCCTCCGGGTGGGTTTTTTCTCTCTCTTTTTCCATCGAGTCTGCTCCTCAATATTTGAACTGTTTACGTGCCTATTGCCTCACAGGGATGTACTTTATTTGGTTTTAATGGTTTTAAGGGTTTTGGAGGTCACGCACTAAAATAATAATCATGTTTGGAGCTTTAACCAAGTCTTTGTAGTTATGAAGTATTGAGCTTTATCCAAGTTGGTTCCAGTTGTATGATTTTACGGAATCTTGGACTTATAAATATTCTTGAGGTGGAATAGAGAGTGCATATACATATCTTGTTAATGTGGATCTTTTCTTGAAAAAAAAAACTTGTTGCTGATCTTGATACATATTTAGTTGAATATTGTAATGCGTAAAGGGCAGAATGGGTGTGACAGAAGGGATGGGGAGGGGATACGTGTTAGTCGGTTCAGGGGTATCGATGACGGGATGTTTTCTCTACAGTGTCTTCATGATTGAGTACGGTGGGAAAGGTTGGAAGGCTTCATTAGAGACTGAGTACCCCTCACACTTCAACTCCTTTTTGTTGGTATGCACACATTTTATTTGATTGAATTCTTTGATTTCTCCTGGAATCTGGATATGCTGTAATGAATATATATGTATTAATGTTTATGAATCTAATGCATTAGAAATAAGAGAATGTGCTTCTAGAAGCTTGTGGTATGGGGTGAAAGATATGATTTCCACTTTCAATCTAAACAATTTCTGGTTCCGCTGTTCAATAAGTAGGGTGTTATTTTAGTGGTAAGACTGTTTGCGGGATATTAATTTTTGAATTGCCGACAGCAGACTATGTTAACAGTTGAGTGCAGCTATGCCTCTCATCCAAGGTATCACAATCTTCCCACTATGCAACTTGGATTTAGTTTTCGTGCAATACGTTCTGATAGCTATGTGATTTGTTACACTTGAGGTAATTAAGATTCTAGACCATTAAATTTAGTTTTCCTGTCTGGTAATGTATTGGTTTGAGTGAGAGTTTGGTTTTCTCATCCCACTTGAAACCTTCACCTGTGGTGCCTGCAATTGGATAGTTTTGGCATGCCTTCTGTTTTTCAAGTGGATGCATGAGGTATGCCCCGTTTGCGCATTCTTGATTCATGAATCCCAATGTTATTTTCTTTATGTTCCTTCAGGTTATGTGTTCAGCTGGTGAGTGTTCTCATGCCTGTGCTGCAATCTCTTATTGCTTGTGATATTTTTGGTAATAGTTGATTTATCTTGTTGAATCTTTTTATGCTTGTTTCTAGCAATAGAAAGGGATATTTAGCATACTCTTGACAATCTGCAAAGATTTGTGTGTCCCCTTTATGCAGGAGTTCCTCGTTATCCTTCTCCCTATGCACCAATGATTAGGCCAGCATTTCCTCCACGGCCATTAATAGGTGTTATGCCACCACTGGCGCGCCCTCCAGTTATTGGAATTCGTGGTCCAATTGTTCCTCCTGTTGTTAGGCCGCCTGCTACCCCGATTGCTGTGTCAGCAGAGGAGCCGCAGACAACTGTTTATGTTGGGAAGATATCTTCGACAGTGGAAAATGATTTCATTCTATCTCTTCTGCGAGTATGATATCTTTGTGCTAATCAATCTTCTGTTCCTTTTTTCTCATCACTTGCTGAGCCCAAATTCTTAAGTATTTCTGCTTTGTGTAATATTTTTTTTTCATAATATTGATGATCATATTGAAGGAGTCTGACTTTGATATATTCTGAAGCTTTGTGGGCCTGTAAAGAATTGGAAACGTCCTCAAGATCCCACTGGAACACTAAAAGGTTTTGGATTTTGTGAATTTGAGGCTGCGGAAGGAGTCCTTCGTGCTTTGCGACTACTGAATAAACTAAGCGTTGATGGACAAGAGTTGATGGTATGATCATGTTGCCCTCTATTTCTGTGTTACCAATGTTCCCTGACATTTTATTTTGATGATTGGTTTTCCTCAATTATGTTAAGCTTTCTTTTAGCATGCTCATGTTATGATTACATGCTACAAATTATGCTCAACATCAGATACTACGCTAGCTGATGGCATGTATTTTACCATCAATTAGACATTTGAGACCTAAATTCTAAGTTCACATTTGTCTGCCTGCAGTTAGCATGATCTATTGATCTTTCTCTATTGGCTTTTCTATGAGTTGTACTTTCTGCTGACATCTGGTGTATTGATGGATCTGCAGTTAAACGTTAATCAAACAACTCGGAAATATCTTGAGCGTTATGTAGAGAAAAAGTCTGAAATTTTGAAGAACAAAGAATCAGGAGCTGAGGCTACTCTGGACAAAGAGGAAGTAAGTGTATCAAGCACTGATGCTGATAAAGCAGTGAAGTCCTCTGAAGAATTACCGAAGCCTTCATCAGATGAGCAGAAAAAGGATGACAAGGAGGTGAATAAGGAGAATCCTGATGCTGCAAAATTTGGCCTTGTAACTGATGAAGACAGGGACTCGGACCGTGAGGCTCTGGAGAAGCTAACAGGCATGATAGAGGAGCGTTTGAAGAGCAGACCACTTCCTCCTCCACCCCCACCCCCACCAACAGCTGTTGATGGTCCTGGCAACTCAAACTCAGAACAGCCTTCTGGGTCAAGGGATAGAGAATCACAAGATGATGGGACAAAGAATGGTTTGTGTTTCTATCAATGATGATTGTCTCATTGATAACTTACACTCCATGCCACCTTGGTTCTCCTGACACCAGCAACATTTTTTGTTTTCATTTTGCAGATTCAGAAGACAAAAACGAAGATGAGAAGACTGCTGAAAGTAAACTTTCGAGTGATCATGACAGGGCTGGAACAGGTTCACCTGATAGGAGCAGAAGGCACGATAGGGGTAGGGATCGAGACCGTGAACAAAGACGAGAAAAAGAAAGGGAACTTGAAAGATATGAGAGAGAACGGGAGCAAGAACGAGCTAAGAGGGAGAAGGAAAGAGAATATAGGAGTCGGGAAGATGAACGCAGGTACAAGACACGTGAAAAAGAATGGGAAACTAGGGAAAGAGAAAGAGAACATTGGCGGAAGAGAGAGCGGGAAAGAGAAAAAGATAGGGCTCAAGAAAGGAAGTGGGAAATCATGGACCAAGAGCGTGATAGTGATGATGGTTACGGAAAAAAGAGGAAACACAAGACTACCGATGAAGAGAGGAAAAGGAGACTAAGGGAGAAGGAAGAGGATCTGGCTGACAGATTGAGAGAGGAGGAAGAGATTGCGGAAGCTAAAATGAGAGCTGAGGAAGAACAGAAGAAACAGCTTGAGATTCTGAAAGCTATTACTGCACCACCTGTTAATAATGGACATGAGAAAGCTATTTTGCCAAATGAAACCAAGGTTGAAAACCAGGGTACGGATGATCAAACCTTCGAGCACAAGCCAAGTCCTGGGACTTATGAAGGTATTTCATCCTGCTCAAATTATGATCTTGTTCCAATTTTGGCCACTTCAACTTTTTAATCTTAAAACATACTTTTGCGTATAGCAGGTGAAGGTGTTATTCAGAATGGAATCAGTGATACATCTAATTCTGCTTCAGATGCACATCAAAACAGCAATTTGCCAGCTAGAAAGTTGGGTTTCGGCCTTTCCGGGTTAGGAAAACGAGCTGCTGTCCCTTCTGTTTTTACTGTGGACGAGGATGAAGATGCACACAAGGAGAAGAAGATGAGACCTCTAGTTCCAATTGATTACTCAACTGAGGAACAGCAAGCAGTTCAATCTTCCATGTCTGAAGCTCCAGCTGCCAATATGGCTGGTGCAGCAGAATTTCTGAAGCGTACTTCATCCGTGAACCCTAAAGAAGAGAAGCCTGATGTAGAAAAAGAAAAAAGCAAGCGTTCTCATGAGAGATCTAGCCACCGTGATCGCGATAGACATGAAGAAGAAACCAACAGCGTCCGTGATAATTTGGAGAGAGAGAGGTCGAATAAAACAAAAACACCAGAAAACCAGAAGCTTTTGGATGCTAAGCAGTTGATTGACACAATTCCTAAGACTAAAGACGAGTTGTTCTCCTATGAGATAAATTGGGGAATTTACGACCAGGTGACTACCATTATTTTAGTTATATTTCCTCCAGTGGAGGAAAAATAAATATCTTCGTGATTAATTAATTTGGTATGAAAATTCAGTAAGGTTGTGATATTTACTATGCCAGGATAGAATAATCCTGATACGTCTGTAAAGAATCTGTCTGAATATTAAATGGCAAAATCTCAGTTTGGCTTAAAAGTGATTAAATTATCTAAATAGGATAGTGACAATTAATATGATTGTGATTTATATATTACTGTTATTGTTTTTATTATCGTAATAATGGACAATTACAAAACTACCATTGAGGTTTATCCTAATGACAGAAAAGCCCCAATGGATTTTGTTTTCTTGCTAGTACCCCAGCAGAGTCTCACAAACAGCCCTTCAAGTTTGTAATTTTCTTACAAACATCCCCTCTATTGGTGCAGTTTGTAAGGAAACAAATGCTAGTGCCCCCACCCCGATCCCCAAACTCTACTTCTCAAGGACTGCTGCAGTATTGAAGTAATATATGTTGACTAATTAGGATAGCTTTATATTACATCATGTGCTCATTACTAGGTTACCACCTTCTGTGTTTCTAAAAGTATGATTTGGTTTGCATGAGGTGTGTGGACATTTTCAATTATAACATATAATTTGTATTTTACAGAATGTACTGCATGAGAGAATGAGACCATGGATATCAAAGAAGATCACAGATTTTCTTGGAGAGGAAGAGGTCACACTTGTGGACTATATCGTGTCTAGCACTCAGGAGCATGTGGATGCAGGTGAGATGCTCGAAAGACTCCAAACTATATTGGATGATGAAGCTGAAATGTTTGTGTTAAAGATGTGGAGAATGCTTATTTTTGAGATCAAGAAGGTAGAGACTGGCCTAGCCCCGAGGTCTAGGGCTTGACCAAAATAAATAATTTTGTTGGCATATTGTTAAGCTTAATGGCAGCATACCTGTCCTTTATCTCTTTGTATTAGATGGAAAACCATTTGCATCTTAACATAATTTTCATGATTTCCAGTCTTTTAATGTAGGCTTAGTTTCATAATCTGCGTGTAGAATTATGTGATATATTCTTCGGATGTTGTGCAAGAACATAAGAGTTCCCTTTTTGGATAAACTGATAAATTGTTGAAAAGGTGTAAGGAAAATAAAATTTACTTTTGTCCAGGTTAGACGTAAGTTGCTCTTACTGAGGTTTTCCTCGTTCTTAATTTTTCTTACTGTAGTTTTGAACATTGTGTTCTGTTGTGATATCGATGAAGGGTTTAACCATGGCATTGACTAGATTTCAGAAGGAAGAACCCGTCAGAAGAAATATTTGCCAAAGAAGCAAAAGAGAGTGGAACTTATTTTGTGGTTGTTTTGCATTAGAACCACAAAATAAGCTCATTACAACTATAATGGATCAATAAGCTCATTATTGGTCTATTAGGTTCATCGGAGAGTGATCGAAATAGCCCTTTTTTGGTTGCATAAGCATTTTCCTCGTGATTTGGTCATGGCAACTTTTTTCTTTTTTCATTAACTTAGTTTGCACTTAATATTTTTTGTTAAAAAACACTTGAAGGCAGATAACTTTTACTCTTGTAACATGTGAATTATTGTCTTTCACTTCTTTGGTCGGTCACTAAAATAGTCTTTTTGGCGAGTTGACTGGTGGTGGAAAATGGATTTTTAGAATTCAGAATTATAATAAGAGTGGTAAATGGGAGGTGAAGATCTTCAAGTATTGAAGGCGGATCACTATCATTTAAATGAGATTTTATGTCTTGAATGTTTATGATCCTTTCAGGTTTAAATTTTCTGCCGGGCTACATAGACGTTGTCCAAGCCATAATAAGCATATCATAGCTGGGCAGTATTTGAATCAGAAAAATGTAAAAAAATGGTATACATGCCTCGCCCAGTATTCCAAAAGTCTTCTCTCTTACCTTGTGCACCGGGTGTTTAAACCACTGCACACACACATCCATGTGGGCTTTGTGCAAAGTTTGGGGTGAGAAAGTACCCTGAATTGTGTGTAGTGTGGAGAAAACACATAAGTTGCAAATCACAATCGAAGAACATTAACTGTGACCTAAAGACAAAAGTTCCTATGCTGTAGTTGGAAAAGGAATGGAAAGCGTGGTTCTGGAGAACGTGATAATGCATTGAGAATATACTGTGTATATAGTATTCAATTTATTTAATAAGGAAGGAAGCATAAAGAGGGTGGTTCAAGTTGATAAAAACTGTTGATGCAAAGGCATTCCTATTTGCCTTTGATTCTTCCTAGAATTGCGTTTCACCAAATCATGGAACAATTTTGTGCCTGTCAGTCGGTCACAGTTGAAGATGTAATTACGTTTTGGTGCTGTGATTGCATTTGGACGATTTTCGAGTTAAGTCCTGTAACCAAACACACAAAAACCAGGGTAACATAAATTAACATAACAAATGAAGACCCTCCATGTTTATGTCCTTTTTGTTTTTAATTAAATTCTTGAAACCACAAATACTCTTTTAAATATTAGCATAGTAATCTCTTTTAAGTTTTTATTTATTTATTTATTTAACAACACTTCAAGAGTGTTTTATAATTACCCCAAAAACTAACAAATAAAGTGATCTGTAACATGTAACCACAACTTATATCTAGCAGCTAGGAGGAGGACAAATCAAATTCTAATTCCATTTCAAAACTCAAATCCAAAAATTCTATGAGCAAACTGATACTGTTGCCACCCGCAGAATACTTGAATAATTGCAATCTCATGAGAGAATATAATTGACATTTCCTTAAAACAACCATAATTGTTCGGAATGATTAATCATTCCCTTCAATTTACACAAACATCAGCACAAATGGCTCTGAAAAAAAGTTGCAAATCAATTTCCACTGCTACAAGGACATGTACGTAAGCTGACAAGATAGCTATCTATACAAATTTATGGTACATTACAAACTGGTAAGCAGTTTCCTCCTATGTATACACCTGTTGTTTCCTGTGCCTGTCTAATAAATTATTCGGAAGAAAATACATCCAAAGTTGTAGTTCAACTCTGCAACTTCATCGACTGATGCATTTGGATCCACAAAAGAATGATACACAAGGTGGCAAAGCAGAATTGACCGCCACATCACTTGCAAAGAAATATGATGAGTTTTCCATCTTAATTATTCAGACGCCTTCTTTCTTTTGCTGGTTCTACTTCTTGTTCTCGGATTTTCAGAAGGTTCTGGTTCGAGTGTCCTTTGCAGTGGTGGGCTGCTTGGGTTTGCAGCATTCTTTGGAGTTGTACACTGATGTGCTTCCTCTTCTAATGCACCAGCTGGCTCTGAAATTTCGGTTGCATTATTGAGAAGAGGTTTGTCATAAGAGATGGCTGCATCTAGTGAGTATATGCGCAAGGAAAGAGCAGAGAGAGTCGTGATTTTAGCTGCAGTCGAAGGTGAGGACCAATACCACCAATCGTTTTGCAAGTAATCGCTTTTTATTGTGTCCTCAAGTACGATTGTAGCTTGTACCATCTGTAAGGATGAGAGAGGAAAATTAGAGAGATAGAGTGTACTTGTAAATTGTAATACAAAGCAATGACTACTGCCTACCTCGTAAATGGATTTTGCAGATTTAACAAATGCACGCCATGCACACCTTCTCTCTTGACTTGACCTTGACCTTCTCAAAGCATCCTCTGGCAAAGCAGCCTCCATATCAAGCAAGTTAATCTTGAGAAACCTCAGAATTTCAGAAGCTCTACCCACTAACGGTCTGGACGAGGACTCGCGAATTATGCTGCTTTTCGACAACCCAATTAGCGAACTTTTATCCTTCCTTGAAGAAACTTGATCCCTTTTACCCAATCTCTCAACAGTAGGCCCCTCCTCAGCCAAGCCACTTTCAGCAAATCTTGAAAACCCATTTAATTCTTCATAATCATTAATGTTAAACACAGCACTTGTACTGGCCTCATTTATTCTTCCAGAGCCCAATCCTAGGGCAGGATCACCTAGATAAGGCGACCAGATTGGCAAAAGGGAAGGAATGCCACCATAACCAATAAGCCCAACGCCTTTCACCTCATCCTTGACTGAGCTAGGAACGATGAATCTAGTCATAATCTCTTCAAATTTAAATGGGCAGTCAGCAATCATGCTTGCAAAACTAGATCCACCATTTTGTTTCTCATTTCTTGATGTTTGAGGAACGCCCATACTGGCCGGGCGTTTCTCCTGAGTAGCTCCGCTCCTTGACTTCTTGCGTTTAGATGTCTCTTCGGTAGGTTGGCTTCTCTTTGAGCCAGATGCGGGGCCAGATGCAACTGCCTTGCAGTTTTCGTTGGTATGTTGTCTTAATTCCTCAAAGGTAGGAAAACTCATATGACAAGAGTGGCAGTGGCCTCTAGAAGGCCATAATAGCTCTAGGCACTCACATCTGTACATTCTGCCACCCTGACTTGCACTGCCCATACCCAGAATCTGAAGACCGGCTGTTGCCTCAGTCCTCATGCAAGGACCAAATTTCTTTTCCAGCACACTCATAGCCTTAGTAACCAAAAGGTCCCCCGATAAGACCTCTCTTCTGTTTTGGTTATTTTCTCCTCTGTTTAGGATGTGATTTTCACTATATTCAGAGTCCTTCAGTTTGTTAGCCTGCAACTGCAAAATAGACTCCCTTAACTCCTTCTCCCTAATGTTATTCTCGTTCAGCCACCCAACCAGTTTTTCAATATCACTATCAGATTCGTAATACATCCACTTGTGAGAGTCAGGAATACTGATGAAATCTTCTGGACATCTTTGCTTGGATGCCAAATCCCCACAGGCCATTATCCATGGCTGAGCACCAGGAGAGTGAAAGCCCCAGTAAACTCTGCCATTGGAATCCCTCCCCAACAATTCCTTACGAAGAGATATCTTCATCAGGTCCATTTCTATTGAAGAAATTGAATCCATCAGATTGGTGATATCTTTCTTGACAGTATCTGCCTTGGCACTGTTGTCTTGTGATGAAATCGTATCAGCTTGCACTGAAGTCACAGGTACAGGAGGCGCTATAGAGGTGGAGCCAGCAAAATTAAGGCCAGGATGCCAACTAGCTCCTTTTGATAGTTGCATGTTGGCCAAGATGTTCTCATGCTGATTGGAATCTCCTACAAGCTGCGGACATTTTGTATCACTCAGTGAGCCAATAGCAGGTATGATTTTAGGAGGCTAACTAGGCTAGGCTAGTTATTGTAATCAACTAGTACATCTAAAAAAGGTGAAAAGACAGCTTACCTTTTCCGATGATTTTCCCATTGAGATGTTTTCGATATTAAGCAGGGAAGATGATGCATCTGATTTCAGATCACCACGCACATTGACCACACCGGAATTTGCTTTCTCTGTGCTCAAACCAAGAATATCTTCCTTAACCTTCAGAAGTTTCAACTCAGAGGCAAGGGATCGTAGTTTATGCTGCAAATCTGCAGCTCGAGAAGCAGACTGATCCATATGGTCACGAACAGTAGCAGAATTCATTGCTTCATCAAACAAGAACTTCAAGAAGAATATTCGCTGCAACAAACACACATGGAGCTATCAGCAAAGTGTGAAGAAAGGTTGCAACAAAAAAAAATTGATATCCCGGAAAAAGAAAAGATCAAATAAGAAGGGAGAAAATGTTAGACGGCATACCTCTTCAACAGTGAATTCCCAATGTTCTTTTATCCCCATCAGTTTAGCAAACCGTGCCAGTTCATTCAAAAATTTGCCCGAAAATTCCCCCCATTTTCTTTTTTTCCTACATTGATTTGCAACGGACCCAAAGGCAGCACTGGACTGGCCAGCAACACAAGATGGGCAATACCAGTTTCCTTCAGGAATTCTCAGAAGTGGAGGATCCAAGCAATATCGATGATACTCGGAATCACATTTATCACACAGGAGAACATTATCATCGTCTTTGTCCATTCCACAGACTTTACAGATTCCTTCTTCCCAAGGAGCTCTAGGAAGCGAGCTATTACACACCTGAACAAGCAAATCATCTCTCTCTTTTACAGCATCAGCACTAGAATCATTAACATTGGAAATCTCGGCCATTTTATGGACAAGGGTCAAAACCTGAGATAAAATATGAGTAGTAAGCTTGGCCGAAGTTCAATTGATAAAAATAACACTACAGTCTAGCAGAACTCAAGATCACAGTTTGACTGGAGTAGTACATATATAAACTGGCCTGCAGCTCAGAATGTTATATGCAATAGATTAAAATATTTACCATGGACACTTACTTATGTAGCCCATACACCTTAAAGTCATTGAACCGAGGAAAAGGGAGATTTTTTCCAAATAGAAGCAAGCCCAAACTTTTCCATAAAGATGCATACCACCACATGGATTTTAAATAACAATACTATCAATATACACAAAATAATCCAGAAGATAACACCAACAGACCTCTTTCTCATAAAGATCCTCAAACTTTTTCGATAAGTTTTCAGCCACATCAATTAAATCAGATCGATCACCATATGCCGTGCGTATGTTGTGCCAAACCTACAGAGGGGGGGAAAGGTCAGTAATTTCATTCACAACAAATACATTATGCTTATATTCTTGAACCAACAGTTTACCATGCACATATAACAAATTTGACACAGTTTATAACTGAATAATCTGCTCAGAATAGCATATTTGACAAATTTGAAGTTAGCAAGAGCTACCCAGAGTTACCCTCATAGTTTCACAGCATAGAGTGGCAAATGTGTTCTTCGCATTTATGCTACAAGTTCTTTCTTTTTTTTTTGGTCAAAAGAATTGAAATCAAGATACCCAACAAGGCAGTAATAGAAAAATGAGCCAATTAATCATAAATTATCAAATTTTATACAAAAAAAGTAGAATGCTGGCAAATGCAAGACAAACTTTACTTCCAAGTACAACTGCACAAAATTCTTTAACAGATCTAGGGTATCTTGGGCTTCATATCTAGAACGGTTTGTAAGAAATCAAAATAGAATCAGATGATATAAAGTTTCGAACTTAGGCAAATTGTTTATGATGTCAAGACCCTAATAAACAAGCATTATAAAAGGGATTGATGTCTTCTACATGTAACTTGGACCAAGTGGACAAGGGACAAAATCAAGCCATGCCTAATGCATACCTCTCGAACATCATCAGCAAACGCTTCATGCGATCCACTGTAAGCACCAGCAGCCAATCTGAGATCAATAGTCCTGAAATCTAATGGTCGAGATACCATTGCAGGATAGCCAAGAATCCCTTCATCATCGTTATCATTGGGTTTCAAAATTATCCTGGCCAGAAGATTGCAGAAGACTCTGTCTTCATCAGAACCAGCTGCATGGCGGAGCACAATACGACATTGTTTGGTGATCAGATCAGACATATTGGTCTTAACCTTAACCTTTTCATTCTTCTCAACCTTCTGCTGCGGGTTTTCACTGGTCAGGCTGGAGAGGACAGAGATAACAGCTCTCTGTAGTCAACCATATGCACATAATTAATTTCAAATTATATTCCAATATGCAGAATCACAAAAGATGGCTTTGCAGAAATAAATTCAAAACAAATATATCTGACGACTTTCAACTATAGAAAAGGACATCACCTTGGTTGGGCCTGATGCATTACCCTTGTAAACTTCCTTACTAATAGAGCGTTCCAGGATCTCTTTTGCCCATTCTGGGGGGTTCCTGTCCAAAGCCTCGTGGATACATTTTCGGATTCGAGCACCAACATTTGTAGGTAATTTTCGCACTGGCTCAAGAACTTGTGCCCACTCAGGGACAACACCATCATTTACCTCAATTGTCTGAGTGCCGTTGGCATCAGACTCTGGCTCACACAGACTAACAATTTCATTCTTAGTTTTCAGTGAACCAAATATTTCCTTCATTGCATCTGCTAAAACCTGCAGATAAATTCAATTTAATCAATCTATACACAATCCTCATATTTCAGGTTTTCAATTATTGTCATAGAACTAAAAACATAATACTATTGTGAGAATAAAGAAAATACATTTCCCAGGAACCTGAATTTCTAGAGTTTTAACCTACAAAGAATCACTGAATTTGGTTATGAACATCAAATAATCCAAAAATAAAGGACAGCAAATCCTACCACTGCGTCTCCCTCCAGCGCAGCTATGCCCGTTAGAGACCCACAGAGTATTCCTCCATCACCTCGTAAGCAGTGGAAAACTTTTCCACTTTCACGGCTAGCAACCTCTGCAGAATCAAGATTACCATCCATGGATAACACAGCTAAAATGAACCTACGGGCAATTTCGTGCCATGTGAGTTCATTGACAGGCAGCATGTCAAGTTTTATATTTTTTAGTACAGCGAGATAGTCCAAATCCTTCTTCCTGCCTCTCCTTGATTTAGATTCTCCTGCATCAAAATTAGGGCATACATATACTGCTGCTTTTGACAATAGCTCAGTGACGAGCAGTTGCAGCAATGAACCAAGAATCTTTGCCAAAAGAAGACCAGTACTTCTGCCAAGAGAAGCTGCTCCAGCTTGAGAAACCTTCTTACCACTGGAGGAGGCAACATCTCCAGTATCTATGACTTCATATCTGGCACCAAGAGAACAGCTACCTAACCAGGGGCTTACAAGTTCTGACTCAAGTTCCTGGAATGTGAAAGGCTCTCCAAGCCCTAAAACTTCTAAGAAACGCCAAGCAAGCTCCCAAACCTGATAAAACATAGTGGTTAAGATAAGCATGGAGAGCATAAATTTAATTCAAACAAGAGAACTTCATGGCACCTGCAGAGCATCTCCGATCAAGTATGATGGGAGCCCTGAGTTAAACTGCTTGCCTGCAGGACAGGGATCCCGCTTTAATATATCTTCTGAGTCACCCCATTTTAACAGAGATCTCTTAGAAATTTCAGAGGCACTGTTGGTCTTCCGTTCAGCCTGCAAAAACCCACTTCCAACTGTTTGTAGGCCTAAACTGTTCTTTCTTTCACACAAATTTTTATATTCTGAACATGCAGAAGCTCCAGGAAGCTGCTCTATGATTTCCTGAACAAAATCTGCATCCAGGCCAAACCTGTCTTGACTCAACCATGCCAAAATCCTTTCACAGGCCATGTTAAGCTCATTCTCACTCTGAACCGATGGCGGAATGCTGGTAAGACCTTCAAGATAACAATATCTTGACAAAGAATCAACACTGTCCAGGTTCTCATGGTCCAACCCATATACATCATGTCCACAGAAGAACTTGACAGCACCCTTTTGTTTATACAATTCATGGCTAGCATACACAAAAGCCTGCGAAACCATTTCCCAGACAGATGATATTGACCTGCCCTCAACTTGGAATTCTCCAACAATATCATTCAGTCCTACAGCATCAGGCATTAGATTTTCAGGCCTTTGAGGTAGTACTTCCAATTTTGAATTTAAAGAATTATCTCCTTGAAGATTATTAACCTCATAATCTCTCTTTGAAGTAGAGAGACAGTTGTCTAGGCATGGGGGAATATCTTCAGTAAATAGGGTTATTGTGGAGACACTATCATCATCAACCACCTGGAGTGTGGCCAAATCATCATTATCCACAACGTCATCCCCTTTGCAGGGAACTGGTTTTGTCTTTCTAAGGATAGTTGAGCCAACCGGCATAGCCTGCATGTTGCATGGGTATCTTTGAATCTTGAAAATAGGGCCGTGATCCCCCCCATCTGCAACCTCACAGAAAAAGAGAGACCCAGTGATTCGGTCATGCCAGCTACATCTGTACCCAACAGGCCAGATTTGGTTCTCATTGTGGTAGGCTGGGCGTGGATCAATACAGCCAGCTGATAAAAGACAGAAGTCCTTAAACTGAACTGGGAAGCCATCCTGGAAAATAGTGGAAACAAGATGAGTGATGTCAGCTTTTTTGGTCCTCTTAAGTTCTGTAGGGTGCACATTAGATTTATGAGCAACGAATGTACACAGGGTTGCACTGCACTCTCATTGGTGCTCTTGGCGCTTGAACTTATTTTTAATCACATATAATGATAACAGCACTTAGACTGACAGGCAGCATTAAGCTAAAAGAGGTAGGAGAAAGAGAACACATTTGTGGAATCAAGTTTCGGCGGTACCTTAAGCATACACTTACATTTTTAGCATCTTGAAGACAGCTACTGGTCCCTGAGCTGCTCAAGAAACCCTGGCTCTTGCTGCCCCTTGATATTTTCTGTCTTGGCCTGCAGCTTTGGCCTGCCAGAAGAGGTGATGATGCCTTATTTGCTGGAAGCTGAGATGGCAACCCCAAGTGGCAAGCGACATCTTCCATTGACCTGAACCTTCTTCCTTCAGGCGCAATGTATACAGCAGACGTCTTATATCTTCTATCGCAGAATTCAAATTCCACATGCCAACCTCCTACCAAGACGCCAGATTTTTCAGAGATATATTCTCTAAGCGTCTGTAGGTACAACATGTTGGGACTCTCAAGGGGAAATCCCATCGGAGTAGGATGACTACCCCGGAGCTCCACAGCAAATGAGGAATCTCTGCGATGGCTGCAGAAGGAAGAGGAAGCCAGGACTCTGCAGATGGAATAATGAGAATCGACTACTAAGAGAATAAAATACACTGAAAGATCTCACTTTTGTTATTTCATCATTTAGCAATTAAATCAACATGAAGGAATAAAAACTGAAACAATGCAGATGTGGACTGAAGAAGGAACAGAAAAAGAATTCCTACTTTAGTGGTTGAGGGAATTTTATTTTTTGCAAAAATAGCTCATATTAACATGGAAAGACGCACATTTTCATCAAGGAAAAACATTCTAGGTAACATTTATAGTAGTGAAAAAGCATGAAATCCAAAACCAAGTATTAGCTATATCAACAGATATGGAACAATGGTATTCTAGGTTATTTACATTCCTCTTAACACATTTATATATTTCATAAACACATCATCAAAATGTTATTTTGACTAGTATGGTGTTTGGCATTGTTGTATTGTAACTGCTGTCCTCTTGCGAGTTTCATAAACGACACAAAAGTAACAACGCACACATGCAGAACTACCATAGCAACAGGATATTCATACAAACCATAAAATTAGAAAATAAACTTAAGAGGAAAGAAATAATTCATAAAGTTCATAGAAAAAGATATTCCATTCTTGTCATTTATACTTCTACTCTGCCTCTGTGAAGATTTTTAAACACATTGGCCTATTGATGGGTAAGATTGTTGGAGTGGTATTCAAACAAAAGCAATTTAAATTTAATAAAAACCTCCAGAGAAACTTCTCACGTTCAAACATTAAAATACACGTGCCAGCCAGATCATAAAGAACATTTATCTGGAGCTACACGTTTCAAGTGCATGTGTATTTTGCAACAGAGAAAAAGCAAAAGCCATCCTTCAAGAACCTTTTGCAAGTTTCATCGCAACCTTCTTAGGCCCAGAAATTAGTTTTTCGGGGCATCACCAACCAAAATGTGCAGCCCAAAAGTAACAAAAATGGCAGCCCAACTTCAAGAAGCAACATGTAAAACCTATATTTAAAGGGAGAGGGGTGTGTGAGGGTTACAACAACTCAACTAGTAGCGCCTCCCCCCCCCCTCCTGCCGCTTCCTTTTCCCTTATAGTACAACAACTGCAATGGCTATCTGGGAAAGATGGCAAAACAAGGTAACCTCTTCTACTTCCTTTTCATGTTTTTCTGAAGATAGTTAAATGTACGTTTAATTACAAATGAGATTCAGAAAGGACCAGAAAATGTAAGCTCTTATGATTCTTTTGCCCCCAAGGTTACTCAAGATGCTTTGTACTATTGTAAAGAACACCGGAAACTGCAATACCAGTCTACCAATGTGGAAGATAAGGTACATTCTCTTGAATCCCCCCTTTTCTTTAGTTATCACCTGTTGTTTTGTGCGTATTGCAATCAGAGGGTAACATACGGATCACAGTGGTTTTTTTGCATCAATTGTCTAAACATGCCTCGTCAATGGGCATCTTAGCAGCTATCCACCCTTCACACTCAATAAGACATTTCACCAAAATTTTGGCAACAGAATGGTTTCAAAACCAAAAGAATGGTCGATCCATAAAATTAATTGGATATGAATGGTTGATCCATGTTATAACTATACACATAAATCTGATTTTCATTGAAACCAACTCACAAGGTATAATCAGATTTAATGTATTTATCAGGATATGTTAGGCCTTTGTCATCCATTTCTTCTATTTATTTTATTTTTCTAATTTGCCGCCAAGTTTAAGGTACAGTCAAGAAACCAGCTTTATTTCTCATACTTAACAAAACAAATTCGTTTTGAATCAAGACTAGCACATGAAGCCTTATTCTTTCATTTTCTCTAAGAGTCGTTTCATGTTCTTCTTGACATTTCGTTTCCTCTTCTTCTCTCCATTTCTCTTTCTTTTCTCTTTGAAAGTGACAAGTCAATCGTTACTCTCTTCGTTGCTGATTTAAGGTACCTCTGGGTTACAAAAAGAGATAATAAAAGACACCCTCCTTTTTATTGTCAAAATTGAAAATTCTGATGAGGAAATAAATATAAAAACAAGTAGAATGAGAAAGTAAGCATAAACAAACAGCCAAAAACAAATGAAACATGAAAATGTAGAACCACATATAAGACCCAATCAAATCACGAACACTGAAAGTAACTAAATTAATGGTTCAAATGACTAGAACAAGAAGAATTCAAGTTGCTGCAGATCCAGCATTGTATATATAAGAAGGATTACAAGAATTAACTTAATAAAACAATAAAAGGTGCAAACAAAAATAGGAAAATATATACCTAGCGCCACCGGCTTCATCCCGGCCAGCCACATTCTGGGCATCAAAGCCCTCCTCCGCTTCACGTGGTGGTGAGGCGTTGATGTCAAAACGCCCCACTTCACCTTTCTCGCCGTTGCTCTTCAGCAAGCAACGGAAGCACTTGTACTCCTGCCGGTGTCCCCCGCTTGCTTTATCGGGGACCCTCCCGACTGGGACCCCTTTCCGGCACACTGGACAAACGGAAGCACTAGCACTTCCCACAACGGCGTTATCGCCTGCTTCTCGGGGTGATAAATTTGGCATCTCATTGAGATCTATTTGGAACGCCATTTTTGCGCTCTCTTGTCTGCTGCTGTTTTCAGCCTCCATTTCTAAAATGTTATTCAGTAAAAAAAAAAACAAGAATAGTTCCCACAGCTTAGATATGCACCGAAGCACAATGGTTGTAGAAAAATTCAAAGAATTAGCAAAGAGTGGTGAAGAGGAAAATAATTCTTGGCTGAAAGAGTGGAAATCGATAGAAGAAATGATTTGGTGAAAGCGGCCAATGAACACCGACTGAGGATGACGAATTGTTAGGTAGTTATAGAATTGAGTCTGGTGTAGCGTATGGAAGACAGGAGACTGAGAGAGGCGATAGATGAAATCTGTTAGTGGATTTCTCGGTGTACGGATTTAGCAGAAAAAGAGAGAAGGACTATATAGGTGGAGAAGAAGGGGGAGAGTGCCGGGCGGGGATTCTTGAAATTGGTGTATACAGAAGTCGGGGAGAGAGAGAGAGAGGAGGGAGGGGTGGGGTAGGGTAGGGTTCGGGATGACGAAATTACCCTTGCTTAGTTGAGGGGTGATTTGGGGTTTGGACAAGTGAAAAATGGCGATTTTTCCCTCGCTTGTTTCTTTTTTAGTCTCTTTCCCAATTAATTTGGGGAAAAAGAAATTAATTGGGATTTTTTTATTTAGTGGGAATTTCGACATGGACATTTTTGGAAATTTCATCATGGGGTGTGAGATTTAGATGAATATGTTTAAGGACTTTTTAGTCTTTTTAAAATTAATTAACAATATTAGGCTTTAAATGGAAAATGTGATCTAAAAGGTTAGGTTTAGGTTTCATTTGGTTGTATTATACCATATTGGTATGTATAAATATGAAATTATTTAGATACAACCAAAATTGAGTAGGATTACAAATATTTCATGTATAAGATTGCTATAAAATATTAATTATAAATGATCTCGAGTTTTTCTTATGGTAAGATTCGAAGCGGATGAATATTTATAATTTCACATAAAAAATTAATATGTGAATACTTGCAAACTTTCATTATTATACTTTTACCATAAGTTCCACGTCATTTTGAATTTATTCTTAAAAATTATGACGTTTCTGATATCTTTTAATGAAGTGCCAATTTTATCACCCCGTGAAGCATCTTATGTCATTGTGGGTTAAATTTGACTAGTGTTTTCCCCCGATGTCCATCATTAAGGAGGTGTTTCTAAAAAAGGTAACAACGACTTGAGTACAAGTGTTTCATGTGTTTAATGAGAATTTAAAATGCAATTGCGATTGAACATTGAAGAGAATAATGAATTTTAGATTGTGATTATCTGTATATATTAATTCATATTTTCCATAAAATCAGCAATTAATTTGTAGATGAGTGATTTTATTTTTTTCATGAAAAGAGGCAAACTTCCAAAATATGGATAATCCATCATTAAATGGGCTAAACGGTAACAACGTCACTTGAGAATATTGGTCGTCGCTTCGGCATACTTGTCTGGTTTTTGCTAAACATGCAGCTGACGTGACAGTATAACCGATATGAATGAAATCCACGCACGTCTTCGGAGAGTGAGCAGAAGCTAAGTCGAGGTTTGAACTCAGAACACTGACGTTGATGTAGGACGGAGAGTTAGAAATATTTACAACTCACACATACTAAAACGGGGTATTCTAAAATTGAAAATTTGTATTTATTGTTTCTTATTTTATTAAATATGATTCATTTTTTCAATTTTAATTTTTATAATTGACCTTAATTTTTAAAATTTTCTTGTATTATTATTTTTCGAAATACTCTCCACAACTTTGAAGAGCAAACAATTTTTGTAACCTATGCATTGACATATTACATGCTGAAATTGGATAATAAGAATTGGATGTTTCTATTATTTTTAGTCTTTAAATGTATTTTCTATTACTGGTATTGAAATTAAAATGTTTCATTTTTCTCTCAAATATATTTATGCATAATAATATAAAATAAATTAAGTAGCCATAATGTAAAAACTTATTTTTGTCCCTTTTGAATGCAACTGCTAAAGATCTGTGTGTAAAAACGTTTGTGGTATTGCGGAAGCAGACTGCCAATTGCATTTTTTTCCCTTAAAAATTTAAATGTTTATAAGTTTTCTTTTTAAAACTCTTTTACAAATAAAATATTAAATAAATATTTTTATTATTTTTAATTTAATCCCATATTGTATACCAGATTTATAATATATAATATATTTGTGTGGGCTGATTGTATTATATTTTAACATTTAATGTTTTCACTAAAAAATAAATAAAACTATTAAATTATTTGATTTTAGATTTTTTTTAACAAGTTTATTCAAATTATTTTGATTTTCTTGTTTTGAAATATTGGTGTTGGATTTTATATTTACATTGGATTTCAGTATTTTGGGGGTGTGGTGGGTAAGCTACAATCATCATATTTAATCTTTAAAACAAAAATATTAAAAAATAAAACATTGTTTTGTATATTTTGTAAAAATTAGATTATTTATGTTATTTAATTGATTGTTTTATCTTCATATTTTTTATTGGGGTTGTGTTAGATTTAGGTATTGGATGATTTATGTTTGATTTGAGATACTAATATAAAAATAATTTATAAATTGATTTAATATTATTACTATTATTTGAAATGCAACTTTTTTTTTTTTTAAACTATAGCATTTTGAATTAGATGAAGGTACAACCAAAATCGGCTATTAATATATTTAACACGGATCATAGAACATGTCCTTGTATTTGGGGCCCATATTTTATAATATCAACCAACGAAATAAAAATTATTTAAATGCTTATCAAGATCCATGCAATACGTGGTACGCGAAGAGCAACCCTTCTTCTTTTTTCTTAATTTCTCTAAAACTATTTTCTCACTTATTTTTTTCTTTTTTGTTCAGAATTATACAAAAACTGTCTAATATAAATATATATATATATATATATATATTACAATTGTACATTAAATTTTTTTAGAGGCCTAACTATGATAATTAGTATGTACCTCGTACAACCTTTCTAATATTATAAAATTATCACTTACAGGACTTCTTGTATTTATTGACTGATTTATTCAACAATATTTAATTTATTTATGAAATATTTTTATATTTAAAAAAATAAAACTGGACAAAAAACACTTCAAATATGATTCTTACTTTAAACCAACGGAGCAGATCATCAAATATTCAAGAACATAAAAAGCATGCTGTTCTTGAGCTACATTGCTCCTTTTGTTGCAGCAAAATGGCATTAATGCTTGCACTTTAATGAGTGAGAAGCAATCATAGTACTACGGGCACTGCGTAATTCATATTGCCCTCTCATGTTTTAAGTACTACCAATTCACATGTCTTTTGTGACATTAACAGTTAAAAAGTTATATTAAATTTCGGAAAAATAAATAAATAAAAATAGCAAAAACCCGCAGCTTAATGTGATACAACTTATGTTGTAAATTATCCTTCCATCCAAATTAAATTTCGATCATAAATTTTTTTGTGCTGGCAAGTACACTTCACGTGCGCACCTAATGATGCATGTACCCGTGTTGCAGGTGTGGGTGGGCATGTCGGCTTAATCGGCTAATTGGGTTTTTTTTTATAAGTTTTTTGATATTTTCATTTGAAATTTTCAAATTTTTTAAGCTTTTGGTCCCAACTCAAATTTTTTTAAAAAACAAAAGAATTCTTTTTCCATGATGTTCAATTTAAAAAATTAGCTAAATTTATTTATTTGTTCAAATAAATTTGCTAATAAGAAATGATGTATTAATTAAAATTACTAAAATATTTAATATTATTTTGTTCGTACAATAATTCACAATTATACTACTATAAATAATATAAATTTAAATAATATAAATCGTTGAACACACCAAAAAATTATTAGCACGCCATGATAAATCACAAATATTAGCTCTACAACAATCCATTAATTTTTAAAAGAAAATCCTAATACATAGGAGCATAAGCCTACACTGAGCTCTAACCCATTAAGCTCAAACCACTTTCTAAATTTGCCCAACTCAATTAAATTAATTTGCCCAACGCCTACATAAATGTGAATAATTAACCCACTAACAAAGCTAACCCTCTCCTTTTCAATTTGTATTGAAATGGTTACTAAATTTCAATTTTGTTTCATCGATTAATTAGTCATGAAGAAATAGCTATTTAAATGGTATTTTAGTTGTCGTGTATGATAAAATTGATCGAAAATTTGAGAGTGAAATAAAAATAAAAGTTTAGTTCGGTACCATTTATGCAATTTTCCCATAAAATTTATTTGAAGTTTATATGCTAATCACAAACCTTCATAGAGACATATCATGTACAAAGCATAAAAAACATCAACTGACGTTTGAATTGAAGAAAACACAGATGCACAGGCTTGGGATTTACATGATATCATAAACACCATAAGTGCCAGCCCTTCTCCCTGTGGTGAAGAAGATCAAGGAAGAAATGTCTAAGCAGCCTCAGTAGGGCCAGATTAATTACAAACTAATATCACACAATTTTACAATTACAGAAACTGGATTGCATGAGCAAATTAAGATCGGAGATATCAGAATGCCTCCTGATCAACCAACAAGTTATAACACCCAAAACCAGGAAACAACGGAACCAATTGCCAGACCGACAACTAAATACAACACCAGCACGATCCCTGCAGTCTCCGCATGTTGTAACTGGACAGTTTTAGGAGCCAAAATCATTAAGACAGAGGTTAAGTACCCATTTGTAAGACCAAGAAGACATGTCAAGACTGTAACTGGAATCTCGGTCCTAACAATACTGGGACCATGCAAGCAACCATAGAAAAGAGGAAGAAACAATAGCCTTCCAAAGGAGGCACCTATAGCGACATTGGGATTCTCCATCATATACAATGAAGTCAAAGACTTACCAATCAGATCAAAGACATTATAGCCCGCAATTAAAATAATTGGATACCAGTCTTTTAGAGCATCAGAATGCACATCTTCAGTAACAGATCCTGGAAAAATACTCAATGTTATGACATATATGATCAAGATTCCAGATCCATACCATTTCACGGCCCCGACAATGTCCCATAATGTTGATCTCCATAACTTTCCAGTGAGAACACCTTTTTGTTCCGTCTCCTCATCTTTGGCCAGACTTCTCAGATCATTATAGTACTTTATAACTGGAAGCCTATGAACAACGTTATAGAAAATGATGTTTAGTAACATCACTGCAATGCTGACAATAAAGTAAAGGTTTGCACTTTGTCTAAGTCCACTGGCATCTTGAGGATATACAGCCTTGGTAAACACTCGTAGAACTGACACAAGAACACCTGTATACCACAAAATTCGATATTAATATATTGCAGAATACATTGTTCTGAAACATATGCATAATTGCAGAACGAGAAAAAAAAAAACCAATTTAAAAAATGGGCATATTAGCAATCAATTTTCAGAAGCAAGGGTATAAGCACTATTGTGCAAGCGTCGATCCAAAGTACAACCTAAACCCCTTCCTGTGTGATACCAAGGTCATGTAGTCATCTCCCACTTCAATTTCGGTGCAGAAACTAATTTAAAGCATCTTGAAGAAGTAATTTCTGTTGGAAAAATGAGATCAGTATTTTATTATTTTATCTCACCATCATATACAGAGTGCTGTCTGTCAATATGCTAATCCATATCAAACATGATAACAAACATGAATTTGAAACGCCGATTCAATTGGAGCAATCTAACAACACCTAGAGATGGCAAAGACTAAAGGCATATATGCTAACAAGTATCAAATTTTCCATGAAAATACAATATGGAGAAGTTTTGGCAGTAACTGTCAGCAACAGAAAAGACAAATCATTACTGCTATTTCAAATTAATCCCAAACCAAATTAGGTCTGCCTAAATAAAGGACATTTTGTCAACAATGCAATGACATGGTCGAACAAAAAATGCAAAAAAACGTTTCAAGTTACAACCGGCAGGAAAAGTAGCCTAGATTGAGTTCACTATCTAGAAATAGAAACTGAAAACAAATTTTGCCAAGTCCACTAACAAATGACACAAACCAGCAGCCAGCAAAACAAATTACTACTCAGAACTAAACATCACATACCAACCAAAATCAGTAGCAGCTTGACTAAGATCAAAGTTTCAACCTTCCCTTGATCTTGAAATTGCAAATAAATCAAAGATGTAATCCAATACAGGGTGATACTGGGATAATAACGACACTCAAAAGCTCAAAAAAAGAAAAGCAACAACTCACTGGGTTATTTCACTTAAAGCACCTGATTTCAAGACCCCAATGAAATCATCCCCCACAGAATCCAAATAAATAAGCAGAATTGCACAACCCCGTTAAATGTCAATAGACGCCCGCATTAAAATAACCCACAAACATTATCAAAATCATACGGATGGGGGGGAAAAAGAATATATAAGTAACTGGAAGAAAAAAATATTCACCAGAAGCAGCAGTTCCAGCAACCACAGCTTGCATATACCTCTCGGGCAACTCCCCGGCATTTCCCACAACCCCTCCCTGCACCAACCCATCAGCTACCCCACACAACCCCACCACGCCAACCGTCACATAGTACGCACCGTATACCCCAACTCTCCCCTGCACGTACCAGACATCCATCAGAGGCACCGCCACCAGCGCCACCAGAAACAGCACATACCCCACATTAATCCTCGCAACAGGATTGGATTTATGAGCAAATGCAATGATGAATAACAATGATGTCAGCCCAACAGTCATGTAAACTATGGCGAACACACGATCGACGGATATGTCCGGGTATAGGTAGGTGAAGTAATCGACGGCAGTGATGAATGCGTTCCATGGGATGAGATAGCCTGCGCCCAATGCGAAATATATTATGTAGGCCAAGTGGAATGAGTCTTTCGGGATTGTCTCTGGTCTGGGTGTTTTGGGGGTCAAGAGGGTGGCGGATTCTGAGTCTCCGTCGGCTGCGGCGGCGGTTGTTATACCCATCGGCGGCGTTCGTTGATTTTTTTTTGCCCCCGATGACTTTGATGCGATTGGCACCTGATAATTTTCGATATTTGTGCAGGCCTTGGATGTGTTAGGAAATGGGGCAAATGTGAAATTTACGGATCAGATGAGGAGTTTCTGAATGCTGGTACGGTTTCTGGTGTCCATATTTTTTAACAAATAGATTCTAATTGGAGAGGATTGGACCGGAAGAACAAGAGAGAGTTCGTCCTGACATTTTGTAGAATTAAGTATAGGTTTATTTAAGTGCACGCTATAATGTTGTTTTTTTATTCTTTAAAACTCCACCAATTTTCTCAATTTGTAGTTTATAACTTTATATTTTAAGTTTGATAATATATATATATATATATATATAAATAAATATATATTTTAAGTAATTTGGAATTTTCTAAAAAAAGGAATTTTGAGTTGAGAGTTTAGGGAGAAAAGGTCAACCCAAATGGGGTAGGAAACTAGGAAGTACAGTTAAAATGAGTTGGCCATATGGGGCAGCCCTTACAAAGGGTGGTCTAAGGGAAATTGGGCAGGTAGCCCCAAGAAAATCAGCTCGAACATACCCCTTGTTAGACATAGGCACGGTTTCGATTTTGAATCGAAACCAACGATTTTAATCGGCGGTTAACGGGTCGATTTAAACGTTGATCAGATTTTGGTTCGGAACCAAAACCGAAACCTAGTCGGTTCGGTTCCAATTTCAAGATATTCCCAACACCGCCGTTTTGGTAAAAAATCGGCGATTTCGGTTCCAAACTGACGGTTCCAAGTGTGAATCTGTAAAAGAAAAAAAAAGAACCGGGAACCAGAACCAGAATCATGGAACCACCTTTTCTGAAACCGAAATCGAAACTGGCTATATGCTGGTTTGATTTTGATTCCACCCCTTATTCCAGGAATCAGCGATTCCAAAATCAAAATCAAAACCGACAAAGCCATGCCCATGTCTACCCCTTGAGACTTGCCCGCCCTCTTCGATCTTTCAACTGCTTAATTTAGAAGTAGTTAAGTTGAGATTTCTATAGTTAATCATAATAGTTTTGGGCAAATTGCAAGGACTTTCAATTAATTACTTCATTTTGAATGGATTTATGGAGTCAAATTAGATCATAAACTAAATCCTTCAAACTTTTAAAATAGATTAAATAAGCTCCTAAAATTTGAATATATGAAAAATATGATTTTCCAGAATATAATAAATCTAAAAACATCAAATTGAATCCTAAATATATTTACATAAATCAATAAATTAACAAATTAAATTAAAAAATTTAAATAAAAAAAGTGGTTGAGATATGATTTTAGATATTTTAATTTTTTATTATATTTAATAATTTAAGATCTTTTGAGATTTATTTATTTATTAAATAATTTTATATTTTATAAAAATTTAAATAAAATTTTAATTTTTTTAATAGTTTATTTATTTATTTAAATATACTTCTAATTTATTAAATATTATTATAAATTTATCTTGGCTATTTTAATTTTTATAATGGTTTATTTATTTCGTAATAAATAATTCATGGGCTTATTTAATCAATTTTAAAAGTTGAAGGTCCTATTTCTAAAAAAAAAATATTTAGAATCCAATTTGAAGATTAGGTACTATTTTAAGAATTAATTTATACGATTTTCCAATTATAAATTTAACTCTGATTCAAAGCATTTTTAGGCCCAACCCGCATTTATTTTTTCTACATATATTCAGTGAGAGGCCCAGTAGGTAAATGACAGGCCCAGCCTGGTTTCTCCCCATAGCCGTAGGCATAAAACCAAGAAAATTCTTACTCGGACCAAATCCAGGATTTTTTCTTTAATCTACATGTATTAAAACAACCAAATTCTTCCTTCACTTATTTTAAATTATTTGTTTGTCTTTTATGATCCCTTCCCTTCTGCCGAATATTTGATTTGACAGAGGAGCAAAATACACAATTAGTATCGTTATTTTTGGACTCATGCTTGTCTTTTGCCTTGTAATAAAACAAGACTAATGAAGGAAGGCATCAGTTTCATTCTATGGAGTTTGCCTTGTTTCAACACTTGTCTTTTTTTGAATAAAATATCACAGAATCTGAATTTTGTTCCATTTTCAATACCTTATTCCTGAATGTGAATTAGACTCCATTTGTCATTAGTTACACTTAGTCTACACAAATACTAATAAGGAACAGTGTGAGAAAGAGCGAGAGAGAGAGAGAGAGAGTCCACACTCCTCATTTATGGACCTTACAATCTTATGAGCAACTACATTTTCTCTGTGACTCCATACATAGTTCTCTTGCCATATTGTTGACTTACCTGTTTTGGGTTTCCAGAAAATGAATCATTGGATGCAAACTGGATTTGTTAGATGCATTTTGGTATTATCAATCAGTTTCAATTTCTTATTTTCTCAAACTTCAGCAGATGAATGTGTATTAGATATGACTATTCCATCTTCTTGGAATGATTCAAGAAAAGGGGAAGGGAACTGGGGTGGATTTCTGAACACCACCAGCTGTCGACAACCATTCGAAAGATATCTATTCGCATTGGCCAAGAAAGCGAACAAAACCGGGGAAATATATCTTAACACAACACAGCAAAATTATTGTCTAAGTGCCATAAACACTACTGATCAAGATGTTTTCACCTGTGGGATTGAGAGGCTAAGCAGCGGAAGTGGACGTTGCTCCAACTATTCTGTGAGAGACGTCGTAGCTAACCAAGGAAACGCGCTGCAGAGTTTAGACGAAGGGTGCAAGAATCTAGGCTCGAATAACAGTGGATCAGATGATGAGTGCAGGTCTTGTTTAGGCAGGTGGGAGCAGATAGTTGGAGAGGACAACGACGTGTGCAGGTTTTCAGTGCTCGTTTCATTGACAAGCCAAAGGGTCAACGACGTAGGATGGATAAACTCAATGTATACATGCCTTGGAAGCGGAATTCCTCTAGGTAACTTGACAAATTCTTGTTATGGCACTTCTTATGATGAAATTTAATCATTTTTTTCTGCAGCTGATCATGGAACAGAAGCAAAAAAGGTCACATTCATTACAGGTGTTGAAGTTATAGTTGGTGGTGTAGGGGGAATTTCTATAATAGCAGCAATTGTGTGCAGAATCTTGTTCAAAAAGAGAACCAAAACAAAACCATCAAAAGGAATTGATGGTATGAAGTTTTTTTAATTTGTTTTTAATGATGAAATAGATTAATATTCTGAGGAATTATTCATTTTCTTGACAGCACCTGAGAATTCATCTTCTGAAGAATCAAGTAGTGTAAAGATCTCTCTCAAAGAAGTTTATCTAGCAACGGACACCCTCAGCGCAACGAACTTCATCGGTCAGGGTGTAGCAGGTAAAACTGCAAAAAATTTCTTGGCTAGTAAGAAGGAATATAGTTCACTAAAATCCCATATGCATAAAGATCAATGTTGCAAACTTATACTTGCCAAACAATGAAATAAAATATAACATTGCAATGTCATGATCATCTTTATCAGGGAGAGTGTACAAGGGCGTCCTATCGAATGGCCAGCACGTTGCAGTAAAGCACATTATAAACGATGGCCACATGGAAACGTTTGTTAGAGAAGTGACGAGCCTATCGCATGTCAAACACCCGAATCTAGTCGAATTACTAGGCAACTGTGATGGA
The DNA here is from genome assembly GCA_028749325.2 of Caryopteris x clandonensis. Lineage (NCBI taxonomy): Eukaryota > Viridiplantae > Streptophyta > Magnoliopsida > Lamiales > Lamiaceae > Caryopteris > Caryopteris x clandonensis. The sequence continues at coordinate 10,711,461 of JAPYKT020000004.1, forward strand.
GAAGATGAGAGCTTTCTGGTTTATGAACTCTGTGACAATGGAAACCTTTCAGAATGGCTATTCGGTACCATCATCTGATCAGCTAACTACATTTTATCTGTTTCTACACACGCGCCCCGTGAATCTTTACGTACCTATTCCTTTGAACAGGAAAACATAAGATTCTAACATGGATTCAAAGACTGGAAATTGCAACAGACTGCGCGAGAGGCCTAAGGTTTCTGCATACATATTCAGAAGGCTGCATTGTTCATCGAGATATTAAGGTAGATATGCAAATTAATCATTTCATATTACATATTATGCAACATATATTTATATTTTTAAATAATTTGAGAATTTTTTTTTTGCAGCCAACAAACATACTTCTATGTAGCAACTTCAAAGCCAAACTATCTGATTTTGGATTATCAAAAGTGATGTGCATGGGAGTTTCCCATGTGAGCTCTGAGGTACGAGGAACATTCGGCTACGTGGACCCCGAGTACCAGAAGAATCGGCACGTCCATTCTTCGAGCGATGTGTACAGCTTTGGAGTAGTCCTACTACAGATTATTTCAGGACAGAGAGTTATCAATCTTGAAGTCACTAAACCAGTGCCTTTGAGTAAGATGGTAAGAAATTTGCGTAACATAAGTTGCATACTACGTATGCGCGTCTTAAAATATACTACGAGATGCAACATCAAATTAAGACGGGCTGGATTTGGGCTCGATTTTTTTACTTGATGCATGCAGGCTAAAAATCTGATAAAAGGAGGAGATATAACAGAATTTGCAGATCCAAAACTTGGTGGAGAATACTCGGATGAGGCTTTTCGATTGGTGTTTAAGCTAGCTTTATCATGTACTGGGCTTAAGCAGCAGCGTCCATCCATGGAAAGAGTGGTTGCAGTCCTGAAGAAAGCCCATCTCATTTCAACAAGACAAAATTCACTCGATTCTTCCTTACAAAAACCAAATTTTGTCTTAAAATGAAAATATTATCTTTTTGTACTATGTTTTCAGTAAATTAATACTCCTCCGTTTTTTAAAAATGAGTCATGTTTGTATAATTATGCAAACATAACTGTTTTTTGCGACGAATGGAGTATATATTATCATAGAAAGAGAGTTGATGGATTTTGTAAGAAAAGCCTTGTGAATCCCATGTTTACTGTACTAGAAATCAAGCTAATATGATGGTGGTCGTATTAGTAATCCTTTTTTGGTTATTCTATTTTATATTTAATCTCATTTTCAACTTCATCAATACATCTTATATGTAAAAAAAATAACATCAATATTGATCGTATAGGGTATATTAATAAAGTTGATATGTGTTTCAACTTCACTAATATTACACGTTATGTGTAAAAATAACGCCATCATAGATCGCATGATGTGTATTTGTGAAGTTAGAATATCAAATTTGAATAGAATATTTATGATAATTGATAAGGATATATAATGAGATAAAGAAAAATAGTAAAATTATTTACACATTTTCTAAAAAAAAATCTTTCTTTTTTCCATTTATTTTGTGAAGAAACTGATTTTTCCACTACCTCGTGAAATACCATACAGATCTGTTTGCTTTTTGGATGCAAACTCTAATAAAGCTTCCACACCACTCGAATATTACCACTAATATATACGAAGCTCATCTCTTTTTCATAACTTTATTTTTTAAGGACTTTTTTACTTTGACTGATAAATTTGGATTATAGAAAATAGTTCAGAGTAATCTAGCGTTTACTTGGTTGGATAATTTTTCGGGTCAATCCTGTCGATTCGGGATAAATGACAGAATTCGGGATAACTGGCCGGATAGTAATCCCTTCCTCCATCCCTGGAATAAAAATTATCCCATCGGATAAGAAATATAAATCGACAGTTTTACCCTTGTGCAAATTCTTAATTACAAAAATGTCATTATATATAAATCATGTTTTCTGCTCAATTATGTATTAAGGGCAACTTTGTAATTTCCGCATTATCCTGTCCAATCCCATGAAGTAAACGTTGGATAGTATAAAATTATCTTTCTCTATCCTAATGTTATCCTATGAAGTAAATGTAGGATAAAATTTTTGAAATTATCCCTATCCCGAGTTTAATCCCAATTTCTGTCATATCATGTCCAATCCTGACTAGGAAAGTAAACGCAGCCTAAATAATTTAAGAATATATAGTAATAAATTAAGAAAAGTTTTAACTTTATTTCATATTTCAATTGAATATATACAATTATGTTTGAGCTTATTTGGTATCAAACTTGAATATGTTTTGATTGAACGGATTGTAGTTGAGCTCGAATGTTTGAAAATTTTATTTGATCCAACGATAAAAAGGAGTTGAATTCCTCAGGATTTAAATATAATTTTAAATTTTAAAATTTATTTCGTTGATTGAACATAACACAACCAAAATTTCAAACAATGGATATCACATACACATATATACATAGATACATATATATATATATAATTGTGTTTGTTCATCTTTATTTAAGACGAAGTTACCTTTAATCTCAGTATTAAGCTGACATGACTAAACCTAACATAAGATAATAATTTCGGTGGCTTGATTGGGAATTAGGTAAATTTGAAAACAATTAATGAATTACACTTCAAAAAGTCAGAATGATCTATTAGCCGAATTTAATGTTCATTAATATAGATAGTACCAAATTGGTAAGTATGGGCCGGGCCGGGCCGGCTCCCAAAGTCTTGCCAAATCACAGCTGTTTGAGGACGGATAAATGCAGCTTGAATAATAACTCCAAAAACCCTAATCACTTCATGGGTCAATTTCTTGCCTCTCACCTTGAATTGATTTGGCACCAACTAGTTATATGTATTGAGATATGCTGTGAATAAGTTGGAAATTCGCGATTCAAATGAAAAACAAATATCTCCATCAAATGTAAATAAATTATAATTGTATTTGAATTTTCCTAAAGAATGAAACAGCGGAGGCTGAAATCAGAATTTAAAACACACAGAATTTTTCGAAAAGTTGGAATAGAGAATGAAAACATTAATAAATACTCTAATAAAAAGTAATTCATTAATATTTGTAGCCATATAACTTTTTTGAATCTGAATTTTTTTATTTTTTATTTTTTATTTTTATTTTTATTTTTTTGACTGGTTGAATCTGAATATAAAGTTTAGAGAAGTGGTGGGCTACTTTCATATCTAAGAAAGTTACATTTGACGAACAGTAGTATTAATGTTCTTTTCCCCAACCCTAATCTTTCTGGCTTTAGCACGTTTTAATTTTATAGTTATTATTCCCAGTCCTAAAAAAGATAGTTCATACTTCAATTAAAACAAATCTCAAAATTTCTAGTTAATCTTTCAAGTTAATTATTACGACAATGATATTTTTAAATCTAATATGGTTGAAAAAGTCGAGCTAACAAATAAATGAAGGAACATAATTGAAAATTAATGATTCCTAACAAGTTTTACTTTTATTTGATTGACCAAAAATAAAAAGTCATGCATAACTCAAACATGATTCTTTTTTTTGGGACGAAAAGAGTATTATTTCTTTAGTTCAGTATCCTAGTGTTTCCAATTAATTATGGAGTATGGCCTTCCACCTTGATTCCTTTCTTTGCATAAACTCGATTTAACACACTTGTCATCGACATTTTCATATTAGTCCTCAAAATGTTATGTCATTTTATCAAATACAAATCACATGCATATAGTGTGAATGTTGTCCATAAATATATGATATGTATTGGTAAAATAAAATACAAGATAAAACACAATTATGCAGTATGGAATTCAACATCCAACCCCCCCCCCCCCCCCCCAATCAAGCCCCTACCAAGATTAAGAAGAGAGTACTGAACTTTTGTAACCTGACCATCAAGAAAGCTGGAACCCATGCATTTACTTTACAAGAATGTCAGATTTCAGTGCACATAAAATCAAGTCCTAACCAACTACCTAAGTCATAAAACAACACTATTTAAATGAGATTCTTGAAAGAACAGACAGCTTGCAACAACTAAGCATAAATCCAAGCTTCCTCCTCCTCCTCCTTCCCTTATAAATAATCACCACCACATTTCCTTCATTCCTATCCCTGAAAGCATGGCCATTTTCCTTCATAACGCATTCTCAACATTTATCCTTCTTATCTGCAACATAATCCGAGTTTACTCGCGGGGCCCAGTCTACACACCTCCAAACGTCGAGCGGTTAACCGATCGTTTTACTCGATTATCGGTTAATCAATCTTATAATGTGTTCTTTGGAGGGTCTACTGTGCATGTGACCAACAATGGGACCACGGCTGATCTAATTTTGGACAAGTCCTCAGGTAACAGAAGCATGTTCAAGAACAAGAAATGGCTTGGGTTGTCTATCCATTGACATTGTAGGACACTTGTCCATGCGAGATTATTTTCATGTGTTTGTGCTATTTTTCTATTTGTTTCCTTTTTTAGGTTCTGGGTTGGTGTCAAAAAACAAATATTATTATGGATTCTTCAATGCTGCTATTAAATTGCCTGCTGGTTTTACATCTGGGGTTGTGGTTGCATACTATGTAAGTCCTATTAGTTTTACTATATACACACTTAATTTAGGATTGTCTGAACCTCATGATTCTCAATTTATTACTCTGTTTTCCAGTTATCTAATGCAGATGTTTTCCCTCACAACCATGATGAGATCGATGTTGAACTTCTCGGACACGAGAAGAGAAGAGAATGGGTCCTACAGACTAACATATATGGAAATGGAAGCACAAGCACAGGAAGAGAAGAGAAGTTTTACCTCTGGTTTGATCCTACACAAAGCTTTCATGACTACAGCATCCTCTGGAACCACCATCACATAGTGTAAGGGAGCTTTTCAATTTCTTCAACCGATGCCTTCTTTCCAACACTCCACATTATAAGTTTCCTAGAAAAAACATCTGCAGGTTTTTGGTTGACAATGTACCTGTAAGAGAAGTCATTCACAGCAATGCTATATCATCAGCTTATCCATCAAAGCCAATGTCTGTTTACGCTACAATCTGGGACGGATCACAATGGGCAACACATGGAGGAAAATACCCAGTTAATTACAAATTTGGCCCGTTTATTGCATCAGCCGGAAGAATTGAGATGGAGGGCTGTGTTTTGAATCAGAAAGGTACGGCTCCTTTGTGTTCAAGAAGCAGCCTTTCGAGCTTAGACCCTGTTGATGGCCAACAGTTTGCTAAGCTATCAGGACAACAAATTACGGGTTTGGAGTGGGCTAGGAGGAAACACATGTTTTACTCATATTGTCAAGACAAGTCCAGATACAAAGTTCTACCACCAGAATGTAGTACCTAACAGTAGGAACTTGTGTTCTTCATTCTTTACAATAATTTGCAGAAATTATTAGTAGTCATCGAGCCATGTAGAAAAACTGATTTATTATTAAATAACAATTCAAGTGCATGATTGGACAAACTGGACACAATTTCTTTCTTTTCTTATTGGGGGTGGGGGAAATTCAAACCATAAAACAGCACATGAAACAGGTGCATTTTTCATCATCATATCAAATTCTTGAAGTTTCCAACAGACTCATGACAAGCATTCTTCAAAGAGCTCATAGCCATGCTGGATTTTTGAGGGAGGTGACAACTGCTTTGACTTGCAAGTAATTCTTGAGACTGTATTCGCCCTTCTCCCTTCCAATTCCGCTCATCTTGTAGCCACCAAAAGGAATTGTAGCATCAAATGTATCGAAGCTATTAATCCACACGGTCCCGACTCTCAATGCTCTCATCAAGGTATTGGCAGTGTCAAGGTTATGAGTAAAAACTCCAGCTGCAAGACCATACCTGGTGTTGTTGGCCCTACGGATCACTTCATCAAGGTTCCTGGAATTGGCATGTAAGTTTATTAAAAAAATTAAATAATAACATCTTCATGATTCTACAGATTAGATTTTCTTGTAACGTACTTAAATTTCGAGATAGACTGGACAGGGCCAAAGATCTCATCCTGTGCGATCAGCATGTCATCCTAGGAAAATTGTAATGAAGTACTTCTATTAGGGATGATCAATAAACTATCATGCTGAAAGTTAACAATACACTACACAGGTTATATTACCTTGACATTAGAGAAAACAGTTGGCTGGACGTAATAGCCCTTTGTACCAAATCTATCACCTCCAGTTTCAAGGGTAGCTCCAGCTTCCTTACCATATCGGATATACTTAAGGATCTTTTGAAACTGTTCTGCATCGATCTAGAGTTCACAAAAATTCGAATCAAATTTGTACATAAGATCTTATGTCCCAAATAAAGCAAAGCTAATAATGCTAAAAATAGCCAGACAGAAGCAAGAACTGGCAGTTTTACCTGAGGGCCTTGCTCCATGCCTGCCTTGAACGGGTCCCCAACAGCACGCTTTATGGCTCGAGCTTTTGCTTTCTCCAAGAATTCATCATAAACCTTCTCATGCACAAAAGTCCTGGATCCTGCACAGCAGCATTGTCCCTGCAGAGGGCCCATGTGATAGGTGAGATGGTCCATCAATTAAGCCCAAAATCAGCAATGGTGGATAAGAACCATACCTGGTTGAAAAATAGTGCAAAGTGTGCTAGCTCAACAGCTTGATCCACATCAGCATCCTCACAAACAATAAATGGTGATTTCCCTCCGAGTTCCAGAGTAACTGGCTTCAAATTGCTTTTGGCAGACAATTCAAGAACAACTTTGCCAGTCTCTGTTGAGCCAGTGAAAGCAAGCTGCAAATAGTGGGCCAGCAAAAAATTAAAATGAACAGAAATGTAATCTTTTGATGAACCATGCATCAATTGATAGTTTTTATGATTTCTTATAGTTGCTTTAAAAAATAAGCGACCAACTTGATACTAGAATAAGTTTTTGAGAGGAAGTTTCGAATGTAAAGATTTTTCAAGAACAACCACATGTTACTTGCAAGTTTATTTCAAGAGGACACAATTTCAGAGCTAAAGATAGAGGAAATGAAGCATATTGGACACAGCACAGCTAAATAAAAGGCAAAAGCTCACTTAAACTTTATCTTAACCATGGAACACCAATTTCATATGGGAAGCCAGACAGTCATGATTACACGCATGAGCAAGGTAAGAACTTGAAACTGGTGTTACCTTGTCCACATCCATGTGGCTGCAAAGAGCAGCACCAGCTGTTGGACCAAAGCCAGAAACAATATTAATAACACCTTCAGGAAGGCCAGCCTGTCCAAATTCCAAAAGCAATATTGGTATCAATGCCATTATGCATAATAATAGTATCATATACTTTAAAAAAGAAGTCCAGCAGTCGAGAATCATTCATTTAATGGGTTATGATGATCAATCAAAAATGAGATGAAGCAAAGTTTAAGAGTCTAGTACACTTCAATCTCTATAGAAACCAAAAGTACGAGTGATAATATCAAGATTATAAGAATGTAAAGCTTGCCGACTGAGCAGTAAACCTCATGTAATAGCTTGGCTACAAGTAATGCAGACAATGGAGTCTGCTCTGCCGTTTTGAGAACAATGGTGTTCCCACATGCCAGTGCAGGTCCAACTTTCCAAGCAAACATCAACAGAGGAAAGTTCCAAGGGATAATCTGCCCAGCCACACCAATTGGTTCATGCAAAGTTTGAACATGGTGGGGTCCATCAGCTTGAATTGTGAGACCATGAATCTTATCTGCCCAGCCTGTAGAAGAAATGAAAAGACAATCATTATGATGAATTAAGCAGAGAAGCAAAACAGAAAGGAAAAAAAATTGTGTGTGGTGTGTATTTCCATTTACTCATTTTGTCATTCTTGCAAAGACCAACCTGCATAATAACGAAAGAGTCTAACAAACATGGGCACTTCTATTTTAGCAGACTGTTCATACAGCTTCCCATTATCCCAAGTCTCAAGTGCTGCAATTTCATCATTATGCTTTTCAACCAAATCAGCAAAGCGTAACAATATCCTCTGTCTCTCCTGCATTATTTGTTCAGATTAATTAAGCACTATTGTAAATAGAAATGCACGATTAAAATGGTAGACATTAAGAATGGGATAGGAAATGGTTACATATGCAGTCATTTTAGGCCACGGCCCTTCATCAAAAGCCTTACGAGCAGCAGCTACTGCTCTATTGATATCTTCTGCATCGCCTTCAGCAACATGAGCAATAACCTCCCCAGTCCTTGGATCCAAAGTTGGGAAAGTTTTCCCTGATTCAAAGGGTTCACAAGTTAGCTCAGGCAACTTAAAAGAAGAGCAGCTTTTCGACCTTTAGAAAGCTCACCTGATGCTGCATCAACGAATTGTCCATTGATGAGAAGCTTATCATATTGTACACTAACTGGTGGCTCGATTGGATCTTCAAGAGCTGCAGCTGTGCTGTACCTGAAGATTCCCCTGCCCGCATAAGTTCGTTTTCCTGGATAAATCAATTGAAACATAGTTAGTTCACTAATACTAATGTTTCTAAAGGTCATAAAAATGACTAATTAGAAAGCTACATAGTTAGTTCCAGGGAGTCCAAAACTCAGAAATGGTCAAAGCAAACTGATCACACAGAAGTTACACCAATCATCATGACTAATTATGTTTCTTGAAAGTAAGTTTGTATACAGAGCAAACTACACATTCTTTGGATTTTCTAAAACTGTATTGGCATCAAAACACCCCTTTCAGACCACATCTGGGTAATCAACATGCACAGGGCCTTTAATAGAGATGAAAAGTTACATATTTTATGCAATCAAAATTAATAAAGCTGGTCATACTGAACAGAACTCTAGGTTTGTTTAAACCTTGTTTGTGCCACATATCAAGTTAACCCAAAATTAATTCACCCAGCAGGTAAATCACTCAGAAGCAAGATTCACTAATGAAAACATATACAAGGTTTGATCATATTCTGGCACGCATAACTCATTTCAAACCCAGGTAGAAAAATACAAATTCAAAAATTAAATAAAAGAGCAGCTCTATCTTGCCCTATATACATCGCAACATAAGACATGCAAGCACACTAATTTTAGTAAAACAAAGTGCATACCTCCACCAGAAAGCAAAGGAAGAGAGCGAGAAACAAGAGATGATATTCTGCGAGCCGCCATAGCCAGTTGACCAGAGTAAATGATCACAAACAACCAGTTCTCTCGTCTTGGCTTCACTAATTAATAAGATTTGTTGAACCAGGATTTAGGGGCATAAGGATAGGCTCCGAGGGGTAAATGTCAAAGCAAGTAAAGAAGATAGAGATGGAGCTGCAGTGTGTGCGGGGAGTATTAATAAAGGAAGTGGATATTCCCATTATTTATGGAGGTGCTTTGGCTTGGCTGCTTCTGTCATACGACACATCCCATACGGATAAAATTTCAAACCTTTTCCTTTTTCTCTATTTATTTACACTGTATAAAAATGGTTTAAAATAAAAATATACAACAATATAAAAATATATTAAATATTAAAATATATCATGATTAATGTATAAAAATAATATTTTACATTTAAAAATTAGTATTTTATTATTATATGTGTTATATGGATATTAAATTGTAGATCATAAAATAATAATTAATTTGAATCTTTAAAAAATAAATAAATAATCTAATTGGTTATTAGAGTTTTAAAAATATAAAGGTGATTTTAGAGGAAAAATGGTATGTTTGTAAATTAGTACAATTTATTCTCTTTTTATATAATTATAGGTTTTATTCACTTGAACCCTCATTTTTATTGTATTTAAGAGTTCTTAAGAAAATGTTTGATGTTATTTTAAAAATAAGTTTGTCGAAATTTGGTATCCAGATAAGTTCGGTTTCTAATTGAGTTGATACATTATTATTATAGATTTCACATAAATTTTAATAATTTTTTTTTAAATTTTTGTGTTTAAAATATAACACGAGCATGACCTATTTATTTCACAAATTGATCCGGTTGAACCCATTAAACCTAAATTCTAAAAAACATCATAAAATTTATGAAAATTTATTTTAAAAAATTAATTATTATATATAAGTATATAGTTTTATAAATTCACAGAATAATAGTTAAAATTAATAATGTACAATTGCATATATTTTAAAATTACAATAATTTTTAAAAATATAATAATATTAATGTATGTTATTAGGTTGATTTGACCTATTATAAATTCAATCCGAAATTTCAGATCATATCACAAATTATGGTCCCTAGATGGCCAGTTTTCGCTCTCCCAAATGGGCCCCCACACCATTGGATACCTATTCATATTGCTTTGGCATTTCCCATGTATGTTCAATTGCGATTTTAAAAGCTATCCCAATTGGGATTAAAACTACAATATAAAATAAAGTATAATAAATTGTTTTTCATTTTTTAAAATATAGCAACTTTTTTGTTCTAAATATATTTTTTATTTACAATATATTAAATTAATTATGTTTTATATTTTTTAATTTGACAAATATAGTTTATATATTAATATAAAATTTTAGATTTGGACCATACAATTTTGTGTTAGTTGATTGTTTTAGCTATTTTTTATTATTATTTATTACAAGTTGAATTATTTATAAAAGATTTCGATTAATAATTAACTTTTCTAAAAATTAGTATTTAATTTATGAATAATTTTTTAGATATAAATATTCCTTTTATTTTATTTTATTTTTAAAATTTAAATTATTTATAAGCTATATTTTGTGCATCAAAATTGTAGTGAAAGAGAAAACGAAGAACACGTGACAGATAAGGAAAAAAATATATGTCATTTCAATATATAGCAATAAATATATGTATCACTGAAATTAGTACCTTAATTCACATTAAACTTTTTGACAACCTAATTTATATTATTACTTATTTAATAAAAAAATATTAATTGTTTACTTAAAAAATATTATTAATAATTTATTATCTTCAAATTTTTATAAATAAATAAATAATATTTTTAATTAAATAAAATAATTTTATAAATTAAATATTTTATAAATAAATAAATAATATTTTTAATTAAATAAAATAATATTATAAATTAAATATATAGTACATTCAAATTTTAAAATAAATAAATAATATTATAAATCGAATATACACGGGATTCAACTCAATGCCTAAGAGATCCTCTCAAACTTTTCAATTATAATAAAAGAATCATTCTTGATTCTAAACACAATCGTTTGTGGAGTTGCTTGTGCCCCATTCCACTATTGGTCATATTTCCATAAAGTAATAAAATATTAAAATAATCATTAATATTAAATAGGTCTAGTAGAATATTAATAATTCATAAATATAATTTTGGCGCAACTTTTCTCAAAACGTAGTTTCGAATAAAATACAAGAAGACAGATTTTTTTCTTACAACAAGTGTGAATACCTATATTGCTAATAAAGTGTGTCAAATAACACAACATTGGATCACATAATTTATTATTTAATTAAAAATAAAAAGTATATATTATTATTATACATATAAGATAACTAAATTTAATATCACATATGAAAATATTAATTTATATGAATAATGATCGTCTTACTTATTTTAAATATTATATTATTTTTATTTTCCAGGATTAACACTTAACAATTAATATATGTAAACTTATTTAATTTATAAGATATAATTAATAATGAAAATTGATGTGAATAACAAAACAAACATGTAATAATTATAAATTCAATTTATATATATTATGTAATTATTTATGGTAGATCATTCATATTCAAATATATATATTTTGTTAATTACCTGATTTCTCCTCAATATAAATAAGTCATATCACATAGAATCATAATTTACACGTAGCATCAATTATTTTGTATAATTTAACTAAATATTATATCTAATTATGACTAAAAAATTATAGGGTAATATAATTGAAGAGACTGTTTCTAATAAGTTAATATATTTATTTATTAATTTAATTACTATAGTATAAAATAATATTATTTTATTGCAATTTCTTTTGGCATCAAGTATATTTCACAAAATTGAGGAGAATACAATATTTACATAAAAAGAATAAAGCAATACGTAAAAGCATCACAAATTTATGAATATGAGTATAACATTTATTGATTTTTTTATGGAGACATTTATTGATTCTCTCTCTCTCTATATATACATATGTATATATGTATATAACGTTATAAAAAGTTACCAAAGATTTATTTTTAGTTACAGTGTGTAATCACTGAAAGCATGTACATCGTTTAAGGTTGAAACATATGTTCGAAGACGTAAAGGAACTGTCGTTGTCTGCAGCCACCATTGAAGACTCTTTGCATGAAATGTCCTAAGTTTGGGCGAAATATGGGTGGAAAATAAATAAAATCGTTTATTATTGGGGATAGAGTTGGGTACAGATATATTATTCAATCTTATCCTTCATCTGTTTTAATTGATAAAAAAATTATTTTATCTCAAATATTCAGGATAAACACAAATTTTAAAAAAAAATTGAGGATTAAGGGTAGATAGTATATCCTATCATTTTTGGTGGAATTAATTATCCTTTAGATCATATATTTAAAAATGACAAAAATACCCCACTTAAACTTATTACCCTTTCTTCACCCTATTATTATTATTATTATTATTATTATTGTTATTGTTATTATTCTTTTTATTATTATTATAATTATTATCATTATCATTATTATTATTTATTATTATTCTTCTTATTATTTTATTATAATTATTATTAATATTAATATTAATATTTTTATTATTATCATTATTATTATTATTATTATTATTATTATTTAGTATTCTTCTTATTATCATTATTATTATTAGTATTTATTATTATTCTTCTTCTTCTTCTTATTATTATAATAATAATTATTTTTATTTTTATTATTATTGTTATTATTATTATTATTATTTATTATTTTTCTTAATATTATCATAATTATTATTAATATGTTTATTATTATTGTTATTATTCTTCTTATTATTATAATTATTATTAATATTTTTATTATTATCGTAATTATTATTATTATTTAAGTTCTTCTTCTTATTATTATTATAATAATTATTAATATTAATATTTGTATTATTAACGTTATTATTATTATTATTATTATTATTTATCATTCTTCATATTTGCAATGGTGAAGAGAAAGTATTATTGATTATAAATGGTTCTTTTGTTATTTTTTTCCTTCAGCTTAATTTGAGTTCTTATACGTGGAGTTTATAAAGGGTTTTTTTAAAAAATAAACAGTTTCAATTTATTTTTAAGACATTAATTGCTTTAGTATTTTAATTAATTAGATATAATCATTAGAAAAAATTGATAGCTAAGATAGCATAAATTATTCTACTTTAATTTTGTTAAATGCTTCAGCAACTTTTTTAACAAAATATCCCTGCAAATTCAGTATTGAATCCGCTGGAAAGTAGTTACCAAAAATATTATCTAATTAACGGAGGTATTTAAGTAATTGTCCTCCACTTTTATATACAATTCCATGAAGTAAATACATGATAAAAATAATACATTAAGCAAATCACACGAAGCAAACGTAGGATGTTTATCGCTTAATAAATAATCAGACCACTAATCCTATATATAACACAATATTATCCTATTCAACCTAATGTCATTCCTTCAAAGTAAACAAAGCCTATTTGATGGAACTAGGGATCATCGTTTGGGTCCGTACCACCAATACTTTCAGTAAATAGAGATCACAATAAATTTTTCTGAATATCATAAACTTTTTTTCTAACAAATTTACGATTCCTTTTCCTTTTTTTTGGCATTTTAGAGTGATCGGTTTCATCATCTGAACGCGAAATTCTCTTCATTACGACACTTGGTCTTCTTCTTCTTTTGAAGCCACAAAATTGTGCTGACACTGTAGTTTTCCAGGCTGAAATGAGAAGCTGGTGCCAGAATCTGCAGGGACCATGGTAGAATTGTGGAGTAATCAAGTGTTTGTAAAATTGCCTCAAAGAGTGGGCTGTAAACTGGGCCGGGATTTGTTTGTCTCCTATGAGCTTATCTTTTACAACACGTGCCTAGAAAATAGAAATTCAGATCTCTTTTTCTCTTTGATTAATCAAATCTGAATAAGGGGTAGGTGAGATCTTGTTAATTTAGTGATAATATAAATCAAAGTTTGATTTTAAAGTACTCTTCCAAATAAAGGGGAAAAAGAAGTGGATGACAATATTATTTGTTGCCGTCAAGCAATAATAAACTGCTTGAAATACCAAATAAAGCCAAATCATATTAATTTTACTTCACAAAATTAGATATAAGATAAACAATATAAATACTTTTATTTAAAAATTAAAAATATACACAAATTTTAATTTTTAATAAATAAATATTTATTTCATCCACACACAAAAATCCTAATTTTCTATTGTTATTATATTTTGGCTAGAAAATAAAAATACATACACATGAACCCTATATTTGCAATATTTAAAACAAAAGTTTAAAACCTTGCTTGTCAGCTCCATACTGATCTAGCTGCTCGCCAGTGACACCCCCCTATTCGGGTGCGATGATTTTGTAAGAAATCAATAACGGACGACACAAGTACTAAAATATAAATATTTTATAGGTATTAAACATTTAAATTTTATTTTTTATTAATAAATTATAATCGCAAATACGTTCAGCCAACGTTGGCCGAACACTCAATGCAACGTTCGGCCAACCAGGGCCGAACATTAAACAAAATGTTCAGCGATCAAGAGACAAATGCTGGCTATCGTTTTTTAATGCATTCGTTCATACAAATGGTATAAAATTATATTGACATACTGATAATTGATTTATTCATATTAGGTTATTCGACATTTTTTATTCCATTGTTTTATCTACTGAAAAATGAGGATTGGGAGTTGTCCTGTGAATGTGTGTGTTGGAATTAATTTTTATTTATTAAAAAATAAAATTTATGTATATTTTAATTTTTAAATAAAAAATATTTATATCATTTTACATTATAATTAATATAATATGCAATGCTAATTTAGCGGTGTTTTTAGGGACAACATCAACCCCTCAAGGCTTAGAGAGACATGTATGGCTATGTGAAAATGACTTGACTTTTGTTTGGACGCAATTTTGAAAACCCTTTACTATTATTGTATTGTGTGAATGGTGTTGAGAGCTTCCGATACAATCACCACGTTCAAAAAATAATATTATTTATTAAGTATATACTTTATTTATTTTTGGTTAGCTAGATGTATATACAAATTTTAAAAAATAATAGATTCCTATATGTGTGGCTCTTTTTATTCATTAATTTAGCTTATTTATAAAGTTAAAAAAAATTTAATTTTCAACTTTACTTGATAAAATAAAATATGGACTTTCAAAAAAAGGTTATCCTTTTTCTTATAAAAAATTAACTTTTTTGGGACGGGTTAAATAACTTTAATTTTTTAAAATGGAGTCTGTAGACTTTTTTTTTTTTTTTTTTTTCTTGGAGCTTGCGTCTGTATTTTTCCTACTTGGCCAAAGCCAACCTATCTCTTGCATTTTCAAAATTTGAAGGAATACACAAAGAAAAATGGGCTTATTCCATTTGCCTTTCTCCAAAGTGGCTAAAATCTCAATATTTATTCAAAGCCCAGTATCAGAATAGACAAAACCAGCAAAAAAAAGGGTCTATCGTTGGTTTTCAAATTTCCAACAGAAACACAACATTATGCATTAAAGAGTCATGCAGACAATCTTGAATGTAATCCAAAGAATTCAAGAGCCATAAAGACAAGGTTGCATAAGAAAAACAGGCCTGGAATTAGAACCCCCACCGAACAGTATTTGTATTCACTGACATGATTGAAATTTAAATCATACAACATCAGTACAAGTAATTGCTAAATTAAATGATGGGATCATCACTTTATAAACGGGACCCCAGAAAACGTCCGTCTAGCATATTCCTCATAGTTCAAACCAAAAAACTGCCTCAAGAAAAACTCCTCATATGGAATCCTCTGTTGGAAAAAATGCCCCACAACTGCTGCAAATGCAAGCGTAGATATTGGATTACAGAGCATTATTTGAGTCCCGACTGACCATATGAAGAAGCCACAGTAGCTTGGATGCCTTATATACCTATAGATTCCATGAGTGACCAACACATGATGATCTTCATGATATCTCTTTATAAGGTGAGTGAAGGACCTACCGGCAGTTATTATAGCCAACTTTCGTATGATTTCACCAACGACAACCATGGCAAGGCCCGTGTTGCTTATGACCCAGCGCTCCTTCATTTCCGGGAAGAAATAAATTTCGATGAAGTACTCAATCAGGGAACAGATCATCGCCAGAAGATAGTTTGAGCTGATTAGAAGAGACTTGAGAGTGACATTGTTTTTCCCGTGAAAGGAAACTGCTAGAATATATTCGGAACAATGAAAGAAGAATATGGCAAAGAACATTTGGGATAACTGTCGGCATGCTGTGAAGCTGAAGATTTCTGTCATTTTTCAAGAGGAAACGGAAAAGACTTTCCTCAGAGAATTTAAACAAGTCTCACACACTGAATCATCTTAAAGAAGGGAACTTGGATAAGTTATGTTTGGTTTTACACCAGACCTGAAGCAATTGCAGAGACGGAAGATATTAGTGATGAAAGATGGAAATCCACTTCAGCTGAAAGATGCATTATAAATGACATTCCTGGAGATAACGCAAGTTAGAAATCACGTATGCAGATAAATGGATTAAGAATTGTTCAGCTATCTCTTCAATAACCAAACTATCTAACCAAAATATGATATCTTATTCAGTTTCCCATCCACACAAAAAAAAGTCAAGGTAGAGAAAAAGTGATTCCATAGAGCATGATGGTCGATACCCTTTGCTTCATAACATGATGATATGATGTCTTTTAATTTTTTTCCCATTCCCATAAATAGAAAAAGTCGCACATGTACATCATATATAGACCACCTGCTAATGAGATACACATACATATACTATACGAATGCATTAACCAACACCGACCTACTCTGTGCAAAGCTTCTTTTCCTAATTTATTTATTTGAAACACCATAGGCTTTGTTTCTTGGTTTAACTCAGACTTTGGACTTTGCAATCCAATGCATTTTTCTATTTTCGAGGTCATAAACAATTAAACTGTCCTCTGCTTCGGTCCGACATAAAGCTAGAGCAGGCTTAGAGCTCTCAAAAGCAGATAGAAGTTCGAGTTCGTGGGCTGGCCTTGGAAGCTTAGACCGACCACCAGGTCGTGAGCCTTTCCCAAGGGATGTTTTCTATTTACATTCCCGTCTCTTAGATAGAGCGGCTAAAAGATCGGACCAGACAGGCGCAGGGAGCTTGACCGCCTTAGAAAGACTGATTTTGCATGATCCTCTTTCTATCTATCTTTTAGCCTTTTCTCTTAACCCGCTGTCGCCTCGTGCAGAAAGAGCCTACGTGGGGCTGAGCATCGGTCTTAGGTCTTATGGCTGCTCCTTTGCTTCGGAGGGGTGATGAGGGCAATCAAGAGCATACCTTGAAGGCAGGCCTGTAACAAGGGCCAGGACTCCAGCAATAACAAATACAAGAACGAAATCCACTTTTTGATCAATCAAAACTCCTTCCCAAACTTTTTCTTTCGCGGCTTATCTGTCAAGATTGTACAATCCTACCCTAACAATACAATATCATTACCTTATAAAACTAATCATTACACATTACTTTTTTATTATAATATAATAATACACCAACATCACCTCCTCAATATTTGACATCTACGGTAATCATACCCTATGCAATCCCCCCAAAAAAAAACATACATTTATAAGACTTTAGGATTTTCACGGCCAATGATTTACAATCAAAATTTCCCCAACCCACTTAAACCCAAAAGAAACACCCCCTAATTGACCAGAACATACCAGGCCATGCATGTATAGCAGACTCAGCTTCTATACAAATCAAGATTTTTAATATGGCTATTATTGTTCTATAAAAAATAATAAATTATTTGCATAGCATGCACCATCTATTTGTCAACATCTTCACAAAAGAACTATCTCAAACAATGCTTTCTTGTCAGATTTTAGGAGAGGCAGATGTAGCACGGATGGAGGGTTTTGTTTCAAATCGTTCAACTGAAATCATACAATCAATAAGTGAACTTTCCAGGAGTAAAGCCCTGGGGTTTAATCATACTTCGAAACTGCTCAATATTGACACATTGGGGAACTCAATAATTCAACTACTTTGAGTACACATTTAACAAACTCATAAGCAATCAAAACCCTAATCACGTTTACACAGCAACATCAAAATTCATAAGCAAGCAAAACCCTAATCAATTTTACACAGCAACATCAAAATTCAAAAGCAACCAAAACCCAAATCAAATTCACACAGATAGGTAAAGAAGACGAGGCATTGGCGCACATTCATCAATCTAACAAGATTGTAGCTTGATATTCGATTGACAGAAAGTTCTTGCAATCAAATGAACAGACTACATAATCAAGATCACCTGATATGGGTGAAGGCAGCTGCTCGGCCGCGATGAGGGCAAAAGTACGACACATCCCCTCGCGTCGGAGGCAGCAACTTCCAAGGTGATGCAGATAGAAACCGTTGCAAACAAAAGATAGGTAAAGAAGAAGAAGAATTTTCTTAGGAACTCAATATTGCATACTAAATCTCCCCAAACACACACACACACACACACACACACACACACACATATATTCCACGCTGAAAAAGTTAAAGGACAAAAAGCATTATTGTTTGCCTCTAAAAAAAAAAGAGGTAATACCATTTTAATCGAATCTGATTCCTATTTCGAGTATTCGATTTGAATTTTTTAAATAAACATTCTTTTATAATGTGTAATTATTATTTTATAAATAATTTTAGTAATAAATAACATAAATTTTAGTAAAAAGATTTAAAAAATGTTAAAATTGTAAAATTTAAAACAAATAGAGTAGTTTTTTTCCCTCCAAATCGGCTATGATTTGGAATGGAAATAAATTTGGTACACACATTTAGAGCAGTGTGTCACGGACTTGTTCTCTTAACAAAGAACCGTGCGGCCTTAGCTTGGATCCGCCCCTCGCGGTAGCTAAGTCAGCCTCGCTCGACAAGAAAATATGTGCCCAAAGTGTTGGCAAGGAAGAAAACAAGTAAGAGGAATATTCACTCAAACTCTCTTGAAGAATGCTTTGATAGAAAACTTGATGATTACAAATGAAATGAATGACTCCTATTTATACAACTCCACCTCCTCAATGGACGGTGGTGATCAACTAGATCCTACGGTAGAGATTAAGTCCCCACCTACCACACCTACCACACCTACCACAATATTTACCAAGTCTCTACCTACCACACCTACCACAATATTTACCCACCTACCACACCTACCACAATATTTACCCTTGGGCTTCAAGATTTACCCTTAGGCTTGAAGATTGGGCTTGGGTAATGTAAGAACCTCCCAAGTCTAAGTGCAAAAGTGCCCACAAGGTCCAATTTCGTGACATTCTCCCCCACCTATTCCGGCGGCGCCCTCGTCGCCTCATATTGGTAAAGTTGTACTTTGAACTGCCCCAGTCATCTTCGGGTTCCCATGTTGCCTCAGACTCTGGCAGACCCTTCCACTTGATTAAGTACTTGGTGTGGGGTGGCACGCCTCTCCTTCGAACAATTCTCTTCGATAACACCTCTTGAATCTCCTTGGTCACCACGGGAGGTGCTCGTTGAGAATACCCTCGGCTTTGGTCTTCCATATCTTCATTGTATGGCTTCAACATATTCACGTGGAAGACCGGATGAATTTTTAAAGTGCTAGGTAGGTCGACATGATAAGATTCCTTGTCTACCTTAGCACCGATGGGAAAAGGACCTTCGTACCTTCGTACCAAGCCTTGGTGCAAGCTTCGTAATGCTTTGAACTGTTGTGGCAAAAGCTTCACAAGGACTTGGTCGCCAATGATAAATTCCTGGGGTTGCCTCTTCTCATTTGCCCACTCCCCCATAATCTTGCGGGCATCCTCCAAACATGCTCGGGCGATATCGGCTTCTTCTTCCCACGACTTTGCCATCTTGGTTACCCCCGAACTTTTCCCATCACTAAGGAATGTAGCCCTTGGTTGGGGAGTCATGGGTTGCTGCCCCGTGGCTAGCTCGAACGGACTCCTTCCTGTGGCTTCACTCCTTTGCGGTATGTTGCCCTCCTCGGCAAGCTTTTCCAACTCCCTAGTCATTGGGTCGTACTCAAGTCCCTTCTTGATGCACTCGATAATGTCCCCTTTTTCTATGGTGATGGCTGCAAGCTCCGCTTTGTGACTAAGTGTCTCAACCACCACATGGGTTTCTCCCGGTTTGTACTCCACCTCCCGACTTGGTGGAAATTTGTTGGGACATATGGCCGACATGATGTCCTTGTTCTCCTCAAGGACCCTTTGAACGATAGATGGTACCTCTTCCATCTTCTCGGTGGCTTGATGTTCCTCTTTAACTACGGCCAAGTATGTGGGTTCTCCACATTTCACCCCCTTGGTGACTTGCATGCCCGATAGTTGTTTACCTCCTCGAGCTTGGCCGTCAAGTAGCTCGACAGTAGGAATCAAGCAAGGTGCTCCTTTCCCTAGGATGCACATCGTACTAAATGAAGGCATTGGAATAGCAATTACCTCTCGTAAGAATTCCATGCCAAGCACGACTTTGAAATCATCCATAGGTGCCACTGAAAGATTCACTTGGCCCTTCCAAGTGCCCAATTGTAGCTCCACGCCTCGAGCTACGCCATTGAGTGGTTGAGCTTTGGCATTTACTGTCTTGAGCCAACCCTCGCCCTTTGTCCACCGAAGCTTCAACCTCTTGGCTTCATCTTCTGTCACGAAATTATGAGTGGCCCCCGTGTCCACCAACGCTTTAGTTGGCACCCCATTGATGTGTGCCTCCACGTACATCAGCCCCTTGCTACATGTCGTGGGCATTGGCTTTGCCTTTAATGCATTGAGAAGTTGGAGTGAGCCCATGTGACTCGCCTCCTCTTCCGGGCAACTCTCTGACTCGTGCCTCTCCACCATCGCCGACAATGACCCAAGTTTTGGGCAGTTCTTCATGGCATGGGGTCCTTTGCATACGAAACATCCGTCTTTGGGGACGAAGGCCTTCTTCCTCTCCTCGTAGTTGGATCGGGTTGGTTGCTTGTCCCGTCCTTCGAAGTTGTGTCCTCGGTTGTCCCGGCCCCGATTGTCCCTATCTTTCTCGTCCCGCCTTTCTCCCCCACCTTTGGTGTGGTACCTTTCTTTCCTTGGGGAAGTGTCGGTGCGAGAATGTGGTTGGAAGTCGGCTATAGATTCAACGACGGCAATGGCCTCATCTACAGATGTAACGCCCCGTCGATGTACCTCTTGCTTGGCCCAACTTTGTAGTCCATCGATGAAGTAAAACAAGAGATCGTCGTCGGTTAGGCCGGGGATTTGAAGCATGAGGGTGGTGAACTCTTCTACATATTCTCGAATGATGCCCCTTTGCTTCAATTCCCTTAACTTCCTCCGGGCTTCATAGACCACATTCTCGGGATAGAAGTGGCGCTTAAGTTCCTTCTTGAAATTGTCCCAAGTATCAATCCGGCATGAACCCCGTTCCATATCGGCATGCTTCCTGCGCCACCATAGCATGGCAGTATCGGAAAGATATAGGGAAGCAGTTCTTACCTTGGATGCTTCGTCAATAAGGTTAAGCCCCTCAAAATATTGCTCCATACGCCAAAGGTAGTTCTCAACTTCCTTGGCGTCTCTCGCTCCGTTGAACCCAGTTGGCTTGGGGCATTCCACCCTTGGTCTGGCAACGGATGTGCTAGCCTCTCCGCTAGCTGCGGCCCTTTTGCACAAAGCCAAGTCCTCCCGCATCCCCTCGATGCTGGTACGTAGGGCTTGGATGACATCCTCGATGTTGGCAAATCGAGCCTCCACATCATTGTTGGTTATTTCCACGTCCCCCTTGAACGTGTCAAGTTCCTCCAAGACATGCTCCTCCAAGGTCTTGAAATCATATTGGACCTTCTCAAGTTTTTCCCCAAGTTCGGCAGCAACAGGCTCCCACGAAGGACCCTCACGAGCCTTGCTTTGATCACGCCTCTTCTTGGTTTGGACTTGAACGGTCTCTCGGCCTCGTTCCTCGGCTACGTTGGATTCGATACCCGCCATCACTTTCTTTGTGCACAACTCTTAACCCAAACTGGGCTCTGATACCACCTGTCACGGACTTGTTCTCTTAACAAAGAACCGTGCGGCCTTAGCTTGGATCCGCCCCTCGCGGTAGCTAAGTCAGCCTCGCTCGACAAGAAAATATGTGCCCAAAGTGTTGGCAAGGAAGAAAACAAGTAAGAGGAATATTCACTCAAACTCTCTTGAAGAATGCTTTGATAGAAAACTTGATGATTACAAATGAAATGAATGACTCCTATTTATACAACTCCACCTCCTCAATGGACGGTGGTGATCAACTAGATCCTACGGTAGAGATTAAGTCCCCACCTACCACACCTACCACACCTACCACAATATTTACCAAGTCTCTACCTACCACACCTACCACAATATTTACCCTTGGGCTTCAAGATTTACCCTTAGGCTTGAAGATTGGGCTTGGGTAATGTAAGAACCTCCCAAGTCTAAGTGCAAAAGTGCCCACAAGGTCCAATTTCGTGACAAGTGGCATTGCTTCACCAAGATGAGGTTCAAGCCCCACCCCAATCCCTCACCCCCAAAAACGCCAACTTTGGCATTTTGAATAACCAAATTGCGGATCCTTCCAAATTTCTCCGTGCAAAAATAAAAAATGTTAAAAAACATGAATCATTGCAGCAGTATCCAACAAACTTTATTCTTCAAGAGCCTGTTCACTTTATTTGTTAGGATTAGATAGGATAAGATAGAAAATGGGATAAAATGTGGGATAGGGATAATTTAATAAATTTTATCATGTGTTTACTTTGCCGGATTACTGTTGGATTTCGGATGTGATTTTATACAAGGACACTTTTGTAATAACAAATTCTAACAGGGGTAAAACAGTAATTTGCTTCTCCTTATCCCATGGGATAAATTTTATCCCAGGGTACTTGGCGGGATAACAATCCAGCGTTTTATCCCAGGATTAGTCATATATCCCGGGTCGTCTGGATTGACCCGGGATATTATCCGTCGAAGTAAACGCCGGATAAACCCGGACTATTTTCAGTAATTCAGATTTATCCGGCCAAGTAAACAGGCGCCAATTTGATAATAAAATGAACGATTTAGTTATAATAATTATGATTATAGTTTATAGTTTGTACTAGAATTACAACCTCGTTAAGAGAGAGAGAGATCAGTAACTATTATCACCAATAAAAAAAAATAAAAAAATAATAAAAAGCAACTTATATTGGTTTAGTTCCCTGCGCGACCATTGAAGAAAAATGGCATGAATGAATGTCAGATACATGGCTGGCTGGCTAAAAACAGTAAACAAGAACATACCCAGAAATTTGTCTGTATAAACCAGAAAGTATCCTAGTATCTTTATTACACAAACTGGTTACATACTTCTTAGGATAATAACCATCAAAATAGGCCTTGACACTAAGTACACCTTCACATGAGTGCTCGTTGCCATCTTTGATGATGTTGTACTTCTAAGTGAGTGAATTATCACTAGACAGTCAAGCCCATCCAGGAAGAGAGGCTGTTTGGAAACGCAGGTGAAGATAGTGATAGCATTTTAGCATCTTATCAGCTTGTTCCAATATGATAGTCTCCGAAAAGATTTCTGACATTATTGTCGCCTTGGGGAGAAGATGGGAAAGTGGAATTTTTTTCTTCACGAGCATGAAAGGGGTAGGAGGAAGGGGAAGTGTCTCATGCCACTGGAATTTTTGGTTCACCTAAATTCACAAAAGCCTGAGCACGAGCCATGCGAGCTGCTGCTGCATTCCAAGATACGAGGTGATTCATAAATGTGTCGACATATTTGGCTCTATCGTTCTTGTGGTCCGAATAATACGCATGCTGCAAAACCAAGGAAATTATAGGATATGCTAGATAGATAGGGGTGTGTGTGTGTGTGTGTGAGATAGAGAGAGAGAGAGAGAGAGAGAGAGATAGAGATGTGCATACCTCCCACAAATCCAAACTGATTATTGGCTGCAAACAACTAACAGATAATTAACATGCTGAAGACAAGATTCTGAGTCCAGTTCATAAAAAAAATATAGGTTCTGGAAAAAAAAAAAAACAAGCAAACAGTGAAACTTCTTACTATGTCATTCCATACTAAAGGATTGATTGCATTCGATGTTTTAACAATTGCAAGACATTTTTGCTCCCTTTTCACTGCAACAATTTGATAAGGAAATTAGTGAACGTGCGACATAACCAAAACCAGGAGTTAAATTAACAAAGAGTTAATATCATTATGCAAGAAACACAGACAAAAGTTTCCCCACAAATAGGTTGGATATTCAATGCCGCTACATCTCAGTAATGTACCAACATCATATAATTCCTTGAATAAAACATAAACTTAACTATAAAAGAGAGACTTCACCCAAATTATTTGCAGGTCCAGGAAAAAAATTTCTTGCCCAAGTCACTCTTGATTCAAGGCTAAGGTAAAGCTTGTACAAGAAAAAAGGTAACTTAAAAAGAGCTAAAATGATTCAGAATTTTGGAAAGAAACCTGCCTAAGAACACCTAATCGAGGGAAAATTATAATCATATGAAGTTATAGACAAAAAAAACAAGTCCAGAAACAGGGAATATGGTTGACATGTCGATATTGATTCTAGTAAGCTTCCCTTAAGGGTTGTAATGGCCATATCAAGTAATTCATTCCATATATGGGCAGAGGAGCACATTCTTTTGGTGAGTATCCAGAGAATGATAAACTTGTGTGTGATTAAGTCCATGTGTAAACTTCATTAGCCATAGCCCATAGGTGACTTACAAACCAACCACACCCAGCCAGATCCAAATGATGAGAGGGCTGCTTCTATGAACTTCTCCTTAAAATTGGTAAATGAAGAAAAATCCTTTTCTATCTGCTGCAGTAGACCCAATGTGGGCATGTCACCGCCCCCGGGTTGCATCGACTCCCAAAAGAAGTCATGATTCCAGACCTGAGGGCATGAACAAATAAGATGTCAGAAGCTCTTATTAATGCTACATCAGATCCCTTGAGACCAAACCAAGAAAAAAATGTGTGTAGATCCCTTGAGACCAAACCGAGAAAAAAATGTGTGTGGTGACCCTGGGCTCTGGTATATTAATGACCTAATTTTATAATGCACATCAATTAAGTGAAACCATCCACTTCAGTTAAAAAGATGAGAACAATGTAGTTATTCTTAAGAAATACGGAATTCATTCTCCCAAAAACAGCTGTATTGAATAAAATTTTCATGTTGGAAGCTTTTAATGCAACATGGATTCAGCATAATTTGGGGCTTTTAGCTTCCAAGATCCCTGATTTTTCTTCCAGTCCTTCCCATGTTATCCTGGTAGGTGTTTTAAGATCACAAATTCAGCCATTTCACCTTAAAGTCCTATGTAAGCCCCTTTGATGCAAAAATGAAACTCTGACAATAGTTGAGAAACCAAACCACTTATTTCAGATAGCCCAGAACCTTAAACAAACCATGTGTCTAGACTCCAGAACTTCACAGAATAAATTTTAATACACTATCGCGCACATAACTAAAATTAATTTATCATTTGTATCACAAAAATTAAGTACTTTTGAAAACACCAAAAGATAGGCTTTTATTTCTCTTCTAGTAAGTAGAACTTTATTTAAAAAATAACCCGTTACCATATCTAAAAATAGCATAAGAACTGAAATATAGTTCCATAGAATTATTAGTGAATACATTTTCCTTATCTTTTAACAAAGATAAAGCTACAAAATTCATTGCATATATTCCTAAGTTAGGACTGACCATTATCCATCTGATACAATTTGGCATTGCAAATATTACTAAGTTGTTTTGTCAGAGTGGTTGTCATTCATATGCAAGACACAACAGGAGCCACACATCACAGATGGAACCAAACAGGTAAAACTCTTCATGATGAGCACACTCTTTTCAATTTAGCCGATCCAATTCTACACTCTATGGGCCCTTAATTCAACTAGTTAGTCGAGCAGTAAAAGATCTATACTCACCTTGTTCGAGCAAGATAACAACTTAGCATGCAGGGATGAGCATGCTGGTTTTCAATAGGCTTAAGAAAAGCTATCCTTAATTATAAAACCGTTCCATATTCTGAGCAATGATTACCTGAGCTGCATTATTGAATTCAGGCAATGGGTTGCCGCTGTTATACGTCACTTTGATTAGCTCCTCCATTGTACATCCATAGAGTAAATCATTCTTCGCAAGTTGTTTATTAAGAGATTCTACATAACCACGATGATGACCGCCCCAATGCACTTCAAGTGTTCTCTGACTCATATATGGTTCTAGTGCATCCTGCAAGTGCAGCAGGGACAAACAGAAGTTAATCTTAATGATATTGAGGAGCAAAGGACCGTGTGAACACCGTGTTAACCTAAGATTCTTTCGAGAAAGCAATTTCACCCTTTACTTCTTGACCGAGTAAAAGTAAATAGTAAATCAACTACGTATCACATAATAACCTAGCATGCAAGATTATACACCAGCATTCCCCATTACGGCGTCGGCATAGTTCTTGTATATTTACCAGCATTACTTCCAAAGTTTGGCACAATAAAGAAAATTTACATGATGAAGAAAATAAAGTGCAAATCTCACAAGTTTATAAGGTGGGCTTCTTAGGCCATAATAAGCAACAACGCCTGAAGCTTTGCCATTACGTCGCCGTTCAACTTTTCTTTGTCCTAATCCCTGGAATCACATAAAAAACGAACACTTCAGATGGAAATCAAACGGTCAGAGAACTTCGCACCATGAAAATTCGTACTCACTCCATCCCCAAAAAAAAAAGTCCTGTTTCTATATCTAAAAGAGGCATAGAAACAAGACTCTGTCATTGGTACAGGGAGTAATATATAATGCTAGTACAAACCGACAAAAATTGCATTTACAGAACAAACCAGATGAGAAAGGCTGAGAGAAGTCTTCAAAATATTTGAAGGTGAGCCGGCAAAAGCAACAACCTTGGAGCTCAAAGCGCAATGATTACGACTACTACTACAAGAAAGCAAATTCATTTCCTGTTTCACCAAAACGAGCGCCTGAAATTTTGTAAGCAAGCTCAAATTATGCCGAATGTAAAATTTCAAGAAATATCTCAGTGAAACGTTGAACGTACCTAAGTTTAAAGGAGCCAAAAAAAAAGCAGTTAATATCACCGACTGGTTTTGTGTTGGCTTTTTAGGTACAAGCAGAGTAGTACTTTGTGTTTCGCTTCCTCCCAGAATTTGTTTGAGGTGAAGATAATGGAGGCAGAGTGCCAGTCCGCTTGTACAGGCGTACGTTATATGACTTGGGTATTTCTCGAATTTGTGTACTGCCCATAAGACCATAAGTCCATGTTTATGGCCTGTCGGTAGGCTGTTTCGGCCCGTGGGCCGTGGGCCGTGGCCTCTAGTCTAGGCCGCAAAGCCTTATAAGAAAAAAATATTAAAAATTCAAGAAAAAACTTTGTTCAACACCATTATAATCTACCTATATTAAATAAAACAAATTTGAAGCTTCTTAATTCTATAATCCAATGAAAGAATAAAAAAATTATGTCATCCTTAATCTTCATGTCATTATTTATATAAAAATAAATCAATTTAATATTACATATAAAAACTTTAAATTATTAATAATAATCACCTTATTTAAGTTAAACAAAAAAAATCCATCATTCTTTCTGTTTATTCATGTGTAGATTCGATTTTTTAAATGTTATTAGTTGTTGATTAATTCTTTTTGTTATAGTATTAAAAATACTTTAACAAAAAACTTAAGATCCCATAAATTTTATAATTCTTCACCAATAAAGTTATTACATAAGCATACAAAAGTTTTAGATTAAATCAAGTTAATTATGTTAGAAGGCTGTGTGGAAGGTTTTGAAACTTTGCGGGGATCAGCGTGTAAATATTTTTCTTTATTTCATTTCCAGCCCGATATAAATCCCAATTTGTTGCGTCTCAGGGAGACCTGGCACAAGACTGCCGGTTCTAATTCCTTAATTTCAATGTGTTGTTTCTTAGGTAAACATGCACGGTTCTACTGCATCGGTTGTCAGAACATAAAGAGGTACAAACTCAAATAGGACGTTTGAAACCTATATTGCAATTTGAAGGTTCCTAAAACTACCAAATCCCACAACCAACTACATTGAAACCAAAACTGAACCGGCTAGTTCTACATATTGGTTTCAGTTTGAATTCAAAATCGGATGAGTAGTTAAAGCGTTAAACCCTTACCGTCAATTTCAATTTCAAACTGGAACCATATCTATTCAACGTAATAATAAGATAATTAAAGACGCAGAAAAATCCCTTTCAGCAGTTCGCTCGGATCAACAATGCTTGCTGTATGACACTAAATCCTTCTATGAAAATAAAAGCAAGAAAAATTAAAAGGGGAAAAAAATGCTAATAAAGTCGCACAGGCTAATTACAAGTGAATACATACATCATAGTCTTGTTAAACAAAAAAGAGCATACAGTAGACCAAAAGATACTCAAGGTCATACTACTAAACAGAATTCAAAATATCACATTGGACACAATGTCAGCTTGAAAGTTGGCTTCTAAATAAACTCCGTTCTCTTGATCTTCGAAAAGGTTCCAGTTTCTGAAAAATAAGTGCTTTGAGTTCCAGTACCCAATTGGTTTGCTTGAGGGTTTGAAAGCTCTATCCCCTGCAATATTCATTTAAAGAATAAAAAATAAAAAGAGAGAGAGAGAGAGACCACTCAGTTAAGCAAACACATCCAAAGTATATAGTAATTACAAATTAGTAGACAAGCATAGCTATAATCTCACAAGCAGCAGTTAGCACTTTCAAGGCTCTCATAATTCATGACTATGCAAACCAATGTCAGAGAGAACCAACAAACCTGCACGGGCGTAAAAGCCAGACTTGAAGTGAGCCCAGAAGTGGCACCACCGCTGCCATAATTTCTCTCCCTAAATCTGAAAAGTTCAAATTCCACAGGAATGGTCAAGGTAAGAGAGCAGTAAATGAGATTAAACAGTGAATCCACAACTTCACGCAAATCAACTGTGAAGCTTAGCAATCAAGGTTTCATATGAAGAATATATTATGTGAAACTAGAGCTGCAATTCAATTCTACCGAAAAGATACGTTGATGCATTTTATAAGTTACCATCAAAGGTAAAGGCATTAAACATAAAAGGAGGACAAAGAAACCATACTTTTTCGCTACTTTAGATGCAAGTTTGCTCTGGCCAGCTGAGACACGTAGCTTCCCACTACCAGCCTGACCAAGCATTCCATATCCTTCACCCAGTCCATCACCTTCAAGAAAAATCACCCAAGAATTGAAGTATTAATAGATATCAACAACCCAAGCGGCAACAGAAAAAGGCATATAGAAAAGAAAAAAAAATTATAACAAATGTAGCAGAATTGACTTTGTGTTCAGTTCCGATTCCCTCTCTCATTGAATCAAGGTTGAGTGAATACACCAATGTAATTAAGCAATTATAAAAAAAAAAAAAAAAAAAAAAAAAAAAAGACAACAACAACAGCAATCTAGCATACTTAATGATCTCACCTAGTGAGCTCTCCTCTGGTACTCCAAATTGCATCCTGTTTGCCAGCTTCCTCATGTCTGTTATGGCATATCTGATGGAAATGGTAATAACATTAGGATCTTGACTTCCAAAAGTTCAACTTCAAATAAACTTAATAAAGATGGTGAGCATATCATCTCTATAAATAATAACTGAGGAGATTTTCAAGTACCTTTCTTTCATCTTCCTTAACCGTCGACCACCTCTCTTCTTCTTAGGCTCTGAATCAGGTACTGGAAGAGGTTTAGGCTGCTTGGCAGGAGGCGGCTCTTGCCATTTCTCTATCTTCTTGTGAATCTCTGCACGAAACGTTCTCCCAGTTTTCCCAGTTGGATCCCCTCTAGTAGAATCTACACGCGCAGCAAGGGTAGATTTTGAAGCCAAAAGCCGACAAGCACGCATCCTCAGGGAAGGAGGAGTGCTCTGGAATATCTCTGTTTGTTCTACATAACCAACACGAAATTGGGATGTTGCTGTTGAAAAACCAGCTAAGTTCTTCTTTTTGGCACCAAGCAGCTGAACATTACAAGCAGGCATTTTTGCTAATGCTGAAAGACCACCAGCTGTGCCCATAAGTTTTGCTGCAACAGCACTTCCAACAATTGCCGAAAGATTTGGAGCAATATAACCCATTCTACTCTCGACAAAATCAAGGACTTTTTTCTTCGCTGAATCTAGTGCAAGCGCACGATCACATGCATCAATTGTCTTTTGCAGTACATCCTCTGGAAGAGGCTTTCCACTAGTAGTTGATGCCGTGACAGAAACAACCATAATAATGGCAGAGGGTAAAAGACCTTCTAAATCAACAAGAGTCAGGTCCACTTCATTCCCAATCTTTTTGACAACTCGGGCATAGTCAATAGGATGATGAACCAAGGATTCAAGCTCCGGAAACTTTAAGCGGTACTTGTCACGAATAAAATTATGAATGATCACAATCTCATTTTCAATATCGACAGACAAGGCATTACATTCAACGATCAACTGGTATTCTGGGTCATCTTCTAACACAATTCCTTGAGAGGAGTTCTCAGATCCCTTTTCCAGTGCACCTTCAACTTTCTGCAATACAAGGTCAAATATTACTTCAAAAAATAATGAGAGGACCAGGAGATATATCATTTCAATTTGATAATACAGACCTATAGAAATGAGTTGCTGAATAACACAAGGGAAATGCAACAGTAAAACCACCCTAGAGAAAAGGCAAGCATCATCAGGTGTTCCACATTAACTATTGGCAAGAAGGGAAGCATAATACAATGATAAGCAATTAGTAGTCAAAACTCAAGTAACCTGCATGATGTCAATAAAGCGCTGAGTTTTTTGCAGCTTGGACACACTATCAAGATCATCATAGTTGAGTGCTTCTATATCAGCCAAGTCACCATCTATATCTTCTTCCATGTTCTCAGCATTGTCATTATCAGATTCCTGAAAGTAAAGTGCTGTCAGATTAAGGTCATAAGGAGGATAAAAGCAAAGAGATTCTGAAGGAAACAGGAGATGCTAGATGAAATATGTGAAACAGCACATAAAGAACAAACAATTCCAATCATTACAAAGAAAACCCACATCCACATGCAAGCAAAAGAAAGCCCACGACTTGGAAATAAACTGCAATATACTAACCAGAAGATCATCTTCATTATCAGACAATTCGTCAAGATCAGCAAGAAATGAATCGTTAAGAGTTGCCTGAAACAAAAAAGAAGAAAATAATATTGTTAATATTAAAGCTGAAAGAAAAATTATTAATCTTCATAGCTCTAAGAAGATAAAAACTACTTTATATGAGTGTACAGCACTTCAACTGTTGGGAAAATAAAGCAGCAAGACCTAATGGTTCCAAAAGCATAAATCATCAACAACATAACTTTTAAATCAACAGTTTATAACTTATATTAGCATGTTTTATTACAAAAAATAGAGAAGATTCACAAACAAGTCAATTTACTTCCGCTTAGTTAGAGAACAAGTGTTCACTCTAGATGACATCAATACATCTGAGAAGATGGAGACGAATAACGATTCACAAGCATGACAGCAACCCATAATAAGAAGGCAATTAAACTGTGCAGAATTCTCTCTCTCTCTCTCTCTCTCTCTCTCTCTCTCTCTCTCTCTCTCGTGTGTTTTGGAAAGTAATTGATGTATTAGAGAGCAGGATTTAGTTTTCTACGAATACATTAAGGTAAGATACTCAGTAACAGCTCTAGCCCAGAAGATCACCAACCCAACCCCTCCCTATCTTTCACTTACATCGAAGCCCTCAAATTTATATTCATGGGGATTTTAGAATTATCAATAAGTATGATTCAATCACCTCACCACCACACCCGGTGAGAACTTTATCATTAACTATCCTTTGCAAATCAAATTTAAACCAGACCAACGCCGTAATAAATAGCAAAAGCAAAGGAATCGAATACCATTTTCTTTTGAAATTTCGGTGCCGAGCACTACAGAACGATAGTCGAACTCCTGTAAACAATCCGGATACAACCCAGACTCAGATAATTTCCTTCAGCGACAATTAGAAAGGAATACACCGGATGCGAAAGAAACAAATTGAAAACCCTAGGGCTATAATTAACCGACAGAAGGAAAGAAGGCCGAGGAAAATCGCCGGGTGAGAAAGCTTAAAATGCAATTTAATATTGTTGTTGTATTCGTATTTTATATGCTGCCCTCAAGCTCAAAATTTCCGGTTTTTTTGCCTGTGCGCAAAATATATAAAAATAGTAAATAGTAACAATTTGCTCATATTACACGTACGGAATATTTTTAAAATACTCTTTTTATTAATTTTATTAATATAATACGATAAATAATTATTCAGCACATATCAATATCATATTAATTTTTTATTCTAATTTCAATTCAATTGCTAAAAAGATTTTAAAATAAGAAACACATAGTGCAAGATAATAAATTTTAAATCTAAATAGTCCTTATAATTCAGTTCAATTTTTTTAAAAATATATATAAATTATATAATTTGTTATTTTTAGTAGTTTTATGTTCTCGTCCCAAATGAGAATCTTTAACTCCTGTATTTCTGGTATATTGCCATTTATTATTCCATTAAATATAGGATTTTAAATCCATTTACATTGTTGCGAACAATTTTTATAAGTTTGTACTAGTATTTCTTCTGTGCGTTGCACGATTTGTAATATTTATAATAATATAATAGTTAATAAATTATAATTAATAATAATTTAATTATTACATTTTGCATATTTTGTGTCGCATTATCACATTGTGTCAGATTTTGTTACTTTTATGTAATAAATAAATAAATTTATAAAATAATAATCTATTTTTCTACAATAAAAATGCATGATATACAAAATACAATTTTATTTTGTATAAAAATCTCACAATATAAAAATATTTTAAATATCAAATATATTACAATTAATCTATAAAATATCTTATATTCTTAAAAAAATATTTTTATATACGCAATATGGATATCAAATTAAAGATCTTGAAAATAATAAATTATTTGATATATTTTTCATTATAAAATAAGTTGAGACGTAAAAGTTATAAGCTTTTAAAAATTAGGTAAGAAATTAAAAACAAAATAAAAAAGTAAAAGAAGATTAAAAAATATTACTAAAAATAAAAAATATTTATTACTAATTTAAGTTTTACTCAATGAGATACCTAAATAAAAATTTAGTAAATAATTTTGGCTGAAAAATGGCAAAACTATAATTTAACCAAACTGTATTATTTTTATTTAATTATTATAGATTTCTTATCGAGACTAATTATGGAGACAGAGACAAATAGTAACATTATTTTTTATTATAAAATTGTGTGTTTCCATTATTATTCCTTATATTTTAATTACATTAAGTAAATTGTGTTCTTAATGTTTGGTATTTTTTCATGTACATGGTGAAGTGGCCCAATTTTCAAGAAAATGGGTTAATAGTATTGCAATACAATTATTAATTTTTAAAATAATAATAATAATAATAATAATAATAATAATAATAATAAAATAACATTAATAGAGAAGGTCAATGGTCGTTTGTGTTTGCACCTTTTGTTGGTATACTTTTATTAATGAACGGGTTGATATTTTAGAATCATATCTCCATCTTATTGTAGAATATGATGGTATGTTAATTAAAATAATATAATTGTTACTTGTGTAATTATCTAGTTTATTCAAAAAAAAAAAAAAACTATTTTAGCAATTTCGTGATTTTTTTGTGTAATGAGGATTTGATGATTTGTTTAATGGAAATAAAAGTTAATTTTATATTTCTTCTGTGAATTATATATAATTTGTGTAAAAAATTTATTGACTTACCATTTAAAAAATATTATATATATACTCTAACCATATGACTTATGTCTCGACAAGTTAATAAGAAAATATAAAGTGCAGAAAAAATGAAGAAATTAAGGTCACTTGGACAAATTTAATGTTTTGTTATTACAAAATTAGAAAAATTAATTAGTTAGTCTTATTATTAAAATGTAGTGTTGGTACATTTAAAATTTTTATATCTAGGTAAATAGTATAATATTCTATTTATATTAGATTTGAGTATGTTTAGATGAAACAGTAGACGTCACATCAGTAGTGAAAGAAAAATAGATTTAAAATTATGGATATCACATCGTTCACAAAGAGTGGGATTTGAATGTGGATGATGTTCGATCCCCCATTTACAATCCAAAACAAAAATATTTGGAGTGAGTCTCCTGTAAAATGATTACACGTGTAATACGATTTAAGGTATTATTTGTGTAACTATAAAATATTATTATTTTTAAGTTAATTAATTAGAAATAATATACTTAAAAAAACAGTGATACTTTATAGTTAAACAAATAATATTTTATAGTAAAACTAGTAATACCTTGAATCGTGTCACACATGTACTCGTTCACATAAATTTTTATATATTTGAGTTGGATTGCATCCTGATTGACCCACTCCAAAACAAACAATTCCTTAACTTTCGATTAAGGAAATATGATGTATATAATGGAGTAATACGTATATACACAGATGCCAAAGGTGCACCAAAAAATGTACGATTTTTTCAAACTATAGAAAGAACATTGTGCAATGATATTTTTATTTATTTATTTGTATGTATATTATATATGCATACACGAATGATAATTTTGTGTGTTGTATAATTTATAATATTTATAATATATGAATAATATAATTATTGGATGATACTTGTTATTTTATTTCATATCACTCTATTATAATTTGCGAGAAATTATCACTCCTAAAATTATCACTCCTATATAATAAGTTAATAATCCTATAAAAATAGTCACATAACAAATTTTCAAATACAAAAGAAACATAAGAAATTTTTATTAGTATTTTGTTTTTAAATAAAATATATCACTGTTTTATTTTGTATAAAATATTTTAAATAGCATACTATATCACAATTAAATGAAGAAATAATATTTTGTATTTTAAAAATAATATCTTATTTATATATGTAATATTGAAATTGAAAAAAAAAACTCCAAAGACATAATATAAATAAAATTGACACATAATTTTTTTAAAATATTTCTTTTTTAGAAACTAAAAATGAATGGAAAAATATATTTATACTATTTTATTATTAATTATTATTATATATAACTACATGCATGCATATATATTTATATTAGTCAATGATGCAAAAATCAGGCTAGTTGGTAGACGTCTGCCTCCTGACCCGATTTTGATTAAATCAAAGTGAATTTATATATTTTTTTTCAAAAATCGCTGGGTTAAGTGTCCTCTAGGTAGACAAAATATTTTTTTATTTTTTATCAAAAATTTTATATTTATCTATATTTTTTAAAATAATTATATTAGGTCTAATTTTTATTTATGTTGCTTATATGACTTAAATTTTATTTTAATCTACTAATAGTTAATGCATTGTTATGATGTTTTCTACAATCGATAAGGCTACTATCTATTTGTGTATATTAGTATTATTATTTTATGAAAATTAACACTTTGTTTTATAAATAATACTTTTTGTAAAATTATATCATATTACTTAATTTGTTGTTCTTGTAACATGACAGTGAAGAACTTTTTACATTAAACTAAGAACAAATGTAGGACATACGGAAATTCTTAGTACAAAGTATCCACGTATGAAACCAACATAAGACACACAACAAGCACAGGAAGAGAAAAGAAGCTTAACAGAAAAAAGTTAAATTTTAGAGATCAAAGTCGTAAAGTACGTTAGTTTTAAGTTTCGCGTCGAAGAATTTTGAAATCTTAAATATTTTATTTTTCTTTGTTTTGAATTGTAATATTAAATTTTACAATTTAATAAAATTATACCATAATACTATAATTTATACATATTATGTATTCTATTATGAACTTATATTTCAATTTTTTTTAATTCTTTCCCTTTCCCTCTATTAAATTTTAATTTTCAATAATTATTGAATTATTACAAACACAATATAATATTACAACTAAAGATGGGTATGGTTTCCGTTTCAAACTGGAACCGCCGATCAACGGTTCGGTTCAACCGTTTACCCGTTTCGTAACCGGTTTGAAACCAAAACCGTCGAAGTAACAGTTCGGGTTCGGTTCCAAATTGAAATTGAAAATTATAACCAACGACTAAGATTAAATAGCTGTTGATCTTCAACGGCCGATATGTAATAACTATTGGGAACCGCTAGTTCCGAACGGGAACCGGGAACTGGCGGTTCCCAACAACTCTTTTGATTTTTTTTATTTTTTCCTATAAATACTCCTTCCTGCTTATTTTATTTCACAATATCTAATCTCTCTCAATCTCTCTCAATATTCATCAATCTCTCTCAATTATCTTATCATGTCTTTCAATCTCTCTTAATTTCTAATTTATAGTTAAACTCAAGTATTTTTTTTCTCTTCTATTTTTTTTAATATATTGTAATTGAAAATTTGCAAAGTTGTAATGTCTTGTTAAAAGAAGTAAATGTTTTTAGGTAAGTTAATTTTGTTGTAACTTTTCTATTTTTTTGTAATTTTATTATAAGTTGTAAAGTTAAGTTTTGATTGTTGTAATTTTTTTTTGTAGAATGTAATTGTTTTAGTTAAGTTAACTATATATTCAATTCAATCTCTTGTGATAATCAAATTCAAAAGACTAAAAATTATTTTTGAAAGTTGTTAATTAAAAAAGAAAAAAGAAAAAGAACCTTGGAACTGGAACCGGAATAGGAACTGAGGGAACCGCCAATTCTGAAACCAGAACCAAAATCGTATATATTGCGATTCGGTTTCGGTTCCGGCCTCCACAGTTCCAAAAATCTACGGTTCCGAAATCAAAACCAGAACTGAAGGTACCGTGCCCAAGTCTAATTACAACAAATTATCTTTTAAGCATGTGTTTGATATTTATACTATAATTTCAAAACAAACGAAAAATATTATTATTCAACTTTATTTCACAATTTTATGATTTCAAAATCAAAATTTTCTATCATCAACTTAATCCTATGTACCAAACATACTTCCTTTGAATTTATAGGGGAAGGGATATCTATTTTAAACCCTTTTTAACCAAAAATATACCAAACATGCTTCCTTTTAATTGATATGGGAAGGGATTTCTGTTTTTAATTAAAAATATAATAATAATATAATATAATATAATAAATAAATAAATAAAACTCATATACAATGTTTATATTAGTTTTTTTTTGTTTGACTGAGTTTCGGAGTCCACATTATAATATTATTTATTTAATTAAATAATATTATTTTTTATGAAAAAATATTATTACTTTATCAAATTACAGTATGTACACAAATGTTTATGTTCTTTTATTTTTTATTTTTTTATTGATCTTTCTCTTTCTTCTTTTATTTCGCAGCCCAAGAATTCAATAAATTTTATAAATATAAATAAATAAGTACGATAATGGCTTTAGGCGATCCTCAAAGGTCGCTCAAAGTAGTTGTAACTTTACAGCCTAGACACACACACACACACGCTTGTTTAACCCTTTAATCATCACTATCACAATCATCACTACGGTTAATATAATTAAATTGTGGGAATTGTACAATTAGTCTCATAATTATATGTGATTTATAATTTTAGTTTTGTATAAATATAAAATTATAATTATATTTTATAATAATTTTAATTTTATAAATTTAGTCTTAATTTGAATGAAAATTAAGAATTTTGTCAAAAGTTGACCTGTGCTTTCACATATTTTTTTTTCGACGAAATTTATCTGACATGACTTTTATATAAAATAAAAAAAATTAATTTTTTTGAGTAATTGGATTTAAAAGAAAATTCTTAACTAATTATATCTGCCTTCCATAATATATTTTTCAAAAAAAAATGTCAACATAATTTCAGAATTAGAAACTAATTTTTTGGTTAAATTTACTATTAATAGGTGTTCTTGTTAGATCAGAATTCGTGCGCGTGTGTTGTGTTAAGTACTAATTTATTGGATAGAGTGTTTATTCCGACAATTATATAGTTTGGACTTACACGTCATTAGATTGTCCTCTAATACTAGTCAACCCTATACCACTTTCTTCTAACAACTTACTTAACCATCGAGTCCCCTAGATGGATTTGGCTACAGACTCCCGTATGGCAGAAATCTGAACTCCCCCAAGCCCAGCAGGCTGTCTTCTCCCGAGCTCAGCAAGCTGTATTCTCAAATTGTGATGATCGTCGTTTACGTATCCAAGTTGTTCTAATTTTAAATATTTTTATTTAACACTGCAATATTCCTGTTTTAAATCAATTTTATAGTTATTTACGTATTTTTTTGTAGAATGTAATTGTTATTCCTATATGACTTTTTTCACTGTTTCAGAAAACTTAGGCCCCATCCTGAAAGGAAACTGAGTGTTGGGGCCAAAATAATAAAGAAAGGAGGGAGAGAGGACATCTTCAGAGACATGTTTGGTGTGTGTAATGGTGAAAAGCTGCTCAAGGCATCTCAGTGTTACTTATCAACAACTTCGGGCCCAATTGCAGGAATTTTGTTTATCTCCACACAAAAGGTTGCATTTTGCAGTGAAAGATCCATTGCTGTTCACTCCTCTTCTGGGGGGCTTATCAGGACTCCTTACAAGGTAATGTTTGAAACCCTAGATGTATGGTTTGTATCTCACGGTAGGAACTGCTAGCAACTACTTCACAAACACACACACACACATACATTGAGAATGAGTAAAGCTAAGGTTTTTATGTTAGATGTGTTGTGAGACATGTCTGAATATTTGTTGAAACATTGCAGTTGTCAGTTCCTGTGAAGAAGATAAAGGGAGCTAATGAGAGTGAGAATGTGGACAATCCAGCACAGAAGTACATAGAAATTGTGACTCAAGACAATTTTGAGTTTTGGTTCATGGGGTTTGTTAGATATGAGAAAGCCTTCATCAATCTGCAGAAAGCCATTTCCATGTTCAGATAGATCACAAGCAAGTACAAGTAGCGGGGGGGAGAGAGAGAGAGAGAGAGATGCTATGAAGCCATTTTATGTAATAGATACATATATACACTCTAAATACTAGCAATAAAGCTAATTTCAATTCAAAATAGAAAGAATAGATGTGAAATGTTATGATTTACCTGTGTTTTGTTATGGTAAGATATAATGAAGTGAATATATTGATTTTATTAAAATTTTCATATATATATATATTTGTAATGTCATGATATGAAATTTTGTTATTAATTTACTCTAAATAAAATTTCTACAATCAAAATACAATCGATTCATCTATATTGTGTTAGGAATAGAAAACGTTCCTTTTTTTTGTTCTTCTTGACCAAAAAATATCCTTCTCAATATATAGAAAAGATAAAGCTTCTTGTTATTTATTAAAAAAACACACACACACACACACAAGTTGTACAATACTTGGATTGGGCCAGGGATAAATGAATTGGACTATTGAACTGCCTCATTTTCGAAAACCCATTAACAGTTGAATTTGAATTGGGGCAAGGGACAAAATAATGGATTGGGCTCTTGGATTTTGTTCCCAAGCCCTACTGCTGCTGCAGCTCACGTTCATCTGCTTCAGGATCGTAACTGAATCAGTGTCGTAAATCCAACGGCCTTCAACCGCTTCCTTCGACGGCCACCGCCGGCATTTTCCGCCCCAGACGTACAAGTAAGCTCCCTTAACCCGGGAATATGCTTGCTTTCTTGAATCTTCAGTTGAGCTGGAGGTTTGAACAAATTGGGATTTGACTGTCTCTTGTTGAATCAAAATGCTAGATCATCTACCTTCTCTTGGAATATTAAGTTGTTAGGCTCCTAATGGTTCAATTCATATAGAACTAGCCGAGATATTTTTTTTTTTGTTCTTTCTCTTCTTGAACTAACAACGCCTACGGTGATGTTTTCTATAGGCAGACAGCTGGCCCACTGTAGCAAGGATATTGAACCTATTCTGTTGTTTATAGGATGCTGAAGACTTCCGTCGTTCCATGCAGAGGATGCAGCATCTTTTGATTTATATGTATTATGTGTTTTGGTCAGACTTCTTATCTAGGAAAACAATCTGGTTCATAGTTTATTTATCCGTACTCA
The DNA here is from genome assembly GCA_028749325.2 of Caryopteris x clandonensis. NCBI lineage: Eukaryota > Viridiplantae > Streptophyta > Magnoliopsida > Lamiales > Lamiaceae > Caryopteris > Caryopteris x clandonensis. The sequence continues at coordinate 10,751,791 of JAPYKT020000004.1, forward strand.
TGTTCTTGGATTTTGTTCTTAGGGAACTGCTCTTGGTGCGCCATCAGTGTAGTTGTGGTGTGACAGTTGCTGCTACAAATCCTATGGAAAATAATTGAAAATTAGATGTATATAATGAGAAGATGATGATGTAGTTGTTTTTCCTTTTTGCAATCAAAAGCAATGAAGCTTCTGAAGTGTTGAACACAAAGAAGACTTACTTTCATCACAAGATTCGACAAAATCTGCAGCATCCTTAGTGGTAATGTGCTCCACGACGACCTTCAATTCTGGGAACTTTTTAATTAAGGGGATCAGAACTGTGTCAATGAACACCTTTTCGCGATCAAACACATCAACATCAGGACTTGTTACCTCCCCATGCACCTGCAGACAATTTCATTTGCATGACGCATCGCTATTTATTTATGCATCAATCCAATGTTAGCTATAATGAAGTATGGTGATGACACAAAAGGCATGGTTGTCCATAATGATGCAATGCAATTATTCCCTTGTATGAATTAACAAACCTGCTAACTTATTAATTTGGCACTAATCAGCGTTAGTATCAATCAACAAAAAATTGAAATCGCAAAATGATCTTCTGTGAAGAAAGGATATATATATTTATACAACAAATAAATCGCAGAAATCAAATTCATAATTGTTTCAGTACTTTCAAGTCATCTAACCACTCGAACATTACAAATCATGACTTCATGGCCATACATCTCTTTTCCATATTTTCTGTTTTAGAACTAGGGTTTTCAGAATGACAGTTTCAGGTACATATAATGTTCATTTTTTTTAATAAGAAATCAACAATTTTATTGATTGAAATGAAAATAGGTACAAGGGACAAGGAACCCAACCACAGCAGATAGGTCCGTAGAATTTTCAGTTCTTCAAAACTCCTTTCAAATATCAATGTTCCTTCGCTTAGTTGACAAACATTATATGCTGACGAAGGGATTTTAAGAAAAAAAGGTCTGACCACGGATCTCAAACTATTACTCCCCCTCAATCTATGAAGACGCACAACAATACATAAATCAATAAATTTGGAGATAGAAATTTTTTCTTTCGCTTTTTTATGCATATTTATGTGTCCTGCAAGGACTGCATATGTGATATGTACAAATGATGCCCTCATATAATCACTTTTACCCTGGTATGGATGTTTGTGCAATATAAGACATTCAGCATAGTATGAGCTATAAATTAAGATTTAAATGCTGAAATACTGTTGCCTAATTCAACATTCTTTTGCAAATAAAGCATCTGATAGTATTTTTTACATCACTCTTATACACGTGACAAGATAGCGACCTTCCCATCATCCAATGTCACTTACTAGAGAGTAGAATATTTAATGCATGTCAAAATTCAGCACAATTCATATGAATAAACATAGATTAGCTCACCAGCAAAGGCATGTTTTGCCGAACCATTTCCTCAAGCACAGGCAAACACTTCCCAAATAAATCTGTAACACCATCTTGAGAATTTGTCGTAGCACCAGCCGGATACAACTTCACAGCATATACAACTCCACTCTCTCCTGTGATAGCAATCAAGCATGAGCTGAAGTATAGATAAATCAAGGATATAGAACTTATTTTGTAAATATCCATAGAACCAATGCATGATCTTCTGCGCTGCACCGGGCGGAAACAGCCTCCCGACAGGCCATAATGTTGGAATCATTTGCAAATCCATACAAAATTAACCAATGCAGCGGAAGCAATAATAAAGCACATACAACCGAGAAATATCCCAAATAATCAAACAAGCAAATATCCACAAGTAATCAAGATAAAAGCGAGAGATAAATGAGACACGAGATTTACGTGGTTCGGCAAAGCCTACGTCCACGGGAGCAACACCAATCGTAATATTGTAGAACTCCGACGATTCGCACAACCCGCGAACTCGTCACACACAATGACTCGAGAATTACACCCAAGAACGAGATCAACCTCTCACTCTCTAACCCTCTCAATTCTACAAAGACCTCACAAATTTGTTGCTCTCTGTTTCTCTCGTGTATCCCCTTCTTTCTATCTTATCTCTCTCAAAAGAATGAAAGAAGTTGTGTGTTCTTCCTTTGTTGCCTCTACACTTCCTTTTATAACCAAAGGAAAGTAAAAGAAAAGGAATGGTTTAAAGAAAACAATTCAAAAGAAAACTTTGCCAACTTTCAGCCACCCATTTCCACCCATTTGCCAACTTTGCACACTTACTTTACTTTGTAAAAGGAAAAGAAAGAAATGAATGGCATTTGCTGTCATGGCTTTGCTGCCAATTGTGGTCTGCCACCCACAATTCTCCACCTCGTACTTCATTTGATAATCCTCAAATGTAGGACGAATACGAGCACCGCCCACGAACAACGACACTCGTACAAAATGCACCATTTTACCATGGTTGCCTACATACCCAATCCAGGGATCAAGCTCCTGTAGTTCGACCACCGGGGAGAAGCTCCACCTTACCCCAACACCGCCCCGAAAGGCTGCCCCGTTTGAACATCAACACGGGTTGATATGTAACAAGTCCAAACAGTGTTGAAACTTGCCACCCGTCACCACCTTGGTTAACATGTCTGCTGGATTTTCATCTGTGTGCACTTTCATAAGAGAAATATTTCCTTCCTCTATGACATCCCGCACAAAATGGTACCTGACATCAATATGCTTGGTACGAGCATGGTGAACCTGATTCTTTGCCAAATGTATCGCACTCTGGCTATCACACCACAGGTCCACGCGATCCTGCTTGATCCCAAAGTCACCTAGAAAACCCCACAACCACAAAGCTTCCTTCACCCCTTCTGCCAAGGCCATGTACTCAGCTTCGGTAGTGGAAAGAGCCACTGTAGCTTGCAACATCGATCTCCAGCTAACGGGAGCACCGTGTACACAGAACACATATCCCGTGGTGGATCGTCGTCTGTCTAGATCACCTGCATAATCCGAGTCCACAAACCCATTAACCTGACATGTGTTTCCACTAAAACACAATCCTGTGTCACTGGTACCCTTCAAGTACCTAAGGATCCACTTCACAGCTTCCCAGTGTGTCTTTCCAGGATTAGCCATAAACCTGCTCACAACACTAACTGCTTGTGAAATGTCCGGACGTGTACACACCATCGCATACATCAAACTGCCAACTGCACTAGCGTAAGGCACCTTCTCCATCAGTGCTTTCTCTTCCGCTGAAGTGGGAGATTGCTTACCAGAGAGCCTGAAATGGGGAGCCAACGGAGTTGCCACGGATTTTGCATCTTGCATCCCATATCTCTGCACAACCCGTTCAATGTAGCTTTTGTGGCTCAGGAACAAAACATGGTTCGTCCTCTCTCTTTTAATCTCCATACCCAGTATTTTCTTTGCAGTGCCCAAATCCTTCATCTCAAACTCTTTACCAAGTTGAGATTTCAGTCTATCTATCTCCACCTTGCTCTTCGAGACAATAAGCATGTCATCCACATACAATAAAAGATAGATATACTCACCTCCAGGAAGTCTCCGAATATAGACACAGCAGTCATATTCACTTCTGGAATAACCATGCTTCAACATGAAAGAATCAAACCGCTTGTACCACTGTCGAGGAGATTGCTTCAATCCATAAATGGATTTCCTCAAGCGATAAACATGATTCTCTTTACCCTCAACCTTGTAGCCCTCAGGTTGATGCATATAAATCTCCTCCTCCAAGTCTCCGTGCAGGAAGGCGGTTTTGACATCGAGTTGTTCCAGCTCAAGATCACCATGAGCAACAGCACTCAATAGCACCCGAATAGAAGTGTGCTTTACTACAGGAGAGAAAATCTCATTGTAGTCCACTCCCTCCTTCTGTGCATATCCCTTTGCTACTAACCTCGCCTTGTACCTGATCCCACCGAGCTCAGTATTATCCTCTTTCTTCTTATAGATCCACTTACAGCCAATAACCTTCTTTCCTCTGGGCAATGGAAGAACCCCCTCCAAAACTTGATTCTTCCGAAAAGACTCCATCTCTTCTTCATTTGCAGCCAACCAGTTTGCGCTATCCTTGTCCTGAATAGCTTCCTGGTATGATGCTGGCACCGCATCATCCTCTGGTAGTGCACATCCGACCACGTTTGCCTGCCCATAATGCTTCAAAGGCTGATCTGACCCCAGCTTTTGAACTCTCTTGAATGCTCGCTTTGGCCTAGTGGAAGCCAAATCATCCGCAAGCCGCTGTTGGTGTAGTACTTCTACATTCTCTTGATCAAGAGCCTCGTGTTCAGAAGCCTCATCACTCTGTACTTGAGTGTCTCCATGATCCTCCTTTTGAACACCGCTAGAACCTGGTTGATCCTTCGGTTCTATTTCAATCACCTGAGACTTGACAGTCTCATTTTCCTCTTCACCGGGCATTGCAGCTTTGAACTTAGCTGCTATGGAATACTCATCAAAAATAACATCCCTGCTGATTATGAACTTTGAACTTTCTAAGCACCACAGGCGATAGCCCTTCACTCCTGTTGCATACCCCAAGAATATTGCCTTCTTGGCCCTCACCTCGAGCTTTCCCTCGCTGACGTGATAGTATGCAGTGCATCCAAAAGTTCTGAGTCTTTCATAATCTGCATGTTCTCCAGACCATAGCCTGTATGGAGTATCTCTACCTAAGCTCGAATGTGGAGATCGATTTATGAGATGAAGAGCTGTAAACATCGATTCTGCCCACCATTCTCTGCCTAACCCTGCATGTGACCGCATGGACATAGCTCACTCTCGCAGCGTGCGATTTAGTCTCTCCGCGACCCCATTCTGCTGCGGTGTATTCTTGACACTCCAGTGCCTAGCAATACCCTCCTGGTCACAGAACTTCTTGAAGGCACCATCTGTATACTCTGTACCGTTATCAGACCTTAATGTCTTCAATTTCTTTCCTGTTCTGTTTTCAACCATTGCTTTCCACTTCTTGAACGTGTCAAACACCTCATTCTTATGCTTCAAGAAATAAATCCAAGCATATCTAGAATAATCATCAATAAATGTGACATAGTACCTGGAGCCTCCCTTGGAGGTAACTGTAGCTGGCCCCCAGACATCTGTGTGCACATAATCCAAAATGCCTCTGCTCCTGTGTTTGCTGGCCTTGAACTGAAGTCGGTGTGTTTTCCCGTACACACAATGCTCGCAAAATTTCATGCAAGGCTTCTTCAGGTTCTTCAGCAAACCTTCTTGACAAAGCAGATCCAGGCCCTTCTCTGACATGTGTCCGAGTCTCCTGTGCCATAACCGGGTGTAGTCCCCTGGGTTACTACTAGTTCCATCTGCTCCAACTGCCGCACTTCCTGTCACCGTTGTGCCCAAAAGCGTATACAAATTCCTTTGACGGATACCCTTCATCACAACTAAAGAACCCCGAACAACCTCCATGACTCCATTCCACGTGATAATTTTGCATCCACCGGAGTCTAAAGCACCAACGGAAATAAGGTTCTTACACAATTCTGGGATATGTCTCACATCCTTCAAGGTTCTGATAACCCCATCATGCATCCTGATTTTTATTGAACCGACCCCCACTGCTTTGCAGGAATGATTATTTTCCATCAAAACAGTTCCACCATCTGTCTCCTCGTAGGTAGTGAACCACTTCCTATTTGGAGACATATGATAAGAGCATCCTGAGTCAAGTATCCACTTACCGGAGCTTTCCTCATCACCCGTGGCATTGAAACAATCGCCGACATCCCCTTCATGTAAAGCATAACCAGCTTCTTGTGTCCCTTGTACCTTCCCGCTGTTGTTGTTGTTCTTGTTCTTCTTCCAAGTTGTTTTCTTGTTGGGGCAATTCGCTTTGAAATGCCCAAGTTCCCCGCACTTAAAACATGGTCTCTCTGCAAGAGGTTTTGAACTGGATCCAGTCTTTCCTCCCTTGCCTTTCTCTCGATAATTTGTCTTGCCCCTCGTGTACAACCTCTGTGCCTGCTCCTTGCTCATGCTAGTAGCCATGCCATTAGTTGCAATCTTTCGAAGATCATCCGCCAGGAGTGAAGTCCTGGTCTCATCCATCTTCAGATTGTCGCCTAAGAGCATCAAAGTTTGTACAAGATTTTCATACGATTTTGGCAATGAGAGAAGTAGCATAAGAGCTTGATCCTCTTCTTCCACCTTCACATCAATATCCTTCAAGTCTGATATGCACCTATCAAACTTGTTTATATGTTCCTGGATAGGTGTACCTTCCTCCATCTTGCAAGTATACAATCTGGATTTCAAGTAGATCCGATTCGTTAGAGTCTTCGTCATGAAGTTCGCCTCTAACTTCAACCACACTCCCGCGGTGGTTACCTTACTATCTACCAAGAAAGCAACATCCCTTTCAAGGCAGAGAATGATCGACGCTCGTGCTTCGAGATCTAACTCTTCCCAATCCTCATCCGACATATCTTCGTGCTTCTTTTCTTTACCCGCTAAAGCTTTGTGTAGCTTTTGTGAGATTAGCAAATTCTTCATTTGCATCCTCCAATAGGAAAAATCATTTTTCCCATTGAACCTTTTAATCTCGTACTTCCCTATCTTGACCGCACCACTCGTGAACGTCATTTTTCAGCTTGTTTCAAAATTTAATTCCTCTCAGGAATTTCGTCGAGCACCTGGTATGCGCTTCTGCCAGAATCTGCTCAAAGCCCCTCAAATTTGAGCTCAACCACCCGAATTTGATATCAAGCTCTGATACCAATTGTTGGAATCATTTGCAAATCCATACAAAATTAACCAATGCAGCGGAAGCAATAATAAAGCACATACAACCGAGAAATATCCCAAATAATCAAATAAGCAAATATCCACAAGTAATCAAGATAACAGCGAGAGATAAATGAGACACGAGATTTACGTGGTTCGGCAAAGCCTACGTCCATGGGAGCAACACCAATCGTAATATTGTAGAACTCCGACGATTCGCACAACCCGCGAACTTGTCACACACAATGACTCGAGAATTACACCCAAGAACGAGATCAACCTCTCACTCTCTAACCCTCTCAATTCTACAAAGACCTCACGAATTTGTTGCTCTCTGTTTCTCTCGTGTATCCCCCTCTTTCTATCTTATCTCTCTCAAAAGAATGAAAGAAGTTGTGTGTTCTTCCTTTGTTGCCTCTACACTTCCTTTTATAACCAAAGGAAAGTAAAAGAAAAGGAATGGTTTAAAGAAAACAATTCAAAAGAAAACTTTGCCAACTTTCAGCCACCCATTTCCACCCATTTGCCAACTTTGCACACTTACTTTACTTTGTAAAAGGAAAAGAAAGAAATGAATGGCATTTGCTGTCATGGCTTTGCTGCCAATTGTGGTCTGCCACCCACACATAAACATGGACTTATTGTCTTATGGGCAGTACACAAATTCGAGAAATACCCGAGTCATATAACGTATGACTGTACAAGCGGACTGGCACTCTGCCTCTATTATCTTCACCTCAAACAAATTCTGGGAGGAAGCGAAACACAAAGTACTAATCTGCTTGTACCTAAAAATCTAACACAAAGCAGTCGGTGATATTAACTGCTTTTTTTTTTTTGCTCCTTTAAACTTAGGTACGTTCAACGTTTCATTGAGATATTTCTTGAAATTTTACATTCGGCATAATTTGAGCTTGCTTACAAAATTCAGGCGCTCTTTTTGGTGAAACAGGAAATGAATTTGCTTTCTTGTAGTAGTAGTCATAATCACTGCGCTTTGAGCTCCAAGGTTGTTGCTTTTGTCGGCCCACCTTCAAATATTTTGAAGACTTCTCTTAGCGTTTCTCATCTGGTTTGTTTTGTAAATGCAATGTTTTAGTCGGTTTGTGCTAGCATTATATATTACTCCCCTTCCCAATGAAAGAGTCTTGTTTCTATGCCTCTTTTAGATATAGAAACAGGACTTGTCTTTTGGGGATGGAGTGAGTACGAATTTTCATGGTGCGAAGTTCTCTGACCGTTTGATTTCTATCTGAAGTATTCGTTTTTTATGTGATTGCTGATCCAGGGATTGGGACAAAGAAAAGTTGAACGGCGACGTAATGCCAAAGCTTCAGGAGTTGTTGCTTATTATGGCCTAAGAAGCCCACCTTATAAACTTGTGAGATTTGCACTTTATTGTCTGCGTCATGTAATTTTTCTTTATTGTGCCAAACTTTGGAAATAATGCTGGTAAATATACAAGAACTATGCCGACGCAGTAATGGGGAATTCTGGTGTATAATCTTGCATGCTAGGTTATTATGTGATACGTAGTTGATTTACTTTTACTCGGTCAAGAAGTAAAGGGTGAAATTGCTTTCTCGAAAGAATCTTAGGTTAACAGGGTGTTCAACACGGTCCTTTGCTCCTCAATATCATTAAGATTAACTTCTGTTTGTCCCTGCTGCACTTGCAGGATGCACTGGAACCATATATGAGTCAGAGAACACTTGAAGTGCATTGGGGCGGTTGTTAGGAATAAATCAATTAGTGATACTAATTGATTTAGTCAACCACATAATATTCTGTATATATTTAGTGTGATAGGGTCTGATTTTATTTCCTTAAGGTTAGTATTTCTGTTGTATTGTACTCTCTATTTAAGTAATAGAATCATTCATAATCCTCACTTGAGGAAAACTAATTATCATAATATGGTATCAGCCTAATACTGCTGAGTGTCCTTCGATCTCTCTCTAAGTTTTTCTCAACTCAGCCTACACATCATGGCTATTGATGAATCTTCTTCCACTGTTTTCGATTCCAAACTTACATTGCAGGCCATGACCCATATGGTTTCCATTAAACTAAAAGCTACAAACTATCTCATGTGGCACGGGCAAATTTATCCTCTTCTGGTCACTCAACAATTTCTCCCGTTTGTTGATGGATCTCTCCCGCCTCCTTCCCTCACTGTTAATAATCCCGATTATACGACATGGTACGCTAAGGATCAAATCATTCGTGTCTTCCTCGTCTCTACCCTCACTGAGGAAGCCATGGCCGTAGTTGTGGGCTGCTCATCGTCAGCCGCCATCTGGTCCACTTTAGCGACGGCGTTCAATCGCTCCTCCAAGGCTCGAGAACTTCACATCAAGGATGAGTTGCAACTCATCAAGAAAGGCTCTCGCTCCGTTTCAGAATACGGCGCATATTTCAAATCCCTATGCGATCAGCTCTCCTCTATGGGATGTATCTTGGACGACACGGATAGATCCCATTGGTTTCTCCGTGGTCTTGGTTCGGAATTTCATGGTTTTTCGACTTCTCAGATCAATCTGGTTCCTCTCCCTTTGTTTCCAGATTTGCTATCGAAAGCAGAGGCCCATGATCTTTTTACGCGTTCGCTTGATGCAAATCCTTCGTCTGCTAGTGCTACTGCTTTCACGGTCCATGCCCAGCGATCCAATTCCAATAACTTCTCTCGTTCTGGTGGTTCTTCTTTTGGACGTGGGAATGGCGGTTTTAGAAAACCAAATTCTGGTGGTAATGGGACGCAGAAAACTGGTGGAAAAGGGCGTGGTAGATTTCCTCCGAAATGCCAGATTTGTCGTGGTGGCCATTATGCCACGTTCTGTCCGGAGCGCTACAAACCAGCCCCATCTTAAGCGAACCTTGCTGAGGCTTTTCGCACCGGTTGCTCACTGACCTCGTCTCCCCAGTCTGATTGGTATGTCGATACAGGTGCTTCCTCACACATGGCAAGTTCTTCAGTTCATCTTGACTCGACATCCACTTACTCTGGCAATGACAAAGTCGTTGTAGGAAATGGTAACGAACTCTCAATTACTCATACTGGCTCTCAGTCTCTATCTTCGGATTTGTCTTTATTGGATGTGTTAATTGTGCCTCATATCACGAAGAACCTTTTATCTGTTAGTAAACTCACCAACGACTTTCCGGTTAATGTTGTGTTCACTGATAAAATATTCGTAATTCAGAATCAGTTGACAGGAATGCCTATGGCACGGGGCAGATGTGAGAATGGATTATACATACTGGAGCGTGGACATGCGAGTCTGATTGCTGCTTTAAAAACACGTAATGTTAGAGGCTCTTTTGATTTATGGCATCGCCGTCTTGGGCATGCTCATTTTGATGTTATTAAATTGTTGGATAAGCTAGGTTTCTTGTCGCTTTCTTCTGTTTTGCCGAATCCTACTATTTGTTCTTCCTGTCAACTTGCCAAAAGCAAACGTCTTCCTTTTATTGCTAATAATAAGCGTGCGACACACATTTTGGACATTATTCACTGTGATTTGTGGGGTCCGTCTCCGGTTACCTCTTGTGATGGTTTTCGATACTATGCTGTCTTCATTGATGATTTCTCTCGATATTCATGGTTTTATCCGTTGAAGTTGAAATATGACCTTTATGACGTATTCGTTAAGTTCAAACGGCTGGTAGAAAATCAATTTGCATGCACAATTAAATGCTTTCAGTCTGATGGGGGGACATAATTTACGAATACTAGGATGCTTGATCTATTCACAAATTGTGGCATTGTTCATCATCTATCTTGTCCTTATACCCCTGCTCAGAATGGTCGGGCTGAGAGAAAGCACAGGCACATAACCGAGACTGGTCTGTCCATGCTTTTTCACTCTTCTGTCCCGCTGAAATTTTGGGTCGAGGCTTTTGCCACTGCGGTATATATTATCAATAAGTTGCCATCTCCCGTCTTACAAAACAAGTCTCCTCATGAACTGTTATATAACACTCCACCCAGCTATGATTCATTTCATGTGTTTGGTTGTTGTGTTTTCCCTTGCCTTCGTGATTATACGGCTAATAAATTCTCCCCTCGCACAGTGCCATGTGTATTCTTGGGGTACAGTTCCAAACACAAGGGTTTTTGTTGCCTTGATCCTACGAACTTTCGGGTTTACATCAGTCGTCATGCTCAGTTCGACGAGGACGTATTTCCCTTCACAGGGACTACTCAGTCTTCTCCTATTACATCACTTGAGTTCGCTGCCTTCACTGATCCATACCCAACTACTCCATCGGTCACCTCTCATGTACAACCTGCTCCTTCTCCTGTGCAAGCTTCGAATGACACGATTTTTTGTCCTTTGTGTCCTTCTAATGAGATCGTTCGTGTTTCAACTCTTGAGGCTCCAGTAGATGCTCCAGAGCCTCCGGTTGCTCGCCCTCAACCATCTGCTATCCGTCCAACTCATCCTATGCGTACTAGAGCACAGAGTGGTATTTTTAAACTCAAGCATCCGCCTTCCACTGCCCATATTGCTCATAGTGCTCTGTTATCAACAATTCATTCTTCGAAAGAGCCCAAGGGTTTCAAATCTGCAGCAAAATCTCTTCATTGGGTTCGTGCTATGGACGATGAGCTTCGTGCACTCCGTGCTAATAGCACTTGGGAGTTGGTGCCTCGTCCATCTGGTGCGAACGTTATTGGTTCAAAATGGGTGTTTCGCACTAAATTTCTAGCAGACGGTTCTATTGATCGCTACAAAGCCCGTCTGGTTGCACAAGGGTTTACTCAGCTTCCTGGTTTTGACTATGACCACACCTTTAGTCCGGTTGTCAAAGCTTCCACTGTCCGCATTATTCTCTCTCTTGCAGTCATGAATAACTGGTCACTTCACCAGTTAGATGTCAATAATGCTTTTCTCCATGGTCGTCTCAGCAAGCCTGTTTATATGGAACAGCCACCGGGTCACATTGATCCGAGTCATCCTTCTTTTGTTTGTCATCTGAACAAAGCCATCTATGGTCTTAAACAAGCTCCTCGTGCCTGGTTCCAACGCTTTTGCGATTTCCTCCTCAGTTTGGGGTTTCTGAAGAGTAAATCTGACACATCGCTGTTTATTTTCTGCCAAGGTCGCCTTTTACTTTATCTATTGGTCTACGTAGATGACATCATTATCACCGGCAGTGATTCTACCATGGTCACCCGGCTTATTACTCGAATTCACAAGGAATTTGCTATTAAGGATCTTGGTCGTTTGAATTATTTTCTGGGTCTCGAGGTTACCTACACCTCCGACGGTCTCTTTTTAGGCCAGTCAAAGTACGCTCATGATATTCTTCAACGTGCTGACCTGCTTGATTCCAAGCCTGTTTCAACTCCTCTAGCTGCTGATGAGGTTCTTCGAGTTGATGGTGAATCTTATTCGGATCCTACTCTGTATCGATCGCTTGTTGGTGCTCTTCAGTACCTCACTATCTCTCGTCCAGATCTTTCCTTTGCGGTTAATACTGTGAGTCAATTTCAAGCACACCCTACTGTTGATCATTTCAAGGCAGTCAAACGAATTCTTCGTTATGTCAAAGCCACGATTGAATTCGGTCTTCAGTTCACTCGTGGTTCTTCTGCTCTCTTGGGCTACTCTGATGCTGACTGGGCCCGCTGTTTGGATACTCGTCGATCTACTTATGGCTACTCTATTTTCTTGGGACCGAATCTTGTCTCGTGGAGTGCGAAAAAGCAACCGACTGTCTCTCGTTCGAGTTGCGAATCTGAGTACAGGGCACTAGCTAATGCCGCTTCTGAAGTTGTGTGGGTATCTCTGTTACTTCGTGAACTTCATGCGCTACCATCTCCGGCCCCTACTTTACTTTGTGATAACAGAAGTGCTCTATTTCTTAGCCAAAATCCGGTAGCTCACAAATGTGCTAAGCATATCGATATAGACTACCATTTTGTTCGAGAACTGGTCTCCGCCAAGCGTTTTCTTACGAAATTTGTTCCATCCAACCTACAAGTCGCTGACATCTTTACAAAGGCTCTTCCTCGACCACTGTTTGAATTTTTTCGATCCAAGCTCCGCGTTTGTCCCCACCCGCTTCGCTTGAGGGGGGGTGTTAGGAATAAATAAATTAGTGATACTAATTGATTTAGTCAACCACATAATATTCTGTATATATTTAGTGTGATAGGGTCTGATTTTATTTCCTTAAGGTTAGTATTTCTGTTGTATTGTACTCTCTATTTAAGTAATAGAATCATTCATAATCCTCACTTGAGGAAAACTAATTATCATAATAGCGGTCATCATCGTGGTTATGTAGAATCTCTTAATAAACAACTTGCGAAGAATGATTTACTCTACGGATGTACAATGGAGGAACTAATCAAAGTGACGTATAACAGCGGCAACCCATTGCCTGAATTCAATAATGCAGCTCAGGTAATCATTGCTCAGAATATGGAACGGTTTTATAATTAAGGATAACTTTTCTTAAGCCTATTGAAAGCCAGCATGCTCATCCCTGCATGCTAAGTTATTATCTTGCTCGAACAAGGTGAGTATAGATCTTTTACTGCTCGACTAACTAGTTGAATTAAGGGCCCATAGAGTGTAGAATTGGATCGGCTAAATTGAAAAGAGTGTGCTCATCATGAAGAGTTTTACCTGTTTGGTTCCATCTGTGATGTGTAGCCCCTGTTGGGTCTTGCATATGAATGACAACCACTCTGACAAAACAACTTAGTAATATTTGCAATGCCAAAATTGTATCAGATAGACAATGGTCAATCCTAACTTAGGAATATATGCAATGAATTTTGTAGCTTTATCTTTGTTAAAAGATAGGGAAAATGTATTCACTAATAATTCTATGGAACTATATTTCAGTTCTTATGCTATTTTTAGATATGGTAACGGGTTATTTTTTTAATAAAGTTCTACTTAGTAGAAGAGAAATAAAAGCCTATCTTTTGGTGTTTTCAAAAGTACTTAATTTTTGTGATACAAATGATAAATTAATTTTAGTTATGTGCGCAATAGTGTATTAAAATTTATTCTGTGAAGTTCTGGAGTCTAGACACATGGTTTGTTTAAGGTTCTGGGCTATCTGAAATAAGTGGTTTGGGATTTTCTCAACTAATGTCAGAGTTTCATTTTTGCATCAAAGGGGCTTACATAGGACTTTAAGGTGAAATGGCTGAATTTGTGATCTTAAAACACCTACCAGGATAACATGGGAAGGACTGGCTGGGTGTGGTTGGTTTGTAAGTCACCTATGGGCTGTGGCTAATGAAGTTTACACATGGACTTAATCACACACAAATTTATCGTTCTCTGGATACTCACCAAAAGAATGTGCTCCTCTGCCCATATATGGAATGAATTACTTGATATGGCCATTACAACCCTTAAGGGAAACTTACTCGAATCAATATCGACACTTCAACCATATTCCCTGTTTCTGGACTTGTTTTTTTGTCTATAACTTCATATGATTATAATTTTCCCTCGATTAGGTGTTCTTAGGCAGGTTTCTTTCCAAAATTCTGAATCATTTTAGCTCGTCCTAATTTTCCTTTTTTCTTGTACAAGCTTTACCTTAGCCTTGAATCAAGAGTGACTTGGGCAAGAAATTTTTTTCCTGGACCTGCAAATAATTTGGGTGAAGTCTCTCTTTTATAGTTAAGTTTATGTTTTATTCAAGGAATTATATGATGTTGGTACATTACTGAGATGTAGCGGTATTGAATATCCGACCTATTTGTGGGGAAACTTTTGTCTGTGTTTCTTGCATGATGATATTAACTCTTTGTTAATTTAACTCCTAGTTCTTGTTATGTCGTGTTGATATGTCTTGAATCACACACTTCGCAGAACTATATATATCAAGGAAGAAAAGGCATGGCTAAAAATAAGGAGAATCAAGAGTAAATCTGGGAACAAATCTTAGAAAGATATGATGAAGATATAAGATATGCATATCCAGGACAAAGATATGCATATCACCAATTTCGGTGTTTTAGATTTTCCTCAGTACTATATATATGGTCCTTGAGATCTGTAATCTGTAACACACATACCACATAATAAAATCCGTTCTCCTCTCTGCCCGTGGACGTAGCCAATTTATTGGTGAACCACGTAAATCTTGTGTCTTCTTTACGTTTCTTGTTTATGCTCTATAATCCTATTCTGTCACAACAAACTGGTATCAGAGCCTGGTCGTTTCGATCAGGGTATTTTCCGCACTGTTAGGGTTTTTTAGAGCCGATCAAGAATGTCTGCTTTCAACGTAAAGGTTGACAAATTCACCGGGAGAAATAGTTTTGGCTTATGGCAGATCAAGATGCGATCTCTGCTGAAGCAGCAGGGTTTGTGGGCGCCGCTATCAGGAAAACCTAAATCTGAGGATGCAGATGAAGAAGAGTGGAATACCCTAGAAGAAAAGGCCCACTCGACTATCATGCTATGTCTGTCTGACGATGTTATCATCGAGATTGCGGATCAGGAAACTGCCGATGGTCTCTGGAAGAAGTTAGAGAGTCTCTACATGACGAAGTCTCTAACCAACAAATTGCTTCTGAAGCAACGTCTGTTCCGTTTACGCATGCAGGAAGGTTCACCTCTTCGGGATCATCTAGATAAATTAAACAAAATTTTACTAGATTTGCGTAATATTGATGTTAAAGTAGAAGATGAGGACGCTGCTTTAATTCTGTTAGTATCTTTGCCTGAATCGTATGAGAATTTTGTTGAATCGTTTATTACTGGGAAAGATACTCTGTCTCTGGAAGATGTTCGATATGCCCTCCACAGCAGAGAAGACCGTCAACAGGCAACTGGCTCGGCCACAGAAAATCAGGCATCGGGGCTGTTTGTCACGGGTA
This sequence comes from Caryopteris x clandonensis, assembly GCA_028749325.2. NCBI lineage: Eukaryota > Viridiplantae > Streptophyta > Magnoliopsida > Lamiales > Lamiaceae > Caryopteris > Caryopteris x clandonensis. Next base: position 10,767,373 of record JAPYKT020000004.1, read on the forward strand.
AGGGACAAAAGAAATATGGGAAGAAAAGTGGGAAGCCGAATCAGAAAGTTTCAAAAGGTCCTAAACCCGATGACATATGCAATTACTGTAAAGAACCAGGGCACTGGAAGAATGATTGTCCTAGGAAGAAGATGAAACAGGAGAAGAAAGAGGGTGTCAGCGGTTCTGCAGCTGTTGCAGAAACTGATACAAATTCTGAAGATGATCTGGCCTTGGTTGCAGCTGGACATTCACATCGTAATGATGTGTGGGTTCTTGATTCTGGGGCATCATATCATATTTGTCCTAACAGAGAGTTCTTCTCGACCTATGAGCAGATAGATGGAGGAAATGTTACCATTGCTAACAGTGCTGCCTGCAAAGTGGTTGGGATTGGCTCAGTCAGGATACGGACACATGATGGGGTATTCTGCACCTTGAATGAAGTCAGGCATGTTCCACAGATGACGAAAAATATGATATCATTGAGTCTCCTTGACAGCAAGGGTTTCAGTTTCAAAGGTGAATGTGGAGTTATGTATGTCTGTCAAGGTTCAAAGGTGGTTCTGACAGGCTTGAAACGTGGTACCTTATATTATCTGCGAGGTTCCACTGTGATAGGTTCTGCTGATGATCCTGCTGACATGTTCACCAAACCGGTCTCGCATAGCAAGTTTCGACATTGTTTGGACTTGCTAAATGTCACAAGCTGTTAGATGCCCAAGGAGGGCAAATCTGAGGCAGAAAGGAGGAGTCTGTTCATCTGGCATTGTAATGATGCATCTGCAAGGAAGATTCAAGTCAAGGTGGAGATTTGTTGATATGTCTTGAATCACACACTTCGCAGAGCTATATATATCAAGGAAGAAAAGGCATGGCTAAAAATAAGGAGAATCAAGAGTAAATCTGGGAACAAATCTTAGAAAGATATGATGAAGATATAAGATATGCATATCTAGGACAAAGATATGCATATCACCAATTTTGGTGTTTTAGATTTTCCTCAGTACTATATATATGGTCCTTGAGATCTGTAATCTGTAACACACATACCACATAATATAATCCGTTCTCCTCTCTGCCCGTGGACGTAGCCAATTTATTGGTGAACCACGTAAATCTTGTGTCTTCTTTACGTTTCTTGTTTCTTGTTTATGCTCTATAATCCTATTCTGTCACAACATGTCGCACGTTCACTAATTTCCTTATCAAATGGTTGCAGTGAAAAGGGAGCAAAAATGTCTTGCAATTGTTAAAACATCGAATGCAATCAATCCTTTAGTATGGAATGACATAGTAAGAAGTTTCACTGTTTGCTTGTATTTTTTATTTTCCAGAACCTATATTTTTTTATGAACTGGACTCAGAATCTTGTCTTCAGCATGTTAATTATCTGTTAATTGTTTGCAGCCAATAATCAGTTTGGATTTGTGGGAGGTATGCACATCTCTTTCTCTCTCTCTTTCTCACACATACACCCCCCCTATCTATCTAGCATATCCTATAATTTCCTTGGTTTTGCAGCATGCGTATTATTTGGACCACAAGAACGATAGAGCCAAATATGTCGACACATTTATGAATCACCTCGTATCTTGGAATGCAGCAGCAGCTCGCATGGCTCGTGCTCAGGCTTTTGTGAATTTAGGTGAACCAAAAATTCCAGTGGCATGAGACACTTCCCCTTCCTCCTACCCCTTTCATGCTCGTGGAGAAAAAAAGTTCCACTTTCCCATCTTCTCCCCAAGTCGACAATAATGTCAGAAATCTTTTCGGAGACTATCATATTGGAACAAGCTGCTAAGATGCTAAAATGCTATTACTATCTTCACCTGCGTTTCCAAACAGCCTCTCTTCCTGGATGGGCTTGACTGTCTAGTGATAATTCACTTACTTAGAAGTACAACATCATCAAAGATGGCAATGAGCACTCGACCTGTGAAGGTGTACTTGGTGTCAAGGGCTATTTTGATGGTTATTATCCTAAGAAGTATGCAACCAGTGTGTGTAATAAAGATACTAGGATACTTTCTGGTTTATACAGACAAATTTCTGGGTATGTTCTTGTTTACTGTTTTTAGCTAGCCAGCCATGTATCTGACATTCATTCATTCCATTTTTCTTCAATGGCCGCGCAGGGAACTAAACCAATATAAGTTGATATTTTTTTTTTTTAATTGGTGATAATAGTTACTGATCTCTCTCTCAATGAGGTTGTAATTCCAGTACAAACTATAAACTATAATCATAATTATTATAACTAAATTGTTCATATTATTATCAAATTGAAGAATGAAGTTTGTTGGATATTTCTGCTTTCCACGATTCAATGATTCATGTTTTAAAACATTTTTTATCTTTTACACGGAGAAATTTGGAAGGATTCGCAATTTGCTTATTCAAAATGCCAAAGTTGGCGTTTTTGGGGGGTGAGGGATTGGGGTGGGGCTTGAACCTGATCTTCGTGAAGCAATGCCACTGCTCTAAATGTGTGTACCAAATTTATTTCCATTCCAAATCATAGCGGATTTGGAGGGAAAAAAAATTACTCTATTTGTTTTAAATTTTACAATTTTAACATATTTAAATCTTTTTACAAAAATTTATGTTATTTATTGCTAAAATTATTTATAAAATAATAATTACACATTATAAAAGAATGTTTATTTAAAAAATTCAAATCAAATACTCGAAGTAGGAATCAGATTCGATTAAAATGGTATTACCTCTTTTTTTTTTTTAGAGGCAAACAATAATGCTTTTTTGTCCTTCAACTTTTTCAGTGTGGAATATATTTGGGGAGATTTAGTATGCAATATTGAGTTCCTAAGAAAATTCTTCTTCTTCTTTACCAGTATCTTTTGTTTGCAACGGTTTCTATCTGCATCACCTTGGAAGTTGCTGCCTCCGACGCGCGGAGATGTGTAGTACTTTTGCCCTCATCGTGGCCGAGCAGCTGCCTTCACCCATATCAGGTGATCTTGATTATGTAGTTTGTTCATTTGATTGCAAGAACTTTCTGTCAATCGAATATCAAGCTACAATCTTGTTAGATTGATGAATGTGCGCCAATGCCTCGTCTTCTTTACCTATCTGTGTGAATTTGATTAGGGTTTTGGTTGCTTTTGAATTTTGATGTTGCTGTGTAAAATTGATTAGGGTTTTGCTTGCTTATGAATTTTGATGTTGCTGTGTAAACGTGATTAGGGTTTTGATTGCTTATGAGTTTGTTAAATGTGTACTCAAAGTAGTTGAATTATTGAGTTCCCCAATGTGTCAATATTGAGCAGTTTCGAAGTATGATTAAACCCCAGGGCTTTACTCCTGGAAAGTTCACTTTTTGATTGTATGATTTCAGTTGAACGATTTGAAACAAAACCCTCCATCCGTGCTACATCTGCCTCTCCTCAAATCTGACAAGAAAGCATTGTTTGAGATAGTTCTTTTGTGAAGATGTTGACAAATAGATGGTGCATGCTATGCAAATAATTTATTATTTTTTATAGAACAATAATAGGCATATTAAAAATCTTGCTTTGTATAGAAGCTGAGTCTGCTATACAATGCATGGCCTGGTATGTTCTGGTCAATTAGGGGGTGTTTCTTTTGGGTTTAAGTGGGTTGGGGAAATTTGGATTGTAGCTGTAGATTGTTTGTAAGTTGGCTTACAATACATTAGACTAATTGCAATCATAAATTCTTCCTATATTAATTGATCTATCGATGTATGTCTTTTGGGATTGCACGAAACTCAGGATAAGTTCCACCATAAGAGGCTAAGTTTAAATTCATCTCATTGATGTATGTCTTTTGGGATTGCACGAAACTCAGGATCAGTTCCACCATAAGAGGCTAAGTTTAAATTCATCTCATTGCATAATATCTTGATTTTACGTAGTTGATTATTGCTTATTTATTCAAATCTATAACGACCTTTTTCATCATAGACCATACCCGTGAAAGCTAGAGGAAGCATCAATCTTAAAGCATCTAGGACAAAAATGGAGCTTTCAATCATACGTCCTGATGACTGGCATCTGCATCTTCGTGATGGTGAACTTCTTGAGGCTGTTGTCCCTCACAGGTAGAGTCACTAGAACTCCATTTGTAAGGGTCTCAAATGTTATGTGTTTTTTATTTTAGCGCTCCCCCTAAATAAATAAGAAGAAAAAATGTAGAATTTCATTAATTGTATTGTTGAATTTAATCCTTCCCCCTTGTTTATGCCAACTATTATGCATACAGTTCACACCACTTTGGAAGAGCCATAATCATGCCAAACTTGAAACCTCCTATCACCACAACAGCTGCAGCCATGGCCTATCGCAAATCAATTTTGAAAGCTCTACCAGATACAAGTGGCTTCACTCCTTTGATGACTCTATATTTGACAGACACTACCAACCCTAGTGAGATTAAATTAGCAAGTGAGCCCAACTACTCATATATGACTCCATGATGACTTTATAAACTCTTGTTTTCATATTATTGAGCATGACTGCTTAACTAATTATGATGCATTCACTGTGCTGTCAATTAACTATCATCTACATGTATTCTCCACATGAAAAATGCTGTTTCTGTACCTGAGAATAAGAAAGAAAATGTGGTGTTTTCTAATAATTGAAATATCAACAGACTAAGCAGAACCAGAATTGCTATTTAGTTATATCATAGTGATACATTTTGTTTTGAGTGAACGGCTGAATATGATAGATGATAAATTTCAGGGGCAAGAACCCAGATTTTTATTTTTAACTTTTTTGATTCTTGATGATTTTGAGGAACTCCTTTGAGCAGCAAAGAGTAGGTTGATAGAATTTGGACTTCCCTCCTCCTAGAATTTTGTTCCTCAAAAGAAAATAAAACAATGATAAAGAAGAATACATTAAAAAACGCACTTTTATTGTGCGCTTGACAGCACTTGCAAGCAAGACAAAACAAAAACCACGTCAAAGGTTAATTGCATGATTAGTGTTCCAATTGGTGCAGCGCAGAAGATCATGCATTGGTTCTATGGATATTTACAAAATAAGTTCCATATCCTTGATTTATCTATACTTCAGCTCATGCTTGATTGCTATCACAGGAGAGAGTGGAGTTGTATATGCTGTGAAGTTGTATCCGGCTGGTGCTACGACAAATTCTCAAGATGGTGTTACAGATTTATTTGGGAAGTGTTTGCCTGTGCTTGAGGAAATGGTTCGGCAAAACATGCCTTTGCTGGTGAGCTAATCTATGTTTATTCATATGAATTGTGCTGAATTTTGACATGCATTAAATATTCTACTCTCTAGTAAGTGACATTGGATGATGGGAAGGTCGCTATCTTGTCACGTGTATAAGAGTGATGTAAAAAATACTATCAGATGCTTTATTTGCAAAAGAATGTTGAATTAGGCAACAGTATTTCAGCATTTAAATCTTAATTTATAGCTCATACTATGCTGAATGTCTTATATTGCACAAACATCCATACCAGGGTAAAAGTGATTATATGAGGGCATCATTTGTACATATCACATATGCAGTCCTTGCAGGACACATAAATATGCATAAAAAAGCGAAAGAAAAAATTTCTATCTCCAAATTTATTGATTTATGTATTGTTGTGTGTCTTCATAGATTGAGGGGGAGTAATAGTTTGAGATCTCGTGGTCAGACCTTTTTTTCTTAAAATCCCTTCGTCAGCATTTAATGTTTGTCAACTAAGCGAAGGAACATTGATATTTGAAAGGAGTTTTGAAGAACTGAAAATTCTACGTACCTATCTGCTGTGGTTGGGTTCCTTGTCCCTTGTTCCTATTTTCATTTCAATCAATAAAATTGTTGATTTCTTATTAAAAAAAATGAACATTATATGTACCTGAAACTGTCATTCTGAAAACCCTAGTTCTAAAACAGAAAATATGGAAAAGAAATGTATGGCCATGAAGTCATGATTTGTAATGTTCGAGTGGTTAGATGACTTGAAAGTACTGAAACAATTATGAATTTGATTTCTGCGATTTATTTGTTGTATAAATATATATCCTTTCTTCACAGAAGATCATTTTGCGATTTCAAATTTTTGTTGATTGATACTAACGCTGATTAGTGCCAAATTAATAAGTTAGCAGGTTTGTTAATTCATACAAGGGAATAATTGCATTGCATCATTATGGACAACCATGCCTTTTGTGTCATCACCATACTTCATTATAGCTAACATTGGATTGATGCATAAATAAATAGCGATGCGTCATGCAAATGAAATTGTCTGCAGGTGCATGGGGAGGTAACAAGTCCTGATGTTGATGTGTTTGATCGCGAAAAGGTGTTCATTGACACAGTTCTGATCCCCTTAATTAAAAAGTTCCCAGAATTGAAGGTCGTCATGGAGCACATTACCACTAAGGATGCTGCAGATTTTGTCGAATCTTGTGATGAAAGTAAGTCTTCTTTGTGTTCAACACTTCAGAAGCTTCATTGCTTTTGATTGCAAAAAGGAAAAACAACTACATCATCATCTTCTCATTATAAACATCTAGTTTTCAATTATTTTCCATAGGATTTGTAGCAGCAACTGTCACACCACAACATCTCGTTCTCAACAGGAATTCCCTTTTTCAAGGAGGATTGCAACCTCACAATTACTGCCTTCCAGTACTAAAGAGAGAGATACATAGTATGTCCATTTTAATCTTTTGTTGATGAACAAACCATTGTCCCGTAGTGTGTTAATGACATGAATTTTGATAGGTTGATTTGTTTTTCAGTAATTGTTGCTTTTGACATACATTTTTAGTAGTTAAACAAGACAGTCGTATTACACTGCTTCATTTGTTCTTGTTTCAGGACAGGCAATTGTTTCCGCTGTGACAAGCGGAAGTAAAAGATTTTTCCTCGGAACTGATTCCGCTCCTCATGACAGAAAGAAAAAGGAGTGTGCTTGTGGATGTGCCGGAATCTACAACTCTCCTGTGGCCTTGTCAGTGTATGCAAAAGTCTTTGAAGAGGTAAATTTAGTGAGAAACCAATATGCATTAGTTTCTGAATATCAATTTCGTAGCAGGTCAACAGCAATAAGTTGCAGGATCAAATCAAAGTGTACGAAGCTTATAAATTTGGTTTATTGCAGGCTGGTGCACTGGAGAAGTTGGAAGCTTTTACGAGCTTTAATGGGCCGGACTTCTATGGGCTTCCCAGAAACACTGAGAAGATTAAACTGAGCAAGAGGCCATGGAAGGTGCCGACGAAGTTTTCTTTTGCATGCTGTGATATTGTTCCAATGTTTGCTGGTGAGACACTTGAATGGCTACCTTCTCCTACTTAGAAAGATAGGTTATCTATCTACTGTTTTGTAACATCCTTGGTTAAGGCACTGGCAACCAAGCCATAAATGTTTAATGTTGTTTCAACGAATTTCTTTTTGCCCTTCCAATATAAGGGCAAACAACATACTAGTTAAACTTCCAAATTTTAGATATTATAAGCAATAAGTTAATTAGTGATATTTCATGTATGATGTAGAAATTCTCGACTTTTTATTTTTTATTCTTACAAGTTTCGAATCGCAAATAACGCAAAAACTTATATACACCGTGCAATTCAAGGTAGAGTATTACTTGTTCAATTAAAATCATTATTTGTTTATTTGAAAAGTCTTATTACTGATTTGTTAACTTGATAAAAATAGTAATGTTTTTTTTTTTAAAATAAAGTAATATTTTTCAGTTAAACAAGTAATATTGTGGATCGGATGTTTGACTTCACAAATAAATAGTAAAGATACTAGAACAAAAAATGTAAGTCTTTGGAGAATAATCAAATTTTCATTTACATTTTATTAAAATTTTGTTAAAATTTAGATTTCAAATTTAAAAATATTTCATAGGATTTTCTATATATATGGTGAATTTTTTAATCCTCTTTTTATGTATAACATATATCACATATATTAAAGTTTGTACCGAATATTTAAAAAATAAAAATGACTTATTTTATTAAAATTACTGTATAATTTAAATAATTTATTTTATTTTATTTTAAAATTTTTCACAAATAATATATTATAGATCGATTATAACCAATTCTAATAATAAAAGTAAAAATTATGGGAATTGTTTGATTTTTATAAACAAACAAAAACACAGACACGCTCGCATATATATATGGTATGTATAGGGTATCGTTATTCTTACCTCAAAATTTTTATATATACCTTATAATAATTATGATAAAATTATATATAAATAAATTGATTAAAATATCATTATATAGAGAAATCTGAAACTTTTTCTTTTCCATAGATTTATGGCTTTCTTGAGATATATATATATATATACTTGTTGTATGTGGGTACGTCTGTTGGTGTTAATCAACAACTCAATGGAGTCCGTCATATTGAAATCTAAGTCTATCACACACAGCGAAGTTATCTGTGATTGGGTTGTTGTTGCTCCACCAGGCGCTGTCATTCCATTGGAACTAGACACCGCCACATTTTTGTTTTTTCAATTTCAGTAATAATTTTTTTTCTTCCTTCTTAATGTTAATGATACAAAGAGAATTTTTTTTTCTTTTCTAAATAAAATTAGAATATTTTCTAAGAAAGCAGAAAGATTTTTTATTTTAATTTATCAATTTTTGTTGGGAAGGAATTATGGAGAGTTGTACAGTCAAGTTGGAATGCTGATTTATTTTTTGTTTTTTTGTTTTAGTGAGAAATATATAAAAAGTAAAAATAGGGTACATTTAATAAAAAAATAAATTATTAATTTTTAATGGAGGGTATATTTAAAAATTTTGGATATAAATAGCCCCACCCATATATATATAGACACACACATATATATATATATATATATATATATTATTAAGCAAATAAAAAAAGAGGCTTATTAGTGTTTGGAAAAGGAAGTGGAATCCGAAAACAATTAGGAGAAGCAAAGGCCAGGCAAAAATGACATTTTATGGCACAATCCAAAAAAATTTGCAAAAATATAGTAAAAAAAAATAAATTTAAAAATAGGTAAAGTCGCCCCAGCGAGGGGCGACATTCAATTAAAAATTTTTTTTATTTTTTTTTAATGTCGCCCCTGGCAGGGACGACTTTCCCCTTTTTTTTATTTTTTTGTTTTTTTGTTTTTTTTTTTATTTCTGGAGCCTTCACTCGGTCGGACACTCGGTCGCGCGCCTTACTCGGCCGGCCGAGTGGTGATTCTTACTCGGCCGAGACACTCGGCCCCCGTATTACTCGGCCGACCAAGTACTGCCATCCACTCGGTCACGGCACTCGGTCGAGCACTTCACTCGGCTGGCCGAGTGCGAACGCGGATTTTGATTTTTAACATCCACTTCAATTTTTCTCTCTCTATAATATCTATTACCACCCACCCACACCACACATTTCTCTTTTCCTCATCACTTTCTTCACTTCTTCTTCACTTCTCCTTTCAATTATCCTTCAATTTCCTTTCAATTTTTCTTCAATATTCAAGTTTCGGTTTTCTCCATTTCTCAAAGGTAATTTTTATCTTAATTTTTATGTGTTTGGGTGGTGTGTGTGTGTACTGTTGTGTGGGTGTGTATGTGATTTTTTTGTGGTAATTTGGTGTGTGTATGGTGTGTGTGTGTTGCTTTGTGTTGTGTGTTGTGTTGTGTGTGTGTAGATAGTGGTTTTTTCTCCATTGCTTGTATTGTATGTTGTTGGTGTGGTGTATGTATGAAATGTATGTATTGAATGTATGTATGGAATGTGGGTATGAAATGTGGGTATGAAATGTGTGTTGTGATGTGTGTTGTGGTGTGTGTGATGTATGTTGTGGTGTATGCTTGTGTGTGTGTTGCTGTGTGTGTTTGTGTGTTGTGTGTGGCTTGCATTTTTGTGTGTGATGGGTGCGTGTGTATGGTTGTGTGCCGTGTTTTGGATATGTGTATGTCGGTCGGTGTATGGTTGTTGCTATATATATTGTTATAAATTTGTCGTTAATATTTTTCTGTTATACATTATTTGATGTAGAGACTGTTGAAATTGTTGCTGTTGTTGTGCATTTATTGCAACCCTCAAATTATTGCCGTTGCGTTGACATATTGATTCATTTCAATTTCAGGTTTGAATTTTTCTAATGTATTAGTTTAAATTAGTTTTATTAAACTTTGCAAAAAAGTAGTTAATTCCCTATTTTAAGATCATTAATACATCTTTATTATTTAAGATATGGAGTCTTCAAACAACGTCGGTATTGTTGTTTATATTGGGGATTGTAGCGATGTTCCATCTGTTTGTGCAACAAGGGTACCTCGCGACATTGGATATTCCGGCTTGGTATCAAAATTCTTTCAATTGACAAGGATTGATAGCAATGAATATAAATTGAACATATCCGCTTCACTACATGCAAACAACAGATATCATCGTATACCAATCAACAACGATGATAATCTATGGTTTTTCTTTGCACCGGATGCGGATAATCAATATGTAGAATTTCATATTGATCTAGAGAAACTGCAAGATAATGCTCTTCCAGATATTATGCCAAGCAATGAGTATTTTCAATATGCTTCTTATTTAAGAGGGGATGACATTAATAATCCGGCACTCGTCAGGCAAGAGCATACAGTTGGAACCTCAAGGTCCAATAATGAGGGTATTCCAAGTGAAAGAGAAAATGCTCAAAACGAGGATCAAACAGATGATCCATTGATTGACACTTTTGGTGTGAATGAACTAGAAGACTCTGAACCCGAGGAAGACGAGTTGTCTAGTGAATCAGATGAAGATGGGGTGGATATTGGTAATATTCAAACTATGTATTCCCCAAATCAAGAGAGATCACCATCCAATCAACGACCATCATTTCCATCAAGTGCTCAGAGATACTCCATGCATCCGAATATCCCGTTCTTCAATGCATCATCACATGAAATGCTTGCGGACTCCTTTGATCTTCCAAAAAATTTTAGATACTATGATCCTACTGAAGGAGTGCTCACAAAAGACATGGTATTCAAAGATAAGAAGAGTTTGCAGTCTGCAGTTAAAGATTTTGCAATACGTATAGCGAGGCGTGAATATCGAGTAGATGAAAGCACACCTCTTATATGGAAAATCAAATGCAAAAATAATAGTGAGACTACACATTGCAACTGGTGGTTGCGTGCAGGTTACAAAAAAAGGATTGATATGTGGGAAATCACTAAGTATGGAGGCCCTCATACGTGTCTAATGAACGCGGTGTCTGTTGACCATCAAAACTTGTGCAAGAACATGATCGCTGCGCTGCTAACTGGGATGGTTCAGACAGATCCCGGGTATGAGATTAAGTGTGTTCAACAGCAAGTGTATGATAAATTTCAATTTACAATCTCATATGGTAAGGCATGGCATGGTTTGAAACGGGCAAGAGAAAATGTGTATGGTACATGGGAGAGCTCAGTTTTAAGACTACCCAAATTTTTGGGAGCTTTACAAAAATGGAATCCAGGCACAGTTGTCGAGTGGCGCCACATGCCCGAAGAGACAAATGGTATAAAAATGTTGAAATATGTGTCTTGGGCGTTCAGGCCATGTATAGATGGGTTCCAGCATTGCCGTAAAATAATTAGTGTTGATGGAACTCATCTTTACACTAGATACAAGCACAAGATGTTAATTGCTGTTTCCATGGATGCAAATCAACATCTTTTACCTTTGGCGTATGCACTTCTGGACGAAGAAAGTTTTGGTTCTTGGTCATGGTTTCTTCGTATGATATCGAAACACATTGTTCGCGGTAGAGAAGGAATGTGTCTGATTTCAGATAGACACGCCGGTCTTTTGAAAGCTGTGGAAAGAATTCCAGATTTTCAGCCACCTCTTGTAGTCCATCGTTTTTGTTTGAGACATGTGTGTTCGAATTTCAATAGCAAGGTCAATAATGTGAAGTTAAAGGACATGTGTTGGCAAGCCGGCTCAGCCTTCACAACCAGAGAGTTTGAAAATATAATGGATCAAATTAAGGTGTTGAATGAGAGGGCATATGACTACCTATGGAAAATTGAAAAGGAACAATGGACTCTTGCCCATGACGGAGGATGGAGAAATGGAATTTTGACAACAAATCTGTCAGAGTGCATGAATGGCGTGTTAAAAGGTGCACGACGGCTCCCAATCTGTGCCATTGTGCAGGCTACATTTTATCGGTCGATAAAATATTTTCTTGACCGGTTGACCCTGGGCCGTGAGATGCAGCAAAGGAACCAACCATGGCCTGATGAGGTGTACAAGAAGTATGATCAACGACAACGAAAGGCAATGGAACATCAAGTCTATAAGGTCGATTTCACTGATCAAACAGCTTCAGTGAAGACATTTGTGCCAGGAACAACGAGGTGCTATACCCACATTGTCAAGTTGATGCTAAGAGAGTGTAGCTGTGGAGCCTGGAGGCAAAACGGCATACCATGTTCCCATGCAATGCAGACTTGTCGACATTTTAGAGTAAATCCGATGATTTACATGAACTCAGTTTTCAATACAAGTACGTATGTGGACACCTATAGTGGTAAGTTTGAGCCATTGACTGATGAATATTATTGGGATGAGGCTTCCTTCCAACTGTGTCACAATCCGGCCTTGCGTGAGAAGAGGACTAAAGGAAGAGGCAAGACGACTAGAATTGAAAATGAAATGGATTGGGCACAAACATGCGCTAGACAACAATATCGAGCACAGGATCAAGCTGCTTCCCAGGCCGGAACTTCATCTGCCCGTAGATGAGATTGTTGTGTCTAAAATATTGTAATGGTGCTTGTTTTAGATATTTGACATGTATTTTGATAATGTGTATTGAAATTTGGTTTAGCGTTGATGTTAGCTTTGCACTATTTTTTTTACTGAGATGAGTTTCAGATTTTGTGTAATTTGAGGATTTTATGTAATTTTCCGATTTTATGTAATTTGTTCCATTTTCACTAATTTATTGTTCATCTTATTGATTTAATCTTATTGCAGTATGGAGTACTACGGAGAATATGACCCTATTAGTGGGGAAATCTTAAAGGAACATCACATGCACCGATCTGAGGATGTATTTGCAGGAGAAATTGACCAAAAATTAAAGTGCAGACACGGAAGTGGTATCTTTTGGAGACTCGATGACCGTGATCCTTATGAGGTTGACCCAGACGATGATGGTAGGGAAATACTCAGACGCACACAAAGGTTGCATTATCGAGTCATATCGATGTTGTATCGTATGGGATTTTATGGTGTCTACCGATGTGGTGATTATGTGATTAATAAATCATTAATCACTGCACTGGTTGAGAGGTGGCGGCCTGAAACGCATACATTTCATTTTAGAGTTGGAGAGGCGACCGTGACATTACAAGATGTCGCATTTATTTGGGGACTGCCAATTGAAGGTGGGCCGGTTATAAGTTCAGATAATTCAACCGGTCGGGCATATTGGACTGCACGTTGTGAAGTGCTTCTGGGATGGGAACCCAATGCAGAAGACATAAAAGGGTCAAGATTTTCACTTTTATCCTTGGGTACACACATAAGCATGCACCCTGTTACCGATAACAGCTCACAACAACATGTTGTGCAATATGCACGTGCATGTGCCTTGATTTTGTTAGGATCCATAATGTGCCCGGATACTTCTGGGAATATGGGGTCATTGGTATATTTGAATCAACTAGAGGATATTGATGAATGCAGAAATTTGAGTTGGGGTTCAGCGGTACTAGGTTATTTGTACCATCAGTTGTGCAACGCATCACATAGGGGTCGTACACAAATTGGTGGACCAATGCAACTACTGCAGATATGGGCTTGGTCAAGAATTACCTTTCTCACTCCGCAAATGACGGGAGGCAGACGCCTAAATACAGCGGCAATTGTTGGAATGGATGGAATTCTACCGGTTGCACCGTACGGTGCTGAGTGGTTACAATACCACAACTTTACAACTAGCTTGACGAACAACTTAAGGGCTATTCGGGAGAGCTTGGACAGGCAAACTCAACAAGAGGTATGATTGGTACTTGATCAGATTATGTTATATTTCCATTAAATGTTAGCTAACATTATTTTTATCCAGTTTAATTGGAAACCTTACGATCCATACCCAGCTGCTGTGAGGGCATATATTGACCTTGGCATTATTACAGTCACGGATATGTGGATGTCAAGATGCCCTATGATCCATCATTCAATTGTTGAGTTATATTACCCCGATCGGGTATTGCGACAATTTGGGATGAGACAACGAATTCCAGAAAGTATTACGGATGTGCACGATACATTGCATAATATATGCCGTAGAGGCCGCTCCACTACAAACTGGGCTGAAACACATGCTTTTTTTGTGGAATGGTGGTTTGACAGAAATTGGAATATTGTCTCCGCTCCTGCTATTGGTTGGAATGAGTCAGACGTCGAAGATGGTTATACCAGATGGTATGAAAGAATAACACGTCGTCTAATTACTCCAGGGTTAAATATGCAAGTGGGATATCAACCGCAACCGAATGCACCCATAGAAAAAATGGTATGTGGCAGTATTTTAGTATTCAAATTCCTATGTGTGATGAATATGTAACTCATGTTTTTGCTGTGTATTGCCAATTTACTGCAGGAAAGTTTATGGGAAGATTTAAATAAACTTGTCATAGATGAGGAACCGTATCTTAGGGAGCCCTTCAGACGATCAGTAGACGAAATATACACGCAAGCTAGAGCTCACTTTCATGATCGGCGCCCATCATTCCAACGTCTACAGTCACATTATGAGCCCGAACCGCAACATACATCACAATATAGCCCAGAACCTTTTGTTTCTACTGGTATCGACATGCAAAGTGACAGTTATTACGCCGCCACCCCAGACTGGGATTTTACGGCACACGGTCAGTCGTTCACTTCTCTCTTAGAATCTGGCCGTTATACATCTCCGCCTCCAGCATCATGCACTTATGGAAATTTTCGGCCACAGTTCAATACATCCCCGATCTCATATCCCCATTCTAGCACGACAGCGAATATAGTACATGATCATGTGACTTCGAGGACTGCATCATCATTATCATCAGGTCGTCCATCTTTTAGTTTGAATATTACGACAGATGATAATGATTCGGATAGCGAACCTGTGCCAGAAGAAGATCGAGGTAGGGGCAAAAGGAAAAAAATAAGGCGTCGTTGTTTTACAGGATCACATTTTGATTATTAATTTGTTATCTATGTAATTAAACGTACAATTATTACTTAATTTTACCTACGATGTAATTAGACGTACAATCTTTACTATTGTTATTATTATAATTATAATTATAATTATTATTATTATTATTGTTTTTATTATTAAGAAAATCAGCACACAAAAAAAACAAGATTTTGGTTCGTACTCGGTCACCCCGACCGAGTGCGAAGGGTTCAGGATTTTGTTCGCACTAGGTCGGCCGACTACCAACGGGATGCCCGAGTGCGAAGCATTTCGGATTTCCTTCGCACTCGGGCAGCCGAGTATCTGCGCGGACCGAGTGCAGGAGACCGAGTATTTCTACCGCACTCGGGCGGCCGAGTAAGGCGCGCGACCGAGTGCGAGAGCACGGAAACATTTTATAACCCCTCCTTTCCTCATTCTTTTCAAACACAAACACACCCAAACCCTACCCTCTTCCAATCTCTCATCTTCAATCCAAAAATTTTCCGTCAAAGCCATCAATTTCTCCATCAAAATCATTGTACCCATTATTTCAAACAACAAATTGCTCCAATCTTCCTATAAGGTGGTGGAGATTTGAAGGATTCAACCAAAAACACCAACTTTCGTTTTTTGAATCTAAAGGTATATTTTCATTAACCATTGCTTTTGTTCATTACATATGTTGATGAGGGCCTTATTATGAGTATTTTGACATGAAACTTGATATGTTTTCTTGCAATTTTTCATTGAAGTTTTTTATCGAACACTTGAGGTGCATGATTTTTTGTCCTATATAGATATGTTTTCATGTTACATTGAGGCTGTTGTTTGATTATGTTCATGAGAGACTAATTTGGAGTATTATGGCATGAAAGAATATAGATTTTTGGTTAGTTTTCATTGAAGTTTTTTATCGAACAATTGGTATGCATCATAGAAATTGGGAATGTGGCATGATTTAGTGTGAGACCATAATGAAATGATCTTAATACCCCATGAATTTCAATGTTGAATTATGAAATTGCTTAAGACGAAAATTGTATCATATGACTCTTGATTTTTTGTTCACATGGATTGGATGTAATACTAATTCATTATCATCTAGGTACCCACAATGGAGCATAGCATGGATGTTGTGAATTCTACTTTCCAATGGAGCGAGCACTCCATTGAATAACAACAAGCTGAGTACGAAAGAATTTTAGCGACCATGCCGGATGCCTACGGCATAAACTTTGAGCATTGGGAGACAGAAAGTGATAGGTGGTTTGAGGTACAACAGAAGAAAAGACGAGCCACTCGATGGGCCGATGTTGAGTGCATGCAAGAAATGGGCATCTACGAAGATTTAAAAAAAATGTGCAAGGCTATCGGGTGGACTAAGTTATTTGGCACGCACGAGAAGACGTATGAGCCTCTCGTTCTTGAGTTCTTCTCCCAGCTTCAGGTTGGATACAATGACACGGTGCCCGAATCCGTGATATTTCATGTGGGGAACGAGTCTCACTATCTTTCGGCCGAAGAGCTCAATGGGATTTTTGGATTTCCCAAGAAGAGGTACTCAAATCTGCCCAATGAGAGGGTCAATTTTCCGGAGTTCAATGTGACGACTTTTTGGAAGGACATTACAGAGTCTGATCGAGCTCACCCATCGGAGTACCAAGTTAGTCGGTCGAAAGCATCTAGTATTCGAAGCCCGGTCCTTCGATATTTTCACAGGTTCATCGCCAATACAGTTTTAGAAAAACCTGAGTCTGGAGCGGTCAGTGTGGATGAGTTGTTTGTGCTGTGGTGCTTGGTGAAAGGGAAGAAATTCAATGTGGCACCAATGCTGTTAAGGCAATTCGTTCGAACCAAAAACCAGGTTGCTATCCACATTGGAGGTTTGATCACTCCAATTGCTCGCCACTTCGGGGTGAACTTGGAAGGGATGGAAGAGACACCAGGCGAGACAAGTATAAACCTGGAAATGCTGTGCAACATGAAGATGTGCCAATTACATCCCGGCACCAGACGATTGTATCTGATTTTATCAGACAAGAAGAGGTTTGCACTGCCCAACTCTCGCCTGACTAATATTGCTGGAGGGAAGGGCCATAATCTTCTACTGAATGGCTCGGCTCATACGGAAGCTATTGAAGAGAGCGAGAATGAATTGAGGAATGAGGAGGAACGAAGGAAGAGGAGGAGAAGGACTACGGATGCCCGATCAGAGCCAATGGAACTTGATGTGGATCATGCACAGGCCGATGAAATGATGGGTGAAGCACAAATGCGCTCGGACGATCAGGCCGGACCTTCACAGCATCCACAGTATCCACCCCAGTATCAAGGGGGGTGGAATGATTGGTCGGATTGGAGAACCGCCTTGGATGCACGTCTTGCCAACATAGAAGGGGATGTTGCCGACATGAAAGAGTATGTCCATCGTGAAGCTTACAACTCTCAAATTTTACTTGACATGCAAAGACAACAATACGAGTGGCATGTGCAACAAGGCCATTTTCAGGAAAGGGAATATCCACCGTATCAACCATTCGGCCCATCGAACCCACCTTACCGACCCCCTCAGTGAGCCGGCGCCGACTAATTTTTTAGAATGTATTGCTTTGATTTCAAACTCTTGACTTTGTTGTTTTTTGTTGTTCATTCATGATTTTGAGAACTATTGTTTATTCATGTTATTTGTTTTTTGTTGTTTATTCATTATTTCTTTATTAAACATAATTTTTCCTTATAAAACAAAATTATAGTTATTTGTTGGAAATTCAATTAATCAATACATTTCAAGATGTTATAACAATCTCACTTAACAATTTCATCGAATTTTTACCAAACTAAATAAATTATCTAATTTAACTATAACACGAGAAAATAAAAATAAGAAAATGTACAAAAACAGAAGGACGAACGAGAAAACGAGAAGAATACAAAAATGAGAAAAATTGAAGTGGATGTTAAAAATCAAAATCCGCGTTCGCACTCGGCCAGCCGAGTGAAGTGCTCGACCGAGTGCCGTGACCGAGTGGATGGCAGTACTCGATCGGCCGAGTAATACGGGGGCCGAGTGTCTCGGCCGAGTAAGGCGCGCGACCGAGTGCCCGACCGAGTGAAGGCTCCAGCAATTAAAAAAAAAAAAAAAGAGTCGCCCCTGCCAGGGGCGACATAAAAAAAAAATTAAATTGAATGTCGCCCCTTGCAGGAGCGACTTTACCTGTTTTTAAATATTTATTTTTTTTACTATATTTTTACAAATTTTTTTGGATTGTGCGATAAAATGTCATTTTTGCCCAAAGGCCACATGGCTTCTAACACTCGTTTTGTGGCCACCAAATCTGTATAAACTAGGAGAAGAATAAAAATCCAAAAAGGGGGAAGAAACAAAACGGTGCACCGGAAATCTTCGCTCACCGCCGCCGGATATGTCCCGGTATTTTCTCCATCCAATTGCTCTTTCTTCACAAATTGCAAAATTGCGATTCGAAGCTGTTAATTATTTTGTTCCCTGTGGATGGTTTACGAAAATTTCACGGTTTCTTTTCAACTGCGGGCACGGAGCAGCTGCGTTACAACTCGTGTAAAGAAAGGCAACATTGAGCAGAAGATTTTTTCGGAAGAAGAACATTCCGTTGGGCAGCTGTAATTATATTTGTTAATCTCTTACTCAAGTTAAGTGAATTGCTTCTCTACAATCTACTTTAAAAAGTCGCCTTGGTAAGGTCTTTTCTGTTTTTGCAATAGCTTAAAATCTGCATATATGTGTTTTGTCCTGGTGCAGTTCGGATGATATGTTTATTTGCTGAGGGATGTATGTTTGCATTCTGCTGCAATATGCAGGAGTTGGAAACATGCCTCGGAAAGTCGCTTATGGAGTTGATTATGATGATAATTATGATGAATATGAAGATTATGACGATGACTATGCAGATGATTATGATTATGATTATCAAGGAGAAAAAAAATGGTAAGTTTTTATCTTCTATGTGTTTAGAAAAACTTTGGGACGCTTTAGTTCTTTGACACTTTTATGAAGTTCAAGTTTCTTCTTCTTTCTTCCTTTCTTTCTTAAATGTCCACATCATCTAGAGTGCTATTGTCAGTGTAGGACTGTCAATGTGAGTTTAAGAAGTTTGATGTTGGAATTACTAAAAAGAGGAGTAACATATGAAGGCAAAGATAATCTGTTTTACCCAAACCAAAATTCAGAAATAAAATCTGGTTTATGTCTGTCTCTGTATGTTAACCTAGAGATGATAGCTCTTGATTAGAGCTAGTTTCATGGTACTATGTCTAGGGGTGTTATGGTTGATGAAAGACATCATTTTGGTATCCTTTGGTAATTTATTATGCATACATATGTGATTGAGATTGAAGACCTCAACAGAACAATGTCTCTCTTTTCGAGTAATTGCATCTGCCTATGTTCATGGAGTCCATGGTTTTCTTTGCCAGTTCAGCATTTTTATTCTGTAAACATATGCTTTCCTGAGGTGCTAATGTTCAAATTATTGATGAATTTATGACGGAAAATAAAGAAAAATAGGAATAAGAACAAACCAAATTCTGGCTGGCCTCATTTTTACACGTAAGGCTCTTTGAGAAATGATGTGTATTGCTGGAATTTACTGAGCGGAAGAGGTAAATTGAGGTATAGAAACAACAAGCATATATTTTTGGTGCTAAATACTCACTATATGGGATAAAATTATCTCAATGGGTTCATCTTGATACCTGAGGCATGTTATCTCTTTCTCAAGTTAATTCTGTGGTCCTTGCGAGATTGCATTGCAATGGGGCTATCTTGAATCTAGCAATTGCTAAAAATCTTTCTGTTGGATATCTAGATGTTTAACTTATCTTACAGTTCACGTTATGCTGTTAAAAACTTTGATGAGTTAGAGAAGGAACTGTTTTCACCCTATCTGAAGAAATGGAGAGTATGTACCCTGATCAAACTTTAGATTGGGTCTTTGTAGATTTCTGTCCATAAAGGTTAAAATTTTGCGATAGGTTATCCAAACTGTTGTTTATTTCACTTAGTATTAGAGAAATTATTTCGTTGTCGTTTGGAACCATAATATTTTGTACTTAATTTGATTTCCTCATGCGTATGTTTGTGAGCTGTGCAACTCACTGAGAACTCTTAAGTGTGGAAGATATTATATTTCATATGATTTATTTTCACTTGTCATTTGGTGGACCTTTTTATGTATAGTTCTTGCAACGTGAGGTTTGCGCATGCTTTATGTTCCACTTGTGTGCAATATTTCATGTGATTTATTAACACTTGTTTTTTATGATCTTTATTATATGTAGTTCTTGCAATATGAGGTTCATCATGCATAATTTATGTCCCTTAATTGGTTTCTTACAGGAATGGCAGCGGAGGCTGTGTCCAAAAAAAGAAACCAACAAGACTGGGGTATGGCGCTGCCCAATTTGTACCTATGATAATGAAGATAGCATGTCTGCATGTGACATATGTGGGGTTTTACGTAACCCTTTGGTCAAGGTTAACTCCAAAAATGATAATGCTGAAGGTATAACTCTACATGACACGTGGCTCTCTGTTTTCTTTTAATATGCCCATGCTGTTATTGAGTCACATGCAACAATGGAAACATGCTGTATTTCTGGACTTCTTTGCCTCTTTCTATTTTCAGTCACATTAAATTGAATCTCACAGAAATACCAATTCATTTAATTTGTCTTCTGTCTAATTTTTATTGTAGGCTAGTTCTGGGTAGTTGTGTCTCTATTCCCTAATCTCCATAGGTTCCAATTTTATTTTCCAAGTCCTTCATAGAGTAGATACTTTCCATGCAGTGGGTGGCATGTGCAAGGATTCTGGAGCATCAGTGATGGCCAAGTCTCTTTTTGCCTCATCGCCGCATCATATGACCAAAGCATCCATACTCTCTGAAGTGCAGAATAATGTGTTGTCCACAGATAACTATCTTGACCCGCACAGACTTGGATATAGTTGTGGCACCATTTCAGAAGTCAATAGTGCTTTTAGTTCTCAAAATCATCAAAAGATTAATATAGGTTGGAACAGGTTCTGAGTTTGCTGTCAATCAGTAGATAATTATGTTTTAATGAGCGAAAAAGAAAAGATTTTTCATATGCTGTTAGATGGTTTTCTTTATTGCTGTGATGGATACATCATCTTTCATATTTCTGACATTTGGCATGTTGATTGCAGCCCCTTTCAAGTTTGATGCTCCTTCTCCAGATGAATTGGTGTCTAATGGACTGCAATCACAGAAATCAAAATCGAAAGGTATATGTTCTAGCTGTTGGACTGCATCACTCTCTTTTCATTGGACACAATCCAAGTAGTTAGGCCTAGGAAAGCCTAAAATGTTAAAAAAGGTGTTTGCTAACCTTATAATCCTCACAGGTTCAGTTAGAAGGGATACAAATGTTCCAGTTGAATTAGAGTCAGCTGCTGAAGGGCAAAAGTTGTCTTCAGCATCAGTGACAAGAGAGAGAAGTAATAGAGTTAATGAGAGTGATTCTACTTCAGCCAGAGGAAACAAACAAGACATTTTTGATAGCAGTGTGAACACTAAACCATTATCTTCCAAAACTGGAAAAGCAGATATTGTGAATGAGGGGAAAACAACATCATCATCGCAGTATAATCCTGAAACTTGGGCGATTCCTGAAAAAATAGATGGTGGATTGAGCCAGTTAAATCTTGCAATTGTAAGTCCTAATGTTATGTCAGAATATCAAACACAATTCTATGCATACCCACAGTTCACAATTTTCTGTACATGTAGGTCGGCCATGTTGATTCTGGGAAATCAACACTCTCAGGAAGGTTGCTTCATCTTTCGGGACGAATATCTCAGAAAGAGATGCACAAATACGAAAAAGAAGCTAAACAACAGGTAACAACACTACCATTTATTTATTCACATGGCTCTTAATTGGATTTCTGGAAATATATACCTTTGTTGTTTGACCAGGGAAAAGGATCTTTTGCTTACGCATGGGCATTGGATGAAAGTGCTGAAGAAAGGGAAAGGGGTATTACTATGACGGTGGGTGTTGCTTTTTTCACTTCTCAGAAATATCATGTGGTGCTGCTTGATTCCCCAGGACATAGAGATTTTGTTCCAAACATGATATCTGGAGCAACCCAAGCAGATGCTGCAATTTTAGTGGTTGATGCTTCAATGGGTTCGTTTGAAGCTGGCATAGATGCTACTAAAGGGCAAACGAGAACATGCTCAGCTGATTAGGAGCTTTGGAGTTGATCAAGTTATCGTTGTTGTCAACAAGATGGATGTGGTTGGATACTCCAATGAAAGATTTGCTTTTTTGAAGCAGAAACTAGGAACATTTCTGCATACTTGTGGTTTTAAAGAATCTTCTATTTCATGGGTTCCAGCAAGTGCCATGGAAAACCAGAATTTAGTAGCAAATTCTTCTGATGCGCGGCTGTCCTGGTTAGCT